>CM056995.1:43790571-48590571 GCA_029891345.1 Dryococelus australis | reverse complement strand
TTAAAATTTCCCTCTTCGATGACCTTTCTGAGAAATTGTTTAGGAATATATACCACTTCAGTGTACTTTGAAAGCATGAGAACGTAATGATTATTTTCTATACACACATGGTTCCATTCCTACATTTGTTCCGGAACAAGTCATGAACAGTAAATTTCCCAGTTTTCTCTAGTAACGACGCTTAACGTTTCTAAAGGCAGTTCGCGGTAAACTGAGCACTTTTAGAAGCCCTGCTTAGCATCTACTTGTATTCACATTGTGTATTCTTCCTCCTTATGTTAAAATTAGCATTGCCGTAAGCCTGGTCACTTTATTCATGCTCCTGTAAAGTGAACATTTGAAATTATTAGGAAAGTAAATGTTTTACAAATTTTACTAATCCTTGCATTAGAAAAACTCCAAGCAAATTAAATAATCTCAGTATTCTCTAATGTTTAGCATACCAAGCACTTAATTCAACGGCAAGGCATGGGACTATTTTCTCTTCGTCGTTGTCAACTTAATTGAGCACTTACCAGTAAGTGTGCTCGTTTAAATGTATGTAGGTAGGGACAGGAGCATTTTTCAAAGGTTGTTTTCAAAATTGCTCAAATGACCGTGAATAGTCTTTATAGTTTCAGCACGATGTATGTCAAAGTTTTCATACTATGCACTCCTTAAATTATTCGTTGCAGTTTAGAAAGTTCACAGAAATGCACACAATGTTGAAGGTTGGGTAAGATGAGGCTGCAAACTAGACTATAGGCTATTCACGGTAAAGTGAGCTCTTTTGAGGCCCTGGTTATTATTTTCCTTTAAGTAATTTTTTATCCTTTAACAACTTTTCTAAATAAATACTGCCATGTAAGTAATAAACAGTGTGTATATTCCACCGCACTCGGAAGCTAACGTCTACGGCAAAAACAAAATATATTTATTGACTATTATTCCAAATGAGAGGACTTTCAAAAGTACTCACTTTCCGTGAATAGCCTGTAACCTGTTATAAAGTTTAAACACAACACACACTTAGCCTTCGTGAGAACCACTAAAATTCATTGATCACGTGGCTGTCGGACTATCTGTAGCTCAGAGTATGGGGCTGCTACCAAATACGCATGACAACCCAGCTAAAGAATAGCATGCAATAGAATCTCTGCATCTGCATCCAATCTCACCCGATAAAAGACACCTATTTTTTTCTAAAATTTTTAGGAACATCATGAACAACGAAGAGGCGCGAAGTCTACATCCACGACTATAATGCACGCGGTGAGGATCTGTCCAGGTGAACAGCGGTTCGTCTCCACCTACCCTACCCCGGCTGAAAAACACTACTACAGATGATAGGGAATCACTTACTGCAAGTACAAACTTGGTACGTAACTTTCAAGTAAAACAATTGCTATCACCGAAACTAAAGGTTTACTTCAAAACGACAAACTTCTCAAAAGTGACAAAGGACTCTCATGCTGTAAAAGTGAAACACAGAATTGAATATGCGAAAACTACACTGTGAGAAAGCTTTGTTAAAGCCAACAAAATACTTGTTCTTATATGACCAAATATATGTTTAATTGCACCCAAAAAACTATTTTGTTTAGTAAAAAAAAACTTGGAAAGCAATAAAATTATTCATCTTAAAATACACACGCTTGAAAAAACAAACCTCTGTGCCAACAAAACATTTTGTAGAATCAAGTGTTGGATAATACAGCTCGAGAGATAGTTTGATATTTTTGTGACAATTAGGGTAGTAAAAGTGTTTATCAGCGTGTTTGTTGAATAATAGTATAAAAATCCTAATAAGACAAATTCATCCGGAAGTTTAAAAGTAGAGCCGTAAAACTTAAAATATGTATTTACGCATGCTGTCCGGTATCTCAATATAGGTATTTAAAAACAATCTATTTACATCTGCAATTAATATATCTGAAGTTGCTAGGGCGCGGAACTCTCGAGATAACGGTATAAGTTCGAATCTCCAACGGCTTTTGAATTTTTTTTATAGTAACCTAAACTGTTTAATGTACGTAGAGCTAACCAAACGTTTAGTTGTATTAACCAATTCTTACATTTTGGGGCGAACAAATAAGAACAACGAAATAGTTTGGCTTCAACAACCAAATATTTCATTGCTCCTAAACAAAAAATAAATTTCGTTGCGCCAAATAATCTTTGTTTAGTTTAACAAATGCCTTTTTTTTCAGTTTACTAACAGTTAGTTCAGTCAGTCGGCGTCAATTGACTGATGCTAAGTGGAATGTACTGCAAAACACTGTTCGTGATAGTAGAGATCTTCTCTTTTATCAATGAAAATCGCAGTAATCAGTGAATTTCAGTTAGGGAATTATTCATTGTATTTCCAGTGTTACAATAGAGTAATTTCAAAACATTCAAGTTATATTAAAAAAAAAAAAAAAATTGAGGAACATTTAATTCGTGATAATATTTGGATCAGAAAGTCGGATGTGTAAGACAGCCAACAGGGGGCACAAATTCAACGACTCATTATTTAAAAAGCGAATCATGAAGTTCTTGTCGGCAAACATTCAAGTATCTAAGAATCATTGTACAGTACTGCAGGCTTCGTCTCACAAGTAACAGACCTCCCCCCCCCCCCAAACACCAACACTCTTTCAATAAACAGCGTGAAGAACAACCAGGAACATTTCAGACGCTGATTGTGAAACATGCAGCCATTACGCCAACATGCCATGGAAACGGTTAACTTTACTTACAAGCGTGACGTGTCAAGGTGAATTAGGGCGTAGCGCCTACTTACCTGTCGGGTGGTTGACATGTCAACTTCCAACTCGGATATATATATATATATATTATAAAGCCATTCCCTTTTTGACTGTACCCTGTAGGCGTAGTGTGTATACGAGGTATCATCGTTACAGTGCAACTCACTTTAACAATACGAGCAATAACTGATGTGCCTTCGTTCAAGTTCCTTTCATATGTCGAGGAGGCAGGACAACGGACGGTCCAAGGACAAACCGAGGCATGATTCATAATTTACGAACCACGTGTAGGTTATAACGTGGTACGAAACCTACTCACAAGTGGTACGGCCGCCTTTCGCACTTCTGTGCGTAGCAGTGAGGAATTTTACAGTAGTTGGCGTATAAAAGTACTGTAGTTTCAAACAGTATTTATTTAAATCGTAGCATAGCAAGAATATGCTACGCGGAAACGGCGACATTTTCCTATTAAGATTGCCACGAAATTCGAGTAGTTTTTAGGCATTTCTATCAGTTAAACCGTCATATCACTCGCGATGAGCCTACCCTCCTACTTTTTGGAACCACTGATGGTATATCTTGCCGTATGTAGTGTGCTGGGAGCTCTCGTGGCGCACAGGTCTCCTCTGGGTGCTGCCATTATACGTAATTTCTGCGTCTGTGCGCCCACTCATTGACACAGCTCATTTTTTCAGGCCAGCCTACAAGAAGTAAAACTGTACTTATTTACTTACAGTAACATTCGTTAGCTTAATACATTAACCAGTAGTTTTTCAGTGCAAATGGAAATGCCGATGGCAGCATAAATGTATGAGTCCTGGTATAGCCTACTTGTTCCCTGTTTGCGTCTACACTCTACAGGCGTATTGTATTCTAAAGACTGTAGAATTTAAGAATTCCTATTCTAAAAACGCAGAAAGAAACGAACTCGAATCGTCAGTATACTCATTGAACGGGTACATCGTAATTTAATCTGGGACTTTAACGATGATGTTTTAGCCACTGTACTCAGAAACAAATTCAATAGCAGCAGACTAAAAAAACTTGGTAGAAGATACCCTGTTTTTAATATGAAATCGATTTGTTAGTTATAAAACTGAAAGGCAGTGGATTTAGTTTAGCTATTAGAAGAGATCCTATAATTTCGTTGTATAATTCAGTACCAGGGTAGACAGCATACAAGTGTATGCTAGTTTGACGTGTGTTACTGGACCTTAGCTTGGTGTCATGTTATAACGCGAAATGTTATGGTCTCAAACTATTAATGATTTCCGATGAACTTATTTGAAATTGATCACTTCGGGGCATCAATTCGTAGACTAAAAGTGAGTATGCTCTAAATTGCCTCATTAATTTGCCAAACAACTGTCAACTCCTCGTGTTTTATCAGAAAACCCATTGATAACAAAATCGGGGATAAAGTTTGGCGTTGCAGCTCTGAATCTATCGTCTACATTCAAAATTCAATTTCACCACTCGATTGGGGGGGGGGGGGCACAGCAATTTTGAGTTCGTTTCGCCACCTCTCATAACTTCCGCGTAGTATAACTTTTGTCTAGGAGAAGCTACGACGCTCATTTAAGTCTCAATCGACATCACTCGTCAATATCAATCAATTGGGTGTATGAAAACATTTGTGTGGCGTGGTTATGGTGAAATCGTATGCGTTTAATATAAAAAAATTAAGAAAACTTAACATATTTTCGGCCTATAATCGTTAAAAAGACAAGTTGAAACACAAAAATCGCACACGGTTGGAAAGGGCATCTGAAAAGCAATCCAGCGATACCCATAAAACACCATATGACCGAGTGAAGCGGAGCCGGGAACGTAAAAAAACACCATGGCGTCCGAGCATGTCAACGTAGACGTATTCTTTCAAAATAAACGGCCGTGTCCCCAACACAGTCAAACCCAATTTTTTGCACCTAGTTTTTCAACAAACGCCACGATTTTACGAAAACAAATAACACTTAACGTAACATGATTACAGTACCCCGTCTTTAAATCACAGCTTAGTAATAAGTAGTGAATTAGCATACGAGATCACTTATTTAAGTAAAAATTGTGCTTAACTTAGTGCAAGTCACGAGATTTTCGACAGTTGTATTATGAAGGAAAGCAGTTTAATGTTGGGACACAGAGATACCTACTGTGCAACTGACATGCACACTCTACCGCACATTCGCTCTACGACACTGACTAACTAAAGGAGTCTCTAGAGAAAATGAGCATTGGCATTCGATTGCCATAGGTTGTTGACGGTTACGCTGAGAGAACAGATAGCAAAATATGTGTTCCTATAAGGCCAAAAAAATATTTAGTTGCAAAAATAAAATATTTTATTAAGTAAACAAAACTTAAAAATCAACGAAATTAGTTTTGCTGATCTAACAATATACACGATTGAATCAACAAAACATCTGCGTTTGGCCAAAATAAATTAGACTGGCAACAAAATATTTGGTTGAATCAACATTATATACTATTTGTTTGGTCACATATTTTTTGCCTCAGGTCGAAAATACAGCTAGAGAGCTTCTATGTATTTTTTGTGACAATTAGGATACTAACAGTGTTTGTTGGCGCGTTTATTGATAGTCAATAATGGTATAAACATACTAATAAAACAAGTTTAGCAGGAATCCACAAAATTAAGCTGTAAAAATATAAATATTTATTTGTTCACTGTCCAGTGCTAGAACTGTATACATTTAGGGGTAAAGCCAAACAAATCTTTAGTTGCACCAACCAGATATTTGTTTGGTGTTAATCAAACAAGAACAACAAAATTATTTGGTTTCAGCAACGAAATATATCACTGCCTGTATACAAACAAGGCGAGGCTGTTGTCGTTGTTGTTTTTTTTTTTTTTTTTTTTTACTATGTTCCTGGTAGTAAGGTGACCTTCGAGAATCCTTGGAACAACGGTCTCATGGGTAGAAAACATAGTCTAAAATTGTTTGGCTTTTCTTCCAACATGACTATAATAAACGGCGTGGACCTAGATTTGAGGTTAAAACACTGTTTAGTAAATAAACACTTTTGAAATGTTTGTATGCTTCCTCTAACAAGTTTTTTTTACTGTAATTAGATACAATTCAAATGATTAAAAATGTTTTCTTACATAAAAAGTTAGATTTTTAAAAATAAGGATACAAACAAACACGTTGATCGATGATGACCGCGTGACTCACATTTGTATTCGTGTGAGGTAGGTCAGTGTTGGGTACATGTGCATAGGAAGAAAAATAGGTCTATTTCCTATTCACGGGTTTTTTCCACACTTTTTGAATCAAACCTTCGAAATATCACCCCATATATGACGTGTTTAATTATTTCCTGAATATGCCAAGTATCATATTTCTGGTAAAAATGGATGTTTTATCTTAATTTCATTTATAATATTAATATCTAATTTGTAATAAATAGGAAAGAAGCAGTGAGAAAACATGTGTGTTGGTAGTGCCTAGTAATAAATAGTTCTTATGACAAATATTATTATAACTGAGTGCGTATGAATTCGGTGAGTTGTCCTTTGGTGTAATTTTGTAGGCTTTGTTTAAATTACTTTGCACGAGGCGGAGGGGTATCCTGGAAGTTGAACTTAAGCAGGGCTTCAGAAATGTGCGAAGTAACCGTGAATGGATTATACCTCAGTTATTTGATTTTAAAAAAACCTTTTACAAAGCGATACTGAATACTTTTGAAAATGACCTTAGAAATTTGTCACTACCCTTACCCGCGTATATTTCAACGAACATACCGACCGGTATGCGGCCAGTAAAGTTGATAACGATGGGGGGAAGGTAGTTCCATGTGTTAAACTTCGAATTAAAAGTTTTGCGTAAACATTCGTGAATACTGAATTTGTTATTTTGCTTTCTGTCTTTTTGTAAGAACTAGCAAATTTCTAAAATACAAACTATTTTCAATAATTTCGCACTTTCATCCGACCTATCCATTACCAAAGTGATCAGGCCCAGGGAAATGTTAATTTTACATGTGGTGGAAGAATACACAGCGTGTATATAAGTAGATACTAAGCAGGGCTTTCAAAAACCCTCAGTTTACCGTGAATAGCCTATTATCATCTGTAGTTCGACTGTAGGAAGGGTAGTGTGTCGATCGAGAGAATCGAGAGCTCTCGCTTTATGGGGGACTGAACTACGACTCTAAGTAGTATAAAAAAAGGGCATTCTGGGACACCAGGCTACAGGCTAAGGACTGGAGGACCCTAATTAGCATAATTTAAGGCTGCAGGCTGAGGACTGGTTACCGTCGAATTTTCCTTTTTTCCCTTTTCCCGTCCAAATCAGTCGGTTTCGAGTACAAAAACTTCGCTTTTTCCCTTTTTCCCTTAAAATTTCCCTAATTTCCCTCCTACCACCGGGGGCCATCTTGGCAGCAAGTGATAAAGCATAATCCGGGCAGGTTGCACAATGCCTGCCAAATTGAGAAGTCATTCCCGGCGGCTATATTGATACTGCCGACCTATGTCTACCCAGGGAAATTGTCAACCAGCAGAGGATGGTGACCATTTTGGTGGCCAGCGCCTCGCTGGCGGGGTCATATATGCCCCATTCCAACTTATAAGCATAGTTGGCTGTAACGTCCGAACCGTTTGAGTTATAGTTGTCAAATTCATAAAATAGACATCCACCCCGACTAGGAGAAGGGTCGCGGGGTCAAATGTGCCACATGACACATTATAAGTATAGCTGGCTGTAATTTCCGAACTGTTTAAGTTATAGTTGTCAAATTCATAACATAGGGATAAACCACGACTTGGAAAAGGGTTGTGGGGTCAAGTATGCCCCATGCCATCGTATAAGCATAGGTAGTATAGATCCGATCATTCGCGATGCCTTGATGCCCCACCGCTGCTGGCGAGGTGCTGGTCACCAAAATGGTTGACATCCACTGCTGGTCGACAATTTCCCTGGGTAGACATAGGTCGGCGATACCAAGATGGCCGCTAGCAATGACTTCTGAATTTGGCAGGAATTAGTCAATTTCAAACCGATTCCGCCACAATGTACCAACCACCGCCACACTGTGCAACCTGCATGGATTATGATAATTAGCAATAGCTACCAAGATGGCTGCCGGCAGCAGGAGGGAAATTAGAGAAATTTTGAGGGAAAAGGGAAAAAAGTGAAGTTTTTGGACAGGGAAAAGGGAAAAAGGGAAAATTCGGCTGTAACCAGTCCTCAGCCTGCACCCTGAAATTGTGCTAATTAGGGTCCTCCAGTCTTCAGCCTGCAGCCTGGTTTCCCAGAATGCCCTTTTTTATACTACTTGTATACTTCTGAACCATGTTTGGTCCACCGGTAGATCTGAGTTGGAGATTCAGGAAGAGAATGCTGAATAACGGAAAATGAATAGAAATTTTAGAAGATAACTCACAGGCGCGACAAAAAAACAGACAATATTTAGCGAAACAGGCACTTGCCATTAATACGTAACTTTGGCACAAGAGTTACTGAATAATCTCCTTTAACGCATAATTTGGAGCGGTGATTAACGAGCAACTTAATTTCTGCGAATAAAAATATAAACTGTTTCATGCAACACCACTGCCTGCTCCATATTTGAGAATATTTATATATAAATGAGCGCTTTCAACTCATCGCACACTCTGAAAATGAAAAGCATTCTTTGATGAAGTTCATACAAGAGGGAGAACAACTATCAACGTTGAAAAATTATTTTTGAAAAATAGCTATTTGTCCATTTGCGACTTTTTTCCATGGGATACGACAAATTGATAGCAGCTGAGATATAGCTTATTATTGCCACTTTTGTATCGCACCAACAAAAATGAATTGGGTTTTAAAGTCTGTGATATGACTTTTCTCGGCTGTAAGAAAGAAAAAATCTCCTTAAGGGCTGCCCTCACATACGGAACAAGAAACTCAGTTTTTCGGTATGGAATTCAGATCGTTGTAGTTAACTATTCAAGGTTGTTGATAAATCGATGATTTTCTGTGGCTTTGTGGTAGTTGTAGTTTAGTATAATTGGAATTGTATGTCACAAACATCTCAAACATTTTATATCCGAGCCAGTGGTTTGAATCCAAAGTATTATGGTATAATGTTCAATCAATACTCTGAAGTAATAGAATTCACGCAATTCGGTATACGTCAGTATACTGAAATTTAATATGCAAGTTTTAGCTTACTTCAGCTAACTTATTTCTCTCGGAATATGTTTTAATTGTGAGTGATTCAGTAGCTCTACGATGTATAAGGAATTTTATTATAAAGCCTTACGAGACAGGTCATGATAGTGTTTATATTTCTAGCAACGAATGACTAAATGCCACGAGATACTCAAGAACTAAATCACTCCATCCTCCATGCATCTTATAGATTTTAGGATATAGTTCATTCACGGTTTCTTCGGCCTTTTTGAATCAAACCTTAGAAAAATCTCCCCATGTATGATGTGTTTAGTTATTTACTAAATACGCCCTGTATCAGAAGCGTTTTATACTTGTGTTCATAGAAGTTACTTTTTTTTTTTTTGTTAAATTGAAATGTTATTCATATTCATGCATAATTTATAATGCTTCATTTATAAATAATCTGAATAAAAATTAGGGAGATATGAGAGATGTTGGTAGCGCCTAGTGATAAATAGTCCTTACACAAAATACTGTTACACTTAGTGCGCACGAATGTGGTGCGTTGTCCCTCTGGTGTGATTCTCCAGGATTAGCTAAGCTTAGTTTATACGAGGTAGAGGAATATCCTGGAAGTAGAACTTTAGCAAGGCTTCAGAAAAGGCTGAAGTAATCGTGAATCGACTACGTACCATATAAATAATAGACAGTAATTGATGATCATTTGTCTTTTAGAAATATTAGTATTGTGTGAAATAATACGGGGGGGGGGGGGGGGGGGATCACAAAATTTTCATGTAAATCTTACATAGTCTAAGTTTTGAACAAGTTTGTACAAACTAGGTGAAGAACCCTGAAAATTGTCTTTGAGTATATGAGCACGAAAAGTATTCAGGATCGTTTACAATGCAGAATTTTGAATAGTGTCACATTTTACAGAGCTCTTCCAGCCGTGAAATTAAATCTTATGTGCTTACTTGTTATGTAATTCGTACCCTTCAAAGTCGGGAAACTAATTCTGTGTAACTTTTTTACAACAGTGCTCTTGAAGTTCGGGACTCCACAAAGTAGAAGGAGTTACAAACTTCATCAGGAGCGTACCGGAAACTTGTTTGCAGCGCGGAGAACCTCTAATGAACTTCCAGGGATCTTCTCCTCCCAATTTTTGAGGATCATGAGACGCGGTGACTCCGAAATGCGATATCGACTGAGGAAAAAACCATCGTTCGAAGATATCCAAAGACACGACCACACAGGAAGAGAGTGCCTCATCATACTCTCATCTACATCCTAGGAATTTCCAGGTTTTTACCAATAAGTATTACACTACGTTGCTGGGTTTGGAACACAGGATTAATAAAGGCACATTTCCATCCTACACAATTTCACCTATGTAGTAAATTTAAGTACGTATTTATTACAGCGATATTGTGTAGTCGATAAATATGTTATCACTATATGGAATATATACTCCAAATAACACATTTATTAGATATTTTAGGATAAATAATTTACCATGTAAAAACTTTTAAATCATGATAACATTGATCAGTTGGATATTTATAAAACTTCGGAATAATTTCATTATCATTTATTTTAAATGCATTTCTCTCAGATTTATGACTGTATTTTTCCTTTTCATAATTGATAGCTATTAGGATGAAGTTACTTAGATCGAGGGGTAAGGACTAGATACGAAAAAAAAAAAAAAAACATCTGTGTGAAGCGTCTGTGGCTGTACATACATCGCAAGGTCGAATCAGTCGTTTTATAGCTAACTCGAATTTGCTTCTTTCTCAGTGGGAATAAAATATAAACGGGAGTTGCTGAATACCACTAACGACAGTTATATTCTGAATTCTTTTGGAAAAATTTCAACTTTCGTCACTGTCCTATGGTTAAAAAAGATGCAAGACCGATGTAAAAGATGCGTAAATATGAAGAAATTTCGCAGAGCAAATAGGTGTCGTAACAATGTGGGGGAGAGTCAAAGCTAAATTTACCGAACATGGAAAAAAATCTACTCCGCCAGAACAGACGCTCCAAAATTACTAAATGGTAAAATATCAATTTAGTCTAAATTTAGAACGCGTGAATAGCCGTGGGATAGTATACGGTGAAATTATGTTGCATATTTAAAAACAAAAGCGTTTGTACTTTTATCGCCGAAATATTACCGACTTTTTCGAGTGTCTACGTTCCAATTTGAGTTCGTTGAATTTTACCTGCTTTTCAGTGCTCACACAGGTTCTTGCTTAGTGCTACGTTCAGGTGAAACTGGTTCTGTGCTATCGTAGGGTCGATTGGGTTTGTCGCGCGGGGGTGGAGGGGGACAGGAATTGATGAAGGGAGGGGGGGGGTTGGTAGGGGTCGCTTGTCTGCTGTATTCTAATTAATAGCGACATGTTAGCTCTAAGACCGCGATATATAACTGCACGTGTCCCGCCCACACTCCCCCTGTAATCTCGCGCTCCGGGCCAGATCTCTCGAAGACGTCGTAGACTAGTACACGTAGGGTTCGGTCCTTGTACGCGCGACCGACGCTGAAGGGCGAAACTCACGAGCCCTAGCCGCGTTATTAATCCCACACGCTCCCTGGCGCAT
This sequence comes from Dryococelus australis, assembly GCA_029891345.1. Taxonomy (NCBI): domain Eukaryota; kingdom Metazoa; phylum Arthropoda; class Insecta; order Phasmatodea; family Phasmatidae; genus Dryococelus; species Dryococelus australis. The sequence goes on along the minus strand of CM056995.1, from coordinate 48,579,110 downwards.
AAATTCTCACGCGGTGACGGGCGAGCGCTGGAGGGGCCAAAGGGGGGGTACCTTTTGTGCCGAGGCCTGCACCGCCGGGCGTTTAATTCTCGCTTCCCCGCCGCAGATGATTCCTTTACGTACGGCGTATTTTACGTCCCGGACGTAAAATCTTATGCGCGGCCAGGCCGCCTGGGGAACACGCTAAAAGACCAAGAAGCAGTCGGTGTGGGTATATTTCTGGATACTGACTGAATTTTCCCCAAATACAATAAATATTAAAATAATCATTACTAGAACGCTACCGACAAAAAATATAACCTAAACTATTGCGTATAGAAAGTTTTCTGTATAACTCCACCCAAAAATGTCTGTATTTAAAAAACGCCAAATGTTTCATTCTGAAATATAGTTACTACTCTTTATCTATTAAGGTAATAATGTAAATAATTGTAAGTTTAAAAAGATAAAGTCAAATATTTAACGTTCATCTAGGAAGACTCTTATGCTTAGGCAAGAATAAGTATACGTCTTTTCAGTTTTTAATGCATGACGGACATCGTTTCGGGCGAGCAAATGACGTTCAACCACTCGGATTAATTGAGTTCACAGATTTTTGTGGAAAATTAACTAGAAGAGTGTGTATATTTCCTCCATCTTTGATAGTTTATCTTATATGGCAGTAAACTAGGTAAACCAATTGTAAATATTCTCATTACCAAATTTTTTTTTGTAATGAATAGCCCCTATATTATTTTGTAATGACCACAGTTTGGCTTTTTAACAATTACAAAAAAGGGCACTTATTTTTGCAATTACAGACGAACAGTACGATAATTTCGTATCTACAAACAATTCAAGGCGAATATCCACAAAATTACGTTCTATTTTTTTATTTTTAGTAGTTTACACTCGGACGTTTAAAGTGATGATAATTTATAAATGGCTCCTAGTATTAAATATTATTATGATCAAGCAATTTTTTTCAGACTACATTCTGATACGTCGATTTACTAGCTCTGTGTTATTGGCCACAATTAACGTGCATACTTATCTAGTTCCGGTTACGAAATATTATCTACGGGTGTATCTTCTCGTGTCACCATTTGCACCAAAGCCAGTTAATTGTCCCTGTTCAGTTTTTTTTCCCCCCCGATGGGAATGCATTATTAAAAACAAAATATGAGCAAAAATGCATTGAAATTTTATATAGTAAGAGTTTTATTACCAATGAAAATAAACTATTAAAGAGGCATTCTGTGAAAGATAGAATTTGTGTTGATATAAAGCGTATATACGAGAATTTGTTTGCGGCGTATTCAGTGAATGATATATGCGGCGATACTTGTGATTTCAAACCGAAGACACGAGGTATAATTAACCTGATTTTCAAGTCAGAGATATTAATAAGCAGTAGTCACTAGTTTTCTTGAAGGGGAGCAAAATGCGTCCCTACAATGATAGGAAAAATCGTGTCCGTCGAAGACCCATGGCGAGTTGGTTCTTCACCACCAGTTTCCCACTAAAAGGAATCCGAAGGGGTTGACATTTGTGGCTGGGTTTAAAAAAAGGGGGGGAGGGGCGGAGGTCTGGCGAGTGTGTGTGTGGGTATCTTCTGAGTTGGGGAAGGAAATGTCTCGGGGGGGGGGGGGGGGGAAGAGGAAGGATCTTCGAAGTTTCCCAATTTCGATGCAGGTGGTACTACGGCCCTGACGTCACGTGCCAACTTTATAAACTTCCCACTGTTTCTCCTCTCTTTATTTTCACCCCGCGCAGTTTCTCCTCGTCCACACTTCTCCTCCGCCTCTTCCCACTTCCTTCCCGTCTGCTGGGGGGGGGGGGGGTGGTGGTGGTGTCTGTTATCTCCGTCAGTTGGCCTCATCTACGTGCGGTTGGTTTCGGGGGGCGGTGTCTCGTTCCGCCCGTGGCTCGAAGCAAAAAGGGTAGCCCCCCCTTACGAGCCTGATTAGAAAAAAGTTTTCCCTTGGTATGTACAGTGCTGGGGAAGAGATTCTCCGCACGCGGGGTACAGGGATGTCCGAGAATGGCATTAGCGTGACGACGGTATATGCAAAATACCACCCATTGGGAAAGTGAGTAAGTCTCGGCGTCACCCACAATCTATCAGAATTCCGTCATTTCTTTCGCAAAAGTTTTTTTTTTTGCAAAATAAAATTTTAAATAATACCTACATACACTACAGAATTTTGTAGACTGTTCACGACAAAGTATGCACTTTTTAAATCAACCTATAAAAAATGTAACTGTCCATACAGTGCATGTAGTTTAACGGGTACAATAAGTGGTATGCGCTCAGTACAGTTGGCATGGAGAATAGTCCCCTGTTCTAACGTTGAACTAAAAGTGTTAGGTAAATATTTGTGAACACTTGAAATCATATCTTTCACTTTATATTTTTCTAATGCATGTAAGTGTCGCGGATTTGTAAAATATTTACTTTAATAATATTTTCCCGCAGTTTCACTCGACCGGTGCATGAATAAAGGGTTCAGGCTCACGGCGGTTTCAATTTTAAATATGGCGGAACGATATACAGTTTGCATACAAGTAGATATTGAGTAGAGGTTTCAAGAGTGCTCGGTATAGTAAACAGCTTGTAGCTATTTGCCTTTCTCTGTAATACAGATACGAAATTCTAACTGGCGACATAAAATCTGGTCACGAATTGCAAATATAAACTTACTCTCAGTACTTTCTTGATTGTTTACCTTTATCAAATAACATGTATTAGTATATATTTCACGAAGAAAAAAAAGGAGTAAAGAAGTTGATAACAGAATAGTTCTGTGATCGGGTTTCGAGGTAGCGGCAACCAAAATACTGTAACAGCGACAGAATATTCTGTCAGTTCATTAGCGTTTCTGTTCGTTGCCGGAGGAATCCACATATTTCTCACTTTGTGCTGTTGAAGAAACTATATGTTCTGTAGGAGGAACATAATGCTATGCTCAAGTAGCTATATTCATAGCTGCAGATACTGTCACAGACAAGACCGAATCATAGAGTTCTGTTGTAGTTACTGTATACGTTTACAATATTTATATGGTCGTAACATATACGGTTGCAGGCCTTGTATTAACAGCCTAGACGGGTTGTGGGTACGTAAATCTGGTCCCTACGACCAAATGTAAATTTTTCATGGTCGGTAATTTTTTAATTATTACCTTGAAACTGAAATTATGACACGGAAATGAGGGATTTCGCGTATAAGCCGTGAAGTCGAGGCTTGAAACACACCGATTATATCCCCAGTAGATTGCAACTTCAAAACACGCTGTATAGTGAGGCTTTTGTTTGATTTGTCAGTTTCATCGCACTGGAGAAAGATGGACTCTAGCATCCTTGAATGATGATACCGCAATTACAGCTGTGCTACCCGTGGTGGCACTGCGTATTAAATTAAAGCGGCGTAGGACATAAGTGAAAGCCATAGAAGTTTATCGTATTTTACACTTAAGTGGGCAACAAATGTGTATATGTATCGTGGCTCGAGATATCATGCAAAATAAATTCACCAATATTGCGAAATATTTCCTTGAAAAGTTCGCAAAGCCCGTTATCTGGGTTGTCCTATTTTAGTGTTTCTATGATGGCATCCAAAATTATGGAGAATTAATTTGACGCATTGGAAGTTAATTCACGTCCATCGCCATGTTAAGTCGTTGGCTCAAGGATCCTTGCTATAGGACCACCTGTTATCACAAAAAAAAAAACTGGTGATCTATGGCAACGCCTGTGATTATGATTGTTTCGCAATCCAACTACTGGGGTGTAACATTCACCCCGCAGATCTCGCAATGCTGGCGAGTCTTTGAAATGCGCTTACTTAACCGCAAACAGGTTGTATTCTCAAATTAGTCCAGAAACGTGTGAAACGCTGGTGAATCTGCGGAATGCAGTACGAATCAATATCCCTGGGTAATATAAATCAGTGCAGATGAAGTATGAATAACATTAAATACATTAAATAATTCGTTTCTCTTATTTCTATTTCTTTTAAGTGTGCAGACCTCCAACAGAAAACATTTTACTAAAAAAAACTGTCCAGCGTGTCTGAGTGAGGTCTGTATACGATTAGCATTTGAGAAACGCTACGCGTCTGTAAACATTTCCCACTTCCTCCAATTATCTCTGAAGCATCTTTTTGTGATAGTGAAAATAGCTCAAACAGGTGTTTTCACAGTAATTTTTAAGTATGAACATTCCGGTACAAAACATTTTATAAACGTTATAGGGATGTGCATCAAACCTTTGTTTTTATTGTTAGGTCATAAACTTGGAGGGTCTCCGCTGGAAGTATCACAGAGGCGCGTTATCGACGGTAAGACTGCACGCCGGTTCGGTGCTTTGCGCGTAGAGGCGATGAGAGAGTCGATGCGCATGTCTCGGACGCCCTTAGCGCTCCCACGCTCTTAGGCCTCAGACGTGCGAAATTCCTTCAACCAGGCGGCCACCTTAATGCGAGCGACCGCAGCTGGTTTAGCGGTCAGTTATTAACCTTCCAGCGCTAGGGTGAAGGGTTCAATCTCTGGTACCAACGGATGTTGATTTCCCAATTCGGGATTCTCGTTTGAGGGCGGGGGTGTGGTGGACGATGACTTTGAGGGAGGGTTCTCCCGGTGTGCTCCCATTTCCTCACACGTCCTCCGTTCACAAAAAGACTCCGCCTTACCATCCTCCCGATCGGACAACTCATCTCTCATTACATCTTTTCATCGGACTCCAGTCTCTTCTCACCAACGTTAAGCTTACTTCTACTACACGTTGGGAAGATCAATATGTTATAAGTTCGGCAAACGGAAAAATTTTACCACTAGGTAAGCTCTAATGTCAGCAAGGAACCTGATTTCCTCTGTTCCTAACGTTAAATGAACAGGCTATTTGCAATCATCTCAGTAGAAATACAAAAGCAACTTCATAACCAAGTAAGATATTTATCTTTTATAGTTCACGTAGCTTAAAATTCTAATTAAATTTACCTTCTGGAACATTGCGCATATTGTGGCGGGAATTTTCTTTGTGCCAATTTCTCCCGTAATAAATACCGTTTTGCTCCGAACCTGTAGCAGAAATAGCCTTACCCACGTTGATATTTTACACGCTGGCCAATATCGCCTGCCCGAAGTAAGGACATTACTGTGCATTACTTTTGGGGGCAGAGACTTAGAATTTGCGTCGGAGTTCGTCTGTAACTACGATTGGGCTGTTGTAACTATACTCCATTCACGGTTACTTCACACTTTCATTAAGACCTGCTAAAGTTCTACTTCTAGGATATTCCTCTGACTCAAGCAAACCCACTCTAGAAAATCACACCAAAGGACAGCGCTCCACATTAGTGGGAGGATTTTGAAATATTATCTTACATAATAAGTATTTCTAACTTGGCAATACCAACACATCTATTTTCTCCCTGTTTTATTCATAGTAAATATAAAATAAATATTTTAATTTATAGGGAAAATAGAACCAAAAATAAGATACCTTTATGTTTACGTTTTACGCTTACAGAATTATTAAACGATTAGCATACAAAACATATTTCGGAAAGAACCAACCACATCATACATGGGGTGATATTTCAAAGGTTTGATTCAAAAAGTGTAAAGAACCCGGAATAGACTATAGTAAATCTTACTGAATTATTATTCCCAATTGTTAATTTAATTTTTAATACTTTAATCTCAGAACTTCTGGGGCAAAACTACACGGATCCGGTGGATTACAAACGAACCATTAAGTATTAAGTTTTATATTGACATAAACACTTGTACATCATAAATGAACCAGAGACTGCAATAAAAAAATGTTACTCACTGATACAATCTCGAATTTATTGTCCTCTTGTTTCAAATAAATTATATTGAAACTAAATTAATATACTATCTTATTATCCACATATTTATTGCCACTTATTGTAATGAACAATGTACTTCCCCAAAAATATCCAAAAAAATGTGTTGTTCCCATGTATACACAATTTGCCATAGAATTTGCTAAACGCTCTGCATGGAGTGATGCCTAGTCTTGGTCGGCTTACCAACTGGTTCATTACCGCAGACAAAATAATGATCTGATCACTTAAAAGATTAACTGAACTGCCTGTTAATGCTATTAAAAATAACTCGAACATGTGCGGGGTCAAAGACGCCGTTACAGCATCATAACCTTGTGGAATTGTTTCTGACTGATAAACAGGAATGATTCTCTCTCTTCAGCTGGATGGTCCTGCTTGGTGGGCTTGAGTGTGGGCCTTCCTCGATTGGATCACTGGTGCGAGGAGTTGGGTAAGCAGCCTGTAATGAGTGTAATGCGCGACATTCAGTGTAGTACGTGGCGTGGATGCGATTCGACTGTTGCTGATCTATAGGATAAGCTCTATAGATACCTACTGCCCCCAACTCTCTTCGCGTGACCTGGTAGGAGCGATGTTGACGTAAAGAAAGAACACTCACGTCCGACTCTTCTATATGTCGGTTCGGTTAAAGGCATCATTTGGTGGGACAAACCGGTTCCTCAGTTACTTGGCCTTTAGTCAGCATGCCTGATGCAACACCAAAAATCCGAGGGACCAAGTTGTAATGGATGTAATGTGAGCCCACTGGAACTCACCGTGGCAGGGATGAGGTCTGAATATGCCATACCTCGTAGAGAAATTCCTGAGTGGCCAAATCTAAAGGGAAGGATGTATCTCTCCCCCTTGAGTGAGGTGGAGCTGACCAGACTGCTACTGATGTTTCAGGTACTCATCCAATTCGTGAGATACCACTGGGTGGTAGAGTGCCGAAGCTATTGCCAGCTCTAGCATAGGAATCTGGTGGTCACATGATTTAGAAACAGCTAGCTCTAGGGAACACGAACTTCCTTGTGGTGCCTCTGGGTGACACCCATAAATGAGTCAGCAAACTTGGGAAAGTCCTGGGCGTTCCTTTTGCCATGTTTTAATAAAAGGGGCATTTGCCTTCAAAGCTGGGCTTGAATCATGAGCTATTGTGATGGTTTCGGATTGGTGGAGGCCCAAGAAGGAATTTCATTGGGAATAAATTCTTACTGTATGGGAATAAACGATACAGATTCTAGTGAGTCTGTTGGGAAAACACACATGTGTCAACGGAAGGGAAGAAGCAGCACGGGTTGGCCTAGATAGGCCCCAACTTAGGTTCCCTCAGATGTTAGATTAGGGAGTGCTTGGGTTTGGTGGGGACGCCTGCCGATTCACGTAATTCGCGGGTCCACTCAAGGTCCCGTGATGTTTGGATTTGTGCCGGCATTTGGTTGAAAATTCGCAAGGTAGTGGGCAGGTTTTTTTTTCTCCTATTCAGGAGAAATTGCTCTGAGGGCATTGAGCACTATGCCCAGCGGGGCTGGTGGCCAAAAGTTCAAGGCCAATGAGAAAGAAAACCTCTGCATGGCAAATGCTAAGCGGAGTCCAAGATATCAATTTCTTTATTTGTAATTCCGATGGATTATCACGTTGAGAAACAACGGCCCATAATGTAGTGACGGATGTAGACACTCATAAATGAAGGGGCAACTGAGGGGGGAGGAGGCACAGCGTTTACACCACACGATTACCAGTATAGGCTGTTTACGGTAAAATGAGCACTTTTGAAAGACCTCCTTAAGATCTACTTGTATACACGTTGTGTATTCTTCCGCCTTATGTAAAATTAACACTGCCATGGACCACATATTTTTATTCATGCGTCAGTCAAGTGAAACTATGTAATTATTACAAAAGTATTCACTGTACAAATCTGCTCATTTTTACAATTCGACGTAGTAAAAAAAAAAAAAAAAAAAAAAAAACAGGAAACTAGAGAAATTATTTAAGTTATCACAAATGGTTACCTAACACTTTTTATTCGACGTTGTTATATGGAGCTATTTTCCCCTCCATCGTTACCAACTTTACTGGGTACATTTCACTCATTGCACCCGTTAAAATACATGCAGATAGGAGCAGTGCCTTTTTTCTAATGTTGATACCAAAAGTGCTCACTTTATCGTGAACAGCCTTTAAATATCAAGTTTTAATGCTGCATATAAGTGTCAGTACTTTGTGGCTAGGCTATATATATATATATATATATATATACACACACACACACACACACATACGTTTTTTTTTATTCCCTGCTACCTTATCCAATCTATTTGTTAATATTGCTTTATTAAAAATTCTCTCGATTTTAAGAATAATCTGATTTTATCAAGCTTAAAATTGACCTCCAAGGAGGAGAATCAAGTCTTCTTAGCTCACCCGTCATTTGTTTCTCCCTTGGCCTTGAACTGTCAGCTGGAATGGTGTCTATGAATTTCCTAATGCGCTCAGCTGCATGGCTTCAAGTTCTGTCGCGACCAAACACGGAAACAATCAGCAGTGACGCCTGAATTTTGCTAACAGATGTAAAACCTGTCTGTATATAAAACACTGGCATTTCATGACTTTAATTCTTACCGCGTCTTTCATGTCTACCGTCGTTCAGTATGAGAACAATCTAAAATTGGCGCAGTCAAATAAAGATCGTAGTCCATAGGTTTGGACGGTTCTTAACAGCGAGGTCTCGAGAGCCGATGAGAATGAAACGAGGTGAGTATGGAGCAGCGCCGGAATGCGGGGGAAATGGGAGAACTCCGAGAAAACCCGCTGACCAGCGATATCGTCCGGCACTATTCCCACATGCGAAAATCAAGGAGCGACCCCGCCGGGAATCGAACCCGATTCGCTTAGGTGGGAGGCGAGTAGTCTGGCCGCTACGTCACCGCGGCCCCATTTTCAAATAAAGAAAATATCACTAATAACGAGCCGATACTTGCAGGTGTGCACTTTGGAATACTCCAGTATAGCTTGCGTTTAGATCTGTTCGCGAAAATCAGATGTGCACAATATTCAGTACGATTTCTGTCATTAATAGATATCGAGTATCATGAAAAATGAAATTTTTTTTACCGGTTAAATGTATTTCTAAAAAAATACCTCTAATTCATATTTTAAGACCCAGAAAAAAAAATGTTGTAGTGGCAGCAAATTCTTCGTAAATTATTGAAGAAAGAGTGTTTACTTTGCAATCACTCGTAAGTGAATTTTTTTTCCAACACAAGATAATTTTGTGTTCAACATAAAATTTTGCACTGTGAATTTTCTAAAAAAAAATTTCTTCACGGCACTATTTTTCAGTCAGCTGCCGTTGGCTTGGAACTGTTTTCACTGTATCAAATGACAAGTGCAATTTTTATTGGCATTTGGTAAGTATAGCTTACGAGTCAAACTGATAACGTGTATTAGGAATAGGAATAATCATCTTTACTGAATAAAAGTCCACGTTTTTTGTGCATATAAAAATGCACTCCTAACGTTTTTATTTTATTTTATTCCCTTTTTTTTCTTTTTCTTTTTGCGAATTATTTGGAAATAAAAGTTTGACAATTATCCAAGGTCACAAATAGTTTTTAACCACAAGCAAGAACAGCAGAGGAGTGTGTGATCTTGAAACGCACATTAGAATGCATCTAGGATACATCGTTGCCGTCGAACCTCCTTCCACATATCACCTATGGCAATTTTCCACGCAATAAATTAGACTTAAAAAAATTTTTGAGAGGCCGAGAAAAACGTATTTTTTTTTTTTTTTTTTTTTTTACTCAAGGTGAACAAGACTTTGCACTCTGAAAATCCTGCTTCATTTCTCACGCCTATCGTATCAGATGCGAAGCGTATGGGACGGTAATGGAAAAGTAACGTAAAAGTGAGACTCACAAAGTCTGTCGGGAGAATGCAGCTTAGGATGATATACCTTCAACAGGCAAAACTTCATCTCGAAATTATTTGTTTCAAAAAACGCAAATCTGAAAGCTTATCAATGTTTTAACAATATGCCAATTCAATGATAAATATATTTTTCGTATTTATAATAACCAATCGCAACAGAGGCTGTTAGAATGTAATCGGACTTGAATTATTAACAAATACTAATAGCTATAATATAAATCACACGAGTTATTCAAAAGCCCTAAAGTTTACCATGCGAACAAATCAGTTTATAAAAAGATGCTGATAAACAAAAAAACCAATACTGTCGAGAGAAACCTTGCTACATTAATCGCGATATTAACCCAAAAACTTGCCTTTAATGTAATCTTTCGCAGTATGTATGTCACATGGAAGCTATTCATCTGTTTTGAAATGCAGTAGCCAGTTATGAATAATTTAGTGATGTGAAACAACAAAAGCCATTCAGTGTTAATTTTCTAAAGGTGGTTATATATATATATTTTTTTTTTTAACTTCTCATTCTAATTATATCCAGTCATATACTGAAAACATGACATATGTTAAATTATTCAGCACCAGTCACGAAGTCACATTCAATACTGTATTTACAGCATTTTGCTCTATTATATTAGACACACACAGATATATATATATATATATATATATATATATATATATATATATATATATATATATATATATATATACACATGTACATATACGTATGAATAGTTGGAAGACGCTGTCTGCGAAAAGTGGGAGCCATAAAAATTCCCATAATAAGCCTAATTGCACCAGCAATGGTCCATCGACGTACCAGTTATCAGCCATCAAAAGCCTATAGATGGCTACCTATACTTTTACCAGCAATAAGTATAGGTTATGTACGGCCATTGCTGGAATACAGTTGGTGAGCCATTTATGGGCCATTCATAGGTCACATACTATCAGCTATCAGTTTCATTTCCGTCAACATCCCATCAGTGGGCCATTGATGGCATGCCAAGTGTCCTGTTTCCAGCAGTCAGCCGTAACAGGGCCATTAATGTAAACCCAGAAGTATTCAGAGCCAGCAGTCATCGAGCAGTGCCAGCAGTAAAACCACAGTTGGCCGACTGTGGCTTGCTACATGGGTAAAGTGTTTAATACCTCTGTTAACATAGAAGAATCTTATTTGTCGTTAAATGGAAGTTTTGCCCATATTTTATTTATAAATAATAATATTTCATTTATAATAAACATGGATAAAAAAGTGAGGACAAATCTATGTTGGTAGCGTCTAATTAATAAATAGTTCTCGTGCAAAATATTATTACATTTGAGTGCGCACGAATTCGTTGCTTTGTCCTTGGGTATAATTTTCTATACATACTTAAGCTTAGTTTGCACGAGGTGGAGGAATATTCTGAAAGTAGAACATTAGCAGGGCTTCAGAAAATTGTGAAATAACCGCGATTGGATTATATAGTCTATAATTGAATAATCCTTTTTAGTGAATTTAATTACAGTTGTTGTTCTTATACTTTTGTCACAGTATAATGGACATCGATATCCAACAAATAAATTTAATTACTGCTCAGAAATAACTCAGAAATTTTTAACAGACCTTGGCGCCTAATTTTATGCATGGTGTATGGAGTAAGGGTTTGCGCGAGGAAATTTCGAAACACTTGCTTTGTTGCGATAAAAATACGAAGTTGGTAACACTGCCATACTGCAAGGCGTGTGTGTGTGAGTGTGTCATGGCTGCAAAACAGTGAATGTAGTTCTGTGACGAGGCAAGAATTCTCGAAATCTATGAGGTAATTTTTACAGTATTATAGTTTATTGTAATAGGTTTGCTATAACATTCATTTACATCCTCTATACAAATCTATTTGTGAATCTAGGTTAATAAATGTAAGCAACTAGTTGAAAGGATTACATAGAAGCGTGATTCTTGGTCATGCTAAATATTTATTTAGAGAGGTTCATACATTGAAAAGGTTTTCGTGAGATGAAGTGGGATATACAATTTCAGGGTAAACATTCATAAGTAAATTTTGGTCCCATTTTAAGTCCTGCTCATACAGTTCATTTTTTATTGACTTCGTAATTTCTCTTAAGAATTATATGAGCATTATTGATTCAGTACTCATTCCATATTTTTATTTATAAAATGTATATTATTTATTTAAAACATTATGAAAAATAGCAATTTTATAACTTTGTAATACAGCTGAGTAATAAAATATACCCTTAATAAATTGGTATGTAGTATTATTTTCATATAATATTCTCACTCTTTGTCACAAAAATGAAAAAAAAATATTCAAAACTTGTATCATAATTTATATTTTAAAATTTGCGTGATTTCGTCATTTTCAATATTTTGGAATTTTTAACAGAAAAAGTTTTTTTTTTTTTTTTTTCAGGAAACTACAGTTTTTATAAGTAGCAGAATTTATGTCAGAAAAATTGTTCTGCTAACAGGTTTTGAAGACTCGACTCTAGGAAAGCTAATGAGACATATAAATGGCGTGAATTCAGTAGAATGTTTAAATCTGTGTTCATTTCTCCAGAAGCAGAAAAAAAATCATGGTCATTCTATGATGATTCATTCGCTGATGTATTCAGCCAAATATCATTACCAATTAACTTATTAAAGTCTCGAAGATGACAGGAATATGTTGAACTAAGTGTCTTCAAGCGTGTTAACATCCTAAAAGTACCTAGGCCTACATTCTTATTTGAGATAACTTAAATTAAAAACATATGACCATAACATTTACTACCACCTATCTTAATATTTTCTATTAACTCTTTGCCAATGTTAAAGGCTGTAATTTATTTTCTCACATATTTCCACTTGTATTTTAGGAAGTACAGAAAGCCTAAACTGAAGGGGAGGAGGGAAAGTAAATACAAATATTTATTTGGATTCATTATAACTTCACGTATACAAACTTGAGTAGTTCATAAAGTTATGTATAGAGACACTGGGGATGTTTAATAACATGGCTTTCAGCCCTAACAAATGCACTAATATGAATTGAATAGCATGTTTTATATTTTGAGTAAATACTATTTGTTCTGATATAGTGGTCGTGTGAAAAGTATTGTTCCAGTTGATACAAAACTTAACTTTGGCGTCAGACAACTGGATAAAGTAGCTGTAGAATGTAATTAGAATTACGCTATATTTCCGTAACTCAAGCATTACAGTGTCAAAAGTGTCAAAACGGATTGCAGCTTTTCGTGACTGTTGTTACACACTAGGCTTCGAGGTTTTGGCCGTCGTGTTAATTATTTTCATATAAACTAGTTTTTCGCAGCCAAGTGCATAGTTAAAATTGCAAATCTTTGTGAAAACTTTAAGTTAGTTACAAACTTCCCAAAAAACGAATCGTTATACAGCTATCTATATATATATATATATATATATATATATATATATATATATATAATATATATATATATATATATAGCTGTATAAATACCTATATTGTTAATATACAATCATTAAACTATGTATAAAATATTCATAAGAATCTGAAATCCACTGCAGTGAAACAAGAGACTTCCTTGTTAACAAACGCAATATATTACCTTTGGTGTTATAAATTATTTCTTTCTTTTATTAAAAATGTATTTTAATTTTTATTCCAACTCAGAACCCAGTACACAGCTTTACAATGCCAGTCAAGTCGCCCGAGAAATGTTATATTCAGTTAACAGATATTTAGATTTCTTGATGAATGTTATTTTAGTTCTACGATCCTAACGATTACGTAATGGTATTTTATTCACGTAAGATTTTACTCCAAAAATGTTTGAGATTTAAATACAGCGTGATAACGAAGTCTGGGAGAAAATTCGAGTCTATTTACGTAAGCCCATAATAATTCTAGTAATGCTATGTAAGTAATTTAAATATCCACGCGACTTCTCTTCAAGAAATAGTATTCAAAGTCTTTTTAAAATGTGTGCCTTAGTCTGTTCTTCTGTAGAGCGACTTTTTTTTTTATTCGACGTCAAACAGCTACCGTATCGAGATGTATCGATGCATTATGCCTAACGACTCCTTTAAAATGGCCCCACCCTTAGCGTGATAGTATAACTCAATACTTAAAGCTGTACTTTTGGTAGATACTGCGGGAACAAATTTTCTTCTTTCTATCTCTTGTGTCCGTTAGTCTCTCTGTCTCCCTTTTTTCAAATTCGAATGTCTCAATGTCATTGATAGCAATATTCTTTAATTACTACAGTTCCTTGCAATAATCACCTCCACAGGATAATTACCAGTTCAGACTTCACACCTTATTAGCCAACTTCCAAATTTCGTGTAAGAAATTACTAGTTTTGGCTAGCGAACATTTGGAACGGTTTGGCGATAAGCGCGCCTCTTAACCACTGAAATAAATCTACTCTTGTAGAATATTTACAGCATATAGTGAGAAGAATGCTACTAAAGACCGTGCGATATTATTTGTACGATAAGTACACATTCAAGATAATTTAGAATTGTTAGCAAACAACTAGACAAACACTATATGTACCACCCAGAAGCAAAATATTGGCTAAGTCTAGGGGAGAAGGCAGACATTGAAGAAAAAGGTAAGCTTCTTGACTAAGGATAGACATTTATGTATTTCTTATTGGTTTTACATATTACTGCTGATTTGTATAAAAAAAAAATATTGTTTCTTCAATATTCTGAGGGAAAAATAATATATGCATAAGGTATTTCGTGTAAATTAACGCACTATTGTTCTAAGCTTTATTTAAGCAAAGCTTTTAGAAAAAAACTTATATTTCAACTTCAGTTAATAAGAAAGTGCGCTTTCTACGTAACAATGTTTGGTGAAGGATCAACAATAACTGCGTGTTTGTAGTGGAAATTAAGAATGATTTTATTCGATATATAATGCCGTCTGGAAAATATACTTACCATTATTCCTAAAAAATAATTCGTTAATGTTTTTGAAACGTTTATTAGACATGGAAATAATTGTTTTAAGCTTAGGTATCTTGTTTCATTTGATGATGCAATTTCTGATAATGCTTTTAACTGTGGTGTGTATGAGATACAAAGACCACATTGTCGGATGTCTACTGGTTATAGCTATCAAAGAAGCAGAAACACTACATAATCAGCGAGTAATGTCTTACTCAAATGATTTTAAAACTCCGCCAGCTGGTGTGTGTTAAAGGTCAGTGGCGGTTAGTTTGACGAGCGTCTTTCAATAGATACGGCTCGTTAATGACGGGAAAAGTCGTAATTCAAAATGTCAGTTTTAACAAGCAAGTCTCCTCTGGTTTTTGTATAATGACTTGTAACTTTCGCAGGTTGCTGAACTTTGCCCAGCTAAAACTTGTTCCGAGTGTTAGATAAATTATTAGTGTGACATTAATCTCATGCTTCAAGATATTCTACGAAAACTGCCGCTTCAGTAAAAAGTGCATCCTATACGACTGTTACAAAAGTGTATCAAAATTACTTTAGATATTAAAAAATATATGCGTTTCTATGGTAGCTTTCAAACTCAGAACACATCGAAATTCTCTATGTGGTTGATTCATTTTCTAGGCCTATTTGCTTTAAGAAACCTTTGTATTGCCATAACTGCTGTATTTCAAGTTGTAAACGTTGCTTAATCGCTATGGTAAAAATTCAACCGTTTATGCCAGTCGAAATATCCACATAGATTATGCACTACACCTATTTTAACATACGATTTAACATACGATTGTTGCATTTATTTGCTTTGAACTATAACAATGTTAAATATCAAGTTCTGAAGTGTAATTACCTTTTTTTTTATTTTATACTCATAACTAGATTTAGTCTAACAGAATACAAGGCAGCGTGACGAAACAGCTCTTTAATGATGGAATAAAACTCTGGACAAAGCGCATTAAATAAAACTTGTTATCGATATTTTATTAAAATTGTGTGTAGTTTAAATAATAATAATGCTAAACAAATTTTAATAAAGATATTTATTTCTAATTTACTTTAATTTGCAGGATCACTCTGATTAATATGGCAATAGGTAACATACAATCTTAAATACTTGTGCTTATTTACTTGGAATGGCAGTTATTTCGTGTCTGTATTTTTAAGATATTTTAATCAATCATTACAATTTCTAAGATAACAAAATAATTCTTGATTACGAATGGCTTTCGAGGGAAAAGTGAGCACATGTGATAAAAAAATCGATTATAAGAGTTACTTCCCAGTAACTTTTAACATTATTTAGCTTTGTCTTTCAAAAACTTGGATTTTTTTTTAAACACGTTGTTCCGTTTTATTGCTTATTAAGGAAAATATTTATTTATCAAGCGTAATTTTTTACGAAGTTTGATCTCACAGTGGCGTCCTTAACTTATAGAATTAGATAATTTTTAAGTTTAATAGAAATCTAGGAATTCAGGGATAACAGTAATACAACAAATGTCATAACTGTATTCGTGTGGGTAAAATTCGCTTTAGTTTTTGTGTTGCCGGTATTGTGTAACGTTTTTGTAAACATTTAAAATTTGGCCAGATAGAAAAACTATCTCGCCTTTTAATTTTGTACAAAATTGTAATTCGCAGGCATGCAGATTTACTTGTTTTCCGTAAATCATGATATTAAGTCTTTTTCATTTTTCATGTTTACAATTAGTATTTACCAACTCAAAGACAGCATTAAACTGTACAAGGAAGAAGTCTTAATTCCGGCTGGCGTTTATTTCATACACTAGGGAGAGTTTCGTTAAGTGTAGCTCCGTGATAAATAATTCATTGTTCCCGTATTTAAAGTAATAGAAAATCCCTAGTTTATTATTTTTTCTGTTTAGAGTAGCGTCCTAAATATCTTCGCACCACCTCGTGGAAATTGTGAATGTATGTATATTTATGTACGGTAGGATTGGATACAGCTTTTGCTTTCTGCCGACAAGATGACCTTTCGTCCCGTCCTGTTATACATCTGGTGGGTGCTGATTTACTGTACCAGATTCCACTTCAACAATTTACTTTCCCGTTCGTAAATAAACCTGCGGATATACTGGGACGGGATGTTAGTTTTCAACCAGGATGCATTTCGATCTCGACACTGGAATCTCTCTTAAGAACTGGCGTAACTTACGGTTCACAGTAGAAAGGACGGAACCTTTCAAAAGAATCCTTAAAAAAAATAAATTCAGGTTACTACAAACATTCCGAAGTTAAAGAAATCTCTACTCAAGGGCCACATTTTTGTCTGATAATATAACGTTGTTTACTTTTTATTCAAAGACGTTAGCTGTACTACCGCCTACTGTATCACCATATTATTTCCAAGCAGTCATTATTGTCTGATAATATAACGTTGTTTACTTTTTATTCAAAGACGTTAGCTGTACTACCGCCTACTGTATCGCCATATTATTTTCAAGCAGTCATTATTGTCTGATAATATAACGTTGTTTACTTTTTATTCAAAGACGTTAGCTGTACTACCGCCTACTGTATCACCATATTATTTCCAAGCAGTCATTATTGTCTGATAATATAACGTTGTTTACTTTTTGTTCATAGACGTTAGCTGTACTACCGCCTACTGTATCACCATATTATTTCCAAGCAGTCATTATTGTCTGATAATATAACGTTGTTTACTTTTTATTCAAAGACGTTAGCTGTACTACCGCCTACTGTTATAACCATATTATTTCCAAGCAGTCATTATTGTCTGATAATATAACGTTGTTTACTTTTTATTCAAAGACGTTAGCTGTACTACCGCCTACTGTATCACCATATTATTTCCAAGCAGTCATTATTGTCTGATAATATAACGTTGTTTACTTTTTATTCATAGACGTTAGCTGTACTACCGCCTACTGTATCACCATATTATTTCCAAGCAGTCATTATTTGCGAAACCACATAATTGTAGTTTTCAATTGCTCATTGTACTTCATCATATTCAACACACGTATAACAACTGTGGCTTTTTTAATGTAATAATTATACACAGACTTAGAAAAAATCTAAAGCTAGCCTTTTTTTTTTTGAGCTTAAAAACTAATTTATAATGCACATTTATAAATTATCTGCCCAGTCAGTACACCTTATTCTTGTATCTTCCAGTAACTTTGTTAGATAAAATGCGTTTAAAAAAATGTTACACTAATGTCTTTCAGCATATCGTGTTTTCTCTAATAGTAACACGAAATCGCAAGTTAAGAAAAAATAATTTTTTAAACTAATTACTTTTTTTTTTCTTTTTAAGTCTTCTCTTACGGCTTTTAAGGGACACTCACAAACTCGTGGTTAAAATTTTGATTTCGTCACTATTAGCAATAACTTTAAGCTAGGAACAAATATTTATATCAACCACTTTCATTATTCGGAACTACTCCAACTTAACAACAATAAAAACAGAGCATACTGTACAATTTACAGTCACTTCTACTATGTGCTATATATCTAGACTTAAACTTTACATCTATATTGCATACCATATCACAAAAAAATAGGAGTTCTGCAGAACGATGTATTGTATGTTTACGAAATAGTTCGTGGCTATCTAATAAGTGCAGTAAAGCTGAAAAGCAAAAATTTTTCCCTGGAGTTATCTAAAATTGACTCTGCTACGCGGGTTAGGAATACCCCAAGTAATAACTGCCGCTTATTTTTAAGTTGCGTCAAATACAAGTCCAATTTCTATGGGAATTATACCAGTACTATACAAAAACCGTACTAATACAAATTTTTCTGATGGAGTTTGCAGACCACGAAATTCGAAACAGCTTGTACAGGAAACAGTTAATATTTGTTATTTCAATTTAGCACAGAAACACCTCATATAAAATGGCGCATTATCGGTATTACGGTGTTCCAAAACAAGAATTGAGAAAATCTTTTTTTCTGTGCCCCTAGTGGGTATTTTGATTTACGTGCGTCACAGTATTTAAGAATTGAATGTCTTGTATTAAGGCACCAAACGAATGATACCATGCAATTTTCATACACATAATTATAATATCATTATACACATCATTAATTTAGTGCATATGAAACAAATATGATATTGAAGAAAACATATTATCTGACCATATGTGAAACACTAAACTTTTTATAAGACACTCTAAATCACATAAATATATTTAAAATTCTTTTTTTAACATTACTGTCAGTAATCTTATTACTATTTACGTGATTTACAGTTTCAAATAGAGCATTTTTTCGAAGGTTTTATTTCAGTTGTGTTTAATTAATGAAGAAAACGAGCTAGTTTATTAGTTCTTAAACACGGTATTTTGTTCTTTTTTATTCTTTTTTGTTGAAGATTATAGGAAAAAATAACCATCTGTTTTACAAAAATGTTTACATAATTTTATAGTTTTTACACAATTTCTTTAATAGTACGGAAATGCGTTCATAATAAAACGAATGCGTTGTTTGCCGATAATAAAAAAAAACGTAGTTCTGGAATTGGTTGAGCAGCAATAAATTCAACACAAAGAAATACAGCAAAGTAATAACAATGATTTTATTCATTTGTTTTATAAGTGCGAAACAAACAGCAATTGCGTCAACAGACAAGAATTGTAGATAAAAAGGGATACATTTAAGAACAGCGTATCATACACAAAAACCAAGGGTAAATATGCTTACTACTGCAAACATGAAAAAATTTGATCATTTAATGTCAGTTCAAAACGAACTAGACAAAATATTTCTTTGTAGATACTTCAATATTATTCAATAACTCTTATATAGAGTAAATACAGATTTAACAGTGCATTTTTCAATTTTACACTACAGTAAGAAAGGAATCAGTTTTCAAATTAATAAGAGAAAAAAATTGCCTCTGAAAATTTTATTTATTACGTTGCGTCGTACTGACACAAGCTTCTTTCAGTTTTCTTATCTTAAAAGAAGGATTGACGAATTGTAATCAGTCCTTATGATTCTTACTATTGCAAAAATGAATATAAATAGCGGATTTTTTAGCAGTTACTTTATTCAGAATTTAAGTGCCTACAAACAATGAAAACTTCTAATAGGATAAACAGATGCTTTGAAAATACAACAAAGTACTAAATAAATGCAGTGCTCAATGCACTAGGTATTAAGATAAAGTTTATGTGCCAAGAGCACATACAGGACAGGTATAAGTTATAAAAAAATAATTCCCATTCACAAAAATAAAATAAATAAATGAAGAAGAATGAAATCCAGTTTAACATTGGTAAACATGAGCAGAGTTTATTGTATTATATGTGTGTCCCACCAATGATTGTTGCTGTATGGTGGGGATAAAACCATTGGTATCGACGTAATTACACGTTTACAATAACAATTACAATTTTCACACATAAAAAATATTCTCTCAGATAATTTTTATTCTAATAATTGGGTTATTATCTAGCAAACATTCACTACTGCTGTCAGGGAAGCATTTTGAAAAGTGACTGTCTTGGTAGTTTGTTACGAACTTACATAAAAAATATCTCTCATCACTAACCTGGTGGCTTTGAGATATTTTTAATTTACCATTTCATATTAGCGAAACTTCCTTTCTAAACTCATCATCTGCGCGTTAAGAACCTGAGTGATTTTCTCGTAATTAAATAAAAATATTTTACAAGATGATAATTAAAAATATACTAGATTTCTCGAGGGGGAGAGATGTTTTTTATTTCGTTGGAATCAGAGTCAGTTACAAATTTTCACAGTACATAAATGTACAGCAATTTTGACATAACTAAACCATAGTATATACAAACAATATAAAATGATTGGCTGCTGAAAATATTGAGTATTTGATAAGACTTAAGGTTTTTTTGCACTCAAATTGCAAAGTTATAAATTATAAACTGGATGATAAGAATATGATCTGGAATCTAGAATTAAACACAGACATGTGAGCTGAGACACTGAGTTATTTAAAGTGTAAAGTTATTTTTATTTTTTTTATTTAGGCATATATTCAGAGAAAATATGATATTTTGGATTTTTTCTCCAATTAGTTTCATTGTAATTTGTCACAATCATTTTGTCATTGCCGTGTCATTTTGCAAGAGTTAACAGTCATTGTATGTCTATATATAACTTTGTTGTTTACATTTAGGTAAATATTAAGCTCATCAGCATACAGAAAAACCTTGTAATTGCCAGTACTTCGACTATGACATAAATAACATTGTTTAAAGAGGTGAAAATATTCCTCTTTGTGGTACACCGTTGGTAGCAACCAAACCTAACTAAAATAAATGACGTGGAGTCAGTAATACTCGCGGAAAAATTTCTTCCTGTTAAATTTTTCACATGACATTACATTTTGGAAAACTTAAAAAAATTTTTTTTTTTTTTTTGCAAATATGTAGAAATAATTTTAGGCTCCCATTTTGCGTTGGACAATTATTAGTATTTGTAATTAATATTTAAGTAATGGCTGGTAAGATATTTTACACGACTTGTTTTGTTAGATGGAAAAAATTACACTACCTATATTAACTGCCAAAATTATTTTTTATGGCCTCTCCTTAGTGACCTTGCATTCCAGCGCCGCTCCATCCTAGGATTTCATTTCATGTCATGCTCAGGGACGACGGGCACCTACGGGTCCCAGCTGGAAAGCCCGTCACTTGGAAGGTGTTGCCTCGCCCTGGGTTCCCCCCCCCCCTTACACAATTATTTATTATTTACTGACCTAGGAAGGGGCCAAGCCAAAATTCTCTCTCTCTTCATGTGCCAAAAAATTTAAAATTTTGTCGTTCTGCTTAAACAGTCGGAAAACTAAAGTTTATGTACAACTAAGAGCATCTTATAAATTATTTCAGTATTTAATTATGTAACAATTGTTCTAATAGATACTGGAAGGGCTCCGTATCACTTCCGCACCCCGTAGGTATATGGGCACACATGCTATGAAAGGGCGAACGTGAGTTATATAAGATTTGTGGACGTAGTTGTGCTAAAGGAAACCCAACAACAATTGGTTGGGACTGAGTTTTTGTGTAGCTATGTTGATTGTATAATTTTCATGGCAATGTAAATAGTTTACACAATTTGGATATTTTTTTAAGAATAAAAATGGTTCGTTAGTCCCCTTTTGTAAAGCGCTGTATGTTGGTTGTTTATGATTGCCACTTGAATAATATTTTTTCGTTTCATTTTGTGTTTCAATTACTATAAACATATTCATAATAATGTATTTATTTGTTCTGAATATAATCACTGGGTAAGTTGCTGGAAAATTTTTTAACAGAAAGGGTTTGTATAGGGTCTTAATTATTTTTAATCTTTCAATTTTGCGTTTGTTCTTTTCTGTAGAATATGATTTGAACCTTCCCTTACGACCTAGTACGTTTATGACGGAAAAAAAAAAAAAATTGGTTGGTTCCCGTTTGAATAACTACGTCCATTAAATTTCTGTGGAGTCGGAATACGTCTACAGGAACTGAAAGCATTGCATAACAAGAACAATCAGCAGTAATACATATTTGTTCCTTCTCTCGTTGTTGCAGCTGCTGGCTGGGTGCAGGCAAGGACCAAGATCTCCCGGGAGCAAAAGTCGTCCGTTGTGAGCGGGATCCAGGCGGCCGATATCGGCATGCCTTCAACGGTGAAACGCCGCCTTTGCCTCGCGGGAAGGTGCTGACTGCTCCAAATTTCTTGCGAGCCCTTCTCGCACCTCGGCACACTACTCCTCCTCTGGACATTTAAGGGCGCTTGATACAAAAAAAATTAATTATTTTATAATTGTATCAAACATTGTTCAGCTTGTGCGCATTGTATGTAATTACATTTTTCTCTAATTAAAAGAAAATTACATTTCGTATTTTTTAAATAATTTGATTTATGATTCAAATATTTTTCTGCTTTGCTGCATTTATAATAATAATTACTAAGTAAAAAAAAAAAAAAAAAAAAAAAATACTAATGTCATGGGCTACCGCTTGATATATTTTATAGCATATTATTTGCATATTATTAAAAATATGCAGAAATTGTACTTAAGATATATAGGGCCAATAATTTATATTTGCTATTACGGCTGTAGAAAAAGAGGACAAATATGGATTTGACATCAAAATTATTCAGAAAATATAGCGTCAATGGTTTTTTTTTCGAGGAAAATGGTATCACATGCAATGCGTACAAGTTGAACATAACATGGTACAAAATATAAAATAAATAATTTTTTTTGCTATCCAACGCCGTTAAGGGAAAGGTGCACCAATGCCTTTTACCAACTTGTCGCAACTAGTTTTTCAGAGTGCTTATTAAAATCGTTGGCATCTTAAATATATAAATAATAGCCTCCTACACCGTTTATTTTGCATTGTTATATATTCCCCTGCTTTATTATTCTCCGACTTCTGACATAGGAAAAACATTATATATTATTTGGTATCTTTCGTAAGTAGTCAGAGAATAATAGACGAGGCGAATATCTAGCAACGTAAATAGGTGTCGGAAACCATATTTTGATCTTAAAATGGAAAACATTTCTAGTTAGTTTCGATAAGTTGGTAAATAAAAGACGTTGGTGCGTTATTCCGCTTAAATGCCTCCGATATCATTTTCAATAATGTCATTTGTAGAATGTTCACTGGAAAAAAAAACTGTGATATAAAATGAAGGTCACCATAAGGGAAAAATAACATTATTGTATATTTCAATTTGTAATAACTAAAGAAAATCATGTTGAGTAGGTTTGCTTTATAACGCGTCAGATTCATAAATTCACTGTTTTTGGAACACAGAAATAAAATAAATTCAAGGCGTTTATAAAGAAATTCCAAGGGGCTTAAAGGCATTGGCTTAATTCATTTTGAAGTTACATTTAGCGGATGTAATTTTAGAACCTCGCCAACTAAATAACGTTTAAATTTTTCGAGGAAGAAAAGTTTTTCTGTGTGAAAAACAGATATCTTGAAGTATCTCGTGCCAATTTTTTTCTACTGTGAAGTAGAAAATTGTTATTTTGACAAGTGATTGTATAAAATAATGGAACCTATATTTTTGAAGAAATAGGATTCCATGAAATATACACAGTTAAAAAGTTCCTGACACAAATTAATTTTTTGCCCTCTAGCACCCTTAGCATAGTCTCATTGAAAAAATAATAATTTTCTAAGATGGCAAACTTATTTTTATCATAACAAATTGGTTACTTGTAGTTAATAATTCAGTTATGTTACTACAAAAAACGTTATTCTCACAATTCATTTCGTGAGGTATAATTTACCAAATATTTTCGATAAAAGTCTTTTGGATATTCATTAGTTCTCGGGTACACTATTTAATTGCTTTAATTATGTTCTAAAAATAGATTAACTGTCTGTACTCTCGCCCAGAAAGCACTAACACAATTTTTAATTTAAAAACATAATATCATATTGTAATTGGGAATCTGGATGCGTATCACTGCGGGTAGAATAAAACATTTCGACATAATTTGCTGTTTAAGTTAACTTTGTTTTTCAGAAGTCCTAAGTGAAACGAGAACATTTTTGCTAGCACAACGGCTTTCCCATGTATGCGTTTTGAGCAGTTTTTTTTTATGATGACTATTATATTATCAGGGAATTTCTCAGAAATTACCTAAAAATATCAAACAGTTTGGCATGCCGTTGTTAGAATTAGAATTATGTCTTACTTTCTAAATACCTGCAGAGGAAATTGATGCAACTTTGCACTTTAGAATGTAAATTAGGTATAGCTCCATATCGTATAACTACGTTTACAATATTCGTAAAATTAAGGTGATCGAATAAATAATGTTAAATTACGTGGGCTTCAAATATGATGTGGAATGTCGATTTTAATTATAATTCCAGAATTTATAGCATTCAACAGGAGTAATATATGACATCCAACCTACAGTAAGTAGTCAACCAAAAAATGTTGCTGTTGTGATAGAAGTGAGGGGACGATAGAATAATTTCACTTATTTGAGAAACAATAAATGTGAACTGTCTTTAGTTTCTGACCTGATGTGTAATAACTCGAAGAGCGAAAAATTCTAGGCTCCATTAAAACATTTAAAAAATTTATTTCATTACATAATACAACTTCTGTTTTTAAAGATGCCTTACGTCTACTTTCGAATGTAATGACAATGAAGCCACGGGTCGTGCATTATCTTGGGTATTGTATCGTGCAGCTTAAGTCACTCTTTCAAGCGGTTTTGAGGTAAACGTCGTTATATGTATGATGTAAAAATAGATTATAAACCAGCGCAGAGATAAATTGGTACAGAATGTTCAGTGATAAAGTGACAAGATTTTCCGTTTACGCTGAACGTAATGTTTAAATATTTTTAAAACATTTCATTGTAAGTTATATATCTGATATATATTAGGGCCTATAACAAAATCAGTTTGGCTTAGTCCAGAAAGAATTATTATGATTAGCTAACTATTAATTTGTTATTAAATAAATCACTTGCATGTTAATTCAAATATTTATTGCGATAATATTCTGTTTAAAAGCATTGTCAGTTTTCTTAAATAAACTTTAAAAATTGCAGCGATGACTATCTCAATAGTTGTGAATTGATGCGGTGTGGAGAGATAAATCAATTTTAATCCTTGACCTAGTCTTCCGAATACTGCCTCTTGCTAGTGGGAGATAAATAGTTTTTTTTTTTTTAATGTACTACGTAATTTACTTATATCCTTTCAGAGATACAATTTTTGCGCGTAAAGGACAATTCACAAATAAGGACTTTTTCCTGGTAACTACAGCGAAATAATTTTCTAAAATGCAACCGTAAAAATTAAAACTCTAATTTTAAAACGGTATAATCTAGCTTCTCACATTTCTTGAGAAATTCATATACATTGCTACATGTTTTGACATTTATTTGGAGACGTTACAAAGAAAAATAACTCTTGAGTACTCGAAGGGATTATAAAACGTGGCTTTGCTTTGTTATACTGTCAATGACGATATTTTCGTTACAGCTGTTCTCATGTATTCATATACTTCCGTAAGATGCAATCTCGTCTCAATGTGGGTGGTACGTTCTGTGAGAAATAACAATCTAAATTCAAATGAAGATTTCTCTTAAAAGAAAGAGAAGGAAGGCTAGTTATTTTTGATCGAAGAAGGGATGTGTAGTGTAGATATAGCATTCCTGAGTGGAATGTCAATTATTTTACTTTTTACTGTTCAATGTACTTTTGAAGATTAGCAGCAATCAGATAGCATTCTGAGAACTTTACTGTTATGTTACCATCGCCCTAT
This sequence comes from Dryococelus australis, assembly GCA_029891345.1. NCBI lineage: Eukaryota > Metazoa > Arthropoda > Insecta > Phasmatodea > Phasmatidae > Dryococelus > Dryococelus australis. Next base: position 48,553,113 of record CM056995.1, on the reverse strand, counting down.
GAAAGTAATTATAGACACAGCAGTTATTTGAATTCTTTGCAGTTTAATTTTTTTTAGAGCGGAGGATTAGGCAAAAATATAAACTACTTAATTACAAAAATTAAACAACATAAGCTGAAAGGCACCAAGTCTGAAAATTGTAGTACATACACAACAAAATTAAATTTTTTAATTTAAAAAATGGCGTACATTAAATATTTACAATATTTTATATTCAAATGCAAAACAATGTATTCCGCTGCAAGGAAATTATTTTGACTGTTACAATTTATAGAAAACATCCTACAAAACAAATTTCGCATCATAAAACATACATACATTTTTGTATTTACGAACTGATACCTTCAGTTTAAAATGATTTCTGAATCAGTCAGATTTTTATGTAAATATGTAAATGTACTTTAAAAAGAGCAAACCTTAGTATTAACGAAAAGAAAATTGAGCCATATTATATGTATTTCTTTTTGTGGTTATTTGAAAAATAATTAGAGATTCAAAATTTTGTATGTTAGGTGACGAAAGTGAAATACCATATAGGTATTATAAAATAAGGATAAGAGACCTACATTGGCAGCGAAATAATTTAACTTAGCCATCGATTCTCGTAATATTGTGTGTAATGTCAATTTACCAAAATCCACACTATCAATAAGATTTTCAATGAAATGAAATATTTTACGTTCCATCAAATTATAGGTTCATCAAAATGGACCTTGTTAGTTATTTTCAGGGAGTTAGAAGTATAATTGACTTGAGATCGTTTTCGAGTACATCAATATAGTGCTTTCATTGAAACTATTTTTACAACTTTCAAGTAATTTTTTAAGGGATATATTAGGAAATGCACGTCGGTTCTTACCGGGTTTACGAGAAATATAAAAATCGGAAAATAACATTTTCTGGAACTATAAAACAAGACAAAGTCCGTTCACGATTAGGATTGAGAACTTTTGATTGACGACATCTGAAAAATATCACTGTCCCTACGTGCATAATTTTAACGGGCACACTGTCTACCATGCGTCCAGTAAAGTTGGTAATGCCGGAGGGGAAGTATTGTAGTTCGATGTCTTAAAGGTTGAATTAAAATTGTGATCTTAACATTTGCGAATATTGATTATTTTTACTTTCTGCTGTTTTTAATGCATATAAATGTACTAATTAGCCACTCTATAAAAATATGTTTACTTTTCTAACAGGTTCTCTGGATCAACGTATGAATAAAGTGACGAGGCCCATGGCAAAGTTAATTTTACGATTGGTGGAAGAATACACAAGGTGGATACAAGTATATCTTAAGCAAATCTGTCAAAAGTGCTAAGTTTATCGCGAACAGCCTCCAGGGAAAAGGAGAAGCATTCCTTGCAGCAGTTTACCATCAACCATGTTAACAACAACCCCGAGAATACTATAGTGAATTTACCGCGAAACGCTTCTCGTAGATCCGCCGGCGAAGGGGGGGGGGGAGGGGCAGCTGTGGTTCATTTCTTTGCATTCCCTCGGAATTACGTCCAGCGGGTGATGGGGGTAGAAAAGGGTATATATGGGGGGGGGGGTTGAGAGGATGGCAGTACAGTGGCTTCGGCCATTCTCCAAGACCCTCCTTCGCCTAATGATACTTAATGAGGGACTTTTTTTTTTTCTAAGCTACACCTGCCCGACGAACGACATACCCGCCCGCTCCGGCCAAAGAATTCTGCAATTTTCCCGGGGAAAGGAAACAAAAAAAAAAAAAAAAAAAAAACAAACCTTTCTGGGGAATTGAAAAACAACGCCTTTGTGCCGGATCGTTACAATGCATCGTAAAATGTGGCGTTGCGCCTAAAATGAAGAAAAAAAAATCTACGGCTATAAGGTCTCGTTTAGCGTTTAAAGGTTATTGCGCTTTCGGTTTAAAAAAGTCTTTGTTCTACTGCATTTACAGAATATTTCGTCGCGAATGGGCTAATTTTTTCAATCCATTGTACTGACGGAATGTAATTGCACGAAGTTAGTAATCCAGTGGAAAGAAAAACAAAAATTTTTGAAGAACCAAACTAGCATTAAAATTTTTTTCAGAAACGAAAAAAAAAGTATCTCAATTTTAACCGGCAAATACTTAGATGTACAATAATATTTCCAAATAACATTTAGTTATCGCTTGGAAACTTTTTGTTTATCAACTAAGTTATCTGCGGCGTGGTGATCAAGGAATGTAGTAAAGACTGTGCTAATGTTAGCGTCCTTTATTTCAACATGCAACATCAAATAAATCATACAGAGTTTTCCCGGATAAAATCTGCTACAACAAAGAAACTGTCGAGAAATATCGTAGTACTTACCTATACACGAGAATAATGAATTAAATGCTTGACGAGGAACGGTTTCATTTGAATACGTATAACAGGAAATATTCATAACTCATAATTAGAGACCTGAAATATTCGCGAGTTAAATGACCGGCGGGCTAAATTCTACAGTCTCGTGTACAAATATTTCCGATGTCAACAGCACATTGGTTGTCTGCTGTCACAGTGGAAGGCGACAATTGGGCACCGTTCTCTAGGAGGTGTCAAACAGTGTCGACCAATGGCTAGTGGCCTAACACCTGTCAGTTCATCACCAGTGTTTAATGGACTAGTTTAAACTTAATATTCACCTCTTAAATTTATACATTTTTCAGTACTTGAATATGCATGTCTCTATTTAGTATTAATTACCTGTTCCATTAATGTCTAGTAACGACTTTTGATTTTTTTTCTTCTAAACTGTAATAAGCATGTGTAAATTGTAAAAATGTTTCAGTGTAAGAGAAGGCAGATATGACTTAACTGCGCCAAATAAAAATGATTTATTATTATTATTTAAGTTATATAAACGCTAGTGTTTAGAATTCCAGCTTGTCCCAAAATGAAGCCCCCAATTCTTCAGGTCTCTACTTATAATTATATACTGTATATAATATCAGCGATCTCTCACCATATAGTATAAAATATTGCCTTGTTCTGTTACTTTTGATTCAATGTTAGCAGTGTATCAATTCGATGGAATTGTTGTCATCCACGAATTTTTCCGATGGTTTTCTCATACCTGTGGGGCTACACTATATTCTAGCCAACAGTCAAGAGGTAACTTTAAAGAGGAGAGTTTTAAATATGTCCTTCCACTTATTACAGGTCTGGTGAAGGGATCTAGAAACCAGACACACCAGGGTGTCGAAAAATGCTGCTCGTTCGTAGTTTTAAAGGGATAAGTGCATTGAAGTGGTGGTAGCAAACGTCAAGTGACAACCAGGCCATGTATTTTTCCCCTTACTTTCCAGTTATTTTTCCTTACTTTCCAGTTATTTTTCCCCTTACTTCCCAGTTATTTTTCCTTACTTTTCAGTTATTTTTCCCCTTACTTCCCAGTTATTTTTCCTTACTTTCCAGTTATTTTTCCCCTTACTTCCCAGTTATTTTTCTTTTATTTCTGGCGTTTGCACAGGCTGTCTAGTCGACGGACAGGCAGAGTTACCAACTGCTCTGAGGGAAAGTCTCTAAATCAATGTACAAAAATCTCCAGAAAATCACCAGATTGTAAACTTAGTCTATTTAAAATCAAATTTAGAGAAAGTTCTTAAATTATTTGTTTTCCTAGTTTGAAATATTATTTGTCATTGCTGGTTACAGTCGTTTACCTCCACACTGGGAAATGTTTTGTTGAATCAAACAATGTTTGTTTGGAGCAACTAAATCAATTGTTTACATAGACACAGTAAAATATTTCGTTGTTGAAATAAAATTATTTTGTTGTTCTTAATTGGCTGCCGAAAACTAAGATTTGTTTGTTGCAATTAAATATTTGCTTGGCTCTGTGTACATTATTCAGTTTCAGTCAACCTAAAAAAAATTTTAAGGCCACCGAGTGCAAACGCACGGTTCTATCAAGTTCTATAAATTGATACTTCAAGAACTTTTCCAGTGTAGAGGTTCACAAAATTTCGCTTACGTTAGGGTCCAAACCGTATTATTATTCCTGCAACAAAGAGAGATAATCACATGCAACAAAACATGTAATACGAGTCTCGAGATACCCCTACGCTCTCCCCAAAGTGCGTTTATATTCCAGGGAAGTGGACATTCCTGGAACACACAAAATTGCGCTAATTAGACAAAAGAAAATAAATCCTCAAGCTTCCTTTAAATCACCAGTTCTACTGCCAGTTTTTTTTTTACAGGAATCACTAACTTCGCCGCAAATGTGAAATTTGGCCACGAGACCGACAATCTTCTGAAATCCCCAGTTCTGGTGAGAATTTTACAAGTTGGCAACTCTGCGGACAGTCGCTTGACGGTTGTGGATTAGGGAATGTTTGGTCTTGGAAGGAGGGAAAAAAGGGGGGGGGGGGGCAGTCGACGCAAGTGGGCAGAGGGGACTTTGCCTTCGTTTCTAGACAACGACCCAGGAAATCGCTTGTTGACAATAATCCCCCCCCCCCCCCCCCTTCGGCGTCGTCGAAATCTGCGCGGCCGGCGGAGCTGCTAACGACAAGACACATAAACACGACGTTACTGACACCAATCCCTTGCCTCCATCTTCCCTCCCTCACTTGCTGAAACACTGCCCGTCGTATACGTTACTGACACCAATCCCTTGCCTCCATATTCCCTCCCTCACTTGCTGAAACACTGCCCGTCGTATACGTACACGGCTTCGGCGCCGAGTCCAAGACTCCTGACATCTGTACAAGACAGGACCAAACGTTTTTCTTCTTGAGCATTCCTTCAAAACTTCGAGATGGCGATGCGCAGAGCAGTGTCCGAATCAGCGCCTGCAGACATACGTACGAAAATGGAATATTTTTGCAGTCATAAATTAATGCCCCAGAGCCAAATTCCATACCACTTAAGTGCACATTTTAAATATGTTTCAGTTGACGATATTAGCTGTACACGAATTTTATATTCACTGTAGAACGAACTGTACAGAGGAGAAACAAAGGAAAATGTACTATTTTATGAAAATACCAGTATAAAGTGAAATGATTTGAAGGTATTCAATTGTTTTCCTTGTTTTAAACTAAATATAAATTTTTGTAATATCCCTCTGCCAACGCCAAAATGTCTGTCTCTTGCATATTTAAATTTTTAACGTATCTAATACAAGTTCTACTCTTAGTGTGAATATGTGCAATAATCTGGAGGTATGGATATTTGCTCTTTTTTAAACTAATAAAATTTTCAAGTGACTACCACAACGCTAGAAATTCAAATTATATCTAATCCCTATTTGTATTCTAACGTATGTAGGCCTGTCTTGTAGATATTGTAAACATTTACCTGGTCATCTGGGCCTACGTACGATAAAGAGTCCCATAAAACTATCACCACACAACTAAACTTAAAATATACTTTACAAATGTGAGTACTCGTGTAAGGGCACGAGAAATTGGCCAAATTTATGGTAATTACGTTGACTTGGTGCTTATTGCACACGTATTTAATATATTTTAAGGACGTTCAGCGCACATTAATATTTTTTTTTTTTTCACTCGTTTAGCGCATGCGTACAATTAATATGCTTCACATTTTTGTGTGCAGTTCAGTGGACCACATTTTTACGTGTTTATAAAATAAATACTTAGACCTCATAAATCACACGGCACATTTTCGTCCTCGTTTCTGTAAACGTTAGCGCACTTCTGGAAAATGTTTGGCTAATTACTTTTGTTTGATACGCTGTCCATTATTTGATCAAATTTATTTTACACGTATTTGTTTCAAGGTATAAAGTATCTGATCGCTAATTTTCCGGATATTTTCATGTCATGGATTCCTTTTTGATGACGAGTCCATAACCACCCTTCACAAGAAAACACGGAAAATATTACTGTCCCACGTCGAAGATAAATTTCTAGAACATCGCGGCCGTCGTATTGATAATTCTTACATTTTACACCTGTGACCTGTGCGCTGTTAAGACATTTACACCTGTGACTGCCTTACTAGTGGCGCTGTTACGACATTTTGATGTTTATTACGGAAACGTAGCGAGAGGCCGAGTGCTTCTGTGTAGTGATTTAGGGGATGTAGGTAAATGTATTTAATTAATCACTGCATAATTTGTACAACTGTTACAGGTACACGCCCAACGGAACGGAAGTAAAACTAACGAACAACCGGCCACAAAATAAATAAAAAATTTCGGAGGAAGAACACTCAACTGTTATTCAAATAAAGAAACGAGCGATACCTATTCTCAACGGATTCGTCCATCACTGCTATGGCTGCTGTAGTCTGAGATAGAGTGGACTGAAATTGGTTGCCATTAAATTTGATTTTGATAGGAAAATGTACTATGATGTTCAGAAAGGAAAATTTTTCCATGCAATAGAAATACTTGTATACATGTCTGCTGTGCTTCTAGTAAATATTGAAAAGTCACTACACAGTTAAGAGATAAACCCAGTGATGCCAAATGTATCACTTCACTGATACGTCTTAAATTCAACTTTTACAATACAAACCTCTTAAATGACTCGCATACTACGTACATATACGTGCAAAATTTAAGCACGACTAGAACTGGATACACAGCTGGAATTTGTAAGCGAAATACGTCAAAACCGAAGACACTTTGTTGTCAACTAATTGTTAGAGCAGTAAAGAATTAATTAATTTTTTAAATGTTTTATTATTTATTAGTTAAAATTTTTGTCAGTAGATGTGAAAATTACATTATAATTTTTACATCTACATTCGCAGAGCATCTGGAGAAAGTACAACTGCTGAATAAAAAATGAGAGAAAAGTCAAGGTAACTAACAAGAAAGGTTCCTTTTTTTTTTTTTTTTTTTTTTGTGCGTCTTGCTCTTTTTCTTCCGTGTGTAGTATCTACCATGGAGTCTTCTTGTGTCGCGGCTACCTTATGCCAGGTCGGGAAGAAGGGTTCTGTTTTACTGTCAACCTTTACGTCGTGATTTAGTCTAGACGGCACGGCATACCACAGTCGCGACCGAATTCCTGTCGAGTTCATCGCTCCTGGTACGATGCCCCGGTTCGGGGAGGCCGACGATAGAACCAGGTGGCTCACAGAGAAGTAAGCAATGTCCTTGCCTTCTCCTAATGACCTTCCTAGAGGGAGGCTGTACCACCGCGTGCAAGCTCGTGACCTATGCTTGAAATACTTTTGTATTCCAGTTCCTTTCCTCGTAACACAGTCAAGAAATAATTCGAAGATACCCCGAAAAAGATAGCTTGACAAAATTTTATAAATGACACTTATTTCCTGAATCTTCACTGCATAAAAAGAATCTTCAGCCCTACTGCAAAACATTTTGTTAGAATAAACTTTGTCGAATGTTTTTTGGCGACAGCATAACTCAATTGTGGTCAAAAACCTGTTTGTTGCAATAAATAAAAAAAAGTGTGCAGTCACTAGCTAAGATTTTAGAAACAAACGCAAAATAATTTTGTTTTCACCAATAAATGTTTGATGAGGTTAATTAAAAAAAAAAAAAAAACTTATTTCGCGAAAAAAAAATTTTCCTCACATAATATTAATTTTTTCCGCAACATTTTTCTCTGTTAATGCTGTGCGAGAATGGAACCAGTTGTCGGACGGCATAAGAAACCTAACGAAAAGTTACACTTTTAAAAAACACGAGAAAGCCCACTTGTTTTCTGTTGCTGCACGTCCTATGAATTAAAATTCTGAAGAGCACACGACCTAACTTCATGTATGTATGTAATTTATTTATTATTTTACTCCCTCCCAACACAAAGCTTTTACGATATTTCACTTGGACTGAACCCCCCCCCCCCTCCTCAATTGCCTATTTTTTACCTAAAATTATTGCAATAGGTGAAATATATTTAAGAATCACTATTTACCTTTTAAAAAATTATGTAAATTCATGAACGTAATCAGTATTTAAGTCATTAATATGTCAAATAGCCTATCTGTTAGCTTCACTAATGATACAAGTTATCGTTAAAATTTGTATTTTATGCTGTTTGTCTGCAAAACTGCCACCTGATTTCACTCATGTGTTCTTATACTGTGTATGTAAATAGCGTCTCTATCTTACATATGTATATATACCTATGTGTATGTACAAACCTAGGTATATATAATAGAGCTTGTGAACGTAATTTTGTATCAGCTCGAGGGATTAATATTGCTAATACTATTTTGTGTAATTTAGTATTTGTCAACTTAATAAGAGATTGTGATCTATCAATTTGTCTTACTTTGTATGTTACGTAGTTCATTTAGTAGCTATATTAATTTTATATATCACCTAATGTCGTTATGTTATAATGTGAAGTTTTTTAACTGAATGTGCAAAGTTTCATATGTAGAGCTTCAGAACTTTTTTTTAAGGAATCGACTAAATGAATTATTATTATTACTATTATTGTTGGTCTGCCTTTAGGGTTAAATGTTCTTGATATATCGATTCTTGAACACTACCATACCATTCTTAATATTGTTCAGTCATACCAGTTAATTAATTATATGCACTTGTTGAAATATGTATGGTTAGATTAGTATTATGGATTGTTATATTAGTGTAGTGTACATCGTATTACCAGTTAGTCATGGCAGCTACATATATTGATTTATGCAATTTTTTTTAAATTTTATAATTGCTTTTATGTACAGAATGTATTTGTGTGTACAATTGGTTCATTGGTAGAGCAGGCAAATTAAGTATCCTACATGTAATTTATTTTGCTAATGAATGCAGTCGTTAGTGTTTTATTACATCGTCAGCAGTATAAAGGAAATATTATAGCTTTAAAGAAAAGGCAAATAGAAATAGTGGTGAAAGATCTGACTTTTAGCAACCAACAAGCCCAGATATTTGATTTGACGCATGCTCGAAGTTAAACCAATTTGCTATCAGTACCACTTTCAAACTATACCACGAGGTTCCTATTATTACGCGGTCTTCAAAAAAAATATGTACTCGTCGTGAAGACTGGTAATATTACATGTGCGTGCCTTAGCAAGTGAATAATCACTCAAGATATGCATTTTCCCTGTGTTGGACGGACGCTCGAAAGAGTAAATATTCATTATTTTTACATTTCTGGTGTTACCCTTTTAGCATCTGGATCCTTAAAACTTTTCCAGTAAACGACGTTTATTGGTTTTCGTGACGTTTACTTTCAAAAAAATGATTTCATACTACTGCATGACACACACTGCATTATGTCTGAAAACATGTAAATTATTTTTTACTACAGTTTTGCAGTGTGTTTCTGTTCCATGGATTGGATAATTTCATTAGCTTACACTAAACAAAATTATATTTTTTGACACGCAGTTAAGCAAATACAGCAAAAAGTATTTACAGTGATTAAAAATTAAGTGCTTACAGTGCATGCAAAATGAAATGTTTTTGATGAAAAATCTTAACAATACAACCAGTGTTTACTTCACAACAGTAGCGCACTTTCCTGGCAAATGTTTTCGAGAATAAAAGAGGTTTAAAATCTTTTCACGCTGAACAGAAGTTGTGATTGTGCCTTTGTGAATTTAATTAATCACTGCACTACACTCTTATGTAGTTTGATGGGTTTATACATTCTTATCTTAATTTCTTGGCGATGTAGACACTCATAACAAAAATAGGAACGAAAAATTATTCGGTTTCTTGCGATCGGTATGACAAAGCACTACAGTTCATTTAACGGAAACAGTGATAATTTGGGCTATGCAAATCTTTATTCATGTAGGTAGCGTATTTTTCCAAAGTTTACACTTTGGAAGACATGTCTTATTTCAAGGATTTCCGTTGATAAGTTCACACTTCAGAAAACTCGACAATATTGTTACTGTGCTAGGTGAGTCTACACAGGCAAAATATTTTTGACAGCGTTAAGTCATTTTTATGTTAACGCAAAACTGTAGAGACAGTAAAACTAGTTTGTCGTTTCCTAATTATTTGATCTGTTAACTTGCATACCACAAAATTTTTGTTGGTGAAAATCCGCGTTTCTTTATGAATCACCGCACTATGGAGTCGGTAAAATGATCACTGATCTGTTTGTCACTAAAAATAACAGTTTACATGTGTAGTGTCTCGTTGCATTGTAAAATTTAGAGTGTATATTCCCCTAAGAAACTATTAGTTTTTCCGGAGTGAAAAGTGCCCTATATACTAATCCAGAATATAGTCTACCCCTGTACCAAATTTCATTCAAATCCGTCGAGCCGTTACGACGTGATCGAGTAACAAACAAACATACAAATTTTCGCATTTACAATATTTCTAAAATTTGCGGTATCTTCTCACAATTTCTATTAAACTTTTGAAAAATTACCCCACGTATGACGTGTTTGGTTTGTCTCCTAAATATGCCATGCATCTTAAGAGTTTTATACTTGTGTTAACATAAAATTATTTCGTTAGTGTATAAATTTAACTTTAACCTATATTTTATTTATAAATTATAATATTTCATTTATAATTAATAGTAATGAATACACAAGGAAATCTGGTGTGTTGGTATTGCTTAGTAATAAATAATTCTCACGCAAAGTATTATTAAAGTGTGTGCGCATGAATGCGTTGTACTATATCTTCGGTGTAATTCTCTGTACTTGGTTAAGCTGTGTTTGTATGAGGCGGTGAGATAGCCTGAGAGTTCAAGTTTAGCACAGCTCCAGAAAAGTTGGAAGTAATCGCAAATGGACTGTATAAGCTGTTTCTAATTCAGACGACCCGACCAAGAAACTGCGGTACGCGACGGAAGGATAAACTGCAAGCAGCTAGCCGGCGCTGGACATAGCGGGCGCGGATCAATACTACAAGTGGGTCACGTGGGACTGCGTAGTTGGTCCGGAGCGCCCAGCATCCCCGTGCAGACAGTCCGCAAATCTCTGCGTGCGAACTCGTCATCAGCACGCACTTTAAAGGAGACTGTGTAGCTGCGCGTCCAAGGTCAAGAAGTGAGGGAGCGATACGGGCGACTGTAACACGCACGCCTAGCACCTCGTCGCTCCTACGCGCAAGGCGTGCAGCGTTGTCGTCGTAAAGCTGTCCTGTGCGAATTAGATCTGCAACAGAGGGGTTTTATTACGCGCAATGAAAGACCACAGATAGAACTTACGCCTGTATCGTATTTATCTCTTGCCGCATAAGGAAACTGCACAGGCAAGCTTTAAAAATACTGTATTTTACCACTTTCACGAATTTTTTTCTCCATTAATAAAGTTTATATGATAAAAGTAAAATAGGGACATAAAAATAGTTCTTTAAAAAATTATTTCTGGCAAAAATTTGTATTTCCAGAACTTTTACGTACCGAGATACGCGTTTACGCGCAAACAACGATTTCACAGAAAATGTTTCGGTACATGGTCCCCATAATGCACCTCCAATCCCCCCCCGGGGGGGGGGGGCAGCTGTGGCTGAGCGGTTAGTCCGCTCGCCTCCTATTCGAACCGGGTTCAATCCTCGGCCGGGTCACTCCGAATATTCGCATGTGGGAATCGTGCCGCTGGTTGGAGGGTTTTCTGGGGGATCTTCCGTTTCCCCAAGTCCCTTCATTCCAACGCTGCTCCATTCTCACCTCGCTTGAACCTCATCGGCTCTCAAGACCACGATGTTAAGAACCACTCAAATATCTTCAATCACTCATTCCCCCCTTTATGGCACGGCACGCCCGGCCGTAAGTAAGCAATGTGAATGCGAAGGAAAATAACATATAGTCCATTCACGGTTTGTTTACATTTTTCTGAAGCCCCGCTAAAGTTCTACTTCCTAGATATTCCTCCGCCTCGTGCAAAAACAAAGCATGATAGTCTAGAAAATTACACCAAAGGGACAGTGCACCGAATCCGTGCACATTTAACGTTATAAAATGTTGCATAAGAACTATTTGTTACCGTGCATGGCCAACACACCTATTTTCTCCCTGTTTTCGTTCACGTTAATTATAATTTAAATTGATTGATAAAATATAAGTTAGGTGTAATTTAACCACAAATAAGATACTTTTACGTCAACATGAGTGTAAAACACTTGTGATACTTAGAGTATTTAGGAAACAACAAAACACGTAATTCACGGAGAGATTTTTTAAATGTTTGATTCAGAAAGTGTGAAGAAATAGTGAGGAGAGTATAAACAAGCGTCGCGTGTGTTCCATATACTCAGAATTGTAAGCGGTGACTGTAGGGTTTGTGTACAGCAATATGTTCAGAAAATATACAGCATTGTCGATACAGTTTCTAACGCTATTTTACTGAAGAAATATATAGCGAAGAGGCCAACTTAACGTGATTTTCGTAGACTTTGGACTGTTTAACGACCACGCTTATGTTTCAACGACCAAATTAGGCAACAAAATGTCGATCTTTATTTATGATCTGAAAAAAAAGATTTAGCCATACAGTGAAATAGTCCAAAAATTTTCTTTTTAATTAGGATGGACACAACTGCTTAGCTACAATGAGACACATGTGACAAAGAAATACTATTTAACAAAAAAAATTTACACCGTTTAATTTTTGCATAATTGTGTGTTTTTGCGATGTACAAATCATAGTTTTAAAACACACTCACTTGCCAAAACGAGATAATTTACATAGTAATAAGGCACTATAAGTTGCTTCAAGGAATTTTCAAATCACAAAACAAAATCTGTTTTGGAATATTTAATAGTTTCTAACAATAAAGAAATAATTGCATATTTTTTATTGGTAAGTCTGTAACTTTTCGTAAAATAAATCACACTTGTTAAGTTTTCTGTAAATACTCTAGCTTATTTTATTTCTACATCCCGAAAACAATAACATTGTGATTTTGACATGACATAATACAAACACTATGGAATATAAAAACTTTTTATTAGTTAAGAGTACCTAGAAATAATGCCTACAAGTTGGATGGTATATTGTGTTCTTCATTTTTTGGCTATTTCTTTCGTAGTCATTGTAGGCAATGAAGTATGCTCAAAATTAGAATTGATTTCGCCTTTTAATGCAAGTAAATGTTTACAACGTGCCAAGTATTAAAGGGAAATTTCATTCACTGTATCATCGCTTCTCAGTTACTGCAGTAGGTATATACGTAGAACACACTAATTTCTAATAATTCTTTCTGTAGTAGCCTAATTGGACCTACACTGTAAATAAAATACGTTCCAATCTTTCTGTATAGCAAAGAAAATCATTTTTGTTGCTGTTTTGTTTACGCTAACAAAATCGTTCTTTGATTCAAAATGATGTTTAAATTAATTGGGTTTGCTGTTATTAATTTTTATTCTCTATACATTTTGGTTTTATGGGATTGATCACTTTTTAAATTTTCTTTATAGGAAAGAAAAAACTTCCTTGCACTTGGTTGGTTTACTGTAAAGAATTGTTGCTATGTATGAAAGATAATTGTTAAGCGTCCATTACATTTTCAAGTATCTAACGAAACTCTTTTAATGCTACTTTATCAACTACGAAATTCCTACTGCCAGATTTTTGTTACCACGATGCAAGATTAACATTGTCATTAATAGAACAAACAAAAATTTTGTTTGTGGCAAATCTGCTTTGCAGTGACTCATATAGTCATATAACAATAAATTATTTTGCCACAACAAAACATGCTTTCCAGCAAATAGTGTTTTTAGAGTGATGATGGGACTATTAAAAGACTCAGATAGCCTAATCACTTATCATGTGATGCGGAATATTTTTTTTTTGTGGTATCAAACGTGCAAATTGCAACTATCAGAAAACAACACGTAAACTGTATGTTGCAAAAAATTATATAGAAACTTTTTTCTAGCATTAACATTTTTTACTTCTGTGTAGTGCGCATTATTAGATGTACGGCCATGGAAAAAAAACGGTAGCATAAAGTTTAGGGTTAAAAAAAGAAAGCTCAAAACTTTAACCGCCATTATAAAGACCTCTAAAAAAACAAAAATTTTATAAAAAGTGGTGGCAGACAAAAACTTTTAAACTCTGTGACAAGGTATAGTGATGAACAAGACGCACTTGAAAGTGGGAGCTGGAGCGATAGCCTATAAGCCTACAATCCATGGGGGGCTGAAACAATACAGTTATGCGACAGAAAAGCGCTTGTGCCGATGTCAGGAGTACACTGAGAAAACCTGCCAATCCGTAGGCAAACTTAACGCCACGACTGCATTGAGCACGAGATCCAAGCGTCGAATCAGCCTGGCATCGAACCCGTAAGTATCTGCGGGAAGACAGAATTTCCTACATCAATTTTATTAAATTGATTTACAGGCTGTTCGCTACCATCCGAGCACTTTCCAAAGCCGTGTTGAAGATCTACTTCGCTGTTTATTTAGTATCTTTCTACATCATCTATACAATTAGCATTTCCACTGACACTTATTGTATTCATGCACCAATCAAGTGTCGCCTCTAACTGTGAACTTTAAAAATTTGTTAAGAATGTTTATATGTTCAACAATATGCCAATTAATGATCTATTCTGAGTAAAACACAGAGAAAATATTTTTAATAAATTCACTTGTCACAAAACGTAAAAGTTACACTTTGAATGCGACGTAAAGTTACGGGCCTAGTCTACTCTCCGTACTTCGCAGCTGTCATAACTGGTATAACATGCCAGTCAGTGTGCCTCTTAAAATACATGCTGTTAGGGGCAGTGGTTATTTTTCACAGGCTGATTTCAAAAGTGATCAGTTTACCGTGAAACATTTATACGAAAAAATGGTTATTACTGTGTACTGACGATATATTATCTAATACAATATCAACAGCCAATTCCACGCCTTAAAAAAAAAACCGACAATACCTATACTCTGTAGGCACAAGCCACACAAACACTCTCATCTTGCGGATAATCATTGCGCATTAGAAAACTCAGTCCTGTCAGGTAAGATCTGTACATAGCTTAAAGCGTTTAAGTTATTATTTACAACGATTTTGGGAACTAGTACATACTGTGATTTTTATTGCTAGAATGGCCAAAGAGACACACATTAGCCATGTCCGAAACCACTACGAGAGCACTATTTAGGTTACTAAATAGACCGCGGGACCAAGTTTAGGCCCTAAATATTTGGGGATTTACGGTCGATATTCAGTGAGCTGGAGAAGCACGCATTACCGCACAAACTATGCTTATTAAAACCAAAAACACAGAAGGAAAACTTAACAGTGACTTAAGAGTGCGTAATAATGTTCATTACTCATAATATTTGTACTTATGGTAATTACATTTGAAAAAATATTTCGTAACATATAGGCCCATCATAAATTCATAATGTAATTTTAAATGAAGGCTTTCCTTAATAGAACGAGCGGATAAGGGTATTTTATTATTTTCCGAGAGATAATAATATATATTTTTTCGTTGCCATAAACAAAGAAACAGCAAAACGCTCAGTAATGCAGTTCCAAAACGGAACACTAGGAGCGTTGTTCAGTATCGTTCGAATTCCAGCACCCTAACTTCCCAAAATACTAAATGACCAAATAACGATTTCGGACACGGCTATTAATTTTTTTTTCTCAGTAAAATATTACTTTCTCAGCTTTAGAACATTTACAAAGACTCCTTATCAAAGAAAGCCCCATAATTAGACCGCTATGAAAGGCTTTGTTCTGTGTTCTACGAGGAAGAAGTATATCTTGTTCACTATGTGCATGCGACAAGAAAGTATTCAAGCCTGTTTTTTCACTATACGACGCTTGTAAATTACTAGAGCCTGTAAACAATACCGTTCAGTTAATAGAGATTTCCTATAAGGTTCTGTCAGAATATAATTTTGTTTTCTTAAAAACTCGAAATAAAAAAATTATAATATAGTTAAAATCAAAATACAGGATGTTACAACTAGCTACTACTGTCTAATATTGCATGAACATATGGAATTTTATGTACTTGGGTTTAATCCTTTTTTATAATGTCCTTTTTTTTTAAATACGGTTACTGTACCTAGGCCAATACATAGGAATCGCTCCTACCTACAACAATTTTTTCACAGCTATATAGAATTTTTTTTTCTTCAAATTACATACATTTGTTTATTTCGTATGTATTTCTTTCATTTTTATTCAAAGAGGCCACAGGGATCCCAAACACAGCCAAAATACGGCAATAGCAGCAAATCACCAATTGTCACCTTTTTTTCCCCGGTAAACATTTAATGGCGTAATATTTTGAAACAACGGCAGCATCGTGTTTTGTAGCTATTGGCCATTATCTAGTGCAACAGCATATGAGCATCCTACATCTCAGAAGAGTAAATTATTAGGAGTAAACATACATTCAAAAATGATTATATCTGGGCTTAAAATAAACGCTATCATAGAACATTTCAAGTCCTCGTTACTCACGCAGTTACTTAACTTGTCAGTAAGTTAGATTTGTTTATCAATTTATCACACTGTCCGCTCGGCTTACTGGCCTAGAAGAATATCAAATATGGTGCAGGATGTAAAATTCCGTAGTTGCCTGGAAGGATTCTAACGAAATTCCTGTACTAATGGTCATTAATAAAAAAAAAAGTTTTTAACTCAAACACCAGATAAATTTCAAGAATATATTTACAGGTAACAGGGCGAAGACTTTTGCGGCATATAAATTTGTCCATTCCACGAAATTATTATGCGAGAGCCCGCGCTGGTTCGGATGTAGAGCATATTTGAAAATTGAGTTCGGGTGTAAATTTTTTCGTATCCCTTCTGAAAATTTACCTTATCCGCAGGTGATTATCGATTCTGCCGACTGCATTCTGGACAAACGCGAGAAAAAAATAGTATTTGAAAATCCAGTTCGTTCGTCGCAAGTCAAATGCGGAAAGTTGGGCGCTGAACATCCACTGAAAGCGGATAATCAATAGAGCCCTTCTGTTTCTTGAATGAATCTTCCCTTCTGGGTGAGGGGGATATTACTACGATCAAAAAGGGGAAGTTGATGGAGCCAGCCATAGTCCGAGAGGAGAAATGTAATATTTTGGAAAGACATTAATTTTAGCGATTTACATATCGCATCGACTCTACGGGACTTTTTATCTCACTGCGTACTTTATATTTTTATTTTAGGTAGAATACTTTCCACTTGTAAAACGGAAAAAATAACGTTTTGTGGTCACTAAAAATAAATACATTTTCTTGGCAACGCGAAAATTTAGTCCCACCAAATCTCCCTCTTCGAGGGGGAGAACGTAGCGTGATAGGGAGAAGGGGACTTTTATGGCAGCCGGGGCATTTGCCGCACTCTGATTGGCGGCCGGGTTGGGTAAATACTGCGCGGCCATTTTGGAATTCTCACCCCAACTGGCATACTTCCCATAATTTATGGATCTTCGGGGCTACCCCGCCGCCCGGCGCCGACCAATCAGTCGTCCGCGGCGCGCCCGAAGGGAGAGGGAAAAGGCGGGAACTCTAGGTCGGGTGACGTCACGGACTCGACTGGCCCGGCCCATATCTGTGTAGTCTCTGTACCTTTAGCGTAGCGCCAGAACGCGCCGCTACGCCGTCCATGCCGGGTTGGCGAGCGAAGGTTAAGAAAAAATTGACTCCTAAAATATAAAAAGTCTCAGTTGGTAGCAAAGTATAGCCAATCTTGCCAGCTGTGAATTATGTACATACACACTACCACGTGCACTCCCAGACGACCATTTTTTGTTCTGAATAATTTGTTAGTTAGAAAAAGTGATTGGAACATTGTAATAAGTAGGAAAAATATTACCTTATAAAATTTTATTTTATTAGTCCTACGATATAATAGCAGTTTGTTATTCTAATGTGCGTGACTTGAATTAGATTCTAAGCAAATGTCTACACGGGTATTTTAGTTTATCTCCAACCCTAATAATAATTACCTACTTTGTGACCGAGATAGCAAGTCAACATAGTGCCCAATTCATTGCGGCCATTTAGAGGCCTGTCTAGTGAGCAGCAAGCACGTTAATATCCAAGCAGTTACGTTGAATAATTAAGCGTTTTGTGGGGAAAGCAGGCGAATAAAGTCTGTAATACTCTCTTTCCCAACAATTCTCAAGAACGTAGGCATCAGCTGTAGACAATATAAATATATTACTAAAGGATTTAGGTTCCAAACAGTGAAACAATATTTGCTGTCTTTGTATTTATAATTTCTCTTGAATTATTTACAAGCCTTCTTTATTGGTGAAACTGTGTGCATTGTGATTATGTTCCATGCTAACGTTCAGTGTCTGGAGAATTTAAAGACTTCAAAGAAATTCTCGGCAAAAAAAAAATGCGAAGTGTAGGTAGCTTACACATTGTTATCACAATATGAAAACACGAGCTTTACAAACATTTCTGTCTAACAAACGAAGTTCAAAAGCCAATGACCATATTCTAAAGGGAATACATATAAAAAAAAAAAAGCTATATTTTTTATTTACACCAGCCTGCATCTTTTTCCTTTTTGGTATGGTCTGTAGCCAGTTTCAAAAATGTGTATAATCTTAAACCTAATAGCGTTTAAAACAATACTTACCTGCAACAAGATATAGAAGAATTTTCTTCAGCACAAGGCAACCTTGGGTATGGAAACATTAAAAAAGAAAATTTTAGGCAAAATGAGACTGAACGATAAACGTTATAGACCAATGTTATAGTTCTGAATTAAGTTTATGCGTAAGAGATGTATGGATTTGTATTTTGAGAACAATACACCCATCTCACATGCTAACTTGTGACGAGCTCGTCTCGGAAATCCATGAA
Source organism: Dryococelus australis (assembly GCA_029891345.1). Taxonomy (NCBI): domain Eukaryota; kingdom Metazoa; phylum Arthropoda; class Insecta; order Phasmatodea; family Phasmatidae; genus Dryococelus; species Dryococelus australis. The sequence continues at coordinate 48,534,442 of CM056995.1, read as the reverse complement.
AACTGCCAACATCTCCCCATCGTTTCGTGGCCGAGTCAAGTTTACTCGAACGTTGAGCATCTTATTCGAAAGAGCATAATTACCAAGTAGCTGTTTACCTTTTTCGTGGCCACATCCTAGCCTGTAATTAAGCATCCTTGGCAGGGTTTACTCATACACGGGAGGCTTGGGACCGCATCACCACGTTGACGTTAAAGGCGCGTTGCCGTTCCACGAGGTTCTAATATTTGACCAAGTGACAACACAAATATCAGAAACTCAGGGTCAGCAGCACGTTCAGGGATGGATCCACACCACGCACTGATCGATAACGAGGACTCCCAAGCTGACCTTAGACCGCAACTGCTTCCTTCGTCAACACAAGATATCGTGGACTGTCAGCGGCAGTAGATAGTATGGACCAACTAAGGGTCGTATCAGACTACACATGCAGCCACAACGATTATGCAGACAAACCAGACTAATGATGTAACTTCCATCACAAAAAATCAGAAATGTGTTCAACGTTCTCCTGGAATATAACATACCAAACTCATTTACGTGCGCATAAGCCTATGTTATTTCGGATACACCTTTATGTTAGTATATAATTTAATGTCTAATAAATTTGACTAACCACTGTTAAATCAGTTACTGAATATAAATAGGATGCAGTTAATGTACACCAAAGAATAGGTAGTAAGGTTTTAATACATGTGATGCATCAAATGCTCCAGAGAAACACTATTACTAATTTAACGTTTTTTTTTTTTGGCCGCACATTTTATGCTCATCATTATTCGTGGTAGTTGGACTAGGGAGGTATGGATGTTCGTAGGCATTTTGAAGATGAAATATTTGCTGTTGGCCATGTAAGTTATGGGAATGCAGATTCTGGTAGCTGAATGAAGCTGTAGATATAAAATGATTTCTAGTGGCCATCGCATGCTTTCGAAAGGCACGTGATACTATTTTTTATTAGCATAGCAGGTCTTTAACCAGCTGGAGGTTTTAAACTGATTTGCGCAACGTAGCAGCTAACGGTAATGACAACTTTAGTCTGAAGTAACCGCTTCCTTTGAACTGACGTTCATCGGACGGCCGATAAAAGTGGTTGTTATTTATTACCGGCTGGAGAACGTCAGATTACCAGCCGTTGGTTAGTCCTTATCAGCTGGACTAAATATAAAACCCTTATGTAACGTATCAAGAGCCAGCCAGAAAATGAAACACGCCATTACAATTGGGTAAGAATTCGTTAGTGATACGAGTGAAGAGATTTGGACTGCTTTTAACAACGAGGTCTTGTGATTGATGTGAGTATGGAGTAGCGCCAGAATGGAAGTGGAAGGGCGGGGGGAAACGGGAGGTCCCGAGAAAACCCGTCGACCAGAGAAATCGTCCAGTACGATTCCCAAATGCGAAAATTCGGGAGTGACCGCACCAGGGATTGAACACGGTTCGCTTTGGTGTGAGGCGAGCAGGCTAACCGCCCAGCCACCGCGGCACCGAGTGAAGCAAAGCTGAAATTGATTTACCAACATCACTTATAGAATAACTTTCAAGGACTAAGTTTTTCTGTATTTAATAGTAAAATGCATGTATTAAAAATTACGATTCGCGTCCTACAACATAGGCCTAGTTACGATATAAAAGAATTCCAGTATTTGCTTTGGTTAAATTAAAACCAATATCTGAAATTACATTAACTTATTTCCTACTTTCTAGATGAATGTTAATTACTGATTATGTTAGTCGTTTAGACGACATTTATGGCCGATACTTATGTATAACGGGTTTTGGGTTTGAAACCCAAGTAAAACACGGGTAGGGTTTGGTCTTGGTTGTTTATGTTATTTAAGTTTTAGAGACCCTTTTAACGATCAGCATACGAGAATTAAATAGAAAGCAGTGCGAAGCACAATAAAGTTTTTTAAATTGAATCCTAATAGTATCACATTACCTTATGCCAGGTGTAGGTATATGTTAAGATGCCTAAGTAAAGTGTTGTGTAGTTGAAATTTTTAATAACTAACATAGTAAATAATAAAGAACAGTAAAAATATGACAATACATTTTAGAATCGTATATAAAAATAAAATAATATCAAAAACGAAAGAAAATATTTTTATAAGTTATACTTAGATAACTTAATTGTATTTATAACTCCAAAAGAAATAATTTACTGTATTTGTTAAAATATAATTTACTATTATAGTCTGCAATATTTTTGTGGAAAATTTTAGTTTAGGAGTGTGTAGAAGCAAAACTGCGTGTGCAGGAAGTGGTTGCGCAAAAACTTCAAGCGTAACGTGGAGACGAAATTGAAATTTGGTCGATTTTTCACAAAGCAACTATGCTAAAGTGAATAATTTTGAATGTTAAAATCTATAATTCCATTACGTAATATTTTGACTGACAGCATTGGTTCCCTTTCATACATTTCATCTCACATAATTTGTTAATTTTTTTTTGTCCCCGATGTTTTGAACTCAAGTTTTTCAAAAGGACAACTTTATTTTGAACTTCAAAACCACTTACTCTCTTAATCTTAGAGACATTTCTATGACACTGTACGGTTCATTTCCATGATAAAAACCATGGCAGATGCGAAGAATGGAAGGAAATTTTATTTTCTCTACGGTAATTTGTATACTCACAAAATCTATGCTGAATTCGAACCCAGAAATTCGTGACTAGCAAAGCGTTGCTGCTCGAGTATTGAACCAACGATGTGGTTCAAAGTGCAAGAAAACTGTTTAAAGAGTGACAGATAGCATGTGATATTGGTTTCCATAAGCGCAATTCGACTAAGTCGTTTTTAGACGAACGTGTACCACTACTAAATACGTCGTCTTATAATTAGAAAAGCTGAATAATTTTCTCATCTTCAGTTGGCACACATGGGACGGGGGTTACGTTTAGGGTCTGGCCAATGATGACGTTTGTATGAGAAAAAGTAGTTTCTACAAAATAACATATTATTTAAGGTACCTGAATTTTGCTAATTCATTTTGGCAGCAGCTGTTCTTTAAATTCCCGGGCCACAGCTATTCGGTCATTGACTGATTCCAAGCTGATATGATTATTTTTTAGTTCGATTTGTCTGCACGTGATACGATCATGGAATTCATCCTTTTTACCATAGGTGTCTTTAACTTAGGAGGACGCACGTCTTATAGCGGCCACTATAGGCTGTTCATGGTACAATGAGCACTTTTAAAGCCCTGCCTAAGATTTACTTGTATGTACTTCGTGTATTCTTCCAACTGATATAAAATCAACGTTTCCGTGGGCCTGATCACTTTATTCACGCGTCGGTCAAGTAAAAATGAACAATTATGATGAAATTAAATTTCTTACACATTTGCTAGTTCTTAAACTAACATGCACTAGGAAAACAGAAATAAAAAAATTTTTTTTTCAGTATTCAATAATGCTTACCTAACACAGTTAATTGAACGTTAACACACGCAACTACTTTAACTTGGTCGCTACCAACTTAACTGGACGCGTGGAAGTCAGAGTGCTCCTTAAAATATATGCCACGCAGGAGCAGTGACATTTTTCAAAGGTTGATTTCAAAAGTGCTCACTTTATCGTGAACAGCCTATACTAAGATATGTTTGCTACTAGTATAAATTTCATTTTGGCGAGATCGAAACGTAAATTACATACTGCATACAAGATAGAGAAATCTGTGACATAGGAGCGAAAATGTATAGCGCGTATTTCTAAAACACGAGGACAAACTTTGGCAGGCAATTCCTTGCAAAAATATAAGACGAAAATGGATGCACAAATTATGTCCTAAAGCAATTATTAAGGAAGCTAAGCGCCCCCGAAGTTTTTATTTCAAAATGCGTTTGGTCGTGATTAAGCAACACATCGGTGAATGGCGTTTTGTATAAAAGAGATCTCACACCTATAAAAACGCGGCCGGTAATATTATCCCCCTTGCTTTTTGAAATGGCGGTTGACACGCTGTGTTCGCATAAAACTTCGTAACACTGCGTTTTATAAGTAATTTTTTAAGAAAACCTATGAATCAGAACGCCTAAAACTAACAAAATGGTCGTTACATCGGAACACTCTCAGATGAAATAGTTTGTCAGATAACTCACGTTGAACATTCAAAACATAGCGTGTGTTGCATACCAGGTAGGCAAACCAGAAAACGGAGTAAGGCAATTTAAATGAGGATTTTTCAGAGGAGCACAGCTCCCTTAATAATCACTTGACGAGGAAAGTGGTACATATATTATAGTCTTGTGTTTTCATCAGGAATACACCGCCGAAGTTAGACTCCATGTTTTAGAAACACGCTGTATAAGCAATATAGTACGTTCGAGATTGTCAACGCGTCTCGGTGACAAATAATAACAGCTGGGTGTCCATTTGCTCTTATTCTTGGGGATAGGCAATGTTGAACCTTGTTCCCCCCTCCCCCTCCAGGTTGTTACACCACTGGAAGACAAAGAACTACAGGCAACGGTGAGAGGATTTCAAACCAGCCGCAAGTTCACGAACTGCTCTCGAAGGAGGGAGGGTAGACACCGCCTTCCAACCCTCAAACAAGTTCGCAGAGCGGAACGTTCTGGTGTGTCTGACGTCACCTTAGAGGCGTCTGTTAACAGGCTTGAATCGCTACCGTGACGTCAGAGCCACCGACGCGTTCTCGTCGGAGACTCCCACGAAGCGGCCGACGGTCCACGACGGATGCTGGGAAAGATCACAGGAGGCAAGTTTCGTCAGCTTGACGACCATCTCTGGGAATCGTCTTTCCTCTGAAACAGAAACGAAGCAAAACGCGACAAATACACACTATTGTCTGTTAGCGGTTTCGCCACACTTTTTGAATCAAACCTTTGAAAAATCATCCCATTGTATGGCGTGCTTGGTTGCTTTCTAAATATATAATTTATCACAACCGTTTCATACTGGTGTTGAGTAAAATTTTTTTTAAATCGTTAAATTGAACTTTCACTTGTATTTTATTTATAAATTATAATATTCACTAAATAATGAACAGGAATAACAACAGGGAAAGCATAGGTGTGTTGGTAATGCCTAGAAATAAATAGTTATTATGCAGAATAGTATTACACTGAGTGTGCACGGATACAGTGCGTTGTCACTTTGATGTAACTTTTAAGACTCTCTTAAGCTTTGTTTGCAGGAGGCGGAGTATCCTGGAAGTAGAACTCTAGCAAGGCTAAATGGGTTACGATCATTAGAGTTGAGTGGGGAAGTATGGTTTTGAGAGCCAATGAGGGTAAAGTGAAGTGGCATGGAGCAGCGGAGGAAACGGGAGATGCCAGAGGAAACCCGCTGACCAGCGAATATCCGGTAGCGTGAACAGGCCTTAATTTGACGGCCTGCCTGAAAACGCCGTCACTCATGAGTAGCGACCTGCAAAATTCGCGTTATTTTCTGGCAGCATACAATAATTCATCGTCCTATACGTACCCGGGTTGATGCCATCTCTTTATTGGCTTCTGCTTCAGTGAGAACGCATTTTCCCTTTCGACTTCGTCGAACGTGATTGAGCCAGCTTTTAGTTAGTGGTTTATATTGGCCGAGAGCAGTCCAGGGCGTGCCCGAACAAACTGTAATCCGCTGACAAACGCAATGCCAAAGCGAAAGTGTTTGGAGTCTAGTCTGTCCTGAAACAATAACGAGAATTTTGCACGTCTCTACTCTTGAGCAGTAAATCGGGACAGTCAGTTGCCGGAATCAAACTCGCATTGCCCAAACCCCGGGTGTGCAGGAATGAAATATTCAATGGCGGGTGAGACCGAGTTTTAAAACGAGGTCTTGAGCGCGGATAAAGGGAGGTTGAAATTGAATACATGGGGGGGAAAGAGGAAGTGCCTCAAGAAAACCCGGAAACGTCCGCTGTGTTTCCAATAAGCTAAAATTCGAGTGTCTCCACCGGGAACCAACACGTATCGCCCTGGTGCGTAGCGAGAAATATGAAAACTACACCACCGTGGCCCTCGTGTTGCTGTTACCAAGTAGCCTACGCAATGCCGACGAATTAACAGAATTTGATGAACAAATAAACTATGTTTTCACAAGCAACAGAATATACTGTATGATTGAACAAACGTTTTTCTTAGGATCACAAAATTCTTAGTTGTAGTAACTGGAAGTTGCAAATACTCGAATACGGCTTAAAAAATTTATGTTAGTTAATCTATCTTTTCGTTTTCCAAAAACTTCAACTGCATACTATGTACAGGTACTATATAGTACAAGTCGTTAACACCAAATGTGCAAGGATATAAAAAAATATTCCTTGTCGGGGCTATCCCATATAACACGTCTCTTAGATCCGCAGCTGACGAAATGGAAGGTTACAAATATGTATAGAAGAAAGACACTAAACATCGCCAGCCACTACTACGCTTTGACTAACATCTTGCAGCATGCAAAAAAGGAAACAGGCAAGGTTGAAGTCCTATAAGATGAGTTGGAGCGGGACAGGCGACGGAATGCGACGCAAGGAAAAACGGGAGCACACTGAGAAAACTCAATGGGCTACTGGCAACGTCCGCCACATTTTCCACGTGCGAAAATCCAGGACCTGCACCGCTGGGGAGTGAACCCGGTTCTTCTCGGAAGCCGCCAGATGTGGCCAAATATAGATGACCATCGGACACCAAGGTAACAGTTTTTGTCGTATTTAGGCCCTGTAGGACTCCAAAATATTTTCAAGGTCGTTCATATTTTTTGTTTAACTGATAAATAAGCCTATAAAATATGTGCAGTAAGTCTATTGTAGTTGCACGTCCAGGATATTTTCTGTAATCAGAACCACAGAATTTGGTTTCAAATAATCTGACGTTATGAAATCGAAATCTCTATGTGGCTTACACACAACAAAGATAAAAATTGGTAGATAGTCGATAAAATTATTACAAAATTCAGTTAGTAACAACAGGAAGGTGAAAATTTTTGATGTAGGGATAGGGAGAAAGCTGTATTCGTCTATCCATTATCGTAGGAATCAACATTTTAGGTCACTTGGGAAGAAATGCTCTACATTTCATAAGAATGCCGTAAAATTGTAAATTGAAAAAATATTTATTTGGCCCAAATCAGGAGTTTAAAATTTTTTTTTGTACTTCAAGTGACAAATATTTTTGTTGGGCATGTAATTCAAGATTAAAGTAATTTTAAAAATGTGTAATCTGTGATATTTACTTTCACGTTTAAAAACAAAAGCTTTCCTTAACTACAGGATTCCCTTGTGATTTAGGCCTATATTTTGATATTTCCTCCTCATTTCGTCTCCCTTCCACACTTATTGCATTTTCGATGTATGTACATCGTGCATATTGCGTAGAGCCATTGGTTGCAATACACTCATATTTCCTGTCTGTATTTGAAGGTATATTGTAATAAAATTCAGAATTTAGACAGGATTTAATTCAGTATTGTTCAATTTGTCAGCTCCATTTCCTGAAGATATACTACTTTCACACAATGAAAATTGTTTCATTTAAGCATTTCTGGCTGATCTACTTAGTGAGGATGGCATCCCATTTTAATTACTTTATTGTTAATTCGTTGACTTTTTTAAGAGTTTCTTTCTTTACTAAGAGTCTTTTGGGTTTTTTTTCCTCTTTCAGATTCTCCCTTTGAAATTAATGTAATAACATTTTACTTGAATTTGGTTTGGACTTGAGAATTTTAGAAACAGGGCTTATTCCCCGCCAGAATTTGGATGACGTATCTTGATAGCCATGATTGGCTGCCACGGCTTTTGTTGCGTTATGGAATGTGAAGTTCGGATGTACAGTGGGTAATGAGTGTTGTAGGAAACATCAATGTCCAGCAGTGAGGATGTGCTGTGTTTCAGAAGGAAACCTACCCATTTCCACAGATGTAGAAAGGTTTGTTTAATGGAAGGAAAAATAAACAGAATGAGATCACAGATAATTAAGGTTCTAGGTTAGCACCGAAGAAGATAATTGTTAGGTCAACAATGGATAAGGGCGTAGCTGAGAGTGTTGAAATGGTGCTTTGAATATCTACGTACACTCTAAAAAAATCTTTAGAAAGTTTTCTGTATAGCAAAGAAAACCATTTCTTAGAGACTGTTTCGTTTACAGTAACACAATATTGCTTTAATTCAAAGAGAAGGTTTACATAAACGTATGTTTGCTGTCAGTAAATGTTTTCATTACTCGTTTTTGTTTTATGGCAACATTACCTTCCTTTTTAGCAAATAAATAAACATTCTTGGAGTTGCTTCCGTTTACAGTACAGAAATTTTACTTCGGTACCGAATAAAACGGTTTAGCAATGTTAAAGATTTTCTGTCATTCACTGTAGTTTTCATTTCGTAACTGGGGCAGGCGCTGGCGCAATGGCTAGCGCGCCCGCCTCCCACCAAGGCGATCCGGGCCCCATCCCCGGGTGGTTCACTCCCGGGTTTTCGCTTATGGGTATCGTGGTGGACGATGCCGCTTGCCAGCGGGCTTTCTCGGGGTACTCGCGCTTCCCCCGTCCTTGGATCTTACTTCATATCATTTCCGGGGGGTGATGGGCACCTACGGGTCCCAGCTGGAAATCCCGTCACTCGGAGAGGGTTGCCTCGCCACACGAGTTTTTTTAATATTAAGTAACTGTTGTCCTGACACAAAAACATATTTTGCAGGTACAAAACTGAGCAAATGTACAGTCCCCCTGCAGACTTTTAATATCATTCTGAATTGCAGTGATTCTCCTAATCACTTATCACAATTACTCCTTGTTCGTGACATTATTTTTTGGCCCATATTACCTAAGATAACCTATTATCAAAAGTATTCAAAACACAAGAAGACAAATGTGCTTGCGAAATGCGGTAGTCCAGTAACACGGGGGATTCGGATTCGAGTCTCAGCGCCGTAGTAGGATCTCTTTAGTGATTATAAACTGTAAGAAGTTATATGTAAATTTACAATATCAGTGTATATTACAGTGACGAAGCGCGAAAGGTAAAATATGTTCCCACACATCCAAGGTAACGTTCTTACAGTTGCTCAGGAAAGAGTCAAATGCGAGGGAAGTTCCTAACTATGTATAGCAACAACGTTAAAAATCCACATATTTTCAACCTTATACATAGCACTATTTTCATACACCGTATACGTTAAAAACTTCCATTAAAATTTAGGAAGTTTATCAAAACTCTTTTACAATGAAATTTTGAAATAATTGTTACTTCTTTCACATTTACTAATCACGGTTGTTTTTCAGAGCACAAATTCTCTTTACAAAGACACCCGCTGAACTATCGTAACAATTCGGCAAATTATCATAGTCATTACTATAGGCTATAGAGCAAACAAAAATTATGTGTGTGGCAAGCCTACTTTGTAATGGTTCATATTTAAACAAATTTTTCTTTGCTGCAACTAAACATGTGTTGCGGCAAAAAGGGCGTTTGTCTATTGAATTCCTCTGTAGCCAAGTCGGACACGGAAAAGAAGTGGCCAGGAATCGCAGATGGATGGAAAGGAATTACCCCTATGTTTCGGAATCCTCCTATCCTTGTCTATAATAATGCTTCTCTAGGCCATGCTTTCTCCATTAGCAAACCAGCTCCATTCATGAGATGAAACTTTATGCACGTCGTTATACACTGAGAAATTAATTTAGTTCACAATTATATATTAAGGAGATAAAGAAGGGCGTTTCACCTTGAAATAGACACTTGCGCATCTCACTCCCCAAAATATACTGGGGAATATCTTCACTGAGAGAAAATCGAACAAAATATTTGTTTGTATAGGGCCAAATATATATTTAGTTGCCCTAACAAAATATATTGCTGAGCAAACAAAATTGGAAAAGCAATAAAATCACCTTGTTTGTCTAACAAAATATATGTTTGAATAAACAAAATCGCTGTGTTCGGCCAAAAAAATTAGACTGTCAAGTAAATATTTTGTTGAATCAACTGTGTGCGTATATTTGTTTGGCCACTCATTTGACTGCCTTCGTTCAAAATACAACTCGAGAGTTTGTTTGTATTTTTTGTGACAATTAGGATAGTGGCCGTTTTTTTGGTGCATCTATTTATGCTTAACAATCCTATAAACAAATTAATAAAACAACGAAACAAGAAATTGATAAGTAAAGTTGTAAAACTTGTAATATTTGTTTGCACGCGTTGCCCGATATTTGCAGTGTGTGTGTGTGTGTGTGTGTGTGTGTGTGTGTGTATGTAAGTATGTACGCATGGGTATGTGTGTGTGTGTGTGTGTATATATATATATATATATATATATAAAGCTTTCCGGCGTTACCAATTGCCACATTACCTGAGATTACTAAGGCGTATGCGTAGCGCTCGGACGCAGGCGAAGTAGGGTTCGGAACTCGGTCGAACCTGTAACCTCTTTATGTCAGCCAAACTCGGTCGAACCTGTAACCTCTTTTATATCAGCCCAAACTCGGTCGAACCTGTAACCCTCTTTTATATCGCCCAAACTCGTCGAACTGTAACCCTCTTTATATCGACCCAAACTGTTTAATGTACGTGTAGCCAAACAAATCTTTAGTTTCGCCAACCAAATCTTACAGTTTGATGCAACCGTATGAGAACAACAAAATAATTTTGTTTCAGCATCAAAATATTTCATTGCACCTATAACAACAAATAATTTGGTTGCACCATCTAAATCTTGTTTGATTCAACAAAATCTTTTTCTCAGTGTACCAAGACTAATATGAGCGATGCACCACCTCTGAGGCTGGGGTCGTACATACAGTTAAGATTGAATTTCAGCTTAGAACAATCGAGAGCACCAACATCGAACAATATAAGTTTCCAATTGTTAGCGACGAAATATTTAATTGAAAAATTCGTCTATAAACGTGAGTTTAAATTTAATGAAAGTATAACTGCTAATACACCTGAAATAAATACACTGTTAAAATAATTTAACTCAGTCCATCGTGAGAAACAACCCGCACACGTTCTCCTTAAAGATCGACTGGACTGCAGATCAGCTTCCTAACACCAGCTAGCAGTACACATTGAAACTATTGAGCGTGCAGCATCTCTCGCAGCAGGGCATACTCTGAATCGCCCAATAAACGTATACATAAGACTAAAATGGTATACGTGACAATGATGTTCACAGCTGCTAATAACCATACTTCAGATTTCATCAAATATTAACGCAGATAACGGAAAATTTCGTGAATGAACTGAAGAAAACTAAAATCCAAACGCGCGTTAATTTGAGTTTTTTTTTTCAGTTGACTAACTACTTTGAAGTACTCCCTGAATGAATGAGCTAAGAAAAGTTGTGAGAAAAACAAGGGTGGAATGGCGTGTTGTCTTATCTAGCAAAAAAGTTCTACTGTTTGGTGTAGCAATAAGTGAACAAATACTGTAGCTGATGTCTAAATACGTATAAGACCGCAAAGTCGAATATACAAGTTATTTAACTCACGAAATCTTTCTGTCCGTGAAAATACAGTGTTACGTGGTTCTTCAAACACGATGGAACAAACAGGAGTGCTATAACTGAAATTTTCAAAGGGAGGCAAATGGTAATTCACTGTCATCCTATTCTTCGCTAAGAACAGTCACGCCAATATGAAGGTCGTACTCATTTATAACTGCTTCCAAAACTCGTCATTTGGAACTGTTTCCACTCAATAGCAAAGCTTTTATGCACTGTCACTATCGGCTTTAATTAAAGTTTTTTTTAGAGGTTGTATTCATGTAAATTTTTATTTTACTAACAAATAAATTGCATGTCAAGTGTAACAATATTATATTATGTATAAATTTCAGTCCACGTGTATGATGAATTACTCTACTTTGCAAAACAGTTGCAAGCGATACTATTATTTCTATTCATAAACTCTACATGATCCACCGTATTTCTGTCTCATCAAAAAACTGATAAACACACCATGAAATATGTTTCTGTTTTTCAAATCTGGGTGAGATTTAGTGGATACTTTTTCTCAACTTTCTGCAATCTCTCCGAGGAACTCTAACAGGACTGGATAGGATTCATCATGCTGCGCGATATTTGTAGCACTTACAAAACATTTTTCCGATACAGTATTTTGTTTGCCCCCTCTTGTCCCTCCTCAAATACTCAGAGGGAAGGCAATATGCCCTTGCCCCCTCCCATTTTTGCACTCTGGGAACAAATGCAGTACTCTATTACAACTTTTCATTTTTTTTTTCCTTCTACATTCTTCACCCTAACACAAATAAGACGCCATACTTCATCGATACATCGACTGCGCTGCAACACTTTTTCAGGCACCAATCGCACAACTTCCGACGCTGTTGCCAACGGACCTTTCTCAAATTTCCGATACGTAACAAGTTCACTATGAAACGTCACGTCTCGAGAACTTAAGAGCAGGTCACGCAGCAGAATGCTATTGCTGGATGACCACTTCACTTCACGGACCAGACGCCCACTTGAGTGTCGTTGAAGTTTCTCCTCTGGTTGTTCAAGAGTCGATACGATGATGATCTCTTCAGGACATACAAGAAACTACAGTGGTGGTCAAGATTAGGCTGAATACAGGAACTCTTGAGTCAGCATTTTGATAGAAGGGACCGCGGTGGCGAACCGGGTTCAATCCCGGCCGGGTCCACTCCCGATTTTCGCATGTGGGAATCGTGCTGGACGATTCCGCTCGTTGGCGGGTTTTCTCGGGGATCTCCCATTTTCCCAGCTGCCGTTGCATTCCGGCAGTGCTCCATACTCATCTCAATCACTCTCATCGGCTTTCAAGACCTCGCTGTCAAGAGCCGTCCAAATCAAACAAAGTTTGTTTGGCGCAGCCAAATTAATCGTTTGTATAGGAGCAACTGAATATTTAGTTGTTACCAAATACTTTTTTTTCTTCTTATTTGGTTGTCCCAAACAAATATTTGGTTGGTGCAAACCAAAGATTTGTTTAGTTCTACGTGTATTAAACAGTTTCTGGAAATCGACAAGATACGAACCTATAACATTTCCGCCTGAGCGCTATACCTCCACTAGTAACTTCAGTCACAACGACTTCTGAAACAACGAGAATATTTTTTTAATAATTACAGTCAACTACTTAAAAACGTGAGTAAATAATTATTTGAAGTTTTACAGCTTAGCTATTTAGTTTCATTTCGAACTTGTTTTATTGTGATTTTTATAACATTAATAAGCATCAATTTATCTACCAACAAAAACTTTTACTATCCTAATTGTAACAAGAAATGCAAACAAACTCTGGAGCTGTATTTTCGAACGAGGGAAATCAAAAGAGTGCCAAACAAATATATACAGTTGATTAAAGAAAATATTTATCTAACAGTCTAATTTATTTTGGTCCAACTAAGAGATTTTGTTTATTCATCCATGTACTGTATTTTGTTAGATGAACAAAATTAATTCGGTTGATTTTCAAGTTTTGCTCACTCAACAAAATATTTTGTTGGGACAGCTAAATATATTTTTGGTCCTGTACATACAAATATTTTGTTGGGTAAATAATCTTTTGTATGGCCAACATTCGATTGGAAATACAGTTATTCTTATCTTCGTTTTCATTCATCCAAGAATATATTATCTTAATTTTTTCATGACTTCTTTTTTGCAATATATGTAATATTACCTAGTCTTAGGTTACTTATAGTTTACTTACTAGAGTTTGATTGGGATAAGTAATCACTGAATAACATCAACTTCTGTTTCTTATGTTAATATTATTTGAATAATTAATATATTGAGAATGCACTTGTTGATACGCTTATTGAAGTGTTACCTAATAAAGTTAGAATTCAGTTATATTTACTGCTAGTCGTACTGCAAATCTTCTTGGTCAAATGATAATACTTATGCTGTAGTTTCAATACATTCTATGATAAATTACAATTATGACAGCAAATACCTTCAACAATTATCTGACAAAATATTGCAAATATTTGGGTAGTTCAATAGCCCTACTTGGCCTCAAGTCACCTTTTTCCCACAAACATTGTTAGGTGCAGAACCAGAGTAAATCATGGCAGTAATACTTTTGCTATTTTTGTGCAACTCTGAACTACTATATGAAGGTTCATTATTAAAATAACTACTAAGCATTGCCCTTAGGTGTTTCCTGTTTCGCCTGTAAACTGTACCATCTAGCGTTTTCAGTAAATATGATCGAGGAGCAACAAACTTAATAACAACCATTGCAGGGGTGCACTTATTACCTTGCTGGATTCTAACTGACTGGTTTGGACTTAGTTCAGGTAGAGCTACTGCACTCTTGTCATAGTGGCACTTCTGGCGACACTGACGAGCTCGAAGCCTGGCAGGTACATCGGCATGAAAACGGGGTTTTAGTGGCCAGTGTGAGTGGGACTTTTGGATTTTAAACGTCGGTGCAAATGCATTTGAGTTGGGGAGAGCTCGATTCCAGCAGTAGTAGTATTCCTATAGTCAAGGAGCGCCAGGGACAATAAAATCTTACACTTAGTCACTTTACGCAACATATACTTTGTGTTATCTACTGTGTGTTAGCCTGTGGAAAATGTGGGCTAGTAGTACTGTAAAGTTCCACAAACTGCTTATACTCGTAACTTCTAAAAGGCACGTTGTCTGAGACTACCAAATCCGGGCTGCCAAAATTAGCAAACACTTCATCAAACTTTTTATTGCTTCACTTTATGATTTAGCCCCAAGCAACTTTAGTTCCAACCACTCAAAAAAGTAGTAAATGATCACGAGGAAGTTTTTTCCTGCAAATTTTAAAATATCACTCCCTAAATGAGCTCAAGGCATATCGGGAACAAATGGCTCCTTAGTATTAGACCTTAGGTATGTTTGGCAAATTTCGCAGTTACTAACAACCCGCTCTATGTCACAAGACATGTTAGGCCAGTAAAATAACTCTCTGGCTCTGGCTTAACACTTGCTTATTCCCAAGTAAGTTTCATGAATCATCTTGAGCATTGCAGACCTCAAAGACAAAGGAACAAAATATTTTGGCTCTACCAAAATTAAGCCATTTACAATTTCTAACAAGTGCCGAAGCCTCCAAAATATTTTACAAGTATCAGGTAATACGGCTTTTGCACTGGGCCAGACATCAGCTATCACCTTAGCAAGAACGGAGAGTTGAGGGTTCTGAGCGGATGCTTCTCTAAACTCCTCTTTTCTCTTGTCAGACATGGATAAATTGGATACCAGAGAATGAATTGCGAACTGTAAGTCATCATCAGATTCTCATTATTTTTCAAGGTTTCACGAGACAATGTGTCTGCAACATACATTTCCTGCCCTGGTCGGTATATCACAGTCACTGAGTACCGCAGCAATTAGAGACGAATATTTTGAATATGTGGAGTGAATGAGCTGATATCCTTTTTCATGATACTCACCAGTGGCTTATGGTCACTATGAACTTTAACTTCCTCCCATAAGTGAATTCGTGGAACCTTTCACACCCAAATTTAACAGGCAAAAATTCTAGCGCAATGGGTGACCATTTCTCTTTAGAGCTAGTTAAGCTTCTTGAAGAAAATGCTATTGGTTTGCCATCTTGCATGGCACAACAACCAACTTAGAGAAGAACATCAGTCTGGACTACAAGTTCCAGGTTTGAGTCATAAACGCCTAGAACAGGGGCAGAACAGACTAGAACTTTTAAGGATGTCACTGCAGATTCTTGCTCATGTGATCATTGACAAGGTACAGTGTTATGCGTAAGGAGCTTCAAAGGAGCAGAGACTTTGGCAAGGTTGGGAATAAATCTTCCTGCATATTTTACTAGGCCCAGGAAGCTCAACTCTGTCTTATTTCTAGGCTATGGCATGAGCAAAATAGCATCAACAAGTTTTTTGTCTGACTCAAAACCTTCAGCAGAGATTACATTTCCAACCTAGCTTAAGCGTAAAACAAGATGCTGAAACTTTGACTTATTAACATTACATTATCTAGCTTTACACAACACCTTACGAACTATGGATTCCAACTCCACTTGTGAATTAGCTCTCATAATGATGTCATCAAAGTACACTTCCACTCCATCAAAATTACTAAATATTTCTGACATTTTACACTGAAATATTTCAGGTACACAACTGAGCCCAAATTGAAGGCAACTGAATTTTAACCTCCCAAGCAGCGTAACAAAACAACAAAGGTTTTAGCTAGACTCATCAATGGGGACCTGAAAAAATCTATTTGACAAATCACATGTAGCATAATACTTAAACCCTGCTAATCTTGACGCGAGATCCTCTTGTGAGGCTATTGGATGCATTTCATGTTGAAATTCTTCATTATAATTGTATGATCAAGACACAGCCGTAGACCACTACTTTGTTTTTCAACAATGACAAGATTGCTGGCCCATGCAGTAGGACTAATTGCTTTATAAAATACAACGGAGTTCTCTAAAAGTTTGTTTCAAAGCTAGCTTTAGTCTAGTAATTAAACTACGGGGAACTCTACGGCAACAGGTAGCAACAGGAGTAACACTCGGATCAACATGGATAGTAAGTGGCTTACCAGGAAACTTTCCTAGCTGTGTAAATAAATCTTGAAACTCTTGCAGTATGCCATCCTGTGTGTTGAGCTACAACACTAACTCGCAGTACCAAATACAGTGCTTGGCATGCCTCTAAACCCAGCAGAGGTACAGCCTGCAAAAGTCAACAACTTCAAATTGTATTTGATGCTCTCCTTTTCGAACCACACAAGATAATGTGACAGATCCCAGATGAGGTATCTAGAACTCTCCATACGCTCTTACTGATAGACCTTTCTTCTGGATGTCCCTAGTGCTTACATCCAGTTTTGAGAGCAAAGCAAGTGGCATCGTGTTGACCTGAGCAGCAGTGTCGAGCTTGAGGTGTAAAACTGTGTTATGAACAGCAATGGGTTCCCACCATGACCGCTTATCAAAGGATGAAGGACCACCAACTTCTGCTACATACAAATAGTCAACAGGATCAGAGATTGTATCAACTTGACATGACTGATATTCTAGGTTAAGAGAGACTTCATTAGCTTGGCGTGGGCTAGATTGCTTGCATTGCTTATTGCAATCTACTGGATCACTGACTGGTGAACTCTTACAAACAGCTGCGAAATGATTCTTCTGATGATACTTTGCACACGTTTTATTTGTTGAGGGGCACGTGTTCTCACGTCCATGATTATAGCCACACTTACTGTATGCTTAGACGTATCCTTTAAGTAATAATTGTCAACAACCTGAGGCGACTGAACTGTAAGAACTTCATTCATTAAGTTTGCATCCACACTATCTGTTGTATTCTGCATAGCCTTCAACTAAATGCAACGTGCTACTATGGAACGACACACATCGATAGCGTCATCAAGTATTAAATCATCTGCTGTTTGAAGAAGCTTTTCTCGCATTGCCACACCGTTGATTCTGGCCACTAGTATATTGCGGCACAAAAAAAACTTTCTTGTGCGCCGAATTCACACACACGAGACAGATATTTCACGTCTGTAATGAACTATTCTACTGGTGTTTCTTCCGGGCGCCTTAAGGTTAGAAACTGAAAACGGTGATACAACAGATTCTTCCGTGGCGAGCAATACTTGTCGAATCTTGAAATGGCAGTATCAAACACTTGAGTTTCAGTATCAGTGAAGTTAAATGAATTGTAGATCTCAATGCCCTTTTCGCCGATTGCATTAAATAACAGTGCCACACGTGGGATTTCGGAGTCATCCTTTATTTTAAGTATTTGCAGGTACAACTTGAATTTTTTTCTCCGACGCATCCAATTTTGGTCTAAATTACCTTCTCAACCCCGTGATCAAGCGGTTTCACAAACTTTTCCATCTTGATCGAATAGAGCAAAAATTCGACTACCGTATTTACTAGAAGATCACGAACTAAAAAAAAAAATGACTCCGTACCTGACACCATGTTAGATTAATAAAATAATCGCAGATGCATTGTTCAAAATAACTTTATTACAGGACAGCATGTTTGTATAGACACCATATCTCTCGTACACATCAGTCGGGATGGAGCGCATCTCGCATGTTGCCAACACAACATATTTGGAAACATACCTTACACTTCCAAAGGTAAAAACACTATTGAGTAAAGTGTAAGAGAAAAGCAACAAACAGGAATAAAAGTTGTGAAGTAAAAAAAATTTTGATAGAACAACACTTGTGGTGCTCATGAATTAGCAGCTGAGGTGGTCACCCTCTTAAAGAACACCTCTATACTACTTTCTACTTCTGTCTAGTCTGTATTGTTACTATTTGAATAATCCCCCCCCCCTACTTTCCGTACCAACACGACTATGACCATGCTGAAACTCCCAAGATTCATTTCCTTTTCCTTATTCTGTACTCTTGGACAAACAAGATTATATATTTTATATATAGTTAGGTAGGAGACCCAATAATGTTTATTGTTATAGGTCTGGATTTACCAGCACAAATGTAATTGCAACTACCTATCTCTTGATAGCAATTATCACCTTATTTCTTGAAATAAGTAATTATTGCTTAATGTCCCACAATGTTTAGCACAGTTTATCGTCGAGTCCATTTAATAGTTTGCTGTTTGTCTTTGAGACTGGCAACATTATTGATTCTCTATTACAATTATTTATTAAGGTGAATAGGGATTAAATTAAAGGAATGTAGAGCAGTATATAAAACTAACAAGTTATGTGATTTTAATTAATTTATTCCTAATAAGTTAAATTTAATTTTGAAATTTACTGTTCTAGACAAACATGTACCACAACACTAACGGAGTTTTAAGAACACTTTGGTGTCTCTCATTTTCTTATCAACTTTGAAAACATAAAGAAGACATCAACATTGAAGAGAGTGTACACGAACAAGACAATGAAATAAGTACAATGACACATGATTACAACCTAAGCGAAATATCAAACTTGACATTGTTCACACACAAAAATAATGATACTTACAAACAATACATACGAAAAAGAAAATTATATAGATATTCGGAGGAATATTCAAGAGGAATCAAATCAAATTTCAATTATATTATTACCTCTTTTCTTTTTTTTTTAGCCAGAGTTAGTTCCAGGTGTTGCCTTAAGGTAAGTGCACAGTTTATTTTATTTTCATGATTAGACTTGAAGAACATTACTTTCAGGTCACAGTATAACTATATAGAATGTTTGGAGGGAGGGTCAAATTAAAACGAAAACATCGCAAATCCTTCGCTAGACTACTACACACATAGTACCTCTGACTTAAAATTTCTTTTTTTTTTTCGCATATCATATCAACTGAGTAGCAAACAACTCAATAAGATTCAAAGTAAGGATGCAAATCTACTAATAAGTTTCAAGTTTAATTTGCAGTACACATTTGCACAGTTGAGGGAATTACTTTAATCTAGGATGCGGAGAACATTATCAGCGTGAGCCCTACTGAATATACATAATTACACAAAATTCACTACAAGAAGAGACACTAACAATATTACAAGAAACAAGGCAATAATGAACACTATAACCCTTGAAATAAACAGAAGACACAATCAATCAGCATCAATATGTGTCTAGGTTACAACAGCAAAGCTGAATCGACCTCATATTGCCTTTCCTTGCAAAATGGAACATAATTTTCTAAAGATAATATTTCATATCTTCTTCACTTACTTATTCTTCTTTGAAGGCTCATTATGGTTCTATGCAGGGTACTTTATAAATTCTAAGTTGTGTGATATTATACGAACCCGCTTCCTTCCCATCCAGTGTTTCTAATGCATAACATTTATTTTGATAACTGCTTTAACCTTGAAAGGTGCCTCATATAGTCTTATCAAATTCTTGGTTATGTGCTCCAATACATAACTAACTGGATTAGCGCGCCTAAGAATTAATCTTGCATTTACTAAACTAAACAATTATTCATGAAGTATTCTCCTTTCATCCTCCTTGTTGTCAGGTCCTACTATTCTGAGAACATCTTTCAGGTTTACTGACCCCGAGCGCTGGTTTGTAAGGATTTCATCTGAAGTGAATCCGGATGACATATTCACTGTGTGATTGAATACTAATTTAATTAAAGGAAGTTTGTCACGCCAACTTTGTTGATTTTGGTGACAGTAGACTCGGAGCATATTTCCAATTGTATGCATGCACCTTTCCACTGGGTTGCTTTGTGGATGCCTAATAGACGTGGTGGTAGGCACAATGCCTAATGCTTTTACTGTAGTTTGCCATTGGTTACTAATGAACTGGCTACCGTGATCTGATAATAAATAAACAGGTTTACCCACTTCCTCAAAGAATAATTTCAATTTATTTAGTAGCATTTTAGCAGTTGTCTGCACAATTGAATAAAGCTTGGTGTATTTTTAAAACAAGTCAATTATCACAAACACGGACTTCACTCCGGCTTTTGATATTGTTAATGGACCAAAAAGATCAACAGGCATTAATTTCAGCTGCTCCTCCGGAATAATAGTTTTTAATTGACATTGTAAAGTCTCTTGACAATGTTTACACTTTTGACAAGCGTCGCAGGAAGTTATAACCTCAATAACTGTATTGAGCATACTTGGCCAAAACATCTGTCTGCGTAATGTTGCATATAATTTTGTAGTTCCTATATGGCCTAACAAGGAATGAATTTCAATAACTACTTGCTTAAAAATTTGCTCAGGTATCACAGGTTTCCAAAAATCTTCAAAACAATGTTTTCATGTGCTATGCTGAAATAAGATTCCATCGTTAGATTTGCAGTATACTCGATTAATCTTGTGATCTTTAGGTACTTCCGAAATCTGTTTTAGTATTTTTTTTTTTTTTGCAAAATACATATTCTTGTTGTTTCTCTTTAATACTTTGGAACAAGATTTCTAGTTTTTGGTTGTACTGTAACCCATCAGATTTTCCAACAGCTACAATAAATTCTCGAATTCCCTTTTGCGGTTGGATGGCACTAGGATCTCCAGTTGGAATCCTACTTAAGTAATCCGCAGCTTTCTGGTCCTTTATTGTAACGAATTTCGACATCAAATTCTTGTAGTAAAAGACACCAACGGGTTAAACGGTCACCAACAGTTTTGCTAGCCTTGAGGCATGTGAGAGCTTGGTGATCGGTCAACAGGTAAATCTTCTCCCCAATTAACAAGTCTCTAAATTTTTTAAGTGATCATATAATAGCTAGTGCTTCCCATTCTGTAACCATATGATTTCTTTCTGCACTATTAAGGGTTCTACTTGCATTGCGACAACCTTTTCAGTGCCAACCTTGTCTTCTTGCGACAATTTAACCCCTAATGCATATGACGAAGCATCAGTATACGGGGAAAAAGGTTTTCCTTGTAATGGATGATGTATAATGTGGTCACGCAAAAACAAAGACTTCAGTTCTTCAAAAGCAGTTTGCTCTGCAACTTTCCACTGCCATGCTTGATTTTTCTTTAACAAAAGGAACAGCGGAATAGCAATTTGTGCAGTTTTGTTGGAATAGTTTCTGTAAAATCCAACTACACACATAAAAGCCCTTAACTGCCTAACGTTCTTAGATTATGGAAACTGTTGAATAATTTGTAACTTATCGGGTGCTGTTCTTATACCCTGGGGTGTTTGAATATTGCTTAAGAATGGCAATTCTTCCGAGAGAAATTAAATTTTTTAATATTACAGTAATTACTACCTGGCTCAGTTTCTCTAAAACTATATTGATATGGTTCAGATGTTCTTCATATGAATTAGATGTTTCAGGATGTCATCGACATATACCCGAGCAAAATCTTTACATTCTTCACCTAGGTTCATTTCTAAGCATATGGTAATTTCTGCCACAGCATTGCAGGGACCAAATGTATAACCTGGAACACATACTGTGGGTTACGGAAAATAAATACTGTATATTCTCTTGAAGACTCGGCGAAAGAAATTTGCCAATAACCACCTGTCAAATCTAATGTGGTTAAATATTTTACTCCTTGATACAGTCGTAGTATGTCCTTATTTGGAATAGGACCATCCCTAGATTTCACTGCGATCTTATATATACCACGAGCATCTAAACACAATCTTACTGTTCCATCTTTCTTTTTGATACACACTATAGGACTGGAGTATGGGCTAGATTCTCTTTCGATCACATTTCACTCTAACATAAGACGTAGATAATTTTCTGCTTCATTTGGGAATGTAACGGGGATTGGATATGGTTTCTTATAAAAAGGTTCATTTTCAATGACCTTGATATTCACTTCATACAGAGAACTTCTGCCAGGCACTTCGGAAAAACTTAACTGATGTTTGGATAAATCATGGTACAATTGAGCCTTTTGCATATCATTTATAGTAGTGACTACAGCAATATCTTGTGAAATCTCTTCTGTCAAAGGATTATTTTTGTCTAAATTTCAACTCATATAAAATAGGCCAAAGTCTTTCTTCAACAGACGAACAAATTTATCGGTTAAGTGCCAAGCATCAGACACAATAGGTATAGGAGAACTGTCTGGAGCTGTGATTAACCAACCTCCAAAGTTCAGTACAATTTTGAATCGGGTCATAAAATCTGCACCAAGTGTAAGAGGTTTTGCCAAGCCCTTTACTATCATAATGGCCATAACCTTGTTTTCACCTAAACCTTCGATCTCTATGGTAGTTTGACGATTTACAATCGGACTCGATCTAGATGTTACACCCATTATTTTCAACCTTGGAACTGGTAAATAAGGTCATTTGCAACCATTGTTCTCAATTTCCTGTACTAATGTTTCGCTGATACAACTAACTTCAGCTCCACTATCGAGCAGTGTCGGAACAAGTATTCCACGAATTTTTAATCTAATTTCAGGGCAGAGTGTATAATTATAATTAGGTACTTCCTCTTCAAACTCCTTCAGTAAAAATTCACGTTCAGAATCATTTAGTAATACTGTGTTTACTTTCGCATGTACTTCCGAAATTTCAGTGCAAAATTACCATGTGAAGTCTCCTTCAAAACAGACTTGGGGACCAGCGCTCGGAGACAGATACCACTGCCACTTTCTAGTTTAGTGTCTTGGGGACAGAACCATCTCTTTTGTTAATTGTTGGTGGAATTATTTTGACCTTGTGTTGTTTGTGAAAATGCAGGGCCATAGGATTCAGTGGTGCATTTCCCTGATAATATACCTGCATTGGATTCATTGGGTTTGGTACAGCAGGCGTTGAGTTCCTAGCTTGAGGTATAAATGGTGGCGGCATGGAAGGTATAAACATATGTGGAGATCGAGGTATGGGTACACACGAATTTGACTGAATCGGATTATTCTATGTAGATCCGACAGCTTGGATGTTCGTTGTGTTTCCTTGACATTCTTCATTTTGTTTTGAATCCTTCTGTTTCCTATTTCTACGCTTGTATTCAAAATTATACCTTGTTTTCTTTTTCCCGTAATATTTTTGTTTATATTGGTTATTGCAATGGGACTTTTCAGGATGGTCTTTATCGAATACTAAGTCAAGAATATGTACACGAGAGTTAGATGTAACTTAACTTTGATGTGACGAGTCATGTTTTTCCCTAGAATATAATGGTGGATTTCGCACGTTTTGCAATTTATCAGCATCCCTAACTTACTGTAACCTATACAAACGACCTAGTTTCTCCAAACATATGTGTTGAACTCTAAAATCAGCTAAATCTGTATAGGGTCTGCCAGACCACTTTTCCTGGCATCGTAGAGGAAGTTGAGCTAAAATAATCTCTACAAACTCATCGTCCTCCATAGGTGCTGTAAGATGACGCGACCTCTCATAGATGTTTCGGAAATGCTCCTCTAGAGATTTTTCTAATCTAGGATCAAACTTCTCTAATGGGAAATCAGCTCGTAAATTCCCTTGTATTTTGGAATTCCAAAATTGTTTTAGGAATTTAGAACGAAATTCCTCAAAACCGTGTGTGGTGTATCGAATAACTTCCCACCAATACATGTTGTGGATTTCAGGCTTAAACCTAAGCATCTGAGTTTACAACCTCAGTTAGCACAAATATTTGGCATATTCATCCAGTCGTTTTAAATACGTAACAGAATTGTCTTTGCTATGGCCAGTGAATATCGAAATTCCCTCCTACCACTGTTTAGCAGGATGATGAATCAAAGTGGCAGTAGGATCACTATTGCACACACTTGAGCATAAAGTGAGCAGTTGTCATAGTATGAACAGCGATTGGCATTCCTGACCTAACTAGCGGCTGTACGCACTGTGTTTTGTGCCTCATTTCCATGTTGTTTTTGAGACTCTATCAATGATTCTTCCAATTTCTGGTCATTCCGAGAAAGTTGCGCTTTTAGATCCGAAATTTTCTTTTCCAAATTTTCGCGTACGCAATGATGTGCCTTCTCAGTTTGACTGAGACAATTTTCAAAATGATTTTCCAACGAATTGAGTTGGGTTTCCAGAGCATGTGATAAATTATTCGCCTCTATTATTGACAAATGTAAAACTCTACCTTCCATCTCTACTACTTTGGTTTCTACTCGAGATAGCTGCTGAGTGAAGTTCTCATGGGTTGCATTCACATCGCCTCTCAAATGAAGTTACGCAGCAGTGTTCTCAGTAGTAAATTCGATAATTGTTTGAGCCAATTTATTTTCGAGGACCGTGTTTTGATCTACCACTTACTTTTCTAAATTGGACTCTGCATTTCTAAGTGAATTAATCCGCTCATTTTGTCCGTTAAATTCGCTTTCCACTTCACTGACCAAATTACAAATGTTATTATTAACCTCGTCAATCTTGGCATTCTGTGTTTTAATTAGCTCACGCAATTTAGTTTTTAACCCCTGCAACTGCGTTGTTTGCGAATCTAATCGGTTGGCTAGTGCAGCTAATTGCGTGGATTGTGACGCTAATTGAGTGGTTTGCGAACCTTGTGACACTTTCATCTCCGCTAATGAAGCTGGGAATTGCGCAAACATTTGTGCCGATATATCAAAGTTAAAAGTCTACTATTGTTATTACCAGAAGTCGATTCCTGACTTTTTGTGGCTCTAACCACTACCGTGTTATTAGCTCCTCCATTTTGTGAACCCTCTGATTTCATGGATGCATATGATAGACCTGATAGGCTATCTGCGACGCCTTCCTCGCTGTAATGGTCATTTATGTCTACGTCACGAAATTACTCATTTGTATTACTCCTTTCCTCTATGCTATCCATGTGCAAAGAGCTGCGAAGGAACTAGGCTTCTCTACTCTCTTTATTCATGGTATTTAGTAATGTCTATGGATATTACACCAATACAAATTAATACCTTCGTGTGTCCTGTTATCATCTTTTCGCCCCACGTATGCGGTGCCCATCTTTAAGGCTTTTATTAAATATATATGGTTGTAATTTTTAGGAATTATCACAAAAAAATATAATGAATAAAATTATATCCCCGGGACATATGGACGCCAAGAGTAAATATCTAAAAGAAAACACATGACTCTAAATATACAAAGATCAACCCTTTCAAATCAGATTATTCTACAAAAACATCAACCCTTTATTTTAATAGACCTTAATTAATATTTTACGACTACTGAAGAAAAGAACAATGTAATTATGTTAATTTAATGAAAATTTAAAAAGGAGGTAGATAAAACATGTATTAACGAGAAAAGAGAAAATTAAGATGCTGCTCACTTTGGATTGGTATCAAAATGTGAAAAATTAATATTAAACATTCTCTGCATCCTTCCTTACAATATATGATTAGAAGAATATATAAGTGACTTATTTAAATTATTTCAAATCTGGAAAAGAGTTGATAAATATTTGGTGTTAGTCTTTTTTATTAAAATTTAAAACAGCTGTTTCCTCTGTTAAGGAAATATTCCAAATTTGCCAGCTAGTCAATAAATTCGCGAACTCTCAAAATGGGACTTCTGGGACACAGGACCGAAGTAAGATAAAAGCTTTCTTACAGTTCCAATGAAGAAATATAAATGGGTGTAGGTGGAGTTCACCTTATAAGTCTGCATCGAAGAGAGCTGGAACAGAAGATGCCAAACGAAGTCCATCCTGCATATTGGCCATCTCACCATGGACTCGAAACTCCAGTAGATAATTCCGGATCGAACTCCACAGTTGCAGAACCACTTCAACAGTCCATATCGACACGTCATTTATCCACACTCTTCTTATAATGCAAAATAATCTCTTTAAAATACTGGAAAACGCTATTAACATTCAGCATGAAATACTGCAAAACATTTTATGTACATGGAGCGATAATTATTCTAGACATTCAAAATTTCCTTTCCTTGATTATTATATTTGACTTTCGGATTTGATTAAATGTTTCCCTAGGTAACTCAGACGAAAGTAACATAACTCCAAAGAGAATTTTTGAATAGCAAATGATAAACAGAATGGGAGGATGATCTAATTTAACATAGTTGTTCACAGATAAATGTACATAACATTCAATTGAAATGCAAACAAAAATTATTTAAAATTTAAATGCTAACTTATTAATTATAAAAAAACCCTTTGCATCCTGTAATATTCTGAAATATTACAACACGTCCCATGTATACCTGCCGTGTTCGGACTGGCAATCGGCTACTATAAAAATGAAATATCCAAGTACATTATTATAACCTAAAACACAAATTTTGGAGAAGGCATAATTTTTACAGTATCACGGACCACCCTCACTACCCATCACTATTTTACATAGTTCATATATATTTAATTTATTTTAGATTTTCTTTTCAATTTGATATTTTTCGTTTATTTAACTTAAACTGTTTTTTATCCTGAGTTTTGCTGACAAAGTCCTCAATGATATCGCTGATATCTAGGTTCAGTATTATATAATTTGTGTGCAAAGAAGCGTGAGACTACTGAGTTTACTTTCTCCGAACGACGATCTGTTTTCTTTCTTTATCTTTTATGTGCTGAAAACCCCCTTTCTTCCGAGCAATAAACAAGGTGATGTTAGATAATATCTATATATTACATTATATCCGCATTGTTTAGCCTTCCTTATGCTCCCCATTGAACAAGTAATTGAAATACTAAACAAATGATCTAACTTTTTAAAAACAGCCTTTGGAATGGTTTAATTTAATACAAAAAAACTGTTAAAAGCATATGAATTAAGGTAATATTATATATAGGTGTATATATATGTGTATATATACACACTGGCTTTTACCCGCTGCTTCACTCGCGTGTTTATAGGGATAAATAATGAAGTTTTGTGACACCAAGCCTCGTCGCGTTACATAATCGTGGTGCATCTAAATTTCGCATAAGCATGACCGGAACGCCTAACTTTAATTTGAGCTTATGTGGGGGCACACCTGACAACTGTAGAGAATTCAGGAACTCTACAGGATATGTAGTGCTCTGTTCTGTGTCGTTGACTGTGTCTACTGACAAATACTCGGTTATTTCTCCTTGTACATCTTTCAAAATGCAATGTAGCCCATGTCATTTTCCAGCCCACCAACCTAACTCTGTGCAAAAAATACGACGGTTTGTTGCTCTGTTGTGACGTTGTAATGTAATTCCGTCTGTGATTTTTTTCAAATTACAATAAGAATTTTCCTGAAGGAAATTAGATGTTTTTCCGGGATAAAAAGTAGCCTATGTCACTCTCCGGCCATCCATCTATTTCTGTACAAAAAAATCACGTCGATCCGTTGCTCCAATTTGGCGTGAAAGAAGGACAAACAAACACACTTTCCCATTTATAATATTAGTAAGGATATATATATATATATCTCTGTACAATACCGGACATAAGTGACTTTGATGTGCAACACGTTATCGATTATTGTGTACACGGGGATCGAACGTGAAGAACAGCAAAACGCAGGAAGAAGTCAGATGCGTTAGGCACCTTCACGACAATGTCAAACCAAACAATATATGAGAAACACAGAGATTTCTGCAGTCGTTTAACTGGAACGTATTGGAGTGTCCTCCTTATTGTTGGATTTGGCCCCAACTGACTTCCATGTGTTTGGACCACATTTTGGTGGAAGGCAATTACGGGATGATGCAAGTGTAGGTACATGTTGCTGTCCGATATTGGTTGGGAAATCAAAATTCTTGTTTATTCAGAAAGAGTATCTTCAGGTTTAAACCACACTGGGATCCGTGTATCGTCTTCAGGGCTATGTAGAAAAACAGAAATGAGTGTGCAATTTAACATAGTAAATTTCATTTGTGCAAACTTTTTATCTTCAGCTCATAACACTAAATGGAAACTTACTTGTCGAACCGTTATACTATTTACTTTCCACAAAATCTTCTATGTCAGAGGATGCAACAAGGGGCCAAAACAACAAGACCAAATTATCATCAAACCCTGAAAGTGAAAACCCTTTAGAAACAACTCTTTATGAGAGAGAGAACATACTGAAATGGGAGACACACAGACTGTACTTCAATAAGAAAACCGGAATTAACTTCTTTCTTTTTATTGATGTTCCTTTTTGATTTTTTTTTTCTGTTTTATAGAATATTCAAGTAGATCTTCAATATTCATCCACGAATAATGTTCACACAAGGTACATATCTTGCTAGAAATTTCTATATAAATCCCTACATTCATTACATTTTTGCTCCAATGCAACTTGAAAAAAAAAAAACAATATTAATTTAAATGTTAAATTTTATCTATCAAAAGTTTTCAATACAAAAAATCCTGTAAATATGTCATTACACACTGACACAGCAAGAGTATATATTTACTTTACTTTGGTCTTATATGTTTACTATGACTGGGGTGATATACCCTTTACACACATCCCATCTGCATATAATATATATATATATATAACATTCTGGGCCAAATAAAATGTACAGCAATTTCCACAATCGTAGAATAAATAAAAGAGCAAAAAACAACTGCTCCCTTAAAATCTCCTACGCGAGATTCTTTTAATACTACTGTATTTTTAAAATATTTAAAATACTTATCTTATAATTCTGACTTAGCACATGTTGTCCAAACAAAGCAAAGCATTTCATTTACTGGCCACTAAGATAGCCCAAGACCAACAGGCAACAATTCCTTTCATTAATTTTAAAGTCAAATTATAGCCACTAGAACAGCAAAAGGCCACCAAAACCACAATGTTTATTTTATAAATTTTAATACAATTTTCTTGCCAAACAAATATCAGAAGGCCACCCAAGAAGGCAAAGTTTATTTTATGGATTATAAAACATTTACTGGATGATAGACCTACAAAAGGCCACTAAGAAAATGCTATGCCACCAAAACCGCAATGTTCATTTTATACATTTTAATAAAATTTTCTGGCCAAACAAGCAGCATAAGGCCAACCAAATAGACAAAGTTTATTTTATGGATTCTATATAATTTACTGGCCAATAGACCTACAAAAGGACACCAAGAAAATGCTATGTCTATTTTATGAATTATTTTTTTAACATTGACTGGCCATTAAAGCAGCTGAAGACCGCCAGAAACAGTAATTGTCTTTTTATGAATTCTTAAACATTTACTGGCCAATATACCTACAAAAGGCCACCAAGAAAATACTATGTCTATTTTACGAATTATTTGTAACATTTACTGGCCATTAAAGCAGCTGAAGGCCATCAAAATCCAACCGTCATATTTATTCATTATGATGTGTTGGTATAAAAAACTTTACTGGCCATACACATATGACACTGAGGCCAAATGAGTATTTTGACATTTTTACCAAACCTCAAAGTTTTAAAGGACACAAATCCTGTAAAAACACCAATATTCCTTTAAAAATTCACATTTATTTTTACTAAAAGAAAAAGAATTTCATAAATTGGTACTTGTAATCATTTTGACTTTTCAAAGTCTCCTATTAAGGACTTGCGAACTTGGTCCTTCCTGAAACTGCCATAAAGGTCTACATTAATAATGTTTTTTTTTTCATTTTAAGAATATTTTTAGTTTTTTATTATACTTATCTCAGTTGGGTGTTCGCCCCCACGAGGAAGCCATCTCTGTCAGACAGCCCCATCGTACGTACATATATACCCCAAAAACCCATTTCCCCTTAGTGGGGTCATAAAAATGAAACGCCCAATCACAGAACGTCGAAGTGTCCAGAGAAAAATGTCCGTTTATTGGCGCAAGTCACTGCCAAAGGGGCGCTGAAGTCAAGGTTTTTAAAGTTTCTTCAAATCACAGTGCGTTTCGTCAGCGGGCTTCCGGCCAAAGCGGTGGCGTTCTCGTACTCTGTCACTCACGCCACCACGTGAGTGGGAATTCCAGGAAGTGAGTGTAGTTCACAGCTTTACCACTGAACGGGCGCCATGGTCGTACCGCAAGCCTAGCTGTCGGCCAGGTTTGGCAGTTGTAGAATTCTTCTGCACCGAGATGAAGTTATGCTGTTCGTGTTCTTCATGTGTCTGTCTTGCGTAATTATCCTAAACGTAATTACCACCGCCGACCGTCCGACGTACATGGACACATGGTCGGTAGATATTATTATGGGCTCGTAGCAAAACCACCATACAATTTTCACAAAAACGTGATTTTCAGCCAAACACACTGGACAATTCCAGGCTTAAAATGGCGCTGTCCGACATGTGCAAAGACAAGTTCCAGTTTTTGAGACAAGTGTGTCTCAAGCTAAGCAGATACTATCACAGACGATAAAGGCTCTTGGTTTCTATTTGAAGACGTGGATAATTGTTTAGTGTGCCGTATACTTCCTGCAGCTGAGGAAATGGGAATAAAAATGTGGTGATTGAGGGCTATAGCCTATTTTGATATCGAAAAGGATTATTCCAAAAAGTTGCTCTGAGTTGATTTTATGTGCAAGCTATAAGTAGTGCGATAGTCAATATTGCTAATGTTGCAAACCAGAAATGAAGAACACACCAATGTGTTCCTAAAGCCACAAGCGTACTTGCACATATGTAAGAATTAGGTATATGAAGCCAAACAGACAGAAGTAAGGTGTTTACTAGTGTAGATTACGGCTCTCACTTCATTATTATTGTTACAGTTTATCTTGATAATGACCGTTCCCACTTTTCTTACGCAATGTCAATAACTCTATTGAAGTGAATGTCGTTCTCAATATATCTCAAGCCATTTAGCATATTATAACCCGAACAATTTCATTACATCATTACATCGTAACATCAGAGACATCAAAACGATGTACACTTATTCTGAAGTGAAAGTTGTGTGGCAAATACCCTGCATATTACGTTCATGAATTTGTATGATACAGAATAGCTTGCTCAAAATTCTGTACAGAAAAGATACTCTGTCAGCTATTTTATTTAAGTGTATTAAATGAATAAACGTTCTCATTTAGGTTGGTTAGAGGGTTAATAACATTAATTGCATCCTTATTATATTAAAAATTGAATTCCTAACTTGTATACCAAATTGCACCTCAAATTATACACACACCCTTTTAGTCTAAACAACGATGTCTTAAGCAATGTACACATGTGAATACAGAGTGCGAGTGGTGCTGCTCATCTACTATGCACTCTGAAACCTATTAAAAAAATATGTCACTGTATTTTAAACCACAGCACCTCAAAGCAACTTCTACTTGCTATTTTCAACATGCTAGTGATGCACTCTCACTGTGAGCTCGTCGCATTTTCGAAGAGAGCCTGGTAAACATTTTCACACACAGAAATGTTTTGTTTTCATCTAGATCGTGATGTACCTTTCTATTCTTTATGCGTGTCGAGGAGCGAAATGATAATTTCCTGATGATAACAGGTGTTTGAAGGAGCTATGAACACCTCATAATTGTGAAACCATTCTGTCGTTTCGTTGTTGGGGCAGAGCCATAACTGGCAGCTGAAAATGACAACACACGCGTGGCTCTGAAAAGGCCAGATGAAGTCTAATAGATAAATTCACTCTGGCATTGAAACCCTCTGGCTCTGCATTTGTCACACAACATCTAAATAACAGGGTTAAAATGGCAAGTGGACCTTGTACCACCGGTATCAAGGCTGCCAGGAGTATGTAGGAACTCCCTACAGAACTTGGACTAACAGACGGTCAGTGTTGGGCAACTAAGCAGTCAGGCTATTTGGGACACAATGCATGAATTTCAGTGTGGAGAATTTAAAACACGCGGGTAAAGAACTCGTGAGCGCTTTAGATATTTAAATTGCACTCCTATATTATTGGTTAGCCCCATCAGAAATCCTTCCTCGTGACCGATGAATCGAGGCTAGACTTATGGTGGCAGTGGTTTATTATTCCGCATGCATGAAGTAATTTTGATGAATAACTCATTCCGGATGTTGAGTCGATGCTACGAAGAGAAACAGAGTTCCGATACTGTCGCTGGTAAACAGTAAGGGCGAGAGTAACTCTCCAGTCAAATTGCAGTAGTATCTGAGAGCAGAGAGTTTCAGAAAGGCACACGAGAGTAGGCCCTACATGATTGGGGTATTGTTGTATGGTCATCTGGCATGTAAACTATATGTGTATTTCGCTGATTGGGTGTGTCTTAATTACTTGCCCATGGGAGCCATTCTGGTTTATGGACAACAAGAAAACAGCTGTAGGCACATAAAATCTCATGCATCCTGGATATGTGTCAATTTGACTCAGAAGTCGGGGAGGGAGCATGACCTCCCTGGCATGAGTCTGAGATTCGCTTATCGCTGAGGTATCTTAACAGTATCATAACCTAGTATCACAGAAAGACAATCGAAATGGTTTCTGAAAAGCTACATGAATTATCAGGGGCGTAGCCAGGTATTTACTTCGGTGGTGGGAAAGGGATTGTGGGGGAGGGGGGGGGGGATACATATTTATACTTTTAGAAAAAAATATGAAAGCTTTAGCATTAAAAAATATTAGCCTAGTTCAAAAAGGTATTTACAACCAATGGGCTAATATACAGATACGAAACTACAAAATATTAATTTTCCAATATTCAGATTTTATTTTTGAGTATTTCATTTTCATGTAAGTAGGAGGGATAGAGATATGTTCATATATCCCCCCTCCCTTGGCCATGACCCTGAAAAGTATCATTAATAATTTATCTCTTGAAAGGAGACCTTCTAGCTTTGTGTCACACAAGCTATTAACAAAAGAGTGTTTAACCAGGCAATTCTTCTGCCACTGTGATCCTCGCTACCGGGTATGCGTTCTTTGAATGTGGCTTGGGTTGATATTTGGTACCTCCAAGACTCCTCACTGCTGCGTAGGGGGATGGACTATTGAGTATTTATGCCATTGGGGATAAAACCAGAATTTCTATGAATAAATTCAAAGCACATGGTAATGAACAATCAGCTAAGCTGACTGTAAAACCCACAAGTGCCTGGAAAAGATAACAAATACTATGGAACAATCGGTTGTTACCACAATAGTTTCTCTATGGTGACTCTCAGCTCTCAAGACATCGATGTTAAGGGCCGTCCAAATCTCTTCACTTACTCTCTCACACTCTATGGTGACTCAGCAATAAATGTTAGTCTCGTGAAGGCAGTTGGTTGAAACTCCACGAGCTGGAGGAGATCTTAAAAGAAAAATTCTCTCTGTGAGTTAACAGTGACACAAATGTGATATTGGCTTTCACAGGAAGTTGAAGTATTAGTAGACCTTCTACCGGACCACGGAACAGTATGTTGTGGAAGAACACGGAATGCTAGAAGTACACCACATACGGACACCAGTCAGTGAAATTCATGGTAACTGAAAGTCAATCGATAAGGTGCTATTGATTGGTGAACCAGCCCTGTAACTTGGAAACCATTACCTCATAGTAGTAATATTCATTGACATTCGCCATTAGATCAGTGTAATCTAGAACATGTATTAATATGTATTATATCGCTGGGTTTCACTGATCTGGAGCCATTTTCACCATTTCCATGTTTAAAGTGCAAATGTGATCTATACTTTACCCACTGGAGCAATGTTTGGGAAATAATTGTCAGACAAAGGGCACTCTGAGGTATTGGGAAAATATGAATCATGACTCACTTTATGACCAGAAAACAAGCATCTCTTTGATATTGCTTGACATTATTGACACACCAGCCAGTCACTCTGTTATGATACCTCTTAGTCTCTCAGAACACACATATTTCAGCAGAGTAAAGTTTTTTAGTTATAAATATACTTCTTGTTACATGAATATATTCTATATTCTAGTAGCTTTAAAACTCGATCAGATTTAGTGTACTATAATGTCAGAGAAGATATTTACATAAAAAATTTTAGCCTCGAATCCAAACAATTTTGTTTTGCTAGTCCTGTTGGCAAAAATGCAGTCCAATGTTGGTACACAGAGACTAGTTACTGTGCAGCTTGCATGCAGTCTGTTACATATTACCTCTACGGCCATCAGTACTTAAACTCCTGCCATCTCTCCAGCGGTGGAGTCAACCATAGACACACCGAAATGTACACCATGCTACCACCCAATATAGAGAAGGCTCGTTTGAGGAGTCGCAGTTGACGCCAGCACCTTGTATCCACGATCTACTGCCAATCACATGGCACAGGCTCTAACGGTTTTTTTATCCTCCTTCTCAAGTAGTAAACAACAAACATACAACAGTTGGGAAACTATTGTCAGTTGTGGCAAACTTTCGTATTTATGACTGTCAGCATTTCTCATATGATTTACAATCAGCTTATGTCAACGAAAGTGTCTTTACTTACTTTTTGTAATCGTAGTGTGGGCCAATGCTGTCACAATGATTGTTAGAATTCAACAGAAGCGTCACATGCCGACTATAGACAAAATACTTACCGTTACTTACTGATGGGAAAATATAAGCAGCAATGTTTGTGGACAATCTATGCATGTCAAGTGTTACCTACTGCTGGGTAAATATAATCAGCAAGCTAATGGGCCATTTATGGCATTCCGACTGTTGCTTACTGCAGGGGACATAATAGCAGCAAGCTTCGGGTCATTTACGGCATGCCAACTGTTACTGATGGGAACATATTAGCGACAATTTAATGAACTATTAATGGCATGACAACTATATATGTTGTTCTGAAATAGAAAATATCATCTGTGAATACACTCCTTTTTTTTCATACATACGTGAAATAAAATTATCACGTTATACCACTAGTGATAAAAAATAGTTTCTAGACTTGAAACCTGCAGAGAAAAAATATAAAATATTAATTATTTTACATTTTAAATAGGTACCACTTGAAAGTAGTCTGACTCTATGCTCTTCCAAAGAAATTAACCGACCGTGAAACAATGCGAATGTTACAGATATGAGACTGGAAAATAAATAATTCTTATTTAGGGAAAACAGAATTATTTTTTGATTTTGAAAATCCGTGGCAAGCTGATTTTAAGTGGGCCACAAGAGACCAATTGCTAGTTTGTAAGTGGCAAATAGCTGGGCTACAAGTGGTCAATAGCTGGGCCCCAAAATGGTTTGCCAACAGTTGGCTGACGACAGTTGGTTATCTTATGACAGGCCAGAAGTAGTAATCCAGTGAGTCACTGCTGCCGCTCATGGCCCGCTGATGGTTCCGAAATACTTGGGGTACAGTTGGCTACGAATAATCGGGCGGCTTATGGGCAGATTGTATTTTGGTACACGGAAGTTTCCTGTGCAGTGGTCCACACCTGGCCAACTGCACACAACAGTCAAGAGGCACTATGTTAGCCACGCGCATCTGGGGGTGCATTACGGAGATTGACTGATCATGGAAACTGTTTGTGGGCTGCTCGTGTGCAAACAGATTTCCCCACTTGCCCCAATTGACTTTTACTACTTGGTTTAAACTTCATATATTGCTTTATTTCAGCTTACTTATTCTGTTTATGATTTCTGTAATTTGTTACTTTTGTTAGTTCATGGTATCACTACCAACGTAAATTTGGAAATTTTCATTTGCGATAAATTTGGTACACATTTAGAAGAAAATTATCTAGGAAGGTGCCCAGTAATTCAGTGGTGCCCTCCAGGTGTGTACCCAAATTTACCCTTTGAATGTTCTTATGGCGCAGTAAAGTCTCGTAATACGTCACATATACGGGTTGTTCCAGAAAACATGAACGTCGATTTAGCTTCCGTTCTCAGAAAAGTATTTTCAAAGACTAGAGGACATTAATACAGAATACAACTTATGCACGCCAGAATGTTATGTATGGTACACTGTCCGGAGCGTGTGTCATGCTGCAGACAATTTTCAAATTCCGTATCCTCGTCATCAAAACAGCCTTGCAGACGTATTTCAATGGATGGTCCCACACTTACAAATACATCGCGGCAGGTGCGGATGTGTTCGACTTAATTCACAATGCGCTGCCGAAATATGTGCACACTGGCAACAGGTGTGCTGTTAATCCACGCCTTCACATGACCACATAAATATAAATAGATGTGATTTATGTCAGGCGATCGGGTGGCCCATGTTATTGGTACCTTGTGTGATCTGCTGTCCAGGAAATTCATTATCCAGGTTTTGCATTATATGTGGCTGAAATGGGCCAGTGCACCATCATGCATGACCATGCTGTTCGTTTGTGTTGTGGTGAAACTTCATCTAAAAGGATTGTTTACTCATTCAGTAAATTATAGGACTTCTGCCCATTTCACTGTTCAGACTATACACAAACAGGTCGATTAACATGTAACTTACACTCTCACTCCAGACCTTTAGGGGTAGTTGATGGTGGTTCCGAGAGACTGCGTTATTTCATGAGGGTTCTTACTGCCAGCTCGTGGGCACTGTGAAAATTAATGACGTTATCTCTAGTAGAAGTCGCCTCATCTATCCAAAGCACATGTTCTAAGAAGTCGACGTCGTTATCACATCACTGCTGCGACCAAATTGCTGATTGTAGACCTCCATGGGAGCGTGAAATAATTGAACGTTGTAAGGGTACAGTATGTTCTGCTTGAGAATCCTCCACACACTGACAATGAAATCCCTGTACTCCTGCTGTGCAACTGATGTCCTCAAGATGGATCTCCTTGAGATTTCGTACTCGCTCCTCCACTTCGACAGTCCTAGCACTTCAAGGACTTCCGCTGATTCCAGCGAGCAGGTCAGAACACTCAGTTTCCCTTATGAGTGCAGAAATATGTCGAAAAGTATTTTTGGCTCGGGTGTGATCGATTCAGAAACGTTTGCGCTTACAAACTTCTCGCCGCCAAGCGATTTCAGTTTTCGCGTCCGAGGGCTAAGATCACATCCATCTCACCTGCACATAATATGAGACACTCCTCGGAGCGCGCTGACCGAACAATATGCCCTCGACAACGAGAAGACCGAATGAAACGCAAGTAAATCAAGTGTAAAAATGGTCTCCTTCGCGAAGCAGCTACTAATAAACAAACCATGCAGGCGCCGGCAATTACAGGGCTACGAAACCTTGCCTCCTTTTTGTCACTGAAGAGTGAAATTTACCTGTCCTCAAACAGAAAGAATTCTGGCATAGAATAAGGAATGCGGTACCTGCAACTATGGTTCAAGTCGAATACAATAGTAGAAGGCACCTGATTATTCAAACCACGTGATGGAGTGTTGGGCTCGTACAAAATCCAGGCCTTTCAAGGGGCCAAATAGGAATTCAGTGTGAGAATATTTGTGGCGTTGTTGGATATCTTTTTAAGAAATGTAAATTCAGCCAACAAACAACCTGGAGTACGGGATACCGCACCGGAGAAAATTCTAAAACCTTGATGTCCAAAATATTGTCGTTTAGGTAGAGTGCAAATTAAATATTGTTTTAATGACCATCATAGTATTACACATTTTATGCTCTCTTATTAATATTAGAAGGAATGCAACCAGCTCCCATGTTCCCTTGTCCATGTTTGGAGCGGTTCTCACTGTTTCGCCATCACAGATCTTATATATCTTAATTAGCCCGCCGTCCGAAGCTTTTAAGCTGTAAGATAAGAATCGACCTTCCCATAAAATATTTAACTGGGGTGCATTATTTTTGTCGTGTTCCGACCGTGTGACCGCAGCATATAGTAAGGTAGGCAAAGGCTGTTCACGATAAAGTGAGCATTTTTTTAATGAACCTTAGGTAAAAGTCACTGTCCCTGCCTGTATATAATTTAACGGATGTACTGAGTGACATGAGTGCAGTAAAGTCGGAAACACGGGATGGAAAATAGTTACATATCTTAGCGTCGAATAAAAAGTGTTAGGTAAACATTTGTGATAACTTAAATTATTTCTCTTTGGTTCTGTAGTTTTTTTTAATGCATCGACTAATAAAAATGAGCAGATTTGTAAAAAAAAAAAATTCTAATAATTTCAGAGTTTCACTTGACCGACGCATGAATAAAGTGATGAGGCCCATGGCTGTGTAATGTTTACAAAAGGCGGATGGATACACAACGTGCATACAAGTAGATCTTAAGTATGGTTTTCAAACGTGCTCATTTTACCATGAATAGCCTA
This sequence comes from Dryococelus australis, assembly GCA_029891345.1. NCBI lineage: Eukaryota > Metazoa > Arthropoda > Insecta > Phasmatodea > Phasmatidae > Dryococelus > Dryococelus australis. The sequence continues at coordinate 48,496,084 of CM056995.1, read as the reverse complement.
TATCTAAGTAGGGCTTAAGGTTTCGCTAACAGCGAGATCATAATAGATGGCGCAAGTTGCTCAGGAAAAAAATAATATGAAAGAGATCTGCCACTGCGTGTAGTAAGATACCATCCCATCGTTCATCTGGGGTGATAACGAGGGAAATTTTTTTTTGGCTGTGTTGGGGACACGGACGTTTGTTTTGCCTGAATACGTCTATATTGACGGGCTCGGCCACCATGGTTTTATTTGTACGTTCCCAGCACCGCTTCACTCTATCATATGGGGTTTTATAGGTATCACTGGATTGCTTCTGAGATGCTCTTTCCAACCGTATACGATTGATGTAGTTCGACTTGGCTTTTTCATGAGTATAGGCCGATATTGTGTTAAGTTTTTTTTATTATAATTTTTACATTAAACGCATAAAATTTCACCAGAACTACATCAGATAAATGTTTTTTATACACTCAATCGATTGATCCTAATGAGAGCTGTCGATTGAAATATATACGAGCGCCGTAACTTCTCCTAGTCAAAAGTTATACTACGCGGAATTTATGAGACGCGGCGAAACGAACTCAAAATTGCGACCCCCCCCCCCTTTCCCCCCGCGCGATGCTTCGCTGTTCTTACTCGGCGTTTCATTTTCTTTGGTCCTTTGGCAATCGAGTGGTGTAACTGAATTTTGAATGTAGACGATAGTTTCGGAACTGCAATGCTAATCCTTTTCCCCCTGATATTGTTATCATCGGATTTTCTGGATTGCCTCCCACTATGGTTGCAAATTTGAAGGCATATTTACGTCAACATTGGAAAACTGAAAATCGAGATGGTCAAACCGGAATTCGAACCCAGGTCTGGCCTAATGCGAGTTCAAAGGTTTACCATTTCACGGCATCTCTCGGCACAGCAAGTATGTGATGACCCTATAATTCATTGGTGCAAATTTTGAAGCAAAGGTCACCGGTTTCCTCTCAAATAGTCCTCTTTGTATCAAAACCGCATATCTTAAGATATCCCTTTATGAAAATGCCGTTTTGTGGCCATGTTGAAGGGTTTGAAAACAATGTTTGCTTCGCCTTTGATTCAAGCCCAAGCCTTCGATTTAATTAATGACAGCCTAAGCTATGGCATCTCTTGCAAGTCTTTCTTGGCACTGCCTATCAAGATTAAGCTTAGATGAAACTAAGAAATACTTTCTTCCAATTAGCCCTTCAAGTGATACACATGTAATCTTACTTTTACTACTTTCTAAGTTCCCTATTTACTATATTAAAATCCTGATTACTTATTTATACTCTGAATCTATTATACTATTTATGATTAAGAAAAGCAGTGAACATATTTATTTTCACTATTCACGTGAGACAGGTATATGTGGCCACTAAAACTCTAATAAGTGACATAAGGATATACAACAATATAAAATTATTCCTACTGGTACACTGTGTGAACAGGTCATATTAAATTTTCTCTGGCAATGCTCTTCAACACCAGCATGTACTTATTTTAATCTCCTTTTATTCTTGAATTTTTCTTGCAGTGAGACAGAAGCGTACGTGCTAAAAAAAAAAAAAATTTTATTTAAGTACTTTTAGGGGTTTAAAATTAATGCATTTCTCAGCGAAAGAAACTTTTGAGTTCATGTTTTACACAGACCTATGTATTTAGTGATATTTCGAAAACATTCTCTTTGTTGTCTTAGTTCCACACCGATACACTAAACTATCGGCGAGGAAAATGAAAAGTGGCAAATAACTAAATTTCGAGACCTCATATATGTAGGAGATATACCAATTTACAAAAATATAAATACTGTAATGAACATTATTATTTATGAATCCTAAAGTAACAACTTATTTTATTATTTAGTGTGAATGTTTATTTTTTCACATGAAACATTTTCCCGTAAAATAACGACTTAGGACAAATAATCATGCAAAAACTTTACAACTAATTTCATGTTTTGATGTACTGAGCAGTGTTCTAAAACTGGAAAAAAAAAATACGCGAATAGAAATTTATTACAGTTCATCCTAAAAGAACCTCTGATGTAAATGACTAAGTACATACCCATTTAGAATACATTTCGCAGCTGAGATTCACCTAGGCTGAGGCGTTATGATCTCTTCAGAATACTACAGCACAATGACTGCAATGCGGTGGCAGAACCCAACAGCCAATCCTAACACAGGCACGTTGACTTTCCTCGACGATGGACTACGGTGACGTCTCAGAGTCACAAGTGATCACCTCGGAACAGCCAATCAGAAGAGGGTTCATAACTTAAAGTATCTCAGTGAAAACTGCTATTTCGGTTAATCAAATCATGTTTCGGATTTATGAGTCAATTTAAACTGGATTTAAGTTTTCTAAAGTACTGTATTTCGCACACTCCTGGAAATTTATTTTGTTAATGATTTTTATTTATGAAGTGATTTCCCCTACTTTTATTTGGTGCACAATGTCATACACTATCATATGCACCTATGAGAAGATAATATTACTAATAACTTTTTCTACATTTATTACGCAGGTTTCAGCTCATACGTTAATTATGAATCATTTAAACTATAAAATGTAGTCTCTGTTATTTTATTGGTTTGTAGTGTTCGTAAAACTCTGCGTGATTTTGTGACAATAAGATTAAATAATGGGGGTAGTCTTATGATTTAATATAAGGTTTTTTTGGGTTGTAACAAATAATCATTAAAAGTTGAAATATAAATTTTACATAAATGATTATATTGCTTGAAATGGAAATTAAAAAAAAAATTTTTACTTAAACTTCTCTAGCCTGACTAACAACGTTGATGCGCATGTTGAAAAGGATCGATGCGATGTGCAGCTCATTAGGAAGTTTCTGTGCTCGGTTCGCTGAAACTCGGCCTTTCGAAAAACAACAAGAAATTGGTAATGAAAATTGACGTTTATTGACAACATTCAAACATACACTTTAAAAACATATTTAATAACTCAGTTTGAGTCTTGTTGAAATCATTATGGTATCATCGAAATGTAGAGTGCTAGTACATTTCAAATAATGTATTCGTGCACAAGGATAAAATTGTTTCCAACCAGCATCGTATGCCAAAAATTATGGCTTTACAGGGGAGATTCACTGGTGTTATCAAATAACAGCGTGTGCGATTTTAAATAATTATTTACAAAAAGCAACTAATTTATTAGTAACTAAACAAAATTACATAACCACGGTTGTATTTAATAAGCAATGGAGTAACTAAAAAGCAAACATTTTTATATTGTATTACATTTAATGTAATATTTAAGTTCTGTTCGCAGAATATAAATTGGAAATTTGGACCATGTTGCTGTAAATATTGTAATTTTAGTAGATATTTAAACAATAGGTTACAGGTGGACACGAATTTGTATTCAATAAATATAAGAGCCAGTGAATTTTTGGCGAAAAAAAAAAGAGTACATGGTAGACAGACTTAAATAATAGCACCCAACAGTGGTATGTATATTGCCATACCTTTCTTTCTGCTTGAGAAGCAGTTTTCATAATAATCGGGCCACTCATAATTCGGCAATATCGGTACGGCTCATACGTGATGGTGTGCAGACAGTAACACGTGTCAAAAAGTAATCCAGCCAATCAAGATAGGTAAATGTCCCTACAGTGTTTTGAATATTCAAGACATCAGAGACGAAGGACTAAAATATAATTAAACAAGGATATTCATCCTTAATATTAACGACTCTGAAATTACTTTGACAGCATGCTATGTTCAGGTATCTTGTACTAGTCGTTATTTTCCCTATCACGAAATCTTTGTTTAATAAAAATGGCTCTAGTTGTAAGTTTATTTGCTTACACGTGTCTGTCAAGACTCCATTTAGAAACATGTAGTAGTTGGAGTTTAACATTTAAACAGTTTTATTTTATCGTTAAACAAAAGCAATAAACTCACAGAACTATTGCGTTTCATATTACTGGCGTCACCGGGATTTGAGATTAGTTTCCACATGATAATTACGTGTCACTCTGGAACAAAACATTTGCTATCTCTCATTTTGTATGCATGTACAGATGTAACATGAGTTCATGTTTATGAAAGCCGATAAGCAACAAGAAAATATATGGCCGCAAAACCAAATAAACATCTACGGCATGCTATTTGGCTAATTGTTACAGAACCAGCAATTTATATTTTACCTCGTTCGTCCCGAATTAATTAATGAGCTCAAATGTTGCAATCGTCATGTTTTTTTTTTTAACTTCATACTTCTTGCAACAGGTGAGCAACGTACTGGAAGCTTGCTTATGTCAGAACTAACCATTCGCGAACGAGAGATGCATTAAACTTCCACAAATCAGATTACTTGGAAGGAAGGCGGTCTAAACACAGACCACTAGATGCCTAGTTGTGTACTGTACCGACCTAATTATCCTTCGTGCGCAACATGTCCTCGATCATCTGAACGGGTTAGTTTGAAAACTTCACAGGTGCAGTCATCGTGATAAGGTATTACTTTTTTTAAAAACAATGCAATTGAACAATTAATCACTAATATACGCCTTAACAAATGTATGCTTAAGATTTTCTGGCAATTTTCGAAAATGTGGTTGATCGTCATCAATTCTAGAAAGTCATGATCAGGTAATAAAAATTTTCTAGTTTTTTGAATACACTGGTGGCCATTAAAATTGCGACTCCGAGAAAGACGCACCTGAAGGATCCTGCATTGGATGTATAAGTAGAGCAGGGTAGGACAATGACGTGATTGGTTGTTCAGCCGAGTGGAGCAGCGTGTGCACCAATGACAAAGCTAATAAACAGTATACAAGTGAAGAATGGGGAAGCCGCTGACTGTTAGTGGCATTGTTACCTCGCCATTCGTGTGCACAACCGGGGTGAGTATGCCGCGAGGAACGAATGAGTGAAAAGATTTGGGCGGCTCTTAACATCGAGAACTTGATAACCGATGAGGGTGAAGCGAGGTGAGTATGGAGCAGCGCGGATAGAAAGGTCGGGAGATAACGGGAGATCCCCGAGAAAACCCACCAACCAGCGGCATCGTCCGCCACGATTCCCACACGCGAAAGCCCGGGAGCGACCCCGCCGGGAATCGACCCCGGCTCACCTAGGTAGGAAGAAATGCAACCATAATGAAGATGATATGGGTTCAGTGGTTCGAGGAGGGACGGGCTGAGCGACGTGTAGCAAGCCAACAGCCCCGTCTCACCAACGAGCGCGTGGACAGTCATCTGGTTCGTCTGGCGATCACGGACCATGCAGCCACATAAAACACCCTCGCTCAGAAGTTCAGGCACGTGACACATCAGTCTGAGTCTGCACGCATGTTTCGTCGCCGTCTGCAGCATAATTGCATCTCGTCCAGGCTCCTATTAGACCCTACTACGGCTTCAATGATGCGTGGAACGTCGGACTTCGAGGGACGAATGGCATACCGTCGTCTTCTCCGACTGACCCCGCTTTGCCTGCAGCACCGCGATTTTTGCATTCGTGCCGGGTGTACGCCGGGCCAAGTCTTGCATTGTGCACCGTCACGGCACAGAGTTACGGTATGGGGTGTCATCGGACTCCAGCCCCACTCGTGCCTAGTCCGCATCGCTGGTATGCTGACCTGCAACTGTTAAATCACGGAGGGTCTTTTTTTTAACCTGATTTCCCATATCTTCAGGGCCAGCCTGGGGCCCTCTACCAACACGGCAACGCGCGACCACGTGTGGCACACGTCCGACGGTTAATGGATGACCACCATGTCACACTGCTTCCTTGGCCTGCACGTTCGCCTGGTCTCTTTCCAATCGAAAACCTGTGGTCTGTGGTTGGACAATTGACTCACCGCGGGACACCCGAGGCCACGACGGATTAACTTTGAGCACGCATCGAATAGAAACAGCATGAGCGGGAATACCCCAGACGAATGTCCAATATCTCTGCCCTGAAACGCCGCGTCGTGTAGCAACAGTTATCACCGCCCATGGTGGGGCTACAAAGTACTGAGTTCTACATACTCTGTAGGTGATACCGTGTGCATGATGGATATTTTGTCTAATAAACATGGTTGTAATATCTCATGCCCTTCTTGGTCCGCAATTTTAATGTCCATTATTGTATTTCAGGCGAATTCAAAATTTGGCTTAAACGACTCATAGTTTTCCGTGAGGTTGTATGATCGGTATATTAAAATGTCATGGCCAGAATGTGTTTATGTGTCTGTGTATTCTTTAAGAAACACTTGCTATAGTAAATTTTCGTCAGTGTTTTGAATAAATGATAATATTGGTTACTCTAAGTTCTGTTAGTTGGATTGTGGGGCCTTTCAAGTAACTTCGTACAAAATTGTTATGCGGGCATATACGTATTCCGTACTGATTATCCCGTGAACGATTTTTATTTAGTGCTAAAGTTTCTCGTATTTCAGCAAATTTTAACTTTTAAAACGCAACTTTAAATATCACCGGATGATTCCTGCTGTAGCTTCACCATATTTCCTGAAGTTACTTTAGCCCACAGCCTGGTCTTCCATCAGTATTTATCTCCATATTTTCTTCTTCATATGTCCTCTCATTTCTGATCGTCTTCTTTCCGTGGTCGTCCGTCCTCTTGCTATCCGGGTTCGTATTCAGGGTTTCTGATCATAACCACAGAAACATCAGTTCGATGTATTCATACCAGAATACTTGTTCCCGATTTATATTCAAATATCCTTGTCTTGTTTGCATTTCATTTTAGATCTTGCAGCAGATATTCCTGAGAAGTATATTACTCTCACAGCAACCCCAATAGACTTCTCTGATATCTGTGGTGTCTGTGCGCCACACAATGCAACGATATGGAGATATTTTTTTTTACATAAACTGTCAGTATGATGGCGATTCTTCCGTTGGTCATCCTTTTTACTATAGTCTTATTTGAACTGCTGCGCATAAAGTTAATGCACGTGTTCTTTAAGTTATTTACAAACGCAATCATTCATGTCAACTCCCAGTCGACCACATTTCTTTTAATATTCGTTTGGCAATAATTCCAATTTGAAATTTGCCAAATTTTTTTTTGCATCGTTATCACGTCATCACGTTAGTTTTGGTAATGGGCGACCGTATTTCAAAGTGCCAGTGGTCTAGGCACAGCATGAAAGTATTAGTGTTTTTTGCTTCAAGAACACGCCAATGGTCCGATGTTACAATGAATAACACGTTCTTTTGGGTTTGTAAACAGCTGTGGAGAAGAATAACACCTTTTAACACATTGCCTAATGGACGATCCTGTTCATCGCCGAGCTACCTCATGGTCACGCCTGGTCGAAAAGGAATTTCTGGAACGGAATATAAATTTTACTTGCTCGTTCAATTTATCGATAGGCCAGACGAGTTACGAGATAAATTTAAAGTACTACCCCCAAACATTTACAAACCCAAAAAAAAGCCAATGAAAAGAAAACCTGCAGGAATTTTCAGGAATAAAATTAACGCCAACTTCAGCTAAGGATATACATGGTAAAATTTATGACTACAGGGAGTCAAACATCTGTAAGTTTCCCGTTAGAAGGCACTAATGATGGCCTTCGTATCGAGTTACGGCAGCGATGGGAATCGAGCTGTCCGGAGGCAAACACGTGATGTTTTAATGAGCCCCTATTGCTTGAGTTTCAGGACCCCACAGTTAATATATTTTCCTCACCGCCCATTATCTCTGGTAGCTATATTGAAGCAGCACCGATTACTAAAAGGGGGGGGGGGGGTACATTGAGACTGCTGCATCCAAGCGGAACGCCATTTTTAGGGCACGTAAACGCCCGACTTAAGTTTTACGACTTGAAATTACGAAGTACGCAACTGCCCACCTGTTGAAATTAACTTAACTCGCACGGCATACAATTTTTTTTTTTTTTTTTAGTTTCCAGAGTGTTTCCGTTATTCCAAAGAGCTACCAACACGCAAGCCCTGGCACTAAAAATGAGGATTTTAAAAATGTGCTGGTGCTATAAAATATCGTAAATGTGGATAAATGCAGGAAAAAAAATTTCAAGTGTTTTTTTTTTTTAGGTAAATCATGTGAAAGTTTACGATGATCAATCAGGCGTGCGAATGTAATTAATATCTTGTCAGTTACCGATTTACCCTACGAAGATGTTCTAAATTTTCTAGTGTAAAAATATTAACAGCGTCAATTTAGTGCGTGTCCCTTTCGCTTGCTTTCCTCAAACGACTTCATTTTGAAGAAGATTAATATTTCTGTGCCGAATAAGTGAAGTCATTGTTATTAATTAAACATTTTTGTTAGTGTTGTAGTCATACGTAGTTCTTCATTGCAAGCAACTAAATGCACAAAATATTAAGATGATTTTTTTTTAACTTTATTGACATAAGCTTCTCTAATATTTTGTGTTCACGCAAATCATTACCTGCTTCCATGTAAGGTTATTTTTTATAATACTAATTTTTTGGCGTTGTTACGGAAAGTAATATCTAATTTTCTTAGCAAAATTATATTATTTGTACAACAAGAAGTTACAACACTCTTTATTGATATAATTAAATTTCATCAGAAGGTATTAAATAGAGTGTTTGGTTACGAATACATTAGAGGGAAACGAGAGTAAGACCTTTGGTTCAAGATGCTGGGTATACGCAGAATTAAGCTTCGACAAAACGTATTCCATTCGTTGTAAACAGTTTTTAAAACAATTTTTAATAACTTTTTACAGAGAAAAAATTCTTTGTTTCTTATGTTTGTTGATTGTGTACGTTTTCTTGTATTTTGCTCTAATTTCTAGTTTTCGTACTGTATTTTACGCAAGATAGTGCGTATTTTTATTGATACCATCACCACTCTCATGAACTGAACACTTTAAGGGCTGCAGTGTAGTAATAATTACTTATTCATTAGACAATAAAAATATTATTCTCTTTCAGTGTCTGAGGGTTTTGTAAAAATAATTGCGTGGAAAGCAGCTGTTCTTCAGCCAGGATCTTACGTTATCACTAACTGATTTCGAATACTTAAAGCGCTAAGAGCAATATTTTAACGCAGTCATACAAAAAAAATCCGAATATCGTACGAAGAATATTTTAAAATAAGAAACATATATTTTGAGAACTGGAATGTTTGAAAAAACTTAAAAGAAATGTTCTCTTTTCAAGGAAGTACGTAAAGTTTTGATTATAAGACATACATTTCGCCTCGAATGTTGTAAAGTTGTTCTTGGGCGATGAAGGCGTGGTTTAATATATCGTCTGTTCGAAAATAGTATTCCAAATGGATTCTATCAACACGTGAGTAGTACACTCAGAGATAGTCTTGAGGTGTCGTCACCAAACCTCGGCATCACTCTGAGTGCGTTCTTTCCAAGTGTGTTACGCATAGAGCTAAGGCTGGGTTTGTGCACTGCGTTCTGGTGCACACGTCTCGAAACGCACGTCTTTGCCTTAGTGCGTTCGGCATCCGTCGCAATGCGTTTGCAAACGGACGTCTTTTCCGAACGTTCTTTTGACGTTCTGGTCATTTTTTCATGCGTTTTTAAACTTACGTCGGTAGCAGGCGGGGTGTAAATCGTTTAGTTTACACTTGTTGTTGGATAGCGATAGATCATGGATCCTGTTGCAGTATACTTGTTGCTTAAAAAGCAAGGCAGAAGAAGGCGGTGGTTAGTTTACCACCGTTAACAGTGTGCAGCTAGAAAGAGAATTATTTTACACTTACTTTCATAAACTTAAAGAAGCCAGTGAAAAGTTTTTTTTATTACTTTCGTATGTCTCAAGCGTCATCTGATGAGCTCTCGAGCAAGGTTCGCTCTATTGTGAAAAAGTATCGCAGCTTGATTCATGGATTATCCTTTGTCCGTGAGGATATGTTAGCAATGACATTAAGATAAGGGTAATTTTACTCATTAAACCTTATAAATGCATACAGCTATAATTTATTAGTGAAATAGCTGTGGTTTAACTGAAATTGTAGGTCAAACAATGCTTATTTATCTCTAATTAGGAAGAATTGTAAATAATACGCTTTTAATTTCGAGAAAATGGCCTTTGGTAGTATTACTAACATTGTTATTTTAATTTACATGTTTTGTTTGCAATGACTTGTTCCACATTTCAAATCAATCAAATCCTACTTTATAAATAATTACAGACTTCAGTGCAATTTATTCAACAAAGCATTTCCAAACATAATATAAATTATGAAATAGCCATTAAAAATGAAGTCAAATTCTAAACAACGTTTTGATTGAAAAAGTATACTACGGTATAAAGTCGCTTATTATATCTAGAAGTTATAAGAATTAGCAAGTATGTATAATTTACATATTGTCATTAGTTGAAATGTTGACACAATAATTTCCTATCATTCTACTGCAATATATCATTATTATCATGTATATTATGTTCGTTGTAGTAAAAATAAGGTGTACTATGGATACAAATTAATCTTCATGATTTAAAGTAATAATAATGATTTTAATTCAATTTTTACGATAAACCATTGCACAAGTGATCTATTAAAAATAATATACAGACAAAAATAGAACTTTGGTCTGCTAGTTTATATCATTTGTAATGAAATCATTGACGCTATAGTACCATGTTAGAGCATTAATAAAGCAAATAATTCACTTTAAAGAATAACATAACGCACACATTTAAGAACAAAACCAAAGTAACCTCCAATAAATTGAACCACATCGAATGGTCACTAGTAAACACATAAATCTAAAATCCAACGAGATATAGTAAAAAAAACTGCCAGTTAATAATTGTCAGGTCACGTGATTGGAACAGTTAATCGAGTGATAAAAATGAACTGTAATTATTGGAAGTATTACTCATCACAGTATCCGTTGGTGAGGGTGACTAATACCTGCGCTGGTCAGTAGCGAGTGTGCTGTTTTCAGAGAACGTATTATTGAACGAAGTAACTGTAACAGTGAGCACTGGGCATTGTGTAGTTTTGTTGATTGTTACTGGCAATAGCCTAGATGTGTGTTTGGGGCGATTGTTGCTGATATTCTGATCTCATGAAGTTGGGTAGACTTGACACGCGACGTTGCATTGGGGAGTAAATCTGTTGGAAATCCAGATAGTTTTGTTCGGGACTAAGTTCGGGATAGAAGTAGCAGGAATTCATGTGGTTTGTGTTGGCTTGGATGGTGGGTGTTGGCAGGACCCCGTACTGTGGTTGTGATTGTGTGGTATATTTCAACATCAGTTGCAATACGTCACTGCAAAATTTTAATTTATCAACATCACTAAATTTTTTCACAATTTGCATCAATGATAAGAGGAAATTGAAATCATCACTCTTATGCAGTAAAACGGTCTCTTGAGTTTGTTTTTGGCATAATATCACTATAATTTTCTATCTTTTCATGCAATTTTTTCTTTTTTCTTCTAAATAGTTTACTAGTAGATGGTTCATTGGAAACATTCACATCCTGTGGAAAATCTGGGCAATCTTCAAGATCGCCATTAGGAGTATTGCTTCCACTGCAGAATTGTTGGCCAAGGAATCTTCTGTCTCTTTGTGGTTTAGGATTGTAGTTAGAAAATCCAACTGTTTTGCATACACGTATTATATCTTTAGCTGCGTCCTCAGATTTATTCTTCCGCATGGCTCTGTGATTTATCACGAAAGAGTCCCTAATGCTTTTACATTTGAGCTGCAGGTCTTTAACTTGAAAAAAACACAAAACATGTAATTATTTTATTTATTTAGATCTCTTTTATGAAATACGTTTTTAGTGTGTGTTTTGTGGTATTTTGTTCGTATAGGAAAGTGTTGTACAATGAATATGCTTGTTTCAGATTGTTGGTATCAGGATGTACATACACTGACCTACACTGTACATTTCGGGTTCATTTAACAACAGCAAGCATGATTGTAAAACAAATGTACATTGCTATATAGGAATCATTACACAAAGATGTGTTTGTACCACTGGATGCTGTAAATACTTGGAGAGATATTGCAACCGGCTTTATGATAAATTGTAATTTTCTTCACTGTATAGGTGCAACTGGCGGCAAGCACGTCGTATCCACCCCCAGGGGTGGCGGAAGGTTTTCTCGAAAGGGGAGGAAAACTTTATTAGTTGTCGTGGGCTTATCACAACTTTGTTTTCTGCAATGTGCGTTGTGGCACACAGGACACGCCAATATTTCTGTCTTGCCCAGTAATGGTTCTCAATGTTTTAATCAATTGAATGAAACTTCTGACTATAAAACAAATAATATTCGCTATATCTGCAGCGATTTCGCAAATTTATTTTTTGTAAATTTTTACTTTGGTATGATTCTGAGGCCATACACGAGTGGTTTGAGAGGAAATTAACTACTTTATTATTGAATGTAGGTGTCAAACCTAGGGTGGGGACAAATGCCTATATTGTCCCTCCCCACTATTATAGGGGAAGGGACAGTGTCTCCCTGCCCCCCCCCCTTCAGGGCCACCGCTGTCCTCCACACTCTGATTCAATGCTCTACAATTGTAAGAATTACTTTTATATTCTTGTGATGGCAATAGCAGACAGAAAGTACAAGTGACGAAGCCCTCGGGCTGACAACATGCTTGATGCGCCCTTACAATGGTAAGAACCTTGCTGATCTTTCAGGAGTATACAACTATCGTCATTAAAGAGCTCGAAGGTGCGTTGAGTGAGCTTCGGTATACTCAGTAGCAAATGGCGCTTTTTTCACAGGGCGATGGCTTGCGATGTAAAAGTGGTCACACGTATAGTCAAAGTATGTTGTGCCTTGCGTAACATTGTGAGGGGTAGAGATGGCGTAAGATTTAAAGTTACTCTTGAAATAACAGGACTGTACGACGACATCATTGCACCAGTAGTGAGTGAGGGGGAGACTAGCAGCGTACATGTACAGAGACAATTTTACTGATTACTTTTTAAGTCCCATGGGCTCTGTACTCATGCCAGATGAACTTAATTTGAACAGTTTCAAGGAAACTCATTTTATGAGCATCTGATAGAGAGAGAGAGAGAGAGAGAGAGAGAGAGAGAACATTTACCTTAAAATTGTCAACATTTCTTGTGTCTGTTGTAAATGTTGTAACATTTCAATAATCGCTAATTGTATGATAATTACATGACTAAGTAATTCGTTTATGCTAATGAATTTTGTGTATGGAACATAAATTCTGTAGGTGTTTTATAGTAATTACGCCTGAGAGCGAAGTATTTATTATGTGTAATGAGATTTTATAACTTCAGAATATTTGATTTTCAATTGATATTTGTGATTTAAGGACATTTTATGATTGATGCAATTTTTTATGAGATAATTATTAATTACTTTGGCTGATGTTTAATTATGTTTGCCAGTGTTGATTCCCATAACCATAGCATAATAAAGTATTTTTTACTATCACTAGTTCTACTTACTGATTTTGTTTTTTTTACAATGTCCGACTTCTCATCGAAATCAGCATGGAATATCCTGCATATTTTTCTTCTTGTTTCTATTCTCGTATTATTCGTCATTTGTACCCCACGATACTTTACAATTTTTAACGCAATCAATTAACAGTTCAACGTCCACAGAGAGTTCATGTGTCGGAACTAGCACTGCTTCCTACCCTAATACACTACAGGAAAGCACGACAACGACAACACAGTGTGAAGATACTCTACCATTTTAACGCAATCAACTAACAGTTCAACGTCCACAGAGAGTTCATGTGTCGGAACTAGCACTGCTTCCGACCCTAATACACTACAGGAAAGCACGACAACGACAACACAGTGTGAAGATACTCTACATTTTAACGCAATCAATTAACAGTTCAACGTCCACAGAGAGTTCATGTGTCGGAACTAGCACTGCTTCCGACCCTAATACACTACAGGAAAGCACGACAACGACAACACAGTGTGAAGATACTCTACCAGTGGGGTGGAGTGGACTACGACAGTGTCGGCGTGTGGGCTGGCGAGAAGGGTAAACAGTGGGAACCCCAACCACTCATTCCTACGAAGGACCATCCAAAAGACATACGTCTCGTGGCGGATCGAAGACATGCGTTTGCATAAACGGTCTGGCTTAACTCAATGGATTTAGACGGAATGCACGTTTATTTCGGTACGTCGGTTTTAAATACTTGACGGATGTATTTGGGGAATATACGTTCGAATTGGACGTCCGTCAGTACAAAAAATAGTTCACTTGGGCCAACGTATTTAGGAACGTACGTTTTCCGACGTACACGCCAAAACGTAGTGCATAAACCCAGCTCAGAAGAAATACTTTACAAGCCAAACATATCCCAGATATATTTTTGAAAAAATAAATCCCTAAAATTTGCCTTGTTTCAGCGCTTTAAATTTTTTTAATTTTGTGACCGCACAACCCCAATATATTCATTCAAATGTCCTTGCTATTTACTTATAGAAGCGTCCCATAAATTCTCACAACCAAACGAGAAGGTAGATTAATTTAGGCAATAGACAGTTATCAGACAATATTAATTCTGTAAACATGTTAGATAACACAATGAAACATATTCTTTATTACAGCACATTTCTATCAAATGGTCTCCAAGATGTAGAATCTTGCGCAAGGAAAAAACCTCTAAATACGTCTTTTGAATGCGTTTAATTTGGTCGATAAGTGAATCGCATGTGGGAATTTGTCTTTAATTGTAATAAGTGAATTTATTCTTTCCCTCTTAATCCCACCAAACTTAACTCAACCACTAATTCAGGCTGGTCAAAGACAATGAATCTGCCCTTCAGGCAGAGCAACCTGATGCTGTTAGCGCCCATCTCCTCTCGTATCGTCCAAACTGACATCGCTTTATTTATTTATTTTCCGACTTGCTTTTTTATGTGCGAAGTTTAGACGACATCCGCTTGTCTTTCACTCAACCACATAAAATAATACCTAATACTATTGTAAATGAAATAATACAAACGATATAGAAATGCTCATATTAATTAATACTATAAAACTTCTAAACAAATAAATCAAAAAGTTTACATTGCATACACAGTAAATATTAATAGGCTGTACGTTCAAACTGTATAAATCAACAATAGCATGTCAGGTTCCTAAAAGGTAACTACCAACTAACAAATCAGTAAGGGAGGTATCAGTTAGGCGGTAACAATATGCTAACAAGCATTTATTATTTTATAATTTAATATAATGTGAACAGTTTGACCGATAAGACGATTTAATTGTAATGAAGCCAGTATCAAAAGTAAATAAAAATTATACAAAAAATAAAAGTAATTAGAAATTTTTATTTTCCCAGACCCGTTCTGTAACTAACCAGAATATTTTCCTTGTAGGTTTCCACTGTGATTGTCTGTGCAGTTTTGGTTTGCTAGTGTATCGTTTGCTATAAGTGTTTTAATGATTGCCGCTCTTGATTTTTTATTTGTTCAAGTAACATTTTCTTTGATTTAATGCTTTAACTAAAGGTTGGACTCAGCAAATTAAATTGTGTTATTAATGTTGTTGAACTGCAGCATTACGTTCAGTCGTTGGCATTTTTTACTAACTTTGTGCATTTAGCCTACAATAAGAGATAATTTACACATTCTTAATATACGGCTTGCATAAAATTTATGTTTTTACAGAGATGTTTGGATGGAGAGAATTGAGAGAAAACGTACTTTATGATAGAAAATGGTTAGTTGTAACAAAACTGCTTTTTCCTCACAGTCGTGTGCTATTCGATTGAATAGTCAGATATTATTTTTCATCTAAAAAAAATCTCCGTAGCCATACGTGGTCTACGTTATAAAATTATTCATATTCGATTAAACAAAAATAATCGCATTAGTGATCAACCGTTTCACTCTCCAATGTCCATCTCATTTAAACGATATTCGCGTAGTTCTTAAAATTCGGGTCTTTCAATAAGTAACAAGGATTATAAATGTTTCTTAAATTATAAGTAGCAATTTTCTTAAGCGACGCCTTCTTAAAGTAAAATGTATAATTTTCTACTACTAGATAAAAGGTGTTTCCTCTCTACGCTATTGGATTATGCAGAGCTGCCTACAACTTAGATGGCTGTGCGTATGAAATACCTTAAAGCTTTCGCGCATATCTAGCGCTTAAAATGCATTGAAGCATGTTTGAAATAGTTCGGTTTTTTTTTTTTGCTAAATTTTCAAACGTAACCCCAATGTAGTTTCCTGCGAATATAAATCACACCACATACAAGAAAAGAAAGGCACTTTCAGGATATACGCGCGCTAAAGATATTAATTTGGAGCCGTGCAACGTCGTTAATAAACTGTATTCCAAGACTTCTGTAAACATATGTACTGAATTTTGCTATAGACTTTCCACAAGTAAAACGATGGGGTCACCGCTGAGATTCCTGTAGGTACAACCCAGCATGACTAAAGCATCGTACGTTAGTTCAGAGCCTTGCACGTAGCGGCGATGGCGCACTTGATGCCCTGGCTGTATAGCCCTTATCGCCCCCATGCTTCTAAGCCAGAAACTCGAAAATATCTCAAGCCAGGCGACCGCCTTACGCCAAGATCTGTGAGAAATGAGTAGTACATAAACACCGATCCTAGCGCAGCGCACTATACGCATCGAAACACCATGCAATTTATATAAAAAACCAAGTAATTTTATAAATTTCAAGCAACTTTTGCATGCTTCTAGAACCCTCAATTTTCGATTCTCAAAAGCATGCAAATTTAAGCTATAGTCATAAAATTCAAGCTAAAAACATGCAAAATTTTCATTTTTCCAATAATCGTCGTGCAGAATTTGTGTTAACTCTACAACAGCAAATGTTAAGCTAAAATCAAGCAAATTAAGCTAAAATCAAATTAAATATTATGTTTCATTCATTATAGTTTATATTCTAAGTTTTACTCATTTTTTAAAAACTTCTTCTATCTTCTCAAAATCATCATCTATTACATGAAGCACATATTTATCGTCAATGTTTTCTAAGAGTGATAATTGTAACCTTTGTAAATTTGAATGAAATCTGTAAACTAATTCTCTGACTTCATCAGATGCATGATCTAATTTATAGGAAGGCGACTCACAACGACCGCTTTTTAAAGCGTTTGTATCACTACAAGGTAACATAATTGATTACTTTTTTTATTTATAAAAGAAAAAATTATCTAAAATTATGAAAATGATTTTTTTTATTTGATCAAATAATTCATCTATAATTCAAAAAATTCGTAAAACTTTTAAAAGTAACCACCTTACTGTAAGTCTAAAATATAGTATTAACAATCGAAACATTTGTTGTTTCTGTTTTATCATTTATTTCTTTCGTTTAATAATTTAAAAATTTATACTTCTTCAGTAATTCTTTCTTTCAAATAATCACTAGTTAGATTTCTTTCACTAATTAAAACAACATTACACATTGTTTTTGCTTCAACAGCTTTATTAAAATCAACAAACATTTTATTGTTTGTTTTATCTTTAACTACAGTAGTTTTTCTATATAAACAATCAATAACATATAACGATCATCGAACCCAAAATGAATAGTAATTGACACCTCCATCAAAGATCATGTGTTTATAATATAGCTCATTATTTCTATATATAGTATCTAGTTTTGTTTTTGAATTTCTAAAATCATTATAAGCAAGAAACATTTTATCACAAAGACCGTTTTCGATATCTATATTCCAATTTTCTTTTGGAGAAATTTTATTTCTTCCATTCTTAACATAAATATTTCTTGCATTACATTGATAAAAAATAGTTGTGTGTAGATACTGTTCAGCACGATTTTTTCTATTAATTTGAAAGCCCACAATTACACAATCGGGCACATCAAATTGTAAATTATTAAACTGATATTTTATATCAAAGTTAAAAACAGTTGAATCAGCAGAAACTTCTTTTTTTTTAATTGTCAATAATCGAAGCTAATAGGTATTTTTGGATCTTTGTATATTTTTTCTTTAATTGCAAGGGCTATGTTAGATTCGTATTAAACAATAGTCCAGATAATTTCTAATTTTCGAATAACAATTTTACTGAGAGTCAGGATAATCACCAATCAACCATCATATTTCTTAGGTTGATAAAAAAATTAACAATTATCATCAGTTGTATTACGAATAAAAGTAATTTTATAACCACTTTCCCAGTACATTTGACTGTTATCTCTAATAAAATCAAATAGACATATCTCAATGGATAGATTATTTCATTTGTTTTATCACTATAGACAGATTTTTCCCTTAATTATAATATCAACAACAGTTATTTCTAAATAATTTTGTTCACCTGGTTATCTTAACAAAATATTCATCATTGTCGACGTTATTCCAGGATTATCAACAGCTTCAATAATACGACCATGTTTTGAGATTTCTACTCTAGAAAACTGAAAAGAAAAAGGAAAAACATTAGAACCAACATCGATAGTATCTGATTCACCACATTTTGCCACATTTCCTTCTTTAGCTCTTTTTAGTAAACGATATTGTTCAAAAACATAAAGCATCACTTGGAAAAAAAAAACCCCATCGCCTATAGGAAAACCAAACTAGATTCTATTATTGCAAATATTTAAATTTCCCCTAGTTTGGTCAGTTGCGGGAAAAGTTAGTCTCTCAAAACTCTCAATACTTTTATAACTCATTTATAGGTAAAAATATATAAATATGTAAAAAAAAGTCATATAAATTAATTAATCAAAGGGAGTTTCTAGAGTTAAATTGCTCATTGAAAGATATAAAAAGTATCATACAAAAGAAAATGGAAAAAAATGGATACCTTTAACTGTTGAATTACATAATGTCGGTAAAAAATAGAAAAATGAAGCTAAGAAAATATAAATTTAATAACAGCACTAGTTCCTGTTGCAGCAAAAAATTTAGATTATTCACATACCCCTGAAGAAACATAATTTGAAAGGGAAGTATTCCCAAAATCTCCTAATTTTGAAGAGCAATTAGGAATTATTCCACTGAAAGATGATACTATAAATCTAGGAAAAGAAATTTCTCAAGAACATAATTTTAATGTACAATATGGTTTACATGTAGAAGATCAAAAATTTCACATTGGAGATACAGAAGTAATGATAAATAATGATAAACTATTTGTTAAAGGTAAAGACTATACATTAACAAAAGGAATTTTTTGTTAACAAAATAAAAAGAAAAAGTCTTAAGGGATAATAAAATGATAATGTCTATGAAAATTACAAATAAATTGTTTTATCAATCAACACAATATTTAAAGAACATGTACCAGATAATCAAGTAAAATCGGATAGAGGTTGGTTGGAAGTATAAATATATAATTATACCAATTTATGAAATATATATAAAAATTCACATACAAAATTAGCACCAAACACATCTGAAAGAATGATTTCTCTAAATTATTCTCCTTAATCTGCAGAATGTATTAAAAAAAAACAACAATTTGCCACAATAGCATATTTGGATGAATGATGTTACAAAATTTATTGATAGATAATTAGTTATACATGGTGAAGAAAATGTTGGAAATAACAGTTATTACAATTAAAAAGTAAGCATAATGAATATGTTAAACAATAAATTTTCTGGTTTTGTTATTAATAATCAAAAGGAATACCTTATCTTTAAGAGTTTTGAATGTAATTCCACATTATTTTCGGAATTCTGAACATCACAGATAACGTATAATAAATTGAGCACTGAACAATTAAAATTTTCCCGAAATCAATTTGCCTGGTTATAAAACTGTGAACCATTTAAAAAATTAAGCAAAGACTAGAAAGAGGTGACACAGGTATAAATAAATCATATGAAGTATGTAAATATCACAATATTGCTTTTAGAGATCATGAAGATTTAGAATTTAGACTTAAAGCTGATAAAATTTAACAAAAAGGAGCAAAAGAATGTATGTTAGATAAAAAATACGCCAATTGGTGAAAAAATCGCTTCTACGGCTGTTGCTTCAACTATTTTTACAAAAATAAATTAGGACGGGGAATTAAAATGTTTTATTATTATATATAATTTATAAATGAAATTAAAAATAACATTTTTGATACATCCATTGATCAATTAAAAGAATTTGGGTATACATAATTTTAAACAAAAACTCAACTGAAGAAAAAATAAAAAATTGAAAGAAGGTAAAGGTTTCTTATTAACTTTATCAATACCAATACTAAAAAAAAAACATTAAAAGAAAAAACAGGAAAGGGTTTTACATCATAGCCAATTTTTATCGATTTTATTTCCAAATTTAGGCCCGCTTGGTGCTTTAACAGGAGAAGATACTGCAATTTATAATTATGTTGAACCAAAAAAAAAAAAAAAGAACATCAAGGAAAACAAAGACACAATTTGGTAATGGAAAATAAATCAGGAAGTGGTTTAGTTGCAAAAAAGAAGGGAAAACCAATTAAAATTTGAATATATACCCCTCCCCCACATCTAATAATTTCATTGACAAATATACAAAAATATTAAATATTAGAAAATTTCAGAAAGGTAAGATTATATGATTGATGAATTACCAAAAAATATGAACAAAATGAATGTGCTGGTGTTAATTTCGACATTTCATTAATACCGGAACTCATTGGATTTATTTTAAAAATAATAATGATGTTTACTATTTTGATTCATTTGGAGGTAATATTTCTAGTAATTTAATTAATTATTTCAAATACAGAAATATTTAATACAAAGATGATCGAATCCAGAATTTTAATTCAGTTATATGTGGACATTTATGTTTAATTGTATTACATTTTTTTTCGAAAGAATTTAAGTTTAACGATATCATTTCTTTGTTATTAACTGATAGATATATTTGGAAAACCATTAATCAAATCTTTAAATAAATTTTAAGATTCTAAATTTATGCTTTAAAACATATGTAGATTAACAATGCAATTCGGGTGTTTGTAATTAACAAAGTAAACTGAGCACTTGCTTTGATTATACAAAATCTTATGTTTCTTTTTAGGGCATATGAATAAACACCCTTTCTAATAACTAAATCTGCTCTATCATTTGGAAAGTGATTTTGTGTATGTTTCATTTGTTCCTTGTTTTATTTAGATGATAATTTATGTATACTAGCCACTACAAATTTTAATGTGTCTATAAATATCATTTTTAAATTTTCTGTAGATTTCCCATAAGTAATAACCTTTTCTTCAATATATGCAATTAAATCTATTTTTATCATCATATCCTAACTTTTTTTTTAAATAATTGAGCAACATATCCAGTTAAGTTATGAAAATTAATTGCAACACAATTGGGTAATTTTTAATGTAGATTACAATTATTACATGTTGAATCAATAAATTTTCCATTTATAAGATCATGATGTACTTTTTTATTATCTTTACATTATTCACACTGACATACTGCACAATTTTTTTGATATATTATATAACACTTTTTCTTCTTTTGTTAATGGATGCATTGATTCTATTTGTGAATATATTTCTCCAATGTATTGTACTTTTTTTATTTATTGTATAAAAATTTTATGTATATTTGGACCTCTATATACAACTGGTGAGTTATAATCGCCAAAAGCAGATACAATATAATAGAAAAAAAACAGAAGCTTCAAATAATTGATATTTCATTGTGTGTGATTCGCCATTCATTTTTAAATCTATGGTATTTATTTGTTCACTTGTATGTTTATTTTTTGATTAATTTCGATATATATATATATATACACAACACACAACACATATTGGATTTGGTTCAGTTGTTGATATTTTCTTTAGAATTCATTCCAAATCGGCATATATTGTAAAAAAAAACTTTAATTGTTTGTTTGTAATATTTTAATACAATTATTTAATCTTTTGAAGATAAACTGATTCTTATGAATTTATTTCTAGAGCAGTCTTCTGTACGTATATTTAAAGTTTTCTGGGATGTAAACAATTAAAGGCACATATCTCGTATATAAGTTTTATGTTGATGATTATTTTTTTGTGCAGAAAGCAACTTTGATAAATCTTTTAAACAACAATAATGCGAATTTTTACCATTTCTGAAATAAAGTAAACTTATATGATTATTCTTTTTATTTTTGTAACCTTTAATAGATATATTGTACAGTTACCTTCAATAGAGTATACATTTATAGGTGTATCAATTAAATTTTCTATTTTTGGTATATCATCTATTTTAATAGGATATTTATATTTATCTATTACTTCATCGATATTAACCCCAACATTTTCATAGTTAGTTACTCTTTGTAGATCTTTTCCTGCTGGAAACAATGCAGACTTTATTGCCCAAATAAAACTTATTTTATCTTCATTTTTGACATTAATACACACTTTTTTAGCCTTGATATAATCTGGTAGTTCAATATATGATGCTCCATTTAATGGATTATTCTTGTTTATGGCTAATTGTATTCTAATTATTCTGTCTAAAGTCCATCCGGATCCTCTTCTTTGAAATTCAGATAGTTGTCTAAGTAATTCTTCATTTATCATATTGTAAATCTTTTTAATTTTCCCTTTGTTTAATATTGTTTGATTATATGACTGGAATTTAAATAATTCTACTTGGTTATTATCTTGCTTGCGACAATTGGTATATAACTAAATATTAATTTTCAACTCTCTAAATGATCTGGCTGTTCTAAATTAAGGATTAATATGTGATTCCTGCTTTTAAAAGATTTAGAGAGTAAGTAAGTGTTATTGGTTCTTTTATTTCTTTTATTTATGTATACATTTGTGTATCATTATCTTTTCAAAAATTTAAAACTTTTTTGCACATTTGTTTATCATTAGTATATGCAAAAGGTTAACTTCTGGGTATTTGTTTAACATTAGAATTTGTAAAAGGAAAACTTTTGTAGATCAATTTATTCCTGATGTATTTATAAGATCGAGAATAAAATTTTTAATTTTCAATTGTTTAGCTAAAACTCTTAGCTTCTGCACTCTCTTTTCGCTCAACACAACTGCTAGATTGCAAACTGACTTTATATATAGGAGAAACATTTTTAACTAGGATTTAATTTTTCACTGCAATTTGATGCATTTGATTTTTTAATATAAGATTAATATAAAAATACAATTTTTATATGGATAATGTTGTTTTATTTTTGTTAATTCTAAAAAACAATGTTTTTAATTATTTGTACTTCTTGTTTTGATAATATTTCTTTGTATATCGCTAAAAAAATTCTTACACTTTATTGATGTTTATTTAAGTAACTTTATGGGTTAATGATCGATAGATTTATCACTTACATATACGTCTTAGTTGAATAATCACATGTCAATTTCTTTTCTATTATGTACTTTTGTATTTTTATGCTTTTCGATATATAGATCAAACATATATTCCACATTCACATAGTATCTTCTCTTTTTTTTAACTCATAATACCTTCTCTCATATTCGGCAGAACATTTTTTACAGGTGTTAACATGCTTATCTTTTGAGAGTTTATGTGAAAGAAAACTTTCTATCTTTAATACTGCATTACATTTTTTACATTGATTATAAATTATATTATTTTATGTTTCATTGTTTAACAGCGATTCGATTTTTTGGGTTTATTTAAATGGAAAAAAATTAATAATAAAAAATAGTATTATTTAAAATAAAAATTAACATAACAGAATTAAAATAATAAATAAAAATAAAAATAAAAATGTTAATAATATAATTAATAATAATAAAATTAAAAATAATAAAATTGAAATGAAAATGAAAAGAAAAAGTAAAATTAAAATATTTATAAAATTAAAATAAAATAAAAATAAAAATAAAATAACAGAATTTAAAAAAATTAAAAATTAAAATAACATTAAAATTTAAATTATTATTTTTTATTATTATTTTTTTTCCTTTTTAATAAACACAAAAATGGAGTCGCTGCTCAACAAGGTATACAATGCATTTGAATTGACCAAACTACAAGACCTAGAAAAAATAACATGTATGTTGCTATTGAATTTTAACTATATGAATCTAAATTTGGGGAAGAAATTAGTTGTATTCTAGGTGATAAATATAAAATTACTTTACCAGATAGCTATGTAAGTACGTTTGATAAAAATGCTTTAAAATCAATGAATGAAAAACAAGTTTTTATAACATATAAAGGTTTAAAAGAAATGCAAAGTGGGAAAACTATGCATGATTTAGAATTCCCTTGAAAATGAATATATTCTGTTTTTTTTTTAATTAATCAAATATCTTTCTTAATATTCCATTTGATTTCAGCTTGATTGCTTGATTTAGCTTAAAATTCACTGTTTTAGAATTAGCACAAATTCTGCATGGCAGTTTTTGGAAAATTGAATATTTTGCTTGTTTTTAGATTAATTTTTGTGATTATAGCTTAAATTTGCATGTTTTTGAGAATCGAAATTGAGGTTTTAGAACCGTTCTAAAGTTGATTGAAATCAATAAAATTACTTGTTTTTTGGTTTAAATTGCTTGGTTTTTCGGTGATTATAGTGCCCTGCGCTACGATCGGTGTTTCTATACTACTGAAATGAAGTTTCAGAATTTCCAGCAGTGTGACACAGCTCAATGCAGTGGAGTGGAGAGATTCGAGTGACTCTTAACATCATTGAGGTCTTGAGAGTCGATGAGGGTGAAGTCAGGTGAGCATAGGGCAGAAACCGGAATGCAAGGGTGGGGGAAATTGGAGATCCCTGAGGAAATCCGCCGACCAGTGGAATCGTCTGGTGACCCCGCCGGGAATCGAATACGGCTCGCCTTGGTGGGAGGTGAGTTGTCTAACCACTATACAACAGTGGCCCCACGTCACAGCTCAATATTAATGACTGAACTGAATATTCCTCTTTACCAATATGTTTCTTGCCAAAAGTTTTATAATCTTCCAGTGGACTGCGAAGTATGGTAGATAAACAGGTGTTACAGTCTCAAGAAGACACCGCCACAAGGGCATGTATCACGTCAACTGAAGGAATTCCTGCCACAACTGTATATAACGCATCTTCCTTACTGCCATAACTGCTGAAACAATGTTACCAACTGACTCTGTGGAACGTTTATGGACGTTTACGAACGTCACATCTTTTATACGTATTCCGTTAAACAATCTACAGTAAAAGTGATTCGACGTGGCCTGATAAATTCACAACACAATCATCAGATGCTACTCCAACATGGAAGTCTAGAAATGTTGAGTGATACGTCGAATTTCTCTGGCCAACAGTAATGTAAGTCCGTAGCATACTTATTGTCAGATAATCAGCTGTGCTACCGGGAAATAGAATGCATCGAGTCCTTTAGTCTTTCAGCCCTCAACTCAGGTTATTTACGGTCTCAATTGTCATCAATACATTCCTCTCTTGTTCTGAATCACTATTTTCACAGTAGAAATCTAACATAACATTGATACCAGAACAAATCGGATCTGATGGTCTTATTAGTATTTAGCTTCGACAGAAGTTCTCAAAGGAACAAAGGTTGTTTCGAAAGCTGGGGGTGACTTCTTTATCAGTCCTGCCTCGGAAGAGTATTTCCACGACGTAAGTATTTTTCTTTTTGGGAAAAGTACGCGTTAAATCGCCCTGAAAAGTCCGTAAACAGGGACCGGCGGTAAATAACGGCTAAGGCATTTGGCGCGTGGTAAAACCCGGAAGCAGCAGTGTCTGGCTACACGAGGGTGGTGGAGGAAAATGTGTTCGGACGCGCGTATAAAAAGTGACGACACACGGGCGTAACACGCACACAGGTGCGTGTTACGCCCATAAAACCCGCGACTTGCTGGCGGCGCTAAGGGTTGTGGGTCAAGCCGGGGGGGGGGGGGGGGGGTCCCTGGGAGAATTTCTCCGGCAGCGATGATATCGCGACTGCCGCCACTGACCTACGGTAACCCCTCCACGTCACGAGGTTTAATGGCGCTTGCGTACACGTGTCGCCTCGCCACGCCGGGAAGATTTTCCATCAACCACCTCCCCTCCACTACCCCTCTCTCCAAAAGCGTTCGCCCACTGTTTTATGGATTCTCGAGGGAACAGAGCACGTGGGCAAGCGGCGCCCGCTGACCTCCGTACTGCCAGCAACATTGCAACGTTCATCACCATCCCTCCCTCGTTTACCGGTGGTCGTGGTTTCGACAGCGAACTCGGCTGCAGCGTGGGGTAGTTTCCCAACCCCTTGCTGGGTCGAACGAATGTGAGTTTTCTCAGAACGTGAGTCTACTCTCATTGTGGTGTTCCGCTCATTAAATTTCTTTCAGTAGTATTTTTGTCTGCGACGTTACAACGCGTTAGGTTTTCCACGCATTGCAAATAAACGAAACCAAAATACTAAACTTGTAGAGAGAATGAGTGAGTGAAGAGTGCCGATGAGTTTTCAGTGAGGTGAGTATGGAGCAGCGTTGGAATGTAGTGGCGGGGGAAACGGGAGAACCCCGAGAAAACCCGCCGACCAGCGGAATCGTCCGGCACGATTCCCACCTGCAAAAATCTAGGGGGCGGCCCCACAGGGAATCGAACCAAGTTCGCCTTGGTGGGAGGCGAGTAGTCTAACCGCTACACTACTGCTACCCCGCCCACTTGTAGCTTTTTTCATAGAAAGTGAAATTATCAATCACTAAGCATTAGCGCGATGAAGAAAAATTAGTGGCACACCACTTCCTATGCAGAACTATGAGAATCTCTCGTGAAGTTGATTGAAAGGTTACTATTGGCCCTTTTTACATGCGACTCTAAACCTGTGAATACATACTTTCTCCCGTTTCGTCAGTAAATCTTAGATTCCTGTTTATTTTGGGGGTCGCGGAGGCGTGGCGGCTCTATAGCTTGCCTTCCACCAAGGCGAACAGGATTCGATTCCCGGCGGGGTTGCTCCCGGACTCTCGTATGAGGGAGTAGTTCCAAACGATGCCGCTGGTCAACGGGTTGTCTCGGGGATCTCCCGTTTCCCCCGCCCTTTCATTCTGGCGCTGCTCCATACTCACATCGCTTCACCCTCATCGACTCTCAAGACCTCGTAGTTAAGAGTTTTTTTCCTGACATACACTAATTCTAAGTTTTAGATGTACATCCGAGGTAGGTACAGGAGCTAAGTGCGTCTCAGGGCTGAGCCCCTTAAACCTACAGGGGAGGTATTGGGTAGCCATGGTTACGTCTGGGGCCATGACTACCTCCCTAGGTGTACCTATGGTTAACCTATAACTAAGAAGAGAAAAGGAAAAACCGGCATAGCCACCGTAAAAACCCTTTCGATAGCAAATAATGTCAAAACTGTTACATGCGTTAGTAGAAAATGCTACAGGAGACAGGTAAGAACTATGCTCTTTATTAGAGGGTAGGGAAACACTTTAAGAGAGGGGGCGGGGTTGTTTAGTGTCTCCGAAACATCTACATTCCACTATTTTTTTTTCGCTTTAAATTTTTTTATATGTATATTTGCCTTATTTGTGGTGGAGGAATTAATGCGAGAGTGCATGTTCTTCCACAGAACCACACTTAATTAAAGTTAGACAGCTGTGAACCAATAAACCAATTCAGACACAAAAAATTACAATAAACCTACTACAGAAGTTGTTAAAACTTTAAAATCAACACATCCAAATGCACACACACACACACGCACGCAAACACGCGCACAAACACACGCACAGATATAGTGTGTGAGGGTGAAGTGGGGAAGGTACAGCTAGGTTACTAGTACTGGGTAATTACAGGTGAGCTAGTCCAAACAAATGTACCGAACGGAAGGCAGTGAATGGCTTCACTCGCGTAAGACGCTGGTCCAAGCTATTCCAGACGCAGCTGCTATTAACGGTTAATGATCCGAGCAGGAATTAGTTCTGTGAGGTGGAATGACCGTTAACCCACTATACGAGAACGAGTTCCGTGATTGTGATAACAGGACAAGAATTGGATTCGCGAGGCAACGTAGAGAGGATGGTCGGTTTGCAGTCCTTTAAATAACAGCAGTAATCTGTGAAGGTTACTTATTATTTCTAATTAAGTAATTTTTTTTGTTGTAATTTTTAACGTGCAAACATTAATTTTATGGCAAAGAAGTAAAGAAAATCTGAACCAATTCAAAAAAGTCGAATATAGCTGCGTTATTAAACAGGCGTGTTAAAATTTCATTCTGCTAATTATATGATAAAAGCTGTTCAAGACAGAGTGACCACTTTTGAAGTGAACCGGAGAAAAAAGTCGCTAACCCTGCCTGCATATATATTTATGGGCGCACTTAGTGACTTGCCCCCAGTAAAGTTGGTAACGATGGATGGAAAGTAGTTCCATACCTTAACGTAGAATAAAAAGTATTAGGTAACTATTTGTGATAAATTATTTCTTTTGCTTTCTGATTCTTTTTTAATTTATTGAAGTGTAAAAATGAACAGATTAGTAAAATATTTACTTTTCCAATAATTTCACAGTTTCACTTGACCAACGCATGAATAAAGTGATGAGGCACATGGCAGTGTTAAGTTTACGTAAGGCGGAAGGATACATAACGTGCATGCAATTAGAACTTGCAGGGCTTTCAAAAGTCCTCATTTTACCGTGAACAGCCTATACAGTTATTTTACTTAGTAACCACGCCCAATGTAAAACAATGGATGTGAACCAACTACATCGCAATGGGAGGAGAGAGTTATTCCCGCGTATATTCAAAGCACATTCCTCGTGAAAAAATTTATCAGGAAAACTTCTGCAATATACGCGCCGTCCATTCGGCGAATGAAAAACACTGCAGTGTGTTATAACACATATTTTACAATTAAAAAGAGAACTATCCGTAAAATACGTGCAAAGAACACGCACTTCAGGCTAGTTCGTAAAACAACTTTCAAGGCTCTGGGGGTTATATGACATTCTTATAATCTGATGTAAGGGTCGGATTATCAGTAGGAATAATAAACTCGCAATCTACAGCAGCTGGCAACCTATAACTGACAACACTGCACTTTGAGTCTGCGCCGGCCGTCAATGCCTGAGTATCTATCGGTTTATTAGAATACTTTCCAAGGGAAAAAACGGGTGCATGAGATCATTTTTTTTCCTGTCAGTGTTATGCATGCACCTCCTCCCCTTAAAAGTTTAAACACATTAACCGAATCTCACCAAACACGGTACTCATACAGTACTTGGTGAGGACCTCCGACTTTTAGAGGTTTCGGCGATACCGGATGCATACTTTCAAAATGGCGGTCAGTTTCCAAATGTAGGGAGCTATGTCATATCTCGGGAACGGTTCAGCCTTTTTAAACTAAAATTTGAAGTTGACAGTATATAATATAAGCACTGAATTTTGAGATGGGCACTGTTGGTCCGCTATTTTGGATGACATGAAAGAATAAAGTTTTAAAGTTATATTACCAATAGTAATCAACATATCTCAACAAATTTAGCACGTAAGTAATACCACGTAAACTCACGAAATTCAAATTGATTAAGCACTTGATTTCAAAATGGCGACCATGGATAAATGTTATGTTTATCTTGTAAAACTACAATATCGTTCTGTCAATTTCAGCCAAATTTTGAATGCTGAAAGTATCTATTACAAGCATCATATAGCCAAACATATGGTCAATTTGGTCCGTCATTTTTTAAGATATGAAGAAATAGGTTTTTATGTCATATCTCGGGGAATAATCCACCGATTCCTACAAAATTTAGCAAACAAGGGAGACTGGGGTCGATTGTAGCATCGCAAACAGAAGGGCTGTTGTTGTACTCGAAGCGGCTGAGAGACAACAGCATGATGCAGTAACAGCGCGAGAACTTTGGACCAAGAATGTCGTGGCTTTACGTCGCGAGTTGGGTCTCCAGGTGAAGGAAATGTGTTTTTAATGTTGATAAGTAACTTCATTTATACAAGAATAGGGGCATATATGCTTTTTTATTTGGAACAGGTGAGAACTGAATTAATTATTATTGATAGTGTGGCGTACTTTAGAGTATTTATATTCAATCTTATAATGTTAATGTTCTAATATTGTTACATTTTACTTGGTGAATCATTTTGTATTTAATGGCTTTCATGGGACGATTGTAACACGTTTTATCGGGACGTTTGTAACATGTCACAATTGTCCCCTGGGTCTTAGTAAGTTTACTTCACAGAAATAATTTATAACTTAACATATTTTTTCTTGTCTCGGAAGTTAAAATTTAGGAAGTTTACATACTTAAATAATAAGTTAAATTTACACACTTTGTGTATTTTTTTTTGGCTAATTGTAAAATGAGGTTACCTAGGCTTCATTCCACACGCTACTATCCGTGTGCTCTAAAATACGAATATTGACACAGAGTTAGATTCTGGAAAATTACCATGACTTAGTTCAGATTTACCGGTTACATAACTGTTAGCTCTGTGCGTTTCAGTTATCAGTATTCACAGAGAGTAGTGTTTTTTTTTTCGAACGATAGTTAATATAAATAACGCTGATTCATGCCACAGCTGCTCACTTAGAAAACTGTTCGGTGTGGTATCTGCAGTTATGTGGGTTTATACATTTATTACCATGCAACCAGGCCTGTGTGAAAAAATTTCCTTTGCTGAATGTTGCAGGATGAACCACAAAAAAAAAAAAAAAAAACCCTCGTTTACCTAAAACATAAACAATAAATCGTATTCGACAAAAATCGCCATACTTACTTCAAATTCAGTTTGATAAAACATTAGCATGGGAAAAGAGTTGTTCCATACTGCATCCGTAATTATACAAAATGTATATGTGTGTGTGTGTGTGTGTGTATATATGTGTATATATATATATATATATATATATATATATATATATATATATATATATATATATATATATATATATATCGTGGAGCGTTCTCGACAGCAGTTTTCGCCAGTTTTGTTAATGTTTCAGTTGTTTACGACTATTTCACATTAAAAGGGGAAAAGATTCAGCCTACTACTGTGGTAGGTTTATTGCACATAAACTTATATTTTACATTGATCAAA
Source organism: Dryococelus australis (assembly GCA_029891345.1). Taxonomy (NCBI): domain Eukaryota; kingdom Metazoa; phylum Arthropoda; class Insecta; order Phasmatodea; family Phasmatidae; genus Dryococelus; species Dryococelus australis. The sequence continues at coordinate 48,465,182 of CM056995.1, read as the reverse complement.
ATAATTAATTTGTATTAATTATTGTATTAGCAAATCGCAGTTTTCAAGGATTGGGGTGACAGAAAACAACATAGAAGAAAAAAAAACAGTTATATTGAAACGTCACTTTTTTTTTTGCGAAACATACTTCATAGCTGTAGTGTCATTAAAACTCTTAACGTATAATTGTAGAAAATGCAATTCCACTGCAAACCCCTGAGAGGGGAAATGGGGACTGTGCGCAGAGGTCTGTGTGTCCCAACATTGGACTACTTTTTTTTGCCGATACTACGTATAAAAACTTCGCTTCTGCTTCAACTCGAAGACTGAGCCCTACTGCAAAATTACGAACCAATGGGAAACAAAGTAGAAGATTGTTTTATTTGAACGAGCGTTTCTCTCTGACGGACACGTAGTTACGTTCTTGACTGCAGAGCCATTTCAAGCGATCTTGGATCTGAAGGTCACGCCTTTTAGTTAATCACCTCGCCTTGAGAACTTTACCGACTGCTCCAGGAACAGTGATCGTGGATGAATGGGGAGGGAGGGAATTACCATTCGCTATCCTTCTTTCTCCTCCACTTGTAAATTCGTTTTTACGAAGTTTCCTCGCCCTAGTCGAACGTCGAGAAATCGTGAACGTTTCGTCCGCGACAACAAGGTATAGGTTCGATCTCGTGACCTGCTCGAGATCTCGTCGGCGCCGATGGCTCGGAACAGGATCTCGGTTGCCTTGCGCTGTTTCGAATAACATCACCGGAGGACCTCATACTTCACTCCCGTCTTCCCTCTCCCCGCACGACTCTTCGCCCATCCCTTGGAACGCCATAGCATCTGCCGACCGAAACGCTATACCCCTTCCCTCCACCCTTCGCGTCAACGCATCTCCTAGATACGTTTGTGACGTCACGGCCTCTCTCGCTTTGCCGCAGCCATTTTCCAACCAAAAAACGCTACGTAGCAGCCGGCGCGGGTCTTCAACAGAAAGTACAGTCGCTTCCTCCCACGCGTGGAACACGTGGTCTTCGCTTGGAGATAGTCCTATTTATTTATTTATTAAGGGCTTAAAGGCGCCGTTAAAGTCGAAGTAAAGCAACTCCCTATGGAGCACTGCACTTGACTGTACGATGCGAGGAACTCATAAAAAATTAGTACAGACACCATAAAAATTGACAGAAAAGTGCGATTAATGCTGTACATGAAAAAAATGTATATATTTTGCAACATTATAAAATATTTTAATAAAACATACTTTTTAAATGTAAAAAATTAATCGATCTATAGAGTCCGCATTTTTAACGAGATTTAAGAGAATTTCCGTATTGGATTATTCAGAAAGTAGAATTTACAATAAAATTGTTTTCAAGAAACATCTTCATAATGTGTACTGTGTTCAAGTGTAATACAATCATAGTAATAGGCCTAATGTATAATTTTAATTTTATAATTAACTTTATCTACGTCAGTTTCAGCCCTAAATGTGCGTGACAAAGGAACGCACATAAAATCAATTATAAAAAATTATTTCCTACATTATTATTACAATTTTCTTACATGCAATCATAGTATACATTATGACGATATTCCACGACGAAGATATTCTTGTAAATTCTGCTTTCTGAAGCATCCAGAATGGAAATATGCTTAAATTTGGTTAAATACACACACTATTTTAATCGATTATTCTTTTACATTTAAATGTATATTTTAGTAAAATATTTGGTAATGTTGCGAAATATATAAACGTTCTACTTGCATGTAAAGCATAAATCGCATGACAATATTTATGGTGTCTGTATTACTTTTTTTAATGAGTCGCTCACGTTGTATAGTAGGATGCAGTGCTCCAGAGGCAGTTGCTTTACTTAACCTTAAGACATAGTCACGTTATCTTACACTGGCCCATTACATGTTCGCTTTCACTTACTAGAAATTCAAACATTAAAATTACATATTAAAACTTATAAGTATGTAACTATATACGAAACAAACCGAAGACACTAATGTAAATTTCATCCACTCATCCACCGGGCCTCACACCATCTGTTGAATTATTAATTTATAGCTTATTTCAGTCACGCAGGAACACTTATTTTGAAACTACAACTACACCTTCCCGCCAGTACAGTCTAGCCATGGTCTCTTCAAATTTTATACGAGTTGAACCTTTGAAAAATCTCCCCATATATAACGTGTTTCGTTGTTTCCTAAATACATACTTCATGTAATACAAGCATTTCATACTTCTGTTAAGATAAAAGTATTTTACTTTTATTAATTGAATTGAATTGTAAAGGCCTTTTAAACGTCCCCTGGTTTTATGCTCGAAAGCTTAGCAGGGGACGGCTTACTGAATAACCTTTAACCTAACTTTAATGAACACCCATGCCTTACCCGGCATTCGAACCTAGAGCTTCCAACGCCCCAGATCAGCTGCGCACCAACCGACTGCGCCACGGGAGGTCAGCTTTTATTAATGGAACATTTGATTTTATTTTATCTATATATTGTAATATTTCGTTAGTAATTAATATGAATAAAAATAGGGACAAAATATGTGTTGGTAATCCCTAGTATAGGCTGTTCACGGTACAGTGAGCACTTTTTAAGGCCCTTCTTAATTTTCCCTTTCATCCAATTTCGATCTTACTGCTGGTTTTTAATATAAACATTGCAATGTGACCAATAAACACAGTGCATACATTCCACCACCCTCAATATTTAAAGCCTGAAGCTGCAGTAAGATATATTTATTAGTGGTTAGTGCCTGTTGGAGGGGCCTTAAAAAGTGCTCACTTTATCGTGAACAGCCTATAAGAAATAGTTATAATGCCGAATAGTATTAAACTGAGTGCGCACGAATGACGTGCGGCGTCCCTTTGGTGTAATTTTGTAGATATAGTTAAGCTTTGTTTGCATGAGGCAGAGGAATACCATGAGAGTAGAACTTTAGCAACGCTTCAGTAACAATGAATGTATTGTACTACGCCTTGAAAAACGAACAAGGCGTTGTAATGTCAATAAGTCTCCTTCGTAAGCAATTCCGTCAAACATATGACTTCACGAGAGAGGTATCGTCGTAGGTCTCCGTGTTGTGGAAATACGTAGCGTGATGTCACAACCATCGGTCGCATTTGACGACAATGGCCCCAGGAAGGAAATGTGCATCGTCGTAGTGGGACCGGAGCTTGGGCAAGTGCGTCGTAGCTCACAGATCGTCACATCAGACTCCAGGCCGTGGCACACCAGCAATCCACGACTGACGACGTTTTTGCGAAGTGTACAGGGTGGTTTCGGATGCTCCGATATCAACACGAATATTATCGCGCCTGATGGATCAGGCAAGTTTGTTTTCCAGCCGTCCGTTGCGAAGGCTACTCTTGACATCGAACCATCGTCTTCATCGCTTAGAATCTCGACGTATCAGAGCTGCGTGGGGTGCAGAATGAAACAGTGTGATCTTGAGGGATATACCCGAATCTGTTCTCACCAGTGATGATTACTGCGCGAGAATCTAACGGCGGTGGCCATGTGGCGGATTCCTCTGCCGTCGAGTGAATGAGTGAGTGGAGAGATTTAGACTACTCTTAACGGCAAAGTCGTAAGGGCCGATGAGGGGGATTGAGGCGAGTATGGAGCAGCACCGGGAAGAAAGGGTGGGGGAAACGGGAGATCACCGAGAAAACCCGCCGACCAAGGTCATCGTCAGGCACGATTCCCACATGCGAAAATCCGGAGTGACCCGGCTGGGGATATAATCCGGTTCGCCTTGATGGGAAGAGTGCAGGCTAACCGCTCAGCCACCGCGGCCCCCTCAACCGTTGAGGAGCGCCACCCAGATCGTCAACGTAGGGTCAGGGTATGGGGTGCTATCAGCTAGGGATGTTGCAATAATATCGATATATCGAAATGACGATATTATATAAACTATATATCGATATAAATAATCGATATGTTTCACTGCTATTTTATATAAATTAATCTATTATTCCAGGTATCGGAAATAAATATTTTTAAAATTATATCTTAATAAGCTTTGTTTCGAATACAAAAGTTAATTTAAATTTACTCTGTTTACTTTGGCGAAATGCAACAAAAACAGGCGCTACATATTTCTGCGATGTCTCGTGTCCTCAATATGTAATATTCCAAGCGATTTTACAATTGTCAAGTGCTTTACTACATAAAATATGGGATTCCAATATACCGAAAATTGATATTTTTCTTTTGATTTATCGTTCTGTAAATCGATACTTTTATAAAGTACCGATATAGGGCTAAATAGTATTGACATTATTCTTCCGGCATCAACGTCCGTACATTACGGGAACATTAACGGCACGCCGCTATGATGGTGAGGTGCTGCGGCCCGTGGCAATACCCAGGACGTCGCCAACGCAGGTTTTCAACATGATAACACCCGGCCTATGCACAGCTCAGGTCAATTGCAGTACTTTGCAAGGTGTGCAGATGCTTCCTCGGTCGGGTCGATCTCTCGAGCTCTCGCCAATCGAGAAGCTGTGGTACACGACTGGACGCCGAACACCCTCCCGCCCCTACACAATGAAGTTGGATTGTGGACTCGGAGAGTAGAGGTCTATTGCAGATCTTGGCGCAACTCAATAATTTAACTAAAATTCAACTTATTTCAAGCTAAATTCAAAAACGTTTCTAATTCCCCCGTCAAATTTTTCAAAGCGCAACTCAAAATCAACCATATTTATGGTCAAAATCAAAATCAATTTTCAACCTGTGTTCACTCTTTGTGTGTAGTTCTTTAAAGACTAATTTTCAAGCTAAATCATCACATCTTTAATGAAATTCGAAGAATCCTCATACATTTCTTGTGATATTATTTTCGACTAATTGATTTGGCTTTCGAAATTTAATGTAAATGTTTGCCTTATTGACCGTAATTGTAGCCTCATTCAACCTGAAAATGGACCACTGATCAAAGAGTGAACAAAGTATGTTTTAAAAAAAAATTGTGTAATTGAGAATGAAGATTTGGGTCAAGTTATCTTGATTTTGGAGATGAGATTGACGAGATTAATCATGTTTGAAGAAGAGATTGAAAAATTGATGATTGAAATAGAGAAATTTGCGTGAATTGTAGTTAAATTATTGTGCTGTGCCAAGATCTGCAATAGTCATCTACTTCGGATCAACGACACATTGCCCGCGATGCCCCAGGACATTGTTCGGACACTCATCAAATCGATACCACTTCGGGTTCAGCAGCGTCTCGCCTAAACAAGATGTCCCACTTCTTACTGATAACACTCTGTTTTGGGCCACTCGAGCCTTGTTCGCTTGCGAAAATTAAATAACGTGTTCGGCTCCTGTTTGGCTATGCAAGTGTGTGGTTTCGTCTGTACTTTTCCGACATCCAGAGTGAAGCGATGTATGCATTAAAAGCTACACATCTCTGCAGGCTTAAAATGAACATCATTAAACGAGAATTGTTCGGTCACAGAACTGATAGACACAGGGAGTGTTAATAAGTATAAACATGAGAATGATACTCCTGTCTTCTGAAATAAAACTGTGTAAGCTTCCTGGGAAAAAAAATATTATGGAAAAAAAAATTATTTGTAACAACATGCAGCTATTCTTAAAACTTTTCCTGCGATTAATTTTTATAAATTCCTATTCAGCCATGAGGCGAAACAAAATTTTTGCACCCGTAAATAACCTGGAGTCAGCAATTAATGCAAAAATGTTATTTATAGTTATGTGAATTAATTAAAATATGAGCGTAGAAAGATTTTGTTTTTATAATTTATAATGACGTACTCTTGTTAAGCACGTACATACAAGGAATGTTAAATGGAGTTTCATTCATCTTAGCCATTCCTAAAGCAATTGCTATAAACCTATTTAAAAGAACTGTTTTTTCACCGAGAAAAAAATATGGCCGTAGAAACCATCTAGACTATTAAAATAGGGACAACTATCTGGAAGGTTGTGTGTACCATATAAATATTGTTAACACACGAAGTAATACCAACAGAAATGTTGGTTGTACTTCTGTCTGTGATTATGTCTACTACTATACATATAGTTGTTACAGAAGAGCACCGTGTTTCTGTAACAAAACAAATTTTACCTCGAACAGGAAAGTTTCAACAGTATTTGGATTGTTGCCACAGCAACCAAGTACTGTAATAACTTAACAGAATGTTCTGTTGCTCGTACTAAACAGTTCTGCAATCGGGTTTTAAGGTAGCGCAGCAACAGATCATACAATGTGTACTCCTGAGGGGGGGGGGGGGAGGGAGAATAACTACTGTATCTTCAGCATCTTGGCTTTCCAGCACCCTATAATTGCATTTATTTACTCTCGCCTGGACAACTGGCTGTCTACGTTGCATTGTACGACTTTCTACGCCTCAACGAGATATTCCTTTAGTTTGTGACGCTTACCCTCTTCTCGCTATCACGTTATACAAATTGGAATGCTGGGCAATGAAATCCGTTTAGGTTTCAATACGTAATATTCGAAGTTTCCGTTTTGCTGGCTGTACGGGGTTGAGGTGGTGGTGGTGGTGATGATGATGATCTGTAAGGTAATTACATTACTTACTGTTGTGGGAACAATCTAAATATTGTTGAAGCTTTCCTGTTGGATTTACTATCTATTTTGTAGTAGGAACGCAGTACTTTGCTGTAGCAACCATATGTAAAGTAAAGGCTATTCACCACAAAGTGAGCACTTTTGAAATCAACCTTAGAAAAAAGTCATTGCATCTGCATCCATATGCTTTAACGACACACTGAGTGACATGCGCCCAGTAAAGTTGGTAACGAGAGATGGTAAGTTGTTCCATATTTTAACGTCGAATTAAAAGTGTTAGGTAACCATTTGTGATAATTTAAATTATTTCTTTCTCTTTCTGTTTTTTAATGCATCGAATTGTAAAAATTAGCTGAATTGCAAAATGTTTAATTTTATAATAGTTTCACAGTTTCACTTTACCGACGCAAGACTAAAGTAATGAGGGTCATGACAGTGTAAATTCTACATAAGTCGGAACAATACATAACGTGCATACAAGTAGATCTTGAGTAGGACTTTCGAAAGTGATCAGTTTTCCGTGAACATCCTATAGGAAATACAATTACAGACAGAAATAAAACAAACAGTTATGTTGGTATTACTATCAATGTTGAGAATATTTATATGGTAACTAGAACCTGTCATATAGCTGTCCCTATTTTAACACTCTATATCGTTCCTTGAAACCTTATTTTTTCTCAGTGTAATATCTATTAAGTTGGCTGCCTGAACAGGCCGTCGAACGGCGTGCAGAGTTCCAGCTTAAAAAGTTTCATTAAAAACCGTCGAACGTGTATGTGTGATGTCTGCTTACGAATAGCATTTAAGAAACGTTATGAGTCTGTACAAGTTTTCCAGTCCCTCCATTTCTCTCTAAAGCATGGTTTAGTGATAGTGAAAATGGCTCAAATGGCTGTTTTCGCGATCATTTTTAGACATGAACATCCAGTAAAAAACATTTAAAAAGGAATAGGGACGTGCATCAAACCTATATTTATATTATTAGGTCATAAAGTGATAGGGTCTGCACTGAAAGTCTCATAGAGGCGCGTTATCGACGGCAAGACTGCACGCCAGTTCAGTGCTTTGTGCGTAGAGGCGATGAGAGAGTTTATGCGCATGTCTCGGTCGCCCCTAGGGCTTCCACACTTTATAAAAAAAAAGATGGGAAAATTATCTGACAAGTGTGAGGTAATATTCGCAAACTTGTGGGGGAAACATAGTTTTCCTTACAGGTAAGGTAAAATTACCGCACACTGGAGCAAAATTCACGTGCATGATAGTGAAAAATCCCATACATGGAAGAAACACTACATTAATACGTTAATATTCATTAACGCTACTGTGTTGTCGCCATGGTGTAATGGATAGCGGATCGGCCTATCGTGATGAAAGACCATGGTTCGCAGCTACCCACCAACAAATGTTGAAGATTCTAGTGTTGAGTTTTCGGTTACTATTCATCAGAGGATACAAATAATAAAAAAATAAACAGTGTTAGTACTTCGGGGTGTTTCTAAATATAATTTTATTATAGAACGTAGTTAATTTTCCCTTACTTGCATTGAATTTCCCCCCCCCCCCCCCCACTTTGTCACGTACTTTTCACGTGCAAGGGAATAGTACTTTACGTGTTGTGTAAATTTACTCTACATTTTAGATGTAATTTTACCTTACATGTAGAGGTAATTAGCTTCCCTTACATCTAAGGGAATTTTACCAGAATTTTTTTTTTACAGTGCACGCTTTTAGGCCCCAGACCTGCGAAAATGCCTTCAACCAGGCGGACACCTTAATATTTCGCTAAGAACTGGAAAGCGAGAAGACCGTCTTCTCGCTCGCTGTGCCAGTTTCCTCTTCACAGACCGTACCCTCGCCGGATCTGCATGGAAATCAGAGACATGCCACATGTTGGGAGGCCCTTGTTATGATCGAGTGCGGAGAGGGCTTTCCCAGAGGCGGGGCCACCCGCGATACGAGTTTGTGCACTTCGCCCCGAGCCTGGAAGGACCGCCATGGAGGTTGGGAACAAGCGGCGGTGGCCTTGCGGCGAGGGTAACGTTTATTTCGGGACGTGCGGCGGGAATCTGCCCCTTGCCAGGGGACTCATATCTATGCGACTTGGCGCTCGGGCGAGACGTAACGTACGGGGGTCCCGTCATCCTTCCACCGTCCGTGGCCCGCAGCCTAGTACGGGATATATCGTTTGCGAAAAACGCCTTCAGGGGTACGTGGGAGATACGCTTTCTCGCGACGGCAGCTACCAACTTATAGATATACGAGCTCGGTGCTGGTATTTACATTCGAGAGATGTTATCATCTTCCAGAGTTTATGGCAGAAGAACGAGCGGCTTCTAACGGAATACTGCACCGTCTGTATAACGTGCACAACTATTTAAAAAATAAAAATGCACATCCACTACCGAAATTGGGGGAAAAAGTACCATTTTGCTACATTAAAAAAAAAAAATACATATATTTTGAAACATGCTATTATTGTTTGCTAGAATTCACCCACCTAATCGCAACCAGTTTAAGAAAAAGTCAATTTTAGAAATCAAAATTTTAAAAGTAAATTTTGAATCCCCGCCCCTTCATCAAGCAAATCCATCGTAATAATTACCCTGGTTGTAAAAAAGCCTATAATAAAAATTTGGTAATAACTTTTAGACGTATTTTTAATAATTGAGTTTTACACATATACATTTAGGCTAGGAAAGATTTTTTATTTTTGCGACTCAAAATTAATGTGCTTATTATTAATTTTAAATAATATTTTTGTCATTAGTAGGGCCTACCAATATTTTCTAACAGGCAACCAAAGTAACTGCTGCGATTGACTTCTAGGATGCTTTCGTCCCCAATGTGCTTTTAAGCACGTGGAAGTGGAACTCACTCAAATCTGGATTAAAAATAGACACTTATTAAATTAACTTTTAAAAAATAATTTTAAAAAAGGAAACACTAGCAAAATATCCCGCAGTGGGGTAAAATGTATCTATTCTTCTTTCATGTGCAATAGTATTTTCCTGACAATTCCGGTAGTGTGTGTTCTACTTCTAATGAACTGCGTTTGTTGTGCTGTTGTAGTGCTCCATTTGGAAGACACACCACTGCTGCCTTATTGGCACTGATATTGTAGAATTTCTACAGATTTTTTAACTGACTGAATCCATTGCTTGAAATAAACAAAAGAACAGTAACAAGAAGACTAAAAGAAAAAAGCCTCGAAAATTAACCGCAAAAAGTTAGGAACAATAAGTCAATGGAACACGCACTAACCAGCGAAATGCAGCGAAACTAAACAAGAAGAATGATGGACATCAGCCACAACGAACATAGATGAGAAAAAATATTATTTCCTGGTCAGATTGTAAGGAAAAGAATCGAAAATATGTAAACTCGCCAAAAAAAATATACACAGAGAAACTACTCACTATAAATCTGATACGGCCAGAAATTCCAGCTGCAGAAGTCACAGCAGGACAACAAATAAAAGAAAAACTCAATACAGGTGTTTTATTTAATGATGTGTTCTTCCACGGTTCCTTGCATTTTGTCGTTCAGTTTCTGAGATGTGTTTTCTTTTTGGTTCGTTTTTGTTCTTCGGAATATTATCTGGAATCGATACGACAAACCAATAGTTTTTTGAAATATTTCATGTAACATACAATAAATATATGGCGACCAAGATCCATTCGTATGTTTAAAATATTTGTTTCGTAACCTATGAGTTATAAAAAAAATATTTTTTTATAGTTTGTTTAGCTCCATTTAAGGGGACTGCCTACTACGGACTCTAAATGTGTTGCAGTGTGTTGGGATATCCGTTCTTTTTGACAAAACTATTCAACGTACGCCCAATGTATGAATTTACTAAAAGAAAACAAACTTCAGGCGATGGCAGAATGTCGCTTTGGTGACATTACGCATATTAGAACTATTATTTCCAAGCCCTCCAACATAGCTAAAAGAAGCCTTTTCAGACTGCTGTATGTCAAAATGTGGTGACCGAATCTACGTGAAACACATATATAATCCTGCATTGAACTTTGCATTAGGCTTTCCATCAGTAAAATAATATAATTAACGCTTAAAATCCCATAGAAAGAACGGTTCGACGAATAGTTTGCGCGCTAGTTTAGTGCTTCACGCATAGTGGCGATGCAGCTCTTGATGCGCGTGCCAGTGTCGCCCTTAGGGTTCGGTCGCTCCTGGGCCATGTCGCGTCAGGTAGGCGGCCCCCTTAAGGTTTATTTGCAACGTATCTGAAACATAATAAAGAGTATGCGAATTCATATCACTCGGAGTTTTGGTAACGTCTACATGCTTAATATTTGTTGTTACGATCCACCGAATTTATTGTTTTACATGTCAACAAAAAATACATGAATTTCACTGCTTTCTTAAGAAATTCGGGTACTTGGGAGCGCTTTCTATTCCGACATTTATTGTAGGCATATTTTTCCAGTGTTTGTTTTTTTATAGATTGTTTAATGTGTTTACGGAATAGATGTTCAGTATTCTACAATTTTATAAATTTTCTTGTTGGGATGCCACTAATTTAGCATGTTCTTTGAAATATCGGCATATGTAGGAAGCTTTAGAAATTTGTTGCAGAATTATCCAGTATTGTGCCAGCGACCGAATCGTGTGTAACAAAGACAAATATGAACAATGTTTATATTAAAAAAGCAGCAGGAAGATGTGAAATTGCTCACTTTACCATGAACAGCCTATAATAGACAAACTGTTGTCGGACGTATATAGTATTTAAGTCTACCGTGTACTCAAATTTTTTTCGCGACAGGGTCACTAGCTCTAGATACAACACACCGACGCGCAACAGGGCAGTCACCACAGGCGGTGAATTTCCGACAAAAAGAAATGTGGCTAATTCTGGAATGGCCGGCGTAGAGCTGCCGTCGGAGGCGGCTGTGCTCGGTCAAGACGACTCCGCCGAACGGGGTTTTTTTTTTTTTTTTTTTTTTTTTTTTTCATCTCATGGGCAAGCGATGTTCTGGACGCTATCCAAACAACACGCTACGGCTGCGACGACGGCGGGTCTGAAAACAACCGCCCGTGACTGAACAGACCCCAGCCGCGTGTACCGCCCCGCGAGAACTATATGCTCGTGTGCACACGCACGCCCGGACGAACATACGGTCGCGCTCGTTTACACGTGGCCGCACACGTATGCGTAAAGGATGTTCACGATTAAGTGAGCATTTTTGAAATCAACCTCAGAGAAAAGTCACTGCCGCTGCTTGCATATATTTCGACGGGCTCACTGAGTGTCATGCGCCCAGTAAAGTTGGCAAGGATGGATGGGAAATAGTTCCATATGTTAACGTCAAATAAATAGTGTTGGGTAACCATTTATGCATTTTAATGCGTCGAAGTATAAGAATGAGCAGATTTGTAACATATATACTGTGTTAATAATTCCACAGTTTCATGGCAAAGTTAATTTTACTTAAGGCGGGGGAGTATACAACATGCGTACAAGCAGATCTTAAGAACGGCTTTCAAAAATGCTCGTTTTACCGTGAAAATCCTATATATATAGGCTGTTCACGGTTAATTAAATACTTTCTAAATCAACCTTTGAAAAATGTCTCTGCCCCTACCTGCGTATAACTTTAACGGCCACACTGAGTGACACGCGTCTGTAAAGTTGGTAACAACGGAGAAGAAGTAGTTCCGTGTCTGAATGTTGAATTGAAGGTGCCAGGTAAAACATTTGTGAATATTGGTATGATTTATTTTGCTTTCTGTTTTTATGCACATTAATGCAAGAATCAGCAAATTCGTAAAATATTTACGTTTCTAGTAATTTTGCAGTTCCACTTGTCCGACGCATGAAGAAAGTGATGCGGCTCATGGCAATGTTGATTGTACGTATGTCGGAAGAATACACAATGCCCATTCAAGTAATCATGAGCAACGTTTTCGAAACTGCTCAGTTTACCGTGAAAATTCTATATGTGTAGTGGCTTTTGAAAAATATCTCGCTGGGAAAACTGTAAATATGAAGTGCAACAATGTGTGATTAAATTGTTTATAATATTAATTTATGACTTTATTAAATGGTGGAAGTTAAGGCAAATTGCCTTCTCTTACACCTAACCATTTTCTACTTGATGCGTTTGACAAACAGCATACAATTACGGGTTCAAGTTAATATATCTCTCATTGTCATCATTATATTTAATATTCCGGATTCATTGGCTTGACAGCTTAACAGGCCTGCGCTTTATATATAGGTGCACATAGCAAATAAATTGTTCTGGAAAAGCTATTGTTTGCACTGAACAATAGTTTGTTCGCTCGGCTAATTTGCTCTTGCTCGAAACGTCTGCATTCGCTCCCTTGAATAACCAATTAGATAAATTAAAAAATAATTTGTCCAACCGAATACTACAATATTACAAGTATCAAGGTAGAATCAAATTAAATTTTGTTTGCAGTTAATAAGCATTTGTTTGGTAGGAAAGTTTGGTATGTTAATTATTACAGACTTTCGCTCATTAAACAGAAGCTGTTTAATGCGCGAATAGAGCGACAGAAATTCTTAGTTTCACCGGCCAATTATTACAATTTTGGGGCGACTAAATAAGATCAACAGAATAATTTTGTCTCAGCAACAAAGTAGTTAACAGTCCCAATGCCAACAGTAATTAATTACAACAAAACATTTTACAGCGAATACACACACTTATAAACTTAGTAATTTACGAACATTCCGCAAATTTTCCATTTCCTTATTTAGCCTATGTTTAGTGAGTGTTACAGACATAAAAATGGAGAAGGGGGAATTCAAAATAAAATTGCTTGGTTCTGAAGCCGGATTAGAACCCGAACCAAAAATGACTAAAATCATTCACCCATTGTACCAACACAGGCATAAGCCTGTATTATGCTATGGAAATTTTATATATGTGTAATCATTGAATGCATATTTCCAATTTTCCTTATTACTAAACTGTTTGAAGTCCTATTACCTATTACCACGAGTAGCTTGTGCTAACTTTTAATACACGAATCTTAAATGTTGCCACGGAAACAATCATTTTCCGGATTTAGTAGTCCCGGATACCCGAATCAACAGAACACCAGGAAAGGGCCCATATTACGGATATCAGATCCATTTTCTGTCACTACGGACCAGATTTCCGTGGGCTATGTTGAAACTGTAAATTTCAGGAACAGTTTTCGTTAGTTCGCGAGTAGTTTTAACAGTATAGCGAGTGCACGAAGCCGTTTTTATTGGGTCGACAAGATCTGCTGCGATCAGTAATATTCTCTTTAAAAAAAAATGCACATATTTCTTTGGCAACATACAAAATTTATTTGCTCACATAAGCCTTTCTCGTACTGCGTTTGCACACTCCTCATAAGAACCATGATATACTTCCGTGGTGATTGATGTGGATATTTCTTGATAGCGCCGACAGTTTATATACCAGTTATGTGACTACATGTCTTTGGTTTACGACTACCAGACCACTGAATAGATTCCTTACGCCAAGTATTACGCACATCGCGCCTATATATTTTTCTCCAAGAATATTGTTCGCAAATTTATACAACATAACTGAATATGCACACATTTTGAATGCACATATGGTAAAGTTTTTATTCCTTACATCCACGGAAACTTTATTGCATTTGTTCAGGGAAGAGCTAAATGCTCAGTTTGGTTCCCAACTTAGTATCGTTTCTATCTACTATTTGCAGTCTAAAACAAGGTAAATTTTTCCATGTAATTTATAGGTTTTATTCTTCCAATAGCCTACATAGGCCAGAAGTTTACTGTAAAAAAAATTTTACAGTGTTCATTTCGTTCTTTCGTCTCGTTAACCAAGCGAAATAACCTCGAAATAGTACACTTACGGCGGACATACTATACAGAGTGTTCCTGAACTCCAAGTACATACTTTATTATATGTATGTTGTGGAAAATGAGTAGAAAATTAAAAAAAAACACCTATGACATAAAGTGATATTAAGGGGAGGACACAGGCTCACTCTTGTAAACTGGGATTTACAACAAGGTACTTGCGAAGCGTAGGAAATTGCGTACGTGGAAAACAATAAATTAGTGAAAAGAAGTTATCTTATTTGATATCTTCCATCCGTGGACATCTGGCGGGTGCAAACATCGCACAACCTTAGCTATAGTCCATTCACGGTTATTTCCAACTTTACTGAATAACTGCTTAAGTTCTACTTCCAGGATATTCCTCCGCCTCATGCAAGCAAACAGTTTAATAGGGTCTGGAAAACGTCACTAAAGGGAAAATGCAACGCATTCGTGCGCACTCAGTGTAATAATATTTTGCATGAGAACTATTTCTTACTAGGCATTACAAACACACCTATTTTCTCACTGGTTTTGTTCGTATTAATTATAGTTGAAATATAATAATATATAACTAAATATAAATTAAATTTAAATTTAACCAAAAATAACATACTTTTAATTTATTTCATGCAAACACAAGTATAAAACCCTTGTGATAGATAACATCGTTTGGAAACACACAGACATGCTATATATGGGGTGATTTTCCAAAGGTTTGATCTAAAAAGCGTGAATAAACCGCAAAAAGACTATAATTAGAGGGTTACATTTTATTAACCGACAAAGTGTGTTGATATTGGGTGTTTATCGATTGTCACGATTACATTAAGGGGTCCGCCAACCTGCATCATTTTCCTCTTTATTTTTTTGCCCGAGAACCGCGAGAATTATAAACATCACGCGCTACAAAAGCACCATCGCCGCTACGCGCAGGGCTCTGAACTGGAGTGCAGTTTTCTCATAGTGCTGTGTGTACCTATGGGATTTTCAACGGCAACCCTATTAAATATTGATGGAAAATCTGCAAAGGCTGTTCACGATAAAGTGAGCACTTCTGAAATCAACCTTAGAAAAAAGTCACTATCCCTACCTGTATTTATTTTAACTGGCGCACTGAGTGACATGCGCCCAGTAGAGCTGGTATGGGCTGTTCACAGTAAAGTGAGCACTTTTGAAAGCCCTGCTTAAGATATACTTGTATACACGTTTTGTATTCTTCCGCCTAATGTAATATTAGCATTGACATGGGCCTCGTCACTTTAGTCATACGTCGGTCAAATGAAACTGTGAAATTAATAGAATACACTTATTTTAAAAATCTGCTCATTTTTACGCTTTGAAGCATTATAACGAAACATAAAGCGAAAAAATAATAATTTAAGTTAACACAAATGGTTTTCGAACACTTTTTTATTAGACGGTGAGATATGGCACTGCTTTCCATCCATCGTTACCAACTTTACTGGGCGCATGTCACTCAGTGAGCCCGTTAAAATATATGCAGACAGGGGCAGTGACATTTTTCTGAAGTTGATTTTAAAAGTGCTCACATTATCATGAACAGCCTTCAACGATTAATGGAAAGTAGTTCCTTATCTTAAAGCCGTATAAAAAGTGTCAGGTAACCATTTGTGAAAACTTAAATTATTACTTTCACTTTCTGTTTTTTTAATGCATCGAAGTGTAAAAACGAGCAGATTTGCAAAATATTTAATTTGTAATAATTTCCCAGTTGCACTTGACCGACGCATGAAAAAAGTGACGAGGCGCATGGCAATGTTAACTTTGTGTAAGGTGGAAGAATACACAACGTGAATACAAGTAGAGCTTAAGCTGAGTTTTCAAAAGTGCTCGTTTTACCATGAACGGCCTGTAGTAAAGTTTCATACAGGCTCCTAGCATAGTTTTCGTGTCCAGCTAGTATGTTTTAAGATACGGCTGTCTGGAAACGCCGTATTTAAATACACTTTCTAACAAAAAGTAATAGGTCACCCGTGAAGATAGGTAATTCTGTACGTCAGTGGAATTGTGTTTCACGGCCTTCGGCGTAGGACCGCTGGTGTTTGTCCGTGGTAGTATGAACACGCAGGCCTATTGAATCATTCTGGATAATGAAATTATCCCAACATTGTGGCGTTTTTACGGAATGGACCCGTGTTACTTCCAGGACGACAATACCAGGTGCCATGATTAAAGGACTACTATGCAGTGGTACGCCTACAATAATGTTCAACTATTGGACGGGTCCGTCCAGAGGCCCGACCTCAACCCTATAGAACATCTTTGGGACGAATTGGATCGCCGGGTGAGGTCTCGTCAGGCGCGGCCAAATATTGCTCATCTCATGGAATGGTTGCAAGAGGAATGGCGACGAATCCCCGTGGATGTCCTGCAAACACTCGTAGAGAGCATGCAAGACAGGATGGCTGCTGTTATAGCCGCAAGAGGTGGCCCTACGAGATTCTAACGGGGTGACAACCACCGAGCAAACATTGTGGACAGGTGCCCAATTACTTTTTGGTAGATAGTGAATTTTCGTAGGCAAACTTACTGGGGGGTAGGCTTAATAGTTTCGTCAAAACACCAGGATTTCAGACACTCTGCGACACAATTGAAGAGGTCAAGAACCGAGGGAGCGATACGGGCGACAGTTACACTCACGCCTAGCGCCTCATCGCTCCTACGCGCAAGGCAAGCAGTGTTTCCGTCGTAACTCTGTACTGAGCAAATTATATCTGTAACATAAAGGTTTTATTACACGCGATGAAAGACCAAAGATTAAACTACGTCCGTATATTTGTTCTTTTCTCTTGCCGTTTAAGGAAAATGCATAGGAAAGCTTTAAAAATGTGATATTTAACCATTATACGATTTTTTTCCTCGAAGAATACACTTATTATGGCAAAAAAAAAAAAAAAAGACCAGGACCATAGATAATAGTTTTTTTACCTTTTATGACAAAAAGTCATATTTCCTCAATTTTTATTTACCGAGATACGCGTTTGCGCGCAAACAACGATTTCACAGAAAACGTTCCAGTACATAGGACTCTTTAAGGGAACACAAGTCCAGCTAACACTATTTACGAATTCTTTGCATCATCTCACGTGGTTTCCGACATTTTACAAACGTATCGTTTTATTTTCCAATATTTATGTGTGTCTCTCCCATAATAGTCATGTAGGTTATTGGCGGCATTACGTTTCCCACCTCATATTACATAACGAATCATCTCACATAAGTTTGCACCTGCACTTCAGGATCAGACTGTAGGCTGTCGTCTTGTTGCTGATAAACAATCGCTCCTTGCCTTTCTCGTGTTGATACCCACCCCTCGCCCCTCCGACGAGACTGTCACCTTTTTAAAAGCCATCAAACATTCCAAGAGGTTAATATAATCAGACTCGGCCGCCACAGCAGTCGTTTCAAACACACGTGTTATGCTACTGCGTCCTCCCCTCACCGCACCCGAGGCCCTTTCCTTACGACGTCTCGGCCAGATACGACGTCGTAAAACGTACACAAGTGCACATAAAACGCGTGTTACGGCCCGATCACTCCCGGAGCGTTTAGCGGAAACGGCGTTGCCAACATTTGGAGAGAGAATTCCACCAGCCCGCGAGTGAAAATCCACCAGGACCCACTAAGTTATGAAAATATATTTAACCGTATTTCGAATAATAACAGTCGCCATATATTTATTTCAACTTAAAAGAATAGTTTAACCTATTTTTCAAACTATTTTTTTTCATTGACATAAATTAGCATATTATTTAATTGTAGTAGTGGAAAAATTTTGTAAGAAACTAAAATAGCAACTGCCACATAACGAATAAGTATGGTGTTGAAATGCGCCAATTCAAGAATAACAACTGCGAAGTATGCTAAAAATATACATTGCTGATATATATAGGTCTATACTTTTATGGACACTCCAAGTATGATATTTTCTTCTTCTCCCGGAAAACTGTCCTCCGCATGTCACAAACGATGAAAAGAAATACATCCACTGTTCACCAGATAAAAATTTTGCTTACAAGATAGGAGTTAAAATTCGCCAAATCTGCTGGAAAAATCCACTGCGTTGGCAGTACTGAAAAAGTTGCTTGCGCAGGGCCTGAAGCGGGAGGAGGGGCGAAGGTGTTAGATTAGGGAGGGAGGGAGGGAGGGAGGTGACAGTTGTCATTCTTGATGTCACTACGGGATCGTAAAGAACAAGCCAGGTTAACGTGGTAATGGAAGGGGCATATTCTCTCTGTGGGGAGGATGTCTCTATTACCGATAAGCTTCCAAATGCACGACACTTCATAAAAAGTTCACCAAAGTCGCCTAACCGAATAAATGACACTCACAAATGTATTTCTACGCACCTAATTAGCTGTTGGAAAATACGTCTACACTCCTCGATCAAGTTTAGATGTTTAAAAAAAAATTAAAGTTTGTTCATTGATAAGCTATATCATTACCGGACTGAATTCTAGTGATAGTTACAATGTTATTACATCTGTGTATTAACAATTTCCTTGTCTATCTTGTGTTCGCATGCGTGTTTTCGCACGCACATTTGGGGAAGGATTCTTTGTTATCATAACAAGAAAACTGGCAAAGCATCCACGCGTTTCAAAACGCTTCTTGCTGCCTGGAAAGATGCTAAAATTATTATTATCATTGGCATACGCGCAGAAGTAAGTAACTGCATTTATTTATCCCTTTTTATTTCTGGGAGGTGGAGCACTTTGGAAGGAAATTTCAATCACACATATACGTATCTAGAAAATGATTCGCTTTTTCTTGCAACTGCATAAAATTTTCCCCCCAAACTTTAAATCCTAGTATTTATGAAATGTAACTCCAACTGATACCTATAGGCTATTCACAGTAAAATGATCACTTTTTAAAGCCCTCCCAACAGACATTGACCACTAATAAATATATCTTATGACAGCCTCAGGCGTTACTTTTAAGAGTGGTGAAATTTCATACACTGTGTTTATTGATCATATTGCAATGTCCATATTAAAAAGCAGCAGAAGAATAGAAATTGGGTGAAAGGAGAAATTTAAAAGGACCATAAATAGTGTTCAATTTACCGTGAACAGTCTATAGCTACGTGGCCATTTTCATTTGCCGCAATATAGGCTGTATGGAAAACAGCAAAGTTGCCTACCAAACTTCATCCAAGTTATTACGCTGAATTTTTTTTTTTTTTTTTTTTTCATCTTCTGTTAAAACAGCGCATTGTAGTCTTTGCGATTTCACGTCATTTTTTTTTCTTGCAAAGGGACAAAACACAACTTTAAAATTTTTGATAATATTTGCAGGTATAACATAGAATATTAATTCCAATATTACATAACCACTTCATATAAGCGATTGTAACAACCACTTATAAATATATATGTAGCTAGTATTTTGTTATAACTACGTTATAAAGTAGACTTAGATGACTGTTTGCATGCACACTTCAATGCACAGTAATAAAATGTCACGTGTTATTCAGTAATGCCCCATCTTGTTTTAGACGTATTTGCTACCAGCCTAAGTCTTGGAAGTGTGGTTGGTAAGCGCAATAATGCTTTTGTTTAATGTTTCTGTTATAAACTACAGTTTTATAAAATCGTTTACGGTGTAAATTACTTTATACTCAAAGCATTGCAAAATTGCAAAGGATACTTGTAAAAATGCTACAATAAACTTAATAAAGTACTAGATATAATATATGCTAAGAAATATTGCGGAATGTATTATTTTGGGGAAAAATACAAAAGAAACGGGAAATTCTTAATTTTTGTATACGCCAAAATAATTTCTCCGATTAGATTAATAATGGGCGTTAGTGCAGGACGCCAGAATCACTTAATAATAGAAATAAGAAAATACGTATTGTGAATTTTGACTACTGACTTACGTGACGTCAGAAAAAATTACGAAAGTCAACAGACCATGTATTTCATGTTTGAAGGAAAGTGAAATTTCAACGTATTTCTTTGCTTAAAATTTGTAATATATAAAAACAACTGAAACTTCACATCAACTAAACAATCTTACGAGGATTTCAATGAAAATAATGTATAATCACGCACACACGCTAACAATATTATATAGATTCATTTACAATTAGGTACATACTTGACTAAAATGTAATTTTCAAGTATGATACCATATGAAAATAATACTTTCAATTTAGTCGAAGATGTTAGCGTATGTTACGTTTCACTGGCAACTATAAATTAAATTATAAGGAAGTCACTAGGTCGAAAATGCATTCTTTAGCTCTGGACCTGACCTCTTGAACTAAGAAAGCTTTACTTGAAGATAACTGAGATTTTTCTTCACGGGGAGTTACTACATATATCATAAAAAACGAGTTCATTAAAAAAGGGACTTCTGGAGTATGGAAGTGTAACTGGGAAAGACGGCTGTCGTGACGAAAATTTATGGACGGATACGGGAGATCAACATGACATATGACCACTATACAAACATGACTAATTAGGCAACATAAATAAATCTTAGGGAGGCTGGAAAAGAAAATCTGATGTCTTTTAGGCTAACTGGTTCCTAGCCGAAACAGAAACTGGGACGGTTAGAAAGAAGGATTACCAAGAGGTCACGAAACGTAAACTTCGAAATATGAAAGTAAAATTCAAGCTTCGTAGAGTTAGAAAACCACCGCTCCAAAGCCGCAGTTTTTTTTTTTTGCGTAAACAGAATAAAATCTCTTTTAGGTATTATTTTTTCGCCTTTAATAATGAATTAGAGTAGTTATAAATTTCTTTGAAAATACTGACAAGTCATGTAAGAAACTAAATGAAAAACTACGTCTGAATTTTATACCTTGGATACGTCTGAAGAGGATGACCGATTCTTGCCCCAAAAAAGAAACATTATATATATATATTATATATATATACAACTTCCGGAAAACATACGCTTTTCACGGCGTAATTTACACAAACTTACGGAAGGTTGCAGTATTTTTGGAACCCTCTTATCAGAGTTACATGAAATTGATCTTTTTACATTGGCGTAAATATATTGTAGCTTAATTTTTATTTATACTCACGAAGAAAGCAAAAGAGTGTACAAAATTTCCCAATTTGGAACATTATTCCATTACATATTTTAACTTATATATGTATATAAATATATTTGGAACATTACATATTTTAACTTATATATATAAGTTAAAATATGTAATGGAATAATGTTCCATATATATGTAAATATATATATATATATATATAAATAAGATAAAATATATAATGGAATATTGTTCCAAATTGGGATATTTTATACACTCTTTTACTTTCCTCGTGAGTATAAATAAAAATTAAGCTACTATATATTTACGCCAATGTAAAAAGATAAATTTCGTGTAACTCTGATAAGAGGGTTCCAAAAATTCTGCAACCTTCCGTAAGTTTGTGTAAATTACGCCGTGAAATGCGTATGTTTTCCGGCAGTTCGATAATCATAAACACGTTTTTGTAATCATTTTCAGGCGAATACGGCGGAAGAAAACAAACGAAGGAATTTTAATTATAATTAAACTCACTTCATAAATTGAATATGAATAAGTACACTGTCAAACATTTTCTGGTAAACTTTCCTAAACTGTAATGGGAGTTTCTAACCTACACACTTCATGGCAATAATACATCACATCAAGCTGCAGATATAGGAATGTTTAGCATCGATACTATACCAAGTTGGAAACTTCCCTATGCATTTCACTGTTTCGTAAACAAATGTAGGAAGATTACCATGAATGTATAGGGGAAAACATTACCGTTCCTGCTTTCTCACTAAGCGTACACCTACACTCGTATGGTAAATTTCCGAATAATTTCTTAGGGTGGGTAGAATAACTTAACATTTTTCTGAGAAACTTAGGGGAGTCTCGCGCTATAAATTTCATCCGTCCCCAAATTGAATAATTATAATGTTAAAAGATATAAATTCTTTTCACTTTCTTCGGAATGCGTGAGTAAAACAACTTAGGGACCGTGTACTGGTTTGGATTTCTCTGAAGCCTTGACACCGGTATCAAGAAAATAAAAGAAGCAGTAAAACTCAGCTGTTTTGGTGTTTCAGATCCGTTAATTTCTGGGACCTTACCTTGACCGACTTACAGAATATGTTTTCTAAATGTTGAGATGACAGCTGGGCGAGAGGATAACATCTTACAGTCTTCATTATAGTTCTAGCATAAAGTTAATTTTCTTTCAATCAGTTTCTATTTCTAAAAGATTATTCATAAACTGTATTTTTTTACTTTAGTGAGATTATTGTTTTGTTAGTTTTTAATGCACCCTACTTGTTACAGGCTGTGAAAACACACTACTACAAAATGTTATAAAATGAGAAATATGTGCAAGCAATGTATTTAAGTTACTTTCCAAAATGCCTGGGATATGTAGCGGCTTAGTATATTCTTCTTTCCGAATAAGAACATTGCTTGCAAAGTAGAAAAAAAATCCTGCTATAAGTAATAAACCTGCTTAACACACTCGCCGGTTTTTTTTTATCACATTCGTAAATTCATGTAATGTGTATTAACTTAAATACATGTAGAAATCTAGGCGTATTTTTTAGTGGTTTACGAAGAAGCAAAGCTGTATATATAACAACACTTATTCAATGCGATGAATAATTCGGAAATTTTTCAAGCAAACTCCGACAATGTTAAAAGCTTTGAATAGTTTCCACCTTCATTTTCTTTGCTATCACATCTTTCACCCGAGTTCAATTAATTTTTTAAATAAAATAAAAGCATGGTATACTATATTTTATGGTTGAAATTATTAGAATAATTAGTAAGTTATTAATGTATAGTTAACACGAATTACTATTCTGTAAGAAAAAATATAACATACCTTACAACCTGGCCTCGGGTTTAGGTGACTGGTGCCCTGTGCAAGGATAACATAACCAGACCCCCCTCCACTCCCCTAAACACGTTTACTATTTTGTTGTTATGTCGGTTAGGTAAATGTTGGAAGTTGGCTTATGTGGCCGAAAACTATTGGCTATTACTTAGTAGTAAATAAAATACAAACATCATTATGCAACTACAGAAGAAAAGTTGATTTAACAAATAGAAATTACAGTGAGATAACATTCTTACAACAGAAAATTAAAATGCATTTTCCAAACAAACTCGTGACGACAAAATAAAACCTTGATACATCAAGATAATTCACCGACCTGCGGGCGATAAAGCGGACGAAATAACTGAAGCTTTCGTATTTACTTTGCACATTTACCTCATTGTTATTTGATATTGCAAAGAGAGGTATAGGCTGTTAATGGTAAAATTAGCACTTTTGAAAGCCCTGCTTAAAATCTACTTGTATGCACGTTGTGTATTCTTCCCCCTTATATAAGCTTATCGCTGTAGTGAGCCTCATCACTTTATGCATCCGTCGGTCAAGTGAAACTGTGAAATTATTTGAAAAATAAATATCTAACAAATCTGCTCATTTTTACACTTGGATGCATTAAAAAATAAACAAAAAGCGACAGAAATAATGTAAGTAATCAGAAATGATTACCTAACACTTTTTATTCGCCGTTGAGTTACGGAACTACTTCCCAGCCATCATTACCAACTTTACTGGGAGAATGTCACTCAGGGCGCCTGTTGAAATACATTTCTAAGGTTGATTTCAAAAGTGCTCACTTTGTCGTGAACAGCCTTGAGAAGCGAACGTGCATGTTTCAAGTAATTAAAAATATTTTTCTTTTATAAATCTCTCTGTGAGTTGTGCCCTACGCCCGCCCCCATCACTGTCTGCAGCCCTGGGAATTTGCACATTCTGCCCAGTTATAACACGGGGCGAAACCCCTTCTGATAATTCTTGCCGACTGGCAACTCGAGGAAATTAACTGGGAACAAGTGACTTACGTCAGTGGAACTCTCAACATTCAATGGGCATCGCATGTAGATCAGTGAAATTCTGCCATTATCATATTAATTTTTTATCAGCCACTGATTACCAGTCGCTCCATTTCTACTATTTTCACTGGTTTGGCTCAATTCTCACCGTTTCAGAATTTAAGTGCAGTACTCTCAACGCAGGAGCGATTCTTGCCGTATATCGGTGTGAAGTGTGTTATTTGAATGTGTACGTCGCCTGGAATGTCGTTTCACACTTTCAAAGTATCGCGTATTTCTTTGTAACAGGTGTTACTTTTTTCTTCTCTTGGCGTAACTACGTCGCGACTTCCGTGTTGTGTGCATTCTTGAAACAAGAACCGTCTTAGCCATTTAATCGTTCTCTCATAAGATATTCTTCCCAGAAGTGATTTTTACATTTCGAAGGAAATACTAGCAGTAAACCAGCTGTATGTCTCGTTAACAAAATGCAGTAGGTGATGGTATTTCACATTATAAATACAGTTTTATTTTAACCATGTATGTACATGGAGTTGATTTAGCCAAATATTTAGTTTTAAGGCATATTTTGTTGAATCAATAAAATAATTCCGTAAATTAAAAGTGTACGTTCAGTGGGATGAGGAAAATAATATATTTTTTTACTTTATACTTATGTATTTGATACGAGCAACTACGTATTTATTGGGCAACAATTGTATTGTTAACTCGAACTATTCTCTCGGTGTTGGTTCATTTGTCTGACAACCTGTACCACAGAGTTTATAGCATTTGATAAAGGAAAACGTGCACGCTCTCCTCCCATTCGGGAAGGGTCAGCATGGATGAGAGGAGAATAACGTTAATTGGAACCGGCTGATCTACCCGAGGTGCAGACATATCTTCCCGGCCAGCTAGAACGTGCTATAAGAGATGAGATCAATTTACATAGAGTCATAAGACTGCGAGACACGTGACGTTCGCTGGGGATGAAACCAAACGAATTTGCAAATTTGTATAAAGCATGTATAGAAAAGTATAAACCTATTTTTATAATCATATTTAATAATTAAATTGAGTTACGGTTACTTGACATATTACAAACTATCAAGCGAACCCTCAATTTTCGTTCACCGTATTATAAATTCTCTATATTCTCTCCACCAGTTGCATGGGTGATATCAAGATAGTTGAATTCGTCCCAAACGCGCGACGGAGTCATCTCCCACAGAGTTTGCTGCAGCCGTGACTATGTTTCTGAAACCATCCAAGTGGCCGGGTAGCGGCGGAACAAGAACTCGTTCTTCTAAGTATTTCCGCGAGAAAAAGTCAGTGTTGTGTCTAGTCTTGTAGTCTCGTGAGACCCATATCCAACGTCGCGGCAAAATCTACAGACGTAACATACTGTAACTTGATCTTGTGGGGATGCGCGCGATAACGTGGTTTCGTTCCATCGTCGCCCGTTGACTTGGGTTTGATCTCAAAAAAAAAAAAAAAAAAAAAAAAACCCGTGAATCACAGCTGCAGTAGGTTCTGCGGGGAATAACACTCTCTCAGGCACACATGGGACGATTCAGCTCTCGTATTGATGTTATCTGCGCAGCAAGCGGAGGGCATATGCTGTATATACATAGTATATAACAAAGTCGCCCGGCGGCGTGTGTCTGCGTATTCGGCTAAGGCTTCCAAACTACTTAGTGGATTTCAATGCGGTTTTCAACATCATTTTGAGGATTTCTTGATGAAGGTTCACGTACATAACACATTAATATTTAATGTAAGAATAGTAGAGAAATGTCGACGTTTTATAATCAAGTCGGAAACGCTTACATGGCTGACTAAACCATAAGAGATACACCAAATTAATGCACTACAGGATTGTAGACTTCAGAAAGGTCTATAAAAAAGTCCACGGCAGCATATGCTTATCTTTTAAGGATTACCCATAGTAACCATTTTTGCCTTTTAAAATTTGATTAAAAATTGGGGTTCACTTACGAAGACTTTTTGAACAACACACTATTAATCCTTATTAAATAAAATATGTTAGTTACCTTTAGGAGCTAGCACAGATTAGTTAATTACGTACAACAAAATAATTACAATATGTGTTGGCATAGAATTTTAAAAAAGACCGAGCGTTTAGGTACTAAACAACGCCCTATTGGTAAATCGCACCTGAGCGATGCCGGGGCGGGTCACTAGTTTATAATACGGTGAGTGAAACTTGACTTAGTAGTTTGTAATCTATTATGAAACAGCGATACATTTTCATTATTAAATATAATTATTTGAAATCCGCTTTTTTTTTTTCAACACAGTGGGCATATGTAAGGCGCAAGCGGCGTGTGAACATCTGTGAATCATAAGTTCAGCGTCGGGCAGCTGTAGCTGAAAATTTATCATTCTCAATTATTAATCCCTTTTCCAATCCCAAAAATAAACTGCCCCGTCCGATGTGAGCAATTGCCAATTAGTTGGGGTTTCTGTGGCAGTTAAATTATTCATGCCACTTACTCATGTAAGTAGCTCAAGCCAAATTTTATGAAGGAAAACCTTCGAGCACGCTAGCATCACAATAAAGTGGTTGGGGGGGGGGAGGGGATCACCTGCGTTGCTAACTTTTTAGAGCTGTTACATATGTGCAGACCTGACAGATGAGTGGATAGAAGTCTGGTCCAAGTTCGGCCGGCACATTCACAAAAGTCGTGTGAATTTTTGCGGTATGTTATGTTACTGGAAAAAATTCTTGTCCCCATTTTTATAAAAATTTCTGAGTAATTTTTTACTCAGCATTTTTCAGCGATTTCGCATAAACATTTTCCAACGGTGAACATGAATGGAAATTAATTATTCACATGGGGACGATTTCTTGAAGGATTTCTGCGGTAGTAATACTGACTACACTGCTGCTCTGGTTTACACTTAGCCATTACGATGTAATTATTAATATAGATGCATTGTCACAAACTCTAAGTGACACCAAACTTTAAGATTTTAGTTTATTACCTGAATATCGCTCGCCGTAGATATACGCATAAGATGCTTGCCGATGAAGTTTCTCTTATGCCCGGTTGCAACAACATATTCCCCTATCCAAGATCGAATGATCCTAGTTCCGAACCAGGATCCAGTTTGATCTTGGTTACAATGTAAAAGCGTTGCACCAACGAAATTTCGTGATTTTGGATCTCGGATTCGTCGATCTTGGTTCCAAAGTGAGATATCGAGATTAAGTGTGAGACAAATTTTGCTATTGGTTCGTAATATATGACGTCATGGAAGTAGGCGTATTTTTCACTATAGATAGAACTAGATGTGCGATATTTTATCTGTTTTAAGTGAATTATTGCTGTACGAATTTTATTGAACAATATTCAAGTGCATATAATGTTGTTTTTATTTCCCAAGAAAACAATCGAACGTAGTTCTATCTGTTGGCTTATTTTCAAATTACTTTTGTAGACAATGGCTGCTGAACTCGGATAGAGATTTCGAACCACCAATGAACTTTATCTCGATCTCCAGTCCAGTTCTGAACTCAAATGGTGCAACAGTTTTCTGTGTCGATCTTAGATCCGATCTCGGATCGAGTTTTGAACCACTATGGTGCACCGGGCGGTAGCCATTTAATTGATAAAAATAAAAATTCTAAAAATCTTGTATGGAAATAGCTGTGCTCTTAAAATCCAATGCAAATTACCAACAAATATTTTGATGTGAAAGGTAAATAAACAAACATGCATTGCAACAATGTCAGCATGGTAGTTATTCTATAATTATGAGTTAACAATTTACTGCATCGTGCAAGACATTGAATTATATTTCGTCGGCTGTATCGACGTGTATGTCGATAAGGTTTTTTTTTTAAAGATAAATTAAAATATCTGAAAATCTGAGCAACTGTCGAAGGTAATTTTTTACATCCTTGCATTTTAATCCCATTTATGCTATTTTAAAGAAATATTACACCCTAGAAATATACTATACAGTACAAAACGAGTTTCTTTAATGTGAGTCTCTTGATGAAATTTTTCAACCTCTTAACTTTTTTTAAAGCGTTTAAAACCGTGATGATATGGAAATTAAGTGCGCAAAATATATCGTACATTTTAAATGCCATTTTTTACCACTACGTTTACCTGAGAAACATATGAATGAGTAAAAAATAGTAACGATTCTGTAAGTCACGAAATTTTATTGGCACACATCGAAAATTTAGAGTAAAATTCTCGCTATTACGCATGAAAGAAATTTCAGTATAAAAAAAAATATGCCTCTTATTAATGCTCTAAGTCGTAATGAAAGTCAAAGACAGATCTGCATATACCATACTGAGCATCAAAAATATTTATCTAACACAAACTCATAATTTAAAACAATGAACATTTAAAAAAAATTCAAAATACCGCTATAAGGGAACTGATGAGCTCACCTTGAATATCGACCAGGGTAGTTTTCGCCGTCCTTGAAAAAAATGCTGTCTAGTGCTTCTTAACAGAAGAATTCGTAACGATATTCTGTATCATTGTTACACATATAATTATATGAAAAAAATAACACTTCACAATTGTCAATAATTTTGCCTCGAATTCTTCCACTTCGGTCACACGAAATCAGCGGTAACTTAACGTCAGAATAGATATATGTACTTTTACTTCCCGTTCATTAGGTTTGATTCCCACCTGTTGTTTAAGTTTACGTTATTATCTTATGTTTAAAGTTATATTTTAATTAATGTCAAATGTGAAGATTAAAAACCATTTAACGTAGATTTATGGCGAATTTTGCTGCAACTGTCTCGTCCATGTTATAGATTTTATTCAGGTTTGAACAACTGTGGGTCGGCTAATATATTGCGACGAGTAGTGGGAAACAGAATATATTTCTAAACGAAATGCACGCAAAAGGCAAAGCTACGCGGATCGAACCGAAACACGAAACACTGATTGCGGAGCGATTTTCAGCTCGGAGAGAACAATGAGTACGTAAGTCCAACTGCCGCCCCACATGAAGGACTTTCAAGTCCATAGACCACGAAAACCCCCCCGGAGAGGACCTTCAAGGTCAATGACACTCGGCTGACCAGCGGGTGGATTTTCGACTAGGAGGTCCAAGGGAAAGGGTGGCTGGCCACCAGGGGATGGGAAACGAGAAAAAAGGACTGCGCCCAGAAGGGAAGTGTCCGAGGGCAATAATTCACTCTCGGTTTCAGTATAACACACAACCCTTTCTCCATCCATTACCCCCGCCTCACTCCAGAGGCCTTTTTTTCTTTTAACGCCGGCCGGAGTGAAAAGGATTCCAGCATTACCTGGCACGCAAAGAGTCGCTTCATCCTGTACTCTGTGCAGCCACGGAGCGTTACCGGAAACTATGGCCGTGGAGAACTGGACGCGTCATTGACGCGCCTAGCTTCGTAGACAACCTCTGTTTGTTTCCTCCATTTCCCTCTACGTCTCTTTTCTCCTCGTGTCACGCCACGCCACTAAGAAATTCTTCAGGGTCACAACTTTGGGTGATGCTCGCAGGTTTTCGAGCCCCAGGCGGAATCTCTGAGAATGTGTTTCCGAGTGGCCAGAGAAGCTCGTCGGTTAAACTGAAATGGGAGGGGCTACAGAATGTCTTAAAACACGCACGAATATGTCGCTTCTAAGTAAGGTTAATCCCGGACGTGATCAAGGCAGCTAAGCGCGTGTGTGCACCATACTTGGGCGTTCAACTGGAAAGCTCGTCCCTTTGACAAATTTATGGTTACTTACCGCTAGGAACCTGGAACAAGACTTTCTAATGCTGGTATTAAAAAAGAAAGACGAAATCCCACAAATATGTGCTTTGCATCTTTCGTAACTCGAAATAAGAACGTGGGTTTATCATGATTATAATCAACGAGAATATTTTCCTGAAAGCTCCTAAAATATAGTACACATTAAATTCCTGTTTGACATCTTTCCATCTCTATCTTTTTCTCTTTCTTTGTCTTGCCAGAAACTACTGCAGTGAAAATACAAATATTATCTTTAAAATTATAAATAAATAATTATAATAGTTGCGTAAAGATATTTAACTTTTTTCTCTTCACTCTGAAACAATAAAATAATGTCCTCACATTCCCGACCTTCAAATAAAATAAGTAAGTAATTTACATTTTTTATACTATTACAAAATACGGCAGTAATTCCGTACGTAACTTTGTAATAAATCAACGGTATTCAGAAATAAAGTGGGACTGTGAAATAAAATTGTGTTATTTTGAATCCTTATGATAATCCATTTATTTCGTAGTGTATTATGTTTTAACAATTATATTTACATTTGTTCTTTGCAGTAAGTTTACTTCTATGTATAATCCCCATTATGAAATAATATTTCGTATTTATACCAGCAGACGAACTTGTGTCATGCGTGAATATAATCTGATTTTACATTATTTATCTTAGATTCACCCATTATTAGTGCGTTTATAAAAGAAGAATGTTATTATTTCCCTGTAATAAATTTTGCGATTTATTATTTTTTACTATTTGCATAGAACTCTTAACGATCTGGATTTAGACCATTTTGAGGAAATCATATATGATTGTATCAAAGAAGAATACCTAGTTGTTAAGTCTACACGAATTTATTTCCTACTTTTATATTACCATTCATATAAGCATATAATTTGCGAAATACATTTGACAATAGGTTTCGTAATTCAAGTTTATTTTTTAAGTTACTGATCATTCTTATCAAGATACATCCCATCTCACTTTTAAAGGCTTTTCTCAGAAATGCTGGGTACATGAAAGTCAAACGCTAATAAAAATTGTTTGTAGGCCTACAACGTTAAACCTAATATGCCATTATACAGGTTTTACAAACAGGCATTAATATAAAAAGGTAGTGTGATATCACGGAAACAGCATCAACACTGGATCATCGATAACCTGGTTGTCAAGTGTAATACATAAAATCAGTAGATTATTTCTCGCATTCACTTATAATGCTGAAATTATTTGTTTTTGTGTCACAATTTCAGTTTCAGAGGTATTACTGGAAATGTTTGATTACAGGAAATTTACGATTTACTGGCTTTGTTTAATACTTTTGTATTTCATTTAACTATGTGAACTTATTGGTAAAATATGAATATGTTCCTGCCTTTTTTCAACTATCAGATAACACACAGTTAAAATTAAGCATACAAATTTTAAACAACTCTTTAAATGTAAGTTTTACGTAAAAATACGTTATCAGTAATTACTCTGGATCCGAAATTATGACACGAAAACGAAAAATTCATGCAAAAGTGGTAAAGGCCGAGTCTTGAGTATTAAGTTACATTCATGAGACTCGGAATATCGTGTGAAGGCAAGAAACGAACAACATTAACAGATAAGTGCAAAGATGACTCGACCCTTGGAGGAAATGCATACAGAAAAGTATTGGCTTTATTCTGTACCTAAACCGAATATTAAGGAAGATATGAGCCATTAAAAAAGATGTTTTAAACCGTATTTGTGTAAAATATCGGTAACGATGTAAAATACTATGACCACTCTAGGAACATTATTGTATGTTATCAAGACCTTCAACGTAAGAGCCGATATTTTGCACAAAGACGGCATAAAATCTCGTTTATTTAAGGGATCATACCTCCCTTAATATTCGGTTTAGGTATAGTGTGTCACATATGTTTTCCTTTTATTTTTTCATGAAGAATCACCTCCCGAAGTTTGTCGGTCTGATTGAGAATCATCCTGTATATCTAGATAACTGGTTTCAATCAGCAGAATTATTTTACTGAATCTTGAGCTGTTATCTTCTGGCAAATCAGTGTAATGCACTGAGGTTTTATTGCCAGCCCAGTACAATTCACTAAGAATCAGTAGAAATTCACTGTTTGATCAGTGCATACCAGCAAATAAAATGATCAGTATAATTTTAGTGATTCAAGTGGAGCGAATTCGTTGATTTGGAACAGTTTGTACTGTTTTTATTGTAGAGTTTAATGTTATTTGTTTTGAAAAAAAAAATATATATATATTATGCGGAATACACCGGGTGAGTCGCCCGCGCCTATTTATCCGTATGCAACCCGAACACAATACTACCCATCTACAAAACATCTCCTCCGCTGTAAAATAATTGACTCTTATCTAGCCGAGCCCAGTGTTATATACATACTCGTTAAGGCGCCTCGTCTGTCAGCTGAACATTCGACGCCGTTGTCAACCTGCACCAATCAGCGGTGCGAAAATAGTGAATCGCTACAAAACAACACGTGCGCGTTGATTTCTTTTCGTCAATGCAGTAAACGGTGGGTGTATTTTTATATGTTACATGAAGAGACGCAATGGCTCGAAGCGAGGCAGATGTGCGGCACTAAGGACGCAATTGTCCCGTGCCAACGTATTCGGTATTATGATTTGTAATGCGGATTATGAAACAAATTTTGTGTTATTGTAGATCAGTATTATTGTGCTATTTTAATTTTAGTTTCTTTAAACATTGCCTTGTCTCTAATCCTGCTCAATATATGTACAGAATATGAAACCACTGATCTTATTCACATTTACGACTTTTTGAGCTATCATATTTCTGTTTCGCCTCTTGTTAATGTAAGTATTTCTCTTGTTCTTTATGTTCACGTATGTGTACACTGAGTTATACCTGGTTAAGTGCAAGAGAAGGCATTGAAGCCTTAACGCTGCCAGTATAAATAAAGTCGAAATAAATAAATGAATAATCTGTTTCAAAACAATAAACAGACCTGTGTTCTGCGAAACCTGACTGGTTCTCGACGCATTGCTGACATAACACCATCCGTCCACCGCTTACTGTACTGACAACAACGAATCAACGCGCACGTGGTAATCTGCTACTATATACGTTTTGTTAGGTGGGTAGTAATGTGTGCGGGTTGCATAGATACTAAAAAAAATAGGCACGATGACTCACCCGGTATACACCAAATGTTTTTACAAGAAACATTGTCTTAAAACTGGAAACAAGAGTACTGTTCGTATATCCAACTATGCAGTATTACGCCTTCCCCCTATTTCTCAACTGAAGTGACTACCCTTTGTTCCTTGCCATATTCTCCACTCTCATTTCCCAAGCCGCGTACGAAGTATGAGCTGAGTGCATTAAAAGCGGCAGAGAAGTTATAAAAAAACTATAATTTACAGGAAAGTTTTTAAGAAGCTTACTTTCGAGGAGAAGGTAACAGTCCTGCCATCCCCGAATTAATTAAGTATTTTTATCTCAGGGAGTAAAGAGATCTTGTGGCAAAGAAACCATAGCTGTAAACATAGCAACACTGGAATCCTTTTGAGTCTATGTATAGCAGGTTATTTTATACGTGGCTTTGGCGTACAATAACTGTCATCTAAAAACACTCGTTATCTGTTAAGTAACACGCATAAAATGTATAAAGGCGAAATGGCGTATTTTATGCAGGCCTAGTAAAGAAACCCTACATTGTATTTGTGCCCAAAATAATGTTGTAATTACAATATTATAATTAAAAATGATGTTTATGTTGTATTATTTGCAAATTAAAAATTAACATTAGCTTATAAATATGCTTATTTTTATTAATAAACGATTGCAATGGTTTGGTACATGATGACAATAAATACATTCCATCCGTATACCCTTAAACTTACAAATTTTGAGACGTTACAAACAGATTGTCTGTCATATTTATAACCAAAATATTAATGATAATGAATGGAAACGCAATAAAATATATACGTACATTTGTAACGTGTACAGATACGTATATGTTTGTGCTCATTCTTGTGATGTATATACAAACCTATACGTTGTAGTCGTGTTTGTGATGTATAGGCCTAGATACAAACTGGGCCTATTTGCACACATTACAACATTAATTTTTTGTGAGATAACCGCATAGTTATTTTGTAACGTAAATTTCATAGCCTATTTTGGTTTTAAATTTTGTAATTATGAAGTCATAAATCTTCACTTTATAATGCTGCCACACGAGTAAAAATAAATTCGTCTTAGGAAATGAAATTTTATTTCCTGAATTTAACTTAGAGAAGAAAATTGTAAATTAGTCATAGTATACTCTTGAAAGCTCAGTAATTTCTTTGAATAATTATAGTAACTGCAATTTTCGTTACCTCCATCTCGTAATTGACAAATTAGTCGAACATAAGAATAGGCGATTCGTAGCAGTTAAAATTCGTGTACATCAGACAAAGATTAAATCACTTACAAACCTGAGAAACCATGCCAATTATGTCAACAACAGACTTTCATTCGCTGCATTTAGTGGCTTAGATTACACTTATTTGAGTTAACTGCTTCAGATTTTTAAATAATAATACAAGAAATTTGACTTAAGTAATGTTGTCCTTAAAAAAATAAATTTTATTTTTGGAAAATAAATTAATTCATGACTCACGCCGACAGAAAAAGTTCTAAATTTTTTATTTAAATTTAAGTCTTAGTATAATAAAGTTATTAGATTTATATATTGTGTAACCAAGCGGAATTGAATTTCTTTATAATTGGGTAATAACTTGATTATTTTGATTTAGCTAAAGGCTCTTACATCAATAGCAGGCTGATTTGGGCAGCAATGTTCTGTAAACAACCAACTGCATCCGCGAATGAGGTGTTTGGAAAAAATCTCCCATAGACCAGACCAATGGCAAGGTCCAAACAGTACTGTACACAATGGGCGCCACCGTTGAAAAATTAGGCTGATCTGTTTTGTGATATATTGCACAGCAATAGAGAAGATAGAGAGGCAATCTGGCATTATAGAACACAAGTTTCTAGACTGAGTTCAGTGGTACTACATTATTCAATCACTGTAAAAAATTTGTTGGCGTAGTTAACCTTACAAATTTGTTGAATCGTGATTACTTATCAACGTGTAAATACCGTGTTTGATAAGTACATTTATTTGAACATGTTCGCGTGAAATTTTGTAACAGTTCATGAATTGGAAATTGAAATAAAATATCAATAATCCTAATTAACCTGAAGGACTTACACGGGATACAACGAAACTGCATTCTTTTTTAATGCACCTACTTGATGTTTACAAACCGTATGACATATTTTTAAAGCATTTCTGTGCAAAAATCTAAATATCTTTCTCTAAGCTTCCTTCAACGTCCACCATAAAGAGAATATCTCAAATAACTTTCCCTTTGCACTCTTCCTAACGTTGTTAATTTCTGACGGCAAGTGCGTGCAGTACGACGTACAATTAGATGAGCAAAGATTAAACACAAACAATAAGAAACTAATAAAATACAATTAAATAGGTGAAACAAGGTTTCGGTTATGCAAACTTCAGTTTTATTAACGAAAACACTCAAGGAAACATACACACAGATTGAACATTGATTCTACATAGTGTATCTATAAATAAGACCGACAAACTTCGGCTGTAGGTTAATCATGAATAGAGAAGGTCGAAACATTTTATATACGACCTGCGGTTTAAAGTGAACCCTGAGGGCGGCACATAGGCCTATATTTGTACTGTAGTTGAACCCGGAGCCCGATTGTATTATGCGGGATCGTAATCCATCTTTTAAATCCCAAGTATGCTACAGTCATGTAGATTAAGTCGAAATAAGGGTGACAGCCGTGATTATTTACATAACATAATTTGATGACAGTGACAATAGGTCTCGTGGTGTTTACAACAGATCTTTTTTTTTGTGGTACACATTATCTAGACACATTATAGTGCGTTTACAGTAACATTTCAATTCGGATTGAACCTGGAGTGGACTGAAGAATCCAGATTGGAATGTTAGTATAAACACATCTAGACTGGACTGAAGTAGGAGTGGAGTGAGATTATCCAGTCCAGTTATCGAGGTGGACTGGAATGTAGAATCCGGATTGAAAAGTTTACTTTAAACACTCATCGGAATGAAATTAGAACAAAGGAGATGTGGCTGCCATATTGACTCGTTAGTTTGGTTATGTAAGAGGTTAGAATAATTGTGAGACTAGCAAAATAAGTGTTTTTTGGAAGTGAAGCGGAAAATAAATGGCTATGAAGTAACTGAGAAATATTTGGTAGGAGAAATATGTGGAATTCTTATTTCATATTTTGTTGGAAAATATATATTTTACGTTTACTGGACTTTCGTAATTCGTTTGTTTTATAGTTCTGCCAGTCGCCAATAGAGTACTTCAATCCCGTTTCAATCAGCATTCAGTCGTGTTTACATTTTAATCCACCTTCGAAACTTTACAGTAACCACTTACTTTCGATACGAGTTCAGTCCGAGTTCGCTACGAGTTGATACGAATCCGAGTTCGGTGCAGTCAAAAATTTTTACTCTCAAAGCAATAATAGTGTTCCATCATAAAAATCTTCTCCAATATTTTTAATAACCTGGTGTTTCAGGTCCAACTTCAAATACGTGTACCACCCTCAGGATTCACTGTGGACCATAAGTCGTATTATATGTTCTCACCTTTTTTTTTTTAATGGAATATCCAGGAACCAAAGTTTGTCGGTCTAATAAAGATTTGCCCTGGATGTTCGGAGATAAACAGATTTCATAATTATTATATACCAGGGAAACTGTTTACACGTGTTGAGCAAGTTTTAAATTAGTTTATTTTATAATCAAGTGCCAACAGCACACACACCGTATAACCTATTACCAGTATAAGCCTTCTCAGGGAATAGCTGCCTCAGTGCAAACATGAGCATAAGAGGTCCTTCATCATGCGTCCGCCAATCACGTTCCATCGCCGTGAGGTAGTTCGGACAATATTGGCAGGTTTCTGCGGGAAGAGTTTCAATGGCGCTTGCTTTCCGTAAACATAATCATCCTTCGCACGCTATAAATTGCGCCTGTGTCCCTTTTCATAACGCCCGTCCTATCATCAAGGGAGGAAGGAGGAGAATGTGCTTTTTTTTTTTTTTTTTTGCATTCCTTGGGTTCGCCTCATCATGGTGCGTGGAAGGGATTCTGGAGATGTGCCTAATTCAGTTTCGATTTATTTAATCGATTTTTCTGCTAACATTCACCTGAATTCATCTGCTAACTCTTCTAACACACGCCTTGAAAACACTGAATAGACACGCTCGAAAACATTTTTGTGCCAGAAGCTGAGACTTTTTACTACAAGAAGACTGGTTGAATCTCGTGTAAATAAACTCACGCATTTATCCATAAGCACATACACAATTTTCATCCGAACATCCCCCTTACAACCATATTGAAATAGTAAAGCAATTATGCAAATAAACAAAACAGGTTAGTGAAAACTTTGAAATTAAAAAATTATGTAGCAAACTCAATCACCGTCAAGTCAAAGACAATGCTAGAAACAGTTAATTCACTGAAGAATAATAATTTTTTGTATCACAGGTAACATTTACATATTAATATTTAATTCATGAACTCAACTAGATCATCGGAAGAAAACACAGGAATACCATAAATTTATTACCATCTGACCTATCTGTCATTACGCCAATCTCTGGTTGAATTTTTCAAATATTTGATACAGCAGCTCGCTCAGTTTCTGCCACAAGTAAGATAATCCTTTCAACAGAAAAAAATTATGCAATACACATTTGCATTGTTTCCGCAGCGACAGTTAGAATTTTATAGAGTTACGGAAATTTTCTAATGATACTGCTGAAATTTAAGTTCTAGATCCTCCATCTTGCTCCACGACCCAGGTTATATCTGTGTACTAACTACGAAAGTTCACTGTTAACGTTTTCAAGTTCTCGATCCAGTGGTAAAGTTCTGCCCAATACACGCGGTTAAGATACTTTCACGCGACGCAAAGTGAACTATAACATGAAACCTCCTTTGCAAATTCTCATGCAAACTTCATACGAAACGTGTTCCCACAGTTCGCTGGGAAAACTTCCAGTAACATTTATACTTGCAAGAGAGAAGTTGGTATTACTTGAAGAAAGCTTCTACACACTTCGTTCAGTATTTCTCCGTGGATAACATTAATGCCATCGAGCTTCCTTGATTTCATGAAACTGTCTCAAGTGCACATTTCTTTTAAAAAAACAGAAGCATTCTTGACCGCAAAATCTTTCACCAGATTTTTCTTTGCATAGCTTACACTCGATTTACTCACGTGTCTCTGGTTACAAGATAGGCATAGGGGACCGTGATAGGATCATGCTTGGTGCGATTTGCATTTAAAAAATAGGACATGTCCTATCTGTTAATTTTGGCAGAGATCTGCATTGCACGATAAATTCTCGTACGGAATCTATTAAATGGTCGGCATCTTTAAACTACCAGTTTAGCGTTATCTTGAGTCGTGTAAAATCTCCCTTTAGCACACTCTAAATCTGAATCGGCTAAAATTCCACTTTTTAAATTAGCTAACATCACCTGACCGATTCAACTGTCACTTCAGTGGGTTTAACTGATGAATTAACCATTTCATTGACTGTTTTTCAGTGATTCGTTTTTGACTGCTGGCTCAGTTAAACAACTTATATCAAATGGCAGTTCAACGACGTATATCAAACGAAATAACAATGCTTAAACTCATAAACCCCCATTAAAATTACTTCCTAAAACGCGAGTTTCTTCTTTCATTATACCATTTTACGAGGTAACACGAACATCCTGTCTTTCACTCCGTGTTTACGTATTTCATTTCGTTTTCATGCAATCATCAAGGTGCTCGGTTTGAAGGTTTGAAATGCATTAAATGTGGTGAAGTGAGTGCACCGACACTTATTATTTGTTTTAGCAATCCTAATGTCACCAATTAAGCTATAAACGGAAAGAACGGGCATGCAGTTTAAAATTACATACTTTCGAGTAAGAAATATAAAAGGTATAGGCTGTTCACAGTAAAATGAGCACTTTTTAAAGACCTGCTTAAGATCTGCTTGTATGCAAGTTGTGTATTCCTTCGCCTTATGTAAAATTAACATTGTCATTTGCCTCATCACTTTATTCATCCCTCGGTCCGGTGAAACTGGGGAATTATAAGGAAAGAAAATATGTTACAAATCTGGTCATTTTTACACGTCGATGCATAAAAAAAAACAGAAAGCGGAATAAATAACTAACGTTATCACAAATGGTTACCTAACCCTTTTTAATCGACGTTAAGTTCTGGAACTATTTTCCATGTAGGTATCATTACCAACTTCACTGGGCGCATGTCACTCAGTGCGCCCGTTAAAATATATGCAGATAGGGGCAGTAAAATTTTTCTAAGGTTGATTTCAAAAGTGCTCACACTATCGTGAACAGCCTTGACACATATTTGCCCCTTTGTAGTCTATTTTCGCTTGTTAGCTGTAAGGACAGGGTAACGGCTTAAAATCGGGATGGGGGTTGTGTGGATTCAGTCCTAACCACCCCAAAAGTTTTTTTACTTTTGTAAATTGTGGTAAATTATGCAGTGTAAATACGTAGTGGCTATCGGAAATATGCTTATGACTCGTATTGATTTGCTAAATTCAATAAAAACAACGTTTAATTTTGTGTTCGCAGTTGGCCGTCACTAATTCAATCTGCGACATTGTTTCGCTGAAACGTACAGTGGTTTTCCACTGATTCTAGGTTGAGTCATTTTCGCTGATTCGAGTAGTTGAGTTTCACTGAGTCAGTGGTTTCCCACTGATTCGAATTTAGAGTGCAGGCGGTGTTCGTAAGATGGCTGATGCTGGATTTACAACGCCACGATGAAGTCATCCCGACAGTCCGACACGACTTCTCAGCCCGACCATTCCCGCCACGAAAATTAATTCAGTGTTTACAATACCCCGGCGGTTTCCATCCGACAAGTGTTGCGTGGCTTTCGGCAAATCCTAGAATGGCCAATAACGTGCTATGGAATGCAAAGAAATCACAAATCGTTTTACACTAGTTTATTTCGATAATTTTGTAAATGAAATACTTTTGTATTTTGGAGCAGTTTTTTTTCCACGAATATTTATTTTTCTTCAATTCAACAGTTTTATGTTACAAGATAACAAGGATGTACACATGAATAACATATTTTTAGTGTGAAATTTAGCACAGTAGTGAAATCCGCACGAAATTTTGATTTGTGAGGTATGCCTTTTTTTTCATGCTGCCAAGTGAGGCCGACCGGTCCGACACCCGACGAAAGCTGAAATAGTATCTACTTTTGCTGGGCTGTCGGGGGTGCGATTTTTCTGTGTGACCTTGCTCCTGATTGGCTGATAAAAAATTCTAGGCTGTTTTGTCGGACTGTGGGGGTTATTTTATATCCAGCTTTACTCAAGCAGACGTAGTGACGATCGTCGACATTAACCGTCTGGGCAGCAGCCGTCAACCAAGAACACGAACCGACCCGTCATTCAGAACGATGGTTCGTCGGAACTCACGCCCTTCCCTCGACTTCCCGTATATCTCCGTGGACAAGGGAGGACAGTGTGCGAGCCCAGGCCACCAGTACGGCCTCGGAAGAAGAGGAAAAAAAAAAATTCCTGGCTGGCGACTATGGGGATGGCATGGTGAGTGCTTCTCCTTTCTTGTTTACTCCCAGCGCCATCAGACACTCTCCTAGCTATGGCCTCCTACGCTGAGAGCACGCATTTTCGTCTGGGCCGGCTGATCACAACTTATCAGCGCGGTCCCCTTTCGAGATTCACTCCAGTCGACTGCACTCATCGGAAACGTATCAGCTAAACCAGCGACGCCGTTTGTTTTCTGGAAATGTTGATTGCAATTGGACGAAAAGAGAGTGACTTGCAAACAGAGTCGCCTGCGGAAAAAAAAAAAAAAAAAAAATCTTAGATCCTTCTGAAAAAAAGCCAACTTTACTTACCTATTTCAATCAGTGTCCTTGATCATTGGGGCGCGGACAAGGGCATCTTGCAGGAATTTTTTGTTTGCATACGTGGCAGCCCTGAGTGATATGAAAACACGTGTAATACATTACTAACGACAAACAACTGTAATGTTAATATGGTGCATGTGAGTATCGCGCCATACGATACCACTGGTCGGTGGGTTTTCTCGGGGATCTCCCGTTTCCCGCACCCTTGAAGTCCGGAGATGCTCCATACTAACCTCGTTCAACCCTCATCGGCTCTGAAAACCTCGATGTTAAGAGTCGCCCAAATCTCTCCACTCTATTCCATTTTACCAAAAGAACAGTAGAAAATACGCGATCTCGACTTATTCAGCACACAGTTTACTAAAAAAAGTGCTTTGGTGTGCTGATAAATTTATTACTTTTGACTAAGCTATAACGAAAATACTAGGCCCTATATAATCACTTTACACAAACAAAGCGGGGGTTTGAGGTTATCAAACACAGTTTTATTGTTCAATCACGTGAATTTTTCAGTGGTTTTGGCAGTTCTCAAACCAGTATTAGGAACATGTGCATAAAATGATAGGCGCCTAATGGTGAACCTCTTCTTTAGGGTTGGTCAACGATTTAAAACTCTTGAATCAAGACCTGTACTTATGACCCGATAAGAAAACGGAAACTAAGTTTAGCAGTTTAAGACTGCTCTAGAAACGGTTAAGTCTAGCGAATAAAAATCGTATTAAACAAAAGTGGACATATCCCATAAAAATGCACAGGAATGAAGATTATTTACATATATTTCATCATATGGTTACCGCCTGTATAATCATTTTAAAAAATTCCCGATATC
Organism: Dryococelus australis; assembly: GCA_029891345.1. Lineage (NCBI taxonomy): Eukaryota > Metazoa > Arthropoda > Insecta > Phasmatodea > Phasmatidae > Dryococelus > Dryococelus australis. The sequence goes on along the minus strand of CM056995.1, from coordinate 48,423,259 downwards.
TTATAAATAGGGACGCCAATGACATCAGGCAGTTTAGCAAATAAATCTGAAAAATTTCAACAAAATATGACAATATTATATATTCTTCCAAAATTTAATGTGAGAAACAATTCTATAAATACACGAGAATACCGTCATCCGATTTGGATACGATTTCCTCGGCACGACATAACCTAAACCCAAAATGTACCTAAATACAGTTTCTCACCGACAACTGTCGCTGTGGTCTGATCAGCCACTTCATTTTGACTTGTACTTAAGATATAAAATATAACCATATCTTAAGTCACGCCTAGAAGGTACACGACACGTGCATGACGCGCAACATTGAAAACATCGAGTCATATTCTAAGCATACGGTATACTGTTACTGTTAAGACAATCGTGAACCCACCTTTATTCTATGGAACAAACTCTGAGAAAGTTTTTTTTTTTTCTTTTTCTAAGAACTGCCACGCGCAAAATAAATCCTGTAAAATAACCCAAGTCTTTCCTGTGTACCAAAGTCACCCTTGCTGATGGAAATCAATGACGAATCGAACGGTATTAACCTCCAGGTTTTCCCATCGAGCTACTAAAAATGATCACAATGCTGAACGGGTTACACTAAATTATCAAAAACTCACTTATACACATCCAAGTTATTAACACTCTAAATCCGAATGAGTGAATTTGATCAGTAGAATTATTTTACTGAGTCTTCACTCAATGAGCTGTAATCACTGGGGAATCAGTAGAAATCACTTTTAATCGGTGAATTCCATCAACTAAAATTACGAGTAGAAAAATACTGATTCAGGTAAAGCAATTTTAACATATTAGCAGTCGAATTCGCTGATTTGGACTAGTTTTGAAGTATTTCAATTTTAGTGTGTACGTAGAAACGTAACAAAAGAAATAATATATAATTTTATCACAAGTTTTACGATAGTGACAGCTACAGTTGACGTTGAAGTGTTTAGAACCGAAGAGGTCGAAGCGGAGTGCACATGGAGCAGCGCCGGAATGAAAGGGCGGGAAAACAGAAGACCTCCGAGAAAATCCGCCAACCAGCGGCATCGTCTGACACGATTCCCACATGCGAAAATCCGGGAGCAACACCGCCGGAAGACGGGGAACGAATAGTCTAACCACTACACCACCATGGTACCCTTGAATAAAAGTAATTTGATTAAAAAATGTGAGTGTGTGTATGTGTATATATATATATATATATATATATATATATATATATATAACACATACACACACACGCACACACACTGTTCACGGTAAAATGAGCACGTTTGAGAGCCCTGCTTAAGATCTATATGTATGCACATTACGTATTCTTCCGCCTTATGTAAAATTAACATTGCCATGGGCCTCGTCACTTTATTAATGCGTCAATCAAGTGAAAATGTGAAACTATTAGAAAAGTAGATATTGTACAAATCTGCTATTTTTTTTTCACTTCGATGCATTAAAAAAAAAACAGAAAGCGAGAGAAATAGTTTAAGTTATCATAAATGGTTACTTAACACTATTTATTCGACTTTAATGTATGGAACTATTTTTCTCCTCCATCGTTACTAACTTTACTGGGTGCATGCCACTCATTGCGCCCGTTAAAGTATATGTAGGTGAGGGGCAGCAAACTTTTCTAAGGGTGATTTCAAAATTCAAAAGTGCTCACTGAATCGTGAATAGCTTATATATTTGATACTGATAGTATATATTGTCTGCGGGTCAAACTGCTAACGAATCTAGCCCTGGTTAGAGCAATACGTCCGAGTCTTTTTCTCGTGTCGCGGTCTCAATACTGACTGACTCTTGACTCATTCAAGAATTAAAAGTGATCAGTGTTTACGATCCGGAACCGCGCGTTCGTCCTCTTTGATGCGAGCCTTGCTCTCGCAGGCCGACACACAGACTGAGCGGGGCTCCGGAAACGGGGACAGCCGTGTGATTTGGTTCGCCCACTCCGCCCACTGAGAAATATTTCCTGTTGCTTCAGCTGGCGTCTCCGGGGAGCTCGTCTCTTGAAGGCGCTGATTGGGCGATAACCTTCGACGGTATTTTTTTTAGCCTGCTCGACCACTTCTCTCGAGGCGGGCGGTGTCCTGTTCGTGATACTAGCGCGTGGCTAACTGGCTCTGAACAGGAATTATATTATTCCTTTTATTACATTTTAATTATTTTTCTAATACAGACATAATCACAGGCTTAATTCTATTCACTTTATTCAGTTCTGAAATTCAATACGTAGGCTTATGTATTTCGATACCTGGGACAGGTGAATCCCCGATGTTCCAGTACGATAAATAAAATCATAATGCTGCCATTTCCTATTTCTTGTATACCATCACTTCCCTAGAAGTGCGTAATGGAAGTTTTTAACATTAAATAGTATGGAAAATTTACTAAATGCATCAGGCTGCAAATGTAGAAATCCTATCGTATTCTTTTATAGGCAAGGTACTATGGATGTATCTGAAAAAAATACTTGCCTTTACCACAATCGCGAAATTGTTGGAGAACACGTTATGTTTCGACATTCTATACACATGTCTGCAGCGTTTCTTTTGTTAATGGCTACAGTGCGTGGGGTATATTTCCTTTGCCTGACTAGCCCAATGAGATTTCTGTTGTTGTGACGCTGAACGTGTGAAAAGCAGCTGTGAACGAGTCGTCCAATCATAAAAGTAAGAAGAAACCATAGAAGATTGGAAACTAACTTGACACGAAATATTTCCACAGAAAAATCTCTGCTGCGAGACACGAAGGGACGTGTAACAACGGGTCATTACGGGTACAAGAGACATGAAGCCACACGGTTACGTGGACCAATCAGCGTGCAATGTCCAATGAAGTCCGTCAGCAATCTACTTAGCTTGAAAAACATTACTTACAAAGCACGGCAAGCGAAACCGTCCATCAATCGGCATTAACATAAAAGAAAAAAATACCCTTGTATCACCAATCATAAAGAGCAAATTAATAGGAAATAATTTTTCCAGCACAGTAATTTTTATACGCGTAAGTTGGCTTCAGCAGTTTTAGTGACGTTTGACATTCTCATTGGTCAAAGTCAGAAACTTGGCGTAAGATACTTGGAGTACCTTCCGGGTACCTTCTCACAACCTGAACCAAACATTTGAAAAATCACCCCATTTTGGTTGTTTCCTATTTATATTATGTATCAAAAGCGTTTTAAACTTGTGTTAAAAGTACCTTATTTGGACTTAAATTTAAATGTTATTTATATTTATTTATAAATTATAATAACTCATTTATATGGGACAAACTGTGAGAAAATAGGTATGTTGGCAATACCTAGTAAGATATAGTTCTTACGCAAAATATTGTTACACTTAGTGCACACGAATGCGGTGCGTTGTCCCTTTGGTGTGACTTTCTAGATTCGGTTAAGTTTCGTTTGCATGAGGCGGAGGAACATTCTGGAATCAGAGCTTCAGCAGTGCTTCAAGGTAAGTTTGAAGTAACCGTGAATGGACTATCCTATACTTCTTTATGCTATGCATGTTTGTAAGATTAAAGTTAATTAATGTACTTCCTATATATATATTAAGTTATTAATTTCTCTTATCAGGTAGTAGCCGAAAAGAGGATCGTTAGACATCTTTTTAATCCCCCCCTCTCCCACATTGATCCCAATTAAAAGTCGCGAACTCTGTTACATAATCAGTTAAATTAAATTGAAATTTTATTTTATTTAGGGGGAGGGGGTTTAATTTTGAAGGAAGTTATTTAATAATTTATTATTAATTTAAACCTAGCTACCTCTTATGAACATTTTTTTAAAAAGAGATATGAAAGAAAATCTAATATAATAGAGTGGAGTTATGGCGAATGGCCGAGCACTGATCAAATCTGTAATTTCTTTGTTGTTGTTGCTACGTGTGTTGTGTGCGCCATGTCAGTTGTGGACGGGGCCTCATCTGCGGTGCGGCTGTCACTCTCCTCGATCTCCCAGGACGCCGGGCGACCACGTATAGGCGACGGTGGGTAGGAATTTGTGGGGCAGCGAGTGGCCATCGCGGCGAGTGATAATGCACGGCCCTCGCGAGGAAGAATAATAGCCGGTGATGTGGGAAGCTCGGGGCGAGGCTGGGTTCGTTAGCCTCTCCAGGCAGCAGCGCTGGGCCGCGCCGGGCCAACCCAGAGACTCCGGCAGCGGGGATATTTCGAAACTCCCGGACTTCTCCTGCTGCCGACAGTGTTGCCAAACCTCGCTCTTCAGTAGTGATGGCAGCTAGGCACGTTGGGAAAATATCGATATATTGAATTGACGATTTTTCTTCCAATAATATATCGACATTACTGACCGACATATTTTAACAGATATTTTCCAACAGGTATCGATATATATATATATATATATGCCCTATATATCTTCTTTATATATAAAATCATTTGTGCGTGACTAAACCGCTTCATCACTGACAAACCGCTAGACCAATTGAGACCATATTCACACCATATGTTATTGAGGTGGCGAGTAAGGTTTTTAGTTATGTTTCATTCCTATAGGTGGCGCTAGAGTCTAACTTCTATATCTGTGGGCCGATTTTGCGCCTACTTGCAGGAAATGTTTGTTGATCTTAAAGAAATTGTTTTATTGTGCTTGGCATTTGGTAGGTTAGGTTCCGATATGTGGCGCTGGAGTCTTACTTCTATATTTATGGCCCGACGATGCTCATACTTGCAGGAAATGTTTGTTGATCTAAAAGAGAAAAATGCCTGCGATACCAAGGTCAAACATCTGTCGGCGTACCCGACGTAATAGAGAGAACGCGAAGAGGCACGAACACAAAATCGAGAAAAAAACAGCCCACAGCAGGCGGAACAACGTTAAGCTAGTGTGTGTGTGTGTGTGTGTGTGTGAATATATATATATATATATAAATTGAGTTTGAAATGTTAATTGTTTCAGCTGATTCTGTTTTGAAGGTTAAAATTAGTAACTTTACTCTGGCAAAAATTCGTGACACATGTAGCACAGAGTGTACTCATAAAAAAAATATTTTGTGAATTTGAGTTTGAGTTCAAATATATATTTTGTGCTGAACACAAACATGTTTGCTCTCTCTACTAAACTTGTGTGTAGACTACAAAATATGTTTTGCTGACTCTACTACACTTTTGTGGTTGCTGCAAAATATTTTGGTGTTGTCAATATTCACTAAATATTTTGTGGTTACAATTAAACTGTTTTTTTTTCTCTATAGGACCTCACGCTTGAGTATTGTACTCAATGTTTTCAATTAATTAAATGTGTTGCATCGTAGTATTTGCTATCTGATTGTACGATTATTAACATTTTCCCTTATGGCGATTATCTTTAAATTGTCCGGGACTCATCCATTAGGCATTGTTGTTGAAGAAGCTTTGCTTCGCGTTACTATAGATCTCTAATCAATATTTCCTACTCTATAGCAATTTTTTTTTACTGTAAACCGAGCGCCATACATAAAACATCTTCCAATATCGACATTTATAATGGGAGCAGCGAAACGAATGCTGTGTCTGAGTTCTCCTAGAGTACATACTCGTGTGTACCGTGTTCTCGGAAGTGTTGTCCGAATTACAAGTGAAGTATGCAAGTGTACAAGTAAACGAAGATGTTTACTTCTCGCGCCCTTGCGGTATATGTGCGGCCATTTTGAGAAGTAATTGATAGGTTAAGATTGATTTTCGGTATTATCCTATTATTTAAAGACTAATAAGGCAACATCACCACTTCGTAAACATAGAAGTTTGAACAATGTAAATAATTATCAGAAGGTGCACCTTAAAAACATTTCTAAACCATAGACTTGATTTGCGTCTATCTGTTCATAGCCTACAAAAGCTTTGGTCAAACAAGCAATCAAAATTGCAAACAATCATAAAAATCGGCACGATAATAAATGTTATGTAAGTAAAATATTATTCAGTTGTTGTTTAGCCCTATAATTTTCGGCATTTATCAAGTTCTTCGCCGAAATACACTTTCATTAAAAGCGATTAACTGGTTAATAGCTATGTAGACGGCAACAAGATTGCAGAATCTCGTTTATATACGTATGTTTTATTATGTTTGTACATTTCCTCTAATTAATTTTAATACAGCTAGTAGTCGAAATATTTCATTAAAATAAAAGAATAGGTCTGTGTAAAATTCATATACAGAGAAACATGTCCATAACCGTTGATCACGTGAATGTGAATTTGACATTTCTATTGGAGATGTGTGAGTCCCTATAAGACTAGGTGAGAAATTTTATACGAGTTCATTTAATTACCGTAATAGTAATTTTACAAGAAAATTAAAATTTTAAATGCGTTTTCGATGACATTGAATGTTATTGTATTACGTTCATGTGGCGAGAAGGGGTGACAAGCGATTACATGAGATATCATGGGTACCAAATATACTATAGGCTGTTCTCGGTAAAGTGAGCACTTTTGAGGCCCTAGTTACTTTTGCCTTTCAGCCATTTTTTATCTTTTAACAAACTTTTAAAATAGTTATTACCATGGAAGTAATGAACCGTGTGTATATTCCACCCGCACTCGGAAGTTAACGTCTAAAGCTAAAATAAAATGTATTCATTGACTGCTATTCCAAATAGGAGGGCTTTCGGAAGTGCTCATTTTACCGTGAACAGCCTATAGCTAGTTTTTCAGAACCCACTACAAAAGCGGAGGTACCGTGGAATTTAACCTTCACATGCATATGTGAGCGACGTAAACACCAAACTTAAAAATTTCCTTTTACTCTTAAAATACGCCCAACAAATACGTTATATCCCGAGATTTCCTAGCTTTGGAAATGCTATCCTAGTAAGTAATGAAGTTTTTATCTTCTATGGTCAAATTAATAAAAAAAATCCTTCCCAAAAAATTAAAAACATAAAAAAATATGAAGTTAGCTAGTTTAATGACTGTTTTGTTGATGAGCTAATTAATTAAAGTTGATCGAATTCCCACAAAATATCTAATAGCATGATTTTAAAGCGGTTTGATAAGTAGCATACTTATAGTATGCCTAGTATGCCTTATAGTATAGGTATACACAAGTATACCTAAGTAGGCTTAGGTATACATGTGGTAAAGTTCAGCATCAGTGCCCCTTATGAAAATGCAAACACGAATGTAAATTGCATCAAGTTTGATACTTGGTTTATCTTGACTCACAGTTTAAAATCTTGGTTTAATATCACACAATTTTAAAATAAGGGGGCAGTTAAAAATTAATGAACACACATTCACCAAATAGAAGTTTTAATTAGCTTAGTTTTAGGTACTGGAGTTGTTTGTGTGGTGTGTGTGTGTGTGTGTGTGTGTGTGTGTTTATTCAGCGACGTGGTAGCAAAAACTGGTATATGACTAAGCTCTCGTTTGCACATCTTCACCACAGCCCTGCAAATGGGAGGAGGCCCTCATTACTTAACGCATGCCTGGCCATGTTTGGGGAAGAGTACTCCCTTCGTATGTGTGTATGTGTATACGGGTGCAGGTTTCAGCGACCGCTTCCAGCTGCGAATTAGCTCACCCTGGGTGTTTGGCCCGGGATTGGGTGACGTGAGGGGTAGTTAGTTGGCGTTGGTAAAGAAGGAGAAGGGGGGGGGGGTGTAACAAAGTGCTGACATCCCAAGGCTTACAACGACGTCGGCAGCATCAGACACGGCGCGTAAAACAAGAAGTGCTTGCCCCGGCGATTCTCGGCTCCGCTGCCATGCATACGAACAACCTCCTACAGTAATCCCTCGCCCCATATAGCTCACACGCATACCGTACCTGCAGTTCCGATTAAACTGGACAGCAGGTTCGTCGACATGCCCTGCGCGGATTTTTGGGCATAGCTGACGAGTCGCGAGAATTTTTTTCCCCGTCAACTTTTTCACTGATTCGTCAGTCCTGCCTGTTCTTGTGCGCCTGTGACATCTTTTTATTGGTCGTCCCAAAGTTCGTTCCCCATGCAATTTATATAGCACCAAAACTAGCTTCGGTAATGTGGATTTTTTTCATCCTTGGAACATTACGGTATTGTCTTTGTCAAAGTTCTTGAATTATGCTCGGAATGTATTTTATTATAAGATAAAATTCGGAGTGACTTCATTTCACTCGCTTTTTCCTTGGACTCTACGATTTTTTTAATTTTCGCTATGTGTGAGCTTTACTTTACTTTAGACTGAAAACTAAAATCCTTTGTAAAAGTTATAAAGTACTCCCGAAATCTTATTAAATTTTATAGACTCATGTCTACGTGGTTTGAAGATAAAATTACTGTCTGTCCGTTATTTTATTATAATACCTTCTACTCATGTTAATTATACTTCCACGCGATGCGCTAATGGATTGCGGTAGGTCTTCGATAGTGGCACACACTACTGTTAAAGTAATGAATTTATTCAGAGGAATGATAAATCTATAGGTACAACCTTTTCCGTTGAGAGTTTTACTGGAAATTGTACAGTAAAACACTGAATGTAACAATCGCCATTGTAAACAACTCAACATTCATTTAATAAGCAAATACCGTTTGGCAAATAAATAGTACGAATTGAAGAACTTCCCCCACATAGCAGCGGTATTCTTTTGGTCTCATTACAAATCACTGTTAACATTTTCATTCCAAGAGTCCATTACAAAGAACATGTGGGACGTAAGTGGGGTTTATTAAACAAAGGGTACATAAATAGAAAGACTGTACCCGATTGTAATACACTTTCATACACAGGACTTATTATTTTATTGGCTGAGACTACAGCTTAGATTTCATGTACTTAAGGTGCCAATTTTATCAGGCACTATAATTATTTTCCTTTCATGTGTTTGGTGGGGGGGGGGGGGGGGGTTGGGGGTTGGGGTGTGTTTGCAATGTATGATGAAGTTTGTGCTTTATTGCAAGTGCCAACATTTATTCTCGCCTGTCTTCAGTTTCACTGCAATGTGCCCTCGATCATTTTCCCTTGATCCCTTCCCGTGCGACGAGCCCTTACTCCCTTCATGAAGTAGCGTACATCTTGTGAACTAGGATACGTTTGTTCTTTTATATATCGATAATACTTAGTCAAGCGTCACTCTTCCGTCCCATGCGCTGCAAACACGCTCAGAGAAATTGCATTAGTACGGACCTGCGAAATTCGCGTTATTATTTGGGGACACGTTAAACTCGAAACACGTGTATCTAAGCTATACGTTTGTCACTGGACCATACTTCATGTGGCCCGCCCTGGGTAACTCAACGCCAATAAATGAACACTTCACAATTGCGTGCCCCAAACACGTGGAGTTCAGTCAAAAAGGGAGTGACTTCACATATGTGCAGCAGTCAATGGAGAAACGACCCATCTCCTTTACGTAAAGTATTCTGAATTTTGGCATGATATAAAGTAATAACGAGAAATTTGCAGGTCCCTATTCATTAGTGGTTGGAAAACTTGATTAATAAATACTTACAGGTCTTTAATTTCCGCTGAATTCAACGCGCCAGATCCATACCGCAAGACACGGACAAATTAAATACTTCTAACAGTAGAGCGAAGGTAACGGTGTAGGGACTCGAGAAGAGTATGTGATTCGTGACCATGGCTGAAGGGGACATTCTAAAGTGAATATGTGCCCTTGATGTTAATTCGAACAGCGACAGCTGACGTCACGACCCCAGAAAATTTTTCTAGGGCACGAAGCCAGACAAGGGCTCTTAAACGGCCAAATTGACCACAGCCTCCATTTTACTCACCAGTCACTGAAACGCGACGGCTTATCTGAGTTCCTGCCCTTCGGCTCCCCACTTGATCGTGAATAGTCGCAATACTTTCCGTATCTTCAGGTTTCCGAGTATGTTATTGGATCTTTCTGCATGTACCGAGGTGATACGGAAGTAAACAAACTTCAGAATACTTTACAATATTTCACCGAGTTCACCGTCTGATATTTTATGAGTGTCGTCATCACCGAATCAAGTTTTCACTGATTCTGAGAGCAATTTCCGCCTTGCCACTTCCAAACATATTCGGAGACCCAGATTTTTTGACGCAAACACATCTGGAAAATTATAGGCCATTCACGTTAAAATGAGTACTTTTTAAGGCCTTGTAAATTTTTTTATTTTAGTCAATTTCTATCTTTTGGCCATTTTTAAATATAAATATTGCCATGTGACTAATAAACGCAATGTATGCATTTCACTATTCTCAAGAATTAACCACTGGGGACATAATAAAATATATTTATTAAAGGTTAAATCCTGTTAGGAGAGCCTTAAAAAGTGCTCACTTTACCGTGACAACCTATAGACCAAGAAGGAAGCCGCGATGTAACATTTGCAGGGTGATCCATTCCGACGCTATAACCTCGTGACTAAATACGATTGAACTAAATGTGGCCTCGTTGGACCGGGTGTACGATCACGATGAAAGTATGACCTTGAGTTGGCGTTGCGCATATGCGAGACACGGGTGGGGGCCCGCGGCCAAGTTTAACTTTTTTTTCCGCGCTACGTATCTCGAGACTCCGGTGTACTAGTGCGCTGATTTTGGTGCCAAACGAAAGAATTCGTTTGGATCTGCCCATGTAAGGCAGAAAAGCCAAGTAAACGTTTCGTTACTTTCATCTAATTCCCGTATAAATAAATAAAATGTAACCCTCTAACGCAGACGTGTTCGCGTAACACCTACAGTACCCGACACAGCTACGCCCCGATTTTTTTGGCATATGAGTGTACAAGGGAGGGAGCGCCACTGCAAACAACGGCAACGAGCCAGCGCGAAGGAATGCGACTCAGTCAGGGGGTGATGGCCGAGGGGAAGTGAAGGGTGAGGAATGATGATAATCTCAGGTGGATAGCTGGAAGGAAACGCCAGGAGTTGCGGCCGGGAAGATAGTAGACCTCCTCCCCCCACCCCTCCGAAGCTAGAGGTTGCTTTAATTTAAGAAGTTTCCCTCTCTCTCCCTCCTAGGAGCCACGTCAACCGCGCGGTACCCCAGACATTTACCTGCCTAACCTCTGCCCCCTCAGCCACTCCGCCGCCATCAAACAGAGATTAGCTTGCAGCGTCATCACTATGCCCGGCGTGCATTTCGCGAGATTGCAGCTCGCGTGTTTGTGGGTGGAGGTGTTGGTGGATGTAGGGAAGGGGGTGCGAGAAAGGAGCGAAAGGACTTCCTCGAACAAACTCGCGCGTGCACACACACACACACTCACACACATTCACACGCACGAGCCGGGGGTTTTAATGCGGTGCATCAGCATGCGACGCGGATGGCCCGCTTTTACGAGTTACGACACGCGATTAACGCCTTAAACGCGGTCGCGAAGTAGAGTGCGAAGGAGGGAGCCGGAGTGGGTGGGGGTGGTTGATTGCTTCTTTGGTGGGGGGAGGGGGGAACGGGTAGCAGGAGAGAGACGTTGAGTGATGTTGAGCACGTGTCCGAGTGCCGCCGACAATCTTCGGTCCGAGTAGTTGGCTTGAACCGCCGCGAGGACACGCGAGATGGACGAGCTCGTTCCGAGGTCGGCGATGACGTCATACAGCCCACCCGAACTGTCTCTCCGGTAGCCATCACTTTGTTTCACACGTCTGCGTACGAACTTGACAGAAGAGATTTAAAAAAATTTAAACTAAACAGCTGTAATATATTATGATGTTCCATCCGTCGACATTAAGTCAACCTACACAATCTTAAGTTCAAATTTTACAGATTAAACACTCCACAAGAAAAGTAAATTCTATGAATTCCCAACTACTGAGTGTTTAATAAATATCCTCGAAGTTATATTTATCGTCCACCGTATATTTTCTACAAATTTGTTTTCATATATTAAAAAAATTCTTAGCTACAAAGTTTTCAGTAAATATTATTTAATGTTGTAGCTAAAACATACGTGTAATAAACGGAAAATTTCAGCGTCTGATATTTTTTAAACAAAAACAAGACCAGATGTTTTCCGACAAGAGTAGGTTTAACCCAAAAGTAAATTTGTATGGTGCATTAATACGAGCGGAAGTAATTGCGACCAAATAGTCGCGACATTTTCCCCGGGTAAAAATTAATTAAACTGATTCGAAATGCGATTCTAATGCTTAACTGTATACGCTTTTCAACCTTATAGAAAACTAAATGGATATAATTTTATTTATTTGTTTACGATACATAGGAGACTGCTGGAAGGAAAGGTAAATACTGCGTTGTATGTTTCTTTAATCTTTCTTTCATTTTTACTTTTCAAAAGAAATGGAGGCAGGTAAAATACACTTAATTTATGCACAAGTGTTACTATCTACATTTTCCCGCCTTGATAGTTGTACATCTTCTCGGTCGACAAATTACTCGAAGCCGAATGCCAGTTCGTTCTAGAAATGCTGCGCTGTGCAAACAAGCGTTATTACCCGTTCCTCCCTCATCTGTGCGTTAGCCGAGAACGTATAGATCACGTGCCCTCGAAGCATGAATACTTTCCCAGCAGAATGAAACATAAAATAAAATAGGGAATGAAGTAGTGTAAACGAGGAGAGAGGAAGGGAAATGAGATAGTTTCCTGGCTTGGCGAAGTCTCTTGCGAGATTTTCAGACGTGTGGGAGGGACTGTCGGATATGAAACAGGATTGAAGCTTGCGGCATCACACACTGTTTCAAGGAGTTCAGTCGCCGCACGGCGAGGAAGTCGTCTAATGTACGCGGAGACTAAGTGAAGTTGGAAAGAAGAAATGAATAGAGGCAGTGGTAACCGCCAGGCGATATATCTTCCCAGCGTGGATCCTTGGTGCAGAGACTAGTGTCTGAGTAGAGAGCAGCTTAACGAAGCAACAAGAAATGCATAGTATTCTGTACTAAAGTCGTATACTGAAAGTCCCGAGATTGGCAGTCACCCAGTAATAACATCGCTGTAAGAGTCCTGCGTATATACAATGACAAACTCTTGCACTGCACATAAGCCTGTGATAAACGGAAAACACAAAACGCTAGCGTGTTAATCTCAGAGCTGTTTGCGACTTCTGTCAGTGAGAAGTTAAATGATTTGCACACGAAGCTGTAATTTAGAATGGCAGGGGTTCGAGCATTGGTTGTGTTCATAGTTGTTAGAATTTAAGTTACGCAATTTTATTGCCTTTAGTTGAACTCTAAATAGCTGTGCGAAACACCACGCTGAGGAAGTTCATGTGCAATAGTGATTCAGACTTCAGATTAGCCTACGTCGTGTAGGCCTAATACGGGTTTATTTATTTCAATGAACAGATTTGTTGAGTTAACCTTACCCATCGTGTGAATTTCGAATTATCATTCATGTAATACACGCGATGGTACTGGACCAGAAAAATTGTATACCTAATTCGATAATCGGTTTCAGATTAACCTTCTACAAATCACCTTTGTTTTGTTACATATCTGTGCACCTGGGGTCAACTACAAATCGTTGATAACATATGTATGTCGCACATATTTTGTAATATTACCAATTGTTAAAATTATTAAACTATTTTAAATAAAGTAATATGTATTATTTTTGTTATAAAATGATATTTTTTAAATTCTCCTAAGATGAACATGCAATAGCATTCTCGAATCTTGTTCTAAAAATATTTGTTATATTTGTCTGTGGAGTTGCATACTTAAATACATTGTCCACTCATTATATAATTTACGTTTTATAGGAAATATATTTTCAATACAATAAATCCAGTATTAAAGAAGTAAGATTTTTTAAATAAATTAAACACTATCGTCTATTCGCGGTTTCTTCACAATTATTTGAATCAAACGTTTGGAAAATCACCCCTTGTACGACGTGTTTAGGTATATCTTAAATACGCCATGCATTACAATCGTTTTATAATTGTATTCATAAAAGTAACTTTTCTTGGTTAAATTGAAATGTTATTTATATTTTATCCATAAATTATATTTCATTTATAATTAATGAGTTTAAAACAGTGAGAAAACATTTGTGCTGGTGACACCTAGTAAGAAATAGTTCTCATGCAAAATATTATTACAACAGAGTGTATACGAATGCGGTGCGTCGTCCTTTGGCGCAATTTCTCGGACTTAGTAATATCAAGGAAGAAGACCTTCAGCAGGGCTTCAGAAAAGTATGAAGTACCCGTGGGGAAAAAAAAAAAAAAAAAAAAAAAAAAAAAAAAAAAAAAAAAACTCATTCACGGTTTATTTGGCATTGCATCCAACAAACTTGCTTAATAAGGTAACGCCTAAGGATATGGGTCTTAGAGGTAAGTTGGGAAATAGCACCCTATATCCATACCAGGTTCAAACTCACTTAAAATGACCAGTATATTTTTTATACTGTATAGGGCTTACTATAGATTTTTTGTTCGCACACTAATAATTTATTTACAGCAGTAAATCATGTTGCCGTTAGCTGGCATTCCCATTCCCTCTGCAGCTTTATGCTGACTTCTATATTTAGTCCATGGTTAAATAAACACCACGAGTTACTTTCAGTAAATGTTTAAAATCGCTCTATGGGGAAGTCCCGCATTTTTTTTTTAAATCACAAAAAAAATTCATTTGTTTTTATTTTTAGTAGTTAATGATTTATTTGTAAATATAAATATTGCTAAGCATACCTTAAAATGAATTAGGACATGATCTTTCAGTCACCATTGCTAAATTGTCTGTAAATGTTTGCGTTTATTTTAATTGTACGTCCCAAAAAAAAAAACAATGAAAATCGTGCGATAATGTATAAAGCATGCGATCGTAATTTTTTTTATGCGAGGAAATAGTGCTTAAAATTAATGTCTATGCGTTGAAAGACACATCGTACAAATATAAAATAGTGAATTTTTTGCCAAATAACACCCCTAAAAGGCTTCTGGAAACCAAACAGGACTGTCAGTGACTCATTGGGTATAGCAGAGTAAACGTTAACGAAAAATACGTAGTACGATATTAAGGGTAAAATACGCCGCGGAAAACCATTTGACTATGATGACTCGAGTGTTCTTGCTATTGTTCCGTGAGCGAGCGAGTGAAGAGATTTGGGCGGCTTCTAACACAGATATCTTAAGAGCCGATGAGGGTGAAGCGAGGTGAGTATGGAGCAGCGCCGGTATCCCCGAGAAAACCTGCTGACCGGCAGCACATCGTCCGGGACGATCTCGACGTGCGAAAATCCGGGAATCGAACCCGGTTCACCTTGGTTGGAGGCGAATAGTCTAGACTCTATACTACTGCGGCCACTGCTATGTTTCGTAACTTGTTTTTTTCGTAGGACGCCTTATTACACACTCCTGACCTCCATCGGCTTGGGAACATTTATAGCCCTACCACCTCGTTGCTCGAACAGTGAGCCATTGTGAAATTGAGTCTTGAACCGTCAACGCTTTGGTCCCGTTTCTACACGCCCACGATACCTTTTAGCGATCACGATCTCCAAAGGGGCACAGATAGACTTAATGTTTGCTTTTCCTGACAGAAAAAGCGTCGTATCCCGTATCGAATCCATTCTTGGCTACTTCACAATTTTCTGAAGCCCTATTTAAGTTCTACTTTCAGGATATTCCTCCACCTCGTGCAAACTAAACTTAACTCAGTCTAGAAAATTACACCAAAGGACAACGCACCGAATTTGTTCGAAATCAATTTTAATAACATTTTGTATGAGAACTATTTCTTACTAGGCGCTGCCAACACACGTGTTTTCTCAGTGTTTCCTTTTTATTATAAATGTAATATTATAATTTATAAAGAAAATATAGCTAAACTGCAATTTTAACGAAAAATAGGATACATTTATGTTAACAGAAGTATAAAACACTCGTGATACATGGCGTATTTAACAAAATAACTAAAGACGTCACATATGGGGTAATTTTTCAAAGATTTGATTCAAAAAGCGTGAAGAAGCCGCGAATAGACTATGGTCTATGAACGCATTTGCTCCTGGTGTAAGAACCGGCGAGTATAAACTGTATTTTTATGCTAGTACCTAGATGACTATGTATTACGTCAGCGGTCCATGGACGAAGACAATTAGTTTCAAAGAGACGCATGACTCGCAACTAACTACAGGTTACATGTCGCGGAAACGAATAAAACAGATCAGTTGGTGTTTTGAAGCAAGCCTATTGCCAAAGTAGTTCTCTCGCGCTCGCGAAACATGCGCGCCAATTGAAGACTTCCGCCTCTAACGGTCGATCGATAACGTCGTGGGAGGTGGGATCAGATAATCGAGGACACACAGTCAAAAGCTACACTCGCCAAAATCGCGATGAAGTAGAGGCAGTGAACGTGTTGCAGGAAAATTAAAATAACCCGACGGCATTAAATGCTTTTGGAAGCCCTGCTGTTTCTTTTTTTACATTACGCCTCACTTCGCTACAAGTAGACAATAATTTACACCTTCATGGAACCAAAGACTAGTACACAGAGAAATCATGTTTTCGCTTTCTACTACAACTTTTATAGTTTTCTGAGAAAAAAAAATCCGAAGAAACAAGTAGAAATTATATTAAGTGGACACGACGTAAAGTAAGCTTCAAATTTGACGTTAAATACAGAGTTTTAAATTTACTTACTAATTTGCTGCCAACATAAGCGCTGATATATTGTTGTCAATGTAAACGTAATATGAATCTAATATCAGGAATATTTCTTAAAGGCTCAATTAGAAAGAAGGTTGTGATATGTACATGTTGTTCATAAATAACACCGACTGACTACGTAAAGTGATTTCTCACAAAATTATAGGCGAAAATACACACACATTATATATATATAATATATATATATATAACGTTATACAATATAACCCAAAACGCTTTAAAAGATTGGTACACACCCTTAAAAGTGGATATGATAGACTCATATTATAGGGTGTATTTTACTTGTAACGCTGAGTGTACGGATAGTACGTCATACAAAATACCCATCCACTGCGAATACTGTCTTCGTCAATAAAGTAGGTCACGGAAATAATAGAGGTCGTCACACTGTTGTCGCATGAAATTTTCGTGTAATGAAAATCGAATATTCGTATTGGATAAGGAAGGGTATTATAATGAACCAAAAACGTTCGCCGTGTGTTACTATTCTAGACTGAGCCAATTTCGATACAGGGATAATTATTATGCATCAATTTGCAACTAGTTGGTGGACGGGATTGAACCGACGATCACCCGAATGCGAATCGGACGTACTACGTAATGACATAGTACGCTCCAGATACTAGCTGTAAACTGGCGAACCGTTCCGGGTCGCCAGCGTAGGAGAATAAGACGACAATTACACTTTGCTGGCATGACGTCCCGCGTGGGTCAACGTTAACCAACATGACGCACGTGAATTGTAAACTGAGAGGGTTGAGAGGAGCGAGGGTAAGTCACTTGTAAAAATTTTTGACAGTTCTCTCCTCCCCTCCTACCCCTTGTCAACCAACCTATCAGCGAGCAAACAAAATGCCATGCTGTACGCCACCGTGTGACGATGGGACAGGTCAGATGCCAGGCGTTTTATTTCGCTGTTACGCCAGCTCTTGGGCAGGGGAAGCAAGTGAATGTGTGTGTGTGTGAAATCAGAAGAGAAGCGAGTTGGGCAAAGTTCTGTTACACCCCTCGCAATAATTTTCCATCCACCATTACTCTTAAGTCGTGCCGCCGGACGATGCCACTGATCGGTGGCTTTTCCCACAGGTCTTGCAATCCGGCGCTCCTCCATACTCACCACGCTTCGCCCTCATCGGCTCTCAAGACCTCGATGTTAAGATCCGTCCAAATCTCTTTACTCAATCACCACTACTTTATACTCCGCGTGACAACCAAGGAGAAACGGTTGCCGTACTTAAGACCCTAAATTTACGTTTTATTAAAAAGACATACAATAAAACCATTTTGCACTTATACAATTTTTTTTTAACAAGCTGCTAAGATAATTGTTGTGCTACCACAAATACTTTAAAACTAAGTTTACAATAATTTGTAATGTGAATATATATATATATATATATATATATATATATATATATATACACACACGCACATACATACATACATACATAGGCTATTCACGGTAAACTGAGCACTTTTAAAAACTCTGCTTGAAGTCTACTTGCATCCGCATTGCATATTCTTACACCATATGTAAAATTAACATTGCCATAATCCTGATAACTTTAATAATGTGTCGGTCAAGTGAATCTGGAGAAATTATCAGAAAAGTTAATATTTTACAAATTTGCTTTTATGCATTAAAAAGCAGAAAGCAAAAGAAATCATTTCAATATGCTTACCTAGAAATGTTTACCTTACGCGTTTAATTCAATGTTACGTCATGGAACTACTTTCCCACCACTGTTACCAACTTTACTGGGCGAACGCCACTTAGTGTACTCGTTCAAATATAAGCAGATGGGATGGCATTTTTCAAAGGTTGAATTCAAAAGTGCCCATTTGACCATGAGCAGCTTAAACCCCTTTATTTTAACGAGGATTGGCTGTTCTCGGTAAAATGAGCACTTTTGAAAGCCCTGCTTAAGATCTACTTATATACGCATTGTGTATTATTCCGCCTTATGCAAAATTAACATTGCCATGGGTCTAGTCACTTTATCCATGCATCGGTCAGGTGAAACAGTGAAATTATTACAAAAGAAAATATTTTGAAAATCTGCTCATTTTTACACTTCGATGGATTTAAAAAGACCAGAAAGTGAAAGAAATAATTTAAGTTATCACAAATGGTTACCGGATACTTTTTAATTCGACGTTAAGATATGGAACTACTTTCCATTCTAAGTTACCAACATTACTGGGCACATGTCACTCAATTCGCCCTTAAAAATATATGCAGGCAGTGGCAGCGACTTTTTCTAAGCTTGATTTCAACAGTGCTCACTTTATCGTGAACAGGCGTTAAGTGCGTTCATTCCCTGCACGTTTATTAAAACATAGAGATGTATTACTCATTTCGTTTTCTTTATATATATCTGAATGTTGTAAACACACGCTAATTAACTTGTAATGGATTTTTGGCAACTAATTCCCAAGAAAATTATTTTAAAACGTACACACAATTTTTATGTATCACTGCCCGGAATATTTCTAAAAAAAAAAAGAAATCTTAAGACACTCATAGATGACAAACACGTGTATACGTCGGTATCTTTCTCAGCTGGACACGTGTGAGAGTCATGAGTGTATTTTGTGTCTTGCCTCTTTAAGTGTGTAGTGTAAACAAAAATCGTACAGTTTTTCGTAATGTTTCGCTACTGAAGTGTCTTTAGTTGGCTTTTTAGTTTGGAGCTTCAAAGATACACACAAAACTGTCGTTATAACACGGCAGCTTTTCTTCGTGTTTTTCTCTTTTGGCGCAAGCAAAATTGTAATATCTCCAAATGTTAGATGTGATTGTTGTCCCTTACTCATTGCGCGCAAAAAATTTAACATATAGTCAGGACAAAAATTACGCTATGCTTTCAAATGGGCATTTTCGCTGATTTTTTTGTAAGCAGAAAAATTGTTTGCAGTATTCCCTTAAGCAAATAAAATTAGTTTAAGCCCAAGTAAGTAAAAACATTTTTATTTCATCATGCAGACATTTTCCGATACGCTGAAAAGGAGTTATATTGCTCCAAATTTTTAAATCTTTTCCTATGTCCGTTTTGACTCAGCTCGTTTGACTGGTTCAAAATTATGAGATAACTTACGTTCCTCTTAGAAAAAACAACACTTGCATATAACGAAACTGTATTGAAAATTTAAAGCTTGACTAAAAATGATGCTTGAACAATTTATACCAGAAAAGTATATCTCATGCTAGGAAATGAAACAATAGTGACATTTAACTTAAATATGTGTCTTTGGAGATTATATATGGGAGAGTTCGTGTATAAAAATTTCTATAAATGATGTGAGCCTCCGTGGAGTTGAACTCACGATACGTTTGGCTACGTACTCATACCATTGGGATACTCGGTTGAGTCACCTCCTTTTATATCTCGCCGATAGTTTATACACATTAGAGAGCATTCATTTTTAGATTTGGTGGTACTAGCTATCGTGAGTGTAAGAAGCAAAAGCCTTTATAAATATACTATACATATATATCCTCTTACAGTGCTTAAAGTTATAAGTTAATTCATATTATAATGTACTGATTTAAGCATAAATAAACCGAATATAAAAAAGTGATTAGTAGATATTTAAAAAAATTACATCATTCTAAAAGAAGGTACTTTACAAATAAGTCTAGTTCATATATTTCAACGTATTTGGTGACGAGTAACTATTAGAAAATAATTTGTGGTAATATGATATTTGTAGAAACAAATAATATAAATAAAGACGTACTTTAACAACACATTTTAAATAAAAAAATACTTATCTTAATACAAAAGCAAACGCCTGATAAATTTCCAAAAGATCCTTAATAAAATAGGAAAAAAGTACTAAATAAATATTCATCGTACGCCTACGTCTAAAAATGTGCTGTTAAATTAAACTAAGTGGTGAAAAAAATATGTAATGATAACATAAGCTTAAATTTCATAGATCCAGAAATAAAATATAAAAAATACGTTGTTAACATTATTTATAAACATTTTTTATTGCACAGAAGAATAAAATGTAAAAGTGTATGAAATATGAAAATTTGAGTTGATTTATTAAGATAAATTTTTGTTTCTTTCTTTTAGTTTTGCTATGACGAAAATAAAATATAATACTATTGATGACGTAAACGCAGCCAACCACAAAGAGAGGAAGATTTGGTATTACGAAATCTTTAGTATTATTAGCAAAGTATTTCATTTTAGTTAAATAATAAGTTGAGCTGTTTATGATAAGCCTTACTTCCAAAACCGGAAAGTCGTCTGCTATAATATTACCTGAACTGCAGTTACCGAACAAGCGCCACAAAAATTTCTAGCAATCAAACCGGTTAATGACTTTGCGTTAAATAAGCATTTAAGAGCACATGAAGAAGAATAGAACCATTATTTGTGGTTCATAACACGTTCATTTATCCTCTTAAAGTTTCAGGAGGATAAAGAAATAAAATTACGCCCACTTGTCTACTATATATTTTCGGCTGCAAGTTTTCCCATTTACACAGTCTTACACAGCGAATATCAACGTTATAAAATCTCCTGCCACATACCTGCGCATATCCGTAATCCAAAGATTTCGTAAAATGAAATTGCACACTTATAAGAACGCCTACCGAATAACAGACTGCATAGACGCTCATGTCAATGCATATCCTTAATCTAAAGTCATTGTGAAATATAATTTCACTAATGTCATATTTTTTCGCTTCGTAATTTTCGCCCGTATATAAACATAACCCTTATAACGTTTCAATACTTACTGACTTTGTAAAATACACTATGCTGTGAACGTTATGAAATTTGTGACGCCGTATAGGTATAAGATATCATTTATATTTATTACTCATTACTGATGTTCTTGGAGTGTATTCAAGCCAGTCAGGGACTTGAATCACATCAGTATTATGTAAAAAGTTTATTGTTTTTAGTTACTTGAATTCCGTCTATAAGCTGTAATGGAACCTGTATCGCAAGAACTTCACAGAAAGGATATGTAATTGAGAAAAATATAAATTCAAAATTATTTTATAAAACTTAATCTCAACGGCACCATAAGACTATTGTTAATTTACTCGAAAAATAAAATATATTTAGAACTTACAACTGTGTTATATTTTAATAATTTTTGTAATTTATAGGTAGATTTATTAATGCTAGATTAGCTTGGCCTCTGTTTCACGAAAAATTTCATGCGATAGCTAGAGAGAGTTAGAAAGTATATTTAGTCCTTCATTTATTATTAACATATATTGTTCTTGGTAAAATAGAGAAAGATATTTTAAAATGAATTTTCGTATTTAAATTATTTTACATCATTACAGAACTAGACAATGTAAACAATAAGTATTTCTCTTCACTGAGGACAAAACGTTTTTACTACTTTAAACTAACATTTATTTCGAGGGAATACGCTTATCAGTTTACGGTAAACAAACTCGTTGCGACTTTTAATGAATGAAGCACTATTCAATAACATGCACGTGAATTGTTCAGTTTTTTTTTCCTTTACGCGTAAAAATTTATATTACGTGAGGCATGAATACCCACCGCACACAAGTGCTCAGATATAAGCTCTAAAAAATTATTTCCTTTACGGCGTACTATAAAACAAAGTGACCGCCGAAATCTCTTTACAGTGTCACGTAACAGACCACCTCATAAACCTTTAATGAACAGTATGCTTTCCCGATCGGAGCACTAAACATTCCTGTCTGTAGCAGAGAATATTAGTTTACACCGAAAGACCGATAAAAAATTTAGTACAGCCTGTCGTCAGTTCTTTCAGACAGAGACTACTTATAACCACGACGAAGCGACGAGAAACACAACCAATAGCAAAATGTTTACGTTAAAAAAAAAAATACGCCGATGGGCTAGCATGCTCGAGGCTGAATTCTAAGCTTTAATTTACAGGGGCGAACCGCACGCATTGAAGAGCAAAGTGTTCTGTTCTGCATCACTGTCAGTTCCAACGTTCACAGAACATTTTTTTTTTTTTTTTACCGTCTCCGCTTTAATGGGTGAGCCTGCGTTGCGGAGCAAATGAATAATATAGTACTTCGGCTAACACAGACCTTCAACCGGTCCCTGTTTCCATCTCATTATTCACGCAAGGGTAGTCTGTTCAGTTTCTCGTTCGCTTAATTAGGGGATGATGAGGTGCTGTGCAGCGAGGAGCGGGAAATAAATGCCTGGCCAGGAGTTGCAGGAAAACCTACATCGGACGGGATAGTTACAAAACCCAGCTAGTTGCATGAGGTCCTCGAAGCTTTTCGCGCGAGCAGCCGGGCTTCCGGGAAAAAAAAAAAAAAAAAAAAAAAAAAAAAAAAAAAAAAAAAAGCAAACACTCTTCATGCTGTGGTCGTATCATATGCTGATTTATAATGTTTTTCCGTGCTCCACCAACGTAAACTCGAGGAAGGTGTGTATCTCGTCCTGGGTACGTTGTGGCGTCGTAGTTTAGCGTATCGTGGAAACAAACACGGGGATGAAAATTCGAGGGCTGTTCACTTTTGCGTCATTTCTGCCAGCCCGTGCAGGCCCTACAACTTTCTTTTCTTTTCTTTTTTGTGTGGTTATTCACTCGCTTACTTAATTAGTTTTTCATTGTTTACTTAATTTGTAATATTAAAAATACACTCAATTAATTTAGTCCTGCAACTAGGCTATACATACTAAGATAACCTAACTAGATTAAATAAATTCAAATCCTAATTACAAGACCTCCATCGTCTACGGTATTAGGCCTGCTTCTAACAACAGATTTTCGTTCATTTTATGCTTTTAGGGTTACATACATCCGGATTTTAGTTCGTTCGTAAAAATATAATATTTTATTTCATTTTAGTATCACTATTGCAGGATTACATTGGTTCGTTTGTAAAATGTTGTGCTTCTTTCGTGTATAATTCTACGGAAATCCCCTTGCTAATTTGAACTACACATAGGCCTCTATAACAATTACTTCAAAGTTTAAAATCTAACGTGAATTGATTAAAAGTCTGTAGAATTTTAGTTCGTCTCTATTAAATATTTTAGTCAAAAATTACGTTTAATTGTGGGATAAGGCTTCATAGATGTCCAAATTAACCATTCTATGCCCCAAATCTACCACACTAATAATTTAGGGTGCTAAATATTTCATATTTGGTTGTTAAAAAAAATTCACTCATCTCGTATACGCCTAGGTCGCTAATTACTTACATGCATGCTGAAAAGCGTGTAATGTTTCTTGACATCACATTTGGCGCCATTGCAATGTAAATTTTATAGCCAACCGTAAAATAGAATCTCAAAGATGTCCCCCCCCCCCCCCCTCAATACAGGTTATTTTCTTGGCTATTTTAACGCGTAAGTTTCCTTAAGAGAACAAATAAATAAAATGATTTTATAACTTTTCTGCAGTAAATGTCTCTGCAGTTAATTTTGTTTCATTTTTATAGTATGAGTACCAAATTAATATCGTATCAAGATGACATGCAGTTAATAAAATTTAACACTAGTAGCACTATATGTCTCGTTCGAACTCGTCACATCAAACCTTGTTTATTGCCCATCGTAAAATACCGAGCGACAAATCCGAACACCATGAAACGCTTTGAGATTGCTATAAAAATATTACCAAATGTAAATACAAGGTGAAGCCGGTGAGCTGAAACGATACGGAATCGTACCTTAAGGGGACTGCCTAGTAAAAATTTTTAATCCCCTAAGGTCACGTCCGGCCGTAGAGAAGCATTGCGGTGGCTATAGAAGATAGCATAAACAAGTTTCGCGGGGTTTCAGTTTCCTCAGAATTTTAAGCAGCGAGTGTATGGTTTTAGTACAACTATCTGTTCAGAAAAGATTCAGATCTGTCGCTATAATTTAAAACACTGTTTTACAGTAGAATTGATATCGTAAACAGCGGACTACTAACAGAGATTTCTTGCTGACTTTTACACGTTTCAACGATCACGTTTATGTTCCAGTAGCCAAGTTTACGAGTTGGCAACAGAATATCGACTTTCATTTCAGTGTCCTGAAAAAAAGGAATACATTAAAATATTCACTAGCTTT
This sequence comes from Dryococelus australis, assembly GCA_029891345.1. Classification (NCBI taxonomy): domain Eukaryota; kingdom Metazoa; phylum Arthropoda; class Insecta; order Phasmatodea; family Phasmatidae; genus Dryococelus; species Dryococelus australis. Next base: position 48,398,643 of record CM056995.1, on the reverse strand, counting down.
TTTTTTAAATATTGTAAAATACGGGTATGAAAACTTGGGAGGCCCGTTGTAGCTGTCGCTTGGTTTGAAAGCAGTGATAATTTGGTATGGAAAAATAAATGTTAATGAAATACGGTTTTTGAAGTCAGTTTTGAATATACAAACTTGAATCTAAAACCTAAGTGTGAGAAATATTGCTTTAAGCTCTCTATAGACGCAAATATTGGTAGGGACATGCAAAATTCGCTTTATTATTTGGCATCAGGCTGAACTTCGCAGTACTGTATGTTTCTCCATTGGTTGCTGCCAAGATGTGAAGTCACTCCCTCTTTGACTGAACTAACACCCGATTGGGGTACACAATTGTGAAGTGTTTCTTTATTGGTGCAGAATCAGCCAAGGCGTGTAACATAAAGTATGATCCAATAACAAACGTATTACAAAAGTACAAGTGTTTCTAGTTTAACATGTCCCCAAATAATAACGCGAATTTTGTAGGATGTAGTCATTGGTAGTTTATATCTATCTTAAACTGGAACGCGAAAAAATAGAATTTCACTATCATGTATTTCCTTATATACGCTGTTCACGGTAAAATGATCACTTTTGAAAGTCCTATTTTAGATCTACTTGTATGTACGATGTGTAATCTTCCACCTTACGTATGGCCCTCATTACTTTATTCATACGTCGGTCAAGTGAAACTGTGAAATTATTAGAAAATTAAACATTTAACAAATGTGCTCATTTTTACATTTCGATGTATTAAAAAAAACAGGAAGCGAAATAAATAATTTATGTTGTCACAAATGTTTACCTAGCACTTTTTATTCGTCGTTAAGTTAAGGAACTATTTTCCATCAGTCGTTAGGTATCAAGTTTACTGGGCGAATGCCACTCAGTGCACCCATTAAAAGGTTCATTTCTATAGTGCTCACTTTATCGCGATTATCCTTTACCAAATTCTCACTGCTCTGAAACTAGCCTTAATAATTGTGTATACTAGGGGTTCCTCTCAGAAACGAAGGCTGCATGGATACAAGCACAAGCCACAACACACACGATGATCGGTAACGGTGACGTAAAAAGCAACAGCGCTCCTGCACCGGAACCGTGATTCCGGGCAGAGATCCGGGGCACGGTCCCCCTCTCCCAATCACTCCTTCCCCTTCCTCGCCGCAGGATTGGTCTACGGTTTCTCTTCTCCCTCTCATCCGTATCCTCTCCAGCCTCCGCTGCCGTGGAGCCCGGAGCGCCGGGCCACACCCAGATCTGCCCGCGTACGCACAGCATCCCACCCCGAAGCTCCAGCCGCCAAGATGGCCGGACTAGCTCCACTGCCCTCAACTGCACGAGCCACGATTCCCTGCCTGACCCTAGGCAAGCAGACCTCGCGGTATTTCACATGCACTCCGTTCACGGTTATTATGGGCTGTTCACGGTAAACTGAGCACTTTTGAAAGCCTTATGTGAAATTAACATTGCCATGGGCCTCACCACTTTATTCATGCGTCGGTCAAGTGAAACTGTGAAATTATTAGAAAACTAAATATATCACAAACCTGCTCATTTCCACACATCGATGAAGAAAAAAAAAACAGTAAGCTAAAGACATAATTTGAGTTGCCACAAACGGTTACCAAACACTTTTTATTCGATGTTAAGATATGGAACTACTTTACCTCAATTGTTACCAACTTTACTGGGCGCTAGTAGGAGCAGTGGCTTTTTATAAGGTTGATTTCTAAAGTGCTCACTCTATCGCGAACAGCCTTTAACAACTTTTCTGAAGACCTGATAAAGTTCTTATTCCAGGATATGCCTCCGCTTCATGCAAGCAGAGCTTAACCGAGTCCAGAAACTTACACCAAAGGAACAACGCGTCTCATTCGTGCGCAGTCAGTGTAATAATATGTTGCGTAAGAACTATTTCTTACTAGGCAATGCCAACACGCCTGTTTTGTCTCCGTTCTTATCCGTATTAACTATGAATTATAAATTATAATTTATAGACATGACATACGTAGAAGTTCAGTTTAATAAAAAATTAAGTGATTTTATGTTAACACAGGCTAAGTATGAAAACAACCAAACACGTCGTATAAGGGGTGGTTTTAAAAGGGTTGATTCAAACGGCGTGGAGGTACCCCGAAAAGGAACACTATACTCTGTGTCGAACAAGTTTAGATCTTTATAATATATTTTACTTGGGGAAAAGATATATTTAAAAAAAATGCTTGCGATGCGAGACTGAATAAAATTATAGACCTACGAAACTGTAGGGCCATCTTTCTTTTCAGCGCAACATTTACACCCACCAAAACGTGGGGAAGTACCACCAAACGTGGGGAAGTACTACCAAACATGGAATTTTTTTTTTACAAATACTCGTTGTTAAACTTCATGGCCGAAATTCAACAACCATAGCTTGAAATGGCGTAGAGCACTACTTAACTGAATTTTTTTTTTTTAAGTTTGTGCAGTTAAAGTTACGCACCGTAAACCAGGGGCTACTTTTCACCTGCAGGGGTAACATTGCACCCTCCAAAATATTTATTTTGATGCCATTTGATCAAAGGGCAGCAAAGATTACCGGGGTAGGTGGCATTCAAAACTAAAAATATCTAGCTATAGTAATTTGTTTCTTTGCGGTTTCGGGGCGGTTTACGGTACGTATTTTTCCATGTGGGGCATAAATGATAAAAAGTTAGGAACTTGCGTTTACTGTTATGTGTGTGAAACGATTGATGACGAGGGGGGGGGGGGAGTGGGGTTAAAGTAGATGGATTTCCAAACAGCTGCTATGATGTTCCCTGTGCATGTAAAAGCTTGGTTTTCAAAGATTGAGTCTGGAAATAAGGTTAATATTCGTAATTCCAATAGGTATGGCGAGGATCTCTCCCCCCATAACTTCCCTATGTAAGTTATGCACTTGCAGTTTTCCTTTTGTTATTGGCCGCGTGGTTAATACACTACAGGACTCAACCAACCAAACAACTATGATTTGCGACAGTGAGAAATTATCCAATCACGAAAATGGGACTGTGATAAGGTGTTTCGGAATACAACTAGTCGTGGGATGAGTGTAAGTGTGCATAATTAATTAATAAGGGCATCGTAATTCGCTTCCCAGCCGCCAAACGTAAAAATAGTTTCACGCCTAAATTAACACATTTTGATTAATAAGTTGTTTAGAAAATAAAATCTTGCAAGTAAATCTGCACATTATAACGCATACAGTGGTAATGGCTGAAATATGATTCATCATCATCTGTAAGAACAAAATAGGACTGCTAGGTGCCCAGTAAAGCTGGTTAGTTTTGGTGTTTTTACAGATGAAGTAATAACTGGCTTAATAGTAACATATTTAGTTACCAGAAAATGTTATACTAATTATCAGCTCAGTGTGTTAATATTTCATGACGAGCAAGGATACACAGATGCACGAAAAGCATCTAGGCAGTGTTCAGTCCGTGCAGCATCTATGGTAATATTTTTTTCTCTCTGGACGGGAATATATACAGAAATGGACTCATGATTTAAGGCCACGATCCTTCATTTCCACATATTTTCCGAGAATTAATTTTTTGTACTGAAACGGGAGCCGATTTTGTAAAATCCTCTTACAATTTTGTTACAGATTGTTTTTATTATGTAGCCTAATTTTTCCAACACAAAAAAGGATATACACTTATCCAATTGATTAGTCAACGAAAATTCTGTTTAATTAATAATCAGTTAAAATTATACCGTTTTTTTTTGTGTTGAAAAAGTTAGACTACATAATAAAAAGAATTTGTAACAAAATTGTGAGAGCATTTTACAATATCGGCTTCCGTTTGGGTAAAAAAAAATAATTCTCGCCTTAAGCTGTAGAAGTGAAGGATCGTGGCCTTGTAACTAGTTAATAACACACTAGGTTGTGTCAAACAGTCGCCGCAACATAGACTAAGGAAACTAAATTGATAAAATTAATTCTCGCCTTAAGCTGTAGAAGTGAAGGATCGTGGCCTTGTAACTAGTTAATAACACACTAGGTTGTGTCAAACAGTCGCCGCAACATAGACAAAGGAAACTAAATTGATAAAATAATACGAAAATCACTGAAACAACCCAGACTAATTGAAATTACATCACAAATTTAATGGAAGGAACAGAAAACGGAAATAGCTATTTTGAATAATAATTCTAAGTATTTCTGTAACTACGCACATGGTACGATTATCAAATTGGTAGATCTTCAAACGGACGATATTGATGCGTTGGTCGCGATGTGAAACTTGTTACTAAAATTATTAATTGTCCTGTATCACTCACTTTTAAGCTTCACGGTGAATCCGAATTTCTGATAGTTAACATTTTTACAAATATAAAAAAAAAACTGTAAAAGAAGATAATTCCTTTAGTGACAAAATTCGATTGGTTTCCCAACATATTTGCCTTTATTAGTTGAATTATAGTGCTCATATCAATTTTCTACGATAATATTAGGTCTATGGTATGTAAGTAATTATTACGACAGTATTTAAGATAATCGTAAAGACGTAAATGTGTATGTAGATACGTGTGAAATGATTTATCTAATGGTTAGGTCTAATGTAGTTACAACTGTTGATTAGTATAGCTTCTCAATGTGTGAGTCAAGGCTGAAAGGCTGTTGCCTGGTTGAGAATTGTGTATAGGGAAATACATGTTAGTGAAATTCTGTTTTCCGAAGCCAATTTTGGAAGATATACACTTGAAAGGAAAACCAAAGTGTGAGAAATGATAATCTCAATCTCTGTACCGATGAAAAAAGAAAGAAAAAAATAGTAATTTTTATTTTATTATTAGGTTAATAATAATAAATCGTCTTTATTTAACGCAGTTAAGGTATATCTGCCGTCTCCTTCACTGAACAATTTTTACAATTTACACTTGCTTATTGCAGTTTAGAAGAAAAAATATGATAGTGCTTACATATTAACAAACACTGCATAAAATCATTATTCTTTACTAGACATTGATGGAACAGGCAATTAATACTAAATAGAGAGAGTTTTTCAAATTTTTCCAGTAAACGTGCTATATATACACATACATTAATGTTACAAAAGGCTTCGATAGGAAATAAGCACTTATTTTTCTGTTCAAAAAAGGTTCTGGTGTTATACATCTATCTTAAACAGGAACGCCAAAAAAAAAGCATTAACATGTATTTCTCTTTACCAACTTCTCAACTAGGCAACAGCCTCAGCGACAATAGATTCGTCGTAAAACTGTTAAACCCACACATTTCCCTACGACAGTCAAGACGGACGCGCGAATATCCACCTGTCAGTTGGTCCCTGAGATCCACCCCATGAGCTGCCACGAATCCGAAGGTCAAGTCGCAGCTACAGCTACACCCCCAGACCCCGAGGGGGTTGCTCCGCCCCTTGTCATCCCCTTAGCTGCCCGAACCCCCACACAGACATATATCGCACTTCTGTCTGCCTGCCGACCCGCGTCTTCAGTCGTCGCGATGGCAGTGCGTAACGAGGCCGCGTTTGTAAGGGCGTTCAGCGCGGGTATCGCTGCGCGAGGCGATAAGGGCAACTGTTTCTATGTTCTCGGAGTGTGCGGTTGACGTTACGGACGCTGACTCACCCTCAACTGGACCTAGACGACGTGTTAAACATGCCTGGCTACGTGCTCTGAAGTGATCAACAATCACCACGCGTGAAAGGTAATATGTCGTTTAGTACAACAATCTCAGTAGCTTAAGAGCCTAAATAACTGAACACTTGCTTGAGCTATACGTAAATACAGACATTAAAAATTAATCGTTACTGATTAAATTAATAAAATGCTTTTAAAGATTTCAAATTTATTTTACATGCGCCTAAACTAATAAATAAACCCCTTAATAATCCATATTTGATTTATTATAATAAAAATCATAATAAAATAAGAAATAGTTCTACAAAACTATGTAATAATTACTAATAATACAACTTATATCTCATATATGCAAATATATATTATACAAATAAATTATTTCAGTTAATAGTTTAAAAGCTAAATTCGCATTTTTCTTAAAATATTAATTAGACCTATTTAAATGGTGTTAAATGTCAATAGGAAACAATTAATTCATTAAAAAATTTTTTTTGTAATTTTTTCAGTGAATTCGTTAAAAATAACGGTTAATTAATCTAAGCGAGTGAACGAAAATAAATATAAAAAAATTGAAGTTAAATACATAACATATTCAGCCTAAGTGAGTCATGTGTTTTCTTATCATTAAACTTTATTTAGAGTTTCATCTAAATATTCATTATCTTAATAGCGTATTGTCTACCAGGTCATTTCAGATTGTTCTGGATAAATAGCCCGACATTTTTGTAACCATTAGTGATGCGATTCAAAACAGCACATTTGATTTTGTTTCTTGGCTGTTTTGGTAATAATCGACATGCTGAGTGAGTTTTCGTGTTAATTAGGGACAGAAGTGAATTTGTTTATTTATATATGCAGCTAAATAACGTAGCCACCCGTGCCGCAACCAGTGTGCTTTAACCGCTTAACTTTGTGATCTCATTTCTTTTACTAATGTTGAAAGAATTTGTATAGCATTTACATGCTCAACAATAAAACAGTGTTTCGCTCCGTTGCGGAAAAAAAAATGTATTGCAGTAAATAAAAAACTAATAAGTTAACGAAGTTCAGGTTTGTAGGAAGCGATTGCCATATTGTTACAATATTTGTAGACGGCACTGTGCAAACGTAAAATTATAAATAGGTTGTTAAATAAGCACTAGTATAATCAATTCACCGATAGAAATTATAGTGGTTAAAAAACATTTCGTTTGAAGAAATTTGCCGAATGTTTTGTAGTGACAACAGTGTAATTTATTTAGTGACTTCGAAACTGTATGGTATAGATGTTAAAACGTGCACTAATTATACATAAGATCAATAAATACTGATGTATTTCAATTAGAAAGAAAATAATATAAGTATTTTTTTTATTGCGTTTGTTAAGAAATTATTTCTTACTTTCAGCAATACTATATTTTTTAATGATTATAAAATACGCACCATTTTTGTAATCACTAAACAAACAGTTATATTAAAACTAAAAACAAAGAACCACGCAAAAGTTTTAACTTAATTAATTTTAACAAAATATTACGTGGCGACTTCAACATTTTCAGTGTTAGTAGAGTAACTTAAAAAGTTTTGGTCCACAACATTCCAGCCTCAGAAAAGCGAGTGCAGAATTTAGGTTACTGTAGAGTAACAAACACATGAGAGGAATTCACAGTGATACTCGCTTGTATCTCTTTCCATTCCGTAAATTTGGTTCTGGGCTCAAACAGTCGAAAATGTTGATTGTCTGCTTAAAACAAGCTTCGCGTAAAGAGTCGTAAAACTTAATTGTGTTCCCGCTACGATCGAAATCGCATACGGTCGCCAAATACTTTAATCCCCTCTGCTTTTTACTGTCCTATCGTTTGCAGAACTACGCTGTATTTATGTCCGGTGTCACACTTTCATTTGCTATCGCGAACTTCAGGTATTTGGTGTCGTTAACTGTTGCCAACGTTGGCAATGTACTGCGGCCATAAACTTGCTACAATCAAAGAGCCAAAATAAATCGTGCATGTTCAGCTTAAACCAGGGTAGTTAACAGGTATCGTACTTTTTTTTATACCTTATACTTTCGCGAAATACATCTAACGCAACACAATTTTAAAACTCGCAGAAAATGAATGTGCGATGATAGATTTCATAGAACCACATAGCCGTGTTTCATTTCAGAATAAAAATAAATGTTAACGGTGTTCGTTGGCTGAAAACGGTTTAATATTATATTTAACGGATGCAAATATTTGTTGTTTAAATTTTGTAATTTTTACGTTTGGATGTAACTATAAATACCACACATCAGTAATTAAATGTCACTGTAATAACACGCCAATCATGCCATAATCAATATAATTTTTTTATATATCTTGAAATTATTCTGATAATAGTTAAAGAAATACAAAGTGAGAAATGTTAAAATATTTTAAAAAAATATGATATCGTACTCATTTCCTTTTATTGAACACAACATTTTGGACATATTAGATAACATTTCATTTACATATCATATGATTTTAACTTGGTGAGGTATATTTGACCTATGTAATTTTGTCAACAATATACTGTGTTATGTACGTGACCTGTCAAATACGTATAACTGCACAGAAGTGTGCTTGTCAAAAATATGCATACACACGTTGTAAATATATCCGAGTAGTAATGTCTTACAATTATACTAGAAATATTATGAATACAATTTATATTTGATTAAAATAAGCGATACACTCAAACAAAAAAAAATTATCGGATTGAGATAGGACTCAACATGGGGATAAGGAATCATATAAATATGCTCCAATTCGTTTAGAAGGTTGTTTATATTTATATATCACAAAGACTACATAAACTATTATTGATTTGTGTAAATGGGCACTTTCTTAACATTTTGAAACTGGAAGCTCTTATTCAGAAGTGAACAGCAAACTTACTGCAGCTCATTTTTCTCCAAAGTGTTTTATTCTCTTAAATTCACCTTGTCATTTTAATTTTTTTTTCCAATAGTTTGCCTCGTTCTGAAAAAATCTTGCAGCTGAACTCCAGGAAACAGGACTGGCAAAAGGGAGCAGTTATTTACATTTTTAATTAACATCAGACCATCAAAATGTTACGTGAACGCAAGTTCTCGAAGTTACAGCGCTCAAAGCGGCGCGATAAAAAAGCGGAACGTGGGCGCGCAGAGAACTAACGGAAATGTACTCGAGCACAAAATAACATCTGCTACCGCTGCGTCGCTCTGCGAGAGGAAAACAAATACCGCCATTACGGAAAGAAAAGAGGCGAGTGTTCGCGCCTGTGAGTTTTAATTCCAGCGCGTTGCGTCTGAAAATTGAATAAAAGGCGGGACGGGAATGGACTCGAGGTGGCTGCTTGAATACGCCAATTTTCCAACCTCCCAGCCCGGCGGGTTCGTTGTTCCGGCTAAGCATTCTCCTGCTAATTAGAGAAACAGGGGAAATTAAAATGCGGAGGACGTTAGGAGAGATGCAAGCGCGAGCAGGGGCGTTATGTAGACAGGGAAAATATATGCGGAATATACAAACACGAAACAACAGGGAGAAGAAGATTGCGCTCGTACAACAGCTTAAAACATTTTGTAATTTCCTTCTCGGTTGAAAGGGGAAGATAGTGAGTAAGTACATACGTGTGTGTGTGTCTATATATATATATATATATATACACACACACATAATACGTACACACATGCGTGTGCACATACACACACACATCTCGTATTAGGCTAGATGTGAACAGAAATATTCCAGTAGTAAATTACCGTCAGAATTATTTCTGTAATATTAAGTGATAACTGAAATACTGCAAAATGAATTCACCCAGTCGAACTATTCTTTAGTTTTATATATATAATATATATATATATATATATATATATATATATATATATATATATATATACACACACGCTCACTCACACACACACACACACACACAAACCCACACAAACATACACCTACGTCTGCGAATAAATGTATTACTTTATTTCAACGATGTGAGCTGTTATTGTGTAATTTCGTTTGAACAAATTCAACAAAATTTTGGCGAATCTACGCATCATAATCTGGTCCAATAAAACAAATTCATATTAAACTTTGCGCCATAAAGAAGAAACCTTGATAAATGTTATCACTGCGAGCATTAAATAAGACACCCACTTCAACAGAAGTGGATGTGTACAACAATAAATGTCTGTCATTTCAAAAAGCAGTTCCCTGCATAAATTATATTTTTAACTTAACGTACGTTTCCTGTTCTATTCAAGAATGCTTATTTGAGAGGAATTTTACCTGCTTTAATATACTTTAATTCCCATTCGAAAATTACCGTTTCACAAACTGTTATGCAAATGATTGGGGTTTAATACAAACCAGGTTGTGAAACCTTTGTAAGTGTATGCAAGACAAGTTTTCTCAGTTTGGTCATCAAAGCTCAGACTGCACAGGAATTGCCTGCGGCGAAGAACGGTTTTTGGTTTTTAAGTACTTCTGAATGTTTGAAATTAAATTGTTGTTACTTTATAAACGATATTATTAACGTAGGCCTAGCAAAATTCTCAATGTAATTAGAGGTGAAGTACAATAAAGTAACAGGATTTGTTACAGGTATATCTAGTAATACATTAGCTTATGTTACAATGTAACTTGTTTACCATTGAGAACTTTGCATGACAAAGCCGGTTTAAAAGTGCATTTCCTGTATCTGATACCAGCATTAAATCGTTATTTACCGTGTTCTATTAGCTAGGCTATTTAATAAATACAAAAAAGAAAAGAAAACTCGAATCATTTACTGCGTTACGGTATACAGTTAATTCAAATTAAATATACAGGCGATTGAAGCTAGTGTAACTATCCGGCTTATCTTTACCTCTTAGAAGCTTGCTGTTACGTTTTCATTCGAGCGTGCTTGTGGAGTTTAAAAAACAACGCTCAATTAATCATTCTTTTGAAAGAAGAGATGCAATTCTAAGTTTAATATAATATTATAAGCTTTTTATGCATTCATAGCAACGAACTACGGAGTTAGCATGCAACGAATGTGGCCGGTCATAAAATTGCAGTTGGAACTGACAATATGAAGTATTGAACGATTGAATAAATATTTAGATTTTCGTGTTATGTCAACTTTCTCTCCAACGATGGTCTTATTTCCTACCTAATTATTTCTCAGCTATAAAACTCTCCTTTCCGGCACCTAAGTGAAATACCTGTAGTTGACCGCCTATAACGAATTGGCCACAAAAAATGAAGTATTCATTTGAATATTTACACATTCTTCGTAGGCCTAGACAGGTAAAGAAATTTCTATATTGCTGCCGTTGGAAATGGGTCTGTACAAATTTACATAAATATAAGTAGCTTCATAAATAGTATAAATATCAATTTCACAAGACGGAAGCATTTATTTTCCCTGGTTTTATAAGCCATATCATTATATTTTGTCCACTATTACACCGAGATGTGCATGGCGATTTTTCTAAGCGGACTATTACTACAGACCGGAAAAATTCGCGAGTTCAATGACCTGCACGCTAGACTCTACAGTCTTTATGTACACATATGCCGATGTCAACTATGTATTGGTTGTCTGTTGTCACAGTGGAAGGCGACGATTGGGTCAGCGTTCTCCAGGAGGTGTGAAACACCGCGCGGACCAATGGCTTAAGTTATATTGACACACGTGTTTTGAATTCTAACTTGTCCCAAAAGGGACCCGCGAATTCTTCAGGTCTCTAGCTATTACGTTATATAATAAAGTTAAGAAGATGAAAGTTCAATAGAGAGAATATTTTCACTCTGAACGGATTTCAAATGTCTGCGAGTAGGCAGAAGATTTCTTAATAAAAAATCTGCAGACAGCAATGGTAAACGCAGCGAACAATAAAATTTAACTTTTCAGTAAATACTGATTTATTAATATTCGTTAAAAAATTTACTAACCTGGACGACGTAAGGGTATAACACAATATTTTGTTTCAAGCAGGGATAAATCCTTTATGCGAGGACTACAATAGACTTTATCTGTAAAATGCAATATTAAAAGTCAATGAGAATTGTTCCCATTCAGAGGACAATAAATATAACAGTTCAGGAGTGATTTTATTAGACTTACTCTAAACAGTGAATCATTTTAGTGACTCTGATTCACGTATTTTCTTATAGTCCGTTTATCTTTCATACGCCATTCTAGTGAAAGGAGAAAAAAAAAGCATTTTTGTAAAAACTAATTTTTTTTTTAACATCGGCTTCAACATATGTTTTACTTATTAGTTTCTAGCAAGTGCAAAGCTGTGTTAGATTCACCCACAAACCAGTTAATTTTATAATATATAAAACAGTTTTGTTAGCGTTACAAAATTATTTTATTGTTACGCCAGAGAAGCCGAGAAGTAACAACAGAAAAGTTTTTGTAATCTATGTAGTTTCACGGTAGCAACAACCGAATTTTCGTACGAGCAACGCAATACTCTGTTAGTTTGTTCACTGTAAGAATTTTTCTGATAAACTTCGTAAACTGTAATGGAAGTTTTAACCTATACACTGCATGGTAATAATATCACACATCAAGCTGTAGATATAGGAATGTTTAGTATCGCTACTATACAAAGTTGGGAACATCCCTACGCAAGTGATTGTTTCCTGAGCATATGTAGGAACGCTACAATGAATGTATAGCGGAAGAAACTACCATTTCCGTTTTTCACTAAGCGTATACACTGGTATGATAAATTTCCGAATAATTTCTTAGAGTGTACGTTTGTTGCCGGAACAATACAGATATCGCTGAAGTAGTTCTGTTTAAATGACTACCTGTTCTGTAGGAGGACCTGAACACACTGTCATAAGAACTACAATCATAGTTACAGACACAATCACAGACAAAACTACATCATGCACTAGGACATTATTTGTAAATTCACCATATCTGCATACGCACAATGGCAAAGCGCGAATGGTAAATAATTTTCCCATACATGTATGGCAACGTTCCTACAGTTGCTCAGGAAACAGTCAAATGCGTAGTTAAGTTCCCAACATTGTATAGTAGATATGCTAAAACATTCCTATATTCTCAGCCCAACATATAGCAGTATTTCCATACACTGTATAGGTTTAAAACTTTCATTGCAGTTTAGGAAGTTTACGACAAATGTTTTTACAGTGTAGATCTGTTGCAACCTGATTGTTGTAGGTATAGTGGCATTGTAGATGGGTTATGGGTGCACAATTTTTGTTCCTACGACCATATATTTTTCACAGTGATATTTGGGGTCAACAAAAACGTTCTCCCTCAACTATTTTCTCCCCTCATTCTTGAAAGTGTGTTAGGGAAACACCACGGGTCTCTTGTTTCTTGTCTTCAGTGTTTCGTCTGAAAAACTCTTTATTTCACGAGGCGCGATTGCTATTCTCGTTCGCAGGTGATGGCAGAGCGCATGCAGTGCGCCAGAGTCTTGGTGGAAAGGTTGGTAATTTTTTTTTTTTTTTCGAATAGGGGAAGGAGTCGGGGCTATTTCGGACGGGGCTACTGCCCCGCCGAGAGAAAAGTCACAGAGACCCTGTCACGAGTTCGACACGCGCACGTACATATACACCCCCTTGCTCACGTCAACGACAACTAAAATCCAGCCCTTCTACACTGTCGAAACTTTTGTGTACACACAGTTCATATAAACAATGCGAAGAAAATTCTAACGGCTGTTCACGGTGAACTGAAACATTTTGAAATCAACATTTGAAAATATCTATTGCCCCTAAGCTTAACAAGTCCAGAAAATTACACCCAGAGGAGGGACAACGCACCATATTCGTGCGTACTGAGCTTAATTATATTTTACATGATATATGTTTCTTACTAGTCTTTTCTAACACGCCTATTTAATCCCTCTTTTCATTCACATTAAACTTTATATGAAATATTAAAATTTATAATAAAAATATCAGTTAAAAACTAATTTAACAAAAAATAAAATACTTTTATATTAACAGAAATACATAACAGTTGTAGTGCGTGACATAATTAGAAAGCACTCAAACACGCCATACCTACATGGGGTGATTTTTCGAAGGTTTCATTCAAAACGTGTGAATATATCGCGAATAGAATACAATATGCCTATAGGTTGTTCACGGGAAAATGAGCATTTTTGAAAGCCCAGCTTAAGATCTACTGGAATGCACGTTGTGTATTCGTCCGCCTTATGTAAAATTAACATTTCTATGGACGTCATCACTTCATTCATGCGTCGGTCAAGTGAAACTGTGAAGTTATTATAAAAGTAAATATTTTACAAAACTGCTCATTTTTACACTCCAATGCATTAAAAAAAAAAAAAACAAAGCGAAAGAAATAATTTAAGTCGGCACAAATGGTTACGTAACACTTTTCATTCCACGTTAAGGTATGAGACTACTTTCCCTCCATCGTTACCAACTTAACTGGGCGCATGCCACTCGGTGCGCCCGTTGATATATATGCAGGTAGGAGAAGTGACTTTTTCTGAAGTTGATTTCAAAAGTGCTCACTTAATTGTGAACAGCTTTTGGACACCAAAGAAATTTGATACTCAACTTTCTAACACTCCTCTTTCTTTACAATGGGAATTTGGTTACAGCGTTGGGCGAACCCCCCCCCCCCCCCCCCCAACCAAGAGAGTTTTTTTACTCGTGTTTGAATCCCGCTCGAATACCAAATACCTATTTGTTAAAAATATTTCAAGCATATAAAATTGTATTTTTATTTTTTGCAGAGTGTTAAATATCTACATAACGAAGATTAAACAACCTCTCCCCCCCCCTCCTGGAACACACTTCTATAAGATAAAAATACAGAAATAAAGTAATAAAATTATTGAGACGTTCCGTGAAATCACGGAAAATTTTTTTAAATGTTCGTGAAGTCCGTTATCAAAAAACAGTTTCCGTAATTTTACGAACATTTCTGGATAATTTTTATACCTGTATTCTCCCCCCCCCCCTCTTCCCGGTTCCACTTAAGCTTACGACTTCTTGCTCCCAGAAGGAAGTAATGTCTCCAAATTTCTGTGATAGTACCTATCTATATGTGCATTTAAATCTTAGACTTACAAAAATTATGTATCTGAAAATAATTATGCAAAGGTTATGAATACTTACAACGTGAAGTAATGAGATACCATATCACTGTTTATCAACCCAGGGGAACGAAACATCTGCTGGTTGAATAGTAAAGGGCGGCGCCTATGCTTTCTCGAAATTTCACGGAGATTTTTCTTAACAGTGTACAAGATGCGTTTCGTCAAAACGCCAAGATGGGCTGTGGAGAGTTAGGAAATGAAGGGGCTGGTAGGGTAGGGGGAAGGAGGATATACTACACGACTCCGGGTACAAACAAACAACCCCATTTCCTTTTCCACCCCTCAGAAGAAAAAATCCTTACCTTCCAACCCTTTTCTACCGCGCGTAGTGCATGTTGCGTGAGGCTGCCCAAAGTTGTGGATGGTACTGTGCGCGTGGCTCCCCTCCCCCCCCCTTAAAATACCACTCACCCTTTTCCTACTTTACCCTAAAAAGTTACCTTACGTAAGACTTCATATTCACCTCGGATTTTAGCGGCAGTTCTGTTTTCAATTGATTCTTAGCCCACTGTGCAAAAATGTTCTCTCGCTAGGCAACACATATTTATGGAGGGAAGCATTTACAGCGTATGGCCAAGAAAGACAGTGTGTTGTGACACTCAGTGTACGTGAATGTCAATTTTCATAGGGAACTAACTATACGTAATTTTCAAAAGTTTCATACAGAGCTCTCAATTATAGACTTTGCAACCCTCTAACCTCTTGAACCAATATCGTTTGTTTATTGGTTGATGCCACTGTGTGTGGTCTTGTATTCAAGAGGCAGTCACAGTACTCATAGTCGTGTTGTGGGCGAACGAGGGGTGAGGGGCAGGGGGAAGGGGTGCTGGTACGTATCTCCACCTCCATTGCAACATGTCACCAAAAAAATTTATAAAATAATATTGGCAATTTTGATTTTTCATTAGGCAGTCTGCGTGTTTGAAACAACCACTAAATATAAAATGGGTTTGTTGTAGTGTAGATAATTTGTAGTGAATGTGTTTAAATATATTATTAACTAATATTTTTAATCTCATAAAAGTGGGTCTTCATTTTGTGGTCGCCACCCCATTACCTGACCATACACTCTAAGAAATTATTCGGAAATTGACCATACTAGTGTATATGCTTAGTGAGAAAGCGAGAATGGTAGTTTTTTTAATTGTAGTGTTCCTACATTTCTCAGAAAACAGTCAAACACGTAGCATAGTTCCCAACTTTGTATAGCAGCGGAGCTAAACATCCCTTATCTGCAACAATTATGTGTGTTAAGTATTATTTCCATACAGTATGAAGGTTAAAAACTTCCATTACAGTTTAGGAAGTTTAAGAGAAATTTTTTTACGGTGTACGTACGCCTACTGCTTCATGCTTATTAACAGTTCAGAGTCATAAGGGACGCTTTTGAAGAACAGCCGTCAATCATAATAGCAGGACAAGGAACATGTGCTTGCCATCTAATTAGCCACAGACTGAATTCGTGAAATACTCTTGGATGGTTATGAAGGAGTAGGCTATATGTGTGTCCTAGCCCACAAATAATCGTTTTGGGATTAATTAATTGTAACTTTTACTCATTAAAACTTTTCCTTATGCTAATAGCTAATCATAGGGGACAAGAGGGAGTTGGGCAAGCATATATACTTCGCTAACTAAATCTATTTAACCTTGCAGTATAGCACTGTTGTGATATTTATCTAAACAAACGTGACTGGCTTGAGGATATTTTAAAACTTTAGTGCATTCGTGAATCTGAGTCGCTGGGCAAATACCATATTTGATTTTGCAGCCGAGAATTCACACTACAGCGCACACGTCGAAACTACAAGCACAGAACCTAAACTGACAGATTGTTTCGGGTGAACAACAGATACTGAGCACTATCTTAGAATATTTGGGTTTAACTACAGATCCCCAGCACAGGCATGACTGCGGAAAATCCATGTCAGAGTCGTTCTCAAGTATACTGCAGATAGAAATATCGCGAGTGGAATGTAGCATAATCCAAAAGAACACGAGGCGAAGAGAATGATAAAATAATCGAAATTCTTTGTCGAAGTGTCAGAGCATTTCGCTCAGAAATTCCAGTATTGCTGTAATTTCATCCCTTAAAATTAAATTTTACTTACAATGACTAAAGCGAGACGCTACTGGGATACCATGTATTGCTTGAATTTACTATATTGATTATTTTGAGTTTTTATTGTGTTGTTTAATATGTATTACACCGCGAGTAATCGCTGTTATAATGTGAAGTTCGGCACATTTTACAACGCAAAGGTGAAGAGAAACGCTTTACGGCTTTAGAAGTTACGTAAATCACCATGTTCACAAGTTTCAGTTGTCTCTTACTGATAAGTACGTTACGATAAATTCACAAAAAGTACGCCCTTAAATATTTTTAAGAAGGTAGAACGAAACCCCCATTTTTTTTGTCAACGTTGCCCTGAAACTACATAAATAGAAATGGCTGTCTTACATGCGAAACCATTATATCATGTGCTAAGCTCAAAGCTTCAGACAACAATAGAAATAGATTTTCCAAACAAAATTTGGAAGCATATTAAAAAAAAAAAAACACCTTCTGCACCATCATAAGGCGTTTGATTCAGACTGCAAGTGGACCGTTCAATGTAGGTTAACTTAGATATAGGCTGTTCACGGTAAAATTGTCAGTTGTAAAAGCCCCACTTAAGATCTACTTGTATGCTCGTTGTGTATTCTTCCACCCTATGTAAAATTAACATTGCCAATGGCCTCATCACTTTGTTCATGCGTCGGTCAAGTGAAACTGTGAAATTATTAAAAAAGCAAATATTTTATAAATATGCTAATTTTTACACATTGAAGCGTTAAAAAAACACACAAAGCGTATAAAATAATTTGAATTATCACAAATTGTTACCTAACGCTTTTTATTGGGCATTAACATATGGAACTACTTTCTATCCATCGTTGGCAACTTTACCGGGCGCATGTCACTCAGTGCGTCCATTAAAATTCATGCAGGCAGGGCCAGTGACATTTTACTAAGGTAGTTTTCAAAAGTGCTCACTTTATCGTGAACAAGCTGGCGAGGCAACCGATATGCATTAAAGTTAGAAACGTGATTTTCGTAAAGCTACATCTCACACCCAAGATACGTAAAGTTAGCCAGAATGTGACAAATTCGTGTGGACGAATACATGCTTTCCCCACCCCTCCTATTTACATCTTAAATTTACGTCTGTAACTTAGGAACCGGATTCTCTTTAAATAACTTTAAAAACAAGTTAGATTTTAAAATCAATATACTTGTGTACATAATCTATTTTAAAGTAGCAAAAACACTATCTATTTTTCGTTCACAAGGCTCAAGGATTTGTTTGTCCGCGTATCTTTTACGTAATTTCATTTTTACATGACAATGAATGTAAATAATACATTCAAAAAGATATTCGAGTGAAAATGTCGTTGTAAAGTAAAATATAATGCACCATCTTCTAATTAAAAATACTTTTTTGTATTTTCAATTAGGCCTATAGGCTGTTAAGACAGCGAAAGAATTTTCTAGGAATTCTGAAATAAATTTGGGAAGGAAAAATATTAAATAAAATCCAACACTTGGAAGAAAACTTCAAACCGAGATCTTGACTTGAGTTAAATTTCGTTTGCCGGTATTTTCCCTTACGCAGCTTATTCTAACTCCGTATTCAAGCAGAATCGGCCCAATTTGTCCGCGGCAGTCTTACCCGACGTCGTTCTGAACCGACGATTGGCAGCACACTGGCCAACAGCCAAAGCGCCGCTGGAATTTTCCTGGAGCGAGGAAGGAGCTGTAAAACTTTGCGAACACGACGAAAAATTGGCACGCTTATCCGAGGGCCCCACCCACTCTGGTTTGAGCTCGGCTGCGCGCGAAATTTACACCCGTGAGTGAAACACGCAATAACAAGAAGAGAACTGCCAGAGGAAAAGAAAAAAAAAAACACCAATGTTTGTCTGCACTTGGGTGTCGTACAATGATCTACCGAAGTCTGGAGGAAAATAGTAACATTACTGAGCGATGTCCTGAGAACAAAGAATTGACTTAGACTTGTCACGTGTGATAAGTTACCGAAAAAATGTTCTTTCAAAAATATTTTAAAATCAACTCTTGCGACATTATCGATTCCTAAGTGAAAGTTAAAAAACATATATTGTGTAAATTTATTGATTTTGCCCAAATTACCAGTGTAATATTTTGTTGCTTCCAGAGAAAGATTATTAAACATGCAGACTATAATTATATAAGCCCATAGGGGTATAGGCATATATATATATATATATATATATATATATAGACACACACACAAACACGTCAGGCTGTGTACAAGTGGAAAGATTATTAAAACTCCTTTGCGAAAATTTACAATTTTTTTTAAAGGTGTTGTTGAATAACTGGCGGTGTAAGCGGAAAGCAATTAATATTATTCACAATGAATTGTGACATATGTATTGACACATAAACGCAAATGTTTTTAGAACATTATGTTGCCAGTTTCGGAATTGTTTATTTTAGGATATTATATTTTTTAATTAAATAGACTTAAATTGTTTATGATATGGTGAGACTAGTGCACTGAATATTGACAAGTATCTGAAAGGCTGTCAACGCGACGACTTACTCAGTATCTTATAGAAACTAAACAACTAGTTCGGGATGTATCCCATTGTACTATGATTTCAAAGAAAATTTAATAACTAATAATAAAGTGGGTTAGCTGTCAAAAATTCTTCCATTTTTCTTGCGAGACGAAAATCCTCATCTTAAATAAATATTTTAGTTTATTTTAAAACGGAGAAAAGATTCCACGTAATTCAGTAAAAAATTGTATAAAATTTATGGAAGTGGCGGGAGTTAACAAAAATACATCTGAAACATTATTGCATCTGCCGAAACGATCGTTCGTAAATAAAAAATAAAAAAAGTGTTTTATTATCCTATTGCATAGATCTATCACAATACATTATAACATGTATCAATTTAAAATCCAATGAAATTTAAAATAAATATCTTTTCAGCTAATAAAATTTACACACGTCCTCAAGTTGCATGTATTATATTCGATTAATATTTAGAACAGTATATAATTGTTTTAAATGTAGTACTTTTTTCTCTTAAACCAAAGCATTTTTGGGGGATTTCTTCAAATTTGGAAGTCTCTGAATTTTTAAACTAAGTTAATTCTATACTTATCTTGATCGTGGATGTTTTTAAAATTTTTACATTCTCATCCACATCTATGAAGTCCAATTAAAAAAAAAAGCATGGAGATGTAAGTAACGTAACGGTACCTTTCCACAATCGGATCAAATTTTAGTTGTGCAAAGATCGGTAGTGTGACGATTGATAATAAAGAAAATTGATGATAGTGAAAATGTCCAAATGACCTGGCAAGATGAAGGTTCTTCGAGGCCCTTATGAATTCGTCGCGTTAAATGTATGAGTAATTAATATTAACATGCCATTATATTTTTATTCCATGTGTAGGTTACGAAAACGACTATTTCAAATTGTCGCCACACAGGCGTAGATATGTAAAATTTTTCTATGAGGGCATGAAGTTATAGAAAAAATCCTTATATATACATTATCAGAGTAAGTGATTGAAAATTATGAAATCATAAAAACCACCCTGTGCTCATTTTTAAAATATAATAAAAATAGTAACGTTATAATATAATACTTTATTGCAATAGTCCAACCGATTTACTTCTTGAAGAAAGAACAGTCAAGAATAAAAAAGTTTGTTTCGACACATGTGTCAGTAGGCAGTTATGAAAATTAATTCTCTGAGATTTTAATAATAGTTTTATGTTGTATGAAATAATTATATTGGCTGTTGTTTTCTCTCCAGCTGGAAGGGTTTTACTTCAAAAGGCAAAAGTATCAATCTCGTGTTTCTTGCTATTTATGATCGCTAGCTACGTGCGTCAGATCTGTAACTGGACAATCTTCGTTAAGTGACGTTCACTTTATAATTGCAGAGATATAAAACATTTTATGTACGCTCTGAGCAATTGTTCGCAAATGCACCCCATTAGTGTATACGTATAGTGAAACAGCGCGAAAGGAAAAGTTTTCTCCCGCACACATCCATGTCAGCTTTCCTGCATTTGCTCAGGAAACCGTCAAATGAGCAATATTGGAGAGTGGGAAGATATGGGTGGTTCCTAAAGTCGGGATCTTGAGAGTCGATGAGGGTGAAGCGAGGTGAGTGCAAGTGAGGGCGGGGGGAAATGGGATAACCCCGAGAAAACACGCTGACCAACAGCATCGTTTGGAACGATTCCCACTTGCGAAGATCCGAGGAGCGACCCCGCCGGGAATCGAACATTGGTTCGCATAGGGAGGCGAGCACTCTTACCACTACACCACAGCGGCCCTTCTAATGCTTAGAGAAATACCCCAACTTTTGGAATCATTTCCATACTATGTACAGACTAAACGTCCCATTACAGTTCAGGAAGTTTACTACATAAACTTTTTTACAGTGGTGCACTTCGACATTCTGCGTTACAGGTGTATTTTAATAATAATATTATTATTAGATCGTCTTTATTTGGTGCAGTTAAGATATATCTGCCTTCAATTACACTGAACCATTTTCACATTTTACACTTGCTTAATATTCTGACGTGACCACATTTTTGTTTGTTATTTGTACTTGTCTAAATTATTTTCTCTCCCCGATTTTCGGGGACGGTAGGAACCCTACTGGTCTATACGACTCAAACACGCCCTTGATCGTCACAAGCAAGCGAGATGCGTGGTTCTTCCAACAAGGAGGAACCTCCTGAGACAAGCAACCTTGTTCCCGCGTCTGGAGCAAGACGGAGAACAAAGCTAATTATCCTAAGCTGCGCGCGCTCATACTAACGCCCTTATTAGCAGAGGCTGCAAAACATTTCGAGCGCCCTCGTTTCTACTGAGGCGTAAACTTAACGAAATGGTGTTTGCCGCGCTGGAGGGGTCTGAAGGGAGAGGGGGAGTTGGTTCGTTCGACGGGGGCAGGGTGTGGCAACCTGGACAAAGCCTTCCATGCCGAAGACTCCGCGCTGGAGAAGTGTTCCGCTGGAACGAGCACAGACTGTGGAGACTGCGCGCCTGGACTGGTTTGCAAGCACGTGACAGCTTAGCGTCTTCACGGGATAATTAACGCCGACTCCTACCTTACCGTGAAAAAAAAAAAAAAAAAACTATAGCCCATTCATGGTTACATCGCACTTTTCTGAAGTTCTGATAAAGTTCTACTTCCAGAATATGCAAAAAAAAATAAAAATTATCTGCGTCTAGAAAATTACATCACTGGGACAACGCACCGCATTCGTGCACATTCACTTTGCGCTTTTGAAATCAACCTTAGAAAAAAGTTACTGCCGTGCCTGCATACACTTCAACGGGCCCACTGAGTGACACGCGCCCGGCAAAGTTGGTAACAATAGATGGAAAGTAGTTCCATATCTTATCGTCAAATAAAAAGTCTAAGGTAACCATTTGTGATCATTTAAATTATTTATTTCGTTTACTGTTATTTTAATGTATCAGATGTGTAACAATTAGCAAATTTGTAAAAAGGTTTACTTTTATAATAATTTCATTGTTTCACTTGACCAACGCGTGAATAAAGTGTCGAGGCCCATGGCAATGTTAATTTTACATAAGGTGGAAGATTATATAACGTTCATACAAGTAGATCTTAAGCAGAGCTTTCAAAAGTGCTCATTTTGCCGTGAACAGCCTTTTAATAATATTTTGAATAAGAACTAGTTCTTGCTAGATATTACCAACACACATTTTGTCACTATTTTAAATCATACTAACTATAAATGGAATATTGCAATTTATAGATAAATAGTAAATAAAATTTCAGTTCAACCAAAAATAGAGTACTTTAATGTTAACACAAGGATAAAACGCTTACGATACATAACATAATTGGGAAACAACAAAATACTTCATATATGGTGTGAGTTTTCTAAGGTTTCATTCAAAAAGTGTTGAGAAATTGCGAATAGACTATACTATAGGATAGTGATCCGCGAACGCCTGGTTCTCCTTGAGCTTCAAGTCAGCATTCAGCAAGCGAAGCTTAATTTCATTTATTTTACTTCCACAATAAAAATGCTATAATTATGCTGTAACTTTTTTTTTTTTGTTTTTACTAAGTTGGTTTTTGCAAATTTTGTTGCGAACTAAACTCCAGATAGTAACGATTTGTTTAGTGGCAAATAAAAAGTTTGTATAACGGCTGTTCACGATAAAGTGAGCAGTTTTGAAATCAACCTCTAAAAAATGCACATATTTTAACGGCCACAGCGAAGTGGAATGCGGCCTGTGGGGTTGGCAACGACGGATGGAAGATAGTTCAATGTTTTAACGTTGAATTAAAAGTGTCAGGTAAACATTTGTGAGGATTGAAATTATTTATTTCGTTTCCTGTTATTAATTCACATAAATGTAATCATAAGCAATTTTGTAATACGTTCACTTTTTATAATTATTCCGCAGTTCCACTCGACCGACGCATGAATAAAGTGACGAGGCCCATGGCAATTTTAATTTTACGTGGGGTGGAAGAATACACAACGCGCCTACAAGTAGATCTTAAGCAGGGCTCTCAGAAGTGATGAATTCGTCGTGAACATCCTATACATGAAACGATTTCCTTAGCTTATACCAAAGAAACAGTTGAGGGTCCAGAACAATGTACACCATATCAAAGGGGTCAGTGAAATCACGAACTTTAAGGACGCCTGCTCTAATACACATTCATAATGATGTGCATGAGACCGGTACATGCGTCAGTCCAGGGTTTCCAGTGTACTAGTAGGTCTCCAGGGTTTCCAGTGTACTAGTAGGTCTCCAGGGTTTCCAGTGTACTAGTAGGTCGGCGAGTAAAGTGTCAGCTGACCAAGGTCACGTTCTGGGGTTTAACATTGGTTAAGTCGCCAACTATTTTCAATATTTTCTAAACTACGTATTATAATTCAACGTAACGCACAACGGAAATCGTGATTGTTTTACACAAAGCCCTGCGAAAAAAGTTCTTTTCGCATTAACATTTGCATCCTTCCAACAAATTCACTGTTTCATGATACCGTATTGTTTTGTTTGAGCGAAACAACAGTGTGCATGTTTAACATACCGCGACACTTTAAGTATAATCATTTGTTTGATCAACACAATATTATTATGACACTATTTGAATATAATAATTTTTAACGGGAACAAATACGTATTATTTGTAGCTAATATTTCTTTCTTTCACTACTCCCTGACGTTGCGTGTTCATTAGTTATTCAGTGAAACTGGATTATCTTCTAAATAATATTTTATTACTACTATTATGCAGAGTTATAAGGGTTTAAACTGTGATATTTCTTCGCTTTGATTCTTTTTAATTATATCTGAAATTCTGCAAGCTACGGCATTGTCACGTTCCTTTTTATTTTTTATTTTTGTTAGTGGATACGCAACAGTCGACAAATTAGATGCAAATTAATAAAAAAAAAACTTAAAAACTAACTTATTTGAACATTCCTATCTATTTATGTGGCGAAAATAAATCCCAAGTTAAAAAAAAAATTATCAGACGTATTAAAAATATAAAACTCTCTTGTTGGGCTATTAAAAAATTCAAATAATTAGTCACTAAACTGTGAAAATATAGGAAATTTTAATTAATTCCGTTAAAATTAATTCATAAAATTCTGTTGTTTGAAAATACCACGTGGTTTTTATACAAGTGTACAGACTTTAATTTAAAGCAGAAGACGTCTACGTAATTAATGCAAGTAAAAATATTTTTATGTCAATGTTATGAACTCTCAGATTGTACTAAGTAAATCTTGATAAAATATGTTCAATAAATTTACTAAATAGTAGGGAAAACTATACCATGATATATTTGTCAACTTATTTTCTACTACTACTCATATTTCTATATAATAACTACCGCGCTAATGTCAACAAGAAACAACCCTGCACAGAGGACAAAAATATAAATTTAACGTCATGGTATTATGTTCAATATTTTTTTTTTTTTTTTAATATCTGATTATAGGCAATAGTCTGTAAAACAATTTTCTAAACAAATTCTTGAGAAAAAAAAAACAAATATCAATATAGCATACCAACGTAGGTACTTATAACGGATTCTGAAATTACACCTACTCAATGCCTTGTAAGAAAAGTATTATTTTCTGAATTCCAAATTGCGTAGATTGAGAGAATTCTGTTTGGTATATGCTATGCACATATTGCTCAGTAAATTTTATCACAGGCATCGACACTTATAATAAAGCGGCGTATTATGTTGTTAAAAATAATTTCCATTATTATTCATGGTAAGTATCTCCATTAGATACGCACGACAACTAAAAACAGTACGTAGTAACAAAATGATGCTCGTTATATGCACAAACAGTATGCCCTTTTCATACCTGCCGCCTAAAGCCTTATAAGAAATATAGTCTTCATTCTGTTACTCGTTTTTGTGACAATCGTAAACGTAGCAGTTTACGACTTCGAGGACTGCACCCTGCAGTGAGCGTTAGCATTGCAAGTTGTTTCAACATTCATTTATGTCGCATTGAAATACACATGTACAGTTTTACGAGGTGGGCACAAATTCTGAGCAACAAAAAATGACTTTGTTACTATCTCATCTACTGTATTTCGCATATTATTTATTACACGTTTAGAGGCTCGTGATTCTATCACATTTCAACCACAATGAAACGGATTACATGTTTTAAATATGTAACAGTGACATTATACCTATAGCCTATTGCACTCACCCACGTTAATATGAAAGTTGTCTAATGCAAATAAACTTGTTTAGAAAAAAAAATTTAAACAATCCAGTACAATATTTTTTTTGGGTGGGGGTGATATACATAGCTAATCTAATTTCAAATATTTAACTTTACAAAATGTAATTTGCTTTCTAAAACCCTGCTGTGGGTTTTTGCGAAGTTTGTGATTCGTATTAAAGCCAATAAAATCTAATGTTCCTATATACAGTTTTACTTGACTTGATAACAGAAGGAAAAATTATGATCATAAGAGTTAGAACTTATGCAATTACACGTGTTAAAATAATTTCTTCGTGAAAACATGCCTCTTAGTGCTTTGAAAAAAACTGGCTGGTCTACAAACCTACATAGCAAAAGTTATACTCTAGTTACGCAGTGGTGAGAAAATCATCGCACATCTCCTTTTCTTGATTTATTTCTGTTAAGTCAAATTAAAAGTTCCTGTTAGCTGAAGTTTTATACCGAAGATGTAAGGTATAATTTGTAGCGTAACTTATAAGTGATTAAAATGTAAAATGCATTAGCAATAAATACCTCGTAGATATATACTTCATCCTTAAAAAAGAATGAATGAAATAACTAAACTGGAAACAGGAAAACTGATTCATCAAAAGAGTAGGTACACTTAGTGAATCCGTCTAAAACTATTTCTCCAATTACGATTCATCATAATTCAGGCCATTTCCGCATTTACTTATGTTCCCTGTTGAATTTTTTAAGTGATACCTGTGCATACATGTGTCAGTAACGAAATTTTGATTTAAAACTCGATACGTCCTATTGTAGACCGAGATCATTTAACAGCCATACGTCAAAGAGGGTTTGAAATGAATCTTTTTGTAAAAATATCCAATAAAGTCGCATTCATTTTATGTAGCGTTTTATTACATAAACTATTATTAATGCACTACAAGAGCTTCTTTATCTTAATAAATATGAATTTTCGTTAGGCTATAGATTTTTTTAATGGATGAGCGTGAAAAAATTAAGATAATTATCGTTTATAATTTGTTTGTTAGTTATTTTCCTTTATTTCTGGCTGAACGTGTTGCACGTAATGAACTTAGTTGAAACAAGCGAAATGACTGAACGTAGGCAGCAATATAAACATTTCAGATATAGAAAACAATTATACGCTCTAGACCAGAATTACTTAAATCATTTAGTGAAACAAGTGAAACCAACTGGTTCTGAATAGATAAAGAAATGCATGAACTGGGAACCTTTCACCATACCAACTGCCACCCTGAAATATCAGTCAAACAGTTTCTCTTACGTGCATTCCTTGCATGATACCAATACCAACTGCCACCCTGAAATATCAGTCAAACAGTTTCTCTTACGTGCATTCCTTGCATGATACCAATACCAAATCAAAAGATACTTCATATTGCACTGCACTGTAAAAAAAATTGTTATTTTACACGAATGTACGTGGCAGCACAATCCCCACACATGTTCGTGTATTTTTGCACGTACATGTGTACGTGTAATTTTACTTTGTGTCCCATGTATTTTTTACAAATACAATGCCAGTGTAATTTCACTATACTTGTTATTCTTTTTACTTATCATTATGTTCAATTACACGTACTCGTTATGTGTCATTTTGCGTTATTTGTTACCAATATCAATCCACATAATGAAAATTTACACAAACTTTGTTAGTGTAATTATATTATACCTGTCAGTTTCTTTTACGAATCATTACATTAAATCACAAGTACTCTGTACATGTTATTTTATTATACCTGCTACTAATTTTCTACCATACATTGTAAATTAACAGAATCATTGTTATGGTAATTTTACTACACCAGTCTGTTACTGTTTAATGTTCATCGTACCTAATTACACGTGCACTGTAGGTGCAGTATTACCATACCAGTGTAATTTTAACTTATTATGATGTTAAATAACATGCATTCCGTGCATGCAATTTGACTATGTAAATTATATATTTCCTGCCACATGCTGTAAATTTACACAAACATCGCAATTGTAATTTAAAAACCAGCATATACTACCGTGGGAGTTTCGATTTTCTTTTGTGTTCGAAAGGAGTTCGAAGTAGCTCTACTTCCTACCGCTAGATCTCATGTTTTTAGCAAATACTTGTAGTTATATTTAAATTCACAGGAACATTAGCGTAAAATTACAAATAATGTACTCGTTTTAGGAAATTTCACATAAAAATATATAGTTACCGTAAATTTGTATGTGTAAATATTCCTCTTGTCCTTTCGAATATGTAATTTTACGCCCTTGTTAATGTCAATATAGGAGTACACTTGTGTATTTTTTTACTGTAAGATGGTACTACATTTTGAGTGAAATAGGAAAACATGTAATTTTACACTGATGAACGTGTTTAATGCAACATTAGCGTGGTTGTAAAAAAGCACAAGCTTAGGTTTTTAGTGTCATGCATTAGTGTATTTTTACACATACTTTTGCAAGTACAATTTTACACCCTTTTAAATGCCAATATTTGTGATTTTTTTTCCAGTAAGATTGTACTACCTTTTGAATGAAATAGAACAATATGTACTTTTACACCGATGTACATATTTTAATACAACATTGGCGTGGTTGTAAAAGTACACAGATTTGGGTTTTAATAGTTCATGTTCGTGTATTTTTACGCGTACTTTCAAAAATGTAAACTTTCCTCCCTCTTATTGTTAATATACCTATGAATTTGTGTTTTTTTAAATAATATCGTTGTACTATGTCATGAATAACGTCGTACATTGCTGTCAATTTACACGTACTGTATTTGTTTTTACAAATTACACACAGAAAATGTAAAATTACCAAAAGGTTGTACATGTATTTTTACAGTATACATACATTTCTCTTCCCCGAATTTTTCACTATGTTCGGGCTACGCCTATGGAACAGACTTCCACAACCACTGTGTGATAAAAAAAAAGTCAATAGTTTTCATTATAATAGTTTGGGCTCTCCTACCTTCGCATCTGAGGATAGAGTTTGTATTTGTGTATGTTATATGTGTTTGTTTTGTTCATTTGTCTAGTAATACACTGTCTTATAGTCATTAAATTGAGTGATTAATTGTTATATTGCAATACCTATTTGAAATCTGTTGTAGTAATATTGTGTGTTAATAACATCATAACTATTATAATTTATCATGCTGATTTTAGTTTCTACACTGATATTTATAACTTTATTAATTGAATAAATATGTACAGTATGTCTAAATTCCATGGTACAGTTTGAGAAAAGGCGGTAAGGCGTGAAGGTTCGACCTCACGTCTTAAGCTGGATTTACAATAAACGGACAGTCCAACAAAACAGCTCTGACACAGACGAAAATTTTGCATCAACCTATCCGGAGCAAGGTCACCGCGACAAACGCAGCCCCGACAAAAGTATATTATATTTCTACTTTAGTCGGGTGTCGGACTGGTCGGCCTCGCTTGGCAGTAGAAAAAAACAGAATTATAACCTTACGAAACAAAATGTTGTGGGGACTTCACTACTGTGGTAAATTTAACATTAAGAGTATGTTTTTTACGTGCATATCCTGGTTTTATTGTAACAGACAGCTAATGAATTGACGAAAATATACATTCGTAGAAAAATAACTTCTCCAAAATCGCAAAATACTTCTGGTCAAAACAAAATAGTGTACAATGATATGTGATGTCTTCACACTCCATAGCAAGTTACTGGCAATTATACGATTTTGCCGAAAGCCACGGAACACTAAGGAAACTGTCGTGGTACTGTAAACATTGTACTAATTTTGGTGGTGGAAAATGGTCGGGCTGTAACGTCGTGGCTGACTGTCGGGAAGACCTAGTCGGGGCATTGAAAATCCAGCATTATGTAGAAATGATACGTTTTCTTGTTATAATTTCAGTTTCAGAGTGATTTTGAGAATTACCGCCTATAGAAAGTTTACATTTTACGAGTTCTTAAATACTTCGTGATTCTTATATACTCATATTTTACTAGGTATACGTGTTATTTAGTAATCGTAAAAAGGCTGTAACATACTAATACTCCAAAGTTTATGTTATGATATTTCTGAAAATAATTACGTTGAGAGTCCGGGTATCATGTCTGTACTACACAGTAAATTAAATAGTATAATTTTGATAGTGGAATTTTTTAAAATAATATTTTATAAAAACTTAATGAAAAGGAAATGAGAAGAATCCGGTATAAATGATGATGCTGAGCCTTAACTGCGTGATTAATAAATAATTATTATTATTTCTTGTGAAAATTACTCGAATACAGTGGACATTATCTAAATAAGTGAAATGCCACTACTCAGTGAGCGGCTGCTGATTTCAAACGTATGTTCAATGATTTGAACGCGTTTCGACTGTTTCAGGTTTAGAGTGTACCATTTCAATTTTTTTTTTCTTGTCCGGCTATTTCGGAATGCCTGGCGCTGTCCAAAGTGGGGGATGAGCTGGCCTGTGTTTCAGATACGAGCCTGTAAAGCCCGAAATGTTTACGTTCGATAATGTTTGTGCTTGCAGGTTGTGTCGTATCTCAGGGAGCGTGTTCGCGTCGACGCGAAGAGCGGAACTTCTGGCGGCAAGTCTTCCATACAAGTGCAACGAAGAGCTTGTTCTTCTGCTCTCACGAGCAGAGCAAGGGCACGCCATCTACGGGTTCCTCCAGTCAACGACGGCGACGGTGATGGATATCGCAGAAGCCTCAGAAGATCCTGCCAGTCACCCTCACATGCCACCCGTTGGTTTTCCACTCTAAAGAAATTATGTGCGTTCCTTGAAAGAAAAAAAAATCATAATCGTGGACTGCTGAGTTCGTTCTGTCACAAGAAATAATGCTGAACACATCCCAGTCTTTACTAAAAATGAATGCCATGATTTACTTCTTCTTCTACTGAAAACCAGTCACCACAACCAATAAAAGGAATATATGGAAATAATTTGTTCGCGTTTATGGAACACCTTTTATAATCCACCTCAAAATCTCATTTTCCTTAACTGCACACATTTTTAACGTAAGCATGGTAGCTTAGTTAAAAAAGAAAGTAGGTCTACCATTTGGGATCTTATTTAAAGTGAAATATTATTGTCTACACAAATGGATTTCTTTTTTGCTTTTAAAGTATTTTTTTTACTAAGGTAAAAACTGGAGTCGTAGTGACGAATTTTTAAATCTAAAAGTTAAACATTTTTACTTCATTAAGAGTGTTCCGGCAACGTTAATATCAAGACGCAGTTGGAATAATATCATTTGGATTTAAAGTTGAATGCAAACACAGCTTGAAAAATGATAATTCGACAGTGATACAACTATCAACTTAAAATAAATTAATTCGACTTGCATCGTGCCTGAACTCAAAGCGTTTCGCATTCTAAATACTCTACTTAGTTTTCGGTTTTTATCTTATATATTTAAAATATAAGTCCATTATTTACGTACAGACCACAGAATATAAAGTCTGGGGAATTTTTAAATTCATTTATCAGATTTGGGGTGGAAAAAACGCCCGGGGTAGAAAAAATTACTACCGCGGGCGTGTGTACACTTAAACGCTTAACAGGAGGGATTAAAAACACTGGTCCAGTGAGATACGAAAAATTCGTCCGAACGGACACCCTCCCAATTCCTAGTCGCCATTTTTACCTACCGTCGTTTATCAGCGACATTCACTTTCAGGTTCGGCTCCGCGCGGACACATTTTACCCTCCATCCCCCACACACCATCCCTTCCAACTCTTTTAAACCTTTAATCCTTTATCCCATCTCTACTACCCCTTCTCTTCCGCCACCGGTTCGGAACGCATATGTGGGCAGTGCACCTATCGTTTATCCCCATTCCCCTTCTCCCGCTGTTTTTTTACCCCCCGTGGCTATCCGACGGGGGGTGATCCTTATAAATGAATTTGGAGGGGGTGTGGGGTAGGGGTTGTCTCCGGGGATCATCCAGAACCCCTCCTCCACCACGTGACTGGCCAGCGGACGGCGATGAAACATGCAGCCCGCGCGATCCGCAGTCTGCGTCAATACGGTAGTCGACGCATGCGCGCCGACGCGCCCGGCCAATGGCGTTCCCTCGCGACCACCAGCGAAGCCGAGCGGAAGATCGGCGAACTAACACCTCCAAGAGGGTGCGAGGACGCCCTCTTCCATCTCGGTGGCTGCCCAACGTGCCGCAGCGACATTATGATTTACGCGGCGTTCGTGGATATTTTTTCCCCCGTCCCCCAAGGAAAAAGGAAATTCCCTTCTTGAACGCGAAATTTGTATTCCGTGAAGCGTACGCGGCTGCGGCGCGCAGAGCTGCTGTCGGAATAGGTTTTTTTTTTTTTTCGAAGAAGGAAGGGGTAGAGAAATTCCTTCCGCATGTTTGTTTCTGAAGAAATGTAAAATAACGTGACTTCCTTGTGAAGGAAAAAAATATTCAGCTGAGGAAGGCGGAGAAAAAAAAATTGTCAGGAACATTTCATCAATATTTCTGAAATAGGCCCTGAATTATTTCTAAATATTTTTTTCGACTTTAAAAAAAAAATCGTTTCATTCTTTTATCAATTGTTTGTCTCGTAAAATATGTCCCAGCTAAATATGAAACATCTATGCATTTTCTGACGTAATAAAATGAATTTCGTCATTACAAGATACTAATCATGCCGGTTGTTGCAGAGAAGCATTTTTTTTACGGAACCGTACGTATATCATCGTAATGCTCACTGACGCCCCATGTACTGTTATCACGCATGGAAAGGGTTTCTTCTATCGACTGGATGATGTTCTTCTGATGTGTTCAAATCTCTTCGTAGACTTATTTTGTGTGCAACATTTCCTGTTTACGAGTGAAATTACTACCTAATTACTATTGTATTTAGATGGAAAAGTTAACTTTTATTCTCGATTCTTAACTAGGCCACCCGGAACGTCATTCTCAAGCGAGAAAATGAAGGCCGACACACGGGAATACGTTAACACCCTGCTGTTTTGTTGCACGTGAGTTGGGCGCTTGTCGATGCTTAAGATCTACTTGTATTCACGTTGTGTGTTCTTCCGCCTTATATAAGATTGACATTATCATGGGCCTCGTCACTTTGTCCATGCGTCGGTCCAGGTGAAACTGTGAAATTATTAGAAAAGGAAATATTTTACAAATCTGCTCATTTTTACACTTCGATGCATGTAAAAAAAAAACACGGAGCGAAAGAAATAATTTAAATGGATCAGAAATGGTGACCTAACACTTTTTATTCGACGTTACGACACGGTACTACTTCCCACCCATCGTTGCCAACTCTACTGGGCGTATGTCACTCAGTGAGCCCGTTAAAATATGTGCAGGTAGGGGCAGCGACTTTCTTCTAAGGTTGATTTCGAAAACTCTCACTATCGTGAACAGTCTTTACCTGCATGTATTTTAACGGGCGCCACGATTGGCATGCGCACAGTAAAGATAGACACAACGAGAATGGAGAGTAGTTCCATGTCTTGACGTCGCATTAAAAGTGTTCGGTAAACATTTTTCAATGCTAAAATAATTTATTTTTCATTCCTGTTTTTCAATTGCGCATGAGTTTAAGAATCAGGAAACTTGCAAAATATTTACTTTTCTTATAATTTCACAGTTTTACTTGACCGACGCATGAACAAAGCAATAGCCTAAGGCTTATGACACGTTAATTTTACAGACGGCGAATAATACACAATATACATACAAGTAGGCCTAGATGTTAAGCAGGCCTATCAAAAGTGCTCAGTTTGCCACGAACATACGAACAACCCTTAACTATTATGTGGTGAGTTGGTGCGGGAGGGGGCGGGGGAGAGAGGATGATACGTGTAGATGATGGAAGGATGCTACTATAATCTATTCACATTTACTTCACACTTTTCTGAAGCCCTGCTATAGTTCTGCTTTCAGGGTATTCCTCCGCCTCGTGCAACCTAAGCTCAACTAAGTCTAGAAAATTATATCAAAGGACAACGAACGCACCGAATTCGTCGCACTCAGCTGTAATTATATTTTGCATGAGAACTATTTCTTACTAGGCGCTACCAACTCACGTGTATTGTTACTGTTTTGTATTCGTATTTATTAAAATGGTATATTATAATTTATAAATAAAATATAAGTAAAATTTCAATTTAACGAAAAATAAAATCCTTTTATGGTAATAAAGGTATCATGTATCATGTGATACATAGCCTATGTAGGAGATAACCAAACACGTATTATATGGGTTAATTTTTAAAAGGTTTGATTCAAAACGTGTGAAGAAACCGCGAATAGACTATAAACGATTTGATATTGTACGGGAACAGGAAGGGAGCCGAACAATTTCGCACGCAATTCGACGTCTGCTGCAGATACATGTATTTTTAAGTTGTCGACCAGCCAACATACAATAAACTTGACGAATTTTTCCGTCGTCCTATTGTAGACAAGCAGATATTTGAAGTCATCCGACCGTCTACGGAGGAAGAAAAGAATAGGGGAAAAGAGACTTTAAATATCACGACAGCGTGAAATCCTATAACATTTTGAGTAACACGCTGCAACTTTGACAGAAGGCATCTCGCTAATTGTGAAATTATCAAATATTTTTTTTAAAACTAAAAATACGCAAATGTCAGAAACCTTCATCAGTTGCAGAAATGTAAGCAAATGAGTGGAAATGAGTGACAATCGTTCTACTGGAGATCTGTGATTGTTAACTTCTTATTCCTGTGTCTGAATTTCACTGGTACCTACACAGTTCGCTGTAAGTCGTACAAGATTCGCAACGTTGCATAATTGTATGGGAATAAACACGTCTAACATCTTGTCTTCAACATGTGGCTATGAATACCAGAGGAATGCACTGATTCTTTATTAAATAGGGTAATCTACCTGTCTATAGGTTATCTTCTATTTTTTTAATTACTTGCAAAGATTAGTATTGCGCTGATTGAAGTCACGCATTTGACGATAAAACGTGACCTCATGTACTTTAATACATTTTGGTTTATATAGTACCTACTTCCTATGCTGGTGATTAATGCTTCAGACTCGCATTTGGCTAGAATTTACGTAGAAATTTGTATCATTTTGCGGGAAACACAAAACACTTCCCTTGCCATTAAACATTTCGGTTGTAAAGTAACAGGCATCGTCGTGCTTAGTTAATAAGTATTTACAATAAGTGGAACATCTAAATTATTTTATTACCCCTTTCCCTTCCAAATATGTAACTAATTTGTGACCCCATGGATTCTGTATTTATAGAAACACAACACTAAACTAAAATGTAAGTTGCGCATGATTTCTGACAAATTCAAAGAAACGTACTTCTTTTTTAAAAAAATATCCTGGTAGCTACAAAATATTTTGTATAATTTCACCTGCCAATTTTTAATGCAACGTATCAAAAATATTTAATGTTGTGACAACTAGGATATTTATAAATGGTTACAATATAAATGCTTATTTTTAATCACTAAATAATAGTTTACGGCGCTATAATTTGGCTTTCACTACACAAAATTTTTTTCGGT
Organism: Dryococelus australis; assembly: GCA_029891345.1. NCBI lineage: Eukaryota > Metazoa > Arthropoda > Insecta > Phasmatodea > Phasmatidae > Dryococelus > Dryococelus australis. Next base: position 48,363,578 of record CM056995.1, on the reverse strand, counting down.
ATAGTGAGCAACCACAAGACATTTTTTGCAGATATCCGTACAGTCATACAGTGGAGACTGACAGATGTTTTCTATTTAATTATGATTTAATTTTATTTATCTACTATGCTTCTAATGATTTCGCTTGACTTAAATCCCAGTAACTGGTGAGGAATATATTGTAACATCCCATATCCAACGAGTAGGGATAAATTAGGTTAATTTTCTTAACAAATACTCTTCGATTTTCGGACAAATTATAAGAAATCCATTTATTAAGATAAAAGTAACATCTGAGCCAGAATAAGTTCACTAACTTTTTTTTTCACAATGGCTTTGATTCCTGTACAATGTAAATTCTAGTGACACGTGAAAACTTGATTTTTACACTTTAAAACATATTACTGAGGGTGGCATAAAATTGGCAGTACAGTAAATTACCGTTGGAATAAATGCTAGAAAATTCTCTACAGCTTAGATAAGATTTCCATTTAACACACCCACAGTAAGGTATGTTAAATAAAGTACAATAGAACAATAAACTCGGTTATATAACTTAGAAGACATCTTCCGGTTTGTAAATACTATTTCTAGTACATTCGTAAGGGCCAAAAAATATTTTTTTTTTTTCGCACATCTCAATAAACATTTCTCATTGAACGTCTGCGGAACCTGCATAATTGGCTTTATTTGTCTGTGCTACTAACATTTCACAAACAGAATCAGAGTCACCATTTTAAGCCCCACGTTTGTATGCAACACGTTGCCTTGCGTATAGAGGCGATAGTGATATCTAATACGCTTGTGGGCGTCGCCGTTAGCGTTCATTTACTTCAATGCTTCAAAAACTTAAAATATATTTCAGTCAGGCTGGTACCAGAAGAGAAAATTATTGCGTCTTTTTTGACTGGTAACAAACAGTTAATTATTTTTTTTGTAAAATAAATTTTGCTAAGCTTACCTTAAAATGGATTAAGAAATGGCATTAAAGCCACCCTTGGTAAATTTTTGGTTAATGATTTTGTTTATTTTATTTCTACGTCCCAAAGAACCCAAATGTGTGATTTTGAAATGCCAAAATCCAAACACGATGGGATATGTTTTTTTTTTAAATCCAAGGAAAGAAAACTTACATGTAATATGTAGGAGTTGAACAGTTTCCATACAGATATAAATTAACACTTTTTTTTGGTAACCCATACCCTTAAGCCTTACCTTTACACATGATCGGCTAAGTAGGCTACGTTATTTTCTTAATAAACCACTTATTGACCAGAATCGCATGTGGGTGGTTGTTCACAGAACCAGTATTTATTAATAACATGTTTTACAGGCTGCTCATGGTGTTTGAAGCACTTTTGAAACCAACCTTCAACAAAAAAAATTTTCAGGCGCACTGACCAGCATTCACACAGTGGAGTTGGTAACGATTTAGGAAAAGTAAAGGCTGTTCGCAATAAGCTGAGCACTTTAGAAATGAATAACAGAAAAAAGTCACTGCCCCTGCATGCATATATTTTAATGGGCACAACGAGTAACATTCGCCCATTAAAGCTGGTAAAGATGGATAGAAAGTAGACCTAGTTCAATATCTTAACGTCAAATAAAAAGTGCTAGATAACCATTTGTGATAAGTTCAAATTATCTCGTTCCCTTTCTGTCTTTTTAATGCATCGGAAGTATAAAAATTAGCATATTTGTAAAGTATTTACTTCCCTAATGATTTCATAGTTTCACATTACTGACGCATGAATAAAGTGATGAGGCTCATGTCAATGTTAATTTCTCATAAGGCGGAGGAATACACAACGCGCATACTACTATATACTAAGCAGGGCTTTCAAAGTGCTCATTTTACCACTAATAGACTGTAGTCTTATGTCCTATCGTTGAACTCAAAGTGACTGAAATTATTTCTTTATGCATTTTATTGCACATAAGTGTGATAATCGGCAATTTTTGTAAAATATTCACTTTTACAATAACTTCACAGTTTCACTTGATCGGCGCATGAATAAAGTGATCAGGTCCTTGGCCATGTTAATGCTGCGCATGTTTGATGATACACAACGTTCAAACAAGTAGATCGTAAGCAGGGCTTTCAGAATTGCTCAGTTTAACTTGAAGAGCCCATATGTACTCGAAGTTGAGCACGAACCCAAACATACACGAGGAAATTGCTCGATGGCGCCAGCAGGTGGATTTGAAGACGCTGGGAAGGTTCCCACTTCGTCTCCGGGGAGCCTCCTGCTCCTTTGTTTGCACTGCCCTAAACGCGGAGAGGCAAACAATATATATTTTTTCTACGGTAACCTCACCTGTCACGGGCGGCGACCGTCTCCTGTCCAGGTGAGGGAAAAGGGGGTTGGACAAGGTGCAATAAAACTTGAGGGATGAGAGTGAAAGGGGTTTCCTTTAAAAAAAACTTTTTTTTTCTTTACTCCTTGAGCTTGGCCTTAGCGTCGCCGGTCTGGACGGTTGACCTTCAGTTCCAGGTGACGTGCCGGCAGATCAAGGTGAACTGCTCCGCGTCTCCGTTGACCTTCGGCGACGACCACGCGGATGGAGGGCTTCTGCTCTCGCCCTTCGTCCTTGGGAGTGCCCACCCAACAGGTGAGTCCGCGTGAGGAGTGCCTTCCCAGGAGTTCAACGACCATCAGCTGAAATTGTTCGAGGTGGCCAAAAAATATATATTTCCCCACGCTACAAGTCCGCGTATAGTCGGAGAAGTTTTTTAATTGGGGGGGGGGGGGGACCACGATGGCTGAGCGGTTAGCACGCTCGCCTCCCACCATGGTGAAACCTGGCTCAATCCCCGGCCGGGTCACAGGATTTTCGCAAGTGGGAATCGTGCTGGACGATGCCGTTGGTCGGCGGGTTTTTTTTCTCGGGGATATCCTGTTTCCCCCGCCCCATCATTCCGGCGCCGCTCCATACTCACTTCAATAACCCTTATCGGCTCCCAAGACATCACTGTTAAGAGCCGCCCAAATATCTTCAATCACGTTTTAAAATCAATCTTCGTTCATACCTAACTCTGCCTGTACAGAATGTTCACGGTAAATTAAGCGCATCCGAACTCAACGTTTGAAAAATGTTCTAGCGTATTGTTCAGCTACACGAACGAGAGATTAGAGGTTTACAGCTGCCGCGAATAAAATCGTATTTTCTTTGGACTCATTATTTGTGGAACTCAAATTTACTCGGTGATATCTGCGCCACTGAAAAAAAAAAAAAGTAAAATCCTGCAAATCGCAATATTTAGGTAATTCCATCAATTTGGACGTCATAAAAAATTAACAGAATTCATAGATAATGAAATGTTACTTACTCTTAGAGTTGATTCATATTTACATTGCACGTGGGCTGAAAATTAAGGGAAAATGTTTCTGAGTAAAAAGATTATAATATAATTTTAATGATTATCTTAGTTCACAGTTTCTAAATCACTTTTTACAAATTCTTCTTTGGTCCAATAAAACACTTGTTTGTATACGGCGAAACATATATTTAGTAGCCCCATCAAAATATTTAGTTCAGTAAACAAAACTTGGAAAATAACGGTATTGATTTTGGTAATCTAACAAAATATACGATTGGGCGAAAAATAATGTACTGTCAACAAAACATTTAGTTCAATCAACTGTGTATATTTGTTTGGCCACGCATTTAATCGCGTTCGTTCGAAAACACATCTTGATAGTTCGTTTGTAATTTTTGTGACAGTTAGCATAGTAATGGTGTTTGTTAGTGCATTTACTGATGCTTTATACTCAGAGACTTGAAGAATTAGCGGTTTTATTTTGGGACAAGCTAGAATTCAATACACTTGCGTTCATGTAAATTTAGCGATTGGTCCGCACTGTGTTCGACACATCCTAGAGAACGCTGGCCCAATCGTCGCCTTCTACTGCAACCGCAGGTAACCAATGTACAACTGATATCGGAAAATTTGTATATAATACTATAGACTCTAGCCTAAATGTCATTGAGCTCGTGAATTTTTCAGGTCTCTATTAATACTGGTATTATATCGTAATAAAACAGGTCCAAGAGAAAAGTAAATATCAGGGCTGCAAAATTTGAAATATTTATTTACGCACGTTGTTCAGTATTTTAAATGTATGTATTTAAAAAACATTCGGATATCATCAGTAGCGACTTGAAAAATTAGAGTTATTATTGGGGCACACGTCAAACTTAAAACACATGTGCCTTTGCAACACGCCAGTCATTGGATAATACTTGATTTGGCGCTCTTTGTGTAACTCTGCGCCAATAAATGGACGCTTCACAATCGTGCGCCCTAATCACGCGCAGTTCAGTTGGAAAGGGCATAACTTGGCGCCTATGTAGCAGCCGACGGAGAAACGACGCCAAATCTAGTATACACAGTACTATGAAGTTTATCCTTGTGACTAACAATAACGCGAATTCAGCGGGTCTCTATTCATCACTACTCACTTTAGCTGACGTTACTACGGCGTAGCGCTGTGGAGCAAGCGATATGGTTTCAAATGTCGGTCGGATTTTCACTTTTTTTTTATAATAACCGAAACTGTTTAAATTACGTAGAGTCAATAAAATCTTTCGTTGAGCCAACCAAACCTTAGTTTGGGGACTACCAATTAAGTATAACCAAATAATTTGGGTTCAACACCAACATATTCTATAACCCTTATACAAACAATTAATTGGTTTGCGCCCCGCAAAATTTGTTTAACTCAACAGAACCTTTCTCTCAGTGCACAAAATCTACTAAATTGGAAAATTTTAGTGCATAATACGTGACGCGTTCTCAGAAAAGTTACCTTAGGGTGAAACAGACATTTTCGGGTTGTGTGCTGTACGTACACTCTAAATTAGAATCAGTGGAAAACCACTGATTCACAGCGAAAACGGCTCCACATAGAATCAGTGAAATAACAATACTAATTGTTTCAGAGAAAATTACGCTGATTGAATTAGTAATGTGAAAAATTTCACTGATTCTAAGTGGAGCTATTTTCTCTGCGAATCAGTGGTTTTCAACTGATTCGAATTTAGGGCGTAGACAATTCCACGAGGAATTCAATAAAACAAGTCGCACCCTTGTAGCGTCTATGCCCTCAGCATGTTCCGTTCATATCTAGAAAATAAAAATTTCGAATTTTCGACCTTTGTTTAGGCCTCCTGAAAAACATACGTTTTCACCCTAAGGTACCTTTTCAATGAACGCGTCACATATAAGTACAAAGTAAGAGGTAAGTAACCTTAGGGAGATTACAATATAAAACCTTCAGATCATTTTAACACTTTGCAGCTGCACTGTTTCTCATAAAGTTGGAGGTAAAATGTTATACATTTTAACAGCGGTTGCAAGTTGAATTGAGCTGACATGATAAGACCATGTATTTTTCAAAACAATCCTTAATTTCACAGGTCACGGATAAATATACGCATTTCGTAATCATTTTATCACTTTTAGTGGCCCTGTAATAACGGAGTACGTGTTTTAAAAGTAAATTTAAATCCGCACGCTGCTTCAGGCAGGATCAGAATGGATGAAAGTAGGTTAGCGCTGATTAGGGACGGCTGCCATAATCGAGAACTCGAGGGAAAGGCCGTCGCTCAGTCGATACCGAAGAATACCTGAGGCGAGGAGTGATTTGGAGATGCAGCAACGGAGGAATGAAAGCGCGGGAGGAAATAGGATAGTCTCGAGAAAACTCCCCACCCCAACTGCCTCCGCCGGACTCTAAAATGAGAATTCCCACCAAAAATTGTTTGCTGGAATCGACGCGTGGAGCACAGCCGATGGAGGTCAATAACTTACCACTTATGTAACCGCTTGTCCTGTCCACGATTCAAATAATAATTAAATACTTTTATGCATCCAGGATAAACCACATTAATTTCCAGAGGCTGTTCACTTTTAAGTGAGGACTTTTAAAAACACATTTGAAAATTATTACAGGCCATTGCTACGTACATTCTACATTACACATTGGCGTCCAAGCTTCCAGTTAACACCGAATTAATCAAATCAGTTCTTAGACTTGCCATTTAATTGCGAGTGTAATGTTTAAGTTTACGTTTATGGCCACTTAAGTCGGTGTATTTAGTTTTTCACACTTTGCCGTGCCAATTTGCAATATCAGTAATACATATTTACATTCCTAACTGTTCCAAGGTTTTTCTTGTGTGGCGCGTGAATAAGGTGATCTGGCCCATGACAAAGTTAATTTTACACATGGCGGAAGGATACAAAATTAGAAGAAAAGTAGATCCAAAGCAGCACTTTAAAAATTGCTGAAATAAACGTGATCAGCCTATAACGCATTTATTTGTAGGCACCCAGGCAAAATCAGTATCTTTATATAACACGCTTATTTTTGAACATCGAAGATAGACGGAATTTTTATGTAAGGAGTAAATACAATTTAAGCTAACTATGAAATTACACTGGCATTCACATATAGTGTGCTGAGCATGGAAAACCGCTTGGGAAAAATTCACAGTCAGTGCAATTCGTTGGGATCGAAGCAACAGCCTTATGAATGCGCGGTAGGCATGCTAACGCATGGCAGTTCACACTTTTTCAGTTTCCGCACGGAAAACGGGAAGACAGGAAGTAAATCGTAACTTAAAACAAATGTGTATTTACGTGTTTCTGTTTTTCTTCGCTTAACTTGAGAAAATGATGCCAGGAGGTGACCTGTATCCAAAATTAATGAAAATTTGAACTCGAGTGTCAGTATTCAAGCGAGAGACTCTAACTCAGGTATCCTGCTTTGGCATCCGAACGCTGAGAATCTAGTTGAAAATTTACCACAGCAGTGTATTGATTTAGGGAGAAGGCACGAATTGTAATTTTGTTTTTTTACCATACATCCATGGTAGCGTTCCTACTTTTGCTCAGAAAACAGTCAAATGCATGGTTACGTTTCCATTGATGTATAATAGCGATACTGAACCTCGCTTAAGTACAAAATATTTTAACTTTTTTAATATCATTTTTTATACACGGTAGAACACCCACATAACGAGAATTAAAGACATTTTCATTATCTTTGTTTTTTGTTTTAAACGGGAAGTACAGAAAACTAACCTTGAAATTAACGGCTAGGTTCCGTGAAATATACGGAAAGTCCGTTTTTGAAAATCAATGTGTCCATAATTTTACGGAGAGTTTACGGACACTTCTGGATAAATTTTTACCAGCACTTTTCCGTAATATGAAGGAAATTTTTTTAACTGTGTATAGAACCACTGAAGACTAATATGCATCAAAGTCGCTGTTACACGTATAAGTGCCTATTATGGCCCCAAGAGTATTATAATGTGTGTTATAAACGTGATATAAATAGGAAACTTTTTTTTTTCCCTACAGCGAGATTATAGAAGATATGCCTTAACATTTAATGATTCAGATAATATACTTTATTAGAAATTGGGTGCCTTGGTTTAGCTATAGCTGCCGGTTTAGTTACACCAGCCAAATATTAGTTTGGCACAACCAGATAAGTACAACAAAATAATTCGGTTTCAACATCAAAATATTCATAGTCCCTATACGAACAAACAAACGAATGAATAGGGGTTTGACTATGATATCCGAGGTATGGGACTGCTCAGGGAAACATAGTAGTTTTAAATGAGCTCTGTTAAGAGCCCGTATAATCCGCCACATTAAAATTTTTATTCATTTCTTCCTAATTCGACTTTAGGAGGATTTTTTTAATGTGTCAATGGAAGTTTAGCTAATTACTTTACCCATCATTTGAGACATCACATATGGACTACTAATCCATATTTATGAAACTGTTTATTTGGTACAAAACTTTATATATTAATTTATCCTCGTCTTTCAATGACAACCAGGAAACGCCTATTAACAATCAGGTACAAAAATGTGCACATAAACAAACATGAAATGTAATGCTTCTATAATGAAACATTTTCAGTAATGACCCACACTGTTCTGTTATAAAACTAATATAAATAGTTTTTTTATGTTGGGTGATACAGTCTTTAACAGGCTTCCAAAGAATTAAGCGATGGCTGGTAAAAATTACGAACGCAGCCTATCATCCAGTGTAACTTAATGACTTACAAAATAGCGTAGGAAACTTTCTAAAACTATGGATCTCTTAGTTTTAACGCCAACTTAAACATTCAGCGACGTAATAGAAAATGTGTATTTACGTAGTACGGAGATCCCATTAGGAGCACCTCCGCTGTCGTGTTCGTGAGGATATGGTAATTCGATCGTGGGGTCACGTGTCCAAGTTCGCATAGTGGTAGATGAACCAATGGTGTACTAGCAGCGTCGTGTGAGTTTCTTTTTTTTTGGCACTTAAGCTTTCGCTTTTTCAGTGTTGGTATTCATTTCACCAACGTCCATTATTAAACGCCGAACTGTCCTTGGCGTCAGCTTTGCCGTGCCTCGCGTGACTTGTAGTTCGTGAGGTCGCGAGCTCGACTACAAATGGTTACTCTGGATTCCTTAAAATTAAAAAAAAGTATTTCTCTATGTTCAAGGGAATTTTGGTGCAGTGCATTCTCAATTACTCGAGTATCAGGCAGTACGTTTTTGTGCTAACCACGTAGTCGACAGAAAGAATAAGTATTTGAATATGTTATTAACTCTCATTTATTAATCAAGGTTGACTGTACAAAGCCATTTATTGGATTAACATATCTGGCAAGGAAAAATTAAGATTCACACATGTCATTTCCATACACTAATTGATAAGTAGATTGGGGCCGATTAATATTAAGAACCATATTAGTACGACTTGAAATCATAATTTTTCTCCTTTACTGTGTGGATAGTTTTAGGGGGTGAATTGTTATTGAATGAGTATTATGTTTAGAGGCCTGAAGAATTCACGGATTCATTTTGCGAAAGGCTAAAATCCAAAGTCATGCTTTTATATAACTTTAGCCATTGGTCCACACTGTGTTTGACACCTTCTGGAGAACGCTGGCCCAATCATCGCCTTTTACTGTGACAGCAGACAACCAATGTACAGCTGATATCGTCCAAATTTTGTACATAATACTATAGACTCTAGCCTACAGGTCATTGAACTCGGGAATTTTTCAGGTCTCTAATTATGTTATTTCATGGCTGTCGGTGCATTAATCTTATTAATGAATTTTCAGTTGGTAAATTATGCTGTAATCAGCACAAGCCTTTGATGAACGTATTGAATTTAGTACACTGCAAGGAATTGTTCGCACGTAATCATATCAGCGTACAGTTGGGATATTTGGGCAGCTCTTTACAAAGAGGGCTTGAGAGCCGCTGAGAATGAAATGAGGCGAGAATGGAGCAACGTCGGAATGCAAGGGCGGGGGAAACGGGAGATACCCGAGAAAACCCGCCGACTAGCGGCATCGCCCGGCAAGATTCCCACTTGCGGAAAATCCGGGGGCGATCCGACCGGGGGTTGAACCCGGTTTGCCTTTGTGGTAAGAGAGCAGTCGAACTTCTCATCCACCGCGGGCACATATACAATTTCTGCAAGTACCATCGTAATTTTGCTTACCCATTTTATGGCAATATTTTACTTATCTAATTTGACTTTTGCAGATATATTTCAGATAGTATTTTCACTAAGTCTACTTGTGTTTACGGAATAGGAGAACACCAAATAACAATTACATGGGTTGAAAGATTAATTGCATTAACAATAGTTTTCACGCATACGCCCAGGATTAAAATGCAAATGGAATTTAGGGAGATTAAAATTATACTTACCTTCTGCCGTCCAACGTATTTAAATCGATCGAACAATACAGCATTGCATCACAAAACTGGAATCTAACGTAACTACCTCCTACAGAGAACACAACTGGATTGACTCCGATCCTAAATATAACTTTTTATATGTTTTACATTTTAAGGCCTATTATTTAAATTCAAATTTATAGATATTTTACTATGACACATAATCGTGCGTTAGCCTTGATTAGAACCAAGAACCCAGTTTACCTACCCATCAAAAATAATTTCGAATTTTATCAGGCATGAAGTTATTTCTGCCTGAAACTTAGTTTGTAAAATTGAATGACTACACATTTAACTATTTTTATGTTTGCGAAAACAATACTCTTCATCCACAATTCCTAACTGAGGAAGAACTACCGATTTTGGCTGATAATCCTTAGGCATGTAACACTCGGGACCCAATATTTGTGTTTTCCTTCCTAATTAAGTCAAGATCGAAGAATAAGTACCTACACATCAGAGAAATGAAACGGTGGAGTGGCACCTTTAATGTAAGCACTCTTATTTGCTGATTAGCTACATCGTACTACACTGGGGAAACAACCAACGAAATATACGTTTCTTATAGGGTCAAAAATATATTTATTGTTGCCCCAGCGAAATATTTTGTTGAGTAGACAAAACTTGAAAAGAAACAAAACGAATTTTTTCATCTAGCTAAATACATGTTTGCATCAACGTTGTGCTGGGTCAAAATATATAAGTTATCAACAAAATACCTCGTTGAATCAAGTGTATATGTATTTGTTTGGCCACTCATTTGGTTGCCTTTGTTCGAATGTACCGCTCGAGTGTTTGTTTGCATTTTTTACGACAATAAGTACATTAACTGTGTTTGTTAGTGTGTATAATAATAATTTATAGTGGTATAAACATCCTATTAAAACAAGTTAAATAGGAAACTAAAAAAAAAAATCAAGCTGTAAAACTTGAATTATTTACTTGCACACGTTGCCCAGTATTTGAAATGTATAGCTTTTGAAAACATTCTGAATTAGCAGCAGTAACCATTAGCCGAGATTTCTGAAGCGTAGCACGCGGGACCAGACGATGTAGGTTCGATACTCTGTCAGGCTTCCTAGTTATTTCATATTAACTGAAACGGTTTAATTAACGTAGTGCCGAACAAATCTTTAGTTGCACCAACCAACATTTTTTTGGGGCTACTGAGTAATAAAAAACAAAATTATTCTGTTTCAACAACAAAATATTTCATTGCTCCTGCACAAACGATTAATTTGGTTGCGCCAAACAAACTTTGTTTGACTCAACAAAACCTTTTTCTCAGTACGTCGGGATGTTTCTTGTTGTCACGTATCGTGCCTGGCATGTTTGTATCTATATGCTGTTCACGCTAAAATGAGCACTTCTGAAAGCCCTGCCAAAGATCTACTTGAATGTACGTTGTGTTTTCTTCCGCCGTATGTAAAATTAATATTGCCACCAACCTCATAACTTTATTCATGCGTTGGTCAAGTAAAACTTGAAATTATAAGGAAAGTAAATATTATATAAATCGGATAAATTTTACACTTCGATGCTTAAAAAAAACAGAAAGCGAAAATAATAATTTAAGTTATCACAAATGGTTACCTAACACTTTTTATTCGACGTTAAGATATGGAACTGTTTTCCATCCATCGTTTCCAACGTTACTGGGCAAATGTCACTCACTGCGCCTATCAAAATATATGCATTCAGGGGCAGTGACATTTTTCTAGGGCTCATTTCAAAAGGGCTGACTTTATCGTGAACAGCCTTTACATACTAACTGGCACACTACGTCAGTCCGTATTGCGGTCACTTCGCTTCTGTAGTGCTTGACTATTCTGTGTCGAGGGGAAGTGTATCCTTGTGAGTTTTTTTCTAATGCAAGGTTGATCGGTACCCATTCGAAGCTTCCCCGATCATTATAAATGCAAAACAAGTGCCTGGCACACGAAGAAAATAAGTACGATGTTTGCGATGTGAGTTAATAGTCTATAATAAAGTGCCACTCCAGTCAAGAAGTCAGTAGCTATTCAAATAACTGGACGAAATAAAAAAAATCCCGATGTCCATACTTAAGTGCTACCAGCAAGTCATTTGCATTCAAAATAATTAAATGTCTCGCTAATGAGATGTCATTTTATTAATAAAATCAGTGATATGCAGATCACCTGGTCGTAATGTTTTTCTGTCGTGATTTTGTTTAGTTCGGAATTGATGGAGAACTGGAAACACTAAGATATCTAGGAATTGAAAATAAAGCCAGTCTCTCAAGATTAACTTTAATGGTACAGTACAGTAAATAGCCCGAAATGAATGGTATGCCTCTAGCATGATATTTTTTACGTTCCTGGGCGGGATTTTCTGCACTTGCTTATGCCGAACTCTTGCTTTTAAAGGTGTAAAAAAATACTGCTCGAAATAAAAGAACTTATTTTATCCGGAATGATATCGAATATTCTCCGCACAGTAATCCACCACACAACCTACTGCGTCAGAAGGGAGGTATTGGCATTAAAATAAGATTATGTTTACTATAAAAACATTATTAAAACTTGTTGTGGCTGTAACAAGGAATAAATACGAAATGGTTTGCAGAATTTCCACGGGGATGTTTATGCAAATTCATCCTACGTTCGGTTTGTGCTGATAGTTAAAAATAGCTGAATATATCTTCATATAAAATATTACCTCAGCAATTTTGGTAAATACCTACACCATAAGTAATGCCAGCCCCAAAGTTCCTTTATAGCTGTAAGTCGAAAATGACTGAACATACATTTTCCCAACGAGGTGTTTCACGTGGAATTAATTAGTTACAAAAATAGTGGCTCAGTTTTAATTATTTGCCTAACACCATAATTTTCATTTAGTCGTCACTGGACCCAGTAATTTTCCTCGAAATAATCTGAATGCAGGGTAGTTGTCAATAAATCACTTGCACGTTTTCTCCTGTTATTGGTTGCTGATGTCATGAGTGGGCACTTTTCTATCCCCAGGCCTCTCAGGACTCGGGTACAGCATATACGGTCCCCATAATTGGTGTGCTCAAAATAAACTATTAATTGAAGTTTCAGAAATTCCACCCCCCCCCCCCCCCACAGGATTATTGTAGTCAAACAAATTTACTTAAATATGAGCGTCACTTAACCGAGAAATATTATCAACACAAATCACTGCCGCAGCTGTAATTAACCTTCGTGTTAATGAGCATTGCATTCTACACAAGAAAATGTAAGACTTGGCCTAGCTAAGACAGTTTGACTGATTCATAAGGAACATTAGAACTAGAGATATTTTCGTATCGCTTAAGAGATGATGTCTTCAGCGCCGATGGAATGCAGTGACGGATGAGTGAGAGTTATCCGAGAATAACTACTACAGTCAACGTCCGCCAAGTTTCCCCACAGGCGAAAATCCGAGTGTGTTTTCGGGAACCGAACCGGTTCGTCGTGGTCAAAGACGAATTATCTGACCCCTGCACCCTCGCAGCCATAGAATATTCAGTAAAAAAATATACCGTTCTAACGCACGAATCGTACTACATTATCGCAGTGACTGAAAAGCGCCGATAAAATGGCGATTCGTACTGATTCGCTGCTAAATTTCTGTTCCAGGCACTGGTGAACCATAGACTAAAGATTAGATAGACAGATTTTTCGTATTCTGCGCATGTGCACAACACTGACCTACCCCAATCGAATACAACTGACAAAATCACCTGGTCAACAGTGATGAATGTGTTTGTATTTCAATTTCCAAAAGTCTACAACTTGTATATGAAAAAAATTCTTTCAGAAATTATAGTTTAATTATGTTGCCTTATAAATTGGTTGGAGGAAGTATACAATCATCTCAAAGAACACGTTTACTAAACAGTTTTCTAACCTCAAATTCATATCCCCGTCGTTTATAATAGTCGTATTGGCAGAAAAGCAGTTCAAAGTTGGGACACAGGGACTGGTTTTTCGCAGCAAGCGTGATCAATTGACCCCATATTCGCTCTCCATTTCAGCTGGTTATTGAATGACCTAATGTTGAAACGTTTTCCACTATCAAGTTACTGATCCAGGTTTATCGGGCGAATGGTTATCAGTGAAAGAATGAAATAGTAAAAGAGGCTGATAGTGGACTCAGAACATTTGTAAACTTTTGAGTTTTGATTTCCATTCACGCCCTGGATGGGTTTCGCATTATCACTGCTTCTCATTACCGGAGGCTGACACCCAAAGAGCCGTTGCGTTGCATAGCATGCTTCTATCATGTGCTCTGGATAACATCTGTTCTTGTATCGTGTTTCCTTATCTCTTGAAACAATGCTTACTGTGATTGATAACTCGAAAAATTTCTTCCACTGTTCTAGCTTCTATACTGAAGATTCTACTCTGTAACTAAATCTTGACAAAGAAACTAAATAAATTTATTAGTACATCAATTTTAGTTTACAGTAAACTTTTCTGTTCCGATCCGATGTGGTGAAGGTGTTTCAAAAAACAATAAATCTTACTTTTAAAAAAATCAAAAAAAGGTTATTTGTATACTTGCTGACTTGCAAATTTAAGAGGGAAATTCTTCGGCAGTTCTGATTAATTTAATGTAACATATATGCCCTCACCATGCAGAATAACTAAATTGAATTTATAATGGAAATTCGAAGTGATTTAATATTGATTATTAATATAAATTTCTTAATGTTTGACTCTCAGAGGAACACCTCTCGCAAAAATATCTAAATTCAATTATAATTATTATTCACCAGGCGGCTCAGTAAAGTAAAACGTTACGAATTACACACATACTAACCTACGTCACTAGCCCTTGCAAGGAAGAAGAAAATTTTTAACAATATTGTCAGCGAGAAGTAAATGAAAACAAATAGTACGCCTTAAAATATGATTAGCTGCCAGGTGGTGCAGTCTCCAATTCATTCCGATCCTGAGCTATCGAAACCATTTTCGTGAAGTTTAAATGGCTGTTTGCCATTGGTGAAGTTAGTGGGTATCGTCATGTCGTAGATGTTGCTTACACACAGTTGAGATATTTGGACGGCTGTTAGCAACGAGGGTTTGAGAGCCGATGAGGGCGAAGTGAGGTGAGAATGGAACAACGCCGGAATGCAAGGGTGAGGGAAACGGGAGATCCCCGAGAAAACGTGTGGCAGCTTAGTGATAAGATAATTTATTTAATTGAGACTTGAGACATCATCAAGTGGCGGAAGTTAAAGACATTAACATTTACAATTTATCATCCACTTATTATTTATTTACAACGTTCAGAGGGAGCTTAACTGACTAGAAAAATAACAGTAAAAGGCCAAATCTGTGTGCAGGCTTAAAAAATATATTATGTTTACACAAAAACTTTGGTAAAAAGTGATTGTATATTTTTCTTGATGGACAAAATTAATTTTGTTTACTTTATAACGTCGTCTACTACAAAAACATATTATAAGAACTACACATTTATTTTGCCATAAGTAAACATTTTTTTCTAAAACAAGCTTTTCATCACCTTGTAGCAAGACGAACTCCAAACACACAAGGCCCTCCTAATTTGCATCAGCCTACGTTTAATACGGCGGGAACAGGTATATGTAGATTCTTGTGTTGCAAACTCTCGGAATAGACATTCCTTGACTACTAGTGTGAAAATACGTCTGGTGTGAGACTCGCCCAAGGCGTGACTTGAGATACAAGAAACGCGAATCGGCATTCAATAAGTTCTGTGTGTCTTTAAATATACGCCTTTGTGCTGTAGTAAACTCAACAACGAGCACAATATTTGTCATGTTACTCAGAATTCAAGCTATATATTCAAACTTAATGAAATGTGTAAAACAATGGTGCAGGACCAGCTTATCACCGTACCTTCTAGAAAATAACACACTGAAAATGCAAAGTTACGAAGTTAAGTTTTTGAAATGAAAAAATTTACTTACACACCATACAATAACGCAAACCATTAAAATAATGATTTTTAAAACATGAAATTAGAAATCACAAATCTGCGAAAAAATAAATAACACTTTCAACATATGGAACGAGAGGAGATAAAATTTAATTTATAGAGATTTAATATTCTTGTATGGTTTACATGTATTTAACGATTGTGTTAGACAGTTTACAGGTTCAGAACTTACGCATGCATCACAAACTACGACCTCCTTGAACAATTATGTCTTCCAGGAGAACTTTAACAGTTAAAAATATGTTTACCACATTCTTCCGTTATATTCGGGAAATAAAATATCAACATGTGATACTTTATTTGAAAGGAGGAGAAATAAAATACCAACACATGATAACTTCATTTGGAAAGAGGAGAATACAGGCCAACATTACAAATATTTAAATAAATTCCTTACAAATTTGCCAAAACACACTTTCAAATGTCAACGTAAATAAGTACTGCTTACATGAAATGTTTTGTCTACATTGATTCAGTAGCTACAGACATTAAACATGTGATACTAAAATATTTGCAACTACACTTCTTTACAAACACGCAACCTTTAAAACGTATAAATTTAATACATATTTCCACAAACTACTAATGATGAGTTCGTTATGATTCGTTAACAAGTGTTAGTTAGTTATTGGGATGAAAAAATGTGGACAATCACAGGCAAGTAACAAAGGTACGCATATAGTATTAAGTCCCACATTTCTTCGAATACCGTCTAATCAACAGCTTTCTATGGCCTGAAATTTCACAGCATTTCCAATAATATGAAATTAACTTAACTGGTTCCTGTAAGGCGTGACTGTATTTATTTACAGTATTACACATTTTCCCATTAAACTTTTACCATTTTATATGCAAATCTTATATGTTTATTTGTCAGCAGTCTCGTTAGGAAAAGAACCCTCTAATCACCTTTGTAAAATCTCAGGAGACATTCTTGCCTAACATGATTAACAGTTTGTCCCTCATCCCCGCAATAATAACCCGGTGAAAGTATTTTGTTCCATATGTAGAGGGATTCTCCACACGCTCAGTGATGCGACCAAATCCAGTTTTAACATAATCCATATCTCTCGGTTTGATCGACTCGAGGCACCTCCTCCGTGATACACTGAATTTACTAGCAAATTATCTGCACTGAGAGCAATGGAAATGTTCCACAGTAAGAGAACACTTGAAAAATACAATCAAACACGGTATTTGAACTAAACTTACTAAATGAATTTTGGTGTGGTTAGATTTATTGACAAGATATTTGTATGTTGTCGCCAACAGTTAATTCAGTCTAGTTTTCAATTTGGAAGGGGGCCTTGGTAGCGTAGCGGGTAGGGAACCCGCCTCCCCGCCTCCCATCAAGGCTAATCGGGTTCGATTCCAGAAGGGGTCAGACCCGGGTTTTCACACGTGGGAATTGCTGTCGCTGGTCGGCGGGCTTTCTCGGGGCTTTTCCGTTTCCCCCACCCTTGCTTTCCGGGACTGCCTCATACTCACCTCGCTTCAACCTCATCGGTTTTCAAGAGCCCGGCTCTTAAGCCTCCCAAACCCTTCTATTCTACCCAATTTAAACATGGCTACATTTTTGCGAGAAAAAAAAAAAATATATATATATATATATATATATATATATATATATATATATATATATATATATATATATATATATATATATATATAAACTATAAAACGAGTAAATATGCCAAAATAATTGTCTTAAAAATTAACTGAATGGTATTACCTACAACTCTATAATACTGACTTTAATATTACGTGAAGAAAAATAATTTTATACGAACTTTTTAAAATGGAGCTTTTAGGAAAACGAGATTCGTTTACAATTATAAAAATTAATTTCTTTTAATTTTCAGTACTGTAAAATTTTACATAGTAAAATTTTATAAATATTAAAATTAATTATTTTAATAATGCACTAATTGTGTTGCTTCTATATGTTACTGTTCTAACAAAAGTGAACTATTTTTTCCCCGAAAATCAAACGTTGTATCAACGTATGCGATTGTTTCGTTAATTCAAGTATACAGACAATAAAAAAACCCACATCGAAATATATTAAATAGTTCAAATTCGGTGTCTTGATTTTATGTTTCGAAACTATCCTGCAGACCTTAATGTGACTAAATGTCAATGAAGCTGAAGTTGTCAACTATAATGCTCTGCTCTATAAACTAGGGAGATGTCCAGAGCGGGGTCTTCCAGTTTATAGGTGAATATTATCTGCATGAATGGACAATCGACTGCTACTTCGACTCTCAAAAATATTATTTTTTACCAGAGTTTTGTATCTACGTAGCTGTAGTGCTGAAGAGTAAGTGGCTTGAGGTCGGTTCAACATCAATAGCGTGTAGGTACGTAAGAGACGTCTGCATAGAACGTTTACAAAAAATGTACGTTTCATACTGAACGTGCTCGTCTTAAGTTCAACAAATCACACACAAGAAATTTTGTATTTTAGTGAAGTTATGATTTATTAGCAAAAATATATTTATATTTATCATTTTTTTCATATATATGGTTTGTTATTTGGTTATTTACAAATGTCTCACACGTTAGACCATAAGAATCCCTTACTTTGTAAATTTTCTCATTTGTACAACTTAGTTAGTATGTGTTATCATGGTTGCAACGAAACAGAAGAATTTTGTATTTGACATCAACTTAATCAAAAAATATAATAAAGTTTAAAACTTCTTTATTCGTGGAAAATGTCATCACATACAATATGTACAATGTGAACAATTTTTCGTACATATATAAAATTATTAATTTTCTTGGTCCAATACCTTTAAGTATTTTGTAGTCGGATAATAAATGCGAATATAAATATATGTAAAGGTAAATCGGATATTTATAAATACCAGAAGCACAATACAGATTATGTTCAAACACTGTAGATTGTGTATATATACTTACTAAACTTCAAACATGTCTACAGCAAATATAATATACACGAATCAGAAGAGCCATGAATTAGTTAATGCTCTTTTTTACAACATGCTTAGTGTATTCACTGACAAATAATAATCTTAATAGTGGAATTAATGTAAATCTAGGTAGTGTGATAGCAAAACTTCGAAGAATCTGTAATAAATGAAAAATAAAAGTACCTACAGGAAAATAAGCTTACCTTTTAAAATACACAATTACTGAAGCATTTCCTTCGAACCAGCGAAAAGAAAGACATTTCGCATATTTGTTCCCAATTGTATCTTGAATAACTTATTTTCTAGAGGAATAAGTTTTTTTTCTTTCGAATTTTAACACTTTTGAATGTCTCTCTTTATCCGTCTTTATACGAAAAGAGGAAATACAACTTTTTTTTTTTTTTTTTTCATTTTGTAGCGGGTGGCGCATGAATAAAAAAAGATTGTACGAAACTCTATCTCCCTACAAGCATGATGGAAAAGTAACGAAGGGAGAAAGTTTCGTTCCCGATAAGGCACTTTTTTATTGTCCGTGCCTTAACATTTTGCACGTGTGTGCGCTGTAGCATGAATACTACTTTTTTTGTCCATATATATATATATATATAACCGCAGTCTGCCCATCTCCCAGAAGAATGTGGACTTAAATGCAGGCTAAGGCCCATCTGGTGAGCTGGATTTGCTGGTATCTCAGCTCACGTGTAAGGCTATTGTCTGATGCAAAAAAAAAAAAAGGTCATCAGCGTGGACACAGATTTCGGGGTAGGGGGGAGGGGGTGGGAGAAGGGATAGCATGCACGTTGCCGTCAGATAACATGCCACAGCAGTACGGACAGAGGACCCTATGTTCGCTGGCTTTTTCGACCCAGCGGTGTTTTATGACAGCGAAAACAGGAGGGGGTGGGTTCACCCGAAACCAGGATTACTCGCCTTCGTGACTGTACGAGGCTCATCGGGAAATTTATTCCGGTCGGTTGCCGTCCATGTTGGAAGCACAATATGCTATCCCCGCGCTCCCTCTTCCCCTTTACGCAATCCAATTTGTGAGGGGAAGAGTACGGCAGAGAAGTTACTACTCACCGATTATATACGAAAAAAAAAAAAAAAACATTTGTGCTCAAAAGATGAAACACGGCCGACATTAAAGCACAAAATATAAAAAAAATATAGCTGATACCAGTGATCATTTTACCCCCGTGGGTTTTTCTGCATCTTATTTTTATTGTAAAATGAATCCGACAAATATATTAAACAAAAATGATTTTCCGGAGTGGTTAGTGAAAATTTAAGACGCTGGACATCTTTATATAAGTTCATCTTATAAGTTTACGACATAGAGCAATGATTTTTTTTTATTTCCTTTTAAAATAAATAATTTTTATAGAAATGCAGTCTCCAAGTTTCTGAACTTTGCAGTGTTAGCATTGCGACACGGAAGATGATTTATCGACGGGGAAACAATAATGAAATAAAAATATTATATGTAAATTTAGTTTAAGAGTTGTTATTTTTAAAGTACTCCCTCGCAATAACACGAACAAGTCTTGATTGGATGAATTTTCAGACACCAGTTTCTCTGTATGTATACAGATGTCACTTTCTCCTAAATCGATAAATTATGATATTATAATACTGAAACCATTTTACGCCATCTTAAAGTGGTGTCTCAGGTCTGGGTAAGCTATCCATTACGTGTGGTCTTGAATATTTTCTATAGAAATCATGAACAGAATAATTTTCAGAATTGATGCTGGAGGTGTATTTCTACAAATTTCGTTTTATAAATGCCCGCTATTGTGATGGTTGGTTATTCTAGCGAGAACGGGATAGGGGAAAAGGCTATCACGCTAAACAATATCTCACTCCTAAAAAAGGCACACTCAGGATTTTACTACAAAGGGTTCTAAACCAGTAGGCTGAAAGAGTGAACTAGCATATTTATACGCCACGAAAAACTCAAAATATTTTATGATTTATTGAATATTAACTTATTGTTATTATTTCGTAACACCTAAATTGATTAAGATTTCTGCATATCTTAGAGTTACGTAGTTTGCAACAAAAATGCTTTCTTTCCTAGATATACATAGAAACTCTGCAGGAAATATTACAAGGTCGTCAACTTTCCAAGCATTTTTTTTTTCGAATACTTTGGTACACAGAATTTCTTGATTTATTTTTCTAGCTTGTATTACGAGATAATGCATGATTGAGGAATCTACAACTTTTTATATAAACACCATTTTATTGAAATATTTTTTTATGATGTCGGAAAATTTAGTTATAGGAGCTGCTAGTTCCTAAACTGCCCTCAGAGATTTGGTTCTACAGACTATTAGTATACCTTAGTTATACAAGCAACGAACTGCATCCTTAACAATTTGCATTTACTACTAAATAGTCGTTAAAGTACGTTCTGCCAAATGTTTCGCTGCGATACAATAATTTTGTAGAAATTCTGAATTGTTTGTTGTATTTGTTGAACCTTCTTTTGATACCAGCAATTGGGGTCTCTTGGAGTGACTTCGGACTCTTTAAAAGGACATTTGTTTGTACATGTGACAGCTCTTAGGAAAATAAAACACAGTGCACCATATATTAGTGCTAGCAACCAACTTCATGGAACTAATTAATTTCATTTCATGGCTGCCAAATGTGTACAAATACCTCTTGAAAAAAATATTTAAATATACTCCCAGTGTTCCAGGTAACCCTAGTTGACGGTTATTATTTTGCAGTTTTGGTATTGCGATTTGAGTAATTATTTGAAATTCTTTTTTCTTTATTTCCAAATAATTGTTTTAGTAGTAAATGTAAAAAATATACTTATCGCAAAAATAAATTGTGCATGGTCTATTTTAACGCAATATTATGTGTTCGTGACAAGGTATATTTCTTTCTCGTCGTGCAGCTGGCATAACAAGGGAGTTGCTGAGATGAGCGTGGTCTTAAAATAGTTTCCGTTCGCGTGGTGTCTGTATTTCCTTTCCGGGGAGAAGCTAGTTTGGCGCCAGGCAGCCAGCACGCACCTGCCAAGCTACCATTGCGCTCCCCCCCCCCCCCCATCACTCGTAATCAAGACTAACAGGCAGGAACCACCACCCCTCGTGTTTACTTCTGTAGGGGGATGCAGCCCCGTTGTTTTTCCTCTGCTCGACTTTACTTTCTCATTACGCCCCTAGTCCGGAGTGCACCTGGGACCCGTGCTACCCCTTTTTGTTTCCTTTTCTCTCTGGGGTGTGCACGGGGGAGGATTGTAGGGGGGGGAGGGGATGAAATACTGACTCCTTGTTTTTGGCGCCAATAGTCCCTTGTTTTTCCTTCGCGGGCCCCTCAAGACTGAAGGAGCCCTTACGAGAGGATTGCATGTGTTGCTATGGCGGCGAGTCGAGATCAAGTGCACACTATCGATAAGGGTGCATGCATTATTTACAAAACCGAGAGTAATAACTATAACCAAACTAATTTTAAGAATAGACACAAATCCGAAAAAAAATATAGTTATTAATTTTATGGTTTTTACGTAGCATGTTTTTTTCTTTGAACAAAGAAGAAGAATAACTGTTAACACTTTTGTAAATCGTTACTTATTTTTTTCTCTCTGGCCCCAAAATATTCCGCACTGGGGATACGATAATGCGTCTGGACCCAAGTATCATTAACTATGAAAATTAGCAAATTTATTCTCACGTACTTACGAGCCTGAACCCTAGCCCAATAATTGCAAATTAAACAAATAAGTTATAAAAGAAAAATTACATATTATAATACATGCATCTTAATTTAATTGTTCTGTAGTATTTTCTTATAACCCAAGTGTTCACTTTTCAATAACTTTATTAATTATCGCTGCTTACTAAAAATATCTGCAAGCAATTTGCCACTTTAGTTTTCACCCCCACCGCCTGTTCGTCTGGATTGACATAACCAACGAAGAAATGTTAGTTAAAAAAAAAAATTCCTAATCTGCCAAGTGTATGTATAGATAGATAGTTAGATAGAGGCAGGGTGTTATATGAAGTGCTGCAGTGTAAGTGTAATATGTAGTGTACTGGGATGTACCTACTTATTTGTCTTTCTTCCACACCACAAATTTTTCACTTTCACAACTAAATTTGTCAGATTAAGTACCAGCCTTTTCACTCCCAGAATCTCATTTTATCTACGCGCTGCTTCCTGTTTCATAAAAATAATTTACGGAAAATAATATCTGACTCTTTTGAAAATAGTTCAAGAAACGGGCACTCCGAAAAAAAACTGTGAAAATTGACCCTATGAAAATTATTTGTCATGAACACGAAAGTTCCGTGCAATCACCACAAAATTGGCTGCTGCAAACTCATATTACAATTAACAAACACTTGTTGGTCTTGACGAAATTATTTACTTTCACCGCCAAACCTTTAGTAGAGCCAAAATATAAAAACAATTTAGTAGATAATACAAACATTAGAGCAGATGACTAAGGGGAAGCCATTTTCATTTTTTCTCAGTTAACCAGAAATGTGCTATTTCAGAATGAAATGTAACGGGGTTAGCATGTGAGAGTTTTAGTTTCTCCCAGTGTTAGCTAAGTATGTGCAGCAAGGTGCAAGAACTTCACACTAGTTGTAATTTTGTATCAGAAACAGTTTTTGGTTATTTTGAGAAATAATAAAAAACAACAAATAGACTCAAAATTTTTAATGCACTTCCTGATATTTGCCATATCTTCAAAGGGAGAAAATCGTATAGCGAATTGAGTACATAAAAAATCCCAGTTGTCTAAACACATTTCAGTAAGAAAGTTATTCATTTTTGTGATGTATATTAATCAGTAGCTCTTTACGCTCACTGTTATCTCTTCCAGATTATATGTATTGGCCTACTAACATTGTATAATGTATCATTTAATATAGTTTTTTACTGTGTCGGACAGATGTTAGGTTTAACTATTTATGGCTAAAACAAGTTTCACAATAATAATTTAATGTTCATAGCATTTCTTTCTCTAGTTTCTCCAAATACTTTAAAACAAAAAAAAAAGGAGACTAATCTACAAACACGAATTACTTTCTTCCAAACATATATTTATCAAAGATGCGCCCGTTTTTGGAGGTTCGAGACTAAGGCATATTACCAACTTCTCGACAGCTGGGGGAAGAATTGTTTCGACTCGAACATGTATCTAGAATCAAGCCGACATATGGGGTTTAGGCTATTCACGGTAAAGTGAATTCTTTTGCAAGCCATCTCGTTTGGAATAATAGCCAATAAATATATTTTACTTTAGCCTTAAGCGTTTCACCTGAGTGCGGTGGAATAAACACGCTGTGTTTATTACGTGCATGTCAAGATTTATTGAAAAAGGAGGCTAAAGAATAAAAAATGGCTGAAAGCAAAAGTAACTAGAGCCTCAGAAGTGCTCACTTTACCGTGAACAGCTTATACCATGAAGGAAACTACAATGAAACGTTTGCAGGGCCATCATTCCGACAGTGTAACTTCGTGACTATAACACGATTGATATAGACACGGTCTCGTTCGATCGGGCATACGGCTCCAATGCGAACATGACCTTGAGTTGGCGCCACGCTTGCGCCAGTCGTGGTTGGGGGCCCGTGGCGATTGGCGGCAATTTCGGACGTTGGCAAGAATTTCGGGGCAGCATGTCTCGTTACTCCGATGTGCTAACGCGCTAATTTTGGTGTCAAACGATAGATACCGTCTATATTTGTCGTTTTAAATTAATTACAAAACACAAGTGTCCGTTCTGTTTATACGATGTTTACCACAAATTGAGCACTTTTGGAAGCCCTGTTTAAGATCTACTCGTATAGACGTTATGTTTTCTTCCGCCTTATTTAAATTAACGGTGCCATGGGCCTCATCACTTTATTCATGCGTTGGTCAGGTGAATGTGCGAAATTATTAGAAAATTAAATATTTTACAAATCTGGTAAATTTTACACTTCGATGCATCAAGAAAAACAGAAAGCGAAATAAATAATTTAAGTCATCACCAATGGTTACCTAACATTTTTATTCGACGCTAAAACATGGAACTACTTTCCATCCATCGTTACCAGCTTTACTGGAAGCATGCCACTCAGTGCGCTCTTTAAAATATATGCAGATAGGAACAGTGACTTTTTAAAATGTAGATTTCAAAAGTTCTCACTTTTGTCGTGAACAGAGTTTACTTTCATTTCATTTCCACATCCCAAAGAAAACATTACCCGCTAGCGCACACGAATCCACACAAAACTGAATAATGCGTTCACGATGTAGTCACACCCAGATTTTCTTCTAACGTTTTCATCTCTCTGCACAACTAACAGCTTGTTCCACTGTGCAAGTACAGTTTCCGCGCGCGGTACAGTACACACGACTACAGTAAACGAACGCATGTTTATCGTATGGTGAATCCCGTTGTGCGGTTGGGTGTTGCGTCGCACTATCAGGCACAGAAAGTACAGAGAATACCGGGACCTTCAAGATTAGAATGGTTTTCGAACCACTCTGAAATCCACTCTGTGACCATACAGGAGGAAGGCAAAGCGTTCGTTAAACAAGTAGCTCAGTTTGCCTACCTACGAAGTATTGTACGTCACCCATATATATATATATATATATATATATATATATATATATTATATATATATATATATATATATATATAACGGCTGTTTTCTCGGAAACGAAGAGGCGTACATTGTTACGAGACAAATAGTTTGTACATTTGAACATAATGATTATTATTCCGTCTTGTAATTTTAGCAAATACTCAGGGCTACAAAGTCTAATGCGATGTGAGAGTATGAACTCCTATATAATTTTTTGTCTAGGGGTGTAATTCACAAATACCATGTAGGGGCCGCGGTGGTGGAGTAGTCAGACTACTCGTCTCCCCCTAGCTGAACCAGGTTCGATTCCTGGCTTGGTCGCTTCCGGAGTTTTGCATGTGGGAATCGTGCCGGACGATGTCGCTGGTCGGCGGGTTTTCTCGGGGAGCTCCCGTTTCGCCCACTCTTGCATACTGGCGCTGCGCCATTCTCACCTCATTTCACCCTCATTGGCTATCAATAGTTCGTTGTTAAAAGCCACCCAGATATCTCAACTCAACTCTATCCAATACTGGCGACTAGAGTAAACAAGGCAATAAATAAATACTTAGACTTCGGCGGGAAAAACTTTACCTGCCTTCTATTTCCAAATTTCTCAATAAAAAGGGAAATGGCATACTTAATAGAGTGCTGGTTAGAAATTGTAGTTTAACAGAAATAAAATTAAATATATTATCAGCAAGAATGTAAGATTGTTTTGCGCAAAGGCGAATCAAAAGCAGATGGTAGTCATAAAAATCTGTAAATAAATTGCTCTTTTATTTTCATAAAGTTTATTAGAATTCTGTAAAAAATATAAACCCTACATTGTGCGGAAATTTTGGCCAGCAGGTTAGATAACACATCGCAGTAAGTATTCGAGGAATTGCAAACTTTTTTTTTTTTTTTTTTTTTTTGCTGTCAAGTCCGCTAGAACCATTTCCCAGTTGGCTTTGCCGCTCGGGATTTGACTATGGAACAGCTAGATGTTTGTAATTACCTCGAAATCTTCAAGGATTTTACATGGACGATGGTTCAGTGATGCATATGGAAGATACGTGCGAAGTCATATCGTCTGCAGAAGTAAATAGATAAATGAAAAAATAAACGCGCATTTATTTTGGAACAGCCTGAACCTCACGAACTTTTGCTATAATACACGTCCACAACGAAGCTCGAAATACGTTGCCTACTCGCTTAAGTCGCTAACAACTTCAAAACTTATACCTGAAGTCGTATGTTTTCGACTTATTTTCGGCGACGAACCGGCTACTATAACGTTGTTGATGTTGTTCAATAGAACCTGTACAAACAGTTAACTGGCTACGATAGATGAGAATTGATTTATTTTCAAACCTGGCTGTTTTCGCGTTGGGTCCTCAGCACTTATTGGTTACTCTCGTATCGTATCGATATTTCCGTATCAATCTTGCGATACGATACGGAGAAACGCGGCTCATCTAAGCTCTCTATTCGTAAACTCGTATGACGTATTTTGCACACATTTCGAAAGAGAGAACAGCGGATACTCCCGTGTTCAACCTGAAAGTGACGGAGAAATTCCGTACGTGAGTCTTGCCGTTACCGCATACATCCACCGTCATCGAGCGTTGAACAAAATTAAGTGTCTCGGTGTTTATTGATGTCATATATCTGTACAAGTAGGAACATATGCGGTCGGTCAATTCTGTTGGCGGACCTAAAATTATATAATAGTGTCTTCGTCATTCCTCTCCATGCAGTATAATGACATACCAAATGCTATTCATCCCGTAATTGACGCAAACTTGTGATGTGTGGTTTCAATGCACTTCAACGTAGATTTAAGGGGCAATGACTAACTGATACTCCATGAGTTGTGTATCAGTCCTTTAGGCTTTGCAACGGCTACGAAACCGAATAATTTCGACGAAGGAATGGACAAAAGTGCATTCAAGACTGAGAATGTAACAAGTGTATGAATATAATGAAATCTGAAAAGTCGTAAAATCCTTTATAGGAAAAATATGTGAAGGGAAAGAGATGCGCATACGGAGCTGGACCCCCTAACCAGCATATCCAGGTTTTTGTGGTTTACTAATGTGTGAATTATCCAGTGTGTAATTAGCGTGTGGAGAGGTTGACAGCTCCATAAATAGCTCACGTAAGTCACAAAACCAAACAACATTAAGCATTAAGCTTAAAATCTTTAGGCTGTCTTGGAAAAAAAACCTTCAACATACACTAACGTTTAAACTTGACAAGATACGCTGATACGCTACAAGCGTGGACCATCCTCTAAGTGATTTCACGGTATTAATTTTACGTAGGCCAACCGAAATACAACGGTGGTTCTCAGATTCTTCTGTAGCAAGCTGAAACTACGTCTGGGACGTGAGAGAAAAGGAGTACCGTCACTTAATCATTACGGTACAGCGCCCGGTCCTCGAAAACCTCTCCAGCGGGGCGCAAAGTAGTTCGACGGGCCGCGAAAGGTCGAAAGTGGCGATGTCGTCGCAGTGCATCATTCAGGGCCCGGGAGGGATCTCTTCGGGGACCTCGCAACATCACGCCAGCCAAGCGTCGGTGTGTCCCCGTCGCTATACGTTATCAGGGCTTACGTGCTTTTTCCCTTCCGCTTCCGCCCACACCAATTTCCTTTTTTTCTTCTTTCTCTCCACGCCGCACCCGTTTCTTCCCCGCCAAACCCCTTTCCCGTGCCAAGTGGCCCCTGGAGGGCGGTGCTTCTGCCGCCCCGTCGCGCGAGGGTCATCAGGTGTTGCACGGGACGACCGCCGTTGAACCACATGTCATGCACGCGCGTGATCTCTGGGCTTCTCTCCGCCCCGCCCGGAGATATTTCACGCGTTTCACGCCGCCCCTCCCGAAGCAAGGGAACGATAAGGGCGACACTGCCACCCACTTTCATAAGCCCCGACGCCTTTACCAGCAAGGGGGTGAGATGTAGCTACCGTGACACAGTCAACCCCTTCAAGACCCACTTTAATTTACTGTTTCAGGGGTTGCGAACATGAACGTGATGCGTGCTGTAGTTAAGTCGCAGCCGATGAGCTGAAGGCTTTGTGTTCGGATGTATAGGCTGTTCACCGTAAAGTGCGCACTTTTGAAATCGACCTTTGAAATATGTCACTGCTCTTACCTTCATTTATTTCAACGGGTACACTGACTGGCAATTTGGTACCGACGGAGGTAAATAAACGTTGAATTAAAAGTCTTGGGAGAACATTTGTGAATACTGATATGACTAAATTTTATTTCTAAAGTGTAAGATTTGGAAAATTTGTAAAAAATTTCCTTTTCTAATAATTTCTCAGTTTCACTTGATTGACGAATAAATAGAGTGACAGGCCCATTGCAATGTTAATTTTACATAAGGTGTAAGAATGCACAATGAGCATACAAGTATATCTTAAACAGGGCTTCCAAAAATGCTCATTTTACCGTGAAATCGTATAGTAATATGAACCGATCATAACCTAGACCAATAACAAAGTTTACATCAGTTACCCACGGATAAGATAATTGGCCATTGAGCCTTGCAGTGAACTGTACCAGCCAAATATAACTTTCATGTGAGTTTACGTACACACATGTTTACACTGTGTCAGAATGTAGTGAAGTGACTACCCTATAATTTTAATGTCCATTAAAAAATCGCACATCATTGTCTAGGATCCTGAAGAGTTTTGATATTTCTGTACCAAAAGTTTTTATGGCTGAATTTCGTATCGAAATATTTGTTCAACACATTTTCCCTTTCAGAAAATAGATCTTGGAGAGCAACCGAAAGATTTCGTATAGGCTTTTATAGATAGTCCATTTCTGAATGTCCCGTTTTCGAGCTCCAAATGTCACATAAATTAAGATTTTTTGTCCTCCTAGGATTACAGATCCTACTGAAAATGTTTTCCTATGGGTCAGACGTAAAGGTAACATTTCTTTCAAAAAGTCCCTGCCAATCAATTCGTGTAGACATTGTGGCACTAGATACAGACAGGGCTTCCCAGTGCATGATTTTCCTAGTCTATCGCATCTTTATCCACGCACCTCCAGATGTAGTATCTTTGTTTTGATCCATTAGTGGGTAACGTTTTATAGCAGCTTGTGCAAGACGTTATTACATATTCTGTCGTTGTGCAGGTTAGTAATCAGATGAACAGCTTTGTGCTAACTGAATTTACTTACGTCACTTGATCATAATGTGTTATGGTGGCCAAGTAACACATTACCAAGAGCAATAAACTAATGGGACTATAAATAAATAAACTAATGGGACTAAAGTTCACTTAATTTATTACAATCTTATCACAGACTCCAGTGTCGATTGGGAATAAGCAAAATACTTCCTCGTAAACGTGACTCGCCTGCACTCCATTGATTTTACGTCCCTGGAGTATACATAGCTCGCCAAATTCCCGTTTGCACGTATTCCGTTGCTGATATGTCCATTACTCAACACTTCAAGCGACTCAGATCTGCCTCCCGCAATGTTCTACAAGTCGTGACCTCCTCTAAAATGATCTGTATTTACATTCTCCTCTCAAAAGCTTCCTTGAATGCGTGGTTCACCAAAAACAGCACGTTGGTGTTCTATAGCTAATCATCAGCCCTCCCACGCATTAGATACACAGCAAAGGAGTTTCTGAATGCTTCTCGGATAGAAATATGATAAGCATCTTTTTGGTCAAGCTAGATTAATATATAGCTCAAAGCATGTTACACCTCCTAAGATATGAGTAGAGACCCGAAGAACTCGCGGAATCATTTAGGGACAAGTTAGAATTCAACACACGTGCATTTATATAACTTCAGCCATTGGTCCACGCGGTGTTTGACACCTCCTGGAGAACGGTGTTCAATCGTCACCTTCCACTGTGACAGCAGACAACCAATGTGCTGTTGGCATCGGCATATTTGTACATAATACCGTAGAGCAGTGAGGAACTACACGAATATGTAACACCGACCCCTTCTTAACTCTGTTCGTATATATCAAGACAATAAAGCGTCCGACCCCCCTTATGAGAATACCAGTTATTCGCCGAGGACAACCAGAGGAGTACACTCTCAATCTTCAACAGACATGTAACCTATTTTTCCAGTACTTCTGAAGTTTTTGGGCAGTCAAGTTTTTATCGCAAGGGTTTATGCGTTTACTCAAATTGACTTTAAAACACCTCACCGGAAATATTCTGGTATTAAGAGAGTTTTCATATGATCAATGTTAGTTCGAGAGTGCTGTCGGGGGAGTTTATGTGTTCATTGGCACATGATGGAGCGGTGGCAAGTTGTTGGTCAACCAAACAGTGGATTAGTAGATTGAGAAGTAAATTTACTATACCCTCACACAAACAAAATTCTAGAGTGTGTTATTTATGAGTCATTGAAAATTGTTGAAAAATTAAAATAACTGAATTAAATTAACTTATTATATAACCAGATATATTGATTTACGAATAGCGTAAGCAAGGAAATACAAGGATACGGAGAGTTCTGAATCCCGCCCCTTAAAAGCCTAGTTTTTCATTGTATGGTTTAAATACTACGTTTTTAATTTCTTGATTGTTTTCTAGGAAATGTAAAAATTATGAAAATATTGTATAGCCAATATTTGGCTAAAAAAGACAGTATTTAAATTTTGCATATAAGCAATATATGTAAATTAATCAGAATATTCACTTATACATATATCATTAGGAATTGCTAGAAATCTTTAATTTTTGTATAAAACAAGCACACATATTTACGTTCACTGAAATTTTAATGTCTTCATAGAAAAATTCTTAATATTTAGAGTAATATTTAAGCTAGTGGAGAAAAACTCTGTACGGATCTTTGTGTTTGTTGAAACTGAAAAACATAGCACATTGGATACAAAGTTCAGATATAAATCTATCATATCTGGGAAGTTGGCAACTATTACGTTTCGTGCTTCAGTTTGGCTAGAGAACAGATGAGTCTTTTCACAAATACTCTGGTGGGACAACAGCCCTGGGATACTTATTCATCCTGCTATCAAACTGTGTTGTATTTCAATACTTTGCCACGCCCCCTTCTGGCAGTTCTTGCCCATAATAAAGAAGCAACCGTTCAGCTTCATTCCTGAAACGCTTCTAATTTAAAATATTGGTATTAGGATCTTTCGTTGATAGCATTTCTTTGTAAATTAGCCAAGTATTTATGACTGCCAGATGAAGGAAGTGATAAAAAAAAACATGAAATGGTTTTATTTAATATTTCTTTCTTATGTTATGTTGTATGAAAATCCAGGCTTCCCAAATGCTCATTGTGCGCCAATACCACTTCCTTGTGAGTTTTGTTTCTCCTAATTAGCATTTCACTTAGTTATCTGGCAACTTCCCCATTAATATAGACGAAAAGGAAATCACACACTTATTGTTTTGTCAAACTAAAAATGCATATCGACGTCATCTACGTTTACACATTCTCCTCTCACGCACCTTTCTCTGCTGGAGTTCACAGTCAGAAATTCTTTTTCTGCACGTTGTATGTAATGACAGTATGCGCTTATGATGCGGATCTACCATGAGAGAAACTGAAGGACGAAGCTCCCGAAGTACAACTTGTGAATTATATATGTTGGGATGTTTCTTGCGAGTCTACCAACCACATTAGAAACTGTTGCTAGATCTGCTGCCGTTGGTAGGTGAGAAGCTGGATCATGCCCTCTGCAGATTTCGAATGCGTGTGCAAATCCTGATGTACAGCAGGAAACAAACATTTTAAAACACCATTTGTTTGGTTTAATTTGCACCCATTGTCTTAGATGGAGTTTAAAACTTGTTCATATAAGGATAGACATTCATTCATCCATACGTACAGATGAAAAATTGTGAAGTACTGAATCAACAACTCATCTAATTTTGTTAACTTCATCATGATTTGGTTGACCTCTTGGTATTTATTTTTCATAGGCACTAAAATAAAGTTTTGCTTAAAGTTTCTCACAAATATTTATTGACGTATTCCTCACAAGCGCAATACCAATTGTGTCATTTCAGAAATCACGAATGGTGTTGTTATGCGTAAAGGTAAGTGGACAGATTTGGAAATGTTTCTGCAGATCAGGTTTTGTTATTTGGGTCATTTCTAGATGTGTAAATCATTTTTTCACCTAAATTTATTCGAATCAATTCATCTGTGAAAACTAGTTCACAAACTGATATTAAGCCTCACCATTTATATTTTACTTATCACTGAGGAGGTGAAAATTTATTACCTTCCAGGTACACTGAATATGTTTTGTTTTCAATGTGACACAGGCCACTTGGTGAATCGCCTAAGGACTTTGTTACTGCCATTTGTACTCGTACCAGTAGTGTGGTTGAATTTCGATCAATTGATGAGTTTCACTTTTAGTACTTGCCGTAAATGAGTTACCTTTAGTAATATGTGTTGATGCTACAGTTTTTTCATGGACCAATAAGTCACTGTCAGGAGATGCTTAAGCTTGTAACTCATTGGCGTTGAGAGAACGGTTAGCAGCAGTATGATCAGGTTCACTTACTTCATCTTTACTTACATGTGGGTAATTACAGAAGCTACAGTAGTTGTTGTAGATCAGCATCATTCTTTAAAAAAAAACCTTCGATTTCGAATAACTTTTCATAAATAAATAATCGCATAAAATAAATTATTTTTCTTAATTTATTTATATTAATTTTTTATCACATAAAATAAACTATTAGAAATACTAAAATTAATTCGGCGGCAAAAAATAAGTCGCAACCACAAGGAAGCGACCTACAAAAGTTAAGCGTGGTGGGTAGGTCTGATGATGTGAGACACGCAGCTGATTCACGATTCACGCTCAATCGCGCAAGTGAAGACAGGTAGGTTGGGCCATATCGCTGTACCCACCTATACAAGATCGTTCCGGCGTGCATGCTGTCCATTCAGACTCGTACTGTTGTGTCGGTTGTACCCCTTCAGAGTGCAGAAAGACTCGGAGACGAGTTCGGCAGCACTTCAGACTTTTGGACGCGTTCAAGAGGGGTCGTCTCGTCGGGGCTGTGTTCAGCGGGGTAGTCATTTCACCGTATTGCGCGCTATACCGGTCGTGCTGATATCACCGTATCAGGAGGCACGTACACTCTGTCACAGAGAGGGAGCACCCGGAGGGAACCCAGCCACTCAATGACAGCGACGTCCCATGCCCTTTCCTTTCATGTCTCTCATTTGATCACAAATTAGTCTCACCAAAAGTTTCAACCAGCAGAGTTTCAGATTCAGAGTACAAATGAAATAACTCAGTTTCAAAATTAGTGTGAAATGTTTACCACCCCCTGGTACAAATTTTAATATAAATGTTTAACCCCCAAAATTGTGAGAAATGATCAACAGACAGTTCGTTTCCTTTTCGTTTATATACAACGAGCATTACAACGAGGCACGTACACATGATACGCAGGATCTGGGAGACCACCATGGACCACATCATGGGATAGCCGAAGGATTGTCCGACATGTACACAGTACCACAACCGCCACGATTACGGACATCTCAGCAAGCAATGATGCCCACCCTACTGCAGATGCAGGGCTGCATGCACACAGACCGTTAGGGCGACTGCCCTCAACACCTCACCAACGTCGCCACAGACTGCAATGGTGTCATGAATGACTGTCGTGGAGGCATACAGAACGGCAGCGAGTGATCTTCAGTGATGAGTCCGGCTTTGTGTCTTGATGGCAACGACCAACGCATCCGTGGGTTGAGGCCACGCGGGCAACACCAAGACGAACTGGTTGTTGTCGCACGTCACATGTCGAGACAGTATGTTGTCGTGGTGAGCGGTGTGATTTCGTACTATTCCCGATCACCGTTGGTCTTCACGGCGGACACTTTGACTTCCCAACGGTATGTTCACGAGGTCCTGCAAACAGTTGCCCTGTGAACGCCCCCGCCCTCTATTCCAACAGAACAGCACTCGTCCTCATACCACTGCCGTCTCAAGGGCACGCCTTGAAGTCATCGATACTCTGTTATGTTATGGCCAGCCACATGGCCAGATCTATCCCCGATTAAAGATGCGTGAGAACCTATTAGCCTCTCTGTTGCGGTTCCAGCACTATACACAAAATCTGCAGAAACTGCGAGCGAATATTCAAGCTGCATGGGATGGATTGTCGCATGACGTTATTAAGGACCTCTGTTACTCCATGCCGCGACGTCTGGCGAAATACGTTCACAAACATGGTGGCCATACGTCGTACTGAGAGACGTATGTGCAGCACAAGCAAGAAATTTCTCACGCCAGTCTCAATTTGTGATCGTTTCTTTCTCTTGGTGACTTTTACCTTCCTTCCGAATATCTTTGCAATCCGACACTTCCTTGTGGGTGCGACTAATTTTTTTGGACGTTGAGTCCTGCTATATGTTGGGGAATTAGTGAAACGATATTCTATAACTACGACGTATAAATTTAAACGAGATGTGATTACAAAAACGTTTTACTCATAATGGAAGAGGTAAAGCTGTCAGCTTTAGAACTACGATTTATTCCAATAAATGTGCCATATATTTTGAGAGAGAGAGAGAGAGAGATAGAGAGAGCGATATATATATATACGCGCCTGCAAATAATTCAGTTATCGAATGAAATTAATAAATTTACACATAAAAGTTTTTTGTAAATACAACTCTCCATTGCACTGAGCTAGATTACAGAAAGATGTTCACAACACGTGCACACTAAATGCAAATTTTTTTGTGAAGAGTTTTTGTCCGAAAGTGTTGCGTTACAGCATTCCATAACCTCCGATGTCAGTTGCTTTAATGATTGCTCCTAAAGTTGTTAAAGTACGTGAAAGCTTGGGATAAACTGACCAATCTCTTTGGTGGTAAGTTAACTTCGTTTCATGGCCACCGATGCACAAACAGAAAACTTGATACAGTTTTACCCCCGCAGTATTTCTACTTGTGTTACGCAAGTATAAACGTACATGTCACGGGAAGTCTCATAAGTTCTGTAAAATGATGGGCTTGTTAGAGGTTCTTCGGTTTCTTGGCATAGATTGGCTGTCAGACCTGTTCTCATCAGTGAGCATTTTTCCCCAGTTCGTTTGCAGTAACCTTATTTTATTCCTGAATTTTAGTATCTCGTGACGTACGAAAGTCCCTAAGCTAATCGGTGCAAAAGGGTAAACGTTCAGTTATTTTAGTGTTTCTTTACAGGGTCATTTGAAAAAGACACCATAAAAAATTTTGAGGTAAAATTACCTTACATGTAAGGGAAGCTAACTACCTCCTAAATATAGAGTAAATTTACATAACAAGTAAAATACTATTCCCTAATTGTACGGGAAAAGGACCTGACAAAAGTGGGGGGAAAATCCCATACAAGTGAGTGAAAAGTAACTATAATGTATAATGAAATTATATTTAGATTTATCCCGGAGTATTAGTACTATTAATTTTTTTTTTATCTACAGGATGAGTCCTTCAAAAGAGGCCCCATGGGACATATGATTAACGGAGCAAGGGATTGAGGAAATACAGACCACTGGTCCTCTTTTAAAGGGCTCATCCTGTATATCCTCTGACGATTATTAACAGAAACCTCAACACTAAAATCCTCAACACTTGCTGGTGGCTGGGTGCGAACTATGTGTAACTGTGATTCGGGGAAGAGATATTTCCGAGCTTAGCCATTGAGAATATTTCTCCTTAAAGTGTCCCCCATTACGGTCACATGCTGCTGACAGGAGTGTTCAGTATCTGTAACCACAAATTAATTGTATTATCATATTTTATTCACCACAAATTCAATGTACATTACTTGAAACATTAAGTAAATCTATATATCTTTATTTTATCGACAATAATAATTAGGCCTTATCGTTTCTTTCGGTTATATATAATAAAATATAAATTTTACGCGTAATTTTTTAGGGGTGATTAACTTACCAAATTATTTTTAAACGATTATCTTTTCTCAATTTATGCCACTATACCATGTTTGATTTTAACTGTGTTGTGGCATATCATAATGTCACATTTAAAAAATAATGAAATGAGTCAGTAATATTACATAAATATCCATGCAAATCTTAAAGTAGTACCATTTAATCGAATTTAGTAAAGAAATTGCGAACAAATAAATAAATACAAAAATATGATATATACATACACGTGTATCACACACACGTTTGTTTTTAGAACGTTTATCTTTTCTCATTTTATGCCACCATAACAGGTTTTTATTTAAACTGCATTGCTTTTATAAATACGACCTACAATGATTCAAGTGCAATAAGGCCAGCATATAAAATTAATAAACTGAATCACTAATGTTACACAAACACCGACGCAAAATATTAAGTACAGCAGTACATATAGAGTATTGCCAGAAAGTAGAGACATGCCTACATTTCGATGAATCCGCTTTTGTCCCTCTTCTGCAGCCATAATCATCTGGTTGTCTTTGTGACCCAAGACGTGCCTTGTTAAAGCTCGAAGGTCAATTCAGCCTCTAAAAAATAATGCCGTTTTAATGGACGGGACCCGACGACGAAGTGCTAGACACTATTTTACTCCCAGTAAAATGACGATTAATCTGCATATAAATTTATTGTGAAACCTGGTGAAACTTTTTTTTTGGCACTCTGAATGAAATAAAAAGTATCTCATAATAATAAAAAGTCACTCAGCGTGAGTTTGATTATGCTCACGACTACTAATTTAAAATTAAAAAAATTAAATAACTGCTTCCTCCATACCTTCGAATGCTGTTTTCCAAATATGTACAAAATTTGTCCTACTTGGATCAAGCATTTACTTATGAAATAGGCGTGGATATGGCGACTATCCACGAACACACCCGAGAGCGACTAATTGGATGCTGGGCGCGGTAACTTTCGTGGTCTCCTGCTCTCTTATTTCGCTACTCTGGACACGCCATCTGGGTATATCAGGAAGCACTTATTCATTCAGAATACACATCTGTTTAGTTAAATATTTTTCTGAAAATTAAGATTTTACATTTTTGTCCACCTAACACTAGAAAACAGACCACTGTGCGACAGCGTAACAGTATAAGTGAATATTAGTGTGTTAAGGGATTGCTTCTTCAGCTCGTCCCCCCCCCCCCCCCATTTAGCTACTGAGACAATGCTGAAGAGATGCATGCGTCGTAAGGTAATTTTCCCATCCAAGTATGGGATTTATCACTACCATGTATGGGAATTTTACTCCAGAGTGCGGAAATTTTACCTTACCTGCAAGGAAAACTATTTTTTCCCCACAAGTTTGCGAATATTACTATACACTTGTCAGGTCATTTTCCCATTATTTTTTACAGTGGAGCTTTGGCATCGGGTATGACGCAATAGTATTCCGAAGTTCTTACAAATTATTTATTTTTTAACTATTTTTGTTGAATAACTTTCCAAAGAAACAATTTTTTCCGCATAAGAAATGAATGTTTATGCTGCAACAACATTAATAACGGTTTCATTATTTTATTAATTTCTAGTCAAACGAACTTCATGGTTTATTCTAGTTCGACTTCATAATGAAGACAGGAATTCTGCAACTGTGAGAATAAGAATTTTTTGAATTGGTACTTGGTAAACGTTAAAGACAAATGGTTTAGAACGAGTACAAACGTCAGATTTTGTTATAAAACAGTAATATTTACTTCAAAAGTATAGGTAAGGGTTATAGCTAATTAAATAATACGTAAAGTTAGATAAACTTCAGGATAATATGGTACTCAAACTGTTAACAGTTTTATTTTAACTAATTTTTTTTAACAATTAATTTCAACAATACATTTTTCAAGGTTAACTTCACTTGAAAATAAAATTTCGTCTACTGGGAAGTCGTAAGAATTTTTTCATACGGAGCAAAACAGGTAGAAAATTTCATCATCCAGCGCTAAATTTCAAGGAAATTAAATGTTTGCGTTACGTACTGAAATACTGTACACTCTCAGAAAGAATCAGAACAGCAAGACAGAGTACCTGATATGAAAATTATACGCTTGTCTTTAAAAGTGTTTGTTTACTTTCAGTACTTCGTTCTTTCCACAAGACAAAATATTGCCACAAGTATTATAACAAATATTTGGGGTAAAATGTTGACCTCAATCTTTGGGTTTCATTGATATTAAATTGTTAGTTAATCAGAGCTGCGTGTGCCTTTGCCCATGAACTAGTTAACAATCATTTCGGTTTTTTCACCAAGGTTGAATCCATAACGTTTCCGAGCATGTCTTCTTAATACATGATGCTAATATCTAGTTACACTTTAAAAAAAACATTTTCAAAACTTTGATACATATCATAGCTTCAAAAACTGGCGCATATAATTAATTCTTATAAATTACCGTTAATTAAAAAACTATTAAGTTTAGAATTCTCATCGTCGATAAGAATTTCACGCTAACTTTTCTGGCACAAATCTTTTTACGCTGAGAAAAACTAAACTTTAAAAAAGGGTATCATTGATATAAAATACAACACTGACGAAGTTATTGAAGAATAATTGATTCTGTTGGTAATATTTGATTATAATTGATCATATTTTAAAACCAAAGTAGAATACAAAATGGTACTAAGGAAATTTTCTGTTTTAAGAACTTCAGAAAAGTTATTTTTTAACGTTTTTTTTAAAGCGAATAAACGTTATGTAACCGATTCCTCTAATCGTCGTATGACATTGCATAGTGTTGGCTATAAATAATTCTCAATGTGATTGAAGCTCATACAAAATAGGTTTCCAAAGCAAATTTTTAGGTAATGAATCATCTACTCATGGTTACTACTGCTTAAAATAAAGCCCTTTAGACCTGCAAGCCTCCTACGACATATTTATACATTTACCACTACCATCAAAAATGAAGAGGACGTTTTGACAAGTTTCTTGTACCTCACAGAATTTCTTGTCTAATGCTAATATGTAAACAATACAGTTTATACAGATGCACTTATTAAAAAAAAAACAATATTTTTAAAACATTTCTAAGCTTTATGAGTCTTGACGGCATGAGAAGGGCGAAAGGCAGTTAATCAGACTATATCACAATGCATCCTGGTTTGCACATTTCTAAACCCATTTGTTTGGAGACGAATTTGGAATATATCATATTGCTTACTTCTTTTGAAACTGCAATTCAGGGGGCTTAAAAAAATCCCTGGTAAATATGGCTTTTCTATGGAAAACTTGTTTATTCCTTTTGGGCGCGTTTGAGGAAGGGAAGCGCAGGAACGATAAGGACGACATTGACACGCGCGCCTGATGCCCCTTCGCCCCTACACGCAAGGCGCTGAACTGGCGTGCAGTGTTTCCGTTGTGCTGCGCGTACCTATGGGACTTTAAGCGGTGACCCTATAATTTTATTGGTGAAAAGTCTATAGCAAGGTTCAGTGCAGGTCCCTATAATAGTTTCACATGTTTCCAACCAGTATATTGTAATATACAGCAGTGTGGAAAAGCCGTTTTTAGCTAAGTTGGAGGGCTCGGGAATAGTATTTATAATGTACATGATGTATTGAGAGTATTATACGTACCTCGCCGAAATGTGCTTTCTTTTCGCACATTGGTATCGTGGAGACATGTTTAATCTTTTTGTAAAAAAAAAACGCGGATTTCAAACACACTGCATCGCGTTTCCACCGTCATGGTAGGCGGCGCCCTTAAACAAATTTTCTTTTCAGCCCACTAGACTGCTTGAACTTATCATAAACAAAAATGAGCTGTCGTCTGAATATATACCAACCACAAACGCAATGAACCTCGTGAACAAAGACAAATATGATACTCTTTAAAAAATTTGTATAAAGATCATCACTTTATTCAAAAGTAGCACCGAATAATGAAGAAGAATCTGACTATAAACATTGCTTTGTCTATATACAGAGAAAACTAATAAGAGGTTGATGTAACAGATTATTTAAATAAATAACATCATATATACATATATATAGCATTAATCACCTAAAGCTTGAACCACAAATAATTTTGAAATGAAAGGGGCTGTTGATGTGCCGGTTTCACAGAATTAAAGTTTTTAGACAACAGCTCAAAACTGCATTCCATAGATACATTTTAGTAACTACTAAAATATGTACTTCATGGGAAAATTTTTTTTTTTTCAGATGGAACAATGTCTATTCACGTCAACAAAATAGCACTGCAGTAAATTAGAATGTAATTTTTTTTTTTTAATTACTATTAGGCCGCCTTCAGACGGGCGACCAAGACGCCTGGGTGACTAGAGGTGTGTTGTGGTTAGTTGACGGTTTCAGACGGGTTACGTTTCGCTGGCGACAGATGACCCAGTCACGTCACATACCAGTCGCCTCCACCTGCAATCACCAGCGATTTGTAGTTCCCAGGAAGGTATAGTTGTGTTCAGACGAGCGACCGTCCGCCTGACACAAAGCCGCTAATTCCTCTGCTCGCGCGCACTATTACGGTTTGGTTTGATTTACAGTTGCGTTATTATTGGCTAAATGAAAAATTCAGTTACCGTATTTACTACCGAACGTTTCGTAAATAATGTGCAAGGAAGGCTAGTGATCTGGGAAACATCATCGGGTGATTATTCCAATCAAAATTAAGAAGACTGAATGGCGGCTGGAAATGTGTAAACTATCGTATCCTGAGTTTGGCAGCTTCACAGAGAATATAAGAAATTACGTTGGTAAGAAAACATATTTAAAAAAACCTGTTGTTAAATTAGTCTGCATAGTTTTCATGTTCATAATGTTTATTCCAACATGTAAAAAATGCATTAAAAAGTTTTAAAATTAAAACAATTCCATGGCAACTATTTTACTTATATTATTGTGGTTGTCATATACACAGTTAGTTTCCTACATCCTTACTACTATATAAATGCGAAAGTGTGTTTGTTTTATTGTTTTTTTTTTTTGTTCTTATTTCACGACAGAATAGAACAACGGATCAACGTGATTTTTGCACATATATAGTTGGAAGTCCAGAGAGTGACATAGGCTACTTTTTATCTCAGGAAAATATCTCAAACGGTTCCAAAAAATGATGATTAGGAATGTACATAGGTACTAGTTTAAACTTTTCTTAGGATTACTGCATAAAAAAACGGTGACTGTTCCTAGTCCAGCCAAGTCTTCTAACCTATGTTCCCCACTCTCTCAGATATCTGACGTGTCATCACTTATTGATATAAATATTTAATGTGAAAATTTCGTTCAACTGTAAAATCTTGAGCTTCACAAAACGGAACCAAGGTAGTCAATAGTTGAAATTAAACACCGATTACTTTAGAATTGAATATGAAAAATAATACATTCGTTTAAAAGTAAAGAATCGGTTGCTGTATTAGATGCGTTTATTTTTACTTGCCTTAATGTCACTGACGTGGAAGTGAGAATTCAGCACGGCACACAGTTCGTCGAACGACGAGGCAGACATCCGGTCAAAATTAAAGAATTTCTCTTCATCTGATCGGATTAAGAGGAATGCGATAATCTTATCGATATGCGGTCAAAATAACTTTGCTCTTTACTTAAGAAACAATTCCATCCTCTCCCCTAAATGTAAGAATATTAAAATAGTATGTAATTGGTTTTCTGCCAATTGTCACAATATTTCGAATAATTAATACGCTGGCTGCTGTTCCTTGACGATCTCGCCTCTCTGTTCTCGCAAAAAAAAAAAAAAAACCCAAAGTTTTGACAACAACTTTTCAACTTCTCCATATCCCCTTAAAGTTTTGTGGTACCCGAGCTGTCTAGGGCTGAGCACAAACACTCAATAAGAAATTTTCAAAGTCAATTTGACACATTTTATCGAATCAAGCACTGAAATAGTTACACTTTTAATTATACATCAACTTACTTGGCGATGAGGTGGAAGACGACATGGGAATTGTTAATATAAAATAAAATAATAACGGCAATGGAAACAAATTCATTCTATAGCCACGGTGGTGAAGGAGCGTGTAGTCTCAGCGCAGCTCAGGCGAGTCGTCCCAGGTGGTGATATGCAGTCTCTGGCGTCATCTGCTGAAGTCTCTCTTTTTCAGGCCGTGCATGGCATAATAAAGCAACATGAGTGTAGTGGGGAGAAGTCTCCCTTCATCAATAAGTCGCGCATGAGCAG
This sequence comes from Dryococelus australis, assembly GCA_029891345.1. Lineage (NCBI taxonomy): Eukaryota > Metazoa > Arthropoda > Insecta > Phasmatodea > Phasmatidae > Dryococelus > Dryococelus australis. The sequence continues at coordinate 48,321,234 of CM056995.1, read as the reverse complement.
TCTCTCTCTCTAATGAGAAATCATGGCGATAAGAGTCGCCAACCAATGAGAGAGCAAGGTTAGGGCGTCAACCAATGAACAGGAACTTTGCACACGACCCCAAAGTGTGGTACAGAAATTATGTGACGGGAAAATAGCGCGTGATACAGCGCGTGATTCCAGGAGTTATGGGGCGAAAATATCGTGAAAAACAGGACGTATTTCCCGTCAAAAGTGGTTAGCAATCGCAGTCACGCGGTGCTGAAATCACCGCAGGCAGTGTTAAAGCGGATACAACTTCCTGTCGCAGGCACCACAGAACCTGATAAGTTGCGAAAATACTTCACTAAAATCTTCTCTCTCTGAACTGGAAAGCTAGCGGAGTGCCCGCGGCACTACAATTCCTATGACGCATTTTGCGCAATGCCCCGTTGTGGGCATCCCTGTTAATTAAATAGCCCTTAAGTAAAACTGAAAAGTAAAATTTTCAGCTATTTGACTGCAGTACTTCATTGTAAAATATTTATGACAGATATGATTTAATTTTGCGTATCAGAAGTACGAAATAAAATACTATACAGGATATGAATGAGTTAACTTATCGTGTTAAAGTAATGTATTATCTCTTTAAAGGTACAGTCCACAGAATTTCATTAATTCATATATTTGGTGTTCTCCGAAAAACCAAATGAGCGTAATTAAATTATTGCGTTGCTCGACTGTGGATTACAGCGTTGAACATGTTGGCACTCGAGTCGCCAGGATCAGTTCTCTCCGTTTGTTAGCCCCTCCTCAGATTCGGAGCTTTCCTCATTTTTCAGACGGGCCGAGGCAGGTTGACGGCGTTGCACCATACTTAACGGCGACTTATGTTAATGAACTGGGAAGAATTCCAGAGAGTCCTGCCAATTATCGCTGAACCACCGTGACCAAAAACTGTTCCAGGATATATACATACATATTTTTTTACCTGAGAAATACTGTTATTGCTTCGACTCCGACCAGCAGTAAGAAATGTTGCGTTCTGTTGCTAATGTACACCCATGTGTTATAGTCGTTAGTGCCTACTTGCTCAGAAGGCAGCGGGTAGGAACAGTGCTATTTTCCGTAACCTACTAGTTTTTACACCAGAATCTGACTACTAGCAGCGATTTGCGAAGAATTTGAGCAAGATTTTCGGCGACGATTGGGTGTTTGTCAGGTTTCATTTGGTTTGCGTACATGAAGAGAGTCTAAATAAGATAATTAAATGCAAAACTCTTTGACCCATTGCAGAATTTCAACAGTATTTAACTTGGGTAAACGTCCTTGTGGGAATAAAATACTACAACTTCCAAACTTAGCACAAGGCTGTCCAGTATATTTTATTACGAGTTTCTCTTGTATTGCTGTTATTACAGGTTTTATAATATGAGTTATGCTAAACACGTTATCTGAATCATCTCGAAAAATAAAGATAAGACTGAACTATAAAAAAAAGTTTTCAAGTATTCGTTTATTACAAACATAATCGTAAGGGGCCTCAAATTCTTCATTAATCGAGTTTATCATTGACGGGTGTTTCTTCTTCATTTCGTGAAAACAAGACTACAGGGCCGAGAGAGATACAAAAATTACCAAAACAGACATATTATAATTATTGTTGCAACTAGAGTGAAGAGTTAAACAATTATTCTTAACACATGCTATTGTAGAGTTTTGTTATCTGCGATATAGAAAAAGGCTTTACAATGGTATATGGACCTTTTTTTTTATTTACCCACCGATTCACTTGCTAATGAATGGGCACTCTTTGATTTGGTATATAATTACAGAAAAATCTTTCCAGTGCCACCTGTGCCACCTCATACCAAATTGAATCAAATCTGCATATACATGACAACAGGACAGTTATGCAATCTGGTTTAAGGTAGCAGCAAAAAAAAAACTTCGGTACCAGCATGACAATGTTTTGTTAGTTTAATTACCTATTACAATTTTGTTCGATACATGGACATTCTAAAGATTGCTGAAGTTGTCCTACTGAAGAAACCATTTGTTTAGTAGCAAGAACATACTGCTCTGTTCTAGGAACCATACTTCGCGTCCATAACTACAAGTACAATCGCAGGCACAGTTCTATTGCTACTGTTATCTACGTTAACTATATTTAAATGGTGCCAACCATCCATCTGATTGTCGTCCTTACGTCAACAGTCTAGATGGGTTTTGAGTACAGGAATTTGGTTCCTAAAACAATTATTCTTCTTAGTGCATGATGAGTAATCTATTCTACGGAGTTGAGATTACAATTACTATATCAATGCTCTATATACCACATGTTTTACGATGTCCTTCCTTGAGAGTACGTTCCTTTGAATGTTTAATGAACAAAGCTATGAAACGACAACAAATAAAATCTACTTTCACAAAAGAATTTTATCCCTCAAAACGCTACAAGAAGAGAATGCTACTGCTTCGAATTTCACCGGCTTGATATGTCCACGTATTATGAAGGCCTGTGACAGAAACTACATTTAGAAACCACAACGAAACCTTAGATTTACAATTTTTTTTCAGGAAATTTTGTGACTTCGTGGAAACCATTGCCCCTTTTTCTCATAGACGACTTCACTGATTCCAGGCGTCACTGTAACGCATCTCATAATGCGTAGCAAGTCACTTCGCGCAACCAATGTTTGCCAACCCAGAACTTTACTCCACATTGCGCTGGCAAACGCAACGTCGCGAGTGACATTTTAACCAGAATCTCCCATTGCTTAGCTCGGTCTCTTCACTGGAACACTCTACAATCTTCAGAATAAAAGCACACCACTAGTGCTGACTACGAGATTTCTGGCAAACTAACCAATGCATTGGGGATTTCTCGAGAATATTAGAGTAAACGTTACATTGTTAGCCTGTACACAAATTTTAGTAGACAAATTAGGGTTAAATAATACCATACCAATAAAATACCATAACACGAATATAAATTTTAAATAAATACTAGAAATACGCAGTGCTGCAGCATTTTCAAAGAGCTTAATATGGAACTTGCTACACTCGGCCAGAGAGGTAAAATACAGCATGAACTAACAACACACACCAAAATTCAATAGTTAATATATTACTTTTCTTTATAAGTTTTATTCCAAGCGGAAATAGTGACGCGAAAGTAGCAGATTTTATAGTGCAGTTTTCAATTGACTATAATAAGTGTCTCCTTCGCTATCTAAATAAAAATTGCCACAAAATCATTTATACTTACTTGAAAACGAACCAGTGACACATGTTCATGTTCCCCTGGAATCAATGAAACCAGTTACAGATGATGGAAAATCGCGAGAATTTTTTGAGCCAACATATGTTCTATAACACTAACTAGTTTATTCTTTCATGATTAGATGAACAAAGTTTTGACTTGGCTAAGTTCGCTGTAAAAAAAATTGTGTAATTTTACACGGATGTACGTGGCAGCACAATCTCCACACGTGTTCATGTATTTTTACACGTACATTGTAAGTGTACTTTTACTGTGTGTCCCATGTATATTTACAAATACAATGCCAGTGTCATTTTACTATATTTGTTATTCTTTTTACTAATCATTATGTTCAGTTACACGTACTCTGTATGTGTAATTTTAATTTTTCTGTTATCAGTATCAATCCACATAATGTAATTTTACACAAACTTTGTTAGTGTAATTTTATCTTACCTCTCAGTTTATTTTACTAATCATCACATTAAATCGCATGTACTCTGTACATGTTATATTACTATACTTGCTACTAATTTTCTACCATACATTGTAAATTAACACAATCATTGTTGTGGTAATTTTACTACACCAGTCTGTTACTGTTTTATGTTCATCGTACCTAATTACATGTGAACTGTAGGTTCAATATTACCATGCCAGTTTGTAATTTTAACTTATTATGATGTTAGATAACATGCAATTTGACTATGTAAATTATAGATTTCCTGCCACATGCTGTAAATGTACACAAACATCACAAGTGTACTTTCTCACTACCAAAAAGTAAAATCGCAGATCCACTGCAATCGTAATTACAAGATTTCTGTACATTAACAGAGTTATAAAAAGTTATCTTTGAAATGTAGATAACAATTTACTTCAGATATAGAATAGGTAGTTATATACAAAAGCCAGCATATACCAACAGTGGGAGTTAAGATTTCCTTTTGAACACGAAAGGAGTTCGAAGTAATTCTACTCCATACCACTAGATCGCATGTGTTTAGCAAATACTTGTAGTTATATTTAAATCCACAGGAACATTAGTGTAAAATTTCAAATATTGTACTCCTATTGGGAAATTTCTCATAAAATGTTAAGTTACCGTAAGTTTGTATGTGTAAATATTCGCTCATATACTTTCGAATTTGTAATTTTACACCCTTGTTAATCTCAATATAAAAGTTCTGTAAGATGGTACTACATTTTGAGTGAAATAGGAAAACATGTACTTTTATACTGATGTACGAGTTTATACAACATTGGCATGGTTGTAAAAATACACGGACTTGGGGTTTTAGTACCATGGATTAGTGTACGTTTACACACACTTTCGCATTTGTAATTTCACGCCCTTTTTAATATGAATATATCAGTACATTTGTGTTTTTACAGTAAGATTATGCTACCTATTGAGTCAAATAGAAAAATATGTACTGTTACACTGATTTACGTGTTTCAATACAACATTGGCGTGGTTGTGAAAATACACAGATTTGGGTTTTAATATTTCACGTTCGTGAATTTTTTTACACGTGCTTTCAAATTTGTAAATTTACACCCCTCTTGTTGTTAATATATCAATACATTTGTGGTTTTTATAATATCAATGTACTATGTTATGAATAAAGTTGTACATTGCTGTAAATTTACACGTACTGTACTTGTTTTTACAAACTACACCGAGAAAATGTAAAATTACCAAAAGGATGTACGGGTATTTTTACACTTTTTTACAGTGTTGTTTCCAGACCAATCACAACGTTCTGCCGAATAGTGTCAGAATCCTCATTGGCCCAGTGAAGTAGCATAGTAGCTTCATACATGCATGACGGCCAATAAGGAAAGAAAACTGGCGGACATGTGTACAGTACGCTGAATCCTAGCAAACAGTCAACTTTTATTGCGGTAAACCATCTCTAAAAATAATTAATAGTAGTAGGAAATAGCCGACTATGGGACAAGGCCGTGGGGCGTAGGAGCCAGGCATCGACCGCCGCCATCTCGGAATTCTCTATTTACATTAAAAATTTCCCTTCTTCCCTAAAAATTTTCCTTTTTTTCTCTCAAAATGTCCCTTTTTTCCTTAAAAATACCCATTGTCCCCTCAAAGAAAAGTACCTAGATTTTTGTATAAACGAGCCGTTGGGAGCTTTTGAGAGGGTCGTCAGGACTTTTGACTCAGGAATTAGGATTCAGGACTCAGACCCTATATCCGTGTCCTTCGATGACCTTGAAAACAAAAACTCGAAAAAAATGGTAATAATTGAATAAATTTATAAAAGTCAGCAATCATATTATATTACTGACTACTACCGCCATATTGAATGTCAGTAACCTTGACCTTAACCTTGACCTCAGTGACATTTGACCTTGGAACCCGAAAAAGTTCCAGAAGTAAAAAAAAATTAAAATTAGAAAAAATTAAAACTGAAATAAAAATAATACTGATGTAACCCTACTACTGTCATGGATTCCATTTTGCTTAGTCACTTTTCCATCATGCTCAGTCATTCCTTTCCATCAGTGCTCCATCCACCATCTTATATTTTATCCATGCTTTGCTATTCAATGTCAGCCATATTAGTATCCATTTCTACTCCCATCTTATATAACAGCTTCCCCATGTTTCTTACATACTTAGCTCTATAATTACATGTCAGCGACCTATGATTTCATTTGTTTAAACTACTAGGCAAGCCTATGAATCAAACATTCTCTCATTCTATGTCATGCCATGTTCACCATCGTTGATTTCGCTTTTTTTCTAAGTTACGTTTCTTTGATTCCCTATCATTCCTACTTGATTTAGTCACAGGCTATAATTATTATATTTTATTAATGCTTTATCATTCCACCTGAATTTAGTAGCCTGCTAATTACTCAGTCCCCTCAAACCACCATATTGGATTGCATCACTTCTGTAATCATTGATTAAAACTAATGATCTTGTCCTTTAACAATCAAGATCTTCCATTTAGTTTCTAATTTATATTTACTATAAAAATAACTGTGGTGTATTAGAGCAGGACCAGGCATATAGACATTTATGTAGGACCTCTTTTCGCCATATACTGCACTGAAGCAAGTCCGGCAAGGCTCGTCTCAGTTTTCACCCTCCCCTCCCTTCATGTCTCTGGGTCAAATTTCTATCACTTCAACAGCTTACTTCCAAGACTACTACATCCAATCTGCTTAGAATGAATCACATTATTAATCTGATCTTTTTTTTGTACACTTCAGCAACAACCTTTGCTAAGTTATCAATGATTATGCACATTCAGTGATTGACCTACGCGAGAAATCTTGAAGTATTAACTTTCAAATAATCATATTTTATACACATAATTTCATTTATTTTAATTATCATGCTCACTTACACTATCGGCTTGTAGTAGCAGATCTAAAAACAAAGCCTGCCACATTCCCTATATCAGGAAAATAGGCACGCTAGAATAATAATAAGGTACATCAGCACTAGCGAGAAATAAAACACTTTTGTTTTTTAATTTAAAACATATATTTTTTTATGTACATCAGACTAAAAATATAAAAAACAGAATCATAACATTCTCCACACTATACATGCAGTGTCTTTCCAGCAACATACTCACTTTTCACATAAGTATATAATCTGCTTATACGCAGCTTGAGACAGTCTATGCTAGCAAGCATCAATCCAGAACCCTTAGCCATACATTCTTCTTTTTCACGACAGAGTTTTTCTTTCAAGGTTTCTACATCCCCTGGAATGCTTTCAACATTGTACAGTGCTAAGCTCGCAGTCTTGAATGCTCGCAGACTAATGGCTCCATCCAAATGTTATGGCTTTTTGTAGGTACAGTCCAGACAAACATTATACTTTATGGGACTTTCTTTAACCACTTCTGTTAATTGATTGATTATCCTTTGCTTAATATGATCAAGGTATGAACATATACGTTTCGTACCAACAAAGTTATTTCCAATTACATCATATTTTAACATGCCCTTGAACCCTGATTTTTTTTTTTTTAGGTACAATCCATTCGACCTGGTATCTCCAATAGCTAGTACAGGACGATTCTTAGCTGCAGAAACTCTACCTTTACAGTTCTTCTTATATCTCTTTAGGTTATCACCGCGTTTGAACAGATGGCTGCACTAGTCACATCATTGCTTAGTGCAGGAAGGACTCTTCACATAAGTAGTTTTTTCATACTTCCTCGCACTTTGGCTGTAGAAAAATATATTGTCACAGTAACAGCAAAAAGCCTTGAAGAATTCATCGATGGCAACACTGCTGTAGGAGACCCATCTGATGAAGTCGATGGCTCTGTCGACGTCGTGCCTGAAGACGTTGATGGCTGCACTGCTGTAGGCGACCCATCCGAAGAGACCTATGTCAATGCTACTATAGGTATGGCGCTCGAAGTAGTCTATGGTACTGCAGGTAATACTACCGAAGAAGTCGATAGCACTGCGTAGCTACCATTAGCTCTGGAATGTCTGAAGACATCACATATGCAGAATAAGACTTAGATGCGAAGCTGCAGAAGCTGCAGAATCTAGCCGAGACGACGTGTCTTTCACGGCAGCTGCTGTCAAACTAAGCCTCACAACTGACACCCTACTGCTTATAATATACGCATATACAAGCCCTATGACGTCATATTGACTTGAACCGATCGCATTACACCATTAATACACTCACTTTATAAACCTTCACAGTAGGTGTTCAAAGTTGACTTCGCGCGTTGCTATACATTTTTCGGCGTGTGTAATGCATGCGCCTTGCACACGGCCCAGGCGACTGGGGCGGGTTGACTAACTGATACGCCAGGCACACCAGGTGAGGCCACGAAAAGAATGTGGAGAGAGGTCTGGTGATCACGGTGGGCATGTCACAGGTTCTCCATGGCCAATCCACTTGCAATGCCACGCTTGTTTGCCAATACTGAGCCCAACTGCTTTCTTCCACCTTAACACTGCTTCATCACATACATCACAGTGATCCCACACCACCACACTCGTCCCATTTACACACACTTGCTCCTACTCGTTCCAGACATGTCATGTTTGTTTCCTCTGAAACTGAGCCTCAAATGCTATTTCACCTGAAGATATTTTCGTCTTACTAATATATATATATATTAGTAATATATATATAGTAAGTATATATATGAGTGGGACAGGGGGGGAGAAGAACCTGTTATGTTTATAAATTGCTCAGCTCACGTCTGTGTTGCCCACACCAAAAAAACAAAAAAAAAAAAAAAAAAATGGAGAAGTATTCATGCCAAGAAATTCTCTAACCGATACACAGTATATAAAAAGTCAAGCATTTTTCTTTGACTATATTTACCTGTCAGAATGAAAATTTCATAACTTCATGCATTTGTTGAACACTTGCAGCCTGAGTTTCCTGTTACTAATTTTCATCGCAGAATAATGTGTGTTCAGCTGTGCATACATGAAAGGTAGGTAAAACTGGCATCGCAGGTATATCTGCCCGGATTGGAAGTAATAAAATATATAATCACTTGGTGTTACACTTTTACTAAATTAAAAGTGGAAAATCTTTATCGAATAACCAAATGTACTGGATAAATGTTGAATTGACTACAGTGAACTTCTTACATTCATTATAGTTTCCAATACGTATATGCTTGGTTAAACATTCTTGTTGGCAATAAATATGTGACGTGTTTACGATTTGCAGATTGATATAATTCCACTTGATCCATATCAGTGTCGCCTCTCTACTATATCTAAACCGAGCATTTAAAAAAACTTTTCAGGTTTGTCAACCATTAATGAATTACCTTTATGTTTTGTGGCGTATTATGGAGTATGTTCTGCGCCTTTATGAAAATTCTGTTCATCGAGTCCTTTCAGTTTCGGTAAAGCTACGCAAAATGTAATGCACGTTTACGGGTGTTCCGTTCTTTGCTACAGCCTAGTTTCTGTAAAACTACTCACTGTTTTCCGTACATTTACGGATATTCTGTTTTATGTTTAAGTGAAATTTCCTTGAAATAGGGTTAGTCATTTCGTACAATTACGGAAATTCTGTCATTTCTTTCATTAAGTTTACGTGAATTTTGTTTACTCATTTCTGTACATTTACGGAAGTTCTGTCATTCTTTAAAATTAAGTTTTCGTAAAATACCGTAATTTATTCCACATATTTACGGAAATTCTGTTATTTATTAAGATTAATTTTTCGTGAAACAAGGTTGTATGTTCCGTATATTAACGGAAAATACGTCACGGTAGAAAAAAAAAGTGTCCGTAATTTTAGTAAGAAATCCGGATAGTTTTTTTGCCAGTACTTTTCCCGCGATTTTACGGAAATTTTTTTAATAGTGAATGCCATTTGGCAGAATAGCCGTTTGGCAGAAAATGTCTCTCGTAAGTCTCAGACAAGCGTTTGCCAGAAAAGGTGCCTGGCAGAACGTGCGTCTGGCACAACAGGCCTTTGGTAAAAAAAAAAAAAAAAAAAAAAGGCACCAAATAGAAAATCCTGCCAAACAACTTTTCAGCCGGGTGACTTTTCTTCGCCAAATAAAGGATGACTAAGGATCTAAGCACCGAGTTGCTAAGTAGTTGTCTTGGAACGTACTGTCGGTACACATAATCACTTCCGGCTTATCTGTATCCGGTTTATCTGTATACAGTCGTGAGAAGTAAAACCATACGACAGGACAATAATGAGACGTTTCGAAGCTACCCGAATCGATTTTCATTAAATAAATGAGATATTTTGGTCAATGATAATTTGAGTTTAACCAATCAAAACCCAGTTTACAAATTTGTGGGCTCAATACACAGAGGATTTCTTCCTTCTTCATACGAATGTAGTGATGATGCTGATGCTTATGTAAGTGTTTAATTAATTACATATATTCTTTATATATGTAGATGTACGAACGTGCGTGTGCGGGTAAACTTTGCATTGCTATTTTATTTTATCTACATATTTTCGTAACTGACATAATTTTTGATGTAGCAAACTAAAGTGTCTTATATTAATTAAATTTTTTGTCTTTTTTTCCTGTGTTTAAATAGTTATTTTTGCTGTGATTTTCTTTCCTTGATAAATCTTTAAGAAATCGTGTAAGGTCAGTATTAAGCTTATTTTTATTTTATGTTTGTTGCTTTGATATATTCCATATAAGCTACTTTCTAATTTTATAGTAGGTATAAAGTTTCGTTTCATTTTTTTTTTAAATAAGTGTTATATTTTATTATGCACCTCGGTTAAGTGTAAGAGAAGGTGACCGCACCTTAACTTCGCCAACAAAAAATAAAGACATTTAAATAATAACAATAATTCCCCCATGGCAGACATCTGCATTGCAATGGCGAATGTCCAAAAATCGCCATCCAGTCATTCACCCCCGTTGCACTATCATTCAAAGATCACAATTTCTAGCCAGTTCTGTGCATACACTAAAGATGAGGTAGGCCGATTTTTCGTCATCTGCGCTTGCACCCAACATTGACCTACCCCAAGCTAACACAACTGTCCAAGTAAAATGGTCAACAGTGATGAATGTGTTCGTATATAGCTTAATTTCACTAAAAAAAAAAAAAAAAAAAAAATCTTTTAATGCCTTATTTGTAACACCTGATACTCTAAATTAATGTGCTTCTGAAAGAGTCAAGAGGAACTTTCACAACCACATATAACTAGCAGCAGGGAATCTAAGTGAAATATTATCATACTGTTACTTAAAGCCTGCAGAGGCTTTCAATGACTTTCAACGGGCCCAAGCAGTGATAAAATAAAAATTTACAACTTAGGGAGGGATGTGGGATGCCTTTTGGTACCCTTCTTAAGACATTTTTACTGTTCTTATGAATAGGGATAGGCAAATTTCGCGAGTTCAATGACCTGTTGGCTGGACTCCACAGTCCTGTGCACACTCGAGTCTTTGATGTTTTATTCACTGGCTGCTGCCTCAGAGGGGGCCGCGGTGGTGTAGCGGTCAGACTACTTGCCTTCCACGTATGCTAACCGGGTTTAGATTCCCGGCGGCCAGCGGGGTCTCTCCCGGATTTTCGCGTACCGAAATCATGGTCGGGTGGGTTTTCTAGGCGATATCCCCCCACCCCCCTGCATTCCGGCTCTGCTCCACACTCAACTCGTTTCACCTCCATCAGCTCTCAAGACCTCGATGTTAAGAGCCACCCAGATATTTCTACTCCATTTTACTGTGCTGCCCTAGAGAGTTGCCAGTGTTACCAGGGGTGTACCTGGTATTACGACACTCGTTACTTACTTCCGCGCAAGTGTACTATTGGCTCAGATTCGTCCATGGCATGTCTAATGAACTGTGATCTTATGGCACAGATGACTTCACTTCAGTGTACACGTATTGGACGTTTGTCTTCTCCTGAAATGAATTCGTCAAATCTTCCTATCGTTATGGATGACCTTCATTTTGGTGCGACCAAAAAAATAAATCACATGTTGCATAAATAATAGGGGAAAGTCTGTAACTCAGAAGGGAAGATGTATATACGTAGCACAGAAAATAAGTTGGTAGGTGACACGGTGCTTGTTGGCCTAAACTCAATTCGCCGCGATGCTATAATGCGTGGTTGGCTACACCCGGGCCGCCAATCGGTACACGAACGTATTGACTGTGATAGTGAATACCAGGAATGCATTATGACAAATCTATAGCGATAGTATACAATATACCAACGCTGGCTGTCTGTAGTACAGTATATTTAATGGAGGGGCAACGCACGCCCTGTCCCTTTTCCTAGCTCTTACGCCGATGAAAGACAGGACTCAAACCCGCCACTCCAGGTTATGCAGGTCGGAAAGCACGCGTGGGACGAAGCGGCGGTAGCAGTAGTCCGAATGACGTGACAACACACCTCCGAGGATGAATTACATCGTGCGGGTTTCGCGCCTAGTCAGGCCGCCTCCGGCTATTACAAGACTGATTAAAACGAGCGTCGTTCCACCCGCGTGCGAAAGTAGCCTTGGGGGTTGGAACACGACTTTCTCCGTCGTGACATGTGTGCGTGGTGTGTGTTTGTGTGAGGGTAACCGGGGGAAGGCGGTTGACATGTACTAACTGCTGAACCTCCACCCCCCCCCCTTCCTCTACTTGGTAGTCGTCGACAAACTCAACAAACTAGGACACTTCTACCACCCACACAGCCCCTTCCAACTCTCCAACCATCCCCCTTAACCACTCTCATGAAACCAAATTGAGAGCCATGCGCACGTGGCATTATGCAAAGCCTTACCCTTTCACCCACCCCTCCCAAACCTCGTGATGCTCACTTTTCTCATATACGTAGCCAGGGAGCTTAGTATGGAACACGAGCCCCGCTGGTGTGTGTGTGTGTGTGTGTGTGTGTGTGTGGTGTGTGTGGGAAGAAAGTGTGGGTTGGAAAAGAGGGAGGAGGCACAATTTTGGTGGTGGAAAGAGGGGGTGTGCTAGGAGCCAAGGGCAAGACTGCCGAAACTTGCTTTCCGCTTCCAAATTCCCTCATCTTGCGCAAAAACTTTTTTGAATTACAAATCTTCTCCAAGCTTAAACGGGGAGGAAAGGAAGGAAAAAAAAATCTTGAGCTAGGGGAGTGGTTCCATGATGATGTAACGCTGGAGGGGATGGTTGAGGGAATGGGATGAAAAAAAAAAAAAAAAAAAAGATAACTTTCGGTCACTCACGTCGAGTAACCTTGTACGTACGGTCTAGGGGTGCATACGATTCTTGGGAAGGATATACATCTTCCAGGTCCTTGGAGAGAATGGAAAATTTTTCCAGTGCTGCTGGCCTTGAAATAAGGACAGTTTATAAAACAGTACGGGCTATGACACAGACCTGACAATATTTATGTTTTCATACAGTTCGCGTAAGAAGTAGTTTCGATTATCGCGAGGAAAAATCTAACTTTGATGTAAGGTAATGAGTGTTATTTTGTGTCGCTTAGAGTTCTTTTATAATATATTCATTTTCTATTAGAACACTATCGCCAAATTTATCTCGTGGAGTGTAAGGACGCCGTATGTGAAGTATCTATTGCTACCTGGTCGTTTCACATCGTGTAGCATGCGCGCTGCGTATCGACTCAGCGTGGTATCGATAGCCCGTAGTCTCGAGTATCTCTGGACAGAGGGCAGCTCTGAAATGTTTTTTTTTCTCCTCCGTTGCTCGGCGCGTGCAGCGAGCTCCCCGGCGCTGGAGTCCAGCAGCCGGGCTCCAGAGACTGCACACTAGCGCCAACAGTTGGCCGACGCGTGAACTACTGGGGCGCGGCGAGCTCATGCTACACGATGCGGGGGACGTTCGCGCGAGAGAAAGAGCACCCGACGTACAGTCGCTGCCCACGCGAAACTGTCACTCCACCCAGCTGTTAAAAGATGTTCGCGATAAAGTGAGCACTTTTGAAATTTTACACTAGAAAAATGTCACTGCTCCTGCCTGCATATATTTTAACGGGCGCACTGAGTGACATGCGCCCAGTAAAGTTGGTAACGATGGAGTTGTTGTAGTTCCATATCTTAACGTCGAATAAAAAGTGTTAGGCAACAATTTGCTATAACTTAAATTATTTCTTACGGTTCCTGTTTCTTTTAATGCATCAAAATGTAAAAAAATGAGTAAATTTTTATAATATTAAATTTTATAATAATTATAAAGTTTCACTTGATCGACGCATGAATAAAGTAATGAGGCCCGTGGCAATGTTAATTTTACATAAGACGGAAGAACACACAACGGACATACAAGTAGATATTAAGCAGGGCTTTATAAAGTGCTCAGTTTATTGTGAACAGCCTTTACTTACCGCCAGTTCATAACTGGAGAATTGAAATTGTATTAAGATAATCCTCTGCAAACATTAAGGCGGTAGTATATCTCCTTAATGACAATTTTTGACCAGACATAAAAAAAAAAACAAACCTAAACATGACATAAAGGACTACTTAACGAATTGTTTAAATTTGTAGGGTTTTGATTGTTCCCGTATTTTCCCAAGTGGGAATGACATTATTAAATAATTATGTACTACTTGATTACTGTTACATATGTGAAATTAGTCATGTAAGAAAAATAAATTTGATTTCGAAATAACTTTTAACATATTCCCTATGCCATTTATGCCTATATTGGTTTTTAAATATTGGCTCCGAAACTAAGCTATGGAGGAAAATATTAAATCCAAGATAGCAAGGATACTTCCCCCTATACTATCTTAGAAAACACACAATTCGTGTTTTAAACTACAGGATTTCCGTGTTTGATTATCGATGGGTCTCAATACGTTTTCCGGTGATTGGTATGACTTTGTAAGAAATCTCTCGGAGTCACTAACAAAATATTCAAAGCATAAATAATAACCTTTTTTAAATTCAACTATCGTAGATGATAATCGCAAAACGACAGGGAAAATAACGTTGATGTTATTGGACCACAACGATACATATTAACATAATTATTATGCTTTTAATAATTCGGTTTTGGGTCTTTAATTGTTCCTTAACTTACAAAATTCTGACTCCAAAGTTATAGACACTATCACTAAAGGCGACGATGCATCCAGTTAGGAAAAAGAAGGGGAAACAAAATTTCCGTTTGTCCTTGAAGATTGGCACCTGATGCTCAGGTTTAAATTAGGTATAAAGGACGTTCACTATAAAGTGAGCACTTTTGAAATCAACCTTAGAAGAAAGTCACTGCTCTTTCCCGCATCTATTTTAAAGGGTGCACTGAGTGGCATGCGCCCACTAAAGTTGGTAATGATAGATGGAAAACAGTTCCATATCTTAATGTCAAAATAATATAATTAGGTAACTATTTGTGATAACTTATTTATTACGATTTCTGTTTTTTTTTTTTAATGCATTGAAGTGTAAAAATGATCAGATTTGTTTCATATTTACTTTTATAATAATTCCACAGTTTCACCTGACCGACGCATGAATAAACTGACCAGGCCCATGGTAATGTTAATTTTAAATAAGGATGCACAGTGTGCATACAAGTAGATAATAAGCTGGGCTTTAAGAAGTGCTCATTTTACCGTGAACAGCTTATAGTAGTAATACGTGTGTTTTATAAATACGCCTGAAATAAAATAGTGTACGGATAGCATTTAGATTTTAGAGTAACGTTGATGTGTGCAATCGGAAGTTTATTTAGATCCCTAGAACGTAGGTACAACCACCTCAGTAGAGTACTGTATCTGTCTTTGGAATTGTGCACAATTCTTACAGACAAATATAGTTAACTCATAGACGTTTTCGGTCTTCAGTGACAGGCGTTCCGAATCTCAAGTTTTTCTTCTAAAAGTTAAATTTAATTCGTCCCCGTTCAGTGATATTCAGGCTTTCAAGACGAAATCACACACACTATACCACACGTTTCTCGAAACATTTCTAATAAGATTTATTACTACACTGCGCTGTTACAGCTGTGTGGAGCAGAATGCAACATGATTAACTATACTGGTGAACCACACGAGTTACAAATTCAGTTGTCAAAAAACTTTCTTTTTAAATTATATTAGTTTTTACGATGCCCGACAAGACGACGTTCTATAGAGACGCTAAATAATATTGTCTCTATCTACTTTTACATACATCAGTAATTCCGACTTCTTAAAAATTTTCTGTAGTCTGATTTACTGCTTAGGTAGAGTTAAATAATTATATTGTTTGGATTCAGTTTAGCCCATTTTAATGAAAATCCAATGACTAGAGCCATCTGTATTTAGTGAAAAAATTCCACTACTAGTTGTGCTCCAAAACACATTAGTTCAGAATCAATATTGAGGTTGGATGATTTTAACTCTCACGCATCTCAGGTGTCTGCCCGTAGATCACCGACGTACAGTATCGGAGTAACCAAATTCTGATTGGCCAGTCAAGCAAGACAAATGCTTTATCTTAGAGACACGCCACCAATAAGGTAAAGAATACTGCAGGTATGCCCGTAGGGTAATGAAATACAGCATGTGTGGAAATCTTTTCGTGAAAAACCAATAACTAATTTTCACAATATATAAACGACATCGCCGTTTAAAAAAATGGGTTGATTTCAATTATTTCAACCTCACCTAGGTAGGTGACACTATGTGGCCATTAAGGCGTTAACCTAGGAAAAGAAGAGATATGGATATGTGTGCAGTTTTTAGAAGTAAGTTCATGTTATTTAGATTTAAATACTGACACAAAATGCGTGAGTATTTTTTTTATATCATTGTTTATTATTTAAATTTCCTGCTTTCTGCTCGCCAATCGAGGATGGATTGCAACTTTAACTTAACACTTTGACAACTATGCCCGAATGTAGCTCAGCCGAAAGAAATCGCGATATATCTCGACAAGCAAAAAAAATCATACGAGTGTAATTTCGATATTTCCGTAGTATTTTATCATGATTCTAATGGACCCTTCAACTCACCAACCAACATTTCTTGTACAAAATGCAACATTTTTGTATGACTAGGGAAATGAACACGATGAAATGTGGACCATGTAAGGCGGGAAAGGACATCTGATTGTAAGACTGTAAACTGGGCAGTCCATTGGCCCACAGGTGGCCAGTAATATATGCTGTACAGTACTGTGTAGTGCCTGACGTATTATGGACCAGTAGGGCGGTGGTGATTGGGACTACATAGATCAACAGATCTGGTGTTCCTGTATATAGATATATCACTTCTAGCTTGGCTTGAATATCTGGAAATGTGTCCAGACTTCAGCGTGTTAATCGGACCATTATTACACATTCATTTGTGAGCTCAAGCATTGCAACAGTGTAACATTTTGGTGAGCGCAGTACCTGGGTCAAGCCTGCCTCCCTCT
Source organism: Dryococelus australis (assembly GCA_029891345.1). Classification (NCBI taxonomy): domain Eukaryota; kingdom Metazoa; phylum Arthropoda; class Insecta; order Phasmatodea; family Phasmatidae; genus Dryococelus; species Dryococelus australis. The sequence goes on along the minus strand of CM056995.1, from coordinate 48,304,189 downwards.
TGCGGCCACTGAACAGGTTGCCGCGTGTCTGGTGAAGTCAGTACTAACCAAACATTAGCTAAAATTGCAGTAACTTTGGCAGCTAAGATTACCAAGAAGTAAAGACGCTGCAAGCAGTGGATACTCATTTATTACTATGCACGGTAAATGCCAAAAGCATTCTTCATGTGTACTTCCACAATCTCGGAAACCTAAAAAGAATAGCGCAGACATAGATTACTCTCACACGTGTCGAACTCATGATATCAAGTACCGTCGTATCACGTTCTAACAAATCAAGCTTTGGTGGTCGGTCAACAGGTAGCAAGTACAACGTGCAAATAATTTCCTCTTGTTGGCACGTGTCTGCACCTATGAAATTTTAATCATTACACAATTTTTTTGAGAACCGTGAATTACGGCAGGAAAAATACGTAGTCGTCAGAGTATTTTGAAACAAAATATATTACACGAAACGGGGGGAACGAAACACAATATTCAAACTTCTAGGGATGTTATAAGAAACCAGAACAGGTATGTCTTACTAAATAAGCATATGCTGGAAATTGATCGTTGAGGCACATTTGGACGTGATTGAGAATGAGAATGAAACCACTAGATTTCAATATAATTGCAATCCTTTACAAAAATTATCAAAAGAGCAGCCTCCTACTTCAATACAATCTCTGCAACGGCATACCATGACCTGCCCTACACGTTAAAAGATCTTAGGCAAGTGCTGTAGAGAGTATAGGTTATTCACGGTAAAGTGAGCAGTTTTTGAAGCCCTCTGATTTGGAATAATATACAATAAATACATTTTACTGTAGTATCAGACTTTAAATTTCGAGTCCGGTGAAATATATGCACTGTGTTTATTTCTTACATAGCAATAATTATTTTAAAAAGTGGTGAAACGATTAAAAAAAATGGCTGATAGGGACAAAGTAACTAGGGCATTAAAAGTGCTCACCTTACCGTGAACTGCCTATAAGCATCTGCAGGCATCCGAGAGAAAAGCTCTTCCTCCGATTCAATTGGAGTATCATACAATAGCTCTTAAAGTGCACCCACAGAAAATGGTAGATTGGGGTGAGGTCGGGAGAACGAGCAGGACATGCAATGGGTCCACTGCTCACCGAATCTGCGGTGTTCAAATGCTTTAGGACGTTACGAGAGAAATTGAGAGTTTCGCCATCGTGTTGAAACCATAACCGACGTCGAATATCAGGACGAACGTCTTCGAGGAGCTCAGGCAATGTGTTCTCCAGGAACCGCAGTTACGTGTTACCATTGAGTCGTAATGACAGCAGTAAAATCATCCCCAACAACTGCCCACACGTTGACAGCAAATGTTTGTTGTTGTAAATGGTTGAAGCTGGCGTGAGGGTTTTCATCTACCCACAGGTGTTGGTTGTGCAAACTGATTTGTCCATTTCGGGTAAACGATGCACTCGTTGGTGAAAAACACAAGTAGTTCAGAACGAGGTTTCATAGCAAAACCCAACCCGACGAGGACAGTCGTTCGGTTGGAGTGCTTGAACCCCTTGCGGATGACACGGATGCAGCTGCTGGTCATGCCACACCGGCAAAACAGTCACGTGGTCAACGTGCAATTGCTGTGCAACACGTCGTGAGTTTGTTGATGGATTGTTTTCGATCCCTTCGAAAACCTCCTCTTCACTCTAGGGTGTGTGCGCTTGGCGCTGACGGCCAGAAAACCTGTAAACGAACATTGGTAATGTGATACAGTGCAGTAAAAAGGATGGCAATAACACGTGATCACGAGCACGCGTTTCAACAAACTTGCCTGCAGTAAACCTGGTTACGTACAATATGCGATCAATCGCAACAAACATACAATGTCGGTCTGACAAACGTCGTCCGGGATATCGCTTCGCATGAAGAATTGTAGCGGCTCTTGGATTACCACTGCATGCGCCTTAAACAAAGTGCATGTCTGTTAATTCAGCCCTTGCATGCTGTTCCATCGCTCTATTCTAAAGGCACAACTTACTGTCTGCGTATTGTCACTGCACAGACCCGGACTGGCAACAGCATACGCATCGTAGGCTAGTGCTCCACTCTAAACGAACGGAAAAGTACTGCATGGTGTACCAGCACAGGTATATTTTCATACTGACGTTATAGCGTGTTGAACGTAGCATGCAATATTGAGGGTTATTTATCAAATAAAATAGGCTGTTATGGTCTTTTCCGTCTATCCCTCTAGCACTCGAAGTATGAGTATTGATTTTCGTTATATCCTGCATAAAAATAAACAGGCTTCTGCAGAAGGCGTTCGTAATCCCTACTTACCCGGAATTATTGTTCTTCAGTTACTCCGTTTCGTATTATTTCTTTTTACTTGGAGGCTGGCAATCAAATTAAATAATCTACGAATATATCCTAACCATGCCAAAATTACATAACAGTGCTGGATTCCAAACACTAGTTTCATGTTTGTTAAGCTCATATATTTTGTAAATGAATTTTTCTACATTTAATCAAAAAAAAAAAGAAAAAACTACAGGTATTTTTCTTTTGAAATCAAGTTTTGCTGGCCAAAAGTGCAGAACATATTTTCATACATTACATGTGTAGTAGTCCTGCCCATATTTGGATAAACTTTGCGATGACAGGCTGTTTCTGGGGAAAAAAAAAAAAACCCGCAGATGTCCTTATATTACGGGGAGGGGAGGGAAGGAAACTTGTTCACTGCATCACTGACGTCGAAACTGCAGGCGGCAACATCAAAGACGGCATTGATGCTGTCACGAGTTCAGCGCACGTAAATCTGGGTTCTGGGTGACGTAACAGTGCAGGTGTTCCTAAAAGACAGCTGTAAAAATACTGAGGCCATACGAATAGGATCGCAATTGTAGGGAAAAACTATGGTGGCTTTGAGACTGGCTATATTTGCCGCTCAGATAGGCCGTGCTGCTACCATACTGTGTTTGTAACAAATGTCTTGGCAAATGGGGAGATGAAGAGATTTGGACGGCTCTTAACACCGAGGCCTTGAGAGCCGATGAGGGTGATTTATGTATGGAGCGGCGCCGAAATGAAAGGGTGGGAGAAACGGGAGATCCCCGAGACAACCCGCCCACCAGCGGCATCGTCCGGCACGATTCCCACATGCAAAAATCCGGAGTGACCCAGCCGGGGATTGAACCCTGATTGCCTTGGTGGGAGCCGAGCAGGCTAACCGCTCAACCACCGTGGCCCCAAAACGGGGATATGGATATGCCATTAGTAGAGACAGGTGTTTCTCGCGAAAAGATGTCAAGACCAGTTGTACTCCAAAACACTTTTGTTCTTATGCACTTTCTATGGTGGATGATTTTAAATGTCACGTGTCTCAAGTGTCTGTACTTTATTCGTGGGCGCTCAGTAGCAGAGTACTTTATTACGATTGGCCGAGTCAAATAGGAACATGTCTTATCAAATAGACACGCGGTCAATAATCAAAGGAATTTGTAGTTGTGGATGTAGGAAATTAAAGCCTAGCATGGTTCATAAATATTTTCGCGAAATACACCTGTCCCTAGCCATTAGCTTTCACAAGGCACAAGATTCGTGGGGACTTCAAACTTAAATGGCGACTTCTGTGTGGCTCAGGTTATTAAAATTTCTCCGAAACGTTAGGTACTAGGTTTGAGTCCCAAGTAAACCATGACACCGTGTACCATTTTATACAAAAGTCTCTGTTGTTTTAGTACTGTGTAAATATCTTTAGTAAATTTCTCATTACAAAGGAGAGACTTTATGAAATAATAATTATTGAAAATACAATTTGATACGAAGGAATAACCTTGTCCAATTCAGAGATGCTAAGTAAGAGGCTGTGTCATATTTGATTAATAAAGTTTTGAGTGTTTTTTTGCTTTGATTTATATGATATATTATTGAGATGTACCACCCATGCATTTACGGTAAAAACTAAAGATTGTATTGTTTTTCTCTTAGAGTACGCAACCAGGAATGTATTCAAAGACGCAAAAACAAAGCTTTCAAAGAACAGTAGTAAAGAGTTGCATTTCTTTAATGAGTTTTCTTAATAGCTCGAGGTAGACACCTTGCGGTTCGTTATATTATTATGTATGCAGTTATTTTGCAGGGTTTTACAAATTTATAGCTATCAAGCATATCTGGTGTTCATGACTTGTACGTAGACACCACAGATACACTTGGGTAAGAATTTGGTTAATTAAATCCATTCCTCCCTCCTCAGCTTCAACAAAGCTACTTTCAAATGGTTTGCCACTTAATGAAAGCCCTAATTACGAGAGTATAGGCTATTCGCGGTAAAGTGAGCTCTTTTGAAAGCTCCCTCATTTGGAATAATAATAAATATATATATTTTATTTCAGTCTTAGAAGTTAACTTCCGAGTGCGGTTGAATATACACATAGTGTTTCTTACTTACGTGCCAATATTTATTTTTAAAAAATTGGTTGAAGGAAAAAAGGAAATGGCTGAAAGGGAAAAGTAACTATAACCTCATCAAAAGTGCTCACTTTTTTTAGTGAAAGGCCTATACATGCCTGATAAAAGAAAAACATCTTGATACGCAGTTCATTTTAGTATATTTTAACGTATTCTTAAAGAGCCGTTTGAATGCAACCATCAAGAAAGAAGAAATGCTGGACGACCCAAGAAGATACTAAAGGATCATTTGGCTTCGGCACAGGCAGTATCGCCCACCCGAAATGAATATGATAATGGCGATAGATGAAAGGCCTCGATAGTTCTCTCGCGATGTTCGGCCAGGGAAAGACAGTGATTTTTCTACACAGACATTTTTATTACGGAATAAATTACTTTTTTTTTAACTGCATTCCACTGCGGGATACTCCATCCAGATTATTATCTAAGGAATTAAATTCCATCGGTGTATTTAAGCACCTTGCCATTCGCAAAGTATAGTTTGAAAGAAATGCAGATTCTTTTTTATTTACAACTGTCGAGACGTTCTTAAAAAGGTTTTATACTGTAATATCCAATATTAATTTATCAGCAATGAACTTTGTAAAACAAATTGATAGCCTCCGAAGTTTACGTCACGACCCCCGGGAATAGCATGTGTTGACCTTTGACATGGACACGGTTTTAGCCAATTTTTTTTTAAAATTGATCTGCTACACTGGAATATTACTACACGCGATGGCAGCCAAAAGCTTTAACTGCATACGGAATTTAGTATTTTTCTCCGTTCTTGTAAGGATACGCAGCAGCAAGTACTATAACTTACGGTGTTATCATTCTCGCTAGTCACTTTATTTTATTTTTGTGAGTATTTAAGAAGGAAAATATGTTTACATTTTCTGCTACAAGCTTATTTTCTCGGAACATTAATTAGTCAGACACGACATTCGTAATCAATTTTACAGAAACTATTTTGCTGTTAAGTCCCAAATAGCAAAGGTGTACTGGGTGCGCACATGTAATATTTAAAATGCGAAATAATTTGATTCCTTAACTTTCTGAGCATCTACGTTTGTTTTTTTAATATAATATTTGTTGTTAACATTTCTACTCATTTTAGTAACATCGCGCCGGATAGTCTGGGGTTTTTGATGGTGAGCATGTTCTTATCATTTCAGTTAAAATTTACAGGACTCAAGGACGCAAATATACAGTCATACGTATCCATTGAAAAGGTAGCGAAAACAATTTCATGCGCCCAAATCTGCAACCGTATCATATTAAAAAAAAAAAAAAAAGTATTTATACTTTTATTAGCAATATGAACCACAAAAATAATTCAAAGTCAAAATATGAAATTTATGTTACACGTTTACGTCTGAAATTATACTTATGACGCAATCTTCTGCAAATGGTGAGCTCCAATTTATTTGATTATCGATTCGATAATTAGAAATTTTTCAACCATGCTGAGAGAACTCATGTAGAATAAGAACTACACTCCGGATTTTACTCTAGAGTTCCTATTCAGTAGTTGAGGTTATGCAAACACAGTAGTAGGGGCGTGCAGATTTCACCCCACATTGCACTATTTGGGACTAATTGATGGATTACCGATTTTACTGAAAGGGTTAATCATTAATCCGATCTTAATCCGATTAAAATTGAAAGGGTTAAATGAATTGAAAGGGTTAAATTTAAGGAATGGGTAACATTTATTGAAAGGGTTAAATGTATTGAAAGGGTTAATTTTATTTATTTGTCTTGATTTTGTTGTTGATATTTTTGCTTTCTTTCTTTTTGGGAAGGGGTAGCAGGAGCTCTGTACGATGTTGACGGTGTGGTGCCCTGGAGGCGAATGACAAGAGTGGTGGGTTGCAATGTGTTATATAAGTGTTGAGTTGAGTGAAAGAGTGTGCTAAGGGTCATTTTTTATTTTTTCTAATTTTGATATGTTTGTAGGGATGTAGGTGGTAGATGGGCGATTTTTACGAATATTTTTAACGCACAAGAGAATTTCAGAGTGTATTTAAAGATTTCTAAGAGTGACCTAAGGGTAAATTTTATGTTTTTTGAGGGATATTTCACATAGATGGTGGTAGGTGATAGGCGACTTTGAAAGATGCGCTTTACGTTTTAGTAATGACAAACGATTAAATAGACGACGACTGTTTTCGAATGCAATTAAACGTTACACACGAGAGAAAATATTATTTTATTATTTTCTACATACGAATAGATTACATGCATAGAATCGCAAATTTAAAACAACTACGTGAATAATAAGTGCAATTACGTGACTCTGCAGTATGGAATTAAACATAACGTAATTTTACTACCCAGAGCTGTATGCTAGTAATTAATTTACACGAGAGAGAAGTATAACGAACGAACATAATTACGCGAGTATGGAATTAACGATCTACAAACACAATAATAAGATATATATATAAAACGCCTCTCACACATACCTTACACATCCGTCTGCCAGTGAGACTGGCGAGGAGGAACTTTAGAAACGTAATCCACACGTAAAATGAAATTAATTGATTAACACACATAATAAAATTGCACCTCTCCCAAAACACGTCTGTCCGGCTGCGAGGTTGCCGAAGGAATTACGTTAGTATATGACTTGTGGAGACTTATAAGCACAATTAGATATGTGTAGCACGGCCTACGTCCGTCCACCTCGGAGGTCACTCGATGGATGTGTGTATCGTATGACGTGCGCTTGCTTATATACATGTATTGCGGCCAGCATCTTAAAGCAACATAGTAGAAATTTACGATTCACAGAACCTATTTTCCTACCAAGCTAATATTAACGACTTGATTCGTCCTAGAAGTACGTGAATGTATCAAAGTGAATTATTTAAGAATAACGTACATACTACAAATGTTTTCTGTAAAGTCTGTGAAATTCACGGTACTTGTTAACACAAACGTGAGTTGAAATTGTACGAAGTTTCGTATACTGAAGTCATAAACGTGATTTGAAAATCCTAAAAAACTTTCGCAATATTGACTTAACACACGAAAAAAAAAGTTTCCCGATAAAATAGTTTTATATTAAAACGGGTATATCATAAAACGTAAATCGCGGCTACCACACTCCGAAGCCCAGTGTATACGAAGGAGCTATTGAGGTATACATACTTCTAGTCCAAGTTTCTATGAGCAACTGAAGATGGTGGAACCCCTCGAGAAACCTCCGCATCGCTCTGCCCAAGGGCAACCACCCCTCCCCTCGCCAGAGTGACATGTCCTGGAGTTACTCATCCCTCTACTCTATGTTGTCAATTTTTCGCCACTGAGGCAAGATGTCGACGAGTGGCTAGATACGGCTACATCTCTCCCGAGCTCCCTGCACCCCATCCCCACCCCCACCTCCACCCCTCGCCAGAGCGACGTGTCCTGGGGTCAATGAATTGCCACTGAAGTAAAATTGAGGATACTGGCTAGAGAGTTTCACATCGCCCCTTCTCGCATCTAGGCATCTCTTACCCTCCAACCTTCGAGAGAGGGACGTGCCCTGAGGTCAAGAACCCAGATCATCCCTCCCACCCCTACTCGTGTGTAACGTTTAATTGCATTCGTAAACAGTCGTAGTCTATTTAATCAATTGTCATTACTAACATGTAAAGCGCATATTTCAAAGTCGCCTATCTCCCACCACCATCTACGAGCAACATCCCCCCAAAAACATAACATTTACACTTAGGTCACTCGTGTAAATCGTTTAGACACTCTGAAATTCTCTCGTGTGTTAAATATGTTCTTAAAAATCGCATATCTACCATCAACATCCCTACAAACACATCGAAATGAGAAAAAATAAGGAAAATTACTTTTAGTACACTCTTGCACTCAACTCAACACCTATATAACACATTGCAAACCACCAATTTGGTCAGTCGCCTTTAGGGCACCACACCATCAACATCGTACAGAGCTCCTGCTACTCTCTCCCAAAAAGAAAGAAAGAAAATGTACAACAAAATCAAGAAAAATAAAATAAAATAAACCCTTTCAATACATTTAACCCTTTCAATAAATTTAACCCTTTCGTTATATTCAACACTTTCAATCCATTTAACCCTTTCAATTTTAGATCGGATTAGGCTCGGATTAAGGATTGATCCTTTCAATCAAATCGACAATCCATCAATTAATCCCAATTAATCCAAGGTAGGGTGATATCGGCACGCCCCTACTACTAAGCATAGGAGCGGTGAACGACTTGATTCATTTTGCAACCCATCATCTTTAGATCAATATTATACATGGTGTAGACTAACTTTTATAAGGGTAACAATTCAAGACTTCCAGAATATAATAACTTTACTTTTCAGTCCCACCCTTTCTTTTCGCAGACAAACTATATGAATTACCAGTAATAAAAAATTGAGATAGTACAGGAAAATATTACTCAATTAGTATGCTTCGAAGTTTCCTGAAATCATCTTCTCCACCTGAGAATCCGAATGGTTTTGCCAATGTCTAACTCGAGAGCTTCGAAGATATTTTACCCAATCAGGTAACTGGCAGACTTCCCGAAATCGTTTGTACTTATAAAACTACAGCAATTTTCGAACGGCTAACTTTATAAAAAAATGTTAAGCTATAGACTTTCTCAACCTGACTACTGATACCATGCGTAGTAGTTTCTTCCGTACAAAGATAGGAAGAACGGTCAAGTTGAATTATGCTATATATTTAAATATGCCAGATAACTTTTACCATGGACTAAAAATGCTCATCTGATACAGGTAATTGCTAAAATAATAGTGCAGGTATTAGAACAAAAATCCTGTAGCCCGTTTCAGCAATTCAGTGACTTACTGTTGGTGTCAATGCACTATTGAACTACCGCAGTGCATGTGTGAATTAGTGGACAGAGTCCAAATGACAGTATTACTTCATTATTGTACAGCAATCACACAAACACAATATGTGAAAACTTGAATACAGCTGTAAGATTTATTCCGGGTATATTTCGATCAAAGTCCAGAGAGTACTTGCCGGTTATGTGTATCAACGGTGTCTTTCTCCAACGGGTGTTTTTTCTAGATTCTTTTGTCTTAAAGTCATCTGATATGACATTTTGGTCAAATAAGTTTATGGCATGAGACATGCGAAATTGTTAAGTTGATGCACTTTCGTCTCATACAAGCTCTTCGCCTAGTAAATTGGCAGTTGCGTATGTTTTAAAGTTGCGTTTATTATTTTATTACGACCGTGTGATTTATTTGAAATGATCCCCGTTACTCATGCTCACTTTAAGTTTCATCTTGTATAAGAATACTTTATACAGAACCCTTTATATTTTCATAAACGGACATAAATGACTTGAGGTCCATTTCTGGTATGCCCATGGGTACAAAAACTGTTCCACCTGGACCCAAGGTCCTCCGGAGGGGGCTGAATTGTAACTTACACGGCAGCAGAAACGCTAACAGAAAATGGGTATGAAAACTGCTACGGAAATGGGCATCGTGTGGTGCTAGCTTAAGGTTGAAGTAAAGCAACTGCCAATGGAGCACTGCACCCGACTATACAGCGTGAAAGACTCATAAAAAAGTAGTACAGTCACGATAAAAATTGTCAGAAAAGTGCGCTCTATATTGTATATGAAATAAGAATGTATATATTTTGTAACATTATAAATTTCTTCACTAAATATACTTTTTAAATGTAAAAAAATAATCGATTAAAATAGTCTGTATTTTTAACCAAATTTAAGCGCATTTCCATTCTGGATGCTTCAGAACGAAGAATTTGCAAGACAATTTTCGTCATGGAATATCGTCATAATGTTTACAATGATCGTGAGTAAGAAAATTGTAATAATAATGTAGGAAATATTTTTTATAATTATTTTTATGTGCGTTCATTTGTCACTAACATTTATGGCTGAAACTGACGAAAATAAAGTGAATTATGCGATTGATATGATACATTATTACCATGATTTTGTTACATATGATCACAGAAAATATTGTGACGATCTTTCTTGAAGATGATTTTCCTGCAAATTCTGCTTTCCAAAGCATCCAGAATGGAAATGCGCTTAAATTTGGTTAAAAAATACAGACTATTTTAATCGATTATTTTTTTACATTTAAAAAGTATACCTTAGTAAAATATTTTATAATATTGCAAAATATATACATTATTCTTTCATATACAGCATAAATAACTCTTTTCTGATAATTTTTATGGTGTCTGTACTACTTTTTTTGAGTTTTTCATGTTGTAGGCCTATAGTCGGGTGCAGTGATCCATAGGCAGTTGCTTTACTTCAGTCTTAAGTAATAATGGGCCAGGGCACCCATGAGGCTGTGCACTTCGCGGGGAGCTAAGTACTTCCAGAGTTAAAGGGGCACTGTGACTCAGTGGGTAGAGTGCTCGCCTCACATAAAGGTGAATCGGGTTCGATTCTCGGCGGGGTCGCTCCCGGATTTTTGCACGTGGGAACCGTGCCAGGAGATGCCGCTGGTCGGCGGTTTTTCTCGGGGATCTCCCTAAGAGGCCGCGGTTGTGTAGTGGTTAGACTACTCGCCTCCCACCAAGGCGAAACGGGTTCGATTCCCGGCGGGGCCACTCTCCGGATTTGCGGAAATCATGCCGGAAGATATACCGTTGGTCGGCGGGTTTTCTCGCGGATGTCCTGTTTTCATCGCCCTTGCATTCCAACGCTGCTCCATACTCGCGTCACACTCTCGGCTCTCAAGACCGCGATGTTAAGAGTCGCCCAAACCTCAGCACTCCGCTCCGGAGTGAACAAACCTCGGCCTGTCTTTCAGTGTGGTTTAGTTCGCCTCTGGTATTTTGTGAAACAGAAAGCTTTTGTATCATATTTCGAGATATTTGTTGGCATAACAGTCTAGCAGTGCGTATGTCTGAGATTACTTGCGAAACTTAGATGTTGGTTTAACTTAAAGGAAGAACTACGAAGGGAGAGCATATCTTTGGAAGAAAAACTGATGGATTCTGCGTCAGAACAACGTGCCCAATAACGACGCCCCCTCTGTGAAACAGTTGCTCGTATAGACAAACGCAGCCAGATCTGGCACTGCGTGACATCTACTTACTCCCCAAGTTGAAAAGTGAAAGGAACGATTTTTCATTAGACACGTTGAAAAGAGTGGAATTTGTTGAGCCGCAGCACTGCTCTGGACAGTGTATGATAAACACACTATTCACCAGTTTACAGATAGTGGAGCAGAGTAGGTAAATATGTTGAAGGAAATTTTATGTATGTTGAAATATTCTGGCACTAAAACAATATTTTCACATTAGCCTCCAAATACCAAACAGCTGGTAAATGGTAATATGATAAATAGCTTTACATCCTGTGCTTTCTGTTTAAAATTGACTGATATTCGGTATCTCGATTAAGACGTCGGATTTATTAAGAAATTATATACCGAATGTCCTAAAAAGTTATTAACGCTTTTTGTGGCGTAGTCATTTGATCCCACACAGAAAAATGATTGACATATAAATGTATATAGAAGAAAGCTTATTATAGTTCCTTATTTGACATCTGAACCAGAATTAAATAAATATTCGCAAAATAGTACCCATGTACTTAACTGCTTATATATTAAAGCAAACACCAAGAATCGTATTTACAGGTAAACAAATTATGTGACTAAGTTGTATTAAAAAGTGCAACATTTTAAATTAGCAACAATTTAAAAATTTTATATACTCGTTACAACTACTGCGTTAATAATAACATATTATTACTCCTATCTCAAAATAAATGTTTATCAAAGCATGGCTACAATTTTATTGATCAGTTACATAAGGCGGAAGTCTATTCAAAAAACAAAAATTTTAACAGGGCTCTAAATTTTGTTCACTGTGAACGAACTACACATAGAGCCAATACTTGGTGGTGCTATTTTGCGTAAGGTTTATGCAACTGAAAAATAGAGTAAGCATAAGATAAACAAATAGAATTTTAGTTTCATAGTATTTTTGAAGTTGCTAAACAGGGTCAACTTTTTATGTCTCCATCTTACAAGAACGCCTTTAAAATGATTATTTAAAAAATATATTTCACCACGAAACGAATCTATGAATATATTTGTCCTTACAATTATAATTATATCTTTGATTAATTATTTTAGTAATATTTATGCAGTAAATTATACTTACTGTTCTTATTCACTCAACCTGAGTATTAACAAATTAAAATTATTCTTTCCTCTCTTCCGATTTTCTATCATTTTAAATTAACATTTGAATCGAAAATTTAAATAATGTTTATTGTACATGATTTAGAAAAGTTAGTACAAATTGTTACACATGGCTTCACAGATAAGAATGGGCGTTTTGATTAATTTTTAGTTTTAACTTAAATTTTTTCTCCGATTATACCATATCATTTAATTTACTTTAATTTTACGCACACTACGTGTTCTTGTTTTCATATTCCTTAGGGAAGTGGGTTGACTATAAATAGCATTTAACAACTTCAAATACATCTTCAGGAATACAGGCATTTTCTTACTTAAGCGTTGTCGTGATATTTAAGGCATAATGGTGGTGCTGTGAAGGAGCCGAACCAGCGATAGTTCAGAGACTAACCTACGGCAAGTATTATATTTAATGCGCAGCTTGGTAACAAGTTGTTTGTAACAAAGGAAGCTTTAAGAGGTCTTCCTGTTTATAACCCAGCAACGTAAAACATTATCAATATTTAGGAATCTCTTAAGATTAGTTGTTACACAAATGGCAAATTACGAGAAGTGTATATTTCCTCATTTTCCCCACGTATGTAGGGGAAAACAGCAAACAAATAATTTACTTGAACATGATTGAGACTATTAAGGAAAAGACTATACGCAATGCACAATAAATGTATACTCCTGATCTGTAAGCAGAAGCATTTACTTCTTAATTATGATGAATGATTATATTAACGACCTTAAATTGCAGTTGTTAAAGTGAGGAAAAAATCACGAGAGCGTTCAGGAAAAATTAAGAGACATTAACTCCACCCCCACATACGCAATACTGTCGTTTTACTGCTGATAATCACTAGGAAGCTTTGAAGCTAGTGGGCAGCATGAACGGCAGTGCAGTAGAATAGAAGTGAATGTAGCTACAATGCAGGTAAGCTTCATTCTCGCCTTTTCAATTTTTAATGGCAACTGAAGGTCTCATTTTCTTTACGATGCTTCCGCTTATTTTTAAACATTTTTTACATATAACGCTTTCTCGTCCGTTCCAAAGGTTAACAGGCAATTCAACATGAAAAATTAAGTAGAAAGTAGAAAAGGTACGTATGACTTATTACCAAAGTGATAACTAAAGACGGTATTCGCACTCCGAAGGGGGGGGGGGGGTGGAACAAACATTTACTTAAAAATATCAAAAAATATAAAGATGAAAGAAAACGCATTCGTCTAACGTGTCAGTAAATTAACTTATCAACTTCAGAATTACAACCAAATCCATATTGAGAAGCAAAATATGGGTTGCTACTACCACAACGCAGTAAATTTTGCAGCCCTGAGTACTTACTTGTTATAATTTCAAGACAGATTATTAATCATCATGGAAGATTTGCAAGAAACTTCGCCTTGTTGTAACACTATAATATGCTCTCATTTGCGAGAAAATGGCGCCCTAAAATTAAGGTGGCCGTCCAGCCCCTCGGAGATGGGCTGAGTGGCTTGGATGGTGAAAGTGTTACTAGCCGAATTTCCAGCGATGCATTCATTTGCGAGCAATAATGTTCATGTGCATCATAAACCAGCATAAGCTAACAGCAGAAACTTAAAAGTAGCAAGCATTCAGTCTTAACTGCACTGTTCCACTGCCAGCAAGAGTATACGCCAACAGAGCTTCCTGACATAATTTTGATACATAGTGAATCCAAGTACAGTGGCAGATTAGCTGCATATTGTATAGGCTGTTCATGGTATAGTGAGCACTTTTGAAAGTCCTGCTTAAGATCTACTTGTGTGCACGTTTTGTTTTCTTCCGCATTATGTAGAATTTTAATTGTGCCATGGGCCTTATCGTTTTATTCATGCGTAGTAAACGTTCTATAAATATGCTCATTTTTACACTTCGATACATTAAAAAAACAGAAAGCGAAAGAAATAATTTAAGTTAACACAAATCATTACCTGGCTCTTCTTATTTGACGTTAATATATGGAACTACTCTCCATTCATCGTTACCAACTTTAGTGAGCGCATGCCACTCAGTGCGCCCGTTGAAATATACCCAGGCAAGGGCAGTGGTTTTTTTCTAATGTTGATTTAAAAAGTGCTCACTTTATCATGGGCAGCATTTATCAGAAAAGGCAACCAGCTAGACGCCACCTAGCACACACAATTTTCACAAGGTTTGACTGGCGCTTGCGGCAAACTGGGTATGTCCTGGCAAAACTTTTGGGACTGTGGCACGCGGAGAAGAAAGTATACAGTACACCGATGAAGAAAACGTACTCTACCTAGTGGAGGAACATGATTCTACCAGCGTCCGCACCACTGCTCATGGGATGGGTTCGTCACACAGCGTTGTGTGCATTGAACAGAAAGAGCTGCTGATGCACTGACACCAGAGAAGAAAGGTCCAGGCAATGGGCCCCCACGAATTTCTCCCCGGAAATAATTTCCGTCCCTCGTTCCTGCAGGAAACAGCTCGCGATGCGGAGTTTCACAAACCATGCTCTTTACAGAGGAAGCGTGTTTCACTCGTGACGGTATGCACAAAACAGGAACAGTCATGTGTTGGCTGATCAGAAACCCACACACCACGGTCATGGCATCATATCAAGAGCAGATTTCTGTGAGCTTATGGGTAGGTATACTCAAAGATTATTTGGTTGGACGGTACTTATTACCAGACCGGCTTGATGGTTATGTATGACTGCGGTTCTTGGAACATACATGGAGGATATGTCACTTCTGGTATGCAGCCACACGTGGCTTAGGCATGAAGAGGCACTTTCCACGAAGGTGTGACATGAAGAGGTGGGCATGTCACCTTAACTCCATCCATGTACCATTTGGTCTAACCCCGCTTGACTTCTTGTTGTGGGACTAATCACAGAGCCAAGTCTGAAGTCACGCTCTCAAATTTTTCCGTCAAACTGCTTCCAATAAGTTTCGTCAAGTTGGACAGTTATTACGTCATTGAAACGTCATAAACGCCTCCAGTTTTGCCTGAGAGAGTTGGATGGCTTCAGTTACCATCAAACATTTGAAAATTGGACAGGTTCTAAATCAGCCAATCAGAATTGTGAACGACAAAAATTGACGTCAAGAAACTTAAAGCAACGAACAATTGCTGGAAACGAACTAAGTTATGAAGTTAATTAATTTATGTAGAAGCTGTCTGGGCCAGAATGCTATTTTAAGTGAATATTGCACTTAATATTACTAACTCAGAGTCATTTATTTCATTTTGCAGAAAACATATCTTATATATACAATTTAATTCAGTGAATAAACGAAAATAAATTACAATATTAGTTACATTTCTTGCTGTTATGGACCGCATGGAAAAACGAAAGCAATATCTCACTACGAAAATAATATTTAAATAATTATTCAAATTAGATTCTCCCAATAAAAAAATCTGACAGTGTGACACATCTTCAAACACATTCAAAATTATTTGATAAAATTGGTTGGAAGGAAATATTTTATGGCCGTATTTTGTCCTCAAATTTTTTTGTCAAATATATTTCAAGGCAAAAATTCGACGTGTGATAGGGGCTTAAGAGATGCCAGTCGACGAGGTAGAGGATATCGTCTCAAGGATAACAGCTGACAGCTGAAATTGTCCGAACCAATCCTTCCCTGTTCCAGAGAGTGCGATAGCTATGGAGTTTTATTACACACATCGACGTAGCTAGGAATCACTGTGAACACCGTTAAGAGTCTTCGATAACCTAGTGAATGTAGCAATGGTGTTTTACGTAATAGTCAATCTCAAGTAGAACACGTGCATCCCTGACTAAATAAAGTGATACCTTGGCGCACAGGTCACTCATTTAGTCTACATCCAAGGTTTGGACGGCAATCTTTAATTTTTGGGACTGTTTTCTCACAAAAGGAGAAAGTTAAAATGTTGCAAAATAGTGATTCTTGTGTATATCTGGACATTGTGATTAATAATATGTATATCTTTTAATTTGAGTAGATACTCAGGGTTACCACATATACTTCTGCGCGAGTGTAGCAAAACTTATTTTCGTTCTGACTAGGGATGTTATTTATAATTTCTTTTTAAAGGATTGGCTTTCTTTGTTTGACGATACATTGTGCGAATTTGTCGTTTTTCACTTATAATTCTTTCCGATATTTTTAAAACATTTTCGAAGGTTAATAACACAGTAATATTTTTAGGCAACAATTTTTAAATATATTTTCTAATTGAATTTTCATATGGAATCACCTCCCAATAGTTGTAACACGCTTACGAGAACACGCTGTATGATATTCACAAATATACGCCGTTCCACACTGAAAATGAATTAACTCTGTATCAGCGGAATACTCCGGGAACTTACGGCAAATAAGTGAAATCGTGTGAAATCCAGCCACGTCAATAGTTATTAAGAATAGTGGATCGAATAGAAGAGTATCCACTGACTCGCTATCAAATTTCCCTTGAAGCAATGTTTACTGATAAAATGCTAGAAAGTGAAAGGCATACGTATAATTTTCTGCTTCAAAAATTGTCTGCCTTTGAAGACAGTCGGAGACTTATCCCTGGTTTTCTGGAAACACGAATTGGCAGTGAGACGACTTACTAAGTACAGATACTGAATATAATACACAGCTTTAAATCACTTTGTGTTTTAAGTGACAACTATTACAATTTCGCAAATGCGGCTATGTTTGAAGTTTCTATCCTTAAACTATCACTAGTCTGTCTGGCTTTTTAACTACACAGTTATTATAAGTAATATCATTTGTTGCCAAGAAAGGTACAGATCCACGTGAAGTTTAAAAATTCCTGACAAATAATCCACGTTTATGATTGCCAGGGTCGGCGCAGTCGTTGCAAGCAAATAGCTTAAGCCGAGAACAAAAACTTAAGAGGCACTCCCTAGTGCGTGACTAAGCGAGTGAAAGGATAGGATTTGACACGTGTCACAGCCGCCTTTCACAACATTGGTTTCAAACAATAATTACTTTGTGCCCATTGAAGAGAAGGCCATTGCTCCAAGAGAGAAAGTAGAACTAAATCAATAAGTTTTAGCGTTTTTATGTTTCTGTTGCGTCTGTAAATTTTATTTCATAATCCATCCACGGTTAATTAACACTTTTTTGAAGCCCTGCTGAAGTTCTCATTCAAGGATATCCTTCCGCCTCGTGCAAAACTAAGCTTATTTTAGGTCTAGAAAATTTCACCAAAGGGCAATGCGTCGAATTCGTGCGCACTCAGTTTTAATGATATTTTGCACGAGAACTATTTCTGACTGGGCGCCACCAACACACATGTTTCCTCACTGTTTTTCTTCATATTCATTATGAATTAATTATTATTAATTTATTAATAAAATGCAGGTAAAACCAATTGAACGAAAAATAAGACACGTTCGTGTTAACAGTGTTATTTAACGCTTGCGATACACGGCATATTTAGGAAATAACTACATTCTAAATTCGAATCATTTGGAAACAACTGATTTGCAGTGAAATTTAACTACTCGAATCGTGAAAATGGCTCCACTTAGAATCAGCGGAAAACCACTGATTGTTTCAGTGGAAAAATTTCTCTGATTGAATTAGTGACGTGAAACAATTTCTCTGATCGAATAAGTGATGGCCGACTGCAGTGGATAATTAAATATTGCTTTTATTTAATTTAGGCAAATAATTACGTAAAATAAACACGTTTACGATAGTTAGTATTTATATTGTGCAATTTATCGTAACTTAAAAAAGTAAAAAATGTTCCGCCGGTGGCCAGGATCGATCTCCCGCATTCTTCGATTGAAGATCGTTGCCTTGACATCTGAGCTACCACACCAAGTACATATAATGGGAGGAAAATATTGTCTTATAACTTCGCTGCGAATCATGTAGTTTGAAGTTGTATGAATGAAAGACTGTGTGTTCATATTACCGCGTAAAATGGCGTTTTGGATGACGAAACACATTTTATAAAGTATTTTGTATTAGTTTTGATCATTTATTCGTTATTATTTCACTTGATACACGTTGTTTAACGGATATTTTTAAAATATTTTCGACAGCCATTTTTACACCCAGTTTCATTGATATATAATTAAAAAATAATTAAAGACGGAGCAAGTTGCTCAGATGTTTCACTGGTCCATCAGTCTAAAAATAAACCACTGAGAAAACAGTGGAAAAAATGATTGGCGAATCAGTGGGAAATGTCACTGAATCAATCAGTGAAGGAAACATGGCATTTTTTCACTGGTTCATCAGTTAAATTCACATAAATGACTGTTGTATCAGTCAGATACGTTTAACTGATTGAAACAGTGAAATTTTCACTAATTCAGATTTAGAATGTAAACACGCCATAGGTGAGGTGATTTCCCAAAAGGTGTTGATTCAAGAAGTGTGGAGAAACCGCGCATCGACTACACCCGCAATATTCAAGATATTAAATATTTTATAAACGAATTGTTGTATAAACGTGGCACGAGCAAAGCTAAACCAAGGGGTTTTTTTGTTTGAAATCGACAGCGATAAAGGTGGCCCGCCACACGTTTAAAATCATTTTATATGTAAAATCCATATCCCTTCACTTGCCTGGTTCCGCACTATACGGCGCCCTTAAGAGCATCCGAACTGCGCTGCAGAGTGCTTGAAATCCAGGTTTTTTTTTCCTTACGAAACTATAAAACGTCCGTCCAATGTGCTCGGGACCGTGGTTGCTTAGTGGTTAGACTGCTCGCCTCCCACAAAGGAAGAACCGGGTTCAGTCCCAGGCCGGGTCACTCCCGGATTTTCGCAAGTGAGAATGGTGCAGGGGCCGGTTTGCTCTGGGATCTCCCGTTCACCCTCACCCTTTCATTTCGGCGCTGCTCCATACCCACCTCGCTCCACACTCATCGGGTCTCAAGACTCGCTGTTAAGAGACGCCAAAATCTCTTCACTCACTCCAGTGTACTCAACTACGAAAAGATCACACGTTTCTAACTATATGTGTATTATTTTTAAGACATCGCGGACATTAGAAACGCCATTTCAGAGCACTCAAACATGGTTTATGGCTTTTTCAAAGCGCTGTATCTCAAAATATACGTGTCATATTCACACAAAAGTACTCTAGGAGCATGCACTGAACCTTTCTACAGACTTTTCACCAATAAAATGAAAAGCGTGTACGCTGAAAGTCCCACAGGTACACGCAGCACCACGAGAACACTGCACGCCAGTTCAGAGCTCTGCGCGTCGCGGCGATGGCGCTATTGTAGCGCGTGCCAGTGTAAAGCCGCGTTTACACCGAGCGTTGCAGACATTTGTCTGCAAATTTTGTGTCGAAGACACTTGTCAACGACATTTTTTTGCAGACAAAATACTAGTGGGTTCTTGCAACACAAAGGGAAAAGCACCCTTCTCACTGCAGTCGTCAAGTTGTCGAGCGTGGAGGATGTTATGCTTGCAGCAGCTGCCTGCGTAATTTCGTCGAAACAACGGGTACCTCGGAGATACTGGGTGTGACTATCGTTAAAAGCGAGAGCTCGGTACAGTGGGAATGAGCTCTTAAAAGATTTAAATAACGATGATGTTGACCCTTTGTCAGGTGGAGTAAGATCGTATGGAAGTTTTAAAACGTTTTTCAGAATGGCCAGCTGCGATTTCGAACACATGATTGTGATGGTAGGGCATAAGATTGTGAAACAGGACACCAATTATAGAGCAGCAATTCGGGTTAAAGAAAAACTTGCAGTTACGTTACGCTTTTTAGCAAGTGGAGATTCATACGCTAGTCTCAGCTATTTGTTCAAAATGTCTACAAGTACAATATCATTGTTTGCGCCAGAGTTTTGTGAGGCTTCGATAGAACTGCCCAAGGACAATGTAAAAGTAAGTACCAAATGTTAAATGTCCAATAGTTAAGGAAGTATGACTCACGTTCTATGAGTCCATGAGTACTGCCATGTTTACATTGTCTATAGGAAACATTTTTCCTGCATAATTATAAAAATATTTCCACAAACCAACTTCTAAATATGGTCAACAGTTAATGTCAAAACATATTTCAGAATATTATTACCATATTAGGTATTTTTGAGGAAGGAAGTAAAATCAATAACAGTATGCACACTCAAATACGTATGTTTTTCCTTACATCAGCTATGTTTAACATAAAATTACATTTAAAAAACAAAAACAAATTGTAGGTATAAAATAATACCTGGAATAAAGCCAGCAAAATTGAATTATTCTATTTTTCTTCAGTTGTTAAATGGGTTTGCGTTACTTTGAATGTTACCAAAAAAATCTAACAATTATAATTAGAGGATGGTATAAGCATTGTCCTCATTAGTAACAACACATTAATTGTTGTCACAACAATTCCATTTATGACTGAAACGGAATGTTCAAGTGACTCGTCTTGGTCTGGTGACAATGCAGAAGCAACAAATACGTGTGGCTGATTATTGAATGAGGTTTCACTATTTGCAATTGAATCAGACCTGCTAGCATCCCGTGAATTAAATGGTACATTTTGGTTACCTTGCCTATTTTAGTGTGACATTTCCAAATGAAATAAAACCTGGTTAATTCTTTGTCTTGCTATTGTTAGATCATGTGAATCAATACATTTGCTTAATTGGAAAGCGATATATAAATATTTAGTGTTCAGATTTAAGGTTCCTCCAAAAACATAACAGAATTGACTCCCACTTTACCAATGATCTGCCTTCTAGAAGTGATCGGGCGCAATAGCTACTTTTGGATAATTACGCTACAAATTATGACTTCAGTGCATAGCTTACAGAATAGTTGTGTTTTGCTTACCTTCATTGTTCCTCACTCACGAGAATGTTGAGGAGTTGTCTTGTCCCTCATAAATTGATGATTTTCAAATGCAAACCATTTAGATTCTGAATCTTCTCCCGAGCCACTTTTTGCCTTCTTACTTTCTCTGTAGAGTTGGGATGTTAGGTTCCTCAACTTTGTTTGTACTTCTGCCTTGTTAATTTGCATCTCCTCACCAATTTGACCCCAGGCATTGTTCTTCTTGATATTATCTTTGAACTCGGGTCTAGTTTGATGTCAGAGGACAGGACTCTCTCTAAATAGTTCTCTCAACGTTAACACCTGCTATCTCGTCAACTCCATTTTATTCGAATAAAAAGTAGAGATCACTCACTGACGAACAAAGCGCAGATCACTCATTGACAGTTTAGCGGGGAATGCGGACAAGTCAAGCGGGGGATGAGGGACGCCTGCGCAGAGAGTGAATGCAGTTCCACGCAGCGTTGATGGGAAGAGGGGGCAGCGGGAGAATGTCTGCATCACCGAAAACGCTCTACAACTTCTGTCGACGACAAATGTCGAAGTCCTTTGATCTTTACCGACTCCTGGTGGAAAACATAATTACTGTTGCAGGCACGCCAAACCTGTTGACGACAGACGACGTCGCAGACAAACTTAGTGCCATTTTTCGAAATGTCGTAAACTTTTGTCGTCACCACGTGTCCGCATCCTCGATGTAAACGCGGCTTAACCCTTACAGCTCTTGTGCTTCTCGGCCTCAAACACAGAAATAAGTTCTGAGAAGGTGGTCCCCTTAAGAGGCAAAATGCTTGCGCTACTAACTTAAAGTTGTACACTTACTTAACCATTTATTAATCGCTTAAAACTTTTGCAGGGAAGTTTTAGGCACTGCATTCTTGCAATACCAAATACCTCTGTGCTTTTCATATTACGATATAAAACTATTAAGAGGACAAAACAATCAAAGAACCGAAGCTTCAATGACCACCCAGGTAATGATACAACATTTCTGAAGAAAAGTGTAAACAGTTTCTTAAGAGTTATTTCTGAAATATGAAACCTCCCCCTTCCGCCTCTCCTCCACTGATTTAATAGGTAAGCCCAAATAGCGTTAACTGTATTTTCGGACATGTTCTTCGCAGTTCCGTAAAGAAAAAATATATGAATTCATAGCTGCCTCTCTGGGACAGTTATTACGTTAACTTACTTACTGTTGTGTGTGTAAAATGAACTCTGCAAAACAAAAAGAAAGTTAAACATTAGCGAAAATATACTTTTAAGAAACTATTTTTGCCAGTAGTTTTGCGCAGTATGGCACACGAAATGAATGTATCTGCTAAGGTGTATCAAAAAGTTATATAACGAAACAGTTTTGTCAATAAGCTGCAACAACTAGGACAGACCAGTAAATTGATATATTATTTGCCTTGCAAAGAAGCAGAAGAGTTTCAGAACCCTTGTAACGGAGTACGTGGTAACTTAACACTCACTGGCCCGAAAAATACTACAATATTTATTTACTCATATACACGAGGCGAAAAACAAAAGGAATACTGCAGATGTGCACATAGATTACTGAAGTCTAGCCTGTGTAGATTCTTCGGCGAAAATTATGTCTCTCTAATCATGTTGAACTGAGAGATTTGGACGGCTCTTAACAACGATATCTTGAGAGCCTATGGTGGTGAAATGAGGCAAGAATGCAGGAGCGCCGGAATGCAAGGGGGCGTGGAAACTGGAATACCCCAGGGAAAACCCGCCAGCAAGCGGCATCCTCCCAGCATGGCTCCAAATTCGAACCCGGGACCCCGCGGTGGGAGCGAGCGGCCCTTAGAATACACAAGTGTATTTTCAGCAGGACAGCAAGGTTTCTTGTAGGCATGTTGATGAGACGACTATCTTATAGAGTAATTGATTATCACATTTCCCATACAGGGGTCACAATGAACCGCATATATCTTTAACGAAACAAAATTAATATGAAACCAATGAAAGAAACACAGTACTTCGTATATGCTGAAGTCACTTAATTTTACCTTTGGAATACGACTTTACGTGTTTGAACCCCGAGTAAACCACATATTTCTGTACCATATTTTGATGAAAGTAAAGGTAAGATTGCCGTATAAGTGTACCCGGTTTAATTTACAATAATAACAGAGGAGTTATTAATAATCCCAATCAAATAACGACTATCAGGTAATGGAAATAACGAAAATTAGTTTCGTTTGAAACGGCACATCGGTTTCTCTGGATATATCTTCCTCGTTCTGAAACGTGATTGCAAATTTAATCTTGCGAATTTCTGCTATAAAGTTGTTAACAAAGAAAATCCTAATCATTCACGCAGGCCAGGAACAGCAGGTCAATCCGTCAAACGACACAGCCGAGCTCACTTAGCGCCAAATTCAGTCAGTCGAATCAAACCTGCTTCCGACTGCAATCAACTTCTAGACACCTGTGGCCTACTAAAACCTGCACAAAAAGTCTTTGCTGGAAGAATCGCGATAGACAATAAGACAGGGTTTTAGTGAACGTGAATGGAGTGGAGTGAAGAGATTTGAGAGGCCATTAGCATCGAGATCTTGAGAGCCGATGAGCGTCAAGTGAGGGTATGGAGCAGCGCGGGAATGCAAGAGCGGGGGTAAACGGGAGAACACGAAAAAAAAACCCGCCGACCAGCGACATAGTCCGGCACGATTCCCACATGGGAAATCCGGGAGCGACCCACCCAGGAAACGAACACGGTTCGCCTAGGTGGAAGGCGGCTAGTCTGACCACTACACCACAGCAGCCCCAATGTCAGGAGAGGGCGGTATCAGAGTGGGCGAGATGAGTTGAGTATAAATATTTGAAAAAAAATTTACACACACACACAGGCTCTAGGTTTTTAACACCCACGGCTGCGAAGTTAGATAAAGAAGCGACGGCTTACAAGTGTGCATGTAAAACTTTAGTATAGGCTGTTCACGGTAAAAAGAGCACTTTTGAAACCCCTGCTGAAGATCTACTTGTATGCATGTTGTGTATTTTTCCACTTCATGTAAAATTAACATTGCCATGGGCCTCGTCACTTTATTCATGCGTCGGTCGAGTGAAAGTGAAATTATTAGAAAAGTAAATATTTTACAAAATTGGCTTATTTTAACACTTCGGAGAACTTAAAATAACAGAAAGCATAAGAAATAATTTAAGTTATCACAGATGGTTATCTAACACTTTTTATTCGACGTTTAGATATGGAACTACCTTCCATTCATTGTTACCAATTTTACCGGGCGAATGTTACTTAGTGCACCCGTTACAATATATGCAGGCAGTGGCAGTGACTTTTTCAAAGGTTGATTCCAAAAGTGCTCATTTTATCGTGAACAGCTTTCACCGCGAGAAAATCATTAATTTCCTACACGCGAAAAACTGGAGTGACCACGCCGGGAATCGAACCATTGTTGGGTGGCCATTGATCGAGGCATTAGAAACCTCTTTTCCGCTTTTTGTCCCCGTTAACGCGATCACGCGCTTCGCTTTGTGCGGCGAGCTGTTGAAATACTCAAGACGCGGAACGGTTGTGAATCACACGTCGCGTGCAGTCCCCGTAGATAAAAGGCGCTCTTTTCCCACGCGTTTACGCTACCCGACTCTCCCGCAAACATGGGGGGGTACTCGGCAAAGTCTAGCATCGACACCGTCGCGACGCATTCATATCACGCGCGCATGCTTGTATGTGTGTGTGTGTGCGTGTGTGTGTGACCACCTAGCGTGCGCTCGAATCGCATGCGCTTGTTTGCATGCGCCGTACGGCGCCGCCGCTACTCTCCGTCCGTGCATCTTTCCATGGCGTACGATCGCGTCATCAGCTTCCGAGACGACATGCTGGCAGTGTTGTCTGGGACGTCTTCCCATTGATAGCCAAGGAATGAATTGACGTAGATTGGCGAGGCACCGGCAGAAGAAAATTGTCATCCACGACGTGTTCCTCGATGAGAATACTGTGACAGCAGCACGAGGTGTTTGGCACGTGGGTAGCTACGCGGGCGCCGACGAGAATTGCTCTGGGCAGAAACACGTCCTTAATGATCCATTCAGCGGGTACTCTGTTACATACGTAATACCCCGTCATTGTGGCTACTCTTCAACAAAATTGTTATAGCTTGCTTCGTTGCTTGTCAAACGACAGCGTTCAAGTCCGAGGGAGTTTTGAGCAGTTTAAGACTTCCGCTTGACGTAAAATGTGCTTACGACGAGATCTTCTCAGATCATTCTAAACACTTGTATACCTTTTGTCTTATACCATGTATAATAACGTAACATTGTGTAGTAGGGTCATGAACATGTATATACGGGTGCCTTGTTAATTATTTGTCATTATTATGTGTACACTTAAAGTACTCAGTAGTGCATCAAATATTAATACGCCGCTCGTACAATTTAAGACTTTAGTCAAGTGGTGTACTGTTTGATTATTGTTTAGTTGGAAGAGAGCCTACGAGCTCTCTCGTAAGTCATGTGATGACGAGCCGCGTGATTGACCACGTGACATTCAGTAGAATCACGAGTGCTTGTGCAACGTTACGTGAGGCTACGGACGATTAGATTGGTCGAAAGCGAACTCTCATCAGCGGAGTGTGGAGAGCTCCCTTGCCTTGCCCTGGAGGACGAGTAAGGAGACAGCATTCAGTATAGTATGGACCGAGAGGTCAGTGATGTAGAAGTTCTACCGCGAGGTAAGAGACATAAAAATGTTGTGAATAGTTGTACAAAGTATGTATCTTGTAATTGAATACACTTTACTCATTCACCGTCAACCCCTGTTGATTTCATTTAAATGAATTCGCTTGGGATAACTGTCTTTTGAACTTTCTTGTGGGTCTGAGGATACCACATGAGCCAATAACAGACTTGCAAGTAAACGAGGACACTATCCCGTAACAAAAGGTCTGGGGTCGAAATGGCCACGCGTTGAGGCAGAAGCCGATGGAGAAATAGCTGAGGCTCTACAGCCTACAGATCACTGAGGTGGCGTGATTCTCCCATCCCTATTAACATCTGTCGCCTCTGGAATGACATGAGACAGTATCTTAACGGAAGTAGTCAATGATATCCTTCTAAAGGCCTATCCGCAAATATTTGTTTTAACCAGCTCACCAGCGATTACTCGATGCTGATAAACTAACTGAAATACAGTATTTGCAGTCGTACATGTGTGCTAACGTGTGATTTTTCTTAGTTTATGTTCTATATTTATTGTATTATTTTACTTTGTGGTCGAATCTGCTTATGATTTTTGTTCTTTTAATGTGTGGTTCTGAGAAATAAAATGTAAAAGGTGCCCTTGCCTTATTTCCGGCACGAAAATAAGCCAAATAAATAGACAACCGTATTGAAAAGTTGTTTGTGACAGGGGGTTCTCTATTCGGCAAGAGCACAGCCTCCTCACAAAAGCGACCGAATTTTCACACTGAAGAAACCGTGGTGGACCTTGACATTAGTCAGACGGTTCTCTTAGATCCCATTTCGTACACGCCTGCATTCCGTCACAGCTCTATCCTATATATTCATTCCAAGATATCCTTCAACACAATGAGGTTTGGACACATTTCCAGATATTCAAGCCAAGCTAGAAGTGATATGCCTATATAAAGGAACGCCAGATCTGTTGATCTCTGTAGTCACACTCACCACCGTCCTAGTGGTCCATAATACGTCAGGCACTACACAGTACTGTACAACATACATTACTGGCCACCTGTGAGCCAATGGACTGCCGAGTTTAGTCTTACAATCAGATGTCCTTTCACGCCTTACATCATTCACATTCCATCGTGTTCATTTCCCTAGTCATACAAAAATTTTGTACTTTGAACAAAAAATTCTGGTTGGTGAGTAGAATGGTACATTTAAAATCATTATTAAAAACTAAGAAAGTAATGAAATTATATTACTATGAGATCTGCTTTTAACTGTCGAGATATATATATATATAAATTTCTTTCGCCTGAGCTACATTCGGGAATAGTCCTCTAAGTGTTAAAGATCCTGCTTGCCTTCAGGGATCACCGTGTGTTTGTTACTTCATTTCTGGAGACATCTTCCACTTCAAAGTCATGCAACTACACGACGGAGTATGACATGCTGCGATCAAAGCAATTGTTACAGTTGGTCAACAATACTCGCATCTAAATTTGAAGCACTAAAATATTCCTCCAAATCACAAGAATCTGTCATCAGTCTCGCAGAAACAGTTTCGCTACAACAATTGCTATCTTAACTATTTGATTTGCTGCGTTTGGTTATTTGGGGTTGGTATGTATTGACAGAACAGTAAATTTCGCTATCTCAAGATCTCGATATTAAGAGCCACCCAAATCTCTACAAATTAAACTTCACTCACCAGCCCTGATTCAACGTGTTTAACACTGATTTACCGGCAAGCATAAACATTAAGCTGCGTTTTCAACGAGCTGAAGTTCACTGGTTGAAATCACCGATTTAGATTTACAGTATGTGCGTAGGCTATGACTAGAGACCTGAAAAATTCGTGAGTCCAGTGATCTGCACGCTAGACTCTACAGTGTTATGTACACACATGCCGACGTCAACTGTGCATTGGTTGTCTGCTGTCACAGTGAAAGGCGACGATTGGGCCAGCGTTCTCCAGGAGGTGTCAAACGCCGCGCGGACCAATCGCTAAAGTTATATGGACACACGTGTTGCGAATTCTTCAGGTCTCTAACTATTACTTTCGCTTTGCGAATTTTAATCTATACAGTAAACGCACAATTATTAACGCAGAGTCTACACTGCCACTGGCTACCATGGGATTACACAGTGTGACAATTGTCCTTATGTGTGTATATGAAAGTTTCGACTACATACGTGAAAATATTGCCATATTATATTGTCGGCTTCATTTAAACTCATATTTCTCACAACTTTCGGCGTGAGGAAGGCAGCTTACTGTGAGCACAGTTCTGTACACAGATTTATTCTGAGACCCATGAAAAAACATTATGAGATTCGCCGCGAGATTACCCTTAATATAAAATCGGATAACTGATCACGACCTTTGATATATTGTAATTTTGAAGGGAGATACGCATGCTTGAAAACGCACATTCAAATGATTATGTTTCAAAATAATTAGAAATTACTTGGGATGAAATAACAAGTTCTCGAATATTAGGCTACATTAACTGTTTAAACTGAGATCTGACATATGTGAAAACTGTACAGTTGATATTATTCCCTTTAAAAATAAATAAAAATCAATAAAACGATTTCTAGGTTGTATACCTGCCAGGTAAACATTAGGATCTATTACCTAAAACCTTTCACATGAAAATGTTACATCAAGGAAACTTTGTGTGCTAATTGAATCATCGAACTCATTCACATATAAATATATTGTTAGCCGAAATCTCCAATATTTTTAGGACAATGTTATAATACCCACTGTTGTAAATCATCACACATTTCAAATCTCAGTTCAATGAAACACCGTTCGTTAATTTTTTGTTTAATATGTAATTGTTTCTAATATTTAGAAATAAAATTATAAGCTATGAAATGTAGACTTTGTGGACCACAAGACTCCCTTAAAAATCCATTTACAAATAGTATTACGTTTTCTATTTAACTTTGCGTGTGAAATATTATATATTTTTTACCCGGTGTTTAAAATACCTCTGTAAAAAAGTTTGCTTTCACGAAAAACACAGCACATAAAAATATGTTTGTTTACACCATTACCTAGGAGGCTTTCATTCAATTAAAATTATTTAATTTTGTGTGACATTATTTTGGCGAATTCATTACTGATTATACTATTTTAGGTGTATTTATATTTATGCATGTTACAATTACTGACAAATTTAATAACCCAGAAATATAATACTTAAAAGTGAGGTGACATTATGCAGTAGCTTCATATGTAATGGAATGCCAAGAAATTCCACCATGCTAGGCCTAAGTTTGGTTCATAATCCAGACTCTTATTGATCTCAGGCATTTATAATAGTTGCAGTGTCTTAGCGAAAAAATAATTTTTATACTGTTACTTAAAACTTCGATTGATACAAAGGGAAACGATTAAAAAATTGGGAAAAATTTCTAACTACGTGTGACAAACAAACTGACTGTAAAAATGCGCATTATTTAAAGCTGATCAACTGACATTAATCCGCTCAGCGCTAAAGAGGTAAGCGGATCAGTCAGATGAACTAGGGACCATCGCCTTGGATGTGAAATTCACCGGAATTCAATGGTAATTGCTTTAAATTCGGCAGCCAAAACAATCAGTAGCTATAACTGATTCCTAGCGCATCAATCCTTCACTGTAAGAAGTTATTGGCAAATGTATCATATCAGTGTATATGTATAGAGAGAAAGAGCGGATGGCAAAGTTGTTTCCCATACATCCATGGCAACATTTCCACATTTGCTCAGGAAAGAGTAAAATGCGTACGGGAATCTCCAAATTTGTATAGTAGCGATGCAACACACTCCTACATTTTCAGTCTGCTATATGGTACTATTCCCATACAATGTATAGGTTAAAACCTCCAATTACAGTTTAGGAAGTTTACCAACTTTTTTTTACAGTGTTTCTGGTTCGATTGATGCGGTGCCATTACGACTATTTAATGTTTGGAGTACATCGAGGCACACTCTCAGGATATCGATCAAAGAAAGGTTTATATTTATCTTCATTACAGTAAGTAAATTATTCAATATAATTTTTTTCCCAGTACAGCATAATACTCGTATGTTGTCGTACTCCCAGAATTCAAAATGTCCAGCTTTAAACTGATTCCTATTACTGTCTTATGAGTAGCAGAACTGCCACTCACTTAAAGTAAAGAAGTTAGACCGGACATAAACTGAGAACAGTGCAATCGACTTTGCAGCTCTCGCTGTCGAAGGAGGATGTCACGTTTATTGACAGCTATCACTACCCAAGTCTCGTGGCAGTAGCCCGTGTCCCCTCCTGACAGTGACATTATTCCTTTCTCTCTCTCTCTGTGTAAACTTCTCTCAACCCTGCTTCTGTTGTCGAAAAATCCAGAGTGGTGTCATCAACGTATCTCAGGATCGTTTTATTCCGTCACAAAACTAAGAGACCTTTCAATGCTTTCTAGCGTCTACCGCTGTGCATTTAAGATACACTCTCTTTCAAAAAAAACAAAGCGCGTAATGTTTATTCTTGTCTCGCCCTATTTTCAACATGTTTTCTTTCCCAGTGTTTTTTTTAAACAAAGTACGCCAGACCCACGTAACAACCTTGTACAACCCTATGTACACAAAATAATTTTGTCGGGTTTGGAATTTCTCTACGCTGCCTCGTAAGATACAGGCTAATTATTCTGACTATTTAGCATATTTGTCGAACTTTTCTTACGTTTTCTGCATTCCGCGCTTGTTTTGTATTAAGTCTCCTGATATATTTGTTTGAGTGTATTTATTTGATGCCTTTATAATTATGGTATAATACAATTGAAAACGTTTATTATATGGGTTTATTTTAGCGTGTGTTGTACATTTCAATTACTGTACCTTAGCCTGACATAGCAGCTATTAGGCTCCATAAATCGAGAAATGTTAAAGCATTGTATCGATAATCTTCTCAGAACCTAATGCGATGCAACTACAAGAAATGCATCAGATGCATTCATACAATTATCACAACTAAAATAATATTATATTTATTTTTTACCTGAATATTGAAAAAATATGGCTTTGAGAACCAAAGCTTTGATAATAGAGGGATTCTAATCAAATATGTTGTTAGTTACTCTTAAGATGTTGTTAAATCTACTGTAAATACCGGGGCCACGGTGTTGTAGTGGTTAGACTACTCGCTTACCACATATGTGAACCGGATTCAATCCCCTGCTGAGTCACTCCCGAATTTTCGCAAGTGGAAATCGTGCCGGACGAGGCCGCTTGTCGGCGGATTTTCTCGGGGATCTCCTGTTTCCACCGTCCTTGCATTCCGGTGTAGCTCTATTCTCACTTCGCTTCACCCTCATTGGCTCTCAAGACTTCGATGTCAAGAGCAGCCCAAATCTCTTCACTCATCACTACTGTAGGGATGTATTATTCCAAATAGAGCTGTGTGTTTTCGCCTAGTTTGTGATTGGTTCTGCAATTATATATTATATACATACATACATACATACATACATACATACATACATACACACACTACAGCAGAAGAATCTTTTTACATTCAGAGAAGACTGTTCTTAAAAAAAAAAAAAGTACAATGTTATAAAACGAAATATAGTGATAACGATAACAAAAAAAAGTGTTACTTAAAGTAACTATAAAATATAATACGACTAATAGAATAATAATTTTTTTACGCTATTATTTCATAAACGAATACTATCCAGTTATTCACATCAATCTGCAATGTAAAACCACACGTTTTTAATTTTAGTGCTAGAACACAAATGGCATTGAATTTCTGCAATGCAATTAAGCAACATATATGTACAAGCATTATATATACTTTAGATACAAGTGAGTTCAAAGCAAATGTTCTTACAATTATAAATATTCCCTCGAATATAGCTACTTTTTAGAAATCTTCTTTGAGGAAATTACTGGAAATCGTCTCAGAGGCTTGGTGCGCAGACCGCTTTAAAAAATGAACTATAGAGTAGGGAAATCCCACAAATTTACACATTTATATTTTAATATGACATTGAGACATGGAACTACACTTCCTGCAACTATAAGTACCAAGTTCACTGAAAGCGAGCCAGTCAGTGTGTCCGTTCAAGTATATGCTCAGATTCATACTTATTGACGTTCTCCATACAGCATTATTCAGGAATTGTTTGTCTCTTCTATATAAAAATTCATATTATTAAGAGTTTGTAAGCCGACAATGGGTATGCTTCATTCCTCGTCAAAATTGTAGCATAATATATGTAAAAGAATTATTCTTTTCTACCATTACTTCTACAAAACTGCAATTTTTTGCACGAAAAAAATTGTTTGGAAAACAGATGCAAAACATGTTTCTTGTATCAGTATAAGTAGAATATTACATAACATAATTACAACCGAATGGTTTATGAAAGATATCAAATCAATTACGCATCTCCGTGATTATAATATATTTTAAGTCTCCCGTACTTGTTTGTTAAAACTTAACTTTAGTTGTTCTCATTCCTCAGAATTAGATCTACTTGTAGTAGTACAAAATTATCTTGGCAATTAGATCAGAAATAATTGGTAGGAATTTTTTTTAAGAATCTTACAGTGTACGTTTGCCCAGAGAAACGCTGAATCCCCACTGGCGGCAACAGCTACTTCACTTAGGTGCGTCAGGCATATTATTTACTGCCATACGCCTGTGATGAGGATATCCAAAAGCATCTGTAAAAGAGGGGGCGCCGTCTCAAATTAAAAACTATGCAGTTTTACCAGCGTATAAAAATGTGTTTCACAAAAACAAAAAATAGTTTCAGGTGTTCTTTCACAGATTTACAAATTCTTTCGTGTAAATACAGACCTAAAATGTTTGCACTTATTAATTATATTCCAAAGGGAAATCAGGTTGGAAATAAAGCACCTTAAATTCAAACCATTTCTTAAAATACATGTTCTGTATCCATAGCAGCAACACTGGGTGAACTTATAGACGTGCAGTGTAAACTAGCGACGAATAACATAAGTAAGGGACAGATACATTATGTGTTTGATATAACCTTAGAAAACACATATCTTATATTTAACCCAGAGACTTCAGTTTACTTGCAGAATGGTAATGATAGAGTAATGGAGACTTAAGCCCAAGCACCTCCTTGAATCCACCCCGTTGCTATAATAATAGTGTCACGGCTAAAAGGCAACATTTGGGCTCCTTTGGTTCCCAGGTAAGTACGCACTCACATACCATCTGTCAGAATTTTGTTTTGTGGGTTTTTTTTAAAATTAATAGCCCATTGAATTGTTTTCCTAAAACATAACTGTTTGAAACACGATAAAAAAGGATAAAATACACCATATTTTACTCTTACAGAGTTTTTGTACCTGAATCACGCTTAACTGTAGCCTGCATGTGCTTGAAAGCCGCATTTAAATTTCATGAGCACTGTGTGAAACCTGCAAAGCAGCACTATAAAATTATTTCAAACACAATTTTTACTATCAAACAAATGTATACTCCCATTTACATAATCCTATATTAAATTGCATGTAGTACATAGCTAACACTTATTAACATTTATTTTCTAATACTCCAACATGATGTTTAGGCAACATATTTTATGTATATCAAGAAAGAAAAAGAACGTGTGATATTTATATGGTGCTACAAGTCGTCAGAAGGTAAATATATCTAATTAGTCTTCATATGTGCCAGTTAAGCTCTTGATTCGAATTAAGATTTCTGCCCATAAAACGCTCATCCCAAAAAATTTGCTTGAATGGCTGCCTACTTTCCCGGCACGGCGTGAGAATTTTGTAGTTGCAGGCGTCGCGGTTACCTATCTGATATCACGTAGAGATTATCTTGTCATGTCAAACAATCCCACAAAAAAGGTTTTTATGTTGCACTTAACACGTTTCAAATTATTGCTTACTGATGGCAGTTACAGGTTCCGAACATGCACCCGAATCTTATTACAGCCAACTTCCTAATACACCGTTGTTCAAGTTATTTCCCTACAACAGCAAAACAAATTTAATGCTCTACTGAGTCAGTAACTTAGTGACTTCAGGAACTCTGTCTTTTTATTCACACATATTTTGAGATCCGTAGGTTTACGTGGGATCAAAATATTCTAAAACTTAACACGTAAAATGCATGGATAATACGTTACCCTTCTAATTAACAAAACTTGGTTATGAAAAAAATTGTAAACCTTGGTAACGGCTGCGGAACACTTAACCATGATACTTATCTCGTAGCTTGAAGGTATTTGGTGTCAAATATCACTCCAAACAGAACAGAGTTTTGATGGTATTTTACATCATTAAGATTAATAACGCATATCTATGGTAAAACTAAACATGTAATAAAATTAGCACGATAGCTTTTAGTAAAAACAATTGTACAGGAAAAGTATTTTTGAGTGAAGGTCTATAGGGCATACTGTGTTTACATGCTTCACGTGCACTGAGCTTTACACAGAACGATATCCCGCCTGTGTCTTGATTCTTCATTCAATGCAGACTTTTTTTCTTCCAAACCAAAACTGGGTTACTTCATTCCATAGTTATTTCTTTAAGCTTATATTTCTCAGAAATGTGCAATTTTTTTGTTGTAGTAATACAAATCTTGTCGCATCCATCTGTAAACGACTTAATATTGTATCTACGAAAATTTGTGCGCTATTACTTATATTAAATGTCTTCTTTTCCCCTGTCTGTAAATTATAACAATTTAAAACATCTGCAGTTTGACGTAGTCTAAATAACAGTTAACTGTAACTTAACATCGACTCGTATTACTACTGACAAAAACTTGATAACTGAACAACTATTTCATGCCAATGATAGTAATTATTGTGACACAAATTACTATAAAACCGCTGGAAAATTTCTAGCAAACCCAATCTTGTGAAATGTCACCGAACGCAATCAACTGATGGATATTGCAGCTAACGCAAGATAATAATTTTTTTTCCTTATAATTTGTTGATTGAAGTCAAGGCGGTGCTCAAGTATTCCCGATGAGTAGCGGTGTTTATTAATTTTTTTTTGGACAGACAATTCCTACATCCAAATAATAGTAATTTATGGCGCACTCCCTGGACATACTTTAAATACTCTCTTTAGCTATGACGAAGTTCATGTACGAGACATGTACTGCATAAACATTATATAAAAAATTTAATGTAAAATTCCAAATGCCTCGTAAAATTTGCATGAAATTCTTAATTATTTATATATGTATATATATATATAGTCTGATAGTGTTTTCTTCTCTCGAGTGAAGTAAATTTTTTCCCCGCCTTCTCGACGATCTTCAGTTAAAGATTCAGTTTCTTATGAATATTTTTTCACGTGCATGTTTAAACGTTCTTCAGTTTCGTCGCACATGTTCTTTACTACAATTACTCGTAGCGGTACCCTGTGTAGTAGAGATATTTCTATCCGTTACATTCAAGTATTCATATTATTACTATAGGCTAT
The DNA here is from genome assembly GCA_029891345.1 of Dryococelus australis. NCBI lineage: Eukaryota > Metazoa > Arthropoda > Insecta > Phasmatodea > Phasmatidae > Dryococelus > Dryococelus australis. The sequence continues at coordinate 48,268,655 of CM056995.1, read as the reverse complement.
AAACGTTTAAAGTGAGAACTTTTAAAGCTCTCTCTTAGTCATTATTTTTATATTATGGTGCAATATAGAGATTCTATTTATTACTTGCATGGCATAAATAATTTTAAAAAAAGTTGTTAAAATATAAAAATAAAAAAAATGGCTACAAGGCAAATTTTGGAAACTAGTAGGCGAAAATAATTCTGTAACACTCTCAATAAATTATAGTAAATTTCACAAAAACTTAGCGTGGAACCTGTAAAACTAATGTTGAAATTTTGACAGGCAAATGTTGTAGACTTCAGGTTTATTATAAAGATTCAGACAGATGCACAATTTTGTATGTTTACTAAAATAATTTGTTGTAAATACAGCTACAATATCTCAACTATAGAGCTACAAGAATATATTTGGCAACTGCTTTCCAAAGAGTCGTGTATTACAAGCAGAGAAAAATTTTACTGTGCAACTTTTCCCTTCAATTTCTCGCTTTTCCCACACATCCGCAGTTGATTTAAATTTAAGGTTCATCCTTGTCGTGTTGCTGGTGGCAGGAATATTAGCATGACACATCGCTGTTGTCTACCGAGCGATAAAGTCTCAGACGAAAATTTTAATTTTAATGGGAGTGGATGACTCATGATGATTTAAGTTGTTCACGTAACATTAGGCTAATCCATGTAACTGAAACATGTGTAATGTCTAACGATATATGAGCATGCATGCACCGACAATTTCACACAAATCAACTCTCTACTTACCAGTAGTTTTTTGATATTTTCACCTGCTTTTATTTTTGGTGTCGGCAATTTTACTCTGCAGATTAAATGTAAGCCATCTTATATTAATTGTAGCATGCGGGTTAAAATATTAAATGTCAGAACATAATCGAACTTGAAACCCTATGAAGATATTATATCCATACATCTTTCTATGTACTTTAATTTAATACTGGTAAATGCATACTAGTAACTGTTCGTATGTCATTAAGTTGATAGTTTAAATGGACTTTATCTATTGAAAAATATATCTAAAAAAAATAACGGGGATATGAAAGTATAAACAAATAACAACTACAGAACAAAACGACAAAAAATGTGGACACGATAAGCTATCATTTCATTAATTAAAACATCACTATATAATATGCAGTCTGATCATTGTGTACACATAAATAATAGGCGTTTTATATAATTAGTGGATACAGAAACTACATTAAACAGGTAAATTAAGTATTTGTAATTTATTATACTTACTACAGATCGACAAACTCGTTCATTTGGCGCTTCGATGATCGACTGCTGATTGAAGGTCAGACAGCCACTGCACAACTGATTCCTCTTTCGGTACTTCTTTTTCCCCACCGTTTTCCTCTTATCTTCTTTTTTGAGAATAAAATGTAAATTAATTGTATTCCAATCTTCTCGAGTCGCTGATTGTTAGCATCCTCACCTGTGTGTGCACACACCACTTTTAATTCTTGTATCACGATAGCTTATTTATCCGACAGTTTTAAACCATTACAAAGACAACAATAATTCTTGTAAACAATAACATTTAATGTGTAATTCCATACGCTCTTATAATTGCATGAGAAAAATTTAATTTTTTTCATTTTGCATATATATGCGATGGAAAATTTTATACTCGAGGAGGAAAAATAAATCATTAGATTTCTAATGGCAAAAGGACGTTCATGCACGTCGAAGGAATTTATCCCAATCTGAGTCGGTTATAATTTTTAACTTATTGCTTCAACGTCACTAGACAAAATTTTCGTTCGAGTTGAAGGGTACATAAATTATTCCCACGTAGTATTGTAATTTATTGTTTCTCATAAGGCAATTTTAGATTCAAACACTCTTGTGAATAAGAAAATAACGAGAATAGCAATAACAAAAATCCAATGCAATGAAATAACTATTTATTAATAGGAGAACCCTAAAACACTACTTACCTCAGTCACATAATGTTTATGACATTAGACACTAGCAAGAGATGCTTTTGAACATCAGGATTGAATCCAAACAATAGAACTGTTAAGGAAGAAATAATGCAAGCTGCCAGATGGTGCTAAAAGAGCCCCATTTATATGTGCTACATTACGAGATGTCTTTTTACACTCAAAAGATCGACCCAATCCAGTACCGCCATACCACAGCCTTGCGACTTCCCGATGGCTGTCCGGCCCACGCTTTGTTGAAGCACAAGAGGCTGCTATAGTCAATTCATTGTAACTTGTAACTTTTCTGAAGACCTGCTATAGTTCTACGTTCAGTTATACTTTCCGGCTATCCCTGCGCCTCATGCAAATAAAGCTTAACAAGGTATAAAGGCTGTCCACGATAAAGTGAGCACTATTGAAATGAACCTTAGAAAAAATACTGCCACGGCCTGCATATGTTTTAACGGACGCACCCCGAGTGACGTGCGCCCAGTAAAGTTGGTAATGATGGGTGGAAAGTAGTTCCACGTCTTAAGGTCGAATAAAAAGTGCTAGGTAACCATTTGTGATGCCTTAAATTATTTTATTAGCTTTCTGTTTTTTTAATGCATCGAAGTCTAAAAATGAGCAGATTTGTATATTGTTAATCTTACATAAAGCGGAGGAATACACAACACGCATACAAGTAGATCTTAAGCAGGTCTTTCAGAAGTGTTCATTTTACCGTTAAACAGCTTATAGACAGTTTCACCAAAGATAAAAAGCACCCCAATTGTGATCACTCAAATAATATTTTGCATGAGAATTATTTCTCACTAGGCATTTCACACACCCCTATTTTCTCTCCGTTTTTATTCATATTTGTTATAAATAAAAGTTTATAATTTACAGATAAAATATATTTCAAAGTCTAATTTAACGGAAAGTAAAACAATTTTATGTTAATAGAAGCATGAAACTCTTGTGTTACACGACATATCCAGGAAACCACCAAACACATCATACATAGGGTGATTTTTTCAAAAGTTTCATTCAAAAATAGTGAAGATACCGTGAGTGGACTATACGTAGGTTAGGGAGAACGTTACTGTACAGTCTGATCTTCGATTCTCTGCTGCTGTTAACGACCGCTTGAAGAGCGATATTTTCCGCCCATGCAACACTTCAGCTTTGCCCCAAGAGACCGTGCTGCCGCAGTTTCACTTACAAGAGCATGGTGCATAATTAGCCACACACACCTCAATCGAATTCTACTGACTTTCGGAAGCCAACACTGAAAAAAAAAATTTAAAAAAATTAAAATCCCAATTAACGTTTTTTTTTTTTTTTTTTTTTTTCCCCACCACGAAACGTATACATTTGTTGTTTCTTACTCGTGTTCGGCATCGCGGAAAATCTCTAACTCGCTTCGTTGGCGTGTGAAGAGATTTCATTCGTAACGTGACAACAATTTCCTCTTTGATTGTGCGATAAACTCTTAGGTGTTACGGTGTCTTTACAACGTTGGTAACTGACTACGTACTCTTTACGCACAAACGTAACATCACGTGTAAACCTACATAAATATGCGATTTACGAATTCGTATCTCCAAAAAAGAACCCTTTGATATTACTACGACAGTTGTAAATCTTGTAACGGTAAGCAAATACGAGTAGGATTTTCTATAACTATCAGTGTTAGAACATAAATGACTAATATTTACACAATAAATAATTAGGTTTCAGGGTTTAAGGGCATACGTGTTTATATGTACTTAAACACCAGTTACATGCTGTATAGGCTGTTCACGATAAAGTGAGCACTTTTGAAATCAACCTTAGAAAAAAAGTCACTGCTCCTACTTGCATAAATTTTAACGGGCGCACTGAGTGACATACGCCCATTGAAGTTGGTAACGATAAAGGGAAAGAATTTCCGTTTCTTAACTTCGATTAAAAAGTGTTAGGTAACCATGTGTGATAACGTAAATTATTTCTTTACCTTCTCGTTTTTTTTTTTTTTTTTATGCATCCAAGTATGAAATGAGCAAATTTGTAAAATATTGAATTTTCTAACAATTTCACATTTACACTTCTCCGACGCATGAATAAAGTGATGAGACCCATGGCAATGTTAATTTTACATAAGGCGGAATAATACACAACATGTATACAAGTAGATCTTAAGCAGGTCTTTCAAAAGTGCTCAGTTTATCGTGAACAGCCTATATATATTTTCACCCCCACAGAGACCAAATACCAACTACACTTTCTGAGCCACTTAAAAATTCGATCTCCTGTCAAACTCTTACTCTAACTCCCCCCCCTCCCCTTCATTAGGGGCCGCGGTGGTGTAGTAGCCAGACTACTCGCTTCCCATTTAGACGAACCGGGTTCGATTTGCGGCGGGTTCACTCCCGGATTTTTGCACGGGGGGAATCTTGAGCAACGATGCCACTGGTTGGAGGGTGTTTATCTGGAAACTCCCGTTTCCCCTAACCTTGCATTTCGGCGCTGCTCAGTACTCACCTCACTTCACTGTCGTCGGCTTTCAAGATCCCGATGATAAGCATCGCCCAAATATCTCCACTTCACTCCGCCTCCTCCCCTTCCCCTTCCTCGAAGCTTCGCCCTTTCCCCCTGCGATCTATAGCCCATTAACACTCAGGATCTCTCGTATCCAGTAAGATGGAGCCTATAACCTATATTCTTTCTTAAATAGGAATATAATAACATCGGTTGTAATATAAATAACGCAATTTTCACACATAGTGTAAACACGAGACGAAACACTTAAGAATAAAAAAAATACAGAAATTCTGTTCGTTTAATTTTATCTACCGCTTTATTTACTGAAAGAAATTTTTTTCGGAAAAAAATGATGACTGACGAAGCCGAAGACGAAACGGTGGTCTTCCAATGTCTTGAAAATGTAAGCACATTTACCTGTCAGGTGAGGGTTAACGATCCACAGCAAGAGTAGCCAGAGAGCACTATAAAGTGCCAAAGTCTCTGTGTTTTCTAAGAAAATGACACCTGTTTACGCGAGGGGGTAAGTAGGTTTGCTTAGAGTGGTAAAAGGTCTGATCTGAGAAAAAGCAAAGTACCTCGTAACAGCAGCATAAGAAAGGTTTCATACGGCGTATGAATGGTTGGTATAGACTGTTCACGATAAAATGAGCCTTTTTGAAGCCCTAGTTACCTATTCCTTTCAACCATTTTTTATCCTTTAACAACCTTTTTAAATGAATACTGAAATTGTAGTAATAAACATAGAGTATATATTCCACCGAACTTGTAAGTTCGCGTCTAAGATTACAATAAAATATATTTATCGACTATTATTCCAAATGAGAGGCTTTTCAAAAGTGCTCACTTTACCTTGTTTCGCGTAGTACTTCGCAACTTGGAGACGTGGATGTCATCGCTACAACTCCGATCAGAGGGAGCGATGTCATTGGTCGTGGATATGTTCAAGAGCGTGTGGGACCGACGATGCATTCTTCGTCGGCCAGTGGCCTGGCTGGAGGCTTCGGCCAGTTAACAGCAATGAGCTTCGCAACTTGTGCCTACTCTGTCTGCGATTAGATATTCTTCTACGATTAATAAACGAATATTTTCTAACTGGTCTGTTAGATGCGAGAATCTAAACTCCGTTCCAACTTCGGGAACCGTTGTAAAGGCACAGAGCAGATAAATATACATAGAGTAAATGGCTTCGAGGTTCCTGTGATGTACACACAAAGAAATACTTATAGAGTTTTTTGTATAGCAAAGCAAACTATTTATTTGACGCTGTTTTACTTACAGTAACACAATATTGCTTTAATTTAAGGAGAATTTTGCAGAAACATTGGTTTGCTGTTAATAAATATTTCCTTCTCTAGCTTTTGTTTTATGGTAACATGGCCGTTGTTTGCAGTCAAGAAATATGACTTCGTGCCTAAGGTTACTTTTAAGCGATATTTTTTTTGTAATTTATTGTAGTTTCCAATACGGGTATGTTGTCCCGACGCAAATATTCAGAGACCAATATAGTTACGAAACTGCAACTGAGAAAATGCACAATCCTCCTGCTGTCGTTAAAGTCATTCTGTAGTGGAATGATTTTCCAAATAACTAACCTCAATTGCTCGCAAGAGGTGGCATAATTTGGACAACGTTACTACCTGAAAGAATTTGCTGATCACAAGTGGTCGTTTGGTGAAGGGCGAAGGGTGAAGGGCGAAGGCTGCGGGTTCGAAAGTCGGAGCTATTCTTGTGTACTTTTCGTAGTGGATATAATTTAGTAAGTTTGGTTACTTCTATCTTATCTTTTAATCAGTGTGGTTTCTCAGAGCACAAATTTTACTAACAGCGTGACTGGCATTACAACAAAGACGTTTGCTGAGCTAATCTAACGGCAATGCAAAGTTATCAAAGTCATTACTGTATAGGTCAAACAACAATTATGTTTATGGCAAGTCTTCTTTGAATCGGTTCATATCTAAACTGCTTTTTTTTTTTTTTTGCAGCAACGTATGATGTGTTGCAGCAAGAGCGCGTTTTCACAATGTGGGCGTACCCATTCTCTGAGAACGAGCATTGTATATGACTGGCTACTGTGTGCTGCGAAGGATTCCCTATTTATTGGCTGGACAGCCTGCTGGCGAGTAGGCTACCGCGTGCTCGTTGGCGAACTGTGTTGAAGCATTTTGCTGCCCAGTAACGCCATTATTCTGGCGTGTGTGGTTGTAGTTCGCGGAAAAAAAAAAAAGTGGCTGTTGCACCTCTCTGTTCTTAAATAGGCTACTGTGGTATAGGACGACACTATAAAAATTTATTTTTAAAATATAAAAAAAAAAATACTTTATCAACTTTTACTTTGGACATATTTCCACTCACTGTAGAGGGATGGGACTGTTTCCTAGAATGGGGAAAGCTGCAGTACATATTAGACGGACACAAATTTTCAATCATACCTTACTCGGACCTGTCGCACGGAACCTCTAGCGCCGTAGATCGGCGCGCGAACCAATCATACCTTGGAGGTCGGCAAAAGAATGTCCTGTCGGGCAGGGGATTTGAGCAAGCGCTCCGCTTTGGAAAAAGCTATATACACAATGGCATCGGACTGTATACACAGACTATCCCAACGCATCGTACCTGACAGTAACTGAACTGCCTAATGCTCGCCTTTGTTTGGTATCCTAAAGACTGCCTGGTACGATGTGTTTCGCGACATACTTCATATACTCAGCAAAGTGATTCGAGATTCGCGATTTTCTTCGCTATATGGTTCGCGATGGGTCACGTGTTTCTCGAAGCGAATCGCGTTGTAATTCACGATCACTAAAATAGCATTTTGTGATGACCATTCAGAAACATGTTTGTTTGTAAGTCATTTAAATGTCATGATTCAGTCGCTAGCATGATACCACTGTCCCACAGAAGTCGCTTACTTTACTCTGTCTCTTGTAATTGCTGAAATTTCGGTGGGATGCTGCACTGATTTTCTGGCAGCGTCATCACATTGGCACGTAAATTCCTAAGAAAGTTTCCTCTCAGATGGTAGGAAAGAGTTTGGTGTAAACCAAACCGAAAATCATTGCGTATGTCTTCAAGAAAACTGAAGTTAACCCTTCACGAGTGTGATAAGTTTCTGAACAGCAGTTGGACTCGCAACTCTTAAAAAGAGGAAAAATGAAGGGATGTTGGTGTCGCAAAAGAATTAATGCCAGGACCATCCAATTCACAAGCTTAACATTCACCAAGAACATTTGAACATGTCATTGGGCAGGTCTAGTCCTGTTCCATCTGTACAGTCTGTAGAAACTCCTGAGGAAACCAAAAACCCTCTCTCTGCTTAGAGTTGTTGAATAAGCTAGGATAACTGGTAGACTGTTAATGGCACAAGTTGGTACAACAATAAATGTAGAATACTACACAAATTAACATAACTAATGTTGAACTCTATTAAAAGTCATTCAGTATCAGGAGTTGGGAATGTGAAAATTTAGATAATTTCTGACGAAGTGAAGGAAATTAATGAAGTTCTACTTTTGGTTACCGAATACTTATACTTCAACTAGAAGTAAAAATAAACACTGCCATGATGTGACTTCTGTGTTTTAATCTGTCAAATATTTTGTTTACTGTTTTCAGCTGTTCAAATAATTCTATCATATTTCAAAAACCATTTCGTAGGAATGTTCGCAATTTAGGCCTATATCCTTATTTATGTAAGCTTTATCACTTTTTAACAATGAATGCATTGACATTATTTTATTATTGTTTTGCATTATCATTTTGCTGTATACGACGTAGCACATTACACGTAATACGCGTTAATATTTTGCCGTGACGGTGTTTAACCCTGTTGCATCTGTATGTGTGTGTGTGTGTGGGGGGGGGGGAGGGAGAACTGTAGTATTGAACCTCTTGTTATTGATATGTTTTGGATTGTTCTTCGTTAGAAGGATGGCCTAAGTTGGAATAAATGAAGCAACCAGTCCAACGAAAAGACAGTAAATTCCAGCATGAAACTCGTATCGGTTATTTCTTGTACTTAGCAGTGACAAACTTAAAAGAGTGGTGAATACGCACGCATATAAACCTAACATAATTTTTATTCCTCTCATATTTCTTTGCATGGTTACTTAGTTGTTTCTAGGTTCATTTAATGATTTATTCAAAATTGTCTGCTTTGGCTTAGTATTGTAACGTCTCATTATGTAGAACACCTATTAGAATTGTTAAGCCTTACAGTGGTATGGAAATCTAGCATACAAGTACACACATGTTTATTTTATAGAAATGCTATTGTTGTGACGTGTTCTACACATAAATTTATTATTCAGTAATTTGATTTTTATTTTTATTTTATTTTACATATTTACCATCGAACACGTAGCAGTTGAGAGGTTATTATTCATATATTCAATATTACGTATTTATTTTCATATTGTTAAGTTTTGAGATACATATTAATTTGTGTAAGTTGGTAATGGTTGATAACAACGTATTGATTATAATAATAAGGAATGCACCCCGATATAAGCCCTATGTCACACAGGTAAATTCAAATCAGGTAACCGACGCCAAATTGAGTTTTTGAAAGAATGTTCTGGTCTCCATCTTGTTTGAAATGGGTCACTAACGTAATAGGTCGGGTAGACCTGAGCTCCGTCTGAACAGTGAAAAATTATGATTTAAAAGTGAGTTTGACCACGACAAATACGCTCTGTTTTAAGTAAATAGCCGACAGAGTGTTTTAAAACTGTCTGAAGAGGGCTTAGGGGCTTTGTAACTTCAAGTATAACACAGAAATATAAGGTATCCTATCATCGCTATACTAAGTGGCCGTTGGTCCAGCGGTGGAGTGCTAAAGACGTTTCCTGTAACTACACATTTAATACAAGACTTTCTTGCTGATTACAAAGTGCCTGAAAATAAGAACTCGTATTTTACTCTACCGAATTTTGACATTGCTAGCCAGGAACATTTTATTCAGTGTAGACGCATATTCAGATTTCTTGTAAAATGTAAAGTGTGAGTGTGATTACTATTTGAAAATGAACCAAACTTTCTGCACACTAAAATATTTTTAATTTGGTACGGACTTTTAAAAACTGCAAAGACTTTAATCATCGTTGCCAAGCACACACACATAATTGCTATTTTTGACAGACATACAGAGTTTTAAATGTAATATTCTAGTCCAGCTGCTGCGTGATATTTATAAATATTCTGTGGTTACAGTATAAAGTTGGGAGAAGTATTTGAATTGAGAAACGATTTTTTTTTCATTAAACTCCACTTCACCCTTGAACTTCTTTGATTGATATGCTAGTAGTTAGTTTGCTTATTATTTCCAAGCAGATATTTGAAATGTGGCATACGTATAGGTGTGTGTGTGTGTGGAGGCGGAAATAAGCGTGTGTTCCGTCACCTACACATTCAGTTGTTTGTTTGCAAACCCTGCCTACATGTTGCATAATAATTACACATATAAATATCTCTCTCTCTCTCTCTCTCTCTCTCTCTTTGTCTTCACATACATGAAATAACCCTAATTCATTTCAGTGGCTAATACCCATACGTGGGGTTTAAATATTATTGCTCACACTATCTGTCTTACAGTCTTCTCCACAGAACAATTCTTTTCAGTGTTTTTTTTTTTTTTTGTGATTGTGGCAAACATTCAAATTACAGAAACGTGGGCACGTTACACAACTGTATTTCAAACACCTAGGGCAAAGTTACTTGGATGTGATAAATAAATAGACGTGACTATCAAATAAATATTCTCGTCACACAAACAGTTCACGGTTGAAAGGTATAAATTTCGCACGTCAAACACTTGCGATCACGCACACACACTGGCTTAGTCTAACCTAGACGCAACAACACCCTCTCACACGCAGCGTTCACGACACACATTACAGTATATTTATTCCTGCCGTGGAAACACAGGTTTGGTGTTTTTTTTTCACAAAGTGTACAAACTTGAAGTTGAAAATATTTAAGTACTTTTCGCTGAAAGAAAAATCAACATCCTGTTTGGCAACAAGCAGTATGCTGCAACACGCCATGTCAAGTCACCGCACTTCTGCCAACTTCGGATCTGTAACCTTCTCGCCATCACAGATAAATATATTATGATAAGTCTCCAAACATTGAAACCTCTTTTCAGTTGTAAATTACAAATTGAAAAATATATATATATTTTTTTTGCTGTAATGAGAAACGAATATGCTAAAGCTCAAAACATGGATAATTTTTCTGCTACTACTAGCGCTGCGAAACTTCCCTAAAGAGAGAGAGAGAGAGAGAGAGAGAGAGAGAGAGAGAGAGAGAGAGAGAAGTATCGCTCCTCTTATTCAAACTTCTTCCTCGGACGAAAAAAAAAAACACAATCTCACTACGGCCTACGCACCGTAATTTGCGCTGAAAATTGATTTCGAAGGTTATTTGATAGGATTGTATGGAATTAGTACGTGAAGATAACGAGCGTGTTGTGGGTAGATTTAAGGTGGATCAATTGAATCGATTTTCCTACACCCTTAAGGGATTTGTCATAAACAAACAGTTCAAGATTGGATGTGGATAATGCAATAGGTTTGTTGTCTTCGGTGTCGAAAGCAACCTATGCACAGTTTAAAATCGGCAGTTCAATTATTGCATAGTTTCGATCTTCAGAAGTAGATACTAACATGCTAATTTGTTATTATTTGATATAGTGTGAAGACACTTGGGGACTGTTGCTATGTTGGTATAAACATTTACTCGAGATATGTATTGTGTCATATGATGTTTTCGTTCATCGCACGGCTGTTGATGTGAAGTCCCTACTGGGAAGCTGCATCATCTCCACATTTGATGGCATACTTACTGGAGGAGGGTGAAGATCGATCCGGTGGAGAAAGTTGCTGTTCCATGATGTCCAGCCCCAGTTCGGTCCAGATGCCTGAGGTTTTCCCTTACATGAAAATTGCTGGGATCCTGTAGGTGCATGAGCTGAGCAGTAAAGTGATGCTGCTAATGATAACCTTTTAAGTCTCAAGGAGTATAAAAAAGTATTAGTCGATAGTTGTAGTTTGTAATTGTTAGTTAATTCCTTGTATTTCTTTATTGACTATGGTATATCTACTGTCTTTGTAACTAGTTGATCAGTAAATTTTTGCAGTTGAATGTAAATTCCTTTAATTTTGAGTATATTGTTTGAAGTCTTTAATATTTTTTCAAGAAATGTCACTAGTAATTGCACTATGTGATTGTTACTAACCACTAAATCATAATTAATAATTTTTATTTGTTATATTACTAGTGTATCCCGGTTTTTCCACCTTACATTTTTCCTTGGGTTCTTCGATGGTGTAAGAAGGAGAGTGTATGCAGCAATTGTTCACACATATTTTAATTTTATTTCTTGTTTGCATTGCTGTGTGTTGTTACTGTGGTCTGCCATTTGTATTTTAAGTGTTACTTTGCTGTTGTTTTGTTTGCATATAGTTCCCACCACATTGCCAACTTTAAGCTGCCCAGTTAGAGAGTGGGATGCTGTTAGATGACGCCGGGAAGTCTGCATTCCTTCGCCTCCCGGTGTGGAGAGGCTGCTGTGTTGCATCACTCTCGAGTCCAGTGGCACTTATCGTATTTTATGTAAACTAAATTAGTTGTGTTTGTAAGCCGTAATAGGCAGGTTAACTTCATTTGCAGCGCCACTTAGTAAAATCAATAATTATTTATTTTATACTTTATAGTTCATGCATTTTTATTCTATGAACTAACCTCGATGTGTGAGTTGCCAGGAAGTTGTTGATTGGGAATATTACAGCACTGTCTGTGCATAAAATTGAAATTCATTTTTATTTCAATGTTATAATTTATTTTAGATAGATAGAATGTGTAATATGATTAATCATTTACAAATATTGGCTTCAACCTTCATTCCTACCGCTTAGTTGGGGGAGTCTCTTTATTATGCTGATCAAAGCAGGAGTTATTTCGTGGTCTGAGTTAATTTTTCATCCCAGTGTTCCTGAAGGTTAGTGCTCAAGAGTGATTCTAGCCGAGGACTATTCATTATTTAATTGCTTACCTGTGCAATCTTAAGAGCTACATATTAAATATTGTACACATGAATACATAAAGTTAATTATTTTAAACGTACAGACGGAGCTATAAATTTTGTTTCCCATACGCAATAGAAATTATTTTTAAAATTTAAACAAAATGTTCTGGTAAAAAAAAAATTCATATATTTTTTTATTAAAAGCTTAATCGCAGGTGCCACACCCGATGCATTCACTAGACTTCCAATGGCGTTCTAAAAATAATGCGTATATGTTTACAATTAAATTTATATAATTTCAAATTCTTATTTATTTAACGTCTTTGTAATAAATCTTCTGGGTGCTGTCCAAGTCTCGACTCCCGGTGAGTGTTGACAGATATTAAGGAATACCATATTTGTTACACAGAAACTACCAGCGCTGCTTCCATTGTAAATGCGTGCGTGCACCTACTACATTCGTACGGGTAAACTCTCAGTCCGTTTATCACAGTCGCTACTATTTCCCACCACAAAGTTTAATGTAATGCAATTTGACAATATATTAACAAGATTATGTTCACTATTCACTGTTAATTACGAAATCTTGAAATAAAAATTCCAAAAAAATGTTGCTGACTACGTGCATATACTTTAATGGGCTCACTTATTGGTATGCGTCCATTAAAGCTGGTAACGATGTAGAGAAAGTAGTTCTATTTTTGTTTACTGTAAATGAAAGTCTTAGGTAAACTTCTGTTAGTACTGATGTTTTTTATTTATTTTACTTTCTTTGCTTCTTTTAATGCATTAGTGTAATAATAAGAACATTTACATGATATTTACTCTGCTAAGTATTTTACTCTTTCACATGGCCGACTCATGAATAAAGACATGTGGCCCATGGCAACGTTATTGTTGCGTATGGTGGAGGCATGGAAAATGATAATATAAGTAGATGTTAAGCAGAGATTTAGAGAAATGCTCGGTTTACTGCGAACAGCATATAGAAGAATAATTAGGTACGCATGTTGGGTAGCTCAGTTGGTTTGCAGCAGCTATAAATAAAATGTAAATAATCTTGGCACACAGAGCTGGTGGCCAAGCCACGTTTGTTCTGTGGTCATTTAATATAGTCTATTCGCAATATCTTCATTTTTTGAATCAATCCTTTGAAAATCACCCCAATGTACGAGGTGTTTTGTTCTTTCCTAGATATGTCGTGTATCACAATCATTTAGTACTTGTGTTGACATAAAAATGTCTTACAATGTTTGAACTGAAATTTTACTTATATTGTACCTATGCTTTGTAATTTGTAACACTTAATTTATAATTAATATAAATAAGAACAGAGACAAAATAGGTGTTTTGGTAATTACTAGTAAGAAATAGATTTCATGCAAAGTAGCCTATCCTTAAACTGAGTTCCCGTGAATGTGGTGTGTTGCACCTATGATGTAATTTTCTAGACTTGGTAACGCTTTGTCTGAACGAGGCGGAGAAAAATCCCGAAAGTCTAACTTTATGTGCTGTTCACGGTAAAATGAGCACTTTTGAAAGCCCTGCTTAAGATAAACTTGTATGCCCGTTGTAAATTTTTCCTACTTATGTAAAATTATAATTTTTCATGGGGCTCACCACTTTATTCTTGCGTAGGTCAAGTGAAACGGTGAAATTATAAAGGAAACTAAATATTTTACAAATCTGCTCATATTCACACTTCGATGCATTAAATAAAGTAGAAAGCGAAATAAATAATTTAAGTTAACGCAAATGGTTTCCTAACACTTTTTATTCGACGTTAAGATATGGAACTACTTTTCATTCATCGTTACCAACTTTACTGGGCACATGTCACTCAGTGCGTCTTTTAAAATATGCGTAGGCAGGGTCAGTGACATTTTTCTAAGGTTGATATCAAAAGTCCTCACTTGATAGTGAACAGCTGACCGTGAATGCACTATATGCCGAACGGGGCATTCATTGGTGGTCGCCCGCCACGGGTTCAATTCTCGGGCCGATCCAAGTCCGGGCATTTCTGCGTGTCGTGAAGAAACGTGAAGGGCGCTGCCTATGGCTCGGTGGGTTTTCTCTGGGTACTCCAGAGACTTCCCTCTCTGTGTTCCGCCGATTCTCACACGTCGTTCCGTTATCCCCGCTGACCGCAAACTGACCCAGGTGCTTGCCTTGAGTTAGTGCTTGACTGCTTGACGTCGCTCGTATCTGATTCATAGAGACCTGAAAAATTTGCGTATTAATTCTGAGACAAGCTAGAATTCAAAACACGCGTGTGTATATAACTTTAGCCATTGCTCCACACCGTGTTTGACACCTCTTGGAGAGCGCTGGCCCAGTCGTCGCCTTCCATTGCGACAGCAGACAACCAATCTGAGGTTGATATCGGAGTATTTGTACATACGAATGTAGAGTCTAACCTGCAGGTCATTGAACTCGCGAATTTTGCAGGTCTCTACTTATTCATAAGGCGGGAACAGCGTGAGGATGTCATGTACATACACAAAATATTTCATTCTTTACGTTCATCCGGTTTTAAAATTCTTTCTTTTATCAGTATCGAGATAAAATAAACGCAACAATGACACCTCCTAAAATTTCACGCATTTTATTAACGATATCTTTAGAATGTACGAGATAGGTGCGATTTCACAAAAACGCAGTTTTTGTTTATTTAAATAAACACTTAGAAATTTGAAAACACTAGAATATTTCTGCTTCTCGCAAGCGAAATACTACTGAGAACTACCGAACAGCTTGCTCTAGAGGGATAACATGTATGAAATAATGGATTGTTCTGTCCTAGGTTAGCTACTCCGATAAATTGTTTTAATGATTTATATACAACGTATAAGTATATGAAAACTCGGCAAATAAATTTCACTTCAATAACATTGCCTGTCTAAGGCTTAATTTCTTATGCGTATGATGATAAAATATCACTTCTATAAGATTATAGAACACTAAAATAATGTAATGCAAAAACATATTTACATAAATAATTAGATAGGTAAGACTTCACGACAAAAAACACCAGCTCTGTTGTTGGGAGGTACTAAAACTTGAGCAAGCTTACCTACGGAAAACGTAATGAATTTTCAGAATATAGCTTAATGTGATATAAACTAATTATTTTAAATCAGGAAAATTTATACTTATTCGTACTGTATGTAAACAATGTTGACTGAAGGTTTCCATACACTTTCCCCATCCGTCTAAGTATGAAAATACCTACCAACTGTGCCAGCAGATACATAAATAATACGCGGATTAACCACATTACAGTGTGTTATACACATTTTATGTACTGAGTTAATTAAGGTTATGGTTATTTTTAGAAAACTATAATTAACTATAATTGACTACATGTGATCATTAAATCAACGTTTAGCAAAGTTGAAGAAAATGTTAAGAAAAGTTACAGGTGTTAATTTTTTTTGTTCGCTGATTTTATAGAACATTATCGTAGAATTAATTGCTGAGATTCACTTTAAAACAAGCGATTTTGGACGAAACGTCTACAAAGTAAATCTGTTATATAGTCAGTTCCGAACGAAACTGCAGTTTAGTAACGACTCGGTGCTCAAAAAAAATTTTCCGAATATCGTACGCAAAACTTGAATTTCCAAAGCCACTGCGAAGGTGAAACAATCGAATATATTCAAGTACATAAAAATTTACACAAGCTTCTGTTGCAGCCGTTGAAATAAAAATTGTGAACGTTTGGTAAGTCCATGTGTCTAAAGCTTATAACGGAAACTTAGAGTTTCTCGTTCTGATTACAAATGCTTTTTTTTCCCTTCAGCAAAACGTGACTTGCAGAATTTGTCGTAGAATCAGTGGATAATCAACCGAATTTGGTTAGCTTCCATTCTCGGCCAGGTTAGGTCCAGTTTTGAAAAATTTCCACACGTGAATGTTTTTTCTTCAGTTGGCTTTCACAAAATTATGCTGTATCCCTTACCTGGACCCGAAGTCCTACTTGTGCACAGCATTCAGATTTGACAGAGCGATAAAACTGTTCCTGTATTACCATGCTCGAAGCCATACAAAAATAATTTTGACATGTAAATATACGAAGAAAGGTTATTTCTCAACACGTCGCTTAAATTTGTACTTTTATTATTATTATTCTAATTGGTCGCCGTCAACAGGAAAGGCCACAACATGGGACACACAAAAGTCGATTACCTCGAAGCTTTGAAGTTCTCGTGCTAACAGACACGACAGACTAACGTGTAGCACTCTATTATGAAGGGCTTGAACCGTTTAGAGAAGATTTGAATATTTAATGAAAAATTATTACGTTTTAAATATTGAGGAAGCAGGGGACAAGAAGGGGAGAATGAATTATTTTTACCGCCTAACTTCGGTAATCAAGTGGCCAGCTATATAAAACTATATATAAAAATAAATTCTTGATAACCTTAGTTAAACAATAAAAAAAACCAGACGTTTGCTTCCCAGAAGCCAGCAAATCAAATACACCTAACATGTTAAATAACTGTTATAAAGAAATTGCAGCATTATAATGTTATCCTCTCAAACGCTAAATTTATCCCACAAAAATTATATTTAATTTTTTAAGGGAACTTTTCACATAAATGTTAACACAGATTTGTAAATGACTTCCGTACCTGTCAAATGTAAGGAACTACAGTTAGAGGTGACGGGACTGATTTTTATATTGAAATATGTAGTGAAAAAAAACTCAGGCACAGGTTTTAAATAGTCACTGTCGGCGTAAATAGTTTGATTAATATCGGTTTACCCAGTATTTAGAAGCTAATACGTTAAAATGAAGTGGTCACCATATTCTCTATAACTTACTTAATAAAATATATTTGATGCTGCATTTACGACTAGCTCTACTAATAGACCAGTTATGGCAACAACTGCTTTGTCGTCTGCTGAGATACACAAGGACCAGATGAACGTATTGTGTGATTTTATAAACAAATTATGCAAACATTTATTAATCTACTTTACTTTGCATGTGGATAAAATATCAATTGATATGCAAATGAATAACTATAGGCTAATTTTGATGTAATTTTACAATTCTCTGCCAAATGAGAAAAATACTTCCTAGGCACTGAAATGTATACAGTTTTGTGAAATATTCCCAGCTACCAAATACCAAAACCAATTTTTCATATTTAATTCTAATGTTAGTCGGCATATACAATGTAGTCTAATAAAACAGAAGAATGGGCCGAATAAGTATTTCATGTTCTCTGATACAGTAAAACGCATGTTACCTTTGTTACGAATAAGGTTTAGATACTGAAATGTATTATTATTTTTATCTAAATTATTAGAAATATCACATTTCCAAAATCTTGACTAAGTTATGAGCTATGCAGTTTTATATCCTCCTTATTATGAATGAGTATTTAGCTGGCGCCACATTTAAAAGACTGATTTTAAAATGAAAAACTAAGAGAGCGTAGTATCAACATTCATATTATTTTCTCTTGGAAACAGCAAATATTTAATAGTTTAATTTCTCTCAGCATAGATTAAAAGGAAAAATTAAGAGAGGAAATTTTGGAATAATTTTTAACTACTTTGGTATAAAACGTACTCCAATAATTCGTTGCTCCTAACTTGTAACTAGCTGTGTACGGAATTACCCCATTACTGAATTAACATGACCGAAGTGCTTCCATTTATGATTTGCATCTGAAGACAGTATATGTTTCTCTATATTAAAAATGATATCCGTCAGCTAATGAAGGAACTTGAAGCCCTGAGGTGATCGCAAGCAATGAGGATAATTAATAGTTACACGCAGGCTAGTAAATAATTAAAATGGATAAATTGTATACAATCAGACCCAGGATTGTAGCCAAAAGTGTTCATTGTATGTGGTTTACGACACATAGCAAGGTATATTTCCAGCGTAATGTAGGGGCTGATATAGGCTGTTCACGGTAAAATGAGCACTTTTGAAAGCCCTGCCTAGGATCTACTTGTATGCACGTTGTGTATTCTTCCGCCTTACGTAAAATTAACACTGGCCAGGCCCTCATCACTTTATCCATGCGTCAATCCAGTGAAACTGTCAAATTATAAGAAAAGTAAATATTTCACAAACAAGCAAATTTTTACACTTCGATGCATTTAAAATACATAAAGCGAAAAAAATTACTTAAGTCGTCATATATGGTCACCTAACACTTTTTATTCGACGTTAAGATATGGAACTACTTGCCATCCCTCATTACCAACTTTACTGTGCGCATGTTACTTAGGGCGCCCGTTGAAATGTATGCAGACAGGAGAAGTGACTTTTTCTAAGGTTGATTTCAAAAGTGCTCACTTTATCGTGAACAGCCTTGACCAATAAGGATTATAAAGGGTAGTATATTGCTGCTACGTATTATAGGCTATCCACAATAAAGTCAGCACTTTTTAAGGCCCTGCTAAATTTTTCCTTTGAGCCAATATTTATCTTTCTGTCACTTTTTAATATTAACATTGCCATTTGACTAATAAACACAGTGTTTACATTCATTCACTCTCAAAACGTCCGAGACTACAATAAACCATATTTATCAGTGGTTAACGCTTGTTGCGAGGGCCTTAAAAAGTGCTCACTTTATCGCGAATAGCCTTTAACGATAAATAGGGAAGAATTTTTCTGCAAATAATTATCTTGGGAGTAGCAGACAAATATGGCTACTTGCTGTGATTTCATTTTAAATGTACACAAAATACAAAAAGAAAAAGAGAATCAATACAGGTAGCCGCTTGAAAATTGGCTCAAACGTGGTAAAACGATAGTCTTAAGTGACCACAAGTAAGTCCTTTTACTAGAAAACGAGCTAATAATTAAACTGAAAATCCAAGAAGTTATGCCACTACGCTAGGAAAGTTAAAAAGATCCCCATTTCATATCAAGTAAATCACGGTCGGATTTTAAAAATACAAACAATTCTGCCATCTCTACCAGACGATTAGCAAACTGAGTCGTGAGCTGGCTATCACCTAACATGCTCTGGATGTTAATATACAAAAACCTCATATTACTTGACACCAAAACTAGGGTAGCTACAGAATAAACAAACTAAGTTTACATGGACATTCTAAAGTTCATGGTAGATATTACTATGTCAGGTGGTCATAGCAGGTAAACAACTTTTATAAAAAGGACATTTGTAGCTATATCTGCAATATTTTCAGTAAACCTATGAAAACACAAATATCCCCTATAACAATTCGGTTATGTTTCGGCTACTGTTTATGTTAGCTGTTCTGTGTCATTACTTAGTAATAATATATTATTTGAAAAGTTTTCGCATATTACGGTCATAGTTTCTGACATTTTTAACGCGGCAACTGCACGTTGTGTTACGAAATTACATAGACTTTCATATTTAAAATACATGAATTTTTTAATGATATTTTCAAATAACAAATATTCGCAAAGTGGGCTAAGTGTAAGAAGGCGTCGAATTTTTTACAATTAATTTTGGTTGGAATAAATACTTTAATGTGAGTAGGGAGATTGGCCTGCCGATAGTATAAATATTACCTGGGTTCGTAAGAAGCCATTAGAATTACTTTTTCAATTACAGTATTAATGCAATTTTGGTTGTCCTTGGTTTATTGCATCAGACCACTGCGAATATTCCCACCTCGTTTGATTATTATAATTAATGTGGAAGTCATATCTAACTACATAGTATTCGTACGTCGATTCTGTGACGCTGTGATATTGATAGGAAACAAACATATGTTGCGATACACCAATTTTTATTTAATGCATCTAAAATAAGCAGAAACCAACAAGTTACCATTAATTTTAATAATAAACTTTTTATCCCATTTTATGACATGGCACTATTTTCTTTAACTTGCTGCTAACATTGATGTATGTACATAAGTTGTTTTTCTACGACAGTATAAACAGGCCGCTGCAGTTATATTCAGTGAATTATTATAGCTGACTCCAGGTTTTGAAATCAATCTTTGTAAACAAAATCACTACACTTAAATGAATTTATTTTAGTCGGTAAACTGACTGGAATATTTTCGGTAAAATTCATAGCAATGTGCGGGAAGTAATTCAATGTTTAAGCGTCGTGTTGAAATCGAATTTTTTTAAATTTATAGACACTGATTATATTTCAATTTATGTTTTATTTATTCCCATAAAAATTAACGATCACCATATCAGCAAAATAAATATGGTTCTAATAATTTCACAGTTTTAATTGATTGAAGGATGAATAAAATGATTAGCTACTACATGGCAATGTTGATTTTACATGTGGCCAGGAATTTATGTAATAATCAGAGTTTTAAGAAATGGTCAGTTAACCGTATGCCAGTCATTGTCGTACGCAGGCCCAATTTTCGGGGGTGGGGGGAGGGACGCGGGGCGAGGCATTGCTATAAAAATAAGGCTTTCTAAGTCACCTATAAAGTGAGAGCATGGGGTATCTCCCCTGGTAAATTTTTGAATTTCAAGGTAAATCTTTAACAATAATAGAAAACTATTTCATTACAAAATCATGCACTGAGAAAAAGGTTTTGTTGAATCAAACAAGATTTGTTTGGTGCAACCAAATTATTTTTTCCTATAAGGGCAGTGAAATATTTTGTTACTGAAAACAAACTTTTTGTTGTTCTCATTTGGGTGCCTCAAACTGTAAGATTTGGTTGGCGAAACTAAAGATTTGTTTGGCTACACGCAAATTAAACAGTTTGGGCCGATATAAATGAACTATACAATATCGACTGAGTTTCGAACCTCGATCACCTACTTATTAGGGCTATGCATTAGTAATCTCAGCTAACGTGACAAATGATTATGCTGGGAAGCTTTTAAATAAGTACATACCTATTGCAAATATTGGGCACGTGTGCAAACAAATATTTAAAGTTTTATACAGATTTATAGGATTGTTAAGCATCAAAATGGATGCACTAACAAACATGGTTACTTGCTTAATTGTCACAAAAAAGAAAAAAAAAAAAAAAAACTCTCGAGCTGTATTTTCGAACGAAGGCAGTCAAATAAGTGGCCAAGCAAATATATACAGTTGATTCAAGAAAATATTTAGATGAGTAATTTTTTTGGCCCACCGCAGAGATTTTGTTTATTCAAACGTATATTTCGTTAGACGAACGAAAGCAATTTTGTTGCTTTTCATATTTTGTTTGCTCAACAATATAGTTTGTTAGGGCAACTAAATATATATTTGGCCCTATACAAACAAATGTTTTGTTCGATTTTCTCTCAGTGTGTGTGTGTTCTCGTGACGCTAACTTAATTTCCAGCAAAAAAAAAAAAAATTATAAATACATTTCAGGGAAAAAAATTTTTCTTGCGCAACACTTCAGTTATCAACATATTATTACATCTTTACAGGTTTTCTTTACGCAACACCAGCAATGCACGGATGTTGCTTTCAAATCCAACGATATCGTACTCCGATAACTATAGTCCGTTCACAGTTGCTTACAACTTTTCTGAAGCCCTGCTAAAGTTCTACTTTCAGGACATTCCTCCGCCTCATGCAAACAAAGCTTAACCAAGCCTAGAAAATTTCACCAAAGGAACAAAGAACCTAATTCATGCTCACTAAATTTAACAAAAAATTTTCATGAGAACTATTTCTTATTAGGCACTACCAACACACGTATTTTCTCCCTAAGCTTATTCAGATTAATTGTACACGAAATGTTAAGTTAACAGCTAACATATAAATAAAAGTTCAATTTGACCAAAAATAAGGGATTTTTTATGTTTACCCATTCAAACCCAGTGTACACAACTGTGTACATCACGACAGTGTAGACCATTTTTGGTCTGTTCTGCACACTGCGAAGCTCAATGACCAATGAACTTATAGACTGTTCCCGGTAAAATGAGCACTTGAAAGCCCTGCTTAAGATCCACTTGCATGCACATTGTGTAATCTTCCACCTTATGCAAAATTAACGTTGTCTTGGGCCTCGTCACACTTTATTCATGCGTCGGTCAAGTGCAAATGTGAAATTATTATAAAAGAAAATGTTTTGCAAACCTGGTCATTTTTACACTTCGATGCATTAAAAAAACGGAAAGGGTAATCAAAATATTTTAAGTTGTCACAAATGGTTACCCGACACTTTCATTCGACATTAAGATATGGAGCTACTTTCTATTCATCGTTACCAAATTTACTGGGCGCATGTCACTCAGTTCGCCCGTTAAAATATATACAGGTAGGGATAGTGATTTTTATCTAAGGTTGATTTCAAAAGTGCTCACCTTATTGCGAACAGTCTTCACCTATCAGTAAATAATTCGCGAACCGTTTTACTGCTCTAGGTCATAATTGGTTCATATAACTGTAGCCGAACAAATAGCCTATACCTCATTCATTGGCTGTGACAACAAATCAAGTGTTGTGTCAACTTAAGTACAACAGGTATCATAAATTATTTTGTTTACAGCATCTGAAGCCGTCAATTAAAGAGGTTCTGTAAGGGTTAACAGCCATATAAAACGCTTGCAGTACGCGACATAATTAGGGAAAGACCAGGTACGACCAGGTACGTCATTCATGGTGTAATTTTTTTAAACTTTTCATTCAGAAAGTGTGAAGTTACCCCGAATACACTATATCCGACAATTCGAATTCTCTGGGGGTGGCCGCCCTTGCTCACGCCCTTGATGACAGTGGGTCTGCCTTGTCACGTACACCCACTTTCCAACAACCCAATTTTTTTTGTAAACTCGCCGCCACGCAAAAAAAAAAAAAACTCCGAGAACAAGGGGTTGGAATAACGGCGTGTTAAAGTGCCGTTCATCGCGACCCCTCAAGCCTCCCCCTAACAAGCTTTCAGGGGTTCGCGTCGCTGGGAAGATTTGTTGCGGAGGAGATAGCCAATGGCAGAGGGCAGACGAGCGTCGGCCATTACTGCACGAGGGAAGGGAAGCGAGTGGAGCTAAAAACACCCTCCGCGCGAGAGGGCTTTGAATAGAATTACAGGTTTGTCCCACTTTCAAAATGGGGGTAGTGGTTTCGTGCCCGAAGCGTTTGTAGCATTTAACCCCCCCCCCCTCCCTTCTTCCTTTTTTTCTTTTTACCCTCGGCTCTTGGAATTTAAACTCTGCAGCCATTTTCTGTGCGCAGCTTCCCGGAGGAGCAACGAGATGTTCGTCCTTACGGATCCGCATAAGGTAAAACCGACATCGACGTTATATAGGGAGTTTTCCAAATGTTTTGATTTCTTCAACCCTCTCGGTCCCGAATTCATTTACGGGCTCAAGTGCCACAGACATTTGAACTTTTTTGTTAGTACTGTACTTGCTTTGGGCGTGCTCCTCCCAATCGACGAACAATAGACTGTTTCCTGTACGACAAAAAAAAAAATTGTAACATTTACTAGGTGCGTTCTACAATGACACGGGCGTGAATACGGATCTCGGAAGCGGAAGCGTATCACTCTCCGTTTCCGGATTAACGTACGGATACACGCAAGGAAAGCTGGGCTGCTCCCAGCTCTTCCGTGTCAGTGAATCCGTGTGTATTTGGTTTGTTGATATTCTTTTTCGTGGTCATTGTGGTATACACGGCAACAAGTGCTTCGATTTGAAGTGGCTATTATCATTTTTGTTTTAATAAATAAGAGAATGTTTATTTACGTATACATGTGTATTTACGTATGTTTAAACACTGTTAAAAAAAATACAAAATGAGATGTGTATATTACGAAACCTGTATCAATAATTTGCAACAGTTGAGTATTTTTGATTTCTTAAGTTGCAAGACTGTACGTTTCTTCGTACTGTAGAATGGTTCCCGCTTACGTTTTCGAGGTCGTTTTCTTACGTATCCGTGCATTGTAGAACGATCGTTAGAGGCTGTTTGGTTTGCAGTGACACAATATTGCTTTAATTCAAAGAGATGGTTACAGAAGCATAGGTTTGCTGTCAACGAATGTTTCCTTTACCTTTTTTGTTTTACGACATAACCTTCCTTTGTAGCAAAGAAATAAACATTCTTTGAGAGCTGCTTTTGTTCACCGTAAAGAAGTACTATTTTCTACCAAATGTTACGGCTTAGCGATGTCGAAGGTTTTCTGTTGTTCATTGCAGTTTTAATTACGTAACGTTTGTCCCGACGCAAACACAAATCAGCCTATATATATATATATATATATATATATATTATATTATATATATATATATATATATATATATATATATATATATATATTCTGCTTTTACGAAACTTCAACTGAACAAATGTACAGTTCACCTTCAGATGTTTAATGTTACTCTGAAGTGGAGTGATTCTCCAATTCACTTACCTCAGTTCCTCCCACGTGTTGACATATTCTGGCCCATTTTACTACCGCATATAACCTACCGATCAAAAGTAAAAGGAACGCGATACAGCAAAGTGGTCGTTTGTTGAAGCAGACTAGTAACTCTTTGAGAGGGAGGTTTTTTTTTGGGGGGGGGGGGGAAGGGGGTAAGAAGGTTTGGGTCCGAGGAGAGCCGTCACATTATTTTATTTGTGAATATAAGTTTGAATGATTCGTTACTTCGTTCTTATTTACTTATCACTGTAGTTTTCCGAATCACAAATTTTATTTACAGTGTAACTGCTATTCCCACAAAGACGTCAGCTGAACTACTGTAATGACAATGCAAGGTTATAATAGTCGTTACTATATGTAAAAGACAAAAATTTCCCTTGTGGCAAGCCTACTTTGCAGTGGTTCATATTTAAAACGAAATTTTTCTTTGCCGCAACAGATCATGTGTTGCAGCAATTAAAGCTTTTTTTTTTTTTTACTGTGAATGTCGGCATTAATCGTTCACAAATGAGCTACACAGAAACTTCCAACAAATGAGATTTCTCGCAAGGAAGACGCTAAATACCTCAACCACAGATGTATCGTTGTGTACAGTGGCGACTACGAATATAGTCTATTCGCGGTTACTTCAGGCTTCTGGAATCAAACCTTGGAAAAACCATCCCATGTATGACTTGCGTGCTTTTTTCCTAGATCTGTCATATAACACAGGCTCTTATAATTGCGTTGACATTAAAGTGCATTATTTTAGGTAGAATTCAATTTTGACTTATATTTTGTCTGTAAATTTTTATTTATTTTTTCCATTTATGACTAACGTGAATCAAGACAGTGAGAAAATAGGTGTGTTGGTAATGCCTAGCAAAATATAGTTCTTATGCAAAATATTATTGCAGTGAGTGCGCATGAATGCGGTGCGTTGGCCATCTGGTGTAGTTTCCTAGGCGTTGTTTATATGATGGGGAGGAGTATTGTGCAA
Organism: Dryococelus australis; assembly: GCA_029891345.1. NCBI lineage: Eukaryota > Metazoa > Arthropoda > Insecta > Phasmatodea > Phasmatidae > Dryococelus > Dryococelus australis. Next base: position 48,242,894 of record CM056995.1, on the reverse strand, counting down.
GTAGTACTTCAGCAGGGCTTCAGAAAAGTACAAAGTAACCGTGAATAGACTATATCCTTCAAGTGAAACATGACCACGACCATTGACACGCAGACTTAAAGGCCATATTTCACGATAATTATTTATTTCTTTATCTGAAAGAGATTTATATAAGGACCTCATAAATGTAAATATTTGCAGTGAAATAATTGTAGTTTTCAAAATATCGCAAAGAAAAGTTGAAAATTTTGGAATATAGGAGCCCATTTTTCTACGCTTCTAACTAACTTTGCCAACTAAATCATATGCCATGTGATCTATATAGGTAATATAAACAACCTATTAGTAGTATCACGTTATATTTAAGAATCCGTACTTGCGTACTAGCATCCTGGATCTATTTTAAAATTGTATTAATGTTTTCACCAACACATTTTCATTCGTCCGAGAAACAAAAATAATATTTATTATTTTCTATTGGGCGAAAAATAATAAGTTATGTTGGCGAAAACATCAGTACCTATTTCGAAAGAGATTCAGTATACCAATACCCGAGCAAAGGTTGTTAAATATCCTTGGTATTCCATTATCATGTTATGTACAGGCTATAGAACACATGTGATTGATTTGGCAAAATTAATTAGTAGCATAGAAAATTGAACTCCTTTATTTTGAGAATTTTTACTTTTCAGTGCTATATTTTGGAAACTGTAATCACTTTAGTACAAATATTTACATTATGAAGTCCCTATATAAATCTCTTTCAGACAATGAAGTAAACAATTATAGTGAAATGTGGCCTTAACGGGTCAACCTATTCTGGCCCAATGTACGCAGTTGTTAGAGGAGTGCGTGATTTTCACGAATTAATTTGACAGCAGCCTAGATTTCTCAGCTTTTTACATGCTCGGACCACAAGTGTTCATCCATTGGCTGTAGTTGCCATGGTGAGAGGCTACTGTTATTGTTCTACTTGGTTGCACGCGATTCGGTCGCAACATATACTTTCCGTTTATTAATGACTTTCCGTTTATTAGTGACTTAAGGAGTTATTATGTAACAGAGTTCACGACTTTTAATTGGGATCATTGTGGGGGAGGGGGAATTAAATGTATGTCCAACGATCCCCTTTTCAGCTACTACCCGATAAGAGAAACGAATAACGTTATATAGGAAGTACATTAATTAACTTTAATTTTTAAAAAAATATAATGGGGTTCAGTTATGGCCAATGGCCGAGCACTGATCAAATTTGTAATTTATTTGTTGTTGTTGGCTTAAGGAGTTGTGCAGGGCGTGTCCATCGACTGTGGTCCAATCGGGAACGGAGCACACGAGTATATAGGCTGTTCACGCTAAGTTAAGCACTTTTGAAATCAACCTTAGAAAAAAGTCACTGCCCCTGCTTGCGTATATTTTAAAGGGGCGCACTAAGTGATATGCGCCTAGTAGAGATGATATCGATGGATGGAAAGTACTTCTATATTTTAACGTCGAATAAAAAGCGTTTGTTGTCAATTTGTGATAACTTAAATTATTTTTATAGCTTTTTTTTATTATTTTTTTATATTAAACCGTATTGTAAAAATTGCCAGATATTTGAAGTATTCACTTTTCTAACAATGTCACCGTTTCCCCTGACCGACGTATGAATAAAGTTATGAGGCCCATGGCAACGGTAATTTTAAATAAGGTGGAAGAATACATAACGTGTATACAAGTAGATATTAAGCAGAGCTTGCAAAAGAGCTCACTTTATCGCGAATAGCCTTTACCTGCACGTATTTTGACAGTTACATGATTGACGTGCGGCCAGTAAAGTTGGCAGTGACAGAGAGAAAGTAGTTCAAAGTTTTGAGACTCAATAAAAGTGCCAGGTAAACGTTTCTGAATACTCAAATGATTTTTTTAGTTTCGAGAATTTTTTAATGCAAATGAGTGCAAGACCTATCAACTTTGTAAATAATTGACTTTTATAATAATCTTTACAGTTTCGCTTGATGTAAGCATGGATATAGTTATCAGGTTCATGGCAGTGTTAATTTTAAATATTGCGGAAGAACACACACTGTGCATACAAGTAGATCTTAAGCAGGGCTTCCATAAGTACTCAGTTTACCGTGAACAACCTGTAGGTGCTTGGAGTCTCACCTGTCACCTTAACAACTAGTGACATTCACGGAGCTATAGCAGTTATGTACAAACACACAGGAAGGTAATTTTCGGTCAGGGCTCTGCAGTGCGGGGCTTAATGCCGTGTTGATAAACCTCGCAATAAACGTAAGAACGCAACTCAGAAAATTATGATATTTTGTAAACATCGCACGACCCAAGACGTTACCAATAATGCAAAATGAAAATACGAAACAAGTACGAAAATTAGCACTTTTGAAAGCCCTGCCTAGGATCTACTTGTACGCACGTTGTGTAATCTTCCGCCTTAACGTAAAATTAACACTTGCAAGGGCTTCATCACTTTATTCATGCGTCGGTCCAGTGTAACTGTTAAATTTAATTTTAAAAAAGTAAATATTTTACAAACATGCTAACCTTTACACTTCGGTACATAAAAAAAAAAAAAACAGAAAGCGAAAGAAGTAACTTTATTTATCACAAATGGTTTACTCTCTTTTTATTCGATCGTAAATTATTGACATACTTTCCATTCATCATTATGAACTTTACTGTGCACATGTTACTCAGTGCGCCCGTTAAAATACATGCAGACAGAAGCAGTGACTTTTTTCCAAGGTTGATTTAAAAAATGCTCACTTTATCGTGAACAGCCTTTAAATTAATGTACAACACATGCGACGACATTTTTCAGAACATTGGTGACATTCGTCAATTATTCGACAATTTAATTATTCACGTGAACTCAGTGGTATCCCCGTTCTGATTGGACATTAACGGGACGTAGGAATGATAGAATACAGCAGAAAAATTTTCTGTGCGTGAGCTGTACCTAATTGGCGCGAGTTTTATGCTAATCTGTATACCCTAATTTCTGCACATGTGATACGTACGTTCTATGCTAAATCAATCTACGCTTGAATTTATGTCCATAACTGAGACTTGAACCAGCTATTTATTTAGAAATGACATGATTTTATAATAGTTTTCTGACATAAAAATGTTTCATCCATCAGCCTCCACCGCAGTGATATGAGAGAAAATATTCCATTGTGCAAAAAAAAAAAACTTATTACGGATATTAAATAATTTTCTCAGATAAATAATGGAATAATAAATTTCAGAGTATTCGCTGCATAAAGTATTTTTCCAGGTGACTGCGATACGGTAAAACGTTACTATGTGTATAAAACTTATCTTGATTATAAGAATTCATATATTACCAACATAATTTGTCTAACAAATAATGTACTTACTACCTTTTTTCCCGGAATAGAGGTCTACACGGAAGATCCCGACTTTCGTATACGCTTCTTCTGGAGTTTCTTGAAAACAATTAATGTTGGTTTATGTGCAGTTTTCTTTTCTTCTTCTTTCTTTCGCGCAGAGACTTAAAATTCATGCCACACTCTATACAGCGATAGAAAATTATTGCCACATTTTGCGATCGCCTTTGAGTTGTTGGTTCAGTAACCACACAAATTTCGATGACGCTTGGTAGTAGCATAAATTAATGGTTTTAATCCGTAAATGCTTACATGGAAGACAATTAAAATATACATAAAAAAAAAGGTATCTTTAGCTTCAATGTTTGCCACTCAGGCAGCTATTATTCATCGGCCAGGTGCATGTGTCGAGATCTTTGCACATATAAACATAATGTCAAGGGCTTGTGTCTCATATGTTACCAACTGGAGAAACCATATAACTATGGATTATTTCTCAACCCCCTCACTCTTCCCTTATAGGCATTATTCTTTGGAATTCCGCTCCCGGAGCACCACACATTGCGAACGGCGTCTTCGTGTGTGTACCTGCATAGAACATATATATATATATACACATACACACATTTTTTTCCGGGAAACCATCTCGGTGGGAGCGTACGGGAGGAAACGAAGCCATCTTTATGTTTACCGCCGCGCAGCTGATACAGTCGCCTCCCCCTCCCCCCAAACCCACCCAGGAAACCCCCTACCCGGGTCTCGACGGGAGATATCGTCGTCGACGGTGGCTGTTGGTGTGTGCGCGCGCGCGTACGTGTGCTGAAGGCTCATATCGCCGCAAGAACCCAGGGGTGGTTCGCGTCCCGCGAGGACGAGGGATAGCACTGGAAAGGTTGGTGATGTTGGGCGAGGGAGGGGTAGGGGAAGAAGCAATCTGTCGGAGGTTCCTGGAGACGACGGTTCCAGGTCTGGAGAAATGGCGTTGGGTGTTGGAGGGGGGGGGGGAGGGGTCCGAGAAACACGTTCGTCGGGAACGGCCCCTGGAAGATGGGATTGCAGCCGGGGAAGAATCTACCACCGGTGGAAAACACACACGCGCGCCCAGAAGTGTTGTCTGTGAGGCAGATTCCCCTGGAGGATATATATATATATATATATATATATATATATATATATATATATATATATATATATATATATATATATATATATATATATATACACACACACACACACACACACACACACCTAGGCCTGTGCATAGATATAAAACTCGCTGCCAATACCACCGGGACTTCACGGGAATCAACTCGATTTAAATAGTAAAGAAATGTTCCTGCTATTAGCACAAACGCTGCCTGGGTCTCTAAGACACTATAATCCATTGAAGGTTACTTCACACTTTTCTGAAGCCCTGCTAAAGTTATACTTCCTGTTAATTGCTCCGCCTCATGCAAAATAAACTAAACTAAGTCTGGAAAATTACTCCAGAGGACAACGCACCGCATTCGTGTGCATTCTGTTGTAATAATATTTTTGCACGAGAATTATTTCCTACTAGGCGTTACCAACACACCTGTTTTTTCAGTGTTTTAATCTAATTTTAGTCAAAAATGTAATTTTATAATTTGTAGGTAAAATATTTAAAAAATCCATTTAATTAATAAATATTTACTTTAAGAACACAATGGCATATTAAGGAAATAAATAAACATGTCATACATGGAGTGAGTTTTCAATGGTTCGATTCAAAAAGTGTTAAAATACAGAGATAATACTAGTAATGATTGTTTTAATGCCGTTTTAGTGCCAGCATTTCCCCCCAACAACTACGCATTTATTAATATATGTGTGTATATGTACAATTTTTCGGGGGAAATAGTTGGGTTGAATAGCAGATGTCTAGGACCTACATTGCTGAAGTAACAGAGGAACTTATTGTCATATCAGCCACAACTGCATAATTTTGCCATAATTTCTCTGTATACAATACGATACCCAGGAACTGGGACTGTTGTCAAACCTGAACACTTGTCAGTTTTATCATTATTTTTAATTATTTTTATTTATTTAGAACAGTTAAGTCACGATACATTTGTCGAGACACATCAACTGCGAATTTTCCTTGTGTGTAAATTTGGTCATTTATTTATTAGCGAATTTTCTAGTACACGTGCTTATATTCAAAACCTGAATATGGAGATTTTTTTTCCTGCAGCGTCGAAATCGTTAAACTATTTAATAACGAAGTAATTTTAATTTCATTGCGAAATAAAGACTGCTATATTTTGGTTACATTTTGCCAATATTTTGTTAATTCGAAATTAAATATGTGTCTCAGATTCACTATAATTAGGGATCATTAAACAGTGTCTTAAGGACTCTTGAAATGCGCACTTAAAGAAAACAATAATTCCATTTTTTTACACATGTAGAGGTGAGAGAAGTGTTAGACCCACATTACAGATACTGAAGAAATTTAAAATACAAATTTATTTTAAGCCATTAAAATAAATTCTGTTTCACGCATATAACAACAGGTAAAGGTAAGAAACGTTTAACGTAAATTTGCTAATATTTATTAACATATATCAATTATCTCAAGATATGTGAGGAGCAATTAACATAGTAAGCAAACCGTAAACTAAGTTTTATAGTTTTACTAGTAATTATTATTTTTTAGCAAATTCCACTTCTTCGAGTAATTTAGATATCGTGAACGTTGCTGATTCATTGATCGGTTACTAAACCCACGGACTGATATTTATCATTAGCAATTAAAATTTAATAACTAAAAATTATGCTCGTGTTGTTGCAGTAAGTTCCCATTCTCAAATTTTGGTATACATTTCGCTGCACAAGTCGACTTATTTCTCATCAGGTATAACTTTTACATCCTAAATGGCTCATATAGAAGACACGAAAGAAATACTGATAGAGAAGATAGCGTGGCTTGAAAGGTTGTTGTTTCCTCGGAAATGTAAAAAAATTAAATATTCAGATAGGAAATTAATTGATCCGCTATTAATAGCGACATTATCGAAATGTCCACATCAGATTTCGAGGCATAAGAAAATTACTTAGTAGCTAGCATAAAATTGTTTCCTATTGGTTGAAAAATAACTTTTCCTTTTCTAAGCAAAACCAAAACGCCTTGGGGCAACCACAAAATACTGAGAGGTTTTATTTTTAACATAAAATTTTGCAGAAACCACAAGTAAACAGTGATTTTAATTTCCAAAACAAAATTAGTTATATAGTTTCACTATTTTTTTGCCTACTGGAACATTGATTCTGAAGAAAAAAACAACTGGAAATAAAAATGCATGACTTTATTCAGAAGTTCCGGGGTGATAAATAATGCGTGGCGCGCTTTCGTTTATGATTGTTTTTTTTTTTCGCAGGCGGCTAGCAGCTTCCGGTGGCAGGGCCGCCGTTCCGGAAGCGCATGAGGCGCAGATCCGTGTCGCGAATATACGAGACGGAGCCACCCTCTTTCGGCCACCCACCCCCTGGACCCGCATTTCAACCTCCTTGGTGCTCCCGGCAGCGCGCGCGCACGCAGACACACACACACCCACACCCACAGGCCGTAGGTGAGATAGCACCCTCAGGAGTTGCCTGCTGCACGTAAAATTGCCCTGTCTGAACCTCGGGGGGTCTTACCCCTTGCCCGTCATTTATTTTTCCCGTGGCATTTTCCCAACACCCCAAAAAAATATGGACGCAATAGAACAACGAGGTACAAGACGGGTGGCTCAGGTCAACAAGGCTACATGTCGCACTGCGGGGGAAAAAAAACTGCTTGATTGAAAATGCGGCCCTAGGAAAATTAAGTCGATGACGTAGGATAAACGGTGTTTTAAAGATCGCGAAGGTAGGAAATTGTTCTTATTCGAACATTAATTTAAAGAACCCGAATTTTTTAAAAAATATTTTTCCCAATATTACTGAAATTTGATCATTTAAATCGTCCCGTTTTGCACTTTCTCAGTTTATGACCTAATTATGCTATAAACTTTATTAGAGCTAAGTTTTAAAAATGTGAAAATTTAAATCTCCACTCATTTTGTAGCGAATATAATAAATTTGATTCTTAGTGTTAACAAAACTGCCTGTAACTACATAATATGATCGTTTTTTTTTCTGATAACTACACTACAAAATAATTTTGCAATCAACGCAACGAATCTGGCAATGATGAATTCACACATAACATATTACAGCTGCCGCGGATGATTTTAGATGACTGTTATAGCACATTTCTAAGCTTTCACAGAGATGATAACCTTTATTCTGTGTATGCACAGACACGTCGGTTACTTGAGATGCTAACATCACTACAAATTCAAGAAACTTTTAAAGAAAGGAACGTAAATTCTTCACTTATTAAGAAAATTTGGGGAAGTGTAGTTGCCTAATATTAGTTTATTATGATAGAATTTCAACTTTTAGTTGTTGGGATTGCAGTTACATTCACGATGTCCAGGGAAATTTTCTTTAGGAGTATCGGAGAAATGAAAGTTTCGAAATTTGGCGATAGTGTGTGTGTATGCGCGAAGGGTCGTTTTTGCGCCGACCGCGCCGGAAACGGATGTAAGGTGATGTGGTCCCGGTTCCCTAAGCTCACATATAACCATGCCGGCACACGCACAACATATATAGCGAGGCAACACACAGCATCGCAGGGGTCAACATTTGACGGCTTTCTTGAAATACGACTATTTAGCTTGATCTCAAACTTCATTTCGCTCTCGCTTTTCCCTTCCCTTTGCTTTTCACGCGACACATACACACATAGAATTACATATATATATATATATATATATATATATATATATATATATATATATATATATATATATATATATATATATATATATATATATATATATATATAGGCCTATATGTGTGTATTTTTTTCTCCCTAAAATAAAATGTCTTTCCAATTTCCCTCGTCGTCGAAGCTGTGGGAGGACCCAAAGAATTTCACGAGCTCTCGTCTTATTCATAAGTAATAAACGTGCAGGACGGGAGGAGAGCATATTGATCGAAAAGCTTCATGAATACGAGACTGGAAATTCTGAATTTTATATGCACCAGTGTATATTACTTTTCTTTTTAAATTCTCGGTGCGTGGAGTTTTAATTGCCGGTTGGCAGATGTTTTTGCAAAGGAAATGATTGGCCCTAGCTCACGCAGGCCATCTTCATGTCCTTTCCGCCAGATGCGAGAAGTAGAAATTCCATAAACCTAATACCTAATGACTGGAAGGTATTCGTTGTGACACTGAGTATTTCTGAAACCTAATCACTTGTTACTCTTACGCATATCAAACCAACAAAAGCCAACTTCACGAGTCATCAACTTAAAGACGTCGCTTGTAATACGAAGTGAAGAAAATAATTTATTTTTCCAATTCCCTTCAAATACTGCGTACACGAATTCCGCATTTCGATCGGCCTTATTGTTCAGTTACATGTAGCTGCGGGAAAAAATTTCTTTTTCTGATTTGAAATAGCTGTGGTTGAACTATAACTGCAAAACAAATAAGTTAATAATTTATAGATTAGCTTTGTTCAGTAACAAACATACAATTGCCCCTAACTGTTTATTTGCATTATTTTCTGAACTTCTCTGAGAACATTATAAAATAAATAGCAATGCTTTCAAATCGTTACTGAAACATTTTTCTTTTAGCTACAGTGCATCTTTGGCACTTCCAGAAATTGAACAATGGGTTCGGCTCTAAATATTTGAGAATTACTTACGTTACTGACAAACAGCTGAGGACTTCGGTGACTTGATTATATTATATTAATGGTGATTTAAATTGACTTCAATGTGGAATCCATTGCTATGCGGTATATTAATCACTCAATTCATAATTCACCAGCTGGTAGCATCATTTCAAGTCAGTTATCAGTGGTCAACGTTTCACTGACTGAAACGGGGGGGGGGGGGGGGGGGGTTTGGAGGGGAGGGGTTAGAAAAGAGAGGCTTTCGTTAAACTCGAACTTATTTATAGCTATAGCGGAGATATTTTCGTGTTCAATTATGAGAGTCTGGAACTTCCGTGAAAAATAACCTAATATTATTACCGCTAGGGCCTATAAAATAATTACGCTCTTTCATGTAAAATTGCTATTAAAACTATACAGAGAGTTTATCATACTTTAGGACAGCAATTATTTTACATTATAGTAAATATTTTAGTAACCTATTTTTTTTTATATATTTAAACAAATTATTAATTGAATAGTTTTTCGAAAAGATGTAGAGTTTGTAACAGATCGTTATACAGAGAGTAAATCAAATGTATGAAAACTATTTTCCCTTGCGTAATGTTAATATTAAAATAACTTTTGTCACACCAATTATATATCCAGCCCCTTCACGTCCCTATTTAATAACAACGTGAAATCACTACAGTTACAAGCAGCGAGTACGAGATTTTCATATTTCGATTTTGCTAAGCAATTAGAAGAAATTATTAGCAAGGTCTGTATAAAAAATCGACTCTCTATCATTCTTAAATAATATTCATCATCAAAACTAAAAATTAATAAGAAACACGTTAATGATATTTACATTCTAAATATGAGTAAGCCTGAAACTATTCCAGTAAATCAGCATTTAACTTACGTTAGAATTTTAAAATAATTAAAAAATTTTGCACTCAAGTTATTGATATTAACATTCTTCTACAATACACAACATTAATTCGACTTTCATATTGTAAATATGATATTTGCGTAAACTAAGAAATAATTTTTAAAAAAATTTCAGTAATGACATATCAGAGTAGCTGAGTAATCTACATAAATGCTTATTAAAAAAAATGTATTTTTACAAACCACTTCAGACACATGAAGTCGATGTAATTGTAATAGTTTAAGACTCTTTAAATATGACGAAAAAAAAACACAATAAAAACGAACAGGCAAAAAATAAAACGCAATAAGAAACGTAGCATCTACACACTAGCGCAATCTCAGTGAAACAAGAGCGGAAAGAAAAATAAAACAGAGGAAGCATCTGCGCTCGTGGAATAGAGAAAACTGCGACACGAGAGGTCACATTGACCTCATTCTTCGTCTCTCTCTCTCTCTCTCTCTTTTATTTTGTTCTGTACAAAGTTTCCATAGCCATACCTCTTCCGGCAGGCCCCCCTTTTAGTAATGAAATACCCCCTACAGCCACCCCCTTCCTTTTTCTCTCTCCCCAAAAAGGGAGCGTTTGGAACAACTTTTCCAAACTCAATTTCCTAGCACTCGCAGATACGGTACTGACATAAACCTGCGCCCGACGAACACACACACACACACACAAACACACACATACAGAACTGAACTTTTAACCTTTCCCTTATTCCTTCTCCTTTTACCCTCCTTGAAGCGCGCACAACTTCCTTGCCAAAACTTATATTGCATGTCCTGTCATCCGAGACGGTGGAGCATTTGGCAAGGACTGGGTATAACCCCCCCCCCCCCCTTTTACCCCTTCTCCATCCGTATCACTCTTTGTCCAACGCTTACCACAATGATACCCCCACGACCCTTTTCTGCTGGACCGGAGTAATAGAGGAATCTGCGAACTTTGTAATATCGAACCGGGCTGAAAAATTACGCCTTGAAACTTTCCCCATCCCTCCCGATATATTTCTATTTCCTTCAACTTCACTCTCGCAAATTAAATGAAAATAAGTTATTTCTCTTACTTTACTTTTTTTTTTTTTTTTACGGGGTCGGTTTCGTGGAAGCGGGAAAATGTATTTTTCTTTTCGGAATAATGAAAAATTAAATTGAGATCCCCAGTTTTCTCCCAGTGCAAGTTCGCAGGACACAAGAACACGTTATTTAATAACAACACTGTACTTTTTCTGCAGTCTTAAAATTTTTTTCCAAACTGATATGAACCAAAAACTTTTTACCAAAGTACTGGAAGAGCTCGTAGCGGGAATTTATTCAGAACATCGGCAAAACTACTGCACAGCGAAATTACATAAACTTTGAAATGTAAAATTTTTACGAATACAAAACATAGGCCATAAATTAAATCCATGTTATTTAGCAAATATATCTTAATAGAAGTGACCACATATTTGATGATATACGAACTTTTTGAAGGAAACCCCAAGAGAGTTCATTTGAATGTTTAATAATAAAATACAATACTTTGCCACCTTTCGTATAACTTCGTGTTCTAACGTGCACAGGCTTATGAGTGTTTTTGCAGTCGTAATAATTAAAATAGTAAAACATTTATTCATAAAAGTTAAAGTTTCATTTTCCTGCAGTACTAGCAGGCGCCTGATCCCATCTGAACATATATTATTATAAATTACTTTTCTGGTCTTCACAAAATATTTTTCTTTCAAAATGATTGTAACGATGATATTATTTTGTAGTTAAAGCAAACTAATTAGTCGATATTGTCAAATTATTACAAGTGTGAATTTTGCCAAATTGTGTATTACAAATACCACATTTTTAATGGCTACAGAGTTAGTAATAATGTTAATTATACATAGTGTATGGTTTGGGTCCATTGCCATTTTCACATATTCCATCCACGCTTTACTTGTTATTAAGGTTTGTGGACCGATATAATTCATCTGGACATCACTGGATAAAATTGTTATAGTCGGTTCACGCGAAAATTAATTTAAGAACTATAGAAGTATTGTTAAGTTTCATTTTTATACCGATGTTTTATCCGTAACAGATACTCTTCACAAAAAGACTAGCGGACAATAGCCAAAGGAAGGCTGCAAATGTGCACATAGGATATTGAAGTCTAGTCTTCGAGTAAATCTTTTCGCGAAAAACAGGCGACCCTAGTAATTATGAAAGCCTATATTTACCCGTATTAACGTTCAATTAACAGCATCAAGTTAAAGATTTGTGAATACTGAAATTACTTATTTTATTTATTTTTTAATGCGTATGAAGTGTACGAATTATAAGATTTGTAAAATATTTACTATTTTTATAATTCCATAGTTTAATTTGACCGACCCATTGAATAATCTTACATTAAAATTTTTTTAAATTTTTACTGAGAAATTGTTTGCAAGTTTACAAATGCTTGTAACAATACAGAGATTTCTATTGTAAAACTACTTGTTTGTAAAACTACAATGGCCGTGTTTGTAATAGACCTCAAGAATGTTTGTATTATACTCACCCGTGTTTACGAGCTTCAGTAAATGACTGACAACATAAAACCCTATATAGCTGTTTGTGCAACTATGAGTGATTTAAAGTACAGTTGCGAGCAAAAATAAATGTTTGTGTATATTATAAATGTATTGAAAGTTTAAATAACATAAAACACTTTTTAAAATATCTCAAATAATAATAATAAAATGAACAATTTCAATAAAACTAGACCGTATTACTCATTAACTGTTAATATTTCCTAGTTACACAGAACTCTTTCAAATGAAATAAATGTGTTATTTTTAATCAAGTAACTTCCTTAATATTTTATAATTACATGGATATAGATTTGTTGTAAAAATAAGTGTTAACTTTGTACGTCAAGTCGAGCTTTGTGGTTAAGGTTCTAGTCCCTGTGCTTGAGAAGTTTTTTTTCCCGAAAATTATACTTTGAAATATTTTTTTAAGTTAGTTATTCTTTGTTATTAATTCGTCACAAATGTTTTCTAGAAAAAATAATGTTATGTACATTCCTCAATAACGTAAGTTGTAATACAAGGCTATCATTTGTAATATTACAAGTATATGTTCAAGAAAAGTGTTTGTAGTCTTACAAAGGATTTCTAGGCAACTGGGTTCCTAAGGATTTTTCTTGTAAAAGTACAAAACAATTTTTTAGAGTTCGCCTGTGGCGGAAGAATACACAGCGTGCACACAAGTAAACCATGCGGGAACGGAGATGGCGCACGTGACCTTGACGCGGGGAAGGCGCCGCTTTGTTACGGCACCTCGTCTGCGGCGGCGCGAGATTTACTGCCCAGTTACGCTGTCGTATACGAGCGGGCGGTAAATCTTGCCGCACGGTACGGCGCGGCGTAATACACCACTCCCCCCCCCCCCCCCCGGGGCGCCCGCCAGTAACTGCCGCGTTGCGGCAGGTCAGTTTTCCTCCAGAGGTCAAGAGTGGCCTGGGGGGGGGGGGGACAAGACGACTTCCGCGTCTGCTAGTAATTTCAAACTTAATTCATTCCGACTGATGCAGGCCTTTCTTAACGACTTGTAAACGCGTGTTTATCGCATTTCAGGTATTCAGTTTCGCGTAGATGTAGTTCGGTACCGAAGAGGATACCAGAAGGTGTGTTCAACTCTTATCACTTGACTTCCAAACATTGTGCGCTGGATTTTTAAATTATAGGCTGTTCACGGTAAACTGAGCACTTTCGGAAGCCCTGCTTAAGATCTGCTTGCATGCACGTTGCGTATTCCTCCGCCCTATGTAAATTTAACATTGCCATGGGCCTCGTCACTTTATTCATGCGTCGGTCAAGTGAAACAGAAATTATTAGAAAAGTAAACGTTTTATAAATCTGCTAAATTTTACACACTGAGGCGTAAAAAAAAAAAAACAATAAGCAGAGAGTGTAAAAAATAATTTAAATTGTCATAAATGGTTACCTAACACTTTTATTCGAGGTTAAAATATGGAACTACTTTCCATCCATCGTTACCAAATTTACCGGGCGAATGTCACTCAGTGCGCCCGTTAAAATGTATGCAGGCAGGTGCAGTCTTTAAGTTTGAGGATTAAGGGTAAACATGCAAGTATGGAATCACGATCGTTTAATGACAAGACGACACTATAACGCAGAACAAAATTGTGTTCATTTATACCGTTAAAATAAACCACAAAATTATGTTAAACGTTGCAGAAAAGAGAACAAATTGTGATTTTGTAATGCTACATAGCTCTTTAATATTACTGAATCTTTAGTTATCATAAAATCAGCTATAGCCTAGACGTTATGGTCAAGAACACATTTTGTGATGTCATGATTTGTCTTTTGTAAGTTTAATATAAACTACCCAACAACATGCGGTTTGAAGTCCCCATTCGTAGTTAATGCATATAAACTTTACCGTGTGATACAGCTTATTCGTGTACGAAGAACAGAACTTTGAAAGGTATTTCTATTTCATTGCATTTTTCATGTCGTTTCGTTAACTGTGCTGAAAAAATAATAATATTCGAAGCACATGCTTGGGTACTGAGATTTCTGCGGTGCAAACCATTTAATTCTGGTGTTGGGAAATGTTTTACACTATTTTCATTTTTAATTACGAATTACGTATTAATCATCAATGTTGATGTTTATGTCACTTTCAGTCTATTATATAAAAAGTAAATACGATAGCTGACATTGTTGCCATTTTTTTTATTTGTAGTCTTTTACCGCCCTTTTACAAACTTTGAAACCACTTAGATAAAACCACGAATTTTCTTCAAAACGAGTGTTCAAATAATTGTATTATGACTTTGACAGACACAACATTTTTGAAAGAGAAAATTTTCAAGGGCTGCAGTAGTCTATCTCACAAATTATAGGCCTACTCAGTTACATATCAAGAATTTGTTTCAAGGGCTGCAGTAGTCTATCTCACAAGTTATAGGCCTACTCAGTTACACATCAAGAGTTTGTTTCAAGGGCTGCAGTAGTCTATCTCACAAATTATAGGCCTACTCAGTTACACATCAAGAGTTTGTTTCAAGTGTTGTTCTTGTGATTTCCCCTCATGATTATTTTGAATCTCCACAAGTTGCTACACACATAGGCCTATACATAAGATAATTTTTACTTGTTATCCTATAAATCTAATATGGCGGAATAGTGTTTATACTTTCATTTTCCCCTAAAGTTAATTGTGCCATAGTTACACCTTCATACTAAGATTTTTATGTATGTATTGCAAATGCCTACATAGATACATTTTATAATATTTTCAATAAAAATCTTTTGTCAACGAAAAACCAAAATCCTAATATGCTTGTTAATACTAGACCTTAAAATTTTGTTGATATAAAACAGGAGGAATAACGACTCTATCCGTGAAACATTTGTAGCCACAAGAAGCGTTTTAAATTCTTCAAACAGAAGTGATTAGTTCTGAGAAGGTCTGCATTACAGGCTCCACAACATGCGAAAAGCATTCAAACTTAAACTTGTAGTGCATGATATAGCTCATAGCATGGCGTATTTAACAGGGACTGTGAAGTTCCCATAGTTAGTAACATAATTTGTTCGTGGTATAAGCCTAAACTTGACCCCACCCCCCTTTTTTTCCCTCAAATCTCAACTTTTAATACAACTTTTCCTTATTGGGCATGTTTTAAACATACCCAATAATTAAAAATGTATGCTCATTGCTCACACGGAGTAAGTTTAAAACACGGCCTGCTTTTTCTATGTAAGGTACCATTTCACTTGAAATGTCTATATGCCCTATAGTTAAACAGCGCGTTTTTTGTAGAGCTGTTGTCTGGAAAATATGCTGATGACAGTCAAGCAAAGTAATTATTTTCACAAATCATTACATATTAGTTGGGCGATAATGTAGCTTAATTTATGAAAACACACAAGTAAGAATTTGCATTTGTTTTAGGCTTATAAATAAAATAAATGTAAACCTGGAATACTTCCTAGCAAAGTACATTTTTGCCTGCAATGGAATGAAAGCCCCACGGAACGTTTTATCTTACATTATAAAAACACTGAGTAGCATTCAAATATAAATTGGCTATCGATTTTAAAGTATACAATAATGTTAAATGATGCAACAAAATAAATAAACGTTTTTAGGTAAGGCCAGAAGATATAAATAAAAATAACATATTTTTAGTCACTAATTTTTATTTCCTCTTCGTATGAATCAGTTGAACTGTAAGATGTAACGCCATAAGCAAATTTTCCGGGTTACTAACCTCAATTGGTAGGATGCCTGTTTCTTCTTTCTTTTTTTCAGGTGTGAGATTGCAGCAAGAATTCAAGTGAGCAACATAAATATAATAACACTACCATATCAAGCAACAGAAAATATTTTCAAAACGTACTCACCGTTTGGTCGGTGGCAAGCATTTTGCAGTTAAATGTGCACTGTTAAATACACTGATAACGCACCATTCTGTAACAAAACATCCATCTTATAACAACTGAGGTATCGCTATCACTTAATTCAAGACAATCATATCACTATTTCTAGCCTAAATGCATTCCTTCAGCCTTGTAACGAGGCCTAAAAAGGTATAGGCTAATTTAATATTTGTTGTAAAGATAATGTTAAAGAAATGCAAAAAAACTATTATAAGTCATATAGATTACCATGAGGTAAGAGCATATTTTAAAAGCGTTATATGAAGTCTACATACCAATTTCATTTACGTTTAAATATGCGTTTCTAAGCTACAGTCAATTCGTGTCACAAAAAGTCGGCTTCAAAGAAAATTTCATGAGTAAAACATTCTTGGTTGAATTTAGAGATTAAGGCCTGGTTTTAAAATTAATACAAATCTGTGTTGAGAATAACATGGTAATAAACCCATATTGTTGCATTGTGTACAAGTCTTTAAATTAAACCATAGTTCTTCACACAGATTGTTACGTTACGGCAATGCTTACGTGTGAGATGTTGAGCAGACATGTCATTATTAAAGTGTTTAACTTGGCAACTTTGATGACGGAAAAATATTAAGTAATACATGCTAATATTAGTTTTTAAAATTTTTCTCTGTGTTTTTGAGATACTTAAAAAATAAAAAACTTTAAAACGCCCCGCAAGGGAGAAATAAGTTACTGAATAAGGTTAATGGTCCTTTTGGGTTTATATTTAATTCTTTAGATTGATGCAACAAGAATGGATAACCCAGAAGTTAACTTAACATCCAGTACTCGGTATGACTTCGTAAAAACACCACCAAAGAAGAAGTAATAATTATACGCATGTAATTCTATTATTTTAAACAGGCAATGAAACGTTTCCCTAAGTGTTACGCCGAAATATAATGACTTATGCGAAATAGCTTACTTCAGCCGGTCGAATTAAATAACATGAACTCCAGAACGATTGAGATGACAAACTCAAGTTCAAAATGGGCCTACGCTTGGTAATAAAAACTTTATGCTGGCAGGCTTTTGTAAGACAACGCCAATTTGAAACCTAGATGAACGTCCTTCTTTCAACACTCAATTTTAGTTAAGCGTAATCACATGAAAAACCTTAATAGATTCCTCGACAACCGTCATCGTTAAGGAATTGTGAGTCATGTATCAAGGATATCCAATCAAAAATATTTCAAAACCTATTCTTTGCGTGACTCAAAATTTGAACACCCACTCAATATCGATTGTTTTGGTGCATACCAGGAAAAGTAGCTACCATTACATACAGTGCAAACAATTCCTGAATTTAAAAAGTAATTCTTTGGAAACCAGTTACCAAAATTATTTTTTTGTAACACTAGAAATAAATTAGGGCAAATTTAACAGCACTTTACTGTGAACTGTGTAAAACTAATATAATAACAAGCAGAACCTGTTGATTTCATACGTAGGTATTACGAACGCCGAGATAAATACACAATTCCGTATGTATCATAAAACAGCGTGCTTTAAAGATAGAGCAATTAATTTGTAGTGTTATAAGAACATTTTTGGCAACGAGTTTGCAAGGAATTGTATTCAAACCGTATAAAAATGTTTTACTGTTTATGATAAAACCCAGTTCAGCTTTAAGGTTTGGTTAATTTTGTTCATGATTAAATGGGCAGTGGAAACGTTGGTATATTTTCTTTTGGTTTCTGAGTATTGTGTAACTTTGCGCATTATGTGAAAGTGACTAAATAAAGTTAATAGTAGTTAAAGTAATTATATTTTACGAGTAACATGTGCAAAATAAAAATAAACAGATTTCACTTGTCAACTAATTTATTAATATACTCTATTTAGTCTTAGAACTACTTTTTTTTTGTGTAATGTAGTGACAATATTACCCTAAGGGCCGTGCACATAGTACACTTATATTCGAGTGTGCGTATGTGCTTAAAATTTTATTGGCATTTGGAATAACCCTATACGTAAAAACGAAAATCAGATAAAAATATTTGCGTACAAAATTTTTGAAATAGTTAGTATTTAAATTAAAGTTTTACTCCAACGGGACTACGTAAAAACTATATGTATGGCCTCGAGTACTCCATCCTGTGTCTGAATAACGTTACGGGCAAGATTATTTTTATTGAATATTTATTTCAGGCTCCTTCAATTAGCGAAGCCCTGTTGTTTTTTCCTGAAACACTTCAAAATTAAAGGCTGTTAACGATAAAGTGTACACTTTTGAAATTAACCTTTGAAAAATGTCACGTCCCCTACCTGCAGAAGTTTTAACAGGCGCACTGAGTGGCATTCGCCCAGTAAAGTTGGTAACGATGGAGTGAAAGTAGTTCCACATCTTAACGTCGGATATAAAGAGTAAGATTACCATTTGTGGTAACTTAAATTGTTTCTCACCTTTCTGGTGTTTTTAATTTATCGAAGTGTAAAAATGAGCAGATTTTTAGAATATTTACTTTCCTAATAATTTCACCGTTTTACTTTACCGACGTATGAATGAAGTGATGAGGCCCATCGCAATGTTAATTTTTACATGGGACGGAAGAGTACACAACGTGCATACAAGTAGCTCGTAAGGAGGGCTTTCAAAAGTTCTCAGTTTACCGTGAACAGCCTTTATTTGAAATGACAACGTGTGATTCAGTGCGGAGTGGAGAACGCTGTATTTTACATCGTTTGAACCGTGCTTTCAGACTGCGCCGGGTGTACCGGGACGGCCCGCACCTTCCGGGGACTGCGCATGTGCAGACGGCAACGCCTCGCCCGGCCCGCGCTGCGGCCAGGCGGATCCATAGGAAAGAGGAGAGAGACAGAGATGAGGAGAGAAGAAAAAAAAAAAATCCCCCCCCCCCCCCCCCGAGCCAGCGTTTCAACGTACACCGGCGCCATGTTTGATATGGACACGTCGCGCCCCCTTCGCTTTTGTTTCCTTCATTTCTTTATCAAGGCGTCATGCATCGGTGCGCACAGCACAGGTAAACAATCTTTATACACAATCACACCCTCTTATTTCTTCCTTGGCGTAAGTTTTGGCTCGACTGTACTCTTTTCCAATTTCATAATCACGCGTTATATGCTCTATTGCAAACGTGGAATTGTTTAACAACGTTGATTATGAACGCGCTTGGTAACTACGTACCCCCTCTCCCCCGCCCATAAAATTACACAATTACAACAGAAGATAACCCGTTTGAGATAGCTAAATATCTAAATCACACATAATTGTTACCAGCATTGGTTGTGAACCAACAAATGTCCTTCAAATTTTTGTAGATTTTCGTAGACCCCTGGAAATTTTTTCATGTCGTATTTTCGTAAGAATCTTCTTTAAACAATACTATATTATATAAATAAACAGATGTTCTCAACCAAAAGACAACTAAAAAAAATCCGTATACGTGATTGTATAGGCATATATATAATATATATATTTATTTATTTATATTTATAAAACAAAGTGTACAAGCTTCCGAGGAATACCTGACTAAAAAAATAATGTCTAAAATTACGAAAAAATATTTATAAATTTTTAAAATATTTTATTCTAAAGTATCATGTTTCTCACATGTTAAAATAGGCTATCACTTGAGAATATATGCTTACAACAACCAAACTGGTACCTTTTTTTTAAATTAAATAACACAGTACTATGCGAAGTTTTTATAAGTGGTATAAGCATTCGTTTTTTACCACACTGGGTTCCTTCTAAGTAAAGGCTGTTCACGATAAAGTGAGCACTTTTGAAATCAACCTTAGAAAAAAATCACTGCCCCTGCTTGCATATATTTCAACGGATGAAATGAGTGACATGTGCCCAGTAAAGTTGGTATCGATGGATGGGAAAGTAGTTCCATTGATTAATGTCGAATAAAAAGTGTTAGGTAACTTACATTATTTCTTTCGCTGTCTGGTTTTTTTTTATGCATCGATGTGTGAAAATGTAACTTTGTTGACGAAACTTTTACTTTCCTGTTCTATTATGAAATTATACACAACGAAGGATCACTCTACCATCGCCCAAATCAGTGTTCAAAACTTTAACTTATTTTTAGTCTCTAGGCACTGATTCACGATAATTTATTCTGCAACTTAAAATAATAACCGACACATAATTTGTACAGAATGACGTTCTCGTTCTATTCACTAGTTCTTCAATCGAAACTCTCCCATTTGACGTACAAGTCGTGGCTGGATTCAAGATCATTCGTTTTAACTGAAGTTAGGTAAGACAGGCCAAGACTGTAGTCCTGACCACCATTTGAGCATATTAAGCAGGTGACTTGAAGAACAAGAAATACAACGCAGATAATTACAACGGAGAAAAAATTTAAATAAATAAGTGGACGCGCAACAAATTTCCATCTGAAACCTGTTCCAACAGTATTCACTGGAGCGGGACGTGCGAGCTGTACTAAATTCCAGACTTTGCAATGCCGCGAGAATCATAAAAAAAGTTTTTGAAACACTTGACAGTGTGTTAGCAGAAGCAGGGACATTCATTAAAATAAAGCTTGCCCGTTATTTCGCTGCAGATGTATTCTTTATGCGGTTGAAAATGGGGTTCGGCGTTTTGCGTAATGGTCCTCGTGCGTTATCTGATGAAACAACCTCGTTCTACGTTTTAAAAATGTTACGACTCCACCTTTCCTCGGGTCTCCAAAGACGCTTAGGCCCACCGCCGGCATTTTTGTTACCTTGATCAAGCTGTAATTTTGTTTCTTTGTGTCGCGTGTAAATTCATCTCGTTACATGGCACAAGTGTACCCTACATTAAACCATGTACTTTGTTACTTTGTTAAAAGTAAAACCTAGCTCAGTGAAACGGACAACAAACTGTACAATACGTTAAGATACAGCGCAGGTACTTGTTACATGTATTTGCAGTAAAAGCCTTTAACGAAATTTTAACAAACATAAATTTATAGGTGACCCTTACAAATAAAAAATGCGGACCAACAAATTATCCAGTAAGTAATTAGTTGATTTTTAAAACCAGTGAATAATATAAACAAATTATAATGCCATTGTAGTTCAAATGAAATAATTTATTAACTGAATAAAAGATCAGAGCTTACATACAAACGACTTAAATATTTCCCCAATTTTCTGGAAGTTCAGTGTCATAAAATAACCACGTGTATTCTTCCATGATAAGCCTATTTCAATTAGATTGGAGTGTAACAATTTTATACTTTGCATTATAGATAATTTTATGAATAGGCTCATCTAGCAACACCAAAATTTTTGTAACTGAAATTTCTTCTACTACAGGAAATGTTATATTTTATTAAACAGTGCCACGTGCCACGTTACATAAGTAAACATGCATAAACATGTTTAACTTTGTGTGTGGATCATTAATACTGTTTCACTTACTGTGGTATGATCATATACTTGATTTGAACAAGTACCTAGAGATAGCGTAAATCAGAATATTAAATAACTTCGTGAGTGGAAACGAATGAGTTGTCATATTACACAACCAGTAATTTCGTTTTTGCAAAATAGTCCTTCACTCGTGGCCTACCCGCAGTTAAAACCGGATAAATTATTTTGAAACTAAGAATCTTTTAGCGACAGTAGTTGATTCTTCCTTTCATATGTAACACAAGGAATATGTTTTATACGTAAGCCTGATCACAAGTATTAAAACATAAAATATAATTTTAAAGCTATGAATCAAAGTATTAACCTTTATCATTTCACTGCATTTCACAAAATGAAATCATAGTGGTCTGTAAATATGAAACAACGTATTATTCTGCTTAAAAATATATTGCAATAACTTTTTATGTGGTGTAAACATATGCGGCTACAATTTTTCAAGCATAGTCTGTAAATATTGTCTATAATCACATATAGTCGATTAAGCTATCATAGAATTCACTCATTATGTATAGACTTCAGCAGACAACAACTTCTAGAAATATTAAAATTTTTGTTGCTTTATTTAGATTGTCTTGTCTGCAAAATAAAATAGGCAGCAAACATAATAACAAACACATTGGCTGTACATAAAATCAACAGGCGTCATCATACACCAGGAAGCAGTAAGAACGCATGGCTCTGTACACTCTGACATCTCTCAATTTAAAAAATAATAATTCTCTTTCTTCAGCTAACTGCCATCAAAAATATTTTAGTACAAATAAAATTTTTTAATTTTATTTCGACCAGGTGCGAGGTTTTTAGCTCTCTCTCTCTCTCTCTCTCTCTCTCTCTATATATATATATATATATATATATATATATATATATATATATATATATATATATATTATATATATATATACAAAACGTGCGAAAATAAATGATGGCATGTGCTGTATTCCGTTTGTCTGTGCAACTAAAATCTCTTGGTTCTTGATTAATTAAATTTTTTTTAATATATATTTTTAATTGGTCTCTGTTCATGGCTGCATACAAACTGGTTTAAATATTCCCATGTATTTACATCATGTAAACATTTGGTTTATATCGATGTAAACCGAAATCTGTTTTATTTTGTTTATACTAGAGAACCAAATGTCGTAAATATTAAAATAATTAGGCCTTCTTACTATTAAGGTACGGTTATAAGTATTCAGGTGGATGGATTATTTTATTACTTACAGTCGGTGGAATGATACACATTTGTCTGTCTAAAGAACCGAAGGAAAGCTTTTAAGGAAGTTCAAGAAACGAAAACAATTTTCTAGATTTTTAATACATAAAATTTTTTTTTTTTTTTGTGGCATGAAATAATAGTTTGGAAGAAGTATGGAAATTGTAGAAGTTAATTTGAACAAAACTAATAAAAGGAAACGTTATATATATAACTTATTATTAAAATGAAGAAAATTAGTACGTTAGGTTCCAGCTCAAAATAATTGTCCATGTCATCAGAATGGCATGATAATAGTTTCGTGAGAATTTTACATAACTGTTCATCTGTATTTAAATTTTAAATCTTTAGATAAAATTTAAAGCTGAAATCGTTTAACGCCAAACCATTATTACAGGTAAAGCAAGTGTCATATTATAAAGAAATCGCAGCTATAATATTCCCGTGACTTCAAGAAACAGTAAAGCTGAACCCAAACTTAGTGTCAAAATACCTTTTTGGAAATTTGTGGGAATCAATTTTTCAAGTTAAAGGTCTCATATTTACGCTCAAAAAATGACGAATTTTTTTTTTTTTTTTCAAAATGATTCGGTACTTTTAACAAGTTATCAATGATGACTTGCAACGAAGTTATAAAATATCATCAATATGTATCAAATGTTTGGCGCTTGAACGACTTTAACAGCAAACAGTTAATATTAATTAATTTGAGAAAAACAATTAATTTTCAGGCAAATGTACTACGGTATCACTAATAAATCACTACTCTTACACTTGTAAGTGTCCTTACATCACTTACGTATTCCATTCACGGTTACATCTAACTTTTCTGGAGCCCTAATTAAGCTCTACTTTTAGGCTATTTATCCGCCTCAAGCAAACAAAGGTCTAGAAAATTACACTAAAGAGGAAACGCATCACATTTAATAATATTTTGCATGAGAACTATTTCTTACTAGGTATTACCACCACACCAATTTATTCACTGTTTGTTATTAACATTAATTGTAAATTAATGTTAATAATTTATCGGTTAAATATACGTCAAAGTTCAAGTTAACCAAAAATAATATAGTTTACTTTTCATATTAACGGAAATATGAAATTCTTATTTTTTTTTAACATACGTATTTAGGAAACAACCAAACAGGGAATACATGCGGAGATTTTTCAAAGATTTGATTCAAAAAGCGAGGAGACACCACGAATAGACTATATTAAAAATTCAAACAACGTAATTACCTACACGCGCTTAAGTGAAAGGCATAAAAATGCGCAGTCCTTTGAGCTAGGTCCGCCTCCTGATATACAATTCCACGGAGGTAGTTCCCCGCTGCAGTTCAAATCCCCGCACGATTTCCGAACCGAACCGAAAAGAGTCTGGGCTTTGTCTGTGGAGAAAAGAACGTAAGTTACCTCAGTGCTTTGATGAGCGGTCATCGCCGGCTGTGGAACAATACCCGGATGTCCCTCGTGACGGGGCGCATTCGATATTACAATTACGTGCTGCGACGAATACCGACGCACCATCCTTCTATGGGCTGTTCACGGTAAAATGAGCACTTTTGAAAGCCCTGCTTAAGATCTACTTGTATGCACGCTGTGCGTTCTTCCGCCTTGGGCCTATGAAAAATTACCATTGCCATGTGCCTCGCCGCTTTCTTCATGCGTCGGTCAAGTGAAACTTTTAAATTATTAGAAAGGTAAATATTTTTCAAATCTGGTCATTTTTACACTTCGACACATTAAAAAAAAAAAAAAAAAAAAAACAGAAAGCGATAGAAATAATTTAAGTTATAACAAATGATATCCTAACACTTTTTATTCGACGTTAAGAAACGGAAGTACTTTCCCCTCCATCGTTACCAACTTTACTGGCCGAATGTCACTCAGTGCGCCAGTTAAAATATGTGCAGGTAGGAACAGATACTTTTTTCTAGGGTTGATTTTAAAAGTGCTCACTTTATCGTGAATAGCCTTTAGAAGTAAGACTGAGGCCCAGTGCACATTTTACGTACAATACATTCACGGTTAATTTACATTTATTTGAAACTCCGCCAAAGTTCTGCTTGCACGATATTCCTCCGCTTTGAATAGACTAAGCTTAACTAATTCTAGAAAATTACACCAAAAGACAACGCACCGAATTCGTCCGCACTCTGTTATATAGGCTGTTCACAGTAAAATGAGCACTTTTGGAAGCCCTGCTTGGTAACTACTTGTATACACGTTGTGTATTCTTCCGCCTTACTCTAAAAATCTGCTCATTTTTACACTTCAATGCGTTAAAAAACGGCAAGTAAAAGAAATAATTCTATGTCATCACAAACGGTTGCCTATCCCTTTTTATTTGACGTTAAGATATGGAACTACTCTCCATCCACCGTTACCAACTTTACTGGGCGAATGTCACTCAGTGAACCCATTAAAAAATATATATGCAAGGGCAGTGACTTATTTCTAAGGTTCATTTCTAAATTGCTCACTTTGAGTTAGAACTATTTCTTACTAGGCAATATCAGTACACATGTGTTCTCACTGTATTTATTCATATCTATTATAAGTAAAATATTATAATCTGTAAAGAAATTAGAAGTATAACTTGAATTTAACGAAAAATAAGATACTTTTTTTTTAGCAGAGGTATAAAACGCTTGTGACACATGACATTATTAGGAAATAACTAAAGACGTAATACATGAAGTGATTTGTTAGGGGTTTGATTCAAAAAGTGTAAAGAAACCGGGAATAAACTATAATTCTCTGCAAATTAAACTGATAGAACGGTTTGTTCAACCAAAAAAAAAAAATATTTTTTATTGTGTAGGGCCAAAACTATATTTATTTGTCCCAATAAAATATTTTGTTGAGTGAACGAAACTTGAAAAGCAAAGATATTAATTTTTGTTCATACAAAAAATATACTCGCTTGAATTAACAAAACCTCTATATTGGACGAAACGAAATCAGACTGCCAACAAAATATTTTGTTGGTTCAGCTGTTAATATGAAGGCAGTCGTTTGTTGCCTTCGTTAGAAAAATGCAGCTAGAGAGTTTGTTTGTATTTTTTTTATAACATTTCAGATAGTGACAGCGTTTGTCGGTGTATTTATTAGTGCTTAATGATTGTATAAACATCCCAATGAAATAAATTCAACAGGAAACTAAAAAGTAAAGCTGTAAAATTTGAAAAATATATAGTCTGGTATTCGAAATATTTGTAACGTATTTAAAAACATTGGTTTTACATACATAGTCACATTAGCTGAGGTTACTGCAGTGTAGCGCCCGCGCGCTAACTGAGCCGACGAGGGTGATTGTGGCGAGCATGAAGCAGCGCTGGAATGCAAGGGCGGCGGGGGGGGGGGGGGGAACGGGAGTCCCCGAGAAAACCCGCCGACCGGCGGCATCGTCCGGCGCGACTCCCGCTTGCGGAAATCCGGGAGCGACCCGGTCGGGATTGAACCCGGGGTGGGAGGCGAGCGGGTTACCCGCTCAATCACCGCGGCCCCCTCGTTTGAACAAAAAAATCTTCTCAGGGTGTGAAGGGCAGTTACGATAATATCTGGCGGTTCTCGGTAAAATAAGCATTTCTCAAATCAACTTTTGGAAAAAAAAATTCACCGCCCGTTAACTGTAGTTGGCCACCGTGTGCACTTGGCGTGCAGACTCTTACTTAGAGGCTGTTCACGATAAAGTGAGCACTTTAGAAATTAACCTTGGAAAAAAGCCACTGCCCTTGCATGCATTTATTTTAACGGGCGCACTAAGTGACATACGCACAATAAAGTTAGTATAGGCTGTTCACGGCAAACTGAGCGCTTTTGAATGCCCTACTTAAGACCTACTTGTGCGCACGTTACGTATTCTTCCGCCTTATGTAAAATGAACATTGCCATGGACTCATCACTTTATTAACGCGTCGGTCAATTGAATCTGTGTAATTATTAGAAAAGTAAATATTTTACAAATCTGCTCATGTTTACAATTCGATATATTAAAAACAGAATGCGAAAGAAATAGTTTAAGTTATCACAAATTTTTAACTTATCATGTTTTACTTGGCGTTAACGTACGGATCTACATTCCAATCCATCGTTACCAAGTTAACCGGGCGCACGTCACTCAGTGCACCTGTTAAAATACATCCAGGTAGGAGCAGTGACAATTTTCCAAGGTTGATTTCAAAAGTGCTCACTTTATCGTGAACAGCTTTTAACGATGGATGCAAAGTAGTTCCATGACTTAAGGTCGAATGACAATTTAAATTGTTTCTTTAGTTTCTGTATTTTTTTAAAATGAATCGAAGTATAAAAATGAGCACATTTGTAAAGTATTTAATGTCTTAATAATTTCACAGTTTCAGACGACCGACGCATGAATAAAGCGACGAGGGCCAATTTTACATAAGGCGGAAGAATATAGAACGTGCTTACAAGTTGCGATTGACTTTAAAAGTGCTGATTTTACCGTGAGCCGCCTTTAGGAGTAGGGGTTTAGAATCGTCTTCCTAATCTCAAAAGGGGGAAATAAAGGAGGGGAAATAAAGGAGGGATGGAGGTAAGGCAGAGACCACCAACCCCCCAGCCCTGCTACCGTAATGTAATATAATCCGACTGTATTTCCGTGTTCATTACTTACCACTCCAATATGCGCAATTCCTTCATGCATTATGCAGTTTATGATGGTATCAAGACACCCAGAGCACTGGTATAATGATCAGTGTGAAAGTACAGGACATTTCATTTATCTAAAAAATTGTAATGAAATTAAGAACCGCAGCATTTCCTGGCAAACTTGAAAGTGCTGGATAACTTGGCGTAGCTTCACATACTGAATGAAAACTACTTCCGCAAATTAAGCACACGTTCATACTTGATCACTGTTCGCTCAAAATATGTGGTAGACAATGTATCCTTTTCTCATGAGCTAATGGAATACATTTTCGGTGTAATTCAAACCATTATCTGAACGTATATTTCTAGTATAATTTTAGTGTCCTTGAGATAGTTTTTTAAAATGTTTTCAGAGGGGCCAATTTTTACCAGGCTTCCCCCCTTTTTTACACTTTTAAAAGAGTGTGACTTTAAAGTGGATAATTATAGTTTATATAAACGTACATGTCGGGATTAGGCGTACTCAAAGGTGAACTCATTTAAATTCATTATCGTCCCTGTATTGAAATCAATATCAAATTAAATCTCGTTACATTTCTTTTACATCTTATCACATTATATTCGTTACTCATTAAATCCGAGGAGCTCTCGTTAAGCTTACTCGGTTACAATGTGTTAATTATTATTATTTGCTATTAAAGTACTTAGTTATATAAAAGCCACTCTGACTAGTTTTCTATGGCCCGACTTCACCTTGTCCATGATGCCGTAGGCTGATGACTAAATGTGTGTTGGCGGACGGCACGCCCCCATCTCTGGACGTCTTGCTGGTGCAGTGCCTCGACGATAAAGACCTCGGTCGCCGGGTTTCCAGCCGTAATATCTGGCGCTTTCGGCCTGCCTGGTGGGGTTCGTTTAGAAGCGCTCAAGGCTTCGTTCCACTTCTTCGCAATATGTTTGTGCTCCTGCATTTGGGCTAGCATACCCGCTGCTGCACGTAAAACACTGTTACTGCATCCCTGGTTAGAAGCAACTTTTGAATTTTCTTTGTAACCGAAAACGTCCTTTTTATCTTTGAAATTTAATGACATTGGTGAGTTTATGATGGTATGAATGGACTATGTCAATTGCCAACCACGAGACGAAATGGAAGATTAAAAGTTTTTTTAGTCTTATGGTTGGCAATCATTATAACAAGAAGACATTCTATTTCTCATCTCATTTCTGCAGTTGCCTATACGCAGTGTACTAAAATAGGTGTCATTTCAGCCTCAAAAATAAAAGAAACAGGCATAAGATAACAGGCGTGGCTGATAGCCACAATATACAAAATGGTTTTCTTTAATAAAGAAAGGCTTGTGAGAACACTTTCCTGTCCGTGTGTCTATGTGTGTGTCTATGCGTGTGTGTTCCTCCCACCCCTTCCCTCTTCCGCCATCAATTTTTTAACAGGTGAACCGAATTTCACCAAGCTCAGATTATGTAATCTAAAAAAAAAAGCCCATTTCTACCAAATTTGGCAAACAATTAGCACTATGGCTGGCTACATAAAGTAACAAATTTTGAGTGGGGCAGACGTACATATTTTTGAAAGGGCGGCTAAACATTTTAGCTCCAAATTTTATCTACGCAACTGCAAAACAAATTTCAACTTAACTTAGTATGCTGACAGTATCAATCGTATCTATTAAAATTGTCTCTGCAAAGCTTCATTTGTCACCATTTTGTAAGGTAGCCCCACATGAAATAATATAATTTTTATGCTCTAACTCAGGAAAAAAAACCGATTTCTTTCTAATTTGGCGAAGAAGTTGTACAATGGTAGACTATATTATAGACTATTCACGGTAAAATAAGCACTTTTTAAGTCCCTCCTTAAGATCTGTTTGTATGTACGTTGTTTATTCCTCCACCTTAAGGGAAAATTAAAATTTACGGATGCATGAATAAAGTGATTACACTTTACTCATGCGTCGGTCAAATGAAACTATAGAATTATTAAAAAAGAAAATATATGACAAATCTGGTCATTTTTACACTGCGATGGATAAAAAATGAAAGCGTAATAAATAATTAAGTTATCACATATGGGTACCTAACAATTTTTATTTGACGTTATGATTACCAACTTCACTGGGCGCATGCCACTCAGTGCGCCCATTAAATTATGTACATGCAGGGGTAGTAACTTTCTTCTAGGGTTGATTTCAAAAGTGCTTACTTTATCGTCAACAGCCTTGAATTTATATGTTTTAAGTAGGCCTACGTATGTCTCTTTTGCGAAACTATGAAACAGAATTAAATTTAACTTTGTATATTTTATCCATGACGACAATCGAATTTGCTTATATATAAACTTTTTGCCCTCCATTTATGAAGATCACGACGTGATCAATGGTGGTTTTATGCTATATCTCAAAGACCAATCAACCGAAATGCATACAGAGAGCCTCCATTGCCGGATTTTTTGCAAAGTAGTGTCAGATATGAGTTACTGAACATTTTGTCATATTTGCAGAATAATTCAACTAATTACCACAACATTTTGCACACCTACAGTAGGCCAAGTATAGTTACATGATTTAAATGGTGTCAGACAATGATTTAAGAAATGAGGCCATATAAATATTTTCGCATATCTATTTAACAGTTTAACAATTTCAATGAAACTTTTTAAGCTGACATTAACTATTACAAACATCGGGTACAGAGCCTCTTCGTAAGCTATTTTGTAAGATAGCCCCATTTAGGAGGACAAGGTTTTTATGCCATATCTCGGAGACCAATCAACCGATTGCCAACAAATTTTTCACACAAGTAGCGATATGGTAGGCTTAACTTAAGTGTTTCAGCAGCTCGGACACGTATTTTCAAAATATTGGCGGAGTAAATATTTCAGGCTAGTAAACATTATCGTTCAAAACATTAGACTGATTACGTCCGAAGTTGATGCAGTTGATTGCAAGCTAACTTAATTTCACAAGTTTTTCTGAATTTAAATCCTGGGTAAGTCACTCGTGTATTTTTGAAATGTTTCACATGTTTCTGGTTTCATCTCTAATGATATTGCTGTCATTGGGAGGTCAATGCTTACCTAACATCTAAGAAGAACTTTATTAAAATGTATTTGCACCCATGAGGAAAGTAGGCTCATTAGTTATCAGTAAATTATTTTTTTTTTGAGGTTGTTCGAGAATTTTGCCGTATTATTGTGTCCGTGAAATTGTAGCCAACGCCGCAAATAATTTAGTCTCTCTTTTCAGCACGAAAATTGATCGATTATCATGCGTACACGTGATCGTAGAATTGTTTAATAACTCCGTGATAGAAATTCCAACGAATTTGTAATACTCAATAATTATAGAGTTAAGGTTATCTAAGTCACCAAACGGTAAACATCGCTTGAGCAAAAAAAAAAAAAAAAACACGTATTTTAATCAAAATTTACTCAATAATTTTGAAAAACACCGGTTGGCGGGTAGCGTTTTAAGAAATTTTTCGCTTCCGTAATTTGTTCCACATTTTCTTTTCCCGTCCGTAAAAAGCAGAATTTTTTTTGAGAATGATAGCGGTTAGAATGTTTATTTCCACGGTCATTTAAGAGAATCCTAATTACTATGCAGAAAAATTAAAACAGTGCAGGGCGGAACCGCACAATTGCAACTATTTTTAAGCAATTAAATGGCAGTGTTTTTGGAAGTCTCGTTGGATCTAGTTGCCAATTCAATGACATTCGCGTAGAGTCGATAAGGTATGTGGTGCACGTGTCTGGGTCGCCCCTAGCTTCCCCGCGCTTCTAGACCTCGGTCACACAAAATACGTAATCGTAGACTCGGCCACCTGCGTATCTACCGCTACGTTTGAGGCCCTTAAGTAAGGGCCAGATAAGGACGACACTACCACGCATATCAAGCGCGATATTGTACAGTGTTTTTGTCGTGCTAGGTGTGCCTTTCGTACTTTGAGCGGCGATCGTATCATTTCAGGTATTGATGGGAGGTCTGCAGCGAAGTTCAGTACAGACTTCTATTGCGGAGAGCAGGTGAGAATACAGATGTGAAACTGCCACTTATATCCTGAAACTTAGCCGTACGCGCCTGAAAAACCCTTTTCACTGGCTAGGCGCATGTCGGGATATCGTTTGCCAATAAGCGTCTAGTAGCTTACTCGCCAGCCAGACAGCCCAAACAGTAAGGAATTTTTCACAGCGAGCGGAAGAAGTCGAACCATAGGCTAAGATGAGATAGACCCATTAATTCGTCTTCTGCGCATATGCCCGACATTGACCTACTACTGTAAAAATTCACATGGTCAACAATGATGAACGAGAGTGTTTATATCTTAACATTAGTAAAATATTCTCACAATTTTGAATTTAATAAAACTGCATTACTAGCGACCTGCAAAATTCGCGTTGTTATTTTGGGACAAGCTAGATGCCATTGCCCTATAAGTTTCTGAGCACGACCCTTGATCTTGTTGGCTGATGGCTTCTATACGAGGTCACGTGCCTGTGTAACTGTGTTACAGGCGATGGGTCAATCTTACGTTGAAATGTTACTATTGGTTAAAAGAGTCTTTCACGTCGTGCCACAAATACTCTCAGCCATTGAGGGACGTCAGTAGCACGCATAACACCTTGCAGTTTTATCTGCTGTAGAAGAATAACGCGAATTTCGCAGGTCCCTAACCATTACAAATTCGTTAGAGGAAGTATGAAAACATCTGGAAGCACTTGTTTACTAATCAGTATTCTAACCTCAAATCCAATCCATGCCGTTTTTGCTAGTCGTATTGGCAGAAAAGCAGTTCAGTGTTGGGACATGGAGACTGGCTGTGCGCAGCCAGCGAGATCGGTCTACATCATCTTTAGTCTATCACAAGGCCCATTCCCAGAGCTTCGCGAAGCCAACCAGCGAATGGTTGCGGCTTCTGCATCCTCGCCTCTTCTGCGACGACCATGGACGGCGCGTGCGGGTTCGAAACGTCCAAAGGGGCGGGCTGTCGTCCGCAGTCCCAGGACGGCCTGGCCCCGCCATGGGCGACGTCGTCCCTGTGCGCCGTCGTGCATCCTGATTCGCTCCTCCGGGGAGGATCCACTTCGACAACGACACAGGGCTTATGACGCCACCGGTTTAAGTTGCTTCGACGCGTGTGGCCACATGCGACGTGGGTTGTTGATCGCTGCCCCGCCCCGTGGGTGGTCCACTCCAAACGTAGAGGGGGGCCGTGGCGGTTTAGTGGATGGAACACTCACCTCACACCGAAGCGAACCGGGTTCGAATCGAATCCCGGCGAGGTCGGGAGTCATTTTCGCATGTGGGAATTCTTTGGTTACACTGCAGTCGGCAGTCACTTATTTAATCAGTGAAATTGTCTAACAGGCTAAAATTATTTTCCACGTTATTAGCCCTTTGCCTTTGCGATATGAAATAATAGCCTGAGAATAAAACTACGACAACGTAAAAAATAACGTTTCGAAAAATAACCAAGCGAACTGTAGAAATTTAAAATTGAATTTTTTATATTTTCGCAAAATATTCATTTTGGCTCACCATTACCGTTATTTAAACCTATGAGCTTTCGGCCTTGTACTCTCCGATAGTACAATAAACCTCATTCACAACCTAGAGGGTGGTTTAAGAATTGGTACTTACAGAGAGGATCATTGGACACTGTGTTTCGTAGTGTGCAATACCGGCCAAATATGACCTTCACGTGCAACGTCAACACGACTGTATACACTAAGTCTGAATGGGTTATGGGGGAGAGTTAGAAACCACAATTTATGATTCAGTAGTTCCTCTTAAATAAAGTACTTTAATTTGTTCACCACGTGGGACAAATGGGGATTAATTACTGATCAGTTTCTGAGAATGGTCACAGAAGTGATGACATTTCAAGAAGTCAAAAGATGGTTGTCTCTAAAATATATAATAATTCTGTATACTCACAAAGAATTAAATAGTAAGAAATTGATCTCAAACAGAAGCAATGGCAAAAACTATATGTGTACAATATGGCGTTCAAATATCCCCTTTAAGAGGCCTCGGAATATGTTTCATCGCACATTGTAAGTACAGGTTGGGAAGATCAATTTTAAAGTTTTGCAAAAGACACATAAATTCGTGCCCCTATGTAAGCGCTAATATCGAAAAGGTACCACATTTTCTCTATTTTATACTTTGAAAAATATAATAATTGCTATAATCATCAATCAAGTTTAAAGTAACTAAGTAAAAATAATTTTCTTTTATTATTCAAATAGCTTAAAATTTTGATTTAAAGTTACCCTAAGCCAAAATTTCCCGTAAGTAATATTGTTTTGTTCCTAACCTGGGAAGAAAATTCCTTAGTTCTTGTTAACTATCAACGAAACACACTTCAACAACAACTTACACGGTTGATTGAGGGTGTTTGTTAGTCCTGCTTAAAATCCACTTTATTATTAATTTCGTATTGCACGAACCACACGTAAAAATTATATTGCGGTGGACCTAATGACTATATTTACGCGCTAGTGTAGTGAAAACGTGGAATGGCTAGGGATCTAAATGTGTACTAATATGCTAATAGTGCTCAAATAAATTTAAACTTTATATTTGCAATACAATGACACGACTTGTTAAATATTCTACTTAAATCGCTGCCAACTTCATGGGCACCTAAATGCCGGTATGCACGGTAGCATAAAGTATATTAACCCTACAAAATGCACTTTTGTCAAAACAGGCGTTTGCCACTCTTTGTTTCTTTTAGTATGTAGGAACGCGTGTTCGCAGTTAGACGTATTTCAAACCAACCCATATCAGATTAATTTTCTTCACTGGACGATTTTAATTGTAAAGAGCGTCGTGTGTCAACCAGCGAATCACATACGTTCGGTATTCAATTAACTTATAGCTGATTGGCCCAGTCTATAACAAAAGGTATTCTCAGAAAGGCATCAAAATCAATCTGTATGTGTGCAGGTAGGCGAATTATTGTTGTAATGTTAATCACAACATAAACGAATTTCACAGGTATCCAATTAAAATCTTACATATTAATAATTCGCCAAGACACGTTACTATTTTTTCGTTATTAGCTGTTATCTTTATTGTATATACGGCATTATTTATAGAAATAAAATTGTATATAATTACGCGCAAGATTTTTTAAAATGTTGATTGACCTAGTATTAAATAGCTCTAGTTTAAGAAAATAAATATCGGACCTACATTACAGAACTAGTCGTAACTTCACACGTCATGTGTAATAGTATTTTCTTTGTAAATAATATGTTGGTTCAGACAGCTCCAAATTTTTACACGTCAATTGAACAAAATCCGACGACAAGGAAATCTGATTTTCTCCTCCGAGCCACAACAATCAGTTCTGTTTTAAATCAAAATATTTCTTTCAAATAACTATAGGCTGTTCACGGTATAGTGAGCACATCTGAGGCCCTAGTTATATTTTTTATTTCCACATTTTTTTATCCTATCTCCACCCTTTTAAATAAATATTGCTATGTAGGTATTCAAAACAGTGTGTAGATTCCACCGCACTCGGAAGTTTAAGTCTAAGGCTATTATTCCAAATGAGAGGGCATTCGAAAGTGCTCACTTTACCGTGTATAGCCTATACATTTCTTTAGCACATTTAGAGATACGTTGGTTACTAAAGTGAAACAAATTCTCCTCTACACGATTTTAAAACGGCGTAGCATATCTTCGCCTTTCTTCGATAACTATGTTCATTCCATTTACTTGGCTAATGTACCGTGAAAATTTGCCTGTTGTGAATGATACACTTCCGATAAATATTTATTTACACGCTTAGAAAAAATTTGAGAAAATTTTAATACTAGACTAATATAAACGATAAAAAAAAGAAACCCTTACACCTCCATAAAAATTTAATCTGTTCGGAAAATGCATTGATGGCCGAAATTAAACCATTATGCACTCTTACAGTTTGTCCTAACGACTCAGATTGCTAATCTGTTTAAATTTTAATCATGCTATAGTTACCAAGACATATTATAATAATTTCTTAGGAAAATTAAGTGCACGAGGCTAATGGTTCATTTTTTAAATATGTATATTAAAGGCTTTACTATTACGTATGGTCTTAGAATTTGGATTACTTCAATTTTCAACACTTACACATGCAATTGTGCTCTGAACCACGAAGGGACGAGATAATTTGAAGTTTCTCTTGTCATGAGCCCTCAATTACTATTGTGATGATGTTGACGATCATGGGATTACCTTGTTTTTTTTTTGTTGTCTCTATATATTTATCTTTATGATACGCGTATCATTTATTTTTTTTTTTTTTTAGTGGTGTAGGTTTGCTGGTTTTCCTTGTCCAATGAATTGATGGCAATTATTTGGCTTATATTAATTTTATTCTGAGAAGCTATCCACTTCAGGCAAATTTTAATGTTATCTATACTTGCAAACTACAAAATAATATTTAAAAATAATAACCATGTTTTGAATAGCCAATATTCTTTTGAAATATGCATTAGAAAAGATTAAATATAAAGAAGTTGAAAGCAATAACTACTAGCCTTTGAATATTTCATTAGTTTTTTCTGCGGGTTCCTTTTAAATTAAGCTTGATTCAGTGCAGTAGGCTTGATTAGATTTTATTACTAATAACATAATATACTGAAAACCACTGGAGTTTTTCTTTCCAGTACACAATTGTGTATCCTGGAAGTCATTAGTTTGGAATTTTATTAGAGAGCTCATTATTCTGTTTCACATTGATTGCGCTTCATTCATTAGTGGACATATTTTGCAATTTATAGTTTAAATAATGGATATTGTTTTAAAAAATATGTAGAAATAGGGGATATAAATTATGTAACCGGTAAAATATTGTCAGTAAACTTTTGAAGAAAGAGTTACCCAATCTGCATGTTTTCGTAAGGAGTTTCTAAACATACTTGATCATTATTAAAATGTTTATTCAGTTTCCTTCAGTTTTCTGAGTTAGTTTCTAACGAGGCACAGTATTTCAGGGAACTTGCATTTTTTTCACCTTTTTTATGAAACACTCAAAGCTCGGTTTGTTTAGTGTAGTAATAATTCTTCAAGTTAGTTTGTCAGTTTTGTTTGTGTTATAAATCTCAATGTCTCGTGCCAACAGAAAATACGAAACGGGGCACGTAATAATTTATTCACCGTGAAAGATCGTAAACAATAATTTCAGTAAATCAACTATGTGTAAATAGTTTTCACAGCACTAAATCAAAACTGAAAAGAAAAAAAACTTGCCGTTAAAATAAATTTTGAAACGGAGCCGATCTGTTTATTGTCATCCGATCAGATATATGAAACGATAAATTTCAAATGTAAAATTTTTTTGCTGAAAACTGCACATCGCTTTAAGCCAGCCTTCTCTAAGTATACTCTCTTTTATCAGTGTCATTGAACATAAGTATTCTGAACGACTTTTTGATGGTATCTACAGTAAATAAGTCTTAGATAAAAGTGGGTTCACAAGTTAAAGTCAGCAATGGCGCGGAACTGCAAGTGCGTAAATTATGGAGCAAGTAGCAATGGCCCGGGTAAAATTTACATCGGACGATAAGTATCTCGTAAACTTGCTTTCAGTAAAATAAATTGTACGCCGGAGGTCACAGTTATGATACGATATCTTAAAGTTTCAATTATAAAATATGACGTACTCAAAAAGTTCATCGGCTGAAATCATATCAAGCGAAGCGTTAACCAAGTGACTACGACCTTCGTTTCGTTTTAAGTATGCCGTGGTTTTTTTTTAATTAGTTTAATTGATTTATTTTTATCGTCCAATTAGGGGCCAAAAAGGTCACAGTTCACTCTCTAAGACCAAAATTTCTGGATCATTAATTAGTTAGTTCTTAGTATAAAAATAAATTAAAAGTGATTGTGTTTCAACTTCTGACACAGAGCAGTATTTAATATAGAACTCACCGAAACCCTCTTACAAACCTGCAAGTTTAAGAATCGTTGTCTAAGACTATTTTAAATTTTTTAGGGTTCTGAATACCTGTTACTAACACAACTGCAATGCTTCGACCAGAGTAAAAGCATGCCTTCAAGTAAAATTAAAGCACAACCTGTTAACGAAAAAAAAAAAAATATCTGAATTGTGCACCCGTATACGCAGTAAACGTATATATTTTTAAGGACAAGAAAGATAGCTTATTTAGTTTCACTAATAACGGGCATTTTTTATGCAAGTATTGCAGGAAAACAGGCTAGAAATACTGTTTTTTTATTTTTCTTTAAAACACTTTTTAATCAAAGAGAAAGAAACGCTACTGTGGCTTGTAATTAATAAATACTATTTTAAAAATTTATAGACACAAATGTAAAGATATATTACCTGTAAAATAAATACATTTCAGTATTCACTTATCTTCGAAACGCAACTAAATCTATCATTGCTGGTAAAGGCCACGTCCTTAT
This sequence comes from Dryococelus australis, assembly GCA_029891345.1. Classification (NCBI taxonomy): domain Eukaryota; kingdom Metazoa; phylum Arthropoda; class Insecta; order Phasmatodea; family Phasmatidae; genus Dryococelus; species Dryococelus australis. The sequence continues at coordinate 48,204,779 of CM056995.1, read as the reverse complement.
TTCTCAGGTACTTCAATGACTCTTCCTCCTAGCTAAGTACTGAACTTACATGGTCGTAATATTTCAACACATGATGCAGCGAACCACAATACTGGATTAACCTGTTATAGACGCATGCATTTGTGTATTATTAAAAGGCAGTTTAATTAAAAGTAAAGTTCGAGATATTTTTTAAGGGGGTTCTGTGCTTACGACAAAACTGAAAGTGTTCATCTTTAGCTAGCTGCCGCGAGTAAAAACCTTCACTGTAGAATTTTCCCTTTAATGTTTAAACTTGCCTGTCACGAAAATAATTCACGCAATTTCAACATTTTTTTTTTTTTCAAACTGCAAAATTTCATTACACACTGCATAAGTAACAGTATTTTAAAACAGATCGAAAATATTAAATTTAATATAGTATTAACAACCTCGCAAAATAAGTGTTTCGCGCAAGGTATAGAGTAAACTGAAGAAATTCCTTCAGGTTGAAATGATATAGTAAATTTGTTTTATGCAACTAATAAATATTCGTTGTTGAAGTTGTAATGTTATGATTTTCACTGTTTTAAAGGTTATTATTCACTTTAAAATGTATAAAATGTTCATTTAACAACGGCTTCTAGAATTTTTACTTTTAATGTCATACCCGAAACACAATTATATTGTTAAAATCTACGTTTAACAAGAAAATAAGATATTTTTCTTTTCTGGATGACGTAATTATAGTCAAGGACACCCGAATTTCGTGAAAAGTTTTCCGCACATACTAGATTTAAACACTGTACGGGCGTACTAGAGGTTTTCTTTTGGTTATTGTTGGCGTGCGTTTGTGAGAAGACTTTTCTCACTTGTTTGGTTAATCAAAATTAGACTACTCCGTTACTTTGCGTCTGTGATTCGCGGGAAGGCACATGAGACGTGTAGCACCTAGATCACCCAATAAATAATGTGGATCAGAGCTGAAGTGTCATGAAATATATATAACTGGTCGTGATATCTTTTCGCGAAAATCGGGTGCCCCTAATATAGTCTTTGCTCATCAAGTTTGAATAAGACGATACTTATGAAACAGTTAGGCGCTCTTGATAATAATAATAAATAAAAAAACATAAATATCAACACATTAACTGGGAGAAATATAATCGCAGGAAAGTTATCTCCACGAGAAGCGAGCAGCAACGCGTTAAGTTTTGTGATCTTGTGTTTGTTCAGATCACCCATTATATAAGTAGACCATGCATGTGATGGCTTTTGTCTTAAATAAGAAAGTTAGTTTCCGTAGGTTTCTATATTATCGCATATCGAAACCACAGTTTAACGGTGTATGGGAAAAAAAATCAAAACAATCCAAACTATTTACAGAAAACATTGACGAAGGGACTACTAACAGTCATTGCCGTTATTTATTTTATGGCGCGGTTAACAAAGTTATTTTAAAAATAAAAAAAATATTTTGGATTAGTAGGTTAAATAATTCGTGCGGGCACTGCTCAATGAATTAACTGTAACCACCTGTCCTAGATAAGCAAACAAATAGTACCAAAAAAAAAACGCACATGCCTGGTCATGCAGGTTAGCTAAAATCTAGAAGTGTCCTGTGTTGTATTTTACGTGGTGTATACATCAGTGGGTATATTTGGCCTGAATAAGTGTTTGAAATCACTATAGATAATTTTTTTTGTGGGGAAATACATTTATAGATTCAAAATATGCAAACAATTTCCGAACTTTTAACTTTTTAAAGAACCCACAAATGTTTTTGTGTTATGAATGAGATATATTGGAGTATTTAATATAAGTTATTTTCCATCTTGAATTTTTTATTTCTACTATTTAGTGAGCTATTTTTATTTTTGTGTTCCAGAAACAGCTAATATTGTCATTTTGACATGTGATTATCGAATAGTTATAAAATAACGAAAGAAAATAACTATTACGTATAAGGGATTCTTTGTTTTTGTTACCCAGGGGACGGGCGCGAGGAATCCGCGGGCTAGGCCACGAAGAGTGTATAAGATAATTATGGTATTTATTTGCGTGAATATTTAATAATGCAGTTGCATCAGATTACTATAGTATCTATCGGATGTACAACAACTACTCGAGTCGCTTTTATTGTACCTGAAGTACATACCGTAAAATTCGTTTATGGGCTAATTTCGGTGCGGAATGAAACTGTGGTATGTATCGGATGTACAATAACTACTCGAGCTGCTATCTCGCCCCCTTTCGGCGAATGAAAACGCCTGTCCTCGGGCAGTAATTTTGTCACCTCGGTTCCCGCGGCGGCAGGAGACGTGAAGAAGGCACCGCGTGGTACAGACGGTCCAGACGAGTTCGCAGCGGCCATCTCATCGAGCGCTCAGCGGCTGGAAATGTCCAAAAACGCCCGTCCGCGGGAGCCTCGAGCGAACCTCTGCGCGCGTTCGAGGGAGGAAATTGCCCGAGAGGACCTTGCTGGCTGACGACGCCCGGCGACTGCCTGCGTGCACGACGTTGGCGAAGCCACTTGGGCGGGAGTCTTCAATTGGTCCGAGTGATGACAACAATGGGCGAGACAACTCGTAGAAAGGAAAAAAAAAATAAAGAAAAAGATCTACGCTGCAAAAAAAAAAAACTGCGTGCGAATTTCCTGCGTGAGAACGGCATCTGTTCGCCTCAACATTACAGTAAACGGTTTCATTGCTTATTCACGTATGAGAAGCATTTTTGATAACATCTGAAAAAAAAAAATTCCCCTCCGGCTAATTCCATTTATTCAAACTCTTCAACAACTAAGTTGGCAACGAATCAGGCTGTTCAACGTACAAAACTTTTTTTTTTTTAGGATGTTTCGTAACGGTTGAACAATAACTTGGCTGAAATACCAAGTTACCTAAAAAATAATATTCATCATGTTTATTTATTTATTTATTTTTTGCGTAAATATGAGAACTTATACTTACAATAATATTTCGTACGAATTTCAAAAAGTTGTTCTCACCACGGCGTTCGGTTTCAGCTTAGTTTCTTGAAGTCGTTGTAGTGGCATTATAAAATTACTTTGGAACTCCGTCTTTTTTATTCACCAGCTGTAAGGACTATTTTGATCTTAAATTTTGCATAAGAAGTTAAAAATGAAATACGGGCCAACCATATAACAAATATCGAAATAAATATTATTCATGAAATCAGGCTCTTGGATTATTTTAAAATATCGCCAAACATATTTTTGAAACACAATTCTTTATTTTAAACAAAACAATATAAAATAAAATGTTTATAGCCCCTACTGTCTGTTTTTGAAAAATAACTTTCCACCATTGCCATATTTTTTTTATTTTAGACTATTATTTCGTATAACAAATAAAAAATATCTAAAATACTAGAAGTTTTTTTTAAAAATTGGTGATTCTTTAACGCACTTATCGTATGTTTTAATAAGTACTGTTAAAATAATAATGCAAATACAGTTTGTATAATTTTTTATAAGCGCTACGAGAAGAATTATTACTATTATAAAGTATTTATGCTGCTGAAAATTTAACAGTAAACAAGTTAACGGGCGCGAAGATTCAGTACAACTTGTTTACGTTTAATTGAGCACATTTGTATATCGACCCCTGGGGAAAAAAAAATATCCCGTCCTGTAAAAAAAAATATTTTAACGGACATGTTGACTGTTATAGGCTTTTCACGGTAAAATGAGCACTTTTGAAAACCCTGCATAAGATGTACTTGTATGCACGCTGTGTATTCTTCCGCCTTATGTAAGATTAACATTACCATTGGCCTCATCACTTTATTCATGCGTCGGTCAAGTGAAACTGTGAAAATATTAGAAAAGTAAATATTAAAAAAATCTGCTCATTTTTACACTTCGGTGCATTAAAAAAACAGAAAGCGAAAGAAATAATTTAAATAGTTAGAAATGGTTACCTAACAATTTTTATTCGTCAATAAGATACGGAACTAGTTCCCATCCATCGTTACCAACTTTACTGGGCGCATGTCCCTCAGGGGGCTCGTTAAAATATACGCAGCAGGTGCTGTGACTTTTTGCTAAGGTTGATTTCAAAAGTGCTCGCTTTATCGTAAACAGCCTTTACACTCCGTGTAAAGTTGCTAGCTACACAAGGGAAAATTCTCCCGTGTATTTGACTGGTATTGAAAATGTGATGTTTATGTTAGAGGACTACGGAATTTATTTAATTTAGTTTCCCTTCAATTTGCGGACACAAGATATATGAATTGTATTAATCAAATATTTACATTCTTTAAAATTTCGCATTTTTACTTAATCGACGCATGAATAAAGTAACGCGGAAGGATGCAATATTTATACAGGAAATTAGATCCTAAGCAGGGCCTTCGAAAGGAAAAAAAATCATCCCCGCGTACAGCCTATAATTTTCTAGTCCATGAAAGTAATATAGTTTCGGTTGAAAGAACAGAAACAAGTTGGGAATTCAACTACATTTCTGCCAACTATTAAAATAACTGTTTTAATTTTCGGTACAATTGTGTGTGCTCGAATTGTTACCTGTTATTTTTTTTTTTCAGTCAATTCATGGTCGTAATTACAAATTAATAAATGACTAAAAATCGCCGTACTTTGATTCTCTGACTCCGTCTCTCACCCACAAACACGAACTACATACAGGGATGATTCCAGAGATGCTATTGAAAAAAAGTGACTTTGAGCCATGCTATTGAAACATCCTCGTGTAACATCTTCCCCTCCCCCCAAATAAATATCTCTTTCCTGATAATTTAGAACATTTCTCCGGCATAATAACGCTAAATTTTATATAATAACTTTGTGGCTGTTCGCAAATATTTGGAAACATGTCGGTTCTTTGTACGACAGATCAGTGGTTTTGCACTTCTTACTTATAATAACTTTGTGGCTTTTCGCAAATATTTGGAAACATGTTGGTTCTTTGTACGACAGATCAGTGGTTTTGCACTTCTTACTTATAATAACTTTGTGGCTGTTCGCAAATATTTGGAAACATGTTGGTTCTTTGTACGACAGATCAGTGGTTTTGCACTTCTTACTTATAATATTGCATAATTTTGGAGCTATGTTTACCGTTAATCATAGACATTTTCATTATCTATATATTTAATTTAGGCCTCGTTTAACGCTAAAGTAAAACTTACGAATACATAAAGATTAAGTGAAGTCTGCTCCATGTAAGTTTTCTGTATTCTGAGTTTCAATCCCTGGGAAGGGGGGGGGGGGGTGTTATTATTGCGAAGTTTAGTAAGTTTGAGACATGGCGTCAAGTGTTAATTGAAGACTGTTTCCCAAGCAGCAATAATAATAATGTGTTTTGAAAAACAACTTTAATCTCATATTGGCAGGTAAATATTTATCTTTATCTCTGGAGTGTCATTTTATAGAGCTAATATATAATTCTACCTAGTGAACTGAGCAAATAATTAAGTGGTTGTTTCCTCAAGTCAATAAAAAAACTGCGTTTGTGATTCTGTGTTACTCCTGGTGTCGAATTTTATTGATTTCTTTGTTAATTTTGTTGGAAAGAACAATTTAGAAGCTGATCTTTTCGTACATAGCTGCTGTTTGCAGCAAAAATATAAATTCTCAGCCATTTCTACGTAGCTACGACATACCAGTAAAACAAAGCAGTAATATTGTTATATAATGGTTGGTTAGTATGAAATTATTGTATAGCGACCAACATAAATTTCTACAGGAAATTACTTAAACCATGTTATCTCAAATTGTTATCATGGAAAAATATTATAACTATACGAAAATTATTATTCTTGGGTGTGACAATGAATAGCCTAAGAGTAGTATGTTAATATAAAACATGCATAAATTATATAACGTAACTATTTTCTTCGATGAAATGACCCAATCGCAAATATAAATAAATATTTGTTACACATGTCACGAATTTCATTCACTATTACCGTAGTAACTGCTGTAAAGATGGATCTTACACAAAAAATAATAATATTTATTTTATCATCGGGTAATGTAAATGGATATGAATAAAGAAGAATTATAAATGGTTTTATACACAGTATTCAATGTGAAAATCGTACGGAAACAGGTGTAGATCACAAGGTTAAAGTCATTAATTAAGTTACAATGAAAATATATTACAAGGTTATATATATTTATTTTTATTTATATTTGAGATTCACTTTATCGAAAAAAATAGTCACGTTTGTCAGCTAAAGAATAATTCATTCGTTTTTCATATAAACATACTACTCTTAGGCTAATCGCCGTCACATCCAAGAACAAAAATTTTTGTTTTTTCAATTATTTTTCATGATAATTGGAGATAGCATGCTTTTAATAATTTCCTTCGTTCAATTCTATTAGTCGCTATACAATAATTTTTCAATAGTCGAGCATTGTATAACAATTTAAATTAATTTGTTTTAAAATAGTATTTTAATAAAATCTTCCACTCTTCAAATTGTCAAAATTAAAAAAAAAAAAAAAGTATATTACATCACTTGTAAAATATTTTTTGTAACTTTACTACAAAATCCGTATTTGTATTACACATAGAAAATGTTTTGTGAAAATCTAGTAATAACTTTAAAACTCTAAGTAAATGATAAAAATTATTATTTTTTTAACAAGTATTTCACTTAAAACAACTGAATGTATTTATAAATTGTATACTATTACTTTATTATTTACTTCGCAATTTAAAAATGTTCCTGAATTTTCACAATCAATTTTCTAAATGAAATTAAATGCAAATGCGGATCTTGTAACGTCACAGAAATTTAATTATTTCTTTAAATTCGCCCAGATGTCGAACAAACTAATAAATTAATTTACCTCCTGTTATTTCAAAACGCATCTCAAGAAAGTAATCGTAGAACTACAATACTAAGTGCTCTGTCTTCCTCGATCGTTTGTTTACAACTGAGAAGCAAGCAATTAAATTAGAAAAGAGAAACGTATACTTTAACATTGTAACATTAGCACACGGGGGAACCAAACTGCATTTGCTATAAAACGATCAATTATTGATTATTTGTTCCAAATCAACTTGGCTGAGATGGATGTTAAATCAACAGCGATAAATTTTCAATTTAAAAACGATAACTAGGCCTTTTTTAGATAACAATTATAGTCTCTATCAAAACAATATTATATATATATACAAAGGAATAACTTGTTATATTTTCCTTTAATAAATTTGATTAAATATGCATTAAATCAGTTACAATACATTTTCAGTCGAATAATGGCAAATATGAGTGAGTGGTGACGAAAGTTTATATCAGAACAGAATTTGCGGAAGTAATTGCAGGGTTTTTTTTTTTTTTTTTCTTGTAAACTAGATTATTTTTGTGTTGTTGTTGGTTAGGTGGATTGACTTTTAAGTTTTTAACATTCCAATGATTCCAATGGGTAGACTTGTATTATAACTTCTGCTTCTTTATGCTCAAGCTGTGCAATTTCAATCTGCTTATTTGTTTCAAGCACGAAAACCTCTTAATCCGATATTGACGCTTGCGTGGGCCGTGTTTCTAGACGGTTAAAGCATTAGCTAAAAACACGATAAAGAGAGAAGTGCTGAACCCTGTCATTCGACTTTTCGATTGCGACATTCTAGTCTGAACGTGAGCTGGTAAAAAGAAAGAAAAAAATTGCTCGAAAATATACGACCAATAATTAGTAGTGCCCTTTGGCTCTTTCATTCTCGTTTCTACGTCTGGGAGAATTTATGTGTTATGGAAGCCATCTTGGAAGAATTGACGTAGTTTTTGTGCCCCAGATACGGGGACGGCAGGGCAATCTCATCCCAGGGAAGAGAGCACAATGTAGTCTACTGTGCTGCTATCTGGACGGGCGCGGCTGGAACTCGAGCTCTCGCGCGCAGCTCCGGGTATAGGCGCCGTCAAAAGCGCCGCGGCGAGACCTGTCTACGCCTACAGTGTGGGACACGGAAACCGAGGCTCGAGATCCTCGCATCGCCAAACCGCGACACTCGGCTAAGCGACAATGTCCAGAGATATACATGATCGGTAACGCAGTAATGCAATATAATAATTACATCATATAGTTCAGTCATGGAAATTTCCAACTTTTCTGAAGCGCTGCTGAAGTTCTACTCTTAGGACATTCCTCCGCCTCGTGAAAACAAAAGCTCGAACAAGTCTGGAAAATTACAGCTAAGGGAAAAGCACCATATTTATCCGCACTCAGTTTATAGGCCTTTCACGGTAAAGTGAGCACTTTTTGAAGCTGTTTCATTAGACACAATAACCAATAAACACATTTCATTGTGACCTCGGACTTTTGGTTTTGGGTATGGTGAATGTATACACTGTGTTTATTACTCACGTGGCAGGGTTTATATTAATAAGTGGTGGAAGGATATAAATTGGTTGAAAGAAAAAAGTAACTAGGGCTTCAAAAGTGCTCACTTTAGCATGAACGGCCTATAATAAAGTTTTGCATGAGAAGTATTTCTTACTAGGCATCACCAACACACTTATTTTCTCCATGTTTCTATAAAGGAAATATTATAATTTATAGGTCACATATTTAAAGGTTCGATTCAACCAAAAATAAGATAATTTTATGTAAACATAAGTATGAAACGATTGTGATACATGCAATGTGAAATTACCACGAGTAGACTATACGCTTTACTGTGCTTTATAAATTTTGCAGCTGAGTGAACACTTAAGAAGTGCATGTCTACAAAACTTAATGTGACCAAAACCGGTGACCAATATTTCCAATAATCACACTTTCAACAGACGTTAGGCATCATGCAACTATCAACCACTCTTCCATATTAACTGTCAACAGTAATATCAGCCTTTGTTTTCAACTAACCATATACAACTATACACGACAGCATTTTTTTTTAATTGACTGTTTCATGCGTGTTCAGCAGTAAATTGATCCACACGTTAACGTTTAAAAAAAAAAAAAAAAAAACTACACATTGAATTAAAAACCTCATTAGCTATATTTATTCGGCCTCTTGCGAATAAAAAAAAATAACTTTTAGTAGTTCGCCTTTTATAAATTTTATAATTTACCGCAGCTCCTAAAATAATAATAATAATAATAATAATAATAATAATAATAATAAGCAATTTTGGAATTACTGAGAACCTGCACAAATTTTTCTTCGTAACTTTAGGTGAAATATTATTTAAAATTTTACCACGCGAGAAAATTATTGATAGTTGGTCTGAGACGACTTTTACCCCAATAAAAAATCGGTTCCATTATCGAAACAGCAGTTGAACGAGGCTAGTATTATTGCACGAAGCATTTATATTGGATTAATTGACACCTAGGAATATCTTAATTGTCAAAACATACTGGAATAATTTAGTTGCCAACTATGCCATCAGTAAGGGAAGTTGGATAAACATACTGGAATAATTTAGTTGCCAACTATGCCATCAGTAAGGGAAGTTGGATAAACATACTGGAATAATTTAGTTGCCAACTATGCCATCAGTAAGGGAAGTTGGATAAACATACTGGAATAATTTAGTTGCCAACTATGCCATCAGTAAGGGAAGTTGGATAAACATACTGGAATAATTTAGCTGCCAACTATGCCATCAGTAAGGGAAGTTGGATAAAGCCGTATTCCGAGACTATCTTGAATCAAAAACTTACGATGAAATATTGCAGAAGTAATTCGTGTGGATGCTAAACTGAAACAGTGCAGCCAACATTTCCCAATATACTACACTTATGAATAAAAATGTACCAGTGTTAAAATATTTTGTTATAAAATTTTGAAAAAAAAAACTAAATAAATGAATAGAACTATAACTACTATATATATAACATAAAAGTATTTATGAGTGAAAGAAACTCCTTTTTATTCTAGCCCCATAAGTATTTAATAATTTTTTACTCTAAGCATTGCCCAGAAAAATTTTAAAAAAAGTTCAAACCTTGAGCACTTGAACAGTATCACAAGAATATTTTATTTTAAAGCGGTAATTGCTAATATTTAATTCCTATCTAAGTCCCTAAGTTTTTGGAAAAATCATTTGAACGCTTCGAGAGTTATATTTCCCACATTTACTTTACTTTTCTGAAGTGCTTAAACGAGTTAAAACCTTTTTTTAAAGCAGAGTAAAATGAGAAACTGTGATCTGGTTGAAACTGGGCGGTACAAATTCATTATTGAGAGATGGTAGTTTTAGTTGGTGGAACAAGTTAGTGACAAAAATAATTAACCCCAAAATCTTCCTTGATTTTTGCCTTTTGAACAAAGCAGGAATTGAAAAAGAACTTAAAAACAATTGTTTAAAGGGCGTTAAAATAGATGTGAGATGCTATAGGTATATTGGCACTTGATGTAAGAAATTTTTGCAGAGAGCTATGTATTATTATTCTTAAATCAACGTGTACCCTTTTTGTAGTTTTAGGTAGAAAATGAGACAGTTTCTCCAAATTAACGTTAACTTGTGCTTGAGAATGTGTTTTTAGATTGATAAGGTCGATTAGAAAAATAGGTAATTGTAATTAAAAATTAATTCACTCTAAAACGTTTGTCAGCATAGACGCACTGAATTTTTCATATCTAATTACTACAAAGTACTTTGTGCTTCGTAAAAAAATAAAAAGCTAGAATTTTGCAACGACAGCTACACAGAAAAAATATTTAGATCGCTATTGACAGACTATTTCCCAGGTGCTATAAAATTGTTTTCTCAATGTATGTGCTGTGGCAATTTTTTATAAGATTTAGAAGGGGTATAAATATTAAAAGAAAACCCCTGAAAAATTATTTTTCTTTTGATCTATTATTTCCAGGTGGCGAAGTTTGGCGACCCCTTGCGCAGAAAAATGGCGTCTCCAGAGATTTTTTCCCGAGTGTACACTTTCATCAGTGTGAGAGAGAAAGAAGAGAGAGTGGCCAGTGGCGAAGGAGGGGCGAAGGAGAGTGGTGAACAAGAAGAGGGCAGGAGGAGGAAATGTCGGTTCCCAAAGCCCTGGCAGGCGCATTGCGCATGCAGCGACCAGGATCAACGTCGTCTGCTGCGACGGGTGTTCCCAAGGGTCGTCGTGCACGTTTCCTCCCTCCTACCAGCCGCCGCCACCGTCGCCGCCGCTTGCCGATCGTGTGTGACGGTACGCGGCGTTTGTCCAGGTGCACACGATCCAACGCGAGGGCGGCAATGCAGCATGGTGGGAGGGAGGGGGACAAAAAAAATACCGCCACATACCGATCGCGTGTGACGGACTGCGGCGTGCATCCCGATGCACACGATCCAACGCGAGGGATGCGGTGCAGAGGGGCAAAAAAAAAAAATACCGCCACAAGCCGATCGTGTGTGACGGTCTGGCCCGGGCATCCCGATGCAGACGATCCGACGCGAGGGTGGCAGGTACAGCGGCTAGGAGAAAAAAAAAAAAAGGAAAATACAAAAATACTGCACGTCCTGTTAAGGTCTTGGCACCCATCGGTGCGATGAGCAATACTTGCGAAGGGGGCTGGCAGATCAGCGCAGTTCTTTCATGAGGGTACTAAGACACGCTAGACAAATACCATAACATCCTGCTTATTCTACCATACTGGGGGGAAAAAAATTGTTTTCGCTACAAAATTTGTTGTGTAAATTCATATTGTTAATTTGCGTCTATTCCTCTTGAAAACGTTCATTTTTGTAGCTATTACAGAAAAAAAATATTAGTATTTCTTTTTAAAAAATACCACTAAAACACTTGACGGTATGCATTCAAATCATTTTTTACCCGTGTACCTATTTTAATAAGTCTATTTTGGTTAGAGAAGGTGTTGGCAAGCTTTCGTTAACTTGAGTATTACACAGAAATTAAACAAACAAATAGACTATTCCCGAGTTCGTTAGTTTACAAACTAGACTTTACAGCAACATGTACACTCGAGCCACTGTGTGTAGGCACGTAAAAGATATGGATGTCCACGTGTCAGTTATAATATTTATTAGGCATGCACATTACATCCATCTTAAAATGTGACAATTCAATAACGATTATGGCTTAATATTGTCGATTTAGTTTCCAGTTATTCATAGTGATCCAGATCAGAAAGAAAACAGCTGCATATTAAAATTTGATGACGCTCGATTTAAGATTTTGTGAAAACAAATGACAGGTGAGTAATTCTCAATGTTCGGGCGAATGCTCGTGGATGCTGTGTGCTGCTAAAATAAATTTGACGAGTAAATACAGATACTACTGCAGGAATATAATAAAGAATTCTCTTAACTAAAAGTCCCCTTTCTAACTAAGAAATTATAACTGCAGTGAGCACAGTAACTTACACCTTTAAGCCTAATTAAAAAATGACTGATTACTTAGAAAAACTGTAAAAGAAGAATAGTAGGCCTGTATAACGTTGATAAGAAAGTTATGTTCAGAAAGGTGGTGGAATAACCATGAAGAAATGGTTGTGTTGCTGCCGATGCACAGAAACACTAGTATAATTATACGTATCACTATATTTCTAGGTTATAGTTTGTGTAGGTGACCAATGGCTGACTGCACTCTAAAAAAAAAGGTTTGTACTGTTACAAGAAAAATGCTTGGAAGTCAGTTGCCAAGAAATTCCTTTGTAAAACTACAAACAGTTTCCTTGTAAAATCTGCCAAACATACATTTCTAATATTAGGTACAAATGATAGGCTTTTATTACAACTCACAGTATCAAAAAGTGTACATAAAATTATTTTTTCTTCTATAAAAAATTTAATAAATTAATAAATGAGAATAGCTTTAAAAATATATATATATATAATAAAAAAAACCTCATACCTTGCCAGCACGATGACTAGAACTCACACCTCTCATACTATTATCAAGTAGTCTTAACCACCAGACCAACTTGACTTACGTACTTGGCGCTCATTTTTATACAAAAACAATTGTGTAGCTTAAAAAATGTTACGGAAGTTATTTTACTAAGAAGAATTCATTTACCGGTTTTGTAATTCATTTTAAGAGTTCTGTGTAGCTAGGAAACGTTGACTGTTAATGAGTAATACGATCACGTTTGATTGAAATTTTCGTTTTATTATGATTATTTGAGTTCTTTAAGCGTTTCGCGTTATTCAAGCTCACAATACATTTCTTTTTACACCCAACTGCACACAAAATCACCCATAGTTTTTAAACAAACAGCTATAGCTATATGGTTTTACGTTGTTGGTTGAATGTTCGCCATTTTGCTAAATCTCGTGGATACGGGTCAGTATAGTACAAACATTTCTTGAGTTCTACTACAAACACGGCCCTTGTAGCTTTAAAAACGAGTAGATTTACAAGAGAAATCTTTGTACTGTTACAATAATTTGTAAATTTACAAACAATTTCTCAGTAAAAATTACAAAAAAATTTTCAGAGTGATTAATTAAGGAATGACAAAAAGTTACTGCCAGTCTTGAGTGTGAAAGTAGTAATATAATATTAACACCAACTATATACACAAAATTAAACTTTCTGATCAGCGTTAAAGAGAAGTATAATAATTTTACTTAAATTTATATACTGTAAAGACAGGAAAAAATTGTTTAGGCGCACACACTCATAAATGGAGACATCAGAGAGGCCATTACAACTTGATCATTGTACTCTTTCTGAATTCTTTGAATTTATATTCCGATATAAGCAGAATAGCCTAACCAATATTTAGCAAAAAGAAAAGGCAGTAACATTTAAGGATGTTAGTGGTTAAATTTTTATCAACAGCGATGCCATAAGGAATGCAGTAGTTCGAGATAAGGGTGGAATGGCGAAGGAATCGAATATGACATTTTAGGAGTAACACATGCATTTATCGGGAGTTTATCTCGCCTGAATCGCGCGAAAGGACTGGTAATAGAACCCTGGTCCTCACAAATGTACTTCCAAAGAGACACCATTTCCTCGCCTCTCTTCGCAAACAAGATTTAATTAAAAACTGTTTTGCAATGTGAAATGCTTTCAAAGTAAAGGTAATAATGACAAGTTCAGCGTTACATCTGTTTTGTCTGCCGGTAAACATTTTAACAAAGCATATTTATCACAGTAGGATATTTTTAATAAGGCTTATTATTAATTCAATTCTCTTTTTTTGTGACACAAGAAGTCACGTAAAGAGTTATAAAAATTAACAAACCTGAAAATACACGGGAAAAAAGGCTCGCGTACGCACGTCTTTTCCTGGATTCGAACACGGACCCCCTCTCGTTAAAAAGAGCGAGACGAAAGGAGAATGAGCAAAAAAACTACTGCACGGATGTCTGCCATAAAAGGCGACGTGGAGGTAATCGCACATGTCCACGAAGTATACGAAAGCCCTAACTTCCTGAAGTACTGGGATAGCCGCACAATAAAACTAGCCTCGAAAATATTCAGTTCTCTAAGACTGCTTTACTCCATGATTAAAGACCTGAAGAATTCGCGGATTCATTTTGGGACAAGCTAGAATTCAGAACACGTGTGTTTATATAACTTTAGTCATTGGTCCACGTGGTGTTTGACACCTCCTGGAGAACGCTGGCCCAATCGTCGCCTTCCACTGTGACAGCAGACAACCAATATGCAGTTGATATCTCTATATTTGTCCATAAGACTGTAGAGTCAAGCGTCCAGGTCATTGAACTGGCGAATTTTTTAGGTCTCTAGCCGTGATATATTCAAGTACGCAGACCATACGGGCGGCATCTTGAGGTTGTAATGAGACTGGCGTCCTATTACGGGACTTTGGCGCTGATTCTTGGCACAAACAGGCTTCGCTAATGAGTTCACGAACGGGCTGTGTTAGCGCTGTGCCAGCCATTAGGACAGCTGACGTCGTCGAGTTGTTTGAAATCCTGAGCGGACAGATGGCCTTACATAAATTGCTGTAATTGGCGCAGTTTTGCATCCGTATAATTACACCTACAAAGATTTTTTTTTTTTTTTTTCGTAGAGAACTTTTCTTGACGTGTTCGCTGCTCGAATTATTAATGGAATCGATAAATATCGCACGGTAGCTCGCCTTGACGCTGACGGAAGTAATTTGCAGGAGTTGGTTCGAGTCCAGCTTCCGTCACGTCTCATACATATTTCAGGAGCAGCGAGATGGTTGTCAGTTGGTTCACAGTTCATTATAACCAGGAGAACCTGACCTTAATCCTCTCTGTGTATAGCCGTTAAGGCATAATTCGTTGGTGAAAATGGGCGCGGAGGATATGTAAAATTTAAAATGTATTCAGTTCAGTAATTTAGAATGTTATATATGTGGTCATTAATTTCGTTTTCTTCGGAAGTGAAATATTTTCGACGAACTACCTGAGAGCAACTTAGTTCGTATAACGCTTTAGGAATAGCAATTGCTAGAGACTGGCTTTTGATCAATAATATTATCTTCTGAGTTATAACAATTTTTACGTCAATTTTAAATAAATTCAGGAACGCCCTTTATAAATATAGAGCAAGGGCAATTTAAGATCATACGTTCCAATATCGAATGACGAAACTAAATACTTCTACGTTTTCATTAGCGAGATTATTCACTTAAATCTGTTAGAAGTTCTTGAAATGCTCCCAGGAAGGAAATGATGTGAAACAAAATTCTACAGAAACTGGCATAGGCATCAGAGGATGCTAATAATTTTTGTCCTTCCAAACCCAACAGTCACACCAACCCGTCTTCAGCGTGAAACGCAATTATAATTTTTCTATACCATCATATGGACTATCTGTAACAAATAAGTGAGTGAAATCACATTTCCAACATAAATTTAAGTATTGTACTACCGAAAATAGTAATATTCAAGAACATATTTAATAAATAACATTTTATACTACACAACTCGACCTTTAAAGTACCAATAACAAATATGGTGGCAAAGCAGTATAGTATGACTGTAAATTCTTCTATGAAGGAGTAAACGATTTTTGAAGTGAACAATGAATAACCAAAATGTGTAGTGTTTAGCTCAGTTAATGTATTAATTTCTGCGTCCATTAGTTTGACAACACAAAAATATGACACTGGGCATTATGAACAATTTAATAAAAAAACTATCTTATTTTCACTTTAAATTACAAACTTTATTAACCATTTTTACTTTGCTCAACTGTACGAGAAAAAGATTTTTGTTACCTTGCAGCTAATGGAATGTTCTCTTACTTTGCTTTTCAATACAGTTAATTTAGAGAGAGAAGGATATAAAATGAGAGATTAGTCAAAAACCTTAATGAAAACGCTTGACGCTAATGCACTGCTTCTGCTTCTGTAGCCATCGAAATGTCACGAGGGCTCCTTATTTACGTGCGGAAAGAAGTGTTTCCTCTATTAAACGGCAGTTGTAAAAGTCACAACGAACCCACGTTAGAAAGTTAGCTGTCTCTTCCGAAACGATGAACCTACCGGGGATTCATCCAAGCATAATACGAGTAATAAGTATTTATCAGTGCAAGCTAATCCACGGTAGACATTTTTTTGCAAGTGGGAAACGTGGCGGACGTAGGTGTACCCACGTTTTTCCAGTCCTTGCGTTATTCCTCAGCTGCTCCATCCGTATCTCGCTTTACACCTGCGAGCAATTTAAAAATCCGCTACTCTACCGGGAATATTTTTCTGGTAAACTTCCTAAACTGCAATGAAAGTTTTTAACCTACACACTGTATGGAAATAAAACACCACACATCAAGCTGCAGATGTAGGAATGTTAAGCGTCGCTACTATAACGGAGTTGGGAATTTCCCTACGAAATTGTCTGTCTCCCGAGCAAATGTAGGAACACTGCAATGAATGTGTAGGGGAGAACATTAAAATTCCTGCTTTGTCACTGAGCGTACGCACTGGTTTTTTTAACTTAGCTTCACGACTAACCCGAAGAGTTGGAGCGTGTAAATCAGACTTCTTCACTGGCGGCAGCTCCACCGGTTGGCGGTCGCTGATTGGCTAATTACTTAGTCGTAGGCGCACATTCGTCGATACTCTATAAATTTGGAGTTGATGGCGCAATTAAAATAGAGAAGACGGCTGCGAGCCCATAAAAACGTCACTTTGTAAACCGTTTAACAGTCAATAAAACGTTCGGTGAGATCGAGCCAGGAGGAAGTCTTTTACTAGCACCGGGTCTAACGAGGGACCCACGCATCTTATAATGGCGTAATTTACGCGTGCGGAACGTGCTACGAAACTCGGTGCGTCCAGATCCTCGTACGCAATTACTGCCTTTTTATTCGCAACTACGAAAATATCTGACGCATTTCTCTGTCGTGATAGTCCGTAATACATGCTAAGCGGTAAAAAAGGTGACAGACGTACCGTATATTGTACGATGTTTGATTACACGTGCCACACGTTACGTGCCAAATTATGCGTTTGCGCGATTCCGTGAAAGCTGCCTTCCTCGCGGGTTATTAAATCCCAAGAAGCAAATACGCTGACTGCAGAATCACAGACACACTAATTTATCTGCCATAACACGCAAAATAACTTTTACGGTGTAGAACACGGGGGAAGGTCACTGCTTATAAAAACAAAGCAGGCGGGTTTTACAGATCAGGCATAGCAACAACATCTGCTTATGTCGCTGTCATTCTGCCTTCAACAAATTTAACATCTTTAATCCCACTGTTTACGGGAATTGCTAGAATATATGAGGTTATTTTCTACATAGTTATCTTGATACTAAATATAAGTTCATATATCTGGCTAAAAACAAATAGTTTTCCCGGTTGGGTATATGAGCCAAGGAATCCATTAATGATAAAAATATGCAAAACAATGTTTCATAAAAATTATTTTTGTGTCCGTAACACTAGATTTGTTTCGACAATAGTTTACACTACCCATCGTGATTTTAGAACAGTTGAATACAGACGACTTGTGTAAATATACAATACTACTATTCCCCCCCCCCCCCGATACCGCGTAGTTTTATTACATTTTCGGAAGGGTGATAGCCTACATTTCCGGTGAGGCAGACGATGACAAGTGACGAATCCTGATTGGTCTAGTCAAATAATTACACAAAAGACTCAATAATGTGATCATTCCTTACAGACGTTAAAACACATTTTTCGTAAGTAGCCATCGCGTCTACTGCTAAAAAATTTAGCCGAGTTCTTTTTTTTTTATTAACTGTGTCTACCATGTACCGACTGAGCATAACTAACGCCATGCACATCTCCCAAAGCTTGTCCAATCAACAACGTGACCACTACGACCACTCGCCTCGACCGCCAATGAGATGCGCGCATCTGGATACCTCCCTGAGAACGGAAAGGAGTAAAATGAGGGGGGGGGGGGGGGGGGTTATAAACATTTCCGGTGGATGACCCCACCACCGGCATACAAATACCAGATTATCGGCATTCCGTGAGCCCTACCAACCGAAAAGAAAAAAAAAATGATCAAACGAAGAACCAGGGCCGCGACTCAACTCGGAAATGGCTTGCATGCAGAGCCGATCCGTTCCACACTGGAACGGTAACGGGTATCTTGTCAAGTTTTCTTGGGTTACCTGACCGTAAATAGGGGCTGGCTGCGAACTTCCGACCCTACACATAGATTCACAGAGAGCGGCGTAACTTGCAGATTAGATTGCGACACAGAAAAAACAACTTACGGAAAGAAAGCAGCCACGCATACAATCTGGAAAACACGACGGTGGCAACGAACCGTTATCGCTAGCACGTGGCGTGATCTCCCGCTCGCTCACGTGGAACAAAAAAAAAAAACCGTTGTTCAAGTGGTGGCTACAGACACCGCAGCTTATTGCGTAGTACATTCAGCAGAGAGTATCTGAATACATTTTATCCCACCTGAAATGCCTGTCCTAACCATTACTTAGATAAATTCTAACGTTCAGGTACTTTTAGCGACACTGAAATAAGAGTGCCAACATCGCAATTGTGGGCATAAAAATGATTATAGGATGTTCACGGTAAGATGAGGACTTTTGACAGCCCTGCTTAAGAACTACTCCTATGCATGTTGTTTATTCTTCCGCCTTATATAGAACTTTAATTGCCATGGGCTTCATCACATTATTCGTACGTCAGTCAAGTGAAACTGTCAAATTAGTAGGAAGTGCATATTTTACAAATCTGCTAATTTTTGCACTTCGATGAATTAAAAAAAAAATGTAGAAAGCGAAAGAAGTAATTTAAGTTATCGCAAACTCTTACCTAACACTTTTTATACTATGTTCAGACAAGAAACTATTTTCCATTAATCGTTACCAAATTTCATCGGGGAATGTCACTCAGTGCACTCATTAAAGTATATGCAGGCAGGGGCAGTGACTATTTCCAAGGTTCATTTCAAAAGTGCTCACTTCAACGTGAACAGAATTGATTTACGTTCAGGTAGGACAATTGGAAATTTCACCAATTAGAATATTTGGTAATATTTGGGGTATACGGAGGTTGGCTTATACACTAAAATAAGCCGAACTTATTAATTAAAAGGGCGCAAATTTTGCGTAAATAAAGGAATAATACCTAGCGAGGACACTGCCACTCAAACTTATAATAAGTATACAATTCTGCAAACATATGTGCTGCATTCTGATCCATAACGGTTCCAGAAAAAAACCTTAAAAAAAAAAAGTTCCAAAAGATTTCATTTCTCTTCAGGTGGAAAATGTATGTTTGTCTGTAACATTAAAAGCTAAGGGTTTCAATACATCTTATTCGTTATTACTAGCAAATAAATTACGTACATATGTATCAACATACACAAAATGTGGAATATCTTTCAGCATTTTAATTTCATAACTATTACAAGGCTTTTCATCCAGTGCCTGCAGGAAAATGGATGCCAATAAAATGTAACATATGATATTTAAGATGTCACACATTCATGGTTTTTAAACCTTAACGCCATTCCCTACAAATAGCTTACTCAATATCAAAAAAGTAAAAAAATATAGGTTTTCCAAGAAAACAAAATAATGTAAATAATGGCCAAAGTCAATTTTACAGACGTTTAATATAGCCATTATCAACATAAGAAAACTTTTCTTTAATATTTATCTATAGTAAAACAATAACCGCTTATTCTTGAAACAATAAAAGTTTTCTTTTTTTCGAATAAACATCTGCTTACTTGCCTGCTTTTTGTGCAAATTTGCTTTAAGTCAATTGCTTTGTATTTTAGGCGAAGAATTATTTACCTACTTATTATTGGGCAGGAAAAATGCACTTTTGAAAACTATTTTATCTAAGTAACAGCCAACTTCCACGCTGGCAAGATTTAAAGATTACAACTCCTAGTATTCAGTACAGCTTTCTAGAAAATAATGAAGTTTCATAGTCTGTATTGTATTTACAAGTAAGAAATAAAACACATTAAAAAATTCTCTACAAGCGGAAATAATTCGGTACTTCTAAATTTAGAAACGCCCAAATATCTATATACCTGCATACAGTAAGTGAAATCTGTAATTATTTTTAAGCAGAACTTTTTACGCTTGTGCAATTTAAGTTAAAATATGGAGGCATATAGAACACACTCATTATATAAGTCTTACTAGCTATGGCCGGTTTCGCTTATTTCTATTCACCAATAGCCACTGGTTTTTATATAGTCTAAATTACTGAAAAGAAATTTCCATACATTTATAATTAGAATAGTAAACACAACTGACGGCTGAATGACAGGTGAAAGAATTTCAAACAGTTTCATTGTTAACGTGAAAATGAAACCAGCATAAAAAGTAATGTTTTTTGTTTGTCACCAGCATTTGAATCAGAGTTTCTGTGTGAGTGTGAATGCCACTACAAATAGGCTATACGGAGCGTCAAATTTGTGAATAGAATGGATGGCAATTACAAAATCATAATATCTGAATTTTGTGTTAGTGCAGCTATTTGCAAGACCTATTTAGAGTAAAAGAAATAAATAGTTATTTAAATGTTACACGACAGTTAATGCCATCATATTCTGAAAAGCATATCGCCAAGAGTAAATTAAATCGTAGGACATATCCGCAATCATTTAAAAATACGAATGCTCTTTAATATAATTCAAATTATTTTTTAATGATAGAAGTATATTTACTTTGTGAACTACATACTCTATACCGATGACGGTATTTCATTAAGTCTGTCGATGTCAAACCGGGCGGCTTTGTGAGCGAACCTAACTTCAACCCACTTTAATAATGTATTTGAGTAGATTTTATGAATTCAACGAAGGACTTCAAATATTCAGAAAATATCTTGGTATCGCTCAGAATGTTTCAGAAGTTTTGTTTAGTGAGTCGTATTGTAACAATGAATGACCAATATAACAGGTAGTCTGTGAATAGAATCGTTTGTAATGTCTACGGCATTTAAACATAGGTATTAATGAAATCTTCAAATTCACTAATAGATTTTTTTCTCTTCTTATCTTTGAAAAGAACTTCTTTATTTTTACTTCATGGCTTGGTGTGAAATTTTATTTTATAAATTTTAACATCACGAATTTAAATTGCAACAAAACACAAAACTATTAAATTATAATTAGACAAATATTTTCTTGGTGCAGTCTTCCGACACACGAGTAAATGGTAACGAAATCACTATTCACGACCTAATATTCATGAAATGAAGCAAGAAATAATAAAATGTTTATCTTACTTAGCGCCAATTTTTAAATTACACCCAATGCTTTAAAGAAATATCTTTACGGAACCTTCATAAGTTGTTTTATTTTAAAGAGATTTGAATTTTACGAAGAGTATGCGACTGTCCATAAAACATTAATACAAGAAATGCAATAAGTAATGATAGCTCGTATACTAATGACGTCTCCAAAGCACAAAGCGTGTGAATTACAAGTGCTGTTTTCTATTGATTTGTGCAAAACGTCCTTTTTCGTTCCTTTTATTACCATTGGGACATTTTCAGGTGACATGTGAAAATAAATCACACTTTTCATGTTTTCATTTGAAAAGTATTCTGAGCTGCTTTCAGCTCGTGACATATCACATGTCACGTAGTTAAATAAAGAAGCGTTGAAAGTATCGTAAAAAGTAT
Source organism: Dryococelus australis (assembly GCA_029891345.1). Taxonomy (NCBI): domain Eukaryota; kingdom Metazoa; phylum Arthropoda; class Insecta; order Phasmatodea; family Phasmatidae; genus Dryococelus; species Dryococelus australis. The sequence goes on along the minus strand of CM056995.1, from coordinate 48,182,830 downwards.
TTCTCAATTTTTTTTAACCATGGGATAAGTAATGCATACAGATATTTCTAATAGTCAACATTAATTATGGGTGCTTCACAGATGAATATAATATTTTTATTTAAGATTTATTATATTAACTCAGATGCAAAACTGATTATGTCCACCGGAAATGAAAAATTTATTTTTATTGTTCATTTGTGTTCTTCAGTCCATTCAGCATCCCTAACACACATACATTTCAAGACCATCAGTGGTTGTAAAAATAAATTGGTGAAATTTGAGTACAGATAAAAAACTCGGTTTGTGCACTATTGGAAGAAGCGAACCTTTTAACATCCAACCACCACTCCAAAAGCAAAACTAAGTACGTCCCAGTACAAACGGGTGGACAAGATGTTACCAGAAGCAAAAATTGTTTAACATATTACACTACTTCTTAAATTTACACAAATATCATTTTACTCTATCCGTGGAGTAAGACAGAGCAGCGCAGCGCAGAACAAGGCAGTGTAATGAAGTGAAATTTTTGTCAATTAATATTATTAAATATTTTGGTTAAAGATGTTGTTCAAAATACTTATTAAGAAATATACAAACAAGAGAAAAATTATTTTCAATAAATGCACGGAGCTTGATATAAATTAATTATGTGGTAATATAAGCAATGTAATTGTTCCAGTTTGTCGTTCAGTATTTTGTAGAGTTATTTTTTTAGAGTATTACTTGAATAGTCATTTGGTCTTAATTGATTATAATTAAATTCTTAAAAGTAACTACTGGAGAGTTTACAAAACTAATTTAACAAAGTATAGAATTTTTATAAAATAGTAGTAACTAATTATCTCTTTTTCAAAGTACTTTTCTAGATATTCAAAACATAAACTTAAGATCGTTTACTTAATTGCAATTGAAAATGTGTGTATTTAAGTACTTATGTATTCAGCCTAAATAAAAAACAAGTATTTAAAACCGTGGTTGTATTAGGTATGGTATTGCTATTAGTTGATTGCCGCATTACAGCAAAATAAATATCTTTCGTAAAAAGTCTTACAAATGAAATATTGTAATATAACTGTAAGAAAGCATAAAGTCATAAAAATGTTTCGGTTTTTTTTTTTAATTTTCCTCAGGATAATTAATTGCATGTTTGTAATGGTAGCTTATACACTGGTGAAACTACAATTTTACTTCCCTACAAAGCGTTTTTTAAATACACACGAAACCAAGAGATTTTACTCGTACAACAGCATACCTGATACGCACTTAGGAAGTCGTGGGTTTTTAGCTAAGATCTGGACCGAGATCATGTTCTTGAAGTTATGTTTTCCGAATTCCTTAAGAACTTGATTAAAGACGCTGTCAAGTAATCCAGCTTTGAAGAACAGGATAACTGTGCGTCTCGCAGTGACTAATTAAGAGAAACACAGAGGAAAATAGAAGTAATTTTCAATGTTGCCACTTTCCATGTGTGTGTGTGTGTGTGTGTGTGTGTGTGTGTGTGTGTGTGTGTGTGTGTATATATATATATATATATATATATAGAGTTATTTCAGAACGATGTAAAAATGTTTTAAATAAGAATTATTAATGCATTTTGCAAAGTACTCCTGAACTGTGAAATGAGCTTTCGGAAGTCCTTTGAACAAAGCAAATGACACTGGCCCTAAGCAAAAAATAGCATAAGTGCAATAATTAATGGGGAAATACAAATGTATCACATATAAGCAGGGACCTCCAAAATTCGCGTTGTTATCTGGAGACACGTTAACCTTGAAACACGTGTGTCTTTGCTATATGTTTGTCACTGGACCATACTTCATGTGACATGCCCTAACTCTGCGCCAATAAATGAACACTTCATTATTGGGTTCCCCAATCACGTGGATTTCAGTCAAAAAGGGTGTGACATCACATTTATGCAGCAGCCAATGGGGAAACGACCGTGTCTGCTTTACGTACTATGGATACTGTGAAATTTGGCATGATGTAAAATATTAAAGCGAATTTTGCAGGTCCCTACCGATAAGAATTCACGACAAAAGTAGAAACAGGTGGTTTTAGATAAGATGCAATTATTACTGGGCGATCACTGACGTCCAAATTTTCGTTCACTATGCTGGACCTCAAAATTTCAACCGACAGATGTTTGTACTCGTGCGTACAATGAGCAAACTGTTGCAAAGATCCATTCTCGGCTAGCCCCGTAGTCGGCAATGAAAGGTATGAGTAATAATATTAATATATATATATATAATTTGTTTATATTAACTAGGCCTACTAGGGTCACGGTTTTGAGTGGCTAGTTCAGAGCCATAGCATAGTTAAGAATACAGCTGCAAGGCAGTGGTGCGTATCGTGAACCAAAGCGACATACTCGATCAGGCGGCTTATCCTAACTTATTCGTAAATTTTTCGTATTCGTTAAGTTTCGAAAGCTCTCTTACCGAATAAGATCTTCGAGATAGGTAATTTGGTATTCTAAGTCATAATTCGTTGCAACCTTTCCAGATGCCATTGGGACTTCGGCAATGTTCGGGTTTTCGTTAGCCAATGCAGGGCGGCAAAACTATGCATATGAACTTTAACAGTTTTATGAGACTGTTTGTAAATTATGAGTAATTAAGATTGAGAGCATTAAGAAACCAAAGCAGTAAAGCAATTGAAATATTTTGTTTGCTTTTGGCATGTTATAAATATTAGTATTAAACACATAATGTGTTATTGGAAACGGGTATATTTTGTTCGTCAAGTGTATCAAATTTTTGGACGACATTATTTCTATTTTGTAACTCGGCTGGACGTATGATGTATTACACATAAATATGGTTTGATTTCGTTTGCGCTGAGTTGAAATAGACTCGCATGTAAGCTGATAAGAGCGAGCAGACAAAACTTTGGTTGTAACATGCCTGAAGAATTTTCTTAATGAACATTTTGCTGTTTTTGTTGCAAGCTATTTACGAACAAGAAATTCTCTATTATTTATAATACCTACTACGATCATTATAAAATAAGCGATGGACAACAAACTAGACGCTGTCGTGTTTCTTGTGGATTGTATTAATATCAATATGTGAATTGTCACTAAATTATTTTCAAGAAAATATTATGGTTGTAATCCCATCAAGAATTATTTTCAATTTAGAGTTATCTATAGTGTGATTTATAAACTACATTGTCAAAGCAAATTTTCCCAATAAAATCAGTGTATGTGATCTCTTATTTCATTATAAAAACTGTAATAATCTAATGTATCCCCTCACAATAGCCATCCTACACTGCTGCTTGGATAATTCACAAATTAAAACAGAAAGGTTGAATAGGTGTTTTGAAAATATTTTTTATAAAATGTATTTCTATGTTCCTGTAATGCATGAAGGCACAATACATGACGATTCTTTTATTTCACAGTCCCAAAAAAAAAAAACAATCTGTTACACACACCAGCCAAATTTTTATAATAAAACTCGGTTAGGAAGGCCCAAAGGGCTTTGTTTTCGTTTCGAGTTTCTCAGTGTACATAGTGACGTCAAACGAACACTATAATACGCTTAGAATAGCTCCTTTCGTTAATAAACGAAAATTCTAGTAAAAACGAATATTTTTGTCGCGAGGAAACAAAACGAATAACTTAGAATAAGCCCCCAGAAAGGCTTCACCGACAAGAAACATGAGTCGGGAGATACAGGCGGCTCTTAAGGTTGAAGTAAAGCAACTGCACCCGACTATACAATGTGAAGAACTCATAAAAAAAGTTGTACAAACACTATAAAGATTGTCAAAAAAGTGCGATTTATGCTGTATATGAAAGAAAAATCTATATATTTTGCAGAATTATATAATATTTTACTAAAATATACTTTTTGAATGTGAAAAAATAATCGATTATAATAGTCTGTATTTTTTAACAAAATTTAAGCTCATTTCCATTCTGGATGCTTTAAAATTCAGAATTTGCGAGAAAATCTTCGTCATGGAATATCGTCATAATGTAAACTATGATTCTATGCAAGAAAATTGTAATTATAATGTAGGAAATAATTTTTATAATTATTTTTATGTGCGTCCATTTGTCACAAACATTTAGTCTATGGCTGAAACTGACGTAAAAAAAGTTAATTATACATTTTATATGATAGATAATTACTATGATTTGATTACACATTATCACAGTAAGTATTATGAAGAACTTTAGTGAAGAAGATTTTCTTGCAAATTCTGCTTTCCGAAGCATCCAAAATGGAAATATGTAAAAAAAAAAAAAAATAAAAAAGTAAAATAAAAATAAAAAAAACAGACCGTTTAATGGATTATTATTTTTATAATTAAAAAGTATATCTTAGTAAAATATTTTATAATGTTGTGAAATATATACATTATTCTTTCATATATAGTATAAATCGCAATTTTCTGAAAAATTTTCATGCCGTCTGTACTACTTTTTTATGAGTTCTTCATGTTTTATAGTCGGGTACAGTGCTCCATAGCCAGTTGCTTTACTTCAACCTTAACATCAAGGTCTTGCGAGCCGACGTGGGTGAAGCGAGGTGAGTATTGAGCAGCGCCGGAATGCAAGGGCAGGGGAAAAGGGGAAATCCCTGAGAAAACCCTCCGACCAGTGGCATCGTCCGGCACGATTCCCACACGCGAAAATACATGACCGACTCCACCGGGAATTGAACCCAGTATAATAAGAAAAAAAATTACATGTCACCCAACACCGCGTTATTGCTTGACATCGAACCATGACATCCAGAAAGCGAATCACATACGCTAAAGGCAGGGCTTTGTATTGCCCAACAACGTTGGTAAAGTCTGCTCACGATAAAGTGAGCAATTTTTTAATTCAACCCTAGAAAAATATCACTGCTCCTGCCTGTCATACATTTTAACGGGCTCACTGAGTGGCGTGTGCTCAGTAAAGTTGGTAACGATGGAAGGAAAGTAGTTCCATTTTTAAACGATGAAATAAAAAATGTCGGGTAACCATTTGTGATAATTAAATTAATTTCTTTCGCTTTCCGTTTTTAATGCATTAAAGTATAAAAATCAGCAGATTTGTATAATAATTAGTTATCTAATAGTTTTACAGTTTCATTTGACCGACGCATGAATCAAGTGACGAGGCCCATGACAATGTTAATTTTACATATGTTGGAGGAATACATAACGTGCATACAAATAGATCTCAAGTAGGGCTTTCAAAAGTGCTCATTTTACCGTGAACAGCCTATAACGAATGACTAATCCCTCCCCGGTTACTTCCAACTTTTCTGAGGCCCTGCTGAAGTTCTACTTTCAGGCTATTACTCCGCGTCGTGCAAACAAAGATCAACCGAGTCTGGAAAAGCACACCGAAGGACAACGCACTGCATTCGTGCGCACTCAGTGAAATAATATTTTGCAGAAGAACTACTTCTTACTAGACATTGTTTTGATATCAGGAATCACCTCCCGAAGTTTGTTGCAATATTCAGAAACACTCTGTATATGACCCCTATAGTATAAAGTGAATCCTAGGGGAGATACAGGATGAGTTCTTTAAAGGAGGCACAGTGGCCTGTATTTCCTCATTCCCTCGCTCCGTTACACACATGTCCTACGGGGCCTCTTTTAAAGGACTTATCCTGTACATATCTTTGAAGTTGGAACTGAAGAGCTAGTTTATTACGACAACTGGAGATGAAACACTCAGTGTCTGCATAATGTTAAGTTAATAATCTCGTGCGGTTTGCTATGTACGTAAATATTTTAAACCCCAAGTATGCTACAGCGTCGTGGAGATTAAGACTGTGTCCAAATTCGCCTGAAATTCATACTTGTAAGTACCTGTCCCTTGAAGTGACCTTACAAGTGCTGTCCGAATTGCAAGTGAAGTATGCAAGTATATGAATATGTATACTTCTCGCGTACTTGTAGTAAATGTGTCGTCATTTTGAGAAGCAAGTATGTATGTTACTATTGATATGCGACGTAATTAATTTATTTAAATTTACATAGCGCTACCTTACTGCTTGGTAGCTAGGAATTTCGAACTGAGTAAATAATTGTCGTAAGATGTACCTTAAAGAAAGGCCTAAACAATAAATTTGCACTAGGCCAACTTCATAATCTATAAAAGCTACGGTAAAAGAAGCAATCGAGATTTGCAAACTCACGTACAATCAGCAAGACAACAAAAGTTATGTAAATCAATTCGAAATATTAATTAATTCTTAATCAACCCTATAACTTTATGCAATCATATAGTTATTTGTAAGAATACACATTCGTTAAAAGTGACCAGAAGGCTAATAGGTGTTGAATCCAAGACTGCGAGTCCGAATTCAAAAAGTTTGGTGCCATGGGTAAGCAAAGTATGCGAGGATGCCAGTAAACAAGTATATACCTAAATTCGGACACGTCCTAAGTCGAAACGAAGGTTAGTAACCTTGATTATATCCATGACGTAATTTGATGATAGCGACAAAAGAGGTGTTGTGGTGTTGACAAATCTTTTTCCGTTACACGTTATCCAGATAAAGCTGCAACTTGAGTATTTTTTTCTCTCCAATATTTATACAATAAACTAGTGTTTCAGGTTCAACTTCAAAGATGTGTATCGACCTAAGCATTCACTTTAGACCATAAGTCATATGTATAACAATTTTTTTGTGATTAACCCGCAGCCGAACTTTGTCGGTCTAATTTATATATCTTCCTGAATATTTCCCCATATTATATATATATATACATATATATATACATATATATATATATATATATATATATATATATATATATATATATATATATATATATAGCTGAGACCTTTCTCAAAAAAAGAATTACACCACCTAACCAGTTGATTGCTACCTTGGGGAAGGACTACAAAATGGGGACTACAATGACGTGCGAAATGATGGCGAAAGTCCTCGAGACGCAGTTGAAATAATATTTTAGCACATTTTTATCGCAGGTCTGAAAAAAAAAAATTAATTTACTGCAGTAGCAGTTTTTTTTTTTTTTTTTTTTTTTTTTCATCATCGCCCGTTCTTTTATATCGATACAGTTTTTCCTTTGTGGTCTGGCAAAACACTTCACGTTGTGTTGTTTAAGAGACGTGTTATAGAGACGCGGAAATTCTGGGGTTCACAATTTTTATTTTTAACTTTGTTTCTTCCCGTGTCCCGTAACATGCGCCCGCACCGCATATAAAAGCTGGTGATCTTACATAGGCGTTCGTTATAATCACTCGTTATGATTACGAGGCGTCCGGATATAGCGCAGATGTTTATGTAGCGCTGGCTTGGCTACTACGCATACGTTAGTGGACAGCCATCAATTATAGTGGATGAGCGTTTTTGTACACATCGTTCTTCAACATAGTATCGTAACCTAACAAAACTATAATACTACCATTGGATAGCAGGTGAATACGAGCAGTTATAATTTACACTAAACTATAATATGAATCTAATTCCCCCCCCCCCTTTTTTTTCCCCCCAAATTTTAAAGAACGCGCTACAATCGACATAACCGTAACAATACCAATAACAGTAAAAAATTGAATGTCCCTTCTGTACAATGGTACTTGCTATAACCATGCATAACAATAGCCACAACCATGCATAACAATAGCCACAACCATGCATAACAATAGCCACAACCATCGCCAACGTAGAATTCTCTAGCAAGTTAGCGAACTTTCAGCTCTCTTGTGCAAGAACTTATGCGTAGTCAATATGAAACCATTATTATTATGTACTAATAATTCTCTTTCACAGCCGTGCATTTCTGGCCACAAAGCTAAGCACACACACACACATACTTATCCTCGAACGACTCTTAATTATTTTCTATTAAATGTGGTCTGTAAGAATTATATGTGCAACAGCTAAAATAATTAGCCTATAAACATCACTCTTTTTTTTTTGCTAAGGAGATGTCTACACACAACAAGAAAAGTTAAAATATATAACAAGTTAGCCAACTTACACGAGAAAGAATTCAACTAAAGGCCCTCACACAATAGAAAACTTTAACATTGGATTTGACATTTCCTGTCATTTGACGAAACCACCAATACACAATAGGCCTGCAATTGTAAAGTCAGAGTTCAGACAATTAAAAATCGGTTCTGCGAGCTTCGTAAAAATGTGTACGCTATCTTGTTATATAAGTCATTATCATATTATCCAGGAATGCATTTGAAGTACCTTTAAAAAAAATTGTCTTGAAATTTATATTAAAAGCTAATTTCAAAGCAAAAACTCACTTTTTTTTTTACTTTATTTTATAAATATCAATTCATATATTTCCTCTTCACGTAATATACGTTTAGTTTGCCATTTATTTCATTCAAGAGAAGCCTTGTTTAATATGCCAAGATGGAAATCGCCCTACGATAGAATAATACACATTCCATATAACCTCTGGTAGACTCTCGGCAAAATGGCTGATTGACTTTGACTTTAAACTTCGACTTTTCGAAAACGTAATGGCGAAAGTACTTAACTTTGCCTTTGTCTGTTCCATTGCGTCAAGTTCCAGAAGAAACATGTCGGAAAGCAAACGTAAAGTCAAATCGTAAAGTCAAATGTTTAAGTTTTCAATTGCGTAATGGCCTTAACCATTTGTAAAAAAATTTCCAGCATTAAAATGCTATTTTTTTTACATCAATAAACGTTGATTATCCAAGTAATTAGTAGTGCAAAATATGTGAACCAACTGATACCTGGGAAACATCGAAGAAGTCTGCTTTTCTCGAGAGCAGATAAAATATCGGCGTAAGCTCAACTTTTCCGTGCGACTGATCTAGTAGATCTAGTTTTCCACTCTGCTCTGCGTGATCGACGTACATGTGAACCAGGCATAAGGGAAAATGACAGACAAGGACGCACCTCTGATGGCGACGTGTTTGGAGTGGAGGAAGTGATGTTATGTTTCTATCATTCTCACAGTTATTAATCAAGAAATATTTCTTTTCCCGTAAGTTATATTCGAAAATATTGTATATACTGTGCTTTTGTCTTAAAGTAAACCTACCCTATCTCTAGGGACACCAGAATTTTCGCGGAAAGATTTCGCGACCATTTGTATTTTCTAAAACTTTAGCTCAGATCACCTTTCTTGATTGGCTGATCTGAAAGTTGCGCGTCTACGGTGTGTGCTCGCGAATCACAAACATAAAGGATCGGAGTTACTTAATTCTGATTGGTGCGCCAAGTAAGAAAATGTCTTCTCATAAAGACTCGTGGCCAATAAACAAATGAAAACTGCTGGTACGCCGGTAGACTATTGCAATATGGCAAGTGCAGGAATCTTTTCGCGGAATTTGGGGCTCTCTACCTATCTTTGAAAGGGAGGGAAATCATGCAAGGAGACATACATAGCGGCAGAGAGATGTTGGGCAGCCATGGACAGCAATTGGGGCCATGACTACCACCCTAAATGTACCTATGGTTAAACTACAACTAAGAAGATATTGGGAATAACTGGGACAGACCGTAAACACCCAATCGACAGAACAGAATTCAAAATCACTCATGCATTACACAGAAATTTGTATTCACACGCGCATGTGCAATAGCCACGGCCTTGACTGTCCACAGACAATACGTCGGACGTGGATGTGCGGGACTACCTCACGGCGGAACTCGGCGTCCAAGAGTACCGGGTCTCACCGATAGAGCGCAGTGAATGTATTGTTTACGAGCGCGCGGAGGACGTGCTGGAGGAAGGAAGGAAGGGGAAGATGCAAGGAATAGTGGAGGGGGTTGAGGGAGACCAGAGGAGATGGAAAAAGACCAGGACAACAAAAAACACTTGACTTCGCTCGTAACGGCGAAACAGTGCTGCCAACTCGAGGAGTTGGCACGTAACTATAACAGTTTTGCGTAACATTTGCGCATGTTTCTACTTAATTGACTACTCACGCTACACTGCAGTAAAAACTAAAAATTCTTCTCTTATGATGTTATCATTCAACAAAATTTGCGATAAGTCGTTCATACTTGAAAACCCTGACAGCAAAAATATATGCTCAATATTAGTTCTAAGAAACAATATCGAAATTCATTGAAAAATGTAATATTGGATGTAGTCATTTATATTTATCTCGAGTGGTGTAGTTTTTTTTCTTGGATTAGGACCTTTTTTGGCTCGACTTTGAAGTTTTGTTTCGATTCGATCAGCGGTCGAAAGTATTTAGCCCCTTATATACAACACAATCTCCGTATCAAGCGCTAAAACACTCTGCTGATTTTGTTTTACTAGTGCATAAAAACTCCTAATCCCAAAAAATTGAGAAAACGTACCATAATCAGAGAGAAGTGTTTCTATTTATTGGTTGCTTGCAACAACAGCCAAACCTGATGGTCAGAATTCTACAGCATATTACACAGAACGATCCGACTGATTTTGTGTTGATTTCTTACCGTTCACAGAAGTAGGTATGTACAGCTCGACAAACTTTAGCGAAGCCACGAACTGACGTTCTCCATCTCTCTCACACACGCCATCCATCCCTGCTAACACGCTTGCCTCGCTCGTCCAGCCAGTAGCGAGCAACACCATAAATCTTAAATTAATGTAGAAATGATCGGGTTAACGCATGGATCCTTTGAATAGGACTACGACATCTCCCTGCATGATACGACGTTTTGGTAAGCCGGCAAAATAAAACTCAGTGAAAGTAATGAAGAGTCATCTTATTTACTCTAAATAAACAATCTGGTTGAAATATTGCACCTTCAATTCGTCAGATAAACTGATGTAATATATAATTCAGAATACATAATTTAAGATTATTTCTTCTTCTTAAGTGCGATGAACGGATGGGAGCAAATAATGTGTAGTAATGAGTAGACATTTACTGAAACCTTACATATAAGCAATTTATAATTTTAGTACATGCTAGATCGCAGGTAAATTTGATTCTCATATGGGAAAGCGTATAAAGTTCCGCAGATCGTGAAGTCTGGTGAAGTTAAAAAACATTTTCTGTTATATGAAGGAAGCAGATCCATCGCATTAGTTTTCCTTTGCAACGTGCCACGGACTTGCAGAAACCCATACCGAAGAAGACATGGTTGACATTCTGAAGAGCATAGCCACACTAGCATGAGGGAAAGACAAAAGCACTCGTGTTATCAAGGTTATATCTAGGTAACCATAGTGGAATAATACACAAACCATATAAGCAACGAAGTGAAGAGGGAAGAGTGAAGAGATTTGGACGGCTCTTAACATCGAGGTCTTGAGAGCCGATGAGGGTGATTGAGGTGAGTATCGAGCAGCGCCGGAATGAAAGGGCGGGGGAAAGGGAGATCCCCGAGTAAAACCGCCGACCAAGCAACGAAGTATGTTCCTATACGCCACAATAATAAAACAAATATTTGTTCATAGTTGCTTCTGGACTTCTTAGAATATATTTTATCATCTATCGAGATACCACTCTGAGATCTTTCCCAATGTTGGAAACGTATTTCCGAAGAATTATCAACATCACTTTAAAAAATGTTTTGTACTATTACGAGAAAAATCCTTGGAAACCCAGTTGCCAAGAAAATCCTTTGTAAAACTACAATAAGTTTTCTTGTAAAACCTACAATACATATATTTGTAATATTTCAAATTATAGCCTTGTGTTACAATTTACATACGTGAGAAGTGTACAATAATTATTTTTCTTCTATAAACCCAATGTGATAAATTAATTACAGAGAAAAACTTAAAAAACCAAATTCAAAATATAATTTTTGAAAATAGAAATTCGCACTTCGCCAACACAGGAACTAGAACCCACGCCACTTGCACTATTAGCCTGCACCCTTAACCACAAGACCAACTTGACGTACGATCTAATCTCTTATTTATATAATAAATATAGCTTCATGTACAAAATATTAAGTAAGTTCTTTGATTAAGAAGAATACATTAATTTCATTTTAGGAGTTCTGTATATCTAGAAAACATTAACACTTAATGAGTAACACGGTCAGGTTTGATTAAAATTGTCGTTTTATTATGATCATTTGAGTGGTTTTAAGTGTTTTACGTTATTAAAACTTGCAATATGTTTCTTTTTGCATTCAACTACACTTTTTGCACAAACAGCTATACACGGCTTTACGTTGTTGAGTGTCCGCCATTTTGCTAAAGCTCGTGGAAACGGATCAGTATAGTACAAATATTTCTTGAGGTCTATTACAAACACGGCCCTTGTAATTCTACAAACGAGTATTTTTACAAGAGAAATCTTTGTACTGTTACAAGCATTTGTAAGAACAACAAACCATTTCTCAGTGAAAATTACAATTTTTTTACAGTACAGGTTTTACACTTAAAAATTTTCAAAAGGGGTACCTGTGAGGGTATCAGTTTTTGTAAGTCTGTCTGCAATTTGTCATGAACCGTCCTACGACCAGAAAACCAGAGCTAAAAATAATTCATGTTGTTTAGGTCCGTTTCGTGTAAAATATTTTTCATCTTCTTTTATACAACAATGAAGGCGATGGAGAAACTTGAAGGTATAAAGCAAAAACGGCTCTGTAGGAGTCAGGGTAGAATCAAAATTTTTCATAAAGGAGCTTAGGTAAAAATTCCATTCCTGATGTATCGTAAATTGTTCTTCGTAACTGGCTGAAGTGTGAGGGGGCGAAGGGGAAGTTTGGACTGTAAAATTGCAATGCTAAAATTGGTACCTGGATAAACTATTTCGCAAAAATAATTCTGAATATAATTTTAAATATATCAATAAATAAGAGTCGTGCTCAGCATTTACTAGGGTGTTTGTGTAAATCGCTTGCTTCTTAATAAAGCTGTACTGATAAAGGATACAGGACTTTCTTGAAGTTGAACCAGGTCACCGATCCTGTTTGCAAGGCGCGTAAGTTATGTTTTTAATAACACCACTTGGTTCTCTGAGTTGATACTACAAGGATAGACAACTATCCTCGGAAAGATCCGAACCACGAGTTAACGGTGTTAAGACCTCAGATCACGGACAAGGAGACTTAATGCAGTCCACGGCCTTCACTTCAAAGCCAGCGACTCAGGCAGAGCTGCCTTTTCCAACAGAGGCACGCTGAACTGATAATATAACGAATTAGGCCTATATATATTAGATAACTATTGTTCATTATACAACCATCACATTAATAATATCGATGATGCCGATAATATCGGTGATGCCGATAATATCGATGATGCCATCAACATCTCTAACCCCGATTACAATAACATCGACGATACCGAATCTCCGGTATAATTATATTTACTAACATTATGTAAAATTGGTATAATTTATTCTTGATACAGATAATTATCTACATATCGAAACACTAACAATCCTTTCCAGTAACCCGTTATGCTGCCGTTCCACCCATTGTCAGTAACAAGTAGGCTTGCAATGTTGTTCGTTGTATGGCAGTAATGGTAAACCGAACACTGAAAAAAAAAAAAAAAATGATTACTCGGAAAACTCCTTGCCTAAAAGTGCACGTATTTTAAATACACACTGAGTGTTATATTTTAATGTTGATAGACAGTAATGTAAACAAATTTTTAGTGGTTAAGACGTATTAAAAGTGCAATTTCCAATGTGGTTGGGAAATAAATGATCGTTACTCCATTTTCAGAGTCAATGAAATAATGTGTTTACAATAACGTATTTATGTTTCTGCGCATACGCAAACTGTCAGTCGATCGACGTATTAGGCATATGACGTCAGTTTTGTTTTGGCACAATGGTCCATAATGAATGGAAAGTATGTTTTCTAAAGTGTTCGATTTACCGTAGCCAGCTATTACGCTCAAAAATACTATAAAACACACTATAGAAAAGAGAATCTTTTTGCTTCAGTAAAGGCGACTTGAGATTGACGTTGACCTATATCCTCCTTGTGCCGATCTACAAGAATGCGCTTACAAGGAGCACTACCTCAATATTTGCTTAAACCTTATGTATGCAAACCGCTTCTGACACATGTTCAAAAAAGTAAATGACCAGTTTTATACAAAAACAAACTAGTGCGCTTAAGAGACCATGGTAATGTAGCGGATTTTCGTATGTGGGAATAGCCCAGGACAATGCCGCTGGTCGGCGGGTTTTCTCAGGGATATCCCGTTTCCCCCACCCTGGCATTCCGGAGTTTTTCCATACTCACCTCACTGCGCCATCATCGGCTATCAATACCACGATGTTAAGAGCCGCCCAAATAGCTTCACTCGCAATTGCTTGAACAACAAAAACGTCACAATAGAGTGACCGAATCCTGTGCATTCCAATCGAATCAACTTTCGCCTGCTCTATTTCCTCGCTCCTCCCATTAACGCGGCAGTTCAGAAATGAACAAAATCTTTAAATAACTGCTACAATAAATTTGATACTTAATGTTCGCCTCTCAAGAAGGTTTATCCTCGCACGATTTTTTGAAGGTCAGTCAACGAATGTAAACACTAACAACCTCAATCAGATAGACGGTTACGTTTGTCACGAAGAAACATATATATATATATATCTTCAGCAGTGATCGTTACTTAAGATTGTTACGGTAGAAGAGAACGTGGCGAACTCTGATCGTGACTTCAAACAGGCGTGTTCGACACTGCACGACACGTAGGTATGCAAAACAACATACTTTCAATAACTGGTTCGGAGAGAGGAGAGTAAACGAATGTCCCGGTGGTACTGGGTCTCTAGATATATTCATCGTTACTTCCAACGTTTGTGAAGCCGTTCTGAAGTTATACTTTCAAGTATCCCCCCCCCCCCTCGTGCAAACAAAGCTTTAAGCAAGCAAGGAGAATTTTCACCAAAGGGACAACACAACGCATTCATATGCACCCAATATAATAAGATTTTGCATGAGAACTATTTTGTATTAGGCGTTCTCAACACAACTATTTTTTCTCTCCGTTTTCATTCATATTAATTGAAAATTAAATTTTATAATTTATTCATGAAATATAAGTAAAAACCCAATTTAACTACAAAAAAATATTTTGATATTAAAAGATGTATAAAAGACTTGTGATACATGTACATACGTATTTAGGAAACAACCAAACACGTCATAGGGCCTACATAGGGTGGTTTTTCAAAGGTTCGAATCAATAAGTGTGGAGAAAATGCTAATCTATAGCCTACATGGTATAAAACAAAGTCACCCGGCCGCGTGTGGCTGTGTAATCCGCTAAGGCCTCTAAACTACTTGATGGATTTTGATGCGGTTTTCACCATCGTTTGAGAATTTCTTGAGGAAAGTTTAGGTACATAATACATTCATATTTAATGTAAGGATAGTAGAGAAATGTCGATGTTTTATATTTAAAAATTCGGAAAAGGCCGCTTTTCGGGCGCTTACGCTGACTAAACAGTAAGATGTACTCCAAAGTAAATATATAAAGGAAGTTCTCGCTCACTTCACATAAAATCTGAAACGCGACGAAAAACCGAGTAAATTAAACCCAAAATAAAGTAATTTGATAGATTTCAAGCAACTTTTTCAAGTTTCTACACATTTCATTTTTTGTTTCCCAAAATAAAGGAAATTCTTCAATTTTTCGAAAATGGTTGTGCAGGACTTTTTCAAGGTAGATACCTTGATAATTTAAGTTAAAATCAAGCAAATTAAGATAAAAACCAAATGAAATATTATGTTATTATTAATTATAGCTCATATTCAAAGTTCTACTAATTTTAAAAACTTCTTCTATACACACTAAATTTTCACCTAATTCCCAAAGTTCATATTTATCGTCAAAACTTTCTAAGACTGTTAATTGTAAGTTTTGTAAATTTGAATGAAATTTTTAAACCATTTTTTTCGAGATTTTCAGACCCATTATCTAATTTATAGGAAGGTGGCTCAAACGGCTACCACCCTTAAAAATGTTAGTCGTACTGCATGGAAACAAAGGCATTTTCATTTTTATTTATAAAGAAAGGAATTTATTAAAACAGCTCATCTATACAGCTCAAAAATTCGTAAAAGTTATTAAAAGATTAACTAAACCTCTTAAGATTTTTAAAAGTTCTAAACGATGTAACCATATAATTATGGGTCTTAAACTTTGTCTTAAACTATCAAAACATTTCGTTGATTTTTCCATTTATTAATTTAAAAAATTGTTATATCTTTAGTAATCATTTCTTTCAAATAACCATAAGTTAAATTCCTTTAAGTAATTAAAACAACATTACAAATTGTACCAGCTTCAATAGCTTTACTAAATCATCATTATTTTTTATATTTATTTTATCTTTACCTAGAGCTGTTTTTCTATATATACAATCAATGACACGTAAAGGTGTTCGATCCCAAAATGAATAGTAATTAATATCACCATCAAAGTTTACAGGTTTATAATAAAATTCATTATTTCTGCATATAGTATGTAGTTTTGTTTTTGAATTCCTAATATCAGCATAAGCAAGAAATTGTTTAAGACAAACACCATTTTAAATATCTAGATTCCAATATTCTTTTGGAAAAATTTCATTTTTACCATTTTTAACGTAAATATTTCTTACATCACAATGATCAAACATAGAAGCATGTTTATGCTGTTCAACACGATTTATTCTATTAAGTTGACAACCTACAGTTACAAAATCGGGCCTATCAAATTGTAAATTATTAAACTGGTCTTTTATATCAAAGTTAAAAACAGTTGATCCAGCAGGAACATAAAATTATACATTTTGATATCCATATGGTAAAGTATCTATTTTACTTTGTATTGTAATCATTTTGTTATCGCAAGGACACAATGCAGTTTTATTAACTTTGGTTGTATATTTTTTGTGCTTTTTGCTTCTTATAAAATTCATCCCCTTATATTCTATTTTCTCATCGAACAAACATTTTTTATATTCATCAAATGTAATTCTCTAGCTAATAACACACTTCTTTACACAGTTACCTCATTAATTTTCTATATTATCAACTCTTTATGCATACATTTTTGCCTTTAAACCAACAAATTCACGCATTGTTTTGCCATTACATTCATCTTTCATATATAATAAATCTTTTTTATTTATTTGAGGAATAATATAAATATTATAATTTGGATAATCACATATCAAATTAATCTAACATTGTCTTCATATCTTCACAAAAAAATCCTCTGTTTTTATTCTATAAATGTACGGATTGGTATATTGACAACATAATTCAATATTATCACCATGTTTTAGTTTCATCACTTTAAAATGAAAACCATACATCAATTCTTTTGATATGTCTAAAATTGATATGCCAACATAAATAGGCATATTTGATTTTCCCTGTGTTTTATTCATATGTATGGCTACAAGATTCTCATTAAATATAGTACTTTTCTTTCACAAACTTTTTCACTTGAAACCAGTCTTATATCCACTCTGTTTCTAATAGTATCCATTATTTTTACCAACCACAGAATTATTCATTAGTTCATAAAAATCCTTCTTAAAATCATTTTTTGCATTAGTTCTCATTGATGTATTTAAATCTATATACTTCTTTATCTAATCAAACTGATTAAACTTAAGTATCCTATATACTTTTGTAAGTTTTAATCCATTATTTATACATTGTTTGAAATTGTGATAGTGTATTACATACTTATGTTTTTTTTTTATCTTAAGTAGAAAATAATTTAGATTGATTTGTTTTTGGAACTGTTTTATTTTCAGGGCAAAATGGAGGATCTACATTCGAATTATACAATTCTTGTGGGTATTCTAAATCAACTTATAATATGTAACCATGATCAGAATCATCCATTAAATTTAATATATAATTTTGCCAAAACTCTAATTTAAATTCGGGATGATCATCCCATTGAAAACGACCACATGGTAAACATTACGACAACGCTCTTCCATATAAATTATTTGCATCAATATATGCTATATAATTAGAATCTTGTTTTGGATTAAAATCTTATAAATTTTTTATATTTGCTTTTACATATAATTTGCAACATTGTGATATTCCACCTCTAATTCCTCTTTATACCATTAAAAACATATAATAATTATTTAATAAATATAATGGTTGTTTAGGCATTTTAAATGTTGCATCCCATGATAATCCTGGTGCTGTAAAATACCATGCCGGATCTAAATCATATGCATTTATATATGTTTTTCTGAAATCTTCGAATATGACTAATAATAATAATACATCACTTTTTAAAATATAAATCATGATATTCGCCAAGATTTTTAATATTTAATTGATTCCATACACATCTTGCAGGTTCATAATCATCTTCACTTATATCAGTATCATTTAATTTGTTGCAAAATTTAATTTTTGGTGGAAGTTCTGTTTCTTCGAATTTCTTTCAACTATCTATATAATCATATGGATAAACACACTTTTTTATAACTAAATATACTTGATCTTTTGGAAAATGATTTAATGTATGTTTCATTTGACCTTTAGTTTAGTTAAATGGTAGTTTATCTAAACTACTGGCCATAAATTTAAATGTGTCTATAAATCTCATTTGTAAATTTTCTGTTTGTTTCCTAAAAGTAATAAAGATTTACTCATTATTTACAATTAAATATATATGTTTTCCATCATATCCTAGATTTTCAATAAATAAATGTACATCATATCCAGCTAATTATGAAAAAAATTGGAACAAAATGCGGTAATTTTAATTTTAGGATACACTTATTACATACTAGGTTAATGAATTTTCCAGTTAAATGATCGTGGTGATGTACTTTTTTATTGCCCTTCTAATATCTATGCTGACATATTGTACAATTTTTGGATTTATTATAAAACACAGTTTCTTCTTTTGTTTGGGGTGCATTGCTTCTTTTTGTTCATATACTTGCCCAATCTGTTCTACTTCCTTTTTCATACAACAAATAAACTCCTTATGTGAATTTGGACCTCGATATACAACTGGTGGTTTAAAAACACCATATTTACATACAATATAATAACAAAAACGAGAAGGTTCATGTAACTCATGCTTTATTGTGTATGATTAATTATTTAACTTTAGATCAATGTTATTTATTTGGTCATTAATAAGATAATATCTTTCTTTAAGTTCTTCTCTATGAAAACCATTATCAATATCATATTCAGTTAAAACAGGATATTTATGGATTAACTTAAATATTTTCATTTTTCTTGGGTTAGGTTTAGAAATCTGATATTTTCTTTAGAATTGATTCAAATTCAGCATATATTGCTAAAGGAACCTTCATTGTATGTTTATTATTTTTGAAATTTTTTTACTTCTGTTAGGAGGTATATTGATTCTTACTGATTCATTTTTAGAGCAGTCATCTACATGTTTATTTATTTTTTCATGTAATGTAAAGAATTGAAGACATATATCGCATATATAAGTTTTACCATCCTTATTATTTTTTGCATTGAATGCAACCTCGATAAATCTGTTGTCCAACAGTAATGTGAGTTTTTATTTTTGTTGAAATAAAATAAATTTACGTGTTTTTCCTTCTTATATTTTATAAGCGTTAATGGATATAGCATGGATTTCTTGCCTTCAATAAAGTATATATTTATAGATTTATCAGTTTGAGTTTCTATTTTTGGTATATTATCTATTTTGATTGGATGTTCATATTTATCTATTAATTTACCATTATTAAGTCACACATTCTTATATTTAGTTACTCTAGCTGAAATTTGTCTGCTGAAAACAGTACAGATTTCATTGCCCAAATGAAACATTTCTGATCTTCATTTTTCATGTTAAATTATGCTTTTTTATTATTAATCTCCTACTGGTGGATCAATATATGATGCTACATTTAATGTATTATACTTATTTATTGTTCATTGCTTTCCAATTATTTTGTCTAATGTCCACTCTGAATCTCTTTTTTGAAATTCAGATAAATGTGTAAGTAATTCCTGTTTTATTATTTTATAAATCTTCATTTAATATTATATGATTAAATTACTGAAATGCAAAAGAAAAATCTACTTGGTTATTTTACAGCTTGTGACAATTATTATTTTTAATTGTAGTGTCTTTTAATTTTAATATTATTTTAATTTTGATATTATTTTAATTTTATGATTATTTTAATTTTGTTGTAATTTTAATTTTACTTTTAATTTTTTAATACTAGTTTTTCTTTTAAATAAACACAAAATGGAATTGCTGTATGCCAAGTTTAACAATTCATATGAATTGACTAAACTACTAGACCTAGAAAAAAAGTATGTTGCTACCGCATTTAAATTTTATGATTCTAAGTTTGAAAAAAAAACTTGTATTCTAGATGGTAAATATAAAATTACTTTACCAGATCGCTATGTAAGCATGTTTGATAAAAGTGCTTTAAAACTAATAAATGAGAATAAAATTTTTATAACATAAAAATTTAAAAGAAATAAAAAATGGAAAATCTATGCACGTTTTAGAATTGTCTTAAAACATATAAATTCTATTAATTTGAATCTATCAATCATAATTTTAAATATTTTATTTCATTTCAGCTTAAAGTTAGCTGTTTTTTTAATTAGTGCAAATCCTGCATTACCATTTTTCGAAAAATTAAAAATTATTCTTGTTTTTGGATTAAAATGATATGATTTTAATCTAAATTTGCTTGTTTTTGAGAAACGAAAAATGGAGTTTGTGGAAACTTGAAAATGTTGCTTGAAATCGATAAATTTACTTGATTTCGGCTTTAATTTGCTCGATTATTAGTCAAGTTTCAGTTTTTATGTGATATAAGCCAGAACTCCCTTTATATGTCTACTCGCGAAATTGCCGTACTACAGAATTGTAGATCTCAAAATTAAACATTTTCTTCTTTTAAAATTTGATTAAAAATAGGGGTTCACTTACGAATACTTTGTGTACAGCACAGTATTAAACCTATATTTATTACCTTAAGCATTTAGTGTGCACTCTAAATCTTAATCAGTGAGAATTTCACTGTTTCAATCAGTCAAACGTATCTGACTGGCACATGTCAGTTTAGTGAATTTAACTGATGAACCAGTGAAAAAATGCCATATTTATTTATTCACTGATGGACAAGTAAAACATCTGAGCAACTTGCTACATCTCTAATTATTTTTGACTGATGTATCAGTGAAACTGTGTTTAAAACATAGTTTAAAAATGGCCGCCCGCTAAACAACGTGTATCAAGTGAAGTACCATAGCAACGAATAAACGAATATTTGTAAATGGCACCCGAGCGAGGTCAGTGCGGGTCGCTAGTAGACTACACATCATTCAGTCAATGTATGCGTTTACAAACGTTTGAGAAGCAGATTTTCCCCTTAAACCGAGCTATGTGGCGCAGTGGTGAAACTTCGGATTCGCATTTGGGAGGTTCTGGGTTTGAATTCCGGTCCGGCCGTTCTGAGTTCGGTTTCCCGTGGTTTCCTAAAATCACTCCATGCGAATGCTAGGGTGGTTCGTTATTACAACACATTGTCAATTCCTTCCCGTTTCTTCTTCTCCTCTGAGAAACATGCTCTGTCTCTGTAATGACCTCGCTAACGAAGAGACGTTAAGACTTTTTCTACCTATAGGCTGTTCACAGTAAAGTGAGCCCCTTTGAAATCAACATTAGAAAAAAGTCACTGCTCCTACCTCCACATGTTTTAACGGTCGCACTCAGTGATATGAGCCCAGTAAAGTTGGTAAACGATGGATGGAAAGTAGTTCCATATCTTAACGTCGAATAAAAAGTGTTAGTAAAAGTGTTTGTAGAATATTTACGTTTATAATAATTTCACAGTTTCACATGACCGGCGCATGAATAAAGTGATGAGGCCCATGACAATATTTATCTTACATAAGGTGGAAGAATATACAACATGCATACAAGTAGATCTTAAGCAGGGCTTTTAAAAGTGCTAATTTTATCATGAATAACCTACATCAACATTTTCCTTTAAATTTATCACTGTAAGAAATGCGTAATTCTACACAAAATGTATGTGGCAGAAGAGTTTCCACCAAAGTCAGTGTAAATTCTCACCAACCATGTTTATGAGTTTACTTTGTTGTTATAGCAAAAATGTCCTTGAAACAGGTAAAATAAACAAGCCACTGTTCTTGTATTAATACGAGCTGTTGTGTCAAAAAAACCAGTAATAGAAGAGATAAAGTACTTTTTAAATTCTTGTGTAATCTTATACTACGGGAGGTGTAACTTTTTAGTTTTTCCAAAAACTGAACACACAAATTATGCTATAGTAGGGGCAGCATATACCTCCCACGAATATAAAATCTGCAAAAGTAGCAAAAGGGATGTTTGACTAAATTTGTGTTATCATTCTAACTATTCTCCTCTCTACACTCATACAGCCCTTCTCACTCATGTGTTGTGATTGGTTGTTGGCTGTGGGGGTACCCGTTTATTACGCAAAGCACCCAAGCAATATGTGTGGGCCTTTGAAATATTTTTTTCAGGGTGTGTGGCCATTCCTTGTTTCGAAACCCATACAGAGTGTAATTACATGTAATTGCATATTTATTAACTGTGTAGTTAGTAATTGTATAATGAGTACGTACCGAGACTAAGTACACATGTTTATCCTTCGGCTACCGAAACACAAGTGACGAGGTTGGATGGATATGGATTAGAGAGGGTTGAGGAGTTAGTCCTTGGTTTGACTCCCAGTAAGGCTAATTAAGTGTAATTAGATATTAATCGCATAATAAGTAATTTCATAATGACTAAGTTTGTAAGTATGCATAATGAGTAATTGGACATAAATGCATAATAAGGTGTACATGTAATGTATAAGTACCGAGGGTAATAATGGACTAAGTACATGAACCGAGAGTAAACACACCCTAAGTACACATCGTACCCCGGCCACTGGCCACTCGCAACTGAGCTGAGAATCGTAAATATGATTATAATATACCTCTGCCATGCTGGAATGGGAGCCAAGTGTACACCTTTGTTTCCGAGAGTGAACTGATTGTATTTCTCTCCGCTGCCACACAGAGCAGGACGTTTCGGGAAGGGGGTTGGGGGGGGGGGGGCACGGACAGTTACTGTAGGGACGAAAAAATCCAAGGGGTGTAACCACTATATTGGTTCGCTATAGTGTATAAGGTGAAATTTTATTTTAAAAATTCTTACTAAATGTTTGACGTTCAACCAAGCCGCTTCGGTCCGGGTGACAGCCGGCCTTATTAAGTGTTAATAGTTTGAATGTATATCAATGTCGGTCCATGTGATGCGACCTGCATTATTCAATGTTAGTAGTTTGAAAGTATAACAGTAACATTAACGAGTGAGTGGCGAAACACCAGCTGGCGTGAAGCATTGCTGGTCAAACAACTAAAAATTCGACTTTTCAAGTTCATGGCTCTGCGAGGCTTTCAAATTCGTGGCTTTGCTGGGGCGTATTACCTGTCATGGGCTCCTCCCGATGCCAGCAGCTAGGACCACGGAATTACATTAATTCTCAACCTTCATTTTCCCTTTTCAAGGGAAAAGGTAAGCGTGAACCAGGGCAATTGTTATCCAAATTGCTATTTGAAATGATCACTCGTATATTACACAATAATAGCTTATGGAAAAAAAAACATTAGTTACATTAGATATTGTGAATGAACTATCATTCCTCACTAAAGTCTATATAATTTATTTGTATCTAATGAAATAAAATATGTGTACCATTTTCTACTTCAACAGTTGCGGGAAGATCCCGATATTATTTCATATCTATGGTGTGAGAACTGCCCCTAGCAGTACCTGAAATGGTCAATAATATATTCGTGCGTCAGCCACACACAAGAAGAGAATGTATGGTGCATTAAATGGAAGAAATAGTGCAACCCACACAAGCTTGTGATGTGCTGGAAAATTTATCTTTTACCTCAGAACCACCAACAGAATTACCATAAGTGGTTGTAAATAACAATTTTTTTGTACAAACACTATAGTTTAAAAAAGGTAATTTTTGTGTAAACACTCTAAGTATTATTTTTTAAAATGTTTGTTGTTTGCAAACACTATAAGTGAGAAATATATTTTTGTGGGTAAACACTGTAAGTCTTAAAGAATGTTTTGTTTGCGTGGAAGGCTTTGAAAACTCGTATGACATATCACATTAATTTATTGTAAAAGAATTCTCTATACCATGGTTTAATCCATCACCAGAGTTACAAAGTTAGTATCGCTTACAGACATATGAAGTTCATAATATAAAATGGGATTCTGGAATCATTTCTTATGAACATAGATTTCAATATGTAAATGAAGCACTTAGTCCAGAAAACCCACTATACATTTTAGGTAAATCACAAAAGAAAGTTGTAAAATATTACACATATAGTGAAATAATTAATATCTGAAGATACTATGCATTTAACAACTTTAATGCATTAGTAAAACACTATTCTTGTAAACTACATACCTGTTCAAAATCAAGGTTTTTTTTCTCAATGCAAAAGTGAAGCTTTACATGAATTCATGTACGATAACCCTTCATATGTCTAAAGAAAACTTAATAAAAAGATGTTTATCCATTATACTTTTGTATACACAAATATGTTTGAGGAAATTGTGTTGTAAATATTCAATCATGTGGTAAAAAGAACTTCATGATCTTTTATCTATTAAGAACGTAAGAGTATGTTGCATTTATAGTTTAGTAAGAGCAATGTATGTCAATCACCACGTGATATTATTAAGAGCAAATGCTTGTAAGAATATTTTTTGTACATAACGTATCATTTTACTTAAAAAAAATCATAATTAATGTTTGTTTTATTAAATAAATATATCCACCCAATGTTTCCTTTTTTCCCTTGTATTAATTTGCTTGAAGATATATACACAGAGAACCTCTATCACACACAAACACTTTGCAAGTATAAACATTATTAAGGACTCTCTCTTCCGTATAACAACACCCAATTTCTCTTTCACTTGACGCAAATAAACACAAAGCACTGTCTTATAGAAATATGTTTCCCATGAGATATTTCTGCAGAAGTATGATGAAACAACCAAATGTGTAAGTAGGTCATATTTAAGATTTAAACATAATTCTCTAATAAAAAATGTTATAAATTTGGAATCGTATAAACAGTCTACAATAAAATATAATTAAACTTATTGAAAAATAATTTACATTTGAAAAAAGATTAAAAAAATAAATAAATTCCATTTAAAAAGAATTAAAGTTAAAGAAATGTAAAGACTGTATATAGTATCTAAAAACATCTCTCCCCGAGCCACTGTGCTAATAAATGCACGCATCATGGCATTTTCTTACCAACAATATAGCAAGAAACAAACCCTCTGTATGTGGGTTGGAGCTGGGGTGGGTGATGTTGGTGAGGTGGGTGATGGAGGCGAGAGGATGTCAGAGGTGGGGTGGGTGATGGAGGTGAAATACAACTATGAGTCGAGATAAGGGTAAGAGGCAGACGAGGAGGTGGGCGACCCACTGAAATCAAGGCTAACATCCCTAACTTCAGGGGGACTCTATTCCTCTTGCGATGTGGGTGAGACAATGACTTGACTGGGGAGAGGGAATGAAGTTAAAGACGAATGCCCCTCATCATACAACTTACACATGGTGTTCTTCATATGTCTTCAAAACACAGAAACTCCCCCAAGTCCCAAGTTAGAGGAGTGTGCTGTTCTACGAGGTCTTCATCTTATGTTACTGCACCCTTCGTTGGCAGAGAGTTGGGGGAAGGTCCTGGAAAGGCGGTGATGCTGGGAAGTACACCATCATCCTCCGTATACTGGGCGATGCTCATCCAAGTGGGAGCATGTACACACAGATCCAGGTCTTGCAGCTCCCGCAGACATGGTTCCCGCCAACACAGCACCCTCTGAGATGACTCCTTCTCCCACATTGCACACAGGTACAGGGCTGTCTCCTCAGGTAACGACGATGTAGATGCCACACCGTTAAAAACAGACAAATTTTCATCAACCTAGTCTATACCCATAGTGAGATTGAGCAGATGCTCAGACAAGTTCTTCATAATTTTCCAAGTCAGATTCTAAATACAAATTCAATAACTTTCTAAATAATAATTCAAATAGACCTTGGTCTGCATCAACCACATACTCGTCTATTTGCATTTTATCTCCTGGTAAAAATGTAATGATTGGATCCAATCCCCGAGGAACCAAATATTCCCGTGCCGATATACACCATATGTCGTATCGCGAGTAGGCAACATACTGTTCAAAGGTAAATATTTACGAGTTAATTTAGAAAGTTTACCAATTACTTGTTTTTTTTTCTACAAAGATGTTTCTAACTTAATTTCCATTAGTTTATCATTCGATGTACTTATCGCTGCATGTATAGTATCCAACCTGGAGTAAATTGCTTAAATATATCTTAATTTAAAACATCCTGCTCCATTAAAGTGCATTTTTCTAGAAAATATTTTACCTTCACAGCTGTTACAACATTATGTAATTCCGGAATCGACTCAGACATTTTGCATTAATTCTGCACATATACATTGCGTATTTATATACAGCATATACATTGCATTGGTTTACTAGTTGGAACATTTTATCGACAATTCTGTGCCCTTTCTATTATATCTACTTTATTTAAGATACCATCTATTTTACTTGCAATCCATGTTCTCAAATCATTAAAAACAATGCTTATTCGAGTTTTCACATCCTCACTTTGCTTTTGTAAGTGTGTGTGAGTAACTAAAGACATTGTTTTGCTACTTATTTCCCCACTTATAAAACATGCTGTCTTTCATTATCTCTTTAATTTGTGATTTAATAATGGTGTTAAAAATTACATTAAAATCACTCATTACGCAATATAAATATTATAGTATTTTAATATTTTTCATACCATCCAACATCTTCACTATATTCATCAAAAATAAAGTTGTATTCTTATAAACATTTTTATCCCCTTCACTTAACTTTGTTATTTTGTTGTCTATTTTAGCCATATGTGTTTTCAACATGTCTAATGACATAGTGTTTAAACTTTCAAAAAATTGTTTATTTGCCTCATTGTTATCTTTCATTGGCTCGCCAACATTACCTAATATATGACCATTCAAATCACAATTTCCATTGCATGTTTTGTTTAAACACATACTGTAATGGGACCCTCTTATACCACCATGTCCAAATTTTTAAATACTCATTCTTAGTCAGGAACAAAGAAACTATCAAAACTACAACCGTATCGTCCTTCTTATATCGAAAGTGTGGTATAATTACAACAAAACCAAATTTGTGTAATGTAGCCTAAAATGGGCTTGTTGTAAATATGTTGTAGATTTAAAGTATCACTCCTGAAAACTATTAACATGTTTGCATTATCTAGTGAATTATGTTTTCGGATTCCAGCATAACCCTGTAAAAGAGAAAAACAGTCAATGTGAGAATGTCTGCTGAAACTGAAATAATTTTGAATCCCCCCTTGAGGTTCACTCCATACATCGTCAAAAATAAACCTCAAATTATATAATGCTACACTCTGAGGTAATATTTAATCGTTTTTAGTGAATGGGAAATAACTCATTCCTTCGATCGAAGATAGAATTATCGCTAATCACTTCTATTTGTCCTGTTGCAATGTTTTCATAAACAAATACATGTTTCCAGAGCTAAGTCCATTTGGGTGTTCTAAAAGGGACATTATCACACACGTTTTACGGCAAGAGGAAGGTCTAGTTATTATACATCATATATTTGATGGTAAAAGCATACCACGTTTTTGCGTTTCTTCAATTGTTTTCATTCTTAGTTACAGTTACTGAAAGATGCATGCTTTGTTTATAACTTTCATACTAACAAACAGTAATGTACTAAACATATATATACATATATATAATATATATAGGAATGTGAACAGTCTTAAATAATGTATCGTGTTATATGCATTAAAAATTTAGCGGAGTGTTAAACATACTTATTAATTATCTTCCATTTGAACTGTATTTGCCAAAACATAATTATTACGTGCCAGGTACACGACTGGCAAAACGTTTGGCTGATAATGATCACGGAATAAATGTTGTAGATGAAGCTTGTAAACATAATGATGTAACGTACGTGCAAACAAACTATATAAAAATGTCATATTGCAGATACGTATTTGGCTGAGAAAGTAGAATAATTAGAAACTGCACTAGTGCCATGACTGGTGAGAAAATCGGGGCTTGGGTGGTCGGGAAAGTTATGCGAGGCAAAGTTGAAAGAGGAATAAGGCATCACAGAACTAAGTGTACACTGTCAAGTAAAGTCAAAGGGAAGAAAAAATGTAGCTTTCTCTTCTTGCTACTATTTCCCATTCCAAGCGCCCTGGGGACCCTAATGGTGGGGCTTTGGCAATCAGTATAGCAGTTACACAAAAACCTGTAACCCAACAGGGAAATGTATTTTTTTTCTGCCATACAAAGTGGGACAAGGATCTTTGAAAAAAAAAAACCACGATGAGGGAACAAACAAAGAAGATCGTAGGTAGTCTTCTAAAGTGCCCAATCAGCACCAGAAATATTATTGTGTTTGCCACAAAACTTAAAATTCATTACTTTCACGATGTGTACATGAAAAACCGAGATACATCATTATATGTTTCCAATACAACTGCCAAAATAATTTAAGAGCAGATAGATCATTATTCGACCATTGCAATGTTAAAAACATTAAACTAATTTTTAATTGTCAAATTACCCATACACAGAATTTAACATGCATTTCACGAATGGCGAGTATCCTATGTGCTACAATATGTATGAACAATCCCAAGAGAAATATTATTATTTGAATGACAGCGAACTAATATTAGACCCTGAAACCTTTAAGATTAGGGCCCCTTTGTTCATGTTTGATGTTAGGAAACAAAATGATTCTGTAAGTAACTATGTTATTGATTCGCATATTGAAATATGTGTGAATGCAAACAATCCCTAAAATACTCATGTTTATGAATTAATAATTAACAATAGATTAGAATATTATAATGTTTGCAATACGTTAGTTAAGGTATTAATATAATTGTGTCTTCAGTATACGGCATACTGTCATCGAGTAAACATGTTCTGTAATTTTCAAGGTTCCAAGAACCAAATAGGTATATTATTAAGGATATGTCTATTAACAATACACACAACCATACAACTGTGTTCACATACAAAAAATCTTTTGAGTGGAAATGTTTAAGTCGGAAGTATAAGCGAACCAACACTTGGGTTAGAAATATCATCATGGTTTAGTGTGGGAGAGTGGATATATGGAGTATGGGCACATACAGTATATTTGCAATAAATATCTCAAATATGAGGAGGTATTCATGTGTGGAGTTAATCAAAAACATATTCTAGCAAGCTTATGGAGTGGTAAAATAATATACATACAGAAAGAGTTTAAGTGTCCACATTCAAATAGTTAGGTGAAATGTATAGATATAAATCACCATTTATTTCTGCAGGTGAAAAGTTTAAATTATTTGCTTAAATGGGCATTACTGATGGAGTGGTGTAAAGAGGGGGATACCCCGATGCAGGTGTAAATACAGGTCGAATCATGATAACATTTCAGTGCAATGTAGGATGCGATGGAGTAATTTAATCCTTAGTTCACGTATGGGAGTATTCTACTGTGATATAAAAAAGTTTGGTTTAGGGTTGGTGAGAATACGCCGCTAAAGATTCAAATGTGTAATGGAGAAGAATATTGGAATTTTTTTGTAATTACTCCAGCATACATGCATGAAGATGTCAGAGAATGTAATGGGTTTGAGTGTGCAGTGTTTAATTTGCGGCCAGACACAATATTACCATATTATTTAAATGAACTAGTGAATGAAGTACTAGATTAATATATCTCGAAACTTATGTCATATATGCAAATAAAATATATGTTTCAAAGAGACTGCATACCTATAATCTGGACTGAAAATGTAACAAAATAGCACATGTAACTGAAATCCACGGTAAAAACCAATGGTTAGTCTCGCCTTGCGGTACGTGCAAGTTTGAGAAAGCAAGTCGAATGATTTTAGTTTCAAATAAAAAATTCCTATATGGTTCCCATCCCATATATACATACATATAGACAAGTGCTATCAGAGCTTCAGTCATTACTAAATAAGTATGGTGTGCATTTTCACCCCAGTAGGTGACTACAAAGTGTTGCAAGTAGGATATAGATGAGTTTATTCTGAATTGTATGAGAGTGTTGTGCAAGTTCAGGTATGTAATGACATTGAACATTGGTGTTATACTTTTGATTCGTATCAAGGCATTAGGTTTGGCGGAGGAATTGACTGCGAAGATTGTGTTGTGCGGTACCTGAGACCAGACAGCGATTTTCCATGTTCGCTACACGACTTGATCATAGCCAGCTTTAATGAAGAGATTGTGGAAGTATGTGGCAACGGGAAAATCACCTACGAACTTACCCGACCCAACTGTGGGATCAACATCCATTGGAAGGTAGTGTGTGATGGGGATATCAACACATTTATTTTCCAACAAGGAAATATCTCATTTCCATGTGTATGTAATTGTTGGGGAAATGAAGTTGCCAACTTTCATCCCGATTAACTTTGCTAAATGCAAGAATGAAGTTTCATCCGAATGGCAAGTACTCTCTCATCGAACATGGTTATGAGGTATCAATTACATAATTCATTTAAGGAAATTTGTTAGGACAATATACATGTACATATGGTTCTGGTTTCATGTTAACAAGCAATAAACCATGTGCTGTATTGTAACCAATCGACATAGTTCTAATTGTTATGTTAAATTCCATATTTGATGGAGAAAGCACAGAACGTAAAATGTAAAGGTAAACACAAGTTATAGTAAAGAAAGATGACAACATAATATTTACAGGTATCAGTCATTCCAATACTTTGAACAATGTAAAGTCCATGTTTTTCAGGCTGTAAATGTGTTTGGGTATTTATTGGTTACAGGATGTGTAAATGTTTTGTGCATATTTTGTAGGTAAAGTAAAGTTCACCCCACAAACTTCCTTTGATCACGGTATAGGATGCTAGAGGAAATTAGTGATGAATTTAATTTCTCATATATATGTATTGAAAGAACTAAATGTAAAATTAATATTACCAAGTTTTTATATGCTTATTGCATTGTAAACTGTTCAGTTTTTGAGAAAAAAATTAGTAATTGTGTATCAGGCTTAAGTTGGCATTCATACCACAGTGATGGCGATTTTCATCCCAGCAACCCATATGTTAGCATTACTCTGGGTAAATCGACGGTTGAATATGCATACTGGGGTAATGGTTTGCTTAGAGAGTTTACTGAAAGTTGTAACTCCATTTTTCATTTTCGGATTATGCTTTACCCATTTCAAATGAAAAGTTATGTGAGTTAATTCAATGTATCGACATACACAAATTGCCTGCAAGTGTTGAAGTTTACTCTCACTTCTTGGAAACATATAAAAAACCTAGTACAAAATATAGTGTTGCATGCTCCAGAATGCACTAAAGAAGTTTGTATGCAAACTTATGATGAAAAGCTTAAACTAGGTCGAAGGAAAAGAAAAATTTGCGAAACTTTGTCGTCTCAAGAACAAGATATTCAAGAGATGGTGAAGCAATGTGTTAAATCAATATTTACTGAAATTGTAAACAGTCTGTAAGTTCTTGAATGTTTAAGCAAAGTTTATTGTTAAAAGTGTATGTCAAAGTGTAGTGTCAAAAGTGTATCGTCAAATCGTAATGTGAAAGTGTAACAGATAAATTTTTTATATGTGTTTTTATAAATATAATAGATAGACTAAAAACTGAATTTTGTTTTATGACTTAATGTCTCCTTTCCACGTGCATGATATCACTATAATAAGAAACTTAATGTTACATTTTTTTAATGAAAGCATGATGTTAACACTAAAATTAGTAACTTCATGTTACATTTGATTACAGTTTGTAACATGATGTTTCACACATAATGTTAAAACACGAAACTATTAATGTATTGCTACGAAGTAAAAATGTAAATTTCATTGGGGAAGAATTGTACATTATAACAGCCCTTCAGTTTCTGTCTGAAACTACGGCCTTACCTGAATTCCGTCCCCCACACGAACGAAGAATTTAGAGGCCCCTCGCGTCCTTTTAAACCCGTGACACTACCTAACTTCTCCCCCACGTGTTCCGGGGCGGCTTCTTTCGCCCCAAACAGATAGCTTTTTGCTCCCATGTGAGGCAGCAGTGTTTCTTGTACCAACGGATGGCTTTTTGCCCCCACATGAAGCTGCATATTTGTAACCTTTACTCATTACATAAACTTTTCTAACCTACCCCGCACTGTCTTTTTAACTCGGTTACTAGGTCCTTTGGGGTGAGGCGGAGTGTATAAAAGGTGAAACTCATCCTTTCTCTGTCAGTCTCTCTCTGACTCTCAAATCGAGAACATCTCTCCGTGCATCTTGGTGTAGCAGGTTTACCGGGGAACTAAGAATCCTCCGCAGTCGGACGAACCACCACCACATGGGGTTGCGCAATCTCTGGTTATAGTAGCGAGCGGAGCTCAGTCTCTCATCAGCTCTAGATGTATGAACATCTCTCTGTGCTACCTATATAAGTAACTTTACCGGAAATCTAAGGACCCTCTGCGCCGGACGAAACACTGGCTGAACCAGTCTCGTGAAGTCCGGTGTTAGTAGCAAGCAGAGCCTGGTGTTATGGTCCTGTCGACTTGTGCACAGAAGGTTAAACAATTTTAAAAGTAAGTTATATTTTCTTATTTTCTATATTTTTTAATATTAACGTTTTTTTAATAATAGTATATTAAAAATAATATGTAAACCTTAATTTTTTTTTTTATAAATTTTAGCTACTTGTTTTTTTATATTAAAATGTTTGGGGCACTCTGGTAGAATGCTAGGATCAAATGTGGAGCATCCCAAGTAGGATTTTCAGTCCCTTTTAGAGCAAATGTTTAGATACTGTATTTGGGGGGAGCGTGTTTATAATGAAGTGTTTAAAACAGGGTGCCTAGATACACATAATTGGTGTTAGGTATAGTCCATTCACAGATTATTCGAACATTTTAACCAAAACCTTTGAAAAATCACCCCATGTATTACATATTAGGTCATTTCCTAAATATACTATGTATCAAGCGCTTCATACCTCTTTAAACACAGATGTACCTTATTTTTTGTTGAATTGAAGTTTTGCCTATATTTCATTTATGAATTATAATATTTCTCTTATAACAAACATGAATAAAACTGAGAAAAATTTATGTGGGTAGCGCCTAGTCATAAATAGTTCTAATTAAAAATGATACTACAGCTGAGTGTGCAGGAAAGCTGTGTGGTTCCTCTACTGTAATTTTCTAAACTTAGTTAAGCTTAGTTTGCACAAGGTTGTGGAATATCCTGGAAGTATAACATTTGCAGAGCCAAGTGTGATGTAACCATGAATGGATTATACACATAAATATGCAGTAGAAAAATCCAAGCGATAGATGCAAGACTTGGATGTATTTGATATCATCTTGTTGTTAATAAATATTCATTTACGCATCTAGTCATTGTAAAAGTTTGAGATGTGTGTCTCAATTTTCTACTAAATTCCCCCCCCCCCAAATATTACGTACCTGTTTGATCAAGAAAACTGCATAAAGACCGAAAGAAGATTTACCGTTCGTGAACTTTAAAACATGTCTGTGAGAAAACATTTATGTATATAACGTAAGCTACAAAAACTTTTTACCTTAAATTATTATACGACTAAACTATTTTTCATATCCATCTTTGATTCTGTGTAGAAACGTTTCTTGTCGACGGGAAAAAATAACGAACATGGCATAGCACAGATAAAACACGCCCTTCTTGCATCATGGACTCTGAAAACGAGAACACAGGTGTTTCGCACAGGTGTTGCCGTGTGGCATTGCCATCACTAACGGCAGGTGGCGCCATTTCCGCTATGTGACAGTTGTGATTCAAAAATTATATACTGGTGGAACCTTCCACGGTTCCTGATTCGACAAGAATTTTGCTGTACCTCGATAGGGGTTATTGTAAGATTTCTTTGTATAAATACTCCGGAGACGGCCTTGGAGACCAGACATGGATAGCCTGGGGTCTCCGAATTAAGCTAAGTATTTGAGCAAGTTAATGTTGTAATTCAATAGAGTAATGGCCCATCCGGCCTGAAAAATAAAATATAACTGATGTCATAATTGTAGGCGCTTTAGATCATGGCGCAGTTTAGTCGAAATTCATGCATTGCCTATAAATCGGCATTTTTTAAATTTTGTGAATTTTTAGTATTTGCCGAAAAATAATTTGAGAAATGAACTCATGCAAAGGAGAGAAGGTTTTACCTAAGTTGTTTTATATTGGTTATATGTTTGACCTTTTATGGTTAATTTGAGTCCTTTATGGACTTTATGCTAATATTATGTCAAGCTACGTAGGTGAAAATGATCTTTTCGTGTTTTATATCCATACGCTAGTTAATTTCGTCAAAGTTTCATTGTATATGGGTTGGACGGCTTTTTAATAGGAAATAAAAGTTGCAGTATGCACTGTCGTGCATACAGATATATTGGACAGTAGTAACTTTAAAAATAGTCTATGTTAAAGCTTGAGGCTATTAAATTTAGCCACGTGTCGTGTGCATTTACATTGAAATTTAAGATTCTCACTTTTATCCATGTGATACAGCTTAAAAATATAATTAAATGAATTTAAAGGTGTGCACATGCGCTGGCGCACCAAAAAATGAATTTGTGACTCCAGTAACTTTAAAAATAGTGCATGTTAAAGATTGATGGTGTAAAATTTGGCCACGTGTCGTGGTGCACCTATATAGGAAGTAATGGTAGTAATATAAGAAATTGTAGTACAAAAAAATTATGCATGTTGTTAGTATTTTGTATGATGGAAATGTGAATAATGTTTGCCACACATTTTGAGATAAGTAAAAATCATAATCCAAGTCCAGTGTTCTTCTTTTTAATAATTGTAGTTTGTTTTGGGCAAGATTGCAGGTTTACACTCCTTTGAAGTTTGAATTGAGAAAGGTTTTAAAATACATAGTTTTTCTTGCTTGAATTTTGGGCAGTGTTATGCCCCTTTGCCACGTCCTTGGGATAAGTGTGTCACAAGTTCAAAAATGATTGTATTTATACAATAACTGTGTGTTAATAAAATGACAACAGAGTACCAAAATGTAAAATGGAGTAATTTAATACTTTGCATTGATGTGTTTATACACTTTATTTTAAATGTGTAATTTAAAACCACCGATAATTTTTTATTCGGCGTAATTTTACAGAATGAGAAACAACAGTAGCTAAGAACAGAACTAAGTAGCTGCTTCGAAAGTGCTCAGTTTACCGTAAACATCCTCTACCAGTTTGGTTCTGAGACGCTACACCGAATCGACAGAGATCACAACTTCCTGCCAAAGGTGATGTTTTCCGATGAAGCTACTTTCCATGTGTCAGCCGTAGTAAACTAAGGTATAGTGTCTGCAATTGCGGGTCTGAGTGAGCGCGTCACGAAGCAGGTAAGAGACAGCCGGATTACGACACGTCGGCGTGGCCTCATTTCGACATGATTACCGGACCTCTTATCTTGCGGAAAAACCATCACGGGTTCTCATTTCTGCTGCACCCTGCAGCTATAGCTTATACTTTTCCTCGGGTGGAATACCAATAGAAGAGCGCCCCACCTCACTGGTCACTTGATCTGCGGCGAGTTCTGCAATTTAAAAAATAACGGGTAAATTACCTGACAAGTGTAAGGTAATATTCGCAAACTTGTGGGGGAAACATAGTTTTCCTCACAGGTTAGGTAAAATTACCACACTCTGTGGTGAAATTCACGTACACGGTAGTGGAAAATCCCATACATGGATGGGGAAATTACCTTACGACGAGTGCAACTCTTCAGCATTCTCAACAGCTTAGTGGGGGGGACGGGAGGATGAAACTATCCTGTAACACACTGATATTCACTAGCGCTGTGACACTGTCGCCGTGGTGTAATGGATAGCTCATCTGCCTAATCTGCCAAATTTAACATTTTTTTCTCAACTGTTTTGATTAGTTTTTTTTTTTTTTGTGTT
The DNA here is from genome assembly GCA_029891345.1 of Dryococelus australis. Taxonomy (NCBI): domain Eukaryota; kingdom Metazoa; phylum Arthropoda; class Insecta; order Phasmatodea; family Phasmatidae; genus Dryococelus; species Dryococelus australis. The sequence continues at coordinate 48,146,796 of CM056995.1, read as the reverse complement.
TCTCTTATTCCACGTCTGCTAACTTTATTCCTGCAGAGGCTTAACAATTCCTCTGAAATATCAACTTGTTTCACCCAGGTGCAAGGAGCTCTGGCTGTGTGGACCTAAGTGGAATTTTCAACCTCCCAAACATGGAAACCGATGTTATTAAAAGTTGTGGTATAAAAACTATGTTTGGAGTTTGAGATACTGTTACGAATTGGTGAAATTCTAATGTATTAGATATTTATGAAATAGTAATATAGTCTAAATAATTATTGCCTAGATATGAATAAATAATTAAATACACGGATTTCGATGGTAGCGACCCCGCCGGGGATCGGGCCCGGTTCGCTTAGGTGGGAGGCGAACAGCCTGGCCACCGTCTTTCTTAGAGGAAAATATTTAAATAGGGCTACATAAATATCAAGGTGAATTATATTAAATGTATAGTATCAAATTAAAGAAATGAAAGGCGATCTAAAATATGCAACATGATGCAAATGCGATAAAAATATATACATTTATTATTTTGAAAACACATCGAAAAATCATGTAATAATCAAATATCATAAATTAATTTTGCAAATGAAATATTTATAGACAGTAAATTTAATTGAACACTGGTATATAGGTTATACAGTTATAGAAATAGAATAGATATTGTTCGTTTAAGATTTTTATAAAGTGGTAAAATCTAATGTTATAATAAATCTATGTAAATGTAGTGATAAATGTAATGTGTTATAATAAATAAGTTTAAAATATGTACTCATTTGTAACTATAATATTGTAATTATCATTCTGTTAGTTAAATAATTTTGTATTTAATATTTTGACATGTTATGGTTTTATGTTATAATAACCATATATATTTGAACCACTTTTATTTTAAAATAATCATTTATTGATTTGTTTTTATATTCAGGTTCATATATTTCATGTTTGTTAAATTTTATTAAAATTGTAATTAAAGATTTTTCTATGCCAATAAACTAACTGTTTTTATGATCATCAAATCGTGAATTTTATTTGTAACATATTTCTTCATGTATTCTAATATTTTCTGCCATTTACTTAATCAACACATCTTTACGATTTTACTGTCGCCAAAATTTACATAATCTAAAAGTATTTTTGTATTTCATGTTTTAGTACTTTTTAATATATGGCCTGCTAGAATTATTACTCTTCAGATAATGTCTTGATATAAATTAATTAGTTATTTCTTTTATACAAGTTTATTTTATGTTTCTGTATTAAAATAATAAAATTTAGAGTCTTAATAAAATAATTTCATGTCACTTATTTACTATAAACTCAAAATGTTATAATGAATGTTATAATAATTATTTTAATAAATCTGTTATGCTCATTCCACACATATATTGTTTCACCGAACTTTGTTATCTTAATCTAAAACACAACTGAATTTTCATAAAATTTTTTTCTAGTTTTAAAACATTTAAATTGACAGCTGTTTCTAATATTTCGAAGAATTTTAATACATTTCATTGTAATTTAATATCAACATATTATCTGGGAGATAAAACATAATATCTCATTAATTTTTTTCTAAAATGTCCAAATTCACAAGGAAAAATCAAATGTTAGCTTAGTTACTTAGCCAAAAATCTTAATAACAAATTTATTTAATCTTTCATATATCTATGTAAACTTCATACCTTATATAAAATTCATGTACTTTATTGTGAAATATTTTATTCTTTTATCTTAATTTTTTCTTTAATTATAAAGATAAACCTTGCAAAACACCTACTGATAAATACTTCACCTATTAAAAATATCCACTTTATCTTTAATAAATAATATTCCAATAACTTAATATTGTAATTTTTATGCAAGTAATAATAATTCGTACAAACTTCTTGCAATAAATCCAAATATTTGTAAAAACACTCGATTTTAATCTACATTTTATAACACTTTTAAATTAACTTATCTATTCATTTTTATGTAATATTTTATTTCTTTTATAGCTTAATCTTCTACCAAATGAATGAAAGTGATAACCCAATAAATTATGAAAATTAGCTGTAGTAAAAATCGGGAGATTTTTGAGTAAGTTTTAAAATCAATAAATTTAAATTCTATATTGTTTAATATTTGATTATCAATACTATGCATTTCTTTTAAAATTGGTTAGCAAAATTCGTTACCAATTTAATTTTTGGTTACAGATGGGACATTTCTGCAGCAGTTAAAATCTATTTACCATTTTTGCATTTACCTGTCAAGATATAATTCTCTTTAATACACTTTCATAATCAGAATTCATTTATAATGGAACTTCCTTTTTTTGTTGATAATTTTAAGTTCTATTTTCCCTCTTTCTATGCTAATCCAATTTTTAGTGCGTCAATTGTTTTTAACAATCTTCGACATATTTTCGTTTCGAATAAAATGTCGAAAACAGTTATAATGAATACTAAATTGAAAATTTTTCTCGGAGCATGAAATCACAATTTCTTACATATTTCATTCATTGGTGCCGAAAATTGCTATTTATCTTTAAAGTAGAGATTGTTAATACCGACATAACTTGTGTAGTTTCTAAATGATGCGCATTATACTGTTGAGTATAAGTACAAACATTATCATATTAGCTTAATAGTATAACTTTATGTACTTTGTGCCAGATATAAAATTTTGTTTATTTTTGTTGTTGAAAAATATTTGGTATATTGTTTTTACTCGATACTGCGTGAACGTAATTAAATGCCGATAAATAATTGGATTTATTTGGACATACCAAGTATTTCCAACCATTATTCTATACAAAAAAAAAAGCTTTCGAATTTAGTATAAATACAACTATTTAATAGGGTATATTTTTAATTTTTATCTACAAATTCAGTCCTTTAATAAATTTTGGTTTTCTATAGTTTGATTACATGAGTGAAAATTGAATTCTTGAATTTTATTTCAATGTGATAGTTACAGAATGAAAATTTACCAACTTTTAATTATTGTGAATTGTAAGTGTATCACTTTTTAGATATTTAGTTATATAATTCAATTGAATTTAATAAACTGCGTGATTTGAAATCAACAAGAATTATGAAGCATCGAACTTTAACTTTGTTGTTACAGTTAATAATCAATTTTTCTTTTATTTTGGATGGTAATAGAAAAGTTTTACTACCTAGCAGATATACAAAAACCAGTGAAAATCTGATTTAAAATTTATGAATGAAAAACAGATTGAATGGACATACAAACAGAAAAATAAATAAACTAAACTAACACTACTACGTGTGTTATAAAATAATCAGAAAAGTTTTCAAAACAAATTTTTATTTTTATTATAATAATGTATCACTTTCCCTTCGTTTTTAAAAACCTATTTTAAAATGATAATTACCTTAGTGCTTTACAGGAAACTGGTAATTTTTACATTCCTAAATATAATTTTATGAAATTCGGTGCCAATTTGTTTACTGTCTGTGAAAAACGAGTAAATAAAAACAGCGCAATTTTGACCAAAAATAAGTCATTTGCCATAGAAAAGTGAGCGAAAAAATTATTTTTGGAAAATTTCGTAATTGGTTACCTGCAATGCCTAGTTAATATTTACTACCACTGCAATGAAAATATATCGTACTGAATGCAAAGTGGCGTTTCGTTGCCAGTATTAGGTTGCAATCGCCCAAACACGAGAACGCTACATCGTTGCACCAATGAAAAGTTAACACCAACATGTGAGCGCAGACTGCCGTAGTTCAAAGAATGTAATCAGCTCTCGCGCAGGATTTTACGTCGACGCCGAAGGAACTCATCCTTCGCTAATGCCCGGATGCCTGCCTGCCTCTGCTCCGAGGGGGTGCAGAGATCGAGCCCCTGCGACGGCTGCATTTTACGACTGATGTCTCCCAGGGCGCTGATGAAACATCCCCTCGTCCCTCCAGCCACGACGTCTACCCCCGTACTTTCTGTCAACAAATTGTCCTGTCTCCACTGGTTCAACTCCCTGAGTGTCCCCTTCCCCGTGTACCCACACACACCCTCTCGTCATGTTCAGCTACGTGTCCTGCCCACCCTCTGATGTAGCTGGACGTCGAGGTATTGGAGTCGTGTCCACGCGGGGTATGGACCACGATAATCATAAAATTTGGGGGATGGTGGTAGGTAGGGGTTGCTGAAGTAGGATGGAGGTTAGTGGAGGAGGGGGGGCACACAAAATATCATCAGGCCCCGTGCACGCTGCACGCTGGTCGTGATATGATGACCGACCCCAAAGTATGTTCCAGGGTAACGACCATTTGTCACAACACACCCTCCCCCAACCCCCTGAAACTATCCAAACTCTGTCCACGCTGGTCTGGTTCGATTACGATCCTGCAGCGGGAGTGATTTCCGCCAGGTGCATCCCTCCCCAGGACTGATATACAGGATGTTTCAGATATGCGGGGATGGACTTAACGGCAGAGTGCTTCATTCCATGGCAGGGGAAAACATCACGTGAACTTATTTCCGGGCATTATTCATATGGACGCTAGAGGCTCTCAAAATTTTGCGACAGAAGGTGGAGAGAGATTGGATAGTGCTCCATCAAATTTTGGGCGTGTCTCAATTATCTCGGTACGAGAATCTAACGCCAGGTGTTAAGGGGTGAACCATTTGTCCGCCAGATATTTCAGATTATCACTAATGACTTTCTATCTTTAACGATGTAGGTTCCTTGCCCATAAAATTTCTCCTCGTATTTCAGAAACATTCTGCACATGTCATTTCTGACGAAGTATTAGCATAGCTATCTTCACTGGCTGCTACCCAATTATCATATCAGAATTACTAATCATGCTAAATATGCAACTAAGCATGGCGGACAGATGTTGACATTCTTGATTTTGTAGAGAACAGTAAGACTAAAATTCTATCATATAATACTATTTAATAACAGAAACTGAATGTTGGCTATTTAAAATTCGAAAGAATTGCTATGGTTCGCAAATTTTTTAAGGGCTTACTTTGACAGCGACATTATTTTCTCTAGCCACCAGCCGTGTGTTATGTCTTAAGAGGAGAAACATACTAAAATCAGGAAAATATGCAATTTCATTATTTTCTTTAACAAAAATAATTTTATATTAGTCTTATCACTATATTTGCACTAAACAGGTTGTTCCTGATAAAATTTACAGAATATATGATGTGATCCCGTGTCCACAATGAGTGACAGTAAAACGTAATGAGACATTCATCAAGGCAGGAAAAGGGTTTCGAAATTCTTTTACCTAAAATATTAAGTACGTGGTATTAAAAATAAATTCCTGTACATGTTTTACTAAATGAACGTGTTAAATGTGTGAATAGTTTATTGGAAGTAGGCCTATCCTCCTTCTTAGTAAATAACCCAGAAGTTTCCAACGTACTAAATTGCACACGCTGAGCTCTAATCAGCGATATCATCAGAGAAATAACGTTCACTGAAAGTCAGTTGATAAGCTACTGCCGACTGGACAATTAAGGAAATGATCTGGGAACATGTGACTTATGTCTAGGGACCTGCAAAATTCGCGTTATTATTTTACATCAGGCTAAACTTCACTGTATTGCACGTAAAGGAGGGAGAATTGTTTCTCCATTGGCTGCTGCATAAATGCGAAGTCACTCCCTTTTTTTTACTGAACTCCGCGTGATTGGGGCACACAATTGTTAAGTTTTCATTTAATGGCGCAGAGTTACCAAGGGGGCGTGTCACATGAAGTATTGTCCAATGACAGACGTATAGCAAAGATACACGTGTTTCAAGTTTAACGTGTCCCCAAATAATAACGTGAGTATTCCTGGTCCCTACTTATGTCAGTGGAATTCTCGACATTCGACGGGAATCACAAATTAATCAGTGAAATTCTGCCATCATATTAATTAGTTATTAGGAACTGATTATCAGTTCCTCAATTTTCACTATTTTCGCTGATTTGGCTCAATTCTCACTGTTTCAGATTTAGAGTGTATTAAACAGCGTACCCATAGGAAGTAATCGATATGTTTAAGCGGAATGCCAATAGTTATGTTCAAGTTAACCAGCATGATTGTTTCGTTGAAACACTCTCAACCAAACGGTTCACTGTGAAAGCGCGCAAAAGTTTCTAAATGGTGCGTCATAACGCTGCCAGCTATACAACGTGTATCGCACAAGTGCAATGACAAGCTAGCATGCTTTGTGTTACTAATTGGGGGGGGGGGATGATATTACAAACTATTCGCACGTTTTAATAAACCGTTTTTCAACAAAACACTATGCTGCAGTTTGCTTTTTAATCTCCCGTAGTTTCTTGCAATTCTAATAACAGAATTTTAAAACATCTTACTTTAAGGTAGCATAATCACCTTAATATTTGAGTCGGGAAATATAATTTTGTCTCTGCTGCATAGATAGTTACCCGATAAATTTTGTAACACTATGCCAGGGACAGGCTGTGTATTATTTATCTGTTATATTCTAAAACGAAAGCTTTGATTAAACTTTCTATATGAACATTATTGTGTCAAAATTATATTGTTGTGGTATGATTATGATTTTAATTTTTAATTGTTAATCCCCAGTACAGTAGTGCGCCTGGCCACTCGGATAGCCCCTTTTCTCGAAGGAAGAACTTGTCTGACTCAACTTAACCATGGGTGCGTTCAGCGGAAGAAAACGCTGCTAAGGCTGTGCTATTTAGTGTTCACAAGCAGCGCTCCGGGTTCTGCTGAGTTAACTAATAGTAGTGATAATACTATATTTTAAGTGGGGAGTTTAATTGTTTTCTGCTGCACTCTTAAGTTCGAATCAGTGGGAAACCACTCTTACGCAGTGAAATTAAACTACTCTAATCAGTGAAAATGACTCCACTTAGAATCAGAGGAAAATCACTGATTGTTTCAGTGAAAAAATTTCACTGATTGAATAAGTGACGGCCGACTGCAGTGGCAAATTAAATATTGCTTTTCTTGAACGTAGGCAAATAATTACGTGAAATAAACATATTTCCGATAGTTTACTATTTATATTGTGCAATTTACCGTAATTTAAAAAAGTAAAAAAAAAATGTTCGCAGTTGACCGTGATTGAACTCGCGCACCCTTCAACTCTAGGTCGTTGCCTTACCATCCCCCCCCCCTTTTTTTTTCATTTGACATTTTTGTAACATTTGACGTTGACGAAGCTCTATTGAGACCGACTTGCTGACACCTTCCCGATGCGACAAGCGAACTGAGAATCTGGCGCGCCGGAGGCACCGGGGCGAAAACCCGCGACCCCCCCCCCCCCTCCAACTACAAGTCGGCCACCCTACCCCTGAGCTATGAGGGCAGGGCTTGCTATCTGAGATACCACATTGCAGGGTGAAAATATATGTCTTATAGTCCGCTGCGAAATCGTGTAATTTGAAGTTTGTATGCTCATAGTTTTCGTGTCTGCTTTGATTGGTACCGTTTGGATTATTAAAACGAATAGTATATATGAGCGCATTATATTCACCACATTAAATGCAGTTTAAACCTTCAAACAGAGCGCTTTGACGATCACATGGAATCGAAATGAAAGACGTAAAAACGGAATGAGAGGATGTGTGTACATATTACCTTGCGTTTTGAAAGACGAAACATATTTTAGAAAGTATTTTGTAATAGTTTTATTCGTTTATTCGTGGTTACTTCACTTGATACACGTTGTCTAATGGCCATTTTTAAACGGTGTTCGACGACCATTTTTACACGTAGTTTCACTGATACATCAGTCAAAAGTAATTAGAGACGGTGCAAGTTGCTCAGATATTTCACTGGTCCATCAGTCAAAAAATAAACAACTGAGAACACAGTGGAAAAAATGACTGACGAATCAGTGGGAAATGTCACTGAATCAATCAGTGAAGGAAATATGGCATTTTCCCACTAGTTTATCAGTTAAATTCACTGATGTTACTGTTGTATCAGCCAGATACGCTTGACTAATTGTGACTGATTGAAACAGTGAAATTCTCACTGATTCAGATTTAGAATGTAGTTATTTTTGTGATATTTGAAGTAAATATTTTTAAAGCATTCTGCATTAGAGTGTGCGAATACTTAAATTTCAATAACACTGCACGCAATTCCATAAATTGTTTAAAATTTACTGTCACTGCATCTCGTGCCTATCGTCTGCTTACAGAGAAGACGCAACGAGTACACTGTTAAAAAAAATTCTTTCCATTTTACAGGAAAGTGCTGGTAAAAATTTATCCAGAAGTGTCCGTAAACTCTCCGTAAAATTACGGACACATTGATTTTCAGAAACGGACTTTCCGAAAATTTCACGGAACCTCTCCGTTAATTTCCAAGTTAGTTTTCTGTACTTTCCGTTTAAAATAAAAAGAGATATTGAAAATGTCTTTAATTTTCGTTATGTGGGTGTTCTACAGTGTATGAAAATGATATTAAAAAAGTGAAAATATTTAGTACTTAAGCGAGGTTTGAACCCGAGTTAAAAAATTACCGTGCCACGACCATTCACCTACAACACTTATATGAAAATTGTGGTTTAACTATTATATTTATATTCAAAAAGACAAATGCAAAAATTCATTTTCTATAACATTTAGTGTATTATTAGTGTTGGCAAATGTTACAGATGCCTGACGCTATTTTTTAATGTTTGAAAGAATAGGTCGTAGTCGGAGGGAATAACCTTAACTGCCGTAGAAACGATAATTTTCTTGTTACAGTGGCGAAGAAAGCTTCGTGTAGTATCGGCATTGTTCGCCCCCGTAACTCGAAGCTAAACGGAATACGGAGACGTTCCATATTTTGTATTTACGGACTTACTCCGTTTTTCGTCATTACAGATTGCCTTTCCGTAAATACACTGTAAATTTCCATAAACATTCCGTAAATATACTTAAATGTTTAACAGTGTATTTACTGTCGCTGCTTGAGCGCCGAATTGCAACAGTGACGGCTCAACGAAATGAATCGTCAAGCTCTGCTGCAGCATTTTTATCTCGCTGAACGCGCCCTTATTGTGTGTCACCGCCAACTTGGTAGCTCAAAAATTCACCTTGTCTGCCAGGCAGGAGTGAAGCCACCTACAAATTATCACACTTGACTTATAGTCCATTCACGGTTACTTCCAACTTTTCTGAAGCCTCGCTTAAGTTCTACTTTTATAATGTTCCTCCACCTCATGCAAACAAAGTATAACTAAGACTAGATAATTACACCAATTGGACAAAGCAAAGCACTCGTTCGCACTCAGTGTAGTAATATTTCGTGAAGGTATTATTTCTTACTAGGCTTTACCAACATGCCCTATTATTTTTCTGTTTTTATCCATACTAGTATTAAATGGGAAATTATAATTTACAGGTAAAATATACATAAACGTTAAAAGTAACCAAGAATATTTTTACATCAGTATAAAACTTCTGGGATGCTAGACACATTTAGAAAGTAACATGTCATACAAGGGGTGATTTTTTCAAATGTTTTATTCAAAACGTGTGAAGAAAACGCGAATAGGCTATAATGCAAATACAGGTGTGAAGATGCTACAGCGGGAACCATTTTAAGTAAGGGTAGACTTTCCCGCATGTAACGTGTGTTCTTGCTTTCTACCCACAGGGGCTCTTTTTCTTAGCGATTTGATCTCAGTATCGTCGATGAGCGTGAGTGAAGAAATCTGGCCGGCTCTTAGCATCGAGGTCTTGAGAGCCGATGGAGGTAAAGCGAGGTGGGTGTGGAATGGATGTGTGGGGTAAACGGGAGATCCCGGAGAAAAAAACCCGCCGACCAGCGGCATCGTCCGGCACTATTCCCACACGCGAAAATCCGAGAGCGACCTCGCCGGGGATCGAACCCAGTTTGCCTAGGAGGGGAGGCGAGCAGTCTAACCACTTCACCATCGTGGCCCCTCAGCAGCGACAATGAAACGAGGAAACCGGCACTATCACACATTCCTAAATATAGGGATAACGTTTTGGAGCGTGGGATATTTATCGTGCCTTATTGCAGACATTGTAAGTTCTTATTCAATTAATTATGTCACACAAGTACACGGCGTGTAAAGATTCTAGAAAACTTAATTCAACTCCTATATCCTTGCAGTTTTGCAAGAGTTTCAATTTCAAAATATTTTTTTTGTGTCTGATTTGAATTCTTAGTTGTTGAGTAAGTCGGTAATAGGATAAACTTTTAGTTGTGCGTAGTATTAACCTCCTTAGTGTATGTCTGCATGAATGAGTGGTGAGTTACGTCTTCTTTAACATCGAGGCTGCCGTAAAACAATCGGATATAGTTTATTTTAGTCGATAAGTTAAAACAAATAGTGAATATAACATATAACACTATCATATAACTATTACAATAGCTATCACACAAATTTCCCTCACTTTTTTGACATTGACGAATACTTTCCCAGAGGGTGTAATAAATTGTAAATGATTTTCTCTTTTTTGTTTCGAAAATTTGAATTATTGTGCTTGAGTAATTGCAATCGCCTATGTTTCATTGAGGCGGGAAAAAATTGCACTTCGAGTGACATGCACTTTTTATCATTGACAATAGGCATTTTTTTAAACCTTTGTATGGTGAGGTCATGCCTACAAAGCTCCGCTGATATGAAAGGAATTTCTTAACTTGGTACTGTTTTCTTGCTACCTGCAGAAAGTAGTATTTATAAGGTTTATGTATAGTGTATCCTCTATGGTGGACGATACGAATCAAAGCATTACAGTAAAAGTTCCCTGCTTAATGTCTTAAAGTTATCATTTAATTTTCTATGGTGTAGTTGGGATAGGCTATGCAAAGCAAAAACTTTAACAAATACGGACTCATCATAATATTGGGTGGTGGCTATCCACTCAGATATATTACCTCAAAAATTTACCGCACCTTAAGTCCCACAATATTAACATATTGAATGATGGAGGAAGATATCAACAGTACTCGGCAGAGAGAAACAGCTCCAGCAGTCAAAGCTTTTAGCTATTACACTGAAAAAAAATTTTCTACTTAACTTCCTAAACTGTAATGGAAGTTTTAAACTTATATATTGTGTGAAAATATCACAGTATATCAGGCTGAAAATATAGGAATATTCAGAACCACTACAATACATAATTTGTAACATCCCTATGCATTTGGCTGTTTCCTGAGCAAATGTAGGAACGGTACCATGGACGTTTCTGGGAAAGAACTTTGCCACCCGCTCTTTTTCACTATACGTATACACTTGTGTCGTATATTTGCGAACAATTTATGAGAGTGTATCTTTGCTAGCGTACTGGAATAAATAACAGCCAAATAAACTATATGCCATTCATGGTAAAGTAAGCATTTCTTAAAGCCTTCTCATTTGGAATAATAGTCAATAAATATACTTTATTTTAGTCTTACGCGTTATCTTCTTAATGCAGTGATATACACACGTTGTACTTATTACTTACATGGCAATATTTATATACACACGTTGTACTTATTACTTACATGGCAATATTTATATCACACGTTGTACTTATTACTTACATGGTAATATTTATATACACACGTTGTACTTATTACTTACATGGCAATATTTATATACACACACGTTGTACTTATTACTTACATGGCAATATTTATATACACACGTTGTACTTATTACTTACATGGCAATATTTATTTTAAAAGGCGGTTAAAGCCAAAAAAATGACTGAAAGGAAAAAGTAACTAGGCCGCAAACGTACTCACTTTACCGTGAACAGCCTATAACTAAATGAATTCATTATTTCAGATAGTAAACCATCCTTTCACATCATTCACGTAATCTAAACTGAAGTGGTGTGTGCTTACGCAGGAAAGATAAGAAATGTGCGTGTGTTTGGTTCGGCGCAACTGACGTTGCGAATGCACGCACATTTCTTACAAATCTATCAGTCCGACGAAATAATACGATAGAGATTTGTTACCCGTGTATCGTTATTAAATTAACATACGTCTACAGCTGGGCTACATTTATACCAGGCAACCTGCATAGGCCTAAAGTGATGTCTGGTAAACTTACAGGAATACTGACAGTAAACTAGGATCATAGTTCCGTATCTGCAGAGCTCCTCATTGATAGTGTTAATATTTAAATTAATGACAACTGAATTATTTCTCTCTCTCGCTTTGCTAAACATTCACGCGAGATGCAAGAATATTGGCAATTAGGTGCACTGAAATATTGATATTTAAATTTCGTGGAATAATACACATCGGACTTTAACTAAGCGAGTGTTTCAAAAAATTCCCATTTGTTCAGTAAAACCTAAATCAGCTCTAGCTACGATTATTTTTAACTTATAACCAGTACAATACATTATAAACAACCGAAAACTGTGGTCCAATATCCCACGTCAACAACTACGATAATATTGTGCAAAACATACTGAAGCAGAAATGTGGCAAGAACACCGACTGATATAATACAGGAGTATTTTATCAGGAAAGCGCTTTGTTCACGTATCATTCTACATTATATTTAATTGGAAACTCACTGAAGTACCACTAGGAACTATCTTATGCTTTAAGTCTCCAAGCATCAGCCGATTAAGCCATTATTTACGGGGACGGCTCCTATAGGCGAGGGATAGAGATAAGCCCGATCGCCGCAAATACACTCTAAAAAGTGTTCCGATAGGCTAAACTTCATAAACAGAATTGGAAGTTCTAACCCATATATCGTATGGAAATAATACCACATATATGGCTATAAACATGAAATGTTTAGCGTGGCTACTATAGAAAGTTTAGAAGTTTTCTGCGCATTTGACTGTTTCCTGACCAAACGTAGAAACGTTAGCATGAATACATAGCAAATAACTTTACCATTCACGTTTTCTCAATGTACGTATACACTCATATAGTGAATTTGCGAATAATTTCTTAGAATGTAGTGTCTCGCTAACCCGAAAGTCGGTCACATGCGTGGTCTATATTTGGCACTCTCGTAAGACCTTGATATTGCCCACATTCACTCAAAGAAATTATTCTCGGAAATATACCATACCAGTGAGCACGCTTTGTGAGAAGCTGGGAATGGTGACCCCCCCCCCTCCCACCTTTTTTTATAAATTCATTGTAGTGCCCCTAGATTTCCTCAGGAAACAGACAAATGCGTAGGGAAGTTACCATCTTTGTGTAGTAGCGACGCTAAACATTCATATATCTGCAGCTTGATGCGTGGTATTATTTACATATAGTGTGTACAGGTTAAAAACTTCCATTGCAGTTAGGAAGTTCACAAGAACATTTTTTACAGTGTTGCTCTGATTAACAATTAGACGCACTTGTGGTTTGGCTGCGGTGCACCGTCCCTTGGGACTTTTGTCCCCTCCCCTACTGGGAACTGCTGGAAAGAAAAATCTTGATTATATCGTAATTTTCAGAGGCTGCAATTTTTAAGCATGTGTACCAACTTTGCTGGCTACCGAACTCTCATTGAAAACAATTTTTCATTATAAGCCCACTGACAAAAAAAAAAAACTGATATTTCCTCAGGAACCAGAGCCGAGATAGCGACTTCATAAATGCTTCTATTAAATATCCATCCTCACAGAAGACAACCATTAATGATCGTATTCAGGAATTTCAGTAATACTATCCAACAGGAGTTATTAACTGAGATGGCAGGGTATAATTTACTACTTGAATGGGGGACAGTGGGTTCGATCCAGTACTTTGACAGCACTCTTACTTCAGGAGCAACTTTATCACCAAGTACATCGCGGAGAGCTCCTTTGTATCTTGCAGTTTTTTGGGAGATAAGCAAACCATTCCTTGTCTTAAGTCAAGGAAAATACCACTCCCTGTGTTTTTTTCGCTTCGTAACATGTAGTAATCAGTACTTATTATTTACATTCATAACAGTGACCAACACAATTTAGAATGCCTAGCTTGTGATTTCCCTAGATCAAAGACGGCATAACACAGAAGGTTCAGAAAATAAGCAAGAGCAGTTCAGGTGGAATTGTGCCAACTGTAATTTTATGTTGTATATTTAGCTCTGTGCGTTGGATTTACCTTACATATAATGATGAACAAAAAATAGCATTTTTGAACATGTAAAAATTTCGTTAATACAATGAGAAAATATTGTTGACCCAATAACTACTATTAAACGGAATACTGACTAAAATACTGCAAACAATATTAATAATCTGATTCAGAAATGAATTTGAAAAAATCTGACTTGGAAATAAATGCCTTAAAAACTATTTGGCTTGAAATAACTATTAACATTTCGTCGATACTGTTTTAAACAAAGAAGCTTCTTTGTCGACAAATATATTTATTTCGGTAGCGCAATGCATCACTGCAACATCAAACGTCGCGTTGAATATATTATATGAGCGTTTTACGTCACTTATGACATTGGCGATTTATAAATTTACAGCCGGTTTTAATCTTGAACAGTACCTAGAGTGCCAACTGCAAATTATTTTTTCTGTCACAGTGTACAGTATCTTAGACGTTGTACAGGTGGCGGTTTTAATTATCTGTACTGTACAAGCAGGAAATAGTGTCCAATGAACCTTTGGAAAATCATCCCACGTATGAAGTGCTTGGTTTTATCTTAAATAAGTTACGTATCACTACCGTTTTAAACTGGTGTTATCATAAAATAATCTTATTTTTTTTATTAAATTCGATTTTTAATTATATGTTCTCCATAAATTATAACATTCAATTTATAACTAATATGAATAAAAACGGATAGCACACTCTAAAAAATTATTAGGAAATTTACCATACCAGTGTATACGCTTAGCGAAAAAGTGGGAATGGTATTTTTTCCCCTTATAATTTCATTGTAGCGTTCCTACATTTGCTCAGGAAACAGTCAAATACGTAGGGAATTTCCCAAGTTTGTATAGTAGCAACGCTAAACATTCCTATATCTGCAGCTTGACGTATGGCATTGTTTCCATACAGTTGTATAGGTTAAAAATTTCCGTTATAGTTAGGAATATTAACAAAAAAATTTCTACAGTGTACGAAAAAGTTCTTATGTAAAATGTTATTCAAGTGAGTCCGCACGAATACGGTACGTTCTCCCTTTCGTGTAATTTCCTACACTTGGTTCAGTTTTATTTGCATGAGGCGGAAGAATATCTTGAAAGTAGAGCTTTAGCAAGGCTTCAGAAAAGTAGTTAGTAACCGTGAATGGACTATATATAACGCAGTCTCATAAACAGCTGCTGCCAGTGACATGAAGCAGAAAGGCAGGAAAATTGGTTCCGATAAATGATAAAGCCTCATAACAGTAATAACACAGCCCTGAACAAAAATACTTGCTCGTTGTCAAGCCTAAACCTAAATAGCATATTCATCAGTGACTGAGAATGTTAAGGTTCAATTTAAATTCATATTTACTCAAAAGAAATCACGCAAGAGGTATTATCACACTTAAGAAATTAGTTTATATTGAGGTCATTAACTCCAGGAAAATGAGCCGAAATATTTCATAAACAAGTTAATGAAAATTGCTTCTCGGGAGTTGTACAGAAGTTCGCCAGTGACTCACCTCAACTGATCTACACACATATCCGCATTTCACTGTGAGGTTCGTTTAGCGTTAAATAAAATGCCCTTTCATCAATCAATGGTATACCGCCAATTGATACTAGTGAATTAGAAAAATAGTTTCAGAACCTCAGGTGAATAATTTACGTTATGTACAGAATATCCTTTTGTCAACTTGTCATCCTGCTCGAATATGTAAAAGTAAAAAGGTATCATATTCTGTGTACTGTTAAACGTGGCCACAAAAAAAAATTCACTTTCATGGGTAGGTGTTTCATTTCATATTGAAATAAAATTGCCTGAAAGTGTCTTATTCTCGTCAGTGAACATTTTATGAGACGCTGCACGTTCGTTTTGAAATTTCGGTTTCTTCTTTAATGGTTTCCATTATGTTGGCGAGTCATTCGCGTAGCGTTGTAAACGAACCCAATGAAAAATCAAGAATGACGCTTGCAACTGAGATGCTCAACAAAAGAAAATAATTGAAATTTTCGTTATCTCCTTTTTCTCGGAGTCGATGCTTTTACATTAAGAACGACGAACTTATGCAAGACGTACTGTTCTCGTTCTTTATATTACGAGGCCGCTATTACCACTCGCTAAATCCATTCGTGCGGCTAGCTGTTTTCTCCAGATACATCTAAAATTCAGATGTAGGTTAATCGATTTTTACAGATATTTAATATTTTCATCTCATTACTACTACAGCCTACTCGCCTCTGTTCTCCACACATAAGTCTGCTCGGTACACTGGAAAGGTGGATAGAATTGGATAGTGTGCGGAGAAAAAAGAAAGGCCAAATAGTAAATCGCCTTTCCGAATAAAGTCCAACGCCGAATTTCATCCCCTTAAGTTATTATAAGGAGTGTCTTTTCGTTCGTTCCCACAGTACGCCCACCGTGTTTTTTTTTGTAGTGCATTATTCTGCGTATGGAACAATTTCAGTTTTCTCCCATATTTAATTTTTTTTTTTTTCCTCGTCTGGTTTAAATCATAATTTGAACTCCGAGACTGACTATATTCACGTTGTTCGAATGAGCTCACAATGAAGTGATAACGCTTTTGGACATTCTGTGCCCAAACATGTATCAAATGTGCCCTGACCTCGCGCGAGTGAATGTACGCTGGTCATGGCATTGCATCGCAGCCCTTTATGGACCAAGATGGTGGTCTCCTACCAAGATAACTGACTGGATATGAGCGAGGGGGTGGAGGCGAGCCGACTAATTTGTTAGGCGAGGGGAGATGGGAAAACCTCGGGAAATTATATTATTGAAATAATTTTTAAATCATTCTTAACAATGTTTTAATAATAATTTTTTTTGTAATTTCTTAGTAATTTTAATAATTTTAAATAATAAATCTAATTAATTTTAAAATAAGTTTAATTATAATATATTGGGGATATTTTAAATTTTTTAGAATTTTTGGTATTTAAAGTTCAAAGGTCAAGGTCAAAGGTCATGGGCCAAGGTCAAAAGTAATTTTCATACAATATGGTTGCAATATGATTGCCAACCAAGATAGCTGAAGGTTAGGTCTCACTTTGATTCTGGATCCCTTGTATCGAGTTGGCACCCTATGCATATAAAACCAATATGACAGCCACTGCGCTCTCGGTCCTAAGGAAGCCCTCGAATTACTTAAATTGATCGAAAATCGGATTTCAGGGGATTCCTACTGCACATGAGGGGGCTTGTACCATTTTTGGGGGCTTCTACCTTTTTTTGAGGACAAAGGAAAATTTTTAAGGAGAAAGGGAAATTTTTAGGATATTTTGGTCGATTTGAGGGGAAAGAGGGAATTTTGAGGGAAAAAGGAAAAAATGGCGGTCGGTGACGTACCCAAGTAGCGAAATATAGGTGGCCCACATGTATAGATCTGATTCTGAACAAGCAGCCCACATGCGGCATCCACAGGCATTCAAGAAGCGGAATGCACCCGCAGATGCATGTGGCACATGATGAATGATGACTGTGGTATGATGTGTTTACGCGTGGGCCATATACGGATATTTAACTGTCAGCAGATGTCTGGCAAAACCAGAGTTCCCAGCAAGTTAACAACAAGCGGGCCACTTCTAGATGTACTGTCGGCTGACGTCTGGCAAAACAAGAGTTGCCCATAAGTTAACCACAAGCGGGCCACTTTCGGCTTTCTGCTTCTGGCCTGCGGTAAGTAAACCCCATGTCGTTAGCCAACTGTTGGTAAGCCACTTGTGGCCCAGCTATTGGCCACTTGTGGCCCACATAAACGCAGATTGCCCTGCATTTTCAAAACCAAAAAAATAATTCTGTCTAACCCAAATAAAATTGATGTATACCATATTAATATCTATTATTTTCAGTTTTATTTCACAACTAGTAAATTTCTTTGGCGAAACCTGTAATCGAACTCACAATTGTTAAGTCTGCTGTCAAGTATGCTATCAACTACTTTACCATGTATTTATGTACGACCTTTTAAGTAAATCTGGATACTTACTTCACACACATGCATTATTAGCTTTTCTATATAGACAATGTTAGTATCTTGAGTCAATACTGGGATTTATGTGTTTTGTTTAAAAAAAGTGTAGTATTTTAATTACGGACTGTTTGGGGTAGAATAAAAAATGCAAATTAATGATTTTTTTTTGCTTGTTATGCTTTGCAGGTTCCTGGTCTAAAAACTATTTTTTATTATTACTAGCAATTCCATGTGATAATTTTACTTCATATATACATGGAATAAAAATCAATTGAATACGCATAAGCTATTTGCTACTGCACAACAACATATAGTCGATATGCCATAAATGGAACATAAGCTTGCTGATCATGTTTCCTTAGTAATAAGAAACAGTTGGCATACCGCAAAAGGCGGTATGTACTCTTTGGCAAACATCACCTCCACATTCTCTACATACTCTAAGATGCCTGTGGGTGTTTCAGAGACATTTGCTTGTGTGTTATATATGATATTCCGTCAGTCATATTTTGTTAAATGACCCACAATTTCCCACAGGATGAAGCCCAACTATCAGAAATGAACCATTCTACCACGCGAGGGCTTTATGTGCAAACATGATCGTATAATCATACTCTTTGGCATACATCACCCACACGTTATATACATACTCGAAGATGCCTGTGGGTGTTTCACTGATGTTTGCTTGTGGGCCACATATGAAATTCTGTCAGTCATTTTGTGATAGGTGGCCCGTAATTGGCCACATGATGATACCCAACTCTCAGAATTGATCCTGTCTACCACATGAGGGTTTTATATGGAAAAACGATCTTATTTTCATACTCTTTGGCATACATCAGCCACATGTTTTCCACGTGTTCTAAGATGCCAGTGGGTGATTCACTGGTGTTTGCTTGTGGGCCATATATTAAATTGTGTCAATCATTTTGTGTTTAATAGCCCACATCAAAAACAAGCAAATACAGTCACTATTGTTCACGTGGTCTTATTGTGTACCACATTAGAAAACACTTACAGTCATGTGGGCGAACATGTACCACCTGTGCCAACAGTTGGCAAACTGTATCTGCTTGTTGTTTGCTAATTGGGTAACAACATGGCGGCCAGCCGGTTCCGGCTCCGAACGCCGACGCCGTTGTGCCAGACTCATAATTTCCCTACCACTGCTGGTCATGGCATTGCAAAGTAGTCCTTCATGGACTTCTCGTACCCCCCACAACGATGGAATATTCCAGCAGGATAATGCGCCGTGTCATTGGCCCAAGTTGCCAATAATTGGTTCGAGGAGCATTCTGGAGAGTTCTAACAACTGTAGTGGCCACCTCGTTCGCTCGACATGAACCCTCATCGAATATTTACTATGGGACGTGGTGGGGAGATCCATTCACACCTAAGATCCTGCATCTACAAATAGTCAGGAGACGTGGGTAGCTAAGCAGACGGCATGGGTAAACATCTCTATAGACTGTTCACGATAAAGTGAGCACTTTATAAAGCGCTCTCATTTGGAATAATAGACCTAGTCAATAAATATATTTTATTTTAGCCATAGACGTTAACTTTCTAGTGTTGTGGAATACACACACTGTGTTTATTACTTACATGGCCATATTTATTTTAAAAAAGGTGTTTAAAAGGTAAAAGCAGTCTGAAAGGAAAAATATACTAGGGCCTCAAAAAGTGCTCACTTTACCGTGAACAGCCTATACATAGAGACCTGAAAGATTCGCGAGTTCAATGACCTACATGCTAGACTCTACAGTCGTATATACAGATTTGCCGATGTCAACTGTGCATTGGTTGTCTGCTGTCACAGAGGAAGGCCATGATTGGTCCACCTTTCTCCAAGAGGTATGAAACGCCGGGTGGACCAATGACGAAAGTTATATAAACACATGTGTTTTGAATTCTATCTTGTCCCAAACTGAATCCGCGAATTCTTCAGGTCGCTACCTATACACGACGATTTGCCACACTTCGCCGAGCTAGATGAGGGCTTACACGACGCTAGACCCGTATCCCAATACATTTGGTATGCCAGTGATAAAAAACAATGGAAAGTCTTGTTAAATTATTGAAAGGCACAATTGATCCATAATGAGTTAACACAGTTGCTGAAAAACGTTCTAATGTATCACCAATTATGAAATAAGCGGCCTTTCACAATAAATAAATCTTCATAATCGAATGAGAGTCATTAGAGTCACAACGTTCAAGGAGAATTGTGCGGCATGTGTTTCCTAGGGCTTTCACCTATAGTAATTTGTTGATATGTATAGTATAATAGTTTATTTACGAGTAAAATATACTAGCATTTATTGTACGAGGAAGTTTCTTTAAGTATGCAAATTTAGCAGGAGGAGGAGTTAGACAAACTCATGAATTTATTACGTTAATAACCGCGGAGACGACCCACCATCGCTCTGTGGACACGTGAAACGATAAGATTTCGTGAACGGTAAGTTCTGTTCACTACCTCTGCCACGTGTGTGAAGGCACAGAATGGTATGACGTTCTGCACCACTTGTGAGGCAAAATGATCGTTTACAAAGACGGATAGTGTAACTATCTTCCACTCTTTGAACTTCAACATTTACCGTGTTTTTTTTTTCTTCTGAAGACACACTTAAGGCATTATTAATTTTTACGTTAAGACATTTATTGTATACAGTATTTCAAATCAGTTGTTAATAAGTTAGTAAACCCTTAAATCTAAAGAAATATTTCATATTATATAAATTTAAATCATTTAGTGAGTGTAAACTTGCAGCAGTACACGCATTGATTAAGTTTCAACAGCGATTCATTCCGGATTAGTGTTGAATTTGTTTGATATAACTTAATATAATTATAATAAACGAATTTACCAGCAAAAAACGTCAAAATCAAGTGTTTTAAGTATGATGTGACGTTTGTTTAAATCGGGTTTTACCTCAAACCACGATTTTAGATTTAAAAAAAAAAAGTTACTTGGTTACACTGTATTTGCGTAACATCTTAGGTTTTTGACAGTTATGAGGATGAAAATAGTTAATTCTGGAACACGGAGAAGATTAATCCGCAGCTGTAATGCACACGCGCTTATCGGAAATACAAGTCACTGAAAGCGAGTAAAGACTTTATTTACTGGCAAATATGTAGAGTTAGTGTTATATGGTACATTATAATACGATATAACATAATTAAACTATAATATAAATATTCTATAAAATAATTATAGAATAAAATAAATATGATATAATCCTATATAATAAGTATACGATCTATGTCTGTCTGTCCGTCTTTAATGCCTCTAAGTCCCTTGAAACTCAACAGAAGTTCTTCGAATTTTGCAGAGCGAATCCTCAGGGTAAAATACAGGTCAAGTTCGAATTTAAGCAAGATCAGATTACACAATCATTACCTTTTATCCTTAAAACTCATTTTTTAATTACTTTTTCCTTATGGAAAGTTTTGTATTAATGCATAAAGAATATTGCGTAGAGACATGAAGGTAATGGAATATCATTTTTGTTTACTTCAAATGTCTCGCTTCAATGTTGAATTGATTAAGTGGGGTCACAGTGACTCAGTGAATAGAGCGATTCCAAGTGGGGCCTTAGTGGCTCAGTGGATAGAGAGATCCCAGTGGGACCTCAGTGGCTTAGTGCATAGAGAGATTCCAAGTGGAGCCTTTGTGTCTCAGTGGATAGAAACATTTTAAGTGGGGCAGCAGTGGCCAATTGTATACAGAAATATTAAATGGGACCGCAGTCGCTTCGATATTGAGATAATTCCACACATTCCTTTATTCTCTACATGTATCTATGAAATATTTTTTTCAGTCTTTGTATGATAACCAAATTTTTTAACGTTGTAACTGTTCTATCCCCGTGACAATACAAAAAAAAAAAGGTGACGTGCTGGGTCACCTAGTGTAATATAATATAATTATGATATTATATTAATATTATGTGTTAGTGTTATATGGGGCATAGCACGCATGCAATTTGCTCAGTAACTTTGCCTGTGTCCAACAATGAAGGGATTTTCTTCCTACAGAAAGTTGCTAAACGACGAGGCTCTGACTAAGGTTGAAGCAAAGTCCTGAGATGCGCGTTTGATTTTCACATCGCTGTTGAAACACGTGAATTTTAAAGCTGTTTATGAAATTCTTAAAACACTGCTCGGGAGATGCACTGAAGGCGAAAAATCACTTCACCTCATCTTTAATATGTGGGCGAATCAGTCGTTTGTGTGCGTGTATGTGAACTGGGAAGCATTGCACTCTAAATCTGAATCAGAGATTCCAATCAGTAGAATTATATTACTGGATCTTCGACGAATGGAATGTTTGTGTTAAAAAAAAGGAAATAAGAACATTTTTAGAGACTGTGGAAAATGGGTACCTTTTTGTTCTCGTGATAAATTCTCAATATACACCTTTATCTTTACCCGCGTAATTTTTATGCCAAAGGAAAATACTTGCAAAGGTATTGACATCAAAGCACTAATAAAGCTTCTGAATAAATTCCACTCAAACTTTGCTTTGTGTGGCACAAAAGCAACTGAGCAATCTGTTACACAAAATTATTATTATAACCAATTCCAGGAATAACTTATTTGTCAAGGTGCTCTTAGAATGACGGGAATTTTCATGCTAACAATAAATTCTTTAGAGAAAAACTTTTATATAGGCTGTTCACGGTAAAGTGAGCACTTTTGAGGACCTAGTTACTTTTTTCTTTCAGCCATATTTCATCCTTTAACTATATTTTTAAATATACAAAACCATGTAAGTAATAAACACAGTGTGTACTTTCCACCTCACCCAGACGTTAACGTCTAAGGCTGAAATAAAATTTATTTATTGACAATTATTCCAAACGGCAGGGCTTTCAAAAGTGCTCACTTTACAGTGAATAGTCTACAGTTATTTTAATTAAAATTTTTGCAGGTAATTAAAAATTAATGCCAATTTATTTTCCGTAGTGAATCCCTTTAATATGTTAATAGTAGTTAGCACGGTCACGTTGTTGGCGTGGTGTACTGGATAGTGCACTGCCCTCCCGAAAAAGGAAAACGAGGTTCTTGCCGACGCACAGGCAAATGTCAAGGATTTTAGAATTAGGGTTTCGTATACTAGCCTGAGGTTATAGGTAATAATTAAACAAACAGTATCAGTACTCGAAAGTTCCTTTAAATATCATTTTATTATACAATATAGTTAATGTTACCATACTTGTATGGGATTTCCCCACACTTTGGTCAGGTACTTTTTCCGTATTATTAGGGAATATTAATTTAATTGTTAGGTAAATTTCCGCTACATTTAACAGGCAATCTTGTCTTCGTCTTACATTACAAGGAATTTCACCTCAAAATTCTTTTACAGTGCAGTTACTGAGCTGTTATACTATGGCGAATCAGTGGAATGCACGGAGATTTCACTGCCAGGCTGACGCAGTTCACTAGGAATCTGTACAAATCACTGTTTTATCAGTGAACACCCATAGCTAAATTTATCAGCAGAATTTTTAACAATTCAGCAGATTCAACAGACCCGCACTCACATTCACCGATTTCTAGCAATTTCCGACTATTCCGATTTTGAAGCGTGGCCTTAGAGCAGCGAGATTGAATGGAAATGAGCGACAATCGCAATTAAAATTAGTGACTTCCAGCCAAAGCTGCCACTGATAACCATTTTGAGTTCCTTTTTTTTTTTTTTTTTTTTTTTATTATTATTGTTTTCGCCAGTTTGGAAAAATTTTGTTTCAGATTTCGTGTGTCCGTCGAACCACTGGCTTGACGTTTATTATAACGAACTACGCTAAAGACAAGCAAAAACATGGGTCCCCTGCGTGTTTCTGACAAACACCGCGTAAGTAAATCGTCGGCTGGTTACGGGAAAGGGGGAACGGGAGGAAATAGGAAGGGGTAAAAGTTTGTAGACGCCGCGTAAGGTTTTTCTAGCGGTGCCTCCGCGCCGAACTCTTCGCGTGTCTTTCAAAACTAGCGTCACGCCTGTTTAAAGTCTGCCCGCCTTCCTCCTCGACGAGACGCTGCGACAACAATGCGATGCGCGTTGTTTTGTTTCTGGAGACCTCTGGAAGGGCGGTGGTGGTTGTTGTTGTAGTTGTCGGAGGCTCGGAGAGTTGAGAAACGTCGTTACCTTACCTCCCCTAACCCGTCCCTATATATATATATATATTTTTTTTTTTTCCCCCTTTCGCTCCGCGAGACGGTACAGGGGAAGATCCCAAGGCACCGGTAACGACACTTTTGTATATTTCCTTCCCGGTTTCCGCTCCGCGTGGAGACGGATGGGAGAGTTTACACCTGCCAACCACGTGCGCCGTTCGGGCGCAACCTGTCCCCAGGTTCCGACAAAAGTGGAGCACGTGGAATGTGGCGTATAGTCCATTATTCGCGGTTGCTATCCAACTTTTCTGAAGTTCCGCTGAAGTTATACGTCAACGATATTCCTCCACCTCGTGCAAAAAAAAAAAAAAAAAACTTTGCTTAGTCTAGGAAAATTACATCAAAGGGTCAGATCACCAGATTCGTGCACACTCACGTGTAAAGGCTGTTCACGATAAAGTGAGCACTTTCGAAATCAACCTTAGAAAAAAAGTCACTGTTCCTACCTGCATATATTTTAACCGGTGCACTGAGTGACATGCGCCCAGATGGAGGGGAAATAGTTCCAATATCTTAACGTCGAATTAAAAAGGTAACCATTTGGGATAAATTAAATTATTTCTTTCGCTTTCTGGTTTTTTAAATGCATCAAACTGTAGAATTGAGAAAATTGGTAAAATATTTACTTTTCTAGTAATTTCAAAGTTTCACTTGACCGACGCATGAATAATGTGATGAGGCACATAGTAATGTAAAATTTACATAAGGCGGAAGAACACACAACGTGCATACAAGTAGATCTTAAGCAGAGCTTTAAAATATGCCCAGTTCACAGTGAGTAACCTATAGTAATATTTTGCATTATAACTATTTTTACTAGTTGTTACCAATACATTTAATTTCTCCCTGTTTATATATATATATATATATATTAACTTTAAATGGAAAATATTAAAATTTATAAATAAAATGTATGTAAATGTGCAGTTTGATAAAAAAAAAGTATTTTTATTTTAACACAAGTATTAAACTCTTGATATATTTAGGAAACATTCGAGTTCGTCATACACATTGTCAATTTTTTTTTAAGTTTTAATTAAAATGGATGCATAAATCGCGAACAGACTGGGCATACAAGCGTTGCCGGGGGTGTGTTCTTTCTTCAGATCGTGGACGTCAGAATGTGCTGAATTGAAGATAAGTCTTGCTCAGTCCAGAAAGAGAAGGCCATTCCATGGTTACGTCGTTCGTTGGTGATGAATATTTTCTGCGACGTTCGATTGGCCATTTTCCTGCTCTCAATCACGAGATTGGAAAGTTATAGGTACACGATCCCTACAGAAATATCTTTTTATAAATGATGCTGACGAGTTGGATGAGCGTTAGGGATTTTTTTGAACATTTTAAGGCGTGTAACCAAGTCAGAACATAAACAATTTTATCATCGCGTACATCGTACATTCTTAAGTTAAAAAAATTATAATTTTCTGGTTCCTTCTCACACATTAAATAAACAGATTATATGAGTGAAAAACGTAAGGTGATATGAGCGGGCAAAAATTCAAACTTTTTTGTAATGAAATATATTTTCTCATTAAGTCTTAAAATAACCAACAATAAGGTTTTATTGTGTCAAGTAATAAAGAAGTTATGTTAAAATACTTATAGCTACAAACATGAAGTTTAAATACTATAATAAATCTTATAATACTCGAAAATATACCAACATCTAAACAATTCTCAGCTAATAATATAGACGTCGTTTTAAACTCTGTTTGTATAAGATTTGTCGCAATCCTTTATATTATATAACATTTAATATCTTGCTTAGATAATCAGGTAAAACATAATATCTTGTGTAAGGATAATGCTTTCCAAAAGCACAAGAAAAATATTTCTCTTTAAGAAAATCGTACAGCATGTTATTTGACAAATTAAAAATTAATATATTTCCTAATTCTGTTTTCATTCGATGCTATTTTGAAAGAAAAAAATTGAATCAGTATGGCCACTAATGGTATAGTAATTAATGGAAAATCCAGATGTGTCACTGCTATCGGAAAATAGCATTTCATTAGGTGCTTTAGAGCAATGGCATTTACTAAAATTCATTTAGAATCAATCGTACGCTCCTGAATTCCGTCGAAATGTTTTTAATTCGCAATAAATTTTTTACTGTTTTGGGACGAATCATTAAGTAGCCTATTTAATGTAATTTGCCATTACTTGAACGAATAAATCCGTCCCCATACTGATGAAGTTTCACATTCGTATTAAGTGCCTGTTTTACTAGCTTCCACCTTTGCACGTTTGGTTTTTTATATATTTCACGGTGTTGTAGTGCGATTGAGTTAAGTTTAGAGATTTGGGCTGTTCTCAGCAACGAGGTCCTGAGAGCCGATGAAAGAGTGGAATAAGGTGAGAATGGAGAAGAGCCGGAATGCAAATTTGGGGAAAACGGGAGATCCCGAGTAAACCCGCCGACCAATGGTATCGTCCAGCACGATTCCCACTTGCGAAAATTTGGAGTGACCCGGCCAGCGATTGAACCCGGTTCGCCTTGGTGGGAGGCAAGCAGTCTAACCGATCAGCCACCGTGGCCCCTAGCGCGATTGGGCCAAGTGTTGCATAGTATAACGGGAATCACATATTTCTGCTGTCCCACAAGGGAGGTCGTGGGAGTTTATGGTTGTGTGACTCCAGTGTGAGGCAACCTTCGGGATTTATCCCTGGGGTGTAGTAGCATAGGAGGAAGGTCCTTGGCATGAGAGGTGGTGTGGCAGTACCATGATATAGTAGCCAAGTCAAGTTGCACCGCACACGACCCGTTCAGGGTGGATAAAGTGTCTCTTATAGCCTCTCTCTACTCAAGGCGACCCAAGGTGTCCCGTGCCACCCCTGATTCCACAAATTAGGCTACGCCGCTCGTTCCCTATGGGTTGCCAGTTTCCTCGCGACTGGCCAGGGGTATCTGCCGTGATGGTTGGACCGATAGATGGTACCTCTGCAGCCAGGACTTTTGAAATCGGCCTACAGTTCTTAACTAATCGAGTACAATCTACCCCCACTGTGCAAGATAGTCGAGTATCCCAAGGTTCAGGGTGTAAGAAGTCATAGGTTCAACTCCGATGCAAGGCACTATTGACAGTGTGTTTTTTTTAGAAGCAACCTCAGTAAAAGCAAAGACCATCCTCACGCGTACAAATATACATACATACACTAATCAGCCCTAAAGAATGAAGCGGGAACTTGAATATTCCACATAAAATGAAGTAATTTGATATACTTGTAGGCTATATTCAAGGATTAGAACTTCACAGAGGAATTTATTTCACACAAAATTATTTTTTCCAACAATTTTTTTTGGCGTTCATTTTTTGGTGATACTCACTGTTGGAACGGATAGAGATAACATTATTTTCCCAGGATTTCTTTGCAGGTTAACAATAATTGCTCAACGACAAAACTTAATCCAGGTTACCACAATTTACTGTATCCTTACAAGATTATGGCTGTTCCTCGGTTGTGCAGAACATGCCATTTTTTTATTTAACGAGGAGACAATGAATTCCAGTTCGCCCTCATGTATCCGCTACAATCTGTCCACTGTAAAGTGAGCACTGTTGAGGTCCTAGTTAATTTTTCTTTCAGCGCCATTTTAACCTTTAATCACATTTTAAAATAAATATTGCCATGTTAAGTAATAAACACAGTGTGTATGTGTGAATATTACACAGCACTCGGAAACTAACCTCTATTCCTAAAATAAAATGTATTTATTGACTACGATTCCAAATGGGAGGGCTGTGAAAAGTACTCACTTTACCTTGAATAGTTAAGGAGCTTTGCTCATTTCCGTGATAAAATATTTCTGAGCTTACTGTATGTGTATATTATATATATATATATATATATATATATATATATATATATATATATATATATATATATATATCCCCTGTCATTTATAGGCTTTCTGCACACAATCGTTTTAAGTGAAAACCAACTTTAAAAATTTTGACGTCTTTTCAATTGCTAAGTCACATTCCCGATAACCACTCTGAGGTGACAGCTTGTATCACTCCGCGTGCCCGAGCACTTGGAAAGATTTGGTCGTGTTGTCGGTGGCCGAAATTTACGTCACGAGCAGCCAACTCTCAGAGTCAGGTCCTCTTCGCTTCCATTCTATAAAATAAATATTTATTCCAATAAAGGATTTGTGAAGAACTGAAACGTCAAACCTCAAGCGATCAGCACTCTTTCCCATGTGATTTGTAAAGGCTCTGCTCGTTTATTTTTTCGCACACGGTGGAAATTTTTCCCAGCCCACCTCGTTCACCATCTTGCGCGAAACACTGGTTATGTGGCGTAGTCGATTTCTCCCGAAACTAAACCGCAGGCAAAAATATTTCAAAACTGCAGAATATATGCTCTTGGAAGCGTATAAAGTGGTTTTATAGTATAGACAAGCAAAAGACGCAATTATTCATTTTAATTAATACTTTTGATTTTTAAAATGATCAATACCGTCAGGACTATTTTCTGCCTCGATCAGACTGTTAACCGGCTAGCCAGCTAGCGGCTATGATCTTGCCGCTGGCAATGTTTTGCTTTACTTCCGCCTTGGGATAGTGTTCATAATTTGTGAGATTACGCGTGTACAAATCGTCGTTGCGCGTGGAAAAAGAACGTCTAGGAGTGACAAGTATGTACACTCCAGATTCTAACAAGTGGAAAACCACTGATTCGCAGAGGAAAATATGTGAATTATAGTTCATATCGAAATCGTGAAGATTTCAATTGTATGCCCTTACTTTTAGTTTTTTTGGTTTAATTGGTACTGTTTGGTTATTAAAACGAACAGTATATATGAGTGCACTATCTTCGCCACATTATATTCAGTTTAATTCTTCAAACTGAGCACTGTGATGATTATATTACATGAAAACGAAATGAAAGACGTAAAAACGGAATGGAAGGCTGAATGTTCATTTTTACCTCGTAAAATGGCGTTTTGAAAGAAGAAACGCATTTTAGAAAGTATTTTGTATTGGGTTTGTTAGTATATTCTTTGTTATTTCACTTTATACACGTTGTTTAGCGGCAATTTTTACACGCTGTGTAACTGATCCATTAGTCAAAAACAAACCACTGAAAACCAGTGAAAAAATGAATGATTAATCAGTGGAAAATGTCATTGAATTAAAAATTGAAGAAATCTGGCTTTTTTTCACTGATTCATCAGTTGAATTCACTGAAGTGATTGTTAAATCAGTCATGTAAGTACTATTTACTGAGTGAAACAGTGAAATTCTCACTGATTAAGAGTTAAGAGTGTAAAATAACCACATTATAATGATAATCATTTATGTGAAGCAGTAAAATAATACTTGAAATTTTGTTAGGAATCTTCTATTGACTAACTTATTACCACCAGGTTAATTGTAAATCCTCGGTCAGAACCAGTCTAATTCAATTTATTATTGTGATTTTTCCAATTATTAATAGCTAATTCTTGTTTCTTTGTAATAGTTTCTATTGTCTAGGTATTCATGGCACGTATTTCCTACGCGGGTGCTCGTGGCGACAGGGCAATCAAGACTTAATTCGATGCACGTGTCAAGGTCGACTTATCGCCTATTTAAACACACACGTGTGCACGCGACTCCCATCGAGGCAGCTGTTACGTCACGGAGATGCTGATTTCGTGAAATCCCCTGCTGGGGCAGAGGAATGTCCATTTTATATGCTGTCCTAGAGCTTGTGGTTTAAGATTTTTTTAAATATTTTATTACGTCACATTTCCCGGCATCTCTATATTAAACCAGCCGACTTTAAGGAACGAATTCTAGCAAATAACATTAATAATTTATTATGTGGCGTATAAACTTAAATTATTATGGACCAGTGCATATTCTAAATGATTAATTTTGTAAATTTATGTATAATGGTTTTAAGCAAGCACTGTGAAGTTAAACGCGATTTTTTTCTTTATTTTCTTAGTAGGTAACTATACAGTAGGATGGATTTCATCTTCCTTTTTATATATCCGATTATGAAGTAGGAATACTACCGTTGATTGAAATGTAGCTTAACATGAATGGTTGCAATCCGAACAACAGAAAATATTACTCGAAAAGTTGGTATGTGAACCATCAAAGCAGTGTTTCGTTATGAAGGAGTTTTTCGTCTCAAACCTCCCAGACTCTAGTAAAGACATAATCATTATTTATGACTCAGAGCATATAATAATACTGCACGATCTAGACGCCGAGACAACAAATATATCTTCTAGTAAAATAATGTTTAGTATGTGGTATCCGTTAGTTTTGGTGATATAAACGTGAAGTACCGAGTTTTATATTTCAAACTGACTTATAAGATTTCAAGTTTCATACTCTGTTTTCATTGGGAAATATGCCGAGAACGAAAAAAAATGAGAAAAGCGTGCTTGTTAAATGATTCCATGGTTTTTTTAATAGTATTTTTTTAACTAGAGGCAATCCCGATATAACATTTTTAACTATAATGGTATAAAATTAATGTATATAGTCATCGCACTTATATATATATATATCCAATCATTGTGCCGCTCTACAACAGAGTTATGCCAACACATAAATGGCATAATTTATGCTTAAACAGCCTTCTCTGTGCGAGCGCACATATTCTTAGTAGTCATCACGAATATATCTATTGTATTGTTTATGCCTAACTACAAAAGGGTCCAGCAAACTAAAACGTCTGGTCCTACGAATCCAATGATGGAGTTGATAATTAAAGTTCAAACCAGATAGATTTACATAATTCAGAGCCTTGTAGTCTTTCTTGGTTATGTATTTCACTGTCTCCTTGTTGCGGATCGGCTGCACATCAAGAGAGCCCGACGAGATGTGGCTTATGAGAACTTCCGCCATATTTCTTATGCTCATTCTGAGGGTCATTTCGACCCAAAGATGGAGGTGAGGCAAGCCGTCCGTATGCATCCACTCTTAACTGGAATTCATACAAACATTCCTTCCCACAGTCGTTTAATAAAGCTAGCGCAATAGTAGGGAAGACTGGGGCCGATGGTAACATTGGCGGGGTTTTTAATTTTTATATTGCACCTGTGCTCTCTTTGAGATCGTGTCACTCAAGATATATAAGACATTTCTTTGTAGCTGCATCCATGTGAACAGAAAGATGTGTGTTGCCGACTTGTTTGTTAAATAGAAATTTTCTACATTAGTGTGTAATGTTACAATTGACCACAATTGAGAATCATTTGTAACACCTATGAGGGTCGGTTGTAAAATATTTTAATTTACGATAAACTCTTGTGATTTGTATATTGTGGCTTCGGAATTAATTTTATCATGCGCTAATATTTTATTTTTAAAAATATTTCTCTTAAAACCAAATAGACTTACTTTTATTTAGGTCATTATAACCGCCTCGTTTAAATCAAGATTGACTGAAGTCGTATTTATGAAATTGGTAACAAAACACATTTACTTTACACAGAATGAAAGAATATAATGCATTAAAACAGTGTTATGACATGTTAAAATTTAAAAAATAATAAAAAATCTAAAGTTTTGAAAATATAAATGGAAGTTTAATACATTATAATGGAATAATGCTTTCCTTATCATGTCATTCAGACTTGCAGTTTTGACATTCGCAACTTTATTCCCCTTTGGTGCAAAGCACATGGGCCCATCCATTACAAGGAACACATTGTTCATTGGGACGACTGTTCTTAAAGTTATCCAAATACATAATACAAGAATATTCGTCATCTGATGTACTTGTGATTTTCTGCAGGTTATTTTCGTTCTTGGTCAGGTCTTCACCTGTTTCTTGCCACTCTGCCTATTTTATATGCACTTGGAAACTAGTTTTTTTCTGTACTTCTTGTAAAGCATTCTTCTCAGGTGTGCTGGCGAGAATTGCTGTTTTGCATTTATTTCTATTTTTCAAATTGAATGAAGAATTTACATTAGAAATATTTGCTTTATCATGTGCTCTAGCTATTTCAAGAGAGAATTTTGAAGGATTTAGAACATTAAGTCACTCATTTTCTTCACTTATACCACTAGTTTCAAGCACGTCTATTTGGGAAGTTGATGGATCTGGAACAGATGAAAGAGAAGAATTCATCAGGTGAAGGTTTGTCTTTTGTTAACTTCGCGAGTTGCAAACTAAGAATCATCAGACATATTCACATTGTATGGCCACATTACTGTTGCAGAAAACCCTGCCGTTATATTTTTTGGTGTTGCAGCTTGGGGCAAGCTATTTGAAACTATTTCAGGAATTGTCATCTTCCT
Source organism: Dryococelus australis (assembly GCA_029891345.1). Taxonomy (NCBI): domain Eukaryota; kingdom Metazoa; phylum Arthropoda; class Insecta; order Phasmatodea; family Phasmatidae; genus Dryococelus; species Dryococelus australis. Next base: position 48,114,375 of record CM056995.1, on the reverse strand, counting down.
TCCAGGATGAGTATTCATCCAAGCATCCATAGCAGTGTTAACAAATTTTTCCATAACATCCTCTTTGAAATTTTACCTCGATCTGCGGTCCGCTTGCGTGTTCTCTCCGTTCTGAAACATAAATATGTTTTTATTTACACTGTGTTTAAGCATTCGTTTAAATACAAAATGGTTTTATAAAAATAAATAATAAAGTTATAACTACGAAGTCATGAAAAGTAGTTTTTTGTGTAGCTTTGAATTATGATTTCACACTAAGCCCTGATTATTCTGTGAAAAAATGTAGTAATAAATAAAGGTAAATGTCAAAATATGGGCATCTACAAACACCATATATTAATTTAAAACTTCGGTAGGGAATTAGCAACAATTACAAGTTAATTATTTTTTTGACAATTTATGTTGTCACATACTTTTAATAATCTTAGAAGTGGTTCTATAATAATATGAAAAATGTTTAATGTTTGGATACCAAAAATTATGATATGAACGCACGCAAATGTAACCACCTCTGCTATAAGCCTAAGTAATCTCACTTTACAATAACTAAAAAAAAAAGTGTGTCAATTTAACTTATTATTTGAGTATCTAAAATTCCTAAATTTTAAATTCCGAGACAAGAAAAAATATGTTAAGTCATAAATTATTTCTGTGAAGTAAACTTACTAAGACCCAGGGGACAATTGTGACATGTTACAAACGTCTCCGATAAACGTGTTACAATCGTCTCATGAAAGCCATTAAATACAAAATGATTCACCAAGTAAAATGTAAAATATTAGAACATTAACATTACTAAGATTTAATATAAATACTCTAAAGTACTTCACACTATCAATAATAATTAATTCAGTCCTCACCTGTTCCAAATAAAAAGGCATATAGGCCCCTATTCTTGTAAAAATGAAGTTACTTATCAACATCAAAAACACATTTCCTTCACCTGGAGACACAACTCGCGACGTAAAGCCACGACATTCTTGGTCCAAAGTTCTCGCGCTGTTACTGCATCATGCTGTTGTCTCTCAGCCGCTTTGAGTACAACAACAGCCCTTCTGTTTGCGATGCTACAATCGTACCCCGTTACAATCGACCCCAGTCTCCCCTACTCGTGTTTCTACTCCTCTTCTAGCATACTTGCAAAATGGATTGGTAAAAATAGGGCAAAAACTTACTTGTATTATTCGTCATTAACTTCATATTTTACACCTATATAAACATGTTAAAATCATAATTTTCAACCATTCAGTACAATTATTGTCAGCTGTTAACAGGAAATAATAAGTTGTTTTACATAGTTTAATTTGTCCTGTTAACTAAAAATATGTCCATTCCATTTTCCTGCTAACATAAAAAAATTACTCCTGTATACTAAATAAAAAACATATTTATCTTATTGTAATATATAAAATATTGCAATTTTGCACAGGAGCTGGTTTTTTGAACTGGACCACGGGGCAGAGAAAGAGAACCAGCCCAATAATAATTGTAAAATCGATAGAACAAAGCAGAGTTCTTATTGCCATGCTAGGCGATGTGTAATAGTTGGAGTTAAATGTATATGCAGCTGCTACTATAGGACATAATGATTTAAACTGAGAGCGTGTCAGTGCAGCGAGCACTATCGCAGAATAGTTTATTGGTGGATTGAATGTGAAAGACATGATTCCAATTTCGCAGACAGTGGTGTTTACCCAGATTGTAAACTGTGTGTATTATATAGTTAAAAACACAAACACGTGGTTAAGAAATAAACTCACTACAACGAATAAATTTTAATAATGGCTTAATGTTTACGTTTTAGAATTAAAATGTTATGCACGCGACTGTGCAGTGCTACAAAAATCGCGAGAAACTTGTGATTTTGCGAAGCCTAAGCTTACAGCTAATAACTTTCTATACTGAAAAATTGCGAATTCCTTATGCATATATTTTACGGCCACCAAAACCAATTCGTATTTATTAAACAACTGTCAGTGATCTCAAAACAAGTACTTGTTTCAGCAATTATTCACTTTATAGTGATCACTATACGAAATAGTTTTGAGTTTCCCACAGATACGTTGTAGAATAATCCCCCACAAAATATTTTGTAGTTGCTATAGATATTACCAGTATTTTAGGTGTAGGGCAGTGATTTTTTTGACATAACATAGGCCTATATTATCGATACGGTTCACTTGTGCTGTGCTTACACGCTGAAAAACTAAGAAACAGTTGTTTTTATTTCCTCATTCCAGTTTTAATTAATGTCTATTGGAATTTCTTAAAAATGACGCACAGAAAACATTATTCGCAAAAGAGAGTGTTGCGGTAAATACGGAATAGGAATAAGGAATTGTTAAAATTAATATAAAATAACGAAAGTGGTAAATTTTCATATTTTGAGCATTTTACCCTGTAACTAGTTAATTAAGTTACCAATTTAGTGCGTACCAATATTCTGTACTTCTGCTGTACAAGCAATGCAGCTGACTTATAATTTATTAAATACATGTAATTTATTTACCTATGGATATGTAGGGGTTTCGCGTAAATGCTTGTTATAACTTAATGGTAACTTTATTTTAACACTAAATTTATTAATGAATATCCGATAAATTTGATGGAAAATCACTATAAATGCGGAGAGTGAAAAGGGTTAATAATCACCTATGAAATCTCATTTAAATTTTTAAACCGTGAGTGTAAAATCATACTATTTTGTGCTGCGCGAAACAGGAATTAATAAAATTTTAGATATTAATTAATGTTCTAGAAACTGTCTTGTTTCTTTTGTTAACTTTGCTCTAACAGTAGCAGTAAAGTTTAACTTTACTATCCCACCCACAGTGTTTCAGATACTTTAAAAAAATTTAATTTGACGAAAATTAAATATTATGAGTTACAGAAATTTGACTGAAGCAAGGGGTTTGTGAAGGTTAGTATACAGTGTTTACACACTACTCCGTATCGAAGGCGAGGGAAATAAGAATTAAATTCTATAACGTCTTGTTTTTTAATGGTAAACGTTTCATGTCATTTGAATCCAGCGGAAGCGTTTGTCACTTGTCAGCATATTCACTTTCACAGTAACCAACTTTCCGGTACGGATATTTTGGGCAGAATGTTTAACTTTGCTCATGGAAGCCATTTGTCAAGGAGTTTTATCTTTGAAGTAAGTTACAGTTGCCGCACGTGATAATCGGTCAGAATCTGCAACAAGAGTTGTTTACCGTGTGTCGGGCTAAAGCTTAAAGGCTCTGTACAAATCTCATTCGCCCCGCATTAGTAATTGTTTTTCAAGTGTGACAAATGAAAACTGCAGTCATGGAAAATATTGGGGGGCCTTCAAAAAATGTACGCTTTCTAATGTACAATGAAGTAGCTTAATTTTATTTTGAAACTGAAATAAATATAAAAATTAGAAAACATAACTCTCACCTTATACAGTGGTTGAATACGACAGGAGTTTTTGTAGTCTATAATACACTCTAAATCCGAATCAGTGACATCGATTACTGAAATAACGTTCACTGAAAGTCTGTTGATAAGCAACTGCTGACCGGCGAATCAAGCAAATTAGCTAGGAAGAAGAGATTTATAGCAGACACATTCTCGACATTCATGGGAAATCGCAAATAAATCAGTGAAATTAAATTCAGCCGCTATATTAATTAGTTCTCTGGCATTGATTATCGGTTGCTCAATTATGACTGTTGTCCCTGATTTGGCTCCAGTTGTTCGGTTTATTAATAAGTCAAGCTGGAATAAGTTATTTCGTCGATATTAACTATCCCTAAAGGATTACCTGGTGCATATTAAGTTATCAGAAGTTGTAGTAGTTTTTTTTTTTCATAATTTATGTACATCAGCGAAAACCGGAAACGAAATTAAACTTCATATTAGTTTAAGTTCACATAAGAGGTCTTCTGTAGACGTATACGACCAGGAATCGCGCACATGACACGAAGATGTTAAACCTGTGATATCTCATGCGTAACCCCAGAGGTGAATTTTTATCAGCGCTTTAGCTCCGTCTTCCATATCATTCACACTGTAAAAAAAAATGTTGTAACTTTTACTGAGGAATTGTTTGTGATTGTTCAAATACTCGTAACAGTACAGAGATTTCTATTGTAAAACTACTCGTTTATAAAACTGCAAAGTCCGTGTTTGTAATAGACTTCAAGAAATTCTTGTACTATACTGACCCGTATACACGAGCTTCAGCAAAATGGCGGACTTTCAACAACGTAAAAACGTATATAGCTGTTTGTGCAGAAACTATGGGTGATATAAAGTGCAATTTCGTGCAAAAGGAAATGCATTGCAAGTTTAAATAACTTAAAACTCATTTTAAAAAAACTTAAATAACTATAAGAAAATTACAATTGCAATAAAGCGTGGCCGTGTTACTCATTAACTGTTAGTGTTTTTCAACTACACAAAATCTTAAATACGCTTTCAAGACCTCTTTGTTAAGAGACGTACAAATCTCTCAACTAAATAAAATAACTCTTGAAATAAAACAAAAGTGTATTCTTCTTAATTAAATTATTTCCTTAATATATGTGTAGGTTTTTGCAGCTATGTTTACTATAAAAATAAATATTGCCCTCTTAAGTTATGTTGGTCTTGTGGTTAAGGACGTGGGCCAATAAAACACGGGGTCTGGGATATAATCCCCATGCTGGCGAAGTGTAAAACTTCTTTTCGTAAGTTATATTTTGAAATAACTTTTTTAGTCTTTCCCTGTTATTAATTAACCACGTTTGTTTTCTAGAAGAAAACAAATCATTTCATGTAGGCTACACTTCTCAATAATGTAAGTTTTAATAAAAGGCTATCATTTGTAATATTACAAATACATGTTCTGAAGATTTTACAAGAAACCTGTTTGTAGTTTTACAAAGGGCCTTACTGGAAACTGGGTTCCCAAGAATATTTGTTGTAAAAGTACACAACAATATTTTACAGTGCACATGCATCTGCGATGAAATCGAAATGATTAAAATAACTGCTTGGCAACTGTATTTTTAAACGCATTTTCCAACCGTCCAGATTTCCTTGGCATTGACTGTACACGTCGAATTGGTATCAGAAGAAACGAGCAACACGTCGGCCAAAGCATTCATGTCAAGTAAACCAGAAGAAGGAAGGAAAAAAAAATTGTTTTCGGGAATACGTCAAGAGGAGGATGCGGCATTGTCTTCGGACATCCGTTAGGTTGGCTCGCCGTCAACAATGGAGATGAACCGAATGCTCAGGTCAAGCAGTCGAGGAGAAGTTTTTACAGCGAATGGCGCAGCCATGTCCCGTTAGAGAGTTTAAATGTTCTTTTTCTTCTCCTCCCCTTTCCCCAGCCGAAGATGACCCGGGTGAGAGTTCGGAATCAGTTCGCTCGAGAGGATCCTGAGGGTCAGCTCGCAGATAGGTCGGCACGATCCACGACTCTCACGCCGCTGTTTCCGTATGCATCTCGCTGCAGATATATGGTAAGTTTTGTTCCCCCCCCCCCCCTTTATCCCGTAGGAACGCTTGATAACGTAAACTCACGCGGGATACGCCAATTGAAACGTGCAGGTTCCTGGAAGCCGATACAGAAATTTCAAGACATTTTCAAGACATGCCTACGTTGCGAGAAAATATTTTAACGGAATGATACATTCATTTAGTTCGATATCTTTTACCGCAATAAAACGTGCAAATTTGCTATCCGACAGAAATGCATCCCGCTGACTAAATATTTGCTGACATGTTTAGAGAAAAATATTATCTAGGATAAAAGTTGCTCAGTTTTTCTATATTCGCTTACAAAAACATTAGGACTTTTTTTTATCAATGTGATTGCTGTTTAATTTAATTTAATGTAAAATAAGTAGGTCCACTTTTCTGTATCTCCATTTATATTATCTAAACACAGAGTGGAATAATGCTGACGACGCTTTAGGATAAATATTGTAACGTGTAAACTTGTCATTAAAGTGGTTATAGTTCAAATGGTCCTTTCTCTTTATTTTTATGCCTGTTAAAGTTAAAATTGACATTGGGTGTAACATGAATTATGTTTGTAAAAATTTCACAACGCAGTTTTTTGAGAGGCTTTGTATATATAGATTTATATGGTAATGTTAATTTTTACCTACATATGGCGAATGCATACTCAATGGACTTAAAACATGGCTTTCGAAGCTGTTCTATGTACGGCGAACTAACTATATTTCCAATGCACGTGATAAAATTTCGGGATTTTATTCGTCGAAGTACGAGACGCAGAAACGCTGTGCTAGGTAACTTGTTTGGTTGGCACACGCAAGAAATAAACACTTAAAACTAAGCATTTTTATTATTACAGATTCCATCGTTGTATAGTACAAACATAAAGTTTAAAACCGCGTGTGTTTGCAAAACGCGACATTTCTCATGTACGTTATTGATAAAAAAAATTAAATAAATGAAAGTAAAAAAAAAAACAAAAATGTCTTCAGAAGGTTTATAACAGTTCTGACAACTTTCCCTAAAATCTCTCACTTTATATGTAAGCTACCAGCTCTAACATGTTTGTCTGCAATAAGATACGTTCCGAATTTTATATTTTAAACTATAACTTGACAGTATGCAAGATATGAATTAAAAATTTTTTTGTACTTAAAAATACGCCAAAAAATATATAAACAATGAAGGAAACATACAGTAAAAAGGGAGGAATATATTTTTTTTTTTTGCCAAGAGTACATGGAATGACAGTTTGAATAACGTAAATGGTTACACATCTCAGCTGAATAAACTGCCAAAATAACAACTTCTTATTCACGCCCTTCAGATTATAGAATACGTAGCTACATGAATTTGTCTGGCGTTTTTCCGTCACTTAGTAACTGGTTTATGACTACTTCGTTTTTACGTCATGGCAGATGATAGCTATTTGGGCCGCAATACTCAAATGTATTTAATCTGTTAATGTGTGAAAGTCATCTCGAAATTATTAGACCTTAGATATTTTTTCCTGGAGTCTCGTGAGTTATCTTGGAACGTGCTTCTTGTAACAGAACTCGCTTGGGAATAAAATAGCTGATGAAGCATTTCTTTCCAAAGGTTACACGTCGTATCTTTGCCCACGATATTTTTATTATTTTTTTTCCGTGCGTCAGCATTGTATAAGTATGGTTATCGTCCCTGTCGGACGCAACTCAATAAGGGTGCAAGGCCTGAGAAATATTTATTTTATTAGTTTTTTTGTTTCGGAGCCGAGTAGAAGATAGAAGATAGAAGATAACCAGTATGTTTATTTAGGTCAGGGAGCTAGGTTATTGGAGTTCCAACATGGCGGCTGTGACTGCAGCGTCTGACATTTCTGGACATCCCCGACACACACAGAGTTTCATTATCTCTGGTGCCGCGGAAAGGAAGGGAGGGGATGCAAGTGGGGCGAATCAGTAGGGGGAGAGAAGGCCATACCAAGCCTTCCCCAGATAAACGCCGCGAAGGATGATGGCGGGCGAAGGCGCGAAGCAAACGAGTCAAGAGTCATGCGAGAGAAGGAGTCAGATCGGAGATCAACCTAATCATGCGCGTAAGAGCAGTAGAAAAAAAAAACATCTCGATGTTCCCTCCTGTAAACCCACGGCACGATATAACACGTCACGAGTTTCGAAGTCACGTTGTAGCTATTTGTCCTAAAGACATCATTCATACGTTGAAATTATGGCAGCTGGGAGAAGGTCAATGTGCTTTTATGTCCCCCTCGGTTAATTAATGTATTTCGTCTGCCCACAATTATATATGTGACTTTTTAAATGGTCGAAAGCATTACAGGTTATTAAGTTAAGAAATGTGGGAAGTTTCAAGTCAGCCGCCACTGTAATAAACTAGGGGGCCTAAGGTGAAAAATAATGCCACTCAATGTCCTATTAAAACGATTAATATACCAATAAATTTGCCCTAGTCAGAGGTTGAAAAATTAGTCAAAATAATGTGCAATTCGTCTACAGGAGATATAATTACGAAGCCAACGTGGATGTGTTTCTATTAGTGCTAAATGTTTTAAGAAATACCTCATAGACAATTATATTTCGTTCCGCTAAGTGAACGTTTAATAATAGTGTGCATTACTGTTGGGAACATTTTATAATGATTAAAGTGTTATTTGATGTGCGAGATGCAGACCTTACTAGAATTGTAACTTATAAGCAGAGGTGGCCATAAAAAATGTTAATATGTCAGTGAACATTTAATGAAATTTGTAATGTGACAACTGCATACTGCAGATCACTTCCAATGTAAGGTGTCAAACTTGAGAGAACAATTAAATGTTCCTGGTGGCCTTTATATCCCAGTAAGCTGCCTTCATGGTTATGTCAATACACGAACATTAATAGTACTTACCTGTAATTTCTTGTAAATTGTATAAACAAAGTTTTGCAATAAATGTAGAAAATGAAGCAACACATGATAAGACATGATCATTCTTCTCAGCCAGTTCTAAATAATTAATTATGTATGTTTACACAAAAATTATTTTGGACAAAATATTACACATCGTTAAATAAATTAATAGAATAATGTTCTATGCCCGAAATCAAACCACTCAACGTAACGTTGGTAGTAACAATTCAATACCCAATTTTCCTGAAACTTGTGAGCAACATGGTTTATTGCGGTTAGCACTCAGTGTCTATGCACATATACACAGCCATGTCTTCGTAATTCCGGAACGCTGTCAATTGCTATTTGGACTTAGCCATCCCAAAATAATGTACACATTTTTTTCTCACTTTTACCTGAAAAATCCTTGGTATCCCTATGGCAAAATAATCATTCAACTTTAATTCTTGAGAAATCGTAAGCAAATTACTGTTTAAGCTCTGGAAAACAACTGCGATAAATACCTGAGACGGGAGTAAAAAGCTTCGGAATTACATTAGACCAGCAAAAGATAATTAGCAGTATCAATACAAGACTCGAACCGGCCCCCTTGTAGACTTCAACCTCGCGAGAAAATGGTCTTACTATGTACGGGCTTCTTTCACTAGTGTAAAGAACTATATTAATAAAGGCAAGGATAGAGTACTATCAGTCGTAAGATAACTTAAGAATATTGCTTTGGATAATTACTGCACTTCAGAATATCATTCAATATATGGAGCCGAATTGCACATTTCTAAAGTTACAGTTATATAATTGCAGAATATACACTAAGGTTTTGTGAATGTCTAGGTCGGACAATACACTCTAAAAATCCTTGGAAACTCATTTATCAAGAAAATTCTTAGTAAAACTAGAAATAGTTTTCATGTAAAATCTGCAAAACATTTATTTGTAATATTACAAATGATAGCCTCGTATTACAACTAACATCATTGACAAGTGTACCCACGTAAATCTATTTTTCTTCTAGAAAACAAATGTGATAAATTGATAACAGAGAAAAACTAAAAAAGAAAAAAATTGAAAACGTAATTTACGAAAAAAAATTACTCTTCGCCAGCAAGGTAACTAGAACCCACATCCACCCCTTGTATTATTATCCGCCGCCCTTAACCGCAAGACAAACTTGCCTTACAAGCTTGAATCTAATTTTTACTGTAAATATAGTTGCAAGGACATACAAAATAATATAGAAGTTATTCGGTTAAACGAATAGGTACATTTGTTTCATTTTATGAATTCAGTTGTTGAGTTACGAGATTTGGACGGCTTTTAAAGATAAGAGCAGATTTAAGAGTTCTGTGTAGCTAGGAAATATTACCAATTAAGTCACGTTTTATTGTAATTGTCGTTGTATTATGATTATTTCGAGCTGTTTTAAGTGTTTTGCGTTATTCAAACTTGCAATACATTAATTTTTGCACCCAACTACATTTTACAATACCCATAGTTTTTGCACAAACAGCTGTAGGCCTATGCGGTTCTACGTGTTGAGTGTCCGCCATTTTGCTGAAGCTCGTGGAAACGGGTCAGTATAGTGAGTGTAGAGATTTGGGTGGTTCTTAACATCCAGGTCTTGAGAGCCGATGAGGGTGATTGAGGTGAGTATGGAGCAGCGCCGGAATGAAAGGCTGGGTGAAACGGGAGATCCCCGAGAAAACCACCGACCAACGGCATCGTCCGGCACGATTCCCACATGCGAAAATCCGGAGTTACCCGGCCGGAAGTTGAACCCGAATCGCTTTGGTGGAAGGCGAGCAGGCTAACCGCTCAGCCACCGGGGCCTCTACGGGTCAGTAGCATAGTACAAACATTTCTTGAGGTATATTACAAACACGGACCTTGTAGTTTTACAAACGAATAGTTATACAAGAAAAATCTTTGAACTGTTACAAGCATTTGTAAAATTACAAATCTTTTTGCAGTGTAGTTATCAGTATCACATACATAAAACATATGTTAATGTACTCTATTCTATTAGTTATTAAATTTATTGAACCTAGAACGGAATATACACACGGCTGCATGATCGCATAAGCGTATCATTCCTAGGAAAGTAAATAAATTACGGTAAATTATTATACTATCTAAAGAATTTTCACGGCAACATTTTCCCCTTCTCCAGTTCAATGAAAAATATTTAATAGGAGGTTATTCGTGGACACATTCATTTGATTTACATAATTGAAATACTATCGAAAAAAACAATTTTGTAACTTATATTTTGCTGTTCAATGTGATTCCTGGCCAGAAAGATATTTCACTCGACGTATTAAATTGTGGCTCGTAGAAAGTTACAAACAAGAAATCTTGCAAGTGGTATTGTTGCACTTTAAAAACGGTTTGTAAATGTACAAAAAATTCTCATTGACGCTACAAAAATTTTTCTGTGCAAGGTGTATAGTATATGGGTGAAATCGTTTTCTTCTCTCAAAGAAGCAACTCTCTATAATCTGTTCTTGATTATGCACATCTCTTTGTTAGTGTCATTTGCAATATATGCATTTCTCGTAGTTTCAAATAACGAAATGAAAGTACACAGGTCCAATGTTGGCGTAAGTTGTATCAAAACAAAATAGCAATTGCATATTTTCTTTACGAGTTTTTGTGGTTTTTAATACTATATTCTATTTAACTCCTGTTTACTCTCAGCAGTTATAAATTCTTGTAAACTGAATAATATGGAACCTTAATAGTACAAGTTCATACAAATTTACTTACAGGTATTATAAAGTAAAACTATAAATTGAGTTTCGAGTACGAAATTTTCCCGTAAAATCTGTTATCTGGAATCATGAATTTTACTCTGTCACTTATTTCGCTTATTCAACTAAAGTAAATATTTCCTGTCAGAATCATTTTCTTTTACCTGTCAAATATTATTTCTTAATTCCAGAAATCCATCAAGGAAACATATTCTTGCCTAGGTACTAACTCGGTTTAGCTCATAATTAGGCCTAAGTTGTTTCACAGTTACGCCTGTACTAAAGTAATATAAATAATCCATGAATTTTGCAGAACAAATACTGGTCTCTTACTTACAATGGAATTCCCCCTTTTTAGAATGTAATTTTACCTTTCAGTCAAAGGAATATTCAATTCATTTTTCGTGTAAACTACATTGAAACACTTAGACAACTTTATCTCATCTTTCTATAATCCACACGAAACAAATTTTTCTTCAAATATTATTCCAGAACTTGTAGAAATGCAAATAAATTGACATTTTAAGAGTAACTGTCTAGAGAGTTTAACTACATTAGGTTCGTAGTCTCCATGCATGGCTAGGCTAAGTTCTTCAGTTGTTGCTTCGGAATAGATATAGGTACAAAGGGGCGTGTCGTATAAATTATTTTCATAAGCATAAATTTTAGGCATGGATTTTTATTTAGTAAACAACTTATAACGTGTTGTTTACAGGACGACTTTACGTTAAGTAAGAAAAATAAGTTGCAAAATAATTCTGTTAAAATTATGTGTGTTGCCTTAATTAAGCAAGTTATAAACTGCAGATTTCTTGCTCTGTCTAAACATAACTTACTGTATATTGTGGTGGAATTTCGGCTACATTAATTTTGTTAATACATGTATTTGCTGTAACAGTCATAATTCGCTTCAGAAAGTTTACGTTGTGATATATGTGATAGTTTTCTTCCGAGCATTTATAGTACTCATAATATTTGTGTCTCCTTGGATTATTTTTGCTTTGAAAACATTTCCGCCAGTTTTGTTTTTATTATTATTCTCCTGTTTTCAATTCGGACCCTGTCCTGCGGAGTTACAGGTATGTATTCTCATTTCATTCTCATGATGTTTCCGCGAGTCTTAGTATTTATTCACGAGGCAGCGAGCATCAATAAAAATTCTCGAAGGGAGATTCGACTCATAATCGCGGTCCCAACTTCCATGAAGAACTCGCAGTCGTTTGCTGAAGGAAGGGAGGTAATTGCGCACGTCCCGACAGATTGGCTTTTCACCCCCCCTCCCCTTTTCCTCCGAATATTACACACCGCGTGATTGGCTTTCCTGTTGACATGCTTCTACCAGGTCCAGGATGATAAGTTCCAACCCCCTCCCCCACTTCCCGTAAACCAACCTTCCATCGTCCCAATAGTGCTTTTCCAAACCCGCGTAGATAGCAATGGAGTACTGGACTGAGTTTGGGAGCGAACAGAGAGTTGGGATGCCTTGTATAAAAGCACCAGTCTACGGAAACCACCTCGCCTTCCTATCACTATAAACTTTTCTGAGGGGTTTGTAGGGGGTAACATAGTGGAATTTGCACGACATAACAAGTCAAAAAAAAACTTTTACCGTCTTCCGTTCCTCCAGACGAAATATCTATGGCACGTCGACGCTTCGCGCTGCGATTGGTCAGTCCTGACTGAGAAGAAAAAAAAATTTAGTGTCTCTCGGTAACACATCTTTCGGCAATAGGTACCCTGGAAGAATAACTCTTTCTTGGTGAAACGAGTTCGACGACATGAGATCCGCGTATCGCCCTGTAACGTGTACGCCAATGGCAGTCGTGAAAACGCAACTTTCAGTCAATCCGACCGGTAATCTTTCTTAGTGAATGTCGTGGGTTTCAGTTTTAGTACAGCGGATAACAAAGCACTGCGATACGTTGTTGTGCAGAACTGATAGAATCTTGTTTCAGATGTTGATGTGTGTGTGTGTGTGTGTTCCGTCTGTATCTCGCTCTGTTGGCGAAGAATCCCAAACGTACAAGTGAAAATACTGGCATTATTTGTCAGTTGCAATAACAATTTTAAAACCTACTTTAAAAATAAATGTTAATAAATAAATCTTGAGGTTCTTTGTGGGTAATTTTTACGATTCTGACAACTAGTGTGACATTCCAGCGCCTCGATATTAACAAGCACCACCCACTTAAAATAATTCACAAATTTTTATAACTCCATGTGCGGATTTCTTGCAAACGGTGGCAATTAGGATAGTTACACAAGACAACTATTTTCGGTGATTTCGACATGATCATTAAAGAGCCTTCGTTAAAATCTATATTTCTGTAGTACAAATTTGTTTGAAAAATAAGATGGACGACCTTAATTATTTCTTGGAAGTTTTTTGACATTACAGGATTTGTAGTGATTGGAGATATTCGTTCATTTATACACTGTATTGTATAGATATTCTATTTTTAGCCATAAATACGTTTGCTGTAATATTTGTAATAAACTATATCTAGTCGGTTGAAATATTTTTACAACTTTTCTTCTGCAGATTTGCAGTTTTATTTAGCTGCAAGCTGAAAAAAAATCGATAAACCTTGTTAAATGTTCATTCGTTCCACCTTTGTATATAATACTGATTTTATTTAAAATTTACGCATAATAGATTCAAGAACTATTGCATTTTATAATAATTGCTACGTATTGTAGAAGTGCTACTGAAACACTAAAGAATAAGTTCATTGTTAGTTTACAAATTAGAATTTTTCCGAACGAGTGGTTTGCTAATTCTCCTAGATTCAGTAAATACAAGAGCTGTAATGCCATTGAAAGTTTTTGACAAGAGTTCTCTGAGGAGTTAGTTCTAGCATACCTTTCACATCACTGAAATGTCCATTTATCTAATTTTAAATTATAAAATTATACTGACAGTAAGGAAAAATGCAATAAATTAACACGAATATTTTAGATGTTGCAATGATACCTCAATTTTTAACTGAAATTCTATTGTAAGAAAATGCCACGCATGTTACAATTATTTATAGAAAACATTGAAAATATTTATAGATCCGTGATGGATAATATTAAAAGCAACATTGCATTTTAACAATGTGTAGTTTTAGATTAAATTTTTCTTACTAAAATAATACTTTCGCTTTATAATATTTGATTTTCAGTGTCAATGAACACCTCGTTGAAATGATTCCAAAAAGCTATCAATAAGTTAACATGGCAATATGGGGGCACGTTTTGTAATAAGCCTATTTGTATTATTTTTAGAAATTAAGTGGCTTGTACACGGACATAGGATTTTTCCAACCATTTCGTTACCTTTCACTTTAGCTGCCAAATTCCATTACACACTCTAAGAAATGATTTAATTAATTTACCATATAAGTGTATACGTACAGTGATAAAGCGTGATTGGTAAAATACTCTCTCATACACCCATTGTAACGTTCTTACAGTTTCTCATGAAAGAGTCAAATGCGTAGGGAAGTTACCAACTTATATTAGTGATGCTAAATATTCCCATATTTTGAGCCTGATACGCGGTACTATTCCCATACGCCGTATGGGTTGAAAACTTCCTTTAAGAGTTTAGGAAGTTTGCCAGAAATGTTTTTACAGTGCAGCTAATGTTTTTTCACCGCAAATATTTCGGTGCAATTTTCGTTAATTTATTTTCTGTACTAAATATATTATTTTTAATTTTGAATTACTTAAAAAATTTCCTTATCGTGGATAATTTATGTGACTGTGCTTTACTGATAAAGAATAAGTTTAACTTAGAGAATTATGGCTACGAGCATGTTCTACCTTCAGTTTATTTTTTATTTTAACAGAAGTGTGTATCTTTTAATGAAAATAAAAAGTACGTTAACGATAATTCACGAAGCGGCCTGACAAAATTTTGTAATATATTCAGCACCAGTACATTTTTGTTCAGAGCTCTGTATTATAAAACGGCAGTTTTTGTTAATTAGGAACACTTTATGAGGAATGAACTGGTTCTGAGAAACTGACGGAAAGAGAGTTATAAAGTCGCCTAATGAAGGAAGTAAGCAATCGTGTGGTAGGGCCTGCCAAATAGACGGACCACTTCGTAAACGCTCGTCTGAGTGAAATGCTGAAAATAAGTGTCCTTGAGCGCCAATGAGGACGTGACAAGTCTCACACAGAGAAGATTAGTTCTAGACTGCCAAAAAAAAAAAAAAAAAAAAAAAAAAGTCAGTAGGAAGGCCAGGAACTATGATGAGTATGGTATATTCGCGGTGAATTCGCACATTTTGAATCAAACCATTGAAAAATCAACCCATGTATGACGGGCTTGGTTGTTTACCAAATATTTTGTGTATCGCAAGCGATTTATACGCCTGTTCACTTAGAAGTATCTATTTTTTTTTTGTTAAAATTGAACTTTGAGTAATGTTTTAGTTACAAATTATAATAATTCATTTACAACTGATATGAATAAAAACAGAAAGAAAATAGGTGTTTTGGTTAGAGCACGGTGAGAAACAGTCCTCATGCAAAATATGATTGAACCGAATGCGCTCGAATGTAGAGAATTATCCCTCTGGTGTAGTTGTCTAGACTTGTGTCAGCTTTTGTTTGCAAGATACGGAAGGATAGTCTGAAAGTAAAGCTTTCGCAGGACTTCACAAAAGTTCGAAGTAACAGCGAATGGAGTATCAAGGCTGTTCACAATAAAGTGAGCACTTTAGAAAAGAACCTTGGGAAAAAGTCACTGTCTCTGCATGCATATATTTTAATGAGTACACTGAGTGGCATTCGCCCAGTAAAGTTGGTAACGATGGATGGAAAGTAGTTCCATATCTTAACGTCAAATAAAAAGTGACGGGTAACCATTTGTGACAACTTAAAATTAATTCTTTCTCTTTCCGTTTTTTTAATGCATCGAAGTGTAAAAATGAGCGTGTTTCTCAAGTATTTACTTTTCTAATAATTTCACAGTTTTATTTGACCGGCGCATCAATTAAGTGGCGAGGCTCATATAGTAATGTTAATTTCACATAAGACGGTGGAATACACAACGTGTATACAAGTAGGCCTATATCTTAAGCAGGGCTTTCAAAATTGCTTTTACAGAAAGAAAATAAGCTGAATATTACAGTACGGGAACGTGCGAATGTTTATTTCCTTTCCCATGTTCGCGAATATGTAAGCCTATAATTGACAAATAACTGAAATTTCAGTCTATTTAAAATTCGAGTTAAGATCTTAAGCATTAATCAGAAGCTAAGGTACGTGTTCATTTTTTTTTTTTAATTTACATCCGTTCTGTATGGCGGTTTGAAATAATTTGTACTCAGAACTATCTCCTTATCAAACGGATATTATAAGGCAGGAAAAGAGACACGATAAAATGTTTATATTTGCTGTGTAGTCTGTAATCTAAAGAAAATCTTCTACTTGGTACTTTATAATGTAATGTCTTCCGCTCAAAAAGTTACACTCTTGCGTATAATAATAAACTAGTTTCAATAATTTTACTCGATGAAATAACTTTTAGCACGTAGTAGGTCTCATAAACCAATATCAAAATGCCCGCAAAAAAAATTGAATTGACGTAGGCTTAAAGTTGTGTACTTTTGAAACCCCGCCTCGATAATTATTAAAAATTTTTTGCACGTCGGCCTACTTTTTAACATATTAAGTTCTCGTATCTTGAAACATATCGGACAGTTTTAAAAAAAAATATTATTTAGCGTCCATTACAGGCTACATCATCTCTGACGGACTTTGTTTGCCAACAAACGCTCATTGTAATATTATAATCGCCTTCAATAAAGGACGATGTAAAATTATTGCTGTGATCTGTAATGCATTGACGACTAACGCCTTGTTTCATTTAGTTTTAAGCTTATTTTTTTATGTACTTTCTAGTTAGCATTTTGTGAAGTGTAGTCTGAACACGACGACATCCTACTGTCAAAATTAAAGCTCCGTAAAGTCTTGAATTAAACATTAATCACTCCTGAAATTTGCTAGAGAACAATTTAGAATCTAAATTCAAGAAATAAACACAATAAACGACGTGACATTGTTACCCAAAAGAAACTGCGCATTTCAAAAATATTTCATCAACTTCATTTGTGAAATATTTTTTGAGAGTACGATACGAGTTTGTATGAGTATTTGAACGTTTGCAAACACGCGAAACTAACATGGCGGGGATTCGGTATTTTGCATTTAGTAATTTGTTAGCTTCGAAGCTCACAGAACGCAATACGCAAAATGACGTCATCGGGGTGACGTGATCATTTCTTTTTTTTTTTTTTTAAACAGAAAGCGCCAATCGGAACACGGTTTTAGCTCAGTAATACGACGGGATCTCGCGATCAACATCCGGCAACTGTCGGGGAGCAAGCTCATCTGGCCAAACGACTATTCGCGCGCGAACCATCAACGAATTTCTCGCGCCGAAAATAATTTCGTCCGTCTGCGCGAACGTCCTAAACGGTAATGGGCGTCTCGCGCGGAAACGAGCCTGCGGCGCTCCTCCCTGCGCCGTGGTCGCTACGGTCGAGAATCGCTCGCAGTCCCTCGGACGGGCCGGCCGCGTCTTTGCGCATGCCCGCAAGGTTTTTAAGGGAGGGGAAGTTGGTTTAGGGAGAGGAGGAAGGGTTGTTATCGGAACCTCTTTCCCCTACTCCGGCTCTACCCCTCCGCCGCCCGAGCGTCTTTGGAAAATCACCTGCCAGACGTCTTCACGGGACGAAGGTGCTGCCCTGGTTGCAGCTGCCCTCTGGCGGGGATCGCAAAAACTACTCAGTCGCGCACACGCTTTGCAGCGGACATTACGCGACGCGCAGTGCACTCGAAACTGCGTTAAAATGTTCGTTCCCGCCATTTAAAGGTTGTTCGCGTTTTGTAAAAGCCCTTTAACACAAAAAAAAAATATTCTTCGAAATACCTCCAATTTTTATCGAATTCAATTAATTGAATGATATGCAACGTAATTCGAACTTTATACTCGCGGCCAATTTCTCTTTCAATTTCTTGAATGACCAATTTTCCTTCGATATTTTCGTTTACAACATGTTCTATACATCCATAATTTCAATCGCTTATCACACCTTATCTAACAGTATTAATAGATGAGATCTCATAGTAATAGAGTTGTGAGCACACATTTAAAGTTGTTCTTTAAAATAAAATGTACATACAGTAAAATTAAGAAAATCTTTTGTAGGTAACCAATTATTTTCGTATTGGACATGAATCGTAAATACTTCTAAAAATTTACCTTTGGTATTTTTTTAAACTAGCTTCATTAAAATTTTTGTTATAAATTTTCATGTGGTGACTTGAAAGATAATTGAATGCAATTCATTTAAAGGGAAATAAAGTGAATTTTTAGTTCAATAAATTTAATGCGAGTAATTGAATACAATAAATATTTGATCGTGTGAAATGGCCATAAGCATCCTTCGGGAAAAAAAATCACTACTCATAAATTACTTACGTATTTAAGTGCTGTGTTACAATTGCCATAACGTCACCGTAAGAAAATAACAATAACGTTATCGTGAGAGCCAGAGAAAACATTGTCCACAACCATAGAAAGAAAAATTTTACGCTACTAATCAGAAAGCCCTACATGTTTACAGATATTTATGAATTAATGCTGGCTGACATGGTATATTAAATACGTTGTTATTTAAATGCGAATAATATAAATATTAATATTACTATCTATATTTCAAATTTTTCTTTTAATTTTTATGCTAAAGATTGCTAGAGACTGTTCACGATAAAATGAGCACTTTTGAAATCAACGTTAGCAAAAAAGTCTCTGCTCCTATAGGCCGGTCACGGTAAAGTGGGCACTTTTTAACGTCCTCCCAACAAGCATTAACCACTAATAAATATGTTTTATTGCATGCTCAGACGTTAAATTTTCAGTGTGGTGAATTGTTTACACTGTGTATATTAATAACATTGCACTGTTTATATAAAAAGAAACGGAAAAATAAAAATTGGCTCGAAGGAAAATTTTAGTAGGGCCTTAAAAAGTGCTCACTTTACCGTGAACAGCCTTAACTGGCGCACGGAGTGACATGCGCCGAGTAAAGTTGGTATCGATGGATGGGAAGCAGTCCCATATCTTAACGTTGAATAAATAGTGTTAGGTAACCATTTCTGATAACTTCAATTATTTCTTTCGCTTCCCGTTTGCTAATCTTACATCAAGTGGAAGAATACACAACGTACATGCAAGTATATCTTAATCAGGGCTTTCAAAAGTGCTCATTTCCCGTGAATAGCCTATATCTGTTAGCTTTAATTGGGTCATATTTAATAATTAGCATTATATGTGTACAAAACTGGGAAGAGATCGGGACACGAAATTAATGACAAATCAATGTCGTCGCCTTGATACTTGTTTCCATTAAACACACGCGGCAAGTGCAAAAACGTTCGTTAAAAAGAAACGGAAATCGGAAATGTACTTTGGGGTCCATTGTCAGCCATTTTATTGTCAGAAATGTTCAGTTTGCGCTGACTAGCGTAGTTGAAAATGCCGAATTGTGGCCGGCCGGCATAGACCGCACCGTAGGAAAATAGAACATTCTCTGTCCCTACGGGCTTACGGAAAGCGGGTGGAAATCCCAAGACGTAAGTCGTGTTGAAACACGCGGCGCAATAAAAACGCTGCTGCGGTTGGGTTTCCAATTTTTTTTATACTAACCGAAACTGATTAATTTACGTACAGGCAAACAAATCTTTAATTGCATCAACCAAATCTTTGTTTTGGGCAAAGGAAAATAATTTGGTTTCAAGAACAAAATCTTGCATTACCCCCATACAAACAATTGATTTGATTGCGCCAAAAAAAAAAAACAGTTTGATTCAACAAAACATTTTATATTCCAGTGCATGACAATGTTAAATTTGCATATGGCGAAGGATGCGAATTGAGAAATTAAAGTAGATACTAGACAGGGGTATCGGAAGATCTTGATTATCCGTGAACGCCCTATACTCGTAAAACAATATGTTACTCTAGCCGAGATACTCTATATACTCTATAAAATAAATCATCCGTTCAATTCCGCCACACAGCTGCAATGGGATTTCGATCACCGAATCCAATGGCAAAACAATTATCACGCGTGCACATATACTCCGTTTACTTACCATTTTCAATGCAGAGACGAGAAAAATATGATTGCGACTTTGGATGACGTTCTCAAATTAAGATAAATGGCGAAAGTGTTGAAAAGTCGTTCACAAACTAAAAATCAAAGAAATATAAAGAGAATATGTTGTTGCGCGTTATTGCAAGTTTTGTGTTCTGTCGAAGTCAGAAATATTTCTTGTTTTAACAATAGACCTACAATGATAAAAATAATTTTTTATAGTTTTGAAACTGCCTTGTCAGTAGTTTGCACACGAGTGTGTACAGAATATATGATTAAAAATAGGACCGTTTACATCCGTAGAATTAATTACATTATTTTGACTGCTACAGAGATAACTGGCGTGCAGTTCGTATCACTTATACAGAACACTGTTTGAATATAAAACTGAATAGAGGATTGTGTAAAGTAGCTATATACCAGATTTGTTCTTTAATTTAATCACGGTGCGAAAGAAGGCATTTTTATCTTCCGTGGATAATCTCGCATACGACTGCAGTCCATTTATTCACACCTCAAAATGTGAACTTAATCAAAGGCTGTTCACGATAAAGTGAGCACTTTTGAAATCAACCTTAGGAAAAAGTCACTGCTCCTGCCTGCATATATTTCAGCGGGTGCACTGAGTGACATGCGCCCCTTAAAGTTAGTAACGATGGAAGGAAAATAGTTCCACTTCTTAATGTCGATCAAAAAGTATTAGGTTACTATTTGCAATAATTTAAATTATTTCTTTCGCTTTCTGGTTTTTTAATGCATCGGCGTGTAAAAATGATCAGATTTGTAAAATATTTACTTTTCTAATATTTCCACAGTTTCAATTGACCGACACTTGCGTAAAGTGATGAGGCACAAGGCAATGTTAATTTCACGTGAGGCGGAATACTACGCAACGTGCATAAAAGTAGATCTTCAGCAGGGCTTTCAAAAGTGTTTATTTTACCGTGAATAGCTTATAGGAAGTAGAACTGAAGGGAAAAAAATTGAGTTGGTGTTACACGAATATTTTTTAAAATATTGCGGCCAATTATAGTTCCTAACATAACATAAGCGTCTAATGATCTAGCATCAGCATTATTACTCTCTTGTGTATTTTAGATAATAAATATTCAGAATACACAATGTTTAGGTTGAAACAAATCTCACAATTTATTAGTGAATAACTCTCAACTGTAATAGATCACATGTTATACAATACAGTTTTTCTTTCCTACATTATTCTGTAAAAAATATTCTTAATTTTATCATCCAGAAATATGTTTTTAAAATTAGCTGCGTTATATCACGTAAGTTTCGCTGTTATAAGACCTACATTTCTCTTGCACACACCTACGTTCCTGGAGTTACAAAATAACATTTAAAGAGTGCCTGTTTTAGTTAATAAATTATAGGGCAAAGTAGAGCTAGAAACGCACTTCGCAGAAAAAAAAATCCGTTTGTTATTATAATATATTGTGTTGTAAAATGCAGCCTAATTATCATATATCAGCCTACATATTATCATATATATTGCCTATGCCTTTGACAAATTTTAAAATTTTTGAGACCAACTTGATAAATTGTTTTTAAGATATCAAGTGTAGTTTTAAAGGTCAGGGATAAAAAGCACAAAGCAAAAAAAATGTAAATACCTAACCAAGTAACACATTCCACCGATACAGTGGCAAGATTGAGTGCCATCCTCGTCATACACATCATCTACAGATTTTAAATATCACTGCGTTTTACTGGAGATAATCCTTGATAAATTGATGAAGGGATGTTAAAATAAGCTCATCATAGTGGTAGGATCTTCTAAAATAAAAGCTATTTCTAGAAGACTTTCCCATGTTTTTACGAAAAAAAATCTATTGGCATTTTATTTTTCTGGTCGGTTATCCAACTGTCACATTGGCCCATTTATGGAAGATTTAAATTTAATATATTACATTTATTATGTTGCGCAAAGACAATTTATTAGTAGTACGTTAAATTCTCATCCAATTAGAATAACAAAAATTACACCACTGGTGTAATTAGCAATGACGCAGTTTGCATACAATATACTAAATAAATTACCATTATAGGCACCAACGAAGCCAGACATTTTAGTACAGTGTATGGCAAAGTAAAATGTAACATTTTTTGTAGTTTCCTGGACAACATTACTTAAAATAAGTTTACTTCTTTAGAAGAATAGTGCTAAGGAAACAACATTCATGCTCATATCAGAATGATGCTTTCAAATTAAACTTGGATACTACTGTCTTCCTATCTTACGATACGGATACCGGAAACCTCTCATAACAAGTCAAGTTCAAGCAACGCGTAATGCAAGTATTTATTTATAATTTAAAGTGCCATATATTAACTAAGAAACTATGTGAATTACCACACGAGATTCAACAATAAATATCACTGCAAAAGTTAAAAAATTTCTGGTGTTTGTTTTTAAGGATTTTCTTCCATTTAGTAATACAAACAAACTGCAAAAATTACTGTTCCAAGAATAGATCAAGCGAAATGGTATGGTTCTGTTTATTTGACGAATAAAGGCAACTTAGAAGACTAGTAATTTGATTTTTCCTTCAATCGTACTTTTCAGTAAATATCTGCATAACCTATATTTATTTCTTTAGTCCGGGTTCGAGGTAATTATAATATTAGTAGAAATACGGTATCTGTGAAATATACGTATGGCCACCGATATGGACTTTTTTTGTGTGTGTTTGAATACACCTTCAGCACATCCGTATAAAAATTATAATAGTTGGAAGCGTTCTGTGTTTACTGGGAAAACTTTGTACGACATTTCAATTTAACTTACGTATGAATATGCAATTCCATTACATTTATAAAATTCACAAACTTAAGAATAAAATTCGTGTTTGACGTGACTTTTAAATTTCAATAATACAGTAATGTCCTGAAAATTACAATCGTCTACAGTAGATCCCTTAACACCTTTTCATAGCCAATTTCCAGCTATATTAAAACCATAGTTTTGTGAAAGAATCTCTGATATTCTCTGCTGGAATAAATTCACATGTCGCTGTTGAGAAAACAATTCGTTTATAGTAATTAATTTAAAAGGAAGCACTTCTGCCGTTGTTTCAAAGATGGCTGTAATATTGTTATCTTTATCAAATTATGTTACGTCGACAGAAGTTCTAGTATTCGAATGAATCCTTTTTGTGAGATTTACCTTCCGGCGATTTTTAAAGTAGCGATGTTTAAAACAGTGTGAATGTATCAATGTTTGAAGATTGCAGGAAATCCTGATAATAATGGGTTCTTAGTAGAACGCCTTTATACCAAGTCAGGGCTCATTAATCATGAGATATGAGGAATACGTACCACTGGGTTAGGACTTGGTATGATTTGATGAATTATCTGTCTCATCAGTTCAAGAAGTAATCTTTTTATTTTATCATTTCCTCAGCCATTCTTTAAACTGTGAAATTTACAAGGAATTCATGCGCGTTCTTTGTAAGAGTGTCAACCCTCCGATTCGAAAATTATTAAGATATTTTACAGATTTTTTCGACTTTAGTTCTTAGAGATTGTGTCCATATGTTTGTAGGTTTACCATAAAATGATTATCTATAGTGAGTGAGTGAAGAGATTTGGGCAGCTATTAACATCGAGGTCTTCAAAGCCGATGAGGGTGAAGCGACGTACGTATGGACCATCGCCGGAATTCAAGGGTGAAAGAAACGGGAGATCCCCGAGAAAACTCCCCGACCAGCGGGATCGTCCGGCACGATTCCCACATGTGAAAATCCGGGGGCGAACCCGCCGGGGATTGAGTCCGGTTCACCTAGTTGGGAGGCGAGTAGTTTAAAAATATCGTCTATACTTGTCAGAGCTGTTATTATTTTAATACTCTGTCTCAATTAAAAAATGGTTGTACTTGCTAACTCTGGTGTGAAGATCAAAGTTCGACACGAAATGAGGAAAGGGCGACCAGAGGTTCCCGCTGCCTTTTAATATGAACATTACAAACTGACCAATAAACAATGTATACATTTCACCACTCTCAAAAGTTAACGCCCGAGGCTCCAATAAGATATCATTTATTAGTGGTTAATGCTTGTTGGGAGGGCCTTAAAAAGTGCTCGCTTTACTGTGGATATACTATACTTGCTCGCGTCGTCACTGCACGCTGAAGATGACTGACAGGCGATAAAGGAAAGCCCTTCCGCACGCCACCTTTGACATGACATCAGTCTGAGGAATACTTGGAAGGACCTGGCTGACGGGCGTGAGACGTCACTGGTTCTGGCCATGGGAAAAACCATTTTGTAGTCGACCACTACTCCTCTCATTGGCTGAAGACAAAGGGGAAGGCAATAAGCAAAGACCCTGGGAATTAACGAGCTCAGTCGGACGTAGTTATGAAAATAACTAACGAGCAAATGTGATATTTTTTGTGTTACGCGTTTCGTGCGGTTGGTAAAAATGGCTTTAGTTGCACGCAGGAGAACTGGGGTGGCAAACTCTGGCCTGTCACCACTTTCAAAATTTTACTGCCGAACCGACGTTTTAAAGATCAAGGGGCTGAGTTACACAGTGCAATTAAAATTAAACATTAACAAAAACAAAAATAATTCTGACATTTATTAATAGAGTAATCAGAACGTAGGAAAAATCTATAACATTATACATCTCATATTGGGTCAGGCGTGGGTTGGTTGCATTTTGCGTAAGTACGTCCAATGGATAGTAATTATATAATTCAAATGACCACATGTTACGAAGGGCAGTGAACGAAAGTCGGCGGAGTCCTGTGGAAGGAAAGTCATGTGCACGTATGACAATATTCTCCACCCAGTGGCGTAGCTACAGGAGGGGATACGTGTGACTTGCCCCTCCAATACTCAATTTCGCGCTGTGTCAGTTTTTCGATGCTTTCTTGTTCACTTTTCAGGTGGTGTGCATAAACAATATTTTGCATTATAATTTTATTCGCAAATATTATGACATGATAAGAGGAAGAAAACAAAATATAACTTTGATCTCACGTTAAAAAATATTCAGAATGTCTCGTTTTTATCGTTCTTCAATTTTTGTTTTAAATTCATAATGATATGCATGCACTGTAAAAAATTTTCTGGTAAACTTCCAAAACTGTAATGGAAGTTTTTAACCTATACACTGCGTGGTAATAATATCACACATCAAGCTGTAGATATAGGAATGTTTAGTATCGCTACTATACAAAGTTGGGAACTTCTCTATGCATTTGACTGTTTCCTAAGCAAATGCAGGAAGGCTACAATGATTGTATATGGGACGAAACAACCATTCCCGCTTTCTCACTAGCCGTGTACACTCGTATGGGAAATTTACGAATAATTTCTTAGAGTGTGTTAGCTAAGATGCATCGGTACCATCAATTGTCATCTATCTCTCCAGGAGAATATCGTTTCTACGCCATTTTCTTCAGCACTGGCAGTAACACACCGTTCCCACAAGTTGCGGTAGTCAGTTGGCGCCAAACGCCTTGTGTGGTGGAGCGTATGATCCAACCTTGGGTCCAGGCACGTAATGTCATGAGTAATGGAGGCTTCCAAGGATGAACAGCGAGCTGTCAGAAGATTCGTCACAGTCGAAGGTCGCATGGGGGACGTTCACTGCAGAATGGAAAAGCCGTTTGTGGTCAGCATTTTCCAAACTCTTCCGTAATGAGGCATTGAGTGTCAAGGTTTCGAAATGGACGGCCGTCATTACAGGATGACCGACCCACCAAGACAATCCCGAGTCATCAGCCGGTAGCCAGAGGGCTGAAGAACCAGTACAGGCTAACAGACGGATCCTCCAAGAGCGACTGGCCTCCGTAGTCGGTATTAACCTCTTAAGTATCCACACGGTACTGCATGGGGAACTGACAACTCGTAAACTTTTCGCCCTTTGGGTTCAGAGAAACCTGAGAGAAGGACGAACATATCGCTACGTGTGTAATTCTCCCAACAGCATTCGAAACACTGCCGATTTAAGGGCGAAGATTTCTTGGCTCTGCAGCCAGCCATCGCCATGACCTTGAAACAGATCGTGCCAGCGTGTAGGAGGAACATGCTCTACCAGCGTTGCTCAAGTAGAGCGAACAAGGCAGTGCAAGGAAGGTGAAGGTAACACAGTTCTTTGATCATCGTGGCCCTGTTTATGTGGCCTCCGTAATTCTCCTTTGGGTCTTAATGTACGCAATTGTGTATATAATAATAATAATAAAAAAACGGTATATTTCAATGGAAATGTTCTTCCAGGACAAAAGTGAAAAACGATATTTTATATCCCATTAATAAATTTTTTATGTTGTCGTTGAAAAGTGTTAAAGTCAACACAAATCCCTGTAAGTGGCCTTCTATTTACGATAATAATTCTTCTGTAAAACACTGTACAGTTTTTGAAACTAAAGTGACAACGCTGTATCTGTTCTGAACAGATTGCTGTAATAAAAGCATATAAGGGTCGCTTGAAATTTTGAGGTAACAGAACACACGCAAATCTTAGCTTGTTATCTTCTATTGCCGTCGCCATGCTTCCTTATGGCAGGACGTGACTCCGAGACATTCAGTATTGTTTACTAGCGATTAATTGTAGTGGCTCCTTGGTGCGAGGTGCGATCGTCAATGCCCTTGCAATCGTCGCGACGAGAGATCAAGCCCAAAAGGAGTGATTTCCAAACTATGGCCGTTTCGTTTTTTTCGTGGCAACTCCAGGCCCTACACAGCTAACAGTATGTGAGATGTTCTCAGAAATTTCCATTGGGAGGTGACGTCTCATAGAGTCTATAGCCCTGGTGAGTTTTCCATGTGTTAGGAAAGTTGAAGAAAGTTATGAACAGGACACACATCTGGTCGCACCAAAAAGGTCAGGGGAGGGTGCAACAAGTTGAGTCGATTGACAGCCACAAGAATTCTTCAGCCGAAATAGCCATCACCTCACAGTGGGAGCTGTGTTGTCAATGGCGGATAGCCCTGAAATTAACGTATAACTTACTCCTCCCCTAAAGTCTTACGCCGTGTTTCATTTGACTCCTCTCATACAGCGTGCACGGTAGACCTACTGTTTATTATTCAGCCAGTTTTGTACGGAAGTTAAATTCGAAACCGTCTTGTTAGAGGCAGCTACTATGTCGTCATTTAAAAGAACATGTAGACTGGAGTCCAACGCCGTCTGTTCCATCTCTCAGGTCTGCGCTGTAACATAGTATCGCCATTTGCGCAGGAAGTCGGCGCATGTCGGAGCTGTAATGTGTGGCAGTCGTGTTCAATTGCGTGTGTGTAAGCAAGTGACAGAAGTTGTGGACGGTAAGGTGCACGTGTGATTTCCAGAAATCGCTCAGCGCTTATGTTATTTATTTCGGTACATATTTGTAGCAAGAATACAGTGGATGTGTATTCCCTTGTAATGTCACAGCATAGCAGGCAGGCTTCATCAGTTTCCCATGCACAAGCACAGACAAGGTAGCCCCTTGGAGATTATTCATCAAGGTGCATGTGGTTGTTCGGGGACGAAACTAAGGCAGACCGCGCGGCAGTGGTGTGTGGTTAAGTGTCGCAAGGTAATCTGGTGCTTGCTGACTACTGTACATTCTCGGTGCACGCAGCAGGAGCCAGTAACCTCCGTGCAGCCCAGGGAAACAAAGTGCATTCCGACCACTCACAAGCGAGCAGCAAAGGACCCATTACACTCTTCCTGCGGCGTCAGCTGCCGAACTACGTTTTAGCGGCGGAAGTGTGAACCAGCAAGCAACAGGGTACAGCACAGAGCTAGTGCCAGCTCACCTTGCAACAGTTCACCACACGCTGCTATCGCGTGGAGATGCTGCGGTAAAACTGCTGAAGGTGGCAAGACGAGTGGAAGAAGTTGGAGGGTACGGTCGCGGTGGATCAGGAGTCGAATGGGGGACGTCTACTGGAGAGATGCTGCTGCGGGAAAGAAAATCGTTGGCGTGCGGGGAACATATCCCTCGCGGTTAAGAGCGCGCCCCTGCGACGTGCAGAAACTCGCTGAGAACTCCGAAGGCAACCAACCCCCCAAGGCAGCAAGCGGGCGTAAAACCCGTGGGGCGGAGATAAAACTGCCGACGCAACCGGAAGCAGAAAAAAAAAAAAAAACGTGTGGGCGTACGTGTGCGTGCTCGATGCATAGAGGAAGAAGGCGGGGTGAAAGGAGGCGAGCACGATGGAAAATAAAGAGGTAAAAAAAAGTAAAACGAGCCTCACGTTGGGGAACAACGCGCCCGGGCGAAATGGTCAGAAGGACTCCGGCGTACGAGCGAGGGGGTGAAAGTTTTTTTTTTACCTTGGTTTTTCTCTCGGGGGTACCGAAGGGGCTCTTTGCACGGGCCACACCCCCTTCGCGTGACTGCGAACTCGGCTCCTGGAAGAGAAGAATTTAGGTCTCGGGACACGTTCCCTGTAGCTCCCAGGGATACGTCCCTGTTTTTTTTTTCCTTTGCTCTCGGCATCCCTCGAGTCTTCCCCAACGACGCCATTTCCATGCTGCCGAGAACTTTTCTTCGTCTACTTTCAGCCAGACACGAGGAGGGGGGAAAAGGAATGGGTGGGGCGAAGCATGCCGTGACTATAAACTAAAAAGTAAAGGACGAAAACTACCCCCCCCCCCTTCCCCTCCCCAAAGCTGCTTTCTTGCTCCAATTCGCCAGCGAGCTTTATTTTCTACCTCGGGTGATATCCTCCAACCCTTCCTCCTCATGACTCTTCCCCACAGTTGCATTCACTGCGACTAACCTAGTTCTTAGCTTGCTTTATGTCTCGCTGCTATGGTGGCCGTATAATCCCTTCCCCGGCCAAGAAGAATATTCAAGTCTAGGAAAAGAGACGGTTTTCGATGCTTTTTCGCGCAAGTTGAAAAAAAAAAATGAATGTATATATTTACAAACATTTCCGAGTGCTGAGGAAGCTTTCGAGTCTGCATCCAAGACTTTTTCTATTTCGGATGTTTTATGTTCATCGCGGAAGGAGCTATCAGATAGAAACAAGTTGCTGAACAAGTTATGCAGCCGGGGACGATGAAAGATTCTAGTTTTACGGCAGAGGGCAAACTTGAAAGCAGAGAAATATTTATTCTGTTTGAGATAAAAAGAATCTGTCAGGGGTGGTTTTTATTAGATCAGCATATTTATGGAATGGTCATATGTAAGGAAAAATTCATAGATTGTAAAATATGTCAAATTCATTCGTTTCCGGTGAACATCTGGGCCAATAACGTTGATTGTAAACTACATATGATATTAAGAGCAGTCTCTAAAATATTCATACACTAAGGCTCTTGAAGTTAAACTCTTAAAGCCCAGATGGAAGAATATTTACAGCAGTACAGCTTATTAAAGGTAAGGAAATTATCGTTCTGACATTCAATATTTCTTTCATTATTCGTTATTACAATGAAAATTGTGTTGAAACATGCGAGTATATTCTTAATTAAACTCAATACGTTACAAACAAATTTTCGTAAAAATATACTATGAATTATTAAACATCATTCGAAAACAGACGTTAATAGTTTAAAAACACGGAACTAAATTGTATGTTTATAAATCTATGAACAGGTATACGAAGTAATAAACATAGCTGACAATAACTCCGACAAATTAATTTTATTTTTACCATTAGATATTTGACTACGATCACATGGGCATTAACAATGGTGCAGGATTGCTGCAAATTGTATTTTTCGGTAAGAATTTTATTCCTTGGGAAAGTCCGAACAGGCTCTAAATGCCCTTGAATGCTGTGGGTTTCAATGAGATTCTGAAATGGCACTGACAATGCTCGAATGCACTACCAAACTGGCGTTTCAGCTAGACCTGTACTGCGGTGATTGGGAGTATCTAAGTCCCTCGTACACGATGGCTATGCCAGTTTCCAGCCTAAATGGGAATGAATCCCAGGCACGGAAACATACGTTCGTACGTCTTGGCGTTGTACACTGAAGACTAACTTAAACGTGATCATTCTAACATGAGGCCTCATTTAAGAATGCGTGGGACTTAAAACAACGCAGCAAACGTTAATTATTGTCTACAATTTAACAAAAGCAAAAAAAAAAAAAAGCAGTATTAAATAATCGTTTTTACTAACTCTGAGAGTAAATATTTTACCATAATGATGTATTTCCGCCGAGACATATTTTAGGCTGGTGACTTTTATATGTAATTGCGGTGTAAAATATTGTGCAAAATAGAAACATCGCTCTGGGGAAATTCATTGCACAGTTGGCATAAACCATTTACCGTCAACTTAAGTAAGGTTTATTCCACTCAGGCTGGCAAGATTAAAGGTTTTTCGTTTGACAACTTAAAATATTGGCCGCCAGGCTGCACTGGTATCGCAGGAGTACAAGATTTTTCCGTTTTGTGTGTATGTAAATGGGATTAACTGTAATTTTCATAAAATGTATATAACTGTGTAAAATATTCTGTCTTATATTGTGTTAGACCCTACGTAAAGTGTCAGTTTTGTTATTCGCACTAAAGCGGAAATATAACGAACTATATTCAAATCTTGTTAAATATTCTTTCGTAAAATGGATTTAGCAAAACTTCAGCTTACATAATAGCTTGCTGTTCATTCGCTGCTGTCGTAGTGTGTACACTATAAATTCGAATCACTGGGAAACCACTGATTCGCACTGAAATTCAACTACTCGAATCAGTGAAAATGGCTCCACTTAGAATCAGCGGAAAGCCACTGATAGTTTCAGTGAAAAGATTTCACTGATTGAATTAGAGACGTGAAACAATTTCACTGATTGAATAAGTGACGGAAGATTGCAGTGGCGAATTAGATATTGTTTTTATTGAATTCAGCCGTATAATTACGTGAAATAAACATATATACGATAGTTCACTATTTATAGCGCAATTTACCGTAATTTAAATAAGTTGAAAGGTTCTTGGGAATTGACCGGTATTAAACTCACACACCTTCCCCACTGCCCTTTAAGGCACTTACCACTAGCGCTACCAGCGAAACTTAGACATGAAGAGGAAAATATGTCTTCTACTCTTTTGCGAAGTCGTGGAGATTTAAATTCTATGCCCTTACTTTTCGTTTTTGGTTTAATTGGTACCGTTACGATAGTTTAAACGAATAGTATGTAGGATATGAGTACACTCACTTCACCTCATTACATGCAGTTTAAACCTTCAAGCAGAGCCCTGTGATGATTACATGAAAACGAAAAGAAAGACGTAAAATCAGAATTAGAGGCTGAATGTTTATTGTGCCTCATAAAATTGTGCTTTGAAAGACTAAATACATCTTAGAAAGTATTTTACATTGGATTTATTACTTACTTGTTATTTCACTTGATACATGTTTAACGGCCATTTTTTTTAACGTTGTTTGACGGCCATTTATACACGCTGTTTAACTGATCCGTAGTCAAAAATAAACCACTGACAAACAGTGAAAAAAATGACCGATGAATTATTGGAAAATGTCACTGAATCAATAAGTGAAGGAAATCTTGCATTTTATTTTTTACTGATTCATTAGTTAAATTCACTGAAGTGACTTTTGAATCATTCAGGTACTGTTGACTGATTGAAACAGTGATATTCTCACTGATTCAGATTTAGAGTGTAGACAGTTTTACCTCAGACCAGGTGGCACTGGATTCGGTGATTGTTTCCTTGCAGGTCTATTGTTGGATACACTCTTAAAATTGAAACAGTTAGAATTGAATAACATCAGTGGAAACCGTGAAAATTGAGCATTTGATAATCACTGCCCGTTATCTAATTAATATGGTGGCTGAATTTCACTGGTTTATTTGTGTTTACCTCTCAATGTAAAGAATTTCACTACTAAACGTCAATTGTTCCCAGTTAGTTTTCTTGATTCGCCATTCGGCAGAAGCTTATCAACTAACTTTCAGGGAATGTTATTTCATTGTTTGATATCACTGATTTAGACATAGAGTGTAGAGTTATCTTGGGATTGTCTATTCATCCAATAACATTTATGTATCTACGTTTGTTTGAAGTCTAGCTTGTACTACGACCATCATATCTGCGCATGCTCGTTTCCACCCGTAATTTTTTAATATTGTATCTCAATCTAACAGGATCCCTAAAATAACCTAGGAAAGCGGGTGAACGCTGGTTTTTATAGTTTTAAATAACCTAACACAAACTAACCTATAATAATAATAATAGTTGAATGTGTGTTTCTGCAGTTCAATCTAACCTAGGGTAGTTGGCGAACATGTGGATCTTTCTTACGCGCATGCTTGGTTGCTACTGCTGCGACTATCCACAGACTCTTATTATAGGAGCCTCTCAAGCAGCGTTGCCAACCGTGGTATAATTATATTATTTGTGGCGTAATTTTAGTCAATTTAGTATGTAGAATAATAAATTTACTATACTATAACAAATTAGTGTGCCTATAATTAGTCTTCACGGGAGTTTTCAAAATTCAGCGCATTGTTACACTAACAGTACATTAAAAAAAAAGGAAAATTCTGTGGTCCATTATACCAACAGACTAACAAGTGACGACAATGAAAACTTGTAATTCATCATCGAAACGGAAGGAAAAACGAAACTGAAAAGTATATTCGTTATTCCGTGGTAAGAACTGCCACATTGAGGATCTTAATGTTTCACGTCGTAAATTAAGACGTAGTGGTAAGTTGCGTTTTTTTAAATCCGAAATCTAGAATGCATTCAGATAAAGTTATTGGTGACATAATTACAGCTAAGAACTTGGGAAGGAATTTGGATTTTTAAGTGTATATTGTGTTCGTACATTCGTTGAAAGTTTTATCAAACTATTGTAATTGAGCTTTTTAATGTAGACTGTTTCCGCGAAAGTATAATTTTTTTTACAAAAACCCTTGAAAGTAGTGCAGTTTTGGGATGCCTGTAATATTGCTTAAGCAAACTATAGGCTGCTTATGGCAAACTTCGCACTTTTGAAATCCTTATTTAAGATCTACTTGTGTGCACATTATGTTTTCTTCCACCATATCTAATATCAAAATTGCAATGGGCCTAATCGCATTATCAATATGTCGTTAAATTACTATAAAATATATTGTTTTACGAATTCGCTTATTTTTAAGTTTATATTCTTTTTAAAAATCAGAAAGAAAAATATTTAATTACAATATTCACACAAAATTTTACTTAACACTTTTAATTCAACGTTAAAGCATGGAAATACTTTCTATCCGTCGTTACCAACTTGACTGGATGCTTAGCGGCCAGTGCGCCCGTTCAATTACACGTAGCAGGTAAGGACAGTGACGTTTTTCAAAGGTTTGATTTTTCATAAGTGCTCGATTAAGCGCGAACAGACTGTAGTTGGCAACAGCGGCCTGTCGCGCCGCCATATTTGTGCCGGGGTTTGGGACGGTCTGCTACTCGCCTGTAAACCCTGGCCTCTTGCCCTTCGCTCTGGGTGGCGAGCGGATAAGAAATTACGTCCGTGGATTAAACACCCTGTGCTCATTCTACGACGTCTGACCACCGCGCGGCGAAATTGCGGTATAAAGACACCGCCACGACAACAAATTAATTCCTCTCCCCCTCCCCCCGGCTCACGCCGGGTCTCGACAGTTTAAAAATACGCTTCCGCCGTGTCATGACGTCATAAACATATTAAGTTATATCTAGCGGGTGGGAGTAAAAAAAGAGAGGATGTCGCCGAGTGCAAAGCCCGTTACTGGCGAGAATCCTTCTCCAAAGACCTCGCCCGCAATTACGTAATGTGCGTGCGTCATAGACTAGAGATGAGGTAGACCAATCTCGCTGGCTGCGCACAGCCAGTCTCCGTGTCCCAACAATGAACCGCTTTACTGCCAACACGTCTGGCGAATACGACATTGTTCGAATTTTAGGTTATAATACTGACTTATAAACAAGTGCTTAGAGCTGTATGTATAGCCTACTACCTTAAACCATTTTGTAATGCAGTTTGATTAAATTCAAACTGGTAAAACTATTTTGTTCAAATAAAAGTGCTTGTTATTTAAAATTAAAATATTAACAAACAATTTCACAACTACTGACCATGTGACTTTGACAGTTGTGTATGATCGGGGTATGTCAATGTTGGGTACATGCGCAGAAACCGAATAAGCGGTCTACCTCATCTTTAGTCTATGGGGTATGTGTGCTCCAAATATGAATCAGTGAGAATTGAGCCAAATCAGTGAACAAAGTGAAAATCGAGCGACTGGTAATCAGTGTCTGATAACCAATTAATATGATGGCCGAATTTCACTGAATTATTTGCGATTCACTGTTTCTTCACACTTTTTGAATCAAACCTTTGAAAATCACCCCATGTCTGACACGTTCAGTTATTTCCTAAATACGCCATGTATCACAACAGTTTCATACCCCTGTTTACATAAAAGTATCTCATGTTTCGTTAAATTCAAGTTTCATCTATATTTTATTTATAAATTATAATATTTCATTTATAATATATATGAATAAAAACATTGAGAAGACATTTGTGTTGGTGGCTCCTAGTAAGAAATAGTTCTCATTCAAAATGTTATTACAACTGAGTGCGCACGAGTTCGGTGCGCTGTCCTTTGGAATGATTTTCAAGAAATAGTTAAACTTAGATTGCTCGACGCTGAGGAATATCCTGGAAGTATAACTTTAGCAGGGCTTCAGATAAGTGTGAAGTAACCATGAATTTATTATATTGGTGCTTGCTCACGTCTGTACCACAGAGCACTTGAAAATGCAAAGGATAGGAAAATTTCGCGAGTTCAATGACCTGTAGGCTAGACTTCACATTACTGCGTATAATCGAGCCTCGACTGATTGTCCATTGGTTGCTGTCCCAGCGAGTGGCCTGTGTTACTCCGCACCTGGCAGTATGGGATTCGCTACTTGTTTACTTGCAAGTCTACTATTGGCTCAGGTTCGTCCAGGGCGTGTCTAATAAACTGCGAACAAATTGCAAAGTCAACTTCAGTGTACACGTGTTTGATGTCTAACTTGTCCTGAAATTAACTCGCGAAATGCTCCTACCCTATAGGCTGCTCACTGTAATAGAAGCACTTTTGAAACCCGTGCTTAATATCTACTTGTATACACGTTGTGTGTTCTTCCACCTTATGTAAAATTAGCATTGCCATGGGCCTCATCACTTTATTCATGCGCCGGATAAGTGAAGCTGTGAAATTATGAGAAAAGTAAATATTAAAAAAATTTACTCATTTTTACACTTCGATGCATTAAAAAAAAAAAACAGAAAGAGAGTGTAATAATTTAAGTTTTCACAACTGGTTAGCTAACACTTTTTATTCAACGTTAGTATATGGAACTACTTTCCCCTCTTTCGATACCAACTTTACTAGGCACATGTCACTCATAGCGCACGTAAAAATATGTGCAGGTAGGGGCAGTGACTTTTTTCTAACGTTGATATCATTATTTTCGTAGTTTTTTTCATGATTTTATATGGACCCTTCGACTCGCCAACGAACATTTTTTTTTAACAAAAGAAAACATTTTCGTATGACTACGGAAACTAACACGATGGAATTAGAATCATGTTAGGCGTGAAAGGACATCTGATTGTACGACTGTAAACTCGGCAGTCCATTGGCTAACAGGTGGCCAGTAATGTATGTCGTACAGTACTGTGTAGTGCCTGACGTATTACGGACCAGTAGGACGGTGGTGAGTGGGACTACAGAGATCAACAGATGTGGTGTTACTGTGTATAGGTATATCACTTCTAACGTGGCTTGAATATATGTAAATGTGTCCCGACCTCAGTGAGTTAAAGTGTCCTTGAGACGTACCACACACGTTTTCGGCCAACGATAGCACAAGCGAGAGTATAACATCGTGGAGTTTAGTCTGCAGCCACACTGCAACGCGAATTTTGCAGTCCCATAGCAATTACTAGAGCTAGTGATTTTTCGCGACAAAATATGAGCATAGTGAATTACAATACTATAGGCACCCAAAAGCTGTTTTATACTGCCATTGGTTGCTGTTCGCTTGAAAAGGGGTTTTCATATTTTACCAGGCCACTCAGAATTCGGCAACATCGGCATGGCTTCTGCGTGATTCGTGTGCAGACAGTTAATACGTGTCGAAAAGTAATTCAGTCAATCAATACACCTACGTAAACGACCCTACAGTGTTTGGAAATATAACTTGTCTTGAAATATTTTCGCGAAATTTCACTACCTCTAGCAATATCTCAAAGTGGTCCTTCCGCTGAAGTGGAAGCAGCTTGCCTTGGCTTACATTCAAGATATCACGTTTACGGTCCTGCGAAAGGCTCAACTATTTCATGTCCACGCCCACATTATTTCTCTTCCCAGTCGTTCCTCAGAAATAAAAAAAAGATGGCTTCTGGTGGCTGGTTGCAAGGGGCGCAAGTGTTTTATAGGCTTGCTTCCTCTGTGAGACGCCGGAAAGTGAATAGGCCTTTACTTACTTTTTTGGCATCACGTTTCGGAAGATTCGCTAACTTGCATGAAAAGTCGCAACAAGAGTTCACCGCGGTTACTCCAACTTTTGGAATCAAACCTTAGAAAACCATCCCATGCAGCATGACGTGTTTGGTTGTTCCCTAAATACGTCACGTTTTACAAGCGTTTTGTACTTGTGTTTGCATAAAAGTTCTTTATTTTTGTTAAAATGAAACTTTAAGATATATTTAATCTATAAATTACGATATTTCATTTACAACCAACATGAATCATAACAGGGAGAAAATGTGTGTGTTGGTAATGCCTAGTAAGAAATAGTTCTTATGCAAAATGTTATTACAATGAGCGCGCACGAATGCGGTGCGTTGGCTCTCTGGTGCCATTTTCTAAGCATTGGTTGCACGAGGCGG
Source organism: Dryococelus australis (assembly GCA_029891345.1). Taxonomy (NCBI): domain Eukaryota; kingdom Metazoa; phylum Arthropoda; class Insecta; order Phasmatodea; family Phasmatidae; genus Dryococelus; species Dryococelus australis. Next base: position 48,077,256 of record CM056995.1, on the reverse strand, counting down.
AGGAATATCATGGAAGTAGAACTGTGGAAGGCTTCAGAAAAGTTTGAAGTAATCGTGAACGGAGTACACTGCATGCACAGTACAGACACAGAGTATAAAATTATACAGAGTCGAAATGGCGTCACGTGGGTGTTTATCCGATCAACTCGTTGACTGTACGAGCCTCTGCGAGCGGGTCTTGTGTCTATATTGGCCAGTGCGTGCTGCGAAAGAGTCCCCATTGGCTGGGCTGTCTCTCGTCAAGTGGGTCACCATATGCGCTGATTGGCGAACGGCGTTACGTCAAGTTGCTAGCCAGAGATGACATTTTATGTGGCGCGTGTGACTGTAATTCGCCATATAAGTAAAGGTTGTTCACGATAAAGTGGGCACTTTTGAAATCAACGTTAGAAAAAAGTCACTCCCCCTACCTGCACAAATTTTTACGTGCGCTATGAGTGACATGTGCCTAGTAAAGTTGGTATCGAAAGAGGGGAAAGTAGTTCCATATATTAACGTTGAATGAAAAGTGTTAGTTAACCAGTTGTGAAAACTTAAATTATTACCCTCGCTTTCTGTGTTTTATTTAATACATCGAAGTGTAAAAATGAGTAAATTTTTTAACTATTTACTTTTCTCATAATTTCACAGTTTCACTTATCCGACGCATGAATAAAGTGATGAGGCCCATGGCAATGCTAATTTTACATAAGGTGGAAGAACACACAACGTGTATACAAGTAGATATTAAGCAGGGGTTTCAAAAGTGCTTCTATTACAGTGAGCAGCCTATAGGGTAGGAGCATTTCGCGAGTTAATTTCAGGACAAGTTAGACATCAAACACGTGTACACTGAAGTTGACTTTGCAATTTGTTCGCAGTTTATTAGACACGCCCTGGACTAACCTGAGCCAATAGTAGACTTGCAAGTAAACAAGTAGCGAATCCCATACTGCCAGGTGCGGAGTAACACAGGCCACTCGTTGGGACAGCAACCAATGGACAATCAGTCGAGGCTCGATTATACGCAGTAATGTGAAGTCTAGCCTACAGGTCATTGAACTCGCGAAATTTTCCTATCCTTTGCATTTTCAAGTGCTCTGTAGTACAGACGTGAGCAAGCACCAATATAATACATTCATGGTTACTTCACACTTATCTGAAGCCCTACTAAAGTTATACTTCCAGGATATTCCTAAGCGTCGAGCAATGTAAGTTTAACTATTTCTTGAAAATCATTCCAAAGGACAGCGCACCGAACTCGTGCGCACTCAGTTGTAATAATATTTTGAATGAGAACTATTTCTTACTAGGAGCCACCAACACAAATGTTTTCTCAATGTTTTTATTCATATATATTATAAATGAAATATTATAATTTATAAATAAAATATAGATGAAACTTGAATTTAACGAAACATGAGATACTTTTATGTAAACAGGGGTATGAAACTGTTGTGATACATGGCGTATTTAGGAAATAACTGAACGCTTCAGACATGGGGTGATTTTCAAAGGTTTTATTCAAAAAGTGTGAAGAAACAGTGAATAGGCTATAGTACCCAACCACCGGCAAAATTATTGGGTAACTAACGAGAGCCTCATTAGATAAATACGCACATAATTGTCTTATTTGCCATCGTTCGGGAAAGGAAACATTATTAACCTTTCGATTTGAACAGCTGTTGTCAATGCATTAAATAAACTGTTCCATAGTGAGTGTCAAAGAAGACTTAAATTAAAGGGGAACAAATAAGTTAACCTTAGGGAACACTACGGTAAGTGCTCATTAAGTCTTATATAGCTACTAACAACATCTTTCACTACTTCGAATAACAAACAAGTATGAAAATGCCATAGTTATAGGGAAAATCTAATTCAGTTATTCTGAAGCATCCCCGTTTTCTTCATGAAGACTGATTTCAATTTCATTTTCCCATATTAAGCTGGAATTTTCATGTTTCACAAATCCGCTGTGAGAATTTCACATTCAAACACACCCGTCAACGTTTTCTTAGCGTTAGCGAAATGCAGTTGAATTAATTTGCGTACTGGACGCGTCTCAAAGTGTCTCCTATTTAAAATGTTATTTCATTATAATTTATGCTCCGGAATAAAAAAGGAACTTTATAAAGTGGACACAGGCCAACGAATATTCAAGTCACTGTGGCGTTACATCGTTTATTGCATTCTAAATAATTGTCTCTTGGTGAATTAAGCTTCATCACTCGCTACAACTTCTTGTTGCATAAATACTATCCCTTTTTTTTTCTTGCCTTGCAACGGAAAGGAATGATGGCCTCTGTTTCTCGTGGCGAAGGATTGTATTAGCGTCAAAGTGTTACGAACTAAAAAACATGCATTTTGGGTTTCGTCGACGATCTACGTACCGTAACGCACTAATTAACTTGTCCGTCTCTTCCGGCTTGATAATAAAGTACTTCGCTGGCCTCGATAGCTTGGGAAATCACTGTCACGGTCACGGTGATATTTTACCCTGGTCCTGCGGTAAGCCTTTCTACAAACAACCGGATATCGTATAGCATTTTAAGCGGGAACAGGTTCCACTTTTGGTAGAGACATTACATGCATGCATTATGGTCGGTGAAGGACCATACAAGCCGTAGGTCGGTCAGGTTTCACGTACGATAACACTCCCAGTTATTAAGTCCGTTACACGAGATTACACATGCGGACTTACAAACTCGTAAGGGGAAGGTTACTTTCGTTGTGCATCCTCGGTAACTCCACAAGTATTGCCAAGTGGCGCGCTCCGTTGAGTGTACTCTCAACTACACATATTACTTATAATATATTAGTGTTACTGAAACAAGATTATAAATGAAATATTATTAATGTTTCATTGTTCACTAACATCCACGGAAAGCATAACGCATACCCGTTATTGTACCGTATTGATGTTTAAAATTCACATTTTACAAGCAGAGAAAGGGGCCGTGTTAATGAAGACAGCGCATGTATCTGTCAATGAGCCATATCGAGTCACCATCAATGGGCCACTGGTCCAGTGATGGAACTCCGTGTGCTCACGATTGCAACTATTATTTTGTGCTGGATAAGGCATAATTGCGTTCGCTAATTTAATGCTAGAAGTAATGAAGCGTTGGTAAGTACACATTTACAAAAACCGCGAACACGTGTTCTGTTGCATATGGCTACAAGGGTGAAATACGTTCGGTGGGAGGAGGATGATTTGGGTCGGGCGTTAGCTGCAGCCCGGAATGGTGATATGAGCGTCGATAAGGTTGCCAGAACTTACAGTATACCAAGGGCAACATTGCAGAGCCATTTGTCGGGTAAGAGTAGTTTCGCTGTCAAAGAGAAAAAAAAAATCATAGGCAGTACAGCTGATCTACCTGCGGAAATAGGACACGAACTAGTTTCGCATGTGCTAAAACTAGATGAATCAACGTTTGGCATAACACCTACAGATCTGCGTATATTTGCGTTTGAAATTCGTGTGAGAAACGGAATTCAACGTAGGTTTAACACAGAAAAAAAAATTCAGGTAAAAAATGGTATTACGCATTCATGAAGAGGCATTCCCGAACTCAGTTTGCGACAGCCAGAGTCAACTTCTTTTGTTCGAACGGGAGAATGTGCAGCAATTTTATGATGTGCTAGAGAGAACCGTTGACAAAAACCAGCTCGACGAAACGCGAGTCTTAAACGTTGATGAGACTGGTTTGTCTGCAGCGCAAAAGAAAGCAAGGAAGGTGCTAGCTGGAAAAAGTAAAAGGGCAGTGGGTTCAATAGCCAGTGGAATAGTGGGACCACTGCCACTGCAATATTCTGTACAAGTGCTGCTGGCCAGTATGGCTCGTCATTAATGATATATAAGCGTTCCTGCACTGCTAACAGGCTGGAAGAAGGATCCCCCAGGGACAATATTTGCGTACAACCTAGAAAGTGGACACCTACATAAACAAAGACATTTTGGTCATTTGGTTGCAGCATTTCATCGATATTGCCCTCCCCACAAAGGAAACGAATGTTTTGCTCCTTCTAGATGGCGATTATATGCACAGTAAAAATCTCCGTGCATTAGAGATTGCTCTAGAAAAGGGAATAAAAATACTGTTACTTCCAGGCCACGCAACACACAGACTCCAGCCCCTGGATGTTTCCTTTTTTATGTCACTAAGTAGCTATTACATAAATGAAATGGAAAAGTTTCTTTGCCAAAAGCGCGGTGAAGGCAAACCTGAATATGTCACTCAGTTTCATGTAGCTCGATTATTTGGCAAAGTGTGTGAGCAAGCTGCGACAGTAAGGAATACGACGAATGAGTTTGCGAAAACAGGAGTTTGGCCAGTCAATAGGGATTTGTTTCACGATTGTCATTTTGTAACAGCGATGCAATTTGAAACAGGTGACATTGCCGTTATGGAAGCACCATAAACAGTCGTGTTAGTCAGTAGGCACATTCATCTCACTCTTGTCAAAGATGTTCCAGCTAAAGAAGCTGTGCCCTCTTCCACTACCGATGATCAAGAATCGCCTCCATTAGTTAAAACACTAGCATCAACGGTGCATGCGTCCTTGGATACAATTTCTCCGTTCCCAGAAATAATTTATCCTGGACGAGGTTGGAATAAAAAAAAAGGCACAACAAGTGATAGTTATTACAAGCAGTACTTATAAGCAGACACTGGAAGATACCGAGCTCAAGAAAAAAATGCCCAAAAACAGACAATCAAGAAAAGACGTCTCCAATTTCCTACGTCAGGTGTGTCAGCAAAGCCCCACTTCTAAGGAAGAGTAATGGTTTTGTGTCATCTGTTCCCATGACATTAAGGAAGATATGATTAAGTGCTTATCGTGAAACGAGTGGGTGCATGAAACGTGTGCTGGTGTTAAGAAGGGGGCCTAAGTGTTCTTCTGATTAATTTGTAAAATAATAACGCCCTGCCCATAACCGTTTAAATTTGGTTCCTAATTTAGCTGTTCTGTGTCTAAATGTTCAATTTAGTTTAACTATTAGAGTATGGTTTTGATGGTAACGGGTTTTCGTTTTTTGATCATATTTTCAATATATTTCCCCGTAGTTTACAATAGCTGCAGGACTATGTATAGGTTTCATGCGATAATGACGAAAACAATTATGTTTTATCATTAAACATTATCTTCCAAATGCCCACGCATAACGAAACACGCCTTATCTCCGTGTAATGATATGTGTGTTGATTTAAAACGTTTATACATTGTTCCCTGACCTTTATGGAGCATCGAGACAAGGTCCTTAAAGACTAAGAATTCAATTTCTGAGCGCAACTGGGACTAACGAAAAAATATATAATTTTCCTTCTACTGAAAAACAAAATTCGTGTGGGTGTAGTTTCATTGTTTCGTTCATGATAACCAGGAGCTTAACACATATTTATAGCACACCAACAGTAATTATTGTGAATAAAAATATTAACATTTTTATAACAACTGAAATAAACAAAATAGACTGTATTATCATAAACGTGTGAAAGGATATTTGATTGGAAGACTATAATCTCGGTACTCTATTGGCTAAGCGCCTCATTCAGTTTAGTAAGCGTCTCTAATGTAGTGAGAACCAATAGTCGGTGGTGTGCACATATCAGCAGCAATGCCTTTCCTATAGTGGCAGGTGTAAGTGATACAACTACAACTTGCCTGTAATGCCAGCAAATGCGGGCAGAGAGCAAAGTGTTAAAAATGAAGTAACACGAAACAAGTAAATGTGATACCAAGAAAACTGCTTTAAGAGGTTTTGTTCAGTGTTTTATTTCCTTGTTGCACGAAGTGTGTCTCTTTCAGCATGTTAAACGCAAAAGCCTTCTGAAAGTATTCAAATCGTTTAGCGAAAACTAAAATGTTGAGATACAAAACGATAAAATGTTCAGCTTGGCCAGAAAACTCGGGGAAATGTTAACTCCATGACGGAATTTTTTTTCCCAAGGTAAACTTCAGTCCTTTTATTTTTTTTAAGGGTGTATTAAATGCAGGCGCGCGTAAGAGCAATTTCCATTCCGTAAAAAAAAAAAAAAAAAAGCAAGCGCCGAAACCGACGAAGCTGATGAGCGTGGCACGAAGAAGCATCGTTTACTTTCTTTCCTTCTCCCACGCTACCCTTCTAAGTCTAACAGGTTCACTTTAATCTGTGAGAGAGTGCCTCTCCCAGCTCCCCCAGTACAAATAGAGAAGTTGGGAAGACCTACACACCTATACCTGCTCTACTCTGGGAAATGAGGGCACAGCTTCGGACTTATCACGCCGTGGCATGCATCTAATCTAGTTTAATGGAGGGAGGGTGTGGTGGTCGAGGGGGGGTGGACGAGGCGGAAAAAAGGGGTGGAATTCACGGGAAGGAAAGCTCTACTCTCCAGGGCTTTCGGAGGAAAGTTCCGAGGAACTGATTGGCTCGAGTCTCTCGCCTGACTCGCAGACGAGGAAATAGCTTTTCCGCAAAATGTTCTTGGGTTCGGCATTGGCGCAACAGAACCACCCTTTGAAGACAGTGAAAAATGTCGTACCCCTCCTTGGAGCAACACTATTCTTCAAAGGGCTCTTCAAAACACAGATGATGAAGTGGAAATAAAATGGCAGGAACCTAATACTGAATAACTCTCTTATAAAGGAATCTACAAGTCTCTTTCAGTAACAATGGAGTTGTCGTCGTGTTTGCTCGAGCGTGTGCTCTGCACATTTATATTAATGGATCGAAGCTGGCTTACTACAGACAACATTTTTATGTAACGTAATATAAGAGCGAATTGTCATTGAGCGAATGAAAATTTCTAGTACCGTGATTCAGCGGTGACTTTGCCTCACAGCGTGTTTGTTTATAAATTTCAATCATAGACTGAAGAAAACGTAGATTTATTTTCGTCTTCTGCATATTTCCCCAACTTTGGCACAATGGCTGAGAAAATAACTGTTAAATTTCTTTGTTTCGAGAACTATGATACGTTCGCATTAGTTTTCACAAAAAAAAAACCCCAGATTTTACTATTAAAAAAAATCGAAATTTCCATGAATTCATTACGCTTACGTTCCATTTGCGTTCCAACATTGTCAAAAGTAGTGTACTACCATGTCAAGGCATTTATTTATTCCAACCTTAGTCTAAACCACGTGGTTGTGAAGTCATGTGAAAACTGAGTGATGTGTAAAAAAATAGCTGCGAGAGATTACGAATATTTGAGAATAATGACATTTTCCACAGTAATAGGGGTTACTGGATGTAACCCAGAAGAATAAATTAAAATGCTTGAATGTGAAGTGGCCTTGTTCACGACAGATGTGGTGTGGTTCAAAGATGTAAAATTGAAACGGTATAGAAGACCGAACGAAAATTATTCCAGTTAATAAGAAAATGTGGTAAATTTAGACGGAAATTCGCATAAGAGGCATTTTTTTTTTGCATATTTGGCTATATGAATAGTTTTCGTGGAACGTATCCTGGTTGTAGATGTATACATACGCGTCACCAAGTTCAGGGCCATCGCATTACAAATCCTACAAATTATTTTTGTTAGTTCACGTTTTTTTGGAAATATAAAGTGAAGAGATTTGGGTGGCTCTAAACAGCGGGGTCTTGAGAGCCGATGAGGTATGGATGAGCGCTGGAATGAAAAGGAGAGGGGAAACGGGAGATTCCCCCAGAAAACTCGCGGACCAGCGGCATCGTCCCGCTCGATTCCCACATGCGAAAATTCGGGAGTGACTCGGCCGGGATCGAACATTGTTCGGCTTGGTGGGAGGCGAACAGGCTAACCGCTCAGCCACCGTGGCCACTTGGAAATATAAATTAGCAAATGATTCCCAGCACAATTATTTCAATTGTGTTACTAGTGTTTAGCAATGTTGAAATTAAATAAACAAATGGAATTTTAAAAAATCGAAATATTTAAATAGCTAATAATTTTAGCTATTGTTTTTAATATCTGCTGTAAAATGTTAAGAACAGTTGTGGTGATTTGAAAATTGTTGAATAGTTACCCCAGAAAGAATGCGAAACTTTGCAAATGAACTTGAATTGTCAGTTTGAAAAAGACTTGTAGGAGGAACTGCATTTCTGACGTACATTATTTCAGAGCTTTGTTGTAACACTACAGAATTGAAACAGAACCTCACAGAACCAGAAAGGCACAAAACAACGACATCCACATATAACGACTCATCAAATCAGAAGAGTGGCCTGTCGTAATTGATTGTGCCTGAAGACGAGTCACATCTACATAAATTCCTTATTTTTCTAGTGTTCATATATTCAGTCTGTAGGCATGCCTCAGTCTGTTTGTAGTGCTTTAAGGTGAATAAAAAGATGGAAGAAAATTCTCAATATGGAATTTGATTTTATCTTAACTTTTAGTCCACATTTTCTCGCTCTTCGACATGGGGAGACCTGCTTGCTACCTCACCGAAGTTTTTCACGAGAATTGCATGTTATCTAGGAGTGTTGCCAGTGCTATCTGCTGATCTGATCGGGTACAATTGTTTTTCTTGTAGGATGTCTTTTCTGAAACAATGATTAGAAGTTCCAACGTTGTCCAGAAGTAATCAACGTAACAGTCCCACGTGAGACTGACACACAAGTAGCAAGTATTCCCTAAACTTTTCTTATTACAAGCACTGAAGGTCTAGAAAGCGACTAATGGCCCCGTAGTCCCAAAGAAGCTCTTACGTAGGCCTTACTCGCTCTGGAGACAACTCCGTATTTTTTCCGGGCGAGAGAAACTTGCTCCCACAGTGTCGCTCCGACTCGGGCTTCCAAATCGACTAATCTGTATTCCCGGGAAGTTTATACATTTTAGTGAGATTATTCTCTCCTCCTCCTCCCCCCCCCCTTTGTCGCCTACTCCACGATGGTCCTCCTTACGGTGCCGTGGCAATGAACTCGATTGGAATGCCGATGGCATGGCCGACTTGGGGAAAACTTTAATTTACGTGAGAGCGTCAGGCGCGGTTGGGTCCCTGGACGTAAAGGCGTCATTCCCATGCCTCGGTGGACCACTGTTGGACGAATGGGAGCCACGTGAGCTACTAGTGAGGACGCAGAGTATGAAAGCCGCTGATGAGGATTGGAGAGCCGATTTCAAAGCCGACTCGGCTCCGATTCCCGCCCGAACGACCCACGCGAGCGACGTGTTCAAGCTGCTGCGTATCGGAGGCAACTATTTTGAAGAGTCTACCGTTCATTCAGAGTCTAAGCTGTAAAAAAAAAATTCTGGTAAACCTCCTAAACTGTAATGGAAGTCCTTAACCTATGCTGTTGTGAGGAAATAGGTGCCTTGAGTTCTCATGGTGAATATTATTAAATTGCGTTGTCCCTTTGGTGTAATTCCCTAAACCTTGTTAAGCTTTGTTTGCATGGGGTGGAGGAATATCCTGGAAATAGAGCTTTAGTAGGGCTTCAGAAAAGTTGGAAGTAACTGTAAGTGTTGACTGTACAGTAGGATATACGTGGTTATGGGCAATTATTGTTTATTTTTAAACTTGTGCTCATAATTTCTTACTTCACTGTGAACGGTCTTCACATAGTGCTAGCACACTACACTCGCCTTGGGTGGACGTGTCTTCAATTCCTGGGCTGTCAATTCTGGTTTATTCTCTTGTTATCCTGGGTTCTAGCCAAGTTCTCCGCGCATGCATTTTTTTTTTTTTACGTGGTTCTAAAACCTTTTCAATAATGTTAATTTATAAGCAATAGCATGGAATAATCTAGGAGCGGGGAAAATACTGCAGCGGAGAATTCTCATTTGCAGACTTTTTTTCAGCTGGTTATGTCTATTAATTCAATGCCGACAGGTAGGTCAGATGTCGTGGGTGGAGAGAAGGACGTATACGTACGTGCTTATGGATAAACGTGATGTAAACCGTTTGCGCAGTTATCCGATATGCAAACGTGAACACAACAACACAGGAATAATTGAGAAAATATCCTTCCCACGTCACCACACTTTGCTGTTAGGCAATTCTTTTTTTTTTTTTTACCCCCTTTGGCTTCATTTTTAGATTATTAGCATGTCAAGGCGACCTGAAAGAAAAATAAATAAATATTCTTTGACTTTCATCGACTGCGACTGCGACTGCGACTGCACCGGTTCTTACGTCCTTGGGTAGTGTATTGATATAATTGTTGACTTCTTAGCTACTTGCAACTGGCCATTAATAGTTTCCAACTCTTAAAAGTAGGGGGGCCATGGTGGCTGAGCGGTTAGCCTGCTCGCCTCCCGCCAAGGTGAACCGAGCTCAATACGCAGCCGGGTCACCGGATTTTGGCAAGTGGGAATCGTGCCGGACGATTCCATTGGTCAGCGGGTTTTCTCGGGGATATCCCGTTTCCCACGCCCCTTCATCCCGGCACTGCTCAGTATTCACTTCAATCACCCTCATCGGCTCTCTAGAACTCGCTGTTAAGAGCCGCCCAAATCTCTTCACTCGCTCTTAAACGTAGGTAGTTTAAGCACGATAGCTACAGAGAATATCGCAGCAAAATATACAAAAAATTGCAGAAAATAAATAAGATTTTTCAGAACTCTAAGGGTAACAGCGTACTATTAATTAATTGTAGCCTAATATGAAAGTTTAATTTACAAGGCGTTAAAACAATAGTGTCTGCTAATTTACCGATATCATGACAGGCTCAATGCGAATGTATTTTTGGACAACAGATCTGTAATTACCATAAGCAGTGTTACTGGTCATTAATAGTTCCCAACTCTTAAAAGTAGGCCTAGTAAAATAAATAAATAAAAAATTAAGGCTTACCGTGATGCGAATCCAGGACTTCAGAGCTCCGAAGACAAATAAGTGGCCGGCCGCGCCTGCGTAAAGGCTGTTAACGATAAAGTGAGCACTTTAGGAATGAACCTTAGAAAAATGTCCCTGCCCCTGCATGCATATATTTTAATGGCCGTTGCGTGTTCTTCCGTATTATTCAAGCGTAGGTCAATTGAAACTTTGAAATTATTAGAAAAGTACATTTAGTACAAATGTGCTCATTTTTACGCTTCGATCCGTTAAAAAATACAGAAAGCGACAGAAATAATTTAAGTTATCACGAATGATCACCCAACACTTCTTTTCACTTTAATATATAGAACTAATTTCCCCTTCATCGATATCAACTTTACTGGACACGTATATCACTCATTTCGCCCATTAAAATATATGCAAGTTGGGGCAGTCACTTTTTTCTAAGGTTGATTTCAAAAGTGTTCACTTTATCGTGAACAGTCTTTAACCATTCGTGATAACTTCAAATTATTTCTTTCGCTTTCTGTATTTTTAATGCATCGAAATGTAAAAATGAGCAGATTTGTAAACTATTTACTTACTTAGTTTCACAGTTTTATTAGGCCGACGCATGAATAAAGTGGTGAGGACCATGTCAAAGTTAATTTTACATTAGGCGGAAGGATACAGAACGTGTTTACAAGTAGATCTTAGGCAGGGCTTTCAAAAGTGCTCATTTTACCGTGAACAGCCTATAGCAGCTGGAGAGCTCGTCGTCGGAGATTTTTCTCGGGGATCTCCCGTTTCCGCACGCCCGTGCATTCCGGCGCTGCTCCATATCCACTGTGCTCTAAAGATCTCGTAGTTGAGAGTTATATGGACCTGCACGTTTTTTGTGAAATAGTTGTTTTGCTCGAATACGCGTATCTCGGTAAATAAATGTTCTGCAAATACGATTGTATGTCAGAAAAGATAAAAACCAAATATCTACGTCCCTATTATTTTACTTTTGTCATATTTAGTATATTCGTGGAGAAAAAAAATTCGTGAAGATGGTTAAATATCGTATTTTTAAGGCTTGCCTGTGAAGTTTCCTTAAACAGCAAGAGAAAAATACAAAGATACGGGTGTAGTTTAATCTATGGGCTTTCATCGCGTGTAATAAAACCCCACTGTTACAGATCTAATTTAAACAGTACAGCGTCACGACGGAAACACTGCACGCCTTGCGCGTAGGAGCGATCAGACATTAGGCGAGCGTGTTAGTGTCACCCGTATTGGTCCCCTCGCTTCTCGGCGCAGGTTCACACTCCTCTTAAGGAGGCCGGCCGAACTTCACGCCACTTCCTTCGTCGCTGCGCGCGCACGCACTGAAGTAATTTCGCCGAGATCCCGTCTGGACCACATTCAAGGGCGCGCCTCGCTGTAGTGGTTGGCGATGTCCCTCTTCCAAGTTCACCGAGTCGTGTCGCCTTTCGTGCTTTGTGGGCGTTTAACGAGTCGAGGCGTTCGAATTGTTGCAACTCTCCTTGCTTAGGTACCCTACGCTCTATCCCCGATTCTCCTCACGATTGTGCGCGGAAATCAGCACGTGAATTGCCACAGTGCTCAGGTTCAAGAATCACGCAGTGCAAAACAGTCTCAAGAGATCTTACACTCGCCAGGGAGTTTACTTTTCTTTGATCATTTTTTCTTATGGTATAACTAACCTCTTTAATCAAGCCAAGAACACAAAAACCATTCCTTAAATATCTGGCAAATTGCCTATATATACATGTATACACTATCTACCAAAAAGTAATTGGGCACCCGTAAAGATAGGTAATTCAGTACGTCAGTTCACTTGTGTTTCACGGCCTTCGGCGTATAACCGCTGGTGTTAGTCCGTGGTAGCATGAACACAGAGGCCTATTGTAACATTCTGGATAATGAAATGCTCCCAACATTGTGGCATTTTTACGGATTGGACACGTGTTACTTCCAGTATGACAATGCCAGGTGCCATGTTTCAAGGACTACTATGCAGTGGTACGCCGACAACAATGTTCGCAGATTGGACTGGCCCACTCAGAGCCCCGACCTCAACCCTATAGAACATAGTTGGGACGAATTGGGTCGCCGGGTGAGGTCTCGTCAGGCGCGGCCAAAATTCATTGCCCAACTCATGGAATGGTTGCAAGAGGAATGGCGACGAATCCCCGTGGATGTCCTGCAAACACTCGTAGAGAGCATGCAAGACAGGATGGCTGCTGTTATAGCCGCAAGAGGTGGCCCTACGAGATTCTAACGGGGTGACAACCTCCGAGCAAACATTGTGGACAGGTGCCCAATTACTTTTTGGTAGATAGTGTATATATTTGTACAAAAGTCTACAAATGGCTGACGTATCGCGAAGGAGCATTCATCTATCTCAAGTTAAAACACCAGAAGACAGTTAAATTCAAATAGTTTGGGGACGTCTTGCTTAGAATGTTTCTTAAAGATATTTAATGGCCTCCAAAAAATGACATTTTCGAAATGAAACATTACACCATGTGCTAGTGTCATATCTGCAATGCGCTTAAATGTTCATAAAAAAAAGTTCCAAGTTTGTTAACCCATGCTAGAACAACCTTGAGCCGTCTTATATCTGAGCGTGTTACCTTGAAAGAAGCTCGGACTGGGTACACCGTATCTTACCAAAAATAAAACTAATAAACACTGGTACAGAATGGCTTGTCCGTTAAGTCCAAAATCGTGCTTTCCAGAATTGCAATTTCAGCTACTGTGACTTATTCAAGTGTTCATTGTAATACGTTTTTCTCATTCGTAAGTTGAACACCTCTCTGCGGGTATGAGATGTGTAATAAGGGCATAGATAAGAAACACCTCACTTTTTCTACGATAAAAGACAACTATTCCCAAAATGTTACACGGTTCCTATTACATTTGCAGTTTCTTCACAGATGTAGTTCGTTGAAATATTTCAGAAGTTTTTGTAGAAAACATTTTTAAGTTCTGTACATAAAACTTGTACCTCTAAATTGATGTATCTTTTTAATTTTGCTGGGGATCCTATTTCTTGTCTGCATTTTATTCCGCTTCCTTGCAATAAAAATCCGCATATATGAGATTTTTTCTTTTCTGGGTATTTTACGATGACGTACAGGCATGATCTGAACTGATGTTGATGGAAAGAAACCATAAGTGTTTAGTCCACAAAAGCATCGTGCTGTTAGAACTCACCGGGGTTTCAATGCATAGTGATGACGGCGGATAATCCAGACCATGCTAGCAGGCATAATCGTTATTATTACTACGTATAGCTGTTATTGAGACGACTGTCATGCATCATTAAAAATTGTATGCAGTTGTACTCACGCCGCAGTTAGCAGGCAAACGGGCAGAACGAAATTCAATCTTCAATTAGAAGGTTTAATCCAGAAAATTAAGCTGGAGACGATGAGATCATAAAACGAGATAATTTAAGAATTATCCGCCCTGCCTCCAGGTCTGATTGCATGCCTTTAAGTAGGAAACTTGATTCAAGCACTTATTAGTATCCCTTCCCGCACAACGTTCATGATAGCTGTTCTTTCAAATATGGCAAGTGGTGTTTCATGTTTCGCATCGCAGCGCAAGATTATGAAATTTTCTCGAGCTGATTTTCTTGGAACACTTAGCAAACGTTATCATTTAAGCTACCGCTGTAGTGGCCAAGTTGTTGGGAATGGCACTTTTATTAGTGCAATTGCTTATTCCATCACTGATTGTCATGATACCACTGCCTCAGTTTTATTTCACAGCATCATGCGTAAGCTGGTGTAAATTTTATTTAATAATGCATTCATTTAGAAACTGCTAGGGTATACGATTTAAAATCTAAGCTGTTCACTTAAGATTTTTTTTCAGAACTGCAAGAGTAACAGCATATGGTAAATTAATTATAGCCCATTATGAAGGGTTAAATTACGAGACGTTAAAACAATAGATTCTGCTTATTAACCGAGATGCATCAGACCACGACAGGCTTTTGACATGCAGCTTACAGTGCAAATTCCTTCTGACAACAGACTTGGAATTACCATAAGCAGTGTTACTGACCATAGATGATTTTACAACTCTCAAAAAGTACGTAGTTTAAGCACAACTCATTCTTGTGTGTTGGACTTCAGAGATACCAGAGGGATTGGAATTGGAAAGGGCTAATTAACGTTCCCCAGTGTTATGCCTGAAGGCTTATCAGGGGACGTCTAACAAACTAACTTACGACCCTAACAAACTAACTTACGACCCTAACAAACTAACTTACGGCCCTAAAAAACTAACTTACGACCCTAACAAACTAACTTACGACCTAACGTAACACCCATGCTTACCTAGGAATCGAACCCAAAAATTCCGCACCGCAAACAGGCAGTGCATCAACCGACTTCGTCACAAGAGGTCGGCGTTACCAACTGAAAAGATGAAATGTAAGGAAATTTAACTCTAGGATGTAGGCTAATTCCCTTCTGCACTAAATATATTCAACGCCTAGTCTACAGTTGATTACTGAATCAGTGATCATTCCCGGGGATGCCTTTATGATAATAATATTAGCATTAGTAAATAATAGTTATAAATGTATTAGTTACGTAAACAACCAAGTTTCACTGTTCACTCCATAAGAAAACGTCTTCTGCACTTGGGGTACTCGTTTGCTATGCATGCTTCATGCAACAAAATAAAATATTTATTTAATTTTTAACTGTTAACCTTTTTTAACCCAACAAAGTCCAATCACGGTTACCTATAACTTCCCTGAAACCCTGCTAAAGTTCTACTTCCAGGATATTCCTCCGCGTCATGCAAAGAATGATTTGCTAAGTCTGGAAAATTACACTAAATGGACAACGCACCGCATTCGTGGGCACTCAGTGTAATAAAATTTGGCATAACAACAATTTCTTACTAGACGTTACCTACATACCATATTTTCTCACTATTCTTATTCATATTAGTTACAAGTAAAGTATTATAATTAATATGTATTGAAATATAACTAATAAACCCAACTAAACCAAAAATAATATATGTAGTTTTATGTTAAGAGCAGTATAAACGCTTGTGACATACGGCATATATAGGAAAAACCAAACACGTCACACATGGGGTGATTTTTCAAAGGTTTTGATTCAAGAAATGTGAAGAAACCGCGAATAGACTATATGCGTATCAAAATTTTATTTCCCTAGTTCCCCTTATTTCCTTACGGAGAAAATATGACTTATTTCTCGGGTTACGCTAAGGTTAGGGAGCACAACATCGAGTTTGGAACAAATTATTTCGGGGCCGCATAAAAGAAAGTCGTACTTTAAATAGCTGCGTTGAGTCCGTAATATCGCGGTACACGTAAAATGAACGGACAATATTCCCCAGTCGCTGGCGTTGCTAAAATCCGCTGCCGCTCCCTACTGTGCGACAAAGTAATTCCGAGGTAATGGTACAGAAGTCGACCCCGGCGACGAGTAAACCAGCGGTCGCCATAACCTCTGGTGGTGCCCGTAAAAGACTCCGAGGGTTGAACGTGTCGAGCGAAGGGACAGGGGCGAGGGATGCAGGTAGTAAGCTTTATATGTGCAAGGGTTACAATGTCCGGCGAGGCAGCATTGAAGTCCAGCCACCGTCAGAGGTTAGACAACACCGCGAGGCAATGATCATGCCCCTTGCGCGTAGGCAACCTGTGTGGCCCCGTTATATCTTCGTCGTGTGCAGCAGGGATTCCACAACAATTCAATTGAATAAGGGATCGTGCATCACAATCATGCTAATACAGCTATATATTTTACTGTGGAATAAAATTTATCGTCAGATAAACGTCGATGATCGAAACACTACGGGTTTCTTTTCCTGATTAGCTAAGAGTATCCCAAGTTTTAAGATTCCTTATCAACTACCCCCGTATAGCTACTCTATTCTCCAGAGATTCTGAACCCAAAATTATAATTTTCTGTAAGCATTTGAATCTTATGAAGGTGATTATGTTTCAAGGTGGTGAATACAGATTATTTTCTTTCCTCCTTTTCCGAACACTGGGACGAAAGAAATCGTAATTTTAAGCATCCAATTGTTTGGCGAATCACCTTAGGCGTGTAATTACAGCTACGTCAGATAATCGTAAAAAAAAAAACTAACCCACATACGATTAAAGTTATTAATTCCAATGATTTTCATACAGTATATTTTTCCGATCAATTAGTATAATGTATATTGAAAGGTTTCTTGTTTTCTAATTTTACCTGCAGTGTAATTTCTCCCCGTAATGACAAATCAGGCAACGTCGATTTTCTTTTGTAAATTGTTTACCGAAAAAAATGTGAATGTGGATTGCTTCCTAGACCGTATTTCATCTTGAGAGCCCGTATGCAGGCTGGTTGTATTTTGTATAACCTAAAGCCACCTTTTACCAACTGCGTTGAACACACAACACAGAAATAACAATTTTGGGGATTGGTCTTTTTTTTTTTTTTTTTTTGCATATGTACGTTTAATTAAACTTCGATATTCTGGAGCCACAAACGTTGGAGACGGGGAAGTTGCAGTTCCTCGTGCAGATCTCTGTTCACTGTTATTGATCACTAGATTGATTGACAGCGCGTAGTATTTAGTCTTTACTTTTTTGCTTATGAAGTTTGTCTATAGTAAACTGAGCACTTATGAAAGCTTTGCTTGTAATCTAATCGCATGCACGTTGTGCGAAATTAACACTGCTGTGGGTCTGGTAACTCTATTCATGCGTCGAGCAAGTCAAAGTGAAATTATTAGGAAACAGATATTTTACAAATATTTTTCCATTCTTACATTCACATGCATTAAAAACAGAAAGTGAATGAAATTTCTTCAGAGTTCGTAAATTTTGGCTAAAACTTAATTCCTTCGGTCGTTAGCAACTTTACCGGGTGTTCGACAGTCCGGTATGCAGGTTCAAATATATACAGACAGTAAAAGTGGCATATTTTAATGGTTGATTTCAGAAGTACTCAATTAATCTGAACTGCTTATAAGTTACCTAAAGGTTGTTTACGATAAGGTGAGCACACTGTAACAAAAAATTTCCTTCATTTTACGGAAAAGTGCTGGTAAAAATTTATTCAGAAGTGTCTGTAATCTCTTCGTAAAATTACGGACACATTGATTTTCACAAATGGACTCTCCGTAAATTTCACGGAACCTCTCCGTTAATCTACAAGTTAGTTTTCTGTACTTTCCGTTTAAAATAAAAGAAATAGGGAAAATGCCTTTAATTTTCGTTACGTGGCTGTTCTACCGTGTATAAAAAACTATATTAAAAAAGTTAAAATATTTTGTACTTAAACGATATTTGAACCCGAGTCAAAAAATTACCAGTCCACAAGTCTAACCATTTTTTTTTGCCGTTGTATTTGTTGTTGTTGGTGTAGTAGTTGTTGTTGAGCTCAACTGAGACCGACTTGTTGACGAATTCCCAGTGCGACAAGCAAATTGAAAATCTGCTGCATCGGAAGCACCGGGGGACAAACCCGCGACCCTCCGACTACAAGTCTGCCTTCCTAACCCTGAGATATGGAGGTAGGGCATGATATTCACCTACAACTCTCATTTAAAAAGTGTGGTATAACTTTTATATTTGATTGCTGACGCCTGATGCTATTTTTTTATGTTTGAAAGAATAGATCATAGTCTCGTGGATAACCTTAATTGCCTCAAAAACGATAATTGTCTTGTTACAGTGGCGAAGAACGCTTCGTGTAGAATCGGCAATGTTCGTCCTTGTAACTCTAAGCCAAAGGGAATACGGAGACTTTCCGTATTTTGTATTTACGGACTTAACTCCGTTTTTAGTCATTACGGATTGCCTTTCCATACATACACTGTGCATTTCCGTAAAACATTCCGTAAATATACGGAAATTTTTAACAGTGAACTTTTGAAATCAACCTTATAAAATGTCACTGCTCCTACCTGCATACATTTTAACAATCGCATCGAGGGGCATGCGACCAGTGAAGTTGGTATCTATGTTGGGAAAGTAGTTCCAGACCTTAAAGTTGAATAAAAAGTATTAGGTAATCATTCGTGATAAGATTTCGCTCGTTTTTCGTGAAATGTTTTTATGCACGGAAGTGTAAAAATGTACATATTTGTTAAATATTTATTTTTATGATAATTTTCCAGCTTCACTTGACCGGCGCGTGAATAAAGTGATGAGGTACATGGCAACGTTAATTTTAGATAAGGCGGAAGAATACACCATGTGCATACAAGTAGATCTTAGCAGGGCTTTCAAAATTGCTCAGCTTGCAGTGAATAGCCTATAATTATCCCCCTTCCCCCTTCTTTTTAACCCGTCGAGACTAACCACGAAATGAGAAAGTGAGTAAGATAGGTTCCAACTTTTGTCTGGAATAGGACGTAAAACCTCTAGTGGAAAACGCCGGCTAACATCGAATACATGACCTTCTGTATTCGAATAAAACACTGCTAGAAAACCAAATACGCTCTGTTTTTCTCGCCTACAAATAACGACTTTGAAAGCTAGTTATAGTCTCTTCGCGATTTATTCGCCCTTTTTGAATCAAACTATTGAAAAATCACCTTGACGTGTTTGGTTGTTTTGCAGGTCTCTACCGATGGATGAAACTATAGATGATGTACTGTTCTTAACTCCTTTCCCCTAAGGAAACTTGGAAGAAAGCCCTAGAAGTAATATCTTTATCCTTGTTCACTATTCGTATTTTTTCATATATGTTACAGGATATAAGAAAAAGAAGCGACTGTAGACAATGTTTTCCACCTTAACTAGAAAAAAAGTCGTATTCCCAAAACATTATGTACTGAACTTTACATAAACGCGTAAACACTGAATTTATAGATAATTTTTACTAGGGAGCCTTCTTAAGATTCCTGTACTGAAAGGTCGAGAACGAGATGGATAGTTCTTTATCTGTTGTTATTGACTCGGGAGTTAATGTCACGGATGATAACACTGCCTGAGCGACACAAATAGTGTATATTTGTGTCGCTCAGGCAGTGTTATCATCCGTTTCCATTCTTTACCCCCCCCCCCCAACTTTCATTATTAATCTAGTCGTACTGGCATGACGCAACTGTGATTAACCATTGTACCTTCCCCACAAAGCCTCGTTCTTAGAAGGCTAATCGATTTGTTTCTAAAAAAAAAAAAAACCCCCATTCCTCCTCTCCTATTCTTTCCGGTAGTAGGCTAACGGTTCTCCCCACCGCCCTTCGTAATCAACGCAGGAATGTTACACACATCCTGTTGGCTGCCCTGCTTTCTCTCATTCCGTTCCGTGGACCAGGTCTAGGATTTAGACTGGCAATGGCTTGCACTGTAGCAAAGCTTGACCTAAACTATTTTTAAAATCTACCTTTAATTTCTTTCCCACATCATGGACACTTAACTCACCCAGCGTTTCTTGAACTAGAATATATATTAAAAAAAAAAAAAAAATCCAGATAGAACTCAGAACTGTACGTGACTTTTTCATTTTAAGAAAACCTCAAAAAATGCAAAAATCTTATTTTTTATATCTATATATAACAAACTTCGAGCCAAATAATATTGTAGACTATAAATATTTTACATTGACAGAAACGATTCCAGATTCTAGAGGTGAACTGAACGTTTTTCTATAAGTTGTATTTTTTTTAATAATGGTAACGTATGCTGTATGATGTTGAAAATTTTCTGACACATAAAAATATCAGATTTTAAATGAAAGTTTGGCCATGATCATTAAACTAAATAATTAATTTTACTAAATATGTACAAATCCGTTTATTAAGTGAGTGTTTAGAACCTTTTGTAGAACATTTTCAACCTCCTATTGAAACTCTATTTTCTGGAGGAGATTATGAGGGTTCCCCACCCACTGAAAGATCGATAGTGAGTGTAATAAAATGAAAAAAAAACTTTTAAGATTTTCTGTACGGCAAAGAAACCCATTTATTTGAGACTATTTTGTTAACAGAAACACGATTTTACTTTAATTCAAAGGGAAGGTTACAGAAAGGTAAGTTGGCTGTTAATATATGCTTCCTTTATAAGTTTTGTTTTATGGCAACATCACCTTCCCTTATAGCAAAGAAATAAACATTCTTTGAAATGCTGTTCTTTGCAGTAAAGAAATATCACTTCCAACCAAAAGTAGCGTTTTAGCGATATTAAATGTTTTCTGTCCATTTTATATTTTTTCAGTAAGATACTATTATACTGACGCAAAAATTCATAAATCAATATATTCTGCAGTCACGAAACTGCGATTGAACAGATGTAGAGCCCTTCTGCAGGTGTTTAATGCCATTCCGAAGGGCAGTGATTCTCCGAATTACTAACCGCAATTCCTCCCAAGTGGTGGCATTGTATTCTGGCCCATGTCCCAACATTACATAACCTACCTACTAAAATAACTAGCTTGAAATAAGCCAGAGTGGTCGTCTGCTGAACAGTGTTAATCTAGTAAGACAGATGGTTCGAGTCTCGGAGCCATCGTAGTGGTTTTATTTTTATGGTAAATATAATTTTGAAATATTTCTCACATAGCTCTTATTTTCTAATCAAGCTTTATTTCAGAGCACAGATTTTTTTTACGGTGTAATTGACATTACCCCAAAGACGTCTGCTGAACTATCGTAACGAAAATCCAAAGTTATCATAATCGTAACTAAAAACTGTTCACGATAAAGTGAGGACTTTTGAAATCAACGTCAGGAAAAACTTAGTGCTCCTACCTGCGTATATTTTAACGGGTGCCTGAGTGACATGTGCCCAGTAAAATTGGTAACAATAGATGGGAAGTAATTCCTTATTTTAACGTCGAATAAAAATGTTAGTTAACCGTTTGTGATGACTTAAATTATTTCTTTCGCTTTCTGTTTTTTTAATGCATTCAAATTTAAAAATTACCAGATTTGTACAATATTTACTTTTATAATAATTTCGAACGTTCACCTTACTGACGCATGAATAAAGTAATGAGGCCCATGGCAACGTTAATTTTATATAGGGCGGGAGAACACATAACGTGCATACAAGTAGATACTGAACAGAGATTCCAAAAGTGCCCATTTTACCGCAAACAGAATATATGTACATGGATCAAATAAAAATTATGTTTCTGGCAAGCCTACTTTGCCATGGTTAACATTAAAATTTTTTTTTTCTTGGTAGCGACAAATAATGTGTTGCAGGGAAGGAAGCGATTTCACAGTGTAGCACCTCGTCTCAGTGGCTATGTGCGTGGGAGGGCGCTTAAACGGGCGGCCTACCTGCAGCAGAATAGCTTTCAAAGCTATAAGGACGACATTGTCACACGCATAAAGTGCCCCAACCCCACTAAGCGCAAGGCCCTGAACTGGCACGTAGAGTTCTAGTCGTGCTGCGTGTATCTATGGGACCTAGGAGGTGACCCTACCATATTTTTATACACTGTTCACGGTAAACTGACCACTTTTGAAAGCCCTGCTTAAGATCTACCTGTATGCGCGTCGTGTATTCCTCCACCTTATGTAAAATTAACTCTGGCATGGACCTCATCATTTTATTCATGCGTAGGTCAAGTGAAACTGTGAAATTATTAGAAAAGTAAATATATTACTAATATGCTAATTTTTACACTTAGGTGCATTAAAAAAAAACAGAAATCGAATGAAATAATTTGGTTGTCACAAATGATTACCTAACACTTTTAATTAGACATTAAGACGTGGAACTACTTTCCCTCCGTCGTTACCAACTTTACTCAGTGCATGTGACTCGGTGCGCCTGTTAAAATATATGCAGGTAGGAGAAGTGATTTTTTCTAAGGTTCATTCCTAAAGTGCTCACTTTATCGTGAACAACCTTTAATGGAAAATACTAGGCAAGGTCCACTGCAGGCCCTTGAGTATTTTTGTATGTATATGACTTCGGCTTTTTGAGATACAGCGATTTTTAAAAAGACGTTTCAAACTACGTTGGAGAGCATTGGAATGGTGTTTATAACGTGCGTGGCGTCTTGAAAGCAATTGACAGGTCGCGTCTGAAGAGTGTGTACGTTCTTTTCGTAGATCAGCACATTTGAAGCACGTTTTTTAGTTTCGTGGAAATACGTGGATTTCAGACACTTTGCAACGCAGTTGTAGGCGAGCATTACAAGACAATGGATAACACCAGCTTGAAGCTCGTGTAGTCATGCGTTATGTTTTCTTGGAGGTACCTGCTCTGAACGAATGTATTACAGTCCTTTGTTGTGGGGCCCTTTGTGTAAGTCATGACCAAAGAGGGATTAGCCGGTACAGGTTTTTCCGGTAAACTGAGCACTTTTGAAAGCCCTTTTAAGATCTACTCGTATGCATATTCACCGTATGTAAAATCAGCATTGCATAGGGACTGATGACTTTATTCATGTGTCGTGCAGGTAAAACTGTGAAATTATTATAAAAATAACTGTTTTACAAATATTGTAATTTTTACGTACTTTAAAAAAAAAGGAGGGAAACTATTTTAGACATTCAAAAATGTTTACTTAACACTTTTAATTCAACGTTAGTCGAGGAACTAATTTCTCCCCGTCGGTCGTTACCAACATTACTGGGTGCACGATGGCCAGTGTGCCCGTTCAAATATATGCAGGTAGCAGCAGTGACATTTTTCAAAGGTTGAGTTCAAAAAAGCTAAGCAATACACCGTGAGCAAACTACACTCATGTGAATGTGTATACTTGACGATGAGCCAGACGCCTTGGGCGCGACTGAAGAGTGAAATGTACGCAACCTCCCAACTTTTCTGAAGATCTGCTAAAATTACACTTCCAGGATATTCCTCCGTCTCATGCAAACAAAACTTAGACAAGTCTAGAAGATTACACCAAAGGGACTACAGACCGCATACATGTGCACTCAATGTAACATTATTTTGCATAAGAACTATTTCTTACTAGACATTGCCAACACGCCTGTTTTCTCACTTTGTATTCATATTAACAATAAATTAAATATAATAATTGATAGTTGACATGTAAATAAAATTACACGTAAACTAAAAATTACTTATTTTTAGGTCTACAGAAGTACGAGAAGTACAACAAACTTGTGATACATGTAATATTTAGCAAATAACTAAACACATAATTATTAGCGTGATTTTTCAAAGGTTATATTCAACATCATTCCATTTTTTTTAAGCATCTTTGACTTGGGCACTTGGAGAGAAAGGTTCTCTTTCGATAAACCTGTAAGTTTTTATGCTGTAAATGTTCATTAGAACCTCCTGGAGTATTTGAAACTTACGGCACCGGTTTGAAAATGTTATTAAGGAAAGTATCATAGAAATATTAAAAACCAAGAAATATACATATATTTTAATGAAAGATTTGGACACATAAGTTTGTGACATACTCTACGCAGAATATTTAAAAATAATCCACCATACAACACATCACAAGATAACAGTTTTTCCGAAAATAGAGAAGTTCAAATGTGGCAAATTTGGGGGGAGGGGGGGATCCACTGTTTTGGCTACACCGTAATGCAATTTCCATCATATTTAGGCCACGAGGCTCCGAGAGATATATACGGGCGGCACTTAACAGCTGGTGTCTTCAGCGCCGATTTGTGGGCAAGTGCGGTCGAGTGCGGTCGAGATGGAGCAGCAACGGAACGAGACTGTGGGGAAACAGGAGCACTCTCAGGAAACCCGGCGGACAGTGGCAACGTCCGACACGTTTCTTGTGCTCGATCATTTTTGTGTGGCGTCGCTGGGAATCCGACCCGGTTCGCCATGGTAGGAGGCGAGTGGCCTGATAGGCAGATCAGCGCAGCCTCTGCTAGGCTTCAGGTCCCAAACCGAAGCTAAATACATCTATACCTATACCACTAAATAAAATAGAAATGCACGTGATTTTCGAATTTTCAACTTCTAATTATTTTTTCGTATAGTATAATTAACTAAGCCATATCTAATGTTATTTTTTTTCATGTCTGTCTATCTGTCTGTCCGACCGCGTTTAACTCAAAAACCACTGAACTTATTGACATCAAATCTACGCAGTCTATAGATAATAACCCGAGGGCAAACTAAGTCTTTGTTTCATTGAGATATCTCAAACGGTTCCGGAAAAAATTATGATCAGGTATGTACATAGGCACTGGATTAAACTTTTACTAGGATTTATTACTGCAAAAAAATAGTATTGTTAAAAATAATTCCCGTCATTTCTCCTTTATTTTTTGTCTATACAACATATTTTTTGTCCTCCTTTCCTTCCAAAAAGCCGTAGTGGCCGAGTGGCTAGAGATAATCCATGTGGAGCCAAAGTAGTTTAATGGATATAACTATATCAAGTGGGGCCGTAGTGACACAGTGGATGGATATGTATCAAATGGGTCCGCAGTGGCTAGAGCGATATGATTATCAGGGATGTAAATAGGTACTGGATTAACGTTTTCTTAGGATTAGGCCTACTGCATAATAATATTTTTTAAATTTCCTCCATTTATTCTTTTTTTATAGGCTGTCCTTTCCTTCCCAAGAGAAGTTGCTAAATGTATTCAAAGTCCTAAATATCATGCTAACGAAGTGGCACTAGCCTGCTAGTAAATAAATAAATGTGGGTGGTTTTTCGTGTGTAAAATGGTTCGCATTGATTATAACGCAATAACTTCAGTCTACCTCTCTCCTAATTAATGGCAATCACCAGACACTTTCCTGAAAAACATGTTACACATACCATATACGTACTATCAGTTTGCACTAAAAAAATAATATTTTATGACAACCAAATTTTTTTCTGTATTCACCTTGCCAGATTTTTTATGGTGAGTTCAAAATTGTTTTATTATCACCACAAACAGTTTTTAGGTGACTAAAAATTATTTTGTACTAACTTCAGAATTTTCGGAATGGTGACATACTTACCAAATATTTTTCACCGTGTGCCAGTGTAAAAAAAAAAAAAAAAAAAACATCAAATATGTTTTGTTGTAGGGCTACGTGAAATTTGGTTTGCGAAGGTGCGTTCTCATACGTATTTGAAACATTATTATACCAGATGTGCCTACAATAGCGTCTACTTCATTCAATTCTCTTATAACGTAGTGTTCATGTTATAAACGTGTTTTGATTCAAGAAGGCTATTATTTTATTAAATAACGTGATTTAAATCGCAAATTATAGAACGGCGATAGTTTAAAAATTAGTTTCCGCAAGTTTATGTATTTAGTTATATTTGAGTTTCACATACGGCCTTCTCACTTTGATGCAATTCGATAAAATTTTAGTGTGGTGTTTTAATGCCTACCAACACTGCGAAAGTTAAGTCTCCACTTCAAGAATTTTTGCATATAAATTTTTACAATAAACCTTGTACAAATCGATGCATCAATTAACAGATGTATATATTTGTCTCCTAAAAATTTGACCGGCCATATTTTGGAACGTAGCATTTTTTCTATCAGAAAACTGTGAAGCTCAGGAAGCACACATGTGATCGTTGGTGGAAGAAGGGTGGGGAGGAGGGAAGAGAGATAGAGAGGAAATTGGGATGAGGAGGGGGAGGGGGGCAGAAGAAAAACAACATGGGTGGTCTTAGCGGTCTATCTCCGCGCTTCTTAGAGATCAGAAAGCAGGTCTCATGAAAAAAACACACACCCGGAAGAGCGCAGATGTTTATTGAAGTATTGAAACAAACGACAGAGTGCTAACCACTAGCAGACCACAGTGTTCAGAGCGTTCATTGCATTTTATTTTCTTCTAATTAAGGGAGTGGCGCAACAGATTTTTCGTAATATCATATTTATGCCAAACACATCTATGCTTGTAGGCGTGTCATGCAGCTCAACTATCGGAAAATACAATATTTTAATTCATTATAAATTCCTATAATTTTTGATAAATCTAAAACCAAACACTTTACATCGGCTCATTATAATTGCAAGGTTGTAGCGTATTACTTCCAGAATTAGAAAGGCCACAATTAGAAATGTTAGAAAGTTACACACGTTTGGTGTCTATATTAAGGACTACCAAAGAATATATAAATACTTATTGCACATCATCATAGGTGGAAGCGTATTACGTGTGAGCCGACCTAGTATTACAGAATACGCATGCCTTCAAACAGCTGTACTGTTGTACATATGCATATTTTCCAAAGAATGTTAGGAAATTACAACCATTTAGCCTACGCATAATGTGTTGTTATAAATAAAATCTGTGATATAAACCATAATGTAACTTACTCAAAAGCTTTAGTATTTGTAAGGCACTTATTAAGTTAAGATGGAATAGCAAGAATAATACATCTTACTGAGGTATGCCTCTCTCTGTTTAAAACTCTATTAATACACGGCATCACACTTGTCCATTCAAAGCTCTATGTATTCTATTATATAGGTTGTTCACGGTAAAGTGATCACTTTTGAAGCCCTAGTTTCATTTTACTTTCAGCCGTATTTAATCCTTTAGCCATCTTTTAAAATGTATATTACCATGTAAGTAATAAACACAGTGTGTATATTTCACCGCACTAGGAAGTTAACGTCTAAGGTTAAAATAAATTATATTTATTTGCTATTATTACTAATGAAGGGGTTTTCAAAATTACTCACTTTATTGTGAATAGCCTGTAGTTCCTTTACCCGTGTATCGATTAATAAAAGTGCATAGGAAAAGTGCAAACTGCATTTCTCCAGGGAATAGTACGTAAAAATTATGCTTTAGAGGTCTGAATATAAAAAACTACATTTTGTATTCCTTAAGCGGTAGTAGGTATATCTTAAAATGTATCACTGCTAAAACAAAGGCAACAATTCGAAGTCGATAAAAGTTTTACGTCTCTCCAATAATATATAAATACATCTGCAAATTGAAACCTTCAGAAGTTATGTCACATATTGCTAGGCAGGAAATACGAATTCAAGTAACAGACATATGATTTTCATTGTACGCGTACTGAAAACCAGTGCTGTAAATGAGAGTGACATTATTATTTCAGGAAAGAATAGGGGATGAATACCAGTTGATATTCAGGTCTTGTGTCTGGAACAATTTATATCGCAAGTCTCGTTTGGTTTTCAAAGTTATCTTGCTCGTTGCATTAGAATCGCACGCTATTTATATAGACGTGACTATGCTGTGGTAAAGTTACGGCTGAAATGTTCACTAGACTGAGGGGGAAGGCTGTATACTTTTTACTTTCGCAATTCAGTTCCACATTTTTCAGAGACTTCTGTGAAGGCATTTAGAATGAAATAAGGCCACTTATTTTCAAAATACGCGATAAAAAATTACTTGTATTCCAAAACTCCACTTACCAGCAAAGCGCACACTTAAATAAATGATTTTGCGAATGCTGATTATTCGCGAGGAATGAAGTACGAAAGGGAGAAGTTTTCTAAACGCTGATATTACGCAAGTTACTTCATTACTACTGAAGATCATTTATCCCCCCATCTCGCATAAACAACGCATTTCATTATATCTCAGGAAAAATAGTGAACCGATAACTTCTGCACTCTCGTATGTAATTCACGGAACCCGCCTCGAACCATTCTATAAGAAAGCTGCACGAGAAGTTGAACGTTTAAGTGGTTTGCATTACGTTGCTTTACAGCAGCTTTCGGTCTTCTTTTTGTTTGTTTGAAATAAAACGGAGCAGCAAGGAAAGAGATTTATGTGGTCGATGAAACTAAAAGGCAGTATTTTTTTGATTCTATATAGACTAGGTCCACACAGGCAAGCAGCCCCTCTGAGTAACTCAGAAGGAATTCTTATAAAAACATTTGCTCTAGCACAAAAAAAAACGCCTTGAAAAGTCAAACTAAACTAAACAAAACAATTGTTTTCAGTAACTTAACAGGGTGATTTTAAGTTGATATGTGGATGGAGAAATGTTTTTTTTTCTGGAAAAAAAATTGTCATGAAATGCTAGTGTATACTCTAGTACTGAAAACTTCACACTTAATCGGTAAAATTTCTATTTAATTAAAAAAATATATTTGCAATTTTGAATTTAACTGAAAATAAATATTAAAAGCTTTTATCGATAAAAACTAATTGACATTATATAACATTAAATATAAGTACTCTTCTCCAAATTATTCTAAATATTGTGGCGACAAAGTGAGTAAATTGATAAGTGAATTGTACTGAAGCCCGATATATTTGCAGAACTATGGTTTAAAAAACTTAACTATAACCCGTACATGTTTTTGGCAAATTATGCTGTGAGATGTTTACGTTTGAAAAACTATTAGTGTATCACAAATATTGACTTTCCACAACTGAATCACACGTATCCTTCCAATCATATGACTTTATAGAAACGTATTTAATAATACAAATAATTATGCGTAAATAGGCTGTTGTTATGCCTAAGGATACGCAACCCCTGTAGTTAAGGAACGCGAAACTGATACCTAATTTAAAAATTTAGAAAAACCTTCCTGTTCTCGCTTTAGCTTGGAAAATCTCGAACTTGTATTTACTGCGGTAGTAGGAG
Source organism: Dryococelus australis (assembly GCA_029891345.1). NCBI lineage: Eukaryota > Metazoa > Arthropoda > Insecta > Phasmatodea > Phasmatidae > Dryococelus > Dryococelus australis. The sequence goes on along the minus strand of CM056995.1, from coordinate 48,048,043 downwards.
CACTTGCCATTTACACATATATTTTGTCAAATGTTAGCAGCTAATAAACGCATAATTCAAAAGAAGAATATACTTCAAAAACCCTTACCAACACATTGTTTTAAAATGTTTTCGTTAGTATTGTATAGAAAACAAACCAAACAACGCCGTGTAAACTTCAAGAATATAAACCTTGAACGAACGCTGCGTTGGTTTATCACGCAATTTGTTGTTTCAGTAAACACGTACACTTACTATTTTTATTCCATTATACATTAAATTTTTGTGCAGTATAGCACTAACACAACGAAGATAAAACTCGTATCTAAATACCACTAGAAAAAATATGCAAATATAATATTTTAGAGAGTTCACACACAATCTCGGGAAAAATATCAATATGTTTACGCAATTTATTTTAATTTGAGAAACACGAATTTGCAAATATGAGAAAAAATTTTGCATGATTTTTTTCCACACCTGTAGAAGTAAGGAAAATCTCAACTCCATATTGACCTACGAAACTTGACCTATTCAAAGTATCAAATTTGATATATTTTTACCACAGGTTTGTGTACTAATAACTGATTAATATGTTTTTACGTTCTGATGTATATGTATATATATATATATATATATATATATATATATATATATATATATATATATATATATATATATATACATACGTACTGAAAAAAATAAGACATTGATCTGTAGGCCTACTATTATATTACAATTACAGGCTTTCGGGCTTTTTTTCAGACTACCAGCAAACTATATATAGGCGCAGGTTAATCTGTATAGGGCTTACTACAAGTACATAACGTCAATAATTTTATTACCTTATACCCGACTTAGCCATTAACCAAAAACAGTACGGTGCATACACAAAAAAATTATAATGTTTTATTGATTGCCAGCAATGTTTTCCTTTCATTACTTTACTTTTACTCTAAAATTATACCTTGGCAATGTTTCGTTCATTAGCAATTAAGGACATTTTCACTTGCATTTTTAAGGTTTGCGACTTAAATTTCAATAAAAACTCGTTAACTTAAATCACAAGAGAAACCGCTACCTTCCTTGAATTTCATTTAATTTTTTTTACAGAAAATAATTTTATAAGCCGAGTAATTTGATTGTCCGACGACCACCCAAAGCACTTAAATAAACACTAGTGATATCTTAACTTTTATTTTGGTATGCATATTTAGAAGAGCACTTATTCTGTTTTGGTGTTTGACTTATTCACATAATATACGTTTCTGCACATAGAGGTTTATACGACGTCATGGATGACATAAACTAGTGAATAATTTTCGAGGTATTCTCCAGCAAAGCTAAGAGGTATGCGATTAAACTGTAATTGTACTTAAATGATCTCATTTTCATCCGCTTAACGGACTGGCCAGCAGTGAAATGACAAACAGATTGCTGACAAGCCGAACTTAACAAAATTAATATATATATATATATATATATATCAACTCATCTTATATGCTGACGTTTGTTTTCCTTTCTAAGCTGTCTCAAGGAAAGCAAGACTGCAAATGCGCTCTTAACGAACCGTCGCGTGGGTAACTGGAATCATAAGTGTACGCAGATCTTTCAGTCCGAGAAAAGAAAAATCCGAGAAAATTTAATTTTTATGCTCGAAACGTTTTTAGATAACGGGAAGCGTACAGTATAGTAGGTGTACATAATATCAATTCTAGCCTGTTCGCTACGGCGAAATAACGTATCTTGATTGCTCTTATTGGAGGCACCGGTTTATTCACTTAATCTTCTCGGGTTCTGTTTGCATATGCATGCCATGTTTCTGACCAATTGTATGTAGCACGAAAATTTAGGAAAAAAATTCGAAAAAATTGAGGGTTGTGTAATATTATTAGCCTCAAGAAGTTGAGAAGCGGTTTGCGAGAGGAAACCGCTTACAATTTTAACCCAAGGACTGCGAATGCAAGAAATTAAATTTGCATACAAATACTGTGTGTAAAAGTGGCGGAGATATTCCATTACCCGTTGTCGCAAGACGACCTTACACTTGCTAATTATTTCTGGGGCGTTTCTTCCCTTGGTTTTAAGAGATATCATTTAGATGTAAATTTGTGTGGTGGATCTGACGTTTGGCTTTTCCCCGAGAGTGTAGTTTTATAAGAAAAAAATACAACAAGTATCTTGGATCCTAAACGGCTAGGACGCATGTAAGTGCCCCGCTCGTCTGGTAGTAACTTGGAAGGTTTGCTGGCCCAGCGAGTCGCTGGCGTCTGCCTCGATCGCGACGCCAGGCCATTCGTATGCAAATCGCTTGTTCGCTTCCAATTTTGCTGGTGTCAATTGAGAAATATCGTGATTTCTTGTTCCAGGCACTTTATAAGGTCGCCGGGTGGCAGCGCCATTCATACCAGCTAGTCGGCCGTCTTGTCCGACGGACAGCGGCGAAACACGACATCGACAACGACTTCGGCAACTTGAGCGCCTGCGACGCAAGTTCCAGCAATTAGAAAATATTTCAGTAAGATACGCTGAAAAAAAAAATGTATTGCGAAATTAAATAATTTTTTTTTTTACAAAACCCTTTAAAATGTTTGATGGAGTTAAAATAATATTTATAAGTTACTTCAGAACTCCCTGGCAGTGCTTACAAAATGATTGCTTGTTTTGTCTATTTTTTGTTGTCTATTTTAACAAATGAAAACTTTTTATGAAGTGTAATGTGTGTTGGTATGTAGTTAACTTGGCATATATACAAGTAAATATTGTTAAGCTTATTGAAATCCTCCCACACACAGTACGACTCATTAAGTTATTGCACCTGCGCGAAAGTTGAAAACTTATTTTATAGACATAACAGGCTTGTTTCTTGTTGTTTGCACTAAGATTCAGTGTCTTTACCGTGGGTAAATATTACGATATAAAAAAGATAACACAAAAAAATGTTTTCTTAAAATATGTTCCTATCGAAATGTCTTCAGTGGGTATAACTTTCATCATTTTAAATTCCTGCATAAAAATTCTTAACGTTCTGACATCACGCAATATGTCATTTTATGCAAATTAGAATTTACTTGATGGCGTGCTTCTTGCAGCCTCGTGGGAAACATGCAATCTTGATATTTCTGTTTTAAACAGTTGGCAGAAATTAGTAAGATTAAAATATTACTGAAAAGTAAGGTTTTAAGTTGCATTTAATTGTTCAATATTTTTCGCAAAATGTTAAAACATGTATTAAATGAGCGGTATTATTTTTGTAGTACAAAAATGAAGCGTGTCATTACTTAATACGTAATAGCTACAAATATGTTGAAATATCTTGGGAAAGATTGTTTACCTAATTGGTTGTAATTTATTTTGTATGTCTTGCATGCAATTTGGAGAACAGGAGAGTTGTTAATTCAACAGATAAATGTGCAAAATATATAAAATCAATAAAAAGTTAACTGCATAGGATGATGTTACTTTTTTAGTCTCCAAAATTAACAAGCGTATGGAAGAACTACATTTTTTTTGTTCTCCTGTGTTTCTATGTTAAGATTTTAGTTTTTCCTTATATTGATTCAAAAACTTTTGAAATTTTTTCCAGGTTGAAGCATAAAAGAAGAATGGCGTTTTCCTGAACCCTATCACGGGAAAACAGGAAGCTGTCAGAGAAGCACACATAACTATGTTGATCTTCGCCACGTCTACTGTATGCCAAATTCTGGACTTTATCGACTTTAAATTGAATAATACCGCAGCAAACAAAATATGGAGCTACACGCTCATGCCCGTTGACCATTGTCTCAGAGAAAGTGACATTATGCATACAAAAAAAAAACTTTTTATATGCACTTTGAGGAACAAATTTTAGTTGACTTATAAGTATTTCGTATATAATACTGACGAAAAAAAGTTCATCCTACTTTCCGGTCTTCATTAACATATATAAACTTCACATACAATTTTCGTGTGAAATTATAATTCAAGGATACTAATTTAACCAAAAGCTAGTAAATTTTTTTTGGATGTAACAAAAAATCATTTTTTCATAAGCCACTGTTGCATTTGGGTTCTGGAAGCTGTTGTTGAAATAAATCTTCTAAATGATTTACCTGAGAAATCGTTTAAAATACTTCAAAATGATATTGGAAAGTAACTTGATAGAAAACCAGATTTTTACAGTGCTTAGGCTGTTCTTAATTTTGTTTATTTACTTCCATTGATATTTTTTTCCTTTTACTTCCTCCCTTTTCATTCATTTAACCCAGAGCTAACCGCTTATTTTTCACATCGCTCTATTAATAAAAGGTGCGGTATGTATCTGAAATAACTCATTGCAAGTGGCTTCGCAAAAATCTGGGGTCAAAGGATTTATATTATCATTATATTAAAACATTGAACAAGAGAATTAACAGTTAGACGGCGAAACCCAACTTTTTGTTGGGCTAACTGAAAGATTTCGTTTTCAGGTTTAGTAAATATTTTATTGGATTTAGGCCTACTTACATCTAAAAATTAAAGCTTTATTAAAATTTGTTAACGAATATTAACAATGGCTGTTATGATATTCGCTAGCGGTATTAAACTGGGCTAGAGAACTAAAATACCTATGGAAAATATTCCCGTAATTCTGTAAACAGATCCAAAGCGTACGAAAAATATTCACGAATTTCATATGTTTTACATGCAATAGGCTTATATTAACAGATTAAAGATATACGTCAATTTTTTTTAAATACCTCGGTAGTAATTATTTATGATACAGCACCGAAAATTTTTCGTAAGCTTGATTCCACAAAATAGCCAGCAATTTCTGCTGATTTGTAATGGCTATCCAGTGTTACAATAAGTCACACGATTATGCATACTTTTCACTGAGTGGCTAGTAAGTGAGCAACAAAGTACTTTGTTCTGACGATTAAAAATATAATTTAAAATAGAGAGGGTAGCAAGTAAAAGCAATTTTACCTCTAGCTTTCAAATATTTTGAGTTTTAAAAGCACAGCATTTTTCTTTCTGCAGTCCTTTTCTTGGGTATAAAATGTATCAAATAATTAATAAGTATTCAAAACACAGGCTTATGATTTTTTTTTATCCGTAGGCACACTTTTGGTATTCATTATACTTTCAAATGAAACATACATATTAATTTACAGTAATACACTTTATGTCTGCAAATAATGTTCGGCTGTACAAGCGCGTCAATCTGTTGACTACAACGGGAGTGTTAAGAGAAGAAAGTAGCGGAAGACATACACATAATTTTTAACGTACGTGATATAACAATAAAAATTTACAAGCGTAAATGCAACGACAGTCTAACAAAAAAAACTCACACATTTACAACAGCATTGTACAGCCGCATTGAAAAACCACCAATGGTCAGTTTTTCATCATACGTTCATGCCAGCTTTCCTATGTTTTTTAATGAAGTTGCCCATTTTGTATTGTAGTAATTCTATATCGGCAGCATGACGTATTGCACATTTTTTAAACATAATCTATTGACACTACACTGAGCACTTTTGAGATTCCTGTTTATGGTCTACACTAAGTATTCTTACAGCATACGTAAATTAACATCGTCAAGAGCCTGATCACTATACTCATACATCGGTCAGGGGAAACAGTGACGTTATTATAAAAGCAAACATTTCACAAATTTTATAATTCTTACACTTAACATATTGGAAAAAAAAAACCACAAAGTGAAAGTAATGAGTTCAATATTCACAGATGTTTACGTAATACTTTTAATTCAATATTAATATGTGGAACTACTTTCCGTCCGTCTTGACTGGGCGCATGCCCGTTAGGTAGAGGCAGTGACATTTTTCAAAGGTTTATTTATTTCAAAAGGGCTCACTTTACCGTGAACAGCCTTTACTATGTATGGGTTAAATACTTCCGTTACAGTTTAAGAAGTAAACTGAATATTTTTTTTTTTCCCCCTCGCGGTGGCACTGTTATTGCAGTGCCCCGAGCGAGCGGGGCAAGCTGGATCAAACGAAGGATATCTGAAGTTCGGAAACACGAGCGCTCGAGCAAAGTTCGCTGCAAGGAAGCCGGGGACGTTCAGCAGATCTGGCTGGAAGACAAGGGCCGGCCCCGGCGAAGCACGGTGCAGAGTATGGCGGCCGTCGCAGCGAGTCGAACAACCACTGTTTCTGCCGCCAGGTCGCGGCCACCGCCTGTTCTCAGGCTGACTCGCGATAAATACAAGTCTTAAAATTATCATTTTAAAATAAAATGTACTCCGGGTTTCGTTTATATTTTAATGTGGAAAATAACAAGCAAATATACCGAGACCAACAACAGTTATGCTGATAAAAGCAAAATTATGAAATTATAGGCTGTTCACGATAAAGTGAGCACTTTTGGGGCCCTCCATCAGGCAATTTTTTATCCTTCCACCATTTTTTAAAATAAATAATACCATGTAAGTAAAACATAGTGTATATATTTCACCGGACCTCAAAGTTAACCTCTAAGGATACAATGAAATATAGCTATTTATTAACTATCATTCCTAATGAGAGGACTTCAAGAAGCGCTCACTTTACCGTGAATAGCCCATAATTAATTTAACGCAGATGAACGCATTACTAAAGTGTAAATTTTAGTTCAGTGGAAACTGTGATTGATTCATGCCTGTTTTGCATACATTAGAGTAAGCACAGACTTATACTATAATTATAATAGCATATTATATTTTGATCATATCTGATATAAGTTTATATTTTATCGTAATTATCAACGAACACGTAGATCAACAACAACTGTGTTGATAAAAGCGAAACTACAATAGCAGCTCTCTGCTTTGATGAATTTTTAAAAGCGCGATTGTTAATTCAGCAGAAAATGCGATTGATTTATTTATGTTTTTCGCACGTTAGAATGAGCATTGACGAATAATAATTTCAAAACGTAGGGCGGTTGATGATAATGCTAATTTTTACATGCCACGGATTAAAAAAATTGTTTATTTAATCCAGAACAATTCTTAATGAAGTATCCATGTACAAACAAGCCAATAGGTGCCTTAAACTAACGTACGAGGAGTAAGGTAGTCAAAAGATTAATTATTTCACTAGTATACAGCCACGAAAGGTCTTATGAAACTACTTAGATATATTCAGGCTCGAACTGTCATCCAGAATACGTTTACATATGCGAATACGATATTCCTGAAAGCGTCAATTCCTTTCATAATGATCATATTTCACCATCACCTCTTGAAAACAATTTTACCTATTACCTAACCCTTCGGTTTATTATTTGATATTGAATGCGAAAACAGAAATTGGGTATTCCCTTTGTCAGTTCACTAAATACGCCATCCTTTCGAAACACAGGCTATATTTCTGATCCAGTAAAATTTCTGTGGAGTACTTCAGCATAGGCTACAAGGACAAACAATCGAACTAGCTGTTATTTGGAACATCTTTTTCTCAGCAACATAATATTTACATTAAAAAATTAGGTGCGTTCTAGATAATATTTTACTCTGTGAGCTACAATTACATTTAACTACTTTCTATTAAACGTTATTAGTTTTAAGATGAAAACTTTCAATAAGAAGAACCAGAAATGAAATTCTTGAATCGTTTTATTCCACCGTATGCATTCATAAAAATTAATTCCACACGAATGATTGGAGCCAAGCTCAACTTCATAACTATCCAAAAACGATGCTGTATTATTACTAAATTATTACTAAAATTTGATAATACGCTTAAGCAATGAAAATATACAAGTTAATAGTGAACAATAATTTTACAAAATTAGGTTAAGTCAGAACAATTTTACCATAAATATAATAAATTCAGTAAAAGATATTTGGTACTCAATTTAAATAAACGAATGATTCATTATAATAATATGGTGAGGTTTTATTTGTTTGGGCATTTTAAAGTAAACGATTAAATTTACTAATCGTTTAAATTTTTTCTCCTCACCAAGGTGAAGGAAAACGTAGTACTAAAAAATTACAAAATATGGTTATATAAATATAATTAGAAATTTATTGCAACTACTAGATAGTGTATGAAACAAATTGTTTGGAATATAAAACAAAAGCTAAACATTTGCTTACTATTAGTAAATGCATACTCTGCCAAACAGAATGTAGTTAGTAGATTTTAAGTTTATAAAATACAGAACAAATACAATGCTAGCTAAAATTTTGATAAACGTCGGATAGTAAAACATTAACAGAAAATAAAAAAAAAATTAACTTCTGTAAACTTAAAAACAAGGATTCCATTAACTATAGAAGGAAACCTGCAAACTGCGCAGTTTATTTGAATTAAAACATAGTTTAATATCTTCCCTGGTTTTTTATTTTTATGGCATTAACGATTTCTTTGACAACCACGTAGGCCATGTGTATTTCGGTGCTATTAATAGACTTACTATATGAAAAAATGATTGAGATTTCCTCAGAAATGACAATGGCTTTATTTAAAATCAATTTGCTAAGTATTCAATAATTAATGCAAACCTTGTACACGCATGCAAGGGAAGTCATATTAGATCTCACAAATTTTTAGCAAAAATTTACCTTTAATAAGTTCATGATGTTGGGTGTTCAAACAAAAGATAGTCTGGTAGACAGTCTGATTACTGTTGTGAATGTTTAATGGTAACCGACACATTGCAAGTTGTCATAGTAATTTGATTACCCTTACAGAATAGACTGTAAAACTGATGAATAAGCAGCAACTTAGAGCGTGATCACAGAAAACGCCTTGTATAAATTACCTCTGATGTCTTACCGTAAAAAAAAACACAGTTTTCTTTTTGCAAAATGTTGAAAGTATGCATATATATTGGCGATTTTATTTTAAGAAGTCACAACGCGCTAAAATATTCTGCTAATTTATTCCCCAGCGACGTGTAGTAAAATTATAACTTTGTTGCGGAAGAAAAGAAGCCGAATATTTTCCGTCTCTTTTGTGGAATGTGGACTTCAAATTGCTTCTCTAGCCAAAGACAGGGGATAAAAAGAATTCTTCTGTGATCCAGGGTTTAGTACATTTCTGTGATCTTGTAACGTGTGCTAAGTCCTTTCCAAGGCAGGTCTGACGAGGAGATTAACTTCGCCTCCTTGATCCTACAGGCTACGTTGTAACAGGGGGGAGGGGGCGGGGGGGGGGGGGGGGGGGGGCTCAACGCCACCGGGTAAAACAGCAGGGGATGAGGGGCTGAAATTTGGACCTTTTCCAATACCGCGGTGCGCTCAGATTTTTGGCATCTCACCACAAACCCACTCTCAGGAATGTTATTTATATTAGTTTTAATGCTATGATAACACCACTGCCAAAAATTGTTATTTTGTGTCATGCAGAAAATTTAGGCCATAGTAAAACTCTATACAGTTTTACGAAACTTCGAAATGAACAAATTATCCCCGCCCTTGAAATAAAAGCCTTCAACCTTAAAGGTTTTAATTAAAATTACAATTGTGCGTTCTAATATAATTTTAAAAATCATATTTCTGAATAAGCAGAGTTAGAACATTGCAGTTAAGTGGAAACAAAATTAATACGCGCTATTTTTAACTGTTGCGGCAAAATATTTTTTCGAAAAGTTTTAGCTCCCAACAATATGAATTTAGTCCATAAGAGAAAATTTTAAGGAAAAGATAAACCATTTCTTTTATATTTACTGTTACGTATTTAGTTCATTTGCAAACTGTTTTTCACAGTCCTACAAAGTAAGGAGATGAATCCAGTTCTACTACTGTTTTGTGAACAGGCCTACCTAGATATCTTACGCGAAGTTAATGTTTTGTACATAGCTACTGCTAATAGACTGCAAACCTAGTCACTTCTATGACTGCTCGACAATAATATTACGGAAATTACCAGGACAAAAATATTTTCCAACTTGAACAGCAGTAGGCCAACCAAGTTTTAGGATTAATTTCCAAAAGTTAGTTGAAATTAAAGTGATTTAAAGATAATTCGTCATTAATAACATAAAAAATTATAAATTTTGAATCAAACCTTTGAAAAATGTCCCCGTGTATGACATGCTTATTTGTTTCCCAAATATGCCATGTATCTCAAGAGTTTTATACTTGTCTTCATTAAAGTTAAGTTTTATTTCTGTTAAATTGAAATGTTATTCATATTTTATCTATAAATGGTAATATTTCATTTATAAATAATTTGAATAAACAGTGAGAAAGCATGTGTGTTGGTAGCGCCTAGTAAGAAATAGTTCTTATATAAAATACTGTTACAACAGAGTGCGCACGGATCAGGTGCGTCGTCCCTCTGGTGTAAACTTATAGACTTAGTTAAGCTTAGTTTGCACGAGGCGGAGAAATATCCTGGAAGTAGAACTTTAGCAGGGCTTCAGAAAAGGCCGAAGATACCGTAAATCAGCTATATTTATAATTTGCAGGTTCACTCTGCGACATTAAAACATAAATCGAAAATACAGAACATAAATTTTAGTGATTACCCGACACCTAAATGCTTATTTCACGTAAATCTGACTTTTAGTACGCTCTTCAATGTTTAGAATTTGTTTTGCGAATGGCCCACAATTTTTTTACCACACATTTTGAACATCTCCGAAGTTAATGTAAATACGTAAAATCGCGTGAAATTTAAAATATATAGTAATGTGGCTTGGGCCTACATGGCATTACAGAGGAAATCGTAGAAATTGATATTGTAACTTCATAAACAATACAGTACCTTCCAAATGGTTGAAAAAATGTAATCAGTTACGAAAAAATATTTGCATAATTTAATGCTTAAGAAATAAAACACAAGCAAATAAGTTGAAGAGAACTGTAAATAAAAATCTTTAGAATAACATGTTGCAATAAAGCAAACGCTCCTATAAAAAATATACGTCACCGGTATAATTAAGTATTCGACCATTGATAGGGGAATTTTTTGTATATCTGACGGAAGAAAAACAAAGATATATATCCCTATTTCTTTTGTACTGATGCCACAATAAAAATCATTACTACAAAAATTACAACTCTTTTAGAAAGCACTATTTCTGAAATTATTTTTCTGTAACGAAAATTTTCTTCCTCTTCTAAGATCGAATGGTACATTTCCTAACAAGACTTAGAAACCCCAAACAAATTAAAAACATTGGATTAGAGCAACAGTACTTTAATTTAATTTGTTCATCAAACAAGGATATAGGTTTACAGAAGGACTGTAAACAAATATTGAATAAAAACAGGAAGAGAGTAAGTATTTCTTAATGAAAAATAGTTTGTCACAAAGTATTCCATAAAACATTTTCTTGTACCTAGTTACAAGATGTTCGCGGTAAATTGAGCATTTTTGTAAGGCTGTGCTTGAAACTTCATTTCAGCTTATTTGCATCTTTTTGTTAATTTTTAATATAAAAATTGCTATGTGGCTAATAAACATACAGTGTATACATTTTACAGCGCCCAAAAGTTAACTTCTGCGTCCACTATAAAAATAAACATTTTTGGTGATCGTACCCACAGAGAGGGCCTTAAAAGTTCTCACCTTATCGTTAATAGCCTATATATTGACGACAATGGAAGTGAAATTATGTTTGCAGAGTACCTTTGTAATGGTCAAAATTTTCTGAACGCCTGCTCTGTTGTGAATGAATTGTAAATGTACGAAGCGGTTGGGGGGGGGGGGGGTTAGAATCGTCAGGGGAAGAAAATGTGAAAGGGGAGGGGCTAAGAAAATGTGACATCACCTGTAGACGTTTATTCGAACGTGGCGCAGTTTGTATTGGGGTTCGGGGCGACATAGCAAGAGCGCAGCATCTCTGGTCCAGCGGAGATCAATACAGCAAAGGCACCTGGCGTGGTCGTGGGACGGGGGAGGGATGTTTTGGAGTGGGGGAAGTGGAAATGGTGAAGGGGGGGGGGAAACTCTCGTCATGGAGTCTGCGTCGAGGACACGCCCACTCCCGGCACTGCAGTGACGTCATCATCACCTCCCCTTCCCCTCTCTGACACATTCGCATGCCACCGCCACTGGTAAGAAGTTAGTTCAGATGGTGGGGGGTAGGAGCGGAGGAGGGAGTGGAAGACCTGCACGAACTGCGATTATCTCGTAATCGTGTTCAAGACGTCTCAACCGGCCCTGTCTTGGGGCCCAGTTCGTCGATATTTACAGATTGTCAAAAACACTTGCTGAGATCAGCATCGAAATGTTTCTTACTCTAAATAGGATTGTCATCTTTATACAATAAATTGCGTTTTATTTAATCAAGGACATTCTTAATACAACGTTTAACGGTGCATAAATTCTTCGTTTTTAACACGCATTAATTACTTTCTACTCATTTCCTTACCTCCCTTCTTTATTGATGAAAAATATTTGTGGTGATTTCTAAATATTTTGTTACAACTCACGACGTCAGTTACTTTGTTATTTCATCGTGATACCACACACACACACACACACACACACACACACACACACACACACACACACACACACACACACACACACACACACACACACACACACACATGGATATTTTTCTTCGGGCGCACTCAGTGACATTCGCCCAGTAAAGTTGGTAACGATGGATGGAAAGTAGTTATATATCTTAACGTTGAATAAAAAGTGTTAGGTAAACATTTGTGACATCTTGAAATTATCTCGTTCACTTTCTGTTTTATTTTAATGCACAGAAGTGTAAACATTAGCAGATTTATAAAGTATTGCCTTTTCCATTAATTTTACAGTCTCACTTAACGGACGCGCGAATAAAGTGATGTCCATGACAATGTTAATTTTACATAAGGCGGAGGAATACACAACGTGTGTACAAGTAAATCTTAAACAGGGCTTTCAAAAGTGCTAATTTTACTGTGAACAGCCTATACACACGTATATGGACACACACACATGTGTAGATATATATCGAATAAGATGACAGGATTTATAAGCTTGACAGCTAGGATGCAAGTTTTACACTTTTGTGATCCCACATTCATTTTTTCCCCTTGGTAGGTTACACATAATATTTGCTCACTAAGTTCATTATTCAGTCTCCTATTGTCCAGCTTAATTTTTCCTTAACTCAAATGTACTTCTCAGCCTGGCTATAAAACAACATACGACAAGTATATTTTCCATTTTTGTATAGCAGGTTTAACTGTGAAGTATTACAAGGATTCGAGCGCTTCATAATTTAATTTTGTCCCCATAAGTTTTCAAATTATGGCAAAAAATTGTCAAGCCAAGTTGAAATTGCTGCTAGCTAATTATCTTGCCGTTAACACAGGTGAAACATTGTATAGTAATTCAGCTATTACGGTACTCAAATTTTATACCAAATCAAGGTACGTTATACAATAAATTACTGAACTGCTAAAAACCTACAGATATATCAAGTGAGTTAGGTCTGTGTTGTATGCAAGGTACATATAATCATACATATTATCTTGGTTGTGAAAGTATTTGTGATGGACACATTAATACACTTTTATTGACAGTTGCTTATAATCACAGGTCAAGCAAATATGATAATATTTTGTACATTGTCTATCTAGACCGAGGAGTGGGTACTACGTAAAATATGTAAAACATCATGCAGCGTAAACTTATTTTTTAGGTTACAAAATGCAAAGGTAATATATTTAAAGGCCTTGATTTATTTGAATAATAAATATGTCTATTTTAAAATTACATAACTGTTGATAAATAAAACCTACTGCTGATATTATGCCACTGGGATTATACTTGTTGTCCACTGTTCCTGATTATTGCAAATAGATCTAAGTGACCTTCAGAATGAGAATTAATAACACAGATTTATTTTACACGCCAATTATTTCTAATTCAATGTTATTCATAATATTAACAAATTTAATATAATTATGAGTAACTCCGAAACTGCAAGAAACCTAATATGTATTGTTATTCATGCAATAAAAATTACAACTTTTGCATTAATCTTTCAGATGTTAATTTTGGCCCAGGTATAGGAGCGTAATTCATTGTGCAGCTGAGGTGTAGCTTGTTATACATTTCCATTAACGCGGAAAGAAACCAATGATAAATTCGAAACAAACATACTTTGTGTGAGTTGCCAGATGGTTCTTACCTGCACGAAATTATAACTAGAATCTTAGTAAGTTCCGTAAACTGTATTCTCTTGAAGAGGAGAAGACATAGATGAGAAGAGGTTGACAATACGTGGCGCCGGTTTCCTTGACCGAGGTACGGAAAGGTAGTTCCTGGCCTGGGTTCAGATAAAAGAAGACCGTAGCCACATCAGAATAAAGATGAAGAGCAAACGGAGGCACCTAAGAGAAACCGACACACCGCGGTAGCAATTTATTCAAGCCCTGCATAGAATATACTCTTCTGATTACCTTGCATTCTTCTACCATATATTCATTTAACGTTACCATGGGCGTGATCACATTATTCAACTTGCGTACAAGTGAAATTGTGAACAATTTTATGCATGCAAATGAGTTAAATCATATGCAAATCCTTGCTGTAGTCTATTCACGGTTTCTTCACACTTTTTGAAACGAACCTTTGAAAAATCACCGAATATACGATGTCTTTGGTTATTTCCTAAATATGCCAGGTAATACTTGTGTTAATACAAAAATACGTTATTTCTGTTTATAATGAACTTTCATTATATTTCATTCACTAATTATTGGCCCTAATATTTAATATTTTATCAATACGAATAAAAGCAGACTGGACATAGGCGTGTCGGCAATGCCTAGTAAGAAATTGATCTAATCCAAAATATTATTTACGCTGAGCTCGCACGAATGTGGTGCGGAATCATTTTGGTGTAAATTTCTGCAGTCTACTTGATTAAGATTTGTTTGTATGAGGCGGAGGAATATACTGTAAGTAGAACTGCAGCAGGGCTTCAGAAAAGTTGGAAGTAACCTTGAACTAACTATATAATGTAAATAACATAAGAAACACTTAGCTCACTGGACATCAAATCAAAAACATTACATTTGCAATACAAAGCCGTGTCTTAACACAATTGTTATTCATTCGTTGCTTCAGGAGTTCGCATGCCAGCGTACGAATAGTTACGGGGCAGTGAAATTTCCAAATTCTGGTCTCAAAAGTGCTAACTTTATCGTGAACGGCCTACATCGAACTTGAAAATCCCTGACTGCGGCGAGTTCAAACCGACGACTTCAGGTGCAGAGAGTTATCTGATGAGATAAGACGAATTTATCGTCTTCTGTCAAAGCTTACGAACATATACCTACGGCATAGTTACAACTACCCCCATGGCAATGCACAAACGTTAAGTGATATGGAAATGTATTTTCAACGGTTTGGTTCCGAAAAGAGTCGGCAAGAACCGTGACCTAATTTTCTCCTCGGCTGAGTCTTCTAAAAGAATATCGTTCTTGTTCTCTAATACACTATTTCTCTCTTTCTCTCTCGCTCTTTCTCAGGAATTTTGGAAAGGAAATTCGGTTCGTCCAAGGCCATAATATTTTTGTCACCTCAGTCATTGCAGCGTAAAAAATATGCTGCACACTTCGTAAATTAATCCTTGAGGGTCAGCACCAGGTTGAAACTAGAAGTTGATGGTATCTACAAGGAAATGGCTTATGAACTCTACGGAAAGTTACATATTTATTATTGAGTAATAAAGAAAGGTTTTTTTTAAATCAACTTTTTACTTCAGATATTTTGACAATGTTACCGAAGCGCACATAAACCCAATTACCATTATTTCGAATTGGTCTATCTGCAGTTGTATCAGATAATTTAATTCATCAGAGCTAAGTTTTCTTGAAGGAAACAAGCACTGGTAATATTATATCGCCGCCTCAGTATGGCCACTGCGTTTCTCATCATGAATAAACGTGTGGAAAAAATTTACCATAAAACACTAAAATAATAGCGAACCGTATCTTTTGCACTATTGTCTTTTTCTCGGCATTTGGCGGAATTTTTTTAACCACTGGTAAAACTCACTATGAAAACAATTGACACAGAAATTTAACTATGTTCAGTAGACTACTTACTTAAACTGTTAAACCAAATATAACTTATTAAATTATACGTTACGCATAATTAACAATAAATCTTAGTTTTTTTTGTTAAATTAATTTATTAACTTGATCTTGTTGCGCACCGTTCATTCAGGAACACTCTGAGAAATTCTTCTGTAGCGATAGCAATGCAGATCTTGTTAGTGTGATAAAAACATACAGATTTACAAAAAAAAGTTATTTTATGAAATTGTAGGGGGTTTATACTATTAAAAAAATGTATTTCAGGCCCAGTCACGCTATTTTTACTAGAGGCTTATGAAGAAATTTTACCCCCGTAAACTGATACATAAATTTATACCACAAAATACTGGCTTCGCTATCGACTCTATCCGTACATTTAAATTACGGGAAATAAACTTAATTTAAAACTGCTCTTAAGTTTGCAATAATCGAAAGTGTATCCTGTTTATTACGTATATATTTTATATCTTTAATCAATATATCTTACTATGCATTATTTATTATGTTTGGGGTGTACAAGAAGTATACTAAATTTGTAACTGTTATTTAAGTAATGGTATTGGTAAAATAGTGAATAATATTAAACTCAATTAAAAAACTGTTTAAGAGTAACTCTCCGAAAATGCTAAGAATTAGTGCAATGAAATAATCTTTGTAATTTTTGTCGGGATCATTATTTTGAATGTGCGTTAGTTCTCATGATCCGTGAAACATTATAAGTACTAAAGTTTGTCTTATCAAATAAGGTTTGGTGAAACGAATAGAAAGATGAACGCGTAATATTCACAAATAGTGAAAGTAATAACCTAGTGTAGAACTATATTATTTGTGTGCGATACATATAAGCAGCAAATAAACAAACTTTAGTTTTAAAATACGTAATATCAATCGAAAATAAATAAATTTCATAGGTTTTATGTTTACACACAATGGAGTTTCGTTGGAATTTCAGCGACATTAAATTATAACTAACGTGTACGTACGTAATGTAGGCCTAATTTTACAAAAGGAATGCATTTAACTGCGCCTACATTATTTTTAAAGACAAACTATTTTGCAAACATTTAAATGCAATCAAATATTGATACTTTATAACGCATGAACGACGTTAGTTCCAAGTACCAATAGGTTTACACAAAACCCTGCGTTAAAATTAACAGTTATCTTTGCCGTTTTCTAAGGAAGCGTTCAGCAAAAACACTGAATGGAAACTTTCTACCCCTGACAAGTTAATACCATTCAAACACAACAAAATTTTTTTTTGTCAACTCGAAAGGACCTTCGTCGCTTATTGGCCGTTTGGGGGGGGGGGGCAGCGAACGCCGTCGGCCATTGGTCTTCTAGCCTGCCGGATACGAGTGATTGATTTTCATCTGGAAGCAGTGGTGTTGCCAGGGGGAGGGAGGGGTATGGGGTTTCAACCCCCACCCCTCCCGTTTCCCCCTACGATTGACGTAAGTTGGTAATAGTGTTATTAATAAACCTTTAATTGTGATACAATATGTAATCTCAGTAGGCCTAAATATAGTGCGCTTGTATTATATCGTGAAGTAATGTTTCTCCCGGTGTTTTATCTGATTAACATATGTTTCAGCACAAGGCCAGCGTTATATCCCTCCCTACACTTCAGTCAATGTAACCCCCCACATAGAGAAACTTCAGGTCCCCCACTGTCTGGAAGGGAGCTGGGAAGGGGTAGGGGGTGGTTTTGGGGGTTAGGAAGGGAGGAGTTGGAATCGGCAAGGAGTAATCTGAGGCTGAAGGAGCAAAAAGAAGAGTTAAACGAGAGGTTTTTTTTTTCTCTTACCTCGGAGGTGGGCGACCAGTTGATCCGGTGTCGAAGAAGGATAGCCTGTCCCTCGACGACGGAGGGGGTCAGAGACGACGCCTGACCCCTCCCGAGGTCAACGACGCAACGAAGGCTGCGTCCCGGGGGTGCCCGTCCTGACGTCATGGGGGCGTCGCGACGCCCGTCATACTGTCGCGTGCGCGCGCGCGCGAGCTCTCTCTCCCTCGACGCACGACGGGTGGCGACCTGCAACCAGAAACCCGGAAAATTTCGCGAGAGTTCACTCGACGGCTGAGGCTAAAAACTCGACATTTCTGTCACGCACTCCCCTCGGGAGACTTCATTTGTTCACTGGCAGGTGGTTCGTGATTCACACGGTTTCATTTATACACGTGAATCACTGATTCACTGTCCTGCAACGGCGTGTGTTGGAAGCGTTGCAAGGTAAGCTGGTGCCTGCCCAGTGCTGTACACACTCGGCGCACGCAGCAGGCGCCAGTAACTAGAGTGGAGCCCGGAGGAACTTAAATGACCTGCGGCCACTCACGAGAGAGCTGTGACTCACCCGTCGCACACATGCTGTGACGTCAAATGCAACCGCTACGTTTTAAGTGGTCGGTGTGTGAACCAGCAGGCGATCAGGTACAGCACGGAGCGAAACGCAGCTCACCTTGCAACACGCCGCTGGTGACGAGGAAAATACAAGTTGCTCAGTGTCTGTCCTGGCGGCGTTTGAACTCGCGAAAATTCCACGATCTCCACCTGCAACGCACAACCACGGGGAACTACAAGGACGGCGGACGACGAATGCCCGTCGAACCGCGTGCGTGCGTGCGTGGGTGGGTGGGTTCGACTATCACGACCGTCCAGAAGCAGAGGCCCCGACAAACACAGGAAGCCATATAACCCCTCCACACTCAACTCGCTCGTGCATGCATTAACCATTCCCCGAGAACAATGCGTGGCACTTTTCTTTTTCTTTTTTCGTGTCATGTCAAAATGTTTTAAAAGGCACATGCATTCTGTTGTCTCGGTTTAACATACGACTAATGGAGACACGGACAAAACGCTTAGATTTATGTCCCTGATGTGGGAATTCTCGGGCCCAATTGTATGCAACAAAGATCCACGATGGTTATGGTGTCTTGATCCTTTCGTGCACTGCTTTGCCTTAGTTTATTTAGTGGGATTGGTGCACGGTGAAAACGATTAGAGTTCGGGAATAATTTATAGTCAACTGACATGATCCCTGTGCAAAAATAAAGCCTCCTAATACCCAACCAGTTTGTAAGGAGGCCATAGTCTCAGTTCCTGGTTCATTAACAAAATAGTCCTGGAGACTTGAGAAGTTCCTACGCACGTCCAAAACAGATTACTTCTTTTTTGTGACATCATAACGAAGCAAGAAGTCAATTAATGAAAAAACGTAATTGATAGAACGACCAGTTTTATGGACATTTTTTGTCAACAGTAATTATAGCCACAAGGCAAAAATTAGCCCATGTTTTTGGACGAATCAAACCAACAAATACGCTTCAAATTAGATTCTTATATAGCTCAAGCCATTACCAGAACTTAGACTTTTAACTTTCGTGAACAAATAATATTTCTGTTTATACACTTTCAAATCTGTATGGGACAAAATATTGGGTATTCTCTTTTAAATAACTAAAAATAATAAATTATATATATATATATATATACATTAGTGAGTGCTATGTTTTTATGTTTTATATTAATGAAACATTGCAAATTACATTTATAGCTCTAATATATATATAATATATATATATATATATATATATATATATATATATATATATATATATATATATATATATAGTAGCAATGAATGTAATTTGCAAAGTTTCATTAACATAAAACATAAAAATATAGAACGCACCAATGGCCTTAATATCAGCAAAAATGTTCGACCAATAATAAACGTTCTATTCTGCCCTCATTCATAAATAGGCATAGCCTATATAAAACTACACGTGTCATGCACCCAAATGTGTAGTTACATAATGTGTTTGAGGTTAAGGGAATAGCTTATAATGGCAAACTTTTCCCTTCAAACTAACATATTAAGTAACTTACAAATTTCAGTTCACTTTATAGCGGATTTATTATTAGTTACTAGATTAAGCTATAGGTCTACATAATCATATCTTCATTCATCGATATGAAATATTGTCTGATATTGGTTTGTAAATATTTTAATATGTCATGAATAATCGCAAACCAGAACTATACGTCTCTTAATGAATAATAGATTATTGAGGAAAATTTGCGAATATCACTTAATTATTTTAACGTAGTAGAAAATTCGATCTTATATAAATATAAATTAGAGCACATTTTATTTCGGTAGGATATGTAAAGGAGTGCACAATTTTATCTCATATATTTTGTCCACAGTGTTTCTTTCTATAAGATACTATTTATATTTTTCTAACACAAACGTAAGTACAATTGAGTTTCTGTGTACAAATTACTAGGTCCTATTGATAGCATAGATATGTACATTCCATCCCTTGTACTGGGCTTATACATTCAGCTGTAGAACGTACAGAGACAAAACTACACATTCGTTAAGACTAGGCCTACAAGACTTTTAACAGCTTTTTTAAAAAATCATTAACAAAATTCACAACTAATTTGCTTAACTTTTTTTATACATACGCAACAAATGAACGCATAGGTACGTATATATTCCTAGGGTTCATAGGTCCTACCATAAAAAAAGGTTTTCAAGTACGTGTATAAATGTATTCACTAAGGGGGAAATTTATCTCTCTTCCCCTTACTCCCCTCCACACATGGACCACTTGCCGCCCCTCCATCGCCTCTCCCACACGGCCATGAACGTTGTGAGCCCCGCCGTTAGAAGTTCCAAGAAATCCCGCTAGGTGGCGGCTAATTCAACTGATTTACTAGAGCAAGGACGAAACAAGCCTACATCTTCAGTCGACGCATGCGGAGGGAAGTGTAGGATCTCCTCTGCAGCTGGTTATTGTCTTTTGTTGCACCAACGAAGGAAGATGCAATTAAGGAAAAACTATATCAACGAGCGGATCATTTACTCAGAATCAGCGGAAAATTTTTATTCTCTTGATATAATGAAATAAATTCTTGCAAGCTGAAACATACGTGCGATTCATGCAGAAAATGCACATGAACAAACTAATAATTGAAACGTTCCCAATACGATAATATGATAACAGCGACCATACTTTGTTCTTTTTAAAGTGATAATTTTTACTTTTAAAATTGTATGTAAGGGAAGTCGGTTTGTAAATTACATACTGAAATTCGTAAACAAAAACCCAAGTATTTTTATTTAAATTATAATAGTGGCCGATATTTACACTGTCTAAAACTTTGCAGTTTTATGAGAATTGCTTTAAACACCTTCTAAGACTTATTTGTATGAAACATGCTATTACGTAAGTTTTCATATTATTATTATTGGCATGTAACATACTGTTCTATAAGCATGCGCGTCAAAATTTTGTGCTATATTTTCTCAAAAAAATTTACTTATTTCTTTTGAGTCTTCACAATTTTTTTATTTCTTACTAAATATTAAAAAAAAATAGTAATTGGGTATATTTACATATTTATATTGATGCCAAAGCTAAAAATTCTGGAAATTTATTTGAAAATGTATTTTTATACAACGATGGCTTGCTTCTTACATTTTTGAAAATGGTATTTTGTTTGTTCGTTTTATTATACTTAAATATTTCGGTGATTACACGCAATAAAACAGCTACTAATTTACTACATTTTAAATTTTATACCTCTAACATTACTATTTTACATATCCTCTAGCCACAAGTTATGAGATACACCAATATCTTTAAGGCCTGTTTCCTACGAGTGGTAAATATTTTTTTGGGGTGTAAATATTCATTATGATTTTTACCCAAATCTGGGGCCATATATAATTCCAAAGTTTATATGTAATCATTCACTGAACAACTTAAATATTTCTTTATAAATGATGCAACTAAAATACATACAGTTATGATCCTAAAACAAAATTTAAAATATGAATACTTTTTTAAAGACGAAATTTTATAGACCTATGTTCTTTTTGTGAGATATCAAGCACTGAACACTGATAGAATTTAAAATACGATTCTGCTGCCATAGAATAGGCACACAAGAAAATGATAGGCCTGTTTGTGACTAAATTGCAGACACTTTAATTTCGCAATTTTTATAAATAAATCATTTAGAGGAGCCACGTTTACCTAACACAGTTTTTTTTTACAAAACAGAAAGTCGTGGTTCTGGGGATAAGCGTTATTATAATTACAAACAGATTTTGCATAAATTGTCGCAGAAAGAAGGCAGGTAGATAAAGGCATCACAGAAAGTATATTTAATTTAGTTAAACAGAAATTCTAGTAAACATTCCACATACTATAAAACTTTTTGCAATCATCATGACAGGAATGGAATTAATTTCTCTAGACCCGTCCAAATTCCAGCTTTATCAGAATTAATAGGCTGTTTTAACGCGCATGGTGTTTAGGTTTATTTCAGAACAATATATTCAGTTGTAGCTGCAATTTATTAATACACTCCTCTTCGTTAACAGCAAAAAAAAAGAGCATTACTTTCTAAGGATATTTAAGCTTAAATATTTCAATGCAGATGAGCATTTTTTTATTTCAAGGACTTAAGTAAAATATTGTTTATGTTGCAGAATATCAACTTTATACAAATAAAAATACTTAAAACTCAGCTGTACAGAAAACAGTAATGGACTCTGACATGCTCTCTCTCTCTCAACCACCCGCCAATCACGGAGCGTTTACTTACTTTTTTTTTTTTCATGGCAGAACTTCGCCAGCCACGATCGCGGAAGAACGAGGCAACGACCACATGAGACTTACACCGTTCTTGCACGCCTCGATTGTCAGGGTTCCAAATCCCTTGAGGCCACGATAGAGACCACGTTGAAGGAAGAAGGGAGAGGGGAGAATGAGGGGTAGATGAGGCGGGGTAAGAAAATAATAAATATCGCAAACACTGTACAGTAGTAGTCGGTTAGACTCCCGAGAGGCAGTTTCGTCATCAGGGCTGCGGACTGAAGAATGCCACGATACTCACAACTTGGAGTGTCTCAGAAACTGTTCAGGTTCGACTTCAGCCCTTTTGCAGAGGTTCTTCGTTTATGTATCGAGATTTCGGTTTCAGAGTAAACTATTGGCAACGTTTGATCATAGAAAATTTTAATTTACGAGCAGTTTAGTATTTTTGTGCTCAATTTTCACTGTGCGTTACTTGCTAGACGTGAAACATCGGGAACATATTTTATCAATACGTTCCTGTTTTTTTTGCAACTGGCAGATGTCACTCAATGAAAATTATACACAAAAATAAAATGTAAATTTTCTATGATCAAACATTTTCAATCGTTTCTTTGGAACTGAAATTATGAATGGAATACGTGAAGCCAACCCTTAGTGGATGAACAAGTGCTTATGAACGAATTCTCTATCACGCTCTTCTGCAAGCGGGAATACGAGGCACAATTTCACACACAAGCCAGGATTAGCGACAGCGCAGCGCGTCGTTGTAAAGGAAATTTCTGCAGGCTGTCGCCGAGATGCCCGCGCGAAGAGGAAGAGGGAAAGAAACGCCAAGGGAAGGTCCCGTGTTCGATGCCGCGACGTGCGGGGCGAAGGGCCAACGCGGCGAACGGAGCAGCAGGTTGCCGCGTTGGGTAGCGCGAGGCGAAACACAGTCGGTCCGACACACAAGGCCTAGCGAAGGCAGCACCACCACCTCGCATAGGATGCAAACCCATAAACTAACTCCCACCACCCCCCCCCCTCGCACCCCGACGCCTTCTATCATCCCTCAGGACCCCCCCCCCCACCATCTCGCCCCTTTTTCCCACCTCGCCTCTCGTCATGTTGAAGGGAGGGGGGGGGGGGTGGCCCGCGTTGTGGCCCGCCATCCTGGCCCCTTCCAGCTTGTCTAGTAGTCGTCGTATCTTTAGTTATGGCTCAACAAAAACGGATGGAGGAAACACCGATCGAACCGCAGGAGATAAGAAAAAAGTCCGGAGGGAAAGTATCCTTTCCCTCCGAACTTTGCAAAAGAGAGGAGGGAAGTTGAGGCGTATGGGAGTACTCGAGAAAAGGAATAGGTGGATAGGTGGTTGCATAAGTAAGAACGCGACCTAAAGAGAAAATATTTTGGAATTCATGAGAATATAGGCTGTTCGCGGTATAATGAGCACTTCTAAATTTTCCCTTTCATCAAATTTCCATCATCCTGCTGATTTTTAATATAAACATTGCAACGTGACCAATAAACACAGTGTAATATATATAATCATTCTCAAAATCGAATGCCTGAGGCTGCAATAGATGTATTTATTAGTGGTTAATGCCTGTCTGGAGGGCCTTAAAAAGTGCTCAAGTTACCGTGAACAGCCTATAGTAAACTATTAACATGAATCAAGGGCCGCGGTGGTGCAGTGGTCAGACTACTCGTTTCTCGGCGGGGTCGCTCCCGGATTTTCGCATGTGGGAATCGTGCCGGACGATGCCGCTGGTCGGTGGGTTTTCTCGGGGATCTCCAGTTTCCCCCACCCTTGCATTCCAGAGCTGCCCCACACTCATCTCACATCAACCCCTCATCGGTCTCAAGACCCAAACCTCTCCACTCTACATTTGACAGCTAGGTTGAACTCGACATTTCTGTATACATCCCAGGCGCTTTTCAGTACCTTCATGATGAGCATTTTATCCCTAGGTAGTACGTGATTTGCTTGATGTCTTCCTGCAAGTTTTGAATCAAACCTTTGAAAATCACCCCATGTAAGACGTGTTTGGTTATTTCCTAACTATGTCATGCATTACAAGTTTTTTGTACCGTGCTTCTGTAAACTTGAAAGTTTCTGTTTTTTTTTTTGTTAAAATTAACTTTTAATTGCATTTATTTAAAAATTATAATATTAAAAAAAATAGATGTGTTGGTAATGCTTCGTAAGAAATAGTTCTCATACTAAAGTTGGAACTAAATGTGATTCGACTACAATTCAAACCCCTGCAGAGAGTGCCAGAAATTAGTGTCCCAATCAGAGAAGTTACGAGAAAGTACAAATATTTAAAGTTTATCCTAATAGAGTTTGAACTCGAGAAATATACGCTTTTCTAGCTACGAGCTCGGCTAGGGAAAATATTGCCGGTTCCATTGACTTGTAGGCTAGACTGTACAGCCATTCGAAATCTCTCGAATCTCAGATATAATATTTATTCTACTGATACCGTGGCTAAAGTGGGTCTTGTATTGACAGACATTAAGGTGGCCGCCTGGGTACGCCGCCGGACGGTGTGCAGAGCTCCAGCAGAAAACGTTTTATCAAAAGACCGCCCAACGTGTCTGAGTGAGGTCTGCTTACTAATAGCATTTAAGAAACGTTACGCTTCTGTATACGTTTTCCAGTTCCTCCATTTATCTCTTAAGTATGTTTTTGTGATATTAAAAATGGCTCAAACAGGCGTTTTCAAGGTCAGTTTTAGGTATGAACATTCCAGTACAAAACATTAAAAAAGGAATAAGGACGTGCATCAAACCTTCATTTTTATTATCACGTCATAAAGTGATAGGGTCTCCGCTAAGTCCCACAGAGGCGCGTTATCGACGGCAAGACTGCGCGCCAGTTCTGTGGTTTGCGCGTAGAGGCGATGAGAGAGTTGATGCGCATGTCTCAGTAGCACCTAGCGCTCCCACTCTTTTAGGCCTCAGACTTGCGAAATTCCTTCACCCAGGCGGCCACCTGAAATCTGATTCTCCCAAGCACTTGAGATGGTGGATATGTTTTTTTACTGAAACAGTTCAACCCTTTTCAAGTTATCCCGGGTATACACGTCCACATATGACTGGTTGCAGTAAAGTTTGCATACTTTAAAGGAAAGTCATTTTAAGTAATATTGTAACTATTACCAGATAAATCAATATAACACTTTGTGACATCTGTAATTCAGCCAGACATCCAACCTATTTTATGAATATTTCCGCTACCTCAAAGCAAGTATCTGTCACTTGAACTTACTATTCTCTTCTTTATTTATATATGTATGGTAACTGTTCGAAACTTTGAGGCAAATATTCAACACCTGAGAAATATTTCCGTTTATTTTGCAAAAATATTTATACACTATCTAGCAAAAAGTAATTGGGCATCCGTAAAGATAGGTAATTCAGTACGTCAGTTGACTTGTGTTACACGGCCTTTGGCGTAGGACCGCTGGTGTTTATCCGTGGTAGCGTGAACACAGGGGCCTATTGTAACATTCTGGATAATAAAATGCTCCCAACATTGTGGCGTTTTTACGGAATGGACTCATGTTACTTCCAGGATGACAATGCCAGGTGCCATGTTTCAAGGGCTACTATGCAGTGGTACGCCGACAACAATGTTCGCCAATTGGACTGGCCCGCCCAGAGTCCCGACCTCAACACTATAGAACATATTTGGGATGAATTGGATTGCTGGGTGAGGGCTCGTCAGGAGTGGCGATGAATCCCCGTGGATGTCCTGCAAACACTCGTAGAGAGCATGCCAGACAGGGTGGCTGCTGTTATAGCTGCAAGAGGTGGCCCTACAAGATTCTAAAGGGGTGACAACCACCGAGCAAACATTGTGGACAGGTGCCCCCAATTTACTTTTTGGTAGATAGTGTACATTAAACATTAACGCAATGTTCATCACAAGAATATTTTTGAATAAAATTATTATTATTATATTCACAGCACTTACGCATATATAAGATAAACAACTTATTAAAGACAATTATAGCATACATTACTAACCGTGTCAGTGACGCTCTTAAAACTTGAAAAAATATCCTAGGAATACCTACCTGCACATGTAATGGCTCCAGATTACTCATAAAGTGCTACAGTGTGTGCATAACTTATTTTATAATAGGTTTTGAAAATTTGGTATTTTAACAATTGTGTTGGCAATTAGGTCACTATTAATTCAAGTTACTTTCACTAATAATTGATAGTTAATTTTTCTTCTACTCCCTGTAACTTTTTAATACATGCAGTAAGTTTTTTTATTCATTTGCCATGCACTCGTGACTAATTAGTACCCATTAAATGTCTTAAACAATAATTTGCAGCCTATTATGAGTTTATAGAAAGTCATACCTATAAAACTAACATTATGTGCATCATCTTGTAAAGTAAATTAATTTAGAATAGAGTTATGTCATTTCTAAATGTTATACTTAGATAATAAATCATACTGTAGTCAACTAAAACTGACATTACATACAACCCTCATGACAAACCAAGTTAGGTATACTTACAGTATCAATTTTACTTAAAAAGCTCACTTTGGTAATTAAAATTTTTGCCAATGTGATTTCAGTACCACCTATATCATATAGAATCGGCCAGTGCCATACGTAGTTCATCAAAATAGTTTGTTTCAAAAGGCACGTAGTAGTGTAGAAAAATTGCAAACTTGCTATGTTGAAAAAATGCATTCAAACTTACATATAACGTACATTAACTCACTCTTGTAGAATTATATTTAACTGATAGGTTACTATCCTATAGAGTTTTGTATTTTCTCTATAATAACCTAAAGCTGTCAATTTTATGGGATGTAGCGCAAATACATACAATAAATATTGATAAAAAATAAGTTTTATTACATAAGAAATTACTTCTTTTTGTACCAATTTGTTACATGAATACTGAAAACATTTTTAAAATTTCTTAACACCGACAAGTCTTGTTTTTATGAATACAGCAAACACTACGCAAATGAAAAACACTCAAGCGCAATGTTTTCAAAAAAATTCCTGTGAAGTTCATGCACAATATCCTGTACGTTAGTGGTTAAACAAGTACTCCGCATTTATGTTAACAGGAAAATTGCAATTACTTAAAGAAAAGCACTTAGTGGTTTTTTAATTACGATAGGCTTACAATAAATTATTATTTTTTTAACCATTAATACGAAATTCATCAACAGAAACGGCATGCTTGTGAAAAATAATTACCACTGAAATAAAAATGAAGTGCTGAAGTCCACTAGTTCAACAACAAAACTCATAGTAGTTTTCGATGCTAGTGCTAACCCCCCCCCCCCCCCCCCCATGGACATTCATTGAATGACTGTTTGTTTTCTGGTCCCAAGCTTCAAGCTGACACCACTGACATTATTTGTAAATTTAGGACCCACTCAGTAGTCTTCTGTTGTGATGTGAAGCAGATGTATCGCCAGATCCTTGTACATCCAAACACATTTGTAACTGTAATCGATTAGGACGCTATTTTATTACACCAAACTGATGTAATTCGTGGGAAATGATATCTGACATTGTTACCAGTTATCTGTGAAATAGTTCATGCTTACAGAAGTTAAGTTAAAGAAGTACAAATGTAGCAGTTATAGGTTCTAAGAGACTAAGGAAATTTAATAAAATAGCATTACACAATAATTATAAAGTGAAGTAAGATTATGTTACACAAAAAAGAGATTGTGAAATAAATTACCAGTGCACAAATATTCGAAAGCAAAATAAAGTTAATTTACACGGAATCAAGAAATGAAATAAAATTACTTCACACGAGAATCAGGAAGTGAAATAAAATCACATCACACGAGAATTGGGAAGTGAAATAAGATAAAGTGACAAAAACTGGGAAGTGAAATAAAATTAATCTGCCAAAAATTGGATAAAGTAGCCCACTAAATTCAATATTCAGTGTAGCCAAGATGAGCTAATTAAGCAGCACCAAAACATTCGCGCAACAAACATGCCTATTTTTTGAACTTTGATACAATAAATCTCATAGCATAGCAAAATGCCAACTTGGCTCCTTGCAGTTTTTAGCTATGTACCAATAAAAATTTGTTGCTAAGTAAATTTTAATGGAGACCACAGCCGTTTTTTTTTTTTTTTGGAAACTAGTGACATTTCAGGTACTGTGCTGGGTAAATAGCGAAATGCACGTAGCAATTCTACAAATCTCTTAGAAAGTTTATTTATTTTTTACATTTTTATTTGCTTTGATTTGTTTAATACAAACATTGTTATGGTCCCTTCAAATTTGTATTGAGATTCTACTGTACTATGTGAAGCTGAGTATAATAGCTGTTACACTAATTGATTACAGACAGATCACTAAGGAGTGAATGCCTGTCCTTGAATATCACTGTTCTAATAATTTCTTCTTATAAAACTGCCAAATCAGAGAAAAAAATCCAAACAAATGACACATTTACATAATAAAAGGAAAGAAGACCTCAATATACAATGTGGAAAACTAATATTAGCTTTTTTTCATTGTTTTTCGTAGCTATCTTGGTTTTATTTATAGAGGTAGTGTATAAAATACAGTGCAATCTCACAAGCATGTGTATTAATGAGATGTTGTATTATGTATTATGACTGTTTTGTATTAATTGACTGTTAATAGTGAAAACTCATACATATTTACTTTCATGGTATTTGTTTTTTTTCCCCATTATTTGTTATTATTTTCAAGTACCGTTGGGTTGCCATTAAGTGTATCCACAGAAATTGTATTGTGTCAGCTCTTCGTGTAAACAGTAACACATGAACAATAATAGAAGTCACAATGCAAGATGAGTTCGTAAAACTTCGCGATAATTTAAATAATCACAGTGCATGGTGCACAACAAATGCTTGTGAATGCAAGATGGTAGAAACAGTTGATTGATACTGTCATCCCAAATGCTAGTATTATTTTGGCTGTGTACCATTACAGTATGTTCATGATATGTTTAATGTATATATGCAAACACTATCTTACAACGTTAAAAAATGTATTGAAAGAAGGATTTGTTGTGACATCAATGTAAGTTCGTTTTGTATAATGGGTAAAAAATTCACCAAGTAATTTCATTATAAGAAAAATAGAAACTATACGAAAGTCGAATGCACATGTGGGAACTTAATTTTACGGTGGAAAATAACTATTACTCTCAGTACACTTCACCCTAGATACATTGTTTATAAATTTGATTGTGGCAAGTGTTTTAAATTAATTAACTCAAATACTTTCAACTTATTCTAAGGCACAAGACTCACGTGTAATTTTTCTTTGTACCATACTATCAATGTAAAAATCTGTGCGCACGGCACGGCATTTTTTATGCATGTCTTTTTGAAATCACGCATTATTTACAATTTACATCGCAGTATTTAAATTGTGTTCACTTTATCAAAAACATAGAAGCTTTCATTTTTAAAATTGTGGGTATGTTTAAAAAGTTGTTATCGTTGGCATTGTAAACTGATTTTGCTACGTAAACATGAAAAAGTTAGCAGTGTTTACAAATACTGTACGAATATGAAGCGTGTAATTATTACACTGGAGTAAAAAGTATTTATCTGTACTATATTTACATAATTCTACAATCTTCTTTCTCAAAATCAGTGGGTTTAACCAGCTTCGTTACGGAATGGAGGTCTTAATTAAATAAAAGAGTTAATTATAATTTCCTTATTTTATTTATAACAACTACGAACAAAATTCTCTTGATTCAACATCTCACAATAATTAATATCACTTGCTGTTTGCAATTAATGACTCCAATCAATGCAATTTACAATTACCTCGAGGAAATTAATATAATTAAACAAAACAAATCATTCCCAGTATACAGGATATCAAAATATATTCAATTATTTTTATAGATTGTTTTTAATATGCAACAGTTACAATATTCACAATAAAATCCCTATTTCATGTTATCTTAGTTCCACCTCAGTTTAGTCCATGTCCCATCAGTCCGCAATGTTCTAGAGTTCTCCGAGCGCCCTGACACACAGTAGTCTTCACTCGTTGGGTTTCACACCCTCTCGTTCATTCACACCACGAACATCTCTCCCGTCGTCGTCCGCACGTAACTTCGCACCCCGCACTCACCCAGTTTGCGACTGCTGGCCGTTGGACCGCTGCAATATTTATAGGGTCGTAGTCCACCACCCAGAAATTTCTCTTAATCTCGCGTTGCACCGAGGGTTCTAGTTCCGAGATTATTCTTGCTCCTTCTCTACATTTCTCGGCTTCTCTAGCAGGGGAATAGGAGGGGCTGTGACGCCAGCCAGGTCTCGCTGCTGTCAAACATTCCTAGCTGCCCCAGGGAAGGAGGAAGGGGGGAGGAGAGGAAGCAGCGAGCGCGTCTCCTAGGGACGGGTGGGTCACCCCCCCCCTTCCCAACCTCACACACCCTCCCTCCACACCCAATCAGAACGGATCGCGCATAGCGGAAGCTCGCGGCCAGTGCGGGCTATAGCGCGTAACAATATTTATTTCCACAATATCAAAAACTTTTTCATTAGAATTGTCTATTTAAAAATAATAGATACGTTAGCCACGATTCTACTTGTGAACAAACGTTTAGTGCCAGGATTCAGGGCAATGCATCGAATTCTAAGCACAGCGATAAAATTCAGCCATGTCACTGATCAATTTATTAAATCATTCTCATTCAGGAGTGATAACTAAGGTGTTGTTTGTGTTTGTTATGTCAACAAACGTGAATTATGCACATAGTTATATATGTTATCATCGCATATGTGAAGTAAATGAGATAAGATTGTTTAACACATGTGAAACTCCCAGCATTGTCGTTTTAAATACATTTAAATAAGGGATTTCATCAACGTTTTGCGAATACGGAAGTTATTGCAACATTTCGTGAATAAATATAATTTCTCCATATTTCGCATTATTTTACGGTTCGCAAACGTTTCTAGGCCCTATCTATCAGTGCTGGAATATTGGTGAAATTAAAATAAGTCTGAATAGAACAGGCTTACATATTTGCAATACATTATTATGACATTTATAGGCCTTGGAACAATGTCTTGCTGCATATGATCACATGTGTGTTAAAAAGAAACACATTTAAATTTTACACCAGTTCCTGCAAACATTTATCTGAAGTGAACACTAAGTATACAACAGCGTACATAACAGAATTTAATCAATGTCGAACTAATAAATAACAATTTAACGATAAATTTTAAGGATAAGTAAACCTTACAAGTAGAGAAAAATATTACATTTTGGACATTTCGAGAAAGCTATACATCTTACAACTACTGTACAAATACTCAGTTAAAACCACAGAAACGTAATATTGTACATCATCTTCATGTTGTCAGTACATCTATTGTCTCATGTGCATCAGTCATAGTATTACCAGTACATCAAGTGTCATCTCAGCTCTCTTCAGACATTTCGAAGAAATCTGTTAAATCTCTTATTGTTTGAACCACACATTTGCTGCAGTTCGATATACTATTTTTGCCCGTCTTTGAATCAGTCAATGGGTTGATCTTCATGATGTGCCTGGAAAAAGCATAGAAATATAAATGCACCAAACACACAAAACAAAATTTTACATGAATAAAGCTGCACGAACATGAAAAACTGAGAAGCTAAGCTGCAAAATATCATGACAGCATCAGCCATGCACGAGTATGATGAAATAGGCAAAATATGGCATAGCTGAACGCACCTAAAGTAAGTTCACTTTGGCCAACTAACACACATTGTTTCTAATACACTATTATCCAAATCCAATTCCTAATAACTCTTTAACAGCAGCCATTGCTGACAGTAGAACCAACACTAGCAATTTATAAAGGTTGGACCAAAAGTAGTCCACTTATTTTTAATACGTAAATCCAAAATTAATAGTATGAACCTAAACTCTCAAGCACATTCCATAATTTTATCATTGTATACAAAAATTAAGCACTATTGAAATATCTATTTACATGTGGTTACATTATTATTACTATTATTATTATTCACTCAGTTTCGTAATAAATTGTACAGTGCCGTTTGATAACCAACTAAAAAAATTAATAAAAATTTAAAAAAGAAAAAGAAACTTTCTTTGATATGATTAGGCTACAAGAAATGTGGTCGGTCAAAATCAATCCTGTGTGAAATTCTTTTTCTCAGAATAAACGTTCAGTATGAACACAGACGTAAAATTTCCTTGGTTTTATCAATTTCGTCCCAAAATGAATTCTGAAGCAAAATTCAATGCAGAGTAAAATTAAAAAAAAAAAAATTCACAGTGCAAAATTTTTTTGTGGCAAAACAATGATTTTATTCATCAAGAGAATGGCAGAACTATCTTTTTTCCTTCTCTCCCTCTAGGCTTCAGACACCTTGTTTTAAATAATTTTTTTTTGCTCCATCTGTCCTATTTACTAATATCTGTGAGTATTTTGTACGAATACAAATATGTTGGTTTCTTTACGTGATTAGGAAAGGGCCAGTTACTTTTTTTTAATAATTAAAAGAATAACTAGTTCATCATCCTCACCAATATCTCCGATATCCACACTGATATCATGTGACTCAACAGAATGCAGAATATCAGACGAAGCCCATTACTAGGTGCTGGTACCAGAATAGCCCTAATTTAAATATAAAACATAAACAATTGCCAAAAAATTACATTGTTAATGATGACTAGTAATGGGAGACTACTTGAAAAATTAAAAAAATCTAAATTTACTAATTACCTCACAGTTTAAAAACTACACATAAAATGACTAGGGATGTGACGATTCCAAAGTTTTCTATTCCGATACCAGATTATCAATTCATTAAAAATACCTTGATTATCAATATCCGTTTATCGTAAAGTGAAATATTAAAACCTGCATCTGATTAATTTACAATACATGATCTAACTTGTAAAACTCTTTTATCATTGACGCTGGTGCCATCCACACAGATACCAATAATGACACAATGTTAATAAATCCCATGCTGGTACACAAAACTTTAAAATTAAGAGCAGGAAGATGTACACTTTTCAAATGAAAAGGAGGCCTTATTTCTGAAGAAAGGTCCTTGCATGTGATAGGACATATACTGCATTAGAACTACACTCAATGGAATCTGGTATGCTGCTCAAGCTAGAGTTCACATATTAAAAAGAGAAGGCATTGATGTTAAAACGTAAGGAAGCTGTACAGTAGCCCCTACTGTACAGTAGCCCCTACTGTACAGCTTCCTCGACACAAAAGTGTTAGTTAGTAACCACTACGGCATCAGTACCACTTATTAAAAATAATATTCATGCTTAATTTTTATATGCATTCCTTTACCTAACTCAAATTTTAAAAATAATTGCATACTTGTTAGGAAATATATATATAACCAGTTTTCCCTTGCTTCAAAAACATAGTTATGGTGTCTCAGTAGGTTTGGTAGGTACTTGTCAAAGTGTTTTTGGGTTTGAGTCCAGTCTCGGCTGGCAAGAGGTTTTATTTAAAGGTACATAAAATGGAATTGCTCAATACGAGTAGTCCTTAAGTTCACTGGAATCCCATTTTTACAATCCACAACTTTAGACTGTATAATGATTTACAACTAGACTACTTCCTTTGGTCCCATATAATATTTCTAAAGCCAAAATTTTCTTTTTATACTATCCTGTATTTTGCAGCATTTCCCCTGCATATTCTATAACAGAGCATGAGCAGAATGCTGAAACACTGTATAATGCAAACATTCTACCTATCATAACACTTAACTGGACATTCATAAAAATCAGTTTAACAGTTCACACAACTGAAAAAAATGACTGAAAAAATATGTCATAATACAGAAATACTGAAGACAATTTTTATACACGTGAATTCTGTTGGCACCTGTCTGCCAACCAAATTTAATCATGTATAATTTAATTGCAAATAATTTATTACATTATTAACATCATTTACAAATTTTTTAAACAATTCTTCTAGAGGATCAAAATGTGAATATTTATGTACTGTAACTTTTATCCAAAGTATACGTACAGATTAAGTAGAAACTAAGTAATTTAAAATCTGAGAATGAGTGTTAAAGAGTAGCATATTATGTTGTTTTCATGACTACTTAAGATTATAAAATGGCCACTCTCCATACAGCAAACTACCAAATTGGTTAGTTTGAAAACACTGCAACAATAATTTATTCTTAACCGAATATATTTTATTCATTACACTCTTTATTACATTTTATTAAAGGACGATTGTAAGTGTTATTTAACACTGAAAAAGAGCAGCAGGTCTTCACCATTTGCTATCGAAGCTAGAAAGAAACACAAGTTTTGCTAGACTTAAGCCGCAAAGAAAATGTCGATCAGAAAAACCTTCAGATTTGTAACAGTCATGCATAAAATAGAAGTGTGGAGTGAAAAGTCAAATCAGGTAGCTAGAATAATGTTTCCAGTCATTGATTTTAATCATAAGTGAGTGAATGACATATATTAGAAGTTAAATATAACTTATTTGCAGTATAATTCTATGATGGTATCATTAAGTTCCCAAACAAGTGAAAAACAAAAGCATTCAAAGTGTAACACATAAAATCAGAACTTATCAATTACACGTTACACAACTATATCAAAAACAGTTTCAAAATGCTAAGCTCGCATTCTATTTTATATAGATTCTTTCGAACATAATAAGAATTGGAATGATTAATTTGAGCATTATCAACTGCTTGCTATCATGATACAATGTAACCACTATTTACAGCGACCAGCTAGTTCAACCGTAAAAAAACCTTCCCACGTGGAACTAGTGTGTGTTTCCTGAGGTAACCAAACAACTCAGATGGAAGTCAACAATGGAATACCTATTAAAAATTGCACTGTATTTACAAACAATCTCTGGACTGGTGTATTCATCTTCCTAGCATTATATTAAAACAGCAGTAAGTGGTGATCAAATTTAATATATGTATGTAAAGTCACTTACTGTTTGTGATATTCCAGCTATGGAGATCTTATATATCTACGTGCATTGTACAGAAAAAAGCACAAGTAGTGGTACAATGTGTTGGTTTGTTTACAATACTGTTACACCTTGACACATGCCCTGTCTGGAACGTGATGTTGATCTATGTGTGGCATTTCACGCCACTTACAATTTACCTCTGAATAACAATAGTGTTAACTTAACCATTTTACATTCACTCAGTTTTTACGTAGCTAGCCTAGTTAGCTGTTGTGCTAAAGTAAAATTTTAAAACAACCTCAGATAACACTAACGAATATTCCTGCAAACATTGTAGTTGTGTCCAATTCGCCAGCTCTCAGGGTTTAGTTACTGAAAATTTAATGTTGTATGTGAGTGAAATTATATAAAATATTGTATTACTCATTTTTTGCTTTAAACACATCAAAATGTCTTGAATCAAAGCTGTTTATGCTTCCTTCAGTGTGTTAAACGCTCATATCTCCAAAGTTGGCACTGTAAAATTTATCAAACAAACTTATTATGTACCTGGATTTTCGTCCGTTTTACGAGCAAAACACAAATTAATTTTAATATTCCTGTCATACGATATGGTATTAATTTTCAAATTAATTAAGTACGTTTGCAACATTTCTTGCACACTTAGTTACTGACACTGATCAGAAACTTTAACATGTTAAGGTATATCAGAAAGTAAATTAATTTCAGCAACATGATTGTTAATCAAGATTTCAATCTGCAAGTGTACTTGCAAATAGAATTGTTATGATTGGCCAGTTTATCACTGTGATGAAGGTACAGTCAGATCAGGGCTCACACACTAACATACTGTCGTTTACGAGAGGGAACTATACTCCCCAAAAAAATTCTTAATATATGCTGAACCACTGGGACTCAAAATGCGAGGTTTATTTTGGTTCCTGGCTTCCAGAAAATATACACCCACCATGAGACTGACCCACAGTTACAACCCAATTCAACTAGCCTCGTTCACATGTTGAAATTTAACATTCTGTATTCCATACAGTTCAGAGGATACAAATGTGAAATTGAATCGGTCTGTGTAGACTAAGATTCAATTTAAATACCTCTTATTATATGTTTGTATATGATATTCTTCAAACAAATGGCTATACAGGTGATTCTAAACAAGCCAGTGTGACATTAAAGAAAGCATATTCTGGCCTCTCAAATATAAAAATGAAATAACATGGCACATTGGATTTTTTATGCAAATGAAGGCAATGGCGGGTATCTAGCATAAATTTGCAGCAGATGTGTGGATCACAAGGGCCTAGCATTATATTAAAATTGAAATAAAAACAAGGTTCATTGCATTAAATTTCAAGATTCAATCATGTTTTCGGACAGTTTTTATTGAGCAGCACATACGCAGTAAAGGTGGCCACCATCTATCGACATACACTTTTGTTGCCACAGATTATTTGCTTTCAGCATATGTGTCTGTTATTAAACACAGGAAGTACTGTGGCTGGCACCTGCGAAGGGTTGCTCAGCATCGCGCTTAGGCAAGGCACAGAGCGACGTCGGCCAGCCTTTGTTTAAAATAATACATACAGGGGGATTGAGCATGACGTCAGGAAGGTACTCTATAAGTTCAGAGCGATGGCGGCTGTGGGCGCCGTCTTGCCTGCCGCTGCCGGAGACTCTGCCCGAGGACAACGAGACAAGAGGACCACAGCCCGTGGTCCGTCTTCGACGCCCACCGAGCATCCTTCGAGAGAGCTGCTGCAAGTCTGCGATGGCAAAAAGTGTAACTATCCAATCCCTGGTAAGGCGACTAAAGGCACGCTAGGGCGTGGGACTTGTGACAGCTTTAAAGTCCCTCTGAGCATAGATTCGCCTTAATAACACAAAGCTACCTTGACCTTGATTACGGGCATCAGCGACCTTGTGAGATGTAAACAGTCGAGACCTTTGGTAATTGTAGATGAGTGATTGTCGAATCTGATCGTTTGCTTAAGATGCCTACTTCAGGAGTGATTGTAAAAATTAGTATTTAATAAATGTAGTCCTTTGTATCTGAGTACTTGTCCCTTGAAGTACTCTTGTCCCCCATTGTTAATGCGTGGGCAGATTCATCCTCAGGACAGGTCACAGCAATTGGTGGAGACACTCGGCTTTCCCACCCTCCATTTAAAGTAAAATTAAATCAAACTGAATAAATACAGTAGAGATATTCGTAAAAACTTGTAGCGCCATACACCTGCCTTCAGGGTTTAAATTCGCTCGAGTAGACCAGGTCAA
Organism: Dryococelus australis; assembly: GCA_029891345.1. NCBI lineage: Eukaryota > Metazoa > Arthropoda > Insecta > Phasmatodea > Phasmatidae > Dryococelus > Dryococelus australis. Next base: position 48,010,212 of record CM056995.1, on the reverse strand, counting down.
CGTATCCGAAGTAGCAAACGTTTGTAAAAGTGTAAGCATTCATACGCGGTAGTGCATGTTGTGTCAGTCAGCAGAATATCGCGGCCGCACCAGAGCAAACGGGCAAGAATTGCCATGTTGCGAAAAGCTGCCAGGCCAGACAGTCGCCCAGAGTATTCTGTACAATAGAATGTGTGCTTTGTATTAAATAAATTAATGCATGCTTAATCACAGTTCTGCTTTTCGGACTGTATTTTAAATTTCGCTTATTGCAAATGTCCACAAAAGTGTGGCAAGTGTGGAAAAAGTAGACTGTAGAAAGCTTGCTCTATTATTGAATGATATTACACATGTCAGATAAACCCACCACCTCTCTTTCTAAAACAGCTAGGAATATTTTAAAATACGCCACTATTGACTTAACAGAAACACAAAATAAATTCCAAAAACAGAACACAACAAGTACAGAAAAATTCCAACTCATAGAGTCGGCACAAAAATTATTAACAGAAAACCCATATATAGTAGAAAAATTTGCCACATCAACACAACTGACACGTTGCCTCATCAGCAAAATCACGGATAGTGGCCTTTTTCCACCCACACCCCCACCCTCACAAGTAAATACATAACAAAAAAACACATGATTTGACACCAGTAAAAATCGACACAACAACAGAACAAGAATAATCAAACTTAAACGAACTCTCAAACGAACACACATGTCAGGATTCACCCTTAGCTTCACCATTCCAAACACAAGAAAACAACATGGCTAACCCACCACCAATTAACGTGATAGTACAACATCCCATAACAGTCAATAAATTTTCGAGCAATGGAAGTAACAAATGGTCAAAATTCCTGGAACAATACAACCACGCTGCCGAAAATAACAACTGGGATGATACGGAGAAATTTCATAGATTGAAATACTATGTCACTGGTTCAGCCAAGCACACATTGGAAAATTTTCTACGTAGTTATGTGGGTGAAGCCACATGGATCGATGCCATTTAAAATATGAGAAAAACTTTTCTAACACCAGCAAACGAAGAACACTTTGGAAATCTCCTAAACACAACAAACCAAAACTGCAAAAAAGCACCCAAAAGCATATTAGAAATCTATATTCTACAGGCACAATTCAACACTAGTCACAGACACACAATTTATTGGTATTGTGTGGCGAGTACTCCTCCCATCCATCGCGGACAAAATTGTAGGCCTAAAACAATGATGCAATTGACAACCTCCTTACAAACATTCAAAGTGTAGAGGTAGGATTGTTTCAGTATAATCAAACAATTACAGGGCAACATAGCCACTTAGAAAAAGATTCATTAAAGGCCGAAATGGTTAAATTGAAGGAGAAAATTGCGAACCTCACGCTCCAGAACCAAAGCCCTTTAACTACAGAAATCAAAAAGACAACATAACACACAGAAACCTCAGTATATAAAATACAACAAATATGGGCAGAACAAACAACTTGTGATTATACTTAAAGAATACATGTCACCTCCACAAAAGATTTACAAACCCAACAAAACAACAAAAGACCATCAAAAAATGGTAACTTTCAGAAAACTAACAACTTCCGGGCATATCCCTCACAAAACAATAATGCCCAAAATCATAACCAAACAAAAACAAAATACAATGAAAAGAGCTCCTACACGAGGGGGCAATAAGCTCCATCCCCACAGACAAATGAGGATATAAGGTGCATCAAACAAACAATCACAATTACAGACAGGCAGGGTTCTTAAGTACTGTAATGGGAAATCGCAGAAAATCGCGCAACAGCGAAAACAGACCCTCCCAAATAAATTACAGAAGCCATAGAAGCATAACCAGAGAAAAAATTGACGAAAGCAGAAAACGTAGTAAGGCTAAGGAAAATGAGGAACCTGAAGTAAGGGTAAGAAGTGTAATTAATGGTTGCGTGGCGATCTTTAGTAAGAGGATACCAACACAGTCATAACATGGAAATTGCCAAATTCAACTCACGACTAATAAATTTTCAACACTCTCTGGGACAGAAAATTCAAATTTCTAAAAAGCTTGCCAAACGCGACACCAATGAAACTAGGTCGACAGGTATTACCTTTAAAGAATCTAATTGCATTTCATGGAAAAAACAGGGGAATCCCGACACCCTACACAAGGACACAGTTTCACGTCACCATAATACGGCGCCCATGAAAGCCAAGATGGTAGACAGTACGGAAGCGGCGGGGCAAGCCAAGGTCAGGCCCACGGAATTCACGATTGAGCGTGATTGTGATGTCAGTGCATGCACGGCCTTCATCAGACCATAGTCGCTGGCAGCCATGACGTGCATGTTGTGATACTATAAGGGCCATCGAGCCATAGAATGCCCGCTTTTCCAGAACGAAACACAGAATTTCAACACAAATATGAATGAGAGATTTAAGAAGTTCAAAAGACATTTCAGCTTAGGGCCATCGAGCCATAGAATGCCCGCTTTTCCAGAACGAAACACAGAATTTCAACACAAATATGAATGAGAGATTTAAGAAGTTCAAAAGACATTTCAGCTTAGCAGAAGTAAAAATACACATCTCTAAAACAGGCAGTAACAGGAGAAACTGAGCCAAAGATATGTTTGATAAAACACTAACAAACAAGCTCCACAAACCGGCCAGGACTAATGTCGCGTAAGCTACATCCAAACGACAATGCCGCGCAGACTTGTCCAAGCTTGCGGGCAGGTCTTATAACGTGTTTCTCGACACGGGGTGCTCGCATTCCTGTACAGCCACAACTCTTGCAAACAAACATAATCAGAACCCTATCACAGAACAGTTTACATTACTGGGAGCTACAACAGACATTGACATACCCAAATACAAAACCAATTTGAATATTAATATAGCGGGGTACAATTTCAATCAAGAATTCCTATAAATTGATAATTTAAAATTAGACATTATATTGGGAGTATATTTTATTAAAAGAAATCTCATTGTTCCAATACTCACCAAAGATGTAATGTATGTAAACTCTTATAACAATAAAAGAGTCATTGAAATACCAATAAACACTAATAAACTGTACTGTGAAACAAACAATTGCATCGTATACTACATTAACAAAATTTAATCTCTAGACAACCCAAAGGATACTACTGCTCCAGGTAGCATAATTGAAATCTAACCCTCACACATGAAAAAACAATCAAGAGAATTACTAGATACATATGAAGATTGTTTCGCAAGTAACATAACTGAACTAAAAAAACAAAAGATTATGTGAATTAAATTAGAATTAACCACTAACAAACCTATTCATACTAGACCTAGCAAAATAAATCCACAGCTATGTGAACATGTACTCAAACAGATCCAACAGATACTTGATGCACAAATAGTCTCTCCTTCCGAATTCCCTTACGCCGCGCTAAGTCTAGTGATAAAGAAACGCCAGGGCAGCATCAATTTTTTTACGGACTTTAGGGTACTCAACCAACTTCTAAAAAAGGTTCAATACCCCATCCCCAGAACTGAAAATATAATTAATACACTCCAAAACCAAAACTCCCAGTATATTTCATCTATAGATATGTTTAGCGGTTTTTATGCTATCCCAGTAAGGGAGCAAGATAGGGAAAAACTCATTTTTAACACGGATGGCATTGGCTTATACTAGTATGCCCATATGCCTATGGGGTTCGCCACAAGACAAAATTATTTTCAAAATTTTGTGGACATCATGCTCAGGCCCCTATGCTGGACCATGGCAGTAGCATATATTGATTACATTTTTATAATAGGAAACGCCTTTCAGGAACACATGGAGAACATTAGAAAAGTAAATAATTGATAATGTAAATACAATGTCAAAATCAACGCCAAGAAATGTCACTTCGCACAACAAGAAAACAAAATACTGGGGCACTATATAACACCAGAAGGGATAAGCACAGGCCCCTATAAAATCGAGGCAATCAAACAGATGGCACCCCCAAAGAATCTTAAACAGTTACACACATTTTTGAGATTAACGTCTTATTATGCCAAACTAGCCGAATCCCTTACAGGCCTCATTAAAGGGTCAACTCCATTCCAATGGAAAGGAGAATACCAGATAGCGAGAACACCAGACCGACATACAATACTAGCTTGCGACGTATCTCAGACAGTGATAGGTGCCGTCCTTATGCAAGAAATACCAGGTAGTAAAGAGTGCAGTATTATCGCGTTCGCTTCGAAAAAACTCTCATTTAATGAAAATAAATAATCGGCTACGGAACACAATCTGTCGGCCATAAAATAATTTGTTATATACTTCAAACAATACTTATATGGGCGAAAATTCACAATCGAGACAGACCACGACAGCCTTCGGGATTTAAAAACAATGGCCAAACACAACGTACGAATTAAAAAATTGGCAATAGTACTTACTGAGTACGAATTCGAACCAAACATAATTAAAGGAGAATGAAACACAATAGCGGACACTATGAGCAGAATTACTACGACTGGAAAAGCTGAGTTAACACATATTCAAGTACAGAATCAATTTACCCCATAAAAAAAGGAATACACTAACTGCACTTCCTTTTGTGAAGCTCCCACGGAGATATTATTACAAAATCCACACAAGACGACGAAGTCAAACCCAATATAGCTAAATACATTACCAATAATTGGCATGAGATAAAAAAAAACCTAATCAAACCAGATATCGCTACATCCGACAAAGCCTGTGTAGCGAATATAATCATAAACGAGGAATATTTACCCCTAGAAGCAATTGCAAATATCACAACTACCATAAATCAAGTAAACATTGAAATCAAGATGGAAGGACACGCAATTAAAATTAAATCAACTTGTATAGACCCCCATTTAAACTCCAAAATTGTCATTTCTATAAACAATTCCAAACCGCACTATCTCCCCATTTATATTCACGATCAAGAATATATCAAGGTCGAAGATGACACACACTTATTCCTGGTACCCATTACACAAGTACACTCACCGGCATTTCTAGCAGAATACGCAAATGACCCCCGCATCACTCAACTCAAAACCGCCCTCACAGATCCACAAAACGCGAATTCAAAATATATACGACTAGCAAGGCGGTATGGCATCACCGGAAACGGCGAAATATATTATAAAATTCACACCCCCAAAGGGAAAAAACGCTTCATCTTAGTGCCACAGTACTACATACCAGACATTATAATGGCCCACCAAAACGCGTTATTAGGCGGAGGGCACTTCGGCCAGTTAAAAACGTTACAGAAAATTAAAAACTAATACCATTGGGACACAATGGCAAAGGACGTTAAAACTACATCAAAAATTGCGATACTTGCCAGAAGGTCAAACACAGTAACCAGAAACCCATAGGCCTTATGACCCCCATCGAAGCCCCGCCCTTATTCCATTATTGGCGTCTCGATGCCAAAGGTCCACTCCAAACAGCGGCATCTGGAAATAAATACATCCCAGTGATGACAGAATTTTTCACGCAACATGTGGTAGCCAAACTGGTAAAACCACTAGAAGCTAAAACTTTTGCAAATTTTATCATGGATGTCATTCTAAATTACGGTGTTCCAAATCCATTTTAACTGATCGGGGCACATAATTTAACAATGAGCTGATCGCTGAGTTATTACAAAAGTTTGCAAATAAAGAAATTACAAACAGCGTATAACCAAGTTTGTAATGGGCTGACCGAACAGGTTAATAAAGTTCTGTCTCAACAACTCACAGCATGCTCAAATGAAGACCAGGCACGTTGGGACGAATACGTCCAATACATAGTATTCAACTATAACTCCACCACCAATAGGAGTACCAAATTCTCCCCGTTTTTCCTATTACACGACGTTGAAGTTGTTCAGCCATGTCACATCGTCGCTCGTACGTTTTCGCAGCGTGCAGCGGACTGGTGTGAGCAACTTCACTTTAGAATGGGTATAAATGACAAGCTAGACTTTCCTCAATTAGTTAGGAAACGTAGACATGTAAATAATCCTATAATTATCTAATTATATCAAATCACCATGTTTGGATAAACTAGTTATTTGAGCTGATTCATATCTGTACATTGCAGCAGCATTCAGGAGGCATCTTAAAATGCTCATTGTATGGTATGAATTAAATAAATATTAATTTAGGCAATTTTTATGATATAAACAAGCAGCGTACTTCATTCGCTGAAACACTAATACCGGCCTGCTGTACACACGATTTAATATCATAAAATGTATATTACAATGTTTATCATAAAGACTAAACTCGGGTACATTATTGCTAACAAGAATTTCACTTACCTTAAAAAGTTACGTCCTTTTGGTTTGTGAATATTGCATTTCAACATATTGTAAGCTCTTCTTGGCAGTGGAAATATATTACTTTACCACACACGTTACGGTAAAACAAAGTGCTTGCAGGTTATGTAAACAGCAGTAGGACTCTCGGAAAACGCAATGGAAGCAGGATAGCCAACATATGATTAAAAAAAACTTGTTTTGTGCACAGATATAGAATAAATCCGCAATTTTAGCTACTGTCAACAGTTAAAAAAGGATTTTTTCAGCAATAAATTAATGAGTTTTAATGTACGGTTACTAATACATTATATAACACGAGAAAATAAGTTATTTGTTAGTATATTAGTTTGGAGCACTTTTACGGAACATTCCGTAATTTATACAGAATGTTCCAAAATTGCATATCAATACCTCGGGGGAACATTCCTGTGAACATAGGTCCGCAAACGCTTCGTTTCTTTACTCCAACCCGTAATTCACAACGTACAATGCATGGCCCGCGGGCTGGATCATGTTACTGTGGAATGCCATCGCATCTGTAACTGGCAGCCCCATACCAGTCCCCAAGGAGCCCTGATTTTAATCCACTAGACTTTTATTTGTGGGGACATTTAAAGGCACTTGTGTATGCAACCCCAGTGGACGATGTGGGCACACTCCGTAACAAAAATCATGGTAGGCTGGAAACAATCAGGATTTTTCCAGGGATTCATTAACGCATGCGGAGTTCCATGCAAAGTGGGTTGATGCATGTGTTCGTGCTGATGGAAGGCATTTTGAACATTTCCTTTAGTGCCGACGATAAGCTTTCACACATGTATAACTAATTCCTGTGGAGTTCCTACTGTTCTAGGTGTAGGGCCGTAGTCTAAGGTGCTATGTATCATGCAAACGGACGCTATAATGGCACTCCACAGTACCATGGTCCAGTCCGCGGGCCATACACTGTACGTTATGTATTACGAGATGTAGTAAAGAAACGAAGCTTTTGCAGACCTATATTCATATAACATTTTTTCATCCTCCAGATGTGAAGAATGTTTCCCCGACGTATGGACATGCAATTTTGCAACATTCTGTATTTACTGGCCCGATCTCAGTATTTTTATTTACGGACTAGATTTCCGTTATTTTACGGATTGTTTCCGTAAAAATGTCCGTAATTTCAAGGAAAATTTTAACAGTGCTGGAGTAGAACCCGGTTTTCCTTTATAGAAAGTGAGCGATCAAGTCGTGGTAACACGGCCCCTGGCTGTCAAATGAACTCGCGAGATTGCCGGATCTTTACTCCTAACATAAGCAGGATATTCCGGATCTTCTGGCAGAAGAGGAGGCGAAGGATCGTGTTTTACACACTGTCGCACATTTGATTTAAAGTTGGTTCTCTGCTTTTGAAAGCACTGCCTATATTTCACTTTCTACCCATCGCATAACCTTCCACATCATGTAGAAATAGCATAACCATAGAGCCATTGACTAGAATCCATACGCGACTAAAGTCACGCAATGAAATTTTAAGAACTCAAGAACTCAAATGTGACAACATCACACCTGAAATAGTGAAAATCGAGCTGAATCAGTGAACACCACTGTAAAATGAATTGAAACATCTGTATTCAAATTATTCAACACAGGAGTCATAGCTTATGTGTAAATAAGGTCAGCTTCTGAACTTTTCAAACTAGTTAAAATGCACGATATGTAATGTCCGAAAAATGTGATATTTTTTATGTCGCAAATTCCTTAGTGTTCGTATTTTATTCAGACTTAAGCGAAAATGTAAAGTCACCATTTAAAGTAGAATAACAAGCAGAATGGCTGTCTTGCGAACGAGTGATGTATTTATGTAACGTTTCTCGGGTAGAGGTTTGATATTAACCACCTACATAATAATTTTTTTAAGAATAATAAATTAAATATATTTCCTTAAAATCAAGAATAAAAATTATGTCTGCAATTGATGGTGTACAAAATGTCTGAAGAACGAGCAAACGGAAAGAGAACGGCACGTATTAGGTCGTCTCACCAGTGGTGACCGTACGACCTCAAGACACTGGTTCCTAGTGAATTCGGCAGATTCGCCAGTGTAACACCTTCGTAACTGGCATTCAGTAGCTTTTTTTACCCTGACTGGTATCACAGATTCGAGCCTAGAGTGTAAGAAATTATGTCTGCAATTGATGGTGTACAAAATGTCTCAAGAACGAGCAAACGGAAAGAGAACGGCACGTATTAGGTCATCTCACCAGTGGTGACCATACGACCTCAAGACACTGGTTCCTAGTGAATTCGGCAGATTCGCCAGTGTAACACCTTCGTAACTGGCATTCAGTAGCTTTTTTTACCCTGACTGGTATCACAGATTCGAGCCTAGAGTGTAAGAAATTTATATTCTGCTTTCTATTAAAAAAAAAAAAATACGAGTATAATATTGGTAAAATAACAATATTAATACATTTTAATACGTAAAAAACTCACTTTTTTTCGTAATATTTTGCCAACTTTGCTTTAGCTATGTCATTAAGTGTCTTCATCAAATTAATTGCCGTTAAAACCAGGGATATTTCAAAGGACGATTTCTGAAGCACTGAAATATCCTCGTATCAACAATAGTTTCGTTATCAGCTATGGATGATAGAGTTTGATTCTCGTCAAAATCAGTAATGGTCAATGCGCTTAACAAAGGTAAAGTAAACTGGTATTTGTCTTGTACGCATGTCCCGAATACTATTTATGGTTTATTTCATTCATTTTGGAAGCACATTTCTAACAGTTTGACGAATATAATTTTATTCACCTCTCGTTAGAACTGACGTTGCATGTGTACCACTGTACCACTTTATCTCCGTTCTGTATGTAAACAAATGGCAAATTTGCAATTTTCGTAAAATAAATATAATCGATTCAAAACTTTACATTTGTGCTTTGTTAGAACGTACGTAAAGAATAAATGCTAACTTACACGACTGCTTTATCTAATGTGAGAAATTAATCGAGAAAATTCCTTTTGGAGACCAGATATATTTATTTCGTTCTTGAATTCATAAGGTTTTTCCACTAAATACACTTTCTAATGACAGTTCATTGCCAGACACATTTGTATATTTTTCTTTGCTCTTGGAAAAAAAAACATCGAAGGCGTGAATTACAGTTACAAAGTAACACTAATACTGAATATTTTGGCTGGAGAAATTAAATATAAAATTTTGAGAGAAATATAAATTTATACACAAAAATAAATATAATTTCTCAACTTGAAGTCATCTTAAAAGATATCTCTTTGAAACACCAGTCTTATGCCAAATTCTGCCATAAGGAAACATGTTTTCTTCTAAACATAAGTAAATGAAATATTCCAAATGGTATATACAATTGTCAAAGTTAGGGCCATCCCTAGAAATGACGGCATCCCAAGCAAACATATCTTCGCTAACACCCTCCTCAAGCGCCAAGGCGTAAAATCGATTATACTACTAAACGTGCAGAGGTTCTACATTTGCCTATTTTGAGACTATGTTTCTAATCGAAGTAACTTAACAGTAGACTATATAGGTGTTGGATCGTTTAATAAAACAAACGTAATACCATGTGTTATATTAAGTACAAATAAATTAGCTTAAAGCCAAAAAAATTAAGTTACTATTAAGGAATAAGAAGAAATAATAAAAAATTTGGCATAACATGGACAGTATTGTGATCTAAAAAATAAAATTATGGAAAGAGAGATTGCAATCAAGGGTGACTTGAAACGCCCCCCACCCCCCTTGTCATAGCCATCCTGGAAAACCCAACCTCGCTCGCACCTATCCCCCCCCCCCCCTTTTTCCAGTAAAGCTTTCGCGCCGATTGTTGTCTGTTCACGCTTTATTCTCACTTTTCGAATCAAACATTTTGAAGAACACTCCATGTATGACGTGTTTGGTTGTTTCCAAAATATGTCATATATCATAAACTTTTTATACTTATGTTAACATAAAAGTGCCTTATTTTCGATCAAATTGAACTTTTAATTATATTTATTTATAAATTATAATGATTCATTTATAAGTTTTATGAATAAAGACAGAGATAATGCCCGTGTTGGTAATGCCTACAGAGGAATAGTTCTTATGCAAAATAGTATTACACGGAGCGCGCACGAACGCGGTGAATTGCCCATCTGGTGTAATTATCTAAGCTTTGTTTGCATGAGGCGAAGGAATATCTCGGAAGTAGAACTTTACCAGGGCTTCAGAAAAGTTGGAAGTAACCGTGAATCGAGTATAACCTTCGAACGGCCCTTGCCAAAGTCTTATGGTCAACAGTGATGAACGTGTTGGTTTACACATTTGAATTTTCAACAGGCCCGCCCTTTTACATGAACAAAACACGTTGACTAAATTGGATGAATTCCAGTTGCACTAAAACTAGATCAATGGAATTTTACAATCATACCAAAGCACTTGCATAAGCAGAGTTATCATCCCAAATCCTACCCAGATTGTTTTTGATAGCACTATTGCGTTGAAAGCAGGTCCAGTGTTGGAAACATGGATGGTGCCTGGTGCGCATCCTGTACGCGCACTCTGTCATTTCCCTTCTTATTGTCCCAGCTCCTTGATAAGGGATCGATCCCAGGTCGATTCGTGTCCACATCTCCAGCACATGTGTTTCAGCGTGGCGGGTGTTGTCTGTCGGGGGGTTTCCTCTGGGTGTTCCCACTCGCTCAACCGCTCTTAACATCGAGGTCTTGAGAGCCGATGAGGGTGAAGTGAGGTGGGTGCGGGGCAGCACCGAAATTCTAGGCACGATTCCCACATCAGAAAATCCTGGAGCGACCCCGACGGGAATCGAGCCCTGTTCGCCTAGGGGGGGGGGGGCGGGTGGTCTCTCCACTATACCACTGCGGCCCCTCCGAGAAGATTAGAGCCTGCCACATCATGTACAGAGTAACAGAAAACATTGTCTGTGGTGACAACATTTTGCTTATTCAGCTTAATATTTTCCGAGCCATCCACTGCTGTCGAAGAGAATTCGCCACTATCTTCCCTGCCTTCATTATTAAAATTACAGACACACATACATTTAACTTCGAAAACGAATTTATCTTCGCAATACTTAACTTGTCGAAGGACTTAACAGGGAGAGTTTCGTACTGTGTTCTAAGATCACACGCTTTATTCCGTACTCTCTCCAAGGGACAGTGGCCGACAGCAAGGTTTGTTGCAGATGTGTGGCGCGCAGAGTACGACAGGCTTAGTCTATCTCACTTAACAGAGCAGCTTTCTTATCAGCTCTGAAATTAATCTTGTGAACAGCTATTTCCACAGCAGAACGTGTTTCGTTGGTGTCCTGGGCAGGTTGACAGTCAACTAAGTGCGTCCACGTCAGCAGCATATGTGGCGGGTAGAGACATCGTCGTAGCCACGGAAACTGCTGTAAATATGAGTGACTGAGAAATGTAATATATATATATATATATATATATATATATATATATATATATATATATATATATATATATATGTATATATATATATATAGCACTCGTACCGAAACAGCCGCAGCCGGCTACACCAGCGTGAAATTTCTTTCGTGTGATCTACGCTGGTCCAGTCTCAAAGGCCGAGGAAAAATAAACATGCAGGCGGTGTAAGAAACGTTTTTCATGCGGTATCTTAAGAATGGGTAGGACCCCGTGGGAACTCCGCTTCCAAGGTCAAGAAGCGAGGGAGCGATACGGGCGACACAAACACGCACGGCTAGTGCCCCATAACTCCCACGCGCAAGGCGTGCAGTGTTAACGTCGTAACGCTGTACTGTACAAATGAGATATGTAACATAGGGGTTTTAATACACGCGATGAAAGCCCGCAGATTAAACTACGCCCGTATATTTGTACTTTTCTCTCGCCGCTTAAGGGAAATGTATAGGCAAGCTTTAAATATCCTATATTTGACCATTTTCACGAATGTTTTTCTCCAAGAATACACTTAATATGACAAAAGTAAAAACAAATTGGGGAAAATAGTTCTTTTTTAAATCTTTTCTGACAAAAAGTCGTATTTGCAGAACGTTTGTTTACCGAGATACGCGTATTTGCGCAAACAACTATTTCACAAAAAAAAAAAAGCGGGGGTCCAGCCTACTCTTAAAAGATGCTAACTATAACAAATGTCAATTTAGAAGTCAAAGCTAAAACAGGTAAAAAAGAACAATGTATTTGTATGTGAAAACAAAGTTAACTATAAATTAAAATATAGCTTGAAATACATCACAGCATTCGTAACACAGTATATAAAATAGTCTTCTTAACAAAAAACACCACCTATAAATATCAGTATTGTTATATATGAAAAAAAAATACACTTTTGTCCGTGAAATAAAATTGAAATCAATGGAAATATTCAATCTTGAACACTCATCGTGTTTGTTCCTGGTGTGTCGGGAAAATATATACTTAACTTACTGGTTGGACAATTTTTGTAGGTTTTATGAAAGATTGCTATTTGGGATGATGCACTGAAAGTGCGTATTTGTCACGCGTAGTTTCGGGGCGCAAAAGACCTCTTGCAAACCAACGTGTTACTCTGAAGAAAAAAAAAAGTAAAAAAAAAGATGTGGTTAATAGTGATTTGGAACCGGCTGTATTTCGTTGAGAAACAATACAGCGTCTGCAAGCAACACGGTTTGTGGTTACATAAAAAAAAGGGACAGGTAAGTGGAAAACGAAGAATGAAAGAAGAGAAGCATCGAGGATACACCGGTAGTACACACAAGCCAAAGCTATGCACGTCCCACAGTAGTTACTTCCTGGTTGATTTAATCACTTTTCAAAAGAATCTTTGAAAAGGAACACTGCACGTAGGCCCGACTGTTTATTATTATTTTTGGATATAGCTAAAATTTATATATAAGTTACATATGTAGTAAAACACTTTTAATGCATTAAAAAAAATTCTACTACTTAAAAAGTTTACATAATTTTGCACATGGTGTATAAATACCAAGGTAATGCGACCCTCGTAAGAAATCTTTCATAATTAATGAGCCTAACTTTTTCAGTTCTTTCAGAAACTTCATAATTCCGGTCTTCATATTCTTACGTAATATTTGAACGCTCGCCAACCAGAATGAGGTACGTCACAGAAACTTCTGTCGTTAAATGAGGTCCGTATAAATTACAAAAAGATTTGAATCCACTTGAAGTACAACTAGGATTTTTTTCTATCCAGCAACAGGCATTGCGTATGTGGGGACACGAGATCAGACACAACAATCCCGTTACTGAGAGTATTTGAAACTGTTATTTTTTTAAACAGATTTCCTTGTTCATGTCATTGGGGTCAGATGCCGCATCTTGAGTTGTTGAAAGGGTCCCTTAGAGCAATTTTTATGAAGTTGGTAACTCTGGCTCTCATTATTTACCTATCCATTACAAACGTATATACTGTTCACGGTAAAATGAGCACTTTTGAGAGCCCTGCTTAAAATCTACTTGTAGACACGTGGTGTATTCTTCCGCCTTATGTAAAATTAACATTGCCATTGGCCTCGTTATTTTATTCACGCGTCAGTCAAGTAGAACTGTGGAGTTTTTGTAAAAGTAAATAATTTACAAATCTGCTCATTTTTACACTTCGATGGATTAAAAAAACAGAAAGCAAATTAATTAATTTATCACAAACGGTTACCAAACACTTTTATTCGACGTTAAGATATGGAACTACTTTCTACTAATCGTTACCAACTTTACTGGCCGCACGCCAGTTTGTGTGGCTATTGAAGTATAGAATGTAGGTAGAGGAAGGTTGATTTCAAAAGTGCTCAATTAATCGTATACATCCTGTAACTGTCAAAATCACGTGGGTAACCGCGATGAACGTATTTGTTCGCATTTGAATTCTCAACGGACCCACCGTTTTATGAATAAAATACTTTGACTTGCTTTGAGTATAAGTTGCATGAAAACTTGGATTGAGGAAGTGAGACGATTTTTTTCAAATAACTTAAACAAACAGTGGTCTAAACTCAATCCCTTACAACGTTTGTTTTGATGGCGCTGTTGGCAAAAGAGCATTCCAGTGTTGTAATACAAAGGTTGTTACTGCCAGCTGAAAAGCACACTCTACCCCATATTCCGTATACAGGCTGCTCACGATAAAGAGAGCACTTTAGAAATGAATCTTAGAAAAAAGTCACTGCCCCTCCATGCATGTATCTTAATGGGCGCGCTGAGTGACATTCACCCAGTGAAGTTGGTAACTATGAAGGGAAAGTAGTTCTATATCTGAACGCCCAATAAAAAGTGTTATTTAATCATTTGTGATAGATTAACTTATTTCTTTCGCTTTCTGTTTAGATTAATGCATCGAAGCGTAAAAATGAGAATATTTGTAAAATATTTACGTTTCTAATAATTTCACAGTTTCATTTGGCCGACGCATGAATAAAGTGATGAGGCCCACTGCAATGTTAATTTTACGTAAGGCGCAAGTATAGATAACATGCGTACAAGTAGATCTTAAGCAGTGCGTTCAAAAGTGCTCACATTAGCGTGAATAGCCTATACAATTACATCACAGGAGCAACGCACCGCAGTCGGTTTCATAATATTTTACACAATAACTATTTCCTAGTAGGCAGTACCAACACACACTTTTTTCTCTTTGTTTTCCTTCACATCGTTTATAAATGAAATAATATAATTTAAAGATAAAATGTTAGCAAGAGATTAGATTAACAAAAAAAAAATATCTAGATACTTTTATGTTGACGAAGCTTAATACCCAATGTTATACATTACGTATTCCGTAAACAACCAAACACGTCATACATGGGTGAATTTTCGTAGGTTTTTATTTTAAAAGTATGAAAATGTAGCGAATAGGATGAATTCGATATGCTTATGTAGCGGGATCCGTTGCTGCCTGTTGTCGTTGATGTACGACGTTAAATAGTAACTGAGCATGGAGCATCGATGGAATACATTAGTGCGGGAAACGGGAGTACCTCGAGTAAACACATTTCATTGTCCTCGAGTACTTCAGCGACTCAGCTTCATTACTCTACCACTCATTTCTGCTACTTTGCAGGTAGACTTATTATTCCCACAGACTGAACATAAGGTAGACTGATTCTACACACGTCCCGAGCATTTACTCGCCCTTTGCCTGCCCGATTGTCTAAAGCACGTGGTCAGGCAGCCACGTGGGCGTTTGTTTACATTTAGTTCTATGTTCACGATATAATGAGCACTTTTGAGAGCCCTGTTTAAAATCTACTTATGTTATATATGTTGGCTTATACAATGTGTAAATACAGCAATTATTCAACGCAAAATTTCAAAAGCGCCTACTTATGTAGACGCAGCTTTAACGTACAATTCAAATATATTGTGTCTATAGAACTGCGGCAAAAAAGTAGCAGTCCGATTTGGAACACGGAGTCTTGTTACTTCACAACTGTTAAAAAAATTGTTCGGAAATTTACCAGGTCACTGTATACGCGTTATCGAGAAGGCATGAATGGTAAAGTTTTTTTCCCCCATACATGCATAATAGTTCTGCTACATACTTCGTACAGCAGCATTCCTATATTTGCAGCCTTGTGTATGGTAAATTCTTCAGACTGTGTACATTTTAAAAACTTCCATTCAGAAACTTCACAGAAATATTTTTTACTGTGGATGTACTCTTAATATTCCGTAACGATTGTTCCAGATATAACACCCCTCAGTGAGTCAACACTGCTGCTACAGTCTACAGACATCTTAAAAAGAATCTGGGGTAGAGTGCGCGTTGCATTTACGCAATAAAAAACTTCAGTCCGAGCACTGAAGGGCTGTTTTTTTCCTTAATATCGCTGTCAAAGCCACGCGGATTTTGATTTACTGCTAGCACACGGCCTAGGGTATGTGCCTTGAAATCACACTTCCACAGATCGTGTTTTATGGAACCATAATACAGTATATTCAAGTTATATCAAATATTTATTTTATAGATAAGTGGAGGTTTTTAAAGAAATAATTAACTTCCCTTTAACTGTTAGTAGGCCTATTGCGTGATTTCGATAGTTTCGCTGACAATTTCTAAGCCAGTGTTGGGTTAGGTAAACACATAATACGAATTTCATTCTACTTTCTTTTTAATCTATGATATTAACCAGATTAACACTGAGTCAATCCCACTAAGGAACCTGTACAATTAATACTTTAAAAAAATTACGTTATTCTTTATACATAAAATCTTTTGTGCGTTACTAAACCGCATCATCACTAACAAACGACTGGACGAATTGAGACCATATTCACATCATATATTATTGAGATGGCGAGTAAAGTTTTTAGTTATGCTTCAATCCGATAAGCTGCACTGGAGTCTAATTTCTATATTTATGGGCGTATTTTGCTCATACTTGCAGGAAATATTTGTTGATCTAAAAGAGAAAGATGCCATCGATACCACGGTCAAACATCGGTCGACGTGCCCGACTTAATAGAGAGGACGCATTGAGAATGCAAAATAGAACGTGAACAAGCGGTGCACAAAGTGAAGCTGCGCGAACACAAAATCGAGAAGCACGTGCATGCCAAACAAATTCTAGTAGACAGTTCAAACCATACAAGACACAGATAGATCGTACGATGCTTTACAATATCCACTTATATTCTGGGAAGGAGAGGAACGGATATCATTTCAATTATAAAAAAATAAATCCAACAACACTTGCTGAAAATGGGGGGGGGGGGGGGGGGGAAAGTTAGTGCTATAAACTTCAATGCGTATCGAATAATTACGATGAGTTTTGTCAGTGCGCAACAAAAACGTATGATGAAAAAACATTTAATAAGCGGTGTTGAATGTTTAGTTATAGATTTACTATGTCAATTTAATGTAATTATAACATGTAAAATATGACCTGATGCAGCTTGCTTTTTTATATACGATCCTGTGTTAACAACACTCCAGCCATAGGTCCACGCGGTGTTTGACACTCCTTGGAGAAGGCTGGCCCAATCGTCGCCTTCCACGGTGACAGCAGACAACCAATGTGCAATTTATTTGGCATATTTGTACATAAGACTGTAGAGTATACCCTGAAGCTCACTGAATTCGCGAATTTTTCAGGTCTCTACACATCAATAGCAGAACAACACCAGTTTTGAACAACACGGGCATCTGTTATCTGCAGGGATGTCCCATTGTCGTGTGAGTGCCTGAATTTCGTGGAGGATTGCAAATAGTTACCAAGCCGTAGCCGTAATGTAGTAGTCAACAATCAATGACGAGTTCAGGCGGACCATAGGACTCAACTCATGTCTCATGAGCCCATCCCAAAACCAGTATGGAGCCCCCACCAGCATGTGCACTGTGAATTTGTGCCAGTGATTTCACTCAGTTGAGTCACTTTTTCCGAAACTTTAGTTAATGACCTGATACCTACTGGCGAATCAGCGGAACTTACTTAGGTTTTAGCGTCAGGCCAGCGTGGTTTGCTAATAAGCAGTAGAAATCAATGTTTAATCACCGATTACTACCAACTTTAAGTGTCAATACAATTTGACAGATTCGAGAAGATCAGGTTCGACAGAAATGCAGCCAATTTCACCGATTTGGAGCAGTGTTAAGAGTTCCGTTTTTAGAATGTAGGACACCTTCTTGACAACTGGGGTCTGTGGTCTCACGGGAGACTTATCGCTTCCGTCGTGCCGTCGGTTTGAAAAAAAAAAAAATTGAAACCGTTACTCATCCGACATCACATGTGAGCGACATCGCGTGTCAGGCTTCGTGTTAACAGACACCTTGGCTCGTCTTCTAGTCCAATAACTCACGGAAGATGGGGCCGCTGTCGTGGACTGGTCAGGACACTTGCCAACCACGGTATGTCAGGTTCGATTCCTCACTGCGTAGTATCCGGATTTCCACATGTTGGAAACATGGCGGACGTTGTCATTCGCCGATGGGTTTTCTCGGGGTTATCCCATCTTCGATAACGGCACTGAATAATTTAATTGTTAAATTATTCCAAAATCGCGCAAGTAATAACCAATGGAAGTCAAAGAAAGTTACACCATGCAAATGTGATTTTAGTCATTATAGCTTGCCTGTTACCATCGGCCGCAAGTCGCTGTCACAATCGGTCATTCGAGAAACCCCACATGTCCACTTTTTGGAAAAATGGAGTTATCCACAGGATCGTATATAAAAAAGCAAGCTGCATCAGGTCATGTTAAAACCACACATGTCATTTACAAATAACACAGAAACTGACGGCTACAAGATTCCAGTGCATTGAGAAACCCTTCATGTCCTGGACTGGAGGGCTTTCTCAAATAACTGCCACTGCAGCCTATAGAGTGCAGCACTTTGTGGGGCATATGATGCTGCAATCTGTACGAGCAGTTATCACAACTCCATTGTAACCATCTTAGGCGTGTACTATAGATGAAAATTACTGCAAGTAAGTAACATAACCTTGTTTTAATAGTACATATCCATACAAGGTTTTATAGGGCTTGAAATTTTAATATTATTAGGGACCAATCTTCTAGTAAAAATTTGGCCAATTTACACTCATCCGATCGACTTAAAATGTTGAATTAGTTCTAGTGACAACACAATATTGTCATGTTGTCAATATCGGCGACCATCTTGGTGTAATAGGAAATAAATACTTACAATAGTTAGTTTTAAATAATAAAAACAGCAGAATGAGTGTCACAAAATTAATATTGAAGTATATCCACATGTTGTATTTTTCTGTACAGTGTAAAGGAAGAACATATGAAATAAATTAATAATAAAAAACATTTAGAATTAAGTATAGCAAACTTAAACTTTAATATTTCTTTCAGGTGTAATTGGAAGTGTATGCCATTAAGAGTGTCTCAAGATGATTTATTAGAGATCTACACAAAGTTTATTGACTTTGATTCAAAAAATGAACAGGGTGCATATCTACAAAGTCTTATTCAGTGCCAATCGATCAAGAGGAAACGTCTACGATGTCCTGTTTTGCATCTGATGGCCCAAGAGAAAATCAAAAATCCCACACATTCAAATACGCCCTGTCAACTTCCAAAGATCGAGTGCAAGTGTGTAAAACCATTTTCCTCTCTAGCAGCCATGGAATTTCCAGTGTGTTAGACGACTGTGCAACTTGTCTGAAGGTAAATCACCAAAAGATGCAAGAGGTAAAAATACCCCTGGAAATGCAAAACCAGGAAGTGTAGTTAAATGTATTGAAGATCATATTGCTTCTTTCCCTACTAAACAAGTACATTACAGAAGAAAAACATTTCGTTACCTCAGTGCTTCGCTCAATGTAAAGAAGATGTGACAGTTATTTAAAGAAACAAACACTGGCATTTCTGTGACCTACAAATATTTCTTGAAAATGTTTCAAGGGAATTTCAGCCTTACGTTTGGAAGACCGCAAGTGGACACCTGTCAGTGTTGAAGAGTTATCTGTGAAAATTTAAACTCCTGCGATTAATGACGTTGCTAACTGTGTTCATATAGCTGATTTATTAGTGCACGAAAGAAGAGTTAAAACATTAATAAACTATTGAGAGAGTTAGAAATCAATGTTTAGAAGATAATCAAGTGGCTGGTATATGTATGGACTACACAATGAACTTGCAGTTGCCAGAAATTCCTGTGCAGGAGAAGTTTTACATGCGGAAGCTCGCCATGAACGTGTTCGATATACATGAAGTCGAAACACAGAGTGGTAAATCTTAGGTATACCATGAAGGTATTGCGGAGAAAGGCCCAAACGAGGTATGTTCATTTCTGTTAGATTACATTAATAATGAAATTAGCCCAAATGTTAAACATCTGCATCTGTTTTCTGACGGAGCTGCGGGTCAAAATAAGAACAACAGTGTAGTGAGGCTTTTGTTGGGAGTTGTGGAGACTGGGCGATTTCAGACAATCCACCATTACTTCCCGATCAGAGGGCACTCATTTTTACCTTGCGATAGAGATTTGAGTGTAATTAAAAGGAAAACTAAAAGAACTTATGGGATATACACACCGAAAGAATATATAGACCTCATTGCACAGTCTACAGTCACTCCTGGCAAATTTACAGTGCAAATGGTGGAGTCCAAAGACATACTCAATTTCAAAGACTGGTGGTCTAAATTTTACAAACGAAATGTGGTATCAACATAGTCTTATGCAAGGAGTGTGCCACGAGATCAGTTACAGCATTTCAATGTCTCAGCATTTATGGAATTTGTTTACTCTTCTGACTACATTGGAAGAGTTCAAGCTAGACCATTAATTGATGGTCTCATTGATCATAACTTGCCAACAGAATTAGCTTGCAGAGAAGGTTGTGTGCCAATAAATAAAAAAAATCGAAGACATCAAGAAATTGCAGAAATTTATTCCTCCTGAAACAGCGAATGACTTTTATGTAGAACTTTTTCAGTGGCCAACAACTGACACTCAAGGCATTGAGCTCATAATCTAAACCCACTTATTTAGTTAGATATGTTCATTACTATGCTTTTTTAATTCAAGCTGTGAGGATTCACTATCGAATTCCCCCAAAGTGGTGTGTGTTATAGATTGTAAATTTTTCAGTGGGCGATGACTGACACCCCCGATAGTTAGATCGTAACTTAAACCCACTTATTTTTTGTATTGTTATTGCTTATGGTCTTAAAAGTTCATGGTGTGTAAATATTATTAGTTTAATTTACATTATAACATTTTATTCGCATCCAAACTAACAGAGTGCTCCATTTCTTGGTCAGTCTTTTGAGAAACCCCACATATCCACAGGATTAATTATGCCACTGTGGCCACAATTTTAAATATTCCTGTCTCTTATTTGGGAACATAATTGCAGAACTGCTGCCCCAACTAAGAACAGTCATAGAATATTTATATCTGCTATCAAAGTTAATTAAACATGTTTTCTTTGAATATCTCGAAACTCACTTTTCTGGACATATGGGATTTCTCAAATGATCGATTCATTTATACCTGTGATCGGCCACTACACTGACCACAGTTTGTCTTAATGCTTAATGTATGTTATGAAGTGTTATTCCTGATAACATTCGCGAATACGGTAGGTCGAGGAACGCTGAATGTCCACACGTCTTCCGAAGTTGCAGTATCCGATATGTCATGACAATCACCATCATGCCGCCTTCGCACTCCGATAGCTCACGTCATATTACAATTAGCAGCTTAGCCGATGTTCAGACTTACAATCAGTCAGATCGCTACTGAAACAGGTCTGAGTGTTCGTAAGACAGCATGGTAGGGTGGCGGTATAACCATTACTTTTGCACAGTGACAATCTAAACTTATCATGGCTCTTAACAATGTAATATGTTTCTAGGCAGATGGTTTTTTCTTTGAACTATAAAAACGTATCATTAAGTTGCTGTAATTCTATTTGTCACGCATATTTTTTTTAGTTATCAATAAGTTTGGCAAAAAAACTGTATATTTTTAAATACTGAAACCAGCGTTTTATTACTACCAATTGCAACAGAATTTGTTGTAAATAGCGCAGACATGTATATTTATAACTGTTAAAATTTAAGAAATAATTAAGTACAATATACTCAAGTTTTCTATTAAGAATTGTTCCGTTTACGGGGAGCGTTTTTTAAATTTTATTTTTAGATTTCTATGAAAATATAACATATAATTATCCGTCACCTTGCTCATTAAGGCGACATGCTAATTTGGCGAGGATATTTGATCAGTGATGTTTTGCGTTCAAACTGCCTGAATGTTTAAATACGTATATTGGCACCGAGTCGGTATTAATACGGTTTGATCGAAATAAATGTGATTTTCACAGATGTTATAAGGAGTTACGTCGTATCACGGAAACACTTAATACTGAAAATCACAGAACTTACCAAAATTGCTATGAAAACTGGGAATGTATGTGAACCCATTAGAATAATATGTTGACTGATAGTTTTTCATTGGTGAATGCCAAAATACAACTTAATTTGCCTAAAAAATATAATCTAACAGGCCTTTTTAAACAAAAGTTTTTAAACAACTTTCTAAGAAAGTAATTTATTAAATAAATAAACGTTTGCGTAACTGAAAAATGAACGAAGGATTCTTTGAGACGTAATGCCATACAACATAAAAACGTAAATGAAGTAAATAATAGCTTTGCCTCATAAATCAGTTCTGATGACGTAGAAAGGAATTACAAATATTTACGTCTTAAAAAATGTAGGACAACCTTTCTTTCACAATGAATGATTTCCGATGCGGGTTGCCTTATTTCCAAATAATAAGGCACTTTTCTTATATAAAAAATATTATAGGTCATTGGATGGACTCGTCAGTGAAAACCAATTTTAATACAAAATTACTCACTCACTCAGGGACATGTAAGACCCGCCCTCCAACAGTTTACACTTAAATAAATAATGTACTGTTTCTACGACGTTGTGTCTAGGAAAAATATTGTTATTCTGTGTATCTTAACGAATCATAATAAAACAAGAATACAAACTAATTATATAAAAAAATGCTGCTTTGTAAAAACATTGGCATAATCCCATCTCTTCAGCAAAATCGCAAATACTGCTTTTGTCAGAATTTTAATAATAAAACTGCGTACAAAGAAAGGAACATTTCTGTATCTTTTAGTTTCGAAAAAACTTGTAAGTTACTGTGTTAATCCTTTTTCCTTGCATGTGCGTAGTTAGCAAAATTAACGATATCTCTTAAATAAATTAACAGATAATTACCAGTTTTCTTTTCAAGAAGTTTTCCTTATGAGCACAGGGACGCGAATTTCTATATAGTTTAAATTCAACATATACGTGTTTCCCCGATATCATTCCCAGTCGAAATTATTTATTAATATCTCCTTCACTGATACATAAGATAAAATCACATGAGCTGAAATTATTCGAAACGTTCTCTGTTACAATAACAATTTACCAAAGGGAATCTTAACTACACGAAAGTCACAAGTTTGATATATATTTTGAACAAGTATAAATTGGTTTATTAGGTTTAAAATACTGAAGGATAATAATACACTAAATTTAAAGGTAAAACTTTTTTTCCCTTTATGTTCTACGGTTGTTAATCATGAATAATGTTCATCTGTCATTCATAATTCTACCTAAGTGCCGCCCAAAAATCACAAATTTATATAAAATATATATATATATATATATATATATATATGTCATTGTCTATATCGCGTGTTAATGTGTCGTCATACAAATTGTGGACAATATTTATTTCTCATTTGCTTGCCTTATGTTGAGTTCTTCGTATTTTCTTTTACATTATATAAGTTCCGGTGAATGTGTTTTGTTCAATTCCTCCAGAAATTATTAAAAGATTATTCTCAACAAAAATAAAAATTCGTCGGTTTCAAATCCGCGTTAAAAATTAATGTTGCCTTTTACCGATTTCTACATAATTCCCATTTATAATTTTTAAAACAGCTAAACCAACTGCAAAAACACGAATCTGTAGATAATTATGCTTTTTTTTTTTTTTTCCGTTAACGCATAAATTTGTAATAGCGTACATAGTTTAAGGAGAAGGATTATGATCACACGCTACAGTGAAACTGTTATATCATGAAGCAAGTATCTTATGCCTATAACTGATTTCGACATTGTTCAGATTGATTGATTGCAAAATGAAAATGATTCATTGCATATATTGTGATGCTGAAAATACTGACAAACACATCAAGTATGGTTTGCCTAACAGGCGTTCAAAATGTATCTGTGCTGAGCTCAAAAACGCTAATTATATTAACAGATATGTGTTTAGAGTTCTATGAAAAAGGAATTATTTTAATTTTACTCCGATTTACTTTCGTTACTTTACTTTCATATTCAGCATAAGTGCATTCATTTATTTTTGGTTTCGACGAACACAAAAATACCGAAATACCATTACTAATGTCACGAAATCTACATTTTTGTTATATTTCGTTTAATAATACCCTCATTTTATGTCGGAAATCTCTTTGGAGGAGGCTGGCTCTTACAAATAAAACTTACATGAACTTGCATATAGTAACTAGCCACACTAACTTGGCTTGCTTGAAAGGAGAACTGGGAACTTTGTAATATGAAGGCTCACAGATATTTGCCTTAGAGACACCAACATCAACATAGTTCCTTTACATGTTATTGCGTCTGTTGATCTAAGGATGCAAATACTTTTTCTAATGTAACCTCCCCTCCAGACAAACCTTTTCATCGAGTAAACCCAGTACCTTTTAGAGTAAATATAGATTTTTGTGACGGAAGGGGAGTAATTAGAGTGGCAGTTAACCTTTGATAATGCCATAATTGCATTTTTGCCTATAAGTTGTTTAAGTTTTGTAACATGTGTTAACATCCTATTAGTTACTCAAGCCTTTTGGTACCGATTTTTGCCCACTACACAATATTTTCTTTGAAGTAAATAATAAAGACTTATTTGGCAAGTCAAAATCCATTAAGTTCTTTTATTCTGTGGGGTATACGAGGCACTTTTAACAAAAGAATTTATAATCATTTGAAGAAGGATGAAATCTTTATTCTAGAAGTCCTGCCAAAGTAGGCAGGGCACACCAAGAAAATGTTATTTAGAAACTGATAACTTGGTGCCATTTCGACATATACTGTCCCTACTTCGTAAATAGACATTAATCAAGGCTCACGGTTATGCAGGGATATAGATACACTACATATGTCACTGCTCCAGCTTTACAACTACAACAAAAATTTGTAATGAAGCCAGCTTTGCGTCCCACGGTTGTCTACATCATTTCTGTGGCGTATACAAACGGGTGGTAAGTGGTCAAAGTGGTCTACAGTTGCCTCCAGAATGACAACGCTAGAGCAAGGTTTTACTTTGAGACGGTGATTTAAATTACGTGAATTTACAGCCAAGAGTCTCTGTGTCAACATCAAAACAATAGACAGTAAGATTTTTGCTCGTTTTACCAACAATTATTTTGGAAAATATTAACCAAAGCGGGTTTTTTGTCAACCAAATGTGAAATTTTTTGTTTTTGCATCACGAAAATTTATGAAACATGCTATATTAATTACGAACTTCCATATTATTTTTTACAAACATAAAGTTTGCAGTACTTATTCAGTTACACTGTATTTTTACGTTTACACACTATAAAGCATAGTAACATTTTCTCTAACATACTTGTATCATTACAAAAATTATATCTGTTACTAGTCTCGACTTTTTTGTAAAGCTGTAAAATATTTGCTGCCTGTGTACGCTTCCTTATTCTTTTAATAACCTTTGGAATTTAGATTAAGTCTAGGAAAGTAATTCAGTAAGTCATACCCCCCCCCCCCCCCGACTTTCTCCCAAACTCTTGAATAATAAGGAGCCATTTGCGTACGTTACATAACCTTGTTACATGAAAATACATTTTTTTATATTATTGCATAGAAAAGGTTGAAACTAATTGCCACAAAATTCCATTCCAAATATTGCAAATTGAATTTTTTTCAAGGATATTTTATTTCAACTTTTTCCAGAATCGACAAAAATAATAAAAACAAATTTTTGGGTGTTTTGTTTGTACTAAGGATATAAATGTTAGGTGTTTTGTTTAGGCCTTAACTTCGAGGTATGCAGGTTTATTAAACATACATTATTTATTCGACACACGGATACTTCTTGAACTGTAATACGTACAGGTTACCTGTGTCAATTACATAGGGTAATAGAGGTTTTGGGGTACATTGAAGTTAATGCTAAGTAAGTACACAGATACTTGACTGAAATAACAACGGAAAAATAGGCGGGAGAACCACTACCACAGTAAATGTTTTGTAGTGATATCACGATTGACCACCATACGTGACAACATTTCTGCTTCTAACTTGTACCTCAGAAACTAAGAACTTGCGAGGCCTTAAAAAGTACATTTAAAAATTAATCGGAGAGAAACCGCCAGTCATTTTGAAAACTTAAGACGGATCTTTAACTCACGGTCCTTCTATATGCATAGATATCTCATTGTTGGTAGCGAGTGCATGGTATGTTTTAATTCTCAAGCTTTGTATGAGTACAAGGTAAAAAATTTATGTACTTAATAAATAAAACTCTTTGGGAAATAGTTTCCTGAAGCAACTGCTTAAATATTGTATACTAAAACACATTATTTCAGAAAGCATAAAAATTGCTTTATGTAGCTCGATGTTTGTAATAACCTTGAAGTCTAAAACACTTACTTGTAGAAATTCAATATCAGTTTTACAAAATACCTACTAAGGTTCTACGAAATTTACTCTTGTAGTGTTACAGAATCTTCGACAACTAGTTTTCAAAAAACTCTTGGCACAGAATACAAAATAAGTTGTTACAGTGTACAATGTTCCCAGACAGCAGAGTGCGATACACTTTGTCATCGTTGTCTGGTGATGACGAAGGCGGCTGCATTGCTGTTGTGAGACATCCGCACGAAGCTAATAAAACTACATCTGCTACAAAAAGACGACGTCACGAGACTGCTCCAGCTCGACGACAAACAACAGGAAGAGGATCCCTGTGTCACGTCCTGCGGTACACGTCTTGAAGAGTTTCAATCGTATGAGAAAAGAGATACAAATATTTACGACATTTCAAGAAAACGCGTTATGTTACAAACAAAGTTATAAGTTCATTTTTACATTGCAAAATGTAGATGAACTCTTATTACAAGAAAAATGCTCGGAAGCCTTGTTGCCAAAAAAATATTTCGTAGGACTACGAATGCTCTCTTGTAAAAAATGCGATGCGTGTATTTCTAATTTTGTTGTTGAGGAATAGAAATAAAATTATTTTGATTGTTATTTCAGATGAAAATCTAAGTAATAAATAACATAAAAGTAGGAAAAATCTTTCGAGTGGTATTTACGTAAAAAAACACTTACTTCGCAATACGGTGACCCATACCAGCGTCCCATACTTTATAACCTCTAGCATCTTACCACACAGCCAATCCGACATACAATAATCAGACTTTACTTGCTGGGTTTATTACGTCTATATGTTCTAAACTGGGGAAAAATATTTCATTGCCGCCCCATGGGAGAAATTGAAATGAGTGATTTAGAGAAATGCTGTACATTTAAAGCCAGCAGTCTAGTTGCACACTGGTACAGTTGAAGATTTATGATTGCATAAAATATTTCTTAGCGAACTTTTACGTCAGGGAAGCAGTAATGTGCGTATTTTCATTCATACGAAATATTATTACAAAATGTTAGACTGCATAAAAAAATAATTGGTCCAAATAACACACACAAAGTCACACGATTGCGTAAGCCTGTAATTCCTAGGAAAGTAATGTTAAAAATAATTAGGTTATCTACGTTCATAAGAACGTTAAGAGGTAAAACTTTCTCTCCCCCCCTCTTACCATATCTATTGTATTACCGTATCTATTATTCTATACTACGTCATTTGTAAACACGTTTATTTGTTTTAAGTGGAATACTTATCACAGACCGT
Source organism: Dryococelus australis (assembly GCA_029891345.1). Classification (NCBI taxonomy): domain Eukaryota; kingdom Metazoa; phylum Arthropoda; class Insecta; order Phasmatodea; family Phasmatidae; genus Dryococelus; species Dryococelus australis. The sequence continues at coordinate 47,982,438 of CM056995.1, read as the reverse complement.
AATAGTTTGTGGTTTTGACTTAGCGATTCTAATTGATTACTGGTCAGTAGAAACATGTTCCTATATGCTTTACAAATACGGCTTTTATATCGTTAGAAATAAAATTTACAAGTGATATAAGTGTAGTTTTCTAAAGGTTTCAAAATGTACAAAGAAAGTCTCTATAAATTTACAAAAGATTACAGAATATGATGTCTTCCTCCTTTCTGTACAACTCTCACCCATACTATTGTCCTATTCGTACTATACATTCATGAAATTCTCTTTTGAGCTAGTCCATATTTATTAAACAGACAGGTAATTAATAGCATTTCTTATCTAGTAATTCCGTTGATAAGTGAGTTAGCCTGAATCTAGTTCACCATCTAATCGCTACAATTAAGACCTTTCCCGTGGTGATGTGAAATATATTTACATTAATTATTCGTACGTTTGGTTATACTTGAACTGCATATTATTTTAAAAAATGCGTCTACGTAGTTTTAAGGCCCGATACTTAGAGGAGGAAGGTACGTCAAATTAAAATTCTCTTAAGTTACAGTTCGGACGTTCAGTATATAATGAAGGTTAACGTAGGGAGTATTTTGGTAAAGGAGTACTACAATCTTTTCTAATATATTTTTCAAGAAATCAGTTAAATACCGCGAGTAAAACCGCACCTTACAACAGAAATTCAATCGTCGAGAACACAACGAACATTTAATTTTACACAGGCATCAAAGAGGAAGTCGGTATCTTTAGTATCCGTCACGAGCAATGAAATTGACACCTGAACTTTACAAGTTAACCACTTGAACTGTTCTCAAACTGTGTATTGTGGGTAAGCAGTTACAACAGTGCAAATTTAGCATTTAAGCTGTGGCAATATGTCGGCCGTATGACAAATTTCTGAAAAGGAGGTAACAGTTTGATCACAATCGAATATTCGATAATCTTTGTTCTTTCAATAAAGCGTTTCGTTCATGTGGAGAAGAATCCAGATCGATGATAGTTTGGATTGAAAACCTGACATAACTCAATTTATCACAACCCAGGCCCATTAGAATCAAGAAGTCCTTCGCATTGACGCCTTCCAGTGCGTGAACTTGCGATGTAAATACACTTCACTTATACATTCCGTCTATTATTCGTAGCAGTTTTCGTCCTTTCGGGAATTGGTGACTGTATTTGAAAAGCGCATTGAAACTGATGTAAATTTAAAAGTATCCTTTCCCGAGATTCGAACACCAAACACCACGCACCATAAGTTGTCATCTCATCAAACACGGAAATCGGAAGGGGAATAACTACACGTAGAAATTTTTCTAGGCAAAGTGATTTACTCATTCGACACGTAGTTAAATGTGTGAAGGAACTAATAGGCAGTTCCGGAATTATGAGCGGTCAGGACATACCTGAAAAAGAAAAAGAAGAAATGTCGGGTGATGGAAGTCGCAGCGTGAACGACCCAGTCGAGATGCGTCGCAGGCGACAATTATTCCCGTAGAGTCTGCCAGAGATGTCCCCTGCCGCAGCCTTCTTCTCGTAAAGTCTCTGAAGTGAAGTCCTCCGTTGAAGTATTCTTCGGCTAACAGGAGATGTGCCCCAGGCGTCCGCTTGGCTCCAAGCGACACAGGATGAAGGACGCCAGCCCAGGTTTGAATGAATAACAGTTCTGCTTTCTCATGACGAGCGCTGTCAAAAATGGAATCTATGGAGAAAATTCCCCTCGGAAGAAGGGTTGGAGGGGGGGAGGGGGAGCGAAAAAAAAAATGTAGGACGTCAGCAGCCAATCACGAAGCCGAGCGTGATTCGCCATCTCGAGACCACGTGCAAGTTTGCCCGTTGCTGGTTATTAAATTATATTTAGCACACGAGAAATGCACGAGATGTGGTGGAAGTTGGAAGGGGGGAAGCGGGGAGGAGGTGATTTCACAGCTAGGGTACGTGTGAAAGAGGACATGGAAGAGCGGGGAAGAGACTATGGGTCTAGGGAGGGACGGGGAGGGATGCAGCCCGAAGCCTCCCATGGTCCACACACACACACACACACACACACACACACACACACACACAAGGAAAGAATCTTTAAATGCGAGGAAACCAAAGTTTAAATAGTAAAAAGTTTTTAATGCATCGGTGTCCAACGAGAGAGAGTTTATCCACGTGCAGGGGAAATTCTCATCTGGAGTCGCCTCGACATTCTTCGGACGACGTCTAAGCATGGGAAGAAACGGTCTGTTGCAAGAACACTCAGAAACCTTTGACAATCCCCCATACCCCCTTCTCCCTAACAAGTCTGGAAGTCGGCAGTAAAAACACGACACCGTCAGGTCGGACTCATGTTCGGTTGCTGCGTTGCACGCCCATTGATTTCCTCATGTTGCCTGCATCCAGAAACAGCAGAGCTCGTTCAAAACTTCGTCCACCCCTTTCCAGACGTTGTTTAGTCTGTGCCCCGCGTCACTTTTGTCGTAATAACTCTTCAGTTATGGCTCTATTTAACTGTCCTTAATTTTCGGCGAGGGGTACCCGGACAGCACACAAAAGAACAAATCTCTCCCCTGCTAGAACCCGATACCTAAACGGCACCGAGAGAAATATTTCAGGAACACGACGGCGAAAACATCCGGTATTTTACAACGGAAGTGTTGTGTTACTGTGTTTCTCAAAAAAACGGCTTCAATTACTGGCGTGTAGAACCTATCGCGGCACCAACTCGAATAACGACGCTGTAAAGCGAAGGTACTCGTAAATTTAATGTGTTCCGCGGAAATATTTCCACTCGGATATTAAAAGCTAAATTCGACATCGTAGATGCTATTGGGGGTGGAAGGAGAGCTAGTTCTTACATCGTGTTTTGGCTGGTCGCCTCACGGCACTACGGTTTTGCAGAGCTGCAGTGGAAACGATTTTATTTTAAAACTGATCAATATTAAAAAAAAAAAAAAGTTACACGTATGCAAACAAGTATCAATTCCTCTGTTCTTCAATAAAGCTCTCAGGCCCTGATGCATACAGCCACTCAAACTTCTTCACTACACTCTATTATCGGTAATGTGTTATTTTCTATTAAGGTTGAAAATGGGTTGAACGGACGTACTCATAATACATTTCTTATGAAAAACTCAGGTACAGAACTGAAAATGTCGCGTGTATTTTCAACTCCGTCCTCGTGAGACACGAAAACATCGTCCACTGTCAACGGCACTGCAGGAAGTTCTACGTCCATTACCGTATGGAGGGGAACTTGCCAGGTGTCACCAGAGAAGACGGGGAAATTTCCGTGGTACGATGTAGGCGATTAGGCGTAAAGCCCGCTTTACACGAGGCATTGCAGTAAGCTGTGGCGCCTGTTTTTGGTGCATGTGGCCAAAGTATATATAGTTATTATTTAATTCCATTTTAGTATTCAAAACAAAGCTAATTAAAAGAGCATTTTAAAAATACTTATCTCCAATACCCGGGAAAAAATGTCGATTTCGATCAATATCGTTAAAATATATCGACAATTTATTTCAAAATTATTGTTGATATAATATCGTCACTTCGATACATCGAAATTTTTTTCAGTATCCCTAGTACAGACGTGCAGGGCCTTCCGGAATCTATCTCGCTGCTACTTATGAGACGATAATTCCTTACCAGGTGTCTCAAAGGACCATTTAACCAAAAACACTTTCTTCGCTTAGAGATTACTTAAATGTTTAAGAAGCAATGACATGTAATTTAACCATAAGCCTGTAAATCGTTAGAAGAAATATTATTACGTGCGTATAATTAATTCGTTTACATGCGTAGGTAAAGAAAATCAGTCCCCTTAAAAAAATAATACTAAGCGAAATGGTTTACTGCGTCTTTAGACCAAATGATTTTAGGTCTGAGTACCATTAAGGCATGGGTGTGTGCTGTTTGTCGTCTAAATATATTACAATCCATGTTTAAAACTTCGTCACAAAATCTGACTCCTCCATCAGCATGAAGCTGAGGCTTCAATAAGCAAAAAATAAACTAACCACTTCCCAGGAGAAATTTTACACTTTCTCTCTCGGCATTTTTTTATTTGTCCTCACAGCACATGCACATTTTTTTAAAACCGAAAATTAGTTTATTGTTTAAATTTTGGTCATGAAAGTCACATGACAGCTTGTGGTAACTGTTTATTGTATAAAGAGAAATTGAAAAATTATTCTAAAAAATTTTTCCTCAATAGGGCTGTACCGCGTGAAAATTAATAATTTTGAAAATATTAATATATTATACATTACAATCGTAGACACACGGTAACATACCATGTAATATCAATGTGTAAAATAATTAGTTACTTTAATACGAATGTTCCTAATTAGCAAATAATCTTTAAAAATGTAGGCCTATAATTATGGTAAAGCTATTATATGGCGTGGACCTAACGGAACGGAACATCAATCCTAAACCACAATAATTATTAGGCCTATATAATTGTTATTATTTATATCCCCTTCACTTCCCACGTGTTTTCAGTTATAAGCTGTTCACGATAAAATGAGCACTTTTGAAAGCCCTCCTTAAGATCTACTTGTATGCACGTTGTGTAATAATATTAATGTAAAATTAACATTGCCATGGGCCTCATCACTTTATTCATGTTTTGGTCAAGTGAAACTGTGAAATTATTAGAAAAGTAAGCATTTCATAAATTTGCTGGTTTTTACACATCTTATGCATTAAAAATCAAAAAACCGAAATAAATAATTTAAATTATCACAAATGGTTACCTAACACTTTTCATTCGACGTTAAGATATGGAACTACTTTTCATCTATCGTTACCAACTTTACCGGGCGCATGTCACTAAATGCGCTCGTTGAAGTATATGCAGACATAGACAGTGGATTTTTTCTAAAGTTTATTTCAAAATTGCTCACTCTATCGTGAACAGACTTAACAATGATTTTTTTTTAAATCGTTACTAAGTACAAACGTTTTCAAGTATTATTTTTTGAACTGAAATCAAATACTATACGACTGTCCAAAGGAACACGACTTCTTTAAAAGGGTAAGCGAGATAGAAGCGCTATTCACTTAATTCAGTGAGAGTCTGGGAGGCGTTCCAAAACGTTACTACTCTGCGAGTATACTTTTCTTTTTGGCTGTCCCAAAACCATTGAGTAAATGTTTTACTTGTGCTTGTCACTGCCCCAAAACAGCAGAATAATTAATCTGAACATCTTGCAAGAGTAAAAAAATTTACGCGCACAATTTCAGTGAATAACGAAGGGTAAACTAAAAATGGTGGAAGTTAAGTAGCTCCAAGTAAAATTGAAAGTAAACGTGTATATTCTGGTTATAGACACACACGAGAAAATTACAAATGGCCAGTGATAAAATCAATATTTTCATTTAAAAGTGAACTTGTATATAGGTTAAATTTTTAGATAAAAATGTTTACGATTAACTGAATAATAGTTATAACTATATATATGTATATGAACATATAAAGATAATTTTTTGTTGGAAAAAATGTAATTTGGAGAAAGTGATAAATATATTTTGGAATTTACACTGGTTGCTTAATCAGTACATATTTGTAAACACAGAATTCTATTTACATCATGCTCGTTCCAAAACCACGTTTACTCGTGTTTTCCTCAGCTGTTACTCTTGTTACTTTATTTACTCCACTCTCGGAGTAACGTTTTGAACGGCAACCTGTAGTGCCAGGAACCTCTTAGGCCAACCGTCGCACAGTCGTGTGTTCAGGTCGCATGCGTTACCCCACGAACCTCGGAAAAATATTAACGAAGCATTTCTTAGCATGTTTAAAACTAACGGAGTGAGTGGAGAGATTAGGGACGGCTCTTAACATCGAGGTCTTGAGAGCCGATGAGCGTGAAGCGAGGTGAGTATGGAGCAGCGGCGAAATGGGGAGGGGGAGGGGGGACGGGAGATCCCTGATAAAACCCGCCAACCAGCGACTTCGTCCGGCACGATTATGAAATGCAGAAATCCGGGGGCAATACTGCCAGGGATCTAACCCCGTTCACCTTGGTGATTAAAACAAACGGATCCTTGGATTTACAAACGATTGGAATACTCATGTGAACTTCGGAACTGAATTTGAATAATTTATAAATTATAATCAAAATTATAATTATGCGTGGTTTCTTTGCAGAACGTCAAACATAATTTTATGTTGACACCAAAAAAAATATATTTTAGAATATACAAGATGATGATATAAGAATTCATTTACATTATTTCGCAAGTACAATAATGTATTTCATCCACGTGTCTCGTAACGTCAGGAGACACAGGGCAAATGATATAGACATACACGCTATCTGAGAGATGAGATTTCGATTAGTTTCAGCACTGTAAGAAATAATAAAGCTTATAGATTGAAGAAATTTTCCACTTTCGAGTTTTGTTAGTTTTAGGTAATTTTTTACATAACGTAATTACTTATAAGCCTTACAAATGGGGGAAAAAAATTCCCCCAGCAAATGTGGAAATATTATCTTTGCCCAAAAGTTAAGCACTACCATAGACAATATAGAATTTTGTTCCCAAAAATACTTTATACTTTTTTTTCCCGGAAAAACTTTTCTGCTCATGTTTTTTTATCCCTACTCTTTGTATTTTGCCGTACTTATCACATGTAGCACGCGGACTGTGAGTGAGATTTATAGTTTCAAAATAGGAAGTGTAGCGAATAACATCATGTGTCGATAAGATATTATTCTTTGACTCCTATTGTTTGCTGGTCAAATGATAACCACTGTCGGTTGACATTTTTATTTTATAAGTAAATGTGTGGGTAAAATAAAACGGTTGGTGGAGAGGGTGAACATTTTAGAGACTGTATTAAGTGCCTTTGCCTCAAAATTTACGAAAACCCGAGTTTATTGTTTACCCATAACTAAAACATATAATATGTGGACTTATCGTCGTCAGGTTTATACTTAACATTATAAAGACAAATAACTAAAACAAAGTTTTGAAATTTTAAATCAGAGAGGCTGAAGTAGTCTTGGATTTATCATTCTTGAGATACATCGTTTACTTCACATTAATTTGCCATAGTGTGTCTGGTAGCAGTTGCACCTAGTCTTCTTTATATATAAAAACCTTTGTGCGTGACTAAACCGCATCTTCACTGACAAACCACTGGACCAATCGAGACCATATTCACACCATATGTTATTGACGAGGCGAGTACGGTTTTTTAGTTATGATTCATTCCGATAGGTGACGTTGGAGTATGACTTCTATATTTATGGGCCGATTTTGGTCATACTTGAAGGAAATGTTTGTTGATCTAAAAGAAATTGTTTTATTGTGCTTTGCATTCGGTAAGTTAGGCTAAGAATTGAAAGGGAATCCCAAATATAGAATTTACATATTCTTTTTATTGATCTAAATGAGAAAAATGCCATGAATACAAAGGTCAAACATCGGCCGACGTACCCGACGTAATAGAGAGGACACATTGAGAAGGCAAAATAGAACGTGAACATGCGCTGCACAAACTGAAGAGGCACGAACACAAAATCGAGAAGCACACAGCACGATCATAATAGAAGCCCGTGCACGCTATACGGATACTAATAGACAATTATACGCAGAAAAAAGACAGTTAAAAACAAACAAGACAAATATCGATCATACAACGCTTTACAATATCCACTTACAGTCTGGGAAGGAGAAGAATGGATATCCTATCAATTATAAACGAATAAATACAAAAACAGATGCTGAAAATGAAAAAAAAAAATATTAGTTGTATGAACTACTATGCGTATAGAATAATTACACATGAGTTTTGTCATTGTGCAAAAAAAAAAAACATTATCTTTAAGAAACACAATATACATGACATTTGCGCTTAATTTACTATGGCACAAAATGCATATACAATTTAATCATGGATTTTAAATTTTTTAAAAAAGAGGAGGAACAACATTCGCCGGGATCAGCTAGTTTAGTATATTTCCTTGCTGAGTCATATGTTCAGAAGGAAAGTTAGAGCCAAAGGCATTCGTAAGATTCCTAAAGCAGAAAAATATTGAAATCGAATTTAAACATCAAAATATTATATATATATATATATATATATATATGTGATGATTTTAGACTAAACAGTTTACTGACTCAACGGGTTAAGGAATTGCCATGATCTATTTCCACAGACTGCACTAACGTTGCCATGAAATGGGGACGCGGACAAATATTTCCCTAAAATTATTCCCAATGTACAGCCAGCTGACATTGAACCCGCTACCTCCTGAAATGCTGGTCAGAACTTCACACACACACACACACACTCTCTCTCTCGCTCTCTCTCTCCCTCTATTTAAATAATAATGTTTGAAGGACTTTTGTGTGAGATCAGGTTTGGCCATATGGTTACTGATCGTGTTATATTGGTGTATTCTACATTCCATAGAACAAATCTCGAACGGGAACCTGAGAGGCTATATATGGGAATGGACTATTGTTCAGTACAAGCTGAGAAAACAACACACACACACATGTAGGCTATGTGTATAAATATACATATGTATATATATATAAATATTACGGTAAACTAATTTATTTTGATAATTCTGTTTGTGATCTGATTATAAGGAACGTATTCATTCACCTTATATAAAATAAGAATTGTCATCTGGCTGCTCACTTTATTCATACGTAGGTTAAGTAAACACTATGGAATCATTAGGAAAAATAAATAATTCACAGTTTTGGTCATTCTTAAACTTTTATGCATTGAAATAAAATATAAAATAAAATAAATAATTTTAGTACTCACAATATGTATACGTACCTAACTCTTTGAAACCCAGGTTAAGACATAGAACTACTTTCGCTCCGGCGTTACCATCTTTCCTGGGCGCATATTAATCAGTGTGCCCGTTAAAATACGTAGAAGTAGGTACAGTGACATTTAAAAAAAATCCATTTCAAAAGTACTCAACCGCGAACAGCTTATAACTTGGGGCCTCGGAAAGACGGGATCCTAAGAAAGGGATTATTTTTCTTATAAAGATAATCAGTAAAGTAACAGAGGAATGGATTTAACGGCTGTTCACGATAAAGTGAACAGTATTGAAATCAACCTTAGAAAAAAATCACTGCTCATGTCTGCATATATTTCAACAGGTACATTTAGTGACATACGCCCGGTAAAGTTGGTAACGATAGATGGAAAGTAGTTTCATATCTTAACGTCGAAAAAAAAGACTAGGTGACCATTTGTGATAATTTTAATTATTTATTTAGCTTTCTGTTTTTTTTTTTACGCATCTGAGTGTAAAAATGAGCAGATTAGTGAAATATTAACTTTTATAATAATTTTAGAGTTTCACTTGGCCGACGCACGAATAAAGTGATGAGGCCTATGGCAATGATAATTTTTCATAAGGCAGAAGAATACACTATGTGCATACAAGTAGATCTAAAGTAGGGCTTTCAAAATAGCTCATTTTACCGTGAACAGTCTATACCAGGATTGAACCCACATCAGCCTCCTCCGGAGGAACAGAACGCTTCTTGGAGGCCCCGTTAATCCCTGACTGCACACCTCCCCGTCCCTTGGTTCGGAGTCCTGTTCACTTTTCTCACCCATTCCTTTCAAGCGTCGTTACAGTCCGCTGCTCGTTGGATCCCGTTGTGCACTGGAAGTTAGGCGTTTCGTTTCGGGATTCTGAGCTCCTCGCGAAATGTCGTAGTGTAAGCCGGACACTATTTTTTTCTTTATTACCTCACTAATGGAAATTTTTTTCTTTTCGATGTTTGTAAATCTGCCTGTTGTCTCCTTCATGGGTAAATGCTGTTCACATTAAAGTGAGCACGTTTGAAAAAAAAATCGCTGCCCTTTAACTGCATATATGCTGCCGAACACCCAGGCATGCAGGTAAACATTTGAATTGGCATCAATTAAAAAAAATTGTTCCAAGTCTTCACGTTCTACTCCGAGGGTAATGTTTAAAATACTGGCAAAAAAATCGCGTTTTTCTGCTTTACGCGAATTAGAGTACGAGCTGGCATATCAGTACCACATTTACGTTCCCGACAATAACATTTCTTCAATTGACTGGCGTATGAAGAAAGCCACAAGGCTCAAGCCAACGTTCATTTTACGTATGGTGAAAGGATACAAACAAAGGCGAGAAGTAGATATTAAGAAAGGCTTTCATAAACACTCAATTAAAAATCTATACGAGATGTTAATGTGAGTAACAACGAGGAGGATAACCTGGTAAACTTTCCTTCTATAGTCCATCTCAGTTATTTGCAACTTTTCTGAAACCTGCTAAAGTTCTACTTCCAGGATATCCTTCCGCCTCATTCAAACAAAGTTTAGCCAACTATTGAAAACTGCATCATAGCGACAACGCACCGCATACGTACTCACTCGGCGTAATAATATTTTGCATGCGATCTGTTTCTTGCTAGGCATTACCAACACGCATATATTCTATATGTTTTTTATTCACGAAAATTAGAAATGAAAATGTTATAATTTAAAGATAGAATATAAGTCAAAGTTCTTTTTAACAAACAGTAAGGTACATTTATGTTAAAAAGAGTATAAAACTTTGGTGATATATGGAATATTTTGGAAAATGCAAAAAAAACGTCATACATAGAGTGAATTTTTGAAGGTTTAATTTTAAAAGTTTGAAGAAACAGTAAATACATAATCTATAGACTATAACTGAGAGATTTAATCAGTATACTCGCCACACCGTAGTTGTCTCTCCAATTAACATCTCGCTTCACGTCTGATCTCAGGCTCTAATATGTGCCAGCTTCATCACATGCAGCCGATCTCTGTAACGTTATTGGCGAGGACAAGATCTTAGAGCGCAAGACGTCTTGGGTTGGAGTCTAAGGTATGACAGGATGTACGTGACCATTTTAATTGTTTTTTTTATCATAAGTCTAGTTTTTATAGGCCCCCTTCCTCTGATTAGTCAACAGGCATAAAGTGAAACCATTAAAAAGCAATACTGAAAAGTATGATCTCGATCAAGATGTTGATACTTCCACAGGCATAAATGACATGCTTTGCACTTTATTCGTATTTCATAAATACACTATTATAATTAAAATTATATTATTAGAACCTTTACAATATGTAATCTAACCCAAAGCTGTCACAGACCATCAGTTCGTATATGAAACTTGTAACCAAAGCAACATGCGTGTTAAATATGCGAATGCTATGTAAGTACCGTAATCACGTTACACACATTTATTTTGTCTAATACTTTTGTAGAGTTTATGTTATTTAAAATAATTCGTTTTAATATCTCAACTATTTTGGCGCTTCGAAATGTTAGTGTATGTGATTTGTTGATTAAATTTAATTTTCAGAGAAAAATTGTGTAGTCTACTTTAATGCACAACTTTTGTTTTTTTTTGTAATGGATACGTATCTGCTTAATATTTTTAGCTGAAGTGCATTACGCTTGTTAGCACAACTGAGTAACACGTTTATATATGAATTTTTATGTGGCTGCAACTTTGGATTTGACCTCTCATTTCAGGAAGTTACCAATCAACAATTTTGTAAGCATACATCGACAAGAGATAACATTTTGGATCATCGTAGTAGTTCAACAATTCAGCAAGCATTTCTGTAAAGAAAAACATAACAAATCTGTATTTTACATGCATAGAAAATTTTTTTGTACCGAAACAGTAAAATTGTACCAAAAATTTCAAGCAATTAAAATTGCTACGAATTTCGTTTTTACAATCTATCCAATTTGGTGCAGCATGCTGATTTTTGAGCTCCATCATACGTAGTAACATGTTAAGGAGTGGCAGTTAAAGCGATTCAGTTTTTTTGGGATATTCCAAAGGATGGAAAGAGCAGCATGCATGTAATTCTATGTTAAACAAATTTCTTTTGCAGATAATTTGCGCCGAAGAGAATCAGTTTCACCCTGCGTATAAAAAATAAAGATTGGTTGATTTACTACCCTGACTTACATTCCTTGTATTTTAATTCTTTGAGAAAATTCACTGATTAACATTAGTATTTTGTTCCTTTAGTACACTTTTGTTAAAGGTAATAAAGTTTGGTTTGGTTTATATTTTTAAGAAAATTATGAACGCAGTGGAATTAAGACATGACAACAACAAATAAATGTAAAATATTTCTTCTTGGATTGTCTATAAACATCATTAGTTAAGGTTGGTTGCCTGCCCTGGTAACGTGAATACATAAGATTTTGTACGTGATATTTCTAAGACTACAAAAGCTGGCTCCAGCTGCACTGAGTTTAATACACCTTATCGTGGTGCGAGCTCAGTGCAAATTGAGTTTTCAATTTAATTTTTTATATAGTATGCAGGTCTTCGAGGTACAATACTTTTAATATATTAGTGACGGTAATCAGAGTGGCGAAGGCTCATATAACCACGTGGTGTAAAATGGATTTTAAAATGTCAAATAACCGTACGTGAGGAAAGACTCAAATTCAGGACGATGTTGTTCTGTACTTATTACAGAACTCTTCGCCACTGCATATTAAATTATCATTACTTTTACTCTCTATATATGAGCATTGCATTAAAGATACAAAATGTTTTTATCGTAACATATTACGCCACAGCAACTTTATTGGACAAATATAATTTCTATTGCTGTGTTTTATTTAAAAATTCAGAAACTCTTCTTTTGGACCCAATGAATTATTTATATTTTCTGAAAATTGGCTCACGATTTATGAAACCTGAAGAGACAAATACTTCAGTGCCATGTGTGTAAACCATGCACATATTTGTAAAGCAACGTCATCAAATATCCGTTCCACACATTTCCTTTGTCTAAGACTTTTGTAGAGTTTATGATGAAGAAAATAATTAATTTGAATGTCTTAAAATTTTTTTCATACTTAGAATTATTAGGCTAGTTATAAAGTATGTGATTTATGGATATATTTGCTCAGTGTTTAAGCTAAAGGGCGTTACATATTTTAGCACAGACAAGTAAAGCCATTATATATGAATTCTTATGCGGCTGCATCTTTGGACTTGATCTCTCTTGGGAAAGTTACAAAGAAACAATTTTGTAAGCATACATCGACAAGAGCGAACATTTATGACTATCACAGATGTTCAGCATTTTGACCCATTTTTTTTTTTTAATGCGCTATTGTTCATATACAAGAGCCAACAGAGGAATATGTCTTAAATCTATTTTCGGTCAAACTAAGGACTAATATTTGGGTCCCTTTTGCGTATGAAGGCCATATATGTAACAGAGGTTTACGATTCATTTTTCATGTGCAGGGTGGAGTTTTCTCACGAAATTCTTAATTAATATGCTGTTCTCTAACCACTTTTCAAACCAACCTCTATAAATTTTTATCAGCACTACCTGTATGTATACTTTAACGGGCACATTGGGTGGTATGCACCCAGTAAAGTTGTCAACGACTTATGAAAAATAGTTCTAGTATTAAAATTGTTTCAAAGTGTCAGGTAGATACATGAGAATACTGAAACATCGAGGTCTTGAGAGCCGACGAGGGTTATTGAGGTGAGCGTGGAGCAGCGCCGGAATGAAAGGGCGGAGGAAACTGGAGATCCCGAGAAAACCCGCCGATCAACGACATCGTCCGGCACGATTCCAACATGCGAAAATCCGCAGTGACCCGGCCGGGGAATGAACCCGAATCGCCTCGGTGAGAGACGAGCAGGTTAACCTCTCAGCCACCGTGGCCCCTAGTTTGATGCTGAAAAAGAGAGGAAGTGAGGTTAGGTCTTGACTGTCAACAGTAAAGTAAGCACGTTTAAGGCCCTGCTAAAATTTTCCTTTCAGCTAATTTCTATCTTGCCAACACATTTGAATATAAATATTCGTATGTGGCTAATGAACACATTGTATACATTTCCCCCGACTCTCAAATGTCCACGTCTGAGGCAGCAATAAGATTTATCTGTTAGTGGTTGGTGCCTGTTGGGAGGGCCTTAAAAATTGCTCAGTTTACTGTGAATAGCCTATAACTCTAGAGGCTGGAGAGTGAAAACTGACGTCAAGTGGTGGTGGTTATGGAGTTTTGGCTGCAGTCTCGCGGGATACAGAACTACTTCACTTCAGACATGTCCAGCATTGCACGCGGATATACTGGCTTCGAACTTCGGAACGACATCTCTCTATGTCACACTCTAATTAGCTGCTATGAAATAAATAAACAGTACGATATACTGTTACAATAAAAATAAGGTAAGCTGTGCTAAATTAATTAAATACTCAACATAAATGAGTGGTGAAGTGATTATCAATAATCAATCAATATTAGCAATAGAAGCGTGTTTTCGAGGTGAGGATATCCTCTTGTTTGCACTCAGTAGGTGTAACCTTTGAAACAAGTTCCTTTCTCAAATATGTTCAAACATGGCCGCCGAACGAATTTACACCTTTAGACCACTCGAGTATCTGCAGCCTTAGATGCACAGTTGTCCCAGAGCAGGTGCACGCCTGAAGTCAAGAGTTCGAGGTCCGTTTGAATCGAGAGAATTTTCTGACCCAGTCAAGTAGCCGATGGGAATTTTTTTTATCACAAACCAGGTTATCTAGAGGGCAAAACAATAAGGCAAGGAAATAGTGTGAACTAAGTTTCGGGTTGCATTTTTTTCCGGAATAATAAATACGCCCTTGCATATTTTGTAAGAATCAATCTTCCTGAATAGCGAGGATTTTGGCATAAAACATGCGAGTTTCTCGACAGTGCTGCTGTTAATACAAAAAAGAACGTGAATGAAGGCCGTGCTCAAAATTGTAAACAGTAATTTTCTCAGTACCATCATAGTCACTTTATGGTTAGATAGGGATTTGAGCTGGAAAATTTTCTTACGTCCATCTTTTTATCTAGTCACGGCCCCGAAAATTGTAACTAATTTGTGGTGCCAATTTCTGGTTATATTTGAAGCCCAGATATTACACTGGTGGGGACATACGACAACATATTTTGCTTAACCTCAAACTATAAAAATATTTCAGAATAATGACCACTCATGAATCGCGAAAATAAAATTTATAACCTCTCTCTGGATAGAAAATAATGGTGGAGGGAGGGGGAATTGGAAAGTCATTCCCGCTTTTCCAAGTCCAATAGCATAATTGTTTCATTTTGGTGCTGGTTCTATTCTCGAGCCAGAATAAACAATCCAATATTTCCATGCAATCACAATTACAAGTTAAGTATTTTTAGTAGCACTTCTACAGCCTCAAGAAAATTTGTTAGTTGGGGAATGGAACTTCCAGCTCTTTCGAATAACTTCCCCTGAAAATGGTTCAGACTGTACACATATTTTAGGTTTGTTTATTAAGGATACTCTGAAGATACTTTGATTATATATTATTACAATTCTTTTTCACAGCAGAGAGACCGGATGGCTAGCCTGATGAAGAGATGCATAAGTGAAAACTTGTTTTACTTGAAAGTCCATCCAGACTGGATGTTGTACAACTAAATAATAATATGAATGACCCTCCGATATCTTCAACACCCTGCCATGATTCTACTGAGAAAATTAAAATTAATCAGATCATTGCTGAGAAGAACATTCAGCATGGCATAGTACTTATCTACGTGACTATGTGGTAATTCCTTGTTTTAATTAAAAACGTTATAACTTTAGACTAATACTAGATCTTCGAAAGACAACCTGTGTCTGTATGCTTCAACTACGTGAACACGGACCCAGATCAAAAATGGGATTACATACAAAAAATGTTGATGCCACAGAAGCTATTAATTGTTTGCGAAGTTTGGCTGCTATAATAACAAAAATCTAAGCTATGAAGAAGTTTGGTGCTTGTGTAATGAATCTGGACGATGTGATAGACCTCAGCAACTCTTTGTCAACATTTGAAAACATATGACCCAAGTTTTGTATCATTTTAGAAAGGAACTCTAAACTTAAAACCTGTAAAATATACATTTTACTATAAATAATAAGAATAAATTCATAAGTCATCCAACAGAAAATTTCATTCCATTCAATTTGAAAACTTTCGCTGTTCATGAATATTTTATTAATGAAACTGCTGTAATTACCATTGCTAAAAGCAACGCAAATTATTCTCGTAAAAAAATTAACTTTGAGGTAGGTGGCTAAAATATGTAATTTTCTTTAATTAACTGGTACAAGGACTAGAATTTCCTTAACCTGGTATAATTCCACTGAAAATTTATTTCTAAACTTTTCACATATTTAAACTCTTTGCTAAAACATTTGAAGAAACCAACCTTGTAGTTGATAAGATGCGGGAAATGATCTTCAGATTCTCACGAAATAAGTTGATTCTTCCCCCATTTAATTAATTGTTAAAACACCCAACCTATTGAAACACACGCCGATGCCAGATTTCTGGGTGTAAGCAACATTACGCGCAAAGATATTTTCGGGGCGCTTCATTCGGTAGCCTATACCAGACAAATCCTAATTTCAGCATAGACCAGGTATTCCACAAAATGACTATCTACAAGAATCTTGGGGCCTGTTAGCGTGGAGTACACTTCGACAACTCAAAATACGTTATTTTTAGCAGGAAAATGCATATCATGTAGAAATTTTGAAAATGAACGCTGTGACTATGGGAACATTGAATGAGAGGAAAATACCCTGGAGTTGCAGGTATTAATTTTATACAAAACGGGTTTTCTATAAATGCAACAACATGATGCTACTTTGTACCTAATTGAATATGTTGAAAAACTATTGAAAGTGTTGGCTTACTCGAAATTACCTTGTAAAGCAAAAAAGGTTTAATTCGTCATAATATTTATCTACAGACAATAGAGAATCAGAACTTCCTATTGTTTATGAAAACTGCAATGCAAATGTTCTTATTTATTGCCATGATCATTCTTTGAATGGCATCTTGGCGTGGCAACGACCACCATTAGATTTAAATGCAATTGTTATTGGTTAATCATACTGCGAGAGTTATTGTGGCCATTGATCATGCAACGCTTTTATTTAGGGCAAAATTGGTCTGTGATGACACTTTTGAAAAACTACAGATGTAGTTTTGGAAGATTATTTCTTGAAGAATAAGGGGGTAAGTTTATTTGCGACAGCCATCGATCATGCCACTACGTGGAGTGGCTAGGGCATTTCCCCACGGAAATTCTTTGGAAGTGGTCGCGTTTATATTGTACCCTGTGATTCGTTGTGGTCCTGTTTCTAGCTACACCAGTGTCAGTAAGAGAAATGTAAGCAAGTCAGATTTTAAGGCATTGCTGCATATCACAGGTGCTGTAGATATCACGACGACTGGTTTCTATTGCCATCGTGGTAGAGCATCTTCCTGAGGCACTGACAACAAAGTTGTCATCGAACGTTCAGATAAACTGTTAGGCATATATTCCTATAATCAATTTTGCTCACGAAAATTTCACAAGTTCACTTTGCTTATTCGAGTCTGTAACAGTAAGATTGTTATTATTTCAGAGGTAATTACGATCTACTGTTTCCTGTAGCACCAGTGCGTAAACAATATACAAAGGAGGTATGAGGTTACGAGAGAAAATTCTACCACAGAGGCACTGTGGT
Source organism: Dryococelus australis (assembly GCA_029891345.1). Classification (NCBI taxonomy): domain Eukaryota; kingdom Metazoa; phylum Arthropoda; class Insecta; order Phasmatodea; family Phasmatidae; genus Dryococelus; species Dryococelus australis. The sequence goes on along the minus strand of CM056995.1, from coordinate 47,964,894 downwards.
AGAATATTTACCAATAAGTTTAACTGAATACCACGGTAAGATAACCTATTGCTGTAGAAGCTTATTCACCATCGGTATTGGTCATTCCCATATGAAACCGATATCGGTGACCGTCTAAAAACGATGCAAGTTCTAAAAGTGTTTAAACTGCGACTAAAGGTAAAAACCATTCCAATCATAGTTACTATTTTTATAGAGTCAAATATCTGGTAGGCAGCTGCAGAGTTTTTCTTTTAAATTGTTTTTGAACTCACAGATATTTTTTAAAAAATGCATACGTTTTTCTGAAACTATTGGTGTTTGGGTAAAATAATATCTGCGTAGTCGAGGTTTATCAATTTTAATAAGATGTCCCGCCCACGGAAAAATTAATCGAAAAGTTAGTGATTCTCTACTCTGTGTTGATGTTCAAAATATCTACAGTTGTAGAGTTGATAATTTTTGTATTCTATGACAACTGTCAGGTATGGCACATAAAACAGATTGTTTTTGCGAAAGTTTAATACGGCAAATAAGGTCGTAATTAATGAAACGCCTAATTCTAGCAAAAAAAATATGACTTAAATTACTCGCAGTGTGCACAGTGATTATGTGACAACGTGACCATTGCGAGACAAGAGAATGAGGTAATATCGGACAGTAAATTTTAATCGGCAGACATTTTAGTTTGCCAGTGTTCCAAGTCTGTTAAGTGCAATAAATAAAACCACATTACACTCTTTTAAAAATTGTGGTAATTTTAAAATTGTAACTGCTTTTCTCAAAAACTTTTATAAACGAGTAATTTCTATATTCTTAGTCCGACATCAAATATTTATCTGTATTATCGGTGTTTACTGTAAGCTGTACACTCTAAATCTAAATCAGTGAGATTTACAATGTTTCAATCAGTCAGACGTATCTGACTGATTCAACAATTACTTCAGTGAATTTAACTGATGAATTAGTGAAAAAAAAATGCCAGATTTCCTTCATTTATTGATTCAGTGACATTTTCCACTATTCATCAGTATTTGTTGTCACTTTTTACTCAGTGGTTTATTTTTGACTGATGGATCAGTTAAACAGCGTGTAAACATGGCCGTCAAACAACGTTAAAAATGCCCGTTAAATAGCGTGTATTAAGTTAAATAACAACGAATAAACTAATAAAATTAATACAAAATACTTTCTAAAATGTGTTTCGTCTTAAAACGCCATTTTATGAAGTCATAGGAACACACAGACTATCATTCCGTTTTTACGTCTTTCATCTCGTTTTCATGTAATCGTTAAATAGCTCTATTTGAAGTTTAAATACTGCATATAATGTGATTAAGAGAGAGCACTCATATATACTATTCGTTGTAACAATTATAACGGTATCAAGTAAACCAAAAATAAAAAAAAGTGGGAGCATACAATACAAATCTTCACGATTTCGCGGCGAAACTGTTATATATATATGTATATATATATATATATATATATATATATATATATATATATATATATATATATATATATATATATATATATATATATATATATATATATATATATATATATATATATATATATATATATATATATATATATACACACATATATATAACAGTTTCGCCCCGAAATCGTGAAGATTTGTATTGTATGTATATATATATATATATATATATGTGTGTGTGTGTGTGTGTGTGTGTGTGTGTGTATTCAGACCCTTGCAACGCACCTGACTCAAGGACGTAGCAAGGCTGGAAGTACTCCAATCCCAGAAAAATCATGTACATCAAAAATAACAATGGCAAAAAATTGTCAGCAAGTAGAATTCATTGAGCAGGGCAGGAGTAGCAGATATATCTGTAAAGTTCAAAACATGAAGTATGGAAAAAGTATATTTTATTATTTATTTCGTTTGTTTTATCAACCATAGCATTATTGGAATAAGTCCCCATATGCAAAATTTTATATGTGCGTATAAATATATTTACAGAAAAATATTCTAGAAAAATACTCACAATAATTTGCTGCCACAATTCAGCTATATTCATACTACTTTCTCAGTTACTAGCAAATGCAGGTACAGGTAATTCCTAAAATAACCAACCAGTTTAAAATATCTGGTTAGAATGCCGGCAAAAGCTAAATTCTACTAAAAACATTCTGAAAGTCCAACATTTTTGGCTTGACAATATTTAAGTTCTGGCTATCAGGCAGTCCAAAGGCCATGATAAAATACAATCCTTTATTTTACCAGTGTAATTTCAACATGGAATTTATATGATATATTTTTTATGTGACATGTATTTCTCTGGCTAACCGACCATCGAAAGGCCATGCTAAGAATATTTGGACTTTAACTTATTTCTCTTGGCGAATCTATAAATGTGTCAGGCAACAACCCATTATGCCATTCCACCTTGCAAATAATTTCTAAACAGTTTATATCACAATCAAATTTACAATTTATCTCTCACGTTTTCTAAAAAATGGTGACAGTAAAAGCATTTTTAAAATATTAAAATTCCAGGCTGAATGATCTTGCCTGCCGTTCATAAATTATATCTCACAAAACAATAATTTCTCCTTGCGTCCAACTGACCAAAGCAATTGCTCGCGAATGGCGAGCCTTAACTTCCGAGGAGAAATCCCTATTTGAAAAACTTCAAATTCCTGCACCGTCTCGGTGCAGGAATTTGAGGTTGTTCTTAGAAAACATTCTGAGAACTATAAGTCGTCTTCTCAGATTTTAAACTAGAGTCATATTTGCAATAACATAAGTACTTGAAAAATTCTCGCCCTTTCAGGCACCTAGCCTTGCGTCAAAGTGATGCCATGACATTTTCTCGTTTGGAGAGCCTAACATTTTCAAGAGACATATTTTTACCGTTACATAACTTAATGGATGCTCTCTCAAAGCCGAATATCTTACCTCGAACAAACATTTGCACACAGTATTTTTACGATTTTTACCTAATTAACTGTTAGAGGAGTGAACACAATTCAATCCCCAATAACAGGACATTATAAATAATTTTTAAATGAATCCTTCAATAGGGGCGTAATTGCCCAAAAAAAAAAAAAGGAGAAAACATCGTTTTCACTTGGTAGGGAGGTGTTACAAAGTTCAATAAGCTGTAGAGGGATTTTCAATGGAACGTCCAATCCCAGCCGTTTTCTTTTAAAATGTCCAAATAAGGGAGACATTGCGTCACACGACGACGGAAAGAACGTCAGTTCAAACAGCGCGCTAGCTAGTGCGCTCGTGACGTCACAACCGCCGGCTGGCGGGGAAGGCAACACTAGCGCTCCACGCCCCACGTATGCGGAAACTGGTACTAACACCCTCAGTTATTACCGGAACCATGATCAGACATGTTGCGTCGACGCAGGGGATGCATTAATTATTACAAAGTTCCAAGAAAAAGTTTTTCCTAGCTGCGCCGGGCCACGCCAACATCAACGTGCAGCTAACAGGTTTGCAAAAATGCAATTTGTAAGTAAATTCACCAAGTCCATTTTATATTTTTGTACATTTTTCACTTCCAGTACTTTTCCGTGCGTGCAGGAAAACTAACTTCGTACGTTGCCGAGTTGGTCAGTTTGAATAGGGGCGGACAGGAGACAACGAATTCACGTAGTTTTTAATACAGTTGTCTCAATATATATTCCTCTCATTGCTGCAACTTAGTTTGGCGTGATAAGCGTAAATGGTAAGATAACGGCCTCGAGTAGAAAGAGATGGGCGTTCAATCGCGGCCGTCTTCGGTAATATTTTTAATTTTTTAAATTACAGTAAATTGCACAATATAAATATTGAACTACCGTAAATATGTTTGCTTCACGTAATTATTTGGCTACATTTAATAAAAACAATATTTAATTCGCCACTGTAGTCGGTCTTCACTTATTGAATCAGTGAAATAATTTCACGTCACTAATTCCATCAGTGAAATTTTTTCTCTGAAACAATTGGTGGTTTTCCACTGATTCCAAGTGGAGCCATTTCCACTAACTCAAATCGTTTATTTTCACTGCGAATCGGTGAATTCCTACTGATTCTAATTTATAGTGCACAAACAAACACATTTCTTAGTAGATCACTATAGCTTGCCTAAATGGAAGTCACGCAACTTATCGTATTGTTTGGTGATATCTGATGCGGGAGGCAAGGTTGAAGTGTCCTGTAAAGGTTTGGCTATTTATTTATAAAATTTCACGCTTGCTTTTTCGTTAAAGTATTTAGTTCTGTGGGTTTTGAGGAGTGCCAATCGTAAAAATAACTTAAGAAGGTGAAGTAGTGGTCAGGGAGGTGTCATGAAGTACAAAGTAACCGCCAGTGCGCAAAAGGTTACAAAGAGTTTAATAAATGTTTCCAATCACAGTAATCTTTGTAATTCAATGCAATATGGTTTAAAATAAATTAATTCATCTAGTATGTCTGTAGGCTGCGTGGCTTATCCCGTTGGTCTCCTGGTCTGGTGCTGGAGTTGAGGTTTGAACAGTAAACTCCGGCTCAACAGCTCGTAGTGAGCCAAAGTGGGTTGCATACTCTCACTCCATCCATACCTAACTCACTAAGTTTACCAAAAGTGACAGACGTGCATGCATTCCACTAACATGGGTGGCTCTCCTCTCATTTACATTATTATTATTTTAAAAATGTAGAACAGTGCTTATATTCAAAATCATGAAACATGTTTTACGTTTACCACTAGGTTTCCTGTGGTTTTAACACAAGCCTGAGCATCCGGTTATTGGCGCCTTAACCTGTAAAAAAGTAGTTATAAAAATGAACCAACAAAATTCTCAGCAGACATTCCTATCTATTGTTCTGAAGTTACATCATTATTATCTTACTTGCATATACTAAAATAAACAAACTGAATCTCCTGCATCCTTTCTACGAAGTGTTGTAAGCAAAATTAACCACAAAACTGTACTGTAATTTTTGTCTTTGTGAATTGCTGTGATGTTCTCGTACCCGTTTGGGGAGCGTCATTCACTGATATTATAAACAGACTATTTTTGTTTAAGAGAAGCACGTTACGCAAATCATTCTGATGTATGTGAGGTAAAAAGTCCACAGCGACGTTTTCATCTAGATGGCTTCATAGCTTAATCAACGCCGACCTATGTGGCGCAGTTGTTCGCACGGCAGCTTGAGGGACGAGAAGTTATTGTGTTTGAGTCCCAGATAAGGCAAGGGTGTCAATTTGTATTTCTCCTACTAGTACTGCCTGTGCTACCGTGCATAATGAACTGTCACCGAAAGCCCGAAAGTGTTTATCTTGCTGGGAGAGGAGGCGAAAGAGAAAACTGTCTAACCATCTATATGCCTCTTCCAACCGGTTGATTAACATGGTGGTCTCCACTGCTGGGCAACCCTTCGTTCCTCTATGATGACAAGTGTAAGTAAGTGACGATTACGTAACGTTGCAGCCCACTGTAGTGAACTTCCAAGACACTTCTTAAGATTGTGAACGCATCCCAGAAAGCATCACTTTACGCTGTGGTTTATAATCCTTCGTATCTCAATGTCTCCTTGTTCGCTTACTCGTTGTTACGTTCCTTACTTACAAGAAGTGAAATGACTAGTTCTTATTTGTTGTTTGCACCACTATTACATTTTTTTTGGTATTCGAATTTCATTAAAATATAACATTTTAATAAACAGGCAGATTTTTCTGTTGATTTAACAATGTATATTTTGTGGTAAATGTTTACAAAAGACTAGACTTCTGCTCGCAGGATTCCTCCAAAATATGTTTGTAACAAGTTTTGATGCAAGGACTTTTCTAGTATCCACATGATGATTCTCCACACAACGTGTTAAAATAAGTTATACTTTTTGCCTTAGATATGACGCTGTTTCAACTTTGTTCCAGCATAATAGTACGAGGGTCTGTTTCATCTGGACTGAGAGAGGAACATAGAAGAGATTCATGAGACAAGAGGAATGCTGTGTTGTGCTGCTGGTTGTCACGTCCCAAGAGACAGCTCTGTTCAACCCAAGACAGCTCAAGACAAACCAATCTCCTATTTTTCAGCTAAATCGTCGTTTCCTTAGAAAAAGTATTTGTTCATGCTACTGGAGAAAAGCACTTTAATACGCCTGGGGCAGCGGACTTTCTGCAGCACTTTATTACAAACCGAACAGAAGATTAAACAATAAAAATGTGGTAGTGACACAGCTCGATTTTTTTGTATGTCAAAGAGTCGCACTCTCACAGCAGATTCTTAGAGTTATTTTTGTTTCACTGTTAGTAAATGATAAAATAAATTCTTAATAACGTGTGACCTGTCAAACTCTATTTTCCTACATTATCGACTGTCATCATTCTTGTTTAAACAAACTTTCATTCTGAAGAAACAAATATTAAGTGAGAAAAAATTGCCACGTATTTTTTCAGGCCTAAAACAGCTCCATGTCGCCTTAATAAAATGACAATTCTTATGCAGAGCTTATGAACTTCGCAAATTTCCTATGCTTGACTGGCCAAAGGCTTAGCAACGAAATTTTTCCATATTACAGCTAACGTTCTTGAACAACGGTTACTCGTTGATCGTCATGAAGAAATGGTATTATGGATAACTCAAGTGATAACGTTGAATATTACGTACGGGTAGATAATATCTCTGTGCTTGGGAAGGGGCAGGGAATGGGGTTAACTGCTTAGTAGAGAGAGAGAGAGAGAGAGAAGGCGTTGTCGAGTTGCAGTTTCATTTGGGGTGAATATAATAGATAGAGACATGCAAAATTCGCGTTATTATTTGGCATCAGGCTGCGCTTCACAGTACTGTATGTACCGGAGCCGGAGTCGTTTTTCCATTGGCTACTGCGTAGATGTCAAGCCACGTCCTTTCTAAATGAACCGCACGTGATTGGGGCACACATCTGTGAAGTGTTCAGTGATTAGCCCAGCGTTACGCAGGGCATGCCAGTTACAGTATGGTCCAGTGACAGACGTATTGCAAAGGTACGCGTGTTTAAAGTTTAACGTTTCCCAAAATAATAACGTGAATTTTGCAGGTCACTAATAATAGGTTATCGTTTGAAGCCGTCTCCTGGCCTGTCAGGTATATTTGTTAAAAAAAAAAAAACAGACAGATATTACTGTGTATGTGAGAGCTTTTATTTCCGGGCCGATTTAGAACATAGCTGTAATGTTATAGGCAATTTCTGGTGCTAGTACGGGCCTACATGTTGAGAATCACCCAACATAATTTCTACTTCTGAAATAGCATCTTTCAGTGGAAATTTATAATTTTTTTCGTCAGTATCATTTTAATAACATTTGATTATAATTTGTACTTTCCAATGGTTACAGCATGTTTGTCTAATTTTCCTCCATGATACATATTTTTCACTCTCTCATCTGTTCAGTTATCTGTAAGTTGGCTTACAGTTTTTGTACTAGTCTTAAAAAAGATTAGAAAATGATTTTATTTGTATAATGTTTGACTTATTGATGTTTCATTAATTTTTATATGTATTTTCATTCAGCAATAGTTTTCCCTTAAAAAAAATCGTTTCGCTAACATAACCGGTTTATTTTAGCAAACTCCTCAGTCCCGTTCACTTAATATCAAACTCGCATTTTGTGATATTTATAATTGGCGTTTCTAGCTCCATATTTTGAAAAAACAATCATATATTTGTTTTCTTATTTTATTTTGTCTTTCACAAGGATAACCTGACAAGATGTTTGGTTTTTATGCAAGGGTTTTTTGAACAGGAAACATTTCACAGTTGTCATAATTTAATCATATTTGAAATATAGTGGACATTTTATTCTCTTTTTATAAGGAATTGTTACCCATAAGTTCTCCGTTGATTGATATTCAGTAGCTAATTTTTTATGGTTAGAAAATGCTTTATGGTTGCTTTGAATCTTGTATTGTAATGCAGTTCATTACAAATCAACACAGGGTTTCGGGTTTGCAAATAATTTTTCGAGTATTATTAATGTTATATCATATTTCGTTCAAAAAATTTTAGTAGCCTGTGATTAAAAGATACGTTTATTCTCGTCAGCTGCATGTAAAGCCATGATAAATATTCAGTCTCTGTATTCGGAGTAATAAGATTATACCTTCATTGTAACTACATTACGAAAAAACAGCATTCACACAGCACGACAAACATCAGTTTAATGTTTAAGGTAAAACCTGTCCTAAAAATGACACAAATTAGGGTACAATTAGGTTTCAGTTACCTTATAGCACACAAGTTACCTTATAGCATACATGAATAACGCAATGTTTGAATACTTGATTAATTTACGTATTTTACTATTTGTCACGCTCGCAGTATATTTATGTATGTACGTTTCTATAATTTCCATATTTAAATATTTTAATTGCATGATTTTTAAATCTAGATGTTACGATGACAATAAGGAATGTTTAAATGAGTTAGTTAGCTAGCATTATATATATATATATATATATGGTCTCAATATTGAAGCTGTTACAGGGTTTTTTTTAATTTTTATATCGCTGTTTGGAGACCACGTATTCTTTGGAATTTAGGGCGTTAGAGACGTTGAAGTGGCTCATTCAGGTAGTTTAAATTTGTAGCCTTCCGATTGGCAGGCAGGTTCAAACCCTGCTTTAAGATAGGCTGGCATAGTATGCTAGCAGTTACTTTGCTTTCATCATCGGAGTAGGACAGAACTACGGCAGGTCGCTCACTCGATGTGGGTGTAGTGTAGATTTTTTAAATTAGATCGTGGGAAGTCAGAGTACTTGCCCTGAACTGTCTTGTGTGTGATTGGAATCCGCGAGGAAGAGGAGACTGCAATTTAAGGCCCCTTCGCGTAGTAGATATTCAGGAGTTAGCAAGTATTCGTAACGATGGTTGGTCCGTGGACTGTACGTTCATGTTTTAAGGCCACGATCCTTCATTTCTACAGCTTTTGCGAGAATTAATTTGTTGTATCCAAACGGGAGCCGATATTGTAAAATCCTCTTACAATTCGTTACGAATTGTTTTTATTGTGTAGTCTAACTTTTTCAGCACAGTAGTTTTACCCTTATCGCCTCGTGGGTTGTTAAACAATACACAAGAAGAAATAAGGGCACATAGAGTCCCAATCTTTTGGTTGTCTGCAACGAAGATCGATGGGTACTGCTTTAGGGTACAGTTAAGCATCTTAATAATTTTTCTCAACTGAAAGGGAAACACTGTTGTCCAAATCTTCTTCATTCCAAAATCTTTGCCAACTCTCGGACGAGTGTGGTTTTCAAATTTCGTCCCTGGTAGGAATAGGGCTCCAAACCTCGAAAAGACATATTCTACCATAGCCTTAGCTTCTGTGCCAGCTTCTTGGTTAGGAATCTCAATGACCTCAAACCACTTAGCGAAGAAATTATGATCTATAATTGGGTATCAATTCCCCAATTTGGTCAGTCGCAGAGAACCCAGAATGTTTACAGGAGTTCTCTCAACAGGGGCTCCCAGATTATAGGTCTAGAGGCTACCTCATCCCTTGATCCTTGATCATTTGCTAGCTGTAAAGTCGTCGCACACCAGGCACTAGGCCTCCACATCCAACAATGAAGCGAGTAGAAGTTACATCAAAATTTGTCAGGGTCTTATTAAAACCAAAATGGCCATTCCTTTATCATTTCTGAACTCTGCATTATGGAAAGACAAACTTCAAGCATATCTGTTTCTCATCATGACAATCCCATTTATTGTAAAGTTCGCAATTCATCACGATGAGTGAATTACACTGCAATAAATATTATTTGATCATTGCACCAAGACTAGATTATCCCTTCCATTTTTGGGTCAATGGCCTACTAATTTTTACTTCACTATAGGTTGCAAATGTGTGTAATTTTGTGTATCTTTCCTGATGCTGTCATCACTCCATATAGACCATACACTACTAGGGACAAATTCTTAAATATCGATCCTTCGTGGCATCTGCAGTTTTCCACTCTATTTCACCTGTTACAGAGGTGGAAGGTTTCTCCACATGGCCTCCTGGACAGTACATCTGCAGTATTGTGAATATGTCTGAGCTTGTGGCGTATTTCGAAGTCTTATTCCTGAAGAGCTTTATCCAACAGGCTATATGTACATCGAGTCCTTTGATAATCGCTAATTTTGGCAGTGTGACATAATAAGTTCGCAGAATATTTGTAGCATATAGGTAAAGGTGCAGACATGCAATTAGGGTCTCTGTACTTGTACACTTACTCTCTCGGTACTTGTTCAGTTGGTAATTGTACATACTGTGTAATTAGTATTTATACTTATTGATTTCAATTACTTTAATTAATCCTCTCGATACTTGTTCAATTGGTAATCATTCAGTACTTAATGATTACTCAGTATTTAATTTGTAATGGTCATTATTCATTTGCTAGACTTGTAATGGTCATTATTTAATTCTTTATTGTATAATTGTTGGATCTGTAATGGTCACGTTTTAATTCGCTATTATTAATTGCCAGATTTTTAATGGTCATTGCACTAATTGCTCATTTCGCCACCCAACGTCATCCGCTCGTCGGACACCGACGAGGCAACCCATCCGCAGTTCCCGATCCCTCAGAAATCAGTCATGCGCTAGACACCGTAAAACTAAGGAGATGCAAGCTGTTTCACCGACATCCCAGACATGGGAAAAATAATTGTTCACTGCTTAATACTGACTCACTATACACATACGCGTAAATATAGCGGAAATTAGTCAAGCGCAGTGCTAATTTTACTGGTATTAAAATAGTTCAATTTTTGTACATCAGATTCCTGCATAAGCCGCAATACGGCTCTGTAAACACTGTAAAAAGCAGACAATGTGTATACTTAGACAAGATGGGTAACATAACGAATAGCGTGCGCATTCTTGACAGTTTGTGTGAAGTCAACCGCAGTACTTCAAAGAACCCGTATCCACGGCGTATATGCTGTTCACGGTAAACTTAGCACTTTTGAAAGCTCTGCTTGAGATATATTTGCACACATACTGTTTATTCTTCCACCATGTGCAAAACTAACATTGTCATTGGCCTGATTACGTTATTCATACGTCACTCAAGTAAAACTGAAAATATTGGTTAAGTATATATTTTACAAGTTTGATTAAATTTTACATTTGGCCTACATGAATTAAAAAAGTAGAAAGCAAAAGAAATAATTTCATTATCCATAAATGTTTAACCAAAACTCCGTCGTTGCCAACTTTACTGGGAGCTTGCCAGTCAGTGTGCGGTTAAAATACATGCAAGTAGGGATAGTGGCATTTTTCAGAGGTTGGTTTCAAACGTGCTCAATTAACTGTGAACAACCTATGAGGAAGGATAATCGAGCCTTTTAAGTTGGGCCAAATAAGAATTATGGTGTCCCGAAGCCCTTCACGTTCCACGGGGTGTTAGTTTCAAGGGCATGGCCAATTTTCAGGCAGGGTGGGAATGTCTGTAAGTCCAAGGAAAATCTTAATGTGGCACTAATTACCAGAAGACGCAGTCGGAGTACAGCAGACGACTGACATCACCCATAGAAACAATCATTTACATGTAAGGGGTGATTTTCTTCGCCCCCCCCCCCCCCCGCCAAAGTCACGCTAGTGACGCCAGTAACTTCCCGAGATGACGCCACAATAAAACAATGTGAATGTCAATGATAATGTAAAACAGTACAGTATGATAAGTATTTGGTGTTAAATGTATGTGTATAGTAAGCGTGTAAATCTTTACAAAATTTATTTCGAAAATAAAATTTTTGGGGATGGGCTCCTTTTTAAGCACCAAAAGCGACAAATTCTTTACAAGACTTTGCCCCTTCTCCTTGACCTAAAAAAGTTCCTGTAAATCCATATAAATTTCACACCGATTCTTGCATCAATTACAACTGTACGCTTGGAGTCAGCGAGATGAGTCTCGTTGACAACTGCCCAGAAACGTGTCCGACTAGATTTGGTGCGGAGGACAACGAACGTGCGGTGAGGGGCAGTGGGGCATGTGTCATATTCACGGACGGGTCCAGTGTCAGTATTCGCAGTAACTCCCAGGGGCCGCGGTGGTGCAGTGGTTATAGTACTCGCCTCCCGCTTACGCGAACCGGATTCTCGCATGCGAGACTCGTGCCGGACGATGCCGCTGGTAGGGGGGTTTTCTCGCGGTTCTCCCGTTTTCTACCGCCCTTGCATTCCGCGCTTCTTAATAATTCACCCTCACCGGCTCTCAAGACCTCGATGTTAAGAGCCAGCCGAATCTCTTCACTCACTGACTAACTCACAGTAACTGCCAGAGTTCTTATATGAGACAAGAATGGGGTATGAAGTACACACAAGGTAACATAGTTAACATAAATCATTACAAAGATGGTGACACCTTGATCTGCACTCTTAAACATATGTTGTATCTTTACATGCATTTTTTTGGAGACTGGTTGAGAAGATAAATTTTATCGCTCTACAAAGTAACTAAAAGTAAACTATACATGTTACTGTAAAATGTATAACACAGTTACTTTACTTCAATTTTACTGTAAACATGGAGATACATAAAAAATATGTATGCTGGGCCAGAAGAAATTTTTTTTAAAAATACTTATTAACCTTACTGTGTGTGGTGACATCATTTCTGGCGTACGTACACTACCGCCCACCATGTATTCGGTGATGGATCTATAGCAGGCCAAGCATACAGGGAAGTTATCACTTAAATAGTACTTCATACTATTCAGAGGTACAATGTATGCATATTATATGTTTATTGTCGACGGCGCTTCTCGACATCGGGTTGCTTTGGTGGATGACTACACGAAAGCGAAGGATATCGCCCTTTGGATTGGCTAGCCATGTTCCCTGATTCCGACCTCATCGGGTATCCTTGGACCATCTAGGAGCTTAGAATGTCTCTGATGGATAAATGGGATTCCTTATTCCAAGAAATTCCTCACAATCTTTCCCTTAGCATGGGAACTCGTTGCATTAGAGGTCTGACGTAGTTTTTTGGGTGAACCGATATCATGTGGTTTCTTTACCACGTTAGCCCACGTGACAAGCGTGGCAGGGTTCTGTTCAGATGTCATGTTGTCTTTTATCACCAGACGGATTTTTGAGATCAGGATGGGTAAAATCTTATTAAGAATGTCTTTGTTGTCTTCGGCTGTGCTGGAGTTTGTTCCTCAAGTCGGTAAAAATGTATTAAATAATCTCAATTTGGGAAAATATGGGTACCGTTGCTTTATTTATTATTTTGCACTATCTCAAATTGGTTGCTGTTTCTAGCTTAGTTTTGACTGTGTATTGTTTTCTTTTTTTCGTGTTTTCGTTGTATGATTGGGATCTAACTCTTTGCTTCCTTTATAACAAATCTTAGTTTATTCTTTATTTTGTAACAGACATTTCCTAGTTGGTGCTTTTATTTCACATGACGAACACCGTGATATATTATGAACTGTAGCTGTTAATATTTATTATATGAAATCATTATTCATTATTTTACTATTTGCTGATGGCAAAGAATATCGCTCCCTGACATCGCTTGTCATTTTTCAGTAATCATATTGCTAACCTCCCGTGGCCACGGTGCGGAAGGTTCAGAGTTCGAATCCTAGCCAAGGCATGAGTGTTAGTTTCCTGATAAGTATTCAGGCATAACACCGGGGGACGTTAATAAGAATTCTCCAATCAATCGAGTAATCCAATAATAAAATTGTTTTAAAATAATTTTATTATTTTTTACTTATAATAAATTACATTTTCTGACACCTTGCTTTAATATCTAGCAGAATAAAATTAAGGAAATGTACGCTGAATTTGCTAAGATTTATTTTTCGTTTTGCATACATCGTAGATCACTGACGAGTCCGTGGAATGTCAGCCAGACGTAGTTAAAATGACAGCTACAGTCATCATTTACCACGGAGCTAATTCGGAACAACACAGAAATTACAATTTCGCTATTGTAATTATGGGATTTTACATATAAAAAACATGAACAGAAAGGTTTCCAAAAATGACTAAATGCAAAATGCCTCTGAGTTACAAGTGGGTGACTCGAAACAAAGATGCCCAAAGACCATTGTAAAGAGTGCGAAGTACAGTATCTACCAAAAGTAATTGGGCACCCATGAAGATGGGTAATTCAGTACTTCAGTTGACTTGTGTTCCACGGCCTTCGGCGTATAACCGCTGGTGTTTGTCCGTGGTAGCATGAACACAGAGGCATATTGTAACATTCTGGATGACAAAATGCTCCCAACACTGTGGTGTTTTTACGGAATGGACCCGTGTTACTTCCAGGATGACAATGCCAGGTGCCATGTTTCAAGGGCTACTATGCAGTGGTACGCCGACAACGATGTTCGCCGATTGGACTGATTGGACAGAGCCCCGACCTCAACCCTATAGAACATCCTTGGGACGAATTGGATCGCCGGGTGAGGGCTCGTCAGGCGCGGTCAAAATCTATTGCTCAACTCATGGAATGGTTGCAAGAGGAATGGCGACGAATCCCCGTGGATGTCCTGGAAACACTCGTAGAGAGCATGCCAGACAGGATGGCTGCTGTTATAGCCGCAAGAGGTGGCCCAACGAGATTCTAACGGGGTGACAACCTCCGAGCAAACATTGTGGACAGGTGCCAATTACTTTTTGGTGGATAGTGTAGTTCTAGTGTCTGATTTCCGGAATGGAAAATAGTTACTGCAAATACGCCTATTGTTACGCGCGAACTTCCGCACTATGCCCGGGCACCGTATTACCTGATTATGCGGGGTATCGACGTTAGGGGGGGGGGGGCACTTCGACCATCCCCTACCCACAGGCAGACCCGATCTCTGCTACATCACCCGACGGCCAGGGGAATGACTGACTGCTGACCCGACTGGCGTCACAGCTCCTCCTCTCCCCTGCTGATGGTGTTGGCCATTTGAAAGGATGAGCAAGAAATTTGTAGTTATCTCCTTCATCGACGTAACCCGACATGAAAAGAAATTTCTGGGCTAAGGCTGACGACATTATAAATACCCCCTGCAGCCAGAGATCAGATGGTTATTGTAGCCATATGGCTGAAGTGCAGCAATAGTGTAATATCTGGTGAAGCGAGGAAAATCGGCGGAGAGGACGGACGACGGTGGACGGCGCGATACGACGTGCTGTGTAGACAGACTAGAGGACATGGTACCAGACTCGTAGCGTGCTACTGTATTTGGGGGAGCCCAGGCTAAGCTTGAATCATGGGCAATCACGATGACGGTGCCTGGTAGCGGGTCGGTCCACTCCATTATGGTCAGTGGGGGCCCAAAGGCTTGATTACAATGTGAAGAAATTCAAGTATTGAGGGACCACATTCGGATTTGTTTGTTTGTGGAAAACCCTAGATTGAAAAGAAGGAGGAGCACGGACTGGCCTCTATTTCCCCGCTGGTTTCCTATGGGATACCCAGAGGTCAGTATGAGGTAGGATTCGTGCTGTTAGTGGTGAGTACCTGGGCTAAATGGCCAGGTATCTACTAGATAGTGGGTGTTCTCCCTAACACAGGAGAAATGAAGGCCAGGTGACAGCTGGCCATTATAGAGGAGAATTTTCCTGATCAGTGGGAGGGACGTGGGGCCCGAGGACAGGTTTTCCTGCCAGGTACAAGGGTCCTGTGGCCTCAAACCCACAAAATGGACTGAATAAAGGATACTCTAAAAACACTGGCAGGGCCTAGTGCTGAGAGGAGTAGATAAGTTCCAAATTGTATTGTATATTGGGGAACTTGGAGCACACTAAAACATTCTGGACTGGTGGAATGTCGACCCATGTAAGGTGGGACTTTATTAATGTGCCATACGGACTTTATTGTAAATATTGTACCTGTCAAACGTTGACATATAATTTGAAGAATAATTGTATAGGTCTTAATACAAAATTTATTGGCGCTCCTTTCAGCTATTTGTGTTTGGTGCTGTGTGTATAAACGTCTATGCAAATATTACTGTGTACAGATTTTAACTTTCCGCCATTGACACCGGTGGCACGCTCGTGGTGCTTCTAGGAACCAATAGATTGAGACAGTTCTGTTGTTTGCAGATCCTCCTCCAGTTTTCGTATCAACAAACTTTCGTGATATATAGCCCATGAGGAGGTTCGACGCAACATTTATTGGTCCAACCACGCCGGATATTGTTCCAACAGTTGATTGACTACTGCGTCACTGTTTTGTGTGATTCTATTTCGTCATGAGTTTCTCAGAAGTTGTGGTGGAATTTGGTCCCAGCATGTTGTGAGAGCGTTTTTATATCAGTACCTTGCCAAAACGGGCATATTTGTATTCAGTTTGTATTGATGTGTGTATCCCGTTCGTGGTCACAGTGATCTTTACATACTAAGGAACTGTGGAACAGTTATAAAAGTTCAGCTACTTAGTTTCAAGAACTTCGATAAAATCACAGTTACTAATCACAGTTAGTTAATCACTATTACGAAAAGTGAGTGAGTGAGTGAGTGAGTGAAGAGATTTAGGCGGATCTTAACAGCGAGTTCTTGAGAGCCGATGAGGGTGATTGGAGTGAATATGGAGTGGTGCCGGAATGAAGGGGTGGGGGAAACAGGAGATCCCTGAGAAAACCTGCAGAAGAATGCCATCGTCCGACACGATTCCCACTTGAGGAAATCCGGTGACCCGGCCGGGGATTGAACCTGGATCGCCTTGGTGGGAGGTGAGCGTACTAATCGCTCAGCCCCCGTGACCCCTATCACGAAAAGGGTTAGCAGCATATCGCAAGCATCACGCGCCTGTTGCCTTTTGGCCTTAATAGCGCGGAATAGTGGTGAAAGTTGTTGATAAAACACCTGGCCTTTCAGAGATATCTCAATAGAGCGGAAAATCTACTACATCATGCATTTACATCGTCAGCTTCTGTGCAAGGCGTCAGTACCGACACATGTCTTTTCCTTTCTACTTGCATGGACTTAGCTCAAATCCGGAACGGTTTATATGATGGTCACATCGCACTAGGAGTTTCGCTCAAAGCCAGTAGTGAGTTTGATACCCAGTTCCATGCCCAACGACTTATCGAGTTTGATGAGTATTATGCCGTAATGGCCGTACATATCCATGTCATAGCGAGCAATCATAGGAATGAGACAGCAGTAACACAGTCACACGTCATCACATGTCAAGTTGCCCACCATTCAGCTGTCCAGTGACCCAAAGTCATGGTCGAGATTTGCAAACTTGTTTCAGTCTATGGTAGCCACCAATGATAACTTATCTCAGGTGTTAAGTTTCACGTACCTGAAGTCGTGCTTATCAGTAGGCCATTGTTATTCGAGTCCCTACCACTCTCGGAATAAAATTACAGTATTGCAAGGGAGATTTTAATGAGAAGATATGACAATAAATGGCTCACACCCTCAAACCACATCAAAGCATTACTTCGAGAGCCAGCAGTATCACCTGACTCCTCAAGCTCTATGCATGCACTACTAACTGCGCTAGCCGAAAATATGGGTGCTCTGCGAGCATTTAAAATTCCCGTTAATCACTGGGACCTGTTTTTGCTTTCTTGATGGAGAAGACAGTGAACCAATACCTGCGCCGTCAGAGGGAGCTGACAGTATGTGATTCACCACTCCCTAAGCTGACAGAATTCATCGAGTTTTTAGAAAAGCAGTGTCAATCAGCCGAAGCAATCGGTCTTTACCATGTCAAGACTACTATGCCAAAGACTTCAATTATGCCCAAATCCAGCAAACATAATTCGTACAATACTGCTACTTCCATGGCGAACATGACACAAAGAGTTATTGCTAATTGCCCCCTATGTAAGGCCGACCACATTCCTTCCCAGTGTTCCCAGTTGCTGAGTATAGATCCAGAGGAACGTTATGCTCTTTCCAAAAGGTCGAATTTGCCTTTGAACTGCCTCAGATCATCACATCGAGCTAGAAACTGTAATTCCAAATTAATGTGTCGTCACTGTAGTGCTAGGCATCACAAAATGCTACACTTAGGTGAATATCAGGATGCATCGGCCCCTGAAATAGACTATCCCACGGATATCACAATAGAAGAACATACAGGAGATGGCCAAACTAAAATTGTGTCCGCACTTGCAGCTCATACCACCAAAACAGCTACCACCATTGTTTTGCTGTCTACTACTCTAGTAGAAATCCAGGGTGCATTTGGAGCTCTCCAGGAGTCCGCGCCCTTCTAGACTCAGCTAGACAGGCTAGTTTCATAACTGAGGCCTGCCTACAGCGATTGGAACCATCCCGACAGAAGATTCAGCTACTTTTCCATGGATTATCCAATGTCCCAGTCAGTGTTTGCAAGTCGACCACGACTTGCTTAATCAAACCTTCAGGACAAACCTCGCCATCATTAATTCTGGATGCCTTTGTTCTACCACACATTTCAAGAGATCTCCCTAGTGCTTGGCTACCCTATATCATTTGTAAGGCCGTAACTGAACTGAAACCTACAGTAAGAGCCCAGTACACAGAGTTTATGGAAGACTACCTGTCATCTGGACACATGGGAAGGATTACAGTTAGAGAAATCTCTCTAAATGAGGCCTATTATATTCCTCACTACTTTGTGGTAAAGCTTGATATTATCACCACTATGTTGTGAGTGGTGTTCGATGCCTCGGCAAGAACCACAAGTGGTCAATTGCTCAATGACATACTTCTTACAGGGCGAAAACACCAAAGCAGCATTGTTAATGTGTTGCTTCAGTGTCGTCTGTACCTTATTGTGTTCACTGCAGATATTAAACAGATGTATCGGCAGATATCCGTTCATCTCACTGACTTAGATTATCAGAGAATTGTATGAAATTCCTTGAATGATGAACCCATCTCTGAATACAGACTGAACACAGTCACTTTGGGGTGTTATCTGCACCATATCTGGCCATAAGTACTCTCCATCAACTCGCAGAGTATGAGAAGAGCAGATTGCCCTTTGCAGCGAAGATCTTATCGTCGGACATGTATGTGGATGATATAACCACTGGAGCTTACAGTGTTGTGTCTGCACTCAATCTATAACAGGAACTCATATCATTACTGAAGGTGGGTGGGTTTAAATTGAGAACGTTTATGAGCAACCACACTGCCTTGTTGGATTGGCTCCCACCAGAGGATACTCATGCACCATCATCTCACATGTTCTATCTTGATCATGACTTGGTTGTTAATGCCCTAGATCTGCAATGGAAACCTGCCACTGACACGTTCTCGTATGTAATCCATCCCAACTCTAATCCATCCACAAAATGTATCATCATGTCAGACTCGGCTCGAGTGTTTGACCTGATTTATTGGCTAGCTCCATTAACTTTGTTTGGTAAACACTTACTTCAGATGCCATGGCTGAAATGTGTGAACTGGGATACTGAACCACCTCAGGAAGTGAATGAAAAGTGGGAACATGTCAGGTATGAACTGTTGTTATTGTCGTCCATTGCTGTGGCCCATTCAGTAATGAAACCACAAGGGTACACACATCAACCTTATGGATTAGCTGACAGTTCCGAACTTGGTTATGCTACTGTTGTGTACCTTTGCGTGAAACCTCTTCACCGTCCAACAATAGTTTACCTGTTGAGTGCCACATCTAAGGTTGCGTCTGTGAAGAAGGTGTCGCTACCGCGCTTAGAACTTTGTGCGGCCCTTTTGCTACCTCGGCTTCTCTGTCTCATCATCAACAACCATGAATCGAGGCTGCACATTAAGTCCACTTATGCCTGGACAGATTCTAGGGCAGTTTTATCTTGGATTACTTCGTCACCTCACCTCTGATAAACTTTGTGGCCAACTGAGTCAGTGAAATTTTATATTATGCATCACCTGAGTGGTGGCATCATGTTCTGTCGGAAGAAAATCCTGCAGACTGTGCCTGGTGTGATTTGATGCCAGCACAGCTCCAGCAGCATCATTTTTTGTGGGCTTGATAATGGTGGTTGAAGAAAACCAGTGATCATTGCTCTACCATATGTCCACAGAGGAGACCTCGACATCAACCGCCATCATTCCTGAACAGAAAACTCTCTCATTTGGCAACTTTGTATACACCATCTCCTTGGAGTTATTGTTCGAAATGTGCAGCATATTGAATAAGCTTATCCAGGTAACAGCATAAGTTATACATTTTATTCACGATGGTCAAGCACCACAAAACAAGGCTACTGATGCTTTATTACCCCATGAACTACACAGAGGCTTAAACATCTGGCTGAGGTATGCCCAAGCTCCTTGCTTTGAAGCTGATATTAATATGCTCTAAATACGCAGAAGCTTGTATCACCTCAGATCCGGAAATTGGTTCCATTTATTTATTCCTGTGGAGTCGTCAGGGTGGGCGATAGGCTGCCTCAGTCAAACATACCATTTGAGCAAAAGCACCCAGCTTTACTACCCAAATTGTGCTGTTTTACAAACCTAGTAATTAGTCATTATCATGAAATCAATCAGCATTGTGGAGTTCAAACGTTCAGAGTATCCTTAGAACACAATCTTGGATACTGGCAGACAGGTCTGCCATTCGTCGCTGTCTTCGTAACTGCCTCAAGTCCTTTAAAACAAGACCTACCTCTTCGGAACCATTAATGGGAGACCTTCCTGCCAAGAGGATTCATCAGGTGAAACCCTTTTCAAATGTCAGGGTGGACTATGCTGGTTCATTTACTATCAAGCTGGCCCGAGTTCATCGCACAGTGCTGTTAAAAGCTTATATTTGCATATTTGTTTGTTGCGTGACAAAAAAGTGCACCTTGAGTTAGCATCTGACCTTTCCGCCGATGTATTCGTAGGTGCATATAAACTCTTTATTGCCCGTCTTGGCAGGTCATCTGAGCTGTACAGAGTGAAGCATTTAAAACAGGCCACCTTAATAAATCGCCCACTTGTAAATTACACACCTCTGAACAGCTCTTCGCACAGTTGATCCCCATATTTCCGTCACACCTCGACGTACAACACACCTATTTGCTAACGTAACATTATGGCCCCTTTCCCCCAAACAGCGTTTGTCTGAAACATTTTCCTCTATCGTTACAAGTGGCCGATTTATTAAGGTGGCCTGTATGAAATGCCTTACCCGGTATATCGACTGTGGAACCAACTTTGTGGGTGCTAATAATCGAATGACTTGTCCATGCTTACTCCTGGTCATTTCTTAACCCTTGAGCCACTTGTTACAGTTCCAGAGCCAAACCTGGAAGATGTCCAGCTGAATCGTTTACAGCGATGGCAGCTCGTGGAGAAGCTTCGGAAAGATTTCTGGAAATGCTGTCGCCAGGAATATCTTCACACCTTACAGCAGCGTCCAAAGTGGCAGGAAGAAAATTAACCTATTCGCCCTCAGCAGCTTGTATTAGTTACAGAGGACAAGCTTCCTCTACTGCAGTGGCGCTTAGGACTCATCGTAGAGCTATACCCTGGTTGTGATAAAGTGCCTAGTGTAGCCACTGTCCGCACATACTCCCCGTCGTTAAACTGTGCCCCTTTCCCCTTTAAGAACGGAGATGAAATGAATATTTCAAGGTGGGCGGTGATGTTTGTTGCTGTTTGTATAAACGTCTTCGTAAATATTACTGTGTACAGATTTGAATTTCCCGCTTATGCAATCGGTGGTGCGCTCGTGGTGTTTTTAGGAACTAACAGATTTGCAGATCGTTCAGGGTAAATGGTGTTCATTATTGCCCGCCAATTTTCATATCAACAAACTTTCGCTTTATATAGTCGATCAGGAGGTTCGTCGCAACAATTATATTGAATTAAATTTATTTGAGGCGATTGTACACTGTATTTATTAAATTGATTAATTTTAATCAGAAAGTGATAGTAATATTATATATATATTAAGTCGAGAGCATTTTCTTTGTGGTGCTTATAAATAAATTAAGAATTTGCTATCTACTCTTCACTCATTTGGAGAAATTGTAACAATATGCTACAAGTCCGTTCGTAAGTTTACTTCTCATTAAAGTTATGTGACAAAGTAAAATAAAAATGGGTACAATTTAAACCTTTATTTGTATGAAGTAATTTGTAGGGTATTTGATTGGTTGCAGCTTGTCTTCTTCACATGTTAGGCTTCAGGCCATTAATTTGACGTGTAGAATTTTTATATATTTACAATGATTTCAGACCTCCCAGTACTTCTTCCATTGGGTCTATATTTGTACCTGGTTTTAATTAGTTTTCCAGGATTCATTCTAGTTCTATAATTGTTTCATCTATAGAGTGTCTCACTCTTAGATTGCAGTGTGCGCTGTAATGGACATTCATTCTTTCTTTCCAACGCACGATTTCTGTCGTTAACGCTCCCTTATTCCTGCGGGCGCTGTTGCCTGATAAGTTATTTTTTGCAACTTCGAAAAAGAAAACTATCTACGTCGCGTGCGCACCTTCCAATGACAATGATAAGATTTCCCACAGGCTTCAGTTTCAAAGGAGCTGCTTAGCTTTGCGTCGCAGGATTGGATTCCTTTACGAGTTGGCAGGGAGGTAAACAGATAAAAATTCTCTTCATCAGGCCGTTTTCTTCGCCGTCGGTTTGTTTCTCAGCTTGCCAGTTACGTCAGAAAGCTGAAGCAATCAGGCAACAGTGAGAGCCATAAACCCTGTACTGCAATCTAAGCGTGAGACGGACTATACCTATATACTTTTCACTCTCTTTGTTCAGCGGAATTAACAATAGTCTATACTGTATTTCTCTTTCTATCCTCTGCGGTAACTCCTGCTACATGTTTAAAAATAATTTCTGCACGTTTGATTTTTCTGTTTTTTTCTTTAATAATATTCACAACACTTCTATATGTATATTGGAGCAAATGTTGGCATTCCTTTATAGAACTTCAAGGTCCCCTTTATATTTTTTTGCGAAGTTCTGTATTTAAGAGTATTAAGTAAATCAAAATTTTGTAATCGTATTATGGTATCTATCGCACTTGTAAACAAAAACTTAAACGTAAATTGTAAACGCTCCTGATTTTCAATTAATCTGTCGTTTACTACATTTTTCCTGTAAAAATCTATAACTTTTCCTTCGTGATCGGAAATCTGAAAGTTGTAACTACTGCAATTATTTTGCAGCTTGCTCGTAGCACGTGCGACAAAAGGAAGGGTACATGTATGCCTCAAAATTTACTAGACCAGAAAACTAGTGGATGTGCATTCAGTTAATAAGAAAACTTATGTGTACTCTGCATAGAAATTTTTGCGTTTCCAGTACTGCGACATTTTGACTTTATCATCTGAAAACGCAACAACATCTATACTGCTGGCGTGTTTTCAGATAGACCTGCTGTTGCACATGCCGCTTATCTTCGCGTTCTTATCAAATACTACTGTTCACTAAGTGAGTGAACAAGACAGGCTTTCTCACATAAAATGTCCCAGTGTGACGAACAACCACATCGTTGATAGTTCGTCATTATTTCCAGGAATATAACTCAAAATTATAAAATCACAAACACGTTCACGTTTGACATAGCCTTAGGTATAGTTGTAACTCGCTGATACATGAGGCTTACGTGCTTAAAGGCAGTGCAAGACAGAGTACAACACGCGTTATTTAAACACGTATAGAAAACAAGTTAAGATTATTTGTCTTCAACACGTCTATAAATAACATATCCAAAGGAGAATTTAAAAGTACATGTCTGCACTCCAGATGTATGAGCAACTCCCAAAAACTTTAATTTATGGCTGATATCGATACAGCTACACCAAAAAAAAAAAAAATACAAAGTTAAAGAATGTCAGTGGGTTATACCAAAGTCGCATCCACTCTTGTTTGGGAAGGGGTGATGATGAAGGCGTTCTTTAAAATTATTCGTTAGAGGTGGTTTCATTACAAACACAAATAAAAGGAGTGTTTATAAAGATTGTGAAAGAAACATATTCTATGCTTGATTTCAAAGAACACTCGCCCCTTAAAATAAGATATAAATATAATGTTTACCATTATATAATTTATTGCCATAACTACAATGATACGTCTTAAATTAAATATACTTATGGGAAATCGTGCCAGTCTGTGCGTTCTTCATTATTCATATAAGGATTTTTTTTTGCAAATAGCAGTTATCGAAGCAGACATATGAACAGAAATTGACAATACAACAAAGAAAACAGCAAAAACACATTAGGCTCCCTACGACGAGTCCACTGCGACGATTAAGAAAATGGCATTTGTTCCTGTCTTCAGGCACACGTGCAAATTGAAGCATGCGTCCAATATTAACAACATTTCCCCTCAAGCTAAAGTAATTTATTTACTTTCAAGTATTTGGTATTTTCAGACCTTAAAGAAGTAAGATAGTTTATTATATTTGTATTACACGAATTATCACAATGGAAACGTTAAGACACACAAAGTAATTAAACCTTTGAGTCACACAAATACTTGATTGTAAATGGCTAAATATATATTAAGCAGCCTCAACTAATTATTTTGTTGATTAAACAAAACTTTAAAAGCAACCAAATTGATTTTGTTCACTTAAAAAATTACACATTTGAATAAACAAGGCCTCTATGTTGAACAAAAAAAAATAGACAGTGCAACAAAATATATAATTTCATCAACTGTAGGCCTATATTTTCATGGCCACTCATCTGATTGCGTCGTTCGAAAACACAGCTCGAATGTTTGTTTGTATTTTCTGTGACAATTAGTACAGCAATAGAGTTTGTCAATGCATTTATTGATGCTTGACTATTGTATACAAATCCCAATGAAACAAGTCCAACACAAAACTAAGAAGTAATGCGGTTCAACTTATGTAACATCTCAATGTTACTAATGTCATGATAATGTTATGAATGTCCGTAATTTTATGTATTTTTCGTAAATGTTAAATGTGTGAACTGTTTTGCATAGGTTTAGTATGTAAGATGTTTCATTTTGACAGTTGCATTGCTTAATAGCGTGTGAAATTGTTAGCTGAAATAAATTTTGCCTATGCAAATGAAAGTGTTTTGTCAGTTAAATGGTTTGTTATAATTTTTTCTCTTAATCACGCTACACCAGTCAGAAATAACAACCTTTTGTTTTTATTGGGTACTTTCAGTAAAACATACTATTTCTAAAACATTCTAAATGTGGCTGTCTTGATATAAGGATGTAAGAAGCGAAGGGCTTCAAGACTGATTGAATATTTTATCTACAAGTTCGACATATGTAAATATTTTAATACATCCCAGTACTAGAAGAATAAATGAATAATAATATTGAATGAATTAAAGCCAAGAAGACATTAATTTCAAGAGAAGTTATGAACCCGAGGACGACGATCCCGTCTACAAAATTCGCATAAGTCTGACGACAAAATAGCGGAATTTGAGCTACAGTTTCCAGAGACGACAGTTTAAGGACCAAAGGACGTTTCCAGCCGAAACGAAGGAAAAATCCTCGCTGTTCCGAGATCGGAGGATCTACTCCCTGCAACATAGACGTCTGGATTTCCAGCCCGGAGTTCGACGCCATGGGTCCAGCTGAGCGGAGCGACATCGGGACGCCTACCACATGCTGGGTTGGATTCGACGCCGGGAGTCCTGGTTCACGGAGAGGCGCCAGGACATCGATCGCCCGCAGGACCGTATGCAGAGGAAAGGCAGTGCTACACTACAGTCCGACCACAGCTAAGTTCTCGCCTGCACAATCAGCCACTGAGTGCTTATTTCTTTTATAGAAAGCACCAGTAATAATGGTAGATTTTTTTAGCAGATGTGCAGCGGTAGTCTTTCTGGCTGGTGTATCGTTGGTTATATTTTAATAATTAATTCTAGGGTAATTTCTGTAGTTTTAGTGTTCAGGTGTTTAATTTCTTTGTAGTATGTTAGTTGATGATTTGTTTCTCAAGGGTGATAATATATTTTATTCAAGAACCCAAGATTTTATTGAATACATTTCTCATAATTGAAACTCATCTTGTGACTATTATTAATGTGTCCTAATTTAAACTACCATGTGTGATTTTAAGGTGCTTTTCCACATTGATTCATACATGCTTAATAGCTTCTCTTTTAGAAATTTTTTAACAGAAGTTCTAATCCCACATAGCTGAGGCAAAAACACATATTCATTTATTACACACCTGCTTGGTTATCTTTGCATACACCAACTCATAAAAATCTGTAGCGTAGCAGTGTCAGATGTTACATATATATTTTTAATAGGCTTCCTCACATGGGCTACAAAACTAAACGTTCGTACATCTGTAATGCTGCTGTGTTTAATATTTTTAATTAGAGCTCATGCGTGTGGCAATAGTAGGTAGCACTAGTCACCGCCACATTGCATATGCTTCACTTATAATTTTTATTTATGCACGTTGTTCAGTATTTGTATGCATTTAAAAAACATTCACATTTCATAAAGAGTCACTTTAACTGACGGTGCTTAAGGCATAGCGTTCGAGCGCAAATGATTGGAAACTAGGTTGTGCTTGAACTTTCTTTATAGAGTATTCGCGCTTTCTTCACACTTTTTGAATCAAACCGTTGAAAAATCACCCCATGTAATGCAGGTTTAGTTATTTCCTAAATATGGCGTGTATCACAAGCTTTTTATACCTCCGTTGACATGAAAGTATCTTTTTTTCGTTCAATTGAAGTTTTACCTGTATTTTATTTATAAATTCTAGGATTTCATTTGTAATTAGAATGAATAAAAACAGCGAGAAAACACGTGTGTTGGTAACGCATAGTAAGAAATAGTTGTTATGCAAAATATTATTACTACTTTGTGCGCACGAATTCGGTGCGTTGTCCTTTGCTGAAATTTTCTACACTTGGTTAAGCTTGGTTTGCACCAAGCGGAGGAATATCCTGGAAGTAGAACTTCGGCAGGGCTACAGAAAAGTGTGAAGTAACCGTAAATTGATAACAGTGACAGACATTGCTTAATGTATGTATGACCATACAAATTCCCAGTTGTACCAATCAAATCTTACAGTTATCGGGCTACCAAATAAGAGCAATAAATTTTATTAGGTTTCAATGACACAATTTTTAATTTTCAACAAAACCTATGTTCTCAGTGTGGGAGTTGCAAAGAAAAAATGTTCGATTCGTGCTGCACACAGCACTAGCTTAGATATCACAGCCACTAAGGTACGGGTTTTGTGTTCGGCTATGGTAACACTATAATCCATTCACGGTTACTTCAAACTTTTCTGAAGCCCTGCTAAAGTTCTACTTCCAGGATGTTCCTCCGCCCCGTGCAAGCTAAACTTAAATAAGTCTAGAAAATTACACCATGTGAACTGTTTCTTACTAGGCGCTTCCAACACACATATTTTCTCACTGATTTTTAAACATTAATTTTAAATGAACTATTATAACTTGTAAATAAATTAATGGTAAAGCTTCAATTTAACGAGAAGAAAGATACTTTTATGTTAACAGAGGTATAAAACGCTTGTGATACATGCCACATTTAGGAAACGATCAAACACGTCTTACATGGGGTGAATTTTCAAAGGTTTGATTCAAAAAGTGTGAAGTAAACCCCGACTAGACTACAACCATTCCTAACCTAGGGCAGTATCACAGTTTAAGAATGAGTTACTCAAATGTAATATCACTTAGCATTAGGGACAGTGGTGGTGCAGTGGCTAGGGCGCTCGCCTCCCACCATGGCGGTCCGTGTGCGATCCCCGGCGGTGCCCACTCCTGGATTATCGCATCTGGGAACACTCCCCACTCGAGATTATATATATATTTTTTACTGAACATTGAGCTATGTGAGGCACTAACCTTCCTGTGCTTTATGAATAGGTAGGGTTCAACGTCAGTTGAGCACTTTTGAAAACAACCTTTGAAAATTGAAAATAATATAGCTTGCATATATTGTAACGGGCACTCTGACTGACGTGCGTCCAGTAAAGTTGGTAACTGAGGAAGGGAAAGTATAGTTCCCATCTCTTTAAGTTGGGCCAAATGAGTTTAAACGTGTGTGTGAGTTCTGCGATGATTTCTTTCACTTTCTGTTCTTTTGGTGTATTTGCGAGTAAGAATGACCAGATTTCTAAAATATTTACATTTTTTTTTTTAAATAATTCTATACGGTTTCACTTGACCGACGCATGAATAAAGTGATCTAGCCCATCGCAATGTTCATTTCTCGCACGGTGGAAGAATACGCAATGCCAATTCAAGTATATCTTAAGCAGGGCTTAGTTGATTGTGAACAGCCACGCAAATCTAAACAAAGATTATTAATAGAGGCAACTAATCTTTGCGAAAAATTGCCACGACTACGCACATGTAATTGAAACATTTCAGCTCAGACCGACTTTCAAAACTCGGCGGATTTAGTCGTTCCTGTGCTTCACTAACGCTAATCACAAACTAGAGATGTTCCGTATCTGTGCAGGCCGAAGTTAGGCCTATTTTCGACTGACCATTCAAGTAAGAAAATGTCTTCTCACAAAGACGCTTGATCAATAATCATAACAGCGCCCCGCGTGCACAAGCGGGATATTTTTGTCTACAGGCTGTTCACGGTATAGTGAGAACTTTCGAAAGCCCTGCTTAAGAACTACTTGCATACACGTTGTGTATTCCTCCGCCTTATGTAAATTAACATTGCTATGCGCCTCATCACTTTATTCGTCCGTCGGTCAAATGAAACCGTGAAATTATCAAGAAAATAAATACTTTACAGATCTACTCATTTTTGCACTTCGATGCATTAAAAAACAGAAAGCGAAAGAAATAATTTTAAGTTATCACAAATGGTTACATAAAACTTTTCATTCGGCTTTAAGATATGGAACTACTTACCATCCATCGTTACCAACTTTACTGGGCGAATGTCGCTCAGTGCGTCCAGTAAAATATATTCACGCAGGGGCAGTGACTTTTTTCTAAGGTTCATTTCTAAAGTGCTCGCTTTATCGTGAACAGCCATTAGCCTGCGAATATTCACCTCAAATTAAGCGTCATTGGCAGCTCCGAATTACCCGTTTTGGGGTTAAAAAATGCCTGGCCGAATTAGTTAAAGATAGGAAAGAGTTGATTCATTAACGTATCCGCCAATACCTAAATTATGCAAACAAAATATTTGTGCACTGGGTATTTTGAAACAATAGTCCTAGGCCTAACTCAATTTTACATTTCTTCCCGGTAAAACATTTGAAGCCGCATTTTTGCACCAGGAATTTTCGTTGTCTTGCAGAACTGGAGACAGTTGTATACTCTTTATGTTTCATATGAACAAATAGGTTTGATATCTTTTTAGAATGTGCAATTTAGAACATTGCATTTTTTCACCAAACCTGTAACGATTCTGCTACACATACGTTTGTTTAAAAACTGTTTTTACATATTTTTTCGAACTATAGTAGGTCTAAACAAACGAATGTAGCTGGCTTTGCATGCCCACATATGTTGACGATTATATTTTATTGGCGTTGTTACAGATAATTTTGTATATTCGCTAAATTAGTCTATGCATTACACTGTAAAAAATTGTTGTAATTTTTACTGAGAATTTTTTTTTGTAACTTCACAATGCTTGTAACAGTGCAAAAATTTATCTTGTAAAATGAATCGTTTGTTAATCCACAAGGGCCGTGTTTGTAGTAGAACTCAAGAAATTTTTGGTCTTTACTGAGACGTATCCACGAGCTTCAGCAAAATGGCAGACACTCAACAACTTAAAACGGTATATAGCTGTTTGTACAAAAACTATGGGTGTTGTAAAGTGTAGTTGCGTGAAAAAAGCAATTTATTGCGAGTTTGGATAACGTAACACACTCGAAACTACTCAAATGATCCTAATAAAATGACAATTTCAATAAAATGTGACAATAATACTCATTAACTGTTTATGTACACAGACCTCTTAAGATGAAATTAACGTATTCCTCTTAATCAAACAACTTCATAATATTGCGTAGATACTAGCACATATATTTATTATAGAAATAAGGGTTAGGCTCGTAAGTCGAGTTGATCTTGTGGTTAAGGGTGCGGGCTAATAATACAAGGGTTGGGTTTTCTAGTCCTTGTGCTGGCACAGGGTGAATTTTTTTTTCATAAATGGTGTATTATTTTAACATTTTTTATAGTTATTCTCCATTATTAATTCATTGCATTTGGTTTCAATAAAACAATTTTACCTACACTTTGCAATCATGTAAGTTGTAATACAAGACTATCGTTTGTAATATTACAAACACATGTTTTGCAGATTTTACAAGAAAACTCTTTGTAGATTTACAAAGGATTTTATTGGCAGTTGGGTTTCCAAGGATTTTTCTTGTAAAAGCACAAACAAATTTTTAGAGTGACAGATTTTGTCCTCAGACACCTACAAAAATACGACTTGTACGGCTGATGAGATGTAGCGGCTTGTTTTTTTTTTTTTTTTTTTTTTTCAGAGCTTTGCTAAGTAGCTGACAACATTACGTCTTTCAACATTTCTGGGAATATTGCTCATTCCGAGGGCCGCTGAAGGACTGTAATTGTTTTGCAGTAGGCGAAGGCTATGTTTTCGAAAACGTTGGTAGAAGTAATTAGAAATGTGGAAACACATCGATACAGGTTGTTGAATGTTTAGTAAGGCATGTTCAGTTCTTTAATTCTACGAGTTAGCTAATTACAGATAATATAAACATGATTATAATCAAATTTAAAATGAGAAATTTTTTTTTCGCCCTCCGCTATAATATGGAAATTTGGCAACAAGTCTCAAGGATTTTTTTTGCAGCAGTGCGAGTTAAAACTTGCTGCGTAAATTATTAGCATAGATGTCAGCGCTCATACGATAGTACAGTCGGCAGTCGGGTACCCAAAAGTATTTCCTACAATTAGAAGGGAAGAAAATGGTTCAGCACTAGAAGTTGCTGTGGCTATTAGAACCTGCTCAGTGGTAGACTATTTTGTTAATGCAATCAGTAAAAATAGTTTCTATTCAGAAAGAACAGAAGATACTTTTCTTATAAGCAGCAATGTAAGGAGTCATCTTCTCCGCGCAAGATACAAATTGAGTAAATGAATATGTCTACTGCAAGGATTGTTCGTACATTAGTCACATACATGTATAGGCGTGATAAAAATTAGTCAAACTTTCCGCAAGTGTTATGAAACAGGCGTATGTAAAAGTCAAACTCATAGGTCTGGTAAAATTTGAAAATTCGTTATGGTAATAGAGCACAAGTTTCAAACCTACATAATGTAGACCTACAATGTCTAAGCCTATTGGTTAGGCACTTCCGCGTTAGGAATTCTGTCAGAACTTTTTACTATTAATAATT
Source organism: Dryococelus australis (assembly GCA_029891345.1). Lineage (NCBI taxonomy): Eukaryota > Metazoa > Arthropoda > Insecta > Phasmatodea > Phasmatidae > Dryococelus > Dryococelus australis. Next base: position 47,933,678 of record CM056995.1, on the reverse strand, counting down.
ACTCTTCCTTAAAAATACTAACCACTAATTGTTTGGGGTGAAAAAATACGGACACTCATCGACCGAATTTTGAACGTAATGGGAAGGGTTACTGAGTGTGTTTTCGTCAGCAACACTGATGAAAAATGCGGAAGGGAGTTAAAACACAAGAAGGTGTTGCCGTGTGGACCATGCCGCTTCAAACAAACACGCTAAATTAGGGTTACCAACAACTTTATACGAAATTTCCGTATTCAGACAGTAACGTTTCCGTACCGATCATAAGCTTTCTGTTGGCTACGTATACATTAAGGTGCTAGAGATACAAGCCTAACATACACTCTAATATTTTCGCTCATGATAGAAAGCACAAAACATTTTAGTTTCTCATGAGACCGTATTATTTTCACACATTAATGGTTTGTTAAATTTGACATTAAATATTGAATGAGTGAAGAAGTTATAAATAAATTACCATAGGCTATTCACGTCAAAGTGAGCACTTTTCATAACCGTCTCATTTAGAATAATAGTCAACAAACATATTTTATTTTAGCCTTTTGAAGTTAATTTCCAAGTGTGGTGGAATGTAAACACACTGTGTTTATTACTTACATGACAATATTTATTTTATTAATGTGGTTAAATGATAAAAAATTGCTGAAAGGAAAAAGTAACTAGGGCATCAGAAGTGCTCACTTTACCGTGAACAGCCTATGACCAGTATTAGCCTGCAAAATTTTTTATAAAATATATTTTCGTGGGCTTAATTTTTTCAACAGCCCGAGCAAAATTAATTAGGAACCCCATTTAAGTAATATTTTTTGGAATTTTAGTGTACGGATCGTACGGCTATAAATATTCCGTACATATCTCTACGGAACAATAAAATTCCTCTACTTTTAGAGAAATGTCCACACAGTTGGCAATGCAACACGAAATGTTCAGGTAGTCGCGGAAGAAACCGCAGGAAAGAGGAGCATAATAATGAGAATAGGCGAAAACGACAAGCGTTGGAAGTGTGGATGCAGAAGAGGATACGGTGAAGATCGATCAGTAGCACGGCGAGACAACGGAAGAATGGCGTAGGAGGAGAAAGAAGCTTAGTACACACTCATCAAGGAGAATAAAAATTAACTGCTAGGACCTAACACACGAGGAAAATTATTTCGTGTACAATCTTAGCAGGCCTAATGTAGCTACTTAGAAAACCACCTTCTTTTTTCACATGTTCCGTGCTTAATTAAAACTTTCATTCAAGCGCTAACCCGAGGTTTTTATAGTCTATGCAATAAATATGCCGTCAACGATGCCGAAAACGCTGGTAGGCTAAGTAAATCATGATTTGAATCTTACTTTTTGTTTGAAGCCCTACTATAAGTTATAAATTTCACAAGATGTCTTAAAATGATTTTCGAGTTTCTTTTAGCACTAATTATGTCTTTGCAAAGTAATTTATTTCTTATCCATAGGCCCTAATCATTTCGAATAAAAAACAAAAAACTATCAAAATATCTACTATGTCTTGGCGAAGACACTTTGTTAATATCGTGTTATACCATAAATCTCTACGTTCCGAAAAATGGTGATCTTTATTTTAAGTATTGATAATCACAACACTGTAAGGAGTGTTAAGAGAATCATAAACGACATATACGCCAGTCTGATATGGGTTCCTCGGGAAATATTAGAATTCACAAAACCGTGTGAATCATAGGCCTACTAGTTAATTCTAAGTTAGAAATATTATTTTAGATTCCCGATAAACTTACATTTCTTCTGTAAGTCTGTAAAACAGAACGTTAGAAATTTTTAACATGGAATTCAATACATTATGGATAGGAAAATTTCGCGAGTTCTGTGACCTGTACGCTAGACTCCACATCACTGAGTATACTCGATCCTCAATTGTTTGTACATTGGTTGCTACCCCAGAGAGTGGCCTGTGCTACTCCACACCTGGCAGTATGGGATTCGCTACTCGTTCCCTTGCAAGTCTGCTATTGGCTCAGAGTCGGTCAGGGCGTGTCTAATAAACTACGAACCAATTGCAATGTCAACTGCAGTGTACAATCATTTGACGTCTAGCACGTCCCGAAATGAGCTCGCTAAATGTACCTATCCCTATAGAGCTTGTCACGCTTAGATTGCAGTGTGTGGTGTAATGGACATTCACTTTATCTTTCCAATGCATGTTTTCTGTCGTTAACTCAGTCCTTGTTCCTGCGTGCGCTGTTGCCTGACAAGTTATCTTTTTGCAGCCTATAAAAAAATAATCTACGCTGGCTGCTTGCGCGCCGTCCAATCAAAATGATAAGGTTTTCTCACAGGTCTCAGTTTCAAAGGAGCCGCTTTGCTTTGCCTCGCACTGTCGTATTCTCTCGCGAGTTGTCAGGGACGTAACCAGATAAAATTCTCTTAATCGGACCGTTTCCTTCGCCACCCATTGGTTAATCAGCCTGCCAGTTACTTCGCAAAACTGAAGTAATCCGGCAACAGTGCGCGCCATTCACACTGTACTGCAATTCATGAGTGGGGCGCGCTATAGGCGTAGACCTGCAAGGTGAAATACAGAACAGTAATAAATAAGAATAGGCCTATTATTAAATTTATCTTAAGTCTATAACTAGTCAAAGCAATAAAAATTGGTAGATTTTGCTTCTCTAGTATGTTTAAGTTGTATCTACACACTTTCCGAATTAAACCTTTGTAAAATCACTCCATGTATGACTCGTTTGGTTGATTCCTAATTCCGTCACGTATCACTAGCGTTTTATACTTCTGCGCACGTTAAAGTGTCTCAATTTTTGTTTCAACTGAACGTTTACTTGTAATTTATCTATAAACAATAAGATTCCATTTATAATTAGTAATAGGAATTAAAACAGAGAGAAGAAAGGTATGTTGGTAATTCGTAGTGAGAAATAATTCTCAAGCCAAGTAGGTATTATCAAACTGAGTACGTACAAAGGCTCAGTTTGCCCGTGGCTCTTAACATTGAGGTCTTGGGATCAGATGAGGGTTATTTAAGTGAGTATGGAGCAGCGTCGGAATTTGGGGGGGGGGGGGGAAGGCGAGAGACCCCCGAGAAATTCCGACGACCAACGGCATCGTCCGGCACAATTCCCACATGCGAGGGTCCGGAGTGACCCGACCGGGGATTGAACCCGGGTCGCCTTGGCGGGGGGGGGGGGGGCGAGTAGGCTAGCCGGTCAGCCACCGAGGCCCCTGAAAAATGGAAGTGACCGTGAACAGACTAAGATAACAGTTACGTTTCAGAGGTCTCTGCTTATGAATAAAGAAGCTAAGTAACGACGAAAGGCTAAAAATTAGACCCGGTAAGAATTAAATGAAAAAGAAATGGAAATAAAGGATTCCGAGAACAGACAGACATGATACCCGCGTGTTCTACAAACGTTCTCTACAGTGTTTTATTCACCACGGCGAACAGAAATCTTTGCGCCGTGTGAGGATGTTTCCGTGGAACGCTGCATTCTTGGCATATCTTCATCCCGATCTCGCCTTCCTCGTCTATTTCCGTTTCCGTCTCGCTCGCGCGCGCGAACACACACACACACACAGCGCCTCGCCGCTGGCGGCAGTCAAGCTTGCCAACACACAGCCGGGCAGCGAGAGAAAAAAAAACCCGAGCGTTACCCCATACGGCACGTCACCGGCTCCCATGTTGGATCACGTGGGGCGAGGCCAGCCAATGGCGGGGAGCGCTCGTGCCCCCCCGGTGGCCCCGCCCATCGGGAGCCGTTTGACGGGCTTTTGACGGCTTCGCCGGCCTGCAAGGGGAGAGTGGAGGGGGACCGCGGGAGGGGGAGATGAAAAGGAGAGGAAATGTCGGCGACAGACATCCCAGGAACTCAACTCTACGGCTTGCTCTCGACTTCGAGAAGTGGTTAAAAAAGAGAGCGTTGATTCAACTATTTTTCGACGTGTTTGGAGATGCTTGTCGCGTTCACGAACATCTCGATTAAGCGTTAAGTAAAAGACGGTCCTTTTTTTTTTTTTTTTTCCGTCACGAACTCGCTAGCGGAACGTGTCATTTACAATGGTTTGAGGAAGTTAAAACAAAAAAAAAAAAAAAGACTTATCTTTCTTGACATCATATCAACTTCAAGTTAAAATACATTCTTAATCGATTTACTTACGTAGAAGAACCTAAAAAATATGTTTTTTTTTTTACCTCCGTATCGATAGGCTTCATACTGCAACTCTTAATTTAAGCAGCAGACCAGATAGCTTATCTGCTAAATTTTGAAGAAAAAAATTAAGTAGGTAATTAATTTCTGTACGTAATGTTAAACATCGTAATTTAGGTATTATTTAAATGCACGCGTTAATATTCTATCTTATAAAATACGCTTTTAATACTAACCCACGTTTACTATTGACGATTCCTTGACAACGTGTGGAGTACAATATTTAGGCCAACTATACCAACACATAACAAGATAAAATGTTGCAGACATTTGTGCCCTTTCAGACCCAATTTATTTTACGTTTTTGGGTGTTGTGAACAAAAAAAAAAAGAAATAAACTATAATGCCTGATGTACTTAAGTCGACTTAACAATTGTTTTGTTGTCACAGCCAATGAGCTGTAGGATATATGTTCGGCTACAATTAGCTAAGTCATATGAACCAATTATGACATAGATCAGTAAGACAGTTTGCGAATAATTTACGCACAGGTAAGATAATTGTTCATTGATCTTCGCAGTGTGCAGTACAGAGCAAAAATTACGTATCTACACATGCGTAACGAACTCAACTTTTTAAATAGGATCCAAATGGGTTAAAAACGTAGATTGCCAACATCAACTGAAAAGTTGTATAAGAGCAAAATTCACCTGAAATTAAATTCTAGTTGTCACTGAATGTATAATTACTAAAAAAAAGTGCAAGGAGTTCTAATTATAATTCTAAATCAATAGTACTTCAATAACTGAATTTTTAATTCCTGTGATTGAATAATGTTGGAATTTGCAACCTTTAAGAGTGATTCGCCAATTCCAGGAAGTCATAATGGTAATTAAATCCCCATATCTAATAGAGTCGTAAAAACTAAACAATGTACAGGTTATCATGTTCCATGCGATACGGAATCAAAGGGGGAAAAATTCACTAATCAAAAACAAATGTAAACAAGTGAAATTTCTGGACACGTTTGAGACCTGATAACCTGTCGTAACCCTTTCAAGAAAAAAAAATTCCTCTCATCATTTTAAACTTACTTCGTTTTTCGCAGGTTACCTTTACGCGCTTTGGTGAATGCTGCAAGGTTTTTATCAAAGCCCAATTTTTTTTTTTTGCTTTCTGTTACAAGAACATAGGTACTTACAGTCTAGCAACGTAGTTTCCAGCGAGCGCTTCGAACTACCAGCAGGAACATACGTATTGTAACAATGTTAGCTTGTTGAATCATTTCGCGTCTCGTATCGACGAGCAAGGCGTACTCGCTACTGGCAGGTCGCCCAGAAGTTGAGCCGGATTTGGATAAGTGGAAGGGGGGAGGGGGAGGGGAAGCAAATAAAACACTATTGATTCAGTAAGTAAGCCGGGGCACAACAGTTGAAAAACGCCGTGGCTGTATGTTCACGAGCCAATTACAGCCCGAGTTGTGGCTTGTTATCTTATCGCGAGCCGTTCATTAAATAGGCGACCTCGTGTGTTCGTGTGCATGGGAACCGGCGAGCATTATCCGAAGCTGCAAGAGTAGGGAACGTGGATGTAAAGAAACTACGTAACTTCGCTACAGTCCATTGGTGGTTACATTTAACTTTTCTGAAGCAACGCATACCAACACACCTATATATTTTCCCTGTTTTTATTCATGCGAATTATAAATGACATAATACATCGTACAAACAGGTAACGTTACATCTGCTGTGAAGGAGAAATATTTACAAGCCAAAAGAGCTCGTATGGAACGGGATGTTAGTTCATATAAACCAAAAATAAGAAACTTTTGCATTAAAAAAATTATAATACTTTTGTGATACATGACATATGTGTTTAGAAAACAACCAATCACGTTATACATACGGTCATTTTTTTAGAGGTCCAATTTAAATTAGTGATGATATCACGTATAACCCATACAAAGTATTTCGGTAAGTACAGAATTTTCCTTTGTGCAATGCTTTTTATTTCATGTCTGAGATAATAATTAGTAGAATAACAATTTTGTGTCAGTAAACACACAACGGTTGGTGTTAAAAACTGCGAACGTGATAAAGAGATGTAGGCCTATTTTTTACAAACGATAAGAATGTTATTATTTTAAAACCGCCGTTTCACTATCAGAGTGAGATGAAATTTTCACATTGTGTATGAGAAAATTTATTGCTGTAGATCTGACCTCATATTGTGTTTTCTATCAGTTTCCTTCACATCGATTTCAGAGATTCCTTTAAATTGTTTTTGTAGTCAAGTTTTATATTTCAGAACTAATGGTTATCGACGATTATTTAGTTTTATTTGCAGGGAAAGTGTAGTCCTTAGCTAAAATTGTGATTGCAAAAGGAATAACGACATCCGAGCATTAGGCCTATAGATTTATTTAGATCTTCAAAACTGTGCAATTTATACCTTAAAATGTCCAAGATTTTAATGCACCCTATGAAAAAAATGATACAGCGTAAAATGTCTTAAACGCTGTAGGCCGTCTGTACCTTCTAGGTCTAACATGGTTTGTTTTGGTTACCGTTTCGGTCTGACTTCAAGCATTTTCCAGTCGGTAGTGGAAATCAAATAATTTTCAGCCCATTCGGTTTCCTTATTCAAATAATGTTTTCTGCTGAAAATTAAAAATTAAATTTTATAATAAGGACAAAATTATTTGATTACATAGAAATGGTCAATTTTTTTTTTTTAATACCATGTTTTAGTGACTACAAAACTTTTACTGTTTAAGATAACAGCGTTTAATGTCGATATTCAGTATCTGGAAAAGTATAAATTGTAAGCATTGGAAAAATATGTTTTATCGAACACTTTTTTTTATTGTTTTTAGTATTAAGGGTAATGTTTAGTAATATACCTAAGTATTTACTTTTGGTGGTTGTAGAAATATTCATTATTATACTAGCCGGTTAAGTAAACGCTTTTAGTTTTTAACAAGGATTATACATAATTAACTGATGACGTAACCCTAACTTTAAAACAAAAGACAGGTGTACAAAATTAGAAGAAAAAAGTTTACCATTACTGATTAGCCTTTCTCAAACTAGCAACAAGATTATTATACGTTATGGATTTCACAAGTTTGAAGAAAGTTATTTAGATGTTTTGTGATTTGTTAATTCTTACTAACCACTTTTATGTAATATTAATATATGTGCTTTATTCCTTTTATATCTATAATATAAATTATATAAAAATATACTGCACAGCCTAAATTATTATATTTGTTTGCGTGTAAAGATTTATTAACGTAATACTGCATCTTCTTTTCATACACTACGGTGGTTTTACACAATTTTACATCGTCTCATTAACTTTCGCCCATTCAGCCTAAGTAATTTTCATTTATTTAGACATTCAATGTGACACATTTTACCAGTCCAAAATACTATTAATTTTGTTGTTCTTCAGTGCACAGAAGAGCAGAAATTGAAGTAATAAGAATGGCATTAAATGCTTTAATGGGCCTATGGACACGCCTAACTGCAATGTTGAGGTGTAAAATCAGTTGCCACAATAAATTAAATACACTATTAAAAATTGTGTAATTTTGCACAAATAAGTTTTATGTGGCAGCAGCGTCTCCACCGATGTCGGTGTATTTGTGCAGCTACATTTTTTCATGTTTTTTTTTACTCTGCATCCAAGTAAATGCGTCCTAAAAATTAGTAAGATCGCATGTACCATGTACAACTAATTTTACATAGAATGGTGTAAAAATTGCAACTACTAGATAGCAGAAAATAAATTGTAACATACGTGTAATTTTTCTCCACAGCGAGTAAATTTACACAGGCATCGCAGTTCTAATTTTACCACAACGTGCCTTTCTCCACTTACACAAAATGAAAATTACGGATTCATTGTCATTGTAAGTACACCGTTTATGTACGTTTTTCACAGCTTTGCCTAGTAATTTTGCTGACCGTGCCAGTTTTTATGAAACTGCGTCATGTTAATTCGCTTACCGCTTATGTGTGATTTTATAAATGCTCACGTTATTGTACTCTGTTATGCATTTTGGTAGTTGAACAGAGTTTTAAAAAACTTCTCTCCAAACTGTCGATAACAAGTGACTTCAGGCAGTGAAAAAAAACAGCCATTTCCCATCGGCGGGAGTTAAGATTCCGTTTTGACCAACATAAAGGGAGTTCAAAGTAGCTCTAAACCCGAGAGCTAGATCGCATGTTTCGAACAAATGCTTGTCGTTAGTTTTGAATTTCTAAAAACATTAGTGTAAAATTACAAATATTCTGCTCGTTTTAGCAAATTACACACAAAAAAATTAAATATCAGAAGATGTGTAGTGTGCGCTCCCAGATACTCCAGTATTTAATGCAAGTTTAAATATACGCGGACATCGTAATATTACACAATGGAATATGTACAACTACATTGACAATGAGTGTTTATACAACGACCTTGCATCAGCAAAAATACACAATTTAGGATTTAACTACAGCAAGTGGGTGTGTTGTTACACATACTGCAAAATGTGTAAAATAACAAGTAACATTACGTTTACTAAGCCATATGTTCATGTATTTTCACCAAATACTTGTGGGCTTAGTACCTACGCATTTGGATTCTTAATAAAATTTGTGTAAAATCACACGCAGTGAAGTTATTTTTACAAATTACACATGGAAAATTTAATATTATCAATTATTTGTATGGGTAAAGTTAAATTTATTTTTTTAAATTCTAGGCCCCATTTTTACTAAGAGTGTACATTTTTTTTAAACCTCTTTACGTAAAATACTTGAGTGACCTCCATTTATTTAGTCTGAACGAATTCGCAAAGTAAGGATTTTTTTAAAATCTCTAGAACTGCAAGTTAGAGAAAACCGTCATCACGAGCGAAATTGCTAATATTCAGTAAACAAAAGATAGTCATTTTTTCGCAAAAAATTTTTACCGCGCGCTTTGTGGTTATTCAGATCACCAAATAAATAATGTGCTATGTTCGACCGAGGTGAGTTTTTCGTTAGTAGCATACTAGTTCAGCACCCTCCATCATTTTCACTACTAATTCATAAAATCAAAGATGACGGTCAAATAAAGGCTATAAATAATAACAATTTTTTTTTGTATTAGGACGTAACGCACTGTTTAATGGAGTTTACACGCCACGTTGTGTTGTATCACTTATATTGTAGTTAAGCTCTCTTGACTGTATAACTTGAGACACTTGGGACCATACACCAATGAACCAGAAGAGTTCAAGAGTGAAATATTATTTCTCATTTATGTAGACCTTGGCCTGTTCCAGTGGTGAACAAATTTTAAGTACAGAAAAGAAAATTCATCGGAGCAACATTTTTAAATATTGTAAAACTCGTACAATATTATGAGAGTTTTCAAGAAATGTGTTGTTGTGTTTTGATGGGTTTTATATGAGTTGTACATAAATATCGATTGCTCAGTAATTTGTCAAACGGACAATTTTTACTGGAAGAATAATTTTATCCATTCCCTTGCTTATACTTACATCATTCTCATATATGACTAATATTTTTGTTGGATGATACAATAAATAATTCAATTATTTCAGTATATTATATTATCTATGGTACAAGGACTATAGTAAAGTTTAAATAAATGATAAAATTTAATAGTTCGTAGTTCTAAACGTACAACAAAATTTTAGTTGGACTTAAATATTTTTATTTTATTTGGGAGTAAAATCTGGAAAAAAAAAAATAATAATAATAATTCATTGTCTTTATTTCTAAGAACACGATAGCAAAATGTATTGTAAAATATATTCAATTCTGACACAAAATATTAATTTGTTGATTTATAAAGTTTTGGTTAACTTGTAAGCCAGCCATCTGATACACCACCATATGAACATTCGTCTGGATGCTATTGTTTGGAAATAAGTTCATGAATTTCTTTGCAAAACTGCTAACACTCAGGCCTATAGCGAAATAACCTGCAATATTAACGTATGTGAATTTCATTAACATTTTTTTTGTATAATATTTGACGTATATTCTTATATCAGATGGACATATTCTACTCTCACTTCACTAGCTCCATACTTAATAAGTTTCGGGCTGTTTATATAGATCTTGAACAAAACAATTCTGATTCTCAATTTTTTTTGCATTTTTTTGTGTAACCCCGTGCTATAGGTGACTAGAGGCGATAGATAATCGGTCATGGAGACCTGCTATGTTAGGTAGGTGCTCAGATCGTATAATAACTAATGATTTATTAACTATTTGAACACTTTGTAGTGATATTAATGTTTTGGAACTTCCAAAATTCAGACTTATTTAGACTTTCTTTGAATATTTGTGCGACGTAAAACAGAAAATTAAATAAAAATTTTTACTTTAAGTGAATGAACATTTTTTGCTAGGCATAGCAGGCCTATAGTTAGAATTATTTTGTTTGGAGGGTAGAGACTTCAATTTGTAGAGTAAAAAAATTCTTGAGCATGACTTTTTTGCGGGATATGTTACAACTTTATAATATTTATAGACTCACGATATCGCAGTTTTATAAATAGGCGTGTAATTTAATATTTATACTAATGGAGTAGCATTTGTGTGGGCGATGATAGAAACAGAAGTTTCATCTTGTTACATATATTTACAAAATAAAACCTGATAATATTATGTTAAACTTCATTTCTAGGCATATAACCTGCCCTATGTTCGTGGAGGTTTTATTGGCGTAGGAAGAAAAATTTTGTATTTGTTTAAAGTACAAATTTGAGAGAAAATGGAATGTGCCAAGACAGGACGCCGAAATACGATTATATTTCGTAATTAATGCTCAATTAGGACCGCGAATCAACGAGAAAACACGGTATATTTCTAAGTTTTCTAACACGACATTTTTCCCTGTGGTTGTGGGGAAAGTTGCGTTTGAGAAGTGCCGGGTGACGATAGTAGACAGCGTCTGTCCCCGGATACGTCGTCGCTCTAACAACTGGCGATGACTTCCAATAGACACGTGACTCACAAACAAGATAGGCGTAGAGGAGGGGGGGGGGAGGAACATCCGACTACAACAAGCGCATGCAGATAAGATCGTACGTAAACACGCGCATCGTACTACTTCCAATTTAGAACACCATTGACTCAGACCACCCAATACCTTCTACGGTAGAATTTTCCCCACGGGGAACAATAGTGCTAGTTCACTGTGTTAGTTGTGGCATAAAAGTGACACCACTTACCTGGTAAATAATGTCTGCTCAAGTACACTTAACACATTGTAATACGGCGTGTACTTGTGATTTACTAACGATGCTAATATCTGATGAGGAGTGTATAAAAATTCAACTATAGCTAATGTTTTAATCTTAACTTTTTTTTTCCTCTAGCTGTCTTCAACAAATACACGGTGAAATGAAACTTCCTTACGGTAACTTAGTTTTGCGAATTGATACACCTTTAATTGCATAGCATTTTTGTTACTTTCGATACTATTCTAGTTATCACATGCTGTGTTAAAATTATCTCTATTACTACAACGTACTTACATAAAAATCACCACGGGAGGAGCTTAAAAAAAACTAATTAGTATCCAAGCCTACCAATAAACGATTCTCCTTATTATTACAAGCAGTTATTCGTTAGAAAATCATTTATTAACCGGTAATTAATTTTCTTACTTTATTTAGACAGTATAATAAAAATGGTTGGGGCTGTTACTCACTAAATGCTCTTAACCTAAAATGCCTTGCTTTGAAACATGATTTCCCAGAAAATTAACAAATGTAGGTCAGTAATAACAACACATATCTTTAAAAAGGTATTTTGGAGAATTCCGGAATATAAATTTCATCGTAAAAAAATATTTGAAAGAACTTACAAACGATACATTTGCTTAATTTTTATCAGCCTATTTAGTAGCTTTGTTCTATAGAGTGTCTGTTAAACTTCTGGAGAATTAATATAGTCTATTTATGTCCCTTCTCGTGGGGAATAAACTGTAAGATTTATTACCTTACTGTAAGTCTCTTTCTTACCTTGATGTATGTCATGATTTCGGAACCTAGACCTAACAATTAAAATTTTAAACTCATTGGTTTACTTGGCCATACATTTCCACTACTGACACTTCCAAACCTACATAACAGCGAACACAGAGAAGAACACGTAAATACATACCTTATACTTTTAGTGTATTACCCAAGGGTAAAATTGTTATCCTTGGATAGTAGGGATTAATAATACTGCAAAAGCCTGCAATTAACGATAAGCTTTCGTTTTGCGTTGCAGTTACTAAAAATTTGCATAAAATAACTATACAAGTGGTCGGGGAGCTTGCTTGCGATTAAATATATTCCAATGAGAAAACAATGTAATAAGTTACACCAAAATTATATGACGTTTCGTAGATTATATATATATAATATTCGACATAAAATTATTAGAAACAACAAAACACGTAATATATGTGGTGATTTGTCAAAAGTTTGATTCAAAAAGTTTGAAGAAACCGCCAATAGATTATACCTCATCCCTTGTCTATGGACCAGATTAACTAAGATGACCTGGGTTCGATGCCCCGCGGTTTTATACCTGGATTTTCGCGAGTGGGAAACGTAACGGACAAGTTATTCCTGTTCATATTCCTAATTACACATACAGAGTTCCACTGTTTTGATGAATAGTTTAATAACTACATCGTTTCATTAGTAGTTTAGCTGAGATCAATAGACAATCTATTCCTATTATGGTTTTTAATTTTCAATTTAACGTCGTGTTTGTATAAAAGTAAGTGTTAAAGATATATCTTTATCTGGACCTTTACATATTAATGAATATTACTTTGCTAATAACATAAAAGATTGGTACACACATATGTACAAATTTACGTCGTGAATATGAACAAAATAATGTAAAAGGTGAGAAAATAACGATTAATTCACATATCTGCTAAAAACTGCATACCCTCTGAATGTCCGAATCTATGTTTTTAATTAGTGAAATATTATTCGCTGAAAATGCAGTATTCAAACAGAGGAGAATCAATGGACTTCACAGGGAAATAGTACTCGCGCAATGAATTGGTGTCCCATAACCATTTATCCCGACTCCAAACGAAAGAGAGGAAGACGACTGAAAAAAAAAAAACAGAAAAACCAAATAAACATGGAGATCAAACAGGCCTAGAGGGCATTGCTAGCCCACGAAGATTATGATGATGAAGTGCGGTGAACGAAAATCTACGAAAGGAATATGTCTGATAAATGTATGATTCCAACAAAAATGTACTGAACTGTGATCTTCAGAACCTCTTGTTTATAGAATTACGTACTGAAATCATCAGTTAATCTGTCTATTAGTGGTTTCGTGGCACTTTTTTAATCAAACCTTTGAAAAAATGCGTGTTTGTGTTTTGTACTCCTGTTAACATAAAAATACCCTATTTTTATTACAATGAACGTTTACTTGTATTTCATCTTTAAATTGTAATATTTTGTTAATTATCAATATGAATAAACACAGGGAGAAAATAGGTGTGTTGCTAATACATTTTTAGGAATAGTTCTTATGCAAAATATCATTACAATGGGCGTGCACAAAAACGGTGCCCTGTCCCTGTGGTGTAATTTTATAGACTTGGTTAATGTTTGTTTCCACGAGGCGGAGGAATATCCTGGAAGTAGAACCATAGCAGGGCTACAGAAAAGTTGCAAGAAACCGTCAATGGAATATGCGCGCAAAAACCTCGCTGTATCAAAACACGTACCTTGTTGTCTTAAGCTCGGAACTTATCCTACGACTCAACGGAGTAATCTGCGGGCAAGGGAAACGACGGCTACTCTAAATTGCTAGCGAGGGTCCCTAGCGGCCTCGTCCGCAATCAGACAAATTAAAAGGCGGCGAGTGGCACTGCCTCATCCTCTCCCTCTCTCTCTCTTTTTTTTTTTTTTTTTTTTCAATTCTGCCCCTGCCAGCCAGGCAACGTGGCTGGCAAGTTTCGCACCTCCCGCGCTTAAGGGGGAAGTAGGCACTCCCCTTCAATTGCGCGAGTGTGTGCGGGTTGCGTCCTCTTGCCCCGGCTGGAGACGCTAATCTCGCTAACAGCATCCCGCTACGTCACCCTCCACCTCCCCTGGTGAAGCTGCTAAGGGATGGTAGGCTCTGCAGGATAGAGATAAAAAAGAAAGAAAGAGAGAAAATGTGTTGGTAACGCAGGGAAATGGAGAAAATAAAGAAATTTATTACGACGTTGCTCGCCATATTTTCAGCCTCAGAACACATCATCATTTTGGGTTCCTCCAAACGACGTAATTTTTTTTTTCTTAGTAGCTGGCTTGTTGATGTATGTAACTCCAAGGGAAGGTTGTGTGTTTGATCCCATATCAACACTAGAATCAGGGTTTTTTTTTGCCAAAATAGTTTTTCTGTTCCCACTTTTCGGACAAGTGTTGTTGCATATAAAATTTGAAGCTATTGCGCAATTTAAGTTTTTCGCATGTATTGTAATAATACCCAACCCGATAATACAACAAAATAAACAAAAACAATATCCTTTCAAGGATATGTAATCGATTTTTGTTGATCTTAACTCTATATGTTTCCGAAAAGAAAAATATTTTAATCGGTACTTTCCGTTAGTTCAGAACACCTCTCACAATCATAGATAAATTAAAGAATTTACCGTATTGCAAACCTTTGCTTGAAAAAATCCAGATTCATTAGATAATTATTTTTAAAATGTTTAAACTCCGTTTTTAACGTCAAGTGATTATGCGGAAAAAGTCTGTGGCACAAATGTCAGTGATCAGTAAAATTAATAATAATTATATATATATATAATCTACTTTGGGTTTACTTTATAGACTCTTTCAACATACCTGTCTCTTGAATACTGGAAAAAGTACGATTTTATATAATATATTCACAGTATAAAAAATTAATAAAGGGGAATATATTTTACTGGTACTGGTAACCATAAAAACAAATTGGAACCAACGATTCGAAAATCTTAGCCTCGAAGACTTCACAGTTCTTGTCGGATACCAGTAGTCACAATAAGGCCACACATTGAACTTCGTATGAGTGCATAAAACTTTATTGGTGTGTAACAATTATTTTATTCTAAACAGACACTGTAATTAGCCTACTTTTTGAGGTGTATCACTCATAATCAGGATACGAATTTTACTCGTGTTTAGTTTTAAAGCTTAATAAATATTTCTTTAATTCAGAGACTTTATAGAATTTACTTCCATTACTATACCTCATTAATTCTCAGTAGAGAAAGATCTCCTCTCACAATAAAAGCATCTCGTTTAAATATTTATGAATAAGAAAATGAAATGCCTTCTTCGAGAAAAAAAATGTAGCTACTAACACTGAAAAATGAAACGAAGGCTGTTTCTAGGTATATTACGTACATTTCAGTGAAATATATTTTAGAATGTCAATCGTAGTGTCACTATGCATACAAAAACTAAAGCTTTTTGCCATGAAACTCACTTGTAAATTTCTCATTTTGCTGGTCAAGTTATTTTCCATTAAAGGCTATTATCCAGTAATCGAGTCTACGCATACCTAAGTAAATATTTATTTCTTATAAATTGTGAAAAGTAAGAACATATATAACGTAATAAGTGCTGATGAAGTATCATGATTGTTAGATTAAGCTCGTGGTTATCTATTGGACGATAAATAGAACCACACAAAAGTATAGGCTGTTCACGGTAAAGTGAGCACATTTTAAGGCCCTTCTACATTCTTCCTTTCAGCCAATTTCAATATTTCCGTCACTCGTGACTAATAAACACAGCGTACACATTTCATCATACTCTAAGAAATTATTTGTAAATGTACCATATCAGTGTATATGTACAGTAACAAAGCGCAAATAGTAAAATATTTTCCCATACACTCATGGTAACATTCCTGCAGTTGTTCAGGAAAGATTCAAATGCGTAGGGAAGTTCCCAAAATTGTATAGTAACGATGTTAAATATTCCCATATATTTTCAGCCTGAATACGTAGTGCTATTTCCATACATTGTATAAGTTAAAAACTTCCATTAAAGTTTAGGATGTTTATCAGAAAAATTTATACAGTGTATAAACTAATACCTTCGTGTGTGGTACGGGAAACAGACGCGGTATTAATAAACGTCATACGCGGGGCGGAATGTGTAACGTTGCAACGGTTACAGTTGTGGGGAGAGTCTGTAGTTGCCCATTCAGAGTGAGCGAGTGTCCCGTCAGCGGGCCACCCTCAGAAGTCGACTCCCTTTTGTCCGGCCGGTGAAAGTTTTCTTCCCCCTTGCCCAAGGGAGAAAGGGTTGGCTGCGAGTCTCAAGTCGATGCGTGCGTGATCCCGCGCCGTTTGGGGGCGAAAGGCCGGGGGCAAAAACTGACCCCAATTCCAGAGTCAAACCCCTCCCTTCGGTTCTGGTTCGGGCCGCAAAGGAATTTATTGCCGTTCGGGATCACGGGACACGAACTGGCCGCTGCAACCCCCCCCCACCCCCCTTGCTCACTCTCACCATCAACTAACCAGAAATGCCCCCACCCCCGCGTTCGCTGTGACCAATTCTATTTCTCGCCCGGGAAACCTGGTATTCAAATATCTGGGACGCATCGTGGTTGACACCCATAAACAAGGGATATGGTACACAGTAAAATATTTGTGTATAGTCTAGTCACGGTTAATTGAAACTTTTCTGAAGCCATGCTAAATTTATACTTACAGGATATTCCTCCACTTCGTACAAACAAAGCCTAACCGCATTCGTGCTCACCCGGTGTAATAATATTTTGCATAGGAATGATTTCTTACTAGGTATTACCAACACACCTATTTTCTATCTCTTTCCTTTGGTATTAATTATGAACAAAATTATATTATTTACAGATAAATAAAGTTTAATTTAACCAAAAAGAAGGCACAGTACTTTATTCTTATCACAATTATAGTCTGTTCGCAGTAAAATGAGCATTTTCGAAAACCCTGCTTATGATCCACTTGTACGCACGTTGTATATTATTACGCATTATATAAAATTAACATTGCTAAAGGCCTTATCACTCTATTAATGCGTCGGCCAAGTGAAATTGTGAAAATATAAGAAAAGCAAATATTTTACAATTTTTTTCTTCAATTTTTACACTTTGATGGATTAAAAAACAGAAATCTAAATAAATAATTGAAGTTATCACAAAAGTTAACCCAAAACTTTTTATTCGGCATTAAGGTATGGAACTGCTTTCCATCCATCGTTACCAACTTAACTGGGCACATGTCCCTCAGTGCGCCTGTTAAAATATATGCACGAAGGAGCAGTGATTTTTTTTCCAAGGTTAATTTCAAAAATGTTCACTTTATAGTGAACAATCTTTATAATATATGTGATTAGTTAATGGAATATTTAGAAAACAAATAAACAAGTTAAACATGGAGATATATATTTAAAGATCTGATACAAAAAGTGTGAAGAAACCATGAATAGACTAGCCTATATAATTTTTACGTGTATGAAAACTAGTTGCAACGGGACGTACGGAATCGGACTAAAAGTCCACCTGAAGACGGGAGAAGGTGTTGACTCCCAAAACGTCACGACAAGCTCGTCTAAGAGAACATGCTGTGTTCTTATGCGTCGTCATCATCGTCTTCCAGTCTTGTGCGAAACTTTGCCTTCGTTTCAGTGTTCGTCTGTTCTGTCCTAGTTGGTTCGTCCCTCCCCCCTTTTTTTTACTGACTCCAGCTATTCATCTGTGACGTCATCGTTTTGTGTTGTCCTTGTTTATTTCTGTTTTTTTTTCTTTCGTTTAATAATTCTTTCTGAAAATATTTTTTT
Organism: Dryococelus australis; assembly: GCA_029891345.1. NCBI lineage: Eukaryota > Metazoa > Arthropoda > Insecta > Phasmatodea > Phasmatidae > Dryococelus > Dryococelus australis. Next base: position 47,915,702 of record CM056995.1, on the reverse strand, counting down.
TTGTATTCTTTTTAATCAGCTGAAAAATAAATTCCTTGTGGGATTTACAAAACGCTATATTTATGTATTTTGTCTACAGCCATTCTTGACTCGTCTTTCGTGTATGTTTCTTGTCTTAGACTTGGTTTTATGTGACGACATAGTGTAGCAATGGAGCATGGTTCAAATATTTCACTTAATCTTTCCCTCCCCCCCCCTTAACCACTTTCCCTATTACAATAATCTTTCAAATAACTCTCGGCTTTCAAGAACTCGCTGTTAAGAGCCGCCCAAATCTCTTCACTTCAATTTCGAATAACTCAAGTAAAATCGTATACAGTTATTTCCATGGCAAAATATCTTCTGTTGATATACTGGGCAGGTGGGCAGTCAGCTAAGTTTATGCAAACATCGCCTGTGGTGGGAGGAGGCACTGCTGTAGCCATGGGAACAGCTGTAACAGGACTAGAAAAAGGGTACCCGTTCGTGGGACAGACTATATGAGATATGTCGGAAGTATACTGATTGGCCCACATAAACAAGGAATCAGGTATAGCCTGACTTTCGTCTTCTACAACCACGGCCCAGACTTTAGTTCACGAATCGTTAACACTCCTCTTCAAATGGCATTTTACTGTAGTAACAAATAGAATGTTCTATGTTGTTCTCTTGGTAAACATAATTGAAGCAAGTGGACGTTTATATTAAGGAATAATTTCTACGAATTTTTATATTTTACTGCAGTATAAAATTTACTTATTTCACATCGTTTATAATGTATCATATAATTGTAGTATGAAATTAACATATAATTTAACTGCTTTGTTATCGACACACGAAAATGTTTCTTAACTAAGGCAAATATAGCTTCTGTAACATGGGAAAGATTTAAACCGAGACTTTTCAATTTTGAAAAATCCCATATGGTTACGAATAATTTATTCTCGTCAACTAATAGTATACTACACAGTAAACATTTTTGTACGCTATAAAAACAATTATCGGTTGAAAACTAGTAGTCAGAATTTTTTCTTGTATCACTGCAAGTAAAATGTTGCATTTCACTAACACTGTTTAGGCCTATGAGACATACAAAAATCGTTTATTTATCTTCACTAATATTAAAAATACACTAATTCTTTGTTAAAATTTAACTTTAGTTCTACGCACTCCACAATTATTTGTTGTAAAACTTTCTCTAATTAATTTCAGTGTTAAGGAAATCATTTTGTCAACTAGTTGCCAAAGAATTGTATGTAAAAATACAAAAAAAAAATTAAACTGTTGAATGATTTAGCTATTTTTCATGAACTCTTAATTGGGTCGTTAAAATGACGAGATTAAAAAGAGACTATTGAATTTTTAAAAAACCTGTACCAATACCAAAATTTGATTTTGCGTCATCTGACATACTAAGCAGTTGTATTAAGAAACTCGGTAGGACGAAGTGTATCTAAATTGGGAAAAACTTATTCGCATAATTAGTGTGCAGAACATAAGTGCTAGCCAAGCAGTTCAGAGAGTTCTGTTGGCGAAAGAGCTGTTAAGTGTTAGGCTCGAGGAATCTCATTGGTTCTCAGTTGACATGCTTGGCCAATGACGGGCCAGAAATGGATCGACCAACGCCACGAGCGAAAACTTCTCCAATAAAACCATCGCAAACTTAATCACTGACTCGCAGAAGTACCAACGATTACCGCTGTTTTCCAGACAATCACACACCAGGATAGAGTATTGTTTTTAACGCTGTGAACAATAGCTTGGAAACTATTTGCCAAAAACTTTCAAGGCATATTACAAAATTTTTGATTCCACTTGTAGTTGAAACTGTTTAAATGTAATTGATAGTCTAAGGAAATAAGTATCCCGTCTTCGTCCAAAAATTCTCGCAGTGATGCAGTGAGAGAATAAGACACTCAAGGAATGCACCCTATTCGTCACCGAAGATCTGTGTTAATTTTGGTGTTAGGGCTATGTACCACCTTGTAAGTCATCTTGACACAGAGTTCAGCTCCAGTTAGTGGGGCCCGGTTACAATTCTTTGCTTATTTCTTTAAAATCTGTATTCTTTTGTAACTACAAGCGCTTCTCTTTGGCTACAAAATGGTATGCAGTCTATGCATGTTTCCTGTTTCGTTTGTTCTGAATAGTGGTAGAAATTCAAAATGTATTGTTTTAGTGGAGTTTAAGGCTCTGATCTGATGCCGAGTAGCGAAATTTCAAGGAGTGAGTACAAAGAGAGCTCTTGAAGTCAATATCGAGTCGAAGACTGGAGACGATTCAGCTCATTTCAGTACTTATTTGTATGTACTTGAGCGACTGAAACTAGCATAGCTTTGCGCCAGTAAACTAGGTTATCATTTTGGCTCAGCACAATATTTTTGACTACGTGAGTAATGCCTTTAGTGGGTTGCAAGTTTATTTATATTGTACCTCAAGAGGACTATTATAAACATTACCTGTGAGTTTAGTTTTCATTCACTGGGTGTTTTGTATCGACCATAATCAGATTTGGCTTTCTGTCTCTCGGTATTTATTTCATTTGACAACAGCCACCAGCAATATTCTTCGGATATTGATATTGTAAAACAAACGCAAACCTTTTCAGGACAGATATAATCAGATTTTTATGAAATTAACTTAATATACCGTCTTAGTTGTCATATGCGTGTCATTGTAAGCAGTTGATATTCTAATTTAAAAAAACTGTGGAATATTCCAGTGTATTTTCTAGGGACAAAAATGAATATCGGTGCACTCTAAAAAAAAATGTTTGTACTTTTACAAGAAATATGCTTGGAAACACAGTTGCCAAGAAATCCCATTTTAAAACTACGAACAGTTTCCTTATAAACTCTGCAAAACATATAATTGTAATATTTCAAATGATAGCCTTGTATTACAACTTACAGTATTGAAAAGTGTACATAAAATTATATTTTTTCTTCTTAACCACTTGACCAACCTAACTTACGTATTCAGTACTTATTTTATATTAAATAAAATTCCAAGAATTTTCAAACGTTAGGGAAGGTATTTGATTAAGAAGAATACATTTGCCGGTACTGTATTTCATTTTAAGAGTTCCGTGTAGCTAGGAAACATTAACAGTTAATAAGCAATATGGTCACGTTTGATTGGAATTGTCGTTTTATTATGATTATTAGAGTTCTTCAAACGTTTCACGTTTTTCAAAATCGCAATACATTTATATTTGCACGAAACTACACTTTACACCACCCATTGTTTTTGTACAAACAGCTATATATGGTTTTAGAGTGCTGGTTGAGTGTCCGCCATTTTGCTAAAGCTCGTGAATACGGGTCAGTATAGTACAAACATTTCTTGAAGTATACCACAAACACGGTCCTAGTAGTTTTACAACCGAGAAGTTTTACAAGAGAAATCTTTGTACTGTTACAAGCATTTGTAAAATTACAAACAACTTCTCAATAAAAATGGCATACGTGAGGGGCCTCCATCATCCGTATTACAAAATACCCTAGGAGCCGACTTTTCTAACAACTCTGCCAAACTCATTGAATAATTGGAGCTGTCAGATGAAATACTAATTACCTCAGGTTCATCAAATCTTTCACTCTTTATAGTAGGTCAAGTTATGTTAGGTCAGGCTATGTTAGGTTAGGTCAGGTTATGTTAGGTCAGGTTATGTTGTGTCAGGTTATGTTCGGTCAGGTTACGATACTTTAGATCACAATATCTTAACTATATGTAACGTGAATAACAGCAGAAACACATTCATTTTTAATAGCGGAGGTGGGAACTAATATCTAACAAATAATAATAAAAAAAAACATTTTCAGATGTTTCCCATATAATCATCCCAAAGAACAATATACGACACCACTTTAGTAATAAATATTAAACATAAACGTTGTCGTTGAAAAGTGTTAAAGTCATCACAAATCGCTGTAAGTCAGTCATCTGTTTACGACTTCTATTCTTCTATAAATCAGTGTTAAACTATAGCGATTATGTTGTATCATTTCTGAACTGGTTGCTGTAGAATTCTGAGGAAATAGACCATACGCAAAGCTTATTAATTCTATTTTCCATCTCTGTTGGAACGGTTTATTCTGGCCGGATTTGACCTTGAGGAGTGTAATATTACTAGTTAGGGATTCCACTCAGTTGCAGGAGTGTGCGAAATATATGCAAGTTGAACTCTAGAATTTCGTGTGAGAATGTGAGGGAACCCTACTGTTGAAATACGAATGAGATCAAAACAGAAAATTATAGACAAATCCTACGCGAAAATGGGTTTTGGAGTCTGCCGAACGTAACATATCTGTTTATTCTTTGTTTATGTCTTGATCACAGAAAATATAAAAAAAGGCGGGGTAGATAATAATAACAGTGAGTGAAGAGATTTGGGCGGCTCTTAACAGCGAGGTCTTGAGAGCTGATGAGGGTAAATATGGAGCGGCACCGGATTGAGGAGGCGTGAGAAGCGGGAGATCTCCGAGAAACCCACCGACCAATGGCATCGTCCGGTACGATTACCACTTGCGCAAATCCGGTGACCCGGTCAGGGTTTGAGCCCGGTTCGCCTTGGTGGGAGGCGAGCAGGCTAACCGTTCAGCCACTGTAGCCCCATAATAATAACAGGTTTATTTATCTGAATACGTGAGTTTACGAAAGAATGCTATATTCGTGGACTTCTGTGCAAAACCAAAAACAAATAATTGCTGATAAACTCAGTAAAAATGCTAAAAAAAAAAAAAAAAATTGAATTATTTTTAATTCATTTATGAAGCGAGTAGGTCTTACAGCGAGTTGGTAACTGCATAGTGTGCGTAAGACTGGTTTTTGTCGCGAATAAGAGTTAAATTAATAAGAAAAACAGCGTGTTTCTTATGTGACACCTGTTCGTTATCTGTTTCCACGAAAACTGTCAATGGAAAAAATATTGTAAACAAGCGTGCCTCAAACTAAATTAACCTTTCAGAAACCCGGTTTGGTTTCCTTGGGAGATAATCCCATGATTTGTATTCCAAGGCAAACGCGCTCACTGCCTGTCGAGACAGATAGCTAAATGTGACGTGTGTGTAAATATACTCTTAAGAAACTTACTTGTACTTGGTTGAGATCTCTGTATGTGATAGAGGATGCAGTTCGCTCAAGTTGTTTATCAGGAGCAATCGCAGTAAAGTATGACAATTTATATAGCTTCTCCATATACATTTCACGGGATAGCCACACTTTCAACATAATGGTTTAGGGCATGAGAAATCACGCAATTAGTAAGCGTGCGTGTCATCATTTAAACTAAAAAAAAGAAACCTGGGATAAACATTCTTAGTGCAGTAAGTTGAGATCGACTTCGGAACCTCTTGAATGAAAGCCTCATATAGACCGTAGACCTACTAATTGCGCGAGCAAGCATATTCGGTAAGCAGTGTGAGGGGATTATAAGATAGAGTGTGATACAAATGTGATTAATTTCAAACAGTTTTTTTTTTTTAACTTGCAGGGTGTTAAAAACTTATTTTAACCCTTGATTTACATCGAATACTTTTATTTTAAGAAGTAGTGTTTTCTGAAGTAAAGTGAAAGATGTACGTAGTCCTTTATAATAAAACTTCCTGTCACCTCCAAATACCCAAAAAAATACGATGATGAGTTTATAATAGATGTTTTGCTAACGAACTTGATTCTAGAGTTTGTGCAATAGTTAAGCATTTTCATTTCTATTGATGTCACCCTTAATTTCTTGCGTACTAAAGTTGACATATTTGGGAAACATTTGTAATATTTTGATTGTATAGATCAAAGGCAATATGGTACCCTAATAACATCCGCGATTATCAGTGCCTAGGATTTTTCAACCTTGTTGACATTGTATCTACCGACATCTTATTCATATGATCATTTTAATCTATTGAGTTTCAAGGATATGACTTAAATGCTATTCAAACACAGCATTAATTAATACATTCCGTACCAAACGATAATTCTAACAAAATGCCCTAGTACAGCGCGCATCAATTTGTGTCACAAACTTAGACTACAACTTGAAATATATCTGGCAGTTAAACATGTAATTTGTAGATATAGCATACATATTTTCTTACTTCAATGTGCTATCTACGTATTAAGATGTATGTTTAGAAATGAAATTAATTTGAAAATAAACTAATGCCACAAATTAATAGCTACAATATATCTCCTCAGGCATTAAACTATAAATTTAGGGAATGGAAAATTTCGCGAATTCATTTTCCGACAAGCTAGACTTCAAACACATGCACAGTTCAGTTATGTTTTAAATTGGATCGCAGTTTACTAGACACGTCCATGTGAACTCCGAGCCAATAACAGACTCGCCAGGAAACAAGCACCGAATCCCGTGCCATCTGTTCCGCGGTAACTCTGGCTACACACTGGGGCAATAGCCAATGGAGAGTACGCAGAGACTCTCAAATACATAGGACAATGGAGTCCAGCCTACACGCAGTTTAAAACGTGAAATCTTCCTGTCCCTAACTATAATCTATTAACGGTTTCTTCACACTTTTTGAATAAAACTTTTGAAAAATCACACTGTGTATGACGCGTGTGTTCGTTTCCTAAACATGTCATGTAAGACAAGCATTTTATACTTGTGTTAACAGCAGAGTGTCATATTTTTCGTTAAATTGAATTATTATATTTTATATATAAATTATAATATTAAATTTATAACTAATATGAATTTGAACAGAGAAAAAATAGACGTGTTGGTAATGCCTAGTAAGAAATAGTTCTTATGAAAAATACTATTAAACAGCGCGCACGAATGCGGTGCGCTGTCCCTTTGGTGTAAATTTTAGACTCGGTTAAGCTATATTTGCATGCGGCGGAGGAATATCCTGGACGTAGAACTTTAGCAAGGCTTCAGAAAAGTTGTAAGTAACCGTAAATGTACCATAACGCCCAAGAAAGTGACAAGGAAGCAACAACTGGCGCTTAGAGTAAATACTAAATAAAGGCGGTAGCATATGCAATATCTCTAAACAAATGAGCAATTACTTTTCTGAACTTATTTTGTATTAGGGTCATGGCATGTATTTTAATATCTACCCTATATCTTAACAACATCGTAATGATATTAAGAAAAATTGACTATGTTACTATGGCTTCTGGGAATTTCAGCTTCTGTGGAAAAATCACTGTAGGCACGATTACGATGTGGATAGTGTTGAGGAAGTTCAGGACACTATGAAAGACACATTTGTGTGCATGTAGATTATGCTAACCCAACAAAATAGTTTGTTCGTTTCTATAGTATGTTTTATTGGCAACAAAATTAATATAGCTATTTACTGAAATTTTAGTCACTCAACGATAATGGATTCTGATATCTGTGAATAGTTACCTTTGTCATTTAAGATAATATTTTGTCGATTGAAATTTGTTTACGCCTGTAATGTTATAGGTCTTAATTTATTTTAAAAGTACTAGGTCTTAAGGTTTTTTAGGATTAAAGATTTTAATATCAACCACCAATAAAGGTGTAGCGAGCTATTAAGATTTGGTTTACAAAATGCTATATATAATATATTAATATCAAATGTTTTTCGCTCGAGTAAAGTGATACTTTGCCTTTCAGTTATCTTAAGGCTTCTTTGGAGTGAATGAGAAAATTGTTTCATGTATGTTTCTAAGAGTTGAAAAACAGGTAAATATGTTGACTTAAACTCCGGTATTACAAAGAGTTCTTACCTATGGTTTCAAACAAAACAAACAATGAAGCTATTTCCCCTAGCGCATTTTGTTCGCGTGTGTGTACGGAAATGAATATTACGGTGGGCAATCGTACTCCAATATTGTCTCACGCTGACTTTTACTGTCAATAATTTATTTTACTTTTGGCGTATGGTTGTATCTTTGTGTGCCATTCCTTGTGATGAATATTATTTTCGAGTACAACCACTCTTGGGCTTTTAAAGCTATTTCTTATCCGTCACAAGGTTAGTTTCAAGGTACTTAGATGCTCACATCCTGTGGAAATTGATGAAGAGGAAAAAGAGGTGATTATGAATGCTTTTTCCTCTTGGGTCACAAATTTGTCTCAGTGTCCTTATGAATTTATGTTGTTAATTTAGGTATATATTTAGCTTGTAGGAATTCATTATCATTTAATTTCGTAGAAATATATTTAAGTGGAAAGTGAAATTAATAAACAGTCATTTGATTGGGTACACCAATGATCGTAAATTTTTGACATCAATCTTACTGCCCCTCCCCCACCGATTTTATTTTCTCGTTGTGAATCAACTTAAGTAAAATATTTTAGATGACCGAGTGATCTCTATCACCTCAACACCAAGTACTACCGACTTTCAAGTTAATTAAGATCAAAAAATCACGATAACTCGGAAAGCATTTATCTTTAGTCGGTAAGTTAAATTAGTTATTTTATTTTGCATATTTCCACTTGAGATGTAATTATCTTACGGCACCAGCCCTTTCGCCTAGTTAACGGAGCTAATAAATGATAGTGGTAATTTTCTGTCAAACCTTATCGATGTAACAAATTGATTCTCTCACGTACCCTGTGAATTATATACTAAAGTAACAGAATACTGGACCTTGCAAGGTGGTTGAAACTTTATCAATGTGTGTGTTGTTTTATTGAGTATAAAGTTGTCCGGAATGTAATACTTAACAGAGAATAGACTGAAAAAGTAATATTTTCAAAATAAATTTATTGAAAATGAAGATTTATTAAAATATAGTTCGGTAGTTCCGTGGAAAATACCAAGGCCTTATCATGTTACTGTACGAAATTATTCCCACATTGCACAGGTTATCCACCAGATATCCTAATTAGATCCACAATATCTAAAAGTCATCTAAGTCCTACAGTGAAACTGTCATGTATATCTTTTGGATATCCAGTAGTACACTCCAGTTTGTACCACTTACCGGATATCCATTAGATATTTCAAAACCACTCATATACATCTAAAGATGTATATGAGAAATACAAAATATCTATATCATATTTTTTATATTGAGCGGACATTTGGAGGTCTTTTGGTAGTCTTTTGAATGTAACTTTGCTAATTTTGGATGTCCTTGGATATCCCGAATGTCCTATAGTGACATCCATCAGATATGCTTTGGATGTCTGTGTACTATATGGGTTTCAGCTTCCGTATTTGCTTACGACAATGAACGAAGCGTGGGTATACAAGATATCAAGGTATTTGAACACCAAAGATTAGGGATATCAAGGTATTTGAACACCAAAGATTAGGGATAATTAAGTGTATTTTTACGTAGTACTGCTCAACTTCGCAAATAATTTCATTGCCAGAATAATTTATAGTCCATAGTTTTTTTATCATCACAAAGCAAAAAGTTCGCTTGTACTCTCTTCGTAATTCGCGAAGAAACTGCAGAAACAATTAGACACGGAAGATGAAATTTTAATTATTTTTAATATTTATTTGTATGGTTATTAAATATTTACAGACAGCCACAAATCAATAATATGGAAATAATCTTAATGTAAAATTAAAAAAATAAAAACAATGAACGACGTTGACACATGCATAGTATGTTTAAGTTAATTATGATAAACTGAAACAAATAAATTTACTTGCAGAATATTTGTTTACATTGAACAATATATTATTTTTTGTACAACAGAGCTGCTTTTGCTTCAAACATCCCCATACGTTCCCTTGAACCAAATAATGTATTAAATGTGTTGAGCCATACATGGCTCAACACATTTAGTATGGATATTTCGACAACATATGCATAGGTACCGAACCTTTTCCCAAGTTCGTGATGAACTAACCTTATGTCTGTCTTAAATTCCATATAGATCATGATCAATTCAAATGACTAGGCTGTTTAAAGCTGAGCATCCATTGTGTACAATCTTACTTTGTTAACACCCCGATTTGTTGTAACAACAAAATAAAATGTTTACACAATCGGCTTTCATTTATTTCGATGCGGCATGAGTGAGTTATGCGGAAGTCTTTGTTCGAAAATACGGCTCAGACGTTAGGATATCAGCAATGCTTTTCTGTATGGCTGATAAAGTGTAATGTTTGTATAAACACACCGAGAGAAAGGTTTGTTTGAACAAACTAAATATTTGTTTGTCTATGGCTAAACAAATAATTAGTTCCTTCAACAAAATATTTGGCTTGCTAAACAATAGCTGGAATGCAACAAAACCTATTTTGTTCACCTAACAAAATATACACTTGAACCAACCAAACTGTTTAGTTGGGTAAACAAAATCTGCATGACAACCAAATATTTGTTCGAATCAACTGTGTACATTTTGTTTTTTCCATATACAAACAAATATGTTGTTGGTTCAAACAAACGTTTATGTCGGCACCATCGCGAGTGTAAGTAAAAAAAAAAATATATGTAAAACGAAATCTATATATGTGTTTAGGAGTTACACCCCGAATTAATGCAGACACACACATATATGCACACATATAAATATATGTTTGTATTTATGCACGTGTGTTTAAGGGGTTCTCGGTACGTTATTAGTACCAATTTATCAAAATTTTGTTACACGATACCCGTAGGTTAGTGAGTAAAGTGTCAGCTCTCCTCCGAGGAAGTGCTCAGGGTTTTAATCAGTTAAGTTGTCGACTGTTATTAATATTCTCTTAACTGCGTGTTAAGACTCAACATAACGCATAGTGAAAAATGTGTATGTTTTACACAATGGTTCATGAAAAAGTGTTCTCACGCAAGCATTTATTTCCTTCAATGAATTTTCTTGTTTGTGTAAGAAAAAAACATATTGGATGTTTGACACACCACAACTTTTTTTAACTATGGTGTTTGGTTACATAAACAGAATATTTTTGGCACTATTTAAACATAATATTTTGTTGACAGGAATAAATATTGTTTGTCCCTTACATTTATTTTATGGTTTCTTTTATATATTAACTACGCCTATCACATTTTTGTAAGTGAGATGTTTTTCGTTATTTGTACGTTACACAAACAGCAAAAACGTGAATTTGACTTAGGATGGACTTGGAATGCAATGTGTTAATTATTGGCTTGATGTGACAGCGGATGTGCCGTTTACGATACTGGCAAAAAGGTTTTGTTGAGTTAAAACAAGTTTGTTTGGGGCAACCAAATTAATTGTTTGTATAGGGACATTTAAATATTTTGTTGTTAAAACCCGAATTATTTTGCTGTTCTTTGTTTGGTTGCCCGAACTGTTAGATTTGGTTAGTGCAACTGAATATTTGTTTGGCTTTACTCACATTAAACAGATTCGTTTACAAAAGTGAAAGATAAACACGACCGAGTTTCGAACCCGGACCATTTGCAAAGTCAGAAAAAAATTGAAAACTGGCGAAATGAGAATGTTAATAATTGCATGCATTGCAATACAGGAAAACTTACCTACATAAATTAATATTTCTTATTTTGAATCTCTAATACTTAGTTCCTTGTTGGACTTGTTTTATTGTGATGTTTACACTACTGACAAGCATCAAGAAATGCATTTACAATCACGGTTGGTATCCTATTTGTCACAAAAATGTCAAACAAACTCGCGAGGCGTATTTTGGATCGAAGGAATTCAAATGAGTGGCCAAGGAAATATATACAGTTGAGTCAACAATGTATTCTATTGAAATATTTTGACCCAAAACAGAGGTTTTGTTTATTCGGTAGTGTATTTTGTTAGAGTAACACAATTGATTTTGTTTCTTATAAAGTTTTGTTTACTGAATAAAATATTTTATTGGGGCTACTAAATAAGTTTGGCTTTATAAAGACCTGCTGGAAAAGGCCTCTCTAACTTTTCGGTAAAAAAATTAGTAAATAAAAAATTACAATGGGCAGATAATTTCTGTCTAGAAATTTTCTACTTGTAGAAGTATTTCTGTCCTGGACACAATATAGTATTGGTTCTTTCTAAACGGTCCCGGCTATGCGCTATAAAGTTTTTAAAGTAGCGGTGTGTTTACGAGAATACTCGTTCTTCACTCAACGGTATACCTTTGGGGTACTATAAATGTAACACACTCTGTGCATTCTTCAGTAGTGTGAAGCTTATGGAGGAATGAGCCTACACTACATTAACTCATTTATACACTCTAAAAATTATCGTATTTCCACAAGAAAAATCCTTGAAAACCCAGCTGCCAAGATAATCCTTTGTAAAACTATAAACAGTTTTCTTGTAAAATCTGCAAAGCATATATTTATAACATTACAAATGATAGCCTTGTATTAAAATTTACATCATTGAGAAGTGTACATGAAGTTTTTTTTCTTTTAGAAAATAAATATGATGAATTAATATCAGCGAATAACTAAAAAAAAAAAAATTCAAAATATTATTTACGAACAAAAAAATTACACTTTGTAATTTACTTGCGTGATTAGTGCTTATTTTTATAGCAAATATACCTGGAAGTGCCAACAAAATATTAAGGAAATTATTTGATTAAAAAATATATATTTATTTAATTTTAAGAGTTCTGTGTAGGTAGGAAAAATTAACAGTTAATAAGTAACACGGTCATGTTTTATTGAGATTTTCTTTTTATTTTGAATATTTGAGTTGTTTGAAGTGTTTTACGATATTAAAACTTGCAATACATTTATTTTTTCACGCAACTTCACTTAAAATTACCCATAGTTTTTGTACAAACCGCTGTATACGGTTTTACGTTGTTTAGTGTCCGCAATTCCTCTAAAGCTCGTGGATAGGTTTATTACAAACACGGCTCTTGTAGTTTTACAAACGAGAAGTTTACAAGAGAAAGCGTTGTACTGTTAGAAGCATTTGTAAATTTACAAACAACTTCTCAGTAAAAATTACAAATGTATTTTACAGTGTATCCAATATACTGTGCAAGCCTACATAACGAACATGAATGTTATTTTCTGCCATTACTTATAGTGCAAGACGCAGATGCCAGCGATCTTCCCTGTGGTTAACTGATTCGCAAACCGCGCTACTCGTTATTGATGGTACATATCACAATAGCCAAAACGCAAAGGCTGGATATGGCGGCAAAAAAGTGCTGTGTCAGAATAGTGCTTATATTTTTACGTAAGTGAACAATGTGATAAAAAATATTATTGTAAATGAATTACAAAAAAAAAAAAGTCCTATGCAAAAGTATCACCTCGCCGTTTCTCATCGAAGTGATTTCTAGACTATGTAGTTATAAGTAAGTTAGTTATTTAAAGACACATGGTTGAGATATAACTAACTGATATTGCAGGTGAAAATAGCTGCTACTTGAAATGACGTGAACTCTTGAAGATTGTGGTTATTTGTTTACCCGAGCTCAATAAGAGTTTCTGTAGGGGAATTTTGCAGTTTGTTTGTGGAAACTGAGAAAGACGAAACATGTTTTCGCATTCTGATTAACAGAAAAGATATTTGCTTGAATACTTTGCAACTACGTTTAAAAATTAGTCTTTCATTAATAATAAAGCAATAGAAATATTTTTGTGTGCGTGTATTGGCACTTAGTTATAGGTTTCATATAGGTAAACTGTAAACTGAATTTTTCTTTGAGATGGTAGGCTTGTGATGACGTTTAAAATAAGGAATATTTAGTTAACATTCATTAGATAATTCTTTCATATCTCTCTGAGCACCCACGATTGGTTGAAATTTAATTTCTAAAAACTGGTAGTATAATATTATTATATAAACGTTACAACTTAACCAAAAACTTTTTTGGAGAAATTGAAGTACGTTTTATTACCATTTTTTTTATTAAAAAATTTACCCCAATACTTTACAAAATTCATAATATATCAGTCGAACGAGGTCATAGCTTTTAAATATGGTAAATATATGTAAAGATTTTTATAATAATGCCGAACAATTGCGGGAAGAATTATGCTAATACTAACATAAATATTTATTTTAAAATGTAGAAACACTACAATTGCTAGAAATTCAGTAATCCGCCAGCAGGTTCATAAAATTCTCTGTGCAGACTCAGTGTCAAAGAAACAGAAAATTCCCTAGCTTGAGGACACGAAAACGTACTATTTGATTGGAACTGCAGATAGTTATGTGGAAATGTAGATATTAGATAACAGTGTTTAACAATACGACCAATGTCAATAACTACTTTTCAATAATGATTTTTAAGACGTTATTAAAAAAAAAAATAGTTTAGTTGTGAGCTTACGAATTTGGAGTTACGAATTGGTTCACAATGCAAATACTAACAGCAGGAAGTTTTCAAAATTTTTAAGTCTTACGAATTGTCAGTGTGTTACGACATACTCTTTGATAAGGTGATAAATAATTCGCTTATGCTAGAGAAAGTTATAACACACAGAGATTAACAAACCAATTATTACGTGACACAGATCTTCATCAACTGACTTTAACTGGTTTTGGGGTATAAAGACGACTACACGTACACAAGCCGAAATGAGAGCGGGAAAATTTTACAGGCCGTGGTCGTTTACTTTTCTTTTTTTATTTGACCACGAAAGTACGTATTAACGGAAAACACGATCAAGTACTTAATTCTGTTTGCCGAAGGAGGCTGCACCAGGTGAGGCAATTAACTTAAATGGACAAAATAGGCTGGCGTGATGGATGACCCCTAGTTGGGGGTGTACCCATCACTTTCCCTCTACAAACATGCCGAGCTGTCAGATAAGGTCTTGAGTCTCTCGTCAGCTCTAGTTTGAGCCCATATGACCACTCCATAGGACCGTCCAGACATATGTGCTCGATGGAGCTCGCCTCGATCGGGACTCTCGTCCTGCGTCGGTCGAGAAAAATACTCGGTTTTTTTTTTTTTTTTTTACGTCAGAAGCGAGCAAGAAATAGCGCGTGAGTCGAGAGTCGTCGATGGTTCGATACCCTTCCATTGAGCGCCGGCAGAGATTCGAGGCCGGTTCGATGAATACATTACGTTGAAGCGCTCTTCTCTTGGCGCCGTCTGCGGGCAGAGCAAAATGACCACACTACGCTCAGGACTCTGAAGGGAGTTGTTATTTGCCTTTGCCACCCCCTTTTAAAAATTTACCAGTGCACGCGCTGACGTTCCTGGAGACAACTTACAAACCCAACTCCACGTCTTAGAGCACGGTCGAGGTTTTTGTGGTCTCCGAACCCTGCCAACATTAGGAACACTGAAGCAGGTTAATAATATGAAATACATTACCTATTTCAGTTAACTTCATAACTAGTTTAGAATTTACACAAAATTAATTAGTTATATTTTTGTTACAGCATTTAAGTAATGCAATACGCCATTCATTCCAACAATTAAGTGTCTTAAGTAATTTATCCAAGTGGGCAAGTAGGCAAAGTTGATATGTTTTGCAATGCCAGCTTACGAGGTATTTCGACGAGGGACTTAAGATTCTTAGTATTTCAATTTTCTTCAACTTTATAGGCCAGAACAATCTGAATACAAGTTTACTTGCCCTTGACAAACTGTCTGTTCGTCACAGATTTTTTTTTTAAATTCCACATCATTACAAAGTAGTTCAGCCATAAACAATACAGGATGTTTGATCGTAACAATTATGTTAAGCCTACCTTGTTGCAACAGTGCAGCAATGTATGTCGTGACAAAACTAATCAAGCCGTAAGACTTAGTCTGTGATAATAACCAAGCAAAACACAATTCCTTAAATTAAACTTAAATATAAAATATATCTCAAAACAAACAATGTTATATATAACTAATATTTTAATAAACCCAAAACAGTTTTATTGTTACTTCATTAACATAGAAACAGTCTTTTCTTACTTCAACTAGCACTGTGAGAAATATATTTTTTCCCTGTCTTTGATATAGAGGAAATGTTTTTACGAATAGAAAGCCACATAGCACCTGTTTACTAGTAATTTGAGAGAATTAATTTTAAACAAATATTGGCATTCCAGTCTATTATTTTAGTATAGGAGGGTATTTTAATTGTGTACGCAGAGAACGCTTAAAAAATATTCAAATCCTATTCAAATTAATTATATGCAATTGTTTTCGGTTTGAAAAACTCGACTACATTTTTTTCTTTGTTTTGAGCGTCAATTATTTTCTACGGACACTAAACGTGTAATTGTGATTGCATACATAACGTAAAACGTCTTTCAGCTACATGAATTAAAAAACGCAGTGATATAACTTTAAACGTGTATGTTTTCGTCCTGAACGATCTCCTAATAACGTCAGAAAGTAATATTTAAAAGACAGATAAATAAACAATTTTTTATATTTACCTTTCAAATTATTTTGTTATAAAAAAGCGGTACGTTAGCTTAACAGTATGAGATATTAATAGCATTTTCGAACGCATGTTTTTATTTCACCGTATTTTAAAATAAAAGCTATATTTTCCGCAAGTATAAAGTAGACTATTCGTGAGCTATGATGCGTTATGATGACAATTTATGACTAGCATTACAGTCACAACAAATTATAGCCAAGTGATTTTTTGGAGGGTGTGGAGAGAGAGGTTACTGCAAAATTTTAGCGAATAAACCTATAGCCACCATATAACGTTTCATGGTGGTGGCACAAATTATTCTGTATTTGTTGCGAACTACAAAAATTATTCAATATTTTTTAAGACTAAATAAGTTGAGTTATAAATTTTATAAAAAATTAAAAATATTTCTTTCCTACCTATAGTATTTTTATCTAAAAAGTGATGTCTCAATTTTCCATATACGTATATGCAGTGTATATATATATATATATATATATATATATATATATATATATATATATATATATATATATATATATATATATATATACACACACACACACATATATATATATATATATATATATATATATATATATATGTGTGTGTGTGTGTGTGTGTGTGTGTGTGTGTGTGTGTGTGTGTGTGTGTGTGTGTGTGTGTGTGTGTGTTTTAATATGTTACTCATAGTTGTTCACTTAAAATGGAAGCATTTTCCACCGTAAAATGTTTCAGAATTTAAAGCTTCCGAACCAAAATATGAAGTGAAGAGAAATTTTTTATACGCTTGCTATAGTTCATGTTTTTTATGCATAGGTATGAAAATATGTTTATAACTTAAGACTATATTGAGTTTTTTATTACAAGATGCATGATTTAATAGTTTTCTTAAGTTCACGGTGTATTAAACAGTCTGTATTGAAGCTCTATTGTACATGTTTAAGTTTTGTATTAAAAGTCGTCACACAATTGCAGTTCCAACTGGCCAAATTACAAGTTCCTAATTATGTAAGCTAACTTCCCTTCAAAGGCAATTTTAATAGTCTAACTTGTCCTTTTGGTAACTCGTAATTCAAGAAATTCATAACATCTTTGAGGCACAATGCTCAAGAGTACATGTTACAATCTTTTCGATTTTATACATGTATTTAAATAAACCTAAAGGATGCTCGATTTTTATCTATACAGTCATATGATAATTTATAAAGCTAAGCTTTTTAAATTCTATACAAGCCTTTCAGTTAAAAAAAAAAGCCTAATATATAACATAAGGTTAAAAGGTAGACACCGGTGTATGCATGTGTTTTACGTCAAACCTAAGCAAAGTTATTCATTCAAAGAAATTAAAAAAGAACACATAATTCTGTGAAATGTTTACATTTAACTTTCAAATAACGTTTACCAATATATAAAAGAAAATATAACGTGGTAATCATAGAAAAAAATTACATAGGGCATATAGGCTTTCAGTAGTCATGAACACGCTAAAATTGTTTAGCAAGAAAAATACGGAAATAATTAGTTCAGGAAGATTTTACGCTTTCCACGATCACGTTTATTTACATTTTATTTATCATGTTTAACACCTAAAACACTATCTCAAAACTCAAATATATAAGAAAACACTTTTTTAATAAAATTTAAAGACTAAATATCACATTTTAGATATGCCAAGGAGTTTCTCAGGTTATTGTTGTTTACTTTTATTAATTGGGATCCTAAGAATTCGGACAGTGTTTGTTAAAAATATTTAAAGCCAATATTTCTATACCGGAACAAATTATTTTAAATAGTCCCATTACAGCACATAATCAATAAAAATATAACACGCATGTGCCTCTTGCTGTATCCCTTTTTCAAAAATGTAAATATTTTGGTTCGCAAGTTAAAATTTACGTGCTTAGATGTAATGATTTCAAATTCGGTTACGCGATTGGATCAAGCACATATGCAGGGATGTACTTCTTGTCTTCGGAAACAAAGCATAAAAATATTAAATTTTTGAAACGTGAAAATTTCTAATAAAGTGACCATTATTAAGCATGTTTTAACCTGCGACATTTTTCTGTACCGCTGATCTGTTTCATTAAGTGAGCGAAACCCAAATATCTTTAAGATTACTTCATTTCTTTAGTTTGCAAATAATTTAAGTATTCGTGTTTATGACTAAAATCTTTCCAAGAATATAACTGTGTGTTTCGAGTAAAAATCGAAACAATAATTAGCACACAGTAAAGAATAAATCCATAAATATAAAAACTTAACTTAAGGTAAATATT
Source organism: Dryococelus australis (assembly GCA_029891345.1). NCBI lineage: Eukaryota > Metazoa > Arthropoda > Insecta > Phasmatodea > Phasmatidae > Dryococelus > Dryococelus australis. The sequence goes on along the minus strand of CM056995.1, from coordinate 47,897,211 downwards.
AGTATGGCTGAAAATAAAACTTAAATTTAAAAACATAGTTCAAAATGTTTAATTATTTGTGGGTTTATATTTTAAAAAAATATTTTTGGTAAAAATAATTTTTTTTTCTAAAACCCAGACATTCTTACCGGTTATAATAAACAGTTCTAACCAGAAACTGGCAAAATATTGTTAATTTTTAATAATTTTCGGTTTTATAGCAGGCGACTCAGAAATATGACTAATTTACGTTTTTAAAGTTGGAAAACTTGTTATTATATTTTATGTGATATATTAATTTTATTATGTTCTGATTACAATGGCAGTTCTGAGTGTTTAAATTTAATTAATAGCACAATTACAGCCCATGAAATTAAACCTTGAGTAGGACATCCTGTTTGAATAAACACGTGCTTCATCCCAAAACTAAATACATACTTATTCTCTTACAACTAGGGAACAAAACAAAGATTTTATTTCAGTACACTAATTGTCCTTTTGTTTTCTCACATGTTAGTAGTTGTATTGGATCACGCTATTAGAATTCAACTATCATTAAATTTCATGTATACCGTGAATTCAAATAGTTACGTCCATGTGTTTTGGTATTCCATAATCAAATTTATATTTTTACGTCAGAAAAAGTTTATAATAGGAGGAAAATTCATAACAAGTGCATTTTAAAGTGGCAAACTGTTAAACTGGTTGGCTATTAAAATTCATATTAGTCACCGGTTACCATAAATTGAGTATCTTAATCCAGTTATGGGTGACGTAGACAGATTAGTCATTATCAGATACTGCCAACTATATTGACTGATGATCAGGAAATATTGTAGATAAGCCTGCCATAAATACAACAATGCTTTCATTAAAAGCTTTTAGAGCAGCAGTGTAAACAACAGTCACTTATTTAGTCTTCAAATTCAAATAAATCCCTCGACATTGTAATCTTTTGAATTCGACAACATGAGACAGTTTCCATCCTTCTTATAGTTTCACTGTGTTGAAAACATATACATTAATGATAATTATAGTGTACTCAAGCTATTTAATTGGCAAAGGCTGAAAAATATAAATTTTTATTTAAATTTAAAACACTATAAAGTTGAATTTTGAAGACAAACTTGACTAGCATTGTAGTAAGGAGAGGAAAAAACCACCGGAGTCAAAGCAAGCTAAGTTATTTAGGTGATCACTTCTAACTGACTAAACTACGATTATTCATGACATACGAGTAAAATAAGTAAAAAAACTTACCCGCAACGTCCAAAACTGACAGAAGACGATCATCACGAACCGATCGGAAAATAAGGAGTCTAAAAAAATTCGCCACCCTGGCGGAGGTGAAAAAAAAAAATCGGGATTGAAAAATTTTAAAATACACGAAAAATTCTCAAATAATCAATTTTTTAATCGGAAGGCGCAGGTGCTGGTATCGGCACGCCCAGCTCCAGACCCGGCGGCGCGCGGCCATGTTGTCTTCACCGGTCGAACGAAACAAATGACACTCGAGAGCAGAGAGAGGCAAAACTTCTCCCCCGTGCAACCCTGCAACCACCACCACCGTCCACCCTCTGCCGCGAGGGTAGAGCAGGGGATGGAAAAAAAAAAAAAAAAGAAAGAAAGAGTCATAGCCCTCGGTCGCGCCTGAAACGTACGGGAGAGGAGACGGAAAAGTGGGCGCGAGTGCTTTTCCGCGCGGGCTGGAAGGGTGGAAATCCTCTCGCGCGCGCGTGAAAAGGAGGACGAGGGGAAGGAAAATCAGGGCGCCGGAAGAGAGGATGGGTCCACGCGTACCCCACCTACGAAGTCCGAAAGGCGCGTCTTGGTGCACCGAGAGCCCCGCTCTGACACACGCGATAACACACACACGCGCGCGCCGACAACACCCCTTTTTCTTTACTTTTTTCTTTTTCTTTTTTTTTCTTTTCGAAAATCATCCTCGTTTCTCATCCCACGGCGGGAGAAGAACCAGTAACCGCGTCTTCGAGACACACCATCGCGAGAAGAACTCTCTTGCCCACGAGGTGAGTCTGTTGAGATAGGGTAGTGCGCTGGGGGGAGGGGGAGATTTTTGGGGGAGGGGGGAGTAAAAAATACTGGGAGTGGGGATGGAAAGAGGAAATCTTTCCGTCTTACAAAAAAAAACTATCTGCGCGTTACGCTGTAGCTTCCCTTCGCATCCCCCGAAAAACCTAAACGCGGCCAGAAGGAAAAAAAAATTTTTTTCCCGCGCTCTTCAGCGGAGAGAAGAGATGATGCTGCCTGGTGCGACGAAGACAGAATGATGGTTCACGGGGAGGGTGGCAATGCTGAAGGGGTGTGTGAGGGGAGAGGGGGGGACGCGCAGTCGTAAGTCTTGTAGTATTATGGGCCAGCCACATTGGAAGAGCTGCCATCAAGCCATACCCATGTAAAACTTTTAAGGGACACTTCGCGAGAGAGAACCGAACCTGAACTAACTCTCTCTTCTCTTCCTCTCCTGCTTCTCTCTTTCTCTTTATCTGTATTTTCCCTCCCCCCCGACTTCTCTGCGTCCTTTCCCCCCTTTCTCGTGCTTATCCCCCCTACCTCCCCGCTACACTCCTTGACTGATGGACTCCCGCCGTAGACGTGGTCGCACGAGCAGGGAGGGACACCCGACTGGTACGATAAGGAGGTGCCACGATGCGTCGTGACGTCTCCATTGCGGCCGCGTTAACAATCGATCGGGATCGATCATGCGCGCATTCGTCGGTCCAAGTCCCCCCCCCCCCCCCCCAACCCACCATCTCGAACACTTCTAACGGCCGACCAACATGGCAGCTGATGCGACAGACGAATTCATATCAAGTCGTGGTGAACATGGCGATGGAAGTGCTGAACGTGCATCAGGAACCCTTGCCGACATCACGTGAATATTTGTCCAAATAAGCTCGCGGGAATTTGCATAACTTTAGCCCCAGTGCCTTTTTCCTTCTCCCTACTATTCAGAATAACTGAGTTATGACAGAAGAAACTACGCTAAAATCATGTCACTTTGCGGAATACTAGATTCGCTTGTAAACACAGGGCAGACCCCGGATGTTTACAACAAGACTATAAGCCAAAGAACATGGCTGCCATTTTTAATTAGCTAGCCAATCGCCACTTAATTAAGTTTTTTAACCTAGTCCTTGACCCACGCCCTGGACAAAATATACACTGTAATGCACACACGACGAACTAAATATTAAGAAGGTAAAATACATTAACGTAAACAATTTATCGTTTATCGTTGACACATACGATCAATTCCCCTTCTATTTTGATTATAATATATTGAAGAAAAGTCAGACGTCTAATAAAAATCCTCGTATTTGTTTCAAATATTTCAAATTCTTAGATAATTAAATGAATGGCATGCATATTCATTTTAGTTACATTGTGTGTCCTGTTAGCCGACCACAACTAAATTCAATTTTTTTTTAAGTCAACTGAATCTTCCATAACTCTTAATTTAAATATGTGAAGTTAAACTTAAAAATTTCTCTCCTCGCTCATTCGTTCCACACAATCGCGTTTCATGAATAACATTTATTACAGAAATGAAACCGATTTCACTTAACAATTGTGTTATTGAAACGCTTCAGAATTGCTACTGTAGAAAATTAAATTTCTTGTCCAGAAGAATCTAACTTTCCCACCTGTTCAGTTATAATCATCGCAGTTAGAGTCGCAACAATTATTACAAACAACAATTGTACCGGACTAATTTTAATATAGGTTATTTTGAAGGATCTAACGAGACCTATCAGATATCCCTTGATAATACGGCTAGACTTGATTATTCATTACTGTCCTCTGACAAGAGTGTGGTTTGTTTACCCCAAGAGTTTCTAGAGAGAGTTCCTAAAATTGAATGTTTGCTCGGTGTAATATTGGTTCAATCAAGGCAGCGTGTCATAACTATTAAGTTTTTCTGGCAATGCGTGTAAGACATTCATTGATGGACGAACTTCAACCGAAATAGTCAATACAGGGCCTAGGTACTTTTCATTGTTCTTGAACCTCACCGTTTTGATGTGATTTTTCTCGGCTACCATCAGGATTGCTGATAGTGTTGCCGTTCAAATGTGTTATGCCACTGGCTTTCTTCAGCGCTTCTAAAATTAATATTTACAAGGAAAAATAAATTAGGAAAGTATTCAGAAATTGATGCAGTTATTCTTAAAAATTTTCCAAGAATGGGTATATTGTTTGGAAAAATAGTTTATGCAGGTTTCTAAAAGATTGTATAAATATAAAAATAGGAAGCCCTTTGTTTTACTTTCGCTTTGAGTTATCTCTCTCTCTCTCTTCTTTCTCACACACTATAGTAAACATCTATTATATACATGTGCCTAATATTACTAAGGTCTATACATTATATTTGCTTTCGAAAGAAAATAATATGTTTTTACGAATGTACTAAACAGGAAATTGATACGATATATTAAAAGAAAAACATTAAAGAATATAATATAAGTATTTATTTATTTTTATATTTGTTGTTTTAATTTCTGTAACAGAAAATTGTGTGCGTGTAAAGTTTTGAAAGAAATATCCTTAACTATTTCCCTAGCCCTCCCCCCCCCCTCCTCATTAAAAAAATCGTGACAGCCAAACAGGTAGCGTGACCAAATACCCTCACGAAATAAGCCATTACAAAGCTGGCATGGTAATCTGATTGAAGTGAGATGAGTGATATTAAGTAGTAAGTCTATTATTAAAATCTTCGCTGTTTTTTTTCTTTTACATTTTATCAGATTATTCTAAGTCTGATTCTTCAAAGGAACTCTGCAAAGACTAGAAAACTTTTAATATTGCAGTGTAACAGGATGAAAGAGTATACGTAATTTATTCTTCTGAAATGGTTTCTTGTATAGTTTATTTCATTTCGGTTTACAGAAGAAGATATGTTAACAAATATTTTGATTAAAACTGAAATTCCATATCTTATTAAGAAAAAACAAATTTTATCGTAGTGAACTGCGACAAAGTTTAGGAAGAAATGTTTGATTAAGTGAAAACAACCAAATTTAAAAATAAATATTTGGGTGAATTTGTTTGTTTGAAATCTAATTTGTTTTATACTAGCAAATTAATTTAAGCAAATTTTTTTTTATTGGGCACAATTTCTTAGTTTTCTTGTTGACTACATACTGATAAAAAAACAAGTAAAAAATAATGTTTTCTTACACCAAAACATACGTTATTGGCTGCAACATACCTATTACTAGGTATTGCTGGAAGAATTGCCTAAATGTTTAAATACTGAAGACAAAGTTTGCAATTTTTGTGACCTATCACATTTTTTTGGAATACAACGTTTTAAGTACCAAAATTTTAAACAATACGACATATAGTTGGCAGTAATTGTCTTTTGCATAGACTAGTACTACGAATGTTTTGGAGTCTATAAAACTGTGTAAATTAAAATAGCATAAAAGTTATACTAAATAATTCGAAAACCTGTTTCTATAAACAGTTCAAACTTACAACTCTTGTTTAGCTACTGTGAAAGCTGGCGTAACTATCATAATTTAAAGAGATTATTAATGTGGTGTACGCAAGCATGATTACATAGAATTGACGCTTTATTAGGCAAATCTAAAACAATAAACATTAGGCCTAGTTAGAAACTTTAAGCCCAGGTTTTGCAGTATGTAAACACCATTTAAGAGTTCTTATTATAAGGCCAGGATGAGTAATTTTTTATCCCCTGGACATGATTCAATCATGAAATTACTTGCAGTCGAGAAAGCAGTTTTCAGAGAGTCTGTAAAAATATCATAGAGGAGCAAAATATAAATTATTATGTTCTCTCGCTTACCATAGTCTTACACTCTGAAAGGGAAGTAGCTTAAATTCATCTGAATCATGTCGAATAGTCAGCTCACAAGTGAAAATTATTTACTGGAGTTCCTGAAAACCTAGTGATGGTCTGAGTAATTGCAAATTACTAATTTAACTGTGATTTGTAATTATTCGCAATACACTACACTGGGATCTAGTACTGATCCCCAAATTTTTCTCTGATTCGCCAACGGGTTGAGAGAGTTCTTTCATCTGAAATTATAGGCAATAAAGGTATTTAAATCATTTAAATCGCTGATACAACTTAAAAGGGTCTTGTATTTGGGTAGTAGGTCTTGTATTTGGGAACTTAGTTAATTACTACAATTGTAAAATAATGAATACGCTACTATTCAAACAACGGTAGGGCCTACGTAATATTTGCATATTGAAAAAACTTTCGTCTTACCTAATATATTTGTTGCCTAAAATTTTCAAAAATAAACGTCAAACAATCGCTGATTCTAGTCCCGTTTTCGCCGTTAATTCCCCACGTGAAATATGCGAGTAAGCAAGCATTGGTGATTAAAATTAAAAAATAAATAAATAAATAAAACTTGAACACTGGCCGATTCTAGTTATATTTTCATCATTAATTTTCCACTCGTAATATGCACTATGCATTGTTGATTTTAACTCTTTGGGAGAAAATCTAATCAATTTTATGTACTACAGAATGAGGCATTTAAGATACTGATCGTCGGATTTTCTTGTGTAATTCATAAAAGTGAGCACTCTGAAATATAGGCCTATATGGTCAGAAAATAAAATATCGGAACTCGAGGCATTTAGTTAGGGCTACAAGTTCATGCCTTTGATCACCCTGCCTTCCCGGTGTTAGCCATCGTTAAGACACAGCAGATAAAGAAACATAGACACGCCAATCCCATTCCCCACTGTGTTCAAAGTGCCTTTAATGTGAAAATTTATGTTGTCACTTGTACAGTACTTTGGAGGTAGCGCCCTATTCTATTATATCATCTTAATTCGCGGAACATAAGGATATTCGGTATCAAGTAAACCCGGTATACGAGATTCTACTAACTGCTCCTTCACATATTTGTCAACCTACTCATCAGATTAAGATTCTGTAGGGGTAGTGAAATTTCGCGAAACGATTCCTAGACAAGTTATATATTAAAACACTGTTGGGTCGTTTACATATTTTGATTGGCTGAATTAATTCTTGACGTGTTAACTGTCAGCACACGAATCACGTGGGAGCCGTGTCGATGTTACTGAATTCTGAGTGGCCAGGTAAAATACAAACCGCTTTCCCAAGACGACAGCGACCAGTGGTGCCAGAGCAACTACTGGTGGGTGCTTATAGTATTGAAGTCTACCATCTACTCATATTTTTTTTCGCGAAAAATCACTAGCTCTATAGATAACCTCAATGCATGAACGAGAAAAATACTATTATTATTTACTCACAACGCGCAGATTTGTTGTGCAGTCCTTCCGTAGTACAATTTATAACCATGAGACCTAAATCAATAAAATTTAATCATTGGTGTGATTTCCGTTCACTAGTTTGTAAGATACCGCTCGGATAAGCTAAAAGGATTTAGAAGTGAGTCAGTAATACCTGAGTGCAAGTTACGATTTGCATTTACGAATCCGGTTTAAAGCCGCATCAGTTATTCCCACGAGTTAAATGCCGCGGAATGAGAATTGCGCTACCAAAGCTGGTATAACAGTGCAATAAGAGTAAAACCATTTCAAACCACCTCGATTCTGACGTTGGGGAAAACCTGTAGAATTTTATCGAATAAAGTGCAACAGTTTACACTAAACTGTAGAGAAGTCTTGTTCATTTCTTCTTTCACTACCATAAATTTAATCTTTGCACGTACAGATTTAAGTAGTTTATTTTCGTGTACACTAGAATTCTCATAACTCTTACGTATGTATTTAATTTGAAGTACTGCTTTTCGTATTCTGTTGAAGGCGTTACGATGTACCAGCACAATTATCTAATTTGTGCAATGAAATAATGACGTGTTTGTTTACAGCCGGTTTTCAAGCAAGCCAGTAAATTTATTCAAAATAAATATTATACTTAATTTGACTATTCACCAGTCGCAATAAAGCGTGACTAGAGGAAGCCTACTTAAACATTTTAGGGAAGTGGGGTATAGTATAAAACATTTGTGGGGTATAGTATAAACAGTCATTTCATGAACCAAGTTGGTTTTAATGAGAACGATCAATTAATCGATTACTGATCATTTATTAATTTCTCGCAGTAAGTTACAAGTATCTTAACCTGTGAATGCGATGTACGTTGTACGGCTAACAAAGACAGGACTTAAACAGACGTAACTCTGAATTCGCTTCACAACGCGACTTAAGTTCTTGTCACACTGTCAAATATTCTCGTCAAACTGCTTCCAATAACTTTGGTCAAATCAAGTCGGAAGGTTGTGACTTCACAGAAACGTCTTAAACGTTGCATTTGTCTAAAAGCTCGGATGGTTCCAATCTCAATAAAATATTATATATATATATATATATATACACAACTTGTACTAAATTTCTTTGATGTTTAACGAGTTCAGGCCAATCACAATCGTGCACGTAAAAATTAGTTATTTACGACTACATTGAACTTTAAAACGACTAACAGTAACTAAAGGAAAAAGATAATTCATTTTGGTGTAGGCCTCATATCTACGAAGACATGAATTCTGTTAGAGGTACATTTTGTACTAAAATTGCAGAAAATCAAAAACTATTATTTTCATCATGCAGAAAATATGAATTACAAAATAAATACAAAATTAGTTTGGAAGTAAAAATGAATCACATAGGACTACTTATTTAATATTCCTTCCTGTTACTGGCTGCATAGACACATCATTAACACTTTTTGAAAATTGTGTTTAATTTAAAGTCAGACTAAATCCGTAAATTAAAAAAAAAACTTTTGACATTGTGTCATATATATTTTCAAAAGTTTTAAACCTTATTTAACTAGATATGTTGACGGCAAAATTTGTTAATTTTATTCCATCTTCAAATTTTACTGTCTAATATACTCCAGGGAGAAAATTTGACAGTGAAAAAGAGGTTTTGTATGTCCAGGCTCCCTCATTCGATGGTGACGGAAATAGTTTGAAACGCGAGTGCGAAGGCAGACGAAAGCTCGTCGCCAGTTGCCAGGAGCCAAAGGGGAGTCAAGGCCATTGTGGATGAAGGGTCTCCCGACTGGTGGCGCCGCCTACTTGGCGGGAAAAGTTGGAGCGTGAGGCGTTTTCGGTGGGGAAACTTCTCGAAGCCCTTCCTAGCAGTATCTTCTTTCAGCAATCTTTTATTTTATCCTTTCACCCCGTGTTAACGCGAAAACGAGAAATGTTTATTGCCTGTAACTCAAACATTTAAAATTTCGTCCAGAAATTGACACGCGGCGCTTTAGTTCTCTGGAAATATAACTGTGATCAGCAGTTTTTTTTTTTTACATTATATTCTCTTACCAAAAATGGTTATTCTTTAAAGGTTTATTTCAATTGTATTCTATTAAGGAACTTTCTGTAGTCTGCCAAATAATTAACAGGACTTAACTTGAAACCGTTTTATTAAAAACTACAAGATAGCTTTAAGCAGCAACTGCTTAAATATATGAATTTAACGACATCCTCTATAGTCAAAATTTTTAAACTTTCAACAAAACGGAAAATTAAAAACCACAAATTGAAAAATTATAACTGTTTTGTGTACCAAACTAATTTTAAAAATACAGATATTTACGCAAAATACCCCTAAAATCCACAGTAAGTTTCATGATATTGCAACATACTTACGGAAAAAGTCACTTTATTTATAAGTGTACGTAAATTTGCGAAGTTTTCTAGACGAAGCAGAAGACAAAGGAAAAATTCGCGAGTTCAGTGACCTATAGGCTAAACTCCATAGTCCCTCGCATAAGAACGCAGATACCAACTGCTTATTGAATGATTCATTCCATGGTGAGAGGCCGCAATTGGGATTACATTTCGCTGCGTATTAGTAATTGGCTCAGTTTTATGTAAAAGCTGTCAAATAGGTCGTTGGCCAATTGTAATGCAGACGTAGACGTTTTTTTTTTTTAAGTCTAACAAGTACCAAAGTGAATACGCGAATTTTTCAGGTCTCTACGAATTAGCTTGTAACATTCCGCAAAATTATTTTACAATTTTTAGTAGCATAGTGTATTTCGTATAATTTCGACACTGCCCGAAATTTTTAATTGCTCAAATTTATAACGACAAAGGAAATCATGATATATGTTTTTTTTTGCCCATAGCATGGAAGAATGATCGAGTTCAAATTCAAACGACCTGGAAATATAGAAGTCAGTCCCCCACGCGTGTCGGAAACCACAGCAGCATACACCAACCAATTGAAAACCACTTGCTAGCAACATGGCGGAGTGTCTTTCACAGCCAGTACTTGGAGCAGATCGTTGCCAGGATCTAGCCTGACCAATATTGAGTCTTTCTTTGCACGCAGTAATCATTCAGACAAAATTACCTTTTACAGAGTCTTGAACCGCTAATAAGCGATTGATTACGCAAAAGTGAAGTAGATTGCCAATCAGTTGTGACAGGAAAATGTCGCTTTTTAAACGACATATAAGCTAGGCTCCACTGTCTTATGTGTTTTCGAGCCTCAGATTTCTGTTCATTGGCTGCTGAACCTGTGTGCAGCCAATTTTACCTCACACCAGGCGGCACGAGATTGGACCTTGTTTCCTTGCATGTCTGTTATTGGCTCAGAGTTCACCTGGGCGTGTCCCGATAAACTGTGATCCAACTGCTGACGTAGTGGAAATGTAGGGCCTATATATGTTTGAGGTCTAGCTTGTCCTTAAATGAATGCGCGAAATTTTCCACTCCCTACCAGTCAGTTTAGATACCTATTCAACGGTTGAACGAACTAAAAGATTGCGTCCGAACACCAGAGAATAGTCGACATTGAACATCTGTTCATAGTTTGCTGCTCCACTAAGTATGACTAATTTTACTCTTAACCATGCAGCGCTGTATTAGTTCGTTGTTTCTCAGTAGGTGAAATTTTATAGAATAATCATTTAGAGCTTGCGTAACAAACTGCTATTAAACTGCATGTTTTAAACTGTAACTCGTCAAACAACCGAAAACTTTCTCACATTCCTTACTTATATTGTGTGAAGAATAACAGGCAATACGTTACAAATTATAAGACTATTCTAGGCGGTTTCAGGATGCCCTGTACGCAATGTAGGCGTATTTTAAATTCACAGCAATTATAAATAACAGAACTTTCCCGTTAAAACCCATTAAAAGTGTTTAAATCGTCTGGCCCTCTTGAGCATTAACTGTGTGTTTCAGTCACAAGCTGCTCTGAATTTCCGTACTACGTAATTCTCCCAGTGTCATATACATTACACTAAGAATCTTCTCACTAGACTCGCATCCTGGAGGACCCGGGTTCGATTCCCGGTCCGGCCATCCTTAATTCGGTTTTCCATGGTTTTCCGAAACCACTCCAGGCGAATGCTGGGATGGGTCCCTATCAAAGGCCATGACCGATTCCTTCCCATTCATTCCCCAATCCCTCTTACCTGTGCAACTTGCACCGTCTCTAATGACCTCGCTGTCGACGAGACGTTAAGCCCAAATACCTTCCTAATTACCTAACATTCTTTATGCAGAATAAATAAATACATAGACACTAAATGGTGTGCTGTACCCATTCGCTGACTGGCCGTGCAAGGACATGGAAACAGGCCTTCTGTCTGATAGGCTACCGCACTCTACGAAATGTACACTATTGGCTCGGCTACTCGCTGGAAAGTAAGTTACCAGCCGCTGATTGGCGAACGACGTGTTGCTGACCAGTGACGCCATTTTGGTAGCGCATGAGGCTAGAGTTCGTGGAACATGCGGATATTTAACGCCTGTATTCTTATATACTCTGTGCTCTTATTAGCCTCTGCTCATCAAAGGAAATATAATATTGTTATATTTTAATTTCTCGAATGTTGCGATTCTTATTTCCCTTTTTAGTTTCAATTCATCTGTCGTCATGGAGCCGATGAGAATCCTGTCACTCGCAAACAATGCAATTTTATTTTGAATATCTGTATTGGCCCATATTCATCACTGGGTAATGGTGAGTGGGTACACCACAAGTTGGTTGAAGTTCGGTCACAACTGTACACTTTCCGTACACGTAGCATAAACCAATAACAACAGAGGAACCGAGGGAAACAGGAATAATCACAACATTTCAACACCGAGCTATTAAATTTTTATTAATATATCCATTATACTTCATGATTTTCTGACACGAATTCGACGATAACGTAATTATATTACAAAATATTTTAAAAATATAACTTTCACGACGAATTTTAGAGTAAATATAAGTGTTTTAATTTAAAACTTTGTTTCGTTAAAATTTCAAAAAAAAAAATTTTAACACAAAGCTTTGTTTAAAATTAAGTGTTTTTTATTTTTAAGTCACGGAATTAGTGTATTGCAATTTATTTTAGTGGAGTGTAGAGATTTGGGCGGATCTTAACCCCGGGGTCTTGAGAGCCGATGATGTTGAAGGAAGGCGAATATGGAGATCCCCCAGAAAACCCGCCGACCAGTGGCATCGTCCGGTAACGATTCCTACGTGCGAAAATCCGGGAAGCGGCCCCACCGGGAATCGAACTAGGTTTGCCTTGGTGGGAGGCGAGTAATCTAACCACAAAACCACCGCGGCCTCAAAATTGATTCGAACTCCAACATTTATTCACCTGCGGTATGTGTTTAACGTCTATTCGAGATTTAATTTTTTTTTAATGAATTTATATTTTAAGTTAACCGCGAAATAAATGTTCAAGAAATATTCTTTATGACATTTTAATAACGTGGATTGTTTTTACGAACGTATTAATTTTGTTAAATTTTGTTATTTGTACTTCAGTATATGCATAATGTTTCCAAATATGTGGGAAGTAATTGAGGAGTGCAGAGTACACCCTAAAATAACAAAATGTCCCTATGGACATTGGTCCTAAAGTCGATAATTACCGAGTTACGGAACTTCCAATATTATACCTAACGTGTTGTGAATAAAGGCTGTTCACGATAAAGTGGCCACTTTTGAAATCAACCTTAGAAAAAAGTCATTGTTACTGCCTGCATATATTCTAACGGGCGCGCAGAGTAACATACGCGCAGTAAAGTTGGTAACGATGTATGGAAAGTAGTTCCAGATCTTAACGTCGAATAAAAAGAGTTAGGTGATCATTTGCGATAACTTAAATTAATTTCGCTGTCTGTTTTTTTTTTTTTTCAATGTTTTGAAGTGTTAAAATGAGCATGTTTGTAAAATATTTACTTTTCTTATAATTGCATAGTTTAACTGGACCGACGCATGGAAAAAGCGACGAGGCCCTTGCCAGTGTTAATTTTACATAAATCGGAAGAATAGGCAACGTGCACACAAGCAGATCTTAAGCAGGGCTTTCAGAAGTGCTCATTTTACCGTGAACAGCCTGTAGCCGATATCTTACGAGTTCTTCCTGTTTGTGTAATCAGCTGGAATGGTTTGAGAACTGCCTGTCCCATTGCACCGTTGACAGCCGACACATGTCGAACGCACCATGCGCTTAGAACGCTAGTTCAGTGCTGCTCTGCACAAGATACGCTGTAAAAAATTTTCTGGTATACTTCCTAAACTGTAATGGAAGTTTTTAACATATACACTGCATGGCAATAAATTCGCGTGCCAGACTGCAAATATTGGAATGTTGAGAGTCGTTACCATACAAGGTTGGGGACTTCCCTACGCATTTGACTGTCTCGTGAGCGAATTCAGGAGCGCTACCATGAATGTATGGTGAAATAGACTACCTTTCGCACTTTCTCACTACTCGCATACGCTGATATAGTAATTTTCATTATAATTTCTTTGAGTGTACAGTACGCATGGTAGCTTATTGCAATCGGGAACTGGTGGACTATACGAGCACTTCTTGCAGAGTGACATATGTACACGAACATGGCTACAGCTACTCGAACTGGAAAATGCCAGGAAGACTATCACGAATACAGCCAGCACGACGTTGGAATGTCTGTAACTCCCAATTCGTGAGATGTAAGTTCAATTCTGGTTATTCCTAACCGCGTTTTATTGTTGCAGATAATATATTTTTTTTATTTGTAATGAAGCAGGTTAATATTAACACTTTGTAGATTATGCTCGAGTGTTGTTCGAGCAAAGCTAATTTGAAAATTTCTTTGTTGTTCAGAACAAAACTCGAATGGATGTGCAGACCTTTTTTTCAGCTAGTGTTTAACATGACCACACAAGAACACGATAGCGCAGTAACAATGATATTGTTAACGATAGAATTTTTTATTTATAGGCACTCTAAAGGGACATGACTGATTGTAAATCATTTTACACGATAAAAGACATTTGATTGGGTTTGTATCAGTTCGGCTCTCCATTGGTTGATGACCGGCCAATAATGAACGCTGTAAAGTATAGGGCAGTGTCCGGTGTGGTATGGACCAATAGGACGATGGTGAGTTCTAACACAGACATCAACAGAACCGGTGTTCTTGCAGTAGTGGATATAGGTGACTCACCAGTACATGTGTGCAGACTTCAATGTGTTAATCCTCAGTTCTGCTTCTGTCGTTTATGAACACATGCAACTTGAAGAATAAGATGTGGTTCTTTACAGAACCCTTTTCCGTCTCGCAAAGTTGAAGTGCAAATGGTGACAGTTCTGGTTGTATATGCGCTTCACTTTTAACCCCTACCACCCCCTCCCCCAGCCTTCTTCTACCTCAACAGAACAACACCAATGCGAACCGGGTTCGATCCCCGGCCGGGTCACTCCGGATTTTCGTAAGTGGGAATTGTTACGGACGATGCCGTTGGTCGGCGGGTTTTCTCGGGGATCTCCCGTTTCCCCCGCCCTTTCATTCCGGCGCTGCTCCATACTCACCTCAACCACCCTCATCGGCTCTCAAGACCCGATGTTACGAACCATCCAACTCTCTTCACTCACATAACGGAACAGAATTAATACATGGGGCACTTTTATTATCTTCGGGGATGCGCCGAAATGAGAATGATAAATCTGTAGACTGATACTGAAATGCTGGTTATAGCGAGATTATAGTTGGTTTTCACCCTGTTGTGGGGGTTAAGTGGCAACTCACAGGATGACCATTTCGAACTGAGACTTTGTTTATTTTAGAATATCCGACGCATCAACCAAAAATATATGTCACGAGGATAGCTGGAGTGTTTTAAACAAAACAGTTCTTGGAAAAACATTCGCTGAATGCAAGCTCGCAATTTGCAGTTGAAAGGCTATTAAGGCATATGAAATGGTGACGGGCCCTCGGAGCAATGGGAGCCAATGGACTTCAGCGGAACTCACCATGGAATCACAGAAACAATCAGTACCTAGCCTGTTGCTGTTTTCCAGAGAATTGTTCACATTTGTTTAAAGGATTTTGTAGCCGCTTGGACAGTTTCTGGTTTAGAGTGCAAACGGTATTATTTTAATGGCTACTGCTTGAATGACCAGCTAACATTATAAAGAGGGAAAAAACTTGTCACTTGAAAGAGATGTATAGCGAATATGATACCTAAGTGATTAATTGCAAAACATCTGCCAACTGCGGATATCACAGTACCCAGTATTCGTATGAAAATAGAAAATGTGGTAGTGGTATAGCAGAGCTAGAAATCATAAATTCGTGCCTATGCTATTCATTTGGGAAATTAGTCAGTTTGGTGACTCGGGCACTAGGAGTTTGGTGTCTATAGGTAATGGGTGTTTGATATTTAAGTCACCGGATGTTTCGAATGTAATTTTCAACAGTTGCACTTATGATTTGTCACAATTTCGTAATCACTACTAAGCAATAACAAAATTAAAATAATCCTTCTCGTAAACACGAAATTTCAAACCAGCTGGTGCCGATAGCTATAAATAAAATAGCTTTTAGTAGTAAAACAATATTTTTAACTACGACAATATAACTGACAATTAATACATTTCCATGTAAAATGACTTCTATAATAACTTATTCATGTAAAACTAAATAAATGAGATCGTTAAAAACGCACAATTAATATCTTGCAAATAACTCATCGACATTATTCGGATAACGCTCTTTGATAATGTAATCCGAAAAGTTTCGTAAGTTCATTTCGTTTTGTATAGCAAACTTCTAAAATTTCTGTTTTGATACTTCAGTTCGCATCTTTAAATTATGTAATGATGACATTCGTCATGATAGAAATTAAAGAAAAACAACTCATACCTAATGACCCAAATATCGCTGTATAGGTATACTTCGTGTGTGTTAAATATAAATTGAGACGAAAATCTCACATATATAATCGGCAAACAACTATTATCCTAAAAACCAATTTATCTGTAGTTCGATCATAGCTCGATCCTTTTAACAGTTTATTTATCACGTAAGCGTTTGTGGGCCAAAGTTTCTTTCTTCGGGCATTTTGTTTGAGTCATCCTGTTATACAACAAAAATTCCGATATGGAATTAGTAATACGCATTATATATACCTACTAGGAAGCACTTGTATAAGTTAAACATGTTCATACACAGATACTATATGTAGCCAAAAGCCAAAGGCACCAGCCGTATAACTAAAGACTGTTGACGATAAACAGAGTACTTTTGAGAGATTAGAGTATGATAAACTTGTATGAAATTTATGTATTATTTCCCCATATGTTAAATTAGCATTGCCATTTGCCTGATCGTTTTATCCACCCGCCTTCCAAGAAAAACCTTGAAATTGTTAGAAAAGTAAGTATTTTACCAATTTCTTGATTCTTAAAGTTAGCCTATATGCAGAGAAATAACAGCAAGCAAAATAAATTATTTCAATATTCATATAAGTTTTTGATTGATTTTTTTATTCATCGTTATAGTAGGAACTACTTCCCCTCCTCCACTGACATATTTACAGGGTGCGTGTCAGTCCAAGTTCCCTTTAAAATATGCATGCCAATAAGGACAGAGACATTTTTACAAAGGCTGATTTCAAAAGGACTCCATTAATCGTCAACATCCTTTAATAGGATACCGAACCTCGCTTTGCCATTGTTTAAAGCGGCAAAGAAACAGACTCTCCACTAGTTTACCAAACACAAATGGCGGACTTTATACACATTCTTCCTGGAATGGCGAATAGTTGACGTTGTTCGAGTGGATCTTGCGTGAATTCGTTCAGCTTCAGCTCATCCCAAAAATGCTCTGTAGTTTAAAGATGGTTATTTGAGCAACTCGGTTGTACAGACTTGCCTTATTGTCTTCAGAATCACGATGCAATAGATTTTGCTTTATGGGAAGAGAATTATTTTGCTAATGAAGAAAGGGGCCTGTAAATCTATTTGTAGAGTGCGGGAAGCACGTATTTGTCCAAAATAGCTTCTTGGTTCATCCCAATGTTCATTGACACGTCCATTGAAATTAATTATCATTCAATCCCTAACCAAGAAGATAAACGGGCTCAGACGGTTATACTTACATATCCAAAAATTTCATTTTCCGCACAACACACTCCGATAAACACCGCTTGCCACGCATTTACAGTCTGTTAACGGTTATTTGGACACTTTTGAGTTCACCCTTTGAAAAGTTTCACTGCACCTACCTGCATATATTTTAACGGGCACATAGACAGGCGAGGGGCCGCGGTGGTGTAATGGATAGATTACACGCCTCCAACCTAGGCGAATCGGGCTCTATTCCCGGCGGGTTAGCTCCCGAATTTTCGCATGCGGGCGTCGTACCGGACGATGCCACTGGCTGGCGGGTCTTCTTGGGGATCTTTCGTTTCTCCCGCACTTGCATTCCGGAGCTGCTCTAAACTCACCTCACTCCACCATCATCGGTTCTCAAGACCTAGATGCTAAGAGCCGCTCAAATGTTTCCAGTCTTTTCACATTGTCTTAAAGTTGAATAAAAAGTGTTCGGTAAACAACTGTGAACACTGAAATTATTTATTTTCCTTTTTTTTTTTTTGTACATTTAAGTGAAATAATGAGTGAATTTGTAAATTATGTATTTATATTTTTAGTATAATTTCAACGTTTCACTTCACTGCCACACGAATAAAGTGATTTAGGGCCATGACAACGTTAAATTTACAAGTGGTGAAAGAATACATTATGGGCATACTAGTAGATCTTAAGCAGGGTTTCATAAAGTGCTCATTTTTCTGTGAAAAACCTGTATCAGTAGATGGAGGTATGTCTAGTTGTTGGGTAATCTGACGGAATGCCCGAGTTTATGGCACTCCACGATCACATTGCTTTCCAACGCAATGAACTACCTCCATTGATCCATTACGACAGCAAATACGTTTTTGGTTTCTAAGCGTTTTACCGTCTGTTACGTAATGACTTATTGTTGGATAAATTTACTATGAGCGAACAGGTGTCTGGTGACTTTTGTCCGCGTAGTGTATGCATGTATACATGTGAAATTTTTAGTTCTTCGTGTTCTCATAAGCTTACGATCATTTTAAAACTGTGCAACAATAATAGTCCAGAAAAGTTTACTTACACTCTGAGACTGAATAAGCGAGAGTTGTGCCAAGGTGATTATATTCAAGCGGAATTGAATAAGCGAGAGTTGTGCCAAGGTGATTAGATTTAAGCGGAATTGAATAAGCGAGAGTTGTGCCAAGGTGATTAGATTCAAGCGGAATTGAATAAGCGAGAGTTGTGCCAAGGTGATTAGATTCAAGCGGAATTGAATAAGCGAGAGTTGTGCCAAGGTGATTATATTCAAGCGGAATTGAATAAGCGAGAGTTGTGCCAAGGTGATTAGATTCAAGCGGAATTCAGTGGAAACTCTTAAATTGAATTTACTGAAAAGCCTTTGTCGGTTTACTGGCAGTTTACTGAATGGAAATGATTTACGCAAATGCCCAGTTAGCCATTCTCTTCGTGGCAGTGACTCCAAATGAAATGCGCTTGTTAAATAGTTGGTATCGCACAAATAACTTGTAAGATACAATTATTTTATATTACTTGTTTAGAAAGTTAAGAAAAATTTGTACTTCCAGTTTGACATGCTGTCTTTGCCGTTGTCTACCACTTATTGTGTATCGAATGAAAGGTTGCCGAACACAATTTACCTTGTAAAAATTTAAGGAGCAAGTCACGTGTAATCCACAGTGAAATGAGGTATCTTGCAATTTCAGCTGCCGACGAACAAATCACATAAGTTTAAAGATACATAAAACTGCGTATATTGGTCCACAGGCCGTTGAACTCCAGATCTTTACGTCGGTTACATGTATGTCATTGCGGCGTTTAGCTAGAGCTGCTTTGATGTTTATTGACACCTGTCGTTCAGGGGAAGTTTCCGATAAGTTTACACGTTGACAGTTCCGTTACCCGGACATAGTTTAACGGCATTAGCACTTTCACCGCCCTCTTCCGTAACTGCCACCTTTCAACGGGCCTCAAAGTATGATGATTGGCATATTTATAACTTTTTAATGTCATTTATTTCACTTAAAATTAACGCGGGGTGTACTCATTAAATATTTCCAATACAAAGTTACAAAATGAAGGCACAACTAATTTTTTTTTTTAACAAAATATTTCCCATGGTGTGCGTTTAGCCAAGACTGCAGAGTTCTGGTAAGAAATGAACAGTTTTTCAGGGCTGGTTATACCACCCCCTGTTGTTCTTCCCCTCAAAAATTAGCTGCTGTCTAGCATTGAATTTCGTTTTAACCACTTCAGGTCAACGTCTAGCGGCGAATTTAGCTTCCAGTTGCTGGTTAACGAGGACGAACCGGCCGATAATTCTTCCAGTTGCTGGTTAACGAGGACGAACCGGCCGATAGCTAACAGGAGGTTGTTGAGAAATAAAATTACGTTATATTTGGAAAGCGAGGAAGAAATGCGATGACGAATATTTATTTAGTAATAAATATACTTCAGTGATTTGAAGCACTCCACCAGTGTTACGATTACATTTCTAATATTGCATATTATTAATACGACCAGCGAGTAATATTTCTTGGCGTCATTTTCAACAGTTGCTTTTACGTTTCGAGAATCAGCATGCCATTTGGACGTTACTGCGCTGCTGTCTTGTAGCGAACCGTGAATCACAGAACATAAGGCGAGACAGCTGTACATTGAAGTTGATTTGTGAATAAAAAATGGTGACATGGCATTGTCGAGAATAAAAAAAAAAAAAAAAGGAATAGTTCAACTTATATTAAGTACAGCCCAGTGATATTCTAAATAAGCTTACACTGCTTACATATTATTTCACTAGTGAGTGGTATTTGATGGAATGCAAATGAAAACTCCACTTTTTTGCATATTGTGCGTGGATTTTCTGCTATCTCTTGCATAAATACAACATGTAAATGGTGACGTAAATATTGAAAATATCAATAAACATTCGGTTATTTTAATTATGATCAACTGAGAGTATCAGATATGAAACAAAATATAATTTTTGCCACAAATATACCAACTTGACACCATTGTGTTCAAATATTGGAAGATAAAAATACCATGAACCCACTTCCAGTATTGCTAAATAAAAATTGCCTTCTAGTCAATATTTAAATGGAAACTAACGTCTAACATGTAAAAACATAAAAAATCAACTTATTAAATTGGTTGAAACGTAGTTCCTAAAACAAAACCAACTCGGAAATTAATTAGATTTTAGTGGCTTCGGAAGAATTGGCTCCGACATGAATGGTTGTGTTCATAACCCGTACAGCGATGCACCTCAGGTCTGCGAGCGGTGTGGTATCGCCATCAACCGAAGTTATAATATACACAAACACCTTCGCAGCTGTACAGGCGACATCAGGAACACAGCAACACTTAACTGCAGGTTTTATAATGCTGCTTTTACCCACATGGGCACGGCACGACGACACGAAGAGAACTGCCACTTCAACCCAGATATACTTGCAGAGAATGCAGCCAAGGATTTTACGAGGGCGGATAAATTAAGAGAACATGTGGCTAAATGTAGTGGCCCGGCTTCTCCTCCTGCCAAACACCCACGACTCAGCGTAGCTTACCAACAGCCTGTACCTCCAGTTCAGACCCCTGCCCAACCTTCGCGACTAAGAATCGTCACAGAATCTGGGATGGTTAATCCGAATAGGTTCGAGGGAGCTTAAACAGCATTCATGTGTAATCTAAAAACATATATCACACAAAACGAGAGCAAGTTGGTGAAAGATATTTGTACGTTTTTGGCTTCAATAGAGAAAAATATCGCTGGACAACTCACCGAAGAAATCGAGGAGAACTGCCCCTGAAATTACACATTTGGTTGGAATGCAACTATGTGAAACCAGAGCCATTCGATGAAGGCACTGATAAGAGGGCCCTAAAAACAAAAAATGTGGCAGTATTTGATGCTAGCGATATCGTAAAGGCTCTACGAAACAGCCTGGAAAACATATGTGAAGAAGAGGAAATGTATGTTTCGAGGGGGTCCGTGTAGATATTACAATCTTTCAACCGCCTGCAGCAATATTTTCAATATTTCTCACACCAGCGAAAAATGATCACATTTTCAAAGCAGGTGGGGGAAAGATGTTCTATCCAGTTTATAAATACTTTCCGGTTCATGGCTCGCAGTCTGGCATCCTTGGCTGAGTGTCTGCCTCGAAATCAATTTAATAACACATCAAAGATCTTCAGTGGAAGCCAGCTGTCTCTCGTCACGCGAAAAGGCGTCTTCCCTTATGATTATCTTCAGTGGTAGCCAATTGTCTCTCGTCACACGAAAAGGCGTCTTCCACTATGATTATCTTCAGTGGAAGCCAATTGTCTCTCGTCACACGAAAAGGCGTCTTCCACTATGATTATCTTCAGTGGTAGCCAATTGTCTCTCGTCACACGAAAAGGCGTCTTCCACTATGATTATCTTCAGTGGAAGCCAATTGTCTCTCGTCACACGAAAAGGCGTCTTCCACTATGATTATCTTCAGTGAAAGCCAATTGTCTCTCGTCACACGAAAAGGCGTCTTCCCCAATGATTATCTTCAGTGAAAGCCAATTGTCTCTCGTCACACGAAAAGGCGACTTCCCCAATGATTATCTTCAGTGGAAGCCAATTGTCACTCGTCACACGAAAAGGCGTCTTCCCTATGATTATGACGATAGATGCGAGAAGTTGTACGAGCAGCAGCTGCCTCCGAAAAGGATTTTTACAACTGACTGACGAACTCTGAGATCGACGATGAAGAATACGCCCACGCCCAGAAGGTACGCAAGAGTTTTCTGTACTAGTCTCAAAGGTAATATTCAAAGTTTTACCTGAAGACGGACATTCTTCTCCTAGCGGATGTCTTCGAAAATTTCAGAATTGTGTGTATGTTAACATACAAGCTCGATTGTGCTCACTACGTCAGCGAGCCGGGATTTGTGCTCGACGCTATGTCTCGAATGACGGGTGTCGATCTAGAGCTTCTAACAGACTACGATATGTACATGTTCGTCGAGGAAGGAATCCATAACAACAGATTTTATTTTTTTCCGGATCAGTGCTTAAATTTCCTGCGGAATTGACAAACCCTAAATATCGCATGTGGTGTTGTGCCCAGCTTATTTTTTCTGGGTTCACCGTCAGACCAGCATTTTTTTTAAAGCGTCTAACACAAGTTGCAAGTTTTTCAGGTGTTCCTCTAACGTGTTACTATGCACGCACACGTCATCGACGTACGTGAAAACAAATTCATACAAGTACTTTCCTAACACGTGATTCAACACTCTAGACATACATTGTGTCCCGAATTTACCCCCATGGACAACTGCGTCCACTGATACAATCCCTAAGGAATAAAAAAGCTAATTTTGCTCTACTGTCCGGATGTAATTCACACTGAAGAAAAACCGAATTTGTATCTAAAATTGTGAAATGTTTTGCTCATTGCAAATACTGAAAGACCGTTTCAATGACTCGTACCGGAATGTGAATCTACGTAGAGTTTTTTTATTTACTTTACGGTAATCGCTGATAAATCGATATTGAACTGGTGGTTTTTTTTTCGGTAATAAAAAGGATGGGCTAGAATACAAACTAGCGAATTCCTGCACAATTCCCTGTTCCTTTAAATCTTTTATCAGCTGTTTAAAAACTTGTATTTTGAAAGCAGAGACACAATATGGCACGCACACTACGGGTTAATTATATTTTAATTCCAACACAACAGGCATTTCCTTACAGTGCCCTTACTTTAACGTAAGCACATTGCTGTACTCCGTTTTAAGCTGTTCTAATACCTGCACTACTTATTCAGAATTCTGAAGCAACTGAATTTTTCTACAACCGGAAGGTTTCACTTGCAAAGCTATTACAGTCTCAGGGGAAAAAAGAATATATATATTTTAATGATTTACTAGCTACGTCCATGCATGCGTGGGTGCTACCCAAAAAAAAATCAATACCCAATATCCCGCCATGTGATAGATTTTAAAAAATACGGAATGGCACTTTATTAAAACTGTTCAATTTTTATTTTTACTGTTGCTACACATCTTTACTTTATCAATTCTCCGTCAGCTAAGGAAAGTACTATATTCTCGTGCCGTTTTAACTGCACAGTTCCAACCTGCGCTTCACGCATGATTTTATTACAGGTTTCTTGCTTTATGAGCGATGCAGAAGCTCCCGAGTCTACTAAGGCGGACATAGCTAACTTCGCAATTATTAACGGAACGTACAGCAAACCATACTTATCAACCAAATTGGTATTTGAAACAGATCCCATTCCTACGGGCTTTCTACGCAACGGACATTTAAATTGCACTTGACCAGGATTACCGCATTTACAATAAATTATTACTTTAACAGGTTTTTGACCTTCATACGTTTCTTTTACACTTAACTTTAATTATGACTGGCCCCTGGTTTTCTAGCGGTACTTCTTTCCCGTCACACTCATATTTTTTATTGAAACATTTTCCTGTTGGATGATTACTCAAAAACCAATCTGTCACATTTGTTTCGGCTTTACCTGCACGGAATTTACTTCTCCTTTTTGAGTTTTGTAAAAACATTTTGCCGTCGGATGGTTTGACCCCGAAACAAATTTGACCCTGTAATTTGGTGTTACTTCTTTAGGCCCTTTTTGCTTGCAATCGCCAACAGTTAATTCTACTTGAATTACTAACGTTAACAATTCTTGTAACGTTTGTGGCTTTGATGCAAAAGTTAAAAAAAATCTCCTATTTTCCGGAAATAAGTTGAAAACATTATTTCTACCAAATTAGTTTCGGCACATGGAAACCCCAAAACTTCAAACAATTTAGTGGTCTCACAAATTGCTGCATAGTTTCTCTCGGACTTTGAAATCTCTAGAATTTGAATTCGCTGATGAGCAATAGCTACGGGAGTCCCTGTTTGCCTTAACATAGCCTGACAAAATTCTTTAAACGACATACGCTCTTTTATAGCTTGCCCTAAAACATTTTGCAAGGATTCGGGTACTTTGAATACTATGGCATCATATAACAAAGTTATTTCACAGATGTTAAGTGAAGCTGCTCGGGCCATTTGAACAAGCGACTTCAATACTGCGCTCAGATGTAAACTACGCACTACTTCGGACCCTTCACAGGCTACTTGATATATTTTAAATGTTTAAAGGTTCTAGTTGCGACGGACTCATCCTCTAGTTGACCAGGAACACCTCTGTTTCCCACCAGTTCCCTAATCAGATGATGCGATGTTTCAATTCCGTCGTCTGGCTTATACGTCACGCCCGCATCGGCGAGTGCAATTTTGCAGTGATTTTTTTTACTCAGGGACTGGATCCAGGTGGGACGAGCTATTCCTGTGGAAGTCATTTTTTGGATTAGTTTAATGCACCACTGCCAGGTTCACCCCTTTGACCACTGTAACAAACCTAATTAATCTTTCACAAAATTTCAAATTTCCTTTGTTGACGTCCCTTTACGACTAATTGCTTTGAGGAAGCAGAGTGGCGCAGATTTCTCTCTCCTTGTGGTGATTTGAGCCAGCGCAAGCTGAGAGGTCTTTGTCTCTATGTTTCCACAATGTAGATGTTAATTTGAAAACCAAGCGACCCCCCTCAATAAATGTATGAAGAAGGATTGGGCCTGCTTCAGTAAAAGAGTTCATAGTACAAAAATATTTATATGATTCCCATCGATTATTACAGCAATTCCCCTGAAATTATAAAAATATAAAATGTTTATAAAATTCTTAAAGTTTTATATTTACAA
This sequence comes from Dryococelus australis, assembly GCA_029891345.1. Classification (NCBI taxonomy): domain Eukaryota; kingdom Metazoa; phylum Arthropoda; class Insecta; order Phasmatodea; family Phasmatidae; genus Dryococelus; species Dryococelus australis. The sequence continues at coordinate 47,872,100 of CM056995.1, read as the reverse complement.
TCCCATTTTCCCACAACATTCTGATTACATTTGAGTGACTAAATTTAAATATTATAAACACGAAATATGTACATAACATTAGAAAATAGCAGCAAGGTCCCCCTCCCCCTTATTTTTAATAAAATCAGGAACCACAGTTCCTCTTCACAGAAAGTCCCCTACCTGTATCCCTGCACCAGGGGAAAAAACAGGTTTTATATACAGAATCATCGTAATCTTCTAGATCATTGTCAAATATTCTTCGCCCAGAAATGTCCCTGGTTGCGTCATGGCTGGCCGGCATCTCGTTGTCATGGAGACGCACAAGGGGAAAGGAGGCGGCCAACGAGGCTTCGCCGACGGCAGCGCCACGCGCACTGCACACCTGGCGAGCAGCAGTCATGCCAACAGCAGCTGATGTGTGTTGGACAGTCGAAAGGGTCCCGACGCAGCAAAGTTAAGCCGTGTCCACGGCCCACAAGTAGGAACAGTTTTTCCTCTAAGTACTGCGAACTTAGGCGCGTGCAGGAGTCCGTCACACCGTGGTGGCATGGTCCAGTGCGTCAAACGACATGTGATGGCGAACAACATCAATGCGTCAGAAACATGTGATCCCAGCAAGCCTTCCACCTCCCTGCAGTACCTCGACTCAAACGACCTGTACGGCCGGGCCATGTCACTGCCATTGCCAATACGCAACTTTAAGTGGGCCGATGTGAACATTGTTACCATGTCGATACCAGATGATGGGACGACCGCTTACATCTTGGAGGTGGATGTCGAGTATCCTGCGACCCTGCACGAGAAAACGATTTACCATTTCTTCCCGTCAACCAGTGCCCGCCCAGCTCGAAACAGCCAAAGCTTATGAGTGAGTGAGTGAAAATATTTGGGCGGCTCTTAACAGCGAGGTCTTGAGAGCCGACGAGGCTGATTGAAATTAATATGGAGTGACATTGGAGTGAAGGGGCGGGGGAAACCAGAGATCCCCGAGAAAACCCACTAACCGACGGCATCACCCGGCACGATTCCCAATTGCAAAAATCCGGTGACCCGGCCGGGGATTGAACCCGGTTCACCTTGGTGGTTTATATGTTCAATGCATTTTTGTGTAATTTCTTCATTTCGTCATTTGTGATTTTTCAATATTTTTCCATTTTTGTATATTATATTCTCTGCACTTGTATGATTTTCATGTATTTTTGTACATATGTTCTCCACATTTATGTGCTTTTCTGTGTTGAATTGTAGTGTTTTCTGAATTGAAATTTCATCTTTTTTTTTTTTGTGGCTGCAGCAAAACTAATTTTTTGACAAGCATGCGTGTCTTCAAAAATCATAACCTGGCTTATAAAACACCTGCGTATCATATAGTTCTGGCTCTGGCATTAAAAGTAATATTTTTATATTAGAAAAAGATGAGAAAAAAATTCTCCAGGGTCACAAGTGTTTGGCGCGCAGCCCGTCCCAGGTCGTGGAGGCGTGTGCGTGGTTGAAACATGTTCCCGGTAAGTTTGAGGGCAAGCGGAACGACATGATCAACATAGGGGACAATCACATCCGGAGACGAGATAAGAGATGCCTAGTTGTGTGGAAGGGAGCGGAGGCCTGACAACTAATTAGCGAACGCGAGTAATTAATGTATTAAATAACCAATAAAAATTGGCGAGGGTGGTCGTGGTGGGACCTCCGGAAATGTAAGTTTTTAAAATAATTTTTAATAATTATTTATACATTTTTCAAAGTTGTTATAATATTTTTGTATTTTCAGGAATTTTTGGTTTTAAGGTCATTTAAGGTCACGAGCATGGGGACAAGGTCCCATATATCCAATATGGCAGTTGGATGACGTCACTACATGGCGGGCTGTCGACTGCTGCTCCTATGCCCCGTGCTTTGTCTCAGAATCATCATAACTATTCTACTATTAATGAACTGTCGTTACTTTCAAAGTTGTCAGTTTGTATTCATAATTTGTAAATGTAGGCCTACGTATTTTATCACGTGAGATTTTTAAAGGAATTGAAATTCCTTGAATTGGGCTTGCAGTAAACTAACTGGATCAAAAAGAAATAATGTGCACTATAAGAAAGTGAACTAATTTCTTTATTTTAGTCCATGGGTAGAAAATGTTATTCAAGACAAGCAGAATTGAAATTCTCGTTTACCACGTGGAAACCGAAGTTTGTAAGGTAATTTTGTAAAATACCGGCTGGAATAAACGAAACTTTTTAATATGCTGCAGATAACAAAATAACATTCAAATTCTCACTATACAAATGACCACCAAACTAAAGCATTGCATCGCAATATAATTACAACTTACGTTGATGTAAAGCAGTTTTTCTAGTTGTAGCGGTGTTTTATCAGGCGTGCCTTCACTTGAAAATACGATTTTCAGTAAACTTACTCAACTGTTTTTAAGGTTTTAAACTATACAGAATTAACCACTTGTCAGGCTGTGAATACAGGAATTCAGTATGTCGTTACTACACAAAGCTGGAAACTTCAGTATAGACTGTTCGTAGCAAAGTGAACACTTTTAAAAGCCCTGTTTAAGAACTTCTTGTATTCATATTGTGTGTTATTCCGCCATGTAGCCTATAGCATTAACATTATAATGGGCTTCACCATTTTATTAATTCGATGGTCAAGTGAAACTGTAAATTTTTTGTTTTAGAAAAATAATGTTTTAGAAATTTCATAATTATTCACTTATATGCATTATAACCAGAAAGCAAAATAAGTAATTTCAGTAATCACAAGCGTTTACCTAAAAATTTTAATTCAGTGTTAAGAGTGGAACTGTTTTCCCTCCGTCTTTACCAACTTAACTTGGCACGTGTCGGAAGTGTGCCCTTCTAAACCATACGGAGGTATGTGCAGTGACACTTTTCAAATGTTGATTTCGAAAGCGCTCAAATAACACGTTTGATGTTGAACACATTTTATCTTCCCTGAAACGAAATAGGAAAAAATGGCATGGATTTGAGGAAAGAAGATTTACTATTCGTACCTCCTTAATCAAGCGTATGCACTGACGTGAAAAATTCGCGAACAGTTTCTTAAAGTGTTACTTTTGCGGATTTGTTGCTGATATAGAAAAAAAAAACTGTAGCTTCGAGTGGAACCGAAGAAAATATGAATTATTAGAAAAACATGCATGCACAGAAAAATATAGGTTACATATGCGAGTTCAACGAACCAAGTTTAACTATAAATTCGAAATTGCACATTTTTACCTTTGAGCTTGTGGTAACTTTCCTGTCTAGTGTGGCAACTAAAAATGTTCGATAGTGCTGTACTTGCAGATTCGTTGCTTGGTAAACTGTCAATACTCTGTATAGGTTATGAATCTCCAATACGTTTTTATAAATTTCAGTTCGTTTTAAAATTAATAGTAATGTTCGTTACAATTCACCGTTCATTTGTTTTTCTGTAATATTTTAAGGCTAAGTTGACAAGGGGGGGGGGGGGGGGGGTTTCTGGAACCTAAACCAGTTTCTATCTTAATCGTGGGCGGGTAATGGCCTGTTTCATCAGGCCATTCCGACATTCACCAATGAGTGATTTTGGAAGATAATGGAAAACCTAAATCAGTGTAGTAGGGGCAAGGAATCGAAAACCTGGTGCTCTCGAATGGAACGTTCAGTGTGTTCCTAAACCCCCACCACCTAGTTCGATTGTGGCTTCTTTAGACGGCCAACCCTGGATAAACGTATGTATGAATCGAGCGCCGAAAGAAGATGGCAAACCTCCTCGGGTCAGGTTTTCCACGGCAAGAGGTTTAATGCTGGTGCTTGAAATATGGAGCCACTAAAATACGTTGAAGCCACCTGTTTCTGACAAGCAGATGGTGAAAGGAATACATTTTGTAACTTATCCGAAGTCCCCAGCCTTGTTAAGTAGCTTGTGTTAACGTTATAATACTCTTTTATGGCGCCGTGTCCATCTTCTATGAAATCAGTTTTCAAAAAAAAAAAATTACGAACGATGTCTTCAACTAACGTGGTTGGAAATTACTGGCCTGTGATGTTACTTGCCTCTGTGAGCAAATTCTGGAATTCCCTACAAACATAAAAGTTTACATCACGTTATAACCGGTTTCGCTCTTATGTAGTATCATTGGAAATATATTTAATTTCCCCGTGAAGGTTAGACACGCCTGCAACATTTTTCTCTGTCGTAGACTAAGGCCGACAACACGCCGAATGACATAGACTCATGTTTATTAGCACTAAAAATTTAATATAAGTTATTTTTTTTATAAATGTACTTATCTTTCGTCATATTCCACTATGTTGAAGGATAGCCACGATAAATATGACGTTGGCGAATCATTGTTATAGGCTGTTCACGGTTACGATTTATGTAGGAATCTGACAGTGTAAATTTCATTCTCACGCCGCAAGGTTACGGGTTATCCGTTTGAAGGCTGGAGACTGCGAGTTCTCTCGATTTTAGTGAAACTCGAACCACTTGATGACATATTCAGTGGACTGAGCGTTCTTGAGTCGTTCAACGTGAGCTCAGCCACGGACCAAAATATCATGTACGCAGATTTTCGTCTTCCTTGCATGTGCACCTACTTAGCATTGTTTCACACATCGTCAATGCAACTGTTCAAGTGACATTGTCAACTGACGAAAATGTTTTCTCACGTTTCAATTTTCAACGGACTCGCCAAATTACACGAATGAAATATTTTGACAAGCTTGAATATAATCTAATTGCATCGAAATTAAGATATAGGAACTGTACGCTCATCTCAAATCACTTTTTACCCGGTGTTCTGTCACCAAACGCTATCCGCATTGATTTTTGATTGTGCCATTGGTCGAGAAACTGTCCAATGTTGAAACACCGGTATAAGTATAGTGTGTTCGCGGTATTTTCACACGTCTGGAATCAAACCTTTGAAAAATTACCCCGGGTATGGCATTGATAATGTGCAATAAATAGAGACATGCAGAATTCACGTTATTATTTCGCATCAGACTAAACTCCACAGCACTGTCTGAACTGAAGCCGGTGTCGTTTCTCCACTGGCTGCTGCATAGATGCGAAGCCACGCCCTTTCTGACTGACCTGCACGTGATTGGGGCACGCAGTTGTGAACTGTTAATTTATTGGCGTAGAGTTACCCAGAGCGTGTCAGATAAAGTACGGTCCATTAACAAACGTATTGGAAAGGTACGCGTGTTTACAGTTTAACGTGTCCCCAAATATTAACGTGAATTTTGCAGGTCTCTGCCAATATGATATAGTTCTCATTCTAGATATTATTAAGCTGAACTGAGTGCGCACAATTACAGTACGTTCTCCCACTGGTGTTATTTCATAGACTTCGTTAAGCTGCGAGGCAGAGGAATATTCTGAAAGCAGTACTTAATCCCTCAACGTATTATCCCGAGTATACCCGTTCACGTATGACGTGTTGCAAAATAGGTAGAGTCATCGATATTGCTATACAAGGTTAGAAGCTAGCGCCAATACGGACGGCTTATTTTCCCTGGTTAATGCTATTGGTTGCAGCTAGTGCACCCCAAAACGTTATTATTGGTTACGGCGGGTGATGTAGACCAATGTAAATTATTTGCGTAAGTTCAGTCATGTAAGTTATCACAAAGAATTCGTAAGTACTTGTCAGACCATAAATCTCGTCTTTTGCAACAACCGGAACGAAAAATTAATGTTTCAGTTAAGGGGTTAAGCAGCGCTTAAAAAAAACTGGACGTAACTGTAAACGGGCTGTAACTGGGCAGCTCACATGCGCAATCCACCCCAACACTCGCTCTACGAGTGCAACATCTTGCGCCTGAAACAACGTTCCCATCTTTGTTCGTTTTCTCTGCGTTCTAGTCGTTAAGTACCGTAAAGAAATCGTCTTGTCACTCGAGAGGCGAAAGGAAACCTTTGTAGAGTTGTTATTTCCTGAATGTCTCTTTCCTTTACGAGCATATGTACCGTTGTCATAGCTGTACTCAGTCCCAGTTGTAATAAAAAAAAATGCTCTTAAATAACATAAAATGCCTGATTGACTAATCCGTCATGATGCACCACATAGAAATTTTTAATGCAAATAAAATTAATTTTCTCTTCTTGATTATATGGTACTTATGACATGAATAAAAACACTCTGAGCGCAACTGAACCTCGTACAAATAACAAATGTAACACAAAAACAACAAATGTTTGGGTGATGCGATTCCGGATTCCCCGCAATGTTAGGTTGGTACTCGTGTAAATGTCAGCATGTGTATAAATGAGGATAACTCGTGATTCTTCGTGCATTCGACATAAAGAGCAGTAGGATTTTATTATAGAACAAGCTATAAGCAAATTGAAGTATTTTCACCGCAAAAATAAGCATTCAGTAACAGAGTATGCGGCGGTTATCTAAGACAGCCCAAGAGAAAAATGACGTGCATTCAGTAACAGAGTATGCGGCGGTTATATAAGACAGCCCAAGAGAAAAATGACGTGCATTCAGTAACAGAGTATGCGGCGGTTATATAAGACAGCCCAAGAGAAAAATGACGTGCATTCAGTAACAGAGTATGCGGCGGTTATATAAGACAGCCCAAGAGAAAAATGACGTCTAGTATATGCAGAAGCGAATAAATTTATGAGATATGTTAAAATGTAGGCATATATGTTATGTTTAGTATGCTGTGAAAGAAGAACGCGAGTATTGTAAGTCATAAATAAAAACCACCATAGCCAATAAAGAAATTGATTTAAGCCATATTGTTCGATGTCATACAGAGAAAAATTTTAAAAGCACCATTTTTACAACCATAATAAAGTAATCAAAACACTTAAAGTATTTAATTTTCCTATAGTTTATTTTATGGGCTTTCCCTCTTATACTACAAAAATATTTAATTACAGTTGTTAATTATCAGAAGTTGGACATTATCTGAGTTTTGATTATTATGTACGAACTATAACGCATACACATTTTGCGAATATATTACTTAAAATTCAAAGTACATAGACTGACTGAAACTCCAGATACACATTATCTCTAGAAATAAGAATAAACAGAACCAATAATTAATTAGAAAACTGCAAATAAAAATTGACATATTTCGTAGACTGACTTCAAACGAAGATGCTATAATATTCCTTCGCCCTTTGCCTGCAGATCGTCCGTTCTCTGTAACCAGCAGAAGTCACACAGCAAAGATGAGCGCGATCACACTTTTCCCGGTGGCTGAGGAGTATTATGTGTGCGTTCGTCACTAACAGTGATTCCGTCTCTAATCACTTCACCTGCCTACTCGCCTCGGAAAAGTGTTGAAGAACAGTTCAAAACGTGAATTCAAAATGCTGTGGTAAACAATATGAAAAGGGGAAAATGAGTAGAATGCGCATTCCAGTTGCGCGGTAACCAGATCTGTGTTGCAACATTAAACACCCGTTTTTTACATTTAACTGTCACAACTGTCAAATTTTCGCCTTCAACAGTATTTGACAATAAAATTTGAAGACAAAATACGGCCATCAAATTTTTCCTTCCAAGAAATTTTATCAAATAGTCTTGAATGTGTTAGAAAATGTGCTATACTGTCAAATTTCTTCGCTGCGAGAATCTAATTATTATTATAATTAAAAAATTATTTTCGTAGTGAGATATTGCTTTTGTTTTTCCATGCTGTCCATTACAAGAAGAAATGTTAGGAATGTAGTAATTTATTTTCGCTTCTTCGCTAAATTAAAATTTTATTTACAAGAGATGTTTCCTGCACAATGAAATTTAATGCCTCCCAGTTCGTTATATTGTGTGCAATATTGACTTACGATAGCACTCATGCCCAAACAGCTTCTACAAACATTCATTATCTTCATAACCTTCTACGTTTCCAGCAATTGTAAGTTATTTTTAACGCTTTTGATGTTCATATTTGTCGCGCCCGATTCCGATTGGCTGAGACCATCAAACGCCAAATAAATTTTAGAACCGGTCCAATTTTCAAGTGTTGGACGGAAACTGAAGCAGTCCAACTTTTTCACACAAATATGACGGCGTTCATGGAGTTTCGATGACGTCATAAGTGTCCAACTTTATTTGACGAAACTTATTAGAAGCAGTTTGATGGAAAAATTTGACAGTGCGACAGGAGTTTTATGATATCACAGATGTTATATCAGAAAAGTGATATCTCCCTAGTTGGCTTTGAAATACAACATGCAAAAAGCACTATTTTCACATACCCCAAAGAAAATACCCCCACACAGAAGTCCGTATCTCGAACAAAGTGTTCGGTACACCCTATAAGAAGAAATCAAAAGTGGTGATATCCAATGAGCGAATCGGCCAAAGGAGCGGGCGATCTCTGCGAATCCACCTAACAGGCAACTGCTAATTCAAAACCCAGTGTGGTGACGCTCCATCCTATTGGGAAATGACATTTGGTTGAATGTCTTCCCAGTTGTAGGGTCACAAATCGAGTTGGAATATCCAGTTAAGCATGGGTTATCTTTGTCCTTTCAATATGTAACGACGCAATTACGCACAACACACGACACATTTACCTTCGGACTGTAGCACGCAAGTTTATGTGATTCGTAGGAGATTTTGTGATCCGAAATCGTAGCATTGTACCGGTTAAGTGGACTCGACAAGTTTAATGTTGCGTCATTACCAAAGGCAATGCGCTTGAGGAAGTTTTGACGTGAATAAGTATTTAAATTTGCTACCATAGTGGGAGGCAATCCAGAAAATCCGATGATAACAAAAACTGGGGGTAGACTTTGGCATTGGACCTCCTAATATATCGTCTACGTTCAAAATGCAATTAGACCAGTCGATTACCAAAGGATCAAAGAATATGTTACGTTGAGTGAGGACTGCGCTATTTTGAGTTCGTTTCGCCGCGTCTCATAAATTCCGCGTAGTATAACTTTTGACTAGGAGAAACTATGACGCTCGTTTGAGTTTCAATCGACAGCTCTCGTTAAGATCAATCGATTGCGTGTATGAAAACACTTGTGCGGTGTGGGTTATGGAGAAATTGTATGCGTTTAATGCAAAAAAAAATGAGCAAAATTAACACAATGTCGGCCTATACTCGTCAAAAAGCCAAGTCGAAATACATAAATCGTATACGGTTGGAAAGAGTATCTCAAAAGCAAATCCAGTGATATCCATAAAACCCCCATATGATCGACTGAAGCGGCGCCGGGAACGTAAAATAAACATCAAGGCGTTCAAGAGCGTCAACGTAGACATATTCACGCAAAACAAACAGCCGTGTCCCAGACACAACCACACCCAATTTTTTTTTTTGTTCATTGACAATGAAGCGCAACATGCCGACAGCAAATTGCCCGCTCTGTGATGCTTCACCTGGTTTGCAAGCCATGCTGAAGTGCATGCGTAACGACTCAAACGATTTTTCAGAGCTTAGTGTACTGTCAGTCTTAGAATACCAGTGAACTGAACTATAGGCTTTTCATGGTCAACTGAGCATTTTTGAAGGCCTTGCCTAAGATCTACTTATATGCACAATGCGTATTCATCCGACTTACGAAAATTTTATATTTCAACACGCCTGATCACTTCGGTCATGCATCGGTCAAGCGAAACTCTAAAATTATCAGGAAAATAAGTTAGTCAAAAGTGCTAATTCTTATATGTAGTTACATGAATTTTAAATAAAAAGAAAGAAAATAATGGCTTCAGTATTTATAAATCTTTACCTACACTCTGAATCTGAATAACTGAGGATTTCACTGTTTAAATCAGTCAACAGAACCTGACTGATTCAACAGTGATTTCCGTAAATTTAACTGATGAATCAATGGGGGAATGCCAGTTTACCTTCACTTATTGATTCAGTGACATTTTCCACTGATTCATCAGTCATTTTTTAACTGTTCTCAGTGGTTTGTTTTTTTTACATGACGGCCGTCAAACAACGTTTAGAAATGGCCGTCAAACAACGTTTAGAAATGGCCGTCAAACAACGTTTAGAAATGGCCGTCAAACAACGTTTATAAAGTGAAATAGCAACAAATATACTAATAAAACCAATACAATTACTTTCTAAAATGTATTTCTCCTTTCAAAACACCATCTATTGAGGTAACATGAACATTCATTCATTCATTCTGTTTTTACATCTTTCATTTCGTTTTCATATAATTATCACAGCGTCCTGTTTAAAGGTTTAAACTTCATATAATGTGATGAAGAGAGTGCACTCATATATGCTATTGGTTTTAAGAATCCTAACGGTGCCAATTGAAACCAAAAACGAAAAGTAAAAGTATGCAATTTAAACCTTCGCGATTTTAATCAGCACTATAGGGCCTAATATATATTTTTTTCCTCGTTTTTTTTTTTTTTACTTAATCTGGTAGTGCGAATGGTAGGGTAATGGCATAAAAGCGCAGTGGAAAGGGTGTATGAGTTCAATCATGGGAAGCTCCGAAAATCTTATTTAGTTTTTAAATTACTTTAAATTGGGCAATATAAATATTAAACTATCGTAGGTATGTTTATTCCACGTAATTATTTGGCTACATTTAATAAAAACCATAGTTAATTCGCCACTGCAGTCGGCTGTCCCTTATTAATGATAGAAAAATTTCGCGAATTCATTTCGGGACAAGATAGACGCCAAACCCATATATATATATATATATATATATATATATATATATATATATATATATATATATATATATATATATATATATATATATATATATATATATATATATATATATATAGTGGTCACCTTCGAAATTGGATCACAGTTTATTAGACCCGCCCTGCAAGCCTCTGAGCCGATAGCAGACTTGCAAGCAACCACCTTGCGAATCCCATAACTGCCAGGTGTGGGGAAACAGCCAATGAACACACAACTGAAGCTCCAGTATGCAAAGGACTAAGAAGTCTAGCCTGCAGGTCACTGAACTTGTGAAAATTTCCTATCACTACTTATTCATAAATCAGTGAAATTTTTTCACGTCACTAATTCAAATAGTGAAATTATTCCACTGAAACAATCAGTGGTTTTCAACTGTTTCTAAGTGGAACCATTTCCACTGATTCGAGTAGTTGAATCTCACTGCGAATCAGTTGTTTCCCACAGATTAGAATTTAGACTGTAGCACTTTTAACTCAACGCTGAGAAATGGAGCTACTTACCTTCGTCGTTACCAACTTAACTGGGTGCGTGCCAGCCATTCTCGGGGTTCAAATATCTGCAAGTAAGAGCGGTGACATTCTGGAAACATTTATTACAAAAGTGCTCACTTCAGCGTGAACAGTATTCGCCAGGGTTACGCTCGAACGCACCATTATACGGCCAAGAACACTTCAGCGCTCGTGCGTGGCTGCCCAGCTCCACTCCAGAACACTGCAACTTTCTATTATCTTGCGCCGTCTTTCCTGTATTGTGAAACTTGAATGTGGATTCTTCGCGTTCCTGGTCCTGCAATTTCGTTGAACTTAGGTGTGTTTGATTCGGTCCCAGTAAAAATAGACACCCATCGAGACCTCTCTTGCGGAGCAGTCGTTTCAGTGCATAATCAGCCACGCCTGAAAAGAAAACGAAATCATTATTAAAAACTTTAAATAGACATTTCTTAAAAGAAAAATACAACACACTGACAATTTTGTAGTCATAATTTGTGGACATTCTGTACTGATGTTTCAATCTTAAGGTTCATGGCCAAACAAATACAATCTTCTAAATTCAAATTTATAAAAACAAAATCAACCTTAATATGGATGCATACAATTTGATAAAAGGATTCTTTAATTAATTCAGTAGTTATGTGATTCGACCATTTCATTCACGAACAAACACAACGTTTAAGGCGTTGCGATATGCAACATTGTTTCCTCGATATTGTGCTAATATCGATGTGACAATGCCATATATAATGAGACGAACAAAAATTTTGTTTGTGCTTAATTTCATTGACAGCAAATGTTTATGATACTCTGGATACAATCTCAACAGAAAATGATAACTATCTTCTGCTGTGTACACTGAGAAAAATCTTTCAGCGAATCAAACAAAGTTGGTTTGTCGCAACCAATTTAATTGTTTGTATAAGAGCAATGAAATATTTTGTTGTTGCAAACTAATTATTTTGTTTGTTCTTATATGGTTGCCCCAAACGGAGATTTCGTTGGTGCAACTAAAAATATGTTATGCTCTACGCGCATTGTTCCCTTTGTACCTAATGAAGATTAGAGAAGGAAATGGTGTCTCACAAATAAGTTTTTTTTAAAACTTTTTTTAGTATCGCTTAAATAAACAGCAGTATTGAATTTTACTTCAGTTAAGATACACGACTGGGGGAAAAAAAAAAAAAAAAAAACACTAGATTCCTAGTTAACCGCGATCTTGCATTACCAAACGAGATCGGAGTTACCGGAAATGGAACAAGCGTTATGTCAAGACTGGACTTTAAAATTATGTTTTAATTTTTACTATCTATTTTTGTTGTGGATCATGTTGCATTAATACGTTGTTCAACCTTCACGTGAGCTTCAGCTGCCAAAACTGTACAATGTTGCAACTTCTACGATGTGCGTAATACTTCATGCAAAACTACTTCCTAGTGGTTACTCAATATAAAGTCATTCAATTGATGATTATAATGAAGATAGCCATAAGGTATTTCTTAATAGAAATAGCTATTTTTCGGAAATAATCTAAGATTTTTCTCTACAAATCCCGACTAAATATTTTATTTTTAAGGAGCAATTTTACCGTCTTAACAATAATCTTCTTCGCTTTATCCCCCACGGCCGTTGCTGAATTGTTTTGTAGAAAAACGAATAATACGGAGGTATCGCGCTCCTAACAAAAGAGTAATGAAATATAAACAAAATACAAGAGCAGCATCACAAGCTAGATGATTAATGGAGGAGAGATAAACTGATAGCTCTTGTATTTTGATGTCAATATTCCTGACATCTGCAGTCCTTCGCCGACCTCAAGTAGTATTCTTCTATAGGCCGTTGATAGTTGGTTGAGCACTTTTGAAATCAGCCTTTGAAAAATTTCAGTACCCCTACTTACAAAAAATTTAACGGCCACGCTGCATGACTAGAGAACAGAGAAATTCGCGAGTTCAACTACCTGTCGGCTAGACTTCGCAGTCTTATATAGGCTCTACTCTCATACAGATATCAACTGTTTATTGGTTGATTGTTGTGGTAGCAAAAGGCGGTAGTTGGGCGCACAATTTATTGCGTGTTTAGTATTGGCTCATTTACTTCCAGGAGGTGTCAAAGAACACGTCGACCAATTAGAAAAGTTAACATGAACGTAAAAGTGTGTGAATTCCAACTTGTCTAGAAATGAACCCGCGAAATTATCGGATCACTACGCATGACATACGCCCAACAAAGTTAGTTACAACGCAGGGAGAGTAGTTCAATGTCTTAACTTTGAATTAAAAGTACTAGGTAATCATATGTAAACACAGAAATATTTCTTCCATTTCTGTATTTTTAATACATATAAGTGTAATAATGAGTGAATTTGTAAAATACTTACTACGGATAGGATAATTTCGCGAGTCCAATGACCTGTAGGCTAGACTCCACATTGCTGTGTATATTCGAGCCTCAATTGTTTGTCCATTGGTTGCTATCGCAGAGAGTGGCCTGTGTTACTCCGCACCTGGCAGTATGGGATTCGCTACTTGTTCCCTTGCAAGTCTGCTATTGGCTCAGAGTCGTCCAGAGCGTGTCTAATAAACTGCAAACCAATTGCAAAGTCAACTCCAGTGTGCACATGTTTGAGCTCTAGATTGTCCTGAAATGAACTCGTGAAATGTTCCTATCTCTAATAGTTACGTTTCTAATAATTTCGTAGTTACGCTTGACCGACGCATGAATAGAATCATTCGGCCCATGGCAACGCTAATTTTACCCATTGTGGGATACTACTCAATTTGCATACACGTAAATCTCACGCAAGACTTTCGAAAGTGCTCTATTTACCATGAAAAGCCTCTTAAAGACGTGGACATGCAAATTCGACGAGCTATAGCAGCGGTGCATTGTGCCGTTCACCTCGCGACGTACACGGCCAAATTGATTCGCGATGTATGTGTTACGAGAGCCATTCGACACGCCCCCCTCAGAGCAGTTCACCGAGCCGCCGCTGTACTTCACAACAGAGCTGCGGGCGATTTTCCCTTCTTCCCCCTCCCCTCAAGCTTCCTTCAGTCTGTTGTTCTGGAAGCGGTTTATTCCTCTGCCTGCCTCCTAGACCACACAGGCGGTGTGCTGTTTCCATGCCGCTGCTGTTAGCTGTAATAACTCTTGCAAGACGTTCCCAGTAGAATGAACCACGCCTGCCGAAGAATACCAAGCGCTTTCTACCGCCGCTTCGAAACCGTTGCGAGTTGCCAGCGGTAGTGGAAACCGAACCACAGCGTAATTGACTCGGGACTCGTAAATGTTCATGCCGGAAGGTGGGCTAGAACCTTCCGTGAGAGTGACACGTTGGCGGCCATATCCACTACTGACCTTGTTATAAAAGACTCTTCTCTACTCTCAATACTGTAGTCAATTGCATACTGATATATTGCTAGGTTGCGTGTAAATGTATTGTAACCTTAACATTCTCATTAAAAACCAACTGTTCATTACCCGGCCGGGTCACCCCGAGATTTTCGCTAGTGGGAATTTTGCAGGACGATGCCGCTGGTCGGCGGGTTTTCCCGGGACGTCCCGTTTCCCCCGCCCCTTGCATTCCAGGGCTGCTCCATTCTCCCCTCATTTCACCCTCATCGGCTCTCAAGACCTCGTTGTTAAGAATAACCCAAAAATCTCTGAAATAAGCTCAAAAAGTGTTGAAATTTTTTGTAATGACGTGACTGATAACACTAGTGTAAAGGCTGTTCACGAATAGGTGAACACTTTTGAAATCAACCTTAGAAAGAAGTCGCTGCCACTGCCTGCATATGTTTTAACGGGCGCACTGAGTGACTTTCACCCAGTAAAGTTGGTAACGATGGATGGGAAGTAGTTCCATACCTTAACGGCGAATAAAAATTGTTAGGTAACCATTTATTATAACTTATATTATTTCTTTCGCTTTATGATTTTTTTTTTTAATGCTTCGAAGAGTAAAGATGAGAAAATTTGAGAATGTTAAATTTTATAATAATTTCACAGTTTCACTCGACCGACGCATGAATAGAGTGACGAGGCCTTGGCAACGTTAATTAAGACGGAATAATACACAACGTACACACAAGTAGATCTTAAGCAGGGCTTTCAAAAGTGGCTGTTTCACCGTGAATAGCCTGTAGTAAATGTGGCTTCATTCGATTGGATATACGACTGCGGGTGCGAGCGTAACGCTTCAGGTGGCGACGTGTGTGCGAGGTTCCGGGACAGGTTAGATGGACATCTGCCCCTTATTCGTGTTATAAGGTTGACAGCTCGTAGCTTTGTTTCAGATAATGCTGTCGAGCGCGTATTAGCACATGCGACAGCTTACGTACTGCCGGGTAGCGCCTCGTGCGAGGCGAGAATAACTACGAAGAATACTGACCTTGCTGGAGTTTACAAAGGTGGCGCAGCGCCGCTGTGACCAGACGCTGTTGGGTGATTCCAGACGTTTGTTCTATAACACATATCTACAGATATTTCCAAGGGTTTCATGTTTTAATATATATTAAAAAAAGTGTCATTGGAGAATTTCTAGCAAAAAAAATTATATCTAAATGAAGAATTATAGCGTACGTACGCCTTTCAAGAGCTATGTCATCACGGAAAACACGAGCTGTGTTCGAATTCACTACTTCGTGACCCCGTTCACTTGTTCTTGATCTCTTCAGCACTCACAATGCCCAATATTCCCTTGACCGATTCGCAACGAACAGGGTATAATTTCGAACACCCGTCTTCGTTTCGCGATTGTTTAAAGTTCCAACGCACATGCGAAAGAAAAAAAAAATCAATTAATTGAACACATTTTCTTACGTTGCTTTGGTTTGTCTGCGATCAACGACGCCGAGAAAATGACAAACAGAAGCTGGAAAACTGTTATTAATAATTGAAAAACGAATTAGTGTGGGGCGGCATGAAAAAGGGGGCCTCGCTCGTGCTCTTAGCTGGAGGGGACGTACTAAGCTGCATCTGTGCACTCACCGCGAGTTCTGGCAGCGACAACGCGATGTCACGGCCCAGACGCCCCTTTTCTAGGATACATGGCCCAGGTAAAGGTCCTTGGCTGGTGAGATCAAACGCAGATCCATAGAATGACGTAAACCATATACTGAAAACAATACATGGTACCCTCAGTCAACAGAAGTTTAAAAATAATGATCCCACAAAGAATACAATCAGATTTTGTACAAATAAACGAGACAAAACAATACGACGAGTAACCAGGCAAACGAACAAATAATACCGTTTGTATAGATATACGCAAAAAAAAAAAATTGGTGAACAACGAAAAAAATAAGACAAGCATTGTATATATATATATATATATATATATATATATATATATATATATATATATATATATATATATATATATATATATATATATATATACACACACACGTACAAAAAATATAACTGTACGAAACACGATGACATCACAGAAGAGCATAGCATAGACAGTTTCCGTGGCGAATCAGCAGTAACGTTCAGAAAATGAGTCCGTTTTTCCTTTCTTCATAATGAAAACTAGAAAAACTAGTCCGTTTTCTTTTCAGTATAGGAAAAACCTCTAATTGTCAATACATACTTACCCTCACTGAAAAAAAAAAAAACTGAAGATAATAATTTCCTACTTTTTTTTTTTTGAAAATGTGTGTGTTTTTACAGTCATGTAGAATGTAATTGTAGAATTTTCTCCCAGATATTTAGCGGAAGTGTGTGATCTTCAGTGCACGGATTTGGGAAACAACCAGTAATTTGTTTGAAGGAAATTTTGTATGTACGAGGGAAAACAAGGTCGTTTAAACAATTTGTTATTATACGTAACTGAAACAGTCTCTCATATGCGAGCGTGCTAATTAAAACCCATATTTATTTATATTTATTTTTTTTGTTTCTTATTTGTCATTTGTGTTTACAACGTGAGAGTTAAAAAGAATGTGAACCACGTGAAGAAGTTTTGTTGCACCTTAGACAAATAAATATTTGAATGTTTTCAAAATGAGTCTGTGCTAGTCGTGAGAAGACATCCTCTATGTTAGTTTGCAAATTGTGGTTTTCTATTCGTAAAATATTGCAGCACATTCTTCAGACATTTAAGACAGTATTTATTAATTATATATAGGTAATGTTTTATCGTGAAGGCAAATGTGTTAGCTTTTTGAATAAAACCTTCGAAGGAAAAAGTACCCCATAAATTCCGTGTTTAGTTACTTTAGTATCACGAGCCTTTTATACCTCTGTTAACATAACATTATCTTATATTTTGTTAAATTGAAGTTTGGCCAATATTTTATTTATAAATTATAATCTTTCATTTTTAATGAATGTGTATAAAAACGGTGAAAAATCATGTTTGTTGGTAACGACTAGTAAGAAATAGTTCTCACGCAAAATATTTTTACAACACAGTGCGCACAAATTTGGTGCGTTGTCCTTAGGTGTAATTTTCCATACTCATGTAAGCTTAGTTTACTTGGGGCGGAGGAATATTCTGGAAGTAGAACTTAATCAGGGCTTCAGAAAAGTGTGAAGTAACCGTGAATGGAATACAGAAGGCGTAGCCCTTGTTTAAAGTGTCTAACGACACCATCTGCAAGAGCCTGGTGGTGTAGTGGTTAGACTGCTCTCCTCCCATCAGTGTGAACCGGGTCCGATTCCTGGTGGGGACACCCGAATTTACGCATGTGGTAAACGCGGCGGACTTTTCTGTTGGCTGGCGGGTTTTCTCAGGGCACTCCCGTTTCCTCCGCTCTGGCATTCTTCCGCTGCTTCATCGCGTTTCACACTCATCGGAGCACAAGACGATGTTAAGCCCCGACCATAACATCTCAAACTAACCCGAAAACCCCGCCTTCTTGGTAACTTGGAGGTACTCTTTTCAAACCACCGAGGCAGTTCCGAGCCTATATATATATATATATATATACTTGCTAATCTACGTCTGGGAAACATCTGGAGGATTGGTTACTTAGCAGTCAGTCTGCATATCTATCAGGCGTTAGTACGCATGCCTTAAATATACTTGCTCATATCTCTAATATGGTTAATGTAAGCAGGTCCTCAGAAGACAACATTATTCATTAATTCCCACGTGCCGATTAACGAACCGTAACGTGATATAACTAACAGCAAAGAGTTTCAAAATTAAACTACAAAGGAGTGCGTCGACTCACATCTAGGTACCGAAGGGGGGATTAATTATACTACCACAAATTTCCCACCATCTTTATTTAAGTAGTGCTATTTTTTATTATATTTTCAGGGCGCATAACTGACACAATTTTTACTTTATTGAATAAAAATATATATTTTTTCAAATTAAATTCTTGCGATGAATTTCTTATTTAAATTAACGCACTCCGTTCTGACTTATTATCTAACTGCGTAATCAATTACTAGTGCAAATTTATAACAAATGAATGAGCAATTATTATTTCCGATCCGATATATAATTATAGACATCATCCACGTGTAACAGTTGTTTTACAGAAAAAGTAAAGTGTAAATAGTTTTGTTTTAATCCCTCAACCTTCGGTTTATTTAGGGAAAAACTGTGTGCCGTGCTTTGCCTACCTTTAGTATACATACAGTGAATCGTTATAGCAGTTTTATGCATTAGGTGTACACTCTAAATTCGAATCAGTGAAAAACCACTGATTCGCAGTGAAAATGGCCCCACTTTGAATCAGTGAAATAAAACACTGATTGTTTCAGTGGAAAAATTACGCTGATTGAATTAGAGATGTGAAAAATTTTACCGATTCTAAGTGGAACCATTTTCACTGCGAATCAGTGGTTTCCCACTGATTGGAATTTACAGTGTATGTGTAGGCCTACACACAACACTTTAAGGTTACAGACACAAAGTGGACAGAAGTCACCGAAATCACCTCTAATCTTAGTGAACTTGTCCAACAGGACGCTCTATAAGCGAACGTACAAACAATTTAACTTTACAGTGTATGCATCTATAGGCTGTCATAATGAAGTAACTGAGAGAGAGAGAGAGAGGGAGAGAGGGAGAGGGAGAGAGGGAGAGAGAGGGAGGGAGAGAGGGAGGGAGAGGGAGGGAGAGAGTGAGGGAGAGGGAGGGAGAGAGGGAGGGAGAGAAAGAGAGGGGGAGAGGGAGAGAGAGAGAGAGAGTTGAGTGTGCTCCGAAGGAGCGTAACTGTAGGGGCACATTAATTTGGACATACCTTCAGAGAGATTCCTGAGCAGCAAAATGTACCTCGAAATGCTTATAGCGATATCATATCCAGTGGAAACATCGTGAAAAATACAAGGTAACCAAATAAGTTCTTGTAGTTAATTCAGCATGGGATTAAATCATGACTGATACAGAAATGTATGCATCACGTACCGTAATATCGGTCAAGGCGGGAATGGGGCATAGACGTTGGTCAATACATGCAAGTTGCGCACTCACAGCAGCCACATTTCGAGCAGTGATGACGAGAAATGGAGGTGTCGAAGGGTTGTGAGCTCTATACCTTTAAGGTAGGCTTATCCACAGCCGCAACAATTCACTGAATACGCCAAGCTTTTGGGGTAAACTCTAGGAATGAACGCACCACTAGATATTGGTTTTCAGAAGATCGGATCGAGAGATCCGTCCCTTTGTGATGAACCGTAAAGTAGGCATCCACAGGTCCTGGATGACGAGGCCCCAAAAGCTGCAATAGAGAATCATAGTAGCCAAACATATGGGATCTTGCTGAACGCCTCCAGGCGTCTGATGAAACAGTCAGACTTCACCTGCACCGCGTAGGGAAGGCCTTCAAGAGCAAATGGTTATCCTACCCCACACACTGTCGAAGGAACAGCATGTTTCTAGCTGCTTTCTCTGCATCGCAGCCCACCAATATACGATCGAGTGCTCGCCGGTGACGAAAGGTGGGTCCTGTATGATGGCACTCCCAAGCGTGCCAGACATCGGTAGTCACCACGAGGCCCTGTACCTCACACCGCAAGACAACCGCTACACCCACGCCAAGTGGTGCGCTACTAGTTGATACTAACATTCCAAACTATCACCGCTGGCCTGTACCTTCAGCAGTTGGGACCTATACAAAAGGCACTGAAGCAGAAGGAGCCGGCATTGATTAATCGCAAGGGTGTATTGCTTCTTCACGACAATGCTAGGACGCATGTGGCGTGGATGGCCAGGGGTACAATACAGTGATTTCACTGGGAGACACTGTGTAATCCACCGTACTCCTCGAACCTTGCACCGACATTTTCTTGACAACCACCTTCGTGGGAAATCCGTTGAAAATGAGGCAGACTTGCGGCACGCACTTACGGACTTCTTTGCGTCCAAGACCCACATTTGCACTGCCAGGGCATTGCACAGCTGAGGGCACCTTGGAAAAGGGTGCTAGATACCTACGGGGATTTCTTTGTTGACTAAAGATATGTCATATTTACTGCATACCTTTTCGTTTCTGACGATCTAAAACGACTATAGCTTTTTTGGTTACCTTGTACGTGTGGCTCTAAACATCAGTCTGGTCTGCTAATAGGGACCGGAGAATTGTGAAGGGCACTGGACGAACCAATCCCCAGACACCCATATAAACAATTATAGATGACTTCCGGCACATCTCGTGGACATAGATTAGTGATAAGACTCACAGCTGAAAGGAGATATCACTTTGTTTCCATAGAGTCATGCCATGCCAAGAATTTAATTATCACTCAGGCGAATACCCCGCGTCGTTTGGATTGGAGCAAACAAAAAGTTGGTCTAGTTCCTGCGCTCATACAACTTGACTGGTCACGGCACTGTTAAAATTTGCACGACAGATTGTATTGTCTTTTGATCTTACGCCTATATCCTGGTTCCGAATCAACGTCAAAATCTTAACAGAAATATGTATTTAACCACAAATATACTCAGTGACGTTGCTTATTACATGGAAGTTTTATACAGAAAAAACTCCCCTAGAACGACATGCAGATTTGCTTAAGTAACAGTTGTTCACTAAGAATGTGACTTGTACATGATGTACACTTTATATTCGAAACAGTTAAAACAGCTTCAAACCAACTAACTTGACTGTGCAGGCCTTGTGAAGCTGCTCCACTTGAATCGGCATAATTCTACTGATTAATTTATAAAAAAGGTGATTTCAGTCGATCCCTAGTTAAAAGTTGTTTATTTTTTAAATCAACCTTAGGAATGAGTCACTGCTCCTACTTGCACAGGCGTACTGAGGTGCATTTGCCCAGTTAAGTAAGTAGCGATGGATGGAGAGTAATTCCACATCTTAACTTCGAATAAAAAGTTTTGGGTAACCTTTTGTGATAACTTAGTTATTTATTTCGCTTTCGGTTTTTTAGTGCATCAAAGTGTAAAAAGGACTAAATTTGTAAATAATTTACTTTTCTTATAATTTCACAGTTTCAATTGGCCGACGCGTGAATGAAGTGAAAAGGCTCTTGGCAATGTTAATTTTACATAAGGTGGAAAAATACACTACGTGCATACAAATATATCTTAAGCGGTGCTTTCAAAAAGTGCTCATTTGACTGTGAACAGCCCATAACTGCACTGGCCTGGCATTAAAACATCTTCGAATTCCACTATTTCGCCAGTAGATAACAGCTCATGAACTGAAGATCAAGTAAAATAATTCTACTGATTGAAATCACTGTTTCAAATTTAGTGCATAGGCCCTACATGAAAAACTGCACGTTGTTTCAAGCTTCAATGAGGGCCAGCATGAAATGAAGGGAAACTAACGCTATGTGGAGCCAGCTGCCCTACCCAAGGGACGAATGTGTCCTTACAGCCTGCAGAGGGAATGTGCGGTTGAGTGTGCATGCGAGCTGAGCAGAAGCCACTTTGCGTGAACAAACGTTAGACTGATTTTCCGCCAATAGCACTGTAAAGTACAACGTGGATAGAATTTGAGGCCACAGCACCGTTAATCTAAGTAAGTACTCTTAGATGTTTTCTCACTGCCTATAACTTAGTTTTAATGAAACTACACAGAGAAAAAAATTGTTTGTAGGAACCAAGTTTCTGTACCTTTAACCCATATATACTGTTAATATAAGGACAGCAATCATAACGGTTGTGGGGGTGCCAACTAAATTTTGCCAACATAGAATCATTGAAAAAGAACTGGACGTTTTGCTCTTGTCTGAAACTGTATCTGCTACTTTGATACAGTTTCCACAGCAGAGCATTCTGTTCCTCCTACAGAACAGACAGTTCCTTCAACATAACAACTTCAACGATATGTGTGTTGTTACCGCAATAACTGAATATTCTGCAGCTGGGACAGAAGTTCGGTTTGCTGCTACCCTAAAATACGATTATATAACTGTTCCGTTGTCACTTTATCTTCTGATATTTTCTTCAGCGTAGGATATATTCAAGCCAGTCGTAGTATTTTGTTCTATTGAAAATTCTGATGTAAATAAACACGTTCATCGCTATCGTCGACCATGCAACTTTGACAGTTTTATTGGCGACGGAAAAGTAAAAGTTGGGGATATGCGCTGGATACGAAACTCAGTCTACCGAATCTTTAGTTCGAAGAATCGATGAGGTGAGAGATCAGATGCGAAAGTAGGGGACGAAGAAGGTAACAACAGTGTTAGAACGAAGACGAGGAAAGGAAACGGAGTAACGCGAAATAAGAAAGGAAAAAAAAATCACCACGGAATCGCCCGACACACCCCGGCGTGAGACAACAGTGGCAAATTTTCTACGTGCGAACAAGGCACGCAGCCTATTCATAGTCACTTCCAAATTTTCTAAAGTCTGCTTCGGTTCAAATTTCCAACTGTTTCTCCCCCTAATGTCAAATGACATTATAATGACAAAGTCTAGAAAATTACACCAAAGGGATGATGCGCCTTATTAATGCCCACTTATTGTAATAATATTTTGCATGAGAACTATTTCTCACTCGACATTAACAATACACCTATTTTCTCTGTGTTTTATTTCATATTAATTATAAATGGAGTATCACAGCTAATAGATAATACATAAGTTAAGGTACAATTTAAACAAAAATAAGATACTTATATTTTAACAGAAGTATAAATAGGCCTGTCATACATATCATATTTAGGAAACAACCAAAAAACAAGCCAAGCACACGGTGATTTCTTAAAAAAAAGGTTTGATTTCATAAAGTGTGAAGAAACCCCGAATATAATATAACTGATTCATTTGTGGAAAAGTAGTTTTATGCTTGTGAACTATCCAGTTCTGTCGTAATATAAGCATAATTCGGACATACCCAAGAATCGAACTTTTAAAGTGTTCCCCTAGTGAAAATACATCTCTGACAGCAGGTTTTTGAAGCATTAAATTATTTTTAGAATTACAAATGCTGGTTTGTCTACGTGCTCATTAGAGTTTCTGAAATTTTAGGCTAAGAGTTCACATAGTAAAATAAGGAGTTGACAACCACTGAATCCTTTTGACACTGCTTTCAGGTAACACTATTCGTTGAAGTTGGAGAGTTTTTTTTTTTTTTAAAGGGAGTTAGAGCGAGGACACGGCAAACAATTTTTGTTTCAAATGGAAATAAAGTATTCGGTTTACAGTTAAACGTATTTTAAATCTGTAGACGAACACTTGCATAACGGTATTTCTTGACGTACGGAACAACCATCCTTCAGTTTTGCCGTTTGCGGGCACCGTTTAACTGACGCCGAAATTTTTTTCAACAAACATCCTCGGACACAATTGCTGCAATGCATGCAGCAAACTTCTTTTTTTTTTTTTTCGTCAACTCCCACACATTTGTCTTTGTTTATTGTAGCCTTCCTGACCTGTGAGTCGTGAATGTCGTGTCGTCAGCCCAGTGGCAGGATTATGAACCTCGTTAAATTCGCAAAGGATTATACACGGACAGGAGACTGGTGAAGGGAGTCACAAAGAGACATCAACCGCCGTCTACACAGTAAAGTTTTTAACACTTTCGCAAATTGTGTTGTTGTTGCAGCAATGATTATTACAAACGTGACTTTATCATTTTATATAGTCGCATACAATTTTTTTGCACTTGAAAAAAAACTCCGTCATATTTTCAATAACTAACCGAGAAAACTCGATAAAGTTTCGAATTTTTTTTCATCTCACAAATAAACCGATCTGTGAGGTGCTATGAGCATTTTTAATTACAAGTTTTTAGCCAAGGTTTAATTTAATTTTGCTTTAGTATTTTTACAGTGACGTTTATAGAGATGCTACTATATTTGTATGACTTTCACAGTCAGATACTTCGTGGTTGAACAAGTTCATAATTACAATTTATTTTGGAGTAAATATTTTACGTAAATAATAAATAATACGTCTAAAGGATAGCTGTATTAATATTCTATAAGCGTTTGCCAATATATGAGATTATCGAACTTAAATTTAAGAGATAGCCTACTTAATGCGCGTAATACGGCTTCTTATTGAGTACCTGTAATTTTTTAGAGTTCTTGTCATGTGTAATAATAGTTACGCTATTACGAGTAGGCCTATAAGATACTTGCAGTTATTACAAATTTAACAGTAATGTGTTAATTAGATATAAATTAGCTCAATTTCAGCTCAATTTAAAGCATTTTATATAATTTCTACCGTCATATACTTAACTTTTCCTCTTACATAGTGTAATTTTATAATGGAAAATCTTATATCTCGTAGATAATCATTCACATCCCGAAATGATGATTCAGGTTCAGTTGCAAATAAACAGAGGTTGCTATTCTCTGTAATAAATAAACCTAGCACTAAAATTGCCTCCAATTTGAATTATAATATGATATTATTAACATCACTTCATCCCTCGTTGAGCAAGATGCAAGTGTACCACTCTGCTTAACCCTGCAGTCAGTGAGAGAAGATATTAGGGCGGCTCTTAACTGTGAGGTCTTGAGAGCCGATCAGGGTGAGTGAAGTGAGTATGGGGCAGCGTCGGAATGAAAGGGCGGGGGAAACGGGAGATCCCCGAGTAAACCCGCCGACCAAGAGCGTCGTCCCGCACGATTCCCACGTGCGAAAATCCGGGAGGCGATCAGGCTAACCGCTCAGCCACCGCACCCCGCCCCCTTATCCCTGCAGAAATTTATAAGTGAGTTCAAGTAGAATAACATTTCCCCTAGTATTTTATTTATAAATGTCAGTGCAGTTCTTAGCTTCAGTGTTATTCTGTCTTTATCAGATGTTTATTAATTTATAGTCAATTTACGACAGGAAAAAATTTCGATACGAACATTCTAGGTTCCCAACTCGTAATAATAATAAAAATAATATTCTATATACTCTCATGTTACGTTGCATATATCCATATTACACTAAAATGCATAATACAACTTTAAGCAGCCGGTGGAAAAAGTGAGTTTTTGCATATTCAACTTAAATTCTTATTGTTTGGCAATGTAAAACTGGCCATAGCAAACTGTTCTTTGTTTTTCATTATTATTAGTTTGTTATTTTTAATTTATATCAAAATATGAGTTCAATCGATTAAAAATATGACATTTTAATACTGACACTGCTCGTGAATTCTAAAATAAAATCTATTCGAAACCTGACTCTGAATAACTTTCCCGCCTGTTTTTCTACAGCTCTGTTACAGGACCTGGGATCCAATCAGCTTTAGCCAAAAACCTCTCTCGTCCATCTCCCTTAATACCTGGATTCCCGCAGCGCCGTAAACGTAAGTAAAACCAGGGAACGTCAATTGCCTTGATAAAAATATTCTCTTCTGAAAAGCTGCCATAAGCTTGCGTGACATACGAGGGAGTTTAGCCCTTTCTCGAACACCGAGATTATACTTTTTTTCTCGAGAGAGAGGAAGGGAGAGAGCGAGAGAGAGCTGAGGACGAGAAGTCATTCCAGGCTGTTAAAAGACGGCTGTGAACCAATGCTGTGATGGTGACGGAAGAACCCGACTGTTGGCAGCCCGCTAACATATATTATAATAGTCGGAACAAGCGGCCCATAGACTACTGCACTTTATGTGTTAACACAGACACGTTGATACAATGTAGCCAATTGGCCGGTTCCCTTCTGGGTGCCGGCATCCGGCGGGCCTTGGGGGTGGGGGGGGGGGGGAAGATTAGGTACGAAAAGAGGTGGGGGTGGAGAAGGGGGGATGACCTGGAAGGAGTATTAAATATGTAAATTATACCGGGACCCGCCATTACGGGTCTGAGCCAACCACCCGTCTCTACCGCAAAGACACAAATGTTCTTGTCTTTTACTGCGTTCTTTTTTTTTTAAGACATTTTTTCTCTCCTTTTCCTTTATATCTTATCCGTACGTCCGCGTCTTTGCATCCAAAGTACGTTTTCCTTTCGTCTCGTTCACCCCCCTTCCCCCTCCATGCACTCCTTTTTGGTGGCGGGAGAATTTTAAATAACTGGATACAATGTTATGTGACTGGGATGGCTCGTGGAACCAGCGGTCCGGGGCTATTAGATTTTTTTTTTTTTTTACGTCTTTATGTCGAGGCCCGGCGACGAATAGGGAAGTTGTTCCGTGCGTGAACGTCTTCTGGAAGCTGCGGCACGATCGGTATCCCGGATTGGTCGCCGGGGCGTCTGAAACAGATGGTCCTGGGAACGCCCGGAGGGTTGGAACAACACCGAAGCACGTCTCCGATACACCCCCGTGTTTCCGTCGGCCGCCACGACGAAATTGAACTCGCCATGGGGCCGAGGGAGGAATCCTGTACCGAATACTAAGTGACCATAAAATGAGATGTTCCCATAGCCGCAACGAAGCGGATCGAGTAATAGTGCGTCGTTTAACTTCTTGTTTCGTGTCGTCCGGGGAGGGCTGGACACGAAATTTTAACGTCGGAACATTTTATTTTGTACTAGGGTGGCTATTCTGGTTATCTTGCTGGAGAAGAGAAGTGTTCATACTGAACTCTCCTCTTGGAAGTATATTAATTCAATGAATACCCAGTACTCGTATAAGTCGGATAAAAAAACGGGAGTTTAAGATCACTTAAGATCGTGTCTATGTACATTTATAGCGTCTTAATTTCGTTTTTTGCGGGATATGAGTTCTATGTCGCGGTATTGAATGTCATCTCCTTTCTTTAAATGGTAGCGATTTCAAGGGGGTTGATCTCCTATCTCTACTTACAAAGCACCTACTTCCTTGAGGTAAGGAATATTAAAAAACGTCATTTGCACTTTTATTTTAATCAATTATGCGTCCAGCATAATTATCTAGTTATTAAAAAAATATGTTTATATAATTTAACAGTGCAGGATGAGGAACTAAAAATTTTATATGCATTCACTGACTTAAGTTAACTTTAAAAATTAAGTTTTGACTTTGGTCATTTTTACAACTTGGAAAACAATTTGTCTTCATTTGTTTAAATGTTAGAAGTTTAAACTGATATTGCACAAAACACTGTTTGCTTCACTCACAGAGTTTAATAAGAATTTCACCAGCATCCAACATATTTTCGAGTTATTCCAGTACCAATTCCAATATTACATTAAGAGTTCTTGCATGATCTCAGCAGCTGCAGGGAAATGACAAGGGAAATTTACATCATTATGTAAACATAACGTGTACATTAAGTTTCAAGGCGTTGAAAGACTATAAATTCTAGCAGCAAAATGTTTTACAATACCTTATAATTAAATAAATGTTTGGCAAGGCGAAACTAAACACCTTACGGTCTGCACACTTAGTGTAATTCTAGACACGTTGGAGCATTATTACAGGAGCACTGATTCTGATGGTCTATGTATTTCCACATTCCACCGTTCTACTGGTACATTCGCAGCGGACACGCTTACTGTAATAATAAAAACCTAATTTATTGAATATTCATAAGCCACTGGGGTGCTGAGTCCAGTTTGCCCTAGTAAAATCTCCTTTATTGCCAGAAGGATTTACATGTCAACGGTGTCCTTTTAGGTGGTTTTAAATTTTATTTATTAACTAGGAAAAATTATTGTTGCTGCGCTTTGGGTTTCTTGTAGTATTCTGTTAACTTAATTACAACAGTGACTCTCCGTTCAAGTTCTTTTTTTTGCCAGAAACAAAATAATTTTCAAAGAAGTGTTGCTTGATCTACAGCCGAGTGTAGTCCTCAAAAGTTTAAATTCATCTTAATTATAGGAAGTTCAAGGTTAATCAAGCAGGTTTGAAATCAACCTTTGAAAAAATGCTACTACCTCTACCTGCATACATTTTAATGGGCACACTGACTGACTGGAGTGTGTCCAGTAAATTGGTAACGGCGAGAAAGTAGTTCCATGCCTTAACAGTGAATTAAATAGTGTTAGGTAAATTTTAAAAATAAATTATTCCTTTTGCTCTCTGTTTTCCAACGCATATAAGAGTAAGAATGATCAAATTTGTAAAATAATTATTGCTTTTTTTATAATTTTACAATTTCACTTGAACGAGGCATGCATTTATTGATCAGGCCCTAGGCAATGTTAATTTGACATTTGGTGGAAGAATACACAATGTGCACACAAGTAGATATTAAGCAGGGATTTCAAATGTTCTCAGTTTACCATGAAAAACTATAGCACTACTTCATATGAGTTGGTTATTTCTTATTGTACGTTATTCGCCTGCTCCATTACTAATTTTATGGTAAGTACAATGCAAGGAAATATTCACAAAATTGCATTTTATAGGAAGTCCGGCAAGCTTCACTTGTAATGTTGTCTCCCAGTATGTCTGCTGAGTGTCTTGTGAACGGATTTAAAGTGTGTTCTCCACTCGTGGTCTCTCTTTAAGATCGCTATGTTAAGGCGGTCGCCAAACTAGAACTTGGAACGAGTTAGTGTGTGTTTGAAAAAAAAAAATTACGAAACTATAAAACGTAACCGCCATAGGTTAACCTACTATAAGAAAGTACATTCCAGAGGATGACGGAATGGTACTTTCAAGACTTCACGCGCATAGGAATCATTTTTCTCATGCTCTCCAACATAGCTAAAAACAGCTGTTTCGCACTGATAAAGGCTGTTTACGATAAAGTGAGTACTTTTGAAATTAACCTTAGAAAAATATCACTGCCCCTACCTGCATATATTTTAATGGGCTCCCTGAATGACATGGGCCCAGTAAAGTTGGCAACTATGAATGGGAAGTAGTTCCGTATCTTAACGTAGAATAAAAAGTGTTAGGCAATTATTTCTGATAATTTAAATTATTTCTTTCGCTTTCTGTTTTGACGTGAATACGCCTTAAAATTTTCGTCCATAGTGGGAGGCAATCCAGAAACCCCGATGATAACAAAATCGGAGGATATAGTTTTGCATTGCAGCTCCGAAATTATAGTTTACATTCAAAAATCAATTACACCACTCAATTGCCAAAGGATCAAAGAATATGATACGTTGAGTGAGGACTGCGAATCATAGCTGGGGGCGGGGGAGGAGGGTGCAATTTTGAGTTCGTTTCGCCGCGTTTCATAACTTCCGCGTAGTATAACGTGTGATTAGAAGAAGCTACGACGCTCGTTTCAGTTTCAATTGCAGCTCTCGTCAAGATAAACATTTGTGTGACGTGGTTATGGTGAAATTGTATGCGTTTAATGTAAAAAGAAAGTAAGGAAACCTAACAAAATATCGGCCTATACTCGTAAAAAAAGCCAAGCCGAAATACAGAAATCGTATACGGTTGGAAAGAGCATCTCGAAAGCAATCCACTGATACCCATAAAACCCCACATGATCGAGTGAAGCGGTGCTGGGAAAGTAAAAAAAAAAAAAAAACCATCAAGGCTTCCGAGCGCGTGCTGAGCTTGCTGAGCCCATGCAAGTGGATGATGTAATCGCTTCTGCATCAACGCCGGAGATTATAGACATCCATTGTGTGCGATCGCCGATTATGAAGACACATTGGGCAGCAGCTAGTGCACTCTTCGCAACTACGTTTGTCAACAATCCGTTCGGACATAAGTGCAATGTGTGTGCCCGTCTATGGTTTCTATGCTCGTTGAAGCCACCAAAGGAAAAACTACTCCAAAAACGCTAGGCATATACCTGTATTGATTTAACGTTCACCAGAAATCTCGATGTATCCTGTATACCAGTTGTATCCTACTTTTCATAACACACACCTATAATTTAAAATATCATAACAGAGTAATTATGTGCTTATTTGATTTCTTTCCTGATCCCGGCGATAAAAATATGTTCCTATTACAAATATGATACGGAGATCGAAAGGACGTCCTAGTGTTCAAGAATGACTACAACATACATGTAATGCGCTAACTAAACTATAAAACAGCTTGAGATAACCGATCGGGTAAACGACTACGATGCTCAAAATGAAAATATTACCTGTTAATGTAGACGTATTCACGCAAAACATACGACTGTATCTCCAACACAGCCACACCCCAATTTTTTTAATGCGCTGAGGTGTAAAAATGAGTAGATTTGTTAAATATTTACTTTTCTAATAATTTCACAGTTTCACTTGACCGACGCATAAATAAAGTGATGAGGTTCATGACAATGTTAACCTTACATAAGGCGGAAGAATACACAACGTGGATACAAGTAGAGCTTAAGCAGGGCTTTCAAGCGTGCTCATTTTACCGTGAGTAGCCTATATATCGCGAAATATAGAACCGGATACATGCGAAACGAAGATGCAGGCATGCACTGGACTTTGCTACAGAGTCGCGTCCAATAAAATTACAGTATCACCGCTTGAAGTTACGTTCAGACGAGTCGCTGACGTAAAAACGGCACTCCAGTTGAGCGTCTTGCGCATAGAGGCGAGGCCTCTTTACATACGCCGGTCAGCGTCGCCCGTAGTGCGTCATCGATGTTTGCCTCATCCACACAAACATACCCATCACTAGGCGACCGACTTAAGTTAACATTTTTTCCACCAATCTTCGTTATCAAAATTTATAACCTGACATTAAAATTAAAGACTTTATATTATAGAAGGCTACGTAACAAATTTTTTGAAGTATGCGAAGTATCAATTATGTCCGCATTTTTCCATATGAGACAGAAATTATTAAGTAATGAAGCGACCTTTGATTACTGTTACAGATGTGAAACGAATTATTTTAGGGAAATATTTTCGATTTCGAAATAACAGTTAAGATGTTCCCTGTACCTTGAATTGCTTGATTTTCAAATACTGACTCTGAGTTAAGTTATGTAACAATATACGTAAATCCTAGACGGCTAGGATACCTCACCCCGTATGATCTGACCAAACCTCTCACTTCTCGCGGTTTCTGTCTTATCCTTGCATTGAGATCTTCCGAACTCAGAGTTGAAATTTTGATTTAAAATGTAACTAATAGGAGAAAACTTCGTGGTTCAAACGGCTATGGAATGCATGGAGATGTTAGGCAAGCGCCTACAAAAGTGATAACAAAAATTTAAATCTCCTGTGATATTTTTCAATTTTTATGTGTATTAGCCAGGAAACATCAAAGATATTCTTGGCTGCCTGATAGCAGATGTTAGATTAGCTCCAACCTCTGAGAAGGTGGGGGGGGGGGGGTGGTCGTAGTTTAAGGAATGCTACAGTCATGAAAAACATAAACACTATGTCGAAGAATCTGTTCCTAGCGAACCACTTGTATAATTTGCATATGAAATAATACTTACATTACGATAATAAATCATCTTTGTCCAGCCTCGAGAGAAGTGTGAAACTATTAGTGGCTTGCTATGAATAGAAAACTCGAAAAAAGATCAAATTTACTTAGTCTATGTTGAAAAGATACAAGATATGATTCACTTAAAAAGTCCCAAATTTGGGAATTAAAATGCAGTATCGGTCTGGAATCTGAAAGGTCACCGCTCAGATCAGCAAATAGATTTTGATAGCTTATCAATTTTATTGAGAGCGACGTAATATATTAATTTTGTATTTTAGTTTGGAAATATGTTATGCTTTTCGGGCAAAATTTGCAAAAATAAAAGCCTACTTGTGACAAATGTAGTTATTCATATAGTAGTTTAAGATTCAATTATATAAATCCCGTTTAATTAAACGGTTGAGATAATCAATTAACATGCTTAAATATTAAAAACTGTCAGTTAGTTCAAATGTTTATAAAATCTATAAAAAAACAGATATTTTTTTAACTAATTTGGTTTATTGAGATGAAGGGACTTTGTTTAAATAAACAATGCATATATCATCATTTTAATTCACTACAATACTTAATACTTTGATGTTTTATTTTTCGCTTTGGTCTAGGCTACCTGAGACTTATATGACTGTATCAGAAGAATATGTCATCGTGTTAGACATTCCCTGTTACATGTTGTCATGTGGAAGTGCAGGAGTCGCCAAGTCACGACGGTCCATGTTTACACTGACCTAGACGCTAAAGATGAATCAACAGTATCAAATACAAAAAACATTTTTACCTAAACTGAAGAAATTTTGCAGCTATTTACTGGTAAACGACTCGACATTTGGGATTTTTAGAGCGTCAAAACTGCATACTTCACGGTAAATCAGTAGAAATTATTACTGATTCCACTAACTTGGTCCACAGATATGATCAGCTGGCATTCACCACGCATCCTATAGGATTTAAAAAAGAGAGAGTATAGCTACGAAGAATCAGTCGTGCCAACTTTTTCGCTATAACCACTGCTGTATTTTCCATTTTCCTACAATCGAATTGCCTTGATATGGAGTGTTTTTTTTTTTTTTGAACCATTTTCAGTTGGCCCATTTCAGATTTCTGAACAAAAAAAACCAAACAGTTCTATTCAATGGCAATATTTTCTTTATCTTCCATTGCGTGGTAATTATCAGAGTGGTTAGGATGGTGACGTGTTAACTTACATGTTCACGTTCCAATCCCAGTTAGAGGTGAGTTGAGGTAACATTTCATGTTGCACATTTATGCTTTACATGACACGGTAGAGCGCAAAATGTTTGGAGGTGACGGAAGCAGATTATAGTGGGATCTGGATAACTGGAGTATCAACTCGCTTCTGATTAATTCTGACTCAGGCTCCGGGATCGATCTGAACCATCGCCGCTTTGATCCCTGCGCCACATGAGAGCGGCATCTCAACTCCCACGGCCACATCTTAGTTAAATACACGGTGTCCACAGATTCACTGTTAGAAAAAAATGTCCGTAAAATTACAGAAAGTACCGGTTACGAATTATTCAGACGTCTTCCTAAAATTACGGACTCTTCGTTTTTTTTTCCAATAACGTTCTGTCCGTTAATTTCACATAAATCTCCGGGAATTCACGGAACGTGTCCATAAACTTGTAAGTCTTCTTTAAATCTGCTCTTTATAAAATGGGGTGCCAAAAAAAGCTTTGCTTTCGTTATGTGGAAGTTTCACTGTGTATAAAAATGACTATAAAAAGTTTAAATAATTCCGTCCGGTAGCGAGATTTGAACACGGGGAAAAACTTACAGTTTAACTCCTTATCCAATTTTTTTTCTCGTTTTTTTTTTTTTTTTCATTTGATGGTGTATTGACATTTGACGTTGACGAAGCTCTAGTGAGACCAACCTTCTGACAAATTCCCAATGCGACAAGCGAACTGAAAATCTGCCTCGTCGGAGGCCCCCGGGCGAGTGAACCCGCGACGCTCCGAATACAAGTCGGCCACACTACTCCTGATCTATGAAGTCCGGACTTCCACTCACCTACCACGCTTCAACATGAAATAGTGTTGCAAATACTATATTTATGCAGAATGATGTATGTACTACATAGGCTACCTCTCTCAATTCTAGTCACGTTAGAATGTTTGCGAGTTTGATTTTTTTTTTTTTTTTTTTTTTTCGGGTTTCCAAACAGGGTTAAGAAAAAGAGGTTTATTTTTGTAATGTATTGCACTGTGTATAACAAGAGATATTAAAATTAAACATTTTGTCCTATAGTGGGATTTTAACATGAATCGAAAAATCAATACTCAATAACTCGAACCACTCGCCTACTTGACCTTCACTCGAAGTATTATATTTCGTAAATATAGATTTCATACGAACGTGACGAATGTACCTCTCTTATTTTCAAGTCGTTTTAGAGCGCTTGCTATTCTGTTTTATTTGCGGTTCGTAAAACGAGGTTACGAAAAAATTTCTTTATTTTCGTTATGAGCGTAGTTCGCTGTGTACACAGAAGATTATGTTGTAGCGGAATTTGATAAAGAAGAATTGGCACTCCATGAGTAGTTCGCCACTCACCTACTACTATTGTACAAGAAGTAGTATTGTGAAGATGGGATTTTATACGCTTCGGGTATCATCGGCATTGTTCGTTTCTTAAAATCGAAGCCGTACGAATACAAAGAGCTTCCGTATTTTATAATTACGGAGCTCATTTCCGTGTTCATTACGGAGTGCCTTTCCGTACATCTCCGTAAAAGTTTCCGTAAGTCTACAGAAATTTCTGAGTGTCAAATGTTTATTCCGCGATATAACCATACTACTGATTAAAAACATTTTTTATGGAAGTTTCCTGTAAGGTTCGGTTTTGTGAACCGAAGGCTCTGATAAATTCTTACCGCCTCTTTGTCTTGATTTTGTAAGCATTATTCTGAAGTGGAGCTCGCATCACAATATTTCTACTGCTTTGTATGTCACAATTTTTCATTACTGCATTGTGTGTCGAGAACAATTAGTAGGGAAGTTTCGTCGCAGATCTCCAATGCAGTATTTTGCAAACGAGGTAACTTTTGTAGAGTGACGTATGTTAGTATACGTGAGCAGTAAGTCGACGAAATGTGTGACGATTTACGGCATGTAACCTGGATGTTCTATGCTGAACATTGGTGATTGTAATAAATACTTGCGAGAGTGCGAAGGAATGTAGTGTCCAGGAAAATACTGACTCATTTCCTGACTAATGTTAAAAAAACGGGTGTCTTTTTTATGCTATAGATATAGGCTGTTCACACTGAAATTAGCACTTTTAAAAGCCCTGCTTAAGATCTACTCGTATGCACGTTACTAAGTATTCGTCCACCTTATGCCAAATTAACATTGCCGTGGACCTCATCACTTTATTCCTGCGTCGATCAAGTGAAGTTGAGAAATTATTAGAAACTTATATATTTTACAAATCTGGTCGTTTTATAAATTCAATGCATTACAAAGAAAAGGAAAGCGAAATAAATCATTTATGTTATCACAGATGGTTACTTAACACACTATATTCGACGTTAAGGTATAGAACTACTTTCCCTCCATCGTTACCAACTTTGCTGGGCGCATGTCACCCAGTGCGCTCGTTAAAATATATGCCGGCAGGGGCATTGACTTTCTTCTAAGGCTGATTTCAAAAGTGCTCACTTTATCGTGAACAGCCTTTACCAAATTATTCTTTGTGCTGAATAGCGTGATCTTCAAGCGGCTTTTTTATTGTATTAATGGCAGTTGATTTTTTATTTTATTTTAGGAGCGACATAGTTCTGCGACTCTGTTCTGATAACCACCATGTTTTGTTAAACATAGGTCTACAATAAAATGAATTAAGGAATGACCTTCCAGTCACCCTTGTTAAATTTCCCGTAAATAATTTAATTTATCTTATTTGTGCTTCGCAAAAATACCAAAATTGTGATTTTTACATGCAGTTATGGAAAAGCTATGAAAACTAAATATTTTTTTAATGTTACGTATACAAATTGAATAGTGTTTCGTACAAAAATAAAATAATTAAATTTTTGTCGACCAACACCTTCATTTCTGTACAACTGTTATGTTTGATAGGCGAAATAATTTTTAAAAATGTGTGCCACAGGAATAAGTGCTGATCGCTACACCGTAAAAAAATTTGTAATTTTCACTGAGAAATTTTTTGTAATTTTATAATTGCTTGTAACAGTAAAAAGATTACTCTTGTAAAACTACTCGTTGTAAAACTACAAAGGCTGTGTTCATAATAGACCTCAAGAAATGTTTGTAATATACTGACCCGTATCCACGAGTTTCGGGAAAAGGGCGGACACTCAATAACGTAAAACCGTATATAGCTGTTTGTACAAAATCTATGGGCGATGTAAAGTGTAGTTTCGGGTAAAAAGAAATGTACTACAAGTTTGAATAGCGTAGACCACTTAACACAACTCAAATAGACCTATTCATAATAAAACGACTATTTCAATAAAACGTTACCGTAATACTCATTCACTGTTTCCTAGCTACAAAGAACTCTTAAATAGGCTCTCAAGACCTTGTTAAGAGCCTTCCAAATCTCTCAACTCAACAACAGAACTCTTTAAAAATATATATATATATATATTTTTCTTAATCAAGCGTCATATTATTTTGTAGGCATATGCAGCTATACTTAGTATAAAAAATAGTGGCGAGTTAGTAAGTCGAGTTGGTCCGATAAATATGGGGTCTAGTTTCTATGCTGGCAAAGTGTATCTTTTTTTTTTATTTGTTGGTTTTCGTAAATTATATTTTGAAATATATAAATATATATTTTTTTAGTTACTCTCTGTTATTAATTCGTCAGGTTTGTTTTCTAGAGAAAAAAAATGTGTACACTTTTCAGTAATGTAAGTTGTAATACGAGGTTATAATTTGTAATGTTACAAATATATGTATTGCAGATTTAACAAGAAAACTGTTTATAGTTTTACAAAGGATTTTCTTGGCAACTGGGTTTCCAAAGGTTTTTTTCTTGTAAAAAAAAAATAGTGTGTAATGTATGAATTTCTGTCGAAACAATTTTTTTTGAGACACGTATCTTTCTAGTATTTTCAACTATCATTAAGAAAGCATTCAGTCTTCGCTATCAAAAATAATTCACAAGTAATGCACAACATATGATTAATTCCCGGTCTTAAAAACCATTCAAATTTCTTTAATCATTTACGTTTTTTAGATACTATTCGCTAGTTCTTTTAAGAAAAATTATGAGACAATATTTGTGCTTACTGTTTATCTATGTATTATGCTGTAACGCATCAAATAGCTGCCACAGTTATTTCGGATTATTTTGCACTGTTTCTAATCACGTAACATTAAATTATTTATTTGTTGTTTGTGGCAGTTAGATTTTATTTAACTCTGATTTAATATTTGTGTTGTTATTTAAAAAAGTGATAACCACAGAAAGTTTATTTACGTTTTGTAAGTCTCTCAGAATTTTCTGCCTCCAGGTTATTGTACCTGGGTTACTTACAGGGAAGAATGTGTTATTTGGTTGCCACAGTAACGCATGGCGTAATGCGTGATAAATGATGTATCCCTTTCGTGATTGGCGCGACGTTCGAAAGCGCTGATAATTATGTATTTTGGAGGAGTCTGGCAGTCTTGTTTTCCGCCAGGCAGGTCGAGACCTAGTAGCTCATTGGGCTGGTAAGAATTTCAGTTCGACTAAATTATTTGGTCGAATGCAATCTTATAAAGAAGACTGCCCGATTGGGGCGAAGGCGCGCCACGAATTATTGTAAGATACAGGTCTGCTCGTGCTACCTACGCGATTTTATTACTAAATTCAAGTTCGCATTAGTACAACATTACGTGTGGTACGGTATCGACTCGGTAGGGTACCCCAGCCCCGTGAGCTTTGTGAGAGAAGAATTTTCACGTCCAACTATTAGGGAGCAGCGGGACCAGCGACGAGAATTTACAAGACGTTCCTGCATTACAGTTATTTCAGCTAGGTGATTTAGCATTTTCACCGCAGAGACGTCAAAAGGAATTTTTGATTACTAATTTTTGAAAGTACATTTAGCAAACATTATGCTATCTTGGATCACTAAATATCGAAGTTGCCGTGACTAATTTTCCTACGGAGCCCTGAAAAATTCTCATTTGTTCTCCCGACTGAGTTGGTTTGAGGGATACGTTAAATTAAATTTGGCAAGATTGATAGAAAGTTCGAGACATAAACTATTTTTTGTATTCTTAAATAGAGAGATAATTTAACGAGGGCGGCTAATATTAGAGTTATGGCCACACAAAACAAAAGCTAATTTTAAAATTTGCAATTATTAAAAAATAATAATATTTACATAGTTCCTATTTCATTTTAAGTCAGAATCTAATTTTTTTCATGCAAAATAAATATCAATCTTTTTTTCACAAGCCTCTACAAGTATTTTATTTTCTGTAGCTAGTGGCCTTTATTTGATCCTTTCCTTCCAGTCTTTAATGCATGTTGTTTTAGGGTACTGAGACTGTCTGTAATTCAGTTTCTAAAGCATTTCATTATTGGTAAGACTGGTGTAAATTGTATCACGTCGCTGTTGAAACCTTTTTCATCCTGCGGAGCCAGGCAAGTTCAAACCCTAGGTTTGGTATTAAACGGTAGCGATGATTAACAATTTGATCCAAGGTAAATAGTATTCTCATAAACCCACTGCCAGTGTACGCTCTCTTCCACACTGTACACATTGATTTATACTGTTTACAGACTAGCTGTTGTGTGCGGTAGGAGAATTTTATAGTCTGTACATATACAAAACCTTGCTTGAGTTAATTATCACATAAAAGTAAACTCTTTACTTTAAAAATATGACATGTCCATTTAGAAGCCTCCTACGCCCAGAAATCTTAACATCAAAAGTGATTTCAGTAACTGATCCTAAGGGGTGCCGGTGAAGGGGGGGGGGGGGGGTTAGGGGGGTGATATTTATTCACAAGAACGCCAGGTGATTATAGCATGCGGTGTTTTCTTAGACGGAGATTGCAGTCGATTGAAATATAACTGGAAGTGATGACGCGCCGAAAGAGGGCGGGATGGGGGAAGAAGAGAGAGAGACAGGAATGGCGAGGGACACAGTAAGCCCCACGTGAGGTCAGTATATTCGCATGGAAATGAGCGAATTGGTCTTGCTGCCCTTTGATGGATCGATACATGAGGGCCCTCCCACTCCCCTCTCAGACACCCCCCCCCCCCACACACACACACAGGCCTGTTCAATCGCGTGCTCTCTCACCGACTCGCTGCACTCAGCCTGGGCATTACAGGTCAATGCACTCTCGTGGCACGTTGTAAAACACTGCCCGTGCGATCGGATAATCACAGAGCAGGGTACACGTCGGCGATAAAGCCATGGTGATTGAAAAAGGGATTGGGAAGGGGCAGTGTTGAAAAAGGGGGGGGGGGGGTGAGCACATTCAAGACTTGTTCTCGTTCGTCCGGCAAGAATTTTACCAGTTTTCCAGAACGGTCCGTCGTTAAGAGGATGGAAATTGTTTTCAGAGGAACGCTCACTATATCGTCCAGTTCCTACACGCTACAATTTTCGTCTTTCGCTCGTAACCTTAAGTCAGGCCTTCTAGACAGTTGATTCAAACGCGTCGCGCTCTGCACATCTTCCCAACGAGATGGAATTATCAACAGGCAAATTTGTTTACGTATTCGTTCTCTGATAGGTGGGTTTGTCTACATTTCTCCCCATCCTTTTGGTCTTTCGCTCGTGACTTGAGGTCACGGGCTTGCCAGACAGTTGATTAAGATGTGCTCACTGAAAAAAAAATATATATATATTTTGTGCAGTTCACAAAAATCTTTGTTGGAATTCGCCGTACCATACTATATTGTTTTCACAACACAAATATTCGGTAGGTTGAATAGAAACAAAACATTTTATGTCCTCTGCAAAGTTTTATTTACCAGTGTGGCTTTCTACAAAACGAGACGAGGTGTCATTCTCATTATGTTACTTTGTTGTCATGCTCATTTCCTGATTGGTAAATTTGTATGCCTACTTAAATCCGACAAGACGACGTAGATACCTACTTGAGTAATGACTTGAATCTATTCTTCCTTCATGAGGCGGTCGCGAGTAGTTCGAACCCTACGTTCGACAGTAGTATGGATAACTTATAGGTTTCACCGTAAGAAAAATTTCCAGTAACGTTTCTAAATTATAATGGAAGTTTTTAACCTACACATGATGTGGAACTGCAAGGGTGGATCCAAGGGTAAAAGAATGGAGGGTGTATCTAAAGAGTTTTGAGCCCTCCCGATGGAGTCTGTTTTTACAGTGTAGAAAATCAGATGAATCCTATTACATTACTGATGAATGCAGCATTAAAATGGACACCTAGCAGATTAATGGGAAAAGTTTTAATGTATGTAGGTATTCACTAAGTACTGACATTTTTGTTACACCAGTTCTGGTAACTCGTAACACATGGGTGGTGCAGGTTAAATACTTCGTGAAACTTATCCCGTGAAAAAAAAAAATAAATATTGGAACTACTTATATTCAGAATGCACGTATCATGTTCATGTTTCCTTTATCTTTCTTGTAGATAGTTATAAAAAAATCTTTACTTCGACCAGGAGTACAGAATTTGGCTTATTTTCTCCATCTTTCTTTAAAAAAAACTAAGAGAGAGCTGTCTAAAGGAGAATATTTGAAATAATTACTCCCAAACGGGCTTTTATAACAAAATCAGAAATATTGTATATGTACAACGTTTATACTTTCTTAGGGAATATCTGATAAATATGGTTACGTGAAAATGTGTTTAAGTTAAGTACATTATGACATAAGCAATGTTTTGAGTTCGCAAAATTTTCTGTTTTATATAGGTACGCAAGGATGCAGTTATCAAGAGGTCAACTGACATAACTTGATTTTGGCTTTATTTGAAACGAATCCAAAAACAATAAATTGCATTATATATCAATCATGTTCAACCGCGTAACCTAAAACACTATGAATTTAATTTTTATGCGCTGAAAGAGCACACTCTTACTTTCATTGTAAAACACTGTAAATTTCGCAT
Organism: Dryococelus australis; assembly: GCA_029891345.1. Taxonomy (NCBI): domain Eukaryota; kingdom Metazoa; phylum Arthropoda; class Insecta; order Phasmatodea; family Phasmatidae; genus Dryococelus; species Dryococelus australis. The sequence continues at coordinate 47,831,262 of CM056995.1, read as the reverse complement.
TCATATGCAATGTGCGTGCATATACTGTATTAAATTAAATGTCAAATGTTCTAATAATCGGTATTTATTCGTCCGCTCAAGAAATTTCCTTTCATTATGACGTTTTATCAGATTATATTTCGTATTTAACAATATTTCTACAACGTAATACAATGAAAAAGAACCGTTTTCACAATTCACATTCAACATCTATATGCATGAAATACATTTTTTTTTTTTTTTTTTAATGTCTTAAAACCTACTAGCTGTTGATTGCTGACACAACAGCGGAGTTATTCAGTGTTTGTAATTTGTTAGGGTACAACTGGCGTTTCATTCTTGTTCTTTAAGTGGGATAATGGCATAATGGGTTATTTTATGTCCCGTTCTTAAATGTTGTCGCGTGAGAAATCTCAGGTCGTAAAAGAATAACAATTCGACCCACACCGGCCTGTTTTCAATGTTTAACCTCAGTCGTCACGGCGAGTAGCTGTAGTTGCGTGTGCGCAAGGAAATGAGCCGCTTTTAAAGCGACAGCCACAAGCATCTCAAGAAGAGCAACAACAAGAAGTGACAATATCACGTCCACGGTAAGTGTGCTGATGATTTAATACTTGCATGCAGTTTATTTTATTCTAGCAACGACCAGCTTTGGTTTAAGAGAAGCACGATTCAAAGCGCAAATCGTACGTTGTTTTGTAGTTGTTTTCAGTTTCATTTTCGGCTACTACAAATGCGCGGAGTGTATGTGCGCAAAGAGTTTCTAAAATAGTGATCCAAATGCGTTTTACCAACCAATCGGGGCTTTGTTTCGGGGCGAACTCGTAACACTGAGCATGCGATCTAACTTACGAGAGAAAACAATTCTTAAGTCATCTTGAATTGGTTGTGAAATTCCGGAGAATACAGTTTATTTTCCCAAAAATAACGAAGGAATCAAAACAGAATTATAAAATACACCAAACTATCTGCATTAATTCTCTTGGGTTAAAAAAAAAAAAAAACTATATAAATTACTCTTTAGTTACGGCTGACCTTTGGTATTAAGAAAGTTTACGAAATTCGAAAGTTGCACCTATAAAGATTATTTTAATGGTTTGAAGGTACTTTCGTGCGACATAGTATGTAGACTGTGCGCTTACAGGCCCACAGGTTTTGTGTATTGCCCTAACGCTTTACTAAACGCATTTTTTTGGCGATGAGGAGGGTGCATGTCAACGTTGTATCACACTAATATCACTTAGTTTCTGCCCGGAACTATAAAAAATTTTAACAGTCATCACTACAGACCTACACAATTAGCGTGTGTTATTTGATAGCCCACTGGACTTCACTGCCTATATATATATATACATATATATACACACACACACATACACACATATTCGACTGGGTGTCATTTATTTATTGGCTTATGCAAAATTGAGGACCCATAGTCCCTTCTGACTAGATGGTACGTGATTCGGCTATCTTGTCATTACTTGTTTTTGATTGGTTCAAGCCTTCCCAGGGTGTCAACCCACTTGTATTCCAATAACAAGAGCAATACTAACGCACATGTGTCTTCAAACGATTAACGCGAACTTTGCACGTCTGTAGTCATGACATAACTGCTGCCGACGTGGCCAGAGTACGCAGAGACAAAATGGAGTGGCGTTACCTATGATGTGGGCGTACCTACTCTCTGATTGGCTGCGCGAGGCTCTGAGAATAGGCCTTGTGTCTGATTGTCTACCACGTGTTGTGAAAGATGCACTATTGCTAGAGATGATGGTTTATCGCGGGAAAAGTTGACTGCTTGGTAGGATTCAACGCACTGTACATATTTCTGACAGTTTTCTTTTCTTATTGGCCGTCTTGCATGTATGAAGCTACTATCACATTTAACTGGACCAATGGGGATTCTGATACTATAAGGCAGAACGTTTGTGACTGGCCTGCAAATAACTTAACTGAGTCAAAACCTTGGTTATCACGTCATAAAATGATAAACCAGCTATAATGTTATCAAAAAAAATGTTGGCTCAAAAAATTTTCGCGATTTTCCATCATCCCTAACTATTGCATGGAATTCCGGCAGGCCAGACGCTGATTGGCAAACGGCATTCCAACACGTCGCTGGCACAGCGACGCCATTTTGCTGGCACGTGCGGCTGGAGATTACTGTATACGCTGTTGTTTCGCTTCTGCATTCTTACTTGCTCTGCTACCAGGGTGCAGAACTGGCAAATACGCAGATCCGGGTGGCTGGGCGGTAACCTCGATGACAGCATACTCGGTTTGTTGATTGGCCGCGTGTGAAATGGGCCTCGTGCCTTATAGGCTCTGCCGTGCTGCTCTCGGTTTCCAATAGGCTGTTCCACGGTAAACTGAGCACTTTTGACAGCCCCGCTTAAGACCTACTTGTATACACATTGTGTATTCTTCCACCACGTGTAATATTATAAAATTATCAGTGGCATGGGCCTGATCATTTTATTCATTTGCCGGTGATGTGAAACTGTAAAATTATTAGCAAATGAAATATTTCTAATTTTTTTATTCTTGCATTTACATGCATTATAAAATAAGCGAAATATATAATTTTAGTATTTGTAAACTTTCCTCAAAAACGTTTAATAGGATGTTCACACATGGGACTATTTCCCCTCCACCGTTGCCAAATTTTACAAAGTGCTTGCCCGTCTCTGTACCCATTAAAATAAATATAGGTAGAGGCAGTGACATTTTTCAAAGGTTTACTTCAAAAACGCTCTCATAACCGTGAACAGCCTATAATAGCCCGTATCTCAATTGTCAGTATCTAGTTGTTAATGACGTTCACATGCCTACTTGCACTGGTGTTTACTTCTCCAGACTATTCGGATGTCATCTCATCTTCATACTACGCTCGTTCACAAGTTGTGGAGGCAATTGAATTAATTACAAAAGTAAAAACAGAATCATGCGCTGCATGGAGGCAGGAGCGTGTTTCGATTCTTAGCTCGCACTTCCATAGTTAGGCTACATAAAAAAAACCGAAATATAAGTTGAACTATACCGTGTTTAGAGCCTATAAATAGAGACCTGAAAAATTCGCGAGTTCAATGACCTGCACGCTGGACTCTACCGTCTTATGTACACATATGCCGATGTAAACTGTTCATTGGTTGTCTGCTGTCACAGTGGAAGGCAACGATTGGGCCAGCGTTCTGCAGGAGCGTCAAACACAGTGCGGACCAATAGCCAAAGTTATATGGACACGCGTGTTTTGAATTCTAACTTGTCCCAAAAGGAACCCGTGAATTCTCCTATAAATGTCCTCAGAAAATCAAATAACTGGAATCACTATTGCCATTCTTAATTACGTACGCAAGATATTCACGGCTGACAAAAGGATATTTGTGATCTAACACTCTGTACTTAAATTTAAAAGGAATATCGTAAATACGTTTTAACTTTTCAAACCGTAGTTACACATAACTTCACAAGTAAAACGAAAAAGAAAAAAAAATGTGGTGATCGTACCAAATACGCAAACACAGCCAACCATAAGAAAGCAACTTTGTGTGGGTTTATTTGCAAAGAAGAAATCTTTTGCGTAGTAATATACTGGGAATTCGGGTAGGTCCTGTATATACGTACTGACGTACCAGGCGGGGTCAAGTACGTAAGTGTATACTTGGACAGAATACTACCACTGCCTTATTTCGGCCGGCGTCCGCTGTTCAGCGGGTGGGCATGAAGTTATGATAACGAGGCGTCAGGCTACGGTTGCAAACTGTCCCAGATTGCACGGGATTTCCCGTATCCTGAGACGGAATGGAATTACTCCGTGTGAATGTACTGTAATCCGAGATGTGATATATCTTGTATCATCAGACTTCTCGAAAATTAACTGAATATTAATAAACACGGTGTCAGTGATTTGCCACTTGGCACTCCCATGATTACAAGTAGGTTTGTTTGAGGCCTTTACACAATTGAAAACATTAACATTTGACTTTACGATCTGACTTTATGTTTGCTCTCCGACATGTTGTTTCCTATGGAACTTGACACAATGGAACTGTCAAAGGTGAAATCAAGCTTTCTTGAATTTACGGTCTCGGAAAGTTGAAAGTTAGATTCTAATAGAGGTTACGTGGAATGAGTGTTTTTTTTTTGTAAGGCGATTTTAATCTCGGTGTATGAAACCAGGCTCGTATAAATTAAATGAATGGAAAACGAATATAATGCGAAAAGGAAATATATAATTTTATATTTTTGAATTAAGTAAACAAGTGAGTTTTAGTTCTGAAATAAACTTTCAAAATAAATTTGAAGCGTATTTTTGAAGAAAAGGTACTTCAAATGCATTCCTGGATAATATAATATTGATAGACATAACATGATACACATTTTTACGAAACTCGCAGAACCAATTTTCATTTGTCTGAACTTTGACTTTACAACTACACAGTGTATTGGCGGTTTCTTTAAAGGAAAGGAAATGCAAAGTTTAATGCTAAAGTTTTCTATTGTGCAAGGGCCTTCACTCTGATCCCCAACACAGTGGCCACATAAGTTACAATTAACGCCGACGAGGGGTGTTCGTCAATAAAAGTGTTCGTTGCAGTAACACTTGCCGAAATGTGTGCAGCATCTTTCTACCAGCGTGTTTTGGTTTCGTTTTATTTTAAATCCGATTTAAGACAAAAAAAAAATGTTAAAAATCACAATGAATTATGACTAGAGGTGCAAATAATATTTGATTGTAAATTAACATTTAGAAAAATATATTGACTGGTGTATGATACTGACTTTTACTCATTACAGATAATATTTATAACTGTTATTTTCGTAACAGTTTTCCTTGATCATTTCGTTGAAGGTAATATGTGTGTCGAGTTGTCGTAAGTGTCCCGTGTGAAAAATCTGAACAAGTTTATAACGCTGGACCATTTTGTTGGAGAGCACAGTTAGACTTTGGGGCACGTGCGCTGGTTCAGCATACGTACACTTAAGGCGAAATTGACACTTTCCCAAATTCTGCACTCGATTCCTTACTTACTTCTGTACCAGATGTACCTCGACCGTTTGTGAAAACTGAGGGAAAGGTTGGTTCGAGCCAGAAAATTACTCGTTTGTTTACTGCCAACCAAATTAATATGTAGGGTTTATTCAACCTACTATTTTATTTTCGTGCATAGTTTCCTAATTTAAAAACCAGTTCCTTGAGCTAAAATGTATATTATACTAAATGTACAGGATTGGTATAAATTGTATTTTAAGTTTCGTTTGGTTAATAAAGTGTTTTGCGTGACACGCACATATTTGTTTAACCATAAAAAATCATTTACTCTCGGTGAACGGAAATTACAGTCATAGATGCGATGACTCATTCTAGGGCCACCTGTTTTTTCGCGAAAAAAATGATACTATTAGTTGCACTCCAAAACACGGTTGTTCAGAACAAATATTGTGGTTGGATGATTTTTAACTCGCAGGCGTATTAATAGTCTGCCAGCCAATCACGGAGTAACTCTATTCTGATTGGTCCAGTCGAGTAGAAAATGTCTTCTTAGCCAAACACGTGGCCAATAGCTAGAGACCTGAGAAATTCGCGCGTTATATGACCTGTAAGCTAGACTCTACAGTGTTATGTACAAATATGCCGATGTAAACTGACCATTGGTTGTCTGCTGCCACAGTGGAAGACGACGATTGGGCCAGCGTTCTCCATGAGGTGTCAAAAACCGTTTGGTTCAATGGTTAAAGTTATATAAACGCAAATGTGTTGAATTCTAGCTTGTCCCAAAATGAACCCGCCAATTTCTCGGGTCTCTACCGACAGCCGAAGGAAATTTGCAAGTGAGCACATATGATATGTAGTTTTGCTACAAATTCCTTAATTGAAACTCTATTTTACCTTCTATACAGTTATAGAGGCTGGGAACGGAAAAATTATTATTTTTTTAATTCTTACGAATCACCATTCAACATTAAGAGGTTATGTGTATATCATTAGTAGAGACCGGCAAAATTCGCGTTATTGTTTAAGGACAAACTGAATTACAAGTTACTGTGCATTTGACCAACTTCAGTTACTGGCCGGAAATATGTCTAGCACGCCTTGCCTCGGAGAACTCTTGTACCAGTAATATTAGTTCAGCTGCAAAGTGACCAATCACTTCTAAGGAGATAAATCATGCAGGTGACGTTGATTAAAATGCAGTGGCCAATGAAACTACGCAGTGTGCTCATTTGTACATAAGGCGGTAGAGTCTATCATCTGATCGAAACGTAACGCGGATTTTGAACATCTCAAATAATTAGCCTTAAATAAAATATTAGGTTCTGTATTTTTTGCGTAGTCCGTTTCCGAATTCATGACTTCCTTTGACTTCGGAACATACTAGAAAAAAAACCTAACTAGTTTTCAGAACGAGAAAAAACTTCCACTAGCTTCTTCAATGTAGCTATGGAGTCACACAGAGAAAGTTTTGTACGTTTTTATATTGTTGAATGTGGACGTGTTGCGTATTTATTATTTGTGAATATTGAAATTTTATAAATATGCATTTGCTAAGTGTGCCATAAAATGAGTTCAAAACATTTCTCTTAGCATCCTACTTTTTTTGTAAATATGTTGATTGCCTTATTGTGTGTGCTAAATGTAACACATAGTGATTCTGGCATCTGAACATGCAAAAAATATTGATCTTATATTTATTTGAGATAAACAGCAACACGCTTAATGTCGTAATGTTTACGCAAAACCGTATATAGCTGTCCACTTAAAACAACTCAAGTAATAATAATAAAACGACAATTTCAATCAAACGTGACCATATTTGTCAATAACTGCTAATGTTTCCTAACTACACAGAACTCTTAAATATGCTCTCAATACCGTCAAAATCTCATAACTCAACAACAGGAATCTTAAAATGGAATAAATGTACATATTCTTCTTAACCAAATAACTTCATTTATATTTTCTAGGTTCTTCTCTATATATTTACTGTAAAACTAAGATTAAAGCTCTTAAATTAAGTTGGTCTTGTGGTTAAGGGTGTCGGCTAATAACAAGAGCTAGTGATTTTTCGCAAAAAAATATTACTTCTCGGTAGGCCTCAATACTATAAACAACAAAAAGCAGTTTGTCTATTACCATACTTCGATGTCTGCTTGATAAGGCTTTTTCATATTTGACCGGGCCACTCAGAATTCGGCAACAACGGCACGGTTCCTACGTGTTCCATGTGCAGACAGTTAACACGTGTCAAAAAGTAATTCAGCCGATAAAGATACGTAAACAACCCTACAGTGTTTTTAAATACAACTTATCTTGAAATTTCTCGCGAAATTTCACTACCCCTACAAATAACACAAGCCGTGTGGGTTCTAAACCCCGTGCTGGCACAGAGCACAATTTTTTTCTTAAATTGTATTTTGAAATTTTTTTTTAGTTATTCACTGTTTTTAATTTATCATATCTATTGTCTAGAAGAAAAAACTCTTTTATCTAAACTTATCAATAATGTCAGTTGCAATACAAGGCTGTCGTATGTAATATAATAAAAAATATATACTTTGCAGATTTTACAAGAAAACTGTCTGTAGGTTTACAAAGGATTTTCTTGGCAACCGGGTTGCCAAGGATTTTTCTTGTATAAGTACAAAACCTTTTTCAGAGTGCAGGAGACGGCAGGTGCTATTGCTGCGATCGGGGGCTCGCAACAGTTCTTCCTCTCCCCCCCCCCCCCCCAACCAAACACCATGGTCTTACTGGTGCTCGAGGAATGAGGAAGGGAAGGCGTTCACGGGCGGTCAAAACCGGTTCGCCTGCCCAGTTTTTGGTTTTTTTTTTTTTTTTGTTCCAGCCGCATCGCCTCGCTCCACCTCTACCACCCATCTGGACGCCCGACGCCATCGCCCGACCTCCGGGTCTTCCAGGAAGAACTTTAATAACTACCCGGCCTGGCGTCATTCCTTCACCCCCCCCCCCCCCAGAAATTCCCGACCGGTCGGCTCCCTCGCGTTAATTGGAAATAACTTCATAATTAGTAGGCATGCAACTTAACGGGACCCCCGGCTAGCTGACCACTGGTATGGACCCAGCCTCGAGAAGCTTTTGCTGTTGCGTTCCGAGTTAAAACCCTGTCTGCAATCGGCCGTTCCTGTGCACATGTACGCATCCGAAACTCGGCGTCAAGTGACGTCACATTGACGCAGTCCGAGCATGGTCCACAAAGACGTCGTCCGAAGTGAACTTTCGCAATCTCACACTAGATCGCATTAAATTCGGCATATTTGTTGTTATGCACTGATGTTTACATTTTCTGTATTAGACCTATCGATTATTCAATGTTTACGAAATGGTTGATTCTAATATTTATTTATAATAAACGTCCTTAACGGTATTATTCTAAATATGTTCGCCAACTGAAATCCACATTTTATTTTTTTAATTTATGTCTTAAAATTTTAGCCTTCAAATAAAATTGTTCGGACCAAACGAAGACATCCCTAATTATTTATTACCATTTCATCATATTTTTTTTTGAGAAAACCCACCAAGAACATCCATTATTTACATGAATAACGTAAACATTTCACGAATGCGGGCGAATACTTGAAGCCTTCTTATTTTTTCTATCAGCTTATGGCATAACTTCGGACAAAAGTTCAGTTTTCCGAATGCTTCAACTTGGGACACAGGTTGACTTGGGACACGGAGCTTCGGACAGCGCCATGACGTCAGAGGGTTACGTGTACCAATCAGCGCATCCTTGTCCCGAGACACGGGTTGGGAAAGCGCAATTGTAGACAGGCCCTTATTCGTATGGGCAACGTCTGAGGATCTTTCTAGGTTTGTTGTCTCGTACTCTTGACGAGGACACATTTCCGTGGACACGAGTCTTTTAGGCTCGGTTTTTGCCCTTTTGCAAAAATTCTACGTTTTCGCGTCATAATTCCGGATTCGTAGAAATTAATTGGCAATTTACTATTACAGAAAATTCACATTTTACGAGTTGTTTTAACACCTCGCGGTCTGAACATATTTACTGCAAAGACAAATGAGAAGCGAGTCTACATATATCCACTATTCCAAGAACACCGGTTCTGTTGGTGTATGTGTTATAACTCACCGTCGTCCTATTGGTCCATACCACACCGGGCACTATTGTTCATTTCATATAAGTGGTCTCAAACTTGGCAGACAATGTGACCAACCTACACACTATGTAAACAGTAAATGCTCTCGCTCCTACATTATTGTATCAGCTGACGAACTGCTGCGGGATCTGTGTTGTTATGTTGGCTATTTTGATGATGTCGTTGGAAGAAAATAGTACTCGGAACTAAAAGTTGTAATTTAAAATCTGAATTTTACTTACAACATTTCGGTTTAAATTATGTTTCTAAAGCAATATTAAATTTTCTTAGCTATCAGTAACAGGACTTTAAAAACATGTTCAGCATTTATGACAGAGTATGTCGACACATACGAACAGTAAACGTTTCCAACCAATGGCTAGCCATTTTGGTGTTTCCAGCCCAATGAAGGCAGATGTGGGTACGCTTTTTTTTTTTATCGTGTTTATTATACGAATATCGTATTGGTGTTGTCGGAATATTTAATCGGTACTTCATTATTTTTTATTTGCTTTTTCCAAACATAGTTGGTTGTAGGTACCGTTGCAGTGCGTTTTGTTGAGTAAAATGTAATCGGCACGTTGTTAAAATTGCTGCTCTTTTCGCCATTTTCCTAGCCGCCTTCCACAATGAAGTGACACGAATATAATTTCCGTATATAAGTTTAAGTTTGCTTGTATCAGGAGACGTGCCCAGTGTTGATTTTACTGAATGATTTTGCAAACCAATTAATTAATGCTAGTGACCAATAAAGGTGATTTTAGTGAAGTAAACTCCCAAAAGAATTCTCATAGAAAAACACGCGTTCAAGAGGTTACGACAGTAAGTTTGCGTTTTTCGTAAATGTATTTGTAAACAGTTATTATAATTATTTAAATGCACGTGGCCTGAAAAATGCAGCACTTTCTACACTTTTGTAGTGAGTGAATAATATTTGTTTGTCTACATCGTAAATTCAAGTGTAAGGTTAACTTTGGTCAAAGTGAGTGCGTGTATATATTGCTGCATCTGTACAAACACGAACAGCGACGTATGCATCGCGTTGTGTATTTTCATTAAAGTTTTAATTTTCGAAGTTAAATCATTTAAATGTTATTTCCATACGTGCAAGATTTTCCACTGCTCCATCAGAACAGTATGCAACTCAAAATGCCACACACTCATGCCGGAATCACATAGCCCCGACCAAAACAGCACGACACGACCAAAAACGCAACCACGACACATTTCAATGTGACTACTTGAATTTACAGCACGACCGACACCACGCTCTCGGCATTCAACCTAACTATTTAGAAGGCGCTGATAGGCTACGTTAGTCTGAAAGGCGGTGAACAAGACGGAAATTTGTAATACATAATGGTGACAAATTGGTATCGCTAATGCATACAAAAGTAAAATTATTATTTTTAAGAGTTAGATACAGTAGTTTTCAATTTATTTTTTTAAGCCGTTATTTACATTTGTATGGTAAGCTTGCAAAACAATTTCATTTTGCAATGTTGTACATTCTGTCCATCGTGCCGCATGACACGACGAAGAATAGAAATCATTTCTAATCCAAAATTGCTGGTCGGACGACAGAATCGGTTGGGCTTAAGACGATCTATCTTGTATTTCGTTGGCCGTCGTGTCGTGCGCGTTGGGAACCCCCCCTTCTCTCACTGCTCGCTTTTTCCTTTTTCCTTCGACAAAAAATAAAGACAACACTCTAATTGGGCCCACATTTCATTGCTATGAACATTTCTATGTGTTATTATTGATTTAAACTCTAGCACTCTGGTTCTGGAGGGTTTCAAAATGTAAAACTTACTGGCAATACCAGCTTGTAAGTTGTATCACTTGTATTTTTTTTTTAGAATGTATATAAAATTTGTCAAGCTTGTTACGGGGGGATACTTGTTAGCAAATAAATTTGAAGTCTTTTCCTGTTTTTAAAGGCTGTGTTTTAAAGTAATATAATGGCATGTAGGTTTCAACGTTGGAGTCTTTCATAAACGTCTTGAGCATTTTTGTTTTGTAAATTAAAGCACTCATCTGTTTTTTACATACGTTGTTAAGAATATTATTGTAAGAGTAACAGAAGAATAATTCACATAAACAGGATTTACATTGGAAAGACAACTTTTTGGTATCAAGTAAATTACAACATGCTTATCAAACAAAATTCTTTCAATTTAAGCACCCAACGAAGGTGCTCCAACATCATAAAGAAGTGTCTCATGCGTCAGCAGGAACTGTGACATTTCAAAATTTATCGCTAAGGAAAATTAACTCTATGATGTCTTCAATCTTGGGTATGTGAAGCATCTTTTTAGTGTGTAAGTAACATGTTCGTTTGATATATTGTTGCTGTAAGTCACATCTGCTTCTCTAGAGCGCTTTGTAATATCTCTGAACTGAAATACAGTTTTTCATTAGGTACCCGAGAGCAAACCTAGGGCTGTATTCACAATTTTGAGGAGGGAGGTTGTGCCACTGAACTTCAGTGTAAATATCAACACCGAGTTAGTCAGATATGAGTTTTTATTCGCAGCATGACAATCTGAACACGTAGGTATTTGGGAAAACTTATTAAAGTATTTTGTGTGTAAACCTGCAATATTTAACATTTGAGTTTCTAAATGAGAGTTAATAAAATTACTGAAATTAAGTAACATTTGCTTAAATATTATATTGGCTACCTGCATACTTGAACATCCTGAGAATTATAACCACCATAGAAGTATCAGGCTGTACATAGTTTGCTGTCATAGAATACCACAAAACTGAATTATTTACTTTTAATTCAATAGTAGGCATAACCGGTATGTAAGAATGTATACTGCCTTTGAAAAGAAGGTTTGGGAGGAGGGGCGGTATTTCGGTATTTGTGCATTCCGTGGGGGGGGGGGGGGGGTTATATTTGTATTTGGTGTTCGTGGAAACCATGCTAAATTTTTATGTTTACAAGAACTTACTTCACGTAAGTGTGACAAGATTAGTTGTCATTAATATATTTAGAGTGTATTCAAAAACAGTAAAATATCTTTTGTTCATTTGACAGTCAAAATACAATTTAATTTTCGTGTATCCTGGTTACAAATTTCTTAAATTTCTTGAAAGGTAGAAAAATTATCATTTTATATACTTATTACATGGGCTGTTAATCATTTACATAAAATATTTATAAACTAAAAAAAAATGGGATTGTTGCCAACCTGCAACTGTTTGAAAAGCCCTTCACAGCTTCTAAAAGTCATTTGGGAGGAGGTACGTGCAGTTTGTTTACAAAAACAGGCAGTCATATGTTGTTTGTTTACAAATACTGGCAGTCACATGGTGTTTTTTGCCAACAGAGTCACCTTCAATAACAGCTCAGCTGTGGCGGAAGGATACATAGCCACCCAGATGCCATTGGCGCTACTTTCCTAGAACTGTCAAATTTGAGGCCACTTATATGAAACGGATAATACCCTGTACTTTGCAGCGTTCATTATTGGCCGGCCATCAACTAATAGAGAGCCTAGCTGATATTGACCCAATCTATTGTCCTTTAGCGCATGAAAACATTTACATTCAATGATCTCCCTTTGGGTGGCTATAAAAGAATAAATTTTATCGTTAGCAATATCGTTGTTATTGCGCTGTCATGTTCTTGCGAGGTCGTGTTAAACACTAGCCGAACAAAGACTGCACATCCATGCCAGTCTTGTTCATATCAACAAACAAATGTCCAAATTAGCTTTGCCCGAGCTACACTCGAGCATAGTCTACAAAGTGTAAATATTTTCATGCGTGATTTTTATTGCATGTCATCTTCTTGTTATAATATGTCGAGAACATATTTACTTTTTATCAATAAGTTCCTGCCTTTTTGCGAGCGGGGAATAACACACGTTGAAAATTAGATACAAATTTTCTATAATCAAACATTTCTTATAATACCTCTCGAACTAAAATTATGACACAAAAACGACGAATGTCTGCAAAAAAGGCATTACGTAGGAAGTATGGCCGTAGTACCCTCCATATATTAATTTGCAAATTGAATATTAAAAAACAACGTTTGCCTAGGTATTTCGAAATCCGACTTCTCTTTCTCCAGAGATTCATTTCACGCCGGTAACCGTGATAAGATGTTACCTCATCATTTGATCATTACAGTCGCGGGAATTTCGCGAATTCATTTGAGGACAAGCTAGACTTCAAACATATACACATTTCACTTTCGTTTTAATTGGATTGGAGTACGTAAGTCACGGCCTGGGCGCATTCGAACCAACAAGAAACACGGAAGGAAAAAGAGAACCGAGTCCTGTGCCGTATAGTCTCGGGTAAATGTGGAGAATCAGCCAATGAACAACTAATTGAAGCTCGAGTGGACATAGTATCGTGGAGTCTACCTTGTTTCCAAATGAATCCACGAAATTTCCGTGTCTCTATTCATCATTTCTGTTTCACATGAGGAAATATGGCTATAACTGAAAACGTACACTGAAAGAAACGTTTCTTTGAGCTAACAATACATTTGTTTGTATATGGCCAAACAAATGTAAAACAGTCGATTCAAACAAACATTTGGCTGTCCGGCATATGTTTGTTTACTCAACTAAACGATTTGGTCAGTCCAAGTGTATGTTTTTGTTAGGAGAACTGAATTTGTTTTGTTGCATTTCAGATATTGTCTAGACAACAAAATCTTTTGTTAGAGGAACTACTAAGTTTTTTGGCCGTACACAAACATATATATTGTTAGTTCAAACAAACCTTTCTCTCGGTGTACTAACTTCTGAGGTGTCCTAGGTAGTCTTTACAAATGGTGGTCACCGGAGATATCGTTATTTTATATTTATATGAAAATGCTGTTCCACTTGTGGAAATTACGTACCAGAACTATTTCCTTGTATAAATAACATTAAATGCCATATTTTTCCATTACAGATGGCTGTTAAAATCGCAGTTTTAATTGTTTTTTTTTCGGAACGTTCAAATAATAAAAACTAACTCACCTATAGGCTGTTCACGGTAAAATGAGCACTTTTGGAAGCCCTGATAAAAATACACTTGTATGCAAGTTATTTATTCTTCCGTCTTATGTAATATTAACACTGCCGTGGACCTTATATCTTTGTTCATTCGTCGGTCAGATGAAACTGTGAAATTATTAGGAAAGTAAATAATTTACAAATCTGGTAATTTTTACACTCCGGTGCATTAAATAACAGACACCTAACACTTTTTATTCGACGTTAAGGTATGGAACTACTTTCCACCCATCGTTACCAACTTTACTGGTCGCATGTCACTCAGTGCGCCCATTGACCTATATGCAGGCAGGGGCAGTGACATTTTTCTAATGTTGATTTCAAAAGTACTCACTTTATAATGAACAGCCTTTACTTCACTTTGAAATAAGATACCACTATTTATTTCAAGGAATTTTTAACCCCTTAATATATATCCCCCCGAGCATACTCGCTTACATTTGACATCTTGCAGAATAGATATGTGTCATCATGGTCGGGGCTGTAGAGATCCAAAAGGTAGCACCAATGCGGGCATTGCCTTTTTCTGGGCAATGCTATTGGTTGCAACTGACACACTAATTATTTTATAATTGGTTTTGTATTGTGCTATGGATCAACTGAAGCCACTTAGATTGGTTCCACAGTGTCTGGTATTGTAAAGAATTGAGTACTTATCACATCAAAAATTTCTTCTTCTGCAACACCTTAAACGAAAAATTAATGATTAGAGACCTGAAAAATTCGCGTCATAATTTCAGGACAGACTGAACTTAAAACACTTTTATCTCTGCGATACATTTGTCATTGGGCCATACTTTATTTGACGCGCCCCCGATAAATATGCACTAATAAATTAATACACCACAATAGTGTCCCCCAATCACGTACAGTTCATTCTGAAAGGGAGTGACTTCACATCTGGGCAGCAGCCAATGGAGAAACGACGCTGGTTCGAGTATATACAGTATCACGAATTTTAGCTTAATGCCAAACAATAATGCGAATTTTCCACGTCCCTATTAATGATCACGCCATGAGAAGTTGTCGCAATTTTTTATATATTTTATTTGTAGCACAATACGTTTTTTTTTAAAATGAGTTTTACTAAACACGCCTTAGAATGAATCAGGATATAAAATGTCAGTGTACTTTATTAAATTTTCTGTAAGTGATTTCGTTTATTATATTTATACTTGCCAAAAGAATCTTTAAAATTGTAATTTTTACACGCTAAGATGCGAAAACTAAGAGATATAAAATTTGTTATATGCGGAAAGAGTGCCTACATGTAGAGACCTGCGAAAATTCGCGATATTATTATTTGATAACATGCTGGGCTTGATTGACTTACACTTGTATGGGCGCGATTCGTGATTTCCTTGGCTACTGGCAATTGCACTTCGTCATTTATCAGCGTGACCGCTTCGCTGGTTGCTCGACCTTCCAGCCTACAAACGTTCTCGGGACGTGCTACACAAGTGGTCGGCGAATCCCAAAAGTAAAACTAGTATACAATGTCTTGGAGTTTAGTCCATAGCTACGAATTAATGCGAATTTGGCACCTACTTAAAAATAGAGCTAGTGATTTTTCACGAAAAATTTTAAGAACACAATAGACTTCAATACTGTAAACACCCAACATCAGTTTTTATATTGCCATTGGCTGCTGTCTGCTTAAGAAGGCGTTTTTATATTTGACGGGCCACTCATAATTCGGCAACATCGGCACGGCTCCCACGTGATTCGTGTGCAGACAGTTAACACGTGCCAAATAGTAATTAAGCCAATCAAGATAGGCAAACGACCCTACAATATCTTTAAATATAAATTGTCTTGAAATATCTTCGCAGATTTTTGCTGCCCCTACATGTCTATCAATTGAAATATTTGTCGTACGAGTATAAAATAATGCCTTTTTGGCAACGAGCCCCACATTAAATTATTTTTAAATAAATTTGCTATTCAAACTTCATAACCAGATATTAAAAATCAAAGTTTGGGGTGACATAGAGGACTTCCTAATAGAATTATTTGTATAGTCTGCAGTGTGTAAGTTGTATCCATATCTCACCATGTGGGACAGAAACGATTAAATAACGAGGTAATCTATGATGGCGGGTACAGATGTGAGACGAGTAACGAAAGAAAAATCAATCAGATTTCAAAATAACTGTTAAGATGTTCCTAAGGTCTTGACAAGCTTGCATTTTAAATATTGAATCTGGAAATTGAGTTACGGAGAGTGTGGTAAAGACGCTCTCAGCTATCTCTACAACCTTTATGTCTAGAGACGTGCAATACTCGTGTTATTATTTGAAAACAGGTTATCATTTATTAACGGCTCCTTCACACATTTTGAATCAAACCTTTGAATAATCACCCCATGTATGACGTGTTTAGTTATTTCCTAAATATGCTCTTTTTCCACAACGGTTTTATACCTCTGTTAACATAGAAATATCTAGTTTTTTGTTAAATTAAAATTAAAATTAAAATTGTATTTTATATATGAATTATAGTATCTCATTTATAATAAATGTGAATAAAAACAGTCAGAAAACATGTGTGTTGGTAGTGCCCAGTGCGTTGTCCTTTGGTGTAGTTTTCAAGAAATAGTTAAGCTTAGTTTGCACGAGGCGGAGGAATATCCTGGAAGTAGAACTTTAGCAGGACTTCAGAAAAGTTTGAAGTAACCATGAATTCATTATACACTCGTACTGCGTGCTAGTTTTCGCAGATTTTGTTACTGGAATACATTATATTAAACGCTTCATAGAAGCTTCATTTCGGCATGACTGAATCACGTGCAGTCCTTTGACGAAGGTTGACAGTCACTCACAGAGGCTGCTACCAATGAATACAAGAAAAAAGCTCAGTTATTTACACGACTGGAGTATTTCGTGACGCCTGAAAATAAACACGACTTCTTCAGGTCCCTACACGATATTTCAGGAATTGGCAAGTAATATACTATCTGGAATTCGCTCGGCGTTGTTCTAAAATATTCTGCGGTATAGTTGAAATGTTTAGGATTTTCTCACGTCAGTATCGACAGCCAGTGGCGTGTGTTGAAGTGTTGCAAGGTAAGCTGGTGCTTGCTCAGTGCTGTACGCACTCTGCAGGAACCAGTAACCAGAGTGACTCCGGGAGAAACTGAATGTATCTCGACCACTCACGAGAGAGCTGCGAGGTACCCATTACACACGTCCTGTGACTTAAAATGCACTGCTACGTTTTGAGTGGCCGGTGTGTAAGATAGCAAACGATTAGGTGTAGCACAGAGCAAAACACAGCTTTCATTGCAACAGTTCTCCACATGCCGTCGTCAACAATATTGGTGAATGCATGTCGCCACAGATTCATTTCATTTCAGCTTTCATTCGATACACCGATAAACCTTGTGGTGAGGAGGATTTACTATGAGCCAGGTATTTATATTAACTCAAGGGTTCTGAGCAGAGCCCATGTTCTTCGCCAGCTATAGAAATGCATGGCTGTTTCCGGCAGTATCTACTCAGGTAGCAAGCCACAGTCGGCAGGCTGTGGTTTTACTGCTGGCACTGAGTACTTATGGGTAGAGACCAGAAGAATTCGCGAATTCATTTTGGGACAAGCTAGAATTCAAAACATGCGTGTTTATATCACTTTTGATATTGGTCCACGCGGTGTTTGCACCTCTTGGAGAACGCTAACCCAATCGTCGCCTTCCACTGTGACAGCAGACACCCAATATGCAGTTGATATAATCATATTTGTACATAATACTGTAGAGTCTAGCCTGCAGGTCATTGAACTCGCGAATTTTTCAGGTCTTTACTTATGGGTTTACACAAATGGTACTGTTATGGCTGATTGCTGGCAACAGGACACTTGGCATGTTAAAAATGGGGTGTTAATGGGATGTTGTTGGAAATTAAACTGATGGCTGAGAGTGGTTATACTGCCAATGATCCACAAATGGCTTGCCAACTGTATTCAAGCACTTGCAGCAATTAACTTATAAATTTTTGGGCCAATGATGACCCAGAAAACTTATGGGTTTACACAACTGGCACTGCTGTGGTTAACTGCGGGCACCAGGACATTGGGCATGCCATTTATGGCACATTGATGGAATTTTGATGGAAATGAAACTGATGTTTGAGAGTAGGTGAATAATTAATGGCCCATAAATGACTTACCAACTGTATTCTAGCAATGGCCGCACATAACCTATATGTATTGCTGGTGAAAGTATGGGTAACCATCTGTAGGCCATTTTATGGCTCTGAAGTGGTATATCGACGGACCCTTGCTGGTGCAATTTGGCTTATTATGGGAATTTTACGGCTCCCACTCTTAGCAGATACCTTTTTCAAACTACACACCCAGGTATATGTATATTTGTGTGTGGCTAATATAATTATAGATCATATGATACAATGAGTAGATTATTTGTAAATATATAGTGCTGGAAACATCCATAGCAAAATGCTGTAAATACATTATTAGGTGTGACTTCATGATTGATATTGAATAATTTTTAATATGTAATAATTTAAATGTAAGACTCCATATAATTAAAATGAGAAGTTAAAAAATATATATCGTATCATCTATATAAAATTAACATTGAAGGGCTTTTGTTGTTTCTAATCACTAAAATATTACTAGGCTATATGCCGACTGCATTTCAAAACAGATGAATAAAATCCAGGTGACTTACAAACTACGAAAAATAACATTACAGGAAAGGTTTTGTTTTAATATCGAAATTCAGGTACAAAATATTTTCTCAATGGCAGTATTTTTTTTTTTTTTTTTTTTTTGTTAATCTGAATCTTTTTCCTAAACCGATTTGTTCGCATGGTAAATGTTAAGGATATGAAATAACTGGTGTAATTTATATCATATTAGTAGCTGTTAATAATTCAAGTCCAAATACATTCTAAATTAGTTCATGTAAATATGAAAATTCGCAATAGTATAATGGTTAGCATACTAAGCCGTCACTGCAAGGGTCGTAAGTTCGCGCCCCCTCCACTTCCCCGGTAAAGACAACATTTTCAAGTCATGTAATGTGTTTAACAGTGAGGTAAACGAAATTTAAAAACAATAAAAAAATTGAGAATAAAGCAAAAGACAATCATTATTACGATATAGTGTTTCACATATGGTAGAAACATGTCTAACCATAAGTAGACAATCTGGTGGCTGTGAAGTGGTACACTGATGGGCCATGCTTTGGCCATCTGTGTTCACCATACCTGGGCCAGCTATGGTGTCACTTAAATACCATCAATGGTGCCTTGTGCGTGTCAGAATGCACTGATAATTCAGAACGTTACATACAAATGACAAGAACCTTTTATGAAAAATGCGATATATTTCAATATCAGGATCAGAAAACATTAAGAGTGTTTTAAAATCAATTAACAACGTAGCAAAAATAGAAACATGAATGTCACGTAACTTCAGTCTATAATACTGGTAAAGGTTTTAATAATCACAAGCTTACAACTATTAATACTGAATGGTAGGAAGTTATGAGAATACTCACTCTGGGCATAAAAATCATTACATAAAATATATATTGCCCCGAACAACACGCCACATTTGCTAGACGGCATGTAGTGCCCATAATACGTCAATGACAGATTAAATACAAGTTCCTTAATATTACCAGCCAGTGGACATAAAGGAAGATACCTATAGAGAGTCCAGATTGCTAAGCTATAATATATATATAATAAATATATATATATATATATATATATATATATATATATATATATATATATATATATATATATACATACACTTATTTCTCCGGAAGATTTTCCGGTCATAATTTATTCTGATTAGACTCCTGTAATTTAAATGTAGCTGGCCACCACATGCAATTTAATCAATCCGCCAATACTACAGTTGGATAAGCACGAAATCGCGTAGCTAGAAATCGCATTTAACTGTTACAATGTACTCCTAGTTACCAACGAGTCACATAGACTGACTCTTAAAGTGGTGTATAGAATTCTCACCAGCTTGCCTTATCTTTAAAATATTCCTTGAACCAATTCGTCGACAGTAGAGAACAAAAAATAATGAAACTCACTTTTAGGGTGATCACAATTTCTATTAGGTGCCAACAATCTTAATTATTCAAAAATTTCCTTAAGGCTTGCTGCTCGCATTCTCTTGCATACCATTAACACGCACATAAGATACACAGTTTAGTAACGGAGCATACACATGATTGTTGAATATTGCTTGGATCAAAATATAATTTATATTTAAAAACATGGCAAATGCCGCAGCCAAAATGACCCATCAAAGGGTATTTACCATAAAAGTTACACGTTAAAATTTATTACATTAAAGTAATATGACAGGCTTAATTTACACGACGGCATCCAATATGAGTTTACGGGTCTCCAAAGCGTCGTGAAGGTGAATATTGAAAATTATAAAAAGGCCAATTAGAAGGTTTCTGCTTCAGGCAAAGTGTGGACAGTTCGCCGATGCAGACAACAACATTGAGCCGGACCGGACAAACGGGGCAGCGGCTAGCAAACCAGACTACGCGTCTGCAGTACAATACGCCGAGGCTCGAAATTAACTACACACATGATTAGCATTTAAGATTTAGAACGTGCAAGCCAAAAAAATATACAAACATGCGACTCTAGAAATTGACTCTAGAAACTAAGGCTGCTCACCACCAAAATTCAGAACTCTCCACAATTAGGAGAAAGTCGCCGAAATCGTACCACCACCTAAATCGTACCACCACTGGTTTTCTATAAAGTAGGACTAGTGGAGTGCTCTCACGGCGAATACTTGAACTACTAGATGTATTGAGCAGTCCGCGAAAATAGCTAGCCAGTGTAAGCACGTGTTGCGTTTTTATTACAGTTATATTGTTTTAGTGTTTGCTGATGTACTTTTTCTACTCCATATATAAGATAATAAAGCACTTCAAGGTAAGTGTTATTAGATTTCATGCAGGTATCATTGTGATGCAAGTAATATTGAACGTAACGACTGGTCGCTTTGTAGAGAGGCATCTGTTTTAGGTTAGAAATGACGTAAAGAGTGAAGTTGTGCGCAGTTGCCTAAATCGTGCCGGTACGAATTGGGATATATTATTTGAAGTTATAAATTTGCAATTTATTTTCACCAATTAAATCAATTTAAAAAAAAAACAAAGTAACACACGTGTTAATTGTGTGATTTAGAATGGAGAAAAGGAAATATGGTGCCTGGAATGAACCAGACATGGAAATGGCTCTGGCAGCGTACAGATCCGGGGACAACGAGTGCTGCCGTCAGTACGGCATTCCAAAAGCAACGCTAAAGCGCCACATGGACGGACTACTATCTTGTCATTTGAAATAGAAAATCAACTTGTAGAACATATTTTAAAATTGGAAGAACATTTTTGGAGTCACGATTAACGATGTACGCAACCTAGCTTATCAGATAGCAGAGCACAGCCACATTCCACATAACTTTAATTGAGATACTCATATGGCGGGTAAAAAGTGGTTCTACGCTTTCCGAGCTCGTCGTAAAGAGTTGACATTACGTGAACCAGAAGCAACATCCATGGCTCGAGCAAGAGGTTTCAATAGGGAACATGCTGGCGAATTTTTCAACGTATTAAAGAAAGTCATTGATGCAAACAAGATCAATGCGACCTGCCTATTTAATGTGAATGAAACAGGCGTTAGTACTGTTCAAAACAAATGCCAAAAGGTTTTAGCTAAGAAAGCAAAACGCCAGGTGGGTTTAGTCTCTAGTGGAGAAAGAGGTGCAAACATGACAGTGGTGTGTTACACAAGTGCGTCAGGGTCAGACTTTCAGCCGAGTGCCTAAAGCAAACAGATGATCCTGCACCAGTCAAGAAGAAGCTGATCTGTATGCATCTTCAATGCCCACTGAAGATGCCACTAATGAGTCACCTAACTCAGATGAAAACAACGTCATTTTGATTGAAAAACCAAGTGATGCAACTGGCCCTAATGTAATATAAACCACTTCTTGTAATCTCAGCGTGTCTATTGAATCACTTTCACCGATTATAGACCCAAAAAAATATGTAGGTTGGCAAAGGCCCAACGGGCACGTGTTTTGACAGGCAGTCCATACAAAAACGATTTGGAGTTGGCGAAGGCGTTGCAAGTGGCACAGGCAAAAGTAAAAAGAGATAAAAACGAAAATCGCAAAGGACATGCCATATGACCTACAATTATCACAGCCCAGTATTAAGAAGAGAAAGACTAACGGACGTACAACGAAGAAACATTCTACATCTGCAGGAAGAAACTAAGACCTAGATCACATCTAGTTCATTACAGCGTGATATTCCGATCGACATAGAAAGTGTCTTACAACGTAACGACTGGTATTGTTCTGTATGCGAAGAAACATTTGTAGAAGATATGGTTTAGTGTTTAGTGTGCGCATCCTGGGTTCATGAGGCATCCTGGGTTCATGAGAGTTGAGCGGGTGTTAAGTCAGAACTGAAACATTTTGTTTGTGTAGCCTGTAAATAATTGAATATTTCTTGCGTTTACTGTAAAAAAATAATCAAACTTTATTAGTATTTAAATACTACAATAATCCTGTGTGTTATTACATGCTGTCTTATTTGTTCTCTCATTTGGTTTAATTTATAACGTTGTGGTACAATTTAGGACATAGGGGGTACGATTTAGGACCAGTATCGTACCAGTTGCAGCCTATTACGAAAAGTTCTTTATTTCTTCCCCGATGCTAAATTTTGAAATGTAACCCACATAAATATACCCCTAAATAGTCATACTTTTTTATACAAATCCATAAAACCTTGTATTTTTTTATTTTGGACAGATAAAATTGCAAATGTAAAAAGTGGTACGATATAGGCAACTCTCCCCTACAAGAAAATGTCAAAACTTGACCCATTATCTTATCTCAAACTGTCCAGCACTCACCGATACTGTTCGTTCCCGTCGAGGCAGACCATCATACACGGCTAAAATTAAAGCCTTTGCAAACAAACGATGTCAAGCTTGAATTGACGTTACAATCTCAATCGCGTCGTATCCATTATGACTGTCGACGATGCTCTCTTCACAATATGCAGGTCGTCTCGATGTGGTGATCGGCAGCAGAATTAATACGAGAGAGTTCAGCGCTCCTATCCTCCAGTAGTCACGTGACCCCCTCCAATGAAATTTATTCACGTGCCGGGAGGGGAAATAGGAGTGGGGGAAGAGAAAGAAGACGGGAGGATAGACCAGCTGGTCATGGAGAACGTCCTCGCGCGCTGGCGACGGTGGCGATGGCGCGAACTAATCAAAAGATCGCAGCACCGCTGCAAGATGTTGGCCAACTTTTGGCCGGCTTGTCATCCGACTGTAAACAATAAATGTGCCATATATGTTTTTCTACATGGGTAGGTATCAATCGATTTTAGTGTCAGACAATAAAAAGATACCAATTTGACTCTGAAACCGCTTTTGTAAATACCATACTAATACTCGCGCCGTCAAAAAATTACATGTTATAGCACCGACACATCCAAAATTATTGTTGGTTGGATTTTTCTTGCAGTGTGGGGTTGGTAGTTAAATGAACCATTACTTTGGATCTACACATCCCCTAGTTTTGTTGAACGTCAAAAATTGATTTTTTTCCCATTAGTAATGGTCCGATACCAATGTCCGGTGTGACATTACTAGAGCTAGCGATTTTGTGGGAAAAAAAATAAGAGTGCACGGTAGACTTCAAGAGTATAAGCACCCAACCGCAGTTTGTCTTTTGCCGTTAGTTGCTGTCTGCTTGAGAAGGTGTTTTCATATTTGACCGGGCCACTCAGAATTTGGCAACATCATCACGACTCCTGCGTGATTCGTATGTAGGCAGTTGAACAACTGTCAAAAAATTTCACTACCTCTAGACATGACTTAAAAAGTGTAACACCAATACAGGTTTCGAGTCCACTCCAATCTTGGGGTGCAAGACACAAACTTCGGCTTTTAACTTTAATTTGTTTTCCCATTAGTTTTGGCTAACGGAAAAATATACATTGCACGTAAACAACACTTTGGTTAACCACTTTAATTGACTAGCAACAAAATAATGTGAATGCTCACCTAGAAGAACTGGTAGGTTGATACAACCTCTCTCGGAATCTCACTTAGTGATGGTGGCTTGAAAAACGACAACAAAACCATTCAAAAAATTTCTGGTGGCGACTCCGTTATTTTCTAATAAACATATAACTGTCCTACGAAGCAGTTTAAAAGAGATGACACTAGCAAGTAAGACTTGTAAAAAATGGATTGGAAATGGTTGGATTACCTGAAGCATGGGAAGGGTATGAAGTTTAAGGGGGGGGGGGGCGCAGACACTGTTGGTTTTCCCCAGGCCCTGAAAACCGTCTGTAAGGGTTTGATGTCGTGGCTTAAATTATCTAAAAAAAATGGGAACGGATACAGCTCCAAATGTATTAAATTTGACTTGAAACTGCTTAGCAGAAACGACTTCAAATCCTCACAGTTATTTCGGTGACCAGATCTTGCTTATTTACCTGTGATTTTCGCCCATTTGCGGTACAATACGCTCACATTGTTTCAGACACTGAGTTCCAGTGCATTTTAGTGAAAGTACTGCGACGTCCTTCTCAAACGGTGTTGCAGGGGGGGGGGGGGGCTTATACACAGCCCAGCAATGCAAGTAAAAAGATTTCAAAAACCAATTGTGTAAAACAGAGCCAAGAAGTATAAGGATTTCTGGCAAGAACACACATGAATTCTTTCAAAACATTGCATACTTTTATTTGATGTAAAATACAACTTCATTCACTTGGGCTTCGAATATTTATCAAACTGTTTGTTTGGAAATGATACTCAGGAAAAATACAATGATTCGTAGGTGTATGCAGTTATACCTTTTTGATATATAAATGCCCATTCACATTATTTTGGGCTAATAAAAATACAAATTAACCTAGGATAAAAAATGATGCAAACTAGACACAAAATCTTATTTTGTATTTTATAAATTATAATATTGAAAGGAACTTTTCCATTTAAGAAATTCCAGAATTAATGGGATAATTAACCACCCAAAAAAATAAACAGTGGTGATAATATATAATATATTATATGTGATTGTGCTATCAGGATAAATAAACCAACTTTCACACGAGTCTTTTTTTTCTATTACTTATGTGTTTTCTAAATACAATGTCTCACAAGAAACAATAATTTTTCCAATTATTTTCAATTATTTTCGCAATGTCGGATTCTACACTTTTAACATTTTCTCTCAAAAGTGATTTTCTATACTTTCTGATTAGTTTACTAGAAAGTGACTACATATTTTAAAAAAATTACTGCATTTCAGCATTAAAACAGCCATCTAACATCCTTGATTCCTTAGTTTTATCCCAAAATGGCTGAGTTGCTAAAAACATTAAGATTTTACTTAATAATTTTTTTGAGTTTTCATAAGTCATGTTTGGTCACAAAATGGCTGTTACATTAAACATATGATAGCTTTTACCTATCTCTCTGGAAGGGCATGGCCGCCATATCGCCTATTTTTTCCGACATGAATGGTCAAAGTTACGTTATAACAGTTTACTTAACTTGTGGAGAAGTCCAGGAGGAAAGTCGGTCTCTGCAGCCTGCCGACCACCTCCCTATGTTTTATACTCTGGGAGTGGGCAGTTTCCCCTACTTACGCAGGCAAATATTTTTCATCTGGCCAATCATGGCCCAGAGAACATTCGATAACAGTCTTGGGACTTCAAAACATTTCTTGGTTGGTGCCGACTTCGTTCCACGTGAGCTCACACACGGTGAACACGTCGTCAGTGGTGCCACTGCGCCACGTGGCTGCAGCTTGAAGCGGCAATGCAGTGTTGCCAAGCCTAGGGATTTATCCCTAGTTCTAGGGATTTGGAGTGTAATCTAGGGATGTAGGGATTTTTGCTCATAGTTGGGGGATTTGTTGTTTTCTGAAAATATTTTACACAAAATATTAAATAGTGATCTTATGCTACACTGGCACAAACCAAGAATGGCGTCTCTTGAGAAATATATAAATGAGCAGTGATGACAGTCCTCGCAAAATTTTGGGCAGCTGTAAGTCAAATGAAAATAGGTGATAACACACTTTTGTTTCCGAAATTATGTTTGCAGGAGTATGTACGTACATGTTCAAACAACAAACTAGTGAAGACGACTGAGAGTAATAATGCTGTAAAAACATAACGTTGAAAGAAATTCGTTTTATGTGTGCTATCTGTGTGTACTTGTTATAGTTATAATTGTATCTTTTAGACCTAAAAATACATGTATTTGTATAACACAATTTTATTGATTTAGTGCGTTATTTAATATTCGGGGATATTTTGAGCCAATCTAGGGACGAATATTGCTACAGCCTAGGGATTATCTTATATTAGATGTTGGCAACACTGATCCAACGTCCGCTAGCTTGTCAGTGCACACTCGGCGGTTGCTATAGCCGGAGACTTTATCACATCGCAGAGTGAAGTGTTGTCATGAGACGCAAGGTCCCTTATCGTAACAAGGGCAATCACAGCAGACACGCAAATCAGGTAGGTGTTACTATGCGTGTAAGAAATGTAGTTTTAATTTATATAAAAAAAAATTGTCTTTCATGTGAAGAACGTATTTTCTGTCGGGACGTAGAACATGGAGATACGTGTCCCAGTGCTAACTCTTTTTTTTTTCAGCGAGTAGCATTCAACTGAATAGAATAATCGATTCAGCTTTAGAATGCGGAACTACTCCGTGCGAAATGTTGTCAAGTAATATACTACTCTAAACTGGTTTTCATTTTCTTTATTGAACTGGTTGTCACAGCCTCCAGTTTATGCTGGTCAGCTAATCGGGTCGGGCAGGAGGAGGCCAACTGGCGTAATAACTTAACCCATATTGCACTTAAAACGTCGTACACGTTTATAAATTTTTCAGTATTTTCCAAGTCCAGAAACTCATATTTTAAAAATAACACCCAAGCAACGACTGCTGTGGCGGTCGTCCTTGTAAATGAAAGAAATGCGAGTACATATACGTAGTTGTAGTTCCCCCTACTCTTTCCCGACCATAGTTTGCATGTTGCTGCTGCGTATGTCGTGCGTGACATTTTTCAACTATTTGGCATGCGATGTATTTTTTTTGTCTTGCGCTTAGCAGAGGTTGAGAACTGTGTTGTGCAATGTGTATGTACACACAATAAAACATTTATGTACGCGTTACAAACAATTCTTTGGGAACTAGTGTACCGGCGTTTTGACTCTGTCGCATTTTGGAATCATTTTTGATAGAAGTGGGAGATAGTACAGACGAACTTTTAAATCGTTCGTATCATTGTTCTGTCCATGGTAGGGACAGAGTCAGTTCGTATCATTGTTCTGTCCTTGGTAGGGACAGAGTCAGTTCGTATCATTGTTCTGTACATGGTAGGGACAGAGTCAGTTCGTATCATTGTTCTGTCCATGGTAGGGACAGAGTCAGTTCGTAAGGCGACCAAGACTAGCCTGCACTCTTCTCTCGGAGTGTAGCATGTTCCATGAACATTGTAGCTACATAAATCACATCAACGAAGTTTTTGGCTTTTTAGAGGTACAGTGTTAATTAAACATTAATGGCAATAAATATGATGTAGACGAAATAGTATACTAATTTTGTTTTCGCATAATTGTTTGAAGCGTGATGACAATATGTTACCTAGACCAAAAAATCCATGCTAATGTTTGACCTCCTGCCATTACCTTAATTATACTAGTAAACCTGTGAAAAAAAATCTCAAGTAGTTTTTAGTGTGATTAGAACATAAATACGTAATTATGATTTAGAGGTTTATAAATTATAGTGTACATTAAATTTGTTTTCCAAAAGTTAACATGTTGGTCTTAATAGGAACCTGTGTTCCAAATAAGGCCAGCCGTTTAAAATTTGGTTATAAATGGTGGATTGGGATGTATTTTATATAACGTTAGCCAAAAAAAACACATAAACAATATTATTTTATATGTTCGTTGAGAATTTCACTAATACAGCAGCCTCTTTTTCGCAGCACATTCAAGCTGTTAACCAAACATGTTCCAAAACATTAAAATAATAAATCTAAAAAAAAAGTTAACAATCCTTGGATAAATTTCATGAATATCTAGACAAGATCCAAATACTTCAACACCTAATTGGAAAATTAACCTATCAAAGTTTCCACCACATAACTGAAGCATTTTAAATGTTATCACAGCACACTTAAACTGATTGAAGCCCTCGAAGCATTCCCACATACCGACATTGTCTCGCTTTGTAATGCCAAAGCATTTTTCATGAAAATACTTCAGGCATGTGTTACGCGAGATCATGTCGGCTACTTCAGCAATTTCATAGATGGAACAATGCCTATCGTCGTTCGTCACGTTCATTCCACTTGTGCTAGGATTACCGATCTCGTCCAGCGATTTTAAACTCTTTCGAACCTTGTAGTTTGATTCTAGTTTTTTGCATCTTGCGTGTCCTTAGTACGGTATCCTTACGTTCCCCTGTGTTCTTGACATTGGCCTTTTCTGGGTGTGTTTTTGGGTGTATATCATCGTCTTGAGATGCGATGTTGACAAAAGTTCAGGAAATGTGTTGAACTGTTCGTCGGAGGAGTCATTTGTATCATTTTCAGTCGATTCACTTACTCTTGTTCGTTGATTAATGCGATATTTCCTTTCCCTCATTGGATAATTAGAAGTATTGGAGTCATTTACATTTTAAGTATTTGCAACATCTCCATGTGGCATTTCAGTATCCGCAGAAGGAGCAAATACCTCGTCTGGGATTTGGTGTGGATCGAAGGGATAAATTTTCATCGCCCTGAAACCACTGACGATGTTTGGTGCAGACCTGGCCCAGACCTTGCTAAGCATAAGACCTAATGTGGACATAGCGAGCCTAAAGTCCTTTTTTCTATCACATGCCAAAAGTAGCTTATCATCCCTGCAGCTCTCAAATTACTGCCGGTTGAAGTTCGTGGATTGTGTTACTCGATAGGCAGTAAAGTATTATCCCACACTGGTCTGCTGCACGTACAATGTTAGCGTCAAGGTGACTTGAGGCGCCATCAAGGATCAAAAGCGCTTTTCCGTCCACTTTGTACCGAGCAAAGTGTTCGAGCCAACGAATAAACAGAGCAGTCGTCATAGAGCCCTTACTGCACATACAAATCACGGTTCCTACAGGCATATCATTGCCGGTTTAAGTCGCTGACCTTTGAGAAGAATCGTCGGAGGTATGGCGGTGCCGATAGTATTGGCACATGTCACTACTGTTGCATTTTCTGCGTGCTTCGGAGCCACAAAGTGGACCCTTTTCGCTCCTCTACGAGCCAAAACATACTAATGATGGTGAATCGTTAGTCTCACACCTTTTTCATTGATGTTGTAGATCAGCTCCGGTCTTTCCATTAAACCATATTCTAGAAAAATCTCTCGAAATTTTGAAAATGATCCTTAACTATGAATCTGTTCAGCTTCGAAGCTCGAGCCGGGGTTCATACTTTGCGCCTTTCTGTTTGCAATGTCAGGATGTCGTTTGAGGAAAAGAAGTAGCCATTTCCTAGCTTCGAGGCATTTATTGGGTCGAAAGGATGTGTTATGTTGTTCATTGCACAGTAATTCAATGCGGTTCGTTGTATGAGTTTAGCATATAGAGGCATGCCGATATCATACATGCGGAAAATTCGTTCACGAAGTTCATTTTCTTCAGCTACCGATAAGTAAGTTTGCCTACCAAGTTTCCTGACAAATGAACCAGCTTTCAAATGGTCGCACAATGTCCTTCTTGGAATGTGGGAGACAGAAGCGGTCTTATTCGCTCTCCATGTCCCACAGTTGACTCTTCCCATTGCTTCTTGCAATTACTCTTCCGTCCACTCAGCCCGCTTAGGCTTCGACTGCTGCTCTTCAGTCGCCGTAGCTTTCCGTGACGCAGAATTGACCTGAAAAGTAGGACACATTGTTGTTAATGCTCCATCATCGAGCTGTTTGAGGGTGTAGACCAATAAGACCAATTTGCCTTGGTCAACACCCGTCCATTTACACCTTGGCCTTAATAGGAACTCTTCCACTATGGGTCATTTTCGCTTCTATTTTCTAAAGACTTAAAAAATTGTTAAATACTGATAATCGACTCGAAAGAAGAAAGACCGAGCTATAAGAATATCTAGACTACTTGTTCGTTTTCTGTAATATTAACGTAGTGTGAAGTGAAATTCGCTCATCGGGAAATAACAACAGTTATTTCGTGTCGTACAATGAACACTACTGGCGCTCACCTAGTGGCTACAAGATAGCAATTGCCTACAAGTGTACGCCACTAGTTTCCACTCCGCGCTGCGGGTTTATCTAAAACAACCATAAGGCCTTATTAGTGTATATGTCCTTTTTTCCAGGTACTTATATTTGAAATTACATCAGCGAGTAGTTTTTCTTTTTGTATGAATTGCAATCTCTGTTTCAACCATAACGGACAAACGTCAGTGTCAATGAAAACGTAAAAGTCATGATTTGTAGTAATTTACCAGACCCGTAGGGTTTCGTCCGGGGGTCCTGATCGTGCCGATTTAACTAGCCGTGTTTACATTAATTATTATTTAGAACAATAATTCAAGATAAGTTAACAATCAATAAATCACATCACATTAAACACTACGATACTAATATAAAGTAATATAAACAACAACAAATAAAATTACAATATTTGCCAAATATTATCTTGTTACTCTACACTTGAAATATTGTATTTACCTACTTACAACACTTTTTTTTTTAGTAAACCTACAAAATTAATTACGTGGCTCAGTTCGGAATATGTCATTTTCTATGCGCGCATAGTATTACCCTCTCCACAAAGAAAGGTCATTTTCAAACGATTCCCGAAAGTGGAATATAATGCAGGCTGACAACAAACCGTTTGTAGATGATATCCGACATTGTTGCATTAAATTTTTTTTTTAAGGTAATTAATATACCTTCCAAATTCCGCGTCACTTTTACATGTAATCTTTAAAGCTGAACAATTACTGAAATATTACTGAATGGAAATTCTATTGACTACTCAATGGCAATCACTAAAGACTAGTGTCTGGGGCGTGAACGTAGTTATAGGCTGTTCACGGTAAAATTAGCACTTTTATAGCCCTACCAAATTTTCTTTTAAGCCAGTTATTGTATTTAGGCCATTTTTTAATATTACCATTGTCACATGACTAATAAATACGGCGTATACTTTTACCACTCTCAAAAGTTAATGTTTCAGGCTACAATTAAACATATTTATTAGTGGTTAATGCCAGTTGTGAGGGCCTTAAAAACTGCTCACTTTATCGTGAACAGCCTATAGGCAGGAAGATAGGGCCATCGGTAGTCTGATGATTTACCAAAGATTTTAGCGATTTTGAGCATTCTAATCTCTTCCATTTTTAGAGTGTTTTCAATTCTGACATCACTCCAGAATTATTTATCTCTTTGGAATCATGTTTAAAGTAATTTTTTTCAGAAACCTGTATAATCTGAGGAGAACTTAATAGCCAGTGTTTCAGTGGGTTGTTGGGAAATATTTTTAATCTCACAAGAGCAAAATATGAATGTGTGTTAGCTGAAGGAATTTTCAACCAGATTTCAGAGTTATCTGTAAAGATTTTGCTGAAATATTGTATAGTCATATAAAAGCACTTTTGGCAGCAGTACCTTCCAAAATTTCGGAGAATCGAAGTTATCACTTACTAAATTTTACGCGTACAGTGGGTATTAAACCACACAAGAGTTTGACGTAAATCTGTTCGGTGGTATCAAAAATATGACATATGAAACTACAATAACAGCGTAGCTGTTCTGGACGTAAGATGCTACTTCATAAAGTAATTATGTGATCTACAATGTTTACGTTGTAGGAATTGGTTGTGATATTACTGAGATCTGATGTGTAAGTTTAAAATTTTTCTGCTTTCAACACTGCAAATAAAAAAAATCAACAAATATATTTAGAGCACATAATGCGAGTTTTCAGCTTACAAAGTAGGTTTAGAATCGGTTTAGTAAGTAAATTAGCTATTAAAATTATTTCATTAATGATTTCTATGTTATTTCTGGGGACATGTAAATTTGTTTGGATTTTTTCTAGAATTTTCAGAAATATGATATTTAAAAGCTTTATACTGCAGGTAATACTATCTAATAAAATATCGTACCAAATGTTACGAATAGTTTTATTTGTTCGCTAAATATTGTGCAAAGACCTAAAGAAGAACTTATTAATAGGGCCGCTTTATTAAAAATAAGTTCCTTGTCTGCTAAAATTATACTAGTATTTGGCAGCCTAACATAGCACTTTTTGTGCACTAGATATGGCGGAAATCGGTATAGATTAGTTTAAGAGATACGAAGTAAAAATTTTATTAATTCAGATAGCGTTATCTAACAAAGGATATGACAAATGAGGCCGTGAATAATTACAAGTATTTATTGCGAATAATAGGCATAAAGACCATACTTAATTTGGTTCACTGGAAAAAATATTTTGTGGCGGCCACAAAATTATTCTGTTGGTATTCACCCTGCCAAATTTTTTGTGATTTACACAACACATTTTGTGGCAGCTACAAATTTTTTTGTGTACACCACAAAAAATTTGGCAGGGTAATACCAACAAAATAATTTTGTGGCCGCCACTAAATATTTTTTTCAGTGTTCATATTGGTTTGACACAGTTTCGAGACTTAAGACATTCCAACATAAAATATTTATTTAGAAGTCATTCTGAAAACACATTTCTGACATAACAAAAGTATATTATCTTACAAACAGCAGGTCAATTTTTATTCTAAAATGTCTATAGGCTGTTCACGTTAAAATGAGCACTTTTAAAAATCCTGCTTAAGATCTACTTGTATGCACGTTGTGTATTCTTCCATCTAATGTAAAATTAATATTGCCATGGGCCTCATCACCTTGTTCATGCGTCGGTTATGTGAAACTGTGAAATTATTAGAAAAGTAAACATTTTATAAATCTGCTAATTTTTACACACTGAGGCGCAAAAATAAACAGAAAGCTTAAGAAATCATTTAAATTATCACAAATGGTTACCTGGCACTTTTTATTCAACGTTAAAATATGGAACTATTTTACAGCCATCGTTACCAACTTTACCGGGCGCATGTCACTCAGTGCGCCCTTTAAAATATATGCAGATAGGGACAGCGCCATGTTTCTAAAGTTGATTTCAAAAGTGCTCACTTCATCGTGAACAGCCTTTAATAATTCTGTAGATATGGCATAACAACATAGCATAGCACACCCTGAACCGTGCAAGTTCACTACTCATTTTCTAAGTCATGTCCTGAATGAGTGTCCAAACTTCATTGGCTCGGTCTCCCCTCCGCTACCTTTATGCTGCTTTGGTGTGTATAAATGTCTCACGACGTAATACCAAAGACTCTAGCTCTCAG
The DNA here is from genome assembly GCA_029891345.1 of Dryococelus australis. Classification (NCBI taxonomy): domain Eukaryota; kingdom Metazoa; phylum Arthropoda; class Insecta; order Phasmatodea; family Phasmatidae; genus Dryococelus; species Dryococelus australis. Next base: position 47,797,639 of record CM056995.1, on the reverse strand, counting down.
AACAGGAGGACCGTGTCTCAAATCTTGGATAGAATTGGCTGTTAAGTGGCTTAGAGTATATTAACCAAGCCATAAAAGTACTCGCAGTGTATGAGGTTCTAGTTATCACTTTAAGAAAACTTACATAACACGTACAGTAGTTAAATCAATTAAACAAGAAAACTACGCCAGTCGTCAGGTAATACGTTATAATTAAATGTGTGTGAATTTACGAATCCTGCAATTGCTAGCTTTTAATTCTCTGTTCTTGTTAGTGGGCTTCTGCCACAGTAAGAGACTTATTTTTTTTTTAATTCTGCGTGGTTGCGTGTGATACAGCCACGACTTCCCTTCCTGTTTGTTACTGGCTGAAGAGTGGTCGAGTGTGTGACCGAACACATGTTGCCCAATCACGAACAGGAACACTAGGACATGCGTCGTTGAATTCTAACCTGTCACTGGAAGAATCTACAAAATTTTCGTACTTCAATAGTCTGTATCAAAGCATATCAATCAATACAATAGGAGAAGTACTAATATGAAGATATTTAATAATAAGAGGAGGTGTTTCCCTTTTTATTTTTGAATACAAAAAATAATAGAAGGTATGAATATAAGTAAATGACTAATTTTAATAACTTGAAAAAAAAATTACACCTTTAATAATGACGTTGATCGTAATAAAATATTTAATTAAAATCGCCTCAATAATATGATCAATTATTTCTGGAGTTGTTGGTTATTTATTCAAATCGCATTACGTAAGTTAATAGCTCATTCTTCAATTAGAAATAACCGATATATATTAGCTGCGAATTACCAAAATTTAATGTAACACAGTTTATATTCAGCGGTGAAAGTAAATGTATATTAGGGTATGACGAAATCAAAACAATATTGTCCCTTTCTTCCTTGATTACTAAAAAGTAATTGGTAACGCGTACGTAGGAATGACTGAGTTGATCCGGGAGCTTCACCTTCAAGTAGATGGATTACTGGATAGAGTCGTTTCCAAAAAAAAAAATAAAAAGTAAAGCTCATCCACTTTGTTCGCTGACTGTCCGTGAATAACTGACGTAAAGTTTTCGAGGGAAAATAATACGAAAGTTTGCTCACGCAAGCTGAATGGCCTACGCAATTTATGTTATCGTATCAGGGCAGCACCAGATCTTAATACGGTTGATTTGTTACGGTCTACGTTTCAATTCACAACTTAGCGGTGAAGCTTGTGTTTTGGTACGGATGGGGACCATGTGAAAATATATACGATTGTGAGTATAACTGCACAAGAACTTGATGTTTGCATTTACTGCCTTCATTTGTTGAAATTCATGGAGACATAGGGGGCATTCTCCAAGTGTATTTGAATGTAATGCTATGTTCGAATTAAATGAAAATTAAATTTGACATTTATATAAAAATTTGACTCTTTTATTCTCATTAAATTAAGCACGAACATAGTTGTTTTTTTTTACACAATTGTATTGCAAAACGCTCAAGATTTTGCAAACTCAGTTGCATTCCATAGGGTCGTATATGAATCTATACCAGTACAAAATATAAAAACAGAGATCTAATTTTATCGAGTATTTAAATGGCTATTTCAGAAAAATAATCGTCATCCTTCCCCAACACTATATGTTGTCCATGGTTAGTAAACCACTTTTGTTATCAACTTCTGAAAAATGTCACTGCCTCTACCCGTATGTATTTCAATGGGTACTCTGACCGACGTGCGCCCAGTAAAGTTGGCAACGACGGACGGAAAGTAGTTCCATATCGTGAAGTTTAGTTAAAACAGGAAGGTAAACATCTGAGAGTACTGGAATTACTTTTTTGCTATTTCTATGGCGAATTTAAGTGTAAGAATTAGCGAATTTGTAAAATAGTTCCATTTATAATAATTTCCAGTTTCTCTTGATTGACTCATGAATCAAGAATTAGGCCCAAGACAGTGTTCACTTTACATATGGAGGAAGAATACACAATGTGCAAACAAATCGATCTTGCATGGCTTTCAAAGCCTTCAGTTTACCGTGTACTGTCTATATATGATACTCGGCTTCGTCCGAGTGAACTATACCAAACAGGCATTAATGTCCTTTGCCGAAGCACTTTTTCCTACACCACATTCCTCAGGTGCTAGCCTTACGAGTCGCTGGGTGAGCTTACTCTGGAGAACAGGCCACGTAGAGCTGCCAATAGGAAAATCAGTCTTCCATCAAATCGTGGAGCCGCGGTGGCTGAGCGGTTAGCCCGCTCGCCTCCCACCAATCCCCGGCCCAGTCACCGGATTTTCGCATGGAATCGTGCCGGACGATGCCGTTGGTCGGCGGGTTGTTCTCTGAGATCACCCGTTTCCCATGCCCTTTCCTTCCTGCGCTGCTCCGTACTCACCTCAATCACCCTCATCGGTTCTCAAGACCTCGCTGTTAAGAGCCGCCCAAATCTCTTCACTCACTCACTCCATCAAATCTCTCCCTGCCACATTTAGCAACTATACTTGTCCTTCACTTACAATTCCAGCGAAACAGAACTTAATGAGTTTGTCGAGAAGGGGAAGGGGTGGGGGGGGGGGGGTTGCAATATCTTAAACTCGAAACTATATTATGATTAAATGAGTGGCACATGTGGTATGCAAACTACTTATTCCCCTCATGCACATCCAATGAAGACTGCGACCTCGATTACATCTTTTAGCCAAGCCTTCGCTTGGATCCTGGTGCTATTGTAGCGATTTGAGGTACCTGTAATGGAGCACCAAACTTGAGAAGAAGCTTGTATGGTGGCAGACCAGGAGGGCAGATGCTACTAGTGAACTCCACAATATAATGGACTGTATCATCCCTTTCTACAACTATATTCACAGATTTGCTCTCCGTTCCTACCCCTTCGCGGAAATAAAACAAACTATTCTAATGGTTCATCAAATTTTTAACGTTGCTCGCTCCTCGTTTACGTATATTTTTTAATATTTATAGATTTACTTTTAAACTATAGACAGAAGATTGGATAAACCGATTTTTGTATTTGGAGAATTTATGGTATTAACATTACTGGAATATTTCAGTTTATTGGAAAACCAAATATAAACAAATGTCCTCGCCATTGTTACAATACGTGATTTTGACAGTTCCCTAGAATATTCGCAAGCTCTTATCATTCTGACAGTTCTGTTTGCAAGAAACCAATTAAATTATGCAACACAATATGTGCAAGGGAATTTTTGGAAGTGCTTCGTCTGTTGTACTACCGGGCGAGGCGGCGCAGTGGACTCGCACTCGAGAGGACCCGGGTTAGATTCCCGGTCCGTACCAGCCTGATTTTGGTTATCCATGGTTTCCCGAAACCACTCCAGGCGAGTGCTGAGATGGGTCCCTAACAAAGACCATGGCCGATTCCTCCCCAATCCTTCCCCAATCCCTCTTACCTGTTCAACTTGCACCGTCTCTAATGACCTCGCTGTCCACGAGACGTTTAGCCCACTTTCCTAACTACCATCGATTGTACTATGGCCAATTCAAACTGGACTGTGTTGAAAAATTATTTGGAACTTTTAAGTCGGCATCTTGAAATTGTTATTTATTGTGGATCCTATAATCAAGATCTAATCAGGGTATTATTTTGGGCCCCCGGTGTGCGCGTGGCGCAAGAGATGAATGCCCGGGTAATTAATTAGCGGGAAAGGGCTCTCTGAATTGGTGCATGTCCTGTCGGATAGCAATTAAATTGCTATCATGAGCTACTACAACTTTTTGCTCCAGAAGAAAAGACTGAACTAAGTTTCAAATGGTAGCAGCTCTATGTAATATGATTTCTCTAATATAGTCCTCAAGAATTCTGCATAACACATTCTCTATTTTTATTGGACATTGAATAATATTTTCCCCGGCGTGAAAGGACTACTGTAAGATGCCAAATGTCAACTGTAATTGTATTTGTATAATGAGTTGAGCGTACAATTTAATTTGAGCTGCATGTATTCTTATATCTGAACGTTGGTTGTTTATGTTTCTCCACTAGAATTTCAATCGTCATAATTAAACGCTGCTCAGTGATTGAGCTGCTGTCTTGGTTGGTAGCTTTCTCAGTTGTAGTATATTTTTTTATTATGATTATTGTGTTGATTATGATTGATGTATTGTTAATGTGTTCATCCTACTACAAGTTATTATACTATTACTTTCACTCCAATATACAAGTTACTTATATGACAACTTGGTTCGCTAACAACTACTAACTAGTATCGTATACCACATATTGCATTCATTGCAGTGTCTACTAATCGTGAGTTATTTTTAAAAAAAACAACATTTCATCCTAAACTCCCCACACACACTTATACAGTTTCATTTTCAGTAGAGCCAATTCATGGTGTCTTTTTGTTCCCACAATACTACCACGTTATTACATTGTGAAACGTCCTACCCGTACCCCATATACCTGTTTTCTTTACAACCCTTTTAGGGGTTGAATGTAAAAAATCCTAAAATTAATTTTCAGGTTTTCATTCAGAAAACGGTTTGAATTTAAGAGCACAACAATATCTCATCGGATCGATGAAACTGTTGAGGAGTTATTGAAAACACATTTGACCTCTTTTCACCCCCTTAAAAGTTGGATTTCCAATAATATAAACTTTTAAAGTAAAGCATAACAATATCCTATCATATTAATGAACTATTGAGAAGTGGTTGAAAACAAATTTTATGCCTATATTTATATAGTATTTTAGAGCAAATGGCATGGCGTTATGTTATCGGGTTAGTAAGCAATTTAGGAGTCCCGAAAAAAAACATGTACACATCCTTAGGAGTTGAATTTAAGAAATCCTAAAACATGTTTTTAGGCATTTCTATAAAATGCATTTTAAAGAAAGAAAGTAAGCGTATCTCATCGTATCAGTGAGCTATTGAGGAATTTTTTAAGCATATTTTATCCCCTTTCACCCCCTTAGGAGTTATATTTCAAAACAATGTTAAAAGCATTTTCAAGCATAGGCAACACTTCAAAGCTAAGTGTATAACGATATCTCGCCGGTTTTATGAGCTATTGAGGCGCCCTGGAAAACATATTTTAACCATTTTCGCCTTCTTAGGGGGTGAATTTAGAAAAATATTTTCTTAGTGGGTGACTGCACCCAAAAGGGAAGGCCATTCATAAGTGTTCATCCTTTTCGTATAGAGGTTTGGGCTGTGCGTTGATGAATGAGTTAGTCGGAAATTTCATTTCATACACAGAGATTTACAACGAAATCGTGAATATAATAAAGTTAGAGGCTGCAGTGCGCGAGTGGATGCAGCTCGGAGCACATCTGTTATGAACGTACCTAAAAACAGCTCAGACCCGCTGAAAATTAAAGTGTTATAACCCATTCGCTGTTACTTCACACTTCTCTGAAGCCCTGCTAAAGTTCTACTTCCAAGATATTCCTCCACCTCATGCAAACTAAGCTTAACTAAATGTAAAAAATTACACCAAAGGACAACGCACTGAATTCGTGCGCTATCAGCTGTATTTATATTTTGCATGAGAACTATTTCTTACTACGCGCTAACAACACACATGTTTTCTAACTTTTCCCTTCATGTTTATTATAAATGGACTAGTATAATAAAAATAGAATACACGTAATACTTCTATTTAACGAGAATTAAGATACGTATACGTTAACAGAAGTATATAACGTTTGTGATACATTACATGTTTAGGAAATAACTAAACATATAATACGTGGGGTGATTTTTCAAAAGGTTTGATTCAAAAAGTGTAAAGAAATCGCGAATAAACCATAGTATTAGGGACATTTCTGTACATTCCATGTTAGTACGTTTATACGTATCTCAGCAAATAAGTGTTCTGGGAATACGAATTTTCGCCAGGAAACATAAACAACAATTATCTGAGCCCGTACAGTATTGTTTATTCTAAGAGTAAAAAAAAATCATAAAAATGGACAAAAATCGAATTTTTAAAGATCTTTCCCGCGCAGTTCCCAGAATACGCGGGAGAAAAATAAAATTGTACATTAGTAGTTTTCTCTATGGGCATTCATCGCGTGTAGTAAAATCCCACCGATGCATATCTCATTTGCAAAGGAAGTCGTAACAGCGGGAGCACTGCACGCAGGTTCAGCGCCTTGCGCGCAGGGCTGATGGGCCGCTGGTAGCGCGTGTTATCATCGCCCGTATTTGCGTTTACGAGCAAGGTGTCTAACATGTAGCGCCTGAAATATGTACATATATAAAGGTGATAAACTACCTTTGCTTATATTACTGACTGCAGTAAAATTAATTCTAATGTTTATGAAAACGGACGATTTATAAAGGCGGTTCACGCTAAAGTGAGCACTTCATAAATGAGCCTTAGAAAAAGTCACTCCCCTGCATGCATATCCTATCCTACTATATAAGTAGACGATCTCTGTCAGTCTATCTGTCTGTCTGTCCGTCTTCAATGCCTCTAAGTCCCTTGAAACTCAACATAAGTTCTTAAAGTTTTGCATAGCGAATCCTTAGGGTAAACAACAGGCCAAGTTTGAATTTCAGCAAGATCAGATTACGCAATCATTACCTTTTACCCTGAAAACTAATTTTTTAGTTACTTTTTTTTTATGAAAAGTTTTGTATAAATGCATAGAGAATATTGCATAGAAATATGAAGGTAATGGAATATCATTTTTGTCTACTCTAAATGTCTCGCTTTAATGTGCACAGTGGCTCAGTGGATAGAGCGATTACAAGTGGGGCTGCAGTGGCTCAGTGGATAGAACTATATCAAGTGGGGCCTTAGTGGCTCAGTGGATAGAGCGATTCCAAGTGGGGCCTTAGTGGCTCAGTGGATAGAGAGATTCCAAGTGGGGCTGCAGTGGCTCAGTGGATAGAACTATGTTAAGAGGGGCCGCAGTGGCTTAGTGGATAGAACTATATCAAGTGGGGCCTTAGTGACTCAGTGGATAGAGCGATTCCAAGTGTAGCCTTAGTGGCTCGGTTAACATATGTTAAGTAGGGCCGCAGTGGCCAAGTGGATAGAGAAATATTAAATGGGACCGCAGTCGCTTCAATGTTGAGTTAATTTCACATCATTTCATTATTATAGGCTGTTCACGATAAAATGAGCACTTTTGAAAGCCCTGCTGTAGATCTACTTGTATACATAATGTGTGTTTTTCCGCCTTATGTAAAATTAACACTGCCATGAGCCTCATCACTTTATTCGTGCGTCGATCAAATGAAACTGTGAAATTATTAGAAAAGTAAATATTTTACAAACCTGCTAATTTTGCACTACGGTGCATTAAAAAAACAGAAAGCGATAGAAATAATTTAACTAAACAGAAACAGTTACCTAACACGTTTTATTCGACGTTAAGGTAAGGAACTACTTTCCCATCCATCGTTACCAACTTAACTGGGCGCGTGTCACTCAGGGCGCCCGTTAAAATATATGCAGATAGGAGTAGTGCCTTTTTTCCAAAGTTGATTTCGAAAGTGCTCACTTTATTGTGAACAGCCTTTACATTCATATAGCTATGCAGTATTTTTTTCCTGTCTTTTTATGATAAACCGAATTTTTTAACATGGTAACTGTTCTATCCCCGTCGTGACAATACAAAAAAAAATGGTCCCGGGTTGGGTCCCCTAGTTATATATGACGATCTCTGTCTGTCTGTCTATCTTTAATACTTCTAAGTCCCTTGAAACTCGACAGAAGTTCTTCAAATTTTGCAGAGCGAATCCTCAGGGTCGAATACAGGTCAATTTTGAATTTCAGCAAGATAATATTACGCAATAATGACATTTGACACTAAAAACGCAATTCTTAATTACTTTTTCCTATGAAAGTTTTGTATTAACGCATAGAGAATATTTCGTAGAGATATGAAGGTAATGGAATATCATTTTTGTTTACTCCAAATGCCTCTCTTTAATGTTAAGTTAATTAAGTGGGGCCAAAGTGGTCAAGTACCTAGAGCGATTCCAAGTGGGGCCACTGTGGCCCAGTGGATAGAGAAATATAACTTCTTTTTTTTTTTTTCAATCTCTGTATGATAACCAAATTTATTAACATTGTAATATTCTAGGTAGGTGACCATACTGAAAACACGGTCATGGGCTAAACCCCTAGTTCTTTAATGGGCGCACTGAGTGATAAACATTCCAGTAAAGTTGATAACGATGGATGGAAAGTAGTTTCATATACTAACGTCGAATAAAATGTGTTAGTTAACCATTTATGATAACTTGAAATTATTTATTTCGCTTTCAGTTTTTTAATGTATCGAAGAGTAAAAATTAGCAGATTTGTAAAGTATTTACTTTCTTAACAATTTCAGATTTTCATTTGACCGACGCATGAATAAAGTGACGATGTCCATTGCAATGTTAATTTTACATAAGTCGGAAAAATTCACAACGTGCATACAAGTAGATCTCGAACAGGGCTTTCAAAAGTGATCATTTTACCGTGAGCAGCCTATAGATGACGCTGTGTAAACTCTTTTACTTATGAATAAAGTAAAATACTCCAACCAATATAATTCAGTTCCGCTGTGTAAAATCAAGCAAATGCCTTATGACGTATTGTATAAAGGCCAAATACGGTGTGTTTGAAAACAATTTCCGAAGAAAAAAAAACCGATGTAAATATGCTTGTAAAATAACGTGAAGGATAATGAAAAACAAGTAAATGCTGGAATAGATAAATGTAATAATAAATGTAAATTAATCTCTAAAAAACTTTTGGTAACAGGAATCTTTAAAAAATACTGATAGTAAACGAGTAAAAATTAACCAAAATTTTGGTTCACCTACTATCCCAGTCAAGTATCAATAGGTTAATTTCCTTCATTAAAGTAAAAAACACTCATAAATGCGATAATTTTTAAACACAATCAATGCCCAGAAATGTAATTCTCGGATATTTCCTTTTTACATTTCCCGAAAAGATGCGATCTTTTATAATTACCGACCTTAATATGCATCTGCCATTTTCAACATTAATTTTTTATTGATATCTTATGAATATTTACAAAACCATACTCAATGCAGAGACTTATTAGTTTAATTTTAACTATGATATTCAATGTCACGCTCCATCATAACTCATCTGAATTGCCAAGCATTAAACAAATAAGTATATAAAATTCACGACATAAACCATTAGTTTAAGAAACTCAGATATAGGCTAAAACATTGTTTTTTTTTGCCAAATGTATATGTAAACAAATACCTCATTAAAGTTTTACTACAATATTCAATGTAATTGTCATTCTGTTATACCCTCTATAAGGGTAATTTTCGTGGATATGGTGCTGCGCACTGGAGGCCACAAAGACGCGAATCGCTGCGCGTACGAAAGTGGGAGAAAAAAATCTCATGGCCGTGTAGTACTCTTAAAGTAGAAGGGGAAAAATGCGCAATCTCTCTACGTGCTGTTCTTCAAACAGCTGGGTAGAGAGACGTGCAGTCAGCGATTGCACAACTTCTCCCATATTTGGAGCTTCCTGTAATAGTTCTTCTCTCTCTCTCTCTCTCTCTCTCTCTCTCTCTCTTTACACACACACACACACACACACACACACACATATAATATATATATATATATATATATATATATATATATATATATATATGTGTGTGTGTGTGTGTATATATATATATATATATATATATATATATATATATATATGGGGGCTCGACCAAGTTGGAAGCAATCAGGCCAGACTGCTAATTTGCTTAAAGTTTACAGTTCAGGAACTTCAGTTAATTGCCCCGGCCAGTGCGCTGCGAAACAAGAATTCCCTACGAGAAACGAGGAAATGACAAAGACGAGCCACAGAAACATTTTTTTTTTAATAATTATTTCTCTGTTAGGTGAATCTCTCGCCGAGGAGGCAAGTAACCGGAGACGAAATGCGCAGGGTTTGCGCGGACTCGATCGCCACAGCTCCACAGATCGGAGCCCCACAGCTGCAGAATTCCGTACGAGACAGCATAATCATGCCTGGTCAATCATTTTTCATCCCGATTCCTCGGCTGTAGAGATTGTGTTATTAAACTTAGTTGGAAAAAATGACGTCTTGAAGAATGCTCAAGGTGCCCTCGGCGTAAGACAGCTCGTGTAATTACCAGCAATAAAATGCCAAGTTTGTTGTTCTTTCGTCGTTAAAGACATCCTTGAGCACTTTGCAGAAATATTTCTAGTGCTAGAAATAAACATTGAAAAATAAGCTTGCAAATATGCGAATGGACAGCATTTACTGACACACTGTTCGCGGCGTCTTCACATTTATGAAATCGAGTCTTTGAAAAATAACCCCATTGTGACGTGTCTGGTGGTTTCCTAAATATGTCAAATATTGCAGGCATTTTATACTTCTGTTAACAGAGCAGTATCTTATTTTTAAGTAAATTGAATTTTTAATAATGGTTTATAACTAAATTATATTTATTTTATAATTAACGTAATTTAAAACAGGGATGAAATAGGTGTGTTGGTAACGGCTAGTAAGGAATAGTTATTCAAAATACTATTAAGGGGAATGGTGCACGTAAACTGTATAGTTATATCATTTTTGTCATAACTTATTTACAGTAGATTTTTTAAAATTTTTTGACTTGACAAAACGTAATTAACAATTTTGAGCACCTTTTTACATTGTTACAAATTCGCTGTGTTCGTTATTCTCGGAGCACTGATTGAAGATAAGAAGATAAAAATTCTTTGTTTCTTCCGGAAGTGCTTCGAGAGTAATGACGGCAGTGAACATCTAACAACGAAAAAAGGCGTCGAAAATTATTATTTGCATCTTGTCGATCCAAAAATCTCGACAAACTCTTTGGAAAACGACTTATTTAGAAAATGGGAAAAATATACTGCTTTCACGCACCGTTCCCCTTAAGCAGGGCGCGCACGAATACGGCACGTTCTTCCTTTGGCGTAATTGTCTAGAGTTGGTTAAGCTTTGTGTGCACGAGGCGGAGGAATATCCTGAGAGTAAAACTTTAGCAGGGCTTCAGAAATGCTGGAGGTAACCGTGAATGGACTATAAAAATAAGTTATATGTTATGAAATGAACTGGGATTGCGTGTTTATTCTCCAAATCCTTAAAACTAGTTTATTATTTATTAAGAATGATGTTACAGAGGATTATACAAATATAATGAGAAGTATTTACTTTATCTGAGTAACGTGGTGCAGTGGGTTGGCATTCGAGAGAATCCGAGTTCCATCCCCCGGGACCACATTTCTGGGGTTTTCCCTGGCTTTTCGAAATCATTCCAGACGAATGCCAGAATTGTTTACTTACTACACACACTCTAAGCTCGAATTAGTTATATAGGCAGTTCACGATAAAATGAGCACTTTTGAAAGCCCTGCTTTAGATCTACTTGTATGCACGTTGGGTGTTCTTCCATCTTATGTAAAATTAACTTTGCCATAGACCTCATCACATTATTCATTAGTCGGTCACGTGCAACTGTGAAATTATTATAAAAGTAGACATTTTATAAATCTGCTAATTTTACACTCTGAGGCGTTAAAAATATATAAAGCCTTAAGATATGATTTAAATTAGCACAAATGATTACCTAACACTTTTTATTCGACGTTAACGTATGGCACTACTTTCTACCCATCGTTACCAACTTTACCGGGCCCATGTCAGTCAGTGCGTCCGTTAAAATATGTGCAGGCTGGGGCAGTGGCATTTTTGTAAGTCTGATTTCACAAGTGCTCACTTTATCATGAACAGCCTTTATCAATCAGTGAAATAGCATTCAGTGAAAGTAGGTTGATAAGCTATTGCCGACTGGCGAATCAAGTAAATGAACTGGGAACAGGTGACTCATGCCAGTGGAATTCCCAACATCCAGTAGGAATCACAAATAAACCTGCGAAATTAAGCCTTCATGTTAATTAATTATCAGGCACTGATAATCAGTCGCTCAATTCTCCCTATTTTCACTTATTCGGCTCAATTCTCACAGTTTCAGATTTAGAGTGATACAAGACGTAGCCATATCTGTCTCCAAATTTCGTGGATTTTTCGAGCATATGAATACGTATCTAATGTCCCTGCCATCAACAGGGCGTGAACTCTCATAGTGGTAATGATATTTATAACTTTCGAAAATACTAAATTATATTAAGTCATTTTTAATAAGGCCTACTGATCGTCAGACGCATCTAGTCAGATACGTCAGCATTGCAAGTAATTCACGTTGACACCATTCATGATGGCGCTAACAAACAATACATTTTTTTATTCCTTGATATTCGCAGTGAAATGGACGTGGTGAGTGTCGCGCAAATAACGTGCCTCGACTGTAACCACGGAATCTGTTAATTAGAAATAACCAACGCGAGTTTATATATATATATATATATATATATATATATATATATATATATATATTATATATATATATATATATATATATAAGAAGGGACAGGTGTTTTTCGCGAAAATATTTCAAGACCACTTGTACGGCTAAACGCTTTTGTTCATATGCAGTGTTTCGTAGTTGGATGATTTTAAATATCACGTGCGTCAGTTGTCTGTCCACGAATCATGGACGCTCAGTATTGGAGTGCTTTATTTCGATTGGCTGAATCAGATAAGAACATGTCTTCTCATGTAGACACGCGTCCCAATAACCAAAGGAAGTTGTGAATGTGGACGTAAGATATTGAAGAATACCATCGCCATAAATATTTTCGCCAACTACACCTGTCCATATAAGCATATATATGGGTATATATATATATTCTAGCCGCGCAGTTTAAGATATTCCTTAAGGAACAGCAAAAATTGGAAACTTGCCTTAGTTTTCATTCGTTACAAACTCTGCCCAACTGTTATTCAATTTACGTAGCAATATTTCTAGCAAATAAATAATTATAATAATTAGCTAGTGTTTCCTGCGTAAACACTTGTGAAAATAAAAATAATTTCTTATTTTTGGTATACGCAAATAAATCGAACTAAACCATTAGTGAAGTATTGAAAGCTGAAAGGGTTCTTTTAAATGTGTGTTTGATAAAATTTATTTTACAAAATATTCTGTAACAATTTCGGTTAAGAAGTAATTTGAAAATCCTTACATTTAGTACCTAAGAATTCTAAATAATTTGTGTAATTACATACGTACGTTGGGGGTAATTTGTGCCTTTCTTTCAAAATGAAAATATCTCATTCTGCTAGTGAAATAATTTTTATTACAAGTGGGTTTCACAGCTGTGTCATTTGTAGTTTGACTTGTAACTACGAAATGTTACAGAAAATTTAATTATAAATTACATAAAAAATTTACAAGTAAAACACTGTTTGATACAAATGTGAAATAATATATTTTTTCTGTTATGCAATGCATTTTATAGCTGTCGTCCAGGATTGAAATGCATTTAAAAAAAATGGACATTTCATAAAAAAGTGAATGAGGAGTAGCAAATTAATTGGCATAAGAGATTGCAATCGGTTCGGTATTAACTGACGACTTTTGAATGTTTTAATGTGTCTACGTGTACAGATTCACATTGGCATGTACATAAAATCTACCAACCGTATTGTAACATTCTTGGTTTAGGATTTTAAACCTAAGTCTGTCCAAAGAACTTTATGTGAGAGGGAATAAGGTTCCTTTAAATGAATGATCAAGCGTTAGACCAACTCCACTTTACTTTTCATTCGTCAATACACACCAGAAGCTATTTCTGTGGCTCAACGGCTGAGAATAGTGATATTAAGTGTATCGCTTGATGGTTACAAAGTATACAAGCGCCCAGGCAAATATCTATGGCCTTACGTTCCCTTACACCCTCTGCTGCAGGTACTCACCGCTGTATAAATATCAGAAATCTTGTTACAGCTCAAGGACGAGGGCTTCCGCCTAGGCCGCAGTCTGCTGCACGGCGACTCTTCCCCCATTTCGGCGTCGTCAATCAAGATCAGTCCTCTCCTTCCTTTCTCAGCGCTCTGTACAATATACCATGAATAACCCACAAGTGCCATGGAAACTAAGTGGTAGCACGGGACGATCGGTTGGCCCCACCATGAGGTTCTCTCTGGTGTCCGATCATTGGGTTGGACTCGTGCTGGCAGTGGTTGGCTCCGCGTGCTGGAGGAGGTCTGGAGAGATTCCCACTCTCGATGACAGGCCGGGCTCCGGTTGTGTCCTGGACTGGAGAGGCACTAGGGGTATGGGTAGAACCCCGGCCAGACCACACGCTTAGTTTCTGAGGGTCTCAGAACCTCTGTGGTAGAAGGGGCGGGGATGTGCGGACGTGCCAGGCTTGGGCTTGGGTCCAGCCAACGGTCGCATTATTCCTGGTTTCTTTGAGGTGAGAGGACGTGATACCTCTTCCCCGCCTATTGCGAAGCCGAAGCGCAGTAAGGCCGCAAGGCTAAGAGCGGTGTGTTAAAATACAAAATACAAGACCGAGAGGTTCACTGTAACTGTACAATATACCTTTCCATAATATTGCGTAATGGCCGGCTCCTTGATGCGGCCCTCTGTTCCTTGGTGACCCGCGATAATATGTTGATGTATTGACGATGAAAAGTAATTTTCACTGACCAGAAATTCTTAACACTGCCCTTTCTGTAAGACTTCATGGTCGTGGCCTGCGAAAAATACACATTTGCAATTGCTGGCAATTTAAGCGTGCTAAGAGAATATGGGTCGGAGTGCGCATACCAGCTGCGCAGTAACCATCTCTGTTTCCCAATACTGAGCAGCTGTTTTCAATTCGAACTGTCAAAACCACGTGGCTGGCCATAGGTAGCATACCATTTACTGAAATGTGACTGTTCACGGTAATGTGAGCACTTTAGAAAGACCTGCTTAAGATCTACTTGTATACACATTGTGTATCCCCTTTATGTACACTTTAATTTTTAGCTTTATATGTTGCGAAATAAGAATTGTATGGTGTGAATAGTACCTACGAATTTCTTATTATTACTTAAACACTTTCGAACCTATGGAAAAGGTTCCAATAGATTCACTGCATCAGAAGCAACCAGTTTTAAAATAGCGTCTCAGCAGACGCCAGTAGCATTGATTAGGAAAAGGCAATGTCTGTATTGGTCCTAGCTTATAACGTTGTAAGTGACTTTACCTATTTTGCAACACGTCAGGCGTGAACGAGTTCAACCAGGATCTAATATATTAAGGGGGTATTCTTCTGCAATATGTAAAAGTTAACATTGCTGTGGGCCTGGTCACATTTCGTGCGCCGTCTAAGTAGAACATACACAGAAGACAAGCCAATCTTGGCTGTTGTAAATATAAATTTTTTTAAATAAAAATAATTCAAATGAGGAATTAACCCAGAAAAAAGAACACTGTACAAAAGGCAGACAAGTAAGAAAAAGAACTAGACGGTCCGGAGAAAAAAAAAGAAAAGAATCTTCTTTGCGAAACAACAGTGACATATCGAGATTTTTTCGTCTTAAAGCAGGCTGAATGATGACTTCGGAAAACGAATCTGCTGGCGACAGCTAATCCTGGCTAACGTCGTCCTATAGGTTTTGTGACGTTATGTTTGCAGTTGCGTAATATAACATTACATTAAGTTATGAAAGTGGTGAATACAGCAAAATTATTTGCTCGTTAGGTCCACGTGAAAATTTCGATTTTACAGTTTTTCTCAATAGTCAACATTGTTGTAAAATTTTAGCAAAAATTGAAGCTATGTAATTTTTGCAGATAGGCTCTACCTTACTTCTGCTACTTGAAATAAAAAAAAAAATTTAACGCAATAATTGGAGTTCATTGCATATTTATCCGCATCACGATTATTTACTTCTAAATAATCTCATGGATTCACAGAGCAAAACAATTAGAATACAAACATGTTGTCGCTTGTTGTATTCATCACACCCAGAGGCCATATGACATTTCGTGAGTACGAGAATCTCGCTCTTAACCCTTTCAGACCCACATTAATTTGCAGTTTCATAAGTTGCAAACCATTAATTTTTTGATTAGTGCTGTACTTACATCGACACAACACTTGTTACGTTACGACAACAAATGAGCTCTAGGTTTCGCACTCGACTATGGTAATATGAACCATTCATAACCTTAGAACTGTAGAGCGGTCTGCAAATCAGTTAGCCACAGGGGAGATCATCGGCCACTGAGACTCGCAGTGTACTGCACTGGCCGAAAATAATCTTTCTGTGTGTTATGTACACAATTTTGTACACTGGGTCTGAATGGATTAATGCACTTCGCATCAACCACTGAGTAACCCTAAACACATATCAGAGAAGGCGGACAATAAAGCCCCAGGTCAGAATCCCAAATATGACATGCGTACGTTATTACAGGAATTACGTGAGTTTAGCGTATGCTTATCCTTTCCCTATATCCTGAGTAACACAAATCGGAGGCGGGAGCCGTAATATTGTGGAGCTTTACGAGGAAGGGCTTAAAAAATATCAATATTTTTTTTAAAGTAACTTGCAAGGTGGCCACAGCCATTGATTTGCAAAAGTACAAAGTCTTCGTCAAATATCCATCTATATACACGCGTTTTTTTTTTTTTTTTGTAATTTATTTTTACTGCCAACATATTCGTCACTGCCTCTGGACTTCAATCGGCTCTCAAGACCTCAGTGTTAAGAGCCGTTCAAATCTCTTCACTCACTTTGGAATTCAAGCGTAGGAGTGAAAGTGTTTTGTCGTGCATTATCTTTTTTGACTCGCTTTCCTGTGCTATGAGTTTGATATCAGTCTGCTGTTTGTGAGGTGATTTTCCATTACATCACACACGAAAGAAAATAATTGTTGGTTGCTACAAAACCCACTTGTTTGATACCCTCCAAGGCGAAATTTTGTTGCTGGTAAAAAAAAAAAAAACAGTTTCTGGTGCGCAATAAAAAGTATATTTACAAATACTGAAGCCATTTATTGTTAACTAACATATTCATTTATTGTTTTCGTTACCAGTCTTAGCAGTAATGTCGTTGACAGCAAAACATTTTACTACAGCTGGAAAACTACATCCATTATATTCTGCACATACGCTATGACGTATTGGAAGTGGCCACCTTCTGGACTGGCCACGACGCCATATTTGTCCGTATCGTCTCCTTCCATCAGGTTAAGAAACTAATTCATGAAGGATATTCTTAGGAACGCAAGGCAAAATAACATAATTCCTTTATTCCAAGTAAGTAAATGTTACACACAAATGATTTGAGGAAATAGCCGAACTTTACACGAGCTGTTGTGTTCAGGCCTCGTGTGCCACGTATAAGATTTCTGTTACAAACATGCTCGGGTGATAGTCCTTGACATCGAGGAAGGCGGAGCAGTGATATGAGCTGTTCACGGTAAAGTGAGCACTTTTGAGGCCTTATATACTTTTTTTCTTATCGACCATTGTTATCCTTCCACCACTTCAAAATAAATTTCGCCATGCAAGTAATAAGCACAGTGTACATATTTCATCAGACTCTACGATACGATAAAATATAATTATCCACTATTATTCCGAATGAGAGGGCTTCAAGAGTGCTCACGTTATCGTGAATAGCCTATAACTAGAGATGATGGAAAATCGCGAAAAAAATTTTTATCAACATATCTTCTATAACACTCTAACTAGTTTATTCTTTCATGATTGGATGAACAAGGTTTTGACTCGGCTAAGTTGTTTGCAGACCAATCACGAACGTTCTGCTTTATAGTGTCAAAATCCTCATTGGCCCAGTGAAATTGGGTAGTAACTTCATAGATGCATGGCAGCCAGTAAGAAAATAAAACTGTCGGACATGTGTCCAGTACGTTGGATCCTAACAAATAGTCAACTTTTCCCGCGGTAAACCATCATCTCTACCTATCACACACAGAACCCGCCTTAGAGAGGACCTGTGTTAGATTTCCGGTACGGCATTTGTTATTTTGGCTTTTAATGTTTTTTAAACCATATACCTACCTATTGAGACCCGCAATTCTCAAAACACTTTTGTGAGCCTCGCTACCCGGTATTGTTGCTATAATCCATTCACGGTTACCTCGCACTTTTCTGAAGCCCTGCTAAAGTTCTAGTCTGTTTCCAGGATATTTTTCCACCTCGTACAAACTAAACTTAACTAAGTCTTAGACAATTACACCAAAGGACAACGTACCGAATTCCTGCGCACTCAAGTGTAATGATATTTTGCATGAGAACTATTTCTTCCTAGGCGCTGCCAACACACGTCTTTTCTCACTGTTTTTATTCACATTTATTATAAATGAAATATTATAATCAAAAAATAAACTACAGATAAAACTCAATTTTAACTAAAAATAAGATACTTTATGTTGCAGAGTTATCGCTTGTAATACATGCCACGGTAAAGTGAGCACTTTTTAAGGCCCTGCAAAATTTTTTCTTTCAATTAATTTCTACTTTTCCGTCACTTTTTAATGTAATCAATGCAATATGACTAATAAACACAGTGAATACATTTCATCACTCTCAAAAGTTAATGTCTGAGACTGCAATAAAATATAATGCCTTTTGGGAGGACCTTAAAAAATGCTCACTTTACCGTGAACAGCCTTTATGGGGTGATTATTCAAAGGTTTGATTTAAAAAGTGTGAAGAAACTGTGAATAGACAATAGTATCGTAGCACTTTTTGCTGCGATTAACCAACACATTATTGCTAGAGCCACGAGTATTTCGCGAATTCATTCGGAGGCGAGGTAGGCTCTAAACAATTGTACTTTGTCCTACAGTTGTGATTGGACGACAGTTCTTTAGACAGACCCCTCTCCAACTGTGAGTCAGTAATAAGCAGGAAGCAGAAGTGTGAGTGTTTAACAGTCATGTACAGAGGCCTCACTTGAGCACAGCAACAAATAAGCAAACGACAATGTCTCGAGTGTATAGACGGCAGCCCAGCCTAGCTTGCTGCCAACTCAATCCACGAAATACTCGTGGCTCTTACTGTTGCCTACCAACGCAATTGATTTATCGGTGACTGGAAAAGTCATTTCGTGATTGCCACTGTTATAACAAAAACTTTTGTTGGTGCCATAGAATCTTTTATGAGTAGGGACCTGCGACATTCGCATTATAATTTTACATCATGTTGAACTTCATATTACTCTACGTAGAGGAGGCAGTGTCGTTTCTCCATTGGCTTTTACATAGATGTGAAGTCACGCCCTTTTTGACTGAACTTCACGTGATTGGGGCACATAATTATGAAGTGTTCATTTATTGGCGCAGAGTTACCCAGGGCGTGTCACATTAAGTATGGTCCATCGAAAAACGTATAGCAAAGATACACGTGTTTCAAGTTTAACGTGTCCCCAAATAATAACGCGAATTTTGCAGGTTCGTATTTATTAGATATATTGAGGTTTGCGTACTCATTCTCCCGTCAGCTGCGCGAGCCTTCTGTCTGATTGGCTACTGCATGTTGCGGAAGGTTCTCTCTCTGCTGGGCTGCCAGCTGGCAAGTAGGTCAGGCAGGATTTACAT
The DNA here is from genome assembly GCA_029891345.1 of Dryococelus australis. Lineage (NCBI taxonomy): Eukaryota > Metazoa > Arthropoda > Insecta > Phasmatodea > Phasmatidae > Dryococelus > Dryococelus australis. The sequence goes on along the minus strand of CM056995.1, from coordinate 47,778,164 downwards.
CAACCCGCATCCGTCCGTCATCCGTCCGTCAGTCACGTGACCAACAGCTGACCAGAGGTGGTCATTAATTCTATCCGTCCGTACGTCAAATCCTTGACAAGCTTCAACTTTTGACGGACGAACTGATGAAATTTCAGCCTTCTAAACTCGCACGTTTTGCTACTCGTTCATCACAAGGCTGTGTGGTGTGTGCAGTGGTTTTTTTGTTTTTTTTTTTTTGGCTGTCTTTTGTTTTCATGTGTTTATTTATGTAACTGTGAAATGAAATTAAGTTACATTTTTCCTTAAGATTAATTGATAATTACGTTTGTAAACACGAGCTCCTTTTGTAAAATAGTAGAAGTATTAAAATCACGCTTTATATGCTATTTATAATTATTTTGCATCGTTTAATTTCCGTTATGTACGTGTATGAGCGCTGCGAATATTTAAAAATATAATACTGCCAACTATTTTCACTTTTTAGGGAGATTGTTTTTTGTAAACAGTTTTGTTTTTATTAATTTGCAGCAGTGAACTTACGACGTGCGTACGAAGTTTGGTTGTAAATCGCTCGGCTGGGAGACGGATGAACGTATGACGGACGGGCGGATGACAGACGGATGCGATGGTCTATTGTAAATCCTGCCTTACTAGGCGCATATCGGCCAACGGCGCATCAGCATTTTGCTGGTGTGTGCGATTGGTATACGCATTCTGAGCAACTGTTTCACTGTTGCCTGGTTGAGAATTTGGTATAGGGAAATGCATGATAATTAAACTCGGTTATTTGAAGCAAATTGTGGAGAATGATCTTGAAACAAAATCCTAAGTGTGAGAAATCATAACCCCGAACTCCGTGTTGAAGCAAATAAAACAGTTTGTTTTTCAGTAATTTTTTAAAACTATTATGTTAACTGATCTGTCCATAAAACTGGCTATACAGTAATGTCACAAAAGGCTTCGATAGAAAAGAAGCATGTATTTTTTTGCTGAAAAAGTTCCTTAGTGAACTATCTTTAGCAGGAACGCCAAAAAAAAAACCCGACTTTTATTAACATGTATATTTCCCTGTATGCCAAATTCTCAACCAGGCAACAGACTTACTCTGTGCGGGGTCGCCCTTAAGGATGGCGACCCTGGAAGTTGGGTCGACTGCACTTGGCTCCGAAGTACCGTAGCTGATCACGAAGATTTAAGAAGGAAGAAGGGGGGGCGGGGTGTAGGGAGGTCTACGCCCCACTTCTTTCGGAGGACACGAGACTGAAAGGACGTGAACGAAGGTCGAGCCTTCCAAGTGTTGGCCAGCTAGGGTCTCTACTCTGGGAGGCGCCCCACGAAGAAGCTGTGAGGTACAGAGCTCCAGAGGCTGCGGTAACGGTACATCGTGTTCCTTCAGTTGCGCGGCGTTTACCCGTCACACGGCACAGTCGGATCGCTCTCTACACGCAGCAAAGCGCGGGAAAAGTGTTCCGTCCGCTAGGAATCGAGCCCAGACCGACGCGACGTGAAGCAGCTGTGCTGTTTTCGCTGCTGCTTCCATAACTTCTACAATTTTAAGTATTCTTTTTTTTTTCTTTTAAGGCACAAGTCGAAAATGATTACTATTAGTGTTCCAATATTATTTTATACACCTGTATTTCCGATTTCAATGTTTTTATGCGAAAATCATGTTCTAAATTAGACGGGAAAATTACTCAAGGAAAATGAAAATCCACTATCAAACATTAAAACAGGAGGGTTATAAAATGTGGGGTTGCAAAACAGCCTCTAGATAGCACCTGCTTCCAAGTGGGTGCGTGAATAACAAACCTTCGTGAGCACAAATGTAACTTTTAATAGCTAAAAAAACCGCGACATTTATACGTTCAAAACATTGACATTTAAACATTGTGATGGTACGAATTTTGAAAAACTCTCACCACCTCACAAATGTATTCAGTGAAATAAACAGCTCAGTAAAATGCGTTATTTTAATTGTAATACTCGTTGGTAATTAAAATGATAAAATTCAAATAGTCTTTTGGTATGGTATTTCTTAGATATTTAATAGGGCGCCTCTTGTTTTCAGTTCAATCCGGCTAAAACTCAGCAAATAAAATGTATTCACAAAAATTTTTTAAAATAGAAACGATTCGATGAAATCAGAAACATATTTGATCAAATTTAAGCTCTTCAAGACGACAAAAAAAAACCCGAATAAACTCGTCGACCAGACTAGATTCAATTTTATTTTAACGTGGCATTAGACGAACACTGAATAATACCTACTATGAAATCAAGGATTATATAATACATGACCAAAGAAAAGAACTTACTTGGGATATTTGGAAGGATAATACATAGAACATAAATAGAAACAGGCCTGATGAGGCCTGCTCTCTAGATGCCAGTTCTGTTTACAAAAATAAATAATATTCTTAACACGGAAGCAATATTTCAGAAAATAAATACGACACATTTCCTTCTTAAAATATATTTTTCCTCTTCGTTAGTGGGATCTATTGTAACCCCTTTCACCCTCATGTCCATGTTTATGCTGACTAAAATGGGTGTACTCGTTCTTTGCAATATGGGCAACTCTGATCTTTTGCCCTGTCAGGAAATGTTTGCAGATCCACTCACAAAATATCGTCAATATCTTAACAGAAATCAAAATAATGCTCTCTATTTGCAGCGTTCAAATAAATGGTTTGTATATCCCCTTATGGGAGAATCTTTCCTTAAAATGTAAATTTTCACAATGTAATTGATAATGCTACCCACTTTTAATTTAATTTCCCACTATTTTACTAGTTCTTCATTGACTATTTTGGATACTTTATGCATACGGTATTCTTAATTCCCTAGAAAAAAATGGTCACGATTTTAAAATAAATTAGGGAAACTTTGATTTAAAAAAAAAACGAGAAATGCTGTTCACATAACCCTTTTTTATATTTATTTCACTATTAGCTGTACAAATCTGCTAAGCATTACGAAAAATACCATAATTTTTCTACGCTTTTTATGATCAGTAATTATACTATGTTTCCCGTGTTGTATTCCAACACTCAACGTTCTCAATTTTGCTAATACAGGAGGTCACAATGACGTCATTCCCATGTTAGAACTTACAGATTATCATGGTATCATACTGAATATATAATATTATTCTGAAGCGTGTGATAATATTTCCCGCCATTCAAGGCACGTGTGTTCGAACACTAAGCTACCACTATGTGCAATACACATATCACAAGTGTACTTACCCATCCTCGACACATAACATACACTACACGGCCGAAGCATTGACACACAGAGAAAAAGGTTCTGTTGCTAAAACAAAGCCCGTGTCCGAAAAGACAAAAATTCATTATTTTGTAATTTGTCATTTCGCAAGTTTCAATTCGGGCATTTTCTGTAGTCACTTGTTTAGCACTCGCGGCAACGCAGATTTACATTAACAGTGAAAATTATTATTTTTATCTCAATTGAATGCTTAGAACTGACGTAATGTTTCTACAATCATCACTGGAATGCTGCGATTATGTTAATAAATAAAACAATAAATTATGCAATAACGACTTCACAAAAAAATATTTTTTTTTGCAACTATATATACAAAAAACAACACTTACTTGCTTTTTAAAACATGCCTAGTGTATTTTTTGATCAGTTATTTGTTTTAAAAAAGTTTTAATTACGCATTCGCATATGTGGTTTGCATATCACAACCAACATGGCACTGACTTTGCCGTTTTGTATTTTTGCATCCTCTAAATACAAAATACCAAATACCAAACTACCAAATAGTCGCCATTTCTGTATACACAATCGCGTCACGTGATTATTTTGTCAACAAAATCTGCCATTTTGAACACGGCCAAAGTCTGTTTGTGGTCGCAACCGAATTAATTAGTTCTATAGTGGCAATGAAATATTCTATTTTTAAATTAAATTATTTTGTTGAATTAATTTAGTTTCCCCAAACTGTAAGATTTGGTTTGTTCAAAAAAAGGAATTGTTTGGTTTTACGTACATCAAAAACCCAGTTATAGAAAAAATCGTAAACACTACTGAGATCGAATCTGGATCACTTGCGCCCAAACGCTGCGACCTAGCAACTTCAGCTAATGTGACTACTGGTGATATGGGAATGTTTTAAAATATCTACATTTCAAGTACTGAACAACGTACGTAAATAAATATTCAAGTATCAGAGTTTTAATGTTTAGTTTCCTCTTAAACGTGTTTTACATGGAATTTTTATACCATTATTAAGTATCAATAGCATTAAAAATCACTGTTACTATCCAAATTGTCACGAAAATTACAAACAAGTTCTCGTGCTGCATTATGGAATTAATGTAATCAAACGTGTGGCCAAATAATTACATAGTAATTATATAGTGTGGCTATGTAATTATATACAGTTGATTAAACTAAATATTTTGTTGGAATACTAGTTTTTTATGGCCCAACACAGAGGTTTAGTTTATTCGATCGTGTCTAATAATGACAATATTTTATAAAGATTTGCATTTCAAACAATTTTTTTATATTTTAGCTTTAGAATACAAGTTGCACGTACTGAAAAAATGAAAAATGTACAAAATGAAATAAAATATTTAATGCGAAAACTTTTTATAAAAACTTACTAAATATTTAAGGAAAAATATCTCCAGGGCCCATGTGAAACAATCCTTTTATGAAATCGATAGTATGATTTTCTTAACATTTTGACCACTATTGTTGGCGAAATATCAAGCGTACTATTCTCTGTTACTGATTAATGGCATTAACTGCCACATAAGAAGTTTTATAGCGACGCCTCTTAAAATAACTTTGGATAGCGGGCGGTTTTGTATGCATTCATCATATACTCGCACTATACTTTACATACCCTACATATGTATAGACATATATAGCTTACACCACGTCACATTACATTACATTATGCGGAGCCTGTTGTCTCACCATTGCTGCTAATAACCCGCCTATATTACGTCACACGTTACATAAATATAAATTGGCTACCCAACGTGTAAGCCGAAAATATAAGCCACTGACTAACCAAAAGTAGCTAGTTAAGTTAGGTATTTGCTCTCCTAGAATCGTGAATGAACAGGTAGAGAAACACTCCGTACAACTTGCGTCGAGTTACTCCCATTAACTTCAAGAAATCAGAGTACGTAACTATAATGGAAGTAACAAAAGTTACAGACGTAATTGTCACAAGTCCGTCTAACACACAGGAAACTACAACAGGGGAACAAACGCCAATGCCATCAAATACTATGGCTGAAACGCGAGCGTCACCCGCAAGCATCAGCCAAGACACTACCACCCAGGGATTAAATATTCCGAAAATTCAGTCAAACAGGTTTGCATTTATGCAACAAATTATGGACCAAACCAAGTAAAGAAATCGTAATTTAGTGGTACAATTCACTGACTTCACTGATAAGTTTGAACGCAGTCAAGAAGGGTTGCAACAACAGATAGCCCTACTCACCGACAGAGTAGACAGGCACCTTACTGAGGTACAGCAGGAAGTATATGCTTATATGGTATACATGAAGAGGTAAACCACACTAGGGAAGACGTTGTAGATAATACCGCACACATTAGCGCAATTAAACGAGTTCAGACCCTAGAAAAAGCGTCCTGTACAGGACATAGACACTGACTACCTCGACGATCTGGTAGGAGGACAGATCGACTCTTTCAACCATCATCTCGAGGATAGGTTAAGTCAAGTGGAAAAAGCAAACCACATAGCGATAGGCAAAATAAACACTCAATTTTCAGAAGTCGGAGATAAAATAGACCGACTCCACCAGGTCGTTGACTCGCTAAGTAACCAGCAAATAGCGCCACAGGCTGCAGGAAATGCTCATCAACACACCGGTGAGCCCACCACGTCTACTTTAAGTTCGCCCATACAGACTGCTGAAATACAGAATATTGGCACACAACTACCCGCCAACACACCTATCTCCACCACGATGCACCACCCCTCCAAATTGTGGGCCGAACAACTGCCTAAATTTGATGCCAAGTCTGGGTAACAATCCCTTTAATTTACTGTTGCGGTTAATACGCCAGGCTAACTCATTCGGTTTGACAGACAGCAATATGCTTAGATGTCTAAACCTGTCACTCCAATCGACCGCCTACTATTGGTGGGAAGTGTTGAAAACATATATCAATAAATGCGCCGAATTCCGCAAGAAATTCCTGGATCAGTACTGGAACAAAAAGATCCAAGGAAACTTAAACGCGCAGCTGCACGCGGAACGTTCCGTGTCTGGAAGGGGGAAAAGCCTGGAGACGCACCTGTCTAAAATGTGCGAAAAGTCGCTAAAATATGACACCGGAAATTACAGATTAATAATTTATAGCGATGGTTTTACATCAGCTGCTATACATATTCCAAGCTCATTGGTCCGGAAGAACAAATCACGACCTCATATCGTTTAAGGAAGGCATACTGGCGTATGACTATATAGGGGAAGTTACAGAGGTCGAGCGCAAACCAGGATGGCGACAGGCAAAAACAGTTTGACAAGCCTTCGCCGTTATATCCAAGCCAACATTATAATTTCAGACAACAGACTCCCAGGCCGTATCAGGGACCACGGATTAATAATTTGCAATGGCAACATTCATCACCCTATCACATTCCAGGCCAAAAGCTATTTCCACGCAGACAGCGCACCTACAGAGGAAGGAAGTACTACTCGCACAGACGAAATGCGTGAGGAAGAGGATATCGCGGTGATAGAAACTCGCCTGATGAAGACGATGGACGAAGGTCGGAAGGGAGAAGAGGAACCAGGGGAGAAGTAAGTAGAGATCACCGTTGTTCAACTCTATCTCCTACACACGGAAGTTACCAAACAGGCAGTCCTATAAATAATAATGACAGAGTTATGCGTCAGTCTGGTCCTACGGTAGCTGCAAGTTCAGGAAGTAATGCAAAATCGCAGAGTATCAGGCAAGACCATCCGCAAAGTGTGCAAGGAAGCATACGGAATGGCTATGTTATTCAGCCTAGGCAAGGCTACTTCGCAGGACAAGAACCTTTAGATCCTAGAGTACCCGTGTTCTTTCCTGCACCACCTGAAAGTAATTGGCAAAATCAGACATTTAACTTTCCTGCCAGTCACAACAGCAAGAAGTTAAGGGTTAGTGATAATGGGACTCGATCAATCACGTGTAGTACCGTTAATACTACCACGGAGTCTGACAATCAACCAACTCAAATAAATTAAGTTATGAATTAATTAAATTAACTAGTTGAGGTAATAGTGAGCACTACAACACTCGACCATACTGATCGCGAATTTTTTATTGCAAGAATCGATAGAAGAGATAGTAAATAATCAAGAAATATTATGTCCGGAACTGTTACTTGACATTTGTGGAATTAAAGTTCCGCGTTTGTTAGACAGCGGGGCGGAAATGAGCTGTGTTTCCAAGAGCATGGTCAATCGCATTCGAGCTACAGGATACAAGTTACCCTCTTTACAGGTACCACTTTTAAAAATAATTGGTGCAACATCAACAGCAAGCCCAGTTGTAAATCAGCAAATCCTCCTTAATGTACAGGGCTTGGGATAACCGAAATAAGTGCTAGCATTGGTTATTAAGGACTTAACCATATCCATGATTTTGGGTGTTAAACTTCTTACAAACTATAACATTAAGTTGGAGTTTGGTGGCTGAATGGTCATGATTCCGGATGGCATAACTGATGCAATAACCTCGTCAACCAGGTAATTTTCTCAGTAAAACCCAGACAAATTTTTTTTTTCGGGCAGATATCCAAGTAAAACCAGGACAACCGTTTCGCTCAAAACCATATCTGATCATTGCCAAGTATATGTAAGCGAGACAGAAGAATATCTAAAGTTAATGTTGTCTTAGAAAATTGTCAGACACTAATCAAGTCCATATTGCAGCCACATGGTACACAGAAAGGACGGCTCCATAAGTCTATGTTTGAGCGCTACAAAATTGAATGTAATTGCAGTTAAGTCCAGGAAAAGTCCACGTCCTACTGAGGAGTTGCTACGACTGTACCAAGGGGTAAAATTTATGACCAACATCGATCTGATTCATGGGTACTGGCAGGTACCGTTATCCGATACTTTACAACCGTATACCGGATTTTTATTCCGAAGGCAACAGTTTGTTGGTAATGTCCTATCATTCGGGTTATGCAATGCAGTAGGACAGTTTGCGTGTTGTATGAGCGTAACACTCGGTGATGTGAATAATGTCCTCATAAACCTTAACAAATCACTATTCTGTCGATATGAAGTGCCTTTCTTAGGACACGTCCTAACCCCTGTTGGTATCCGAACTGCGCCAGACAAACTGGTAGCAATCACTCACTTTCCCACACCGAAAAATGTGAAATAGCTTCGAGCTTTCATGGGAATTGCTGGTTTTTACCGTACTATTCGAACAACATGGCTGAGACTTGTCTACCACTCTCCGAGCTACTACGGAATGATGTTCCATGGGAGTGGGCCGAAGAAAGACAAAAGGCCTTCGAATCAGTTAAAGAATTATTCTTGAAGGAACATGTTATCCACCATCTTGTACAGGGAGCCAATTAATGTATTGGAAACCAAGCTTTCCCAGATCGGTGAAGATGGTGTGGAGCGCACAGAGGCTATGGCCAGCCACACTATTAATAAGGCTGAAAATAATAACTCCGTTATATGAAAGGAGATGCTCAGCGTAGTTTCGTCGCTACAGCACTTTCGCAACTTACTGCTTGGAGAGAAGATAATTTTATACACAGACCGCAAGGTACTTTTCAGCCCTAAGACCGGAAGAGTTTTTAGTATTCACCTAACCCGCTGGCGGATATTGGTGCAAGAGTTCGATGTGGAGTTCCGCCACATTAAGGGAACTGACAACCTTGCCGCTGACTACCTGAGTCAAAACCCATACAGAACACCGCAGGGTAAAGATAACTTACAGCATGAATTCACAGTAGCTCGTTTGATACGACGAAGATCGTCGAATACGAACTGGCAGAGTACGCTAAGTAATTTGAAACATGACCAAGAGAATAATCCAGCTTTTAACGAGATTTTAAAAACACTACAAGAACTTCCACCGGAGCATCATCTGAGAAATATATTCTGTGTAATGAAAGAAGGGATTTTGTTCAGACGAGTAAACCCCAAAACCCCAGTTGAAAGTGAATGGAAAATCATGATACCAGAGCAGCTACAAGTACAGCTAGTAATATATACTCACAATATGTTGGGTCATATTGGAAGTAAGAAAACGTATGAAGCTATACGTAGTGAATTATACTAGAAACGAATGCAACAACTTGTTAAAAGTTCCGTCTGATCATGTGATCTGTGTGAACATTGTAAGCACCCCCAGGAGAATTAATGGGTGTCTTACAAGCTATTCTACCTAGCAGGCCACTAGAGGTTGTATCCGTCGATTTATATGGACCGCTACCAAGGTCAAAAGCAGGTATATGCTATATGTTCATTTTAATGGATATATTTTCCAAGTTTACAAAACTGTATGCCATTGTACAGGCAAATGCTCGCACAGAACGGAATAAATTGAAGCTGTTCATAGAAGAAGTCGGTGTACCCACTTGTGTACTTTCCGACAAGGGAACTCAATTTACCAGACACGTCTGGCAAGAGGGGACAAGGAATATGTAAACAATACCCACTACGATGGCTTCTAGACACCCGCAGGGCAATTCTGTCGAAAGGCGAATGCGAATGCTAGGAACCCTGCTAAGAATTTTCTGTCATGATACGCAGCAGAATTGGCTTGATAAACTCAAGTTGGTTGAGTCTGTAATGAACAATACCGTTCATGAGTCCACCACATTAGCCCCTGGGAGGTATTAACGGAACGGCGATCCGAGGCGTTTGATCCCAGTAAACTGCATATAGAATATATTACCAATATCGTGAAGAATAGTCTGTTTATGACAGCATAATGGCGACGCAAACATAAGAAGCTATCAAGAATCCAGAGTTTCCTACCTGGACAGTTAGTACTGACAGGGGCGACGAAAGTGAGTAAGCTTTGGGATTATATTACAAAGAAATTACTGCCTATTGTTTCTAATGTCACGAAATTAATTCCTATGAGCTTAAACACCTGACCACAGGAGAAGTCGTAAGGAAATTCAATTGCATGGCGTTACGAGCTTATAAGAGACCACTGAAAGCAGTGTAAATATGTTTGATTTGTGCAAGTATTAGCCTATAAGACATGTCTATGAACGATGTGCTTTGAGAAGCCGAGATCCGCATGGTCAAATATGTGTTATTTAGGGATTTAGGAATTTTAAAGTAGAGTGTGAGCACTGACAAGTTAAGCGAAGGAAGTACCGCAACCCAGTGACTATGCATTATGGAAGAATTATATAAGCCCCAGATAATGTTGACACAAGCCGACCAGAGCTTTGAAGAGTTTTTTTACTACTACGTCGGAAGAAAATAACTTGCACAAAGCAAACGGAGACGCGCTGAAGGAAGTGTAATAATTTTAGCAAGTGTCCTAAGCAAATAAGGAATAACACATACGTCCTAGCTTGATATAATGTGACAGAATTAGTCTTATATAAACAATGTTTAATGCCTGCCTCACATCATTGTAAAACCTAAGTTTGGTACTTACATACATCCGTGTCCACTCGAACAGAGAAATAAAGGGACATTGTAATTTTATTAATGAGGGAGTTGTGATTTTATTTTGGATATTTCCTTTGAAAGGAATCATCGCTGCTGTATTTGTTTTGATCATCTCGAGAATTTCCAGTTTTGACAGGGCTGATTATTTGTATTGGTAAGTATAGCAAGAGGTGTGCTATCCCATTGTATCCATTGGTGATATATCTTATGTTGTAAATATGTGTACATATGTTGATTTGTTGTGAAAGATTATATTCTGTGTCGTCGTTATTTATCCCGCTACGTTGTATAGTTGATTTGAGGTCTAGCCATGTGTTATCTTGATGTATCTTGTTTTCACCTGGCTAGGTGAAAAGGATTTGGTTATAAGGTAAAATATAACTTATATTTCATATAAATATGTAATATAGTGGGTAGGGAGCTGTGAAGAACACACACAATGCCTACAAGTTGCGATAGCCAATATGAGATATAATCATATTATATTCAAATAGATATGTGCTGTATATGGTGTAGAATTTGCATACGCAACAATGGGACAACACATATAACACTTGAGTGACCTAATTTTATTTACAGTTTGATACAGCTCGATGTCCTTTAGCATCAGTACACAAGTGACGCCATCTTGACTTTTATGAATACGTAAATTTCCAGCAGACATACGCCCACTGCAAAACCTGCGATAAGAGTAGTTTCTACCAGTGCTAGACTGTTTAGTGAGAGCACAATTTGTTTTTAAGTAATATTTGCTACAGAGAAGAGTTTAATTTATTTACTTTTGAAACAAGTATATTCAGACTCTGGCAAGTTATGTCACGTAACCGTCAAAGGGTTCAAGTTGGCTAGGCATGACCACTTTTAGCGTTGTTAGGATAGTGTATTGTCTTTATAGTTTTTCTCATATTTCCATCAGGATTTTAAATTATTTCTGATCTAAACAATCTCTACTGTAATGTCAAGTTAGCATATTTCTTACCCAGTGGTTCTAGAGGGTGTTAATGGTAATGAGCTTGTTCCCCTACCGGCCCAGGACTGCACCTGTCAATTATACAGAGGCAGCCTAGGTAAGATCACATCCTTTCCCACTGATTTATTGCAAGTCAGCTGTGCACCCTGGTCACTCAAGTGTTATATGTGTTGTCCCATTTTTGCGTGTATAAACTACTAGCTATCCCAACGAAGAGGTCTTGTGTGTATTCTTCACAGCACCCTACACGCTGTTTCATATTGATACCCTTACGTGGAGCGAAAATTAAATGCAAAGTCTACACCATACACAGAAATAACTTCACATTATTTCATTATATATGCCAAATACTATGTACTTATGAGTATGCAAATTTCAATCTCAGTTAATGTTTTTAATGATTTGCATATTTTTGTGATATAAGAATATGTAAATATTAATTTTCAGTTTTATTTTTAATCCGCATAATTTATTTACAAGCTGTCTTCTTGCGTATGATAATGTTTGTGTATTCGTATAAGTTATATGTGTTTCAGATTATGTGATTTTTATTTTATCTGTCACGTGGCCTTAAGTCTGGTTAACCGTTGACGGTTACCATGACAACGAGATGACGTGGTCATCCTCCATGGGATTGCCATGCCTTCATTGGCCGAACGTCGTAGCTTCACCTTAAGAGTTAGTCTAGGGTTGCTTCATATTGGTTCTATTGATAGGAGGGCTGAGACTCGTCGCAGGCCCGGTAGGATTTTTAATTTATTTAGGGAGCTTGTCGAGTTCAAGTGTTGTTATAGCAGAGAGCCTGCCGACGAAGACGGTATTTCTGTAGGGAAATAAGAAGATTCGTCTGCTCGCGCTTCAAACGCGGATTATGTTAGCTAGTTCGCCACCCGCGAGTGTGACGTGGTGTACAGGATAAACTTAAATTACGAGTGCCAAGACTCAGCCTAAACATAGGGAAGACGTTGAACTCGATACCAGGACCCTACACAGTGTAAATCGTCCAAACAGCGGCAAAGATATGACATTGTTTGTGAGTCGAACGTAACATTTTTCTACAGTTGGAAATATTTATCCCGATGGCCGAAGATTAATTATTTTATATAAAGTAGCGCCAGCCAGTCCGCCATATTTGAATGTCACCGCAGTTACTTATTACTATACACTCACAATCCCCGTACATTTTCAAGGTAACTCGTGCTCTTAAATTATTGGTATGAGCTTTTCAAATAATTATAATCACTAATCATGAAGAACACTTATTGGGAGAAATTACATATTTTATTGAGCGTCAATTACTTGTTTTAGCAATCTCAATTGCGGCCACGTGTTTAATGCAATCTAAGCTCTTGCATGTAAATGCATGTTGTATTTATGACCAAAGGTTAATGTATGCATGAATTATCCTGATTATTTCAAGCTGTTTAAATATTTTTGCTTTCAAGGATGTTGTTTACACCTGTCTCAAATATTATGTGCGTATTGTAATATGGACATTATTATTTCCTTATCAGTTATCTGAAGTGTTGTCTAGTATTTCACAATATTTAAATAAATTTTAATTAGCGATCCTTTTAATGAGAGTGTTTTTACCAGTAGTAAAATAGTTGGAGTTTTCTATTGGTAAATTAAAGAGATTAAATGGTAATATGTGTGTTAACTACTATTGCATATGTTTTTACACTCTCTCATGGTAAGGACAATAAGGGAGAGAGCAACAGTGGAGTATGATTCTGAATGCAGAGACCCTGTCTTCATGGTAAATCCTAAAGGGAGTTGTAAGTGTTGCTATTCAAATCACATTGGCTTAAATACCTACGCACACTATAGTTTACATACCACATATAGCTCACACCACATCACATTACATTACATAAATTAAATTGGCGCCCTTACGCGGGGTCTGCTGTCGCACTATTGTTGCTAATATCTCGCCTACATTACGTCACACTTTACAATCGTAATTTTTTATTGGTGGGGTTATTCTACAAAATGGCAGAGAAATATGTCTGTACATAGACGAATTTGATGGTTGTGATAGGTACAACCAGCATACAAAGTAAGGTAGGAATTTGTTTCGTTTACTAAAATATACTAGCGTCAAATATTTATATAGCCACCATTTTGAAAATATGTTTCTGATCTACCTAAATCATACCAGTTTACACCACTTGCTGGAGTACTATTTATTTGCCAAATTTGAAAGGAATCTGTTAATTGTTTCCCGAGATATGACCAAAAGAACTTTATAAACTTACATGGCGCTATCTTACAAAAATTGAAAGAAGGGGACACACACACACGCACAGACACAAATAATACACACACATTCGTATACACACAGACAGGAAAGTGATCTCATAAGTCTTCCTATCTTCGGGAAAGTAGGCTAAATAGAGGTATGAGAAGTGAAAATAAAGTAGCCGACGCTCCATTTATTTTACATCATCCCCAGGAGTAAAGATTACGGGAAACGTTGAGTAGAGTTGAGTGGAGAGATTTGGGCGGCTCTAAACAACAACGTCTTTATGACCGATGTGGTTGAAATGAAAAGAGAATGGATCAGCGCCGGAATGGAAGAGCGGGGGAAACGAGAGATCCCCAAGAAAACCCATCGATCAACGACATCGTGCGGCAAGATTCTTACTTGTGAAAATCCAGGAGTGACCAAGCCGGGGATTGAACCCAGTTCGCCTTGGTGGGAGGCGAGCAGTCTAACCATTCAGCCATCGCGGCTTCCCTATGAAGTAGAGACATTCAGGGAAACAGCACGTAGTTGCACGTGATTTCTTTCACGACAACCTCATTTTATCTGAAGTTCTGTGAAAGCACTCGACTCGGGAAAGGCGCAGCGGAGTGATAATCTCGCCGGCAGGTGGACCATAACCCTATCCTCGGCAAGGTGCCGGACAGCACTGCAAGTTCAGCTGTCCCTCATACCCGCATTCGCGCAGGAGATCGTCCGGAGGCGGGTTATCTCTTGGGGTCAGCTCCGTGACCTCGCGCCCACTGTTCTTCCCAACGACCGCCGCCAGCTGGTTCGTAAAGGCGCTTCCATCGCCCTTATGTGTGACTTCCTCGCAAGCTGGATGTAGGTACCCGCCACTTCGCGCGTTCGTTTGACGGAGGGTGCAGCAGCTGACAGAATGGCATATGTATGTCAGGCAACCAAACTCACCTTCATTTGAGGTGAGCTGAGTTGAGTTGAAACATTTGGGCGGCTCTAAACAAGGGATCTTGAGAGCCGATGACGATGAAATGATGTGAGAATGGAGCAGCGCCGGAATGCGTGGTCGGGGAAACGGGAGATCCCCGAGAAAACCCGCCGACCAGTGGCATCGTCCAGCACGATCCCCACTTGCGAAAATCCGTAGATACCCGGCCGGGGATTGAACAATGTTCGCCTTGGTGGGAGGCGAGCAGTCTAACTGCTCAGCCATAGCGGCCCCCCACCTTCATTTGACCAAAAGTCAACTGTCCACTGTGGTATGAAAACGGAGGTTGGTTTCACAGAAGTGAATTTTAGACAAAGGCTCATAATTTGAGCCCAGACACAGATTTTTAATAATTATTTGTATGTATATTTCTTGAGTAAAGTTTCATTTTTTCAAATGGAAAAATGCCTATTCATATGAAAAAAAAAAACTAGAGGAAATTAGATTGTCAATGGTGTGTTTTGCAGGTTTATAATGCAAGTTGTTTACGTGATATCGTAATATGACAATGTTAAATGCCTACATTTGTCTGATCCATTTAACTGCTTAGTTACTAGGATATATGTTCTTATCTGTTTTAATGTATGTGGTTTTTCTTCTGAATGTGCAAGAAAATACATGTTACTGTGGCCGGCAGGTATCTGAGCGTCGCAACGCGAGAGAAGCGGTGTAGCGGGGCCGCGGGAAGAAGGGACAGCATGAGGTTCGGAAAGGGGAAAGGGGACACACTGCAAGACTATGGAGCTCACGCGCACAGATACCTCCCGGCCACAGTATGTATTCTGCATTTATGTGATTTTACCGTACCACGTATCAACACTCACTTAAGAAATACAAAAACGAATTAAAAAATTCTGTGGATTCTGAAGAAGAAGGGAGATAACTGTACTTTACAGATTGTGTTCGAAATGAAGATCACCAGCTACAATACAAGCTTCCCGTCTGTCACATGTAGTATTTCAGCAGAAATTTCAAAACAGGCAGCTGTAATAAGTTGTTCATATCTTCTGGCGTAGTCGGTATGTCCTTGTAGGCAGTGTATTTTAGCGTTTCCCATAGACAGAAATCTAAAGGGCTAAGGTCTGTGGCAGGCCAGCGTACTTGTTCCCTTCGTCCAATGCAACGATTTTGAAACAATCGGTGAAGACAGGCTGTAGTGCGTCTTTCAAAATGCGCTTGGCAACCATCGTGCTTATACCACAGGATCCACATAGTCTACAGTGGTAGGTCTTCTAACATCTGTGGAAGTCTTTGTGTTAAGAAGTTGACATACTTTTTTGAATCCAGTGCTCCTTGTATGAAAAAAGGGCCTATTACACACCACACATTTACACTCCATTGACGCTGAAGTTCCAGTTGACGAAGCCAATGGGGATTGTTTACTGACCAATAGTGCATGTTTTTTGAGATTTACTTGGCCATAATTAGTAATTGTTGCTTCATCACTAAACAAGATACATGACAAATTTGATGTATCATGTCTTAATGCCCAAGTACAAAATCGTTTCCATGTAGCTCGCGATGGAGAGAGAGACATGATACGGATGCAACATATGACAGTACAAAATGCGTAGTACACTTGCCTGACTCATGCCATTCCCTCTTGCGAGTGCACGGGAGTTAACTTGTGGATTTACAGCGACATTTATTCCACTCTCTTCTCCGGTCACTCCTTTGTTTCTGTTACACTTTCGCGGTGTCACACTTCCAGTTTCCCGTAACTGGTTAAAGAGGTTCACAAATAATTGTCGAGATGGTTGACGTCTATTGGGATATCGTTCAGCATTCTTCCTACATTCGCCATACACCACGAGCTTTAGTAAATTACATCTCCCAGTGCGTTATGCGTCTACGTAGTATGAATTGATCACATCGGACTGACAAGCAGGTACTAATGCAATCAGTGTAAAGGAAACAGAATCTACACAAACATACGAACATCGTAGCCTAGTAACTAAGTAATTGAATGGAGCAGGCAAAAGTAGGTATTTAAAATTGTCATTACTAATCATATAGAGCGTACACTATTTGCACTACAATCCTGCAAAACACACCATTGATATTCCTCTGGTTTTATTCTCTTGATGCGAATAGGGTTTGCTCCATTTGAAAAAATATATAACTTTGTTCAAGAAATACACACAAAATATTTTTCAAAATCAGTGAAAGTTTTAGGTGATTCACTCTGTATATCGGGCACATATAAAAAGGTAAATTATTTACGACAGCAATGCATTTCCAAGAATATAAAACCACTGAATACTTTACATTATAAAATACACTCATCTCTTCATAATTACCAACTAACTAAAACCATTTCCCATATTCGCTCGTAGATTACACATTTTCCAAGTAGGTCTATAGATGTAACACTCATCACAAGGCACCAAATCTATAATCTTACTTACAGGCAACTAAAAGACAGGTCAGCTGGCCAACACATCGCCTGGCAGACATGCTGCTGTTGTACAAACCAATTAGCTGACATTCAGGTGTTCGACTGGAAGGTGAGACACAGGCAGCTCTCCGACACATCATCTGACGCACGTGAATTTGTTAGACAGGTTAGCTAGCCAACATTCAGCTGTTCTACGGGCAGTTGACAGATATATGCCTGACGGTCGTGCTAGAATTCCATATTTCTATACTTTATTAGCGTCGGCTCTCAGAAAAATAATGGAACAAAACAGGACTGAGAGAGAGAGAGAGAGCGGCTGTTAACACCGAGGTTTTTTGAGTCGATAAGGGTTAATTGAAGTGCGTATAGAGCAGCGCCGGAATGAAAGGTGGGGGAAACGAGAGAACCTCGAGAAAACCCGCCGACTAGTGGCTTCGTCTGGCACGATTCCCACATGCGAAAATCGAGAGCGACCCCGTTGGGAATCGAACACGGTTCGTATAGGTGAGAGGCGAGAAGTCTGAAACCTATACCACTGCGACCCCAAGAGGATTGGGAATTTGCTGTCTGGTAACAATCTAACGTGCAAGATGGGGAGACGCAGCGCTGAATGGACATATTTAAACTGCTTTCTGATGAAAACTGTGACTTGTTTTAGCCCTGAAGGGGGAAGTTGCTGGGCATGGATCTTGAAGTGCCTCGGATATGTTGAAAGACGATACCAACTCTAGTTGCGAAACAAGAAGGAAATATTAATGTGTCGAATTCCGTTTTTAGCCAGACACGCGGCGTCTAATTACACTAAGAGGGAGCGACAATGGTCTGCAATGGTGAATAAATCAGGAGCACCCCGAGAAAAGTTGTCGATAATTCCTTCCGAAATCTAATCATGCAGAAAATAAAAAAATATTTGGAACACATCCTAATCATTTCCAAATCTCTTGCCACAGTGCTACCCATGCATGTACTTCAGAAACGAATTTGCCATTTTGAACACTGTTCCTTCGTCCAACGTTTGGAGAATTTCAGACAGTGGCAGATTAATGTAAGGGGTAAATGGGCTGAAACGCACCCAACAATAAATTATGGACACCTGGGTCAGTTTATCAGTTTTCGCTGTCAGCGAAGCTTCAGTGTTTTGCAAGGGAAACAATGCTTGGCGATGCCTTTACACAGCTTCTAGTTTTCCTGGTCAACAGACTGCTTGAGGCAGTAGGCTTTGATTAGGGACACCTGCTTTTCACCAAAACAGTCCATGAGTAGTTATGATCCAAAAAAAAAATTTAGTTCAGATTTACTTTCTTACTGCGATGATTTTAACTGTTAAGCGTCTTTGATATCTGCCTGTGAATCACGGACATTTATTGCTGGAGTAAAATAATTCTGATTGGCCCAGACAAGTAATAAAATGCTTTCTTAGTCGGATACATGGTCAGCATAATCATAAGTAAACATCAGGTGCTTAACCAGGACATTGAATTCTAATAATCGCGTATTTTTCCCCGTAAAGAAACACTATTTTTTTAGGTATGACACAATTTCCTTCTAGTAGTGTGAAAGAAACGAGGAAACTAACTATGCAGCAAAATGAGCTCGGACTCAGCAACACACATTCATTGGATATGCCTGGCAGAAACACAAAGGCGACAAAATATCTCTTGCTCAATGTGTACCGTTGGTATCAAATACTGTATCCTCAGCATCGTATCTGATCTTCGTCTCTACCCTGAACCCCAGACTTATGAAACTTGTTCACACTTATTTTACACTTTCTTTCGTTTTTTTATCCACGATGTTTGACTGCAGCCACTATCCCTACGAGTGGAAAACGTGGGGATTAGATGATTTGATTAAGTGTTATATGTTTTGCCACCTTCCCTACTGGTCCTGCGCATGAAAGCCAATCAAGAATAGTTCAAGGAGGACCTAAGCTCCTCCATAGTAACATTCGTTGAGTATTTCGCTGTAATTATTAATCATTGTAACCTGAAATAAAGTGTTATCTTAAGAACCCTGCAATAACATTTTTACTTTACGCCTTATTTCACTATGGTTACAGGAATAGAAGGTGGACGAATACGGAAATATAAATAAACTGCGTGTTGAAATAATTCATGCATGTTCAGTGTTCACAATTGTGAAGGTAATATTTAGCATGTACTGTAAACTGCAAGAGAATATTCACTATAGATAACAAATTCGTGAATCATGCTTCTTCTCTGGGACATGCCTGATCAATATCTATATCGCCGAATACAAAGAGTGGAGTTTATTAGTTGTGATAATGAAATCAATACTACGTCAGTTTGAGGACTGAATGTGCTAAAAAAATATCATACTTCCTGCACCTGAAAACACAAATGAGTTTTGGTTGTAAGGGGGATAAAGGTGCAGAAAGTAATTAATTTTCCAAAATCAGGATTATGGAATGGTTTCATTACAAATCTTATGGATAAGAAGTTTATAAAGTTTTCGATGCAACCAACCCTTATGCTAGAATTTGTAGATGGCATTTTAGGTTAGAGCGATAAGGCCTCTGACGTTATACAAGGATAAATTCCAGCTTATCGATTTTTAATTGCTAGACTTGTGAAGAAATTAGCTCTGGATTGAATAGATGTATGCCTGTTTGCCTAGGGGCATCGTACGGTGGAATAGGCTGTTAAAGAAATTAATTTTTATGTTTTATCATATAGGCTCTTCACAGTAAAATGAGCACTTTTGAAAGCCCTGCTTAAGCTCTACTTGTATGTATGGTGTGTATTACTCCGCTTTATGTAAAATTAGCATTCCCAGGGGCCTCATAATTTTATTCATGCTTCAGTAAGGTGTAATTGTGGAATTATAAGAAAAGAAAATATGTTACAAATCTGGTCATTTTTACACTTCGATGCGTTAAAACAGAAAGCGAAATAAGTTCTCACAAATGGTTACCTAACACAGTTTATTCTACGTTGAGTTATGGAACTATTTTCCATCTATCATTACCAACTTCACTGGGCGCATGCCACTCAGTGCGCCCGTTAAAATATATGCAGGCAGGGGCAATAGCTTTTTCCTAAGGATGATTTCAAAAGTGCTCACTTCATCGTGAACAGGCTTTAGAGATGTTATATTAGTAGAACCACTTTTGGCTTGTTTCCTATCTTGTTCGATAAATATGAACACCCCTCGTACTTGGCGGCAGTGCACCCTAAAGCGAAACGTTACGTGTAGCCGTATGCTTCAAACCCAGCTTACTGTGTGAGTCCAAAATTTCTAACCAAGACCGCATTCTGGAGAACACGGGTAGAGTGATTATGCCAGCTCCGCAGTTACCATTTCTGTGTCCCAAAAATGAACTCTCTTTACTCCTACACAATTGTAAAATAAACACGGTTGTTTAAAAGATTCTTGCAGAGGGGTGAATGATTAAATGTTAAATATTTTTTGAATATACGTCATTGCTTCACTATGTAATCAAGCTACGAGAAATATTTATTTCTGAAACATCAGGATTTTAACTTACTTTCAGTGAGTTTGAAATACATAACTCTATAATTTGAGATATCAAGCTGATTATTTAAATTTATTACCTGTATAGTGTCGGTGAACCCAGGATATTAATTTGTACAAGACTAAATATTATTTTTATATTTTATGATTATTATGTTGCTTAATAATAACTAGTTGGTAAGGGCTTTTTGCTCCATCAGTTGATCAATATATAAAGGTTATGACGGCCAGAATTTGGTTAATTGATGGTTGATTGAAAACAGGCAACGAAACAGTCCGTCAAGTTGTTCCCTTTTATTTCCAAATGCGTTACCTCCTCGAGTGCTAAACATATTACATCATTATAACTTAAATTTTAAAATCTATATTCTTTATTAGAATATCTGCTAGAGATTTAAGATAAATTACTTCATTGTCCTTAAAAACACGGCACTTCAGTAAACCACTTTATACAGAATGTTTACTAAGCGTGCAAAAATGAAACTGGGAATTGGGCCTCATCACGGAACTTTTTGGGATTGGTAACGTGTGGCCCACGAGGTCAACTAAAGGAAATATGGGCGTAAACGTGTGGACACCCATGTCGTATGTGAGGTTCACCTATCGTCCGCAAGGTGGCTCTGTCGCCCCTACATTAACACAGTACGTGCGTGTATCAACGACAGACGCAAAATTCATGGGTAGACACCCGAAAATTTCGCGGATTCATTTCGCAACAAGCTAGATTCCGCTATTCTTTGTGTATTAGAGCCTCAGTTAATTGTTCATTGGCTGATGCTCCAATTTTACCCCAAACCAAGTATTACGGTATTCAGTAATGTTTTTCTTGCTGGTTAGTTATTGTCTCCAATATGTCCAACCGGCGATCCAATTGAAAATAAAGGCAAATGCACATGTATTTGGAGTCCATCTTGTCCTAAAATGAATTCGTGAAATTTCCGGTTCTCTACTCGCGGGTAGAGACATGCAAAGTTAGCCTTATTATTCAGCAACACGCTAGGCTTCACTGCGCTATACTTACTTGAGCATAATTCTGGTTTTCATTGGCTAATGACAACTATACAGCGTCACGAAATGAACCGATGAACCTTTACTACTGGCTAAGAGTGTCCCTGGGATGTGCAATATAAGTTGTCGTCCAATGGGAAATGTAAAAAGATCATATAATATCTTGGAGTTTTATCTGCGCCCACAAAATAAAAGGAATTTTGCAGGTCCTACTCACGGGTTATTTGGATGGATGGGGCATAATCTCATACGCCGTTGTCATACTTTCGTTGAAATTGGTGGCCGTCACTTCGAGCTCACTCTTGTGAGCCACAAACAGATACGTTAACACCGGTGCGTCAATTGAGGATTGGAGTACAGTATTACCTGTGTACAGTGTAGACACGCAATCCACGTATCCAGTACGGACACCCATATTCGTGTTGGAAATATTTGAGTCCATATCTTCTTCCGCTGGCTTCGCGGGCTACGCGTTCCCAATCTCAAAACTTACCGCGGTATGGCCACTATTCACAGTTTCGTTTCCACACGCTTTTATCAAAATATGCCTTATGAACATCTAACATTATAGTCTAGCAATTATAGGTAAGTACAACATATGTCAGTTGTTGCAGGCGTGTTTTTTTTTCGAATTGTATTTGACTCGAAAAACATGTTTCTTCATAGTCAGAAGTATGCTCTCTTATTTGTATGTAATAAAGTAGATAATTCATTTTTTTACAAGTGGTTTGTTTTATGAGAGTAGCAGTTTTTTGTAACTCCTGCTAGGTAATTTTCTTTATAATTTACTTGTATAGTTTTCCTGATTTTTGTTTTTAATTCAGGGCACATTTATTACTTGTGCAAATTTCTTCTATAGTTTAAAGGCATTTTTCCTAAAAAATATTTTCGCTTTACATATAGACGGAAAGGAAAATTTGTTCCGATTTTTTTTTCGATGTAATTTAATTTGTTTCTCACTAATAAAACATTTACTGTCGCATGATAAAGTATGCACAAAGTAAGCACGACGTAATTATAAAATATCAGAAGGAAGCCTTGTCAACTAAGCAGGCTCGTTAAAGGAGCCAGAGACAAGGATTAATCTAACCTTAGAGCTCAATTTGTGGCAAAATAACTAAAAATATCTAAGTTTATGTAGTTAGTTGTGATGCATTATTCTCAAGTCCAGTGGCGCTTTTTGTAATTTATGTAAACTAAATTAATTATGTTTGTAAACCGTTATAGGCATGTTAACTTCATTTACAGCGCTACTTTGTACAATCAATAATTACTTATGTTATATTTTATAGTTAATACATTTTATTCTATAAACTAACCTCGATGTATGAGTTGCCAGGGAGTTGTTGATTGGGAATATTACAGCAGCGGCTTTTCATAAAATTGAAACTAATTCTTATTTTAATCTTATGTTTGATTTTGCACACATAGAATGTGTAATATGATTTATCACTTTCGGATACTGGCTTCAACCGACATTCCTACCACTCAGTTGGTAAGTCAGTTTATTATGCTGATCAAAACAGGAGTTCTTTCGTGGTCCGAGTCAATTTTTTACCCCAGTGGTCCTGAATGTTAGTGCTCAAGACTGATAATAGACGAGGACTAATCATTGTTTAATCGCATATCTGTGCGATCTTAAGAGCTACATATTAAATTATATATATATATAAATACATAAAGATGATTATTTAAAACGTACAGACGGATCTACGAATTTCGGTTCCCGTACAGCCGGCGCCCGAAGCGGGGCAAGAGAGAGAGAGAGAGAGAGAGAGAGAGAGAGAGAGAGAGAGAGAGAGAAGCATGAATTATAAGATTTCAAAGTCACGAAGGAATTCCAATATCGCTTGCTTGCCATCAATATAATTATGTCGGACAACCAAGAGCTATAGCATTCATTAAGTTATGAAGGTACAAGTGAATTAGCCGGTAATGTTAATAACGCCGAGCATGAAATCAGAGATAGAAACTGGGTGGTGACTGAAATATTTCCCATATGAGAGGGCGATGTTGTGAATGCTGAAGTGGTCAGAAAAGCATCTGTTGATCAGGCTCATATACCCCCACCACCATTTATTAATACACACAGCGCCGGTTATGCTAACCCGATACAGGCAGTTTTGGACATGCTACAACGCATGGAGTCCAGGTTTAAGACTGGACAAACGGCACTACAGTCCAGGTTTGAGACCGGACAAGCAGAATTACAATCCAGGTTTGAGACCGGACAAACAGAATTATAGTCCAGGTTTAAGACCGGATATGCAGAACTACAATCCAGGTTGGAGACAGGACAAAATGAATTTAAATCTGAATTGCAATCACAACTGGCAGTTTTTAAAACAAATGTCGTGTCTGAAGTGATAGCGGAAGTTAATCCTGGGATTAGTGGCATTTCAGACCGGCTTCTCGCTGCTACTAATGACTGTGTTGCTCGCAGTCAGGATGCAAGTTTCGTAATTAATGCTCTTAAAAATACTGTCGCGCATGTCAAATCGGAAGTTAATGAGTTAAAAGAAGCATTCACACAAATACAGTCACTAAACCAAATATGTGATGAATTAGAGAATGTAGGCTCTTCATTCAGGTTAGAACCTCCTATCGTTGGTAATGTTGTACCTGAGGATAGAAGTAAAATACAATCACCTCCAACTTCGCAATGTTGTTCGCACTCCAGTCATCCTCGAACGCTTATGGAGATGTCACCAGAATACCATGATCGCGATTTGGGAAATCCTATTTCGTTCGTACGAAGGTAGATAGTTACTTCACAATATGGAATGACAGCAGTGGTGAAAAATTACAATATTTGGATTTAGTACTTAAAGATAGTGTACAGTATTGGTGGGAAATGGAAAAGGATACAATCTCACCCTACGAATAGTTCAAACAGGTCTTTGAGAGACGTTTTCAGAATCGTGAAGTTCAAGGTCTCCTTAGAGCTCAAATATATAGTGATAAATTTTACCCAGGTAAAGGTAATTCCTTGGAAGCTCATCTGACTCAAATTTACGAGCGCATACGTCATTTAGACCCACCCATGGCAGACAAGGAGTTCCAAATGATGATACTGTTGCAGTTGCCTATGCGATATCAATTGAATTGGGCAGGTAGGACATTTACCTCACTTTCTCAGTTCAGGGACGAGTTATTGCAGTATGCTAAATTAGTGGAGATACAAAGGAGTGGCCATAGTGATTTTGAACGAGACCATCTAGCCCCCTCTGCTCTACAGTGTAATTATATCTACCTACCCCCGCAGTAAGCAAACTGTGAAGGATGCGGAAAAGTCTCATTCTCCTAGAGGCAGTGACACAGAACTATAATCTAATGAAGGCTCGGACGGCGACTAACAATACCATAGGCGTAGGAGGTGGAGACATAAAAGGAACAAACACCAGAGTAAGGATTCGCAGGAAAATTCCTCCGCAGGATGCAGAACTGTCTCGCAGTCTCCACCCAGGAGTAGATATGGTCACCAAACGGATGTTGATCACACACCTCTGCGAGATAAAGATTCAAGTAGGAAATCGGGACACGGTCGCAGTAAGCAGCGTGACACAGTAGCTGATAACTTCCATTCCGTCGGTAACCCAGTTGCGAATGATGAAGATGGAGAGGCCAAGTTCCATCCATCAGTAACTCCGTTTAGCCTTTGTCAGAAACACCGTATTAGCTCACGAGCAAATTATGACCACATTTGGTACAACTATAATGACCACATTTGAACTATAATGATCGCATTTGGTACAACTATAATGACCACATTTGGTACAACTATAATGACCACATTTGGTACAACTATGATGATCACATTTCATACAACTATAATGACCACATTTGGTACAACTATAATCTGAAAACAAACTAGTAAGAGTCAAGGAACTTAGCACTCACTCTTCGACCCGAAATTATTGGTTTGGAGTGCAGAAATGCGAGATTGCCCAACATAGTCGGCATGTTTGCACTATTAATCTGCACGAAGGAGAACATGAATTTCTGTTGGGAGAATTTGTGGAAGTTGAAGTCCCGTCTCGAGATACTTTTTGTCCAAAAGTAGAAGTGTTGGTGAGCGACTACTCCTGGTTAGCAAAGTGGTATGGAAGTGAGCTGTTTCTCTGAGGAATTCATTAAAGCCATTGAAAAGTCAGGTGTTCGGATGGCATTGATTCCCTTGCCTAGACTAACAATTGTCGCAGTAACCTCACGAGCTGGTTCAACCATTAACCTCCAAGCTCTAATGAACATAGGGAGGCTTGTTGACGAAAATAGCGCTATTTGTGTCATAGCAATGGACCTGATTACTCCTTCGATTCTTGATGTCGATGTTTTTATCGGATGTTCTACCGTTATTGATTCCAGTTGCAACATTGTTCTGGCCAGAGAAAATGCTCCTGTCCCTGAGCTCAAGCCAACAAAATGGAAGTGCAGTAATGTCATTGTTGTTACAATCCGAATGTCGTCTATAGAGAATGTCACTGGCATGTGCTGCCCAGCACAATACTTCGAAACATGACACAGATTCATTTTCGTAATTTAGTATTGCAAGCAGAAATAATTTCAGATGTTCATAGAGAATCCATAGCAAATTTGCTATTGCAACATCATTCTGTGTTTAGCGACAAACCAGGAAGATACAATAAGTACGAAGTAAAAATTACACTTACAACTGTCCTAACAGACAAAGGGACTGAGTTTACTTCTGAAGCTTGGTCGACTGGGTTGACTAAGATGGGCATCAACCCTACCAGCATATCTGTGAGACATCCTCAGTCGAATTTGAGTGAACGATTCATGCGTGAGCTAGCGCGCATGCTACATATTATTTATTACTCCAAACAACCAAGTTGAAGGAACTATTTGCCTGTAATTGAGTACTTGCATAATAACTTAATACCTGAATCAACAGGTCAAACGCATACTGAAATGTTGAAAGGCACAGTATCTAGGCTACCATTTCCCTGTTTGGCAGACAAGCCCTCGGATACTTCTAATCTAGATGTCGAACGAAATGGAGAGACACTATTAGAGGAAATTCGAGCACTGGCCAAGCAGCGATTAATTAAGGCGTCTGAAGATAGAAAACGAAATTACAAGTTAGTAAGGGACCATGGTTTGCGTCCGGGTGACTTAGTACTGGTTCGAGTCCATAATGTAAGTAACCAGGCTGAGTTCATAACAAAGAAGTTACTACCTGTATTCTCTGGGCCTTACAGAATTTCGAAGGTTATTTGAGAGAATTGCATGGAATTAGTAGGCGAATATAACGAGCATGTTATGTGTAGATTTTACGTGGATCAATTGAAGCGAATTTACAAGATTATTGGCCCTGAGCTACCTGCACCCTTAAGGCATTTGTCATAAAAGAAAACAGTGCAAGACTGGGTGTAGATTATGCAATCTGTTCGTTGTTTGCGGAGTCGAACGCAATCTAAGCACAGTTGAAAATTGACAGTTGAATTATTGCGTAGTTTCGATCTTCAGAAGTAGATACTGACATATTAATTTGTTATTATTTTATATAGTGTGAAGACACTTGGGGACTGTTGCTATGTTGGTATAAACATTTACTCGCGATATATATTGTGTTCAATGATGTTTACGTTCATCGCATGGCTGTTTATGTGAAGTCCCTACTGGGAATCTGCATTATCTCCACATTTGATGGCGTAACTACTGGAGGAGTGTGAAGATCGACACTTGAGGATCCGGTGGAAAAGGTTGCTGTTCCATGATGTCCAGCCCCAGTTCGGTCCATATGCCTGAGGTGTTGCCTGTCATAAAAATTGCTGGGATCCTGTTTTTGCATGAGCTGAGCAGCAAAGTGATGCTGCTAAGGATAACCTTTTAATTCTCAGGGAGTATAAAAAAAGTATTAGTCGATAGTTATAGTTGGTAATTGTTAGTTTATTCCTTGTATTTCTTAATTATAAATGACTATGGTATATCTACTGTATTTGTGAGTAGTTAATCAGTAAATTTTTGCAGTTGAATGTAAATTGCTTTAATTTTGAGCATAGTGTTTGAAGCGTTTAGTAGTTTTTAAAGAAATTGCACTAGTAATTGCACTATGTGATTGTTACTAAACACTAAATCATAATTAATTCTTTTATTTGTTATATTACTAGTGTACCTGTTTGTTTTTCTCATCTAACCCCTCACACTTTAGCTCAGCCATCCTTATTTTTCCACCTTCCATTTCTCCTTGGGATCTTCGACGGCGTAGGAGGAAGTGTGCATTGAGCAAGGAGGAAGAGACTGATCGTTCCTCCTTCATTGTTCACACTTATTTTAATTTTATTTCTTGTTTGCATTACTGTGTGTTGTTACTGTGGTCTGCCATTTGTATTTCAAGTGTTACCCTGTTGTTGTTTTGTTTGGATATTGTTTCTACCAAATTGTCAACTTTAAGCTGCCTAGTTCGAGAGTTGGGTGCTGTTACACGAGAAGTCTGCATTCCTTCGCTTCCCAGCGTGGAGAGACTGCTGTGATGCATCACTCTTGAGTCCAGTGGCCCTTTTTGAATTTTATGTAAACAAAATTAGTTATATTTGTAAGCCATTATAGGCAGGTTAACTTCATTTGCAGCCCTACTTAGTACAATCAATAATTATGTATATTATATTTTATAGTACATACATTTTTATTCTATGAATTAACCTCGATGTATGAGTTGCCAGGGAGTTGTTGATTGGGAATATTACAGCAGTATATTTTCATAAAACTGAAACTAATTTTTATTTTATTGTTATAGTTGAATTTAGATAGATGGAATGTGTAATATGATTAATCATTTACAAATACTGCCTTAAACCGACATTCCTACAACTCAGTTGGTAAGTCTATTTATTATACTGATCAAAACAGGAGTTCTTTCGTGGTCTGAGTCAATTTTTTACCCCAGTGGTCCTAAATGTTAGTGCTCAAGCATTCGTCTAACCTTAGAGCTCAATTTGTGGAAAACTTTGGTTTGGTCATATATGTGGCACGGCAACTAAAGTGCTATTATATAATTAATTAAAAGAAATGAGATTAATTATGTTGTTGAAAAATCTTCACGAGCCTACTTTAAGGCAAATTGTAACCACAACAAAAATTCTTTTTACGTTGAATAAGATTTTTTCCTTTTTTTTTTATGTATGAATCCTGCTCATTTCTTATAAAAATTAATTTTGAGATCACTATCTTCAACTTCCCTGTTATATTTATAACAAATTTTATCGCACTCTTGAAAGCCCTACTTAAGCATTACTTGTATGCACGTTGTGTATTTTACCGCCTTATGTAAAATTAACATTGCCATGGAACTCATTACTTTATTCATGCGTCGGTCAGAAGAAACTACGAAATTATTTGAAAAGAAACAAACCTTGTAAATTTCGATGCATTAAAAACAGAAAGGGAACGAAAATTTAAGTGATCGCAAATGGTTACCTAACATTATTTATTCGATGTTAAGGAATGGAACTACTTTCCATCCATTGTTACCAACTTTACTGAGCACATGTCACTCAGTCTTTAAAATATATGAAGTTAGCAGCAGGGACTTTTTTCTAAGGTTGACTTCAAGAGTGCTCATTTTATCGTGAACGGCCATTATTTGTGTGTCTATGTGTGTGTGTGTGTGTGTGTGTGTGTGTGTGTGTGTGTGTGTGCCGCCCCCCCCCCCCCCCTTTTCCGAAAACTTGGGAACACGTAAACCGAATTTCATCAAACTCGCTACACATATAGTATATAATAAGGAATGGATCTTTTATAGTTTTAAACCACACGGGGCGCGTACTATCAAAATAGCGGTTCTTAAAAAATGTTGATACTACGTCATATGTTGGGAACCATTCAACCGATTTAAAGAAAAATTGTTATGTGTATAGTGCATTATGTAAGCATCGAATTTAGAAAATGATGTTGTTGGCATAATCCATTCACGGTTACTTCACACTTATCTGAAGCCCTGCTAAAGTCCTACTTACAGGATATTCCTCCGCCTCGGGCAAACTAAGTTTAACTAAATATAAAAAATTACACCTAAGGACAACGCACCGTATTCGTGCGCACTCAGTTGTAATAATAATTTGCATGAGAACTATTTCTTGCTAGGCGCTACCAACACACGTGTTCTTTATAACATTTTTTTTTTTTTCATATTTGTTATAAATGTAATATTACAAATTATAAAGATAATACAGTTAAACTACAATTTTAACGAAAAATAAGATATTTTTATGTTAAAAGACGTATAAAAAGGTATAAACACTTGTGATAAATGACGACATGTTTAGGAAATAAGTAAACATGTCAAACATGGTTTCAAATGTTCAAAGGTTTGGTTCAAAATGTGTGATAAAAAGGGTGAATAGGCTGCACGCCATTTTGGAAGATAGCACTACATGAAAAAATAAACTTTCAATGTTATATTTCGAAAACTACAGAGCCAATTCTCACCAAGTTTAGCACGTAAATAATACTGTGGCAGGCCATTCAGCCATATATGATTTAAATTGATAAGGTGCTTGTTTTAATGGCGGCTCTACAAATATTATATTTTAAATAGTTATATCTACCTTACTGTTTGGCCAGTTTCGATGAAAGTATCTATTATAAGTATCATATATTAAGAAAAATAATCAATTTCGTCTGTCATTTTGTATAATAGCCCAACACTAATTAATTACGTTTATATGTCATATTTCGGAAAAAATCTACCGATTCTTACCAAATTTGGTAAACAAGTAAATTTGGTAAACAAGTAATACTATGGTAGGTCATTAAAATGATTATGTTTTAAGTGGGTTATCCTCTTATTTTCAAAATGGTGACCATATTATGAACATATCAGCTCAGTATGCTAACTTTACGAATCAATGTAACCAATATCAATTTAACTTAGTATGCTGGCAGTATCTATAAAAAACATAAATTATTTCTACACGGAAACGCTTTTGTCAGCCACTGTTAAGGTCCACTTCACGTGAATAAATAAATGTTTTATTCCATATATCAGGAAACAATCAAATGATTCCTACCAAACTTTCTGTAGACGTGCTACTAAGATCATATTAATTTATATGTTTTAAGTAGGCTAGACATTTATTTTCGTAATGGCTGCTATATAGAATTTTTAGCTTAGTGTTCTTAATCTAAGAAGCTACGTAAACAATGATAATTTAATTGTTTATACAGGCAGTAAGCTAATGCCCTACACTAACTCTTTTCTACGTTATTTTAGAAGAAAGCATCACATTAAAAATTAAACTTTTATGTCCTATCTCGGGAAACAGTTATATGATTTCCACCATATTCATGCGGCAAGGTATACTTGTGTAGTATATCTAAATTTATATGATTTAAGGGGTTGACCACATATTTTGAAAATTACAGCCATGTTAATAATTTTGCTTATACGCTATTCACGGAAAAGTAAGCACTTTAGAAAGCCCTCTCGTTTGGAATAATAAACAATAAATATGTATTATTTTAGCCGAATACGTTTTAGAGGGCAGTGGAACATACACACTCTGTTCATTAATTACATTGCAAAATTTATTTAGAAAGGTGGTTAAAATATTTAAAAAATGGCTCAAAGTAGGGCCTTAAAAGTGCTCACTTTACCGTGAACAGCCTATAGTATGCAACATGTCCCAAACAATTTCAACCAATCTTTATATGCTGGCAGTGTCTATGACAATTATCAAAAGTGTCAATACATAAGATTACTATTTATAAAGATCGTAAATAAAATATGGAGTTTTAATACTCTATATCGGGGACCAATCAACCGATTCCTACTCAATTTACACGCATGTAGTACTACGGGAAGACATGTAAACTTAAATGTTTTAGGTGTAGCAAGCTATTTTTTTAATGGCGTTGATATAAATAATCTATATTGATAACTTACATCTATTAAACAATGTTAAAAAATTAAACCAAATTTTTTACGCTATTAGTATTCATTAGAAACGCCAATTATACGTACAGAGATTCTTTTTAGCCGGCCTTTGTTTAAAAAAGAGCTATGTGAGAAAATGGAACATTTTGGCATACTTCCGGAACTTTTAACTAATTTCCACCAAATTTCGACGCCAACAATGCTATGACGCATGATTAAAGCGAGGTCAGAAACTGACTTTCAAAATGGTAGCCATATGAATAATTTAGATAATTTTGTTATATCTATTACACAATTTACTAAAGTCAACCAAACTTTTTATGCTGACAGTATCCGTCAGAAGCATCCTAGAATAGAACCTCTTTTTTAGGCAATATCGTACGATAGCGATAAACAAGAAAATAAAGTTTTCATTCCATATCTCGGGAACCACTCAGCTGATTTTCACCAAACTCTTCACACAAGTAGCGCTACGTTAGGTCATGTAAACTTTCATGGTTTAAGTGGCTCAGATACTTAATTTAAAAATAATGGCCCTGTAAATACTTCATGTTATAGGCTCTTCACGGTAAAATGAGCACTTTTGAAAGCCCTGTTTAAGACCTACTTGTATGCACGTTTTGTATTCTTCCACCTTATGTAAAATTAACATTGTTATGGCCTCGTCACTTCATTCATATGTCGGTCAAATGAAACTGTGAAATTATTATTACAAATCTGCTCATTTTTACACTTTGATGTATTAAAAAAAAAAACATAAAGCGAAAGAATTAATTTGAAGTTTTCACAAATGGTTACCTAACACTGCTTATTAGACGTTAAGATATGGGACTACTTTCCTTCATTCGTTACCAACTTTACTGAGCGAATGTCACTCAGTGCGCTTGTTAAAATATATGCATGCAGGGGGAGTGCCTTTTTTCCAAGGTTCATTTCTAAAGTGCTCACTTAATCGTGAACAGCCTTTAGTAACCGTATCATTAAGCTTTCATCCGAAGTTGATGCTCCGAGTCTCGCCTCCGTAATGCAGCTGGCTAAACTCTTGCCTTATGGTACAAGGTTTTCTGGGTTCGAGTCCTGGATAAGGAAATTCTGTATTTGTATTTTTCACTACTGCTGCAAGTGTTTCTGATTCGATCCCTGATGACATTGCTGCCAATGGGACGTTAAGTTCTACTTTCCATCTAATCTTTTAAAAACTTCACTGAAGATTATTTTTGCCCACGTAGGGGAAAGTAGACTCATTCGTTATATCACTAACGTCTTGTTTAATTATTCTTTTGTAAATTGCGCCGTTGTTTTTATTTCTTGTGGGGAACAAACGGGGAAAAAAATTACTTAGAAATTAATTATGAAAAACTATGGAATGGGAATATTTATTTTTCTATTTCTTGCGTTTTAATTCTGCGTGCACGGTAGTATTTGAGAGATGCGTGTAATAGTAAACATTCTGTTGTCCAGTAGCCTGAATAAAATAGTAATTAAGTTTTCCAAAACACTGTAGTCAACCACAAATCGCTTCTGCTCGCAGAACGGTGACTAAGAAACGTTGCTAATGAACCCCCAACTGCTACACAAGTATCGGTTCCGTGGAAAGTTTCACGTAAGCTATAGGTGTCTCAAAGACTACCGACCTGTTACTTTGTATCTGATACACACTTGTATCAGATACTCTAATATACTACACTACCGAATAATCAGCTACATTTAGCACCAGTTTAACATTCACCAGTGTGGTGTGTCAGCTGTTCCATGCAGCACTGGTACAAATTTTCGCGGCTAAGTCGAAACACAATTTCTTGATTTAGATTTGGCGACTGCACAGACAAATTATACTTCATCTAACAAAAACATAAGAGGATAATAACTCACAAATAACTTATTTTTCGTTTAAGCGATTTACATGTAAAATGTTCATTTCCTCTCTGAAAAATATTTTCGCGCAAATAAAGTATTTTTTCTTCTCCTCTTGTTCTTATCCGTACTTTATTTCAACGTGATATATACCACACAGCACACCAACTCAAAACACGTACTTGATTAAACGCGTGCTTGATAAGTCGTGTACCTGCTAACACGCCTACCTGATACAGCGTACCTGACAGTATCCATGGCAAGGCTATAGTCTGTTCACAGTAAAGTGAGCATGTTTTAAGGCCCTTACAAATTTTTCCTTTCATCCAATCTCAATCTTCCTGCTGCTTTTTAATATAAACATCGCAATATGACCAATAAACACAGTGTGTACATTTCACTGCCATCAAAATGTTATGCCTGAGACTGCATAAGATATATTTATTAGCCATTAATGCATGTTGGGAGGGTCTTAAAAAGTGCTCACTTTATCGTGAACAGCCTATACTCGAAAACTTGCAAAGTAACGACTAACTCGGGAATTCCTGTATCTGATACTGAAAGTAACGGGTAGGTCGCATTAGACACAAGTCTGTTTCTGTATCAGTTTGGAAAAAGGACAGACAATAGCTGCAACGTCCCATCTCTTAACATAAGCAGATAACATTCAGTCCGACTTTGAGAGAGATGGGAAGATGTCCAGACAACGGGAAATGCGGGAAAGTCATGATATTGAATGTCGTAATCGGTTAATAAACATTGACGTTTTTCTTGCCCAATACGAGCGTTTGTGTTAAATTAGTAAAAACACCCGTATGCGTGTTTACATTTTAAGAAAAAATTGCCCATTGCATTTGTTTCCCATTGTAAGTCGGTTCATTTTTACTTATGAGTTGGTAATGATTATTCATTGGACTTGCACAAGGTTTCTGTTTTAATTATGTAAAAGGGAAACTTTCTGATTTCTCAAATTTTTATATTCTGTTTTTTCATCCTGTACCAATGTTCACAAAACAATAAAATATTAATTCTCTTACAAATTTTGAGCCTCTTTCCGTCGTTAAAATGGTAGAGCTATCAAGTGGGTAAGGTAGGTAAAATTAATATCGAATTAGTCCATACGTTAAAATCCATTGTTGGCACAGAAAAGGGTATGTCTTAGCACAGTTGTATACGCAAATTTATTAGGAATTTGTAATCTATAATGTAAGAGCAATACGATTAATTTTCATCGACGTATATATTCTTCCGGCTAAATTCCTGTTAATTGTGTCATTTAAGGAAGAAATAACGTTTTATGACGTCTTCCTGGATGTAATGAATCATCAAAAGTAGGTTTGCATTTAATGTGCTAGTGGAAATTTGCAGCAAAAATAAAACACTTTCGTATAGGATTTGCTGGAACAGCAAGTAAGAGACTGACGTATAAGAATTCTTGACTACCACAATGCTCAGTGTTTATTCTTAAATTGCTGTATCAAAACATAGCTATTATATCTTCACTAAATACATAGTTACATCCTTAAGTTGAACATATATTTTACCTAGTTGGTTATTATAAAGCTGCAACTGTAGATTAACAATTTGCTTTCTTACTCACGTGAGTTTTTGCAATGAAACTATTTAGATTTGCGGTTTCCCCTACATAGTGGTCTGCACTTTTCATTCTAGCTGAAATAAGGTAAGCCAACCCGCATTAAAATTAATTCAGTATAATGAGGTTTAAAAGTACTAACATGACAGAATGATGTATCCATAACTCAGTCCTATCTACGCCCACTTATAAACCCTTAGCGATTAACTGGATTGTTTTGAGTGACACTTGCAAAATAGCTGACTCCACGGGCCTAGCTGTCATCGTGTGCTATGTAAGCGATATTGAAAAAAGCCTTAAAATAATTATCTTTAAAATGATCGCTGGTTTGAAAAAATGCTGTTTATTTAGGGCGCCTATGTATCCTGAGAAGCAGGTACAGAAGTAAAGGTTTTCTCCGATCAACAAAATGTTTGTTTGTATAGTGCCAAATATATGTTTAGTAGTCCCAATAAAATATCTTGTTAAGTAAAGAAAACTTGAAAAGCATTAAAATATATTTTTAATCTAAAACAAGAATTTACTGATATAACTAATGAACCCACTTTCCTCAACATGGGTGCAATTAATTTTTAAATAATTTAATAGAAACTGAGTTGGTAAGAAGTACTTGACTTCTCTTTAAAAACAATAACTTTAGAAATGAATTCAGAAACTTACGCAACAGTAGTGAGACAATTACATATACACACATGCCTTACCCGGGATTTGAACCCATACATACTCATACTATAAGCTAGCATATAATCAACTGCATTACGGAAGTTGGATTTGGAGAATCAACTTCAGAATAAATCAGTCTAAAGTTTAGAATAGCAGGGTTTACTAACCTATCATATTTATGGTGCCTTTATTTTGAAAATAAATGAATGAGCCACATAAAACGTGCAAGTTTATATAGTTTACCGTATCGCTACTTGTGTAAAGAATTCGATGGAAATCGGTTGTTTGGTCCCTGAGATATTACATGAAAAACTTTATTTTCTTATTTTATGCTATCGTGCAAAATTTTCAGAAAGAGTCTCTATGTACGATGATTATAATTGCACGCTGCCTACAAACAAATTCTGGTCGAATTTGGTTAAATTGTTTAATATATATGTCAAACTTACCAAAATGATAATGAAGCTGCCATTTTGAACATCGTTGTGTCGCCCATTTAAATAATTAATTTTTATATGACCTTCTATAGCATGTATGGTGAGCACAATTTGGTATAAATTTATATGAAATGTTCCAATGTAACGTTTGGTAGGAATCGGGGGATTGATCCTAGAGACATGGCATAAAACATACATAATTTTCATGTGGTGATCTTCATAAATGGAGGACAAAAGAGTACCTAGTGTAATAGCAACATTGATAATTGTATACTGCCAATATACAAAGTTAAGTTAAAATAGATTACATAATTTCTTAGATATCACCAACAAAACTAAAATTATTTAATATCCGCCTTTCTGGAAATAGGGTAACTTATTTTAAAAATGAATTTATTATAATGGCCTACCTCAGTACAATATTTTCGCCAAATTTTGTAAGAATGGGTTGATTGATTTCCAAGATACGAGATAAAATTATTAATTTTTATTAGTGGGGCATTGACAAATTTTATGGTGATAATAGGTACTGCCAGCGTACAAAAAAAGTTGAAATTTGTTTCGTTAGTAAAATATACTGAGATAAGATATTTTTTTAGCCGCCATTTTGAAAATAAGTGCCTGACCTACATTAAACATGCCTCGTTACAACACCTGCTGCAGTACTATTTGTTTGCCAATTTTGGAAGGAATTTGTGAATTGTTCCTCGAGATATGACAAAAAAAAAAAGTATTTACTCGCAATTCGCTATCTTACAAAATGTCAGACAGAAGACTATATATGTACATAAACTTTATAGCTCTAATAGCTACTTCCAGCGTTCAACGTTTAGTTGAAATTGATTTCATGGTTTCGACGATATAGCACTCTAAGGTAAATGAGGCTACATATACGCCATTTTGAAAATAAGTACCTGGAATAATTAAAACATCATAACACTTGAGATCATATGACTCTGCATTACTTGTTTGTCAAATTTGACAGGAATTGGTTAATTATTTCCCGGGATATGACATAAAAACTAAATTTTATTCGCATGGCTCTATCTTACAAAATGGCCGACAAAAGTGTTTATTTGTGGGTATGTATGATGCTTGTATTGGATACTTTCAGTGTACAAAATTTGGTCTTAATTGGTTAAATGGTATGGCAGGTACTCTAAATAAACTAAAAACATTTTTTGGGTGCCATTTTAAAAATAAATAAATAATATAGTTCAATCACCTACGTTTTCATGGCCTACCACAGTGTGATAATTGGGAATAGTTTTCAAGTTATAATGTAAAATCTTTTCTGTAATTTTTCATTGGCGCTATCTTACAAAATGGCCTACCAATAACAATATCCATTTCAAAATTGTATGCATTCTCAATGTTCTGCTAGAATACAAAATTTGGT
The DNA here is from genome assembly GCA_029891345.1 of Dryococelus australis. Lineage (NCBI taxonomy): Eukaryota > Metazoa > Arthropoda > Insecta > Phasmatodea > Phasmatidae > Dryococelus > Dryococelus australis. Next base: position 47,740,575 of record CM056995.1, on the reverse strand, counting down.
TTAAATCGGATGAATGGTTCCCCACATATGGCGAAATAACAAACATTTTTCAATGGCAGCTATTTCGTAAGTAATTGCCCGAAGAGGTCATAAACTATAAAGGTTCGGTTTCCTTACTAAGTATTGCATGTGTACCAAGTTTGGTGAAATTCGGTTAAAGCGATAAAAATTTGAAAAGGGGAGACACTCACTCAAAGACACTTCTAAATTATTAGACGTTGTTGTTGCATCTTAATGTTTACTAATTGAAGTTTTGGCACCGGAACAAAATTTAGGTGGAGGGGTTTTATTTTATTAACACTAATAGTTTTAAAATCGTAAAATCGCGATATTCTAAGGTGGTAATTTTTTATTAATGTTATTTGATCGGTTAATTATTTAATATATAATAAGATCTTATAATTATATCTATACCTTAATTTAATATAACTTATAATTAAAGAGATAATTAAAAATAAAATAAGAATTTAATATATATGTACATTATTTATTTTATATATTATAATTAATTAATAATTTATAAACTAATAAGTTGAATATTATAATATAAATTCATACACACAGACAGGAACGTGATCTCACGAGCCTTTCTTCCTTCGGAAAGTAGGCCAAAAATACACACTTGAATAAGCAAAATCTCTATGTTGGGCTAAAAAAAAATATTTAGTTGAATCAAATAAATTTGATTTCCATCGTTCCAAACATTCAGTTCAAGATTTTTTTTTTTTTAATTTTGTGTCAGGGTAGTGACAGTGTTTGTTAGTGCACGTGTTGATGCTTAAAAATGCTATAAATCCCTAGTAATACAAGTTTAACAGCAAACAAAAAGTAAAAATATTAATATTGAAATATTTATTTACTTACACTGTCTAGTATTAGAATGATATGTATTATGAACCCTCCTATTTACTTAGTAGTCATTTAGCTCTGGTTGCTAGGACATAGCTCTGTGGTGCAGATGATCTGGGTTAGATTCTCTAAAGGTATACAATTATTATAATACTCAAAAATTGTAATGTTTGTAGAGCCAGATAAATTTTTCGTTGCACCAGCCAAATTTTATAGTTTGAAGCAATCAAATACGAGCGATAAAACAATTTACTTTCAACAATAGCAATCGTCATTGTTATTCAACTAATTACGAAATAATATTATGAATAATAATACCATATGAAAATATATGTGTGTTTCCCACTATTTGGTAAATATATTTTTTTTAATGCTATTTGGTGATGACATTCACCTAACCCCACTTACACTCATTAACCTGACCTAACCTAATGTTACCTAACCTAACCTAACACAACATAACCTATCCTAACCTAACCAAATTCCTATTTAGATATTATTTCAGATTACAAAATCTGGAGGAATAGAATGTACAAAATTAGTGAGTGCAATAGAAGACCTACTTCTATGAAATTTGCCTATCCGACGATCCAGATATCTATAATATTGTCCTCTGTTCGTGCAAATTTGTGCTTAATTGGCATGGCGCATATCTCCGCCTGGATATCTGCAGCTAACCATTTTAAAATGCTTCCCACACGTGAAAACTGAACAAAATTAGTAAAAACAGAGCAACAGAACAGAGAGGACGGATGCCGTACTACTTAAGTGAAACAGCATGGTATATTTAGCGGTGAAATATACTTTCTTGCACTGAATTCCATAGTTCTAAATCCCTAACTGTCATTGCAGCTCCACGTATAATACCAATCAGTGAACTTAGAATAACTGTACTTACTGTAATCACTGATTGATATCCCTGTTTGATAGAACTAAAATGGTAAAAGTTTCACTTTTACGTGGCAGACTTACGCACAGAAGGGTCAAGTCAACGGGAACTTCTGATTACGCAGTGAAAATTTTTTTTTTTACAATAACTATTTGGAAAATAGTTGCCAAAGATTTTCGTGTCCAAAATGTTGTGTGCAGCTCAATGTTTATAATAAACTTGATGTCTACAGTATTTGCTTGTGAAAATTGAACGTTAGTTTTACACATTTCACATTAACGTATCGTAAAATTTTCTCTAAGCTATTATAATGTTACAAAAATGATCTTGGAAATTAGACAGGAAATTTTACAGTGTAGAATAGACTACCAACCATCTGACCAAAAACACTCTGCGCTGGTAAGTCTAGTCATAGCTGCGACGGGACATGAATCGTCATTGGTCCAGGCTCCTCGATGCACGAGAGTGACTTCCGGGTTTAAAGGGATAATGGGGTAGTGTGATCACGTGGGCTGCGCCGTAGTCAATATCCGTGCCTCTATATTGAAATTGATTTTCTGCCCGTAACAAGACTAAGGTTAATAAGATTTGAGGTTAGAAACTTTTTTTTTATTTTAGTAAGTGTTTTTAAGAATGTTTATACATATCCTCTAATCTAGTTTTACTGCAGCTATTTTTTTCTCCACGTAAGTGTAGCAGTTGGGGAAAAAAAAAAAAACACTTGCATTACTGTTGACCACGTGACTTCGACAGTTGTTCTAGCGAGAGGCGAGTCAATTTTTGGGACAGATGGCGCAAATCGATATACTTATATCCTTAGCCTATGCTTCTGAGAGAGCAAGGGCATGGGTTAATCGTCGTTCATATAAGTTTTGAATGTATGGAGCTAGTATCACTCTATTCAGGGACGTATTGCACTACGAAATACTTTATACTTCTATTTTCTATGCTTTACTTCTTACCTGCGAGTGCAGTAACGATGGGTAGAGGAACATCCGACAAAGCTGTCGTTTCTTCTTCCAGAATCACTGACGCTGGACGTAATATGGCGTCATGCTTTACTCGAGAACCCTGACAGTGATGGATGGTGAACTTTCACAAGGTGAGGTATAGTGTTTTTTTTTTTATATTCAATGCACTTGCTTGTTCCCTAGTTTCCATACCAACTGACGTCCTGTATCATGTGTATTAGCCATTTTCTGAGTGATCTTAAATGGCCGTAGAACGTTCAGTATCTATACCGAAACAGAATCGCTACCAGTTTCTACTGCGTGCATCGGCGAGACAGTACAGTTGTTCATAAAAACAAGTACACTTCGCAAAAATTCGCCATCCGAAAATAATCCCTCGTTTTTTGGGAAGATCAAAAAATGAATAATACGTAAGATTAGGGTCGCAAAACCACACAAGCCAATTATGTAGTTTTGTGTATGCTAAATTTGACGGAGAACTTTTTGTGATATGCCAAATAAATGTTTTAATTTTCGCTGTGAAATGTTTGAAACCGAACTTTCTTTCTTTCGCTTTTATTTTTCCAATGGCAAGATGCAAAAGAATTACTGGTTTTATTGTGGGTTCCCTATCGACGTACTGAATTTGACGAAGTATGGAACCATGATGGAACGTCGTATAATTAACTTAAACGAATGCGATTCAAGTTATTGCTTTACAGCAAGCGTGACCATAAACAAAAAAAAAATTACAAGCTAGCCACTAGTTGTTTTGCAACTTCGGAGGTATCCGTTCTGAGGCTATTTTACTAAGTTTGAAATAATTCGGCGCCCTGGATTGCACGCAAGTCGCTATGCGAAGTGAGCAGACATTGGTTCAGACAAATACTTTATTTATCTTAATGTTCGAATCACCATGCGTCATTAAGGCGTTAGTACGTCTATATGTGTTCAACGATTCAAACCTGAAAACTAAATTTGGATGGGCCTGTACACATACATTGCCAAATAAAAGGCAAATGTTTCCAAAACTAACATTTCAGAAAGCAGGCAGTGAAAAAATTACCTGTTTGAAAATTTCTTAGTTATTTATATTATAATCGTTCCTAAAATATTACTAATATTAAAAATGCAATGTACTGTTTGTACGGGATGAAGAACAAAATAATTCAATTTTGATGAAAGGTTTTCTATTGTGACTGTTTAAAAAAAAAAAGGTAATTCGACCAATTTATTTCTTTGCATTTAGTTTTACAATTGACTTCTGAAGTACACTCTTACCTTCCTATCTACTATTAATTAAGTCTTTTTTTTCCCTGTATGAACTATACAGTTGTCGGACCGGATAAACCATATAGATAACTAAAAATAATACAGCTGCTTTCATTTTATTTTTCCTCCATTTTTGAAGGCTAGTATTTTAAAAGGAATATCTGAAAGTTTTGCCTATGAGCACACGATTTTTGTGGAAATATTTTCTAAAAGAGATTAATGACACTGCTCATTTCAAATTATTTAAAACCATGAACTTGCGAATTTGGCTTCTGAGCTCTCAACACTTTCTGAACAAAATTATTCAAGGAGGAGAATAAAAGTTTATCTGTGGGAATTAATATATTACAAGTAACTAGTTCAAAATATTCAGGTACATGCAATACCACAATATGAAAATGTTCATTTACAAAAATAATAACATAAATAATACACAGCATGCTTTTCTTGTAAATAAGTTTCGTTTTATTTACAATATACATTGACAAAAATAATAAAACAACTTGGGTGCATTTACTGTGCCCAAAAAAAAATAATATTGGAAACAACAAAACATTGTGTTTTATCATATTACTCTATTAATAACATAGATAAACATAAAAAGTTTACACATCACAACATGATTTACTTTGTTACCTTACATTCAAATTATTTCATTACAGATATTTTGAAAATTCTCAATTTCCAAACAATACCTTCATTTTAAAATATAGGAAGTTCATGAATGTGAAACTGAGCTGGCACATAAAATAAATTAGTAATAATTTGAGTAATGTTTGCATTTCAATTTGATAATATTTCAGTACATAAGATACCTTTTGAAAAATTCCAGTCTAAAATTTACTTACAATGACTATAACAAGAGACACCTAAACAGGCAAATATCATCAAACTTAGTTCAGCCAGTAATCAGAAATATATATTTTTTTGTTATAAAATAGTATTGCACTTTTTAGCTGTAGCAAAAAACAACATACATAAATGCGTTAATATGAAATATACTTTTAAGTAATGTTCACAAGTATATCCCTTAACATAACTATAAAAATTTTGTCGTCATAAAAATGACGTAACACAAAAACCGTACAGAGATTCACAACGCATTTGCAATGTATCAAATTTAATATGTAGTATAAAAGTTCTAAAACGTCGTATAAAATGATTAATTCGTAACAAAATACAAAACGTTGCTGAAATTAAATTCGTAAAATATTATTAATTTTTAAAATATGCCATCACGATATTCAATGCATTCTAATATTTTTAATACAACAAAACTGCTAACCTTTTTTCACAGTGAGAAATTTTCCAGTGATACTATATCATACTTTATTGCTTTTACGAAGTGCCATTACCTGGCCTAATACAAAATTTAAATATCTCCTTCATATTTAGCAAGATTTATTACAGTAAGAGCAGATGTACACATTGTCTGGAAAAAAATTTGGTATTTCTATTTTTACTAACATAACTGAGAAGAAACGAAATATACTTAACAAAGTAAGATTCTTAGCAAACACTTTAAAACACAGGCTAGCCAAAACAATTTTAAAACATTTGAATGTGATTTGCGCGCGTATACACTACAAATTAGATTTTAACTATTTTTTCACTTACACGATTTACAATGTATATTGTTAGAATAATGAAAGTACCAGAAAAAGGGCTTAAATATATTCTGTACATCGTGTGAACCCAAGCATATTAAAAGTTACTTGACTTCTTGTCACATAAAATGTTCATAAAATTTCAGAAACCTTTTTTCTGTCGAGAAACATCATAATACATGGTCTAGGAAATGTGATGTTAGATATTCTTTAAAGTGACACGGAGAATGTAAATACAAATTCATGCCTTTAGAGAACGTATAGTAAGTTTGGTCTTATAGTACTTTTTGGTTTAGATGCATCGATAAAGACAAAATTTTGTGTTTGAGTAATTTTACTAACGTTGAAGCTTCAAGGTAGGTTTTCACACTGTGTACAGTAGTTGCCCTAATATTGACGTTCCTAAAACATACATATATATGTAACATTTACATGCACACAACACATTGGTTTCACAAAACATATACACTTTATTTATTTTTGCATATGATACTGTATGTGTCATTTTGAAAATCACTTTCCATTCTTCTCCTGCGTACACAGAAAGCACATGAAACAATGCTGCTGGCCATACTAGTAAATTCCTATCAGTTATGTCATTACTATAGACTACACAAGACAGGATGAGAAACTGCATAAATATTAAATCACTTCATTTCCATAGTGATACTATTTCTATAGGAATTAGACTGCAAACCTGGCTGAATACCACTGCCTCAAAACCAAACTCCAAATCCACCTACTTAAAAAAGTACAAGGAAATTTTCGAAATATATATTTTCCAAACAGAACAACGAATTTGGTTTTCATTAAGATCAACTATTAGGATACGTTAAAAAAATTTCATTTCGTGTAGGACTAGTCAATATATGCTATACATTATACGCTAGTAATACAAATGATTATTCAATTAATAACAATATAAAATAATCAGCCTTAAAATGAAATTAGGTCTCAGCTCGAACGATACTTCAAAAAGTATAACAGTAACTTTAACGAACCAACGTCTCAGTAACATTATCAATGTAATTTTTATTTGATCAACATAAACATGCCAAATTTAAAACATCCTCAAGAGTATCACAATTCATTGTATACGCAATAAAATTATCTTCAAATCTTTTCTAGTCATAATACTTCAGGGATAAGGTGTAGTGGGCTCTAGTAAGTCTGCTGCACTTTCGACGAGTAAATGTATTCAAAATTCAAAAAAACTAGGCACCGTAAATTTTTATTTCATTAAAAATATTCAATGTAAAGCAAAACCAAATAATTAACAATTTTATTGAACTCTAAATAATGTATTATAAAATACGAATAAATTAAATTATGTTACATTAAGTAACACGATAATTAGTTACTTCGTGTAAGTACATAGGCACTTTCAGAAACAAGATATAAGTCAGAGAGCGACAGTAAAAATTAAACTTCAAAATAATGAAAAAAAAAAAAAAAAAATTGGTTATTGTACATTAGAAGTTAACAAAACTAATTCCCGTAGTATGTTTCTAAAACGTATAAATTAAATGCCGAACGGTTTAAATGCGTCTGAAAAATTGTAATTATTTTTTACGAAGGGATATGATCAGAGACTTACCGTAAAAATGCATCATTACGGCAACTCTTTAGATTTCTTAAAATGGAATTTCTATTTTTAACCTATTGTGAGCATTAAAGCTAACTGTTTAAAAGTCGTCGTGTCTACAAATATTATAGTAAATTGTAATAGCTAGATAACTTTGAAAATAATACAAATTAAGCACTCCCACAACACATTCACTAGCACAATAACGAAAATGTCAGACACTGGTTTGAAGTGTTCTGAAATATAAATTATCCTATATATATTTATCAACACAGGTATATCAACAGGTTCATCGTTTATTCTAAAAAAAAAAAATAATAAAAAAAATAATTCCTCGATAACATAACTCGTTCAAGTCTTTGTACCCTCTGAGAACGTCACAAGTTAATCTGCTCTGGAGTTGTGTTGTCATAAATGGCGGGAGAAATGGTTACTCGGCCACGAGGTACGTTGAGGGAAGTGACCACCACGGGCAAGACACGACATCATTGTTCTGGCGAGCCCTTATGGAACCGGCAGGATCGAGAACTCTTGGTTCGTGTCTTTTGGCATCTCCGACTAGGCGTGGCGGCACTGGAAGGCGCCGAAGAGAAGTCGGAAGGACGCCTACGTGGCGACGCCTGGTGGGAACTGGTGGTGGTGGTGGTGGTGGGTGTGGCCGAAGACAACTCCAGAGAAGGCCATGGGTCACTGATGGTGCTTGATGGACACGCCGCCGTTGGTGGCGGCCGCCGGGTGGTGGTTCTGCCCCGGCACCACGTGGTGCGCATGCGAGTGGTGCACGTGGTGGTTCTGGTTGCTCGCCGCCTGGCTGTTGTTATTGTTGCTGCTGCTGTTGTTGTTGTTATTGTTGTTGTTGTTGTTTGCCTGCTGCGCCGCCTGGCGCTGGCTGTTCTTCTTGTTCTTCATGCGGCGGTTCTGGAACCAGATCTTGACCTGGCGCTCCGTCAGGTTGAGGTTGCGCGCCAGCTCCCAGCGCTTCTGCTTGGACACGTAGGCGTTGAAGAGGAACTCCTTCTCCAGCTCGAGGGTCTGGAACTTGGAGTAGGGCTTACGCTTCTTGCGCACTGTCACCTGGCCCGTCCACTCGAGCGGGTTCGTGCCCGAGCCCACGCCGACTCCCATGCCCAGCGAACCTGTGGACAAGAGGTTGGGCGGGGAGGAGCCCCACATCACTTGACACCATTAGGGAGTGTGAAATGGCCGTAACGTTCGTCTGGCGGCGCGCGCCGGGCGTTGTGGTACGTGCGTGGTTGCTGTCTTAGGCCGGGTTTATTAAACTATGCAAGAAACGCAAAGATGCGAACAGTCGAACTTCCGTATTTCGAAATACAGTTTATAAACTACGCAAGAAATGTAAAGACGCAAACAGTCGAACGCTCGTATTTCAAAGAAACAGGTTATAAGCTACTCAGGAGGCAAGAACACAACGCAAAAATTGATCAACTTCCAATTTCTTGCGTTTTTTATTGCGTTTTGCACCTTCTAAATTAGCAGCGATTGAATACAAATCCATGTTACTCTTGTTCAGAGTCTGTGATTTTCAGTTAATATTATTGCTTGTAAAATGAATGAATGCCTACATGTATGCTTTGAATCATATATTACGGTAAAAATATGTATTTAAATATTTTGGTACCTCCATTTTGCTGAGAAAATGCAATAGTATTCCTAGAAATTCGTTACTCACACAATTAACTTAACAAAAATAAATATTAAAATGAATATGTACACTAAAAAACCAATATGTTTGAAAGAGCAGGGAAAAACATTTACACTATAAACCATTATGATGATTTTTTTTAACTTGTCTTTCGTTGTGTGATGCTTATAAACGATCGTAATTTTCTTGCGTAGTTTCATTGCGTTCTACGTTTGTTGCGTAGTTTATAAACACGGCCTTACGCTACGACAGGAAGATGAAAACTCAACATGGGTATTCGAGCATAGGTCAAAGTCTCCCCACTTGATCAACAGTTTTTACATCTTGCAACAAGATACAAAATATAGTCTCCATACTGGACATCGAAACATGTAGGAAATCTTGACGTATATCAATAGGCCCTAGATAATCTAATCGCTTCGTACATTTCAGCATAGCTCGATGTACAGAACGATCTGAAAAGACCGTCATAAAAGTAAGCTAATCAGAATTAAAAAATTATCAAAATAATTTTTATTTATCTGCTTCGCTCTACTGAGAGTTTATATTCTCGGGTTACTTTAACGTTTTCTGCTAACTCAGTTAATTTAAAATTTATTCGAATCTAAGAATGCGTAATTTAGTATAATGACTGTTTTTTGATGTATACAGAACTGTATATTATGAAAACCAGCTACTTAAATATCGAAATCAATCAACAAATAAAATGAGACCATCACAGGTAAAAAAAAAAATTGAATTATAAGAATAGTGTTTTTCAGAAAACATGGAAGTCAAAATTCACTGCAGCAAATTTTCATTGTGTAAATTTCACTCGCTTGTCAAAATTGTTTACTTATTTTCATTCTTGTCGAGAAGAGTAAATTTAAAATTAAATTTAGCGAATGCACTTTTATATATTAGAGGTCTGAATTACTATAAAATTTTTACCGTAGAAATACAATTCCTAGTGAAACCATCGCAGTAATCACAACGCCCAACACGGAAGCAAACCAACATTACGATTTCTTTGGGGTTAGTGGTTAGTCAACCTACTTCTCGCAATAATTACAGTCCATGAAATTGACCAAAATATTATTAGATCTATTAAATGTTACTATACATTTTATAATACATTATATGTATCTGGACAACCGTATGAAAGTGACTAGAATTAAAACAATATGATCAATGTGCATACAAAATATTATCACTACTGTTTATTGCTCTGATTAACGTATCTCTCACCTTTTCAAATTAGTGTATGATTGTTACCATACAAATTATTTTATATATAATTTTCCGTGGACTGTAATTATTGCCGTTTTATTCAACTATATCACAAACTCTTGGTTTTAGAATGTGTTAGAATGTCAGTTAATATAACATTTTACACTTATTCTTATCTTTATGCATTAAACTCATTGGCAATGACATAATTTGACATAATTATTCAGGTAACAGTTGTACATATACAAAGTTCAAACAATAAACCTAAAATTTCAGGTAAAGGCCTATTATTTTTTACATTTCTATTATATGTACAAATGTCCCCTTTTTATACTTATATTTAACAGGAAGTGTCTAGTTCAGTCTAATCGTAAACATTTCACTCCCTTCTTAAAGTATACATGTATTTACAGAATAAAAGAAAAAATTTGAAGATACCTGGTATTGGAATATTATTATATGGCATGCACAGACATGAAACCAAAAGGGTGTAAACTGACAGGAATATGAATCAGGGAAAGGCAACTTGGTGAGGCCTTCAAGAAGATACCTATGTGCAGATTCACTTTTCTTTCCAACGCAAGGTTAAGTGAACACCAATAATAATGTAGATTAATGGGATATTGCCTCACTCACAGTTTTTCTCTGTACTCCAAAACAAGCCAGAGTTATATTCATTGCAAATTGCCGATCAAAGCTACTCGGATATAATGTAAGACCTGATAGCTCATTTTCATGAAAAGAGAGGAGTCTCTAGATACATATCCATTTTCCACAATTCTGAAAAAAAAAAAAAAAAACTTAATTGGTAAAGTAATGCCATTTTGTTACGACTCGACTGGCCGAAATTAAGCTAAAATTTCAGTAATAAATAAATTATATTTAAATAAATACAAAACAGTTTAATATGTAAATTAAATTATATATAATCAAGAGAATATATAATGATTAATATATACATATATAATAATCAAAGTATGTAATATTACATATATAATAAAAATATATATAAAGATAATAAAACCTTTCATATCGGATCCTGTTTTACTCGTCCTAAATTAGTATGACTGAAATTATTTTTTTTGAACGTCATTCGTCCTCTGGGAGGATGGGGTATCACATAATTCAATTTTATTTCACCTCTTATTTTTTGCAACACTAAGAAAAAGACGCTTTTCATAATAATAATAAATTCTGGCTTAAAAATTGTTTTTCACTGTTAAAGCACATAAAGGCATCGATAAACTGACTGTTTTACCATGTAAGAAGTGTGCGGGGTTTTTTTAGTGGAAGGAATAGCCGCTTGTTTTGTGAGTTGCAGCGGGGCACAACTATCTAGGCGGAAGTGTTTCTTACACCTGCCCAGGAAGGTCTGGCCTTAACTTAAACTCTTCAACACTTCATCTGGTCCTGGGCTTCCTACCTCTCTGGACAAATTACGTTGGCTGTTGAAGGCGGGAGAGAAGCAGTTTTTCGAAGTGTTTGCGTAACAAGTTCAAGACCAGGGTAACTAGGGTAACGACCAAACATAGAACTCTTACAGTGATGTTTGTTAGTTTAACTAACGATCACGGGCGTACCAACGCTACAATAAAGTTCTAAACTCGCAATTATTCGCATGGGTTTATTTTCAGGCCAAAGTATCTTAGTCTATAATTACAGTTGTGTCAGTTCTATTCGTGAAAATATCTCATGTCATTAAATTAAAATAGTAAACGAGCTTCGATTTTTAAATCACGGCGTCCTTAATCATTTGTCCATGTCTTGAGACACAGTTCATACACATTAATTTCAAATATAAGCGGTTCGTCAAAATTTCTTTTGTAATCAGATTGGGTAACGCGTACTAATTTTATGCAATACTTAACCTGTGTTCGCGATTGTGTAAGAAATTGGAATGAAACTGTACATGTAATGAATTTGTTCGACTCGAAAAAAAAAAAAATCCAGCCCCAATGAAGCCTTAAATTTTCCTCTTTTCTCAGCAAATGCCGCAAAAAATGAATACATAATTTATATTGGTATGTGACTAAATAACTTCATTATGAAGAAAAGTTTACAGTAAATATTTTAAATTACAAATTTTTGTCTCTGTTGTATGAGTCGGTTATTAAAGCTACCCTGCAAGTAAGAAAATAATTTCTCTTTTGAAAATTATAAAGAATGTATGCTGTTATGAAACAAATTTTATTATATATTAACAAGATAATAGCTTAACAAATTTTCGTGTAAATATTGAGTTTCATTTTATAAGTCATAAATGTAAGTTTGGCAGATAAGAGATAGGTTTCATGCAGCGTGGTTGGCAAATTACAGTCGTTTGTGCCTCTACAAGAAATCAGTAAATTTTAATTTGGACATAACGTGGGAGTTCTAATTTTTTTTTCTCTCTTTTAAATTATCCTTCTTCAGTAAGGTATAGTACGTTTTTGCCAATGTGTGAAGTGGAAAAAAGTCTTGGTAGCTACAAAATACAAATGTTGGAAAGAATACCTTCTGCCAGTAGTATAAAAATACCTTGAGTCTCATCTTTCAATGATCCTCACTGTTTAGTAACCCGTGTTTCTGTTGAATGTTATTAATGGTTCACATTATTACACTGTAGAAAATTTTTTCTAGGAAACTTCCTAAACAGTATTGGCTAAGGCCGCCTACTTTACGCGAAAAATATTTATCCCCAGACTCGACTTCAATAGCCCACACGCACATTTGCAGATGTTCTTTGCTGTTGGCTGCGTGCCTCTGCGAGAACATATTTTCTCTCAGGCTAGGCCAATCAGAATAAAGCCACTCTGACACTGATCTTTCCTGATTTGCTGGCAGACACCTAAGTCGTGTGACAGGTAAAATCAGCCACTCGTGATAGTGGTTCGGATCGAACGTGCTTTGGAGCACGAGTGGCGAAATCTTTTCGCGAAAAAAAAGGATTCTCCTAGTGTAACAGTTTTTAACTTATAGACTCTGTGGAAAGATAGCCAAATGTCAGGCTGTATTCATAAATGCTTAGCGTCGTTGCTATTTGAAACTGGAAACTTACCTACGGATTTGACTCTTGAGCAAATGCGGGAATCCTACCACGCACGAATGGGAGAAAATTTTACCAGTTGATCTTTCTCACTATATATATATATATACACACACACACATAACTTCTTACAGTGTAGAGCCAAACACAAAACCAACAGCTTATTGTTAGAGCTAGTAATTTTTCGCGAAAAAATATGAGAGCACGGTAGACTTCAATACTATAAGAAGCCAACAGCAGTTTGCTATTGCCATTGGTTGCCGTCTGCTTGAGAAGCAGTTTTCATATTTGATCGGGCCACTCAGAATTCGGCAACACCGGCACGGCTCCTATGCGATTCGTGTGCAGACAGTTAACAAGTGCCAAGAAGTAGTTCAGCCAATCAAAATAGGCAAACGACCCTACAGTGTTTTGAAGTATAACTTGTATTGAAATCTTTTCGCGAAGTTTCGCTACCCCTATTTATTAGTCGTTATAACGAAACATGAGTCGTTTCGGCTTATGCACAGAACTCACCAAAATATATATTATATCTTACACCAGAAACCATAAACTAAAATATGTCTGAAAGAATTAAAAGTTGTTCATAAAAAATGTAGATTGCAAAAGATGATACGGAATATTTGTACGCAAATTGGTTACTTCAGTTAATGCGGGGTGGTTTGTCTGTGTCTTAAAGTAAATTTATCTTCATTACGAAATCAATTAATTAATGAGTCGATTAATTTCTCCGTAATAAATCACAAAATAAATCAAACAAATCATAGAATGTTCTAGGGAGCTGATTTCGTAAAATATTTATAGCGGTATCTAGCAGGTGTAATGACTAATTGTATTGTTCAGTCAGTGGTTTATTTGCACTTCAGCACATTTCTTTGGAGTAAGGCTGGTCTCTAGGAGTATGTACTTAACGGCTTGCACTCTCTTCCCGCTGTCTCTACGAACACAACATGGAAAATTACTTGTCGATCCTCGCTCGACAGACGGTTTATCTAAATTTCGAACCAGTCCCCTTTGGGACTCCTGGAAACTTAACTTTGGACCCTCCTCATTTTCTTTCTCAAGGACTCCATCCATTCCCGTGTTGTACTTTAGTTAGGGATAAGAACATTTCGCGAGTTCATTTCAGGACAAGCTAGACGCCAAACATATACACACTGGAGTTGACTTTGCAATTGGTCCGCAATTTACTAGGCACGCCCTGGATGACTCTGAGCTAAAAGCACACTTGCAAGGGAACAAGTAGCGAATCCCGTACTGCCAGGTGCGGAGTAACACAGGCCACTCTCTGGGATAGCAGCCAATAGACAAACAATTGAGGTTCGAGTATACACAGTAATGTGGAGTCTAGCATACAGGTCATTGAACTCGCGAAATGTTCCTATCCCTAACTATAGTGAAAAGCGTGTCTCGACCATAGGTTATAAGCGAAGAAGTTTGAGGTCTTGGTGAATTATTCTGCTAGATTTCCGACTTCCATCACCATTATGCGTTATGTACATTTTTAGCTTGGGTGTTTGTTTCTTTTTTTTTTTTTTCCTGGACGATAGACAGACCTGGATAGCTCACCACACGCCATGGCGGTGAAGTAAATGGAAATTTGGGAACTCAGTGATTTAAAAATTATTTGATGTTCCCCTTCTTTTTTTGAGGGTGATGATGGTCTGAACATATTCGAAGAAGATTGAAAACGTTTATTTTAAGGAACTCCATAAGAAATCACCTGGAACTCTGGATAGAAAGAAAATCACTTAGGTGAACCTCTCCAACCTCCCCTCCTTTCCATTTCCAGTCGAACGAGATTGAAACCCATTTCCTGCCGAATGCGAGAGTGTATTGATGTAGGACAGGGTAGAGGTTGGTTTTTGCTTTGACCTGCAGCAGAATAACAAAGTTAATGCTTATAGTAGCGCCACTGTAACTTAGGACTTCAGTGCTCTGCCAATGTCGGGCTGCTTCTCCCCGGGAAAGGAAACAATTGGACGAGGGTGGTACGGCAGTTGGGAGGGGAGGGTCTTCAGATTCGTCTGCCCGCCTGCCAGCTACCTGAGGTTGGCGTTTAGCAAATCGTTCTGTTTCTCGCTTTCACTTGGGTAGGCTAAGCCAAGTCCGTTCTTATTAAGCCGGTGCGACTATAGTAACAATCATGTTACATACAAAGGCTGTTCAGGATAAAGTGAGCACTTTTGAAATCAACCTTAGGAAAAAGTCACTGTCCCCACCTGCATAAATTTTAAAGGGCGCAGTGAGTGACGTGCACCCAGTAACGTTTGTAACGATGGATGGAAAGTAGTTCCATATATAAACATTGAACAAAAAGTGTTAGGTAACCATTTGTGATAAGTTAAATTATTTCTCTCGCTTTCAGTTTTTCTTAATGCATCGATATGTAAAAATGAGCAGATTTGTACAATATTTACTCTTCTAATAATTTCACAGTTTAACTAGACCGACGCATGAATTAAGTGATGAGGCCCATGGCAATGTTAATTTTACATAAGGCAGAAGAACATACAACGAGTATGCAAGTAAATCTTAAGCAGGGCTTTCAAAAGTGCTCATTTTACCTTGAACAGCATATATATATATGTCTCATTTGCTTTAATCAATATATATATATCAATATATATATATATATAAAAGTATTTGGGGGACAAATTATTTCCTTGGATTGCCATGCTAGGTAATCATACTTGATTGATAAAAAGGAAAATGTTTACTAAGTACTCAAAGGTTACTCTCTCTCTCTCTCTCTCTCTCTCTTTCTCTCTCTCTCTCGCTCTCGCTCTCTCTCTCTCACACACATACACACAGACTGATAGAGCAATATTTCAGATAAAGAGTCAAATGGCACGCCAGTTCTTTAGGTCTGCAAACAACAGAAGATTATGAGGAGACAATGAAAGGATGCGAAATGACAGAATACCGGTTGTAGTTTTAAGATAGTCTCCTACAAAAAAGAATAAACCTGGAATTACCTAGAAAATAAAGGACACCGGAACAGGCTTGGGCCTAATCCTAGACGAGTAGAAGAAGAGGAAAAAATCGTCATTTTAAGATGCGCCGCTGCAACGTAAGGGCGAATTTGCGTTCGGTCCGCTTACCGAGTTCGACGGTTCGTAAAGAGTTCTATTTTACCTTGCTGACGCATGAATAAAGACATTAGGGCCATGAAAAAGTTAATTTAACGTATGGTGGAATGATATAAAATTAGGACATCAGAAGACATTAAAACTTTGAACACCTCGCCTGTATGTCATATGGGAAACGATTGGTCAATATTCATTCTCTAATAAAACCTAATACACTCATTTCCTTGATATAAGACCTTAGAATAATAATAAATGAGCATACGATGAAAACTACCCTCCCAACATATTATGTGGCCGAAAGAAACTACTCCATTATAAAATTCGCGACTGAGCATGATCGGCTCATACACACTGTCCTCTAGAAACACTAATGTTATTGGTTCACTTGATGGTGGCTACATACACTAACACAGCACACCATTAACAGGCATTTTTTTAGCACAACCAGAGATTTCTCTGTGTGGTAAAGGGAAGTAAAGACATGACTAGGGATAGGAACATTTCGTGAGTTCATTTCAGGACAAACTAGACGTCAAATATGTGCACACTGGAGTTGACTTTGCAATTGGTTCGTAGTTTATTAGACACGCCCTGGACGACTCTGAGCCAATAGCAGACTTGCAAGGAAACAAATAGCGAATCCCATACTGCCAGGTGCGGAGTAACACAGGCCACTCTCTGAGATAGCAACCAATGGACAAACAATTGAGGCTCGAGTATACACACTAACGTGGAGTCTAGCCTACAGGTCTTTGAACTCGTGAAAATTTCCTATCCCTAGACATGACGAGAGCAAACTGCAGCAGCCAATACAATCGTCTTATCTCTACCGACGCGTATACTCGTTCCACATCTAGCTTGTTGAAAATAATGGCTTCGTTATAGAATATTGCGAAGAGCTTTGAACGTGTTAACCAGGGCTTCCAAAAGTTCTCGCTTCATTGTGAACAGACTTTACCTGCCGTAACAAAAAAGAATTTGCGCATTCCCGGAGACCCAGGCAGATGTCCTCTAGAACCATTTCTCCCGCAACATCCTGCTGTACATTATCCCGGCGTATCGCTGGGCAGAAGCGGGAGTGATGGCACCCTATATCGGTACCAGTGAAATCGGTCACACCAAACCAACCAAATAAATTCACGGGACAGCGCCAAGAGAACACTAAAAAAATTATGGTAAAATTCTCAACGTATCAAGTTTTTAACGTATACATAGAGACCTGAAAAATGCAAGAATTCATTTTATGACCAATTAGACTTAAAACACTTGTAATTCTGCATCACTTTTGCAACTAACCAGCGACCTATTTGACACATTTTACATAACTCTGAACCAATTACTAATAAACAGCGAAATGTAATCCAATATTTCGGCCTCTCACCATGGAATGAAGCATCCAATAAGCAGTTGGTATCTGCGTTCTTATGCGAAGGACTATTGAGTCTAGCCTATAGGTCACTGAACTCGTGGTTTTATCCTGTCTCTGCGTATACAGTGTATGGAAATAGTCAGGCTGAAAATATGGGCATTTTAGCATCACTATTGTACAAAGTTGGGAACTTTCCCATTCATTTGACTCTTTCCTGTGCAACTGTAGGAACGTTAACATTGGATGTGTGGGAAAACAATTTACCATTCGAGCTTTGTCACTGTACGTATACGCTGATATGGTAAATTTACAAATAATTTCTTTCTTAGAGTGAATCATTCCCCTCGCCTCCTTACCTCATTACAACAATAACCAGGTCAAGGCGGACCTAAAGGCTTATTCGCATTAACATTAGAAAGAGCTTTTTGAGTTAACTTTACGTTGCAGTTATGCTCAGGTATATATAGACCATTCACGGTATATCTTCACACATTTTGAAACAAGTGCCTTTAGAAAATCACCCTATGCATGATGTGTTTGGTGGTTTCCTAGATATATGATGTCTACACAAGCGTTTTGTACTTTTGTTTACATAAAAGAATCTTATTTTTGATTACAATGAACTTTTACTTATATTTCATTTACAAATTATAATAATTGATTTAAAATTAATGTGATTAAAAACAGAGAGAGAAGATATGCATGTTGGTAATACATTGTAAGAAATAGTTATCATGCAAAATGTTATTAAAGCGAGTGCATACAAATGTGGTGCGTTGACCCTTTGGTGTAATTTCCCAAACTTTGTAAAGCTTTGTTTGCTTGAGGCGGAGGAATAGTCTGAAAGTAGAACTTGAGCGGGTTTGACTTCAGGATATTGGAAGTAGACATGAATGTGTTATCGATAACGCAGCAATGTATTTACACCACATTAAGAGTGGCATAATATTAATATTGCCATTCGATAAGTTGACCCGACTTCAACATAACGCAAAGGCGTCGTAATGTCAGTCATTCAGGTGGGAGAAGAAAATGTTTTTTTTCCTGCATACTTTGTATGCGCTACAACTTCCGTTATATTGCGTTAAAATCTTACGATTGCGAATTTAAGATTTAATCGCGTGCTCGGATGATGAACAAATAAACGTATTCAAAAACGAATTCAAAGAAAATCTTCGCGTTCTAATAGGAGTCGATTTATGTGAGATAAAAGGTTATTATTGGCCCTCATATTCAATTGTATGGCATATAATTGGAGCATTTTTTCCGTATGCACAGTTATTACTTACATGTGCAAACATACACATATTACACGAGCTTATTTCAGGTTCCAGATACAGCATATCTGGTAGCACTGCCCTTCTTATGTTCAATGCGAAAAGTTACTATATTATAGAAAAAAAATTGACAAGTAGAGTTAATGCTGAGTTTTCATAACGAGTCCGATGTTAACTGTAATGCGTATCAGCCTTGTGAGCGTGGACGGCGTAACAGTGTCTTTGACATACACGTTATTTTGCTTTACGGAATTACCTGTTCGATAGGTACGCTGGCTGGTGTCGCCATTGTCGCTCCCTCGCGTGTAACGAATGATCTAAAGCGCTCCAGGTATACTCGTTACCAAAAAAAAATCGATCATCATTACGGTGCCATCGCAGGGTCACGTAAGTGGGTACATGTACAGGACATGGTAGCATGTGACCAAAAAAAAAACATCAAAATATTTTACAGCGCCAAGTATCTATTGCAAGCCACCATCGCCTGCAGGATGAAATTAGTATCATGCTGTACCATCCGTACCACGGAGATAAGTGACGACATGGTCGGGCATGGAGGCACATAGACGTTGACTGTTCTTCTGAAGAAAATCCTGCCACAGCTGGCGCAACTGACCCTCCAAATCCGCTGTGGTTGCCGCTTGGGCGAAATTGCCGTTCTATCTGGTCCCAAACGTTCTTAATGGGCGAGAGGTCTAGGGACATTGTTGGCCAAGGACGTTTGTTGACCTCACGAAGGCAGGCCAGAGATACCCTGCTGGTATATGGGGTGTCAAGCTGCACCAGGAAGGGGAGCGCACATGGCCCATTATGTATTATCAATAGGGGCTGTATTTGCAATCATAGCTGTTTTTGTTCAACGATACCCAATGTTCACTGGAATGACAAATAAATCCATTATGACGAAAAATTCAATTTATTACAATATTTATTGGAGTAAATTTAACTTTCTTCCCACAACACTTTCTAGGGTTAGCAGGAATAGCTCGACTATACTCAGATTATCCATATATACTGTATTTGTACCATGAAGTATTATTTCATCAATAAGAACTCTAATCTCAACAGTAAGAATAATAATATTTATTATAATTCTGTAATAAGGAATAACGTCAATACAGCACACCGCCCCAACTTCTCGTCGGGGCGGTGTGCCACTCTTCAATGAAGCGTGGATCACAGCGCTGGCCAGGACGTCTGCAGACTCGAATTCGGCGGTCGTCAGAACAGTGATTCGTCGCTGAACACCTTCTCGTCCCCAAATCCGCGAACTGCCACGCTGCCCATTCCCTCCCGGCAGAAGGTCGCACATGACCGGCGATGGTCAGGTCGTAATGGTGTTCGTCGTTAAGAGACGCCGCGGCGACAGATCCCGCTCTGCTAGCCGCGTGGATATGGCACTGGTGGACACAGGATTATCAGCAGCTGTTGTGTCATGTCCCTGGATGGTGCGCAGAGACGCCTGTGGAGTTCTTACAGATAGTAGCACTATGAAACGATCATCTCTACTGGTGGTTCACTGGGTCGACACGAGCCTTCTCGAAGAGCGTGTGTACCCTCCTGTTCCCATTGCGTCTAACACCGACTCACGGTGTATAGGCTAATCACGGTAAAGTGAGCACTTTTTAAGGCCCTTATAAATTTTTCCTTTCATCCAATTTCCATCTTCCTGCTGCTTTTTATTATAGACATTGCAATGTGACCACAGTGTATGCATTTCACCCACCACCAAAATTTGATGACTGAGTCTGCAATAAGACATATTTATTAGAGGTTATTGCCTTTTTGAAGGGCCTTAAAAAATGCTCACTTTAATGTGAACAGCCTATACGCAGGATGGTTCAAGTGGCAAGTAGTGCGCCGAAACGTTCAACCTGCCCCTCAGGGGCCTCTCTCAAACTATTCCAGCGTGGAGAAAGCTTGACGAACGCGCCGTCGGAGCATACTGCGTGTTCTCTGAACTTTTATCTGTGGTTCATACTCTTTACATTACTACTAAGGCCTAATTCGGTGTCTCGCAGTTATGAATGATGGAGGGACGTGTATGCTTCGTAGTCTCACGTCCGCGCAAGCAAAGTGCATTGAGCGCAAATGGGACTCATGTCCGGCTATGACGATACTATGCGGCAACCTTCGTTGCACTCGCGCGAATTGTTCATGGTGGCTAAATTTCTTTGCAAATGAGTGTATTATGTCTTAACAGTAAGTAATGAATAGATATAAATAAGCACAAGATGGTGATAATATCGCTACTTTAAAAGTAGAAGCCCGACGCGGGATGACTTCACTCAGTAGCGACGCGATTTGAGACCCCCAAGGTCGTCAGTTTTAAACCGTTGACCGATCGGAAGCATCCTCGTCATCTGGTGACCTGTGGACGGGGGCTAGGGGAAAGGGGATTATTTCCTGTCCGAGGACACAGTTTCCCGATTGAAGAGAGAGCGGGGAACAGATTTGAGAGAGAGAGGATGAGAGAGGAGACGTTTCAGAGTTTCCAGTGCGAGATGAAAGATAGGGAACGCGGTACGTGGAAGGAATGGACAGCAGCCTGCCTGATGATGGACCAGTGGATGGAAAGGAAGGGTGTCCGGATATTCGGTAAAGAGAGAGAGAGAGAGAGAGGGAAAGTGCAAGCAGATGGGAAAAGATCAAAGAGGAGACCGCGCAGACGTGACTCTGCGATCCACGCAACAGTGTAACATGTTGAAAATTTCGTCACCACAATTCAAATTTTTTATTTGTAATGCGCATACTGCGTTCTAAGATAAACCTGGAACCCAAAATGCTTGTCATTATTTTATTTCTGATTTACTTATATCTTTCGTAGCAAGTCGATATCATTGGCGTTTACAGATTGTTGAAATATTTATGGCTTATCTCAACATGTTAAATTTAGTCGTAACATTGAAGCAATAAATTTGCAGTATTTTTTATCAACGTTAAAATGATTCTCAGCGTTCAGCGTTTAAACGTTAAAAAATTCACAAGTCTAAAGTGTTTCAACTTGCAGTAGCTATTAAGGAATTCTAGAAGTTAAAAGTGGATAATGTACGAATTTCTGCCTGCCAGCCTTACCTCGCAGACACACGTTATCAGTTGTCTAAGCATTCTATACGACAGTGTATGAAAATTACACGATAGTGTTTAGTTTTAAAAAGAAACGTTATTTTTGTATTTTAAAAATATTAATATTTTGATGGGAATTTTTATGTGTTTACTATCCAGTCAACTAAAAAAAGTAATGATCTACATCATAATGCTGAAAATAATTTTAAAAAATTCGAATGTTACTAGGAAATACAAACAGTCAGACACATTTGCTAAAACAACAAGTGATGACGCGGAAAATGGGATAGTTGGATAGTTATATATTTTTATCGGTCTCAGAGAAGTTAATCTGAAAATATGGTAAGTTAACAGCGTCTATTTCTTCGTGATCAAAAACGTAAAAATCCTGCTTGAAATTAATCCCGGGAGGAGAACATCACCCGATCAAGCTGCCTTCGGAATTCATCTCATTCAGATCAACTTTTCACGGTCCACAAGAGCATCCATCGCGTTCGTTCTGTTCGTTAACACGGACGTCACTGCATCAGATAGCATCATGCATTCGAGAAGGTGAAGGCC
Source organism: Dryococelus australis (assembly GCA_029891345.1). Classification (NCBI taxonomy): domain Eukaryota; kingdom Metazoa; phylum Arthropoda; class Insecta; order Phasmatodea; family Phasmatidae; genus Dryococelus; species Dryococelus australis. Next base: position 47,718,161 of record CM056995.1, on the reverse strand, counting down.
GATGCACTACTATTCCAGACGAAGCGCTAACTAGTCAGACGAGTTCTGCATATGTGTCCTGTTTGATCCCTGTCATGGTCGTGTCTCGTATACACGTTGCAAATAGAGAAACAAATTCCACGCATAAATATAATATTCAAAACACCGAAAGAATTTAAACCCAAAATCTGCATAAGCCAATAAATCTGCATTTCCAGCAAATTACGTTTTTATAGGATAAAGTTTGAAAACCAGGAACCAAAATATTTTCACGAGATAGCACAAGTGAAAACATGGAACAATTTAATCCTCCTTGAAATTTTGATAGAAACTATCGCAATTGAAAAATAAAGAACTGAGTGTTTTAGATTGAACTTAACAGAAGTGTGTGTGTATATATTAAATAATTTCTTATCTTCTAAAAATTCCTAATGTGCAATCGACATTTGGCAAAAACTTGTATTTAAAATCGCAATGCGTTATAGGCCACGCTTAGACAGTAATAGTTCAGCGAACAGAAATATTGTTTATATTTTAGCTTTAACCCACAACTATTTCATTAATGCGGACCAAAATATTATGACTGGATATATTTGCTTCTAAATTTTGTGTTTTGTATGTTCTGATTTGATAGCATCCAAGTTTGACAATCTTGATAGAAGTACGTTTTCAAAGGCTTGAAAATGGAGCGGTCCAATGGCAGGAGATATTGAGTCGTGTGACTTGGAAGACACAAAAGAACAATGTCATTATTTACTGAACATTCTAGCTTCTTGAAACAGTTCATGTGCGATGCATGACCATCTGGAATTAGAAGTGTTTCCCCAGCTGGTTTATGTGGCACGAAATGGTTTTCCAACCAATCCATTAATATGTCAGCTGTGACATAGGCTGGTTTTTTTTGTTCGTGGTTGCAACAGAGCCAGGGGGCATACCATCTGAGAATTCAGCTTTTTTGTTCACTCCTTTGAGATTGCAATAAGGAGGCAAAAAACTGCCTTCAGTATTTGCGCATGATATGATAATGATCGTTTCTCATTTCTCCCCTGAGGTGGTATCATGGACATTTTTACTACATTTAACTGATACTACTTTACTCGGCCGGTTATAGAGTTGCAGACCTGTTTCGTCCACATTGTAAATATTTTTCGGTTTCCCTATTAGTCTGTGTTCTTGCAGTGTAGCAGTTAATAAATAAATTTGTTGGCATCTTCCCTGTTCATTCCCTGTGCTCTAGAAACATAAATGCCTTCGAGTTTTTTCTGAGAGAAAGGGAAGGATTACGTTCCATGAACGATTTATACCAATCCCGACCTGCTAATTGCCTTCTTCATTGAATTTATGGGTAATCACGCAATCCGTAGCAAGACCATAAGCGAGTTTCTGCAGTGCTTTTCTGCTTGGAGCATAGCTTGCAGCTTGACATGATGAAGGGCCTAGCTGTCGTTTTTTCAAAGTTTCTTAAAAGTAGTCGCCTATGTAAAGTTCTTTCGGGGATGTTAAAATATCTTCCAGCTTCCCTAAGTTTCATTTTCTCTCCTATTACAGCATGCATGGCATAATTTAGGTCCTCTTGTGACTCTAAGCCTCTATTACTTTCCCGTGTGTAAAGTCGTGGCATCTTCACTAAAATAAAATAGAAATAATGTAGTAATGTTAGCCTTTGCTGTACATTTTACTCTCGGAGATTAATAAAGAAATAACTAACCATATATTCGAACCCACAATCTCAGATTTAGCCAACTTTGGCTACAAGCTAAAAAATACGTCGTTGAGAGTCAAAAAATAATGCACTCTGAATAATAGCTTCACAGTTAAAGAAAAACAGCGTGATACACAGGCTGTTCACTGTAAAGTGAGCACTTTTGTGGCAAAAGTTAGTTTTTCTTTTCAGCAATTTTTTATCGTTTGACAACATTTCAAATTAATATTGCCATGCAAGTAATAAACACAGAGTTTATAATCCATCGCACTCGGAAGTAAACATTTATGGTTAAAATAAAACATATTTATTGACTACTACTCCAGATGAGAGGATTCTCCAAAGTGCTCACTTTACAGTGAATAGCTTATAATAAGCTAGAAGGGGACACGGTGGCTGAGCGATTAGCCTGATTGCCTCCAACCAAGGCGAACCTGGTTCAATCCCCGGTCGGGTCACCGGACTTTCGCAAGTGGAAATCGGGGATCTGCCATTTCCCCCGCCCCTTCATTCCGGAGCTGCTCCATATTCGCTTCAGCTACCCTCATCGGCTCCCAAGACCTCGCTGTTAAGAGCTACCCAAATATCTTCTCTCTCTCCTCGAACTACCTTGCAACACGCTCTCGTCGACCTGCGGCTCGACTCGGCGGTAACTTTGTTATCTTTAGCCCATGACGCCGTCAGAGACTTCTCGGCTCGAGTGACCTTGAACCGTCTTCACTGGCGACTGGCGCCACGTAACCGGCCGGCAGCACCACATCTTCTGGACCCCTTCTGGGTTGTTGTCGGCTAGCGGCACGCGTGCTAACTTCTAAACAATGTCTGTAGCTGGTTCGCTCCCGAGCGAGCATTTCTTTTAGGCTATTTGGAGCCGCGGCGGCGTAAAGGTCAGACTACTCGCTTCCCACCTAGGTGTGACCGTGTCTCGATTCCCGGTGGGGTCGCTCCCGGATATTCCCACGTGGGAATCGTGACGGACGATGCCGCTGGTCGGCGGGTTTTCTCGGTGATCTCTCGTTTTGGCACGCTCCATTCTCACCTTACAGGCTCTCAAGACGTCGATGTTAAGAGCCCGAATCTCTTCGCTCACTCACTCTAAAGTCCGTAAACTGCAAAATAAGCACTTTTGAAAACCCTGCTTAAGATATATTTTTATGCACATTGTGTATTCTTCCTCCAACCGTCTCTAATGGCCTCGCTGTCAACAAGATGTTAAGCCCAATTACTTAGTTACCTTCTTCCTCCATATGTAGCATTATCATTGTCATGGGCATTATCACTTTATTCACGTGTCGTTCGAGTCAAGCAACTAAATTATTATAAAAGTAAATACTTTTCGAATTGGCTAATATGTTCACTTATGTGCATTAAAAATAGCAGAAAGCATAATAATTTATTTCAGTATTCACGAGTGCTTACGTAATTTTTTTAATTCAGTGTTAAAAGCGTCACACTACTTTCCCTCCGTACTTCGTTACCAACTTTACCGGGCCAATGCCAGTTAGTGTTCCCTTTAATATACATGCGAGTATAGGAGCAGTGACTTTTTTCAAAGGTTGATTCCAAAAGTGCTCACTTTATCCTGAACAGCCGGTAAAAGTACTTGCTTAGTTTTTCCTTCCACATGTAGATCACGGTTATTCGAGCACTTTTAAAATTCCTACTTAGAGACGCAAGCTCAACAAATTCCTTTTTTTTTTTTTTTTTTTTGTACGAAATACGTTCAACTTGTAGACATGAACTACAAGTATTATTTCCCTGTGTAAAAAATTATACCGTATTTTCTATTTTAGCGTGTCAAAATCACAATTTTGATGTTTCGGGGATATACAAATAATAAAAACTGCCTCACTTACCGAAATAAGATAACTCACATTGAAATTCGATACCGTTAGTTACCTCAAGAAATATTTGGAATCTCGTTATGAAATGTTTTCGCAAATTTTTACGTTTTTTTTTTTTCCAAACAAGAAAAAGTTTTTGTATATTGTTTTTATTTGTGGCAGTCTATGATTTTTCGTAATATATTTTTTGCTAAACATACCTTAAAATGAATTTAGACATTGACTTTCAATCAACCTTCTTAAATTTTCTGTATTTTTTTTTTCGGTTTATTTTATTTGTAAGTTCTAAAAGATTTTATTCAAGGAAAAAGTAAACTAATGTAATATCCACATGTTAAACAGCATGAATCATTTTGATGGTCGCAGCACCCTTCAGATCTATTTTTTCATCATTATGTGCTATCGGTCTAATGACTTCACTCATGCGTCAACCAAGTGAAAAAGTGAATACTCTAAGAACCTTAATGTGTTACTTAAGTGCCAGTTATAGTACATTCACAGTTACTTACAAATTTTCTAAAGTCCTGCTAAAGTTCTACTTTCAGGCTATTCCTCCGCCTCGTGTAAGCAAAGCTTAACCGAGTCTAGAAAATTTCACCAAAGGGACTGCGAACTGCATTCGTGCGCACTCAGTGTAATGATATTGTGCAAAGCACTATTTTCTTTTACCAGGCATTACCAACATACATGTTTTTTCCCCAGTTTTTATTCAAATTAATCATATGTGAAATATTTTTAATTTATTGACAGGTATAAGTAAAAGTCCAATTCAACAAAAAATAAGGTACATGCTTGTGATACATGGCATATTCAGGAAATAACTTAACACGTCATACATGGAGTGATTTTTCAAAGGTTAGATTCAAAAAGTGTGAAGAAACCGCGAATAGTCTATAGTATCTGTATGTCTATAAAGCGGAAAAACATAAACTTGATTTCCAATAAATTTATACATTACGGCCGCAATACAAATTAAGGTCTCGGAAGTATTTCACTTAATTCACTGCCAACTTACTGGGAGACGGCATGCCAGCGTGCGCTGTATCATATACGATGTTAACGGGAAGTGATATTTTTTTTGTTAAAAGGTTGGCTTCAGAAGTGCTCACTTTACCGTGAACAGACTGTAGCAGAATTGTTTATCCTTACGCCTGGCGTGAAAACCGACATTGTCATGGACATAACAGCAAGCAAAGGCGTTTCACGGGTATTTCGATACTTTCGAAAGTCCTTTAGGATCTGCTCTCTTGTTCAGCGTGTGTTATTTACATTACTTATGTTATATAGATTACATTCAATTTTTATTATTAAAAACCATTAAATGGTTTAAAAAAAATTATATAAGTTTGCGTTTGAAAATCTATCACTTTAATTTTAAAATAATATTTTTACTATAGAACTATATTTTAATTTAGTACTAATACATATAAATTTTATTTAAAGTTACCTACATGTATTATTATTCAGGAATGTAAAAATATTTATTTTATTTTATTTTATTATACGCAATAGATACTTGATGTATGCTACATTATTTAATGTAATACAAAAATGTTAGAAAATTTAATTAAATTTAAAGTATATTTATTAATTTTCGTATCGAAAAATTTTAATTGCGAAAAGTCAAGGTCGGGATCATGCACTAGAGCCTAGATTTTATATCTACTTATGGTTGAATACTGCACGTCATTTTCAACAGGCATTGTCGTGAACTCAATAACTTTATCATTGCTTCGATGAAGATAACTGGGAAATTATGAAAGTAAATATTTTACTGTTAGGTGTGCTAATTCGTACTGCTGTATACATAAAAACAAAGATACTTTAAATAGTGAAAAGTCGGTATTCACAAAATTAAAGTCTACGATCTAATTGACGCTAGAAGTTAAGGGTTCCGCATGATTAGAGGTATATAGCGTGTCCGAGACCTAAAATTGCGGGATGAATACGGGCGACTCAGATGCGCCCATTATATGCCACGTCGCCTCTACGCGCAAGGCGGTGAATCGTATCATATAACAATAAAGAAAAAATTGTGCTGCACGTTCCTCGACAACTTTAAATGTCCTGCACCGGTGATTTAGTGTCTAAAAATGATTGTGTGAATGCCAGTTTCACTCATTTTCATTTTCATTTTCAAAAATGCACATTAGAAACCGAATTAGAAAATTGAAACTTTTGGGTGCATGTGGAATGTTATTCAAATGTTAGTCCTATGTGGATATCTTCGCATGTGGAAATGTTTTCAAATGAGGATTTTTTTCTGAAGCTTTGCGCGCCGTCTGGTGGCCTAATTAGGAGATACCCTTAAACGCTAAAGGAACCAAAAGAAAAATGGTAAGTTTGCAATTGACGTTAAGGGGAATGTTAATGTATTTTTTTTTTAGTTTGGTAAAAATACTGATTCCACAGACTTAATAGTGACGCTAAGTAATTTAGAAATACTGTTAGCATAATTTGTTATTTGATTTCGTGTAGCTGAAAAGAATAAAAATGTTTGATGGTCAGTCCATCTACTGGTTAATGTGCATACTATTTGGTTACACTTGTCTGTAAGGTCCCGAATCCTGACTAGTTGGCACTGAAAGTAAAACGCAAAGACTTCGAAGTTGATTGTTTTTCAAAGCGAAGCGTTTCATGTTTAGTGTCACCGCGCAGTCTAATGCCAGTTGTAGCTATAACCAATATTCAACATGCACCAGTCACTTGCTGTAACGCGACACTAAATCATTAACTACTTTATATGCCGTTCACGGTAAAGTGAGCGCTTTTTAAGGCCCTGATAAGTTTTTCCTTTCATCCACTTTCCATCTTCCTGCTGCTTGTTAATATAAACATCGCAATGTGGCAAATAAACACAGTGTATACATTTCACCACCATCAAAATTTAATGCCTGAGGCTGCAATGTGATATATTTATTAGCGGTTAGTGCCTGTTGGAAGGGCCTTAAAAAGAGCTCACTTTATCGTGAACAGCCTATACCTATACAGTTACTAAATTTATTGGTTGCATGTCCCACAGTATGTCCGTTAAAATTTTTGTAATTATGGGCCTTGATTTTAATTTCAACGGCCGATTTCAAAAGTACTCAATTATCCGAATGATGTATGTGTATTATACAGATTGTCCACAACGTCCCTGACACATTTCAGTGAGGAAATGAATCAGCCCGGTTGTAGATACACGCGAAATATTGGCATTAATGGATATAAACCCTCACAAAGTTTTGTTTATTTGTTTCCGATCACGAGTGAGTCCATAAAAGCCGCTGCCAGAGATTTCTTTCCGTAAATGAGACGAAAATGGAAACTCCACAAGAGAAAGCACAATCTGTTTGCGGGTTGGAAATCTGTGCGACAGGGAGCAAGTAAGTTGGATATGCCTGTTTCAACGGTAAATATTACGACTGTGTGCATTCAAGGTTCCGCTTGTGCAAGCCATTCAACAGGATTACAAAATTAAAAGGATGGACATGACTGGGCGAATCGACGTAAATGAAGGATTCCTAAAACGCATAATGTTCTACAACGAAACTTGCGTCCACGTTTCGGGAACAGATTCACCGTTCCCGAAGTTTGGGGATACAAACCCCCCCAAAGCGACATCGTGAACTGGATAGAGTGTGGTGCGGTGTTATGCATGATAGCGCCATCGGCCTCTTGTTTTTCGCTGTACAGTCACTGCGGTCATTTACCTGGACATGATAGAAAACTTTGTGTTTCCTCAAATCGAACAGTTTCAGCCCGAGATCATTTTGCAACAGGATGGAGTACCGTTCACCGGGGTGTCATTGTGCGTATGGGTTGTTTACGGTTTTGAAAGCCTTGCGTAAGATCTACTTGTATACACGTTGTGTGTTCTTCCGCCTTATGTAAAATTAACATTGCCATGAGCCTCAACACTTCATTAATGCGTCGGTAAAGTGAAACAGTTAAATTATTGGAAAAGTAAATATTCTACAAATCTGTTCATTTATTACACTTCGATGCATTAAAAAATACAGAAAATACAGAAAGCGAGAGAAATTATTTTAAATTATAAAACATAATTACCTAACGCATTTTGTTCGACGTTAATATATGGAACTACTTTCCTCTCCATCGTTAATGACTTTGCTGGACACATGTCACTCATTTCGCCCGATAAAATATACGCAGGTAGGAGCAGTGACATTTTTCTAAGGTTGGTTTTAACAGTGCTCACTTGATCGTGAACAGCCTTTAGTACTTTGGACGAACATTTTCCGGGAAGATGAATCGGACGTGGTGGTCTGATTCCTTGGTCCCCAAGGTCACCAACCCCGATGGATTTCTTCCTCTGGAGGTAGGTGTTGAATATTCACGATTTGAAAGACAGAATAACCAGAGTGAGAGCGACTGTAGACGTCGGTCTGCTGGCCCGAACATGGGGAGAAATTGACTATCGTCTTAACATTCTCCGAGCGACAAAAGGGGCCAAATATATAATCCATTCCCCATTGGAAGCTACTTTCTCGGAGCCCTGCTAAATATCTACTTGCAGGCCCGTTTCGTATCCTTCCTTCCGCCAAATGTAAACAAACATTGCCACGTGACTACCATGTAGCATCTGTCAAAATCCATTGTATGTGTACATGTGTTCGTATACTTTTGCTACACCTAAACATAAACAGTTAAATGTGACTTCTACTTTTATACCTGTCAAATGTGTTGTTTACTGTTTACAGCTTTTCAAAGAATTCCGTCGTAGGTCTATTTAAAGACCCATTTCGTACGGATATTCACATTTGAGGTTTATAACATTATTTAGGTCAGCTTTATGATGTTTTAAAAATTCTGGAATTAATTATAGTTCTTACGGTATGTTACATTAACATATTTGTTTTCCATGACATAGCAAATTACACGTAATGCACATTAATATTTTGCTGCGACTGTGTTAAACACTGTTACAACTGCGGGGTAATGAACTGTAGTATTTAACTTTTTGTTATTTATATGTGTTGTGTTATTTCTTTAAAAGGATGGCCTCAGTTCGAACAACGAAGGAATACACAGTCCAACAAAAATGTGACATTAAAATCAAGCACGCAACTCGTGTCGCTCATTTTTTGTCATAGAAACTTAAAATATAGCAGTTAACATGCACTCAAATAAGCCTACTGTAACTTTTATTCCACTTATATTTATATGTATTACTACTTGCTGTGTATTAGGTTTATTGAAATTTATTGGGGCTGGTCTTAGTTATTTTGTTGGGATTGGTGGTAAATCACGTTACACGACTGTGTTCCAAACACCCAGGGCAAAGGTACAACAGTGTGATAAATAAACATACGTGGATGTAAATAAATAACTTCGTAATAAAAACAGTCCACTGTTAAAACGTATAGATAGTGCTAATCAAATATTTGAAATCACGCACACACAGGGCCAGCGTATCGACCACGATGCACAAAGGCACGCCACTTCACAAACGCAATGATTAACAAAACACACGTCACAGTATATTTATTACTGCCGTGGAAACACAGATTTATCACAACACCGTAACTTGCGTAGGTAGGTTTAAAAAACACAACGTCTACAAATGTGATGTGGTAATTTGAAGTATTTTTCGGAGTAAGTATAATTTACTCTTCGTTTGGTAAAACAGCAACACGCCATGACATCATGGCTCGCCACGTCTGCCAACTTCACTTTGTTTCTGCCCCGCCACCATATCTAAATATATTAAAATAAGTATTCGAACATTAAAATCTCTTTTCAGTTGTAAATTACAAATTAAAAAATCATTATTAAGCTGTAACAAGTATGGAATATGCTACAATTGAAAACGTGTACAATTTGACTAGCGAAGTGAAACTTCCCGAGTGTGAAAGAGACTAAGATAGAGAGAGAGAGAGAGAGAGAGAGAGAGAGAGAGAGAGAGAGAGAGTGACAAAGCTCGCTCAGCAGACAGTTGCTTCAAAGTTGCTCTCGCTCGATAAAATTACTCCGTACCATTACGTCTAACTCACGATATTTTCTGCTGTTATTTTAAAATGTAAATATGAGATATGTTGCCATCGGGGCTACCTAAGTATTTAAATATTTCAATAGGCACCGTTTAATTTACAAATAGTATACTAAAAAACTAGGTTATAATAATATTTTAACTGTGAACTGTTTCTTACCGGCCGTTGCCAACACGTCGCTGCTCTCGATGTTGTTAATTCATATTTAAAAAGAAATTAATATTACAAGTTATAGAATATATTAAGGTAAAATTTCATTTATTCAATAATACAGTACTCTAAAGTTAACCACAGTGTTGTGCATTTGTGGAATACAGGTTATTGAAAAAACCGATTGACATGTTTTGCCTAGAGTGTTTTTTCAAAGGTTGGTTTTCATAAGTCGCTTCCAATCGGGAATGAACTATATAAATTTACCAATATGAAACTTTTTGCGTTTATGTATTTATTGGTGCCACAATTTCATTTTCTTAATTCTTTTCCGATTTATTGGAGATTGAAATGTGTCAGAGGCTTTGTGGACAGCCTGTATATATTCACTCATGTAAGCACCAAAGCTAAAACAGTATCACATATAAATTTTCTGATAGTTACTTGAAAAGAGAAATCACTCCAAAGACGAAACTTTTACCACCAAGTAGCTATTTTTGCAGCAGAACCAGTGAAACCTGTAACATTAGAGTGACATAAATTTTGTTAACAACTATAGTTATTAAGTTTTAATGGATTTACATTCATTTATTATGCTTAACTGCATTTAATTCCACAGTAACAGACATAAATTTCTAAGTGAATCCATCTGATTTTCCGTAAGGTAGCAGTTCATTGTCTGAATCTTCAGTTGAGAAAATGGAACGGAATGAAATCACTCAGAAATGGGAGATTAGAGAATTTCCCAACATTCAATTGGCTCTGAAGAGCTCCATGTTAAGAGCATCTCGAAACTGTCCACTCCACCACAATTTTTATTACTCTCAGTTTCCGAGTTGTTACATTGTAACCATGTGTATTTCGACTCTTAAGTTAAATAAGTTATTTCAGCCAAACGATCTAGGAATACGTAAATCTAAGCAGTCTGAATAATCGAAAAATGTTCCATACAATTAACAATTCTATTTTGTTTTCAAACTTACGAACATAGTACTATGTACGAAACAAGGTTTTGCCGTGTTGTTTTAAATTGAAATATTTTTATTTATCGGTATAGTAATATATCAAAATAGTAATTTGATTATTTTTATATTAAGTAGGCCTATTTAATTCGAGACCAGTGACAAAATTTGGAGAAAATGAACCAGCAAACTACTATCTAAACCTGCTTTCAGTTATGATTTTCAGGGACACTACATCTTAAAAAATATATAGCAAATTGCACGTGTTTAACGATTTCGAATTGGGAATAATTTTCTCAGAATAATTCTGAACTAGACTTATATACATCGGATTTACTTTTACAATTTAACTACACATATTCTGTTTCCTGGGTGAACTACGAAGTAACACCCAAATAATCCTTGGGGAAATGTAGAACAAAGAGGTGAAAATAATTTTTATATCAACACACCCCAGCAAAACTAATATATGTTTCGTATTATTAATTTATTTTTTTACTATCTCCACTCTCGTCCACCTATCATAAATGAGTTTTTCTGACATTGACAAACGTTGCTGCGAGAAGTGAGAGTATTTATACTGTGATGCACAGTGAAAACGGGAGCTGGTAGCAGTTCCAATATATCGTGAGTAAATTTTTGCTCCTGTCTTGTTGCCTCGCTTTCGTTGTTTACTCCTTGCCTGGTGTGTCGTTGTGTTGTCATTTTTATTTTGTTTCTACCGTCTCGCGTGTTTATAGGCTGTCAACGGTAAAGCGAGCACTTTTGAAAGTCCTCTCATTTGGAATAATAGTCAATAAATATATAATTAATTTTAGCATTGGGCGTTAACTTCAGAATACAGTGGACGATACACGCTGTGTTTATTACTTACATGACAGTACTTATTTAAAAAAAGGCTGCTAAAGTATAAAAAAAATGGCTGAAAGGAAAAAGTTACTGGGGCGTCAAATTTGCTCCCTTTACCGTGAACAACCTATACATATGTTGCACTGAGTCATAATATTTTGATATACTCAGGTTTCTATGATCACTTTTCAAAATTGTATTGTGTTATAATCCAAGCCCTTCAATAGATGGATTTCGTTTGCCATTTTCTCTCGCATGCAAGACTGTCTGTGGTTTGTTATCCACATGAGTGAGTTATGGACGGCGAATTTATACTTATCGCCATATTGTTTATTTGATACCTGCTGCAAAGAGAATAGTTTGTTGTTTCATATTTTTTAGCCGAATTACGTGGTTCTATAAATATTTTCGTCTTTAGATACGTTTTCCTTTACGTATAGTTTCGTGTTCATTTTTGTAGTCAACCTATAAGTTGGTTAAAGTTCAAGTGAATTACGAATGTAGTTTATTTATGTCATGCAATTTATATTTTGAAATTTAAAAAATAAATTATTTCGAGTATACGGATAATTGTCATGCAATTTGCATAGTCCGGCAACAAAATAATAACTTCCTGAGCGGCAGCCCTGTCATTACAGCCACTCAGAAGAATGGATGAGATAAGATTAGATACGGGTGGAGCAGTGAAAAAATGGTAGTAGGGGAGGAAAGGAAGTGCCACGAGAAACCATCACAACCCTCTCGGTTCGAAAAATTCTGGCTCCCGGGTCATGAGTTCGAACCACAGACCGAAGCGATGGGATGCTGAAGACTAGCCGTCAATATATTAGTGGTGATTTTTAAAATCAATTTAAAAAAATATATTCCTCTCGTGATCTGAATATCAGATTTCTTATCATTTTTACGAACTCCTTTCTTTTGAACATAAATAAGAATTAACAGGGATGAAAAAATGTATCATGTTGCTATGTAGTTCATATTTAATGACAACTGTATTTGGATTAGTAAGCTCCTATACGAGGAACTCATTCAGTTATTTATGATCATGCTCGTTGATCTCTCCAGCTCCAAACAAAATTAGAAATAACCGAACGTACAAATAATACACAAAGTACTGCAACGGAGTTCCGATTAAGTTGAACATGTATTTGGAATATACACTGTTAGACACATCTGGAAAATAATGATAAATTCACTTGTGCATGCACTTTTGGCCATTAAATTCGTATCCCATTCACACTCAGAAATACTCGGGATAAAAGTAGTCGTTATAAAACTAGTTACTCCATTCCAACTGTGAGGTTAATCACGACGATACGGATACATACCCGCAAACTTCTAAATGTTAGGAGTTTATTTTCATACACCGGGCAGGTTACATTCTTCATATTTTAAATATAAATAATTTTTTTATTGTAAGATGGATAACATTTTTTTCATAAAATAATTGTTTGGAATGGTTAAATAAATATTTTATAAATGATCTTAAATAAAGGTATTAATAATAATTTTAGTAATTTCGGGCCACACAATCCAACCACGAAACTAGTTAAAATTTAAAAAAAAATAAAAAAATAAAAATGTATTATTTGTGGTGACATCTGGCTAGATAAAAAAAATCAACTTGTTTCGCTCAAACTGAAAAAATTAAAAAGTTCGATTTACTGATTGGAGTTGAAAACTATTTGGTTAAAACAACTATCAACCAAACGGGAAAAAAATATCTTCATTAACAAACACATCTCTCCAGTTTCCTTTTGTAAGACGCTAAATATAGTTTAATAATTCTGTGGGGAGTAAGTATATTCTCTTTGCTTCATTATTTTATTCTTCTTTGTTACATTCTTCAACTGTTATGGTAGGGCAGCCGTTTCCACTGAAAAGAAGACACATATGACTCCCCAAAGATCTGTATTTTTCGTAAGAAATTGTATCAAGTCAAGCAGTTTAACATTCGCTTCATTGCTTGGGCGTCTCACATGTGCCAGTTTCTACAACGGTTCATCCATTCCAGTTCAATTCCGAGAGGATGTATTCTGCTGACATTGTGTAGAAAAGTTTTTCCAGCATCCTCACACCAATCCATGACCTACATAGAAAGAGATACTCTTAGCTGTGCACTTGCAAAAAACAAACCGAGCTGCGGAGAGAGTTTCAACAATTCCTCATGTACAGCGACCGGCTTGAAGTTAGTTTGTGCTGGAACCGAGTGGGGTAAAGTGCTTTTCTGCCAACCAAGACGTCGTAAAAATGTGTGTGTACAGTTGCAAATGTACTGGGTTAAGGTTGTGGTATCCTTGTTAACTTGTGTTTATTTATTCATATTTATAACTTACAATTAAAATTTAATATTTTAATTCAAACCTTGTTGTCACACACAGAACTACTTCTCAGGTATCCCGAAGCCGTAATGGACTGATTTTAGTGTGCGATTTCTAATGTGCGACTTTAAAAGAGTAGATAATGACTCAATCTTTACTACGGTTACAGATGCAACAAAAACAATACGGAATAGACATCGTACTCTAAAATATGTTTTGAGATATTCGTTATGCCCTGACAGCCCTCGTATTCAAATATTTGATCTGAAAAAGTGAGCTACGGTGAAACAAAAAATAATTCCATGATTTAAGGGTTACTGCCCCCTTACCACGTGATTACGTGGTTAGGTCACCAGTAGTGTGACGGATATATTAGATGACGGCCCAGTGTCTTCCCACAAATAATAACGACAGTTAATTCGTTTGCAGAAATGCGATAATTAATTTTGAAAAGTGACTTCGTGCGATATCCAAATAGATCTATGTAATCGCAGTGAAAACAGTTTACGCTTAAAAAAAAAACTGTTGGAAATTAGTAGGGATCTATTAAATCAGCTTTATTACCAGCAAGAATGCTACATTATAAAAAAAAATTGATTGATTTAACGGTAAAGTACCGGTTATAAGTTCTCCAAAAATTTTCGAAAAATTTACAGACACTTTGGAATTTTTCAATGACATTTCCCCTGTAAATTTCGCAAAAATCCCGTGAATTTGTAGGACGAGCGCGTAAATTTGCTTCTGCGTTTTTGTCTATTTCCGGCTTATAAAGAAATATGGCGGGGAAAAAAAAATGTTCAACTTTCGTTATGCGGGTATTTGCCGGAGTATAAGACAGATATTAAAAAATGTTTTATATTTTGTTTTTAAGCAGAATTCGGACTCAACTCAAAAATTTTGCTGTCTCTTACTCCCGCTGCTCTACCACATGACGACAGTATAATGTGGGATAGCAGTGGCTTGTGGTGAACTGTTGCAAGGTAAGCTGGTGCTTGCTCACTGCTGTACATTCTGTATGCACTCAGCAGGAGCCATTAGCCACTGTACAACCCAGGGGCAAACTGAATGTACTTAGACCATTCGCGAGCTAGCGTTACACGCGCCCTGTGGCGTCAGCTGCCGAGCAACGTTCTCCTGGTGGACGTGTAAACTAGCAAGCAACAGGGTACAGCTAACGCCAGCTCACCTTACAACAGTTCACCACACGCCACTGTGGGATAGGCTGTTCACGGTAAACTGAGCACTTTTGAAAGTCCTGCTTAACACCTGCTTCTTTTGCTTATAGCAGTCCCTCGGATCTTATGAGATAACTTTAGTCTATACAATATTTCAGCTTCAATTAATTAATTAATTTGAGTGTTCCAGAAACAGCCAAAGTGTGATGTTTACGTGTGATATTCTAATAGGGCGGCAGGGCTTAATGTCTCGTCGACAGTGAGGACATTAGTGACGGATGGCCTGTCGTAAGACACCATCCGAACATTCGCCTGGAGTGATTTGGAAACCCTGGAAAGTTTACCGGTCGAGGAATCGAACTTAGGCCCTCCCGAACACAAGTTTGTAAGTTTTACCCCCCGCGCGCCACCTCGAACAGTGACAGGCGAGCACTATTAGGAGCCCTTGTTTATTTTTAGGAAAATACATTTCACTTAACTTTATAAAAGTTTAATTGTGCCTGGGATCAATATAAAATAACGTGTTGTTTGCCACACGTGTACTTAAATCAGAAAATGAGGTAAAGTGTGTTCCCGATAAAGTGAGCACTTTTGAAATGAACCTTAGGAAAAAGTCACTGCCCCCCGTCTGCATAGATTTTAACTCGCGCACTGAGTGACATGCGCCCAGTAAAGTTGGTAACGATGGGTGGGAAGTAGTTCAGTATCTTATCGTCGAATATAAAGTATCAGTTAACCATTCCTGATCATTTAAATTCTTTCTTTTTTTTTTTGTTTTTTTTTTTTTTAATGCATCAAAATGTAAAAATGAGCAGATTTGTAAAATATTGACTTTTCTAGTAATTTCGCAGTTTCACTTCACCGACGCATAAATTAAGTTATGTGGCCCATTACAACGTTAATCTTACATAACGCGGAGGAATACACAACGTGCATACAAGCAAATCTTAAGCAGGGCTTTCAAAAGTGCTCATTTTACCGTGATCAGCGTATACTAACATTGTGGTGCAACGTGACAGATGACAGTCGGTTTCCACCACTAGAGTGCATAAGTGATTTCGATCAGTGAACTGCCACTCCCTGATTATTCAGTTTGAAACCTGGTACAGCTTTACGAAAGAGCGCCCTGGCATTACGATTTGCTAGAAAAAAAATTGTATAAACTACCACACTGATCACAAGCGAAAACAATAAAGGAAAAGTTATCTTTGGCAAAAAAAAAATTACTGTCCGCATGAAGGTTAGTAAATATATACATACATTGTAGAAGTTAAAGATACAACCCCAGAGAAAAATTTCAAGGAAATAAATCTTGTGTACAAATGAAAGGACATGCATTTCGGTTGCCGAAAAATTCTGCGGGTCAATCGAAATCTACTTTACGGCAATATGATTTCTACGTATTTAATTTGTTCAATACAAGGAAATATGTATTTTTATTATAAAAATACTTTACCATGTTTTGAACTGTTTTGCTATCAAAATTTTACTGATTTACGCTGATCAGTTTATTGATTGTAACTCACACGATCTCTGAAATATGACTAATTTCTGCTCTTAATAAACTCCAAAATATTTATCTGTGAGCCATACCGTCACGGTATATGTCACTAGCGTCAGTTAGATTTATATAATTTGAATGCCGATTTATTATCTCATCCATTATTAATTCCTGTATTGCACCATGTGTTATACAGGTTAGACAATCTGACATGATTAATTCAGTGGACATTAGCTTCACAGAGGGATGCTCGGTTAATCCGAAAAAAAAGTCGAATCTAAAACAAGTTATTTCAATACAATAATAGACAATGCTGTGTCAACTACACTTGTTTATATTCCTAAAGGCTGTTCACGATAAAGTGAGTGCTTTAGAAATGAAACTTAGAAAAAGTCGCTGCCCCTGCATGCATGGGCGCACTGAGTGACATTCGCCCAGTAAAGTTGGTAACGATGGATGGAAAGTAGTTCCATAACTTAAAGTCAAATAAAAAGAACTGTTATGTAACAATTTGTGATAACCTAAAATGATTGCTCTCGGTTTCTACTTTTTAATGCATCGAAGTTTAAAAAATGATCTCATTTGTAAAGTATTTATTTTCTTAATAACTTCACAGTTTCATTTGACCGACGCCTGAATAAAGTGATGAGGCCCATGACAATGTTAATTTTGCATAAGGAGGAAGAATACACAACGTGTATACAAGTAGATTTTAAGCAGGGCTTTCAAAAGTGCTCATTTTACCATGAACAACTTATATCGAAAAGAATGATTATCGGAAAAATATCAATTTAGCATACATAATACTTTTTGGTATATTAAATACTCATTAGCATCAGGAATATAATTTTTGACTTTATTTTTGCGCATGCACTGGCAAAATAAATTGTTTCTTTCAAAAAGGCGACGTATAATTACGGTTCACTCGACTCTTATTAAAGTTTTTAAAAAAATGCACACACAAAGACCACGGTTATCTCGCAATCCACCACTTTGTCTCCCACCCGTGTGTTTTACAAAGTGCCCGCACCGCCGCCGTTTTAATTTATTGCACGGTGCACATGAGTGGCAGATGACCATAAAGGAAGTGTAGTCCTGCATGTGTCGACCCGCGGGGCGGTAGTAAATACCAGCCGCCCCTGGCACAATACGCAACCCGCGACGCAGACGCCACGCAAGGTTGCCAAAGCAGGCGCGCACGCGCGCGCGCTCTCGCTAGAAGCAGGTTACCAACTGCGGAGCAAAAAAAATCCCGGATGTTTCCCTCCGCTTGCACGGGATGGATAATGAAAAAAAAAAAAAAAGGGGGGGAGGTCCCTCTTTGATTTACGGCGCAATCAATCCGCAGTAAATAACTCGTAGAGGAAAGAGAAGCGGGACGTAATGGTGCATCCGTCCCTGATGCCGCGTAACGCGGACAATTAGCATAAATGCGTTTTACGCCCGTGTAATTGTCCGGTGGTGGCGGGGTGTCTCCAGCCTATATCTCCCCCCCCCCCCAATCTAGGCACACCTTACTGTGATAGCGATGCCATGACACGCATGTACTACACATCGCCTCTTACGTTATACCCCCACCCCCCACCCGCACATTCTCTCTCCACCCTTCCATACCTCATGCGAGTAGGTGGGCTGTCCTTCAGTTAGAGCCGTGTTCCATCTCTCTGTACGTGAGCACGTTCCAAAAAAAATAATAAAGCAATGAAGCATCGCAAGAGGCAAGGTTTATTCTACTCGGGTTAGGGACAAAACGAAATTTCGTATGGGAGAATTTGACGTAGGGAAAATTATCGCCGCCAGGAGCGATTTATGATTATTGCAATTATCCCGTTTTTTAACGTAGAAAATAGAGAAAATCTGGTACACATACGACACTAGCCTAGTGGGGAAAATGTTTGGTTACCAAACTTTTAACATCGACCTTCTCAACCTATAAATTCTGTTCACGATAAAGTGAGCACTTTTGAAATGAACCTTATAAAAATGTCACTACCCCTGCCAGCATATACTTTAATGGCCGTTCCGCGTGACATTCACCCAGTAAACTTGGTAACGATGCATGTAAAGTAGTTCTATATCTTAACGTCGTATAAATAGTGTTAGGTAACCGTTTGCGATAGCTAAAATTATTCCTTTCGCTTCCTGTTTTTTTTTTTTTTTTTGTGCATCGAAGTGCAATAATGAGCAGATTTGTAAAATGTTTACTTTATAATAATGCCACACTTTTTGAGCGACGCATGAATAATTTGTTGAGGTCCATGACAATGTTAATTTTACATATGAGGGGGAAGAATACACAACGTGCGTACATGTAGATCGTAAGCAGGGCTTTCTAAAAAGCTCATTTTGCCGTGAACAGCATATGATAGAAGTAACCTTAGCTGAGGTGCTGTGGAGGGCGACTCGCGCTTGCTTGCGAAAAACAATGACCACGCAAAACGCAAGCCCCTGCGTTGGTGATATGTTGATCACGAAATAATTTAACGGTTTTTTTTTTCCTTATAAGATGTTCGCATTTAATGGCTACGGAAAGATATCCTTGTGCGTTTATCCCCGAAATATATGTAAAAACAATTATTTCAATAATTTTAAATGGTATTATTTACAACACAAAAACTAAAAAATAAATCCTCTTCTTAATATTTATTGAAAGTCATCTTCTTAAAAGATTATTCAAATGGATTGTTTAAAAAATATTTTTTTACAAGTTTATAATTTTTTAAATCACAGGTTTGTAGAAAATATTATTGTGTTAATTTCAAATCTACAATTTTTTTCGGTTTTTTTTTTTTAATTTATTTCCGGGATTTTTCACAAACAGTTGACCATTTTTATATCGGAAACCATAGATTGTGTCGGTTTTGGCTGTATATAATAGTTACCAGCATTAAGATATCTTAACAATAAATCTAACCATATAAAAAATATTAAATAATTCAAATTCTGTTTCTGAGTTTGTGTTTCGGGAATCCGTTCACTGCGAGACTTTTCATTTCTCAATAAATAGATCGTTTTTAAAACCGATATCACGATCTACATTTCTGAAAATTGAAAATAACTTTTTCATGGACCTGATGACGACTTACATGTGTTACTAATATGCTAGTTAATTTACGTTCATTAAAAAATACACAAAATAAGATACAGTATATGCGGATTTCTTTACCAAAAAAAAATAACTTAACACTTAAAAAGCCTTCGTCAGGTAGGCCAACAATAAATATTATTACTTCTATGATTGTTTGTAAAAAAAAATATTGGTAATAATCTGAAAAAATTCTTTTTTATAATTTATTTAGCGAACATTAATTTAAGGTAAATTAATGAAAACTTTCGTAGCTAAAACGTACGTGCATTAAAATCAATACTGAAAATTTAAAAACATTATTACTAATTTAATTGCACATTCCCAGAGTAATTATAATCGCATTTTTTTTTATTTTAAAAAAGGGGGGTTGAAAAATTTTTCTTTCTGAAGTATGCAAAATGGAGATACGCTTAAATTATTTATTTAAGATTGACTATTATTAATTGATTTTTAAAACATTCTAATTACAAAATATTTTAATGTATTAAAAAATATACCCAGTCTTCTATCATACGGATACAAATGTTCCTTTTCTGGTAACTTTCGTATAGTTCGTTAACGGTTACCTTAAACTTTTCCGAAGCCCTGCTAAAGTTCTACTTCCAGGATATTCCTCCGCCTCATACAAACAAAGCTTAACCAAGTCTAGAAAATTACACAAAAGGGACAACGCGCCACATTCGTGCACACTCAGTGTAATAATAATTTCCATACGAATTTTTTTTACTAGACATCAACAACATACGTACCTATTTTCTCTGCTTTAAACCATAAACATTAGAAATGAAATATTATAATTTATAAGTAAAATATAATTAAAAGTTTAGGTTTACTAAAAAAATAAGCTGTTTTTATGTTAAGACAAGTAAAAAAACACTCGTGGTACAAGACATATTTAGGAAATAACCAAACACGTCATACATGGGGTGAATTGTCAAAGGTTCGATTCAAATGTGTGAAGATAATGCGAATAGACTATAGCGTGTGCATTACTTCTTCATGAATTCTGTATGTAGTACTGTACAGTCAGGTACAGTGCTATAGACTATTCACGGTAAAGTGAGCACTTTTGAAAGCTCTCTCATTTGAAATAATAGTAAATAAATATATTTTATTTCAACCTAGACGTTAACTTCAAAGTGAGGTATAATATACACACTATGTTTATTACTTACATGGCAATATTCATTTGAAGAGGTGGTTAACGGATAGAAGAAGGCTTAAAGGAAATAGTAACTAGGGCCTCAAAAGTGCTAACTTTACCGTGAACAGCCTATATATTGGAAGGCACTCGACTTCTACCTTAAGGCATGGGAAAAGTTTTCCTACGTCCTTGCCAACTATAGCTGGAGCATGATTGTCATTGTACCTGTTCACCAAATGAATCGCAAAACAATCAATCGTTTTAGAAGTTTCAAGGAACGTATTTTTTTTTTTTTTTGTTCGGGACGGCACCATTACCGGTGTAACGTTTTGTGATGCATCGGAGCCAATAAAAAAATGTCTGTGTTTCACGTTGTTGGGAACACCTGTTTATGGGACTGTGGAAAGTAATCTGAACAAAGAAAGATACCTCCTACACGTAGAGGATTTTCGCTCGTCGGTAGTCTGTTATCCTTCTGTTTACAGTGCACGCTACTAAAACATTTCCCCATGCAATGCCAGGGGCCGCGGTGGTGTAGTGGTTAGACTACTCGCCTTCCACCTAAGTGAACCAGGTTCGATTCCCGGGGGGGTCCCCCCCCCAATTATCGACTGTAGGAATTGTGCCGGACGATGCCGCTGGTCGGCGGGTTTTTTCAGGGATCTGCCATTTTCGCCGCCCTTGCATTCCGGCGCTGCTGCGTGCCCACCTTGCTTCACCCTCATCGGCTCTCAAAACCCCGATATTAAGAGCCGCTTAAATATCTTTACTCACTCACGTTGCAATATCTTAGATATATGCCACACCTGGAAGGGTTAAAATACCGATATTGTATTGAATTGATATTAATTAGCAAATGTAGACTAAACAACCCCTGGACGAAACGCAGAACTAAGACAGTTACTTTTACAGATTGCGATTGTTCCATGTGTACATCCGGGCTAACACAGCAGTTCAGATATTCCATGTATTGCCATACCTTCTCCAGCAAGGGCAGGTTTATAGAGGTTACTACTGCAATGATGCGCCCTTTTAGCTGTATTCAGAATTAGCATGTAAAGGCAAAATGAGCATGCATTCGTCAGGTGTATAGCCATATGACATTAGCTACAGAGCGTCCCACTCTTAGATTGTAGTGCAGCGTGAATGGCTCGCACTTTTTCCAGGTTACTTCACCTTCGCGACATAACTGGCAGGCTGAGTAACAAATGGGTGGCGAACGAAATGGCCTGATTACGAGAATTCTATCAACGAGGCAAAGCTAAGCGGCTCCTTTGAAACTGAAACCTACGAGAAATCCTATCGTTGTGATTCCATGACGCGCACGCAATGAAAATGGCATACTTTTTTTCGAGGCTGCAAATAGAAAATTCATCAGGCAACAGTGCACGCAGGAACAAGAGCAGCGTCAAAGACAGAAATCATGTATTGGAAAGACAAAGTGAGTATCCATTACACCGCAAACTGCAATCTACGAGTGAGAATTCCGATAGTAGTTTATACATATGCTAATTTGAAAAAGTGATCAAATAATTGCGAAATAGCTGTAGTAATATGGTGTTAACTATTTATCTCAAGCACAGTTCGATAGGGTAAACATGAACGTTTAGATTTTGCAACGTCAGAAAATTTATAGCTTCTACTGGACACGGCTAGCCATCACTATCGAGCGTGGCTGAAGTCTGACGTAAGACCTTTTTTGAAGACTGACGTTAGCGCAAGACGAGTACCTTTTGTTGACGACTGACGTTATACCCGAGCACTTACATCCTTTATTGGCTACTATCAAGATTAACGGACGCTATGGAAGATTTTTATTGGTTCTGACAGCTCCCTCCGTAACGTGTCACGTGCCCATCATATCTGCTATACAAGTAGTACATTACATATACACTTGAGTAATTTAATATTTCTTCCTAATTTTATTCCCATTTTAATTTTTGAGTATTTCTTAGTCTATAATTATGACCAGTTTGGAGTGTAACATTTTTGAGTATGACATATTTGGATACTTCTTACTTTTATGCCAAATGCTTCTTCTCCTAAATGCCTACTCACTCAAACGCCTGTCCTGCTAGACACCTAAAATTGATTTAAGATACGGGTTTCCTGTCCAGTGCCTTTTCGGCAACGGCGTGTAGAGGCATATTTACCACCAGTCGTCATGAATAACTATTTTAATAATTGTTACACAAATTACATAAATCTTGGACTTTTTTCTTGTGAAGTAGAGTAATAGTAATATAGTGTGAGTTATAAATGTACTTTCTGCACATTTATTCTTAGAAGAACAAAATTATATATATCGGAAATGTACATTCCACACCAAAAGTGACTTGGCTTTTTAATGACCCCACATATGCATTTTACTGAATGATTTTGGTAATAAGGTTTCGTTTGAAAATAGTTTCTTTTTTTATGTTTTACATTTCTTAAACAAAAAATGAGGAACATTTAATATTTATTTTATATCTTTAAGAATTAATATTTAACGAAAAAATTAGTAAAGTAAATATTTATATAATTATTTTAAAGCAAAATTTTTAGACCGTATTTTTTAAGTAGTAAAAGAACGCGAAACTTATCTTAGTTGTATTCACGTCATTATACCGTTCAATGGCAAATCGCCGCTTAAGGTTAAATGGAAGCTGGAATCCTGGTTACTCCGCAACCAGCAGAACACGTAAGTACCCCGCGAATTTTAAATTAATTTAACATATCATCTAATAAGTTATCTTCGTGGTTCAAATTGCATTCGAAAGGAGATATTTAAATTTTAAACAATTCAAAGCATTATAAAATTTAAAAAAAAAAAACATTAATTTCATGGAAATGTAAAAAAATAACTATGCGACAAGTGCAGAAAATATTTTTTTTTTTAAGTTTTCGACCATTTGTCAAAAATTCTTGTACCCTAAAAAAAATACTCTTGTAAACAATCGCTTTCATTAAACACTACTGCTTGATAAGTTTCTAAAACGTGGTGTCCATGTAGGTTATATATTAGGTATGTTGAAAAAGTAACTATTAAATTATTACTACTAAACTTCTAAGCTATGCAATTACCCAAGGTATTATTTTAGTTATTACTTTAGTCTCGCACCAGCTACAAAACCATTAAAAATATGAATTAAAAAATTAATTCAGTAAAAATAGTACAGCTGGAAAAGCCATTCTGCATAAACTTTACAGCACTGAGAGTGTTACCAAATTTTGCAATTTGTTATATTATTTTAAGATAATAAATTTTTAAGTACCGCACGCTCTTAAGGAACCTGTTTATTTATTTATTGCACGGAATTATGTGCAGAGTTTAAGATATCATTCCTTTATGAGAAATCAACAATCTAGTTTGGAATCTGGCCATGAGTGGCATGTAAGAAACTTAACTCCTATGTATGTCTGTCGGTTCGTTTAGTATTTCTAGAGGGTGTTTTTCAAAAGATGAAAATGACAACAAAAAAAATCGTATTTTCAGAAAGGATGAAATTCTGATCGATAAATTTTAACTACTGTAGAGGCCCCCACAAATCATCTCTTAATTAGCCTTCTTATAAAAGGATCATCAGTTCAAGTTGTGCGGATACACGTCTCACTGTTGCAAAAACAACGCCATTTCAGTGTATTGTGCCTAGATAATACAGGATGTTTGAGGTATATGCCAGAACTGCTGTAAGCGTTTCCATGTTCCTGTGCTTTAAGCACACGAAATGTTTCAGGAAGATAGAAACATTACCAAAAAACACCAATTCCGAAATAATTTTGTTGGCACATGAAACCAGCTCTCCTATATCGCTGCCAATATATTTAATTGGGACCATGTAACTAGGTAAATGTGTCTGTAAAATACGTGCACGTAGAAGAAGGGATTTTTTATTTAGAAGTTGATTCCGAAAGTTCTTACTCAATCGCGAACAGTATATACTGTGCAGATTTTTGCTATAATTTATGTAGATCAAACAGCCCACATATTTACTTGTTTAATGATATTACTTCCTCTATCTCCTTGACAATTTTACTGAACTTAGTATACACGCTAGTACGCGTGCAGTTGTGGCCAAGGGATATATATTTTTGCTATAATTTATGTAGATCAAACAGCCCACATATTTACTTGTTTAATGATATTACTTCCTCTACCTCCTTGACAACTTCACTGAACTTAGTATACACGCTAGTACGAGTGCAGTTGTGGCCAAGGGATATATATATATATTTTTTTCCGAAGGTTGATTTCGAAAGCGTCCAATTAACGGCTGAGTAGTTATGGCGACTTTTCTCCCGCTGTTGAGAGAGTCGCGTCAGTTGCCAAGCGTCATAAAGGCGCCCGTCTACGTGCGCACTTATACGGCGCGCCTGTCCGCAGTTAGCCTACATTCCTTTGCCCCGTCGACAGCTGCGCAGCGGTGTGGCCAGGAAGAATCGGAAATTAAGTTCTACTTGCGGCATTGCAAACTCGAATCAGTGAAAATGGCTCCGCTTAGAATCCGTGGAAAACCACTAATTGTTTCGGTGGAAAAATCTCACTGATTGAATTGGTCACGTGGAGAGATTTCACTGATGAATAAGTGACGGCCGACTGCAGTTGCGAATGAAATGTTGTTTTTATTTAATTTTAGCCAAATAATTACGTGAAGTAAACATATATACGACAGTTTACTATTTATAATAATAAAAGAAATTTCGGGGGTAGCGTGGGCATAACATCCCATACCATTTCCACTCCACTTTTATGCCGTTACCTCATATACATATATATGTCGTTATAGTTATGTTCAATAGACGTTAACGAGCTCTAGACCGACTTACTGACAAATTCCTAGTGCGACGAGCGAACAGAAGGTTCTGCTATGTGAAGGCCAGGGCGCGAACCTGCGACCCCTTGGTTACAAGTCGGCCGCTCTACCCCTGAGCTATGGGGGCAGTGCACATTTGAGCTACGAACTCAAATTTAAATACGAGATGAATATACATGTGTTATAATTCTAGCCGAAATCTTGAAGATTTTAATTCTATGCCTTTACTTTTGGTTTTTAGTTTAATTGGTAGCGTAAGGATTGTTAAAACGAATAGTTTACATGAGTGCATTCTCTTCGCCCCTTTATATGAAGATTAAACCTTCAAACAGGGTACTGTGATGATTACATCAAAAAGAAATGAAAGAAGGAAGGCGGCATGTTCATATTACCTCGTAAAATGGTGTTTTGAAAGAGGAAACACATTTTAGTAAGTATTTTGTACTGTGTTTATTTGTTTATTCGTTGTTTATTCACTTGATAAACTTTCTAACCGCCATTTATACACGTTGTTCAACTGCCATTTTTACACGCTGTTTAACCGGCCCATTAGTCAAAAACCAAATCGCTGAAAAACAGTGGAAAAGAAAATGACTGATGAATCAGTGGAAAATGTCACTGAATCAATAAGTGAAGGAAATATGGCATTTTTCCACTGATTCATCAGTTAAATTCACTGAAGTGACTTTTGAATCAGTCAGATGTTGTTTACTGATTGAAGCAGTGAAATTTATGCGGCTGCAGTGGTGTAGTGGTTAGACTACTCGCCTCCCAACAAGGCGAACGGGGAGTTCGATACCCGGCGGGTCCGCTCCGGAATTCTCGCAAGTGAGAATCGTGCCAGGCGATGCCGCTGGTCGACGGGTCTTCTCGGGGTTCTCCCCTGTTCCCTGTTCCTTCAATCCGGCGTTCCTCCTTACTCGCCTCGCTTCCCCCTCGTTGGCTCTCAGTACCTCAATGTTATAAGCCACGCACATATCTTCACTCTCCACTGCAGTATTTATTCACTCGCAAAAGAAGCACTTCAAAGGAGAATAATACACGCGGTAAAACCTTTATCTAAATTATACTGATAAGATCTGTACGCGTTTACATACCTTTCTAAAAGTGCAGTGTTAAACTTGCAAATATTTTCTTATTTGTATCGTTACAATAGCAGTAGCATATTTGTAAATGAATTGAGAACAGGAATCACTTTGATTCGCGAAGTCGAAACTTCAAAATATTTTATTCTGCTTTTTCCCATGTTTGAGGCCACGAAGCGCAAGAGCTGTAAGGGCTACACTGGCACGCGCTACAAGTGCGCCATCGCCTCTACGAGAAAGACACTGAACTGGCGTGCAGTGTTCTCGTAGTGCTGAGTGTATCTGTGGGACCTCCGGCTGTCAGCCTTTTCATTTTATTGATGTAAAGTCTGTGGCATGGTTCTGTGCATGCTCTTAGAGTACTTTTGTGTGTATATGACACGTCTATTTTGAGATATATAGCGCTTTGAAAACCTTTTTTAACCGTGTTGGAGTACTCTGGAATTATGTTTATAACGTGCGTGTCGCCTTAAATGTAGTAGACAGGTATGGTCACACGTGTGTTCTTTTCGTAGTTAAGCACATGGAGTGAGTGAAGAGATTTGGGTGGCTCTTAACAGCGAGGTCTTGTGAGCCGATGAGGGTGAAGCGAGGTGATAATGGAGCAACGCCGGAATTTATGGGCGGGGGGAAACGGGATATCCCAGAAAAAAACTCCCCCCGGCACGATTCCCACTTGCGAGGAACCGGGAGTGATGACCCGGCCGGGGATTGAACCCGGTTCGCCTTGGTGGGAGGCGCGCATTCTAACCACTCAGCCATCGCGGCCCCAAGCACATCGGACGCACGTTTTATAATTTCGTAAGAAAACTTGGATTGCCAGCACTCTGCCCCTCCCTCTTACCAGGCAGCCCTCCCCCCCCCCCCTCCCCCCTTAAATATTTCAATTAAAACAGGTGAATGTGTTTACAGATGACGTGCTGTTGAACGATAATCATTGCATTTTGGTTGTGGGGGGAGGGAGATGGTGATAATGTTTCCTTGCGACGTTCTTTCAACTGTAAAAAATCTTCATAGCCTGTTGTCCTGCTTGCCTAGGAAAGATAAACTCGAACTTCATTTATGAGAATTCCATCCATTTCGAGGATTAATGAAGGGATACTCAGTATTCCTGATCAGAAAAGTATCACTGTATTACAATATAATTTTGTGGAAAGTGCTCGTAGAAGCTGCTGACTTATGAAGAAATGCACCGAGAGGGTAATTTGTATTTGAATATTATAACACCACTAAATTCCAGCACCAGTTTAAAAAGTTTTAATGTGGGCGCCACTATCATTTAATATAGATAAAGTTATTTTATTTTATGCCGACAGCTCTAGACAGTAAAGTATGAACTTAAAAAAAAAGGACCTGTGAGACATTTAAACTTAATAGAAATTGCTAATTTAGTGAATAGTTCGCAAAAGCTTCTAATGAACTTAACGTCGGGTATAGTAACAATAATATTATTTAGCCATTACAAGAACCATAATTTCGTTTGCAGACACAGAGTTATTATTGCTGCACTGCCAATCACGGTAAAAAAAAAACTTCCAATAACTCACAGAATACAGTTCAAGTTTATGGTGCATAGAGTAATCGGTTCCTGTAATAAATATTAATATGGGAATTGGCTCAACGAGACATATTCTTTCCCAGCCAGGTCCAGGCAGGTTTCTACTAATGATATAGTTTCATCATCTGCGGTATCATTGGTTTGACGCAGGTTCAGGAACGGAGAACGAATCGGCCAAGGTCTGTCTTAAGGAACCATTTTGGCATTCGCCTGGAGTGATTTCGGGAAAAGACTTACTTCTGCCCATCAATAATTCTACATGCTCGGAAAGTTGCTTGTACCTTTCGGCGATACTACGAAAGACAATGTCAATCTGTGTAAAAAAAAAAAAAAAAACAGCTTTCCAGAGCTGCTAATTTCTCAGGGTGGTGAGGCCACGGTGGCTGAGCGGTTAGGCTGCTCGCCTCCCACCAAGGTGAACCAGGTTCAATGCCCGGCCGAGTCACCCGGGAATTTGCGACTATTAAGAACTGCCATGCCCTTTCCCGCTATATTCCACCAGTGTCACGTGTCGCTTGCTCCGCGTGTGATCTGCCAGATGTTCTCTTTCGGGATGTAGTGGTCCGAATACTCACGTACGACCAGGGAGAAACGGGGTTAGATTTCCGGGGGGGGGGGGGTTACCCGGTTCATCAGCTGAAGGGAAACATAGCGGACGCTGCCGTTGGCTGGCGGTTTTTTTTTTTCTATGGACTCTCCGGTCGCCCTCGCCTTTTGCATTCCGTCACCGGCGAAGACTTGAGCACTGAAAAATACTGTAAACTAAACTCAGTTTTATAGTATTTCGTTGGAACTTCTTTAAAAGCGAAAAAGCGCTGTATAGCTTTAAGCTAGATGGCACGTCGCACTGCGTGTTTATGGAACCACCGACTGTCGAGCCTAAAACTATATACGATAATTCCGGGAAAAAACTCTCATGGCTTCGTTTTTTTTTTTATAGAATAGTCTGCTAGCAGTACCTTCGCACTTTTTGAAACAAACCTTTGAAAAATCACTCCATCTTGGGCCTATGACGTGTTTAGTTGTTTCCTGAATACGCCGAGAGTTTTCTACTCATATTAACATAAAAGTGTGTTATTTTTTGTTACATTGACCTTTCACATGTAATTTTATCTATAAATTATTGTATTTCACTAAATTTAGTATGAATAAAAACACTGTTCACGATAAAGTGAGCATTTTTAAAATCAACCTTAGAAAAAAGTCTCTTTTCCTGCGTGCATTAATTTTAACGGGCGCACTGAGTTACATGCGCTCAGTAACGATAGAAAGAAAGTATTTCCATATATTAATGGCAAATAAAAAGTGTTAGGTAACCATTTGTGATAACTGAAATTATTTTTTCATTCACTTTGTGTTTTTTTTATCCATCGAACTATAAAATTGAGCAGATTTGTAAGATATTTACTCTTCCACAAACTTAACAGCTGTACTTGACTGACTCTTTAATAAAGTGACGAGGCCCATGGCAATGTTAATTTTACATAATGAGGAAGAATACACAACGTGCATACAAGTAGATCCTCGGCAAGTTTTTCAAAAGTGCTCATTTTACCGTCAATAACCTATAAATATATGTATTGGTAATGTCTAGTGCAAAATATTATTAAACTTGAGCGGCACATAAATGCGGTGAGTTGTCCATATGGTGTAGTTTTCAACGCTCAGTTAAGTTTTGTTTGCAAGAGGCGGAGGAATATCCTCAAAATAGAACTTAAGCACGGCTTCAGTACAGTTGGAAGCGAACGTTAATGGACTATGTAATTGATTTCCACTTCTGTTGGAAAGGCGCCAGCGGGAAAGAGGAAACGGTGGCTACTGTTGTTTAGATGACCTTGAATACGACGTCAGGTGAAGGAGGGAGTGTCAGTCAGTCTAGCTGCTGGCCGTCTGCGCTCAGCACAAGTACACATTTTCTGCGTGACGCCGTTGGCACTTGTACGTACGGGTGAGGAAAACGAGACAGATAAGATTGTATGTCGACTTAGTAAACCCACCCTCGTCTTTACACATTAAATTTTCTTTCTAAACTTTTATATTTTTTTTATTTAGAATCTAGTTGCAAAATATTTAGTACAGGCTGTTCACGATAAACTGAGTACTTTTGATAGTCCTGCTTAAAATCTACTTTTATACACATTGTGTATCCTTCCACTTCATGTACAATTAACATTGCCATGGGCCGGATCACTTTATCCATGCATAATTAAATTGAATTTATGAACTTACCATAAAAGTTTATAATTTAAAAATTTTCCGATTCTTACACTTACATGCATTAAAAACATAGAGAGCGAAATAAATAATTTTAGTGTTCACAAATGTTTATCTTACGCATTTGATTCGACTTTAATAAATGGTACGACTCTCTCTCCGTTATTACCAACTTTACTGGGCTTGTGCCAGTCAATGTCTCCGCTAAAATATACGCAGGCAAGAAAAGTTAAAATTTTCAAAGGTTGATTTCGAATCAGTTAATTGTGATCCGCCTATAATATTACATACAAACTATTATTTTACCTTAATGCTGAGAAGGTTTCCCATACTACACAATATGGTTGTGCTTAAAGCCTGCTGTGTGTGTGTCGTGAACCACGTTAACTATATTGTTGTAACGAGAACATTTCAGTAGTCGTTATTTCAAAAAGTTCTATTTCTGAAGGAAAATATAGCTCTTTTTGGGCAGCGCACGAAAATGTAAATAGACTACAAAATCTGGTGACCCAAAATATTATTTATATACTTGGTTACCTCGAAATCCAGCCACAAACTTTGTGAGATGTTCGTTATGCAATACATGGTAGAAAACGTAATACCACCTATAATCATAGGTGGTTATCAAGGGAAGGAAAGACTTTTGGAAATTGGGACTTAAAATTGATTATTTACAAAATGTCACAAAACCACGTGAGACGAAGCAACACATCAGTGAACATCGTAAGCCTGATTTGATATTTGTCACGGGTGAACGTTTGGCGGGAAGTCACGTCGTACGTCAACAACACACGTGTGTTACCCGTGGTTGTTTATCGATTGTTGTGACATAATGACCACGTGTACGTCGAAGGAGCACACAATATTGCGTTCCTGCAACGCCCTCGGTCGAACGATTCTCGAGAAAGCATGCGCCGTTTGAAAAGGATTCCTGCGGTCGCCTGCCAGATATGCAACCTGTCTGGTCACTTTGGTTCGTTACTACCCTTCGGTAAATCGCAGCGCGAGTATAAGGCCGTTCACGGTAAAGTGAGTACTTGCGAAGCCCTAGTTACTTTTTTTTTTTCTTTCACCCAATTTATATCCTTCCACCACTTGTGTATGTAAACCCTGTCATGTGAGTAATAAACACAGTGTACGCATTCATCATACCCAAAACCAAAAGTCCAAGGCCACAACGAAATGTATTTATTGGTTATTATGTCTGTTGAAACAGCTTAAAAAAATTCTCACTTTACCGTGAACGGCCTATAGAAACATTTGTCGTAAAGAAATTTTCAATGGGAACGGGCAAGTATTTTCGGTCCAGTTTTCGGTGACGTAATTTAATAGCTGTTCATTTAAATTTAAAAAAAAAATCCTCATACGATTTCAACTAATAAGGCGTTTGCAACTTCGTATTATGGTATTCTGTATACATCTTTGCTCAGGCGTCGCTCATACGCTATATCACACATCTCAGAAATCGTGGCAAGGGGGGGGGGGGAAACTCTATCGAATAAAAAACTATTACGTGCATACGCCATTGCAGAACTACACTGCAGAATATGTAATTTTACAATTAATTATTAACAAACTAGTTGCCAAGACTATTTTTGTAACACTATGTGTAAATTAGAGAAAGTTTTACACGTTACAGTGGAATGTCTAAAATTGAAGTTAAATGTTAACAAACAATTCTCGTATACTTAAAAATATTTAGTGCCAAGATGGGGAGACATAAATAATTTTGTGCGCTGTAATTTTTTTCCAAGTATACTTCCTGAATTGTAATGGAAGTTTTTACCCTATACACAGTATGGATAAGTTACCATACATCAGGCAGCAAATATAGAAATTATACTACACACATTTGGGAATTTCACTACGCATTTGATTATTTTCTGAAGAAATGTTCGGAAAGCCATCATGGACGTGTGGGGGAAAAACTTTACCTTCGTGCTTTCTGGTATGCGTAAATATTGATGTAAATTCAGGGAAATTTTCTTAGAGAGTATTTTTGTAAAACAATTTTTTGTAAATCTGGCAACTAGTTTTCAAAAAACTGTATGTAAAATACACATTTTTTTACTGTTTAAGCTACAGTAAATGTTACAGAAAACTAAGAATATAATATGAAATTTTACGGACGCCAAAAATAAAAGGCCAGAATTAGCCTTTATTTATAATATTTAGATAATTAGGTCGAAGTAACTGAGACAGTTACTATGAGGCGGAACGAGAAGAAAAAACAGACGATTAATGAAAGATACACAAAAAGCAGTGCATGTACAAACTGAAGATGATTTTAGAATACACAAAAATTAAGAAACACTAGCGAAGACATGTTGGCATGCACAAAACATGGGTGACACACGGAGGAGAACACAGCTAAACAGAACAGGTGTTCTATGAAGAAAGAGCCAGTGGCGGTTCTATATCGATGGATGAAGGGGCATGTGGTTCTCCAAACAAAATTTACACTCTACAGAAAATAAATGCTTGTTTGGTTATCTATATTTTGTTCTAATTTAACTGCGTAATGTAACTAATCTACTCATCAAGTTTCACACCACATCGTTGAGAATCGTGTCACAATTTTCAGGCACAGATAATGCTGCCGATGATGGGTATTTTTTTCCTACCCTGAGGGAGATATGAGGCGACTGAAGACCGCCCGTATTGAGGCAAAAATCCAATTGAGTCCGGTCATTTCAGGCAGTGCCGTGCTTACGAAGCAAATAACCGGTAAAATGTCGGAACTCAGAATTAACAACCAACGTTCTTATTTTTCCTTCTGTTCGTTTCTAGCGCATTGCAATCACGACAGTTTTGTTTGGAACGTTCTGAAGTGATGATTACAGTAAAAACTAAAATGAAAATGGCGTAAAATTTTTAAAAAAATTCTCAATTTTACAGACAACAAAATTTTAACGAAAAAAAAAAAAAAAAAAAAAGCTACTAACCAAATCAACTTGGTTTTCTTCAAAATCAGACGAGATAGCGAACATTGCAAGCAAGTGTTGTCTCGCTTGCAGCAAAGGCGCTGGGCTTGTGCTGTGTATTGAAGTTGTTTTACATCGTTGAAACAGTGTTTGCGCACTGTTAATGCCGATTGGCATCTGCGCTTGGCGAGCACACTTCAGTAACTATTTTATCATCCCTCTCGACTTGAGAGGTAACGCGAAAGTCGTACGCCGTGCGCGCGCGGGAAGTTTCGTTTTCCCGCGAAAACTGAGCAACGTTGTTTTTAGCGACGAACGAAGCGCGCGGTCGAAAAGCCAGACCACAGCTCTTGATTTTTACAGACGACGACAAGTTACCTGACGCGACCACATCAACTGAACTTCGTGCGAGTAAGTTAGCAAAACCTTATCTTGACAGGCTTCACGTGTTCTCCGACGCAGAAGTGTGATAAAGGAGTGAAAGGTGTTCGTCCTCACTATTCCTCTTGCTGGAGACTCCCGTGTACAGGTTATTCGCGGTGAAGTGACCACGTTTCAAAGTCCTCTCATTTAGAATAATAGTCAGTAAATATGTTTTATTTTAGCCTTAGGCTTTAACTTCCTAGAAGGGTGGAATCTACACACAGTGTTTATTACTTACATAGCAGTATTTATTTTAAAAGGTGGTTAAAGAATAAAATATGGCTGAATTAAAAAAGTAACTAGGGCCTCGAAAGTGCTCACTTTACCATGAACAGCCTATAGGTTAAACGAACATTTTTTTTTGTAGCGATGTTGGTGCAATATGTTATGGTCAGTAAAGACTCGTACTATTATAGTGACCCTCTTATTAGCACAAATTCTGAACTATGAACTAGTAAAGATGTCAGTTGTTAACAGATTTTGGTGGTGAGAAAAAGAATTCCCGGAAAAATTATAGAAAATAATCCACACAAAAGATCACCTAATATCTGTAACTGTACAACTAAATGTATACGTACATATTCGTTACGCGTAACCCCTCATATCAAAACGTATGACGTATTCATTTGATGACATGTTAGTGCTCTAAATGTACAGCATCTCCAAAAACCACTTTCATGGTTTCGTTCGTTGCGTCTTTATCCAGTGAAGGAAGTATGTACACGACTAGCTTATAGGGAGATAATGGAGTGATACACATGTAGGCAAAACTTTTGTCCAGCCAGAAGAGTGTTTTAGTGCGTTAACGCCATCAAATACTGTAAAAATAGCCTATACTACTTTCAAAGCATTTTAGCGTAAATCATTGCCTGTGTCACCTTGGAGTTCAGCCTCAAAATTTTTATCATACGCTACAAGTACGGTAGGATACAGAAATTAAATGTTTTAGTATATAGATGAGCATAGACGAAAACAAACGCAAATCAACGGTATTAATAGAACTGTAGTGCTACCAATGTTAAACCACACATCAAACAACCATTTTCACTTTCTTATGTTGGCGAAAAATGTGGATATCGTCAAACGGGAGGCATGTGTTTTATTTTTGTTTCAAGACCAACCTAATTTAATGGAAAAATGTACTGATTGCATCGCTACTTTAAATTAATTTCTTACTAAGAGAATGTAAACCACAATTGTGACTACTGGAACAATATTTCTATGTAATTAACAGCGAATATCCATTTAAATTCTAGACGGCTATACTAACAAATATAATAGTGACATATGCTAAAAAAAGATGTGCTATTGCCATAAAAGAAAGTGTTTCCACGATATCTAAAAATAAGTATTATGTAATTAGTAGTTGTATTAAAAAAAATTTAGGATTGTAAATAATTCTGAAGCCTGGCTAGGACATCGAATGATGCGCAGAGCTTCAGAAAAAACTTCCTATTCAAAAATTGTTCCACGTGCATAAACTATGTCCACATAAGGATAACGTTTATAGAACATTTCGCATCCAACAAATCTCAATTTTCTATTTCCGTTTCTGACGTGTATTTCTTCAAAAGAGAACATTTTTTAATTTGACGTTTACACAAATATTTCTCCGTATGTGCAGGAGTTGAATAGAGATCGCAGCATTCTTGTCTTTTTATTATTCAATCATGAAATTATAGGGTCACTACAGATAATCTCACGAAGCGAGTTATTGATATAATTACTGCAAGTCAGTTTTGTATCTTACGTATAGTCAATTTACGGTAATTTTAAACTTTTCTGAACTCCTGATAAAATTATACTTCCTGGATATTCCTCCGCCTCATGCAAACAAAGCTTAACCGAGTTTAGAACATTACACCTAAGGGAGAACATGCCGCATTAATGCGCACTCACTTTAATAATATATTGCATTATAGCTATTTCTTACTCGGGATTATCAACAAACCGATTCTAACACTGTTTTTATTTGTGTTAATTTAAAATTAAATATTATAATCTACAGATAAAATATGATAAAAAAAAGTACAATTTATCCTAAATATAAGGTACTTTTAAATAAATACAAGTATAAAGCGCTTGTGAGACCGCATGGGGTGATTTTTCAAAGGTATGATTCAAAGAGTGTGAAGAAACTTTGAATGGTTAATATGAACCATATGATGAGACTACCTGGGTCGCCCGAAGCCAAACCGCGATGTAAGTCCTTGGTACACGCGAATTACCTTGAGACGGCAACATGGTGGAAACTCGTTTTCACGTCTCCTCCTTTAACGAATCTTTTTCATTGTTCGAGCTGCAACGAACTGTAACAGTTAGTTTCCGTCGCGACCATATACTGAAGATGAGACAGACTCATTATTCGCGTCTTCTGCGCATGTTCCCAATACTGACCTACCCCAAAGGAGTACAACTGTCAAAGTCATATGGTTAACAATGATGAAAGGGTTTGTATCTTAATTTTTTAATGGTAAACAAAATTATATTAATAAAATAGTTTTTCCAGTGTGAATTTAATCAAGATGCATTGCAAATTCGTTAAAGAAAGTATTTTAAAAAAATTATAAAACACTTGTTTACAAAACAGCATTATGACCTCGAATCCATTCCACACAATTTCTGCTAATCGTATGGGCAGAAAATTGTTCAGTGTTGGGACACGGAGATTGGTCATGCGCCACCAGCGAGATCGTTCTAACTCATCTTCAGTCTATGGTCACGATAACGCGACGTGTGAATCGCTGCGGTCGTAACTGGGACTGTAATGCCTGGTTCACATGTGCGCCGATCACGCCAAACAGACAGAACCGATGGTTGTTCACATGTAAGCGGATTTTCTGCAAAGCCATTTGGTTGTTGAATTCCTGATTTTTAAGGCCAAGATTCTAAAACAAGTTACAGATAACAAACTAGGTGCTATCGTTTTTCTAGTCTAGATTAATTCCGTTGTAGTGCGATTTATTTACTTAATTATTTACAAGAGATTGCAATGTTATTTTTACATCCACAAATAATTCACACTTTAGTGGTATCTTTTGGTTCATTTAAAAACTACGTTCATTTAATACAAATGTTGAATGAAATTAACGTTTACGTTCACTAAGCTATCCTATACTTTACATCAATACGCGTCGATTATTCAAGACATTAGTAGCATTAAACATGTGAACCAGCTGACTTCCGAGAGAAGAAAATATTTGCGTGGTTCCAATTTGTCTACGCGACTCGCGCCCGACACCGAGGACGGCTTCTGATTGGCTGTTTTTGTTTTCCGCTCTGTCAGTTCTGCGTGTTCGGCGAGCGTGCGAGCCAGGCGTAAGAGCGCATGCCATACAAGTGTGAACGTTAGCCTTACCGCAAGTTCCCAAGCTCGCTAGCACATTCCGAACGAAAGACCTTGAAATGATTCCGTGCTGGAGGCTTCCAGGCCGAGGTGTTCCAACTTGACATAACCAGCACGTGTGTTGCAGTTCCAGATGTCTGATTGTTCGAACAACTATGGACATATGTACGCCATTGCAAACACTTCGTTGTAGTATCAGAAAAACACACTAGGTAAAATAATATAACTTAGATTAATAAACACAAATAAATTATACAGTAATGAACAAGCCTGGTTAGCTTTTGGTCGACAAATATGTAACACGCCTACATATAATTCCAAGAAGAAATTAAGTCAGAAAACTAAAGACTGAATGACATTTCGGGCAGGAATGTAGTCAGATGACCCCAGAACAACGACAGAACACAACCAGTGCCCATTGTTGGCCAAGCACACGAACAAGAATGGAGTATGAAGGATATTCCAAAAATTGGACGAACAATGAAGACCACGCGAACGAGCACAATGGCTGGAATAGACGTAAATGTGGGCGACACGACGACGAAAATAAAGACGAGAAAAGCAAACTTCCTCGACGAGAACATGCCGGACGTTTTTGGGAGCTGAAATCTTCCCCCCTCTTCAGGCACACTGTCCGGAGGACACCTAGTCCGAGAGACACGTTGTCAGTCTGCAGGTGTCTGGACGTCCTCAACTTGCATTTTCAGGTGATCCTAAAGGTGCTCTATCCGTGATCTGAAACAGGACAATTTTTTTTAAATTTGAGTAGTGTACTTGTACTGTTATGATACTTTCTCAGTTTCATTTGACCGACACATCAGTACAGTGATCAGGTCCGTGGCAATATTAATTTTACGTATAGATATATGATTCCAACTCATTTCTTTGGAATGTTGCTTCCTAGGGCTGTATGACCAGTTCGTAATAGTGTGGAGAGTAAAGTGGTTCATTATATTTCCGATTTTCTGTAGTCCATAACCTACTCCCCTTTTTTTAATACTTTAAAATACTGGCTTCGCTTTTCGTTTCTGAGGCAAATTTTAAATTGATTTTGCCTGTGGCATATGCTCCAATGTGACTTCTCTAAAATTACTGAAACCTGCATTTGTAGAGAAACAACTAAAGTAGAAAAATATTAAATGTCACTCTATAACGTGCATAACGCAGGGTCTCTTGAGTGTGCCTAAATAAACGTATGGGAATCCTATTTTGAGATAGAAAACACAGCTTCATGTTATCTGTAATTAGACAGTATGAAATATATATTCGAATTGTTGGGAGAAGTTCAATATCTTCTTGTTTTGTGTGAAAATTTCATGGAATTGCGTAGCTCTCTTTATGGTCTACATAATGTTTAAGTGGTTTCCATCAATGCATTTGTGTATTTTTGCCTATTGCTGTAGCTTCCGAGTTAGTTGCTAGCAAAACTGAGGCATTTATTTTAGTTTCTTCATTGACAAAGTTTACTCTGCTCGTTATTCTCTTTAATTGCTTATATAAATGTCACGGACTTGTTTACAGTGATGTTTGATTTGTTTTTGAGTTATTTTTACACGCATGGCGATAATAAGCCACAACTATTCCTAGAAACAATTCAATGTTGTATGTTTTTTTTTAGATTTGGTTTTCGATTGATGACCATAACTTACTGCCTGTGTCCATTGTTTATCTTTACTTCGAAATTACAGTTGATCTGAGGAAACAACGTTCTTATTAAGGCACGTGAGTTCATCGAACAACATAAAACTATGCACAAACATCACGAAGCAAATCACATCCTTGCTTTGCCAAAATGCGGTTCTCCACGTATACTTAGATTATTCAAGGCTAATTGAGGACGTTTGAAATCGATCTTTGCAAAATGTCACTGCTCCTATTTGCATATTAACGAAGGGTCGGTATATATCAACAGAGGCAGGGAAATATAAAACCGTTACACTTTTTCGTGATAAGCAACATAAAAATTTCGATTTGTCATTTCACGTACGTTATCGAACTTATTGAGCGCCAACATTTTATCTCACCTACATGTCTTTATCTTAGTCATTATGTGCCCGTAGAGTGCGATTTATTCGTTTTCTGATGAATGAGAAATTCAAAACTGCTGAGTAATCTAAATGGATGATATTTTAATGACAGAGTACTCGGTTACTGGGGTCGTAGTGGGATAGTGGTCAGACAACTCTTTATCTCACCTTGGCGAACGGGTTCGATTTCCGGCGGGACCATATCCGAATGTTTGCATGTGAAAACGTAGCAGACGTTGCCGTTGGCAGTTGGCTGTCCTTGCTGTGTTCTCGTCTCCCTTTCTCAACATTGCTATCCGTCGTTACTCCATCTTCGCCTCTTCGCGTCACTGCCAATGGCTCAAGAAAAATTCAGCTATTGAGCAATGCGATATGCTGTATGTGTGTGTACGTGTGTGTGTATATATATTCTATTCACGGTTTATTCGCCCTTTCTGAATCAAACTTTTGAAAGATTTCCCCGTGTATAACATGTTTAGTTATTTCCTAAATACGCCATGTATCACTAGCGTTTTATACTTGTGTTCATAAAAATGCCTCTCTTGTTTGTTAAATTAAAATGTTATTCATATTTTATCTAGAAATTACAACACTTTATTAATAAACAATTTGAATAAAAAAATAGCGAGAAAACATGTGTGGTAGTGGCGATCCCTAATAAGAAATAGTTCTTACACGACATACCGTTACAGCTGAGTGCGCACGAATTTCGTGCGTTGTCCTCTGGTGTAATTTTCCAGACTTAGTTAATTAGTTCAGCTTAGTTTACACGAGGCGGAGGAATATCCTGGCGGAGGAATATCCTGGAAGTAGAACTTAAGCAGGCCTGCAGAAATGTCTGAAGTAACCGTGAATGGATTATAGGTATTATATATACACACACTAGCTGATCCCGGAGAATGTTGTTCGGCCTCTTTCCCATTCTATTTTGTCTTCTCAATGCGTCCTCCCTATTACATCTGGTACGTCGACCTATGTTTGACTGTGATATCGCTGGCATTTTTCTCTTTTAGATCAACAAACAATTCCTGCAAGTATGAGCAAAACACGCCCACAAATATAGAAGTTAGACTCCAGCACCACCTATCGGAATGAAACACAACTAAAAACTTTACTCGCCATCTCAATAACTTATGGTGTGAATATGGTCTCAATTGGTTCAGTGGTTTGTTAGTGATGATGCGGTTTAGTCACGCACAAAGGATTTTATATAGAAATAAGATTATAGCCTATAATATATGTTATATATACATATAAAATATATAGCGTGAGGATTTAATCTGCACATGCACCGAGCAGTAATATATATGTGTGTGTTTATATATTATATATTTACATATACTATATATAGGATATATATACTATATATATCCTTTCAAAGAGGTCACGTCGACTGTATCTCCTCATTCCCTCGCTCCGTTACACACACGAGGGCTGATTCAGAAGTCATGTCAACTATTTTTTATCTCCCTAAATGATCCGACACAGGAAATGTACTATGTACAGTTGAAAGAGTACGCAATGCACGTTTTAAAGGTGACACCGCATTTGTCATGGATGCGGGAATGTCTGGCAAGGAACTAAGACAGATATGGCTGTTTGAAATCACCGTTTAATTTATTTGTTCTCGTACATCCTGTGCACGCGCATTTGAACGGATTCGTATCGTATTTGTACGAGAAGTTTAACTTTTTTCAAATCAATCTTCGAAGTTGTCCGCGGTTTGTCAGTGTGTGCAACCTCGCGTCGAACAGCTGTTGCCGTCATACGGGTTATGAGTGCATTTATCTACGAAGGTTAATGTGTATTAAAAATTACCCTAGTACTTATAGGAGCTGAGTATTAACGGCATTAGTGAATCAAGTCGTGAAAAAATGTTGCCGCCAGCGCGCTTTCATGGAATACGCTGTCTAATTATTTAAAGATATATCAAAAATATGTACGAAGGAACTGTGTAAAATTAAACGATCTACAAAAAAATTCAGCGGTGGCATGTATCTATCTTTAATAGATAAGTAATAATAAGCGTATTTACAACTTTAATTACGCAATAAAAATAAACGTAAATTTTGCTGTCTTTTCTAACCATAAAGAACATAATCTTTATCGAAATTAATTAATGCATATTTAAAACTGTTTAATGTAGATGAGAAGTGCCCTTTACATCATACAATTATCGCCAACAATTTAAAAGTAATGAAAAGTTTTGTAAAATACTAATTTCTAAAATCGAGATACACGCACACGGACCTATTCGTGGGCAGGGGCGGGGGGTGATACTGAACAAGAGTTTTGAAAAGGGGGGGGGGGGAGGTGTGCGAGGCAAGCCCGCGCCCCCACGCACCACGGCAGGCAGAAAAAACTGGGCGAAGCCGGGCCGGATAGCTAAAGGCTGTTCACGATAAAGTGAGCGCTTTTAAAATCAGCCTTAGAAAAGAGTCACTGCTCCTACTTGCATTTATTTTAATAGGCGCACAGAGTGACATGCGCCCAGTTAAGTTGGTAACAATGTAGGGAAAGTAGTTCCATATATTACCGTCGAATGAAAAGTGTTAGGTAACCATTTGTGACGACTTAAATTATTTATTTTGCTTTCTGTTTTTTTTTTCATTCCTTGGAATGTAAAAATTAGCGGATTTGTAAAATATTTACTTTCATAGTGATTTTAATGTCTCACTTGATTAACGCATGAATAAAGTGATGAGGCCCATGACAATGTTAATTTTACATAAAGCGAAAGAATACACAAAGGGCATATAAGTATATCTTAAGCAGGGCTTTCAAAACTGATCATTTTACCGTGAACAACCTACAGTTACGGATAGAAACATTTCGCGAGTTCATTTCAGAACAAGCTAGACGTCAAACATGTGCACACTGGAGTTGAATTTTCAATTGGTCCGCAGTTAATTAGACACGCCCTGGACGACTGTGAGCCAATAGCAGAGTTGCAAGGAAACAAGTAGCGAATCCCATACTGCCTGGTGCGGAGTAACACAGGCCACTCTCTGGGATAGCAACCAATGGACAAACAATTGAGGCCCGAGTATACACAGTAATGTGGAGTCTTGTCTACAGGTCCCTGAACTCGCGAAATTTTCCTATCCCTACCTATAGTAATTAAATAATCAGGCAATATTTGATTGCGGTTATAGATT
Organism: Dryococelus australis; assembly: GCA_029891345.1. NCBI lineage: Eukaryota > Metazoa > Arthropoda > Insecta > Phasmatodea > Phasmatidae > Dryococelus > Dryococelus australis. Next base: position 47,675,919 of record CM056995.1, on the reverse strand, counting down.
TTTTTTAAACTAGCCATGTAAGAAAAATAAATTGGTTTCGATATAACTGTTAAATGTTCCTTGTGTCTTGACTAGCTTGGTTTTTATTATTGACTACCAAAATTAAGTTATGGAGGAAGATACGTAAATCCAAGATGGCAAGGATACTCCTCCTTTCCCCTTAACGTTTAGCAATTTCGTTAGAGATTTCATCTCTCTTCTTCGCTCTTAAATTGTTTCAAAGGAAGATATCGTTGCGATCCGTTTGACGTAAACATGATTGGCGCTTGACTTAACCGCAGATGTATTTTCAGCCTGTTCGGTCTAGCCAAACTGTTAAAAAGTCCGTATACTTACTGACATTTTTACGGAAATGTGCAGTAAAAATACGCAAACGCAATTCCTAATGACGAAAAACGGAGTTTATATCCGAAAATTTAAAATACGGAAAGTCTCCGTATTTCCTATAGCTTTGGGTTTCGAGGACGAACAATGCCGAATGCAAACGAAGGTTTCTTCGCCTCCGTTACGAGAAAATTATCGTTTCTGCTGCTGTTAGGTTATCCACGCCACTAGAACCTATTTCTTCATACATTAAAACGTAGCATCATGCGTCTGTAACATTTAGCAGCACTTAAAATACACTAACTTTAGTATAAACTGAGAGAGTTGCTTATGTGACTATTAGAAATACCAAAAATATACCAAAGCATCAGGTAAGAGTTGTATGTGAGTGTTTAGAGTCACGCACTTACAATATTTTTTACTCGGGTTCAAATCTTGCTTAGGTATAAAATATTTTATCTTTTAAATAGTACCTTTTTTACACACAGTAGAACACCCACATCACGAAAATTAAAGACTTTTTAATTATATTCTTTTTATTTTAAACAGAAAGTTAAGAAAACTAGGAAATAAATGGAGAGGTTCCGTAAATTCCCGGAAAGTCCTTTTTTGAAAGTCAATGTGTCCGTAATTTTACGATGAGTTTACGGACACCTCTGGATAAATTTTTGCCTACACTTTTCCGTAAAATGAAGGTTTTTTTTTTTTTTTTTTTTTTTAACAGTTTAGACGCAGGTAGGGCAAAGGTTTTGTGCCACGTTCGTAGCGGAGATAGCACCATTTTCCTTGTAGCTCGCCGCAGGTGCTTCTCGCACCTGCTGTTATCCTGTCCGCCGCCGCGTGGCATCGTCTCCTTTCGATTTGCGGAGCGAGGGGCATGTTCCCGCCCTCTTACCACGCCGCCACCTGTCCTTGCTTGTTTATTGGCTTATAAAACGTTGGCCGAGGCTTTTACAGTCCGCCAGGGGGCCAGCAACGCCAGTGAATTACGTTAAGTAGCCGTTCACAGCTGCTCCGAGCAAATCTTGTTCGGAGGTGTTAATGTCCTCGTTTGCACATTGAAGCTAGCAAGTTTTGATGGTCGCGTAATAAACGGCTAGAGCGCCGAAGCTTTAAAAGTCCACCAGTCACGGCACCGCCAGTGAATTAAGTTAAGCAGTCGCTCACAGCTGCTCCGAGCAAACCTTGTCTTAGGTGATGGACTCATTTTTACAATAAAGCTAAATATTTTTGATTAGGATGAAATATAGTCAGAGCACCGAAGCTGTAACAGTCCACCAGAACGACGCCACTGCCAGTGAAATACGTAGTCGTTCACAGAAGCTCAGTGAAAATCTTGTGTGAGGTGAAAATGTGCTCATTTGCACACCGATGCTAACAAATTTTGATTGTGATGTGATGTACGGCAAGAGCACCGTAAACTTTACAGTCCGGCAGAGTGACTATATTACCAGTGAATTACGTTTAGTAGTCTTTGACAGTTACACCGAACAAATCTTGTCCGAGGTGATAACACGCTCGTTTGCACACTAAAGCTAACTAAGTTTTATGATGTGGATATGGCTAGAACATTGAAGCTTTAACAGTCCATCAGTGATGTGGCGATGTGCTCGTTTGCACATTGAAACTGACCATTTTTGATCATGATGATGTTATTTAAACAGCTTGGACATCTGACACTTAACCATTGCCTTGCGCATAAAATAACAAATGTATTTATTTGGTTACCTTGCTATATAAGTAATTTATGGCCAGTAATGTGAGAGGTGCGAAACCGGTATAAGTGGTCGGTTAACTCACTCTGAATAATGTTATTGGTAGTTGTTGAAGCACTACCGTTTCAATAAGTGAATGTTGCTGTATCAGTCGAACAAAAGAAAGTTAGTCCTCTGATTGATTTGTATAACCTATATCCAGAGACGTGTAAAATTCGCGTTATTATTTGGCACCAGTTTAAACTTCGCAGTACTATCAGTACTGGAGCCGGCGTTATTTCTCCATTGGCTGCTGCATACACGTGAAGCCACGCCCTCCTGACTGAACTGCACGTGATTGGGGCACACAGTTGAGAAGAGTTCATTCGTTGGAGCAGAGTAACCCAGGGCGTGTTAGATAAAGTATTATCCAATGCCAAACGTGTGGTAAAGGTACACGTGTTTAAAGTTAACCTTGTTACCCAGATAATAACGCGAATTTTGGTTATGTCATTTATAAAAATTTGTCATATTAAATACAAGGGTTTTTGTTTCAACATTAGCAATGCTGTAAACAACAAAAGAGCGACAATTTGCGCTGGGCTCGTATAATTGCGTTACAAGGTGTGCCAACACAAGAGTGTTGTTTAGCAAGTTTTCGTTTGACGTGCGACGAGTTTCACAACATTAGCTGTACAGGCACGGTTTATTTCGTAAGGTAACATTCACTTTATTTCCGTCTCTCTAACTGGACGACACAAAGTACGCTCGAAGTAATGAAAACTGCTCTAACTGCACGACGAAAGAAATGTTTAAGAAAAACTTTTTTTTTTTTTTTCCGTCTCCTACTCATATCCCCAAGAAGTGTCAAATTGATGTATTTTAACAATTTCGTATCGCTTGTTTACGTTTGATTTTACAACAAAGTCAAGATTTTGCGGGGGAATTAATAGGGATGTCGTGTTGGAGATACAGCGTGGGTTCTAAGTGAATATAAACATCTGCTTCTGCGAGTAATTAATTTCTTTGGGATAAGGGAATGAAATGGAAGTACCGAAACAGATAATTGACTTTTATGACTTAACTCGACAAAACTTGACGAAATAGCCTATTTCATTTGGCAAAAAAAAAAAAAAACAATTAGCACGCAAACAACGGAGTTGCGGGTTATAACGTCACGAAGTTTTCGCCCACGCCCGAAATCGTTGCCAGTCGCCGCTGGCCCCCACCCGAGCCTCGCACTTGCGCGGTGCCAACCCAAGGTCGTGCTCCCATCGTAGTAGTATACCCGATCAAACGAGACTAAATCTTTTTCAATCGTCTTATTAGTCGCGACGTCATTGTGTCGGAATGGCTCGCCGTGGTCGTTTCCGTCCTGGTACCCGCACGTGGCGGTCGTTTTTAAAGACGTATTTACGTAAAATGTTATTGTATTTTGCACAGCTTTACAACGGCGTATTTGCTTTGCGACTCAGTCAAAAGCAGTATGCTACACTGATAAAAAAAATGCGATGTAATATTCCCTTACATGTAAGGGAAGCTAATTACCTCTACATGTAAGGTAAAATGACCTATTAAATATTGAGTAAATTTACATAACAAGTAAACTACTATTCCCTAACCGTATGGACCGAGCGAAGTGGCGCAATGGTAACTCGCATTCGGGAGGACCCGGGTTCGATTCCCAGTCCGGCCAGCCTGATTTCGGCTTTCCATGGTTTCCCGAAATTACTCCAGGCGAATGCTAGGATGACTCCGTAACAAAGGCCATGGCCGATTCCTTCTCATTCCTTCCAAATCCCTCTTCCCTGTGCAACTTGCACAGTCTCTAATGACCTCGCTGTCGACGAGACGTTAAGCATAACAGCCTGTCTACCCTAATCGCACGGAAAAAAATATCTGACAAAAGTATTAACTATATTGTATAATTAAAATTATTACGGAGTATGTGTACAGCTAATCTTGTTCTTACCTATATCCTCTGACGAAAAGTAACCGAAACCCCAACGCTAAAATCTTCGACACATGCGCGCGAACCGTCGTTCGATAGGCCTATGCGGTATCCATTACACCATGCGTGCCAGTATCTATGAACATTAGCGTGTTAAACGATTCTATCTTCCGCCCCCCCCCCTTTTTTTCCTAGTTAGCTGATGCACGTATCGTAAGGTAATTAAAATCTATTTATGGATTTTCCACCGCTATGTACATGAATGTTACTCCAGAGTGCGGTATTTTTACCTTACCCGTAAGGAAAACTGCTTCCCCTACAAATTAGTGAATATTACCTTACACTTGTCAGGTAATTTTTCCCATTATTTTTTAACAGTGTAGCATACCAAAGCACTTATTTAAGTAATGGCAGAATCACATAGCCCGGACAAGCACAGCACGGCACGACAAAAACCGCAACCACGACCATTTTCAATGTGACTGCTCGAATTTACAGCCCGGCAGTTTACTGACGCGACACCACGAATAGAATTTTTCGGATCCATTTAGAAGACGCTGATTAATTGCGCTAGTTTCAAAGGCTGTGGGCAGACGGAAAATTTGGAATACATGATGGTGACAAAGTTTTATAGCTAATGTATACTAAAGTAAAATTGTTATTTTTAAGAGTTAAATACAGTAATTTTCATAATTTGTTTTATTTTAAGCTACGTATTTCCCACTGTAGGGAAAACTTACCATACAATTTTATTTTGCAAGGTTGTACACACTGTGCGTCATGCTCCGTGACACGACGAAAAATATAAATAATTTCTAATCCATAAGCCCTGCTTAAGTTCTACTTCCATGATACTCCTCCGCTTCATTCAAACATAGTTAACTGAGTCTAGAAAATTACACCAAAGGGACAGCGCTCCGCATTCGTGCGCACTCAGTGTAATAATATTTTGCATAAGAACTATTTCTTACTAGGCATTACCAACACACCTATTTTCTCCCTGCTTTTATTCATATTAGTATTAATAAAATGTTGAAATTTTTTGATAAAATATAATAAGTGTTCAATTTAACCAAGAATAAGGTACTTTAATGTTAACAGAAGTATAACACGCTTGTGATATTTAATATATTTATGAAACAACCAAGCACGTAATGGGTAGAGTGATTTATAAAGGTTCTATTCAAAAAGTGTGAAGAAACCGCGAACAGACCACATACATTCTAAAAAATTTTTTGCACTTTCACAATAAAAATCGTTGGAAATCCAGTTGCCAAGAAAATCCTTTGTAAAACTACAAAAAATTTGTTTTGTAAAATCTACACAACATTTATTTGCAATAGTACAAATGATAACCTTGTATTACTTATGACATTATTGAGAAGTGTACATAAAATTATTTTCTTCTAGAAAATAAATGTGATAGATTAATAACAGAGAATAACAAAAAAAAAAAATTAGAATTTAATTTACGAGAAAAAATTACACTTTACCAGCATGACACCTTTAACCTCAAGACTAAATTGACTTACAAACTTTCAGTATATTTTTGCAGTAAATATAACTGTAAGTACCTACAATATATTAATGAAGTTCTTAATTAAGAAGAATAGGTACATTCATTTCATTTTAAAAGTTCTGCTGTTGAGTTAAGAGATGTGTACGGCCCTTAACAACGAGGTATTGAGAGCTGATTTAAGAGCATGTGTAGCTAGAAAACATTAACAGTTAATGAATAATACTGTCACGTATCATTTTGATTATTTGAGTTGTTTTAAGTGTTTTGCGTTATTCAAACTTGCAATGCATTTCTCTTTGCACGCAGCTACACTTTACGTCACCCATAGTTTTTGCACAAACAGTTAAACACTTTTTTATGTTGTTGAGTGTCCGCCATTTTGCTGATGCTCGTGGAAACGGGTCAGTGTAGTACAAACATTTCTTGAGGTATATTACAAACACGGCCCTTTTAGCTTTGAAACGAGTATTTTTAACTAGAGTAATCTTTGTACTCATGCGAGCATTTGTAAAATTACAAAGAAATTTTCAGTAAAAACTACCATTTTTTACCGTGTATACAAACCATTCTGTTTGTGGTACACTGAAAACATATTATTCAGCTGTTTCGTAGCCATTTCTATGCTGATAATTTTCCCAGGGTGCACTATAAAAACTACCTTTAAAACACTGAAAATTTAACGACTCCTCAGCTACTGAAAATTATTAATGTCGCTCTGGTTTATACCGGTTAACGTATAAATTTACTGCCTTGCTTCAGTCCCCAATGAATCTCCTTGATGTGTCAGCTAGTTGCAACTTATTGCCTGAACTCAGAGCGACCAGTGTTTCACATATTGAAATCACTTATTCCTACATATACGCATTACATGCACAATGCACCCCAATCAGTGTTCAGCTTGCAAAGCAGTCAAACTCTGAGCTAATAATTTGTCTGTTGGCTGTTAATATCGCTATAAAACGGATTTTACTTAACTATGAAGGAATTCGGCGATTCAGCTTTTAAATTACTATTTACTGCTCAGCGCTATATGCCATAGATTTGTCGAAAGAAAGGAAAACCTAATCTCCTAAAATAACAACCTGCTGTTCAACAGTTCATAACAGACCTACACGTATGTCTAGCGTATACTGAAATTAGCAACATACTCAACCATGCATACATACACAATGAAAAATGATAAGGTTTGAGGGTGTCGCCTCTATAACACCTGAATCGTCTATTCGCGCTATAGTCCCACTTTTTGAACAAAAACCTTAGAAAAATCACTCCATGGATGACGTTTTTGGTGTTTCCCAATATCGCAAGGGTTGTGTACTTATGTTAACATAAAAAACACCTTATCTCGTGTTAAAATGAACATTCACTAATTTTATATGCAAATTGAAATATTTCACTCAAAATTAATGTGAATTAAAACAGATAGAAAACTAGGTGTTCTTAATTCGTAGTATAGGCTATTCCCGGTCAAGTGAGCACTACTATTTTAGCCTTACACGTTAACTTCCGAGTGCGGTGGAATGTACGCATTGTGTGTATTACTTACATAGCAATATTTATTGGAATAGTATTTAAAGGATTAAATATGGCTGAAAGAAAAGGTAACTAGGGTCTCAAAAGTGCTCACTTCACTGTGAACATCTATAAGAAGTAGTTCTCATGCAAAATATAATTTAATTGGCGTAACTTTCGAAACTTATTTAAATGTTATGTGCATGAAGCGGAGGAATGGCCTATGAAAGTAGAACTTTGGCAGGGCTTCAGAAAAGTTGGGAGCACAATAAAATCCCTGAACTGTAACCGGTTTCCTATAATATGCGTGTGCTTAAAACATTTTCAATTAATGTAATTGGTCGACTTGTTCTTTTTCTTGGCAAGTCACGAATGTGATACAGGTAAGATTCTTCAAAATAATTTACGAATCCTGGCACGTATAGTTCAACAATTTGCTATGCCAAAGCAGGAGTCCCTACGTGATAAACCGTAATGATTATTTGGAGCTTTTCCAGTCATGGCTTGATGTATGTTGACACACCTCCAATCACAAACTGTAATGTTTGGCAAGAGCCCAGCTTAGAGCACTCTTTGGGCTAGAAGATTAAACCGTCCTGGACGTCTTTGTTAGAAACAGTTGCGTGACAGAGTATTAATCAAAAACATTAATATGTTCAAGAACAATTATATTCAAATATAGCCCACGAAATACGGTGTGGTTACATTAAAGGCTGAACAACAGCAAACGGTACTTTGACTTAATATTATAGTTGATTCACGATAACTTCGGCCTTTTCTGAAGCCCTGCCAAATTTCTACTCTTGGTTACCGATTACGTATCCTTCCGCTACACGTAAACATGAACACTGCCATGTGACTTCTACTTTTATAACTGTCAAATGCGTTGGTTGCTGTTTACAGCTGTTCAAAGAATTACGTCATATTGCAGAAACAATTTCCTACGAATGTTCGCAATGGAGGCCTATAACAATATTTACGTCAACTTTATTTAACTATTTGTTACACACGATAGAGGACGTTACAAATAATACACATTAATATTTTGCCACTACGGTGTTTGTTACAACTGTGGTGTAAACATCAGTAGTATTTTGCCTGTTGTTATTAGCGTGTGTTTGGAATAAAAATTCAAACGAAGGGAGCAGCCAGTCGTACGAAACGACGGATAGTGGTGAACACGCAAACACATAGGCCTACCGTAACATTCATTCCCCCAATATCTATATGCATTGGTACTTACTGGTTTGTAGGTTTATTTTATTATATATTTGAATTTTATCTGGGCGGGCTTAATATTTCGTTGGGATTGTTGCAGACATTCAAATCACAGAAATGTAAGCTCGTTACATAACTGTTTTCCAAACACCTAGCTCAAAGTTACAAAGTTGTGATAAACAGACGTGAAGGTAAATAATTTATTTCGTCATAACATCATTTCGTGGTTAAAACGTATAAATTTCGCACACATTTGAAATCAACATACACACCTGACCTGCGTAACGATTACAACGCAGCCACCACGCCCTTTCATACGCAACGATCACAACACATTTCACTCTGCCGTGGAAACACATATTTATCACAACATTGTAACTTCCGTAGGATGTTTCAGAAACACGAGTAAGAACTTGAAGCTTCATTGAGAAACATGCCGTTTCATTGTATGCCACCCGCCGCCGCCATATTGGGAACGCTTTCAACACCACGTCTGCCAACCTGCTGGATTTGTAAGTGTCGCGCAACGAGCTGTGTCGTGCCATCGCATCTAAAATATGTCGTTGCACGTTGCATCTAAATAACATATAATAGGTATTTAAACAATAAAATCTCATTTCAGTTGTAAATTACAATCTCAGACATCATTACTGTTACTGTAATTAGTGTGGGATGTGCTGAATTTAGAAATAACAAATTGTATACCTTGCCTACACAGGTGGTACGATCTTCCTGAGAGAGGAGAGAGGCAGAGAGAACGAGAGAGACAAGCCCTACTTCGCTTATTGAACCTTTATACCGGACGAAAAAATAACACCAGCCTACACACGGGAATTTGCGCGGATATTTTTAACTGCAGCAATGAAATGTGTTTCCGCCAGTGCTACCTAACAATACAAATATATCAATTGGCAGCGTTTAACTTACAAATAGTGTACATAAAACGAGGTTAAAAAATATTGTAATTGTGAACTATTTTGTACCGGCCATTGCCAATACGTCGCTGCTCGCGCTGTTGTTAATTCGTAATTAATACGAAATAAATATTGCAGGTTATATAAGATACTAAGGTAAAGTTTCATTTATTCAATAATACAGTACTCTAAAGTTAATCACGGTGTTAAATATTTGTAGAATACAAGTTATTGGAAAAACAGATTGACATAATACGCCTAGGGTGATTTTTTAAAGGTTCTATTCCAAAAGGCCGAAGAAATCGTGAATTAGACTATACGAGGTACATCGCTGTATAAGCTGGCTATTGATTATTTCAATAAATGCAGAAAATCCTGTCAATTTCAGTCACCTTAATAACTCTGATAATTCACTTCATAGCAACCAAACGGAACGCAACACAGAAGAAAGGACGTTCTAACTTCCACAAAAAGTTAACTTTGGAAAATAGGCCTAAGTGGTCTGAACAAATAGAAGCTAATGCAGCCACTAAAGGGCTCAACGTATTTGAAGTGAGGTAATTCTGCGAAAAATGTAACCTTACTATTCGCCGTCCGTAATTAACCCCACCTGTGACGTCACTAAGTATATACTACCGCTGCCCGAATCCCCAGTACAGCACACAGCGGCTCTGTACTTGACAAGTTCACGAAATTGCTTACTTTCTGGGCGCACTTGCGTACGGCAGTCGCCACTTTTGTTTTGTTTGTCGTCGTGACTGCACAGAGGTCATAAAGAACGCCAGTTTGAAAAGTTGATTAATATCCGGTGTCCCAAATTAATGTTCACGGTTTTTTTTTTTACGTTAGCAATAAAGAAACCATCAAAAACAATCTGATGGGACTTCGTGCATTTGATGCTATAAGGATAACGTGGGAAATGGCAGATGTGGCAAGGTTGCCATTCGAATAAAGGAAGTGTATTGTTACATGCAGACGCCTAAAGGGCTTATCGGAATTCGTGAGGGATGGAGGTTTTAATGAAAAAATAAAAGAAACTAAATTTGATTTCTCATTTATTCACTCAGCATTTATTTACAATATTGAATTATCTTTCCTCACATTTACACTTCTTATTCTACAGTGAGCGCAATATTTAGTGTCTATTTAAACTCTAATTAACATCCTTCATAATTGTCTCTGTTGGTTACAGTCCATTAACTCATACACGTGTTCAGTCTATCTGTTATCATCATTTATGTCTTTCACTCACGCATTTAGTCCACTAGTGCATCCTTCAATCCGCGTCCTTCACTGCTTGATACTCAGCCACAGACTTCCTTTCCGCTAGTCACTTCTCTCCTATTTCCGTTAGTTTTTCTATCGCTTGGAACTCATTCACTCATTCACTCATCACCTCCAACTTAACTACTGGCCCAGAGGCCTGCCGCAATATTTATAGTGTTCCCTTGGCCATCTCGAAGGTTCAACGTACCCCGAGTCTCACTAAGAGAACGAGGTCAGTAATCCGGAGCATTCTTCAGGTAACTGCATAAATCAATACTGCCAGGGCAAGAAGCGCGCGTGAAAGAGAGATTAAAGTGTCGGCTCGCTTTTTATAATGATACACACCTATCACATAACGACTCTGCCCTCCTCTTCGCTCACTCGAGCCGGGCGAGCCAGGGTCAGCAGCGTAGACCAACGACACGTAACAGTATTTTAAAATGTAACTGGAAATGTGAGAATATGATTGAGGCGTAGGGACGATGGAGTGCAGAATTCAACACTGCGCTACCGTCACGTGAAAAAATGATTCAATTACGTCACAAGTCTGAGATGGACGTACCTGTGTGTGATGTGAAGAAATAACGGTGCGGCAGGGAGATAACACCAACATGATCCCTGCGAAGTCGAAGTCCGCACACGCATTCTGCACGTGAGCAAGGTGTCAGTAAATCAACTGTCCGTCGAATTTTGAAGCAAGTAAAGTGGGTGCCCTACATTCCCGCGTTTCTTCACGCTATGAATATAGACGACCTAGATGGGCGTGTCGAATTTTGTGAGTGGGTTGTGAACATATGCAACGACAGCAAACATTTTACTGATAAGATTGTTTGATCCGGCTGAGACAACCTCTGAGTTGAATGGAACTATCAACCGTCACAAATGTGTGTACTGAGCAGATGAAAATCTCCACATCTTGGTAGAGCAATAACTGTGTAGTGTGGTATGTCCGCCAGAGGATTTGTGGGGACATTCTGCTTTGACGGAATGGTGAGAGGTGAAAGTTACCGTACCATGTTATAGGAAACCATTGTGCCAACTGTTCACCAAATCTAGCCAAATGAAGATTACTTTTTCCAGCAGGACTGCGAACTGCTACATTATCGCCGAGACGTACGCTCGCTCCAGAATGAAACAGTTTTTTTGGGAAGTTAGCAGGCCGATGAAAAAGTGTTGCAAAGTATGCCTTGTTCCTGATGGTACACATTTTGAACATATGTAATTGTTATTAACTTTTGCACACCACCACAGCTGATCTTGAAGCGTCAAGAAGTCCCATCAGATTGCCTTTAATAGTATCTCGGTCATTCCCGTTCAAAGAGTGCACGCATTAATTTTGGACAGCAGGTATGTTACACGAAATGTCTTTCAAATGTAAGTAAACATTTTTAGTTCCTCAATTTTCCTGTGTTTCCCGCAAATAGCTTCGGAGCGTATTTATGGCGGCAATAACGCTTTCACTTGTCATATCAAAGTCTACGTATTTTCAATGCTCAGAATTAACTCTAGGATTGCCAGTTAGGAGAAAAACGAACTATTAAGGCCAGAAAAGTGTTGTAGACCATTTGTTTTAACACACATACAACAGGCTAGTAGCCAACCTCACGTGGCGAAGTCAGTTAGTGTGCCGCCAGTCTGCGGTGCGGGAGGTTCTGGGTCCGTATCCTAGGTAAGACATGAGTGTTAGTTCATGTTAGGACATAATTTATTTTGTAAGGCGTCCCCTAATAAACCTTCAGGCAAAACACCTTTCCAATACACCACAACAGCTCAGTAAAGAGAGTAGTGAGGTAGGTTTGAATATTTTGTAGGCCTACGTGTGGTCTCTCAAAACGTGCATATTAAATGAATCAAAGTTAACCAATAAAAAATTTTAAAACGTTTTTTAACATCGGAGTTTAAGCACAAATCTATTTTTACTTTCCGTATGCAGACTACTCGGACACAGCCTTAGGCCACTAGATATTCCGAAAAATAATTCTGGAATAGTGTTAAGGCTTTTTGAGTTAATGATTGAATCATATACGTTTAAAGAAGATACGTATTTATCAATTTGGGTACCTGTGTCTACTGTAGGTTAGTAGTAACATTATAGGCTGTTCACGTTAAATGAAGCACTTTTGAAATCAATCTCTGAAAATTGTCACTGTCTCTACCAGCATATATTTTAACGGCCACAATGACTGACGTGCGCCCAGTAAAGTTGGCAACTACGGATAGAAAGTGGTTCCATTTCTTAAACTTTAAATTAAAAGCGGTGGGTAAGCATTTGTGACTATTTCAATTATTTATTATGCTTTCGGCATTTTTTATTGCGTGTACGTGCAAGAATTAGCAAATTTATTAGAACATTTACTTTTCTAATAATTTCGCAATTCACTAAACTGGAGCATGAATAAAATGATCATGCCTTTAGTAGGCCTAATGTTAATATTTCATATGGTAAAGAATTTATAATTTTCTTTCAAGAAGATCTTAAGCAAGGCTTCCAAAAGTACTCAGTTTGCCGTGAACGGCGTTTACCGCCATTTAATGTTGTGACGGTGCATAAACATCGTACATCATAATTAATTATAGTACGCCGCAATTGACACGTCTCACATGGGATTATCGACGAGGGAGCTGAGGCTTAGCTAGTGGATGACCCGTTTGACATTGCCAACGAGGACGGTCGCAGGCGAGCGAAGGCTGAAGGTGCGAGGCTCGAGGTTGCCCCAACTCCCTCATCCCACCGATGCCACCCCCCCCCCTCCACCCAACATGTTTGGCGGGCGTCTAGCAACCGTCTGACGCTACGACATACGTCATCAAGATTTAAATTAACTGGACGACAACCACTTCGGAAAACCATCTGGGATGTTCATCAACACTGGTAAACGTATTTTTTGGACTATAAAAAGGGGCTGTATTTCGTATTGGGAAGACAGATAGGATAGGGACCACAACATGATAAGATATTAATTTTAGCTGAAGGCATATCCTGCCATGTTTTATAGGGGCTTTACAATGGGGTATTTGTAGGGAAAATATTTTATAATAAGTGTGTTTTATAATCAGTAATAAATTTTGAAACGTTGCAATATTTGGGCTAAGTTTGTTATGTTCTACGAGCCCATAATTAATGTAACTTATATAAGTTATTTATTATAAACATTTTCAATGTAAAGACTTTTAAAGCCTTGGCTGTTTGTAATTTTTTATTATACTTCTAGTTTTGGTATTGGGAATTTTATATGAAAAATAAAAAAAGAGAAAAGGAATACGCCCGCGTATTAACCAAATAAAACAAACTATATGTTGATCATTTCTCGCAATTTTGTAGATTAGTTACTTGATATTCCAACCTGTATTAGGGGATAGTTGACCTTTCCGCAATATTTTGAGACTGCGTTAATTTATTTTTGCTTTGAAATTGAAACTCTCCTGATTGAAACATTTTGGCAAGACTCATTTGTGATCAAATGAGTGGTATGGAAGGAAAGGGAGTAGACCGTCACTGCCATGGAGTGGTTGAGTTTCATGCAGGTGCTCCCACTCTGTGCGATAGAGTAACGGGACGAGTACGCGCGTAGAACGTCTTCACGCGAGCACAGGACATCAATGAATGAACTGCTGTAGCAGGCAGGAACGACCGGTCCGGATGGCTTCCTTCAAAGAGGAACCAGCTAGCGACTTTTAAGAGCGGTTTTGCACAATAGTGTTCGCCCCGCGCTGTAGAGAATGAACGACTGGCAGAATGGATGAATGAATCACTGTCCGCGAGCAGGTTCGCGCGATGAGGGGATTGTGGAAGGAAGAGGGCCTGTCTTAGAGCAGTCGCAGTATGTGATCCCTTAGTGTTTTACGGTCGCAGTTATGTTGGTTTTTATGGGCTCATAATGTGTGTTACAGCAGGCATGGTAGAGGGACGGCGGGTTGGTAGCTTGCTTGTTGAAGAGTTGCGGGGGGGGGGGGGTGACTGAAGGAACCGCGAGGTTCTCTCTGCAGACACAACCACTTGTGGCATTGCCTCTCTCTTCTCACCCACCCTCATACCCCCCCCCCCCTTTTCCTCTTCCACTCTCCGTCTTTTCTCTCCACCTAGGTCTCCCAGGAGTCGCTCTTCAAACTTTACTGCCACGCAATAAAACCAATAACCGGTGTTATGTACGCCATTAAGTACTGCCTTATCTTCACGTCGCACGCGCTGCGTTTATCTTCTTCGCCTTTGAACGACCGCGTACAGTGTCCGTCCATACCACGACGAACCCCTCCCGTGGCGACATGCCGTCTCGCGACCACACCGAGGGGTCAGATGGCAGCCGGGTACCGCTACACATCCCCGAGGTATCGCCGCGCTGGATGTGTGCATCACGGGGCATCCAACTCGCCAGCAGATACTTCGCACTTTTCTAAACAATATTTTTACGACAAAGCGCTCCTGTAATTTAAACATTTGAACTAAAACACTGGCTTACGCCCATATAGCGATGTTTTTAGTGAGGAGATTTGGGTGGCTCTTAACATCGAGGTTTTGAGAGCCGATGAGGGCTAATCGAGGTATGGAGCAGCGCCGGAATGCAAGGGTGGGGGAAACGGGATATCCCTGAGGAAACCCGCCGACCAGCGACATCGCCCCGGCACGATTCCCACACGCTGAAATAATGGGGGCGACCCCGCCGGGAATCGATCCCGGTTCGCCTTGGTGGGAGGCGAGTAGTCTAACCACTGCACCACCGCGGTCCCAGTGAATTTGAGGAGTTAGTTCAGTGATTTCAATTTTGTATTAAGAACCTAATATTAATGTCTTAGTTAACTGTAACTGTTTACTTTTTTGCACACATAAGGATAGGAAATGGGGTGATGTCAAAACATCGTGTTTATAACAATTTCACAAATGTTACTTAATCCACAATTAATAGTTATAATTAAGCCCGCGGTAATGCTGATGTTTGCGTGTTGAGAGAGTTTTTGAGAGCGCTTGATTAACAGTGAACGAGATACATTTCGGAGAAGTTGTTAAATGTATGTTTACTTCATAGATAATCCTTTTAATTTATTTCTCACAGAAGACTATTGATAGTCATATATTATGTTTGTTGTTAATATACATCCACAGTTAACTCAAAAAATATATATATTTTTTTATGTAAGTGAAGTCAATATGCACTGGATGGCGGGGAATTACATACAATTTTATTTCAGAAGTACCTACTTAGGAAAGCATTATTTCAGACGCCTGCGAATCAAATAGTAACAATGAAATATATTATAGCACTGGTAATTATAAAAATTAGGTCTAAGGAACATAAACTTAACATAAACTTACATTTAGGAACACACGAATCAATTTGATAGCTTACAATCTTCGTTAAACATATATTCAACAGTTTTATTGTAGGCTAATGTTTCCTATTTAGATCACTAACGCATGAGGTCTTAGCAATGTTATAATTACTGACGATAACTGTCAGTAGTTTGTTGTTGGTAAGGTTGATAGAACGAACGTTAACTTCAACGGCAGCCTCTACGTATACGAAGGACCTATGGTGGAGTAATCGAATTTACGACGACATGAAATAACGACCTATAGAACGAGAAGTTTTAGTGTGACTTCTGAATGCAAAATCTGCCAGAGGCAGTTTACTCGGAGTGATATTTTGAAGAGAGATTCTAAAATTTGCAGCACTTATTCTGTCCAATCTCCGCACGCTCCGCAATCGGTTCCGCACGTTTCGCGATCCGCTTCGCACGTTAGTAGTAGTAAAATACATATTATCAAGCAAGATGTTACTCTACCCAAATGCATTAATGCTGAAGATGAATCTATCTCCCACGAATTACGACATGGAAGCCTATTTCCGAATACAATAAGGCGCATCATCGCAGTACCATCGAATTGCTGGAAAATATGTGTCCTACTGAGCCTGCTGGAAGAACAGAATGGTCTTCAAACATGTCTCTATATTCAAAATCGTTCTAGTAATCGAAAACATCAAATGATATGAGTACTGCAGCTCGTGGAAGGCATGGGTTGTTTACCCTGCTGTGATAACGAAGCCGTTGTACCACCGAGAAAAGCACTGCCAAACTCGATATTTGTCTTCGATGACATTGCCTGCGAGAATCGAACTTGCATACAAGAATACTTTAGCATGGGACGACACACTAACGTGGGCTGTGGGTACCCGAGCCAGACTTATTCGTGTATACCCAAACAGGTGCATCGAGACAATGCAAACATGTTGGTGCTGTTTTGCATGGACGATATGAATTTGCGACTTGTTTACAGCGATCGTGTCAATACTAACATGGTACTATCAGATTCCAAGTGTCTGTGTGCCTTGTGCTGGAAAGAGAAACGCGGATTTTTGACGATCGTTAAGGACAGGTCAATAAAAAATGGGAGGTACAGGAGTGGGCTCGATCAGTTCATCGCCGACTCTCGAGAATGAGTTACAGGATATCGTAATTCGGGCAACGTAGTCTCAAGCTGCGTCTTCACAAAGACGACGATAGAGGTTGCCTTGTACCAAGAAACGATGTAACTTACGATGCTGGTAGAAGAATAATTATGAAAAGTTGGCAAACCCGAACGATCCGAGGATGCGGCTACAAAACATATCGTCCTCGAAACTGGTCATGGTATCATCTCACAACTGCGTAGTATGTTGGCCGAACAAAACACATTCTTTCAGAACTACCTGTCCGATCTCGAGGCGAAGATGGAGCGTGTGCAGACAGAGGTCGTCCACGATATGGTGGCCATGGACGAGCACATGACGAGTGTTCAAAGGCAAATTATCGGAAGATTGATTGTGGCATCTGCGCAAAATGAAGGGCATCTGAAATACCTGGGAGGATATATGAGATGCACATTCACTACCTCGATTTCCCACCTCGCCACAAAAACAGATATTTAGAATTACCGCAGGGACATATTGGATGTCTGCAGCGAACACCTGGGCAAGATCGAAAGTATTTTGGTGGAGCCACAATACTAAACCTATAAAAGAAATAAAATGTAAAAAGTTTTATTCAGTGCAATCTCGGACGTTGCCAGCGACTTACATCGGACAATTTATTCTGTTCGCTCGAAGTATTTGCTCGCCAGGAGAGCCAAAATTTCACGCGACCTTATAAATGAGAAATATTTTAAGCCCGTTAATCGTCGTCTCGATGTACCCAGTGAGAGCGATGGAGCACCCGAAGCCGTGAAGACCGAAATCGATTTTGCCTTTGAAGAAGCGAAAACATGATGATGTACAGACAGATTGGGACGATGGATCGGAGGCAGATTTACCATACAAGAAAAAATTATGGAAGAGAGTCTTCCAACCCAATACTCTGGTTCGTTGGTACCTATGATCGTACACATTTCGCAATAATGATATGAAATACGGTGTATACAGGCATAATGATAAATGGTTCCTTGGTGCTGATGAAAGAGAGTTTCAACCAGATTGGATCAAATGAGTTGGCGATTACGAGACACGTGGAGCCCCTGGGCTATATGAACTTGTATTCCGCAAGGAAGCCCAGGGAGTTAACAGAATCCGACCTGCTGGAATATAAGACTTTGCTCGAACTCACGCATGCACTTTATCAAGATAACGATCCCGAGACTGGTGTTGATAAGACCTCTTCAGCGGCCTATTACTGAAGAGTGGCAAATATTTGTGGAAGACAGGTGACGACAAGAACACCGACTACTTATTCTGGGATGACCCGAAAGAGCTGGTCGATAGGTTGGAGCTACTGCTCGCTTAGCAAAAGATTGGAAATTACTTCCACAGTAACGAGATAATTTCAATCGTCGAAGAACTTAAGGAGAGAGGCGGCATAGAATGAGTCGATTAGGAATCGCCAATGAACTGCACGCATCTGCGAGATGCAACTACCGCTGCTGCAAGGTCGTGATATGTGGGATGAACGATTTATTGCAAGTCGACCTCGTCGAGTTGCGGACGAGTTTCGGCAGTAGTGTCAGCCACTTGTATCTCCCATTCGCAGCGAAATACCTCCACATGTTTCCCCTCGGAGTCCTTTTGAACCTCCAGACAATAGAAGCTTTGAGATTGCTGTACGTGGAATAATGATTTCTGTTATGTATATGCATTAGGGCCTTGAATATTGCATTGTAGAATTCCTTACCCTGGTTGGTTTGTAGATTAGTCGGGATACGTCCTTTGCACAATACGTTAACCATGGCTTTAGTGACATAACTCACATTCTTCAACTTGACAGGTCTGGCCCAGGCGAATTTGCTATGTGCATCGATGACTGTCAACATTAAATTTTTTTAGCTTATTATGTATATTTTACTATGTGCAAAATTAATTTTGTGTAAAAAATACTGTTTTTTATTTATTTAGAAAAAAACCTCTGCTTTATATCAGAATTATTTTTAATAAAAATACTCGCATTTAAGACAAAGGCACTAATATGACAAAAATACTCAGCTTAACCCAAACCTGAGTACACACTAGATAACTGTTGGTCCTGATCTCGATACAATCGGAAAATACTATAATCTGAAGTATTCTGGGGAAAAAAACCGCAATAAATTTAAATAAGCAGACTTACAAAATTGCACCTGATCTGGAAAGGAAAGATGATAGTTGAGCACATCTAAATGTACCTGAGGCTTGCGGATTAGTTTTATAAATATTTATTAACTGGCACATTGAAAAGTATTTCTCGTGTTATGGGACATATTCCATTAATAATATGAATAACATCCAATAATTTCTTTAACGTCCACTTAATAATCTATTTACTTAGAATGCAAAAATTATGCCAATGGAGATTATTGTTACGCGTTGCTGCCCGGCGCTGTGGCGGTGGACCCACCTCGCCCTCCCATCCCCCGAGTTTGCCTCCTGACCACCCATTCTGGGAAACCCGTGAATAATGGACAGGCATTCGGGCTGTCGCGCTGCTCGGCACTTTACTTGCGTCACGGCCCCTCTCCCATGCTGGAGGTTTCGATGGGTCTGGAGACGACGGAAGAATGTTCTGGTGAGACTGGCTGGGACCTCGTCCCTCCGCAACGCTTCACGCGAGTTGGGGAAGATTCTAGGTGGTGACTTAAGACACTATATATATATTATATATTATATTTATATATATATATATATATATATACTGCGGCAACCCAGCGGCCGGCAGTCTTTGATGGAGGCCGCCTGGCCGAGTGTGCGCGAGTGAAGGGAAGTGTGGACTACTGGAGATTGTCAGGACGATGGCGAGTGAGGTGTTCTTGGCTTGAATGGTCGAGACGGTGCGAAACTGACGAGTGAAGCCTACTGTGCGTGAGGGCGCTTGGAAGACTCTAGAACATTGCGACTGGCGAAACATGGACTGAACTGAGGTGGGACTGAATGGAAGAGTAATACTGATTTTACTGTAAATACTCGAACTGTCAATTTGGGCACATATTTTGCAAAGTATCTGAATAGGCTGATACACTGTCTATTGGGACTGATCTTTAATTATTAAGTTTAATTGATTTCTTTGTGGTAATTATAAATTGTATTAAATTTTAGCAATTAGTTGTGAACAGTAAGTGATATAAATTTACTGTGAGATTTTGAGTCCAGAGAATTTTGCTGTAGTTATTGTAAATAAGATAAGGAAATTATAATTAATTATTTTATTTCATTAAGACTTCCATCCCTTAACGAACTTGGTATATCCCACTTGATTTCTGGAGAGAGAAATTGTAACATTATTATCAGAAGATACCAAATTTCGGTAACGAAGTATGGAATATATTAGTTGCCTATGCTCTCAACAGAAACATTCACAATAATTCATCAAAGAGACTCGCTAATGTGAGGGTGCTTATATGATAAAAGGTAGTTTTTTCCATTAATGATTTACCGGAATCTCCGGAGGCCAAACTGGCACTGGCTAAGACGTTACACGTTTGACAGTTCGGGGTTCGACTGTCAAATAAACGGCAAACATTGGTGATTGGTGCCGTAATTTTAGTAAGTTTAGGTTGTCTTAGTTTGTAAGCAGCATACTGGTAGTAATGAGTTTCGAGGATAAAAGCGTTGTTACTGTTACTGAATAAAACAGTGAATTATTGTGTTTGATTTCTTTAAAAAAAAAAATATCAGTAAACGTTCTACCAGAGCGATTAATTAATGGTGTTCAAGAGTATGAAATTATTTTATTTATTTACTTTATATTTTGTAACATGTTATATATTTTTTTGTTGTGATATAGCATAATAGTGAGAAAAAAGTGTGACAGTGATGGAAATGACTTCCGAAAAATAAATGAAAAAACTACAGGAATTTTAAATTTGTTTAGTATTTGTACCAGCTTCAAAAATGAACAAAATTTTACATCAGACTACAGCTCCAAATAATTGTCAATATCATCATGAAGTCATAAAAAAATGTTTTATAATTTTTTTTGGCTGCTCTGTATTTTAATTTTAACATTTAGATCAAATTTAAAGTCAAAATAATAACAGTTAAATTTTAAAAGCAAAATGCACCATTTCATTTCAGCTATAATCATATTTGATGATAAAATCAGATTTTGATTTTTGTGAGAATCAATATTTGAAGAGTTTATTTACTTATAAATAGCCTATTTAAGCTTTTAAAAACCATAACAAACGCTTTTTTAAATTATTTAGAATTATTTTAAAGTTAATATTGACATAATGTCACAAAACCATAAAATGCCCTCAGAATCCAGGGAAGAAATTGGGCTTTGAACGATCCTAAGAGCACTCTCTACCGGCTGGCAGCTGCGAAATTTAAACAGGAAATCGTATGTTAAGAAAATTTAGCCTCAGTGCGTTAGTTCTAAAGATAGGCATTTATAAGAAAATGTATACTTCACGAATTTGTTAGGAGAAGTTACTTATAGCGGGGATGTTCCCATAACACGTATAGTGTGTTTGTAAGGAATTTTTCAAATCTATACTTTACAAAAAAGTAAATAGTGCCTATCTATATTGAAAATATGTGCTCACGGGGATCTTCTAAAACATTCGTGAAGAATACATTTTTCTTGAAATGCCCATCTTTAAATCTGACGCACTGTGGCGAAATTTTCTTAACATGGGATTTCCAACTGCCAGCCCATAGACAGTGGCCTAAACGGCCCTGCCTACCAAACCAGCAGCCACAAAATTCAATTGGGGATGGGCCACGGTGGCTGAACAGTTAGCCTGCTCGCCTCCCACCTAGGTGATTCGGGTTCAATCTCCGGTCCGGATTTTCGCATTCTGGATTCGTGCCAGACGATGACGTTGGTCGGCGGGTTTTCTTGGGGATCTCCCGTTTACCCCAGCCCTTTCCTGTCGATGCTGCTCCATACTCACCGCAATCGCTCTCATCGGCTCTCAAGACCTCGCTGTTAAGAGCCGTCCAAATCTCTTTACTCGTTCAAATGGGGAATAAATGTTAAAACGAAATTCCTTCTCATTGGCGTCAATTTTAAAGATAACTTTGCCAAACAAAAAGTATTTTACGTCAAATTTCTTAGGGAATGTTGCTACGTTAAGACATCTTAGCGTTTGTTATGTTTGATATGTTTTCAAAAATAATTTTTTATAGCAATATTCTCTGAGAAAGTCGCGGCAAAATGTTTCTTTGTTTGAAATAGTTATCTTTAAAATCGACGCAATTAGAAGGAATTTCGTTTAACATTGGTTCCCCATTTTAAGTTCGCGGCGGCCGGCTTGGTAGGCAGGGCCGTTCAGGGATTGCCACAGACTGGCCGGGCCTTGAATCCAAGACGAACGGCTGTTCGCGATAAAGTGAGCACTTTTGAATTCAACCTTTGAAAAAATGTCACTGCCCCTATCAGTTAATATTCCAACGCGTTCACTGACAATCGTACGCCCAGCAAAGTTGGCAACGACGGATGTAAAGTAATTCCATGTTTTTGCGTCGAATTAAAACTGTTAATATAAGCATTTTCAAATAATTAAATTAGTTCTTTTACTTTTTTTTTTAATGCATACAGAATGCTCGGAAATTCCCCTTACAAACTTCTAGGACTTGTATAGAGGTCTGAGTAGACGATCTTTTGAATAGGAAACAGTGGCGTGTAGTGAGTTTTTTTTTAAGGTTAAGCAATATCTACTAACAAACGCAACTTCCAACTTTGCTTACCATCCAGAAGTATTTTCCGTTTTATAATACCTAACATTAGTTATAAAAACTGAAACGAAATGAATTTAATAATAATTAAACTGAATATTATTTAGAAAGTATGTTAAAAATTATAAGAAAACTCTCGTTTTCCCCAACACTTTCATCCACTTTCCAAGGACAAATGTAGGACTGGAGGACGCAAACAGAACGATGCTTACCCTGGCGAAGGAACGCGGAGCGTGTGGCGTGTTGTTTGCGAGTTCGATATCGATTCATCGCTAGTTGATCACGTTTGTGGAAATAATGACTAGATAGCAGCACTATGCGTCTACAGTACGGCAGTTATGAAAACTCTGTTATTCGAATCGGAAACGGGAAACACAGAATTAAATGGGTTTAAAGTTGAGACGAAAACTATAAAGGGACAAACATTTCCATTTTCCAATACGTATAGGGTAGGCACTGCTTACCTTGCGTCTACGGAATAAAAGCCACTGACAGGAACCCATGTCTGGAAACGTACCGTCACCGTGCTACAACCATTACAAATCAGGTGTTTCACTCATCCACTTCCGCTGAGGGAAAGATCAATGTCTCTGATTTTCCTGTGCTGGTATGCAACTGGGTCTGCAATACCTACATTACGTCAGACGATCACCTGATGGCACGTGACGTCCACCCTTCCACGGTATCATTGCCTCGAGCCCCATTCACGCGCCTTTGCGTTTCCGATCAACATGACTGAGTACACGTTTGCGGAATACACGGACATGATCCTTGTGTACGGCACAGCTGAATGTAATGGAAGAGCCACAACGTGCGACGCCATCGCATACCGTTTTCGAAACAATTATGCAACGGCTCCGTGAACGACGTACCTTCGCCGCCGACAGGAACGACTGTGGTGCTCCAAAGAGACGCTGCACTCTCGAATTGGAAGAGACTGTACTGCATCACGTTGAACAAAGCCCGTCAACGAATACGCGATCAGTTGAGCGTGCATTGGGTGTTGCTCCCAGCACCGTCTGGGAGGTTCTGCAAGAGCAACGCCTACATCCTTACCACCTCCAAAGGGTACAGTCTTTTTGTCAAGCCGATTTTGCACCACGTGTTGATTTCTGCACGTGGTTCCTGCACCACTTCAATGACGAGCCCCTCTGATTTGAAATGGCTGTAGCACGGAAACGGTACGTTTCCCAACATAGGTTCCTACTAGAAATATCGCCTACTCAGTCCCCTCTACAAGTTCTAGAAGTTTCTAAGGGTAAATTCCGAGCATACTGTATAAGAGTAAGAATTAGCACATTTGTAAAATATGTACTTCTATGAAAGGATATGAGTTTCTCTTGGCCGACGCATTAATAAAGTGATCAGGCCCATTGCAACGTTAATTATACACGCGGCGGAAGAATACACAATATGCATACAAAAAGATGTTAAGCAGGGCTTTCGAAAGTACTTATTTTACCGTGAACTGCTGATAGAGGCTGTTCACGATAAAGTGAGCACTTTTGAAATCAACCTTAGAAAATGTCACTGCCCATGCCTGAATACACTTCAACGGGCGCAGTGAGTGACATGCGGCCGATAAAATTGTTAACGATAGATGGAAAGTAGTTCCATATCCTAACGTAGAATAAAACCTGTTAGGGAACCATTTGTGATAATTTAAATTTTATATTTCAGTTTTATGTTTTTTTTTTTAATACACCAGTGTGTAAAAATTAGCTGGTTTATAAAATAATTTCTTTTCTAATAATTTCACAGTTTCACTTGACCGACGCATGAACAAAGTGATGAGGCCCTTAGCAATGTTAATTTTACATAGGATCTTAAGCTGGGCTTTCAAATGTGCTCATTTTACTGTGAAAGGCCTATACCTCACAGTGACCCGGAGCAGACGCACTACCGCTCTCGTACACGAGAGAACACTCGCGTGTTTGTAGAAGATGGCGAGAAGTATCCGAGACGAGAGGAGAGAGAGAGAGAGAGAGAGAGAGAGAGAGAGAATAAAAAAGGTGTCGGTCTGTGGTGGGAGACGTAGAAGCCTCGCGCTTGCACGCCCGCGAAGTGGCACTGCAGTTTTTCTCCCGCAAACAGCCGGGAAAAGCTACACCCGGGGAATGGCGTGTCTTAAGGCCCTTACGCAACAGAAAACTTTTAACATCTGACTTAACATTTCCTTTCATTTGACGAAACCACCAATACACAATACAGTTGTAAAGCGAGAGTTCAGACAATTGAGCATCTCTTCTGCGAGCTTCGTAAAAATGTGTATTTGTCATGTAAATCAGTATATTATCCAGGAATGCATTTTACGCGCCTTTTTAAAATAGGTTTGAAATTTATACTAAAAGTGAATTTCTAAGCAAAATCTCACTTGTTTACATTATTAAAATATATAAATATATATTTCCTTTTCGCATAATATTCGTTTGCCATTTATTTAATTTAAGCTTGTTTAATATACTGAAATGAAAATTGCCCTACAATAAAATAACACAGATTCCACATAACCTCTCTGAGATTCTCGGCAAAATGGCTGCTTGACTTTGACTTTAAATTTCAACTTTTCGAAACTCTTAAGTTAAGACTACTTGACTTTACCTTTGACAGTTCCATTGTGTCAAATTCCATAAGAAACAACATGTCAGAAAACAAACGTAACGCCAAATATTAAAGTTTTCAATTGTGTAAGGGCCTTTAAGGTGGGTTTACGATTATATACCGAAGAATTAAGACTCGTACCTATGACTCGTAGAGTACACGAAAAATTTGGCAGTTTACGATTGATGTAGCAACGTAAAAGTGTAGCCATCATAATCGTAGGATATCAAGGGCAGCCGACGTAACCTGGGCATGAGTGAAGGTTATTTAGATATATTTAATTATTTGTGGTCGCTGTTTGTGTAATCGCTTTAAAAAAAAAACTCGCGGTCTCTTATAGAAAGGATGCCGATGGCAACAATGGGCATTTAAGTTAATAAATCTGTAAATGGCTAAATAAAGCGAATTCGATAACCTCTTACAAGAAATAAAACGTGACCTTGAACGGTTCTTTAAATAAAATTGTATTCTCTCTATTAAAATAATTCATTACATACGATTTCGCAATGCGACATAACCTAAATCCAAGACGTAAATACGGTTTTCCGCCAACAACAAATGTCACTGGGCTCTGATTGGCTGCTCCGTCTTAGTTTGTACTTATGATATAAAATACAATGATATCTTAAGCCAAGCCAAGAACGCACACGACCCGTAAACGGCAGTTATAAACCAATACCCTTGAACACATTGTTCCTTATTCTAAGCACACGGCACACTGATTCTGTTAAGACAATCGTAAACCCGCCCTTAGGGGTCGTGGGGTTAGCGATAGGGGCTGAAGAGCGGGATGAAAGACGCACTGCGGCGGCAGTTGGTAGTACTGGAAATTCGGGCAGGGCTGCAACACTGAGACATTAGCCTCCTTTTCCTTTGTGAGAACACACAACGACTGGGTGCAGACTTGGCTACATCATGTTTTAAAAGCAAGCGTGTAAAATTAAAAGTAAGGTTGTCAAATATAATTTATCAGGTGAAGTTATGACGCAAATGTCTTATTACATTTCGTCAAGTGAGTCACTTTTTTTTTTTTTTTTTTAAATTTTATTCGATAGGAATTATATTGCATGTAATGTGTGCCATTTCAACGGTAATTCGAACTAACAAACGAGTAGTTAATTTTTTATGATGAGGCATTTTTCTTGCCTAGCAATAGAAATTATAATTTCATGGTCCTGGAAATAACCTTGTACCGTTCCTTCGTTCTTAATTTTTCCAGTTCAGCTTTCGAATGTCTGCACAAAGCAAAAATTATGTTCTGCGAACATTTACGTATCGTACAGCAAAAGGATTTATTATTTTAACATGAAATAATACCAGGTTCAGAATTCAGCCGCAACTTGTTCTCCTCATAGCCGAAGCTAACTGCAAATCAGAAACAAGGTGGAAAATGAGAGCCGTGGCTGCGGAAGGGGGGGGGGGGGGTGTGATGGATGCCACAACCTAATGAGAAAATAACTACGTAAAAAAAAAAAGCAACGATGTGAGTAACGAAGAGTAAAAATCGACTAAAGCATACGATAACATAAATTTAATAACAGCAATAATAAAAACAATGTTTTGAAAGTACGTCAAGAAATCAAAGTGCAACTAGTATTTTTTTTTGGGCACAGAACAAATCTTATATATGCGTAAACAACTATAACAACGTGCCATAAGTAAAAAAGTACAAGAAAATATAGACGGAAAACCCTTTTTCAGCAAACATAAAAAATGAAAATGACATTACTATAAAATAATTACCTTATTAAAAACGTGAACACCGAGCATTTCCGATACAACTGTAGCATGCTTGGGTGGGCTTTCTTTAGGTTATTGGTTTGATATTGAACAACTATGATAAGTCTGCCCCCCTCCCCTCCCCGAAGTTGTTTTACTCCCATCCAAAGCAAATGCAGAAAAAACACAGTAGCTAGGTACTAGGGGACTATACCATGCACCTTTAAGAGCGCTCAAAGTCTATAATTATTGTTTTATATTTTCAGAATATTATATCCTTTTTCGATGTGATATGAAATAGTAGTCTAAATAAAATACAACAATGGAGGAAAACGAATTAAAGACAAATTTTTACGAATTATAAGCACTTAAAATTTATGTTATTTTTTTTGTAAAAAATCTCAAAATGAAACAAAATTAGTAAGTTCTACAACACAAAATAATTCGTCATTCTATTAGAGTATCACAAAAAATATATCTTGAAAATTTGTTATGGTGTTCATCCTTATTTCAATGGTAATTTTTGAGATAAAATTAAAATCAGAATAACTAGAAGTTAAACTATTACCGCAAGCGAAACAATTCCTGAATTAAAAAATAACTGTGAAATTTTTCTCATGTGGCTTTAATAAACACTTAAGCCATGAAACTCAACTTTGTGTTAAGACAATTTTTTAAAATTTGCCTGAGAAAAGAATTGTATAAATAAGCCCAGATTTATTTAGAACATACAGAACACTTAATATTCTTTTCGTACTTGGATTTACTAATAATATCCGAATGACAATAGCAACCTTTAAGGAGGATGGTTTACGAAGAAAATCAAAACTATGTTCAGGTATACCAAATAGCCTACTTGCCCAAGATACCACTACAACCAACGACAGCCAAGTAGTACTAGACCTCTAGCTTCAGAAAACGTCAGAATGTAGGTTGAATAACAACGAACATCAGTGTAATTTTCATCACCTGTTACTCCTGTCGTAAACTCGTTGACATAAAATTATATTTTAATTGCTAAAATGTAATATGTTCACAGCCTGCGACTACGTTACCAGAAATATTACATAACGTTTACGTTTCCAATGCATGAAAGTGATTGTTGGACGTTTCATAAACTTTGTCAAATTTATCCAAAGTTTGTAACCTGCAACCTTTTTTCCGAGTTGGAATAGGAAATAATTCTTATTAATTATCAGGTCGACGTTGGAGAATATTCAGCAATAACCGTTCAGCGAAAACCATTTTAAAGTTAACTGTGCTAGTATACATTGTACATTATCCTTCAAGCTTATAGTCAATGGTGTTTCGGAAACCAAAAACGAAACAAACATCAAATAACTAGGAACTACAGAAGAACCTAGAGGGCAATGTTCATAAGCTTATATTCGGAAAAGAATATAGTATATTTAAATGATCATGTAAATCACACAGTTCATGTTCTAATGCAAATTTAAACACTTCCTGTACACAACTTATAACACATCGAAATACTCATGTAGGGTAATTTTTTTTTTTTTAACTTTATTCTCTTACTACATAGATCGCATTATTTCGCTCCCACCTACTGTATACTGGAGGCCAAAAATACCAAAGGCATAAAAAGGGGTCTGTGAAACGCCACAAACATGGGCGGCTGACGTGATCCGTCACAATATATCGCCGTCAGTTTATCATTCGGGCAGAAAAAGGGGTGGTAGTGTCGTGGAGGGGAAGCACGCTGGGAAGGGTGTATGGTGAGGGGATGGTGGAAGCAGAAAAGGGACTGACGAGTAAACGTGGGAAGAGCATTTCGAGGAAAAGGGTGAAACTTGGCATGTCACTCCACCATTTGTAACGACAGCTGCGTGAACTACCCCCTTCTCCTTTTCACCCCCTCGGCATGAAAAATGCTTCATTTACTGTCGGGAGTCCAGGGACTAAAAATATTCCAGAGAGCACGTATAGGCTGCTGGGTACTGGGTATGTTGCTAGTACTGAGCTTTGTTAGGCAGGAGGTTAACATAATTAAAAAATATATAAATTCATAACAAATAATATTTCAGAAGAAATAATTTCGAACTTAAGAGACAGTGGTGCATACAATTATTTATTATCGGTTAAATTCAACAAACAGAGAAATCATAACCTACGAGGCAATACATGCACATAAACTAACTATAAAGTTATGTGTTCTTCATACATTATTTGACAATGTAAATACTGCACTTTATTTTCTACTGAGCGATATGCACCTTAAATAGTTTGAACCGTGGATAGGAGTAGAACATTTGTTTGCTAAAAGCGAATCTCTGGAATTTACGCAGGTTGTTCAGATTACACAATAACAAACTTCAGGACTAGGAGTATATCAATTGTTCAAATATACACTTGAAATACTGATGTCTTAAAGTTTTAAGCTTACGGAAGAAAAAATAGAGAACTGATCTAAGTATTACTTTTCAAACTATATACAGAAATGTAAAAATTCTGAATTTAAATTGCGTTTTTACGTGAAAAAAATAAATTTTCACGTTATAATACAACGCGAAACAACTTGATCCACGCGATCTTACATATTAACTAAAAATAATATAAAATTTCAATTCAGAATTTTTGCTTTCCTACATACGGTTTGAAAATTAATAATTATATCAGTTTCCTAATTTTACTTCCGTAAGTTTATCACTTAACACAGCAGCATTTCAAATGTGTTTGTGAACAACTGATTTAATTCTAGTTCTTAATTCTGGTTTTATTTAATCCGCATAACCTGCCTAAATTCTATATATTCGCCTTTAATAAGAAAATGTTCCATTTCTATCCACAGCTCTTTCAATCTGGAAGATTTGGTTTTTTTTTTTTTTTTTTTTTTTTTTTTCAAAGAAAGAAATATTTTGCAAGCACCTTATGTCGCTTTCATTATAATTCCATTTTGCCGTTGATATAAAACAAATCTCATCACTCGTCCCCTCGATGCCGTTTCTGTGCATAAACCACGAAACATTATGTTGAGACAGCTGGAATTACACTGTTCCTTACCAAGATTTTTGTGGATTACGAAAACTATTTTGTTATAACTTCGGCACTATTTATTATAAATTATAAGGTAATAAATAACTTTTATTCGCTAGAAATAAAGTTACTCTTTCGGTAATAAAAATTATGATCTTTCGAAATAAAAAAATTTAAAAATAAATATCTACAAAATATTTTGTAGTATGCATAACTTTATTTCTTTTGGTGTAAGAAAACTTACTGGAATACGAATTTTTTTCGATATATTTACAGTAAGGCTTCGTATTATTATGAAAACTTATGCAAAGCATCAAAGTATCAAGAATGTTCTACTTAAATAGATGGAGTCAATACGGAAAAACTAATTTTAAAACAATTAAATAATTTTTTAGTGGTATCAGCCTACATGCGAAAAACTCTCTCGTACCTAGACACAGAAACGTCAATGGCTCTTTTTTTTTAGAGTGCAAGAATATTTCAAGAAAAAAAAATTGCTGGAACTTGTGTTTTTCACGATCATAATAAAATAAGAAAATTCCTTTAAAGAAATGTTAATATGTTCCTTCTGTGTTTACTAACGAAACGAAAACATACTCGAGGTGAAGACAGAAATTGTACTTTAAATGTATCATGCATGCTATAAACGTTATTTTGGAGCCCTCTAACAATGCTGAAAATGGCCGTTTCAGACTGCTGTCCCTTAAAACGTTCACAGTAAAAAAATTCCTGTGCTTGATAAAAACAATTCTTTGGAAACAAGTTGCAAAAATTTTCTTGTGTCTCTACGAATATAATATTGTTTTATAACACATTGTTTCGGAAAACATACAAAACTGTTTATGCAGCTAAATATTTACAATATCTACACATAACTTGCTCGTTAGAACTCAATATTAGTTTGACACGTTCCTCGCTAGGACTCTGAGAAATTTAGTCAACGTTATTTGTACTGTTACAAAAATATCTTTCACAACTAGTTGCCGAAGAATTCTTTGAACAATTACAGAATTTTTTACAGTGTACTAACCAAAACCGAGCGAAACTACGTTAGGGGCTTCAACTTAACTTTGCTAAAGGCTGTTCACGATAAAGTGAGCACTTTTGAAATCAACCTCAGAAAAATGTCAATGCCCTTGCCTGCATATATTTCAACGGGTGCACTGAGTGCCATCCACACAGCAAAGTTGGTAACGATGAATGGAAAGTAGTTCCATGTCTTAACGTCGAATAATAAGTGTTTGATAATCATTATTGATAACGTAAATTATTTCTTTCCCTATATGTTTTTTTAATGCATCGAAGTGTAAAAATGAACAGATTTGTAAAATATTTACTTTTCTAATACTTTCACAGTTTCGCTTGACCGACGCATGAATAAAGTGATGAGGTCCATGGCAATGTTAATTTTACATAAGGTGGAAGAACACACAACGTGTACACAAGTAGATCTTAAGCAGGGCTTTCAAAAGTGCTCATTTTACTGTGAACAGCCTATACAGATTTTCCGCACCAATGGAATGATAAGGTGACAGCATAGATACCTGTAACATTACGAGAACAATGCACGCCAGTTAACCACCCTGTGCATATATCTAGTTGCACTGTAGTATAACTAGGGCATAGGAATTGTGAAAGAAAAAATATTCATAAACAGTTTTTTCTCATCTCAGCTCCTGTCGACGTTTGCATTGACAGAGCTACTGGCAAAATAATCAGTCAACTTTTGGAACACAGAGAGTGGCTCTGCGCATCGATCATGCGCATTCTACTCCATATTTCCTCTTACGGCGAGAACTAGCGTAGAAGTATATGCTGTTCATGGTAAAGTGAACAAGCCCTCTCATTTGGAATAATATTCATTAAATATATTTTATTTTAGACTTAGACGTTAAAGTCAGAGTGCGATGGAAAATACGCGCTGTGTTTATTACTTACAAGGAAATATTTATTTTAAAAAGTGGTTAAAGGATACAAAATGGCTGAAAGGAAAAAGTAACTAGGGCATAAATAGTGCTCACTCTACCGTGAACAGCCTATACCTCGTTTGAGTAGCTATTTCACAATGCTGCTTGAATCTCGCATGAGTTTAATTTAAGAATTCGTGGACTCCATTTTGCATCAAGAAAACCCGCTGACCAGCGGTATCGTCCGGCACGATTCCCGAGTGCGAAATTAATTGTGGGAGCGACTCCGTCGGGAATCGAACCCGATTCACCTTGGTGGGAGGTGAGAGCTCTAACCACTGCACCACCGCAAGTTTTGTTTTCAAGGAAAAATACATATAGGCCTTTCATGGTAACGTGAACACTCTTGAGGCTCTAGTTACATTTTTCGTTTCAGCTATTTCTTGTCCTTTAACAACCTTTTAAAGTAAATATTGCCATGTAATAAATAAACACAGTGTGTAAATTACACCGGACTATAAAGTTAACGTCTAAGGCTAAAATAAAATATATTTTGTGACTAATTATTCCAAATGAGACGGCTTTCAGAAGTGCTCGCATTACCGTGAATTCCCTTTACATCAAAATAGTCTTTCTTAAGTTACACTTGATCGTTACTGTCGAAGTTTTAATATACTGGTTACAATTACAGGCTGAATTGTCGACCAGAACTTTGGCTGAAAGACGTAAAAACGTTATATATACTGTTGACAAAAATTTTAACATACATCAGACGCCACGATGTTATATACGCTAGAATAGAAGTAGTTTACATATCATGTTGCACTCCTAATAGCACATAAAGTGCGGGAAAAAAACACTAAACTCGTTTACATCATTCCAGTATGAAACCATCAAAAGGCATAAACTGGAAAACCACTTAAACAAAGGAAGCTCATCACTTTCAATAACAAACGAAAGACCTTCTGAGGTGCATTGAGAAACTTCAATAACGTGTACGACCTGCACAATTCGTGAGGCACTCTTGCATCCGCCGGAGGCACGCTGAAAACAAGATCATTGAACATTTCCTGAGGCGCATTGTCCCATTTTCAATTGCAGCTGTTTTTAAGGGCTGGATAGTCATTGGTGGTTGTGCGCTGTTTGAAATCGCTCGTTTGAGGAAGGCCCACACATTCTCTATGCAGTTCATGACAGCTAAATACGCTGGTCAGTTCAGTCTTCGGACCCAACGTAGGTGCAGATAAGGGGAATATGCTAAAATTTCCGTGAGCGGTATAGTTATTGATCACAAGCGAGTTCAAAGTCTGCGCAAAATTACGTTGCTGTTGAAGATATTGTTAATGGCTACGGCGATTAAATATTTAATAGTAACTATAAAATAATCTTTCCAACACACCTGCTGGGGAAAGCTCGTTCGACGTTATCTTGAGACGAATGACCCGATACCTAAGTATGTTTAACTCCAACTTCTAACTCGTTTCATTGTGAGCCAGCAAAAAAAAATTATAATAATGTCATTGTCATGTCTACACTTCGCATTTCTGCGGCTGGAACAAGCGTGTTTTCATTTCCAGTGACATAAAAACGTAGGTTATGGCCCATTGATGATTAGGACGGGGAGAGGGGAATATTCGTGTCAGCTCCAGGCGACCGGCTGGAGGGAAAAAAAAGAAGTGTTGAAAATAAAATACGGACTCCCAACATGACGTTACGAGGTCAAGTCGGGTGTCACGTTTTGCTACTTCGACTTCGCGATTGGTCACGCCCGGCCTGGACGAGGTATCGATACGACGGTCGGCGACATGCCAGCAAGTGGACAGAGAGCGGTGTGTGGTAATGGTGTGTTGTTGTGGGGAGGGAGGTAGGAGGAGTAATACAACAGAAAGTGAAAAGCAAGCGGCGGGCAAAGTATAAACAAACAACTGCGAAAGTTTCAGTGCCTTCAAGAGGAATAGGGCAGGCGGTAGTCGCGGGAGTCTCGACGCTGCGAAGCTCACGCAAAGCCTTCGCAGATCGTGCCTGACCACAGCCTCTTGTCTTCTCCTTTCGACCTCTCTTTTCTCTTCGACGCGTCCTTTCTGTTGGTCGCCGGGGCTGATCCTGAGCAAGGAGCATACAACAACGGAGTCCTCTCTAAAGTTGGTTTTACAATAACCCGACAGTCCGACAAAACAGCCCCCGACACAGACGGAAATTTTTCATTAGTCTATCAGGAGCAAGGTCACCGCGACAAACGCAGCCCCGACAAAAGTAGATTCTATTTATACATTCGTCAGGCGTCGGACTGGTCGGCCTCACTTGGCAGTACAAAAAAAAAATAAAACAGAATCATAACCGTACAAATCAAAATGTCGCGCGGATCTCACTACTGTGGTAAATTTCACATTAAACATATATTTTTTTTTAACGTGTACAGCCAGGTTTTCTTATAACAGAAAGCTAATGAATTTACGAAAATAAATATTCGTGGAAAAATAACTGCTCCAAAATCCAAAAATTCTCCCTCTACAAAGTTATCAAAACAAAAACGTGTATAATGTTCTGTGATTTATTCACACTCCATAGCAAGTTACTGGCCATTCTAGGATTTTCCGAAAGCCGCGCAACACGTGTCGGAAGGAAACTGTCGGGGTATTGTAAACATTGAACTAATTTTGGTGGCGGAAATGGTCGGGCTGTAACGTCGTGTCTGACTGTCGGAAAGACCTCGTCGTGGCATTGTAAATCGAGCATAATGCATTTGTTTGCCGAAGTAGGTTATAGCAGGTTCTGCGGTACTTCCAACGTTATAACACACATATTAAACTACAAATATTCACTCTGTTTTGTTGGCAGACGGCGAATAACGTCGCCAGCCTATGTTTTCTTTTTATTACTGGCCTAGGTTTTCTGGGCCGTCATTTATCCACGATTTATTTCAACACCACAAATGCATATTTAAAAATAATAATCGTAACTATGAAAATGAAACACTACTTCATAAACGTTTTCATGCAAATATTTAAAAAAAATGCATGTGCGAGGGAATATAGACAAAAACGGCTTTGCTGCCAACATCGAAATGAAAAAACGTAAACCTAGGACGTATTTATATAATATTTAAAAAGGAAAATTTACATAATCGTTTGTTGTATATTTACGCGACGCGTAGGTATAGTCTTTTCACGGTTATATAAGCACTTTTGAAATCTACCTTTGAAAATGTCACTGCTCTTACCTGCATATAGTTTAATGGGCACACTGGCTGACAAGAGCCCAGTAAAGTTTAACGTCGGGGGAAACGTAGTCCCGCGGCTTAGCGTCGAATTAAACATGTTAGATAAACGCCCAATATATATATATATATATATATATATATATATATATATATATAATTAGCAGATTACTAAAATATTTACTGTAGAGTCGTTTCAAACTTCTGCTTGACTGACGCATGAATAGAGTTACGAGGCCCACTGCAACGTTAATTTTACATGTGGCGGAAGAATACTCAATGTGTATACAAGTAGATCTTAAGCATGGTTACAGAAAATACCTCAGTTTACCGTGAACAGCCTTTAGTAAATATACTAATAATACTTAAGTGTCGAAGTTATAAAAAAAAACGTCGAGCGCGGACTTCGGGTGTCTTTGGTAAGGATTCGTATTTTCGTTGCTCGAGTCGACAGGGCCTGACACTGAGCTAGCGCGGGGAGGGAACAGTCGACCAGCACGTAATATCGATTTGGCGTGGACCCCCCCACCCCTTCTCGCTCTCTCTTATAGGCAACCGACTTGATTATCACCGTGGTTCGTTGCGAGGGGTGCGGAAAGAAGTGTCGCGTTGCGCGCAGACGAACAGAACAGCCGACGAGCCGAACAGCATGACGGGTGTTTACAGTCCATTCGTGGCTACTTCCAACTTTCCTCAAGCCCTGCTCACGTTATACATCCGTGATATTCCTCCGCCTCGTGCAAGCAGAGCTAGAGAATTGCGCAAAAAGGGACAACGCACCGCATTCGTGCGCACTCAGTTTCAATAAAATTTTTGCATGAGAACTATTTCTTACAAAGCATTACCAAACGCTCTTAATTTTGTCTGTTTTTATTCGTATTCATTATAAATTAGATATTATAATATTTAGATTAAATATAAGTGAGTGTTCAATGTATAGGCTATTTACGGTAAAATGAACACTTTTGAATGCCCTGCTTAAGATCTACTTGTATACATGTGTGTTCTTCCTCCTTCTGTAAAATTAACATTGCCATGGGTGTCATCACTTTATTCATGCGTTGGTGAAGTGAAACTGTGGAATGATTAGAAAAGTAAATACATTGTACAAATGTACTCATTTTTACACTTCGATACATTAAAAAATACAGAAAACGAGAGAAATAATTTAAGTTATCACAAATGGTTACCTTACACGTTTTGTTCGACTTTAATAAATAGAACTACTTTCCCCTCCATCGTTATCAACTTTACTGGGCGCATGTCACTCAGTGCGCCCGTTAAAATATACACACGTAGGGGCCGTGAATTTTTTGCAAGGTTGATTTCAAAACTGCTTACTTTATCGTGAACAGCCTTTAACTAACAGAATTATAAAACTCTTGCATAACAAGGCATATTTAGAACACAGCAAAATACGGGGTGATTTTTAAAGATTTTTTATGTGTGAGGATACGGCGAACATACTATAGGCAGGGAGCACACCCACGATTTAAAGCTATACGGGTCTTCGATTCAGCAATAATTAACATCGTGGCAGTATGTTTCCATTCAGATTAAGTTTTTTGTATTGTTCAGTCAAATAGATGAGATAAGAGATAATCTAGTCAAACTTAAGAGGTAATAATTGCACTACTATAAAACCTACACACATTTGCATAAGTGCCCCACGTTGAAAATAATGAACATGAATATATAGTAAAATTTAAGTCAAAACAATTATTTTAAAATAAAATCTTTAAGTATTTGTTTTGCGTTCATTCTCCAACTGCAATGTTTCTGCATGACACTTTTAGTTTATTTTATCCTGTACAGCACAAATTATGGCCTTGTTGGGGTTATGTTTCAAAAGCGAAACAATAATTGTTTTTCTAATTTAAAAAAAAATACGAGGCACGTTCATACTAAAAGGTATGCATGCACACTGGAAAATTGTCTTTTTCGTACAAGATCAATGCATCTATTGAATTTTTTTTAGCCATACAATATGGTACATACTTGAAAGCTGTTGAATTTAATTTCAAATCTTATATTATTTTTATGAGGGGCTGGAGCCCCCAAAAGACGACCCCCTCCCTCTCGCCTTTGTGATGCAGCCACGGAATCAGGTACAGCAGAACTTTTTCGTCAGTTCAATGACCTGTTGGTCGAAAACCCCGCTGTCCAGTTACGCACTTCTAGTTTCGGATCTTCGTCCTTTGGCAGCAGTCCAAATGAGCAATGAGCGGCCAGTTAAAACCCACACCCCAGGGTTCTTGCGGGCTCATGAATATCCATTGGGCGAGTCTTATAAACTGTGTTCCAGTTGCAAAAAAAAAACGTGGACAGAAAAAAAACACGGACTGGCAATGGAAGAGACCGCCCCTCCTCAACACTCCCCTAATTAACAATGTTCCAAAGTGAACCATTTTAAATAAATTGGCAAATTAACGTTTTAAGTGTCGAGAACTGTAAGCTTAAGTTCTACGACAATTTCTCGTGATTGACAGCGCACTTATACTTCAAAGTTCTCTTTATTTGTGGGATTTAATGATAGAGGCTGTTCACGGTAAAGTGAGCACTTTTTAAGGCCCTTCTAAATTTTTCCTTTCATCCAATCTCCATCTTCCTGCTGATTTTCAATATAAACATTACAATGTGACTAATAAACACAGTCTATACATTTCACAACCATCAAAATTTAATGCGTGAGGCTGCAATAATATATATTTATTAGTGGTTGATGACTGTTGGGAGGGCCTTAAAAAGTGCCTACTTTACCGTGCACAGCTTATACTTGACGCGTGTTATCAATAGACGGGTATATTGAAACGTGCTTTTTCTGATTCAAAATTAGCCGTACAGTGATCACCTCGTATAAAAAAATTGTTTTAGTGTCATAAGAGAAGAGTCAGTGATACTGAAAATGTTTCATTATAAAAGCATTACATTTCACAGTGCTGTGCAAATCTTTGAACCCGATTGTTATTAGCTGTTGCCTGGTTGTTATTGAAAGGCAATAATAAATTTATTTATAAAATTTTGTTATAAGTTTATTGTTGCATAAATACGCGTTGATAGTTGATATTTTATGTCTGTAATGATGGGTAAAGTAATTAGGTGCGCTTCTATTGTCGAACCTTTCAATAAGTTCTCCTAAACTTGAATCATCAATGTGGCTGGTGACGCATGCATGCCCTTTGAAAGTTGCATCGTACAAAGAAAATTTCTACTTGGGCTCGACGGTGGACCGCGAATGTCTTGGCAGCCTCTTGAGAATGTCACAGCATCCCTCAGAATGTTGGCTAAGTCTCTTAACAAACTTACTGTTTAAGCTTCGTTACGTAACTTATACGTGTTTGCGCCTTATCAGTAAGGAGGCGTGCACTATTGCGATGTGTTCCCTTATTCCAATCACAGATAACAGGTAACCACAAAGGTCCGCCACGGCCCTTCTTGCGTGTAGAAGCATAATGACAGTTGATACCTTCATCGTTATCTTCCTGCGCGTTGACGTCCTGCACGTCTGAACACTGCGACGACGAGCTCGTCTGAACCTTGCCAAAACGTGTGGAATTTGTGTATGGGTTAGTCTGTGGAATGAGTGACTGTGAAGATTTTCTGTGGAATATCCACCTCCGACAAAAAACCTTACAAAAAGAAAACTTTCTAGTGAAACGTACTGATAGTAATTTTTTTTAAATATGGATTGCATCCCCGGAACATTTTATTAGAGAAAATTGTCGCTCATAATCGCACAACGTCGGCAACAAGCTCAAGCTATGGTCTTAAAGGGGACGAAATTAAATTTTCAGAAAACTGACGTTGACTCCAGACATTTATGTAATTATCTGTAGCACAATTTTTAGAAACATATTTGGTATTGTGCGTGATTACGTGCAATGTTGCATTCTAGATTTGCATGTGGAATTATGTGTAATTTACTGTGGAATCTGTGGATTTTGGTGTGGTTAACTATGTAGCACTGGGTCTCAGAAGATTGTTCGTTACTCTGCTCTCCGTAACACGTACCTTGCAGACACTCCCTCTAAACGCGAACTTGGGTGGACGTCTCGCCTAGACTCAAGGAAGCACGAAGAAGTGAGAGATAGGATAAACATTGGCGCAAGGCTTTAGGGTGGGTTTACGATTGACTTAACAGAACAAGTGTGCCGTGTGCTTAGAATGTGAATCAGTGTGTTCAAGGGCATTGGTTTATGACTGTCGTGTGCGGGTCGTGACGGGTCGTGTGTGTTCTTGGCTTTACTTAAGATATCGTGATATTATAATGTCAAGTACAAGTCAAGACGAAATAGCGAATCAGAGCCCAGTGACATTTTGTATTTACATCTTGAATTTAGGTAATGTCGGATTGTGAAATCGTATTCAAATAATTATTTTTTATCTCGAGATAGTATTATCTTAATTTAAAGAACAGTTCATGGTCACGTTTTATTTCTTGGAAGAGGTTATTGAATTCGTTTTAATTAGCCTTTTCAGATTTAATGACGTAAATGCCAAATGTTGGCATAGGCTTCCCCTTCTATAAGATATTAGAAGCTTTTCAAATCGATTACACAAGCAGTAACCACAAATAATTAAATATATGAAAATAATATTCAATCTTGTTCGTTTGTCCAGGTTATGTCGGCTGCTTTCAGCTCCTACGATTCTGATTGCCTAGACTTAACAGTTGCTAGATCAATCATAAACTGCAAAACCGATGACTCGTTAAGTACACGGAAAATAAGTACAAATATTAGTTCTTAATTCTTTAATCGTAAACCCACCCATACGCTCAGAAAATGTATTTTAATAATGTACAGTTTTTTTTTTTTTTTTGCGAAGGAACGCCAGATATTTCTGCGTATTACGACGCCACGTGACTAATGTGTGCGGTCATCGGACAACTCGACTAAACTGCTAAAAACCATTGTATTGCCTTGGGAGAAGCGTTTGTACAAATCAACAATATATTCGTTTGTACATAGCTGAACATAATAATGCAGTTGATTTAATCGAATATTGTTGTTGTCAAGCAGATTTTGCTGGCCCAGCAAGAAGGCTTGGATAATTCTAGTGTGCATTTTTCTAGCTGAACGAAATTAGTTTTTTTTGCATATTTATATTTTATTGATAAGTACTCGACTTTTTACAACAAACATATAACACGCAATTAAAATTACGCTCGAGAATACTAAACAACTCGTAAAATGTGAATTTTCTGTAATCGCACATTGTCAGTAATTACCATGAATCCCCAATTATGACGCGAAAACGAAGGATTTCTGCAAAGATTATAAAGTAACGTAAAATGAATGAATGATTGAAGAAATGTGCACGACTCTTAACATCGAGTTCTTGATAGACGATGAGAGTGATTGAGGTATGGAGCGGCGCCGGAATGAAAGGGCGGGGGAAACGGGAGATCCCTGAGAAAACTCGCCGACCAACGGCATTGTCCGGCACGGCTCCCACATACGAAAATCCGGAGTGACCCGGCCGGGGATTGAACCCGGATCGCAAAGTAAAAGTAGCTTGTGGTTGAAAACGATAAGTTATTCGAGGTCTTTAGCGCCGATGATGGCGAGGTGCGGTTGCGATGGAGCACAGACGGAATGCAGTTGTGGACAGAACGGCAGTACCTTGTGGAATCTCAACAGCCCCCGGCAGCTTCGCCATGTTTCATACATTAGAAAATTCTTCAGTTCGTACCCGCCGGGAATCGAACCCAATTCGCCGTGGTGGTAGGCAAATTATCTGATAATGTAACTTTTTTGTAATTAAAACACTTTATAATGTAGTTTTTTTTTTATTTACGCTCCCTTGTGATCGTCAAACTGTTTCTCACGAGAGTAATCGACTGGGAAAGGAGACACTCCCCGTACGTAATGTATTTAGAGAATTTTGTTTTCACTTCAGGAGATTAAAATGTAGATAATTCGCAACAAATGGAATACTTTATGGTAAATCATGAGGATCTGGAATAATGAATTAAACAGCAAATTTCGCCCACTTTTTCGTCAGTTTGTCTTTTTGTCTTCTGTTGGTGTTCATGATGTATCGAGCGCGTGACATTTACCACATCAGTAGGGATAGGAAAATTTCGCGAGTTAAATGACCTGTAGGCTAGACTCCACATTACTCTGTATACTCGAGTCTCAATTGTTTGTCCAATGGTTGCTATGCCAGAGAGTGGCATGCGATACTCCACACCTGGCAGTATGGGATTCGCTACTTCTTTCCTTTCAAGTCTGTTATTGGCTCAGGGTCGTCCAGGGCGTGTCTAATAAACTGCGAACCAATTGAAAAGTCAACTCCAGTGTGCGCATGTTTGACGTCTAACTTGTCCTGAAATGAACTCTCGAAATGTTCCCATCACTATAGTCTATTCACGGTAAAGTGAGGACTTTTTAAGGCCCTGCTAAATTTTTCCTATCAATCAATTTCTACCTTTCCGCCACTTTTTAATGTATACATTGCAATATGACTAATAAACACAGTGTATACATTTCATCACTCTTAAAAGTTTACGTCTGAGACTGCATGTATATGTACCGTAGTATTATTTTTTGCATGGAAAATATTAGAAAAGTTAAAAATAGTGATATACACCATTACAACATCAGACAAGCTAATCATTTTCACCTATTCTCCTACAGAACCTCAAAATTTACATCAAATCTGTACTATGCTGGGACAAAACTAATAAATAACCTACTTAGTAATTTGAAGTCAATTAATTATTTTGCAGTAATTGAAAAGAACTGTTAAATCCTACTTTTTAAATAAGGCCTTCTATTCCGTTGAATAATATTTAAATAAAAATGAATTTCTATAATCCAGAACAAGACTGATATAAGGAGACTTCATGTAATACCTTGTGTTTCAATCTAATGTAGACTTCACATATTTATACTTTAATATCTATCTGTATATGAATAACTTGTACGGCAACCAAAATGTAGTCTTTACATGTTTGTAGAGCTGCTATAATTAAGAAGTGTGTTAATTACATTATTTATCTGTTATATATTTTTATGTTAATGTAATTGTGAGTAAATATCCATATTGTATAAACAATATTAAAAAAATAATAATAATTGAAGAATCCTTTCCAAATTGTATTGGAATACGGGATGCGAATAAACAAATAAATAAATAAATAAAGTGATTTCCTTTGGCTTCTTTTCCGCCATGCAGAAATAAGCATGTGTCCTCTATCCCTGTTCTTTTTTAATCGTGTCTTATTACCACTCGTCGTGGTATCCCCCGCCAAATTCAAAAGAGTGGTTTCGCGATACTATAAAGTAAATAATGACGGCCTCCAACACGCGCGACACCTGTGATGCGTTACTGTAATGAATCACTGCGCGCGGAGAGACCGTCGCCTATGGGTGGACGCGTGAACTACGACGTATCTAATCAGTGCCAAATCCCGCGTGAACTGCCGTTTTCAAGGCTCGAGGCGCAATGGATTTTACAGCTTGTGTTGCTTCTACATGCATCCTGCAATTTTCAACGTCGCGTACACAATTTTGTTGTTGGTTGACACTTCAGTTTTCCATTTGCAATGGAAATTTATTAGTATTCGTCTGTTGAAGTTCGTCATATTTACGGCTATGTAATTAGTAAAATAAAATACATTTCGAAATTTCGGGTAATGGCAATCTAAAATCCAACCTTACGCAGTATCTTAATGTTTCCCTGGTTTCAAAATATGCAACGGTATTCGCAGTATCTCTTGCGCCACGAACGTCGATTTCACGGCTCGCAACCACGTGTCCCGCGCCCTCTTAAGAAGTGCTCACTTTACCGTCAACAGCCTATACTCATGAGGTTAGAAAGTTTGTAAGAAATAATGTGTCTGACAAGTGTTGGAACAAGTTGGTTATAGTTCTATTATTACAAAAAAAAAATCCAAATAATGATATTCACCTGAAGTGTCAAAAGCCGGAAATAGAAAAAAAAAAAAAAAAAGATATGTCACGAAAATTGTTAGTGAGAGTGCGTGAAGTAATAACAGCAAATGTGAAGAACTCGGTGAACTGACTCAGTAGCATGATCATGCTACATAACTCTTTAATGCGTTACGATATACCATTCAAACTCACAGCTTCTGAACCCATGCACCATAGTCTAGCGCAATCAATAAGGAGTTCAAATTGATTTATGTATTTGGTTTACACACTTTCTGACATGGTTACCTTGCTGAATAAACAAGCCATATTTTATTTGTTAATTCAACTAAGTTATGCAATCCTCATTTTTGCATAGTAAAATATCTTCTACGTACATAATTCTCTGCTGAATTTTAACTGACATTGTGCTTCTTTTGGCCGATTTTCGTAACTTTGGAAATGAAAGAAAATGGATAAAAAGAGCATACAAATTACTTTAGGTGGCTTACGCAATAAGAAACTTACCAATTCGTAAAAATGCATTTAGCAACATGCGTAAAACTTAGAAAGGCACAGCTCATGTTCTTCTGCTTATTAAATATTGATGTTTGTTACAAAAACAACAATTTTGTAATATTATATTATTATTTTACTTCTTAAACTTATTTAATTGCAGTAATGAGCGAACTTTCCACGAAGCAATATGTCGTGGAAATTGTTTTTATTTACGTTAGATTGCACGGAAAACTTGTCATAGATTATACTTACGACATGAAAGTTGATATTTTCTTGAATAATGGTCTTGAGGTCTGTGAACAAACGTAAATGAAAGGCACGAATGATACGTTCACCACCAAGTTACTGTAAGTAGGGTTGGCAGCCTTGTATTACGCGCATTTTTAGTCGCGCGCGTAACATTTTACTTTAGGTTGGTACCAGTCCCGAATAATTTATTGTTTACCCGATGTTTACTGCCTGTAATGATCTACTTGTCGTGGAACAAGTTTTTCAGTTACTAAAACTGCTAAACCGGATTTTACGGTTCAATAAAATGTCACAGTGGCCGTGTTTACAAGCTGAAGCGTTTATAGGTCATTGGTGTAACTTTGAACCAGCCAGCGCTTGCCTAATGTCGTTTAAAACTAAGTAAAAGCAGTTCACGATACAGTGGGCACTATTGAAATCCACCTTAGAAAAATGTCACTGCCCCTGCTTGCATATATTTTAACGAGCGCACAGAGTGACATGCGTCCGGTAAAGTTGGTAATGATGGATAGAAAATGGTTATATGTGTTAACGTCGAATTAAAAGTGTTAGGTAACTATTTGGGATCATT
Organism: Dryococelus australis; assembly: GCA_029891345.1. Lineage (NCBI taxonomy): Eukaryota > Metazoa > Arthropoda > Insecta > Phasmatodea > Phasmatidae > Dryococelus > Dryococelus australis. The sequence goes on along the minus strand of CM056995.1, from coordinate 47,631,754 downwards.
TAAATTGTATCTTTCGATTTCTGTTTATTTAACGCCTCGGTGTGTAAAAATTAGCAGATTTATAAAATGTTTACTTTTCTAATAATTTCACAGTGATGCCCGTCGCAATGTTAGTTTTGCGTAAGGTGGAAGAATACACGGCTTGCAAACAAGTATATCTTGAGCAGGGCTTTCGAAAGTGCTCATTTTACCGTGAACAGCATTTATCTGCAATGCAACGAACTGTACAGAGGGCTGTATAAATAAAATCGTGAATCGTGAAGTATAGCCAATTCGCGGTTTCTTTACACTTTTTGAATCAAACCTTTAAAAATAACCCCATGTATGACGTGCTTGTTTATATATATATATATATATATATATATATATATATATATATATATATGCCATGTATCACAAGCGTTTTATACCTTCTGTGAACATAAAAGTATCATATTTTTTTTATCAAATTCAACTTTAACTTATATTTTGTCTATGAATCTTAACAACTCAATTGCAATCGAAATGAACAAAACAGTCAGAAAATACGTGCTGGAAATACCTAGTAAGAAACAGTTCATATGAAAAATGTTATTAAACTGAGAGCTCACGAATGCTGTGTGCTATTCCTTTCGTTTATAAATCTAGACTTAGTTTTGCGTAGCACAATTTCAGACAAGCTGACCACGAACGAACTACATGTAGTTTTTATACGTGTACTGGGAAAAAAAGATTAAAGATACAGTACGTCTGCGGGGGGGGGAAAAAAAAAATCATGAGCGGCGGCATGTGCTCGCCTGCGCGGCGGCAAAGGAGCCGGCCGTTGGCGCCCGAAAACTCAATTCGACTGCCATCTATCGAGCAGAAGTTGAAACCCGCGGCGTGAGCGAGGGGACGCAGTGTTTCTGACCTCGACCCTGCGAGTCTTTCATCGGAAAGGAGGGGAGACAGAAGATTAAATATCGCCGGGGGGGGGGGGAAGTAGTTGTGGGAGGGGAAGTCAAAAACCACTGTCGGCTTTGAAAGTGTAGCGGAGAAGGACGATATAAGGAAGCGTAATTCCGAGAAACAAGTCGGGAGCGCTGACTTCTTCGACTTCTAGTCATAGGCGCAGACTTCAAGTTTCGCGGGGCGAAGAGGGGGCAAGACTCGAAACATACTGTGACAATAAGCACGCCATTCTAACCTTATCACGTCGTCATTTAGAGAAATAGTCAATAAACATATTTCATTTCAGCTTTAAACGTTAACGTGGTGGAATACACGCGCTCTGTGTACTGCTTGCATGGCAACGTTTATTTAAAGAGGTGGTTAAAGGATTATAAATTGCTGAAAGGAAAAAGTAATAGGGCCTCGAAAGTTCTCACTTTACCGTGAACGGCCCACACTCACGTATTATAACGCCAGATTCACCCCCCCCCCCCTCCCGCTTGTATCACCGGTTCGAGCCCTAGCTTCGGCGGGTCTAAATTTACATACAGGTTTTTTCGGGGCAGTTTCATTTCTTATCCGACATGCATTTCTCCACTCTTCGCCAGCACCGCATTTGTCCAACTCAGGATGCAAATTTGTTTGTTCCATTTATAGCGTCAACGTTCAGTCATCCATTCTGGGTCTGCCAACTGAAGTACACATTTCAATGTATAATTTTGCAGTATTTATTCCTTCTCATAAACCGCACAGGGGAATTTACTAAAGGCTATGATTTTAATTATTTTTATGTGCATGTGCATCAGAAAATTGACTGAAAACGACAGACACACTGAAATAAAACCTTAGAAGAACTGGTAATGTTAAGTGTAGGACAATAAAACGACGCTACAGGAAAAACTCGATAACCAAACAAAAAAAGAGACAACTTTTTCTTCGAGTGGTTATAACTAAACACACATTTTGTATAGCTACTGTCGAGGGTTATGCGATAGAGAATGAGAAGGAGGGAAAAAGAAAGAGAGAGAGAGAGAGAGAGAGAGAGAGAGAGAGGATGAAAGCTAAGACGAGAGGATGGCAATAAATTTTGCAAGTCCGTTTTGTCTCGCTGTTGTTTTGTCTACTGGGAGGGGTAGGAAGTAGTATCTGAAACAGCCATTTTAAACGGCTAATAAACAGTTTCATAACAAACGCGAGTTTTCTACCTCTCTCACTCGCCCGACTCACTACGCTCGCGCGCGCACACACACACACACACACACGCTTGGCAACAGCGACAGAGTGCAAGAGAGAGAGAGAAAGCACGACTAGGTGATGTTTGTCAAGGGAGTGATGGAGGGGACACTTCGTGAAAGAGAAGTTCAACGAAAGAGTCCAGTAGAGTTGCTGCAAGTTGCACGACGGGATAGACACTTGGACGAGAGGGTGAAGTTGGGAAGGGGTAAGCGGATGTTGTTGGAGAGCGCGAAAACACCGCGTTCTTGATCGGGGAGGGGGGGAAAAAAAAGTGAAAAGAATTTTCATCTAACAGAGTCAAAATGTTGGTGCCGGCTCCTTTGATGCGGACGTGTCATCTACAGTACATTCATGGTTACGTCCAACTTTTCTGCAAACCCTGCTCAAGTTCTACTTCCAGGATATTCCTCCGCCTCATGCAAACAAAGCTTAACCAAGTTTTAGAAAATTACACCTGAGGGACAACGCACCGATTTAGTGCGCACTCAGTCTAATAGTGTTTTTCATAACAATAACTATGTCGGGGTCACGGTGGATGAGCGGTTAGACTGCTCGGCGAACCGGGTTCAATCCCCGGCCGGGTCACCGGAGCTTCGTAAGTGGGAATCGTGCCGGATGATGCAGTTGGTCGGCGGGTTGTTCTCGGGGATCTTCCGTTTTCCCCCGCCCTTTCATTCCGGCGCAGCCTCCATACTCACCTCGATCACCCATGTTGGCTTTCATGACCTCGCTGTTAAGAGGAGCACAAATTTCTTCACTCACTCACTTATGTTGCAAACTATATATACATTCTTCTTTCATATACAGCATAAATCAAGCTTTTTTTTTTACATTTTTAATGGTGTATGTAATAATTTTTATGAGTTATTCAAATTGTACAGTCAGGTGAAGTGCTCCATAGGCAGTTGCTTTACTTCAACCTTAAGGAACTCTTGCTACAACGGCGTGGGGTGATTTTCGCCAGTGCCGCGACTGTACCTGCAGAGTTTCTCGACACGCTCGTCCTTGAGAACTCCCCGAACGGACCGAGCACGAGAAGATTTAAGGGGGTGTACGTAAATGAGGGGGGGAGGTAAGAGACTTCGTCATAAGCGAAGTCTGCCACGCTCGCGCATACTCGCAAGCAACGGACATCGGTCCAGGCCACGCTTGTATAGGATGTTCACGGTAAAGTGAACACTTTTTTTTAAGGCCCTCCTAAATTTTTCCTTTCATCCAATTTCGATCTTCCTGCTGCTTTTTAATATGCAATGTGACCAATAAACATAGTGAATACATTCCACCACCCTCAATATTTAAAGCCTGAGGCTTCAGTAAGATATATTTACTAGTGGTTAATTCATGTTGGAAGGGCCTTAAAAAGTGCTCACTTTGGCGTGAACAGCCTATGCACATGTTAACGCTGCTTTGCCTGGTTGAGAATTTTGTATACGGAAATACATGTTAATGAAATTCGATTTTCCTTGGCGTTACTATTTACCCATGGAAGCACACTTTATAATTTTTATTTTGCATATGTTGCAAAAGAAGAAATTTATGATGTAAATAGTACGTACGAATTTCTTATAACTACTTAAACACTACTTTCGAACCTATGGAAAAGGTTTCAATAGATCCTCGGCAGAAGAAGAAACCAGTTGGTGTCTCAGCAGAAGTCAATAGCATTGCTTAGGGAAAGGCAGAATCTGTATTGGTCCTAGCTTCTGTCGTTGTACAGTACCGACCATGACTACCTATTTTGCAACACGTCATGCGTGAACGAGTATAATACGTGCTTCTTTGCTATTGGAACATTTTGTAGCATCATTATATTGCCTGTTTCGTGGAGAGATCAAAAAACTTAATAATTAATTAAAAAAATTTACTGAAAAATTCATTGTTATATTTGTTTCGAATACAGAGCTTGGGAGTATAGTTTCACACTTGGGTTTTTGTTTCATGTTTATATCTTCAAAATTGGCTTCAAAACCGGACTTCATTAACACGTAGTTCACATAACAGTCCATTCACCGTTACTTTGGTCTTTTTGAATCAAACTTTTGAAAAATCTCCCCATGTATGACGTGTTTACTTATTTCCTAAACACGCCCTGTATCACAAGCGTTTTATACTTGTGTTCATAAAAGTTACTTTTCTTCCTGTTAAATTCAAATGTTATTAACATCTTATCTACAAACTGTGATGCTTCATTTATAACTAATTCGTATTAAAAATAGGGAGAAAATAGGTATGTTGGTAACGTCTAGTGACAAACAGTTCTTAAACAAAATATCATTACAACTGAGTGCGCACGAATGTGGTGCGTTGTCCCTCTGGTGTAATTCTCCAGACTTGCTAAGCTTAGTTTGCACGAGGCGGAGGAATATCCTGGAAGTAGAATATTAGCAGGGCTTCAGAAAAGCCTGAAGTAACCGTGAATGGGTAAACCAAATCCTTAACTAGGCAACAGACTTAAGGTCTCTGCCAACTTTCTGCTCGAACTCCGCTGCACAGTGTTTGAAAGCCGTTTTTTTTATTTATTTTATTTTTTTACGAAACTATTACACGTGTGTCCATTATGCTGGCCTACGGAAATAAACACTTCAAACCATGCCTATCGATTACTTTCAAGACGCCGCTCATATTTGAAACACCCTTTCATATAGCCCTGCAACATAGTTAGAAAAATATGTAGCATATGTCAAAATATACGCGTTATATATTACACACAGAAGAACCTACTCGAGTGGCATGTACTGAACCTTGCTAAAAGCTGTTCGCGATAAAGTGAGAGCTTTCGAAATCAAAGTCACTGCTCCTGCCTGCATATATGTTAACCGGTGCACTGAGTGACATGCGCCCAATAAAACTGGTAACGATTGATGGGAAGTAATTCCATATCTTAACGTCAAATAAAAAGTGTTAGGTAGCAATTTATAAAAACTTAAATTATTTATTTCGATTTCTGTTTTTTTTTTTTTTAATGCATCGAAGTATAAAAATGAGCAGATTTGAAAAAAAAAAAAACAAATTTTTAAAATAATTTCAGAGTTTCACTTGATCGACGCATGGATAAAGTGATGAGGCCCATAGCAATGTTAATCTTACAGAAGGCGGAAGAATGCACAACCTGCATACACGTAGATCTCAAGCAGGGCTTTCAAAAGTGCTAATTTTACCGCGAATAACCTATACAGAATTTCCATCACTAAAATGGTAGGGTGACCGCTTTAAGTCCCATAGGTACACGCAGCACTAAGAGAACACTGCACGCCAGTTCAGGGCCCTGCTCGTAGCGGCGACGGCGCACTCGTAGCGCGTGCCAATATAGCCCTTATCGCTCCCTCGCTACTCTGCATCAAACGCGCTAACTATCTCCAGGTAAGCCTGCAGTCATGCAGGAAAAAAATATATCCAAAGCAACTTTCTTAGGGAATATTGCCACGGTATGAAATTTAAATATATATATATATTTTTTTTGTAAAATGTGAATATTAAGGGGAATCCCTAGTAATCGACACTAAACTTCTCAAGGTCACAGCCGGCAGTGAGGAAGTACTGCGACAGCCATGTAAAATAGCGTGAACAAATTTCGCGTGCTTTCTGTTTTCTCAGAATAGTATACGGTGACTATCTGTTTAGCAAAGATACAGCATTGTTGCTAATATTTAAAATACGCTTTTTACAGAAGAATGAATATCGTAAAACAGAGGGCTTCTTAAACTTTTCAAAGACGGTATTTATGTCTCAGTAACCAAATTTACGAACGGGTAATAAAATACCGACTTTCATTTCTGTCATGAAAAAACTATATACATTGAGATATTCCACGATTTAAAAAAAAAAAACTATAATATAATCAGTTGCTTGAAATGAGATCCATGTGACAACTTTGGAAGTCCCCTAAAGTTAGATTTTAGAAAATAAATATTAAATTTAAAAATTGCCAAAATTTCTTGGTGTACCTCGTCTCTGAACGCCTATATCCGCAATTCATAGTTACACGCACATATGTTATTAATTTCCCACTTTTACTTTCATTCCCAGTATCGCCTTCCCTTTTTCCTCTTTCACTTTTTTTTTTTTTTTTCTACTCATTATTTTCTTGTTTGTTTCATTTTCCTTGGTGCTCCTTCATTTTCATTTCGCGCAGAAGACTGTAATCTACACTGGCAGGCCGGCTCTTGTACATTGGTCCATACTCTGCTTGCGTGTCCGTAAATTGTCTGTTCATTTTAAAATAAAATCGTTTCTCAATCAATCAATCAATAAAAGTTAAGAGCCACCCTTATATCTCCACTTCTCCCTTTATGTAATAGTATCGATACATCGCGAAGGAATTTCTATAACATTTATCCCCCATTTTAAACTCAAGCTGTAGGCTAGGTACGCAACGAAAGAATAAACCATAAAATTGGAGAAGGTGGCCGGGGGGGGGGGGGGAGGGTTAATACAAAGTATTTTACTGGGAACCAACGACAATTACTTTTCCTGTTTTAGTTTATGCTGTCGTTAACACTGAGTAACATGCAGACAGGAATATCGCGAGAATTTTCTGTAACTGTTTCTAACGCAGAAAGCGTTAAGTCCTCAAAAATAACATCTTCAGCAATATGTACAATTTTTTTTCTTACAGCAGCTAGAAATTCAATAACCTTGCATATAACATTTTGATACTAGTAGTGAAGTTGTCTTGATGCAACTTTGAAAACCGATTGCTAGACTAAATTATTCTGTACTCGTTTCGCTGGCGGCATTTCTCCGTGTATTATTATTAATTTATCTTGCGATCGGTTCGTTTACCGGAGTTTCATATAAGTGGTTAATGCTGGTATAGGCTGTTTACGGTTAAAACGAGCACTTTTGAAAGCCCTGCTTAAGATCTACTTGTATACAAGTTGTGTATTCCTCCACATTACGTAAGATTAACATTGCTATGGGCCTCATCACTTTATTCATGCGTCGGTCAAATAAAACTGTGAAATTATTAAGAAAGTAAATATTGTATAAATGTGCTCATTTTTACACTTCCGTGCATTAAAAAAACGGAACGTGAATGAAATAATTTAAAGTTATTACAAATGGTTACCTAAGACTTTTCATTCGACGTTAAGAAACCTAACTACTTTCTATCCATCCTTACCAACTTTACTGGGTGAATGTCGCTCAGTGCGTCCATTAATATATATGTTGGCCTATACAGGAGCAGTGATATTTCTAAGGTTCATTTCTAAAGTGCTCACTTTATCGTGAACAGCCTTTAACACCCATAACGCAGCGCGTTGCTAGTTGCATGCTACAAGCATACTCGACGCATGTACAAGCAACACCGAAATATTACATGATTGCAACACTAGAGCTAGTAAAAGAATTTCGGACCGAAAAGTTTAGCCCACACAACTTCGTTAAAATATTGCTTCAGTTGTTGCAAGTAAGAAAAATTTTTGTGTGTGCTGTCCTTAGGATGACAAAAAAAAAAAATCTTGCTTCGTTATCGCAACCAATAAACTGTAAGCTTTGTGTTCTGTGACCTGTTATACGAACCGGCTATAACGTATGAGAGCAGCGCGGTTTACGAATCACTCACGTCATTGGACACCGAGCTTCGCAATGTACAGCACCTGCCAACCATAACATTCCCCGTGCAACATCTAGGCAATCGTCTACATCGGGTATGAAATGTTTGAGAAAGGAGCGACCGAGTGATGTTAATTAGTCTACTGCGGAATTTATAAAGTGGGCCTGGCTGCAAGAACCATTCCGGCGCGAGATAGGTATCGCAGAAGCGCCATGCGGAGCGTCCCGCCTTAACCCGACTGCGTTCCAAGGGCAGAGGAAGTTGGTCGAAGTGGAGATAGCGGTCAGTTACGTCGGTCTCTGGAGTGGTTTCGGTATCCACGAGGTTATGAACACAGCGGACGTACGAGAGGAAGCAGAAAGGAAAAAAAAAAAAAATATGAGGATGAGAAGAGCTTGAAGACAACGTCGGAAGGCGGGCGCTCCGAGCCAGATGATTATGACAATCGCCAGTTGACAATCTGGTTTGCCTTCGCCCTAATGTGTTCGTGTGTGTGTGTGTCCGTGAGTGTGTGCGTGTGTGTTCCCCTCAGAGCAGCTTTCACAGCCGCGCGCGCGCACACACACACACACACGCATTGTGGTGGAAGCGGGAAGAGAGACGAGAAGAACGCCATCTCTGGCAGCGCTGACATCTTATTAGCTTGCAGCATTGTAACTTTTTTTTTTGTACTTACGCGACTTGCGAAGAGAACGACTTTCTCTGGCCTAAAGGGACCTGTTAACTTTTGCCGGGAGTGAAGGAGCAAAGAAAAAATAATATCGCTCGTGGCGCTAACCGTCAAATGTAAACATGACCAGCACATGCTAGGAAATTCGAGTTTTTTCAATCTCAAATAACGCGATTTTTAACTTATTTTTTAAATCTGGGTGATTGCCAATGTGAAATCAGTTCCAGAGCAAAAAATAATTTTTTTATAATAACTAACATATAAAATATAAGTAGGCTACTGATTATTTTTAAAGGTGCTCTGTGGAAATATTTTAATAATATTTAACATATGAAATATGCTGTGCGGCATTTTTTTTTTTACAAAAAAAACCTTGAAGTAAAATCTATTTGCTTTTCAAAGGCAGTTAAATAATTGTTCTTTAAAATAATTTTCAGTACAATACCATTTCCAGATTTCGAAGCGTTTAGAACCTACTTGAAACTGATTGACAAACAATTAAATGCATTTTTGATTAATATTCAGCAATTGTGCACTACATGACAAACTCGCATCCCGAAATACCAGCAAAATATTATTCATGCCTGTCAACTGCATTTCACGTGAATGCTGCTTTAGTGTAAAAATAATTTTCAAGTAGTAGCTTAAAAAACTGGGTAAAGAGGTTAGATGTGGAATTTTTATGCGTTATGCCATTTTGTGCACTTGGTATAAGGACTGGTATGTAAAACAGGAAGACAGATAACGGATAATGAGGTCATCACAGAGAAAAATTAATGAAAATTCACAAGAAGATTGGACAGCAACTGAAGATAAGAGGCTTTCTTTAGTCGTGACATAAAATTCACCGTGGCATAAGTCATCCTAATTCCTGGTATCTGTTGGGTGCTCCTTCGAGACACGATATAATATATACTTTCCATCCATAAACTTAATGAGAAATTATACTGTCCTGGATTTAGAGATCGTCTGTACGCAGTATTGAATAAACTAATGTTTAAAACAATTTTTTTTTGTCGTTGAGCAAGCTAAGAAGCAAGAACATGCTACGATCTTACAATTCCGTACATGGATATTTACGATTGTCTCAGATTGTAAATATTATCTTTCTGTTGGTTGAATCTAGAAAACGTTTTTTAAGTGAATGATAACGAAAACTACGTAGCGGAGCTGTAAAAATATAAAGTGACATATTAGGGAAACATACAACTACCTCCCCAACATGAAACATTTTAAAGACCTTTATTTTTACTGCTTTAGCAAGATACGGCCATGTCAGTATTCTGAGAGCAAAAATCCAAACGGCAATGAATATTTATCACGGCAAATTTTGAGAAACTTTGTTGATAACATCGGGATTTTAATTTTTACTATTAACTGTTAATAGTTTTAAAATAAGTATGGGGTGATATACTGCATGGTTTAAGTTTGGCCTACACTCCAAGGAACAAAAGCATTAACGTTTGTAGAATAGCGTTTAACTCCCAGAATGGATTTTTTTTTGTATAAATTTCTAGTGTTTAATTGCATAACACTTAAATTTTTTTTTGATTCCCCAATAAATATTGAATAAAAAAAATCGTCTGCTTTACGCCACACAATAAGAATATTTGTTTTAAAATCTAACAATAAATTTCCAATAAATTTGTTCAGAAACGTAAATTCAAAATTATTTATGGATTTAAAAATTCCCTTATTTGTATAACAATGACGTGTGTATCTTGATTACTAGCATATAAATTCTTTCCAGACATTTTTAGACAACGTAGAATTGTATTTGCACACGGCTAGTAAAAATATTGTACTTCTAGTCTTTAGGGAAGTTGCAAAGCCTCCAGAAGGTATGTGTTTGTTACTTCCTACGGGTTTTGACTGAAAAGTGAAAGGTTTTCATTTATGGCAATTTATTGTTTACAAACAGGACATTGAAGACTCGAAGAGGGTCAGTTACAACAATTTATTTTGAATTGCTGCTGACGAGCTTTTGGGGGAATATTCTCACGCCCTTCAGATTTTGTGTAGTTGGCACTGAAATGGAGTGCAGTCTTGTAGTAGGATGTTAAACACGAGGAGATCATGGTTATGTAGCAGTACGTTAAAGATAAGGCACGTGCCAATGCTGGCTTTCAGACTGTTTCTGTTCGTAACGTCGTACCTAAACATTCTGTAAACACACATTTGCCAATGTTTCAGCGTGAAATACAATTCACTTCATTAAATAACTGCAACATAAACTAAAATGCAATATCAGAATCTTGTTGACACCACACACACTAAATCTAAATCAGTGGTTTTAAATCGGTATAGTTATTTTACCGGATCTTCAGTTTAGTAATCTATTATTCTGCCAGGCCAGAGCAATTCACTGGGAATCAGTCAAACTCACTGTTTGATCAGTGAACTAAAATGTTTAGTTGAGTTTTACTGTTTCAGTGTAGCAGCTTTAACAATTCCGCAGTTAAATTTGCTGATTTGAAGTATGTTTAACTGCTAATATTTTAGAGTGTAATCCCAAAAAAAACACCTCATTCAAAGAATATTCTTAGCGTGCTTCAGTACGAAGACAAAAATATTGCAAGTTAAATATAGACATTTATGTGAAAGGTAGATTAGGGTTCTTCTTACGATTACCTTGTTGACGTAAAAATATATTACTAGTTCGAGAGGTTAAATCTTTTTGGAGATTTGTTTTTAAAGTCAAAAATCTGCCGCCTCGATCATAAACACTTAGTCCCGTCACAAAAACAAAAAAAAACTTTTTTTTTTTACTGTGGCAGCAGAAAAATATTGCTTTCACATCATCTCTTTCTCTTAAGCCTTCCTCCACTTGAATAGTCTACAATAGCCATCTATGAAAAATATGCCTTAGGTTTGTAAAAGCGATTTCGTTCAAAAATAAATCAATTTTGTAGCAAGAGTCGTCTTAAAATGACGAAGTTAAATACGTAAATGCATTTTGAATTTTAGTGTATTGAAGGACAAGCTTCACGTCCAAAGCAGTTGACTTGAGAGAATTTTTTTATTCTTTCTTTTGTCACCTTTACTTGATGCATTAGGTTAGCAGGTGGAAGGGATACCTACTAAAATTAACTTAAGTCTACAGCTTAAATCTACAAACACATTCATGCGTCATACGTGGCCGCGTTGTTGTAGTGGTTAGTTTGCTCGCCTCCCACCAAGGCAAACCTGGTTCAATCCCCGGCCGGTTCACTACAGATTTTCGCAAGTGGGAATCGTGCCGGACGATGCCGTTGGTCGGCGGGTTTTATCGGGGATCTTCCGTTTCCTCCGCCCTTTCATTCCGGTGCTGTTCCATACCCACCTCGCTTTTAAGAGCCATCCAAATCTCTTCACTTAACTTCACTTCATTTATGCGTGACCAGGAATTCAAGTATGGTCACAGTCTTATGATTTTTCATGCGCATAGGCTCGACTAAATGGGTAAGAAACAGTGCTGCAAACACTTCAACAGAGAATTCCACTAGGCCACAAGTAAAAATCCGCCAAAATCAGCTAGATTATGAAATTCTACATAATCATCCTTAGCATAACAACAGTACCCATAATTTTAATTAAACATACAATATTAGTTTAACAATGTTTAAACGATTGTCAGCACAATTAAGTTTTCATTAATGTGCATGAAACAAATCTAAAAAGAAACAGAAAGAACAGTGACAGTGCAAAAAGTATGCATAATCATACCGATACAGTGCCACCAATTCATGAACAGAAATTGCAGAAATAATGGAAATATTTATCACTCCACCATAGACAGAATTTAATTAAAGAGTTGGAGGTTCCAGTGAGATGTACACATATTTCCTTCAAGGAAAATTGACCACCAAATTGCACCGACAAGGTAAAAAAAAAAATTCACTACATTATCCTGTGATAATTAGGTAACAATGTTTTGTCACCTAGGTAGGAATAAGACTCCTGGCAAATCTAGTGGAGAAGCCACTGAGTTGGCGGCACTGGTAAGAAAACGGGATGGAGCATGCAGAAGGCGGGGTGGAGGAAAACCAATTGAGGAAACCATGCCCACAGCACAGCGATCATTCAGGAATCGAACCCACGGCGCGACGAATGCAAATCACGTATGCTTAGCTCTCGACCATGCCACATTAGCTGGCGTTCATTGATGCCTGTGCCGTTTAGTATCCGTGCGATTGCCTACCTTATCGCTTGGCGTTGGTGCGAAACCAGTACGTGTAGGAATTAAACAACACCCGCTTGTGACAAGGTCATATCGGCTGCTGTTCCTCCGTAAAGAAAAAAAAAAACTTATAGTGAGATGATAAAGGCTGTTCACGGTACAGCGAGCACTTTTGAAATCAAACTTGGAAAACAGTCACTGCACTTGGGTGCATATATTTTAACTGGCACACTGAGTAACATGCGCCCTGTAAAGTTGGTAACGATGGATGGGAAGTAGTTCCGTATCTTAACGCCGAATAAAAAATGTTCGGTAACCATTTCCGACAACTCAAATTATTCCTTTCGATTTCTATTTATTTTTTAATGCATCGAATTGTAAACATTAGCAGGTTTGTTAGGTTTTTAATTTTCAAATAATTTACCTGTTTCACTCGACCGGTGCATGAATAAAGTGACGAGGTCCACGGCAATGTTAATCTTACACAAGGCGGAAGAATAAACAACGTGCATTCAAATAGATTTTAAGCAGGGCTTCCAAAAGTGCTCATTTTACCGTGAACAGCCCATAGTCGTAAGAATTCGGACTCGCATTCAGGGGACCGGGTTTCGAAACCCGGTTCGGCCATTTGGATTCTGGTTTCCCTTGGTGTATTCATAAAAACGTGCGTAAATGCGATGCCAGAGAAGTTTTGTTTACAGTAATGTACCTGCGGGCGGTTTTTGTTCGTAAGCAGACGCAATACCCAGCACGGATTTTAAGTATTAAAAAAATATACGAGTTTGAAAACAATTGCCTGGTGCACACTCGCCTTGACAAGTTTTCACCGCTGTCGACACGAAGCCTTATTAAAATTCCTAACAACCGCGCAGCCTCCGTCACGGATCCGCCAGTCTGCAAGACGTGTGTTTCGAAACAAACGGCCGTTAAGGCTACACTCTGCCTTCCCATTCGTACCTAGGCCATAGGGATCTTTCAATGGAAAAATATTTTATTTGATAACTGCTCAATGTTTTCTCATAAGTCTGCTTACGAGTAACATTTAATCGAAACTTCCCATATACGGGGACTAGTTAGTGCCCATTTTCCTTTTCTGCCGGTGCGTATTATTTTTCAAACCGAAAACGGGCAAAATTATCGTTTTCAATATTTTTTTTTCTGGCGCGGGATACTTACAATAATACAGGGACGTGCTGCACACTTTCATATAAATCATAACGCCACAAAATGACAGAGTGAAGGTTGAAGGTCTCATAGGGGCGAGTTTCCATCGTCAATTCAGTGCCTTGCGCGTAGAGCCAAGGAGGCATGCGATGCGAGTGCCTGGGTCGCCCTTAAACCTCCCTGTGCTTATAAGCTTCAGACACGCTATTTGTATGTCCGGCCGATGCTCAGAGTCGTACGAGTGCTAAGAGCGACTTTTGCACGTGCGTCAGATGCCTCGTCGCCTCTACGCACAGAAGCATGGAACTGGCGTGCAGTAATTCTCCGGCAACTACCGCTGAAATTGCTATTTTATGGTGGTGGTAATGAAGGCAAATATGTGCCACACGTCTATATATTGCCTGGCAGATCCCGCACAAGAATTCACGTATTTAAAAATGACCTTGAAAACAGCCGATTCAGCCATTTTTCACTATCGGGAAAAGGATCACGTGTGCGTGCTGTGGTCAGGCTAAAACCAAGACGATCGAAGTTCGGTCACACCAGGATTTCCCCGAGTGGAAAACATTGCGGACGTTTGCTTTGGCCGGTGGGCTTTCCCGTTTATTATCGCCACTGCATCCCCGTATCTTAGGATCTCGTTCCATTTCACCCTTTATGAACGATGGCCACTTCATACGTATTATTATTATTATTACAACGTAATATTTTTATCCTTATTTGCAGATTTTCACTTAATAATTTAAAATTTAACTTGAGTTTATCAGGTACAGAACTCAAAATTTATACATTAGAATTCCTACAAATGAAGCGCTTTTTAAATCAAATCCTGTATGTCTTAATTTTTTTAATTATGCTACTAAAAACATGTTTCTTAGGATTCCAAACTTTAAACATGGAATTTACGATACGTTAAGTACATTATATAGGAAAAATTATTTACTAGAAAGGCATATTCTAAATTAAAATTAACTGTTTTAAGAGTTTCTTTGTTCAGGAAAGGAAATCCCGAGTCAGCAGTTTATTAAAGTTTATAACAAATAGTACTCCACATTTAGTAGTTATTGAATTAAACTGTTTTTCATTATATTACATATTAATTTATTTTCTGTTAATACCGTACATTTTACTATTAATTTCTAATTATTTTATGTTGTGTTAGCTTTCAAGGGAATGTACAGTATATGAGATTGTACAAGTTTGTATGCTCAATTTGTACTGCATGTATGTTGATACGTCATGATACGTCTTATGTAAGTTATGTGTCATACGGTTAGTTAGTGGTCTTCTGCTGCTGGGTGACACACAAGGAAATCATGTAATAAACAAATAAATAAGTTGTATTATTATTACACTCACGAGGAAAATAATGTCGTTGTTTAGAGAAAGTGGAGTAGCCGACACTTGTATGCGTACTTGTAACGTTCCTTAGTTGTGATTCGTAAAAATATTAATCACTAGTAAAATATTAAAAAGAAAAGTTGAACTATATATAATATTTGTTGAAGCTATATATATCAATGGTTAGCCGATGTCTGTACGTACGTTATTAAGCGTGCAGCTCGTGGCTATGTAGGCAAACCTTCTCGTGCCAGGAGCGTAGAAAAAGTGATGGAGAAGGGGGTTTTCCTGGGGCATCTCAGGGGGGGGGGGTTGCTCCGTTGCCACCTGACATTTGTCAGCTGAGTCAATGGCGAGTTCTGCTGGGACGCCCTAGGGGAGAGGACAGGAGAGAGAGAGAGAGAGAGAGAGAGAGAGAGAGAGAGAGAGAGAGAGAGAGGAGAAGGTGGGGAAATATTCCTGGGGGCACAACTTTCTCCTGTGCGGACACCGCGAAATCTTGCGAGGGTTGGAATAGGAGCTTCCGTTGACGCGTTGTGTGTCAGACGACTTTTAAACAGGGCTGTTATGATTTATTAACTGGTAGTTAGAGCAGAGCGGAGTGAGCGAGACAAAAGTGACCTCAACGTCGTAATTCCGCATTGCTTATCTGTCAGCTAATTTAATTTTTTTTTTTAAAGTCCTGCTTAACTCCACCTTTTAGTCCCCTGTGTATCATTTCAAAACATGTGATTATTAATATCGTCATGTAGCTACTTACCTTCCTGTACACTAATTAATAGTCGATCAAGAGAAAATGCGCTATTGTTACATACAGAACTGCTGTTACTTCAGGTCTTGTTATACTGTTTTGCAAAACACAAAACACCGAATTCAACGGCCAGTAATGTTCATCTTACACATTAATAAAATATTGAGATAAATGACTTAATTTTTCCTGATTCGTTGGCAACTTTACAGGGCAGCAAAATGGTCTTTATTCACATATGAAAAAAAGGTGGAGTTACAAGTATACTTTCTGAGGTTATATTTTATTTTTTAACAAAAGGCTTAATTATCCATGAATCAGCCATAGCTACTGATCCTTGTCTATCCAAAAACTAATCTAAGATATTTGAGCGAATCATAAGTGTTCAGCAAACGCACAGGATCTCAAAGTGAATAACGGGAGTTTCGCATAATCTGGCTGCGTCCAAGGTCTCTCTTACGACTTAGAATTGGCCAATGGTAAACTGCCTTGCACAAGTCTCCTGCAAACTGAAATATCGAACCCCATCATCCTCGACGGTGCATGAAACCATTCAGTATAAATAATAATGCAGAAAAAAAATTCTTTGAGTTTTAAAAAGGAATAAATGTACCTCAGTCGTCTGTAGAGGAGCAGGGGGGGGGGGGGGGCAGTGTTTCACATTATTAGAAAGAGAAGGACGAAGGCTTGCGATTGTAAATTGTTTGATCGCACGATGGCGCCACGAGTTCGCGGAAAATATTACAGAGCTACCGCGTGGAGAACAAGGGAATCAGCTTTAAAAAAAAAGCAGATTTTTTTTGTTTCCACCCTTACTATGGAATTCTCTATATTCATTGGTGAGACGAACTTGTGACGCAAAAAAAAAAATGGAAACGCCCGGAAATAAAAATATTAACACTAGTGGTCCAAGAAAGTTTCTTTTAACTCGTCCAGCGGCCATGTTTTGACCACGTTTGCAAACAGAATTAGTTTCACTGGTCACTCCTATGTATCTGAATGCGATAAAAAGTGAATTCTAACCTCAAAAAATACTCTACTTAATTATTTATAATCACTTCCAACCCTGGTCAGTGTTTAGTTCTTTTCATTTTAATCTAATATTGATTGTAATAGTATAGCGAATTTTTTTCAAACGAATGCATAAAATCACGCCAATTTCACTCATTTCATCACACTGTTTCTTTACTTCATATCAATCAGTGTGGGAATGAGCGAACAACCAGTTTACTTTGAACACGAAGCGACTGTGTTGTTGGAAACAAGTTCGTGGAAGGGGGGGGGGTGGGGGGTGGGGGCAATGTTGATCGTATACAGAACTGAGCACGTTTGAAATGAAGTTCTTCTGCGTCCGGCGTTAGAGCGGCCTGAGTGGCCAAGCCGGTTCCGATGGCTTAACTGATGAAAACGGCGAGCTTCCACGCCGCGGGGTCGTAGGTTTGAGACCCGCTGCGTGTGCAAACGTCAGACTGAATTTATTGCGAGCTTCGAGCACATGGCGAAAAATATAAGCGGGTCGTCAAACGGAAACATCTGAAGCCATGTCAGGTTTTCTTTCGAAATTTCTCCTTCCGCATAACGGGACACAGTTCATAACTTAGTATTGCGTATTTATCGAGTTACGGAAGTTTCGTTGACGTTAATATTTCGCCATAAGTGAACGAGGGAATGGCGCCATTAATTGCTTTCGTAGTAAAGATCAATGAGTTATGTATAATAACTGCAGTCAATTATAATCTACGTTGTACACCGTGATACGATAAGAAATGCGTATAGAGTCAAATATTTTATAAAACCTGATTGACGTCGAACTTATGTTACCAAACAGAAGTTCAAAACATCATAAAGAGCATTACAATAATTGTACGTAAATTTCTTTGAGTAACATTTGGAAGTTACTCGATTTGTTCGCCACCAAGGCGATCCGGGTTCAACACCCGGTCGGGACTCCGGAGCTTCGCATGTGGGGATCGTGCCGGACGATGCTGTTGGTCGGCGGGTTTTCTCGGGGATCTCCCGTTTCCCCCCGCCCTTTCATTCCGGCGTATACCCATACTCACCTCAACCAACCTCATTTGGTTCTCAAAAGCTCGCTGTTAAGAGCCACCCAAATCTCTCCAATCACTCACTCGATTGGTTTGGAGTTCTTTATGTCAAATTTTCTTGAACATTTGAACACCTTCGGTGGTGGTTAGCTGTGACAGAAAATATTACAAACAAAAATATACAAGAACGGGCACGGGATCGTGACTGCAACATTATTGCATCATGTTTGGTGGGTCGTTCTAACATAAAAATAAAGGATGGCATTTCTTAAAAAAAAAATAAAAAAAAAAAAAACCTAACTGGAAAAAAGTTTAAATAACACAAGACTGATATTAACTGAGACAAATATGGCCTTGGATCAGCAAGTCTGCTTAAAAAGAAATTGTGAGCTAAAGTACAACACGCGGGATTTCTCATCACTACCGTTAATTTATTTTCATCGGATTCAGGATTAATGCGTTTTTAAAGTAGCTGATAGGTTATTGTAATATCCCACATAAAATTAGCCCATGCAGCCATGAAATACAGTGAATCGGTCCGATAACTGGCTCTTAACATCGAGGTCTTGAGAGCCGATGAGGGTGGTTGAGGTGAGCATGGAACAACGCCGGAATAAAAGGGCAAGGGGAACGGGGGAGATCCCCGAGAAAACCCGCCGACCAGCGGCATCGTCCGGCACGATTCCCACACGCGAAGATCCGGCGACCCGGCCAGAGATCGAACCTGGTTCGTCTTGGTGGGAGGCCAGCGGGCTAACCGCTAAGCCACCGCCCCCCTCCCCCCTGATTTCAGAGAAACTTACAGTTTCCTAACGGGTCAATCCCAACTATCTCGAATTTCATCGTAATAGTGTTGTATCTTTTTTTTTTGTAACGTAGCTGGGAAATGTTTTGAAGTTCATGTTCACGTGATTAGCAAAACGGGCGATATCATAGACGGGATGCAGGAGACTTTCTTTCCAGCCAAGGGTTGATCTGTTCTTCCAAGCGATGAAGCGCGGCGGGGCAAAGAGGGTGAGGTAGGAGGGCGTCGGGGGTAATCGTGCAAGATAAGGAACGGAATGGACGCCTATATCCTCCAGCTGGGAGAGATATAGTTCTAGGAATGTCTCGCTGGGGAAGATGGGTGTAGAGAAAAGGGATCGGGGGTGGGTTGGCAGCTTGAAAGCAAGACTCTTGAACCTCTCTGTCAAGAGTCGATTGAAGGGTTCCCCTCCTCGCCTCCCCCCGTCCCTAAATTCCCAAACGCACCCTTTCCAACCCACCCGAGGTGAAAGTTCACGTGACACTCTTCTGGAGTACGTTGCTAACGGAAAAGAAGCTAGCCGCGTGGAAGAAGAATCAAATTATTGTATCGTGAATGGTTCTTGTCTTTCCCTTGCCCCCTCCCCTCACCGCGCCGGGGTCTATGCCTAAAGCTCCTACGGCACACTGTCAAATTTTTTATACAGCCATCAAAATTTGCCCGTTAAACGAATTCGGTCAAATAATCTCGAATGCGTTTGAAAATCCGTAACACTGTCGAAGTTTTTTTATTTGACGGTAATATTCTTATTTATTTGCAAGCAAGGTAATTATATTGTGATACCATGTAGCACATTACAAGGAGGAACTTTGTAACTTAATTTCACTTCTAAACTAAGTATTTTTTTACTATTTTGGTTTAATGTGCATTTCCGACAGCATTCGGGTCCTGATACATATTCGTAAGTTAATTATCTCCATAACCTTACTTCGTTTCTAGTTATTGGTCGCCATTTTAAAGTTTACTGGGGCCGGAAATAACCGTTGTTGGTGTGCACAATTTCAATTGGTTAAACTCGTCAAACATCCAAGGAATTTTAGAACAGGTCCAGTTCATAAGTGTTTGATGGAAACTGGAATCAACTTTTTTTGGCCAAACATCGGTGAGGCGTATGTGTTCAAAATGGTAGTTTCTGCCGATCCGTCAAGTGGTGAGTGATAGGGGGAGGGAGGGGATGGCACCCGTGGCCCAACCTCCACAGACAGTCACCAGCCCAGAGGTGAAAGTTCAGCAAGACTGAGTGCCAGCCGAACGACGATGCAGACTCCGGCGTGGCATCGGGTTGAAAAGTGGATGGGGAGGGGTGGGGTGGGGGGGAGGAGGAATAGCTGTCGTGTTACGTCACGAGATTAGCACTCATGGCTCGGAGACGTTGGGTTCGTGCCATTGATTCCGACCCGGTCGCCCGAGGCTGGACGATCAGTTTTTTTTTTTCCCCCGCACATCGACATCATGTACTGCGCCGCTCGGTGCGCCATGTACTGCAGTCGGAGTTGAGTGAGAGATATTGTTGAGTTGAGAGGAGATCTTGAGTGTCGTAGAGGATGGAGAAACGACGGAATACGAGAGCAGCGTCCGAAATGTTCCCCACATGCGAAAAATCTGGGTTATCCCCACCAGGTAACCGAGAAATCTACACTCTAAATCTGAATCAGTGAGAATCAGTCAAACGTATCTGACTGATACAACAGTCACTTCAGTGAATTTAACTGATGTACCAGTGAAAAAATGCCAAATTTCCTTCACTGATTGATTCAGTGGCATTTCCCACTGATTCGTCAGTCATTTTTTCCACTGATTTCTCAGTGGTTTATTTTTTGACTAATAGACCAGTGAAACATCTGAGCAAGTTGCTCCATCTGTAATTAATTTTTGACAGATGTATCAGTGAAACTGCGTGTAAAAATGGCAGTCGAACATCGTTTAAAAATGACCGCTAAACAACGTGTATCAAGTGACCTAGAGTCGAAGGGCGAGCGTGTTCACTCCCGGTCCCATGCAATTTTTTCCTTTACTTTTTTTAATTACGGTAAATTTCACAATACAGATAGCAAACTATCGTAGATAAATTTATTTTACACAATTATTTGTCAACATTAAATAAAAGCACTTTTTAATTCGCCACTGCAGTCGGCCGTCACTTATTCAATCAGTGAAATTGTTTCACGTCACTAATTCAATCAGTGAAATTTTTTCACTGAAAAAATCAGCGGTTTTCCACTGATTCTAAGTGGAGCCATTTTCATTGATCAGAGTAGTTGAATTTCACTGCCAATCATTGGTTTCCCACTGATTCGAATGTAGAGTGTAGAGAATACTCAACACCAAGAGCGCGAAGTGAGATTTGATGGGGCAGCGACCGAACGCAAAGGCGAAAGAAAACGGGAGCATCCCGAGAAAAACCCGGCGACGAATGTGGCAACGTCCGCCACGTTTCCCATACGATCCCGGCGGGAATCGAATCCGAAAGGCCGGTGTACTTACACACGACGACAAAGATCTCTCCTACTCTCCTTCCCCTCCAGCCCAAAAACAAAAACGGGTCGCATGCCAGAACAAGCCGACGAGATCATCTGGCGGGAGGGAGTCTCAAGGTCACGAACGTAGACCACGCAAGTTCGAGAAGACTTCACACACGCTAACACGTGCCGAAGCAAGCCCCAGCATCCACGAAAGGGAAGGGATGAAAGGACTGCTAGCTTGTAACCGAGGGGTGGCATGAAAGAGAGAGAAAAGAGAATCTGGAGGCGACATCACTTCCCAACCCACAAAGAAAAAAAAACTGGTTGATCACTGGAGATGACGAAATCGAAATAGTGAAGGACGGTTTACGATGAAAAACGTGTACATAATAGGCATGTGCGCATCGAAATAAAACGGGGTATTCTTACAAAACGGTTCATGATTATCATATTACGTTTAGACGTATAGAAAATTGCGATGTGATATTTCGTGTCGTGTACGTATAGCCTTCAGGCAATACAACTAATGGAGAAAATAAAATAAGAAATAATATATTATATTTATTTAAATATATAATGTCTAAAAGAAAACTTAAGATTTAATTATACGTCTGAATTATTATATTTTCTAGTAAATCACTACTTCATAAAAACTAAGCTAATTCATTGTGACCTGTTGAATATAATACATGTACAATCACTATGAAACACGTATTTTTGTAAACGCTCTATACAGACTCTTTTTACGTACATGAAATAGAATGATATCGAGTTTCCTGATCCGCGGTTTTCAGTTCGAACACTAAGGCAGGTAGTACCAACGCGAGGGTCAGAATTCTTGCCCTGTCCAGATTCACACAACACTGCATGACATTCTAAGTGGCCGAGAGGTTGGACCACTCGCCTCCCACCAAGGAGAGCGGGGTTCAATGCCCGGCCGTGCCACTCACAGATCTTCGCAAGTGGGAATTATGCCGGACGATGCCGATGGCCGGCGGGTTATCTCGGGGATCTCCCGTTTCCCCCACGCCTTTGTATTTCGGCACTGCTCCGTTCTCGCCTCATTTCACCCTCATCGGCTCTTTAAGACCTCGTTGTTAACGCAACTCAACTGATATTCTAAGTGAATACGTGTCCACAGTAGCGTGGAATCCAATTCGTGCGGTACTTGGATATTTACCTCGCCGGATTAGTGTCTAGGAGTCAAAACTTCGAATCCCAGGTATGGCAATGGCACCATGAGATTAGGAAGCGATAAGATTTTCTAAACTAATAATTAATTGTTGTTTAACATGCTTGTGCTTTCCTGTAACTAAAGGTTTCTGTACTCTGCAGGCTATCTCTAAAATATTATTCCAAGCTTATCACAAAAAATTTTAATTTATTTTTTAATTAATACGATTTGTGTGAATAAACGTAGGAATGCTTGCTCGCATTTTCTTTAGCAGAATAACCATCGACAACAGTAACTGCACATGTAATAAATGAGACAACAGTAACTGCACATGTAATAAATGAGACACAGTACAACACACTAAGCTTACAACTAAAAACATCAATTTATTTTAAATATCCTGTCTAACGAAAAAAAAACTTTACCCAAGATAAAAAATATATATATGTCATTACTGGTGTTTCACGGGGCATTCTGACTACAGATACCAACCCTTGGTTAGGCCTATTTTCTAGGTAAATACGTTTGCTTATATGCATGGCACTATCCGGTATACTAACGTGGTACGACATGACTAATGGCCACTGGGTTCGAGCCTCCAATTGTGTAATAATGTTCATAGGTCTCTCGTGATCATTGGGCTGAAAACAATAAATAAGGTATGTCACCTTGATATAATTTTAAGGTATTGAGCAGGGTACGTTAAAAAGCAGTTAGGTATTTAATTGCCTCACGTCCCCTTATGATTTATTTACCGCCTAATATTTGCAGGAAAATTGTTGACACCATGTAACGATGCAAGAAGGACATAAAATAAGCGAAATATAGTGCAGACGAACAGGGGAAATAAATGACGATGATTTGGACAACCAAACACAATGGAAAACTGGACATTTTACCACGAGGTCATCATTTGGCAACATTGGAGGGTTGATCGAACGTGGCTTCTGTATGTCTGATTAATGCTGACCCCCTCCCCACCCCCCTTGTGATTTATTCCGACTACGTTTTCGCCCGCTGGGGATGAGCGTCAAAATGTTCTAGGGGAAGATGGGGGGTAAGGAATCGATCGATCAGCCTGTTCAGTGCTAGCAACCCCCTCCCCTGTTTCATCACCCCAATTCCTTACAGCATCATGGATGAAGGGAGAGGGGTTCCCTGAACAAGGATGCCATCCTAGGACGTTTGGGAAGAACAAGTGAAAGAAAAAACGGCAGGAGGAAGAATTTCCGTGGAACACGAAAAATTTTCGCCAGGCATGCGCACTATACGGCTTGTCCATTTTAAGCTGAAAATGTTACAATTATTTCGTTAGGATAAACGCTTCCCAGAACGGTGCAATTATAACTCGAGCTGTTTAAAAATGGATATGCATGCGTAGAGAAATGTACCTATTATATAAACATTTAAACGTGTTATTTAAAAACTAACTAATTTAATTACTCACATGTATAAATGATATGGCGTGAAAAGAGCTCGATATTTAAAAATTACAAGTGAGCGTTTTAAAAACACAGCTTTTTAAAAACAATTTATTGCTAAATTAGGCTAATGGGAAAAAGTGAGGTATTTGCAGGGCAACATTATTTTTAACACCTAGTGGTTGTGCTTAAGAAATAGGCCATTGTGAGGACTAGAAATCGTACCTTGGTGAAAACTATGTTGTTGATCTCACAATAGGTAGACGTAGACAGCCACATGATGTTTGAAATAAGACTGCCCTAGGTAAACTTACAAACTATGCCGTTGAGGCTAGAAAGTGAGAGTGGCACAGAAGGGCGGACCAGATCCAGGGTTGATGTATAAAGTGTGGTGGAGCTGGACCGCCCCCTGGACCGCGGAGGCGGCAAGGCTTACCTGGTGGTGGGTAGGGGGTGGAGGGTACCGGCTCAGGCCCCCCATAGTTCCGGAGGCCGTACCCATCGTGTTGGAAGCTCTCGGCCGCCGCCATTGCCGCCGCCGCAACCGCCCGCCCCCGATCGTCGGTGGGCGTGAGGTAAGGCACGGGCGGCTGGTGGTGGTGCGAGTCCACGTGGGGGTGGTGCCTGGAGGCGGCGTACGGCGCGTAGTTGCACGGCCAGCCCTGCGAGAAGGACGCCTGGTGGCAGGAGGCGACGCCGGTCGGGTCGGCGCCGCCGCCCGTGCCCGTCGCCGGGTTGTACTTGTACTCGGGCGTGGTGGCGACGGAGGCGGCACCCGCCGCTCCCGGGTTCCAGAAGGACAGCGCCGTCGCCTTGCGCGCCTCGCGGCTCGACGCCGCGTCCGCCGCCAGGTTGTAGTAGGTGGGGGCGGCGGAGGCGGGGTACTGGTGGTGGTTGAGGCCCGCCGGCTCGAAGGCGGTGGCGGCGGACGCGTGGTGCGTGTCCGCCGCCGGGCTGTAGTTCCAGGGCTGCGCGCCGTGGTGCGAGTGCCTGATGACGCCGCCTCCGACCGCCGCCGCCTCCACGCCGGGGCAGTCGCCGTAGCTCAGCCGCTTGGCGGGTATGTGCAGCGGGCCGCTGCCGCCGCCGTTGTTGTTGTTGTTGCTGGAGACGGAGGACGGGGAGGTGGAGGAGGCGGAGGTAGTGGCCGGGGGCGGCGCCGTCGGCGATGTGTTGCTGAGCGGCGTGGCGGCGGGGCCGGGTTGCAGCGGCGGCGGCGGACTCTCCTCGTAGAGGCCGCCGTTCATCATGGACCACCACGTGACCCCGGAGTTGGAGCCGACTCCCGGCGCTGGGCCGCCCCCCGCCACCGCCGACGCCGCCGCCGCATTGTGCACGTCGTACAACGTGGCGCCGGCCACGTCCAGACCCGCGTCGGTGATGATGATGGTGATTTAGTGCGTGGACGGGCGGGCGAGCGAAGTCGGTCAGCAGCGGCGCGCCATGGTTGGCAGCAGTGGGTGTTGGCGCGGGGGTGGCGGGAATGTGGATGACAGAGAGGGTTGGCGGGGAGGGAGGGGGCACCGACGGCGTAGGAGGGGACGAGGAAGAACAGAGAACAAGAGCAGAACTTTAGAAATGCTTCTCTGCACAAGTCACTCAGCACACACGTGACCAATCTACAACTCTTTCAAGTGTCAAACACTGCATATTTCCCTCTAGGCAAGCACACAGCAACTCTAACTAGTCCACACAGACGCGAACTACAGCCCAACAACACAAGCACTGTCATAATTCGTCCTCATGCAAGGAGGATGCATCTTGTTTATCACGTCAAATTACCATAACACACACCGACTGGGGAACGTGAGAGTCTGAGAAAAAAAAAAGTGGGCAGACCACTCACTTGGCAGCAAAAACTTCAGTTTCGTAACGTTCTGAATTTTCAAGTACGTCGGATGAAAGGAGAGCAGGGGAGATACACTGAAGTAGGTTAAGGAGACCGAACCAGCTAATTTATGCCCGACAAGGGAAAAGAGGAGTGGGATGGGTGGCGGCAACAGACAGTTATATATCGCGTGAAAGGGGAAATGTGAAACCAGGTTCCCTACCCCAGGGGTGAGACGACACAAAAAAAAATTTACCCCCAAGGGAAAGTTTAAATGGACCGCAGGGGGATGACGAGCAGTTCAGGCCACTTCAGTCCGTTCCACGAAACAGAAGAGATCAGATGTTTACGTTACCTCCGTCTTCGTGGGCGTATATTTTTTCTTAACTCGTGTTCGCAGTTTCAGGCGATTAAAAAGAAAATACGAGTCAATTGCTATCGCGTGAACGTTAGTTTCGAGACAGGACGGCCACAAATTTTACAAAGTCCTCGAAATTTACCACACGCGTTCGGTCGTCCACGAAATAGCGAAGGACCACTGGCATGGTTGACGGCTTACACTGTCGACACGCGCACTTCGTTGAGGCTTTCCTGAAGGTCGCCGACGCAGTCGAAGACGTTTTGGGGTGCGGAAGAGTTTTTTTTTTTTTTTTTTAGATGGACTTCTTGTTTCGCAGCACTGTCGGGAGGGTGAAAACAACAGTTTCTAAAAATTTCGAGCAAACGTTTAATTTTTTTTTCTAACGAGTGGGCGATCGAAGAGGAGGCGCAGACGAATGCGCGCAGGCGATAAAGAAACTTGAGGAATACTGTCTTGTTGGTTCGAGGTGTTTTCCTCCCCCTTGCGGCAACCCTTTCGGACGTGTCGAGAAACGACCTCTTCGCGCGGCGCGACAAAGCAACGCTGCAACTCGCCCTGCTGCCTGCGTGGATACCCGCGGCCGACTGCCTTCCCCGTAGTTCCATTACCCCTCTCGACCGCGCGATCTTCCCCTCCTCTACGTGCTATCTATCTCTCCCCCTCCCTCCTACCTCCTCCCCTATTTCTATCACGCCCTGTGACGCGCGCGCTATCTGGCGGCCGGCCGCGCAAACAGCTTCGCCCAGGCGCCCAGAACCTCCGCTCTCTCTCTCTCTTTTTTATCCACCTCTTTCTCCGCGTTCTATGGCTCCCCGCGGCGGGATTCGAACCGGTGACCTTTCTCGTTGCGAAACTCGAACCCCCACTTCCTACCTCATAAAAGCCTGTTAATGGTAAACTGATCACTTTTGAAAGCCCGGTTTAATAGGGATAGTATTCATTCCATCTTCGATTTTTTTTACAAATCTTCGTGATGAAAATTTATGATCAGCCATGAAAAATCAAAGCTAGACATGACGTAGAGGCCTACTTAACTATATTTTTTTTTTAATTTGTAGGATTTAAATTATACCTGTAGGCTATATATGTTCCATGTGGGATTAACATTAGTAAAAAATTAGGCAATGTTTGATTATGGTTACAGAGGTGAAACTAATAATGTAAGAAAAATAAGTTCGATTTCGAAATAACGACTATTAATTTGTTCCCTACGTCTTGACTAGCTTGCTTTTTTTTTAAATTGACTCCCAAAATTAAGTTGTGGAGGAAAATACGTAAATCCAAAATGACGAGGATATGTGCCCCCCTAAGATCTACTTGCGTGCACGGTGTGTATTATTCCGCTATGCGTAATTTAAACGTTGCCATGGGCCTCATCACTTCATTCATGCGTCGGTCAAGCGAAATTGAGAAATTATTTTCAATGTAAATAATTTACACATTTGCTAATTCTTAGCGCACGTTATACATAAAAAAATAAAACTGAAAGCAAAATGAATAATTTCAATATCCACAAATGTTTACCCAACACATTTTAACCCTGCGTTATGATATGGAACTACTTGCTCTCAGTATTTACGAATTTACTAGGTGCATGCCAATCAGTGTGCCGGCAGTGACGTTTTTCAAAGATTGAATTTAAAAGGTTTTTAAAATAACCGTGCAAAGTCTATATCCGCATCGCTGTAGTTGCGAAGTTAACTGTTATTCGCCCCTCTGGCCACTTTGTATGCCTTGCTTTGTGCCTGAAGTGACGCCAACTTAAGAAAAAAAATTGTTAGGAAAATTAAAAACACACAGTATGATAAGGAAGTTACTATGTTATATTTCAAAGCCCTTTAGAGTGCGAAGAAAACAATAATTTATTTGAAGCATCGGCCAGTTGAATTTTCATGGTATTTTTAGTTTCCATCGGGCTATGACAGACCAAAAGTTAACTTCAACTGCAGCCTTTACGTATACGAAGGATCTACGATTAAGTAGTCTACCACAAAAACGAATCTGGATCGATTCCTGGCGGGCCCAGCCCCGGATGTTCGCACGTGGGAATCGCGCCGAGCTATGCGGCTGGTCGGCGGTTTTTCTCGGCGGTCTCACGTATCCCCCGACCCTTGCAATCCGGCGCTGCTCAGTACTCGCCTCGCTTCACCCTCATTGGCTCTCAAAGCCTCGATGTTAAGAGCCGTCCTCACCTCTCTCTCTCTCCTTTATTTCATCTAGTTCTCTCTCTCTTTTCTCTCCGTGTCTCTCTCCCTCCGTTTTCTCTACTCCCCGCTGTGGGAATCGAATCCTCAGCCATTCCCGTTGCGAAACGCGAGTCCACACTTGCTCCCTTCTACCCACATCGCTGCAGTAGAAAAGTTACCGTTATTCGCCGCCTAGACTCACACACATCTGGCATCTCACTGCGTGTTTCCTGAAGTAGCGCCCACTTAAGGGTGCTGCTTGGTTGAGAACTTCGCATAGGAAAATACATTGGGTATTTTTTAAAGCCAATTCTAAAGATATTAACTCAAAACAAAATCGTAAGTGTGAGAAATGATAGGCCCTACTCTTAATCCCTGTATTGATGAAAATATACAATTTGTTTTTCAGTAATTTTTTATTTTATTATTAATTTTTTCTTATCTTTCCAGGAAACAGGCTACATACATTAATGTTACAAATGGTCTCGATTGCAAAGTGGCATGCATTTTTCTGCTCAAAAATGTCCCTGGTTGTATATATCTATATTCAACTGGAACGCTTAAAAAAAAAAAAAAAAAAAAAAAACAGAAATACACTAACGTATATTTACTTATGCCAAATTTTGAAGCAGGCAACAGTCTTTAAAAAAATAATGAATACGTATAATAATAGGGAAACGTGCAAAATTCGCGTTATTTTTTAAAGACATACTTGACTACAAACACGTGTGATTTTGTATTGCCTCTGTCATTGGACTACAGTTTGTTCCGACACACCCCGGGAAGGCTTTGGATCAATAGGAAACCACTAACGAGAGGTTGGCTCAATCACATCCAATCAGATCGAAAAAGGAAATGTGAAGTCACTGCTGCTGAAGCAAATAAACAAGTGGCGCTGACGCGAATTTGTATAGGACGGTGAATTTGGCGTGCTGCCAAGAAATAACACGAATTTTGCAGGTTCTTAATAATAGGGTTAAGGATTCCGCCTGCTGCGACTTCTAAGTTCGACTCTTGCTCACTAACCATTAATCTCATCGCCTCTAAGTGTAAGGCGCCCTTCTGGCGTGCAGTCTAACCATCGACGACTCGTCTGAACATCACCTCAAGCAGCGACCCTATATTTTTGTCACGCGAATAGACTTAAAAGTAGGAAACGTGTCTACAGGCTACTTTAAAGATTCTATTTATAAAATTTAGCAGTTAAAACTGCTCCAGAAAACACCTGTCTTAGATACCGAGTTTACAAAATGCAAAATATCCAACCTTTTTTAATCACGCATTTTCGATCGAACCCCTTGCAACTAACTTATGATTCTGTTTTCAATTCCAATACATAAACCCAATATACTATTAGTTGAAATATTTAATTTATTTTTGTCTATTTATGAGAAATTTTATCTTTTTCTGGCACTTTAGTATCAGTGTTATTCTGTAATAGTAGAAATTGTAAGTAAATATAAAAGGGATTCACAACGTCTTCCCAAATATAATTTCATTCAAATATCAAACACAAATCCATTTTTAAAATTTTTTTTATTAAAATAGTCAAATATGTCTATAAAGCTTCTCTTAAAATGAATATTGCGTGTTTCTTTTATCATTCTCCACCAGAAATCTGTAATTTCTATTTCCAACATAATGCAAAGAGTTTCAAGGATTTATTATGTTACCTTTGCTCTGTTTATCTACTGATGGGGTGAGTCAGTAAGTTTATACACTACAATACTTTAAATGAACATTGTAAGTAATATTAGTAAACGCTTTTTTGTAAGGTTGATTTCAAAAGTGCTCACTTTATCGTGAACAACCTATGATATATATATATATATATATATATATATATATATATATATAATCCCTACTACGACTGTCTGCAGTAAAGTATTGATCTGGGGACCATCTCCCCATACAAACACTGAAACAATAATTTTCCATAAATTCCCTGCGGTCACTTGTTTTCATCGTATCGTTAGAAATGACAAGTGTAAATATTTCTGACTTTTAAATTTATTGAGGTGAAAGGAATTGCCAAGTTTTATTAAAATATATATTAATTATTTTTACTAAAACAACTTATGTGCCATGCAAATTGACATAAAAGATATATCGTCAATACACACCACGAAATTAAAGATGAATATTGGTCTACTGTATATAACTTGTAGTTTGGTTCCAAAAAACTCATGCATCTTACTGTTTCTAAGTGCACTCAAATTATATTTTAGGACACACACGAACGTATATTTATTCACGATTGAAAATTTAGCAGTGGTTGGTTATTCTGAAGTTAGCCATGTTAATTAATGAGAACGAAATGTTCAGCGGTTTTAACGATTTGTTAATTGGTTTTACCATAGCGCCTGAATGTACGCAACTGGCACTACAGCGCTGTGAGTAAGGTTGGTATTCTAGTGCAGGTTTGCGTACATTAAGGAGTGATGAACTATTGCACCGTTAATTGTGAATAATTTAAGCCATCTTCAACGAAGAGAAGCAAAACATTTTTCTTGCACCAGATCATCACAGAATATGTTGCAGGTTCCAGTAAGTATCATGGCATATTTATTAAGTTTCGACAAGGCTGCATAATAACTAGATAGTAAAATTTCAACACGTTAGAGCGTTCACATTCCTTAAATGTGTAAATGAATTATTTTGTATTATGTAACTATATAGTATATTCTACAATTATTTTTGTGCTCCCGAAAAAAGGAAAATAAATTTGAGGTAAGATGAGAAGTAAAATGCGTAGCAATTAAAATATTTATCACGTGCACGTTTTTTTATTAGAAATTTTTTGCGTTATGTAATTGATGTTAACACAAATTTTTAATCTCATGTCCTTCTAGTCAATAATTTAAAAGCAAACTAGGGTTAACGTTAATCCTTGTGAAATTTTCTGGTGTATTTGCAAAGAGAATAATATTGTAAAATATTTCGAGAGCAGCACTGTAAGCCATTAATGCTGTAACTGTGATAAATATCCTGTGTCCACAAATATCCTGTGGGCACGCTTTAAATTTTCAATAATGGTATAAATCATGGGTATTTGGGAATTATAAATTTTCAAAATTTCTCACTCCGATTAACAATTTAATAAAACTCACTATTAATTAGTAACTTGTAGCTGACAAATTATTTGTGATCATAATGAGGTAATGGAAAAGCTATGAATCTGATTTCAGTTTTCACACACTAATTTTGATTACCACGGACACATAATTAAAGTCAACTTAAACACGTATAGCAAAAAAAAAAAATTTAATGAGAAATGAAATGTACAGAGCAAGTGTCAACTGATTATAGACCCCACAAACATATTATGAAATCGAGCAGAAAAACCATGTAATTCGAACTACATGAAAATTAAAAATTGTTTCTTCCTCCAAGACAACAGTATATTCCCGGGTTCCACCGTATATGATTCGTTTATATACGAAAACGAGTCAACACCAATCATTACTGTGTGAGAATTGACAACAGTATATTCCCGGGTTCCACCGTATATGATTCGTTTATATACGAAAACGAGTCAACACCAATCATTACTGTGTGAGAATTGACAACAGTATATTCCCGGGTTCCTCCGTATATGATTCGTTTATATACGAAAACGAGTCAACACCAATCATTACTGTGTGAGAATTGACAACAGTATATTCCCGGGTTCCACCGTATATGATTCGTTTATATACGAAAACGAGTCAACACCAATCATTACTGTGTGAGAATTGACAACAGTATATTCCCGGGTTCCACCGTATATGATTCGTTTATATACGAAAACGAGTCAACACCAATCATTACTGTGTGAGAATTGACAACAGTATATTCCCGGGTTCCTCCGTATATGATTCTTTATATACGAAAACGAGTCAACACCAATCATTACTGTGTGAGAATTGACAACAGTATATTCCCGGGTTCCACCGTATATGATTCGTTTATATACGAAAACGAGTCAACACCAATCATTACTGTGTGAGAATTGACAATATAAAAATAACAGTTTCCAATTTAAGCTGAAGACAAGTTCCCTTGTCTAATAATCTATGGCTTAGGAAAGAAGCATTAGGGGATGATACGTGTTAAATTCTGGAAATAAAATTTTGGGTTGTAGTTATCACGATGATCTAAGTTATTACAAATTAAATCAGACCGAAAAGTCGATGATGAACCTGACTAAAAAAAAAAACACTTTTATTACAAATTCAAAACAACATTCTAATAGCTCTACCAGATATCTGAATTTCTTGGGGGAGGGGGATCCTTACTGTTGAACAAATAAGCAGTAAGAAATGTAACACACTAAATTATTTGAATAAGTTTAGAATTGTTGAATTTATTATAGTGAATCTCAATAGACTTTTCTACTGTATCCTTTAACTACGTTTTAAAATAAATATTGACATGTAAGTAATGAACACAGTATGTATATTCCCCCGCACTCGATATTTTAAGTCTAAGCCTAAAATTAAATATATTTATTGACTATTATTCCAAACTAGAGGGATTTCAAAAGTGCTCACTTTACCGTGAATAGCCTATATAGGCTTGTAAGATATTTTTCTCGCATTTACCTCGCTCTTATATAACTTGTAAGTCGTTGCAGAACGTGTATTGTTAATGATTTATTACAACCTTTGCCAGTCAGCAACACATGGAACTGTCGGAGGGAGGCCTGCACGAAAAAGTTGTACAAAATTGATAACTGAGTATCGATTCCTTTTGAAGTAACAATTACGGTGTCTCTAGTATAGTCACGTTATTTTATGTGGTGTACCCATCAGAGACGTCGCGTCGTTATGTTTTGACAGGCATACAGGAATCGAAGCAAAGGACATAACTGGGTATAGGCTGTTGGCGATAAAGTGAGCACTTTTGAAATCAAACATAGAAAAAGTCACTGCTCCTACCTGCATTTATTTTAATGGGCGCACTGTGTGACAAACGTCCAGTAAAGTTGGTAACGATGGACGGAAAGTAGTTCCATATCTGAACGTCGAATGAAAAGTGTTAAGTTACGATTTGTGACGACTTAAATTATTTATGTCGCTTTCGGTTTTTTTTTTTAATGCAACGGAATTTAAAAATAAGCAGATTTGTTAAGTATTTACGTTTATAGTAATTTTAAGTCTCACTTGATCAACGGGTGTATAACGTGATGAGGCCCATGGCAATGGTAATTTTACATAAGGCGAGAGACTACACAACGTGTATTAAGGAGATCGTAAGAAGGCCTTTGAAAAGTGCCCATTTTACCGTGAACAGCCTTTAACACACAGATTACTCACGAAACTAGACTATGGGAAATAACGGATACCGTGAAAATAGAGTGGCGTTTAGACACTGCCATGGTGCGTGGGTTACCGTGGGGTGCTCCCAATATTTCCTGCGTTTCTGTTCGAAATTTTTTTTTCGCGTTCTCTGTAATCCTGCTCTTCAGGCCTGCCAAATTTATACGATTTGTAATTCGAACTTCTCAACCGGCAAGTGTGCAGAACACCTTGCAGTGCAATCGATCACATGAATGGTTATTCACGCAGTACCAGGACTCGGTTGCCTCACATCTCCACTCTGCCAGATGCTGCTGTTCTGTGTGTTAGAGCTATTGACACTGGCACGTGCATCTAATGTCCTAATGCTAGAGCTAAGATTATACGGTGAGTAGCGATAAAACTGAAATAACACCGAAATGCATGTTAGTACATCGCCAAACACCGAAATACAAGTTATATACCACCTAACACCGAAATTTCATTTAAAACACAAAATAAATTAAGTTGAGTCCAAATACGTTATTTTATCTGTGAAACCATGACCACCAATCTGTATTCACAAATGTATAAGCTGAGTGATGATGATAATGATTTAAGTTTTCAGATAATAGGAAGAAAAAAAATTAATTTTAATTCAGGCTGAGTGAATAACATCAGTAAATATTGAATACAATGTGGATGAGAAATTATCATTTAATGAGAATAGCAAAATTGTATAAGCAAATATAAAAACAATTTTATTTCTAGTACTGAATGTTTTTTTCCTCTGTAAAACTATAAGCCATTCGTGTAAGACTGTAACAAAAAATCCTCACAGTTTAGTAACCTCAACATACAAGTTACGAAGAAACCAATATTTTAAAAGTGATTTTTTAACCTATGGTGGTGCTCTGCGTTACCTTTGTTCAAATAAGTTGTTTTCTATTGTTTAAGCAATTGCATAAACATTATAAAATTTTAATGAAAATATGCATGTAAGAATAGATTTTCAAGATTTATTAACAATAAAATTTTCTTTAAAATAAAACAATACAATGTTGGCTCTAATAATGAACAATTTTAGTTATGACGTTTCAATTTCCAAAACTTTCATAATAAAACCGATAACACCGAAATCATGTTTTTTTTTTTTTTTTTTTTTTTTTAAATAACATCAAAAAATTCTTGCCCTTACCTATCGCGTGTAAAGACAACTCTTTGAACTCGGTTCAGAGTTGGAGAAATGAAGTTTCGGTAATGGGTTCCCCATACTTAATTTAAGTCGATACAAACATTTTGTATTTTAAAATAATACAAAATATTACCTTTGTATTTGACACGCTAAAAATATATACACATTTAGATATTAGATGTAATATCAGCACTCTGAAGTTGATCCGCGTTTAAACCCCGGTGAACTTTGCGCATGTAGGAAATCTGTCAAGTTTTCTCCGGGTACTTCAGATTTATCCACAGCTGCATTCCTTTGCTTGGACATTTTGTCGCGAAAGTACGGGCGGCTACTACCTGCAGGTTCCATTTTGAAAGTTGCTTGAGTTCAGCTAGTGCTTTCTGCACCCCCAAACTCTTAATTTAATTGATTTTTATTTTTATTTATTTGCCTTATTTTTCGTGGCGCAGTTAAGGAAAGACACCACATACCTGCTTCATGAAAAATTTCTCAGGTTTGTTTGAGTATTACAGTTTCTCAACTCCTAATAAAGTCTCTAAGTAGTGCCAAAAGAACCACGAAGCACGAGGCTAATATTATCAACTCTAAAAATATTGTTGTTTACTAAAAAAAATGATAAGTCAAGACTGAATATTTCTGAGAAGATCTGAATGAGGAATTTGTCATATTAAACTGAGATGGAAACTATTGAAATGTCTTCATTCGTGTTCTCCAGTTCGTGCACAATGGTCCTGCCGATTTCATATTCTGATGTGTGATTGGGCTAAAGTTGTATTTCTTGTTTAAATGACACCTGCAGCTGTAGTGACGAATTCTTAACTCACAAAAAACGCGAACTCCGTTGAGTTGCGTGTGGTTAGTCACAAGCAGCGTTGTTATCTGAGGAATGTAATAAAAGGTGCCTGAAAACGCTTGAGAATGTAGCAAAATTTACGAAGCCACCAATGGCCTAGCAGAATGATGGGGGGGGGGGGGGGGGGAGGACTAGGGGGTCAACTCATCCCCCCCTGCTTATAGTCAGAGAGGGTGAATAGGGCCTAAATCTAAAAAATAAAACTATTGTTTTAAAAAAAACTTAAACTTCCACAGTAAGCTGAGTTGCTATAGAGATATGTATTTCTTTGAAAAAGTTTCCCATCAACTTATGAGAAAAAAAGTGGATTTTTACATTCTTTGGCCTGACAGTGGTACAGCATCATCGAGTGACTATACTTCAGTAACTGAAACTAAACGAAGTTATCCATCAGTCTCACATTTCACGAGGATTGTGGGGGCCGCGATGGCTGAGCGATTAGCCCACTCGCCTCCCACCAAGGCGAACCGGGCTCAATCCCCGGCCGGGTCACCGGATTTTCGCAAGTGGGAATCGTGCCGGACGATGCCGTTGGTCGGCGGGTCTCCTCGGGGATCGCCTGTTTCCCCTGCTCCTTCACTACGGCGCTGCTCCATATTCACTTCAATCACCCTCATCGGCTCTCAAGACCTCGTCGTTAAGAGCCAGCCAAATCTCTTCACTCACTCACGACGGATTGCGCCTTCCAGGTGATGAAGCAAACTACACTCCAATTGTAGTGTCCACGGATGGGACTGTGAACTGGAGTGCAGTCACGACAGCTTAACAGCAAGTGACAATGTGACTTCGAATTATTATATTTATACCTAAACAATGTACAACATTATTCTTTATAATGATCACTGTGTGGTGAAACTATGCTTTAAAAGGCATGATTGCAAGACCTGGTATAGTTGCATCACAGTTAAATAACAACGTTCGATATCAACCGTTGGAAATAAAATATGCCCGCAATAGCCTGTGTTTGGACGTAAATTACGACTAGAGTGCTTGCAGTTGTGTTGGCAGTAGTTTCCCGCACGTATTTTAAAAAAATAATACTTTTTCTACTTTGTGGCTACTGAAATTGGTCAGCATTTTCTTCTTTAGGTTTTATGCAACGTAAAACAATCGCTGGCGTAATAGTAAGCTTTACCTGACGTATGGTCGTTTGGCATTCGATCCATTGCAGTGTTGTTTTCACACGTTCAAGTGTCACGGAAGAATACACAGTGGACGGAAAAGATAAGCTTAGCTAACGTTTCAGAAGTGCTCAGATAACCGTTTAAAATTCCAGTAGTCCCGATCTCGCACAGCCGACATGCATAAATTCAAGAACGAACAACGACAATGTCCATAACTTATGCCCGGAATCGCATAGCCCCGACGCGCACGACATGACGGCCAACAGCCAATGAAATGCAAGATAGATCGTCGTAAGCCCGACCGATTCTGTTGTCCGACCAGCAGTTTTCGTTTAGAAATTATTTCTATTCTTCGTCTTGTCGTGCGACACAACGCACAGAATGTAAAACATTGCAAAATTAAATTGTATTGCATTTCCCCACAATGGTAAATACGCAGCTTAAAAGAAAAATAAATTGAAAATTACTCTATGTAGCTCTCAAAAATAATAATTACACAGTTTTGTATGCATAAACGATACCAATTTTTCACCATCATGTATTACAAATTTCCCTCTTGTTCACCGCCTTTGAAACTAACGTAGCCTATCAGCGCCTTCTAAATAGTTAGGTTCAATGCCGAAAGCGTTGTGTCGGTCGTGCTGTAAATTTCAAGTAAGTCACATTGAAATGTGTCGTGGTTGCGTTTTTGGTCGTGTCGTGCTGTGTTGGTCGGGGCTATGTGATTCCGGCATTAAGCATCAAATTTGACTTTCTCACCATGAGGGTGACAGCACAGCGCCCTGGTTTAAAATTCAGGATGCCCGCTGTGCGTTGTGGCGGCAAGCGTGGGGTGGAGTGGACAGGTAAGATTTTGGCGGCTCCTAACATCGAGGTCTTGAGAGCCGATGAGGGTGAAGCGATGCGAGTACTTATGGAGCGACGCCGGAATGCAAGAGCGGGGGAAACGAGAGATCCTCGAGATAACCCGCCGACCAGCGGCATCACTCGGCACGATTCCCACGTGCGGAAAGCCGGGGAGCGATCCCGACGGGAATCGAACCCGGTTCGCCTTGGTGGGGAGAGAGTAATCTGGCCACTACACCACCGCGGCCCCCCTCGAGGGGTGGAAATTACTTCAAAAGGGCGAGGGATGTTGATGAGAGACGCGTTTATCTGTCCACTTCCCCCCGCGGGACTCCTAACCAGTCGGTAATCAAAAAGCAAAATAAAAATATTCGGTTCGGAGTGAACGAGAAAACTTGCGTTCTGTGACATCTATGTGCGAACGCGTTTTTTTTTTTAGAACAAAGTTTTCAATCGTCGACAGTTTGGTCAGTATTTATTTTCCTTTTTTTTTTCCATGCTGAGCATTGATTTTAATATCGTTATGCGAAATCTCTTTCAAATAGAAAATATCATGTGAGAGATATCTGGACACCGCTAACAGATCAGGTCTTTCTCGCCGATGGGGTTGAAGTAAAGCGAGAGTGGATCAGCGATGGATTGCAGTTGTGGGAGAAACAAGAGTACCACTAAAAAAAAACATATAGTTCTTTAAACGAGTACGGTTTTTACCAACTCAGGTGGTTGTTGGTTGGATACCGACTTACATAGCGAGGGGTCCTTAATTTGTATTCCCAATGTATGTATTCCCCGTTCTACGTCGTCTCACAATTCCCCTCCCGCGGCTTAAAAAATGAAATGAATCTTTAATAAGCAACTTTGAACTCATTTTTAACGGGTATTCGTGTCTTAAAATAGAGAACAGCTCTGCTAATCACTATGGAGAGGGGTTGTTACGTATGGAGAGGGGTTGTTACGTATGGAGAGGGGTTGTTACGTTTGTAGAACACTTGATAATTTTTTAAAACTTATCTCTAACAAGTTAATTATCCCTGCTGCCAGAATGTACAACTCACTCGCCGGTTCGTTTATAAAACACTGCCTATGAAATAAATGGCTATCCCATGTGGTTTTATTTTGATGATGCATTGTGCTGTTTTACTAAATGCCTCCCTATATTTCTACTCTTCACTGGCAGCTGAACACAAAGAGAATTATAAAGAAATATTCTGTATTTTAAGGCGTAAATTAACTCTTTCCTTGAAATTTCTCAAATGGGTTAACGTACAGTCAATGCAGTTTATTGAAAACCAAACTATAATATGTAATAATTTGAAATATTAAACCAACGCAATAAGCGAAATTCCTACTTCCTTACACCACAGACTGAATACAGGTTTACTCTTTAAAACATTTATATCAAATGATACTGAATCATTTGCGATTGAAACAAAGAAATTTATTACTAATTTATTCGAAAATAATTTTACTGAGAGGAAGTATCGACTTTGAATATGCGCTGTTGCGTATATTATTGTTACCTGTCGTTGCAGTATTTTTATTTCTGTGTCTCACGAATCACAGGCCATTGTAACTGGTTACCATTCGTAATTATTTTAATGTTTTTTCGTTTGTGTGTCCATTCAAATCCGTCTTTCTTCCGGAAGTCATATTTCTTCTCTATATTTCTATGGCGAACTCTTCTGTAGTTGAACATTTTAGGTTTTTTAATAAAATTCTGTTATAAAATTTAGTATAGAATTCAGTGGTGTGTTTAACCATAGCGCAAAGCTTAATGGGTCATTGTCCTTTAATGTTTCTTGTAAAAACTATTCTTGCCTGTTTAAGCGCGCGCCGCGCGCGCGCGCACACACACACACACACACACACACACACACAATAACACACAAATCACACATCACAATAACACACACACACACACACACACACACACACACACACACACACCATCATTATAAAAATATATATTTATTATATATTAAACAAAAAAATCACTAGTCCTTTAGAATATTCATTATTTAAAATTATTTTTTGAATATTAATTTTATTACTTTGATTGCTCTATGTTGTTTTGCTACCTTCTGAAAAGCTATTATTTGATCTCTTACAGTTATTAAAATCTACAAAATATCGCACAATCATGTGCTTCCAAGAAAAGTTGGAAAATATTTCTTACATCTTGTAATCGTATTTTATTTCAAGTGCTAAAAACTTCACAAACGCGTGAGTCTGTGGCCATGTGCATGTTGGTAACTATTATTTCTTTGATAACCAGAGTTTTAGTCGCTCGCGGTGATCAGCTTATACTGCTATTGAAATGTTGTCTAAAATGCCTATGTATAATAGTTTTAATATGTATCAGTAAAGCGAAAATTAAAACGTCGCAAACGAGTCAATATATTCACAGGACACAAAATTATTCATTAATTTAACTCGTTTCCATCATATAACAAAATGCTCTTAAATTAAAAACTTTTTTTTGGGTGCAAAACTATGTCTACTATTAATTTATTGGGTCACCATACGCGAACAGATAAAGTAATTATAATTACCCCAATCGCATTATATATTTTTTAGGATATTCCTGTCAACAAGAATTATTATTATTATTAACGTTGTCGCGTGAAATGGAAACCTCCCTTAACTAGACTATAGAGTATTTCATCCACCTGTGACTCCAATCTTACTTTCAATCCTGTCTCTCAAGAAGATGCCCCACTGGCATTTCAAAACTTCACTGAGCTGAACACAATCAAGACTTGTGTTCATTAAAAGTAAAGGCGCAGAAACGAATTGAATTTCACTTTCGTAGGTTTAAGCAACCTTCGCCACAGCGACTTAAAAACTAAAGAGAAAACTCCAATAATTTCTAAATGACCGACATTTTCAAAGTTTTATAGTTAAAGTGGGTGTTAGGAGCCTTCATATTAATTTTATTTGTTAGAAGACGCCAAAGAGTTTGAAAAACTAAGTTGACTATCTAATTGTACAGGTTTACAAGTTACTGATATTATCTCTCTGCTCTGGTATGTATAGTCTGTCTGCGGTTTCTTCACACATTTTGAATTAAACGTTTAAGAATCACGTTATTTACGGCGTGCTCAGTTGTTTCGTAAATGGGTGAAGAGATTTGAACGACTCTTAACATCGAGGTCTTGAGAGCCGATGATGGTGATTGCGGTGAGCATGGAGCGGCGCCGGAATGAAAGGGCGTGGGAAACGGGAGATCCCCGAGAAAACTCACCGACCAACGTCCTTCATGATTCCCACATGCAAAAATCCGGAGTGACCTGGCCGGGAATTGAACCCGGACCGCTTTGGTAAGAAGCGAGCAGGCTAACTGCTCAGCCACCGTGGCCCCAATGTTTCATAAATGGGCCATGTAACAGAAGCATTAAAAATGTACTTTTGTTAGTATAAAAATACCTAATTTTTTGGATAAAGTGAACGTTTAATTGCGTTTTATTAGGAAATTATAAAAATTAATTTATAATTAATATGAATAAAAACGATAACATATGTGTGTTGGTAGCTAGTAAGAAATAGTTCTTACACAAAATGTTATTAAATTGAGTGCGCACGAATGCTGTGTGCCGTCCATTTGGTGTCATATTATAGACTCGGTTAGTCTTTGTTTGCATGAGGCGGAGGGGCATCTTGGAAATAGGGCTTCATAAAAGTTGGGAGTAACCGTGAATGAACAATAGGTGTAATTTTAAGAAAAATGCCTGTGTATTCAAGATACAATTCTAAATGCTTTTCTTGACATTAAATTTATTGAATTTTCATGATAATACCAAACAATTGAAACAAGGTAACTATTTAACTGTTGGTAGCTGGTCAGAACAAATTACACGTGCTATGCGTAAAATTTCCAACTCAACTGCTACACCTCCGATAGTAGGCTGCATGTTGCTGTATACGATACATCAAATCCTCATGCGCGGTTGATTAATGAGCACGAGGTTATCGGCTAGGTAAACCTTACACTCGGACAACGTTGTAGCAACCACACTCGCTGATTTCATAGCTCTGTGGAAATGACTACTCAAGTTTCTGTCGTCAAGATTCGATTGGTCGCGTTCTCGCACAACACGAGCAGGTACACGTAATTGTATTTCTCTTTGAAAGGAAATCTTGTGTGCACACGCACTTTTTTGTTTGTTGCGTGTGATTGTGTGAAATACGAGGCTTTAAACTGATATAATTAACTAGCTCTTACCTGCGGCTTCACCAACATGGAAAATATAAAAAACAGACCACCAACCAGCGCCTGCTCAAATGGTTAGTGGCATATTTTATATATTCACTAAGAAACTGACCGTTTTCTGGGATGGAGAGTATCCTATGTGCTAATCCAGAATATAATCTACCCCTGTACTAAATTTAATTCAAATCCATCAAGCCGTTACGACGTGATTGAGTAACAAACATACACACTTTCGCATTCATAGTATTATTAAGATTCGTTTCTGACTTCCGCTTTTTAACCCATTCATACCCAGTGTACATAATTGTATACACAACGAGCACAAAAATTATTTTTTGCTGGTTTTGTACACTCTGAAGTTTAGTGTCCAATGATGATCACTTTGGATAACTGATCCGTGTAAACCGTGCTAAAGTTATACGTTTTGAGTGGTTCATAATACTACAGCTGTATGTAAACACAACACCTGCAGCTCGTTGGCTATGGCGACTTAATAAGTACTCTGTCAGTTTAATTACATCTCGAATCAAAAAATTTAATGTAATACTTCAATCCATACATTTATGTAGGACTGGAATTTATAAATTAACCTCCGAGAAAAACGTAATTCAAGTTTGTCAGTGCTTCTGAGAAGACTTGTTTTTATACTGACACTGACAGGATTCCTTTTTTTACGTTGTTCTTCAGTTTATACCGTTTGTTTGTTTCATACTGTGAAGATGTAAACGACTATTGTATTCTTTTTTTTACTTTATGTGTTTTTAGAAGTACTGCAGTACATGAAGTATAAACTAATTTTATTAAATTTAACGTCCAGGATTCTCTTACATGCTATACTTTTTGTGAGCAGTATATAAAGAGTCTCGATAGGTGACATGAGCCTAAAGGCTGTTCACGATAAAGTGACATGCACCAGTAAAGTTGGTTATGATGGACGGAAAGTAGTTCCATGTCTTTACGTCGAATAAAAAGTGTTAGGTAACCATTTGTGACTGATAACTTCGACTATTAGTTTCGCTTTCTGTTTTTTTTTTTTAATGCATTTAAGTGTAATAATTAGCAGATTTGTAAAACTTTTTACTTTTCAAATAACTTCACAGTTTCGAAATTCTGACACATGAATAAATTGATGAGGCTCATGGCAGTGTTACTTTAACGTCAGGCTGAATAATACACAATTTGCATACAAGTAGATCTTAAGCAGGGATTTTAAAAGTGCTCGCTTTACCGTGAACAGCCTATATAAGTTTTTAATGTTAGTTGTGATTGGTCAGGAATTTGTTATTAATTTCGCGGGCACGGGGACTACTGCACAGCGATGGCGTAAGGGTGATCGTCACCGAAAAATTCGTTATTTTATATTTCAACGAAACACTGTTTAAAGACATTCATTTCCTGCACTATTTCCCTCACAAAAGTTTTTAGACGACATATTTTCTCGCGTAATGGCTATTCAACGTCACAATTTTAGTGTTTTTGGGACGTATAAACAATAGGTCTAATAATTAACTCATTCATCGAAATAAGATAATTCACATTGAAATGAAATACCATGAAATACTTCAAACAGAATCTTTTAAAATAACGCTTTTTTTTCTCGCAATTTTGAATCATGGCTAAAAATAAGAAAATTTATTTTTCGTAGCAGTTTATGATCTTCCATAAAATAATTTTTACTCAGCCTGCTTTAAAATTAATTAAGACGTCGCCTTCCAGTTACCTATGTAAAATTTTGTCTAAATGATTTCGTTTATTGTATTTCTATGCTACAAAAACACTAAGATTGTGATTATCATATATCAGAATGCAAAAACTATACGATCTGTTTTTTTAATGCCAGGGAAGAGCACTTATAAGTTGAGACCTGGAGAATTCGCGAGTTGAATGACATGCAGGCTAGTCTGCACAGTCGTATGTTTAAATATGCGGATATGAGCAGCACGCTGGTTGTCTGCTGTCACAGTGGAAGGCGACGATTGGACCAGCTTTCTCCAGGAGGTATCAAACACCGTGTGGGCCGATGACTGAGGGTATACAAACGCAGGTGGTTTGGATTCTAGCTCGTCCCGAAATGAATCCGATAATTTTTCGGGATTCTACTTATAAGCAATGCCATCAAGTTGAAAGATGTTTCGTACACTCGTCAAGTAATGGTTTTTAGGGTGACCAAAGCTCGTAAGTAAAATGTGCTTCCTTGTCGTCAAGGCGTCTCTGATCCAGAGCAGGGGAACGTCTCGAAAAAAGTTCGGGTCGTCAGATTATGTGTTGTCGCGCTGTCGTAAAGGCGCTAGTTTTGTCGGCCAGCCGGGGTAACTGAGATGTTTGGAATCGAGAGCAGTGCGCTGCCATAGGCTGTGGATGTGGCCTCGGTTGTATGCAGACGTTGGTTGCTCCCGGGTGAGCGTAAACGTGCTTGTATTCTGATTCCACTTAAATCACGCGTTACGCGTGAGGAGTTCTTGTGCGCACATGAGTTCAGACACCCGGTCATGAAACTGGAACAGGTAACGTGTGCCTCGCTCCGGAGGTATAGGCCGTTCACGGTAAAGTGAGCACTTTTTAAGGCCCTCGCACCAGCCATTAGACTCCAATAAGTATGTTTCATTGCAGACTCAGGCATTACCTTCTGAGAGTGGTGAAAGTATACACCTTATTTATCACTCACATGGCAATGTCGATATTAAAAAGTAACGGAAAGACAAAAATTTTCTACAAGGAAAAATTTGGAAGGGCCTTAAAAAGTGCTCACTTTACCTTGAATGGCCTATAGCTGTGGTTGTTTGGTCATCTGTGGGTATTTTTGTCTTACGTGGCATCCTTATCGTCTGGGGATGATGGTGTGCGGCTGATTAAGAAAACCGCATTGCAAAATGTTAAATTCACTTCCAGTAATAAGTATCAAAGTTGTGCGAAAAGGCTGTCGTAGGATTTTATAATTTAATTTCGTCTCGGAAATGGTGAAGAAGAGAAGGAATGATACTCTTCCTTGAGGCACAACAATGTAACGTCACAATCATATAGGGATGGGGCTAATGAATTTGGAACCACTCACAGCGAAGGAGAAATTATGCAGGCATTTCAATGAGCTCGGTCAAACATGAACCGGCTTTCTTTCAGAGAAGAGTCG
The DNA here is from genome assembly GCA_029891345.1 of Dryococelus australis. Classification (NCBI taxonomy): domain Eukaryota; kingdom Metazoa; phylum Arthropoda; class Insecta; order Phasmatodea; family Phasmatidae; genus Dryococelus; species Dryococelus australis. The sequence continues at coordinate 47,587,075 of CM056995.1, read as the reverse complement.
CACGACCAGCTTTAAACAATTTTCTGATCTATTTAATGCGTTTTACCTGTTTCAGTGGTAATCGAGAATCCGATCCGTGTTGCTTCCTACTGGCCGCAAGCTATTTCTTTTATATTTACCACAGGAATGGAAAGAAACACACAAAAGCAAAAAAAATCGCTTATTTACTTTTGCTTGGGCTGAAGGATTTGTGAGACATATCAGTAGAGACATGGAAAATTCGCGTTATTATTTGGCATCAGGCTAAACTTCAAAGTACTGTATGTACTGGAGCCGGTGTCGTTTTTCCATTGGTTGCTCATTAGACGTGATGTCACTCCTTTTCTGATTGCACTACACGTGATTGGGGCACACAACTACGAAGTGTTCATCTATTGGCTCATAGTTACTCACGGCGTGTCAGCTTAAGTATAGTCCAATGGCAAACGTAGTGCAAAGGTAAACGTGTTTGAAGTTTAATGTTTCCCCAAACAATAACGCGAATTACGTACCAGTGGGGCAGCGGTGGCGCAGTGGCTAGGCACCCGCCTCCCATCCAGGCGATCCGGGTTGATCCCCGGCGGGTTTGCTCCTGGATTTTCGCACGTGGGGGAATCGTGCTGGACGATGCCGCTTGCCGACGGGTTTTCTCGGGGTACTCCCGCTTCCCCCGCCCTTGCATTCCAGCGCCGCTCCATCTTAGGGACTAATTTCATGTTATGTTCTGAGGACGACGGGCACCTGCGGGTCCCAGCTGGAAAGCTCGTCACTCGGAGGGTGTTCCCTCGCCCTGGGTCCACCCTCCATAAGCATTTATTTTATACATATGAGTAAAGGAACATAACGCTAAAATAAATACAGGGGAAAAAAAAATTTCATAGCTATTTTTTTGTTGATATCACTTTGCCAGAAGTTGCATTGCATGAGCCCTAAAAAAAATAAGCACCGAAAACTGCTCCAAATAAAAGATACCTGTTAGCAAACCAGTGAAAATTCACTGAAACTTCACGAAAAACCTGGACGAATATAATTTATTGACGATGGTTTAAAGATCTTTTAAGTGGTGGAATCCTTGGCTACGAGCATGAGTTCCTGTTGTACTCAATGTTTGTATCATATATTAACGCGAGGTAGATTAATTTTGTTTCTCTGAGCGTATCCAAAACGCGACTTACGAAATGCCTACAGAATTCTCAAAACCACATGCACAAACACCGGTGTGAAAGTTTGTTAATGTTTTACAGTAGTTTTCAAAATATCCTTTCTTTTATAATAAAATATTTATATAGTGTAACCGGAACTTATATCACGTGCGTTGAAACATAGGCCAGGGGAAGTCTGCCATCATAACATAACACCTACTTATGTAAACAGTATGCTAACCTCAGATCAAGCCTCGTTATTTTACAATTCAATATAGAAGGAAGCAATTCAGTATAGGAAAAATGCAATTGGTTTATGCACAGCTGTTGTGTGATTTTTGTTTTATATTTCCTGTACATGGCTTATTTGCAGTCTTAAAACTTGTTATTCGTATCGAAAATGAGTAGCAGTTCCCTGATTGAAATCACTGATTCAGTTTTAGGACGTGAATACCGAGCAGGCGTTCAGAGACAACATTGCAGTTTGGTTTCTTTAGCACCAACCTCTCACTTCTACAAACCCCAAGAGCGAATCGATTCCGGATTTTTCGGGTTGAAGCGAAGAAAACGTTTTTTTTTTTTTTTTCGCACACAAGCGCATTTCTATAGTTGTATTTCGCACTTCTTCGTCACCATTGTTGCCTAATTCATCGCATAGAATGTTGGAATGTCACCTTCCCGGCTTGTCATTGTCAAGGACCATCGTTTGTGCAGGTTGCAATGAGAAATAGCAGCGAAGTGGCAACAGAGCAGTATTGTAATTGGCTTTCGGGGTGGCAGCATCTAAACTCGTGTAGCAGAATCAGAATATTCTGGTAAGTTATTACTGTTGTGGTTGTAGAAATAATCAGATAACTATTTCTGAAGTTGTTTTCATGATGGAGCCTTCTTCTCCGCGTAGGCTACACAGGAACTATACATGTTATTTACACACATCCACAGTAGTGCTCTTGATGTTACTATTTACGTTTTGCAATTTTGTAGATTATATTTTAAAAAACCCACCTGATTGTTTTCTGTCAAGTCCTTCTGCACCAAGTGCACGCATTCAACAGTATTGTTCTCTCTTAAAAAGTGTTCAATATCTTTTTAATGTGTCTGCTTACGAACAGCATTTAAGAAATGTTTCATTTCCGAATAATACATTCCGTTTTCTATTTTCGTTTCTAATGTGTATTTTTTTTTAATGAAGGAAGTGTTAAAATGACTTCACAATAAATTCTAGGTATGAAACTTCCAGTACGGGCTACCATCACAGCATAACTTAACGACATGTAGCACTTATTTATCTTTATTATAACATCATAAAATGACAGGGTAACCACTGAAAAATCCTACGACGCTAGTTGGCGAGAGAAAGTCTGCATGTAACTTCTGCGCCTTGCTCGTAAGGAACGACCAGACATTCGATGCGCGTACCTCGGTGGCCCTTAAATACTCCTACGGTTTTGGGCCTCGGAGAAGCAAAATACATCCAGCCATACGGTACCCTTAAGGCCAGGGATTCCATCCATCTTGGAATTTTTTAAAAATAATTATCCGTAGTCAAATTTCAAGGCCGAGAATTAAGGATTAAGGAGTCACGGTGGTGTAGTGGTTAGACTACTCGCCTCCCAACTAGGCAAACCGGTTCGATTCCCGGCTATATCGCTCTCAGGGTTTTCTCAGGGATCTTCCGTTTCCCCTGCCCTTTCATTCTGGCGCTTCTCCATACTCACCTCACTTCATCCTCATCGGATCTCAAGACCTCGATGTTAACAACGACCAAAATATCTTCACTCACTCACTCATTAAAAATCAAATCTTGACATAACGTAGACGACTACTTATAAAGTAATTTTAAAGATTGTACTATTCGAGATACATGTTTATTTTCTGTGTGGGTAAAAAAAGGATTATATAATGAACCTCTGATTACATCTACAGAGGTGAAACGAGTACCGGGAGAAAAGTACATCGGATTTCGAATATCCATTAAGATGTTCCTTGTTCCTTAACAAGAGTCGTTTTCAAATGTTGTTACTGGAAATTAAGTTATTAATGAATACACATAAATCCAATATGGCGGGCATCTCTCCCCTTAAGTGTTAACATGTCTGATTCCTACAAAAATCCTTGTCGCTGTGCAGGTGCCGCCTTCTCGTACGGTTTTTCGATTACTTTTTCCCGTCTGTTGGCCGGACGCGGGTGGCTTTTTTTGCCGCACCTCAAGGTGTCCGAAAGCGGGGCGACGCCCACCCGTGCAAAAAAGGGGGGGACGACATCCTGTGTCCTTGTCGGCGTCCCTTTGAGGACATGGGCCGCCGCGGCGCCTCATAACCGTTTCTCGCCTCGTCGCGGCTCGGCGCACGTGGTTTCGTGACATTCGCGGGGGTGGTGGGCGGACACGCCCCTCTTAGCGGGCGGGGCCACCTAGGGGTGGGCGATCGTCGGCCCATTGTCCGACGAGGATTTCGTGCCTGCCCTTCAGGAGCCTCCTGGTGTTGTAGTCTAAGAGCCGGTGAGAGATCGACTTACACCCATCTGATAACCAGATGTGACTTTTTTTTTAAATTTTATTAATTAATGAACACACCTATGATAGCTTGCCTATTGCAAAGCTGTCATGACTATTTTTAATTAAATTAATTTTAATTTATTTTTTTTCATCACCTTCTCTCTATTGATAACCAACCAAATTTAGTCCCAAATGTTAATTTTCTATATGGAGAATATGCCAAGGTAGGCTTGCTTACTTATTTCCGGTCATAGCTACCTGGCAAGCAGGTATGAACAGGTAAATCAATATAGGTAACTACACCGAGCTGATAACCAATCGATATTGGTATCAAAATAAAGATTATTTAATAACAAATATAATGGTATAGGCTTACCTACGAAAAATCGGTCATAGAATATTATCGCCGTGCGTTAAAGTTTTAAAATCGGAGCAATTAAATATGTGCGAGAGAGAGAGAGTAGAGCGCCGAAGAGTCTGTGCGATAGAAGAGGACACAACATAGCAGCTGTGCGAGACGTGTCCGTTGAATGTACCCGAATTGCGCATGCTCTTTTACATGCGATTAAGGGAGACAACGTTTATTTACTGTCAGAAAATGAATTTGAAGTCGCGAATAAATAACTTTATTTCGAATATAATCATCACACTAATATAAAATAAATTTATTGATAGGTATATAATAATCATTAATGCAGAAATTAACAGACATCAGAAAATAAAAAAAATTTTAATAAAAAAATTATTGTGAGAAAATTTTTTTATAGAAATTTTGTGACATTTCGAAATTTCAAGAAGATACAAGCATAATTTTTTTTTAAACATGTTTAGGTTATAATTTATTTTTCATATTAATCCAAAATATTTTTAAAGTCTACTAATTTCAGAATAATTAATTAAATAAATACATAAAAAACTATGCATACAGAATTATTTAATGTGAATATTAAGTTCGAAAATGTAAGTAGAGTAAAAGGAAAATAATTAATTAACACAGAAAAATTATATTTCATACATTATGATATAAAAAACGTTTATTACAAAACTAAATAGAATACATAGGAAAATCACATTATAAAATTCTTAATCATACTCATTATCTGAATCACCTGATTCTACTTCGTGATTATCAGACTCTAATAATTCTTCTTCACTTGAATTTGGTTAAATTCAGTAAAAGAATTAAATTTTGGACATTAATAATATGATTTATCGATATAAGAAAAGAAATTGTTATGTAATTAAAATTTTCATTCACATTTAGTTTATTAATTAATAATCATAGCTTTTACGAAAATTAAAACTACAGATAAATACTTTTCAATTTTTAATTTGAAATTATCAACGTAATTACGATGGAAAGAAAATTATAATTACAAATTAAAATATTTAAAACTTGAGAAATCCATTATTTGTTCTTCATATAAAATGTTTGACGAAAAAAATTTAATTATTAAAAAACAAATATTTTTACTTACTTCATGATTTGTGACAAAATTATCAAATTCTTCTTTGCATTTATTACTTAAAGCGGTAACTTTATTATAACACTTGGAGTGATAACCAACAAAATCAACGATTCTTTGGTTAGCTCAATATCTCCATACTTAAAGTTCCGTTTTTTTACGAAAAGCCAATTTTAGTGAGACACTTCGAAAGACTGATCGTCAAAATCAATAACTGATTTTTTTGAATCACACAAAAAACACTTTTTACTCATGTTTTTTACAGCACAATTAACAATAACATGGAACACGTGTTGTCTCACGATGATTTTCGACAGTAAATAAACGTTGTCTCCCTTAATCGCATGTAAAAGAGCATGCGCACTCGGGTACATTCAACGGACTCGTCTCGCACAGCTGCTATGTTGTATCCTCTTCTATCGCACAGACTTCGGGCGCTCTACTCTCTCTCTCTCTCTCTCCCTCTCTCTCTCTCTCGCACATATTTAATTGCTCCGATTTTAAAACTTTAACGCACGGCAATAATATTCTATGACCGATTTTTCGCAGGCAAGCCTATACCATTATATTTGTTATTAAATAATCTTTATTTTGATACCAATTTCGATTGGTTATCAGCTCGGTGTAGTAAAGAGAGAAGGTGATGAAAAAAGTAATTAAAATTAATTTAATTAAAAATAGTCTTGACAGCTTTGCAATAGGCAAGCTATCATAGGTGTGTTCATTAATTAATAAAATTTAAAAAAAAATAGGGTGTAAGTCGATCTCTCACCGGCTCTTAGACTACTAGTGCCGCACCGTACCCATGGTAAGAATTCTTCCTCCAGGTGTCAAGGGCCCACGTCAGCCAGGCGGTTAGCCTGCTCGCCCCCACCAAGACGAACCGGGTTCAATTCCCCGGCCGGGTCACTCCCCGGATTTTCGCACGTGGGAATCGTGACGGGTTTTCTCGGGGATCTCTCGTCCCCCCCACCCTTTCATTCCGACGCTGCTCCATACACCCCTCAATCATCCTCATAGGCTGTCAAGACCTCGCTGTTGAGAGCCACACAAATCTCTTCACTCCCTCTAGGGGTCAACCCTTTGGATTACGGATTCAGGTGCTGCAAACTAAAAAGTTTTATGATGCGTTCTGTACTTAAGTCGACAAAACTTGTTTCGTTGTCACAGCCAATGAACTATATGTTCGGCTACAGCTATGTGAACCAATTATGCATAGACCAATAAGATGGTTTGCGAATGATTTACCCACAGGTAAGATTATTGGTCATTGAGCTTCGTAGTGAGCAGTACAGATAAAAATTACCTACACGTGCGTAATGTACACAACCGTGTACAGATGGGTCTGGATGCGTTAAGGGCGCTGGTTACCTAACCATTCATTACGTTATATTTGAACCCAATGCTATTCAACTTGTAGACAATATTTCTAAGTAATCATTCCTGGTAAAAAAATTAGGTCGCATAATTTTTTAATTATGGCGTGTTAAATTGGCAATTTAAGTGTTTTTGGGATAAACAAATTAAAATAACCAAGCAATTAACAATTTAACAAGGGTGACTGAAAGTTAATGTCTTAAATTAATTTTAAGGTACCTGTAGTAAAATATATTTTACAAAGTATAGACTGCTCCAATAAAAAAAATATGCAATGATTGCATTATTTTGAGCCATTTTTATTTAATTACTAAACATTTAACAGAGTGACTTTAAACATTTTTTGAAGTAGCTCTTGGTATCTGAGTTCAAAGTAGATTATTTCATTTCAGTGAGTAATACACTTCTTGGTACTTGTATGTTCCCAAAACATTAAAATTGTGATTTTGACATGCCATTACGCAAAAAAAAAGTAGTGTAAATTTTTCTATGCCAGAAAATAATAACTATATGAAATGTCTACAAATTTAAATATATATCGCACAAATATAAATGTAATTTCAGTGACTAGCAACCTTATGGGGTTTAAAAGCTGTTCACTGTAAAGTGAGCACACTTGAAATTATTTTCGAAAACAACCACTGTCCACATATATATACCGGATGCATCTAAATAAGAATGCCAAACCTTGGCTACAAGTTATTTACGAAAAAAAGAGGCGAAAACATATATAGGCCGTTCACGGTAAAATGATCACTTCTGAAATACCTGCTTAAGATCCACTTGTATGCACGGTTTGTATTCTTCCGCCTTAGGTAAAGTTGACATTGCCATGGGCCTCATCACTTTATTCATGAGTCGGTCAAGCGAAACTGAGAAATTATTAGAAAAGTAATTATATTTTTAAATATGCTTATTTTTATATTTCGATCCATTAAAAAAACAGACAGCGATGAAATAGTTTAAGTTATCATAAATGGTTACCTAGCACTTCTTATTCGACGTTGAGACATGCACTTCTTTCTCTCCGTCGTTACCAACTTGACTGGGCGCATGGTACTTAGTGCGTCCTTTAAAATATATGCAAGTAGGAGCAGTGACATTTTTCTCAGGTTGGTTTCAAAAGTGCTCTCTTTATAGTGAACAGCCTTTACACGCCAGAATATAGGCTTCCAGTTAAATAGGCATTGAGATAATAGGCCTAAAAATAGTTCAAAGAATTGAATTTGTTTTACGTATGCAATTTTTAAATTTATCACCGCTGAAGTCAGTGTTTATTGTTTTATACTCACTAAAGTAAGAATTGTCACGTTTCCCTTCGTTTACATTAAAAAAAATAAAATTGTACGGTGTATCACTTTGATGATGCATTATCAGGCCCGTGGAAACGTTTCCCCTAGATACAGTAGAAGGATACAAAAAAGAAGAAAAGTATATTCAATCCTCTTTCGGAAGTGTTCAATTAATCGTGGACAGCCTGTAGCTACACAACAGAAAAACTTAGTATAGTTCATTCATGGTTACCTCCAACATTTTAAAAACCCCGCTAATGTTCTAATCTCCGGCTGTTCCTCTGCCTTATGCAAACAAAGCTTAACCAAATTTAGAAAATCACATCAAAGGGACAACGCAGGCATTCGGCGCACCCAGTTTAATAACGTTACGCACTCGCTGATTCGCCCGCCTCGCTCGAGCGAGCGAATAGAAGGACAGAGAGTCGTTGTATGACAACGACGGCGGAGGCAAGTCAATGACGGGTGTCGAATTACAGACGTGCACCTCTGGTCCTGGTTTCTGGATTACTGACCTCGTTCTCTCAGCGCGACTAGGGGTGCGTTGAACCTTCCAGAAGGTACGGCCAACACTATCATATTTGCTACAGGCCTCCGGAATGAGACTGGAGTTGGAGTTGATTAGTGAATGAGTGGCTGAGTTCCGAGCGATAGAAGACGAGTAGCGGAGAAGCGATCACCGAAAGGGAAGTCTGCGACTGCGAGTATCAAGCAGTGAAGATCATGGCTAGCAGTTTGGACTAGTGTACTAGATGCCTGAGTAAAAGACATTATAAATAATGACAACAGATAAACCGAACACGTGTTAATAATGAGTGTTGGGACTCGTCAGTTTTATCCAAGTTTGGTGGCGGCCATGTTGCTGACGTCAAGGGCAGCGTGCTTGTTTCGCCATATTAGTACCTTGCTTACCCCGGTCGGAAATGGTTGCGTCCGGTCGTCAAAGACAGGAAAATAGGGTGTTCGTGATATTCCAAATTCTACATCGACCAAATGTGGACTACCACTGTTTCGTGCATTGGTGCTGTGAAATCCAATTAACGAGTTTGTGAGGAGACATATACACGCATAGCATGTGTAACGACCTGTGAATATCAAGTTAGTCAAAACAATGAATATGGATTAATTTGACTGTAACAAACAGACACGATTAAGAAGGACGTTAATTAGAGTTGAAATAGACATTAAATATTGCGCTCACTGTGAAATAAAAAGAGTAAAAGTGGAGAAAGGTAATTGTAAGGCTTAAAATAAAGCGGAGTGAATAAATCAGAAATCAAATTTAGTTACTGTTATTTATTTTTAATAATACCTCCATCCCGCACGAACTCAGATACGCCCCTCAGGCGTCATATGTAAAAATAATATTTTGCACGAGAACTATTTCTTACTAGGCGTCACCAACAGACCTAATTTTCTCTCTGTTTTATTCATATTAGTTATAATTGAAGTATTATGATTTATAGATGATACAAGAAAACTCCCAATTTAGCCACAAATAAGATACTTTTATGTAAACAATAGTATAAAACGTTTGAAATATGTGAAGGATTTAGAACAAACAAAAAGTCATGCAAAGGATAATTTTTCCAAGGTTTGATTTTAAAAATGCGAAAATACCGTTGATAGAATATAAAAAGTAAGAAGTAAACAAAAGGAAATTTTCCATTGCGTTGGCTCAAATCTAATGCAAAACAATGTAATTGCTACTCCTTACAGCAGTGGGAATATTTTGAAAGTCTTAAGTTTAGCCAATCACCGAAAAGGATAATTTTAAAGGACATATTTCAAAAGTTTTATAAAAAATTAATCACTACAATATTAATTTATTCTGGCCTGCTTCGAAAAAACCGCCGCCAAAAACAAAATTACCAATAAAAAACAACTGTTTCTATTTTGATCGAATTTTGGTCGACTTTAAAAAGTACCATAGGAAATGTGTCAGCTGAATATTAGAAACCTATTGCTTAGTGATTAATGCCTAAAACTTTCCTGTATAAACACCTTTACATATACGATACTCGCTATACCGGATGGTCTTGTGGTTACCGCATCCGCTAAGCCGTAACGTGAAAATCTCGGAAATTCATTTTGCAGTATAGGCTAGATTTCACAGTACTCTACAAATCACTGGGAAAAAAATTAACAGGAAAGTGACAGCAGAACAGTTCTGTAATATTATTGTACGGTAGAAACAACCAATGCTCTGTGGTTTACATCTCGTTTTCGTAGTGGGGACAATCCAATTATCATTAAAGTTGTTCTCGTTTTTTTTTAAAATGGGAAAATCTGTTCTCTGGCAGAGCCAGTGAGTACAACTGTAGAAACAATATCCATAATTGCAGATACATATCACAGACAGGAACACAACGTAGGCCCTGCAGTTCTGTTGGTCTCCCAAGACCTGGTTTTTAAGAGCCACCCAAATCTCTTCACTCTTCTTATTGGACAGTTCTGTTGGTATTACTATCTACGATAACAACATTTAGATGGTATCAACAACCAATCTGATTGCTGTCCCTATATCAATAGTCTCTATGGGTTATGGATACTGAAATTTTGTTCATACAGCCATATTGTTTTCTCAGAGCACTTGCTGGAGTTACGTTTGACCATTTGCTGCATCTCTTTGGCTGTCCATACGTGATTGGGTCACTCAAAATTCAACCTGTTTATATTGGCTCGCTGGCTACCAAGCCCTGCGAATTATATTACTGACCCTTTTCAAAGCCCGGTAATTGTACAGTTGTTCAAAAGCTAGCCTGATACTAAATGAATATGCTGAATCTCCGGGACACTACTGACGATGCTTGGAAACCATTAACCTCATGAGTAATTTTCTTTGCTCTGAGTGTTAATATAGTTCAGAGTACTCTACAGAGTACTCTTTAATCAGAGACCCTAGCTTCATAAGCTTTTCCAATCGTGATGTATAACAGAAAACCCTACTTTTTTTCTCTCGTTATCGCAGAATACCTACAATCTACATTGCAATGAACTGTTAGACACGTAGCAGCGTCGATACTTATTCGAAACTAGGGTTTTTGCCATTGGTCGATCGTAACCCGACTATATTTAGAAAAACTACTGTGTTTGTGCGAGTTTATTCGTTGTGTTTGTTTTACTTGTGTAAGTAGATAACTAGCCTGGGTCGTCTTCGGTATGTTGTCTGTTGGTCGTATATAGTTTTTTCGTATACATGTAGGCCTATAGTATATTAGTTTTCTGCATTTAGCTTGCTGTCCAGTTTTATTTGACTCGATTCCTTCATGGCATTTTCTGGATTTGTGCATGAATATATTCTTGGCTACAGCATACCTGGCTCGTATTCTGTCGTGTCTTGTAAAACTGTTGCGTATGAGTGCGTTTATTTGTTGTGTTGTTCCATTTTGTTCCTACCTATTTTGTCAGTGTTGTCCTAACTTTTTCAAGCAGGTTTCTAGCCTGTGTTGTTTTCTATGTATAATCAGTTGGTCATGTTTATATGCATATATTTTTCGTAATTAGTTGCTGTACTGTTTTTTGACTCTATTCCTTCTTGGAATTATACAGTGTTGTATACTTACAGTTATTTTCTCGTCCATAGGTTACTTGTCTTATTTAAGTTTTTTTTTTCATGCTCAGTGCCGTTTTTCTATGGCGGACATCTGCCTCGCAATAGCGGATGTCCAAATTTCCCCATCTGGTCCTCCTACGCCTGGTTGGAATATTTTGGACGTTGCCGGTCGAGTGTGAGTTTTCTCAACGTATTCATGAAAGCACCGCGCTTTGTCGTACTAGATATCAAAACCCTTCCTAATACCTTTATATAATGAAAATCCTCATTCATCGGTTACTATGGAACAGTCGTCTGGTGATTTATGTTTATCTCATGGTTCTCTTCCAACAGAACCAACAGATGAGGCGGTAAAGTACACGAAAGTTCAGAGATAGTCTGTTACATTGAATGAGGTTGTGACCTGAATCGCCAGTTCCTTCCTCGGATTTGATGGCAAGCGATCAGTTATTTAACTTCGTCTCAGCTCGCGGACTTCACGAGGCTTCAGTTGCCTGTGTAATTTTCCAGTTACTTCTGATTTCCGAAAATATAATCGAACTTTGTCGGCCTACCTGAAATTTCTTGTGTGTGGTCACTAGCCTCTGTTACGTCATTATTACGCACACAAGCTCTCTTTGTCCATGTTTGTCAGCTTATTACTGATTCCATGCCAGGGTACATTTTGTACGCTGGGAAATGTTCATCCAAACCTTGTATTGGTGTTTGCAATTAATTAAAAACTTATCACTGATAATTCATTTATTTAGGGGTTACCGTTGGAAAATGAGTTGAAATTCACAAGAAATCAGTGCGTCTAACCGTGTAAATTGTAATTCAATCAACTCAATTCAATGCAGAATTCGAAGGTATTTTTGTCAAACCAGTGAAATAAATATTCTTACAGATTATACTTCAAGTTTTATTGCTTCTGAGCATTTTTCAGGGGCCCAATTCTAGAATTTGAAGATTGCTGCTAGAATTCGAAGATTGCTGCATATTAGCATGTGACTAACATTCACATCAGACAAGACAATTAACTTAAAGCAAACGAATTTTTAGTCCGCGATCAGCAAGAAACCTTGTGAAACGAGGTGACCATAGAGTGGGGTTTGTTATCTTGAAAATGTTCGACATCTTTAATGACGCTTGGCACAAAACATTTCAGAGGTGATGGCAAAGCAGAGGAGGAATATCATAAAGCCTGTCATACGTGTGGGAAATCCTAGGGGGTCTAATACAAAGCTTGTCTGCCATACGTGTGGTCAAAGCCCACGAGGTCTACTACAAAGCCTGTCTGTCAAACGTATGCTCAAAGCTCGGGAGGTCAAATACAAAGCCTGTCTGTCAAACGTGTGCTCAAAGCTCAGGAGGTCTAATACAAAGCCTGTCACAGATGACACAACATATGACGCCTATACAAATGACATCACAGCCAAGGATGCCTAGTACGGAGTCTGTCACAGGCGATATCTGCCAAGAAGGACTGCCAGGATGTCTCTCATAGGTGTTGTCACGACTACGATGTTTAAAAATAATACAGCCTGTCACAGGTGCTGTCACAGCCATTTTGGAGTAAGAACAGTCACAGGAATTGACACAGCAATGAAAAAGCCACAACATTTTGTAATAGAGCCTGTTACAGGCATTGTCACAAACACAGAGTTTCGGAATATAGCCTGTTACAGGCGTCAACATAACCACGAGGTTTTCTAAATACGTCGTGTTTCGCAATTGTTTATACTTCGTTAACATACAGATATCATTTGTTCAATTTTTAACTTTACTCACATTTATTATAAATATACATTTCAATTTTTCTAATATGATAAAACAAGAGATAATAGTCAAGGTAAACCTAGTAAATAGTTCTCTGTAAATATTATTAAATAAGTGCGCAAAAATGCGATGCGTCATCTCTTTGGTGTAATTATTTACAGGCTGTTCACGGTAAAGTGAGAACTTTTCCGGCCCTAGTAACTTTTTACTCTCAGTCATATTTTATTCTTTTACCACCTTTTAAAATTAATATTACCATGTAAGCAATAAACACAGTGTGCTTATTCCGCCGCACTTGGAATTTAACGTCTAAGTATATAATAAAATATATTTATTGACTATTATTCCAAATGACAGGATCTTAAAAAGTGCTCACTTTACCACGAATAGCCTGTAGAGATAGTTACGCTTTGTTCGCGTTATGGGAAGGACAGCCTGAAATTATAACTTTTGGCAGGACGTTTAAGAGTTGGATGGACAACCGTGGGAACTCCGCGTCCATGGTCAAGAAGCGAGGGAGCGATACGGGCGAGACTAACATGCACGCCTAGTGCCTCATCGCTCCTACGCGCAAGGCGTGCAGTGTTTCCGTCGTGACGATGTACTGTGTAAATTAGATCTGTATCATTGGGGTTGCATTACACGCAATGAAAGACCCGTATCTTTGTACTTTTCTCTTGCCGCTTAAGGAAACTGCATAGCCAAGCTTTAAAAATGCGATATTTGACCATTCTCACGAATTTTTTCTCTAAGAATACACTTAATATGACAAAAGTAAACAAATATGGGCAAATATAATTTTTCTTTAAAATCTTTTATGACAAAAAGTCTTATCTGCAGAACATTTATTTACCGAGATACGCGTATTCGCGCAAACAACTATTTCACAAAAAAATGCGGGAGTCCATCCCACTCTTAAGAAAATTTGTAAATATCGATGAACGGATTTTCGGAGTTGTATTCTGGCGCTCCCTTCCCCCTGGACAACGGTGTGAGCGCTGAACCCAGATGGGCGTGCACACTGTTAACAAAAATTTCCTTCATTTTACGGAAAAGTGCTGGTGAAACTCTCCTAAAATTACGGACACGTGGATGTTCAAAAACGAACATTCCGTAAAATTCATGGAACCTCTCCGTTAATTCCCTAGTCAGTTTTCTGTACTTATAGTTTAAATAATTTTTTGTATATATTTAAAAAGTTAAAAATTTTTTATATCTAAGCATAATTTAAACCCGAGTCAAAAAGATACAAGTTCACGACCCTAACCACTTACCTACAATGCTTACGCCGTAAACCTGGTATAATTTTAAATTTCTATATTACTCACTTAAGCAACTTTTTTTTAGTTTCTGTTAAAGTTTGTGTATTTTAAGTGTTGCTAAATGATACATAGGCCTGTTGCTACTTTTTAGTGTTTGAAATAACAGGTCTTAGTGACATGGATAACCTTAACAGCCGCAGAAGCGATAATTTTCTGGTTACAGTGGCAAAGAAAGTTTCGTGTGGACTCGGCATTGTTCGTGGCCGAAACCCGAAGTTATGGGAAATGCTGAGATTTTCCCTATTTTGTATTTGCGCACTTTACGCCGTTTTTCGTCATTACGGATTTGCGTTTCCGTATACTTACTGTGCATTTTCGTAAAAATTTCCGCGAATATACGGACAATTTTAACAGTGCAGTGTCTCGCACTTCAGTTGGGCGGCGAGGCATCAGACACCGGCGTCATGTGCGTGTGTGTATGTGTGAGTGTGTCTGTGTTTACAGCGAGCCACGTTGCACGTTTATTGCCCCAACTCGCCAGGCCCCGAGTCCGCCTCCGCTCTGCAGCTTACCTCACGGCCAGAAACGGGGGCTCCTCGAGAGAAGGCAAAATAAATACCGCCGCACGCAGCAGGGTCCGCCATTCCGATTTCGACAAACAGTTTAAACATGGCGTTCTCCGGTGAGCCTGGGAGTCAGCGTTAGTATAGTCTATTCGCGGTTTCTTCACACTTAAAAAAAAAAAACTCTCAAAAATTATTTTATGTACGACTAGAGACATGCAAAATTCGCGTTATTATTTGGCACCAGGCTGAATTTCGCAGTATTCTATACACCGAAGCCGCCGTCGTATTCCATTGGCTGCTCCATAGATGTGAAGCCACGCCCTTTCCGACAGAGCTACACGTAATTGGGGCACATGAATGTGAAGTGTTTCTTTATTGGCGCAGACTTACACAGGGCGTACCAGATAAAGTATGTTTCAATGACAAACGTGTTGCAAATGTACACGTGTTTAAAGTTCAACGTGTGCCCAAATAATAACGCGAATTGTGCACGTTTCTATGTATGGCGTGTTTGGTCGTTCTCCAGTTTAAGCTGTTTACGGTAAAATGAGCACTTTTAAAAGCCTTGCTTAAGATCTACTTATATGCACGTTGAGTACTATCCCGCTTTATGTAAAATTCACAATGCCATGGGCCTCGTCACTTTATTCATGCGTCGGTGAAGTGAAACTATGGATTTATTAGAATAGCAAGTATTTCGCAAACCTGAAATTTCTTACACTTAGACGCATTAAAAAATACAGAACGTGAAAGTAATAATTTAACTTATTACGAATGTTTACCTATAACACTTTTAGTTCGACGTTAAGCCATAGGACTACTTTCCCTCCATCGTTACCAACTTTATTGGGCGCATAGCACACAGTGCTCCCGTTAAAATATATGCAGGTAGGAGCAGAGTTTTTTTCTAAGGTTGCTAAAGTGCTCACTTAATCGTGAACAGCCTTTAATGATGTGATTACAAGCGTTTTAAACTTGTGTTAACATAAAAATACTTAATTTTTTTTTTTAATCTCGTTTTTCTCGTATTTTGTCCATAGTTATAATGAATAAATACAGGGAGAAATAGATGAGCTGGTTATTCCTTGTAAGAAATAGTTATTATGCGAAATATCGTTACACTGATTGCGCGCGAATACGGTGCGCTGTCACTTTGGTGTAGTTTTCTGTACTTAGTTAAATTTTGTTTGCACGAGGTGAAGGAATTACCTGAAAGTGGAACTTTAGCAGGACTTTAGAAAAGTTGCAAAACACCGCGAATGGACTACAGTTAGGGATGGTAAATTTTCGCTAAATCATTTCGGGACAAGATAGACGTGTATATTATATATATATATTATATATATACAATATATATATATATATATATATATATATATATATATATTGTAGTCACCTCCGCAATTGGATCACAGTTTTATTAGACCCGCCCTGCAAGCCTCTGAGCCAATAGCAGACTTGCAAGGAAACACCTTGCCGATCCCATAACTGCCAGTCGTGGGACAGCAGCCAATGAACACACAGCTGAGGCTCCAGTATGCAGAGGACTGAGGAGTCTGGCGTACGGGTCATTGAACTCGCGAAATTATCCTATGCCTAACTATAGGCTGCATTGAATCAACAATTCGCTGCGTCCTGCAGTCAACCGTCTATTGTTTACGTCAATTTTTGAAAACTATTCTCAGCAATCCGTCGCCCGTCAAGCCCTTTACACGGATACTTTTCAGTGTGACAACTTACCATCAAGATATTTCTTTACTTGAGGATAATTTTTTGATTGGAAATGCACTTTCAAGAGAAAAACTTGTCGGGAAAACTTTTTTTTTGCGTGATAAGAATACATACTGATTTTTTTTTTTTTTAATTTTAAATGCCTGATTTTACCACCAAAGATAAATAAACTCAGATACGCCGACTTAATACTTTTTATTTTTCGAAGTGCGTATTCACGTCCAATAAATGTCGTCAAAAGGCGGCAACTCAACCGACCGTACGTCGAAAGTTAAAGTTAGGTAAATATTTGATAGATGGACGGATAGAAAAAAATGTTGGCCTACGATTGGTTGAATACCACGTGACCGCCGGACGGACGGCGAATGACGTATACGACAGACTCTTGTAAAGTCCAGCCGTATTTTAGTATCACTCCAGTTGGTGTGCGTCTGTGTGGGGAGTTTTTTTTTTGGGGGGGGGGGAAGGGGAAGGAATTATCTTTGTCCATATTTTTTTCTATAGCGAACTCAAAATTATTGCAGCTATCACAAAACTGTTTGGTGATCACGTAAGAGCTCGTATTTTTTTTTTATCTCTAGCAGTTTAACTATCTCGAATAATACATTTTTGTTCTTACTATATAGTACAGTCTTTATTCAGAAGAGTGAATTTTCACAAAATATTTTCCTAATGTCTCATTGCTTTATGGACTATATACCGGAATGCTATTTTTCATTTATTTTTCCTTCATTTGTTTAATTATTTTGGCTGACCTATAAATAACAAAAGTTTTCTAATAATCCTGTGCAAATCAGTATCCAAGGGAATTAATTTTACGTAGTGTAACAATATTCTGACAATTTTTTTCAGAATGTTAGGTCTATGTTATGAATATTTTTGGTTATTGTAATTCTTACGTTCAAAAGCAATAACAGATTTTATAAGAAAAATATTACTTAAATATTTGATTTCAGTAAAGTAACAGAAGGTAATTTTTAAGCGATTAACTCGACAGCGTAAAATTACTTACCCCCATTTCGCATCAAGAAGCAAACGGTACCGCCAAAAAATCATAGGTGTCAGGAATATTCTGTCTACATGTAATTAATAACTAGGTTCTTTCAAAATTTGTGTTATAATGTTGCTGTATAGTAAACTCCATACGCTCGATTTACTTCTGTTGCTGGCCGACAACTTGTGTGCCACGTACTATAGGGAGGCTTTTGGCCAATAGTAAAAACTCACCGGTTGAGCAGCCAATCTCCACTAAAGTGACCACGGAGATAAATAATGCCCTACAGTCGTTAGTCGCCAACGAAATCTCGGAATAGCGCCCAGTTAGGCATACGGTAATGCAGTCTAACATGTCAACAAATAACTCGAATTTTTCAGGTGTCTAGTAGTAACGCAAGCCTTGTAATGTTGTGGACAAGCGCTGCTATTTTTGCAGCACATAGGAAATTGCCTCTAATGTGCATAATTCCATGTATATACGAGTGCATGCTATTGTTTCTGTAGGCTCATATGCCTTTAACCCGCTTCCTTGTCATAAACGGAACTCGGCCACTCGAGTGTTAAATCTTTACAATCTGCCTAAATCGTTTAGAGCTAGGCGAATTATTGCTGGCTCAACCATAGACTAAAGGTGAGGTAAAACGATTTTTGTATTCTGCACACGTACCAAACATTGACCTACTCTTCTATCCCCACACCAATTAAATTGTCAAATCACATGATCAACAGTGACGAACGTGTTCGTTTACATCTTAATTTCCAAAAGGAAAAGCCTATTAATAAGAATAAAATACTTTTACCAATTTGGATTTAATGTAATTACATTAAAAAACTGGACAGAGGATTAGACATCTCAAAGCACTTGAGTAGTGGTAGCATGTACGTTCTGGGCCGTATTTTTTGACCTTGATCTTGACCTTTGACCAATCATGCAATTATGAAAGGGGTAAATCGCTCCATCCCTATGTCATTCTACTAGTGGTCCAGGACCGGCACACTCCCGCTACTGTGTGATGTGGGGTGGGGTGTTGTTGGCCCCAGGCATACGGAGTAGATAGTCGGAGGAGCAGAGGCCCTGTAGCCTCGCCGCCTCGGCACACTCTCTCGCTCTACCCCTTTCACAAGTGCATGAATGGTCAAAGGTCAAGGTAAAAAAAAGACGGTCCAGAACGTACAGGTTACCACTACCCACTTGTTTACATGGACAGTGTCCTAACCTGAAATCCTATCAACTCGTTTATGACAATTGTATTGGCTGAAAAACAGCGCCCAATGTTGGGGTACGGAAACTGGTTTAGCGTAGATAGGGGCAGCGGTGGCACAGTGGTTAGGGCGCTCGCCTCCCAACACGGCGATCCAGGTAACCCATATTCACTCCATGGGATCAACCACGTAAATGAAAGGAACGCGCGTGTTTTTACCGATACCTAAGTAATGCGTATTTCCCCCCCCCTTTTTTTCTCTGTCTTTTTTTTTTTTTGGCTTTTTTTTGACGGCTTTCAAATTATTAGAAAGTCGTGCCTGAATTATAGAGGATTAAATCCCGTAACTGGAATAATGAGAAAGCGAAATGGATTTAACCTAAATAATTATATGGAATATATTTTCGAGCTCTAATCTGAAAGATTTTCATTTTACAGGTGATAGCATCTGAATAATTTATATTTTTGATGAGGGGAGAAGAAGACGTTTTCCTTTTATTAGTTATTTTCACCTTTTTACTTTAGTGTTTATTTATTTTTTTAGCAGGGGCATGAAAAATATACTAATTAAATATATTCTTGCGTCTTCTAATTGACGAATCAGTTAGAGTCGATCAGTTACTTGAGCAGTCAGCGTTATCGCATATAAGCAAGCGATAAACTGAGTCCCTGAAATAACACCCATTCTTTCACTTTTTACTCAGAGTACGTTTTAACAGCAGTGATTCAGTGTTAAGTCCCTAGGAAAGTTTCCCTGTGAATGATAGTATGAGTAAGTGTGTCACGATTACATTGTAACAAAAGAGAGAGAGACATGTAGGGTTCCTGTACTTTCAAAGTCTTCACAACAATGTTTTCACTTATATCACGTTTCACACCCTGGGAAATGTTATTTATCAAAATATCTTCTTCTTTACAACATTTATACCGCAGCTACTTCGATTTTTGTTAGCTGTAACTCGTAACAGGTGAAAAATCTATTATTTATCCGTTATTTCTATTATATCCTTGTGGGCATAGAAGGAATAAGGCCATTTAACTAAAATCAGTCATGACACACAACAAAAATTTACCGAACTGAAGGTTTTGCTGCCAATTCAGAATCAATTTTGCTAATGCTAGAAGTTACACTTTTCTTTAACTTGGAAAGAAAAATACATATAAATACTAAACACTTAAAAAAGACAGTCAAAAGAGCTTAATAATACAACACCAAACACGGAACATCAAAACTGCAATATCATAACATACATGCACTGGCTATCAAATATTCCGTACTTCTTTACAAATTTATGGATTTATAAGTAGTTGTAAATATCTTACAAGCTTATTAATAGAGCATGCAACTAATAAGCAAGATTACATACACTCATGCAACATATGCTGGAGGTTACAAAATAAAAACATATTTAAAGGAAAAATTCACATGCACCTACTAAGTGTGGCTAGAAAACATGCACTGAAGTTTTTTGAATTGTTGTCGCAACTGACAAATATTGCTCGCGAACATTTAAGAATAATCTTCTTTGTATTCATTAAAAGTCTTGGACAGATTTATCCCAGCATTTCAAAGAAATTCCGATTTATATTCCGAAAATAATTCCACCTTTAATAATTTCGATTTTTTTCAGTAATGAACTCTTTAGTTCGAAGAAAATAGTTACATTTCACTTAGATGAATTTTTAGGCACGTCCTATGTTGATAAAATTAGTAAAAGTACAGCCGCACACAATGATATCTGGAAGAGAGCTTATTATTGTTTAAGGAAAATTACAAGATAAAATTTCAAGATAATTCTAAATTAATATATATGTGTGTGTGTTAATATATGTATATATGTTTATTATATACACATACGTATATAATATACGTTTATCGCTAGTCTACCGTTGCTATGATATTAACAGTGCTGCTAGAAAGTTGGGATAGACAAATGATATATTCACATTAAAAATAATTTCATCAATAATTATACAGTTTTAATGATCAAATGTGATATGGAACCATATAGGAACTTAAGATTAAACCTCTGATATAGTTAAAAAATTTCCCACGTGAACAACTGGTTTTGATATTCAATTATAAAATTAGATTGGCGAATTTTAGGAGTAATGTTTTCAAATAACAAGATCATGTTTCTTTACTTAATTTATCCCACACTATAGTAATGGCGTAATTAATTCTCCAATAAGTGTATTTGTTAGCTCGAAACACTAATACTAATTATGCAAGAATGGCATATATAAGTATGCTGCTCCTGGTAAAAATCAAGTGTTAAATATTCATGGTATTCCATTTGGACGTTTCAAATTCAATCCACAGTTCTGCTGTTATTATTTATTTTATGCTGAGAAAGCATTACGTCTTGAGTAATAAAAACTAATTAATTAATTAAATCACGGGAAAACCATTTGCTGTAGTTTCAACACGACTTACAAAACTGTATATTGTAAAAATAATAATACAGCTAAACTTCGTAGCAAAAGCAAAACCTATTATATTTATTGCACAAAAGACTGAAGCAAAACTTCATTAAAAAAAAAAAAATATCCCACATTTTTTACGCAGTTTTTAGATACAAAATATTTTAAACTTTTATATATTGCCTTAGCAAAATAAAACTTTGTAAGTTCGGTGATCGAGTTATTATTTAAATAAAAAGTAGAATAGTTTTTATGTTGATGTTAATTTGAACACAAATCAATTCAGTATGCTCTAATTGCTTACAATTTTAATGTTGTTACATCAAACTATTAGAGTCCCAAAATATACGTAGAATGAATAATTGAAATTCCCTTTAGTCCACAAACTGCGGTGGTAAAAATAATTAATTTTGGCAATCTTTCTTTTTTTTTTTTAGCTTAATCACGCAGTACAACATTGTAAAATGGAATTGAAATTTTTGACAACACGATACAAAATTTCCCTACATTTCACTCTTGAACAGCCGTTAGGTAGGTATACAGAATTTTAATCTATTCGTTAGGTTATAAATTTATTTTCAAAATATGTTAAGAGACCCCAAGAAAAACTCTTACCATATTAAAGATCTAAAGAAGTATATATTTTAAAAATAAACTTACTCATTTCAGTCGCATGAAAACAAAGCAGTGGTGTAACAACTGTTTGAGGGGATGGGAGATGGCGGTGGATGTTATACTTTGCTCCTCCCTAACTGATTTTTGTTCGCCGAGATGCGCAGATGTACTGTATACGTCGTATGCATATTTTATCTCTCTTTTATACAGCATGTAAGTAAAGCTTTTATATTGCCAAAATTACATTTATACGAGAAACAAATATGTTTTTAATGGGACACCTATTGGCATCCTCCCCCCTCCCGGCCATCTTAGTCAAAACGTTGTTTCGCCACTGCAAAAAGGCAAAACCAAGGAGAATGCTAGATTCAAATTTTCGCTATTAGACTAATTTATATTTAGCCCATTCGCCTTTCAGCACCTCTTCTCAGTTTTAGGTACCGACACAACATATGTCAAAGAAAGTTTCTCCTCGGCGCACATGCTAGGAAAAGCTTGGAAGGTAAATCTAGCGGGGTATGCATACAGTTTGCGCGCAGAAGCGAAGCACATAGGCGCGGCAGCTTTAGTCTGGACTCACAACCATCCGTCGCGCTCGTCAGTCGTCCGTCCGTCAGTCGTCACCCGTCTGTGTTTCCGTCCGTCGGTTGAAAACGATTCACAGCAATCCGTCGTCCGTCAATGCTTCTGTACGGAAAATTTTCAGTGTGGCAACTTAACATCATGAGTTTTCTTTAGTTCGAGGGATAGTTTGGTTGTAAATACATAAAGGAAATTCATTTTGGGGAATAATTTTTTGCGTGATAAGAATTTATACCGAATTATTGTATACATTTTAAATTCCTGAATTTACCTCTACAGGTAAATAAACAAATATCCACCGTCTCGGATTTAGCTTCAAATTGCGTATTCGCGTCTACAGAATGTCGTAAGAAGGCGGTGGCCTCATCCATTGAAATAGGGGGTAGTATCCACTCCAGCTTCGAATTTTCTTACAAATCATCGTAATGAAAATTTATGACCAGAAATAAAAAATCAAAGACATGGGCGACTACTTGACCAATTTTTTTTAATTGCAAGGTTTTAAAAATACGTGTATTTTCCCACGTGGGACTGAAATGATTAAATAATAAGATAATGTTTGATTACAGTTGCAGATGTAACACTAATCATGCAAGATAAATAAGTGGGATTTAGAAATCACTGTTAAAATGTTCCCCATGTCATGACTAGCTTGATTTTTTAATATTGGCTCTGAAAATTAAGTTAATGTGGAAAATAAGTAAATCCAAGATAGCAAGGATACTTTCCCCTTTAAGTTTTGAGAAATATTTGACGGATTGGGAAAAAAAAATTGCCCTGCTGTTGGTTGAAGATCGCGTGACCTCCGGACGAACGGGCGACGGATGGTTGTAGGCCCAGTTTTACAGAGACGAAGAGGAAGTTAAAGAAGAAGAAAAGATGCGGTGGAATTGGGAGGGGGGGGGGGGTAAAGAAGGCGAGCCAGTTCATATCCTCACCTTGAACACTTGCCAGTGTGACCGGCGGAGGGGGGAAAACGCAAGAAAGCCTAGAAAAAGACACAAACAATACAGCCCTGGTCCTTCTCTCCGCAGCGCGCACATCATCACAAGCCCAGCACACACACACACACACACACACACACACACACACACACGGTCTGGTGGTGCGGGCTAAGCCGTTTCACGTCGCACAGATCACAGCTGTCAACGTGTGTCTTTATTAAACGAATTCACCAGCCGAACAGCTGACTGACATTGTCAGTACAAGTAACACATGATTTCAAGTAGAAATAAAGTGGCAACTAACGGAACACCGCACCAGAGTGTGCAACATCCAGAGTTGATTACAATGTAGTACACACACGAGAAAAATTGTCAGAAAAACTACGATTTGCGTTGGATATGACAAAAGAATTGACATATTTTGTAATAATTTACTGTAAATTTTTTATTGCAAATAATTTAATTGGATTGTTTTTAATAAAAAGTTATACTGATTTCAGTTCTGGATGTTTCAGAAAGCATATTTCACACAAAATCACCAAGAAAGTTCATTATAATAATTATCCTGGTTGTACGTAATGAAAAACCAGTTATAATGTTTAGAAACATTTTTACTATTGATATTAGGCGCATCAGTTTCAGCCACGAAAATAGCATTTTTTAGAACTGAAATGAACGTACATTAAACCAATCATTAAAAATATTGGTAAACATTGGTTTTTATTAATTTTTTTGTTACATACAACCAAAGTACTATGGTCTTGCTTGACGAAGGTTGTCTTGCAAAATATGCTTTCCGAAACATCTACAATTGGAAATACGCTTCAATTTTGGTTACAAATATTTATTGCCGATAATTTAAAATATTTAAATAGTTAAATTCTAATAAAATATCTTACAATGTTACGAAGTACATGTCGTCTTCTTCCATACGCAGTAAAAATCGTACTTTCCTGATAATTTATGTAGTATATGTATTAAGTTACAATTTAGTGAATTCTGCATGTTGTTCAGTCGAATGCAATACTCCGTTTCGAGCCAGTCTCCTTCTACAGTAAGAAAACTTGCAATCTCCAAGAAAAGATAGAACTAAGTCACTTAAACGAAACCAGAAAATTATTTTAGCATCTAATTAAGCTACTTAAATAACTAACAGTCAATGTAGGCCTGAAAAAAAAAATACTAGAAATAGTGTACCGAATTCATATTGCCTCGTTTTCTATACAAGCCAACAAATACAAGGCAGTATCTTAAATACATATCATGTAAAAAATTATTTAATTAAGAAGAAGAAATCTTTGCACATTAGGACATTTTGCGTGAAGGCACAATAAGCGCATGTGAGATACAAAGCCATCCCTAGCGGAAAGCAGCTATCAGTAGACTAAAGGCTATTCACGATAAAGTGAGCATTTAAGAAATCAACCTTAGAAAAAAGTCACTGCTCCTACCTGCATTTATTTTAACGGGCGCACTGTCTGCTATGCGCCCAGTAAAGTTGGTAACGATGGAGGGAAAGTAGTCCCATGGCCTAACGTCGAATTAAAAGTGTTAGGTAAACATTTACAATAAGTTAAATTATTTCTTTCGCTCTCTGTATTTTTTTAATGCGTCTAAGTGTAAGAATTAGCAGGTTTGTGAAATACTTACTTTTCTAACAAATTCATAGTTTCAGTTGACCGACGCATGAATAAAGTCATAAGGCTCATGGCACTGCTAATTTTACATAAAGCGGAATAATATACAACGTGCATACAGGTTGTTCTTAAGCAGGGCTTTTAAAAGTGCTCACTTTACCGTGAACAGCCTATAATCATGCTCCCACCAACGCAAAATTTTCCAGCATCAACATAAACCTCGTGTTTACACATACTTACTTTTTTTCATAGCAAACAGTCGTTAGAGTTTCTCAAGGGGCGTCTCCGGCCGCCATATTTAATTCTTCATTTTTCTAGCTTGTACAAGTTTTTTAAAAAGAAAATTCATAAATTACTCTCTATGCAACTATAGTCTGTTCGTGGTTTCTTCACACTTTCTGAATCAAAACTTTGACAAGTCAATCCATGTATAACATGTCTGGTTGTCTCTTAACTATGTTATCTATCACAAGCGTTTTATACTAGTGTTAACATAAAAGCATATAAAAGTGTCTTATTTTGGTTAAAAATAATTTTTTTTTATATTGACTGTACATTATAATATTTCGATTATAATTAATAGAAAGAAAATCAGTGAGAAGATAGGTGTGATGGTAATGACTAGTAAGAAATAGTTCTCGTGAAAAATATTACTACTCTGAGTACGCGCGAATGAAGTGCGTTGTTCCTTTGGTGTAATTATCTAGACTCGGTTAAGCTTTGTTTACCTATGTGAGGCGGATGAATATCCTGGAAGTAGAACTTCAGCAGAGCTTCGAAAATGTTGGAAGTAATCATGAATGGACTATAGTTATTGACCTTAGACAGCAATACAGATACAGCAAGGGAACTACGAACTCATAACTACGTCACAAATTTAATTCTTCCAAAATTTGGCAAACTCAATATTGTGGCATAAATGCTAGTCGGTAGTTCAGTCCTTATGTGTGTACTGATATGCATATGTTGTTCACGGTAAAATGAGCACTTTTGAAAGCCTTGCTCAATATCTACTTGTATACACGTTGTATCTTCTTCCGCCTCGTGCAAAATTAACTTTGTCGTGGGCCTCATAACTGTATTCATGCGTCGGTCAAGTGAAACTGTGATATTATTAGAAAACTAAGTATTTTACAAATATGTTCATTTGTACACTTCGATGCATTAAAAAAACAGAAAGTGGAAGAAATAATTTAAGTTATAATTTTTTTTTTACTTTAAAATCTGGAACTACATTATATCCTTCATTACCAACTTTACTGGGCACATGTCACTCAATGCGCCCGTTAAAAAATATATATATATAGGTAGGGGTAGTGACTTTTTCTAAGATTGATTTCAAAAGTGCTCACTTTATTGTGAACAGCCTTTATGGTCAATGACTAGTTGGACATAGGGTTACTTTAGGAACTTTATTTTTTAAAACATATCCAAACTTAATAAAACCAAGAATCCACAGAAAGAAGGTTCCCCTTGAGTTTATGACTGGTTAGATCACTGAAGCTGTTAATACTGAGTTGGATAGTGGAGAACTGAAAACTAGTCATGTGCTATCGTTGCCTTCTGAAACACAAGTAAGGCGGGGTTTGCAGACCTACTCGTGCTGTTAAGCCTTCTCTGAGAAATGTGCACGCATAGCGAAGGAAAGCAATCAAATTAAGAAAAGGTGTTTAAACACCCAGATATGGCGTTTAATGAAATTAATAATAATTAAAATATTAAATTTAAATTTTTTTTTAAATTATTATATTATATATCTAGTTTAATTTTTAGATTTGATGTTGCGGAGTTTGGGGGGGGGGGGAAGTCATACCACCTTCACAGTATTTTTTTTGTTATATTTACTGTAGCACAAAAATAATAATTGGGACGCTTGTAAGGGAAAGTCGCCGAAATCGTACCACCACCTAAATCGTACCACCACTGGTTTTCTATAAAGTAGGACTAGTGGAGTGCTCTCACGGCGAATACTTGAACTACTAGATGTATTGAGCAGCCCGTGAAAATAGCTAGTTAGTGTAAGCACGTGTTGCGTTTTTATTACAGTTATATTGTTTGAGTGTTTGCTGCTGTAGTTTTTCTACTCCATATATAAGATAATAAAGAACTTCAAGGTAAGTGTTATTAGATTTCATGCAGATATCATTGTGGTGCAAGTAATATTGAACGTAACTGGCTTTGGTCGCTTTGTAGCGATGCACCTGTTTTAGGTTAGAAATGACGTAAGAGTGAAGTTGTGCGCAGTTGCCTAAATCGTACCGCGGGTGGGGTTCCTAATTCGTACCGGTACGAATTGGGATATCATATTAAGTTCTATATTTGCAATTTACTTGCATAAATTAAATAAATTTAAAATAAACACAAGTAACAAACGCGTTAATTGTGTGTTACAGAATGGCGAAAAGGAAATATGGTGCCTGGAGTGAACCAGACATGGAAAGGGCTCTGGCAGCGTACATAAATGGGGACATGGGGTTCAACGAGTGCTACCACCAGTATGACATTCCCAAACCAACGCTAAAGCACCACTTGGACTGTAAAAATGTAATTGTTAACGACGGTACGAAGGCGCTTGGACGGACTACTACCTTGCCTCTTGAAATAGAAACTCAACTTGTAGTACATATTTTAAAATTGGAAGATCTACTTTTTGGAGTCACGATTGACGATGTACGCAAGCTGGCACATCAGATAGCAGAGCACAGACACATTCCACATTGTATTGTTGTGTATGTGAAGAGACATTTGTTAAAGATATGGTTCAGTGTTTAGTGTGCGCATCCTGGGTTCATGAGAGTTGTGCGGGTGTTAAGTATGAACTGAAACATTTTGTTTGTGTAGCCTGTAAATAATTGAAACTTCTTGCATTTGCCGTAGAAAAATAATCAAACTTTATTAGTATTTAAATACTACAGTAATCCTGCGTATTATTACATGCTGTATTGTTTGTTCTCTCATTTGTTTTAATTTATAACGTTGTGGTACGATTTAAGACATATGTGGTACGATTTAGGAAAGCAGTTTCTGATATCGTACCAGTTGCAGTCTGTTACAAGAAGTTCTTTATTTCTTCCCCGATGCTACATTTTGAAATATAACCCACATAAATGTACCCGTAAATAGTCATATGTTTTGATAAAATTCCCAAAACCTTCTATTTTTTTCATTCGAGACAGATAAAAATTGCAAATTTAAAAAGTGATACGATATAGGAAACCCTCCCCTACAAATTATAAATCGTTAAAACGATATTGCTAACTGAATTCTTGAAAAGCGTGTTATTATTTAAATGCCATTATCGTTAGTTTCCTGGCGTTAAATGATACAGTTCTGACGTACATTAGTACAAATAGTTTTAGTAGATAGCTACATGAAAAAGTGTTTAATGACATTAATGAAAATAGTTCGTTACCAAACAAAATTATGTAATTGCTTAGGTCTCAAGATCGCTACTGACACAAGGAGAAATGTTAAGTATTCAAGAAAAAATGGTAACAAGCATTCCACTACTTGTGAGCATTTTATGATCTTGTTGGTTTACAACTTTATTACTGCCTCGCACTACAGAGTATGCGAACCAGTTCTGAGCCATAAATATTCCAGTCAATTAAATACAAGCCGGCTATTTCACAGTGGAAGGTAGTACACGCTAAATATTTGAATGTGTCAGCCATAGACTCTAAACTACCTGAACTTTTCGTTTGCAGCTGTGATTCAACGAAAAGTGGATTGAAACGAAATAGTGCAGAGGTTTCCCTTACCCAGAACATTTGTCATCAACGTAGGACAGTACCACGAAACGTAAATGATTAACACCGAACACCCATAAAAACATAAAATAATTACGTAGAACTGTTTTTTTGGCATTTCAGAATTTAAAATACTTTATTGATATTTATTCTCTTACATATTTGTTACGAAAAAAGTTTATGTAGAACATTTTGTTACCAAGGCACATGTTCACTCGAGATAGTGCGTCCAACTAAATCGGATTTATTCTGCAATAAATTTCTATATTATCTCTATCACAATTATTAACTAACGGACCACTTATTATATATATGAGTCTTATAGTGTTTGCAACCACTGGCCTCTGTTTATATTACTAAGTAGAAATTTTACACTCTATTCGACTTTCAACGAGTAGGTATTGGTAAACCAACTATAATACGTTCTGAAAATACAGTAAACAGTGCCCTAACTCTTAGCATAAATATTTTGGGTATACTTTAGGATATTAAAAATGCAAATATCAAAGTAAACCCGTAAAAAAAAAACACAACACAATTTGATGAAGTACAGAATTTAGTTTCTGATTTTGTAAAGTTTTTTTGCTGTCAATAAATAAAAAATAAAAATTTTATTTTGAAATAAAAATTATTTGGTAAAGATTTGTGTGTGTGTGTGTGTGTGTGCGCGCGCGCGCGCGCGCGCGTGTGTGTATAGTCACTATAAAATATTTGGTTTGCAAAATCTTCACCAAATAAGTTTTATTTCAAAATAATATTTTTTTAATGTATTGACAGAAAAAAAAAATTCATGAAATCAGAAACTAAATTCCGTACTTACAGAAAATAATTATATTTACTAATAATAAATAATTTTTGAGTGGTAGACTTGAAAATATCTTGGAGTAAATTTAATTCAGCGTTGTATTTTAGCTCAAATGAGTAACCTATACTTCACCAAATTGTGTTGTTCCAAAATATCAACAGGAATACGAAGAGATTTTAACTACGTATGTTGGGAAGTGTGAATTGATTAAAAAATTTTCCTCTAAATGGATGACTCGGCAGTCACTTACTCTAACTGCAATTTAATATTTTGGGTTTAGACGTAAAGTAGATCTCTTTAAACGGAATTATGCAAAACTCGATTCTCCCATAGCCTTGCGACAGTCCCTGATTTTTGTGTAATCAACTATGATTATAATGTTTGGTTATCAACAAATATTATAAACTAAACCCTTTTCTCAAAAATCTAAACCAAGGAAATTGAAAAAAAAAATCACCTAAATTCATTTGAGTTTCGTTTAGCTTGCGTTGTTTAACAAAATTCCGTGGGAGCTACGAACGAAAAACATGCAAAAATATCAGGATATCTCACAAAACAATCAACTCTCCTAAAACGCCATTTCTGCACGTTCCCTACGTGTTATTATAGCTCATACAACTGTTATTTTTCGAAGTTGATTCTTTTATTCTGCATGATATATAGATTTAACTGCTTTATGATAGGAATACATTTGTGAAGTGATATATAACGATAAAAAATTATATGAAACCGAATATTTTGATTACTGGGAATGGAATCAAAGTGGACTAACTTTCGCCCAACTATAAAATATTAATTTTTTTCTACACAAAGTTCAAATATCTGGCCAGGAATCTATCTAACCCCTATAGATGAGGGAGCACGGCCATAGGTTCTAGATCTAAGAGCCTGCTATTACCCATACAGCACAGAATATCTACCGAATATCCTAATTATATTAACAATATCTAAATGTCATCTAAGTTCTGCAGTGAAGCTCTAATGTATACCATGTTGATAACCAGTAGTAGATACCAGTTTGTACCACTTACAAGATATCCATTAGATGTTACAAAACCACAAATGGCCATTATATATATATATACACATTTTGTATACTGGGTGGACATTTGGATAAATTTTGGTAGTCGTTTGAATGTAACTTTGCTATTCTTGGATGTCCTTAGATATCCAGAATGTCCAAGAGTGACTTTCGTCAGATGTTCTTTAGATGTCTTTGTGCTAATTGTGTATACGGTTAAAAGAAACAACCCGACACCCGTAAAGAGCAAATATCTCGTCTCGAATACCGCGTTCGAACCGGGGGGACACATCAGAAGGGGAAGAAGATGCTATAATCCGTTCACGGTCACTTCACTCTCTTCTGAAGCACTGCTAAAGTTCTCCTTCCAGGATATATTACTCCGCCTCATGCAAACTCATCTTAACTAAGTATGGGAAATCACACCAAAGACAACGCGCCGTCTCCGTGCGCACTCAGTTGTAATAATATTTTTCATGAGAACTATTTCTCACTAGGTGTTGCTCATTTTGATAAGTCTTGCGTTGCTGCCATGGTTACAATACATGCTGTTAACATTGGCACATAGCACTGATTCGTCCATAATTCTCTCTCTAACCAACCAGGTTGGAAGAAACTGTTACAGTTGACTCAATAGTGGCTTTAATAAGCGTATGGCACGTTTCTATCACATTAACAATTCATTTTACGTTTACCTGTTAATAATAACTAAATGAAAAACATAGTCGCGAAAATGCATATATATATATATGTGTGTGTGTGTGTATGTGTGTGTATATATATATTTTAGGAAACCTCTTTTATAAGTGTACTAGTAAAAAAATTTGTCTTGCACGTATAGTACATAAAGAAAATATTGAAAAATTACCAAGCTGAAGAAAATTGAATAGTATGTGTGCCGGAAATAGCATTTTTATCTTGTGCAAACATAGATTGTTTTGGTTATTCTTAACGTTTTGTATTCTGCACTCGGCATATGTCCTACAAAAAAGCGTGAGAGGGGGAGGGCTGTAAACGTCTGGAAAATTGCGGGTTTGGATAATTGCGGCTTTAAAAAAATTAAAATATTTTTATGTACAACACGTAAATGCCAAAAACCACAAAAAAATATACCTAAAGAAAAAGTCTACAACGACCTACATGAAACAGAAAGGAGACGAATTTGCGCAACTCTGCTTCCAGGAGAGCTTCTATTATATATATTAGTGTTTTAAATAACATAATGTCATTTTTTTAGAAGGGTAGCTTTTGTAAGGTGAAATTGATCTATGTGCGTTCTTTTATTATTTTACTCGTTTTCCCTGCAGAGTTCAATAATTGATGTATGCCAGATAGTTCCAAGAGCCTTTTTCTCTTACACATTTATCAATGCGTGGATATATATATATTTATATTATATATAATATATATATATAATATATATTATATATATTATATATATATATATGGACTCGTCTGAGCACTGCGAAGAGGAAGTTTTGCATATCCAGGGGCTTAGTGGATTTCCATAGTTTGTTTATAAGTAGCATGTGTGGTTTACCAATGAACACGGCGAATTTTTTTCCCCTCTACCAATGGACGGATACTGCGTTCAAAATCTCGCTACGTGAGACCTTCAACCGTGTACGATTGCTTTATTTCGCAACGGCACTACATATAATAATAAAAAACATCAACAAGGCCTTCAGCAATGCCAGTATGAGGGAGTTGAGGGAGTGGTGGGTTGTGGTGATGTTTGGGGGGGGGGGGGAGGGATTGCTGCAGATGCCGCATGGCTAAACAAAAGCGTCATCATAACATCTGCTCCTTGCGACGAATTCTGAGTTCGCAACAGTTGTGCAAAATCAACAGTCAAAAAATTGCGCTGGTCTTGAAGAACGCGTGGTAGTCTAGACCAATGAAAGGAAAAAAAATGTAAACTGTGGTTACGAAAAAACCATGGAAGAAATAAAGAAAACTGCGAGGATAGATCTAACTTAAACAGAGGACGCAACTCATTCTCCGTTAACAGTGTGTCGTAAGCGTACTGATATGTACGATGTAAAGATACTCTGAGCATGTATAACCATTTATATTTTTTATCACGCAAATTTTTTTTTTTTTTTAGTTGGTCCTTGAGCATAATACGACTCGGTGGCATTTAACAATATGTACGCGCTCAGTTAAACAAACTTAATATTGGAAAAAAGTTTATATTTTCAAGTTCGGAGCACGCAACATGCGTGTATAGGATATTCACGTCAAAATGAACACTTTTGAAAGTGCTGCTTAAGATCTACTTGCATTTACGTTGCGTATTTTTCCCCCTTATGAAAGATTAACATTGTCATGGGTCTCATAACTTTATTCATTCGTCGGTCAAGTGAAACCGTGGAATTATTAGAAAAGTAAATATGTTAAAGATTTGTTAATTTTTACTCTTCGATTCATTGATTTAAAAAAAAACAGAAAGTGAAAGAAATAATCAGAAATGGTCCCCATACATTTTTTATTTGACGTTACGATATGGAACTACTTCCTATCCATCGTTACCAATTTTAATGCGCGCATATCACTCAGTGCGTTAGTTAAAATATATGCAGGTAGGGGCAGTGACTTTTTTCTTTTATCGTGAACAGTCTTTAGTTGATTCGCGGTAAAGTAAATGTTTTTGAATTCAACCTTTTAAATGGTTTACGTCCGTAATTTCGTATATTTTGACATACACACTGAGCGCAGAATTTAATTTTTGAGGATAATTTTGAAACAGTGGTGATGATTCGGTGCCATAATTAGGAGGGCGGAGGTGATATTTTTCAGCACCTTCCTTCATTTTCCTCACTCGCAATGCTGACAACTGAAAGAAAAAACACCGCCACGTTCACAAATGCAGAGACACTAACAAATAGGGATGCGAAAATTCCCGCGAATTTCATGGGGAAATACTAAAATCATGCCTCTGCCAAAAATCGTGAAATTACTGTAAAAGCCACATTGAAATGAAATAATCTCCTTTAATATTTATAGTGTTAATAAAAATGTCTCTTAGCAAAGATAAAATTATAAAATATATGTTGTTTGTAATTTGTTTTGTTTATAATGCCATTTTACGTACGTTCTTAGGATGGTAGCGTATTTACGACATGTTCATAGTTTATAATTGTAGATGTGTAAGAAAAGTATATATGACAATTATTTGAAAAATTGCATATTTGTCAAAATTGAACTAAAATATTCAATACAAAAGTGAGACAGGGGTAACTGCCCCCTTGAGTTTCTCCCTTCCTCCTTTTCGAATCACAATCTGTGATAGGAAAATTCAGTTCTACGTGTTAAAATGTTATTGAAATATAATTTTTTTAATTGGTTACCACTTAAGTGTGTGTGTGTTTTTTTTTTTTTTTACATATCAGAGGAATATCTGGCATGGAAAGAACTATATTTATGTGTCCAACTATTTCCTATTGTGAGTAGAAGGATATAGAAATATTAAGAGCATATATGTTCATTGAAAAATTGATATAAACTGAGCACAATGGGCGGAAACAAGAGACTAAAGAAAGGACTTGTAAAATTATTAATATAGGCCCTACTCTGACTCACGCCTGGCTAAATGACTATAAGAATAGTTTTCCGAAGATGTCAAGGAGAATAAGATGCAAGCAAAGTAGTTATGTAACGTTGTTTAGAGCTGCACAATTCAAGTTGGAGGCTCTGCAAGTTTTTCGGTGTTTTATTACTTTAACCACATTCAGGGGTAAAATCACGGAACTGGAAATTACCAAGGTTACAAAACTCCTCCAGTGACAGTGAAGCAGACTAAAGAAGCACTAAAAACACTATAAGAAATAGTTCGTAAATTTACTGCACCAGTGGATGCGTGTGATAAGAATTTACGAATATTAAAATTTCTTCCAATGTGGACATGGTAGCACTCTACTCTTGTTTAGCAAGAAAGTGTTATCAACTACTTGTATGGTAGCCGCGCTTAACATTTATATGCTTGCAGTCAGATGCAGACAATTTTTCACACTATATGTAATGGAAACTTTTTGTGAAGAACTGGGTGAACCACAAATTTAAAAAATCCTTTAGAAAAAAATTACGTGTAATTTCTATAGTGTTACATCCAATATATGCCCATTTATTCGACTATTCGCCAGGGAAAATATAAAATATGAAATATATGTTATATTTGTTTAAATTACTACTAGCAGACAGTAGAACGCCATTATTTATTTCAATGTTACACATAGTGGTTATTGTTGCAAATTAATTATTGAAATATTAAACTAAAACCGGGGAGTTTGTGGCGAAGACTAAAGGAAACGAGTCATTTTTCAAATAAAATTAAAACTTTTATTAGGGAACAGTATATGTTAGTGACTTATTTAAATATCAATTTTTTGAGAAATTTAAAGAATTTACTTCAGTAAGAAAAAATTAAAATTAAACTTAAAATGAAGATAAAGATTTTTTTTTTTTTTTCTTCAGATTTCTAGGTAAATATACTATTATTTTTAAATGAGAAACGTTTGGTTTACGAAGCATAAAAGCAAGTAAATGTGTTTTGGCTATTTTGTTTTAATGTATCAATGACTCCTTGACGTTTGTGCTTATTTATGATAATCTATAAGGGACTTGCGTAAATTCACCTCTCCCAGGAGAGCATTTATGCCAGTTGTCGAATATCCAGCTACTGCCGTCCGATTTACCCTGATTACCAAAGACAAGCCTACATACTTCGTAAACTGGATAGCCATCAGCAGTGGCGTCGTGACTTCACTCTTTAGTTAACTGAAGTGTCGTCATCTATGCAACAAAATAATTTTCCAATTAACGTAATAGAAATACTTTATTTCCTTGTAATATTCGTAAATAACGTAAACAAAGAACTGAAATAGTGTAGCCAAGCTCAGATGAGGATATTGTGTTAACTAGTAATTCAACTACACAAACATAAAAAAGAATAAAAATAAAAATATGCAGTGTGTTAATCTGAACTGTGCAGAATTCATTTTACTCAAAATGTTATCATGCGCTTACGCCCAGCGACAACACACTTCCATAATTACAGAATAAAAATAACTTGAGAAATGCTTGAGAAGTGGTTGGTAAGAAATTTCATTAAATACTTCACGAAATGTCTGTAATAACGCGTAAGGGCTGTCATTATCTATGCAAATGTTAGATTGACGCTTGCATGTGAATGAATAGTTCTACAAAGAGTGATTTTGTAAAGCTACAGACGTCGCTGTTTCTAACGTTAATTAGTCACAATTTTTTTTTTCTGTGAATTTATCTCGTAGAGTCTAATTCCCGGTTGCACCAACGTGGTTCGAGACTCGATCCATGATCGGATCTAAGATAGACACAGAAAACTGCTGCACCATTCGAGTTCAGAGCTGGACTGGAGATCGAGATGAAGTGCATTTCGAACCGCCAAAATAATTGGCGATTAGAAATCTCGATCCGAGATCAGCAACCATCGTCGACAAATGTAGTTTGAAAATACGCCAACAGATTGACCTACCTTCAATTGTTTTCTTGAGAAATTAAAACAACATTATACGCACTTAAATATTATTCAGTAAAATTCATAGAACAATAATTCACTTAAAACAGATCAAACATCTCACGTCTAGTTCTATATATTATTTAAAATACGCCTACTTCCATGACGTCATATATTACGAACCAATAGCAAAATTTGTCTCGTACTTAATCTCGATCTCTCACTTTGGAACCAAGATCGACGAATCGGAGATCCAGAATCATGAAATTTCGTTGGTGCAACACTTTTACATTGAAACCAAGATCAAACTGGATCCTGGTTCGGAACTAGGATCAATCGATCTCGGATCTGGGAAGATGTTTATGCAACCGGGTATAAGACGTATTTTACATAAGTGTCGGTTCCGCCTTCAATGCCTCACAAAAGCACAACATCCTCAGATAGGCAGGTGCCTAAGTCAACAAGGACTCAATATTCTTTCATCCATAGCGAAGTGGAAAACACCAAACAAATTTGTCGCATCCTCTCGCGTGGAGGCTGAACTAATGAGGGTGGTTGGGTAGACGAAACTCACGTACTCGCAAAATTATGAAGGGAGGTAAAAAAAAAAAAAAAAATGTTGTGCTGGTAGAAGCAGATGCGGGGAGTAAATTTTACGACTGCCGCGGCGTGCTTTCGGAGTGGGCGAAATGGTGTTGCCAACCTATCCGCCGCGGGATCATTAGCCTGGAAAATATTGTTTGTTGTGTTGGTAGCCGGCGGCGTTGAGCTCAGTGCGGTGCAGCTGAACGAGCTGGGGCGAGAGACGTTACACAAGACCGGCGAGTTTCGAGTCTCGTCAGCTCTTAAGCTGGTTCGTTTTAACGTCCCCCTCTCTCCGATAAACGACTGGAGCTGCGAGGGCAGGTTGGGAGTTCAATGCCAGCGTTCACATCGATGTTATCGAGACTACTGGACAGAAAAAAAAGAAGACATTTGTTTATATTTGTGCAAAGCACCTTTCAACTTGCAGACATTGATTAAATGTAATGTCATTACCCTCAAGTAAAAAAAAAAAAAAACTAAATTGGCGAATTTGTTGTTTCTGCGTGATTACTGCGAATAATTTTTTTTGTTTGTTTTTTCAGTAACAAAAATAATAATAAATTATTTCCATAGTTTAATATTTTTCCTTTACGGCCATTTTTTTGGAGCTACTTCAAGATGTCTATGTTAACACACACAACAAAAATATATTTTTTTAAAGTATGTGTTGATCACAAGTAAATTTCCATAGATATTTGATTTGTTGGTTTGTCTGCAGTTTTACAAAATAACCTCTGTGTATTAAAAAGGATTTTTTTTTGTTCTTTAAATAGTAAGGTATGCAATTTTTTTTTTCAGACCTTAAAACTGTGATCTTAATATTGCGAGTATGCAAAAGCTATAGAATGTATTTTTATCGGAGTCAAATTACTTAACATGTAATGCATGCAAACTTAATAGGTCTGCACAAATAAAAATTAATCAATCCTTTTTTTTTTTGTGCTCTCAAGGCAATATTTGTTTTAATTTTGTTCGTTGTGTTTTAGTATTTATAATGAAAATTTGCGTTATTTCTCATTCAGTAGTTTCGTACCAGATTCATGTGCTCCAAGAGACAACTTACGATATAATACAGACGCGTTGTTGCAAGTATTTTTCTGTCTTTTAACGTATGACCGAAACGTGTTTTCTGAAGGAGATTTTACATTATCCGAATTTGAAACTGAAAACCGCCTTGAGCTCAACACTACGTACGCCACAACAGTTCAAGAGAACTACTTCAAGCGCAAAGCAGTTAGGATTGGTAGGAGGGAGCTAGCACCTCGTTCTCTCTCATTCCGGTAGAACGGCGGCCATGTTGAGATTCGCGATCCTCGTGAACTGCTGTTACAGAATGGAGGCAGACGTCTCGAATTTCGTTGACGTCAGTGAGTCGTTCCTCTACAAAGGGCAATGACCCCGAATCTAGACCGAAGGGCAATGACCCCGACAATACAAATTACCCCGAAGTATAGTTCATAGCTCATAGCGTAACGTCCCAAATCCAGAGATAGCTTTGCAGCTGGGGACTGGAGCAATACAGGCCTTGTTGTTCTTCTTCTTTTTCTTCTTTTACTCAGGGAAACAGCTCTCTCAAACGTCGCTGACAGTGAATATGGCATTCACTTAAAGGTCTTCGTTAAAGTTAAAAAAAAAAAAAAAAAAAATTAGAATAATTTTGCAAATATTTATTAAACTTGATTTCAGAGCGTGACTAAAAATATATTAGTTTCCTTCTCCGTATATTACTATTATTATGTAGTTGTTTTGCAGACTCAAATTTGTACTTCGTAGAATATAAAAATTCTAATGGTATATAAAAAATAGAGTTTCACAAATAATTTTATTTTAGATATTTCATTATGAAAATTTTACAAAACCTTACACCTATTCTTTAGTATTGTTCCGAGAGCCAGAGGGGACGTGAGAAATTTCACTAGACAGAGAAGCCAACGTGAGTAACCTAACCACTTCATGTTGGAGACTAAAAAATAATTCGTAATAAGTAATAAAATATAAAAATAATAATTAATGTTCTCTCAACCTCTTTCGGAGGTTATGCTTCTCTCTGTTCATCGCTTGTCAGTTCCTGACAAATCTAAAGCTATGATGGAAAATATTATTACTTAATGCGTGAAAGTGAGCACGCATTAAGGTCTCCGCAGTGTTTTTCGGTGGCGTTCTGTCATTCAATCCGGATAGCGACTAAAAAGTAAAATTTAAAAAAATATCAAACATAGTTGAATATTTTTATAAAATGTTTAAAATTAAAGACATTAATTTAAGCCTTTAGCATAGGTCTAAATCTCGGAAAAATTCGAATTATCTTAAATATATATATATTAATTTTTTTTTTTTTTTTCGCGTAAGCCAATGACTTGTGGTTTCCAGGTATCAAGAAGATTCCACTGTAGTTACAATCAAAATTCACATTTTAAGGGTCTCTGATGATACTTCCATACGTAACTACGTGAACGGGAATACTTAACATTCCTCGCGTAGCCTACTGGGCAGACTTCACAGTGTTTGTAAAGCCTTTATCCTTTATTAGGAAGAAAATAGGATACGCCAGAAAGCAGGATCTGGACCCAATCAGAGCTAAGCTCCTCATCTTATTAGATTTTCATTGGTTGATGTTCCCGTTGACAGATATTACTCAGCAGTTTTAAGGTATCTATTATTGTCTTTGTGATGGAGTGACACGTTCAGTACACTTATGCTTTGATCAGAGTTCAAGCCACGTTCTAATGTCATCGGTGAAAGTAATTGCCCAGCTTTCCTCATAACTCGAATAATAATCACCGATAGGATCAGTAGACAACAGTAAATAGTGATCAGTAGACAACTTACTTTTAGATTTTAACTTTTCTGCAGCCTACATAGCCCCATGACGTAAACTTAAATTTCGGACTCCAGTTTCTATTCAGCAGTGGTACAGACCGTTCGCGGCAACTTAACTATTTTTGCATCCCTCTATAGGATCTACTTTCTGCTTATTTTGTACCTATCCATCGTATGTAAAAATAAGATTGCTTTGGGCTAATTCACTTTGTTCATGCGCGATCAATTGAAGTTTTGCAATTTTTGGGAACGTAAATGCGTCACTATATATAATCGTTAATACTCGTACTTCTAAAAAAAAATTAACAGGTAACTGAAGTGAAATTCATTTAGTGTCACCAAATTTATTCTTAACAATTTTAAGACGGCGTTAAGAATAGAAAATTCTTTTTGGAAATCTTCGCCATCTTACTGGGTGCATGCGTGGTAGTCTAAGGGCAATATAAGGATGCACACCGAATGTCTGGTCGCCTTTACGCGCAAGAAATTGAACGGAGTGAAGCCTTTTTCTTGACATCTCGCCTTCGTAGGACTCCAAGTGGCGATCCTATCATACATAGGAGTATGCCTAGTAATAAATACAAAGTTCAAAGTTGTACTGTGTGGTCCAATGCTACGTTTTGTATTACTTGAACTCTTATTAGCCTTTTTTCCACTTTGAAGAAGTATACAATAAAAAAACGAGTGCAAAAGGAGTGAAAACACTGCTCAAAAATATTGAACAGTTTTAAAACGACAGTTGTAAGACTAGATCTGCGCTCAGTTCGGGGGTACAATACAGATGTCGCCCATCAAATGTAAGCAGTTAGGATCTGGATTATTTTTTTAAAGTGGTCAAATGAACTTTAATTTAAATCGGCAGAGTCACAAGTTCAAATCCTGACTAGCCATGGATAAGGTTCATTCCACTCAGGTTGGGAACAAAACGAGATTTCTTAAGAGAGAGAGTTTGGCTTAGAGAAAAAATTTCCATCATTATGTGTGCTAGTGTTACTAAGGTGGAATTATATATTTTTGTGTGTAAAAGTTCGTTTTGGGATAGAATTGAGATATATAATTGCTCCAGCCAAAATATTAAATATTGACTTTATTCCGTAACTTAGCGTTCATGACAAAGCTTATTTCAATGCAAAAACGTTACGAATTTATGTGAGAAATAAATATAGTTGTCATCAAAAGGAGCATTGTACTTTCTTCTTCCCTTTTTAAGAAAACTGCGTGGGAAAGCCTTTGAACTTGTATTTTCAAACATTTTACTATATTTTCTGGATTAAATTATCATATATAAATAAAGTAATTTTATAAACTGCAAGCCAACGTTTCGTTCAATTCAGTTTACAAAAAATGTAATACATTATGTGAGTATACTTCGTTATATTTCCATTCTAGTGCGAAGAACAAAGTTTATTCTTTACGTAGGTTCTGACAAATAAAAAGTTTTAATATTTTACACAGTTATACTCATTTCATTAAGATTGAAAGTGTCCCGTACACATACATACAAAACTTAGACTGTGTCCGAATTCGCCTAAATTACATAGGCTACTTGTGCGTACCTGTCCCACGGAAGTGCTGCCTGAACTCCAAGTGACTTATGCAATTATACAAGTAAACGGAGTTATATACCTCTCGCATACTTACGGAATATGTGCTGCCACTTTGAGAAACAATTTGTAGCTTACAATTGATTTCTGACATAATTATCTGATTTAAAGTTTAATAGGGCAACGTTACGGCTTCGTAGACATAGAATTTTGAACTTAAAAGAAGTTCCAAGCAATAAATTCGTATTAGGCCTATGTTCTTAATCCACAGACGCTAAGATAAAAAAAAGCAATCCAAACTGCACTTACAAACAGTAATGCAAGAAAATTAATGTTAATTTAAATCAAATGTAATTATTATTTAATACTTTATGTAACCCCTAAAACCTTCGACAATTTTCGAATTCTTAACCGGAATACATGAACTTTTAAAGTGGTTAGCTAGCTAATAATTGGCACCGAAGCCAACAAGACTGCCTGTCCGAATTCATCAAGTTTGCTGCCAAGGGTAAGTCATGTATGCAAAGATGCAAGTACACAAGTATACCGCAAGTATATACCTGAGTTCGAACACGGCCTGAGCTTCCCAACCTTAGTCGAATAAAATTTAGTCATGGATGTATATACCGTTTCAGTTGTAAGTTGTAATGTTTTAACTTGTGATCCACCCTTCCTTTCCCCAGTCCTGATTATTCTATCGGCATGGTATCGGAAGTTTCAACAAACGCACTCGAAACAAAAGATTTACCGTTCTTTTCGCTGGGAACGCCGAGGAAAGGGAAAAAGAGCGAGCACAGTTCCAGCGAAGGCTTCTCCAGAGCGCTGGAGTGACGTCACGGCGGCTGGAAAGCTCGGTACCGCCTGGAGAGTAGCGGCTTCCCCATCTGTCGCGCCCGGGGCAGATGACTTGGACCCGCTACGTGAGGGTCGTCCCAGCCACGGGCGACATCGCCACAGAGTTACGACCTGTCTGTCTGTCTGTCTGTCTCTCTCTCTCTCTCTATCTATCTACTTATCCTTTGGTAGGGCGAGACAGGGAGAAACAGCTGATTGCGGCGGGGTAAAAAGGGAGAAAAAAAATGTGAGAAGGAGGGAGTTTCTTTTTAATGGCAATTAAAGCGGCAGTTTGTTGGGTCGTTAAAAAGGAGCGCTGACCTACCTCAACGCAACGTCGTCTTCCAGAGCCGCAAGGCCGATAGGGAAAAAACCCGCCTGTTCTCGCCGTCTACGCCGAGGTAGCAGTTCTCGAGTGCAGCAGCAGATGATGAACTTTTGAGAATTATGTCGGTGTTTCACCCTTTGCTGCAAGTGGTTGTTCCTTAAGCCCGTATGCCACGACGGAAGATTCCTCGGAAGATTCCATGCAGGGTGGTTCTATGGAAGATTTGGCCATCTGCTGGCTGTTTTCAAAGACGGTGTTGTTTTTTTTTTTTTTAATTGGTCTGTGGAATTCCCGGGGAAGGTTTCCTGCAAGGGTTGAAAGTTTAGCCAATCAGAAAGAGGGCAGTAGAGCCATTTTGTTTATATTGTTTTGAGAAAAAAATTATTAGACTTCTAAACACGAATGAATAGTAAAAAATTGGGTTAGACTGTGTTGGGGACGCGGCCATTTGTTTTGAGCGAAAACGTCTACGTTGACGCGCTCGGACGCCTTGATGTTCATTTTACGTTCCCGGCACCGCTTCATCGGTCATATAGGGTTTTTATGGGTATTAAAGGATTGCTTTTGAGATGCTCTTTCCAACCGTACACGATTTCTGCATTTCGTCTTGGCTTTTTGACGAGTATAGGCCGAAAATGCGTTAAGTTTTCTTTTTTTTTTTTTTTTTTCATTAAACGCATACAATTTCACCATAACCACGCCAGACAAATGTCTTTATACACACAATCGATTGGTCTTGGCGAGAGCTGTCAATTGAAACTTAAACAGGCGTCGTAGCTTCTCCTAGCCAAAAGTTATTCTACGCGGAAGTTATGAGACGCGGTTAAAAGAACTCAAAATTGACCCCCCCCCCCCTTCCTCGTACGTGTGCTTCGCAGTCCTCACTCAACGCAACATATTCTTTCATTTTCTGGCAGAAATCGAGTAGTGTAATTGAATTTTGAATATTAGACGATAGATACGGAGCTGCAATGCCAAACTGTATTCCCGATTTTAATATCATCGGATTTTCTGGATTGCCTCCCACTATGGTTGCAAATTTAAAGACGTATTCAAGTGATAAAATGCACTCGTCTTTACTTTCGCGGCAAGTATCGCTGGATAGGTTATTCCAAAGAACCCTCTTATACGTAACTTCTTGCATGCAGGCTCGGGTAGCAGGTCTCGAGGAATCTCCCGCCCCGAGCTCGTGAGGAAAATTTTATCGTGGCATACAGGCTTTAACTTTCACCTCAGCCAGTAAAAAAAATAATAATAATAATATCTGTGCAGTAAAC
Organism: Dryococelus australis; assembly: GCA_029891345.1. NCBI lineage: Eukaryota > Metazoa > Arthropoda > Insecta > Phasmatodea > Phasmatidae > Dryococelus > Dryococelus australis. The sequence goes on along the minus strand of CM056995.1, from coordinate 47,543,592 downwards.
GCCAAACCTTGCTCGCGAATGGCCACAATAATTTCGCTGTGGTTAAAGGTATCCGCTGCGTGCACGGACGGGCGTACAAAAGTCACCGCGACCCGTTCGACGACTCAAAGGTCAACGTTTGGACACAGGGCAGGTAAATATACGGATACGAAATTACGTGGCGGCTTCCTTTGATGTTGGGATACCCGTTGTCTGATTGGCGGCGCGAGTCTCCCGAAACGGGCCTCGCTTCTGATCGGTTGCTGCGTGCTGCGATAGGTTACCTATCCGCTGGGCTGCCGATTGGCAAGTACAAGTATGGGTTACCGGACACTTGTTGGGGAACGGCGGGTGAATGTTTTTCTGGCCAGTGACGCCATTTTGCCAGCGCGTGCAGCTGGATTCCTCAGTACAAGCCGCTATTTCACCTCTCCATTCTTAAGTATTCTACGATTTGGTTGTTTATTAGCTTTAACGTCAGCCAATAAAACGTAGCTATGCAGTAAACTTCACTCCAGAGACGCATAGCCTCGGCAAACGTCGCGTTCCGATACTGCTGATCTCACCAGTAACGTCAGCTATCGTTCCGTCACTGCTAACGATCACTGATGGTGACTGGCAGCCGTTTTCGCGAGTCTTTGGGTGGCGCCCTGCGCGAGGCTAAAACGAGTACTGAGAACACTGAGAATAGCTGGAGCTGGATGAGGTTGTGTAGTGTCTGCATAATATTTGTTGGCGGGACTTTCAAATATAAGCCAAGAAATAAACGTTGTTGCAGAGGACGAGGTAAGACACTATTATAGCATACTACACTAGTTTTTCCCCCTAATTTGTAGAGGTTAGAACTTCGCATGTGTGGAACGTACGTTTTTATACAAGTAAATTACCGGCAGGTTTATTTATAAAATATTCTGTGACATGGTAACTTTCGTTACCTTGGTTTAGTTTGTTTGTATTTACAAACTGGCTTTAGTTCTACTGCGAAGCGCTCCAAAACTAGCAAATCACTGGCACTTGCGAAATATTCACTGATTAATGATACGGTTCCGTTACTGCTGACGAACACTGACGGAACACCAGTGATCTCAATGATCTTCAGCAATAACGGAACGCGACTGCTTGAATTTACAGCACGGCACGAAGAGTATTTTTACATAGTCATGTAGAAGGCGTCGAATACTGAGCGGCGGCGGTAGGCCGACGGGAAATTCAGAAAACATGACGGCGACGAAGATGACAGATATTATTAGCTGACACATGCAATGATAAAACTGTTGCTGCTGTGAGTTAAACCTAGTTAAGCTCCGAATTCCCCCCCCCCCCCTTCTTTTAAGGTGCAATTTCCCATTGCAGATTTGATAGACATACACTCTAAATCTGAATCAGTGAGAACCACTGTTTAAAAAATAAGGAAAATTCACGATGAACAGGATTGAACCCATGCCACCCCCATCCCGCTTTCAGACAGGCACCTTAACAACTGAGCTACAAAAACCAACATTGTCTACAGAGAAAAATTTATGTATTAGTATTATATATTTATATTTCATGCCCTTTCTTTTCCTTTTTTGTTTAGATTTCCACTTGTTTGAGTAGTAGCATTTCAGTGCGAATCAGGGTACGTGTTACAAGGTCGTGCGCTCTGTTTGTCGTGACGCACCACACGACGAAAACAGAAATGATTTATAACCCAGAACTGCTGGTCGTACGACAAAAATTTTCAGGCTGTCGTCATATCTATCTTGTATTTGATCGGCTGTTCGGTTTTAGATGTCGTGGCAGGGCTGTCGTGTCGCACTTGTTAAGGATATGTGACTCCGGAGTCAGACCACTTGTAAAATGAGAAAAAAAATTATGGGTGTAAGAACTAAATGTATGTATCCATCACCCATAAAAAAAACTGTTAATATAGGGACAGCAATCAGATTGGTTGTTGAAACCATATGTACTGTATTCTTATATGTGATTGTATTATATGTGTGTGTATATATATGTAATTGTACTGTATTGTAAAGGGCTTTTTAACGTCCCCCGGTTTTATGCTTCAAAGCCTAGCAGGAGACGGCTTACAGACTAACTTATAACCTAACTTAAATTAACGCCCATGCCTTACCCGGAATTCGAGCCCAGAGCCTCCCGCACCCCAAATGGATGGCGCCTCAAGCCTACTGCGCCACGGGAGTTCGTTTATATATAAAATATTATTATATATTTTATTATATATTGTATTATATATGCAACTATGGTTACAGTCCCTACAGCAGAGCTCATTATTCCTACTACAAAACAGTTAGTCCCGTCTGCTGAACAACTTCAGCAGTATTTTGGATTGTTACCGGAAAAAAAACTGTAATAAACTTACATAACATTGTGTTGCTGGTACAGAAGTTTCGTTGCTGCTACCATGAAACTCTACTGTAGAACTGTTTCTTGTCACTGTTGTGCTAATGAGCGAGGTGGCGTAACGGTTAAACTTTAAACTCGCATTCCGTAGGACGTGTGTTCGAACCCGGGTTCGAGCCGTCCTGATTCCGGTTTCTCGATATCACTCCAGGCGAATGCTGGGATGGTATCTCAGTAAAGGCCATGGCCGAGTCCTACACGTTCCTGCATATATAAGCAATTTTCTCCGTCTGTAGTGACCTTCGCTATAGACGAGATGTTAAATCCCACCTACATACCAGTGGCGTGTGTGTGAACTGTTGCAAGGTTAGCTGATGCTTGCTCACCGCTGTACATTCTCGGTGGCGCGCAGTATGAGCCAATAACCACCGTACAGCCTTAGGGAAACCGAGTGCATTCCAACCACTCACAAGCGAGCAGCTAGGGACCCATTACACACGTCCTGTGGCGTCAACTGCCGAGCTATGTTTTAGTGGTGGAAATGTAAACTATAGGCTGTTCACGGTAAAAATGAGCACTTTTGTATGCACGTTGTGTATTATTTCACCTGGTATAAAATTAACATTGCCAAGGGTCTCATCGCTTTATTCATGCGTCGGCCAAGTGAAACACTCAAATTACAAGAAAAGTAAATAATTACAAATGTGGTCATTTTTACACTTTGATGCATTAAAAGAAGATAAAGCGAAATAATTAATTGAAGTTATCGCAAATGTTTACCCAATTTTTTTTATTCGACGTTGAGATATGGAACTACTTTCCATCCAAGGTTGCCAGCTTAACTGGGCGCATGTCCCTGAGTGCACCTCTTGAAATATTTGTAGGCAGAAGTGATTTTTTTCTAAGGTTGATTTTAAAAGTGCACATTTTATCGTGAAGAGCCTTTATCAAGAAACAGGGCGCAGCAAATAGGTAACGTCAGTTTACCTTGCAACAGTTCATCACACGACACTATTACCTTCCTACTTCTCCGCTGATTTTTTTTTCCAGTGTGTAAAAGTCATGTGAACTAACAGGAACAACAGAAATTCCGTTCCTATGGGCTTTTCACGGTAAAGTGAGCACTTTTGAGGCCCTGGTTACTTTTTCATTTCAGGCATTTCTTATCATTTAAGCAGCTTTTAAAATTAATATTGCTATGTAAGTAATGAAACCAGTGTGTATGTTCCACCGGACTATAGAGTTAATGTCAAAGGCTACAACAGAATATATTTTTCGATTGTTATTCCAAATGAGAGGGCTTTAAAAAGTGCTCGCTTTACCGTGAATAGCATATATAATTAAGTATGTAGGTGACACAGCTCAGGCTTGTCTTGAATGCCAGGAAATGCGCGAGTGTAAAGTGTTAAAAAGTCGCTGGCTGAGTAAAGTGTAAGGCGGCAGTGCGGTACAAGCGGGCCCGCTCTCGGTGTTAGGTTTACCCGCCGCGGCGACAGAAAAGGAGGTGGTCGGAAAAAAGAAAAAAAAGGGGGGGGGGGGACTGGCGTGGGGCCATCACGTTAAGAGGCCGCCCCTGGACGCCCCCTTCCCCCTTTCCAACCCTCAGACGCAGTCAAGACATCCGCGCCGCCGCATGTAGCCATTCAAGCTGAGTCCCGGCCTTGTTCGCGGCCCCGCCGCCGGCAAGGAAATAAAAAAAATAAGAGGGGGTTCCTGTACCCCTTGCGTGTTTATTTGATCTGCGAGTCGCTTCGGAGCCGGGCCCACAGAGTAAACGCTTGTAGACTATACATGTTTATTCCCCCTTTCGGAATCTCCCTTCACTTGGCCAAAGCCCGCGCCCTTAGTGAAGCCGACTGCGCGGGGCAGGAACCGCGCAAGTCATTCTTTCTGCTGAAGGGGTTTGATCACAAGTTTGTCATAAAATTCTGTTCGCAACAAGCAGTATTCCAGCTATATCTGCCTCTGAAAGTGGGGAAAAATTCAATCTTTGTTTGGGATATTTTACTAGTCTTTCCGAAAAAGAGTCATTTACGACAACTTAAAATTTACTGTTACAACTTTCCCGCAATTGAAAATTTTTTTGGTAATAACACTGCAAATCCTTAATCCTTTCATTCCCTCAGTATTTTAAGTTTTCTGATGTTGCTAATATGTAGAGGCAGCAATATTTCGCGAAATGGTTTCGAAACAAGATAAAGTTCAAGGCACTTAGGGGTCGTCTAGCTTTTTTGATTGGCTGAAGCATGTTCTGTGTTAATTGTTTGCCCACGAATCACGAAGGTAGAGTGTCCGAGTTACGGAATCCTGAGAGGCTCGGTTAAAAGCGGAAACGACACCAGTAGCCCATGTAGGTGAAATGAAGAGGTGAAGAGATTTGGACGGCTCTTAACAGCGAGGTCTTGAGAGCCGATGAGGACGGTTGAGGTGAGTTTGGAACAGCGCCGGAATGAAAGTGCGGGGGTAACGGGAGATCCCCAACGGCATCGTCCGGAACGATTCCCACATGCGAAAATCGGAGAGACCCGGCCTGGGATTGAACCCAGATCGCATTGGTGGGAAGCGAGCAGGCTAACCGCTCAGCCACCGTGGCCCCCGCCAATGGAGGTAGGACTACAGTCGAGGTGTATATATACAGTATGTATATAGTATTGAATTCTACTGTGTGCTCAGATTTATTCGCGAAAAATCAGTGGCCCTACAAATAAGTGAAATTTGTTGCATGTTGTACTTAAGTTGGCAAAGAATATGTATGGTTAATACAACCAATGAGTTGCAGACGTGTATTTAGTGGTCGGAGATATGAATTAGTCATAACTCATAGCAGTAGTACAGGTTACGAATCAGTAGGGTAGTGAAATTTCGTGAAAATATTCGAGATAAGTTATATTTCAAAACACTGTAGGGCCATTTGCCTAGCTTGAATGGCTGAATTAGTTTCTGACACGTGTTAATTGTCTGTATAGGAATCACGTAGGAGCCGTGCCGATGTTTGGCGAATTCTGAGTGGCCCGGTCAAAAATTAAGACGCTTTTTCAAGAAGACAACTCCCAATGGCTATAGGCAAACTGCTGCTCTGCGTATCAGTTACATCCAAAAAATATAATTGGACACTGAACTTCTCAGTGTACAGTTCTGGTCAAATATAACGTTCCTGGGCAATATGCACTGCAAAAAAAATTTGTAATTTTCACTGATAAATTCTTTGTAATTTTACAAATGCTTGTAACAGTACGAAGATTTCTCTTGTAAAACTACTCGTTTGTAAATCTACAAGGCCTGTGTTTGTATTATTTCTCAATGAATGGTTGTACTATACTGACCCGTTTCCAGGAGATTCAGCAAAATGGCTTACACTCAACAACGTAAAACCGCATATAGCTGTTTGTGCAAACACTATGGCGAAGTAAATTTAAGCTGCGTCCAAAAAGAAATGTATTGCAAGTTTGAATAACGTAAAACACTTAAAAGATCTCTAATAATCATAATAAAAAGACAATTTCAATATATTTGACCGTATTAGTTATTAAATATTAACTTTTCTTCTTGGCTACACAAAACTCTTAAATCGGCTCTCAATACTTAGTTATTAAGAGCTGCCAAATCTCTTAACTGAAGAACAGGACTCTTAACATTAAACAAATGTACTTATTCTTCTAAATCAAATAACTTCATTATTATTTTATTGGTACTTTCACATATATTTAGTATAAAAATAGCTTTCAAGTTCGTTAAGTTAAGTTGGTCTTATGGTTAGGGGTGCCTGTTAATAATACAAGAAATGTGGGTTTTAATCCCCGTGCTGGCGAGTGTAACTTTTTTTTTTTGTAAATTATATATTGTAATTTTTTTATTACTCGGTATTTACTTTTTTTTAAAAAATGATCTTATTTTATTTCGTAACTATTACAAATTACATTGAATTTCCAAGAAAACTCTCTCTAATTTACGAAGGATTTACTTGGCAACTTTGTTTCCAAGGATTTTTCTTGTAAAAGTACAAAATAAATTTTAGAATGGGTAGACAATTGTCTAAACTAGGAATGAAAGTGTTGAAACCGCATAAGTATACAATAAAGTCGCATTAACACGATTATTTTCTTTTTATGTTTGAGGAACTACTGACAGACCTACAAAACTGAATTCTAATATGAGATATGTAGAACAGTGTTGTTTGAGTTAATAACTTCGTATCGTTCGTGGTATTTTACCAGCACCCGCAATTTCGCTCTCAGAGACAAATTTCTGCAAGTGAACTTCAGAAATTATTTGCTGTTGGAGATTAAGGAACGCAGGAATTTTGGAAATATTTTCGGACCACATTTAATGTAGCTTGCCTTGGATGGCTACCAACCAGTAGAAAACCAGGAGAAACGGCGTGATTGTGACCTCATTACACATAAATCCTTCCCACAAAGGCAGCAATCAACCTTGTTCAAATATGCTTAAAACTGCGAGCTCCACCATGTTTTAAAACGAATTTTTTGGAATGCTCATACCTATATCTAGGAATGATATTGTGATATGACGTTATTTTAAGGCCTATCTATAAATGCAGTTAAGTAAAGTAAACGTCTAAGCTAAATCGTAATAGTGGATACAATAAATGGTTTAGTATGTGTACTACATACTTTTCTGATATCCTTTCGGACACTGAGCCAAGGATGTAAACTAACAAATATTAGACATTGTTTGATATAGCTTAATCTGAAATTTTCTACGTGGAAATTTCCCTTAGGCCTGCTACCTGCAAAATTTCTTTTGTTTTAAAAGGTATGAGTTGTGCAGAAATAAAATGGCCCGCCCAATGTGTATACTTATTTGCGTATAGCCCACTTTCCTAATATTATTTCAATCTAAAGCTACACTAATTATTAATTTCAGACAAACTTCTAAAGAGTCAACTAATTACAGTGGAACACGCATATGAATTCGGATAGTTTGTTGGCAAATGCTAGATTGCTCTGAATAATTTGACGTAACAGAAATTTCGTTTTGGTAGTGCCAACGAAAGATAAATATTATTTTAACCAGATAAACTGGAGTAAAATACAGACTTTCTTGTACATACTAAAAGGGTCAATCTATTTCTCTGTGTTCAGTTGGCTAATAAAAATTAGTCGTGTTACTAATCAGATTGTGTTCAGCCAATGATGTATTTGGTAATATCACCTTTATATATAGAAATAAAATAATTTTATGTCTCAAAGTTGAATTAAAAGTCTTATGTAACATTTACTAGTACGGAAATTATTTATTTTCCTTTATGATTTTTAATGCATGTAAGGATAAGTATTTGCAAATTTATAAAATACTTACTTTTCCAATAATTTCACAAATTCACTTGACTGACTCATGAATTAAATGGATAATGCTTATGGTAATACTAATTTACGTAAAATGGAATAATACATTATGTGTATACAAATATATATTAAGTGGAGATTTCATAAATGATTACCGTCCCCAGTCTGTGGGCTGACTGAGAAGGTTTGTTAGATTTATTTTAACTTACATTTAATTCGAAATCTCGACGAAATCATCATAAGGGGTGAGATTCATTGGAATTAATTTCCATTTGGGGTGAATTCTCAAATCATTATTTACTAACGAATATTTCTTTAAAATATGGCTCTGCAATGTGACACCAATTTTGATATTTCTTAACGATTAGGCATACCTCAGTGAACTTTACGTGCGTTCGCAAACGTTGGCTATATATCCATTCCGCAAATGTTTCGGTAATTTTCTTAATACTCAAAACCTGTGAACGGGTTTTAAAAAATCCATTCTTCTAAGTTAAATTTTTAGTGCCATTAGCATAGACTATATTTACACTCCTACAGTTTAGGTTGTCATGTGCCTGTAAATATTTACCCATTACCTGTAAATATTAGAAAAATTAGGTGATAATATTTAATTCAAGGTAATGATATTTAAAGGAGAAGACAAAATAAAGTAATTGTTTTGTAGTCTTACGTATGTCATTCCATAATCGATGGAAAATTTCCTTCTATGAAATTAAGAGCTTCTAGGAAAATTTTCCTTTATAAAGCAAGGGTCTTAACAGTCTCCTATAACGGTATGAAAACCAACAAGTACTGAAAAGGAAGGATAAAAGTTCCCTTAAAACTTTAAATAAATTCTCACGTACCTCTATGGATATTCAGCAAACAGTCTTTTTAGATGGTTTCCAAATGTTTTTCCAAAACAGTTCTTGTCAATACCCTGGACATTTATGTTCAACAGTACAACATCTACTATTACATATAATAGTATAAAAATGCTCTACATACGCAGACTTTTCATCTTGTGAAGAACTCTATGAGATTATTCCTGAATCAAAATGATTAACCAAACTTACAACATTAAGTTATTTTAAGGGAGTTAAATGCGTCTAAAAATTCGATGTTTAAAATGACTCAAGACAAAATATCGGAAATAACTTGAGATGAAACAGCAAATTCCAAAATATCTTTTCGTGAATTCAGATCTGAAAATCAGTAAAATTGTATAATATAATATCATAATTCTCAATTTTAAAAGGAGTGGGCACCATGTTATTATCACGTAAAACTTTAAAACCCTGAGTTTTAATCATGTGTATGAATAATAACTTTTAAATTTAACACAAATTTTCTTTGTTTAAATATTCTAAAACAAGAAACCATTTTTCGAGGAAATGACTAGAAAGTTTAATACGGTGCGATTTTTTGATTATCAGAAAAAAAAAAAAAAAAGTATATTCTAGTTTTTCTGTAAAAAAAATCCAACAATTCTCTCCCCCCCCCCCCTCATCCGGGGCCCATTTCTAGTTTTTAGTCTGCGGTAAAATAAAAGTATATATTATATATTTCGTAAATACTAGAAACTTTCTTGCTGCCATTGTAGAAACTTTCTTGCTGCAATCTGTATTTCGTTTATATTTTGTACAATAAATCACAGCGATTTTACTGGCCCAATATTCGTAAATTTACTCTGGGTTACAGAGTGGCATGAGACAAGTTCTCGCAGTAATCGTTTGTCCAGAAAGTCTGCCCAACTGTCGTTTATAGCGTAAACGAGTTTTTAATCGCTTGTGGAACTGTTTACAGCTTTTAAAGTGGCATTAAATATTTTATCGCTGAGAAATATAAAAGTCTTTAATCGTTACCCCCTCGTAATGATACGAGTTTGATCCCACCTAATAAACAACCGTAACCGCTGTTAGTTGCTGGGAAGGAGGGGGGGGGGGGGGTAATAATTTGCAACGCATTTCGATTGATGTTCTCGTACACGCGATAAGTAGCGTTTGCAACTGTTTGGCAGGGCAAGTGCTAAGAGCTTACGCCTCAAATCTGGAATACTGACATCAAGAAGCAAAATACTAGACACCCAATGTCTACATAGGTACCGAGACGACAAATGTTTTTGCTGCGTATTGAAGGTGGTCGCAGATGAAGCCTACCGTTTCCCAAGCACACGCTAATCGCGAATGAATAAAAAAATGACAGAAAAAGAAGTAATAAATAATGGCGAGGATTTGAAGGGTATATTTGAGGGACGCACGAAAAAATTCTGTGCCATGTTGGCACTAACACAGTTCAAGGTTAACTGGACATTTTTTTTTTATAAAGTTCCGCCATGTTTTCTTTCGGTAGTCTAGGTACTTTCCCCCACTTGTGCACATTAACATTCCCACTGGCTAAGTTATTTCTGCTCGAGTGTCGATATATCAAACATGTGAAATTCGTCGGTCTGTCGTGCATAAAACAGAAAGAAGCCTACTTTCTTCAACGCCACCCTTGCAATAAGACATTCGCTGGCAACACTACTATTATGACTCCAGCCAGTGACTTGCGCTTAACTACATGCAGTTACAAGTACTGTGTTTTGTGAATCGTTGAATTAAACACTCTCCATTAACCATGGGCCAGTTTAAGCCTACATATATGGAATGCAAAGTTCGAACTAAAGCTCGTAGAAAAGTTGTGCATAGTTTATTCGGAGTTTCTTTCCCCTTTTTGAATTAAAGCTTTGGAAAATCACCCGATGTATGACGTGCTTGGTTGTTTACTAAATATGTCGTGTATCACAAGCGTGTCCTATTTGTGTTAGTATAAAAACCCTTATATTTTATTTAAATTGAATTTTTACTTATATTTTATTCATAAATTATAATACTGTATGTTTATAATCAATAAAAATAAAAGTAGGGTGGAAATAGTTGTGTTGGTAATACACACTGAGAAATAGTTCCCATGCAAAATATTATTTCACTATGGTGTAATTTTCTAGACTTGGTCCAGGTTTGTTTGCATTGTTGGCGGCACGAGGCTGGGGCGTACACTGGAAGTATAACTTTTCAGTATGGCTTCAGAAAAGTTGGAAGTAACCGCGAATGGATTTAATTTGTGAATGCTTCTCCTGCTGCAAAAGGACAGAGGTGGAAAGCCAGGACATTTCGTAGCAACCATTTTAACCTCTCTCGAATGCTGAGTCGAAGAAAAAGAGAACCTCTGTTTCTGAATTTCTCAATCCTTTGTAGGCCACATTGAGAGCTTCCAGATTTCAAAAGGTTACAAAAACAGGTGCAAATCTTTATACTTAATTATGTAATCAAAGTATAAGCTCGCAAAATATTCTGTACAGCTTTTTTTTTTTCCTGTGAAACTCATTTCCACGTGTTTCTGGCAAGTAAAATTAAAATTTAAAACATTGGTTGTTTATTCATGTTGACGTTTCCTTTGGTTATAACAGTTTCACTGTCGTATGAATAAAAAATTATAAAATAAGTACGTTTTTACTGGGAATATATATATATATATAATATATAAAATATATTATATATAATATATATAAATTATTAAATATTATATCTATATAAAAACCAGAATTTTTCAAAATTTTAATATATTTCAGAGCAAACCGCTGTACTCCATAAATTCACAAACACTCAATATCCCAAACAAATTTTAAGTTGGTTTTAAACACCTCACGATTAATTAATTTTTATATTTTGTTTTGTGGTTATTTTTTTTGATCAAGAAAAGTATTATTTTCGCATGCAATTAACAAAGAGGTACGTGTCAAAAATTTTCTGGAATAACATCCACAAAATTCGTCAATGTTTGATACAAATACAAACCAATAGTTTATTTTCTAAGTCAGCACAATATATGTTGAAAACCGCTTTGGAGCATGACAGAATGCTGGCGAAAGGAAATAAAAAACAATGTAAAAGGGGGAGAAACGAAGAATTAAGTTCGCAAAATCGTTGTCCGAGGCCTCGAATGAGATGTAACTACCCGAAGATACCACTATCGTCGTCAGAGGTTGTACAGTCTGATTAAGTGCAAAGTGGGGCATTTTCTCTCTCAGCCTGGTGCGCCTACGACAGTATCCCCAAAGCACCTCTGTATGACGAGGAGAAAATATAACCCATTTATGCTTACTTCACACTTTTCTGGAAGCCCTGCCAAACTTCTACTTTCAGAATATTCCTCCGCCTCATGCAAGCTAAGTTTACCTAAGTCTAGAAAATTACAGCAAAGGACAACGCACCGAATTCGTGCGCACTCAGTTGTAATGATATTTTGCATGAGAACTATTTCTTACCAGGCGTTACCAACACACTCGTTTTCTCACTGTTTTTATTCACGTTTATTATAACTGAAATGCTTAATATGTAATTAAAATACAGGTAAAACTTCAGTTTAACAAAAAATAAAATACTTTAATGTTAACAGAGCCTACAGAGCGTGTGCGATACATAGCATATTTAGGAAATAATTTAACCCATCATAAATGGGGTGATTTTTCAAACGTTGTACAAAAAAAGTATGAAGAAACAGCGAACAGACTCTACACAGATGGACATTTTACCTCAGCATCTAGTTCTGAGCGAGCATGCCGTAACCTACAAGTTAAGGGAATTTGAAGGTCTCTGGACTCTGGCCGATGCTCTTGTGTAACCGAAAAGATTCGAGGCGGGTCGACAGTCGTAAGGTTGTTCGCGGTTGAATGAGGACTTTTTAAATCAGGCTTCAAAAAACGTCATTGCCCCTACCGGCATGTGTAATAACAGATACACTGACTAACATGTGTCAGTAAAGTGGTAACACTAACATGTGTCAGTAAAGTGGTAACGGCGGCGGAGGTAAAGTACACAGTAAAAATTTTTTCTGGTATACTTCCTAAACTATAATGGAAGTTTTTAACCTTTACACTGTATGGTAATAATACCACACATCAAGCTGCAGATGCAGGAATGTTTAGCATCGCTACTGTACAAAGTTGGGAAACTCCCTGTGCATTTGACTGTTTGCTGAGCAAATGTAGGAACGCTACAATGAATGTGTAGGAGAAAACATTACCATTCCTGCTTTCTCACTAAGCGTATGCACTGGTATGGAGAATTTCCGAAAGAGTTTAATCCCATGTCTTAGCGTTGAATTAACCCCTTAACATATAACCCCCGAGTATACACGTTTACGTTTGACATGTTGCAGGAAAGGCTTCGGTTCTGTACAGATCCAAAAGATAGCACCAATGCGGGTATTGCCTTTTCCTGTGCAATGTTATTGGCTACTGCTGACGCACAAACTATTTAATAATTGATTGTCTATTGTGCCATGGATCAACTGAAGCCCTTTAGATTGTTTCCAATGTGTCTGGTGTTGTAAAGAATTTGTGAGTACTTCTCACACCAAAAATGTATTTTCTGCAACACCTAAGACGAGAAATTAAATTGTACGTTAAGGGGTTATAAGTACCAAGTAATCATATGTGAATGCTAGAATGATGTATTTTTCCTTTCTGATTCCTTTTTGCGAGAGTGAAAAAATTGGTCAAATATTCACTTTCCTTAATAATTCCACAATTTCCAGTTGACCTGCGGAAGACTAAAGTGATAAGGTCTGAGGCAGTGCTAATTTTACATACGGTGGGAGAATACACAACTTGCAAACAAATACATCTTAAGCGAGGCATTCAAACGTGCTTAGTTTAGCGCAAACAGCCTACATATTTTCTTCGTTGGAAGAGACGTGACAGATCTACCCACGTAACATTGTAACTATACTGTGTACTTTTACAACGCAAATCCTTGCAAATTCTGTTGGGGAAAAAATCTTTTGTATGATTACAACAATTTTTTTTGTAAGAAAGCAATGTATATTTTTGTAACATTACAAATTGAAGTCTTTTGTTTCATCTTATGTTGTCGAAAAGTGTAAATAAAGTTGATATTTTACTGTGTTCTCGAATACTACTGTCATGAATGTGATATAGTTGAAGGGAAAATCTCTCGAATTATATATACAAAAAAATTCAACTAATCTGAAACTCTAACAAGCAACACTTACATCACAACTGCAAGCATTCCACAATACGATCACTTGGCCGTATAACACATGTGTTTTTTTAAATATTTTATCGTGTTTTAATGAACTAGGAAATATGGGGGAGGGTTAAGTAATTATGGTCACCTCTAGAGGAAAATTGAGATTTTAGAGAAATAAATACTGAACATAAGACTGACATTAAAAGTCTGCAGACGGGATGCATATTTTCACAGTTGCAGTTTTAAATTTGCAGAATTTATATTTTTATGAATTTTGTGTATTGTGACGATAGCTATTAGAATTATATGTCTACAACATAATAAAGCCTCACCTCTTCGACTGGCTACAAAAGTTATTGGGTGAGGGAAAATACTTATAGCTGCATAATTGTATGTGTCTGTATTTCCTACAAAATAAAATTACTATATATATATATATATATATATATATATTTAATTTATAAGGATATATTTTAAAATAATTATTATTTAAAGCCACGACATTAAAAACACATTCTCTTATTTTAAGTGTAATACTTATCACAGAAATAATAGCTTGTATCTTTGACTTCTCGATACAAAGTAATTCCCGGCTAATACAAACGTATTTATAGATTTATTACTAATACGACTCTTGTAACGTTACGAAGGACCGTTTTAAGAGATATAACCATATTTCTACAATTGTGTGTAAATTTTCAAAGAACTTCTCTGTATAATTTATCCAAAATTTTAACAGTGTGTCAATTGGGCCAGAACACTACAAGATTTCCTCTTCTCCTCTCTTTACTCCCCCGTTCTCAGTTGTGTCGTTGATCATGATCTGTTTCGGTTATAGTCCGTGACTCAGAAATAATTGAGCAGCAAGTTTGAAATCACGTGGTTCAGGGACCACAAAATGAAACATTTCACGTGCTTTTTTTTTTTGCCTCTCTGCATAAACGTGCTACGTGGAACTCAAAATTTGTTTATCTATTTTCACTTTAGTTCTTCTAAGTACAGCGTTTTTATACCTTTCGTGCTCCGCCGCAACGTAAGACGTTAGGTGTTTCATATAATACGTGGCATGAATTGATACGTTCTGTTTTAAATGTAGGACTGAATCTGTTTCGATATCACTATTATTGAGCTGTGGGATCTTTTCACGGCGACAGTGCGCCAGACCATTCATATACTAGAATATTGGCGCGGTTTAAGAATCTGTTCTTCTGAGGGAAAACCAGCTGGCACTCAGCTTCACTGTGTGCATTTCGGGCCAAATGTGACCTTCCAGTTCAATATATGCTCGTTTTTATAGACAATTCGCGAAAGTGTCGATAGGTGCGGTCCAGTTTTTTTTCGCTTCTACCGTTTGTATTACAACGGCAAACATGTTTATAACAGTGGTAGAAGCGGACTTCATAAACGTAAATCCACTTCTTAAGCTGTGCTAATGAATTAAAAAACAAAGAAAAAAGTAATATTTTAGTTGGCACTAAAGACTTAGTGAAATTAAACCTTTATTTCTGTTGTTAACCTGTAAGTAATTTCTTCCAAAAAAAAAATATTACAGCTAAACGACGAAAGCCACGTATTTTAATGACAGACAAATGAACGAAATAAACAAACGTGGCAGAATTTTTTATTTCTTTGTCCTCTTGTCTCCGTTCGCAATCACTGAAGTATTTTCAATATTTGGGGTGATGTTTCGTTAAATGGCATTTGCCGTGAATAAATGCTACTTCCTATGTATCTGCAGGGTAACTTCATCGGAAGGGTTACATACTCGCAGGCGCTACTGATCGGTTGCCGGAGGTTTTAAATGCATTTTATTTTTATGAAACGTATGAGTCATCGAGCCGTATGCTTCATAGAATTGCAGAGAGTTAGGCCTAAGTAAAAAACTGCTTATTAACAGCCATTTCGCTTAAGTTCAATGTTTTATAAAAAGGAGTTTCGAAACTAGAGTAAAAATGTGACCCTTCCTCCAGTAATACATTAGGCAGCGTTTTATAGAATACCAGTGATTTTTACACTAATCATACCAAAAGCAGAGAAACGAGTTAAATATAAGTGTTACATGTGTTTACAAAGTGACATTACATTTTAATACTTTACCTATTACAATCTTAATTTGTGCTACTAAATAATTACTGTGATTTAAAAAATTGAATGACAGAAGTTATTTTTTGTTTCAGAAAATTCTTTGAACAAAAGCTGCGATTTGAACACTAAACAGGCCTTAATGAAAAAATAAGGTTACGAATTATTATTAATATTAAGAGTTCTTATAGAAATGGTGGTTGCTAGCATTTATACAAGTGCAGTTAATAAAACATTTGAGAAGTAGCATAATACATTATTATTTGGCATTCTTAGTTTATTCAAAAACGATGCTAATAAATGCGTGGCTTAAGGACGTTATTTGAACTCAACTGGCGATTGTCCATCCCTGTCGTTGTTGTGTCCTAGACCATTGAGAAGGGTGAGAGAGGGGGCTGAATTGCTAGTCAGTGTCTCCTGTCACACATAGAGTAACTGTACTAGCAGGTAATAAATTTCGTCAGACGTTAAAATATTTTTTTTTTTTACCAACTGGATTAAAATTTAAGGACTTGGCATAAAATTTAATACGAAATTATTTAAATGACAGCGTGGTTACGTCGAGCGATGACGAATGGAGCCAACGTTCTCTTGCGCCACACCACGTGACCGTCTTGATGTTCACAAGGAAGACGACATTTACTCGTAATGGCAGAACAGCTTTTCACCACTGACATTACAAAAATGACGACAGTTTTATAGCAGCCTTGCTTCGACATTCTCTACGACTGCGACGAAAACAACGGCAGTAATAATGTGAATTTTTTTTTTTTTCAGCGAACACTAAACGGAACTTACGTGATTTCAAACGCAGCCACTTCCAAGAAATATCGCAGCCTTGCCAGCTGATGACATGATTGTCCTCGTAAGCTTTTTTTTTGCAGCGGAGATGTATTTTTCTCAAATATTTTCTTTCGGATGTTGCTGCTCTGGTGCTCGTAGAGTGTCATTGGTAACTACAAAAATGATGTGTCTAGCAATATGAAAGTCTCGAAGTACAACTGTGAGAAAATCACTTATTTTAATGCGGCGTACATGTGGCTGTGATCAACTAAAAAACAAATTTTGCTATATATATATGCAAACATGTGTTCTAGGGCAATTTTTTCAGGTATATTGTTTGGTTAAATACATATCCCATATGCATTTTGAAAGACTGAAGCAGCAAACTTACCAAGCCTAATCTAATTCTCATCAAAACAGCTCGTATATTCATGAATTACCCAGGACTCCAAACCCGCGCCTCTGAATCTAAAGGTATGGCCATAGCGACTCGGCCACCATGGATGCCATCTGTCTGCGGACGAGTTTAACCGAAGTCAAACTGAACTTCCACAACATTTCTATTCCGACTAATATGTGTAGAGAAATCTCGCTACGAAATAAGTCCCACGCATTTCAATGGTGGTTAGCAAAGTGTGTTGTTTTGACAGCTTACACCTAACTTATGGTGCCAATCGTCACGTGTTAAAATTATAAAAATGAGTCACTCAAAAAAATTACCTCACCGAAAACAAAATTCAGTAAATTTTATACAAATACTGTTTTCAAGCTGCGTGTGCTTAATATGAAAATGGAAGAACACAGAAATTTCGTGAATTCGAATACTCGGTATTATTATAATGTACACGTTATGGTCGTATTTACGATTGTATCACAGTTAAAATATGACACGTAGGTAATGACCTCACAAATCTGCATTAATATAAACGAGACATATTTTCGTATTTCTCGCATGTCCTCAACATGGGTCACAAGCCAATAGTTGCCAACAAAAATTGCCAAAATTATGGGAATAAACAATGACGTAACTTTTGTTTCCATTAATTTTTCTGACAGCTCTGTGCTTTCATAAAAATACTTTGGATTATATCTTCGTTACCTCGAAACTGCGTCAGGGGAAGCGAAATGTATTTCAAAGCACAGCTGTGACAACCACAACTCCAAGACACCTGTGACTCACTGACTCCGTAGAGATCGGTATCCTCAAGCCTTATATATTTATTCGTTGGCTGTCCATGTAGATAACCAACACCTTCAAGAAATCCTTTCAAAGTTATCTCTACGGTAACGAAACCCATTTTTTTGAGGCTGTTTTGTCTGCAATAACACACTAGTCCTTTATTTTGAAGAGAAGGTTACAGAAATGTGAAATTGCTGTTAGTATATGTTTTCTTTATACATTTTTGTTTTATGGCAATATTAACTTCTTTTACAGCAAATAATTAAACGTCCATTATGCTGCTTTTGTTCATAGTAAAGAAGAATTTCTTCCTACCAAAGGTAACTGTTAAAAAAAATTGAAATTTTTTTCTGTCGTACATTATAGTTTTCAGTACTTAACTGTTGTTTGGATGCGAACATTAATAAACCAATATATTTAGCAGGTACCAAACTGCAACTAAGAAAATTTACAGTCCTACTGCAGAGGTTTAGTGCCATTGTGAAGTGCAGTGGTTCTCCAAACCACTAACCTCAATTCCTCCCTAGAGATGACGTTATTGTATTCTGGCCCACATTACTACCTAAATATACGAATCTATCAAACGTAGTCGGATAGCAGCAAGACACTGCAGTTGTTTAGTGAAGGGCGTTAGGCATTTAACACGAAAGGTACGGGTTAAAATTTCGGAGCGTAGTAGTATTGTTTTTTTAGTGAACATAATTTTGAAAGATTTTTTGTTCTATGTTATTTGCTAATCAGCGTTGTGTTTCCGAGGAACAATTTTCTTTACACCGCACCGCAAATGACGTCTGCTGGATTATCGTAACGACAATACAACGTTATCATAGTCACTGTATATATCAAACAAAAATTATGTTAGTGTGCGTGCCTACTTTACAGTGGTTGACATTTAAACATTTTCTTTGCGGCAGAAAATTATGCGTTGCAGCAAAGAAAGCGTTTTTAACAGTGAACCTTAGCCCCGATAGTTCTAACATTTCTTGACCCCGAATCGTCCAGGGCCGTTCCAACAAGGGTGTAGTCCAATGGAAAATGAACCCAGATTTACACGATTTTGAAGTCTAACTTGTTATTTTATTATTTTGAGAAATATGTTCATTCCCTAAAGCCCTTGTGCCAAGACGGAAGTCTTTTTTGAAAGATTCTGTGCAAATCTGCATGACCGCTGGTATGAATTGTATTGAAATTTTGTTTCCCTACAACGTGGAAATTTTAGCTAATCAGAGAGAGAGAGAGGGGGGGGGTGGTATGGTGCCTACTGTAACAACAGTTGTCATTTAAGTTTATTCGTTTTGAAAAACAGCGACCAGTTGTTTAAAGAAGAGTAAAATGAATTTTAAATTTAAAAAAAATTTTAAAACCCATGAAGTGTTGTTTGTAGATCATGTGACATAGGTATGTGAAAATTGCAGTAGGCCCTAAACATACATATTTTAATTAACAGAAACAGTTCCACTTATCACAACAATATAACTTAGGAGCGAAGTGCTTCCTGGAATCACCTGCTACAGAAATAATATTACTATGACAAATGTGTTCGCATTTGTTTCTTTAGCAGCGAGTTTCGTGATCCTGTAGTGACCTCGATACCTGCTCGCATGCAAGCTCGGGTCGCAGGTCTCCTAGAAGCTTCTGCGGTCCATTGTATCGTGGCACACGGGATTAACAATATAGGTTTGTCAGTTTTTTTTTTGGTTTGTTAAAAGAGGAGTTCAGTTTTGGAGTTGGGACTGATAACGAGCATCGGACATATGCACCCTGTACTATTTCCTCATTTATTTTTTTCATAACATTTATTTTTTTCTTTTTACGGAAATTAGTTGAGAAAATTTTTCTTGTATAACTTCAAGTAAAATAGTGCATCTTTGAACAGACTGTTCTATTAAACATAAAAGTTCCTTTATGTATCTGCATGATTGTAACAAATTTGAAGTGTATGTTAATTGCTTGTTAAAATTAGACTACAGCTTCACACCTTCAACAGTAACATGTTGTAAAATTTCGTATCATTTATTTGCAGTGTTGGGGCCGTGGTGGTGTAGCGACTAGATCGCTCGCCTTCCGCCAAGGCAAACCGGGTTCGATTCCCGGAGGGATCACACCCGGATTTTGCACCCTGGTAATCGTGCCAGATGACGCCCGCCAGCAGCTCTCAAGACCTCGTCAATAGTGTCCCAAATCTTCCCTCTTCCCTGCCTGCAGTGTTACAAAAATAACCTCGGGGTTAAATTGTGTGTAATACAAAAACATATACATAATTGTACTAACCTGAACATATTGAATGATTTTCATTGGCGGCTATCACTTATACAAAGTCATTTATATAAAGTCGCGTGTGCCTGTCTTACGGGACGTTCGTCTCTCTGCAGTGGAACTCCAATTAATACCGTGCTGACTAAACTGTCGGTCGATGAAAAACCTCAGATGAACATAAATTATTCGAGTTTAACTGACGGCCGACTGTAATGGCGAATTAAATATTGTTTTTATTAAAATTAACAAAATAATTACTTGAAATAAACATATTTACGATAGTTTACTATTAATATTGCGCAATTTACTGTAATTTAAAAAAGTCTGGAGGTGACCGGGGCTGAATCCACATTTCCTTTAAACTTCGATAATAGGCCGATATCATGCCATCTGGGCTACCAGTTTACATTAACATAGAGGAGGAAAATATTTAGCTTATAAGTGTTAACGAAATCGGGAAGATTTAAATAGTATGCCCTTACTATTCGTTTTCATTTTAATTTGGATTGTTAAAAAGAACAGTCTATATGAGTGCACTCTATTCGCCAAATTATATGCAGTTTATTTGATTATATGATATCAACGAAATTAAAGACGTAAACACATATTACCTCGTAAAATGGTGTTTTGAAAGACGAAATACATTTTAGGAAGTATTTTGGATTGTTTTTTTTTTTTTGTTTATTCGTGTTTTTTTTCTTCACTTGAGACAGTTGTTTAACGGCCATTGTTAAACGTTATTTGGCAGCCATTGTTACACGCTGTTTAACTGATACGTCAGTCAAAAAACAAAGCACTGAAAAACAGTGAAATAAATGACTGAGGAATCATTGGAAAATGTCACGGAATCAATAAGTTTAGGAAATCTGGCATTTTTTTTCACTAATTCGCCAGTTAGATTCACTGAAGTGACTGTCGAATCAGTCAGGTACTGCTGACTGATAGAAACAATGTAATTCTCACTGATTCAAATTTAGAGCGCACATTTTAGCTCGAAACCAATAGTTCATCAGCCAGCGGACTGCCAAAGTGGCGCTATAGCTCCTGTCGCACTGTCAAATTTTCTCCTTCAACTATATTTGACAATAAAATTTGACGACAAATTACAACAATCAAATTTTTTATTCCAACAGGTTTTATCAAATAGCCTTTAATGAGTTTGGAAATATGTCACAATGTCAAATATTTTACCGGGAGAACATAATTTTAATTATTATTTAAAAATTCTTTTCATAATGCGATTTGGCTTTTTTTCCCATGCAGTAAATCACAGGAAGAAATGTAAGTAACATTGTAATTTATTTTCGTTTCTTTACTAAATTAAAATTTTATTTATGAGATATGTTTCCTGCACAATAAAATAAATCCCTTCCTTTCTCGTAATAGTATGTGCAATATTCACTTAAAATAGCATTCATGTCCAGACAGCTTCTACATAAATTAATTATCTTCATTACTTACTTCGTTTCCAGCAATTGTTCGTTATTTTAAGTTTCTTGATGTCCATTTTTTTTTTCGTGCACGATTCCGATTGTCTGAGACCGTCAAACATCAAATAAATTTTAGAACCGATCCAATTTTCAAATGTTTGATGGAAACTGAAGCAGTCCAATTTTCGCAGACAAAAATGGCGGCGTTTGTGACGTTTCGATGACGTCATGAATGTTCAACTTTATTTGACGAAACTTATCGGAAGCAGTTTGACCGGAAAATTTGACAGTGTGACAAGGGCTTGACGGTGAAAAATTTACTTCTGGCGACTTCACGGGAGTCGCTTCCGCCCACTTGTCGGCCATCTTAGCTCTCACACCTCATAACTATAAGGGCGCGATGTTTGTTGATGTGCTGGTCGTGTTTTTTAAATCAATCCGGCGCGCGCATGTTTATCGTCTCCTTCGAGGACTATGTACGAGGGAGATTTATTAATTTGCTTGTGCAAGGGGATGACGGGAAAAGGGGGGGGGGGTTTAGGGGGGAGAGGAAACTCAAATACTGTAAATCTCAGATTATGCGCGCCAAGCTTTCTGGCGTTGCTTCTTCAAATAATCTGACCTGCTAGGGCCGACCCCCGGACGTCGTTCAGAATCTCGACGAGTAGACTCTGCGCGGATAAGGATGCTTTTCCGGGCCCGTTGCGCGTTAACTGGTGACTCAAAACGCTTTTACGGGCCCCTGCGACCTGCGACTGAATGTACTTCAAAGCTCAGGCGATGGGAGAATGTCCCCGTTTCGTTGGTATAATCCGTTCACAGTTACTTCACACTTTTCTGAAACCCTGCTAATGTTGTACTTCCAGGATATTCCTCCGCCTCGTGAAAACCGAGCTTAACCATTTGTAGAAAATTACAATAAAAAGAAAGCACGTCGTAATCACGAGCACTGAGTTGTAATAGCAGTTTGTATCAGAAAAGAAATATTACTAGGCGCCACCAGCACAGGTGTTTTCTCACTGCTTTCATTCATCTTTTATTATAAATAAAATACTGGGTAAAACCACAATTTAACAAAGAATAAGATACATTTTTATGTTAACAGAATATAAAACGCTTTTGATAAATCGCATGTTTAGGAAATGACAAAATACGTCATACATGGTTTTTTTTAATGTTATATTATAAAATTACAGGAAGCCGCGAATAGACTACGTAATTGTTTTATAAAATATTTTAAGCAGTATTTTTTGGGACGCACTTAAATACCGGGTGTCTTTGAACAACCCCAACAAACTTCGGCAGGTTATTCCTTGCGAAAATGTAAGACGAAAATGCATGCACACCTTCCCCCTAAACTGATTTTTAAGGGAGCTGTGCACCCCTACGAAATTCTTAGAATTTAAAAGCCTCCCTGCGTAGTATGTTGCCTACGTATCAGGTACGTTGCCTACCTATCAGGAAACAGACGTTCTGTTCCGGGAGTTACGCGTGAATTTCTCGAAAACTTTTAATCCGAGAGTGGTCCGACAAGGCAACAATTTATCACAATTTGCACGTGCAGATTCATAAGGCGTCTTGAAAAAAGTCGCGTGCATGGTTACAAAGTTTTATCCAAACAATAAGATGCCAACCCTCATTTTTACCACGAAGGGCGATGAGCTTGCCATCCGCTTTTCAGAGGTGAAAGATCTCCACTATACGAAACACAGTTTACCAGACACTTAATTTCCAAATGCGACATTAGTTTTGCAAATGTACGAAGTTAATTACATAACTTCACACACCTATTGACAGCAACACAGCTTCCGAAAATGGACATAACTGCCCAGAAATGGGCTATTTTTATTGTTATTTTTGAGTATTGCTTTGAAAATTGTCGCATATTTGTCTTTATGTATTAATATTTAGCATTAACAATTAATATAAAGATTAAATATTGGTTCCTCGTTGGTGTGAAGACGAACAAAATATTAAAATATCAGCTTGTTACCTACGCTATTCATGTGCCTGTCGTTGATAGTTGTGTATTTATTGTTAAGTTGTTCGTCTGGGTAGAGGTGTTAAGTCGTGTTATATTACGATACAAGTTTACGTGGTGGTAATGCCATCATTCGCACAGGAAACGCGTGGTGTTATCTCGGTAAAGTTCGTGACCAATGGAGAGAGAGATTCTTATTTCCTAAATACGGATATCATCTGCACGTTTAGTTATTAACTGCCCTTTTCCCCGTATATTGGCGGCACATTGCCACAAAGGTTCAATCAGTTTATGGCATTTCAAACTGTTGTAAGAACACTCATTTCAAAACGTATCAAGCACAATTAAATCTGACCACCTAAAATTTTCACCATTGAAATGCAATGTAAGTAAAAGCCAGACGTCGCATCAGGTGAGTTAAATACGTCACGCCCGGATAGAGAGCAAAATATTACTACATTTTACTTTGCACCCCTAGCTATAAATATTCATTGCAGTCTTCCGAAAATGTTTAGCCCTCTTCGTGTGCATATTTGAGGTGATTTAAAATGATGTATCTTCATACCAAATCTTTGTTATGCTTAAAATTTGCAACAATTTAGGATAACACTAACATTTATTGTGATAATAAGGTTGAAGATCTCTGATAATATGAACTACTTATGCTATTCTAATTATTGCTAGAGTTGTAGTTTATTTCAAAGGTGTAAACAATTGAAACATTATAAACATATAGTTTTATTATAATTGAAGTTTTGTGACAGCCTATTTTACGCCAAAGATAATTTTACTGGTAATTAATAAGAACGCCCCTGAAACCATTCAAAGTAAATACGCTTTCAGCTGCGAACCCGTGATTTTAATGTTACAAGCGCTTTAAATATTTTCAAGAAATAAATGATTTATTTTTTCACAATTTTTTTTAGCCATGTGAAGAATTGAATATTTCAGTTTCATTTACACGTGAAAAATAAAGCAGAGTTTACTTGGCAAAATATCCAAGTCAGCAATGGTAAGGAATAAGTAGTAGCGAGTGTTGTTGGTAAAGCAATGTTCCGCATTCCCAAATTTATAACACTGGTTTTCATAGCCCCACCCCCTTTCTCCTCAAACTAATAAATTTCAAGTTTATATATGACGGTCGCCTTATGAAAGAGCTGGGACGAGGTGCTTTGAGCCGTCCAATTAAAACCTCCCCCTATTTCTTCTCCCTCCACCAAACACAGGAGTGTCCGCTTTTCCACTTTTCATCCGTGCGCCGAAGTTAAGAGCCCACGGATCACGCCTCACCTCTGTTTTCGCCCCTCCCTCTGTTTCTCATATTCCACGGCCAAGCCCGAAGTTTAAATGAAACATTTCGTTTCCTCAATGTCTCGCCCCGCACCCGAAGCTGTTAAAAACACGCAGGCTGCCGGGCAAGTCCCATACACCCGACATGTGTCGAGTACTTGCCTTGCGACTCGGGTGCTACAATGAGCTATGTCGCAGGTTACACTGCTGCGCGCCGTTCAATAATTCCACCTAGCAGCGTATACAGATATCTGCGATTGGAAAGATTACAGATGGAGGGAGATCAGCTTGGGAAATGCAAATATGTCGTGATGCGAAATTCTGTAATTGGTGACTCAGGATTCTTAAATTTTGCAGTAGCCTTAATTCAGCGTTTGTTAATCAAGTGGGTATATTTATTATTTCCACGTATCCCTATCTAATATTTCGTGTCATATGACAGGCTTGGGGGTAGGGGGGACAGGGAAAGATTATAACCCCACATGCATGCTCTCTGACTATATCTCTGAAGACCTAAATAGTTTTCAGTCGATACCACATGTGAAGTTTTCGGAAAAGAGGATTCGTTAATAATACTAACAAAAACAGAAAAGTCGTATGTCCAAGTAAAACAAATCATTAAGCTTCAAAGAATGAATAATAGCCTTGCTGAAATAGAGGTGATGAGTTTCCAAATAATACTTTACGCCTTTTGGGCTACACAAAAGGAAGTATTTTAGTGTAAATTTTTTTATAAATCTAGTACAGTATTTTAAATTTCGTTCTATGAGTATTTTATAGAGGAAGGGTTTTTTTTTTAGTTTGCATATTACAAATAACCAACATTTCATGTGAATAAGACCTATTTGTATCTTGCCCAGAAATACAGTCCATATTACGTCACGTAAGTCGTGGGTAGAGGAATGAAATGTCTGAATAAATTCCGCTGTATTCCGTAAATATTAAACTGGGCACGATACAGTAACTCTCTCCAGTCTAACATCCTAAAACCACTGAATGTGTTTAATTAGTAATCGAAGTGATTCATAGTTCACGCACAGTAAAAATTCGCGTTGAAAGATCTCGTAATTTTCTATAATGCTTTTTTTTTTGTATGTGTACCGTTTCGTTATACGTTGATACGTCACGCAAACTTTTCCTTTCTAGAAACACAAGTGTTTACGCATACATGTGTCCGAAACGACAAGGTTTTAGGTTTGAGGTTCTTTTACTGGAATGCTGGGTGTCTGCTCTTAGGTGAAAATACCCGTGAGTTCAGTGACATGTATAGAATAAACTGGGCATTTGAGATTTTTGCTTTTTATTTTTAATTTACGATAAATTGGCGTAATATAGTATAAACGCTACAAAAAGGCTGTAAATGGAACCCCAGTTATCTGTACTGGAGTAAAAAGTCATCTAATTTGAGTAGCAACTAAACTTATAAAAAAATTCCCTTATTCTTTGTAATAGCAATTTCGTAGAAACTACAATAATTTAGATATAACTACATTATATATGGTAGAGTTATTTTATTCTGGTTAACACAAATTTCTTTGTGCTTTGTGTATTTTCTAAGCGAAATCATAAATGACTGTGATATTGTAAGTTTCAGAGAGAGACTGCTTAATGACATCTGTATATTTTATGTTACTAGTCTTCTACAAATAACGGATGGTAGGACAGATTTTTAAAAATGATTTTTAATGTTTGCACTTACGAAGTTGTAATGAAAAAGCCTAATTTCAAGAAATTTTATCTTTGTATATCCTATCTATAACAAGGATTTAAAATTAATTAAGACGGTGGAACATAATCAACACACGCTATTACTCTTCTGAGCATATATTTATAATCATTTAAAACGAGGAAGAAATGGTAGGCAAATAAAGGAACCTTATATTTTCATCAACCTATTTTGGCATACGCCATTCTTGGAGATTTCTGTACGAACAATAACCCATTAAAGAGGCTGCTTGAAGATAATACTTAGGTATAATCTTAAAATTTTTTGGTAACAATCAACTTCACTTAAAGCTGTAGGCAGTAAATATTCGTTAAGGAACAAAACTCACTCAAATCATAAGAACGTTAACAACAAAAACACCACAAATTATCTGAAACTATAAAATTGCATTCAACTTTGTGCAAGTTTGCATTAAAAGCTGCAGAATGACTGACAAAACTGCCCGTTAATTTGATTTGACAGCACACAAAAAAACCGCAATGTTAAACCGACAACTTTTATTAAATTTTATGTACTTCACAATTACAAAATTCTGTAGAGAGATCAATAATACAGAAACGTGTTCCCAGAATAAGTCGATAATGAGAGAAAAAATAGCGGTTGCATGCTGCATACGTTCGTAACATGTTTCGAAGATTATCAGGGCAAATATTGACTCACATATTGCATTAATCATAATCACAGCCATTACAAACTGTTTACTATGGAATATCTCATGGAGTATCAAGGACCAGTTCTGTGTTTAACTGGTGGTATCTAGGAATGTCGTACTCCAAGTATTCTGTCAGGTCCTCGATCTTTGCTGGATTAAGTACTCTTATGCTGTTATACCTTTTTCTAAATCTCACCGCGTCATATTCTCCCATGGATCAAAATGTATACTGAAGGAATAGATGCGATTTTCATTCTTTTTTATCATGTATTATGTTCATGAAAAGCTTCCTTAATATAACTTTATGTATATTTCTGACACTAACATCTTTGTTACTTTTTCTAATAATTGTGCAATACTTAAAATCATACCAGTCGTCACTTTATGCAAATCGAATGGATTTTTGATTCTTGCTCTTTTGACTAAATCCATCCATTCATCGGGTACAAATACACAGGAAACAGCATTACATTTGTAGTTTACATTTTGAAACATACTTATATTCATTTACAGGACAAAATATTTGCTAAACTGCCAGTGCAAACAGTGATATCTACTGTATAGGCCTTTTTTGTATAATACTGAGCCAGTTTCTGCAATTATTTTACTATGGATTTGTAAATGGCAAGAATTTCACAGCATTGTATTTAATGAACCAGGCTTCCATTATATTAGGACACATGGCAGCTGATAGTTTGCACTCTCGACAATACATGGCACTTCATAACTCAATATTTTTATTGATGGTTTGCCCGAGTCAGCGAGCACCCACTTAATTGCTACCAAACTCTATGCTCAAAGAAAGTGACAAATACACATTTACTAATAAAAATAATACATAAAATTACCCTATACTTTGTTATTAATATTTTGTTTCCATTTCTGTTTGCAATTTTGTCTCTGAATGTTAAAACTTCAACTGAACGTATGTTCATTAAATTATATACAAGAAGTACATAAATTAGAAATTGTTTTATTTATTAGTATAATTATAAGCTACCCTTTAATGTACGAGTATGATTCCGTAAAACACGAAAAATGTAACCTTTCATTAATAATATGAATTAAAAATTATTTTTCGTTTTAGAGTTTAAGTAATACCATACAAGTAGATCTATAAAAAGCGGCCTAAGTTTTCGGAGTAATTTAACTTCAAGAAAACCGCTATTAAAGGGAAACAGCTCACGCTTTTTATAAAATATATATATTACCAACACTGCGATATTTATAACTATAACTGTAGACTACAGAGAATTTAATGTCATTAGGCCTACAATATATAGTTAATGAGTACATTCGTATTGGCATGTTACTCAGCTTTAGAAGCTATTTTGTATTTTGCTTATTTAAAAAAAAACAAGATACACCAGCAGACTAGATTAATACTTAATTATTAAAACATTGTGACATATGTTTTTAACGCTGCTCATTTCTGCAACGCAAACGGAATGTCAGTATTTTCCTTGTTCTGTGTAAAACTCATCACGTTTTAAGAAAAAAGTTTCCAAACATTGAAGAAAAATTGGTTACATCCTTCAGGGGGCGAAAAGCAGTTTACATTAGTACCTATAGTTGACAAGCCCACTTCAAATAAAATATTTGTATCATGGAAAAAATCAACGTACAATCGTATAAAATAAACTATAACTGTGAAAGTAACATCTGTGAATCCTAACGATATTTTACTTCAAATAGGAAATAGATTATTATCCCCGAGTGTTTTATTATCCGTATGGTATACTTTATTTGCGTTTCTTCACACTTTTTGAATCAAACCTTTGAAAAATCACCCTATGTATGACGTGCTTGGTTATTTCATAAATATTTCATGTATCACCTGTGTTAACATGAAAGTACCTTATTTTCGTTAAATTAAATTTTTAACAGTATTTTATTGATCAATTATTGTACATATTATTATACATGGATAAAAAGAGTGATAAAAATGTGTGTTTTGGTAACGCGTAGTAAAAAGTAGTTATCATGCAAAATATCAATACAGCTGATAGCGCACGAATTCGGTGCTTTGTCCTTTGGTGTAATTTTCTAAACTTAGTTAAGCTTAGTTTACACGAGGTTGCGGAATGTTGTGGAAGTAGAACTTTATCAGGGCTTCAGGAAAGTGTGAAGTAACTGTGAACGGGTTATATGTATGGTTTTCCAAGCATGTTAATAGTCATACTATTGAAAGGCATGATTACGCAGCAGAAATGAGCGAAGGCTGGAGCACGCAAAACAGCGGTACAAAACGTGAGTATAACGAAATCACTTGGTGAAGAGATACGAATGAACATACGATAGTTGGGAAGGTAGAAACTCCTGAGTCGAGAGATGTTTGGAGGACAGCTAGGCCGTGGGGACAAACCATGAAGAGAACTCCTAGCGATGCGGACTCGAACGACCCGAGCGGAAACTAAAAGCAAGTGGATGCACACGATAACAAAAGTGAGTAGTACAAAGCTATAGATGTTAAGATAATGAACGTGCCTTACCACGCTTGGTGTGGCGAAGTGTTGCCTAGAGCACGTCGGGCCCGTATCCAGCTATAAAGAACGAACATGTGAAGATCTTGCTCCGATAATAAACCGTCATCGTCATAGCTCGACATTCACCTATAAGAAAACAATAGAAAATAAATAAAAATGTAAAGGGAAAACAAAATGAGAAGAAACATCAGCGCTAGCGAGTGGAGCGAAAAAGAAAGAGCGTTGATTTCGAAAAGACAAGGAGCTATTACAGTCATGACAATCACCTCATTCAGAAACCTACACCCTAGTTTTACTTTTGGCTATTGGTGAGAAAATATACAAATGGCCTCAAACTTTTTTATACTTAAAACAGTGGAAATATAAATCGTTCTCCTTGAAAATTACTTTCAGAAATCCATTATTGGTTAAGCTAAATTGTTCAATACTAAATCTTTACATAGAAAATAACATTTTAATTGGCAGTATTATTCTAATGAATACGTATTAATTTCTTGCCCTTTAGAAGTTATATACATATTATTAATCTAAAAAATAAAAGTAGAATAAGTATTTTTTTATGCACTGATAAAATTTAACGCAGAGAAAAGTTATACAAGGTATTTGTTGAAAAGTTGTATATTTCGTGTATGCGAAAAGACGAATACTTACTTTAGAGTATCATTTTGACAACTCTGATTATAATGGTCGTATGACATACAGTATGTATTTTTAATGATTACACTCGCTTTATGAGCGCAAGTTTTACTTGCGGTAGGGCTTTATTCGTGCCTATTACTATGCTAGAGCAATATTAACAAACTGCATCGTATGACGTTTACAAAAGCTTAGAAATGTTTGATTAAATTTGAGAAACTGTTACATTTAACATACCTAATGCCTAGGGGCCATTCCGTTTGTTCTACGTACCCGTAAAAACTATTCTACTCTCAAATACTTATTTTACTCACCTAACGTTCTTCCCAAGAAATATTTTTTCTTCGTCCAGTTTCTCAATTTATCTTTCTTTTACATTCTTGTCTAAAACTATAATGATGGAAAGTGACATTCAAACACGATTATCGTATCAGCATGTGCCATTTCCATCACTGGAAAAGTTGGTTACTAGTGTTATTTTATATATTTGAAGCATTTCAAGCATACCCTACTACTGAATCGAGCAACAAACATATCATTCATTCCTGAAGTGGTCATGCAGGAAAGCAATCTGGTGGATCAGGGAAAAAAACAAATACATATTGATTGAAACAGGAAATTTAAGCCAATGAACAAAACTACAGAGAACAAGCTACTGACTTGAACGTTCACTTCAGATTAGTTTGTTTCGTGGGGGATTCACGGAAATTTAATATCAGTTAAAAATATTTTTTTCTTAAAAACAATAACTTAGCGGTGTCTGCAGTGGCTCTCTAAACTAAACGCATACCACAAATTCATTTCGCGTAACAAAATTGAAATTTATTTCCCAAAAGGTAAAAGATTCCAGCGAAGATAAAAATATTATGAAACCAAAATGGTTAGTAATATATTTTTAAATCATATCTCTGGCACAAGTAATAGCAATATCTTTTGGTCATGTAACATATATAGGTAAAGGTGGTTCACGATAAAGTGAGCACTTTAGCAATTAACGTTAGAAAAAAGTCACTGCCCCTGCATGCATATATTTTAATGGGCCCACTGAGTGACATTCGCCCATTAAATTTTGTAACGATGGATGGGAAGTAGTTCTATATTTTAACGTTGAATAAAAGGTGTTAGGCAACCATTTGTGATAACTTAAAACTATTTCTTCGCTCTGTTTTTTTTCATGCACAGAAGATTAAAAATTAACAGATTTGTAAAGTATTTATTTTTCTAATAACTTTACAGTTTCACTTGACCGAAGCACGAATAAAGTGATGAGGACCATTCAATGTTAATTTTACATTACACAACTTGCATACAAGTAGATCTTAAGCAGGGCTTTCGAAAGTGATCATTTACCGTAAACTGTCTATAAATAAAAATCAGTAGGCGTTAAATAACCCCAATCCCTTATTTTACAGTAGAAAAGGAAAAAAAATAACAGCAAAACGAAACGCTTTTTCTTATATGTGTGGTTACTTTGTTGTATTGGTTACCTACTCTAGCATGAACACCGTGTTGTTGAATAATTCATCCAACTCCGAGTTATACTTTCGATAATTTAATTCATTTCCTAAGCGACATATCCCAGCTCCGTACAATATAGCAATAAACTCCACGTTTAGTCATTGCATGTTTTAAAATTTACAGAAATGCTAGAAGCATTTTCCATTTCGTATCAAGAAGTCGCTCGTAGAATTCGTAATTTCTGACCAACTTTGCCTGACAAGCATTAATGATCTGTTTTCATAGCCCCGATGTTAAAGCGCTGAACTGTAGAATGTAGAATGTTTTTGATTCGGCTATCGGCGAGGGCATGGTAATTATGTTAAGCTCTCTTTAGAAATTGTTAGTACATGTCTCGAGAACATTCTAAAGCTATAAAGAGGGACTGTTCAATAGCAAAAACATCAAATAAAATACCAACAGTTATATTAATAATTGAATAAACCTTATACCTACATCGGACACGCGTATCCAATAGTAAAATTTTAAATATAATTACTTGAACAATGACTTAGTGTTGTCAAACGGAAATTGTGCAGCCCATTGATTTTCGAGATAGTCTATTGCAAGTGATGATAGTTGTTAAGGTCATAAGTTTAAGTACTTTCATTTTATGAAATGTCTTAACACTGTACATATAGGAATTTCTGTTGAACCACGAATCCAGAATAAGATCTAAATCAAACAAATATGAGGGAAACTACACAGACAAAACCATTGACGAATACACTTTAGGAAACGAGTGACATCACTTAGATAACTTACATATTACTCGCTGAAAATCTTTAAATAGGCTGCTCCCGCCTAAAGGCTGTTCAAGACAAAGTGAGCACCTTTAAAATCAACTTTCGAAAAATGTCACTGCCTCTACCTGCATATAGTTTAACGGGCACACTGAGTGGCATGCGGCCAGTGAGGTTGGTAACGACACAGGGAAAGTAGTTACATATCTTGGCGGGGGGTTAAAAGTGTGAAGTAAACATTTGTGACAGCTAAAACTTTTTATTTAATTTCCTGATTTTAATGCTTAAAAATGTAATGTAAATAAATGTGTAGAATATTTACTTTCCTAATTATTTCACAGTTACACTCGGCCGACAATGAATAAAGTGATGAGGCATGCGGCAATGTTAATTTTACGCAAGGTGGAAGAATACACAATATAGCCCGACAGTTTACTGACGCGACACGACAAATAGAATTTTTCGGATCCATTTAGAAAGCGCTGATTAACTACGCTAGTTTCAAAGGCGATGGGCAGACGGGAAATTTGGAATACATGATGGTGTTAAATACAATAACTTTCATAATTTGTTGTCTTTTGAGCTACGTATTTACCATTGCAGGGAAAGCTTATCATACAATTTAATTTTGAAAGGTTTTACACTCTGAGCGTCGTACCACACGACACGACGAGGAATAGAAATAGTTTCTACACCAAAACTGCTGTTCGTACGACAAAATTGTCTGGCTTACCTCGGATCTATCTTGTATTTCATTGGTTGTTTAATTTGAAGGCTTGACCTCACCCACCATGTCAAATTTTCCATTTACATTTCATAATTTCCTTTTCAGTGAAATAACCATATATTTGTTAGTATAGCATTATCACAATTGACAATCCCCTTAAAATTTAGTCATCAAACTTCATCCACATGTGATATGGTGATTGTAAAATGACATTAATCTGTTCATAATTCTCGAAAAAATATGGCATGACTACTTAATGAATTTTCAGAATTTATGTTTGAACTTCAGCGTAACATATATTGTCATGGTTGTATAGTAGCAGTTTTGTAATAAGTATCCGTATATAACTGAAATAAGCTAGGAACAATAATTCAACATGGCGTGTGAGGCCGAGCCTTAAGTGCCGTCTCGTGCTTGCGATGTCGAGCTGGTCGGAGCTATGTGATGCCGGCCGGGCATGATGACGCGGTATGGCAGGAGAATCTCGCGCGGGGTATTTCAAGAAGGGACAACTGGCGTTGCTGTACAACCCACAGAGAAGAAAAAGGGCACTGCCCGAAGATACAGAAATGTTGGGAAGGCCTCTGCGGGATTCTCGAGATCAACGACGTGGTCTTTAGGATTAGTTGTTAACGCTCACGGGCGAAGACAAAGGCTGCAAAGTGTAACAGCCAATGAAGTGATCATGTTCTCACAGGTGCATGTAGGTGATTCGCACAAAGCCTTGTGGAAATGATGATTTCAGTACATAATATGACTGAGTGTCGGAAGTATCAAGGCCGCTGTTTGCCCAGGCGCCCAGCAACAACATAGAATTTCAGTCGTGCAGCTGTCGTTTAAAAACGGTTATGTATATTTGAGCGATATCTACCAACGAATAACACTTGGGAAATTTTTCACGCCCGAACACCAGTTAGCGTGTTATATTTCCACCTCTAATGTGTATATTCTTCGAAATGGAAGGCGATTAAAACGAAGGTTTCACTAACACTTTTAGGTAAAGACTGTTCACGTTTAACCAAGCACTTTTGAAATTAAACATTCGAAAAATTTCACTGCTTCTATTTTCATGTATTTTAACGACAGCACTAAGCGGTATGCGTCCAGATAATTTGGTAACGACGAAAGGAAACTTGTTCCATGGCTTAACGAAAATTAAAAGTGCTAGGTAGGATACTGAGATTACTTCATTTACTTTCTCTTTTTAATGCTTATAAGTGTAAGAATGAGAAAATTTGCAACACAGTTATTTTTCTAATTATTCTGCAGTTTCCCTTGACCGCCGCAAGAATTAAGAGATAAGACCAATTCAATATTAATTTTAGGCTAGTCGACTAGAAGGTGTGAGAAAGGGGGGGGGGGGAGAGCGAGAGAAAGAGAGAGAGACTGCTCACCATATCAGTGCCTTGCGCATAACGACGACTATACATTACATGCGCGTACTAGATAGCTCTTCACCACAAAATATTTCCAACCAGGCGGCTCCCTTAATACTGCTGCCTGGTTTCAAAGCAGTGAGAATTTGGTATAGGTAAATACATGTTAATAAAATTAAGTCTTTGACGTTCCATTTAAAGATGGATTATATACCACCGCGGATATTTTTTCAGCAGAAAAATACATGCTTCTTTGCTATAAAAGCATTTTGTAACATTACTGTATAGCCTTTTTCCTGGAAAAATCAGAAAACTTACTAACTAAGTACAAAATTACTGAGAAACAAATTGTTCTATTTGCCTCAATAGAGAGCTTGAAAGTATAATTTCTCACACTTAGGTATTTGCTTCAAGTTTATATCATCAAAATTGGCTTCATAAACCGAATTTTATTAACAACTATTTCCCTATACCAGATTCTCACTGCTTTAGGCAACAGCCTGCACAGCGAGGTGTTAGACGCTGGTAAAGGTGAAGTGAGGTAGAGATGAAGCAGCGGTGGAATGCAACAGCAGGGAAACTGAGAATACTCCGAGAAAACCCACTGGCCAACGTCTACGACCACCACACCTGTGTGTCCATTGCACTATGAGAAAGATTTGTTCCAACCAACAAATTATTTGATTGAGTACGGCCAAAGATATATTTAGTTGTCCCAACACAATATTTTGTTCAGTATAGAAAACTTTAAAAGCATCAAAATTGATTCCGTTCATCTGATAAAATATATCCTTGAATAAACGAAAGTTCAGTGTTTGGTCCAAAAAATTATACTGTCAACAAAATATTTAGTTGAATCAACTGTATATATTTCTGTGGTCTCTCAATTATTCGTCTTCGTTCGAAAAGACAACTCGAAAGTTTGTTTGTAATTTTTGTGATAATTAGGATAGTATTAGTGTTGGTTTTGTGCATTTTTTATGTACAACATTTATAAAAATTCTAATAAAACAAGTTCAACACGAAACGAAAAAATAAATCTGTAAAACTAGAACTGTTTATTAGGCATGTTGTCCAGTATTTGAATTGTACGTAGTCCTATTAAATACATTCCCATTTTATAAGTATGTACTTCAGCTGAGGTTACCACAGCATAAAGCTCGGGCACAGACGATCTAGAATCGAATCTCTGTCGGCCTTTGGATTTTGTTTTTGTTAACAACTGTTTACGATACGCAGAGCCTAATAAATTTTTGGTTACACCAACCACATCTCACAGTTCGTGGCAAGTAAATAAGAACAACAAAATAATTTGGTTTGAACAACAAACTATTTCATTGCCCCTGAACAAACTATAAATTTGGTTGCGTCGAACAAACTTTTTAATTAGATTCAACAAACCCTTCATTTCAGTGCGGGTAGGTCATCCGGAAACTCTTGTTGCCGGCCTCCTTGCATCTCTTCGAGTTGTTATGGATAGTTCGGGACCAAAGCGGAGATGGGACGTGTTCTCATCATTGCAGAAATTTTGAAATCCACTACCTTAATCCGGTGCAGGTGCTATGCCTTTATGCCACGCTGATGTTTCACGCGGTGTCTAAAATCTGTCATTCCCGTTTGAATATTGTGTTTCGCAGCTCGCGTTGTTCCAACGCTTGCCTATAGCGCGTGCCACTCCACTATCTTTTTTTTTTCTGTCCGACAAGCAGCTAACAGTGAGATTTCCCTGAGATCGTCTGCCGCCTTTTGTAGAGGCAAACCGCGTGGTGTGCTATCCTTGCTGGTTGCATACACATCAGGTATTCCTCATCACACTATGTTACTAGATCATCACAACGCACTTCGGCAGTTTGTGAGATGAAGTGGCAACCATCTTTCATGGGTGAATTCGCGGTGGCGAGGTTCTGCTTTGGCTGCTGAAGGCCTTCGTGTAACTAGACCGGGACGAGACATATGGCGATGTTTCTCATTTAGATTAGTATGGGTAACAATTCTCGTAAGATTTTTGTCCGGAAATGCTTCAGTTTACAGACAGATGTTCTTAGAATTCAAGAGGTAAACTTTAAACTCAAAATATCTAAGTTTCAGAAAGATTCTTCCTCCGTAACTTTTGACTTTCTCTGAGAATTTCACCTGCCGTTACTTCTTGTGGACATCACGAAGTTTTTACCGCAATAATTTATGACTGATATGTTAGCTACTCGAATATTTTCACTATGCTTTATTTTTTATTAAAATAAATTGCAAACGTGTAATGTAATTTCACTCAGATTTTCAATGGGCTAAAAACACTCAACATACTGACTACAAACTTGAATTGGACGAAGAAAAATTTGCTGTAAAATATTATGAAATTTTAATTTGCGCGGGCCTAGTTTAAGTTCAGTTCTGATGGAGTCCAAATAAATATCGAATAAAAATCTCGATGAGGTTCTCATTCATATTGATAAATTTCCCTCTCAGTCGAACTAAACCTACTAAGAACTATCCTGATTACACGAGCATGCAGCTCCTACGGGAAAGCTTTTGTGGCGTGAACTTGAAGATCGCGTGTGGTTTCGACCCCCGCAGTTCTATTATTTGAACAATGCGAGTGTGATTGCCAAACAGCTTCGTCTTCGATAAGGCAGCTCGGGCCAATCTCGCCCGGATTTTCTTTTCTTGCGGAATCGTGAGCGTTTCGGCTAGGGCAGCGCTCCTAGCGGCAGTCGTGAGAAGCGAGGGCGAAAAAGTTAATCTGTCGGCTTTCTCGGGTCGGCACGAAATTGTGTGTGCCTTGTGATCTCACGGAAGACGGCAAATAAGGTGAGGGGAAGAGAGATTGTGAGAAGAAAAAGAGGTGAAGGTTGGGGGGGGGGGGGTTGGCGTTTGTACGTCTCGCCATGTTGATGGCGCTCTTAGTGTTTTCTTGTTTAACTGTGGCTGTCTTTTGTGAGGGGGTGTGGGGCGGGGTAGGGGAAAAATAAAAGGGGGAGGTTCAAGGTAAATAAACTTTCCTGGGGTGGGAATGGAAGGGGTGGCAAGAGACAAACAAATCTCGTAGCTTCACCCCTCCCACCATTATGATTCCGCCCAAAATTGCTCTGGGCGACTCCACCCACGCAGCCCCGAAGTTTCCAAATAAACGCTAGGGGTTGCTAAGGTGGGTTTTGGAGAGGGGATTGTTGGGATGTAGGCGTTTTTTTTTCTTTCGGAGGGAGCATTCTACAATGAAATACGTGCTGTTGACAGCGGCGCCGCATGGGAAGTGAAAACTCTCGTTTCCGGACCAAATATTCGTCCTCCAGAAGTTTGTTGGGTCTCACAAACAACGCGTAAATCATCGAGCTTTATCTTGTGTGAGTCGCAACAGAAATTATGAAAACAATTTGAAAGCGTGTACTCAAAAATGTTTTTCGTTTTGTTATTTTGAGTGTCTCCACAAAGTGATGTAGATGATAATATTCCAAGAACTTCCTGCTATCGAAATCACAAAAATATAATCCTGTATTTTTCAAAGTGTTGTATTAATTCCTGGAATTTTTTCAAGCATCGTTAATCCTTACAGGGGAAAAATAGAAGATATAGTACATGCCATAGACTATTATGGCTAGAACAGTCTGAATTACACTTCTGAGCTCTTTCTACCGCCACAAAAAGTATTTACTAAATTAACTTATTCAGCTCAGCCATTAGTATTTCCAACACTTTATGAACAAGAATTTTGAAGAGAGAAAAAATAAAATACTAATTTCCAATATCGTGGGTCAAAGTTAGATAATTGTGTGACAATTATATATAAAACCATTTTTATTTTGTAACTGATTAGTTTTAAAACTGGATAGTTAAGAACGGAACTAGTTTACATCAAGGAGGAAAAAAATTTGCACATGAATTTAAATGCTTTGTTTTCAAATTAAGTAATTTATTTTTTCATTCCAAATTTTGCAGTAAAGAAACGAGACTACACAGAAAAAAAATGGCGATTTACTTTGTATTCATCCTCTCATCATTTATCCCAACACTTCAAGCGAAGACGGTTACACTGTGTTTTAGCCTGAATTCATTTTTACTTAAGTACAAAAACTAATTCCTATTTTCGATGAATTACCGTGTGAGGCACCTAAGGTAGGCCACATGAATAACACCGCCAATGTTAGTAGTAATAGAAAATGTGTCATAAAAACGAGGTGCTGCTAATTTGATAGTGATAATGTCCCCTTACGTGGAAGGGCAAAGAAGGTCAACTTCGTTAATTTAAATTAAATGATACTTTATATTATCACTCCTAGACAGTGCGTGTGAAGATGTAATAAATACGATGACATTTGCTGGTCGTTCAAGATCGCTGAAGGTCAGTTACGAAGCAAACTCCGCCTCTACACGGAACAATGGTTTATTACTTAGTGCGTGCTGTGTTGTAGCGATTAGACAACTTCTTTGTGACGTTACTCAAAGTGGCACAACGTACACGACAGCCGAAAGAGTTGATATGGTTTTCATTTATGGCGAATGTCACCGCAGATTAGAGCAGCGGTGCGATTGTATGCTGAGAGATATCCTGATCGTGCCACACCGGCACTGATCTGTCTTTGCGGACAAAATAAAAATCTCTCAAGAAACTGGAAGCGTGGAAAAGGAAAGACGCCAACGACGAAAAACAGCAGCTGACGAGGAAAACGCAATAACATCTGAGCGGTGGTAGCGCACAATTCACATGTCAACACGAGGTAGCTTGTACGTGAGAGCAGGATCAGTCAACAGAGTATTCTGTGAATATTACAAAGCAACAAACATCATCCTTTCCACAAGTCACTTCGTCAACAACTACATGGAAATGACTTTCAACATCGGGTACAGTTCTCCAAATGGTATCTGCGAAAACAACAAACCGATGACACGTTCCTCTCCAAGATTATATTTAATGATGAAGCGTCATTTACAAACAATTGACAGATAAACCTTCGCAATACGCACTACTGGTCAGCTGACAAGCCACGCTGGCCGAGAGAAGTGGATAAACAGATACCATGATCTGTAAAAGTGTGGTGCGTTGTTGTACATAATGGCATAATTGGTCCTCATTTTATTTATGGGACACTAAATAGCATCAAGTATTTACAGTTCCTAACAGAAGGGCTGCCGAAATTATTGGAAGACACCCCACTGGACGTAAGTCAATACACGTGGTACCAACACGACGGAAGTCCCGCTCATTTACCCAGAGAATCACAACGGTTCTTAACAGAACTTTTGGTGGTCGTTGGATTGGTCGGTCTGGAAACACGAAATGGCCTGCACGTTCCCCAGACTTAATGCCTATGGACTTTTATCTGTGGGGAGCATTAAAGAAACAGGTATACAAAGACCCACCGACGTCTCCCGAAGACATGAAAGTTCGTATAGCACGAGGTTGTTCTGCGATACGTCCAGATAAAATTCGTCGTGTGGTATTGTCCGCTCAGAATCACTTTACAGTATGATTAATTGCTCAGTGTCACCAATTTGAACATCTGATAGCATAATAAAATAACAAAGGCAGTGCATTCTGAGGCTGCCGTTTGTTTAAACAAACGCCAGCTACAGGACGGCTTCAGTCGCTACAGGACGGCGCTACGTCGGCCCATTGTTCCATGCAGCGGAGGAGTTGCTTCGTAATTGTACTTCAGTGATCTTGAATGACCGGTAAATGACATCGCATTTATTACATCTTCGTACGCACTTTCGAGGGGTGTTTATAACAATTATCATTCCATTGAAATTAACTAAGTTTACCTCTGTATCTTCTTTCCCTTCCACGTACAGGGAAATTATCACTTTGACGTTATTAGCGCCTTGGATCCAAGCAACTTTTGTCTGAAACATTTTCTTCTACTACTGAAATTGGCGGGGTTATTCAGGTGACCTGCCTTAGGTTTCTCGTCCTGTATATGACTCTAAACTACCTAGAAAGTTGGCTTGGATACGGAGTGTTTTATTTCGGAAAATAGTTTATTGATCCATTTAACCCTATATAATAAATGTGTTCTGAAAATGTGTGTGTAAAAAATTTTCTTCACCTCCGGGAAGTTTCTTGATATTAATTACTTATTAATAAAATATTGTTCGCAGCAGATTATTCTGCTTAGTACGTTTACAGAAAAATTTCATTTTACATTTTTTAAATTGATGTTCGTTAACATAGCAATTTTACTTGATGGCCTATTAAACGCAAGATTATTCATCCCACAACATCGTTGCAACCTCCACCCTCCTAACGACAGAACTGCAAATGAAGTACTGAAGATGGAAACATTAAATAACAAAATTAAATACATAGTGTATGCGAAGTTAATGACTATATTATGTAAGACATATTCAGTAACTAAATCTATTTTACCTCTTTAATATTGAAAAAAAAAAAAAAAAAAAAAACAGTTGACTTCTTAAACAGTTCAGCATTTATTCTATCAAACTTGGAGGCAAACATTTTGTTCGTCAGTCATTAAACTGCCATAGAGCTACACATACTTTTTTTTTTAAGTTTCTTGGATTTTTTATGTAAGTAATAATTAATTTAATTCTCCGCAAACATATCGACCAGCACTAATGGTAATTCACTGCTATTTTCTGACAGCAGACTTGATAATTGTCTAATTCTGCCTGTCACCAAAGAACGTGTCTGTAAGTGACCTTGTTGGAGATGAGAGAGGTTTTGTGTTTTAATCAAAGAGTCTCATATCGACATCAACGTCATGGAATGCAATTAGCGAAAATTTTAAACGCTGAATTCCTTCATGAACATATGCGACATTTTAGTTTACAAAAATTTTGTTGAACAGAAGATGAAATTATTTTTGTTAGTTTTTCACGGGTCTGTATCGCGTGACCGAGGTAATAACAAGACAGATTTACGTGCACATAAATAGATTTTTAAAATAAAAGCCGCTAGCGTTAGAGAACTAAGTTTTGCAAGTTAGTTTGTATAACAAAATGCACAAGCCTTTATTCCGCCACGTTAGTTGAGACGCGACACATGAGTTTTCAAACGCTCATAAAAAATTCTAATAAACAT
Source organism: Dryococelus australis (assembly GCA_029891345.1). Lineage (NCBI taxonomy): Eukaryota > Metazoa > Arthropoda > Insecta > Phasmatodea > Phasmatidae > Dryococelus > Dryococelus australis. The sequence goes on along the minus strand of CM056995.1, from coordinate 47,502,069 downwards.
TGCACTCAGAAAGAGGCAAGATATATGTTATTTCAATTAAAGAATGTCTGGTTTAAGCACAGAAAATAAATTGCCAGTTATTCCTGGAGATAATATTTCACTAAAAGTATCTAGTTTGTACGTAATAAAATTTACACTACACTAACATTCAAATTCAACATAAAATTTAAAAATAAATTTTGATTTCATTTGTTTGAAAACACGTGCAACATTTTGTGAATACAAAATTTAAATATTTTTCTTGCTGAAAACTCAAGTCCGTTCCCTCAGATGTATGTCAAGCGTTACTTTAAGCAGGTTAGTTTACAAACATCCCAAGTTTTTTATTTACTGATGCCAGTTGGTTAGTTCATCCTGAAGATGTTAGTTTATTTTTCATGCATTTTGTTTTATTCCCGTATCTTCACATGTATCTACACAGCTATTTCTTGGCAAGCAGAGAAAAACGTCAATTTCTTTCTTAATTATTTATTCAATCAGCCGCGTAATGTCTTAATATTTATTTACCTGTAAAACGAAAATAGTAATACTAATAACTCTACTATTTAGTTTAAGTTTTAATGATACATACTATACTAATTAACTTTCATAAAAAAATGAGGCCATGACAAAAAGTTCCTGGTTCAAAACTCAGGTATAATACAAACGTGGGCAATAAGTTTATACTTTAGTTACATATGTATATCTTATCTCAACATAATAGCTTACGGGCATATAAGCGGGCTCTATGGTAGGCACAATAAATTACGGATTTAAATTAAAATTAAATTTTCTTGCTCTTGACAATTTTTGGAAATAGAAATTTAAAGAGAACATATTTATGTCCACGTGTCGAGAGATACCATAGTTAATTTTGAAGACATGTTTTTTTTTTAAGTGCAAGAGCAAAACAAGTGTATTATTAGCTTAAACGAATAAGCTTAACAAGAGCCATGCAACATTAAAAAAGGCTGAAACTCACAATGTTTGGTAAAGTAGAAATAGTAAATTAAATGTTTAAACGGCGAGTTTTCCGTGAGAAATTGTGTGGGAAAAAGAGGTTAAATCTAGAAGTGACGTATCCCCCAAGGTAGATCAGATTGAGTGAAGGCGAAAGCAGTGTAACAAACGAATTTGGTAAGTTGGCTCACCTGTTTGGGAAGGAAAAGTGTAAGTTCCTGTTGTCCAGGGCGCCGACCACTTCGCACCTTCACATGGAAATACCCGGAGACAACTCCTGAACCTGAAACAAGTATAAAAAAATTATTGTTTCCGTCAAAACTCATTCTTGGATTTTCCATTTAGAAACTTCTTTCTGTGTAGATACCCATACACTCTATAACAAATTTACGCTCAAAGCCTTTTTGTATAGCAAAGAAAAGTAATTATTTGACACTGTTTTATTTAGCAATAACTAAATATTGCTTTAATCCAAAAAACACTTAGGTTTGATGTTATTAAATTTTCCTTGGCAGTTGTCTGTTTTATGGCAACTTTAATTTTCTTTATAGCATAGAAAAAAAATTCCTTGCACTTATTTTGTTTACAGTAAAGATAATTCGCTGTACACCAAAGAAAAGGATTAAGTAGTATCAGAATTTTTCTTTCGTTCATTATTGTTTGAAGTGCCTAACAAAACTTTCTAAATGCTACGTTTCCCAATAACATATTCCTTAGATCATAGTCGTAATGTTTTAACCTTCAAAATACAGTAACTAAATCTATCACAGTGACTAATTCTTAGGTATTGTAATCACAATGCAAGGTTTCCATTGTCATTAACATTGGGATCAAACAAAAATGTTGCTTGTGGCAAATCTACTTTGCAATGGTTCATATTTAACGATGAATCTCTTTGCATCAACAAAACATGCGTTATTCAAAAAATATATTTTTAAAGTGTATTCAGTCCATGACAGACTGTAGCGGCTATCGCCATTCCATAAAACTTGACAGCAACAGTGAAACATTCACGTAAATAGTGATTATATGGTGCCAACAACCAATCTGAATACTGCCACAATATTAACAGTTTATATGGGTTATGGGTAGGGGGCATCTATTTTTCACGGAAATATTTCAAGACACGTTGTGTTCCAATGCATTTTAGTACGGAACAACTTTCGTGATTGGATCTTCAGAATTGTTACGCGTTTTATCTGTCTATCTGCGAATCACGTGCGGTCAGTATCGGAGAAATATAATTCTGATTGGCTCACTCATGTAACAGACCGTCTTCGCACAAAGACAAGCGACCAATAGTCAAATGAAGACTGCAAGTGTGCACATAGGATATGAAGACTAGTCTCCGCGTAAATCTTTTCGCGAAAAACAGTTGGCCCTTGTTATGGGTTAATAAATTTGGTTCTTATTGTCACATTTTTTCTCAGTGTAGATGACAGCCAACTTTTCCCGCAATAGACCATCGTGTCTAGTGATGCCTCTTGACACGCCATGGAACAAACACCCCAACCCATCGCCCACCGGCATTTACCCAAACAGGAAACCTTAGCTGCCCGCCATGTGTTCAGGGTGGGAAGGTTTGTGCCAGGGGAGGGTTGGCCCCCACGTTGGAGAATCTTGTGTTGTTACCACGAGAAGCCATTCGCTCACGCTGAGCCGGTAAGTGAGGGTCGTGTCACGTGACAGGCCAGGGGGTGTGTGGAGGGGGGTGGTGGTGGTGTGTCGCCAAGGGGGTGGTTAAGAGCTCCCCACGTTGGGCGCCATAAAGAGGTGATTACAGACGGACGGCTGGCTGGGGGTTGTTGCATCGGGCCCTTCGCAGTCGGACCAGGCGAGGGAGGCAGCAAAACCGTATCGTCCAGCCACGCCGTTGGTGTTTCATTCCGGAAAAGATAAAAAAGAAAAAATGGGGGTTTCTTTAATTAAACCCGCGAGGGAGATGCGAGGAGAAATAAATAAACACGCATGTACCTCCACACACGCAGAATTACTTCAGGCCTTACTTTTGGTTTGTTATGATTCACATCATGATATCAATAGGAAATTAACAATTTAAGTATTTGCATGAAATTTCTCTTAACTTAACACGTTCAGTCACGATCGTAGACATGTTGCACAGACAGGAATTAGAACCCAGTTCTATAAAGGTCTTCCTTGTGTGTAACCTGATTTGTGGAATTTTCTATACACCTTTGCCGCAAATGGTCAATTCCAATATCATCGAGCACGAAGCACTTCATTCATTGGTTGTAAACAAAATGCTTAGCATAAGTACAGCGCATAACAAAATAAAATTACGTTATTGCAATACATGAACTCGGTAATTAATGTGTTACCCAAAGTGTTAGCAAACGCATTTACCACTTAATATTGCTTTAGTTAATAATGATAATAAAAATGATACTAACGCCAACAAAAGTTTTGCACCAGCCTGTCTCGCGTTTGCTCTTGAAGGATGTTCGCTTTAAGAGTTGTTTTATTACAACACGACATCTGAATGGAACGTAATGACACCTGTTGCGTGTGCTTTTGTGCGTTGTTACAGCAACCTTTGGACACGACAAGCAAAGACAGTGTGTGTCCTATTCAGCTGTATAAAACATACCTCGACGAGTCATTGCAGCGTTTGATCGTACGCGCTTAGTAACTTTGCGTCAGCAAGGCCTCTCCGTGAGGGAAATAGCCCGTAATAACGTTGTTCGGACATACAGCCGCTATCGTGTTACACGCAATGTTGCAGATTGTCCTCGCAGTGGTCGACCGCGGTCAACAACAGAAGCTGATGATCGTTACGTGCGAATCCTGGAGGGCAGCCTCTACTCAGACAATCCGAAATCGTCCTCATAGGGACAACTTACACGCACGAGTTCCTTGGCGGGCACCTACACCCCAACACCGTGTCGCCAGGTGCAGATCGACAAGGGAGCACTTGGACTCGACCCTGGCAGAATGGCGTCAGGTCCTCTTCTCTGATGATTGCTGAGTGTGTCTGGCCCGTAATAATCGTCGGAGGAGAGTTTGGAGAGAGCGAGGTAACGCCAGAGGAGTCCTGTACGCCATCTCACAGGTCCAGCAGACAGTCATGTTTTGGGGTGGCATTATGTATGGACGTTGGACGCCACTCGTCGTCGTCGAGGGCAATATGACAGGTGTACAATACCAGGACAGAATCCTCGGGCCCATTATTCAGCCATATCGGCGACAGATTCGTTCTGCAAGATGACAATGCGTGCCCGAATCGTGCCGATCTAGTTAGCAACTTCCTCAGGAAGGCCAAAATTAATCGGATTGAATAGTCTGCGGTGTTTTCGGACATGAATCCGATTTTAACATGCCTGGGACCAGCTGAAACAGGCAGTGTGACGACACAGGATTCAACCTCTCACCCTGGCCGACCTCCGGAGGGCTGCTGTCGAAGAGTGGGGCAGGATAGAGCAGGACAGCCTCAACTGCCTTGTGGAGAGCATGCCACGAAGGGTCAGATCATGCTTCACTGCACGGGGTGGCGTAACACCCTACTGAGAAGCAGAGCCTGAGTTCCATGTTTGATCGGCAAATGCATGTTGACAATGAATAGTGTTGGTTTTTCTTATTCATTAGTGTTCTCTTCAAATCAGTCATGTTATTCTTTACAGAGAGTATGTATTTGCATCCCATACTAACACTTGGGTCGTAAGCAACCTAATAATACCATAGCACTCCAGGTGCTATAATATTTTTTTGAGGTTTATATTTCCAATGAATTTAATATTTGAAAAAAAAAAATAGTTTTCGGTTTTTATGGAAAAATTAGTAATAACATTTAAGAACAAAAACAGTCCTGTTTTTTATTTCCTGCGCCATTCACCTGGGAGAGTTTCTGCATTTTTAAGAATTCTTGATTATAGGAAATTATTGCATATGTTGTAATATTGTTTTCCATCTGTCCCGGGATTTTGTAAAATTAATTTTACTTAAGATAACTGAAAATAAAATCTGAAGTGAGTTTCGTATTCTTTTGCTTTATTTTTTAATAGTTGGTTTTATTAGTATGTCCCAAAAAAAATTTAAAATTGTTTTTATTATATTTTTTTCAGTTGAGTGAAAAGATCAACAATATTTAGCACAAAAATAAAATAATATATTTTATGAGACTCGATGTATTTATTCTCCGTGACTACGTATTTTACGAATATCTCAATTATATCGTGATGTGTCCGTAGGCTGTCGGAACATTCATTATACTAATTATAGGTCCTACTTACCATGGGAACAAAATGTATATTAATAATAAAAATATGCCTAGCTATAATTAACCAATATTTTTTTATATTTATAATGCCCCTGTAAAAAGTGTTGTCGCAATTAGAATAGCACTGAAAACTAAATTTTTCTTTTTGTCTTACAGAAACATATTTAATGTATAGTGCATGCATGTTTATAACTCCGATGTTATAATTTTGAACCCAATAATTCAGTTCACAAATAATAACGGCTAAAGTTATTATTAACTCTGTTTGCATATATATTTGTGTGTATGCGTGTGTGTATTCAAATAAGAGCAGGGAGGACGATATAAAACGGAGTTGGATCACTTTGGAAACAAACCACGTGGCCCACTGTAACACCGAAAACACTCACAAAACCACGACCAACCCTCCGGAAACAAGAGGAGGCAAAGCCCGTTATGAGGGAAGGGGATGAAAATATTCAATTTCCGCCCCAAGCGTAACAGCATTCCCGTGTACGAAACGGAATTCAGTTATTTATCTCGAGGGGGGGGGGGGGGCTCCATGCACGCACACGAAATACTATACGAGCCCAAAAGCTGCTTCCTCTTCCCCCTCAATTTTCCTACTGCCCGTCTTTCATTCCGTTTATCTGCACACGTTCCCCACACCCCCCTATTGGCTAGTCCTTTTCATTCCGTGTCCTTGCATTACGGTGTGGACTGTGTGGGAAGAGGGGGAGATAGATACAGTAATGGTTGCCACGTACTAGCGAGAATTTGCGTATATACCTGCAGCCTTACCTCATTAATGCTGAACTAATGTAAACTTTTTCCTGAAGATTCTTTTAATGAACTACTGCCAGCTATCGGATGACCGTTGTGCACTAAGAACCAGTGATTGGGGTCACTGGAAAATTTGCTGAGAATTCGTGTAAATCACTATCACTTTAGTGAGATGTAGTATCACTAACGATCAGTGAGAGTTCGGTGATTTCAGTGGTTCAAGTTGCTACTGGTTCTTGGTAGAGACACGTTAAAATGACGTTTTCTGACAGTAAAATCAAATCCCCAAACTTGTACTTTTGTTTTTGACAATTGCCATTGGCCAACTATTTGTTCGACAATTCTGGAAGAACACTTTATAATCGAATAACAAAATCTCAGTGTTAGAGCGACGAAACGGTTATATGAATTGGTTTTAAAGGGCAGCAACCTTTTACATCACATAATATGCCCAGGTAGGGTCTATGTAAAGCTAAGGGAAATATAGACTCCCACAAAAAAAAATAATTGTAGTTGTAATGTTCTTAGTCATATTTCAAAGTTTCGGAGCAATTACCAATAACAAGTTTCAAAATATATAGACCAGAAGAACTGTTGAGTGGTGAAACTCCGAACCTCGCACAAAGAGATGCACAATGAGAAAAAATCAAATAAAAGTCATGCTAACACAGGTTCTCTACCTGTGAACACTTTTAGGCTATAGTGTTTCAAGTGAGAAACCATATAAAATCTTTAATCTAGATGGTGATTACGATAGCCGATGGCAACGGATACAATTCTTGTGGCGATAAAGGTGATGTTCTTGATACGATGATGGTAATGATAATGCTAATCACGAAGATTGTGGTAACGGGTAATGCTGGTGACTGTGATGATTCGTTTTCATCGGAAACGTTGGTCTGGACGCGTGGGCATGCACGGCGATGATGAGGGGTTTTCCTGTTGTTTCCTACAGTATGTACGTAAGAGGACAACGCAGCATCTAGTCCTGGACCAAAGAATAAATTCTCTTCTACTTGTAAAATCTCTCAACCCGGCCGGGACCCTAATTGCAGCTGACAACTCTCGACAGGATCGAATAAGCTGATAAATTTAGGTACTTATGAAAATATTGTTGTATTGTACATTGCGTGTCTATATATATATATATATATATATATATATATGAAATTTGAACATGGTTACAAGCTTTGAGTAGCAAGATCGATGAGTATGGAATAATTATAACGCCATGTGTAGCCGGCTGCCCTGCCCAAAAAACCGACCGGTTTTTTTCCCGGTAAGCTTGAAGAACTGACAAGGGGAAATGAGAAGGTTAGTCGGCGGAATGCAGTATTAAGTGAGAATTGAGGAGAGCACCAGGAGAAAACTCACTTGCAGCTTCATCCCACGTTTCCCACTTACAAGAAATTCTACTTGGTATGAGCCGGTGTGACAATCTCCCTTCGGTGACTGGACGAAAACTTTTGTGACAAGTTTCTGTATACGTGCTGACAGCTGAATTTTCAAATCTTGGAAAAAAGATATTCCATATTCTCCAGAAGTCTAAGAAAATTTCCTCCGCCGTTACAGTAACAAAAAAATTATTTTCCAAATTTATTAAAAATGGCCAACTACATCAGAACTTAGGAACAATAATAATTTAGACTTTTGTTAGTGCAATAGCTTACAACTAAATCATGAATTCTTATTTAGAGTTTTTAATAGCTACTATATTTAAACCATAATTTGCCAAAATTCTTGAATAATAACAAGATACCTATATTTTACGTCTGTAGAATTTTAAAACAATCTGAAATTTCCGCCGGGATTAGTAGTAAGATTTTAAAAAAAAGAACTTTTAGTGTTCGAAAAAGGTACCATACATTTTAAATTATTTAGTCATTTTAGCCGCTTGAAATTATTTCACTGGAAAATTTCATTTAACAGGCTGTTAAATGGTTTGACAATGCAGTACTCCAGCAACGAGTATGCTTTGCAACAGAAATTATTGTAAAACACTGAAATCGCTGTTAAATTAGAGATTTGTCCCTTAGATCATTACTAAGGTATGAATTTTTCCATTAGAGATGCTTTCGAAGAGCCTCAGATATTTTCTCTGTATCTACTTTACAGAATGCACATAATTGTGGCTTCCATTCAATGAAAGTGGAATGGCTGGGATTGCTTGTACAGCGGAAGATAGTGCAGTACCTTACATTCCTTTTAACCTCACAAAGACCGAGTAAATGTAACTAGTATTAGATTATTATGGTAACTGATGAATGAACTTTCCTATGATGATTTTTAATTCGCACGGCTTGCTTCAGATTCGTGGATGACAATGCCAGAGTAGGAATAATAAAGCTGGAACCAATATTAGAAGTAAATAAATACTAACCAAATTTTGTAGGAATTTAGTTAGTCTGAGAAACATGCTTTGTAGAAATTAGATACCAAATAAAATTTACAATAACTTAAAAGCTCTCGTTAATGATATATTGTATTCAATAAAAATAACAGCTTTTAAACATCACTCTTGAAACTCGACTAAAACAGACGAATTATTAATATATTCTTCGTGCGAATAGCTGCTTCAGTAATAATAAATTAGTCAACCGACAAGCACATAAACGACCACCATATATTATTATCTCTATTCAAAACATAGAACAATCATTATCAGGCAGTCCATGTCAGTCGAATATTATCTCTAAACAAGGACACTAGATGTCGCTTCGTACATAGGGCAGCACGAGACGACCCCGAAGAACTCCATCAGACACGGTGATGAAACTTTAAAAACTATTTAAGGCAATATAACGTGTCATATATTTAATTTTAACCTTACGTTATTGTGAAATAGAGATCCAAGTTAAACATTGGTATAGGTTGTTCACGGCAAAATGAGCACTTTAGAAAGCCCTGCTTAAGATCTACTTGTGTGCACGTTGTGTATTCTTCCGCCTGATTTCAAATTATCATTGCCACGGGCCTGATCACTTTATTCGCGCGTCTGTCAAGCGAGACTATGAATTTATAAGGAAAGTAATTATTCCACAAATCTGCTCATTTTTACACTTCGATGTATTAATTAAATATAAAGCAAAAAAAACATTTTGAGTTATCACAAATGGTTACCTTAACCATTTTTATTCGAAGTCAAGATATGGAACTACAGTAGAGACAGCGACACACTTCTGGCCCACTTGTAGAATGACATGTAGATAGAGCAAGAGCATGCGACACACTTCTTTGCCCACTTATCGAGTGAGGTGTGGATGGAGCGAGAGTGCACAATTTGAAAGAGAGACATATAGCGGATACAACTCTAGCCGTTAAAGTAGCAAATATAAGGAATAATCCTATCTATGTCGACTGGGGAAAACTAGGCGCCTGGGTCTTTGACAAAGTAATGCCGGCGTCGGTAAAAAGAGGATTGGGCATAAAATGCAAAACGATATGAAAAACCAAGAAATGAGTCATATTACCATTCATATTTCCAGCATTATCAGCTCATGGAGCTTTAATGGGAGGTGTTTCAGCTCTTGCTAAATCAAGTTAATCGAGTGGTAAAGGCGTGTATCTTAAACCATATACTTTCGATCAAGGACGAAAAAACTCCAAACGTGGATAGAAATGCAGAAAGTCCTGAATAGTTTTCCAAAATGTGCATTAACAAACAAAGACATTAATGTAATTGTAAATAAACTGGATATTCCCTATTTTCGAGGTGTGTATATGAGAGACGAATTATCAAAGAAAACAAACCATAGCGAATGTATGATTGTTAATTTCGATTCGAAACAAAACAAAGCAACACATTGGGTTGCATTAATTAAAAATGTAAATCAATCATTGTATTACGACAGTTTTGATGATTTACGTCCTCCAATTGAAATACACAATTATTTGAAAAACATGCAATTAAGATACAATTACAAAATGGAACAATTACTTAATGCAATCAATTGTGGTCATTTATGTTTAGTTTTTGCTCTAAATAGGATATATAAGTCAATGTATTAGTAAAACCGTTTAGTAATATGTCAATTACGTTAATATTAAGTGGAAATCCATCGATATTGTGGTTGGTATATTTCCCAGCTTTGGAGTTAGAAGGACAATGGCAAATAAGTCTAATCGAATTCTTTACTTACAACAGCATACCAAACATCGATATAGACAGTCAATCATTTATATTCAACAACGGTGAACAAACCTACGAAATTGTGATACCAGTCGGATCCTATGAGTTGGACAATTTGGTAACATTCATTAAAGCAACATTGCCTGAAAATGTACATTTCTGATTACGTGGAAATCGAAATACGTTAACTAGTGTGATGTATAGTAATGTCGATATCGATTTCACGGAAGACAATTCAATTGCAAGTATTGCAAATATATTGTTGGTTAATGTATGTCGTATAAATGCTAATATTGTAGGCGGTCATATTTGAATGGAAAAGAGACAAATGCAATACATGAATTCACATGTGTGGTGGCTCCAGGACACAAAATGTTTGAATAACAGAATACATTGATTTATCTTCCAGTAATTGTTAATCGAGTGAATGAATTAGTTGTTACAATTGTCGAACAATATGGTAAAGTGATCAATTTTAGAAACAAAGATATTGCCATTAATTTACATTGAAGAAAAGGTATATATATACACACACACACATACATTCCGTGTTTATTTAAATCAAAATGGGTATGTGTATGATAGTCAATGGGTTCGTGAAGTAGGCACTTCATTTAAAAACTATAAACAGACGTAAACACAAGCATAAAACTATCATTTCGAACAAGTTACCCATAAAGTTAACACAGCAACGAATTGTTTTCAAAGGAATTAGGATATAGCATTAATAGAGATTGAACACATACTTAGTTTTTAAGAACCAACAAGTTGTGATGATGCAATCATAAATATGGAAATACATATATATGAATCATTCTGAGCAGTTCTGTATACGTTTCCATCGGAAATAAGGATTGCCATACAAAATCACGATATTTACACATTACCAGTGAAATTAAGTTTAAGTTTTAGAGGAACAATTAAAAAGACAGATGACCCAACTATTCCAGCAACTACAGGAATAGTGAGAAATGGAATACTTTATTCAATCTATAGAATCGCGTATCTGCTCAATGGTGTTGAAATCGATCGAAAACAAGATGTTGGAATTACTTCCACGATAACAAACTATTTCTGGGGAACTGTAAACAATATTTATAAAGGACTAATGGCTGGGTGGAGCAATGCTAATAATTTTCCACTACAGATAAACACAGGCAGAAAATACGAAGTTGTTATACCATTAAGTATGGTTTTGAGTTTTGCTGAGGACTATAAACATGTAATATTATACGCTAAAAGGGAATTCATTATTCTATTTGGTAATATGCATTTTAATGCTATATACGACATGGCTAATATCGAGGAAAGTGAAACATTTGAATCAAACAGTATCGAAGGGCTAATGCCACATATTGAAATTAACACTCGTGAACATGAAAAGTTTTTAAAATATATCGAAAAAGGGAAGAATCTAGATATCACATTCAGGTCGTAGGTTTTGGCGACATTTCCAGCTCTACTAACATCACAAAAAGTCATTTTGAATGTGAAATCAAGTTTTTCATGTGAGAAACCACAATTTATAATTATTTATTTTCAAACAAGTCGACAAAACAATTTAAAAGCTGATCGATCAGGTTTCGATAATTGTGGTATGAAAAATTTTAAACTGTATCTAAACAGTAAAACTTATCCCCATACCGATTGAAATGCGAACCTAGGAAATGGGAAATTCCTTATTTGCTATGATATGTACTCAAAGTTCCAGGAAATGTATTATAACAAAATCAGCTCACTGATCCTAGAACCTGAATCATTTAAAACCAGAGGAATGTTATTTATATTTGATGTAAGCAAGACGACGACACAATTACCAATAGTGTAATTGATTTACAAATTGAAATTATTCCAAATACACCAGTTCTGGAAAATATGCAAGCTTATGTGTTGACAATTCATGACAGATTGGCGAGTTACAATGTAAGATATAAGCTGATGAAGATAACTTGAGTCAGTAAGCGAAAATATATGGTTACGACGAAATATTTTGCTATGTGCCAGGATTTCAATCCCCAGAAAAATTTATAATTATAGAATTGGCTATTACTGATTTGGAGGAACACACAATGGTATTCAGTTTCAAACCACCATTCCACTGGAAATATCTATATTCAAAATACAAGAAAACAAATAGATGCGTTACTAGACATCACTGCAGTTTAACCTGGGAATGTGGGTGTATGGAGTATGAGAATATTGAAGATATTTGCAAGTAATACTTAAATAATTGTAAGATATATGTAGGTGGAGTAGACCAAAAATGTATTTTGCAAAGTGTGGGGAATGGGAAAGTAACAGATATTCGAAAAGAATACAATTGTCCATTGTTCAAAGAATTGCGTAAAACATACAAAACTAATTAAAAATTCTTCCCTGCAGAGGGAAACTGTAAATTAATGCTAAAATGTTCATTGATGACTGACTGGGGTGAAACAGACTATGATGTTTCTCCCCCTGAGTCACCCATTGATATTATATGAGTGATATGCATTATTTTTGATGAGTGGAATTTAGTACATAAAAGTACTTGGTTTGTGCAAGCCAATACTTTGCAAAGATGGATCAAGACAAGAACGAGGTCACATGCTTGTGCATGCAGAAATCAAAGTGTAAATTGAATATTACCAAGTTAATTGTATGTTGTAGTAAACCTTTTAAAAAATAATTTGGAAAGTAACAGTTTTGCTGTTTTTGTAAACAAGTAATTTTTTTTGACTCAACTGCTATTTCAGTTTCTGGAAATTCAAATGTGAAATTAAAAACAAATATCCAATGTACATTAGAAGCCGAAAATTTGTAATGATTTAATATCTTGTCCAGATCTGACAAAATGTTCTGTTTACCATCGAAGAAATGTATTCACACTTCTACCAGAATATATAATACTACTACTGCAAGACAATCAAACATATGGAAATACTACAAATATTGTCAAAGGGAAGAAATTATGTAAATAAGTGAGTCTTGTAAACATTTAATGTTGTAAATATGCATTTTGTAACAAAATTAATGGGTTGAGACTACTTTTTTTTGTGTTTTAGTGACTTTACAAAGACATTAATTGTAATATCTCCATATTCTGAATACATAGATTAGTTACATACATTTAACAATAGTAAATTTGAAAGTGATTTAATACATAAACGTACATTTCAAATTAATAATGTACTACAATTGCTTCCTAGAGTTTATAATTCCTCAAATCATACAAAAAAACCATAAAAGACTTGCATCCTTCAGTTCCATTCTAGACTTGGAAGAGTATGGAAGCAATGATGAATTTGCTGTGTCGCTTTTGTGGTAAAACATTAACAGCTCTACACAACGTGCATCATCATGGAAGAACATGTGGAATTAACAATTCAAGCAAACAGTTTCAGTGTGATTTCTGCCGAAACTGTTTTCTAGGAGGGATGCTTTAAAAAGACATAAATTTTGCAATACTGCATCACAATATGCTCCACAATCAGTCCAACAGAGTGTGCCACTACCACCACATAGCACCACATTAGAACCACATGGCACCACACTAGCACCACATAATGCCACACTAGCTCCACAATCTGCTCCACAATCAACCCAACATAGTATACCACTAGCACCACATCACACAACACTAGCACCACATAGCCCCACACTAGCACTGCATGGCACAAACCAGCACCACATAACACCATAATAGTATCACATGACACCACATTAGGACCACATAACACCACACTAACTGCTCCATGGCTTGCGCCACCTGTTCCACATTGCAACACACATAGAACCACACTAGCACCACATGACACCACACTAGCACCACATAGCACCACATAGCACCACACTAGCACCACCTGCTCCACAGCTTGCTCCACCTGCTCCACAGGCTCCGCAGTCAACACCGGATTTAAAATTTACTCCTGTACCAACTGTATTTCCTCCAAAATGTCGCAACATTTATACAAGATTAGGAAATAATTTGCTTACCGCTTTGCCGCACCTCAATTATGAAAAATTAAGCACAGCTTTTGCAGGCAGACTGACTAATGCTAGGATATGTAACGACCAAACAGATACTGATATAGACTTTCAACGACTTTTTTTCAAGGTGTAGGAAGCCTATGTTAGAATTAACTACAACATCGCCTAGACCAATTTCTCTTAGTATAAATATATCCAATCCATCACAGCAGAGGAATCCTCTACAGAAAATTTCTAATCTTACACTCAATTTCTCCTCATTCTATATTCCACAGATATTGAAGACCTTTATAACTCTACCGTAGTACCTTACTTAACACCCAGACTTGAAGAATTTAGTGCTCATGGAAATGAGTTGACTTTACAACTAATAACAAAAATGTACGTACACATCTCCCAATACCGACCGTTCATCACTGGTTGGTAGTAATCCAACTTAGTGTTTGTAGGAAGATATGTAATCCAATCCTGTTACATCACTTCACTCTCATCAGCTGTCAAGACCTCTCAAGCTGTCAAATTCTCTTCACTCGCTACGACTCCACTTGGGATTCTCGTAATAAATTCAGCTAAGCCACCTTCAACAAGTGACTCAAGCTTCCATCCGCCTCAAGAATGTGTGAGTCATCTAATCTAACAGTCAGTGAATCACCGATTCATCTAGAATAAAAAATTTCACGTAATTTGAGAGAATTCCCAGTTTGTCTCCCTGCATCATTAATTAAAATGTTAACACCAGCATCGTCTCCAGATATGAACATGACTACATCAAGTCAAAGTGTATTGCTTTAATGAATAAAAAAGACTACTTGTATGCGTGAATAAATACTCTAAGAAAAATATGATTTTTTTGTATATGTAAATAAATGTTATGTTTGGTTGGAAAAAATGGAAAATAATAAATTTTATTTCAAACTGAAAGTTTGTTTCATTTAACACCAAACAAACTATATAATTTAAAGAAATGAGTGATTTATTGTTTACAAAAATATATTACTTTAGCTATCTATGGTCATAACTTTACACATTATTTGTGTGAGGAAGATGTAATTTGTTCATGGGTGTAACTTTTTTTTTACATATTTATCTTGAAAAACTTGGTATGTATTCTGTGATCAAAATATGTAATTTTCATTCACTCAGTCTAATGACTGCCATAATATATTGTTCGACCAAACAATACTGTTATGCTGTGAAATCAGTTTAGGTGAATATAACTTATAAAAAAATTTGTTAATATTTAATACAGTAAATACTTATGTAAACTGAGAATCGTCTTTTGTGCGAAAGAGTTTTCACATAGCCATGATGAAGCGTTTATTTTTTCTTTTCACGAAACATCGTGGGAACACGCTGGTAGAAATTATTCTGGGTACAGTCAAGTATATAGATGACGCGGGCGGCGAGACCAATGAGTGACAAACAGTGCTCGCATGGCGGTGGCAAGGGAGTTGCATCGAGATATAAATGTATGGCTTTGAGAGGGTGGATTGTTCGCAATGAAGCAAGAATTGCAATGTTTTTTACACTAACAAATATAGAAATGGAATTGGTTGGGAAATGAAGGAATGAACTCTAGGGAAAGGAATGAAGGGACTCTTGCCCTGAAGAGCAAGTTTAAAGAGTGACTAGCTGGCCACAAACTAAAAAATATTAATTTTAACAAGTTTCCAAGGAAATACAAACTTATAAATAACTCGACTTACACAAATTACTATGGCTGATGTCGTTGATGTCTGCTGTGAAGAGATATTATTCTTCTTCAAATATATGCTGAAATGGATGGTATACACCCTTATTTTTTAATATTGAAATTAAGTACTGTAACATACTTTTTACACCTAATTAAACACAAATATTTCTAAAATGTAAGTGTTTGTAAACCAAATTTTGAGAGAAGTTTCTGAAACAGTTTTACAGTGTAAACTAACATCAGTGTTATTACATGAAATGGGAAATTCTTGAGAAATTCTGTGAAAAAATATGTTGACTATCCAGTAAGGGTATATACTGTATCGCTTTGGTTAGCAGATTAACCAAAAACACCGAACACTCTGACTCTTAGAAACGTAAGTTTACAGTACTTAAAATATTTACTATATATGTTTACATATTTTTGTAATGCCTTTATAGATTTGTTGATGGTGACTCGTGTAATATGTAGTAATCATATATATGTTTTATTAAATGAATACAATTTTGATATATTTGTCCAGTGCGAAAGTAATATTTGTTGCTATTCTTCTCGCAGTGAAATTTTTAGAATGCAGGTTTTACAAATACAAGTTTGAATTGC
The DNA here is from genome assembly GCA_029891345.1 of Dryococelus australis. Taxonomy (NCBI): domain Eukaryota; kingdom Metazoa; phylum Arthropoda; class Insecta; order Phasmatodea; family Phasmatidae; genus Dryococelus; species Dryococelus australis. The sequence continues at coordinate 47,485,740 of CM056995.1, read as the reverse complement.
GAAGTTTGGTTGGAAATGTATGTGATTCCGTATAGTTTTTAGCAAGGAAGACAAATTTTTTGGATTATGTACTTTTTATAATTTTTTAAACTAAATTTTTACAATATTTTTAACATAATGTTATAAGAACGTCAGTTCATTTCGTAACTTTTTTAAATAACAAATTATAGGTTACACTTCATTAAATATGTTAACGGAGTGTTGACAACCGCTTTTCAATTCCAGAAAATGATTTTGATCTGAATTGTGTTATTAACATTGAATCTTTTGCAGAATAAAGCTCTTTAAAATTTAACTTGGGCTGTGTCGTTTACAACTTACTCGCCGAGGTAGGTTTGTCTCGACAGGCGAGGAGCAAACTCGCCCTACCATCTCCCCCCAGCTGTCTTGAGGCGTGAAATATTGGAGTGGCTCTTTGACAGTGTCGGGAGACTGCAGAGGGTTGACTCGCACGGTGTAAAGGGTGAGTCTCGCATTCTGGTTGGTTTCGGAAGAGGTTAGTTATATCTGAGCAGACGAGCTGCCTGGGTAACAACAAAAGGCGTTGAACATTTCCTACCTAATACATTTCTCAATTCATTTATTAAAGTTTGACATATCCGGATAATAATTATTAGGTTTTTTATTTAATTGAAATGTTTTTTATTATTTTTAATACATGGCAAATGAGTGCGATTGGCTTTCACATTAGGCGAGCATCGGAGCGACAGAGACGATCTGCCAGCATACGCTTTTGTAAGAGCAGCAGTACTGTGTATTAACATGAGATATAACTAAGTAATTGCATGGGGTTTTCGCAGTAGGCTTTCGCAATAGGCGAACAATTGTGACGGTCATATGAACTAACGAAAGATGCGTTTCTGAAATGATTATACTTACATGTTTTTAAAAACTGACATTTGGGTGCTCATTTATATTTACATTCCTTGATGCGTGTTTTGAGAGCCGATGAGAGTGAAGTATATGTGAGTGTGACTTCGTGTATATGTATGTCAGTGTTGGAGGGGATTTTCGTCAGGGAGAAATTTTTATGACACCTGGAGATTTGGGCTACTTGGATCAGTGTGGGAGGTCATTCAATTAAAGGGAGATTTTTAGCTTGTCTGGACTTGTAGTTTTAATTGTGACTGTAAATAGTGTTTTTTTTATTGTTTTGTGAATTTATTACACATGGCTTTGTGGCCGATAAGTGAGTAATTTAGTGTGCTACGGATATTTCGTTCCTGGGTGAGTGTAAAATATCTTATTTTGATGTGTTCATATTTAAATAGTTTGGTGTAGGATTTTGTGTGTTCAATCTAACCATTAACAATCTTGAGCATATCGATCAAGTGGAATTCTTTGGTGTGATTGACTTTGTTTCGTGTCATTTATTCGGGTGATTGAAATATTGTTAAGGAATTTCATTACGGTATTAATATAAATTTTGTATGATGTAGTCGGGGTAGTCGTTTTAAAGAATTTGTCTCGTGGTTATTGCATGATTGAAGTAATTTTTAATACCATGTGTCTATATTAATTTTATTTAATGTTGTGTGTGGTAATCCCGTGATTAAAGTATTTTTCTAGTGATTCGTACTTATTTCAGTTGGCTAACTGAATGTAAATCATAGTGGTCCAGATGTGACACATGTGCCCTCACTCAAAATAGACTAATTAAACAATCGATTATCTGCTCCTCACTCGCTAAGTGGTCCAGAACTGGCATGCGTGCCATTGCTGCGGCCACACCTTACTCGCCTAGTGGGCCAGAAGTGGGTCGTGTGCTCTCGCTCCATCCACACCTCACTCACTAAGGGGGCAAGAAGTGGGTCGCGTGCTCTCGCTCCAGCCACATGTAATTCTACTAGTGGGCCAGAAGTGAGTCGCATGCTCTCGCTCCATCCACAAACCAAATGGTACTTATACCACTCTTACACCAACATCAACTCCTATATATGCAATCACAACCCATCCCTCTGTTCAGTCGACTCGAGCAAGTCACAGAGGACATATAGCTACTGCTCTGCCAATACCCCCCTAACTCTGTCAACAACAATGAAAATCAAAGAAATTTCATATCCTACAATAAAAGAAATTAATTAAAGAATTAATCAATTTGATTAACTATACTAATTAATTTAATTAATAAATCAGCAATTAATCGACTATTCTATTAGCGACTAATCTAATATTAGATAAATCGATTAATGAATATTCTATTATCCGCTCCATTCACATGTCATTCTACAAGTGGGCCAGAAGTGGGTCGCTGTCTTTACTAACTACTTTCCATCCACCGTTACCAACTTTACTGGGCGTATGCCACTCAGTACGCCAGTTGAATTATATGTTGTTAGGGACATTGACTTTTTCCTAAGGTTGATTCCAAAAGTGCTCTCTTTATCGTGAACAGCCTTTAACAAGAAATGTGCGTAGCTGTTTTATATATGTGCTAAGTTCCCACAAAACAATATTGTACCAATTGGACTATCTGATAAAGGTTGTTCTTTTTGCTCAGGGACGGCTTTTAATTTCTCTGCAGACGCACTCCGACTAGAGCCCGCATTCGGGCGGAGTTCAACAATCACCAGACCGTCCCTGTGGTAGCCTATCCGATCCCAGACGCCGTGTTGACTCCGCGATGTTTACATCCCTCCCCACTCCCGAACGCAGCTGTCATCTGTTTCGTCTCTCTGTGTGCACGTCTGTGTTCACCAAGCAGCTCCACATGTCTGTGGCTTTCTCTCCTTCAAACAGGCGTCCTCTCTTCGCCGCCTTCGCCGTGGTTTCTCATCCGGCACAGATCACTGTTTCTCCTCCCCTTCTCTTCGACGACTCTTCGGCGTCAGTCGACGCGGACGCTCGTCCTTCGACGCCGTGGTTCTGTGCTCGGCGTCCTTGATGCAGCATCTTCTGTCTCTCCAACTCCCTCTCTCTCCTCTCGCTGTCAGGTTGAGAGAAGATGGAAACAAACCCCATGTTTGACGACGTGTCGCTGGACAAGTTCCCCTACACTGAGAAAAATTCTTCTAGTAAACTTCTTAAACTGTAATGTAAGTTTTAACCCAAATATTGTGTGGGATATTCACCATACAACAAGCTGCAAACATAAAGAAGCTACTATATACAGCTGGTAATTTCCCCATGCAATTTACTTTTTCCTAAGAAAATCTAGGAATATTACCACGAATGTACAGGGGAAAAATTTGCCATTCTCGCCTTCCTACCATACGTATACACTAACTTGGTAAATTTGCGAATAATTTCATACATTATACAACCGTTTGGCATTATCGATGCCATCGTTTCACTTGACTACCATGAGATAACCAGCTACAATGGACCACCGTCATGGAGTGTGTAACTTTCACGAAATTAAAACTGTACAAATGACTTACGTACATGACCGGGAGTAAAGTTTAAAATTATCCAAATCTCTGACAACCAGCGATGACACACAGTAAAAAATTTTTCCTGCAAACTTCCTAAACTGTAATGGAAGTTTTTAACCTACATGTTCTACGGAAATAATACCACATGTCAGACTGCAAATATAGGAATGTTGAGCGTCGTTACTATACAAAGTTGGTGACTTCCCTACGCATTTGACTGTTTCGTGAGCGAATGTAGAAACACGACCACGAACGTATGGGAAAATATTCAAGTTTGCGCGTAGCCACAACTCTTGCAAAGCATTGTCGACCATATGTCTCATTCTGTATGCAGGTAGAGGGAATAGTTCTCCTCCCCCTCCCCGACCCTTCAAATTTTGACTTCAAAAGTTGGCAGTTAACCGCGAACCAGCTGTAGCAAAACTTTTCATTTTTTCTGAAAATCTCAGTGTGTAACGTGGTGGACTCGTGAGTGCCAAGCCACGTGACTATGGTTATGCTGATACAGCTTGTTTGCATAAAATTGAGCAGTTTTGTAAGTCCTGCCAGGGATGAACTCCTCTGCCAATTTTGTAACCTTTGGTGTGCTCACTTACTTTGAATATGCACTAATGAAGTGTATTTGTAAAATTTTTAGCACACATAAATAAGTAACTTAAATGTACAATTATAAATTTTATTAGGACAAAATCACTAACAGATACTAACTTAAAGCCATTCAGCGTCCAAAAATTTAAATATCAGTAAGAAATGTAGATCTATTTTTTTCTCACTTCACGTGCATTTTAGTCACTGCTTACGTTCAAATATTTGCAGTTACGGGATACTCACGTTTCACAAATGTTTATTTCAAAAGTGCCATGAACATTTTATATTTATAGGCTGTTCACAACAAACTCAGCAGTTTTGAAAGCCCTGCTTAAGACCTAATTTTATGTACGCTGTTTATTGTCCCACCTTACGTAAAATTAACATTACCATAGGTCTGATAACTTTATTCATGCGTCGGTTAAGTGCAACTGTGAAATTCTTAGGAAAGAAAAGAATAAACTAATTAGTTCATTCATAAACTTACGTGCATCAAGGAAACGGATAGAAAAAGAAATATATTCAGTATTCGCAAATTTTTACCTGACAATTTTTTATTCAACTTTATGACATAGAACTACATACCGTCCATCGTTACCAACTTTACTGGGAGCATGCCATAAAATATGTTCAGATAAGCGCTGTGAATAGCCTGTATGACGATCAACTAAAAATAAAGTAAGCAAACCTTCCAAAACTGTGCTGTGGAAAGTGAACTACAGTCCGTTCACGGTTACTTTCCACTTTAATGAAGTCCTGCTTAAGTTATACTTCCAGAATACATCTCCGCCTCATGAAAACAAAGCTTAACCGAGTCTAGAAAATTATACGAGAGGGACAGCGCACAGCATTCATGCGTTCTCAGTTTAATAACATTTTGCATAACAACTATTTATTACTGAGCATTAACAACATATCTTTTTTCTCCCTGTTTTCATTCACACAATTATAAATGAAAAATTATTATTTATATATATAGAATATCAGGATAAAGTTTAATTTAACCAAAAATAATGTACATTTTTGTTAACAGAAGTATAGAACGTTTTTGATGAATGACGTATTTATGAAACATCAAACACGTCATATTATATGGGGTGATTTTTCAAAGGTTTTTTTTTCTTCAAAAGTTTGAGTTGAGAGATTTGGGCGGTACTTAACGGCGAGGCTTTGAGAGCCGATCAAAGTGAAATGAGGTGAGAATGAAGTAGCGCCGTAATGCAGGGGGTGGAGGACGGGAAATCCCGAGAAAACCCGCAGACCAGCGGTATCGACCAGCACGATTCCCACTTGCGAAAATCTGGAAGTGACCCGGCCGGGGATTGAACCTGGTTAGCTCTGTTGGGAAGCGAGCAGTCTAACCGCTCAGCCACCGCGGCCCCGTTTGTTTCAAAAAGTGTGGAGGAACCGCGAATAGAATGAAAAGGCTGTTCACTATAAAGTGAGCACTTTGGAAATGAACCTTAGAAAAAAGTCACTGACACTGTATGCATTAATTTTAATCGGCGCACTGAGTGAAATTCGCCCAGCAAAGTTGGTAACTATGGATGGCAAGTAGTTCCACATCTTAAAGTCGAATAAAAAGTATTAGGTAACCATTTGTGATAATTTAAAATTAATTCTTTCACTTTTTGTTGTTCTAATGCATCGAGGTGTAAAAATGAGCAGATTTTTAAATGTTTACTTTCTTAATAATTTCGCAGTTTCATTTGGTCAACGCATGGATAGATTGATGAGGCCCATAGCAATGTTAATTTTACATAGGCTGAGCCATACACAACGTGTATACGAAGTAGATTATAAGCAGGGCTTTCAAAAGTCCTTATTTTACCGTGAACATCCTATAGCAATTCGTCTGGAAGCGGTCGAGAAACCAAGAGAGAATTCAACGCTCCCAAGACAGAAAGAAGAAATACCTCGTAACAACCCTGCTCACTTGTCTCCTCCCTTTCCACCATTTTGCCACGACTGGCTCCACGAGACACGCCCGTATCGCGCAGTGAGGGATGCGAAGGGGTTGGTTTCGAGGGGTGTGTTCACTTCATCCCTCCCTCGCGGTACACGTGTTTCCCACAGCACTTTCCTGGGACTCGACGCGATTTATAGCCCTTGCCGCGGCTTGGCCAGGGGGAACGGTGGGTGCGTCATTCTTACCAAGCGAAGAAGAGGTGCCAGCACCGTTTTACACATCTGAGAATACACCTAGACAGCAATAGTTTATGCTTGCGTCACGTCGGGGTCTTCTCCGATGCCACTAGTAAAAATAAAATGCCCATTAGCGGTGTGTAACTTAAGCCCCTGCCGCAGTGTCAAAATTTCCCTTTAAAAGACATTAGACAGTGAAATCTGAAGATGAAAAGCAACTTTAAAATTTGAATGTGTTCGAAAATGTGTAGTGTTTTCAAAGTTCTTTAATTTACTGCCCTAGTCTGATTTTCATTTGAATACAATTTTCATGACGGGTTGATGCTCTTGTGTTACCATTCGTCCCAATACTTATTCTCATTTTTTAACTAGTAATTGTTTTTTTATTTATTTATCACGCGTATTTGCTGGTTGATGACAACATAGTTTACTATTTTGGTTTAATGCGTATTTTCAGTTAATTACTATCTCAATTACCTAATTATTACTGATAATTTTAAGGGTTTTTTTAGGGTTAGCAATAGGCGTGATTATGTGCAAAATTCTGACTGGCTAAACTAATCAAATAACCAAGTAGTTTCAGAACACGTCCTATATACCAAATACAGTATTTGATGAAACCTCTGGAGCAATACAACTTATTCGGACAAATGTGGCGGTGCTTGTAACGTTTCGATATCACAACCATCCGAAGGCATCTGACCAAACTGACTACTGGAGGAAACTTGACGGAAAATGTTCTCAGTGTAACAAGGGTGAAAGATTCCCGAGCGTAGTAACTGGTAAGAGCTAGACCTCATACTGCATTTGTGTGCGCACTCAAGCAGATGTTAATTACTGGTTGGTTGATTGCTATTAGAGCGGAAGATCATAGTGACACCCTGAAATCTACTGCTTGTTTATAATTGGCTTCAGGTTTTCCAAAACGTGTCAAATACGCCCATGTATGTCGAGGAAAATTATTTGGCCATGCTCAGTGAAGTGCAGACTTTAAACTCTGCAGTGGTGTGCTATTGGCCCACCCGTTAGTTTAAAACTCATGGACAACCCTGCGTCAATAATAAACACACAATAAAATGCAGACCCAATCACCGTCTTCCGCTTACACAACAAGCAACCAATGAATAGTAATATTTGCATGATTTTACATACGACAATGTAGTATATAGGCTGTTCATGGTAAAGTGAGCACTTTTTAAGGCCCTCCCAACAAGCATTAACCACTAATAAATATATCTTATTGCAGTCTCAAGCATTACATTTTGAGGGTGTGTTTATTGGTCACATTGCAATGTTTATACTAAAAAGCAGCAGTAAGATGGAAATCGGAAGAAAGGAAGAATTTAGAAGGGCCTTAAAAAGTGCTCAGTTTACCGTGAACAGCCTATAGCTGTTTGGCCTACAGGTCATTGAACTCGAGATTTTTTCAGTTCTCTTGATATATGATATTCGCCGTTTCTCCACACTTTAGGATCAAACCTATGAAAAATTACTCCATGTATGATGTGTTTAATTATTTATTAATAAGCGTTTTATATTTGTGCTAACATAACAAAAACTTTTTTTATGTTAAATTGGACTTTATTTACAAACTAGAATATTTCATTTAAAATTAATATGACTAAAAACAGGGAAAAGATAAGTGTGTTGGCAAGGCCTAATAAGAAATAGTTCTTATACAAAATATTATTACACAGAGTGCGCATGAATGCGGTGCGTTGTCCTTCGGTATAATTTTCAAAGATTAGTTCAGCTTCGTTAGCATGAGGCGGAGGAATATCCTGGAAGTAGAACAGCAGCAGCGCTTCAGAAAAATTGAAACAACCACGAACGGACTATAGCCCGATCTACCCTAGATTAGCGCGCGCGCGGGATCGGGTCGTTGTTTTCTCACACATTTGCTATGAAGCAAGGTCGTCCAGAACGTCTAGGAATCAGCCTGAAAGAACGCGCAAGCGAGACAGCCGCTTTCACCGCGAACATCAGCCACGCGCGCGAGAATAATGACGCCACTGACAATCAATCGGCGCATGTCAACTTACACTCTAAGAAATTGTTTCGAAATTTACAAAACCAGTTTATATGCTTAGTGAGAAATCAGTATTGGTAATGTTTTCCCCTATACATTCATTTTAGCGTTCCTAGATTTGCTCAGTAAACAGTCAAATGCACGGGGAAATTCCCAACTTTGTATAGTAGCGACGCTAAACATTCCTATATCCGCAGCTTGATGCGTGGCATTATTAACATACAGTGTACAGGTTAAAACTTCCATTACACTTTAGGAAATTTACCAGAAAAGTTTTTACAGTGTACTTTCTTGCCGGCAGCCCGGCCGATAGCGAATCTCCCGAAGTACGCGGCAGTGTACCAAACACAAGGCCCGTTCTCACATCCCACCGTGTAGTCAACGAGAGAATGGCCAAGCCCCCATGATAGGACCCACCCATCCACTTCTGTAAGCTTACCTAATCTGTGGCTCTGAGTGCCAACTGAGACAGAATCTGAAGAGTCCACGCGCAACCAATCTCCGTGCCCCAACACTGAACTGCTTTTCTGCCTGTACGTCTTGCAAAAACGGCATGGATTGAATTCGAATTTAGAACACTGTTTCGTAAACTAGTGCTTTCAGATGTTTGTATGGTTCCTCTAACCAATTTTTGAAGCAATTTTATTAAATTGAATTTGGTAAAGTATTTATTTTTTATGTAATTGTGCTTGTCTTTTAAAAATTAAGATACAAACAGGCACGTTTATAATTGTTGACCATGTGACTTTGACGGCTGTGTTGCGTTGGGGTAGGTTAATGTGGAATACATGCGCACAAGACGAATAAACTGTCTATCTAATTTTTTGTCTATGGTATACACGTGAGCCGTGGACTGAACCGTGTCATAAACCACTACATTCAACTGCCAGGTGCTTCTATAATTCCTAGTTCTTTTTTGTCCATTATCTAGTGTTTGCCTGGTTCTTGGTTTCTTTGATGATTTAATTTTTGTTGCTATGCTTACTTTTGGGAAGGGATACACTCACTTAAAAGAACTACAATCAATCGCCCAGGTGTAAGGGAAGCAGTGAGATTCACTTATTGTTATTAAAATTTTACCAAACGCAACATGTACACAAAAACATATCGTTTGAATTCGAAAATGTGTGTTTATCAAAAGGAAATCTTTACATCTGTATTAAAAATAATCCTAAAATAAATTACTATCGAAAGGTGTGATTTCATAGTCCCAGCATCGTGCTTTGATTTGTTTGTGAGGAACTATTAATGCTGTTCGCTATAAAGTGAGCACTTTAGAAATGAATTATAGAAAAAAGTCACTGCCCCTGCATGCATATATTTTCATGGACGCACTGAGTGACATTTACCCAGTAAAGTTGGTAAAGATTGTTGGAAAGTAGTTCCATATATTAACAACGAATAAAAAGTGTTAGATAACCATTTGTGATAAGTCAAAAAATATTTCTTTCGCTTTCTGTTTTTTTTAATGCATTGAGGTGTAAAAATGAGCAGGTTTATAAAGTATTTACTTTCTTAATAATTTCACAGTATAATTTGACCGGCGCATGAATAAAGTGATGAGGCCCATGGCAGTGTTAATTTTACATAAGGCGGAATAATACACAACGTGTATACAAGTAGATCTTAAGCAGGGCTTTAAAAATTGTTAATTTTAGCGTTAACAGCCTATAGTAGAATAGGCCCCTAAGTACGGAGAGTCTGGCATAACGTATTACAGGCTTAAATGGGACAAAACTGGCACCCGGCACAAGCACCAAGCGCCACCTGGCCGTCATTTTGTGACGTCACCCAACCGCCATGTTGGATCCAGGTGACCTTGACCCTGACTTGTGACGACTTTGACCCCATTGCCGTGACATTAAATAACCTTCAACCCAAAAATTTATTTAAAAAATTTGAAAAATCATTTAAAAAATGTATCACAGAAATGTTTATTTTATATCTAAAACGTACATGTCTGGAGGTTCCAGCAACTCCTTCGCAAAATTTTTATTGGTTATTTAATCGATCAATTACTCGCGACCGTTAATTAGTTGGCATGCATCCGCCCTCTTCCAGACAACTAGGCATCTCTTAACTCGTCTCCAGATGTGATTGTCTCCTATGCTGATCATGCCATTCCGCTTACCCTCAAACTTACCACGTACTTGTTTTAACCAAGCACACGGCTCCAAGACTTGGGACTAGCTGCGCTTTGAACACTTGTAAACCTTGAGAAAATTATATTTTTTTCTGATATTTCTTCTCGTAGTAAAAAATTATATTTTTACATTATGCCGGACTCCCCATAATTATTCTACTAACTGTTACTAAATTAGTTACGTTTCGAGTCAATAATGTGAGGATACCGACTCCTGGGCCTTTAGTCTCCCGAGTTTCTAGCTACCAGGACACATGCTCTCGACCACGAGAAGGTCGAAGCGAACAGGAAGCAAAGAACAACAATTTTTCCCCGAAATCGCGCAGCCATCATTTTTATCTCCATTACACGAGAACAGCATTTCGAGCCATCCCTTTACTCCAGGGGGTCCATCACTGTAACTACCGGGTTGGGGCTCCGATTCGTGGATAACTGGACCGTAAAGGAAGACCAACCTCTCGCTGGCCTATCATTACGTCGGCGGATGCGAGGTTATCTTTTCCGGGAACCCCAATATCCCCTGCCACTGGTTCGGCCCTCGTGCACAACCTCAAAAGATTGCCGGCGAGTGGGGCAGGAGTGGCTCAATCACGACGGGGCGAGTCGTGGCCTTGGGGAAAGCATTTCCGCCCTGCCGTTTCCCTGCGATGGTGGAGAAAAGAATCCCGCGCTGAGACTCACTGCAGCGAGATGGGTCCAGCAGACAAAGCTGCTCTGGCCTTAGTTGTAGTCGAACCAGGACCCGCAAGGAAGGGGGAAGGCTCGTAACCAGGTGATAAAGCACTCTATCAGATTCACTATACTTATTACAAGAACCAGATCTACTACAAGAAGTACATGCAGCCCTTGGCTATTACAACAATGTTACTCGTCTCTTTAAGTGACTTTATTACCAGACCAAGTTACAGTTAAACCTTTACAATAACAACAGCTAAAGAGGGCACTTGGCTGGATGAGTCTTAATTACTTAATCCGAGGGCCCTAATCCGGCAAGACCTAAGACGTCCTACTGGGGTTATAATTACTCTTTTATAGCTTGTCGGCGTATTCGTGTCGAGGCCCTCTCGACAGTGGCAGAGTGAAGAGTCGACGTCGTTACCACGGCCCTGTGGTTCACGTCTCGCTGGTCCCTCTGGAGCAAGATGGCCGCCGTCCCCACCTTATATACTACCACGCCTATCCTCACAACCTTCCTCGGCGGGCAGGGTGTTTTCTAAACAGCGGGGCTGGTTCGTCGTGTCTGCACCCTTCCAGGTGCCCGAGCGTCGCTTGCCAGCCCCAGCTAACATGGCTTGCACCAAAGCGCTGAGCTGGTTCTGCTCATAGACTAAATATGAGGTAGACCGATCTCGCTGGCTGCGTGCAACCAATCTCCATGTCCCAGCATTCAACTGGGTTTCTGCCAACACGTCTAGCGAAATCGGTTTGGTTTGGATTTTAGGTTAAAAAACTGATTTGTAAACAAATGATTTGAGATGTTTGTATACTTCGTCTAATCAATTTGTAATATTGTTTGATTAAATTTAAACTGGCAAAATATTTTATTCATATACTAGCGCTTGTCATTTAAAAATTAAGATGTAAACAAAACGTTCATCATTGTTGACCATGTGACTTTGACAGCTGTGTTCCTTCGGGGTAGGTCAATGTTGGGTACATGCGCTGAAAACGAATAAACGTTCTACCTCATATTTAGTCTATAGTTCTGCTGAACAAACTAACAACAGTAGTAGCTTAAATTGGGAAGTTCGTTTATTCTTTACGGGACGGGATGTGTGGTGTTGCAAGTGAATAGTCCAGAAGTAAACATCACAGCCGAATATTAAAATTTTGACGATCCCAGTACTCTGTTAAATATTTATTGACATTGATGGAAATTTGAACGGAAATTCACAATCGACATACGGAAATGCGCTCCCGTAATGAAACCAAACGGAACTCAGCTCCCCGCATATAAAATACGGACACAGCTTCGTCGCTGTATCTAGAAAATTTTCGTTCGTGAACCATTTAGGATGTTGACGCCACTTAACATTAGTCTTTTTGATACCAAACAATAGTGCGAACTCCTTGAAGCAGTTACAAAAACTACGTACACTCCTGTGTTAATAGACTTTGGGAAAAGTGCTATAGTACTTCACTTATTTTGGTTCAGTTTTAACATTCCGTACTTGTGATGGCGTGTGGTAGCTGGGCGACCTATGAACTTTTCATTATCATTAACGTTTCATTATCCGTATAGTCTGCCGTGAAAAATAATCTCAGCACAGAACAGATTGCGCAGGAAATGCGACTTCAACAACGTGCAATTCCACTGATGTGACCCAATAAGTTTTGGTATTACAAAAGATGCTACCACCACTCGCAGAACTAGTCAGACGTGAAGAGTCCAGAGTCTGAATCCCAGTTAAAGTGCTGTTCCATTTTGTTTTCTCTCTCTCTCTATTTTTTTTTACTTTACGCTTAAGAGGCGTTGACTTCAAATATGCAACGTAAATTCTGTCCAAAAAACTTGTGTCTGATCGCGTGAACAGGTAGGAGGATTATCTGTAGAGCTGCGTTCTGTTAGATTCTGGACCCAACAGTCTGGTTGGTAAATACTGGTTGAATTAGGAAGGAATGTAAATGCCCTTGGAGCCTACTGTTGAAAAGAAACATATCTGCTTTATCTTGAACTACGTAGGGTCCATAAATGACACAAACATGGTCACGACTGCGTGCTCGACTGTTCTTTTCGCGTATTCATGTAAGACCTCGTTCTCACGCGCTCTTGCGTCTCAGACAAACAGAAGCAGCCGTGACAGGCGAACGGGTTTCTCACGCTCCTGCAGGAGAAATAAAATAAGAACGGGAAGGCAAACATTCCGTTTCTACAAATCTTCTTGGCAGTTTTTCGTGATCCGGGCATTTTCACGGCGTCTTTCCGAAATAAAAACAAAAATATCGGAAGGAGGAGGGGAATTGTGCTCGGGGAAAGTTGGCAGCTCCCGCGCTTCGACGAATATTTGTTTGCCCTGCCGAGTTCCATGGCGCGGTCATGGGACGGGAAGTCCAATCGAGCGCAGTTCGAGGCGTGGCTTCTACTCAAGATGTCCCTCCCCCTTTCAGCGATCCTTCCGTGACCCTAGGGGAAACAATTGCCTGCCGTCGACGACCGAGGCGCCCCTAGCGGCGAAGCGGGATAGCTCGTGGGACGGAAGCCGTGGGTAGCGTGTACTGACGACGAGAATACAAAACAACGCACACGAGAGGAGTAAAAACTTTTTTTTTTCATTCTCCTCCCCTCACGTCGCAGACGGCGCCTTTTATAAACTTTCACAGGAAATACACGAGTGTAAAAGGGGGGGACAGCAGAAACGAGAATTAACATGTTTCCAGAAGAAAGGAACGGTCGAACAAAGAGAGAAGAACGGAAATCTCCGAAGCGGGAGAAAGACGAGGATATGAATAGCCTTTCGAAGACTATTAGAAAGAGGAGTGGGGAGGGGGGGGGGAGAAACCCAAGGGCCAGGAATTTAAATAAGAGACAAGAGTGTTTTCAAGGGGGGGGGGGGGGGATATGTGGAGATGTATAATGTCTCTTCCAATAAACAGCTACAAAATGTTACACCTTGACATGTTTAAGACAGGCACGGAATTAAAAATCCTTCGGGGTCTCCCTTCGAACGTTAGTTTGAAAAGAAAGATGACTATTTTTTATAAGTTTTGTCACAGTGTGCTACGTTGTGCACCCAAGTTCGTCTGACTTCACAAGACTCCTTCACGTTAATGCGTAAACATATATTATTCTAAATTACTACCTCCGCCTTTAAAATAATTTTTTTTTTTGGTCTCGCTCTTTGGTCGCAATAAATAACGCACTGGAAGCGCGCCTGGCCGAGACGTACAAATCACAGCCGGCAATTCCACAGTCGGTGGCAGTTGGAGAAATTTATTGAACTGCGTGACATTTTGGAGGTCCCTAGTTCCAGCTGCGCTTCACAAGAGAATTCTGTGAACTTAAAGCTGTCACATAAATCAAAGTGCATTACTTACGTCGGTAAAAAACCTTAAGTTAATATCAAGTACTTATTAGGCCCCTATATTACGAACTCTTCATTTTCGCGAGATTTATGCGCAAGCTTGAGTGCAAAGCACTGCGTGCATATCTGCAGTTCTTTTCTGTATTCTCACTGATCGCGTGTCTTTGCGAGAGAACGATGTCATACTAGACTGGAACGATCAGAATCACTTCGATGCTGAATGTCTGTGATTCTCGAGCATATTATTTAAGACGCATGACGATTAGATCCACCTAAAACCGGAAACGTAGATCTGCAAGCTTAATTGTTTTGAAATACTGCGAATTGTTTTTTTCGCAAAGAATAAGTATGAAGACTGGCGATAAACTTAAAAAGATGCGATGCATAGACTGTAAAAATGCAAAAAGAAATTATATAGGCTACATACTTAGAGAAAACGGTTCCAAAGCACTGAAATTTATTTAAAGAGCAAAATTAGTTTTGTAACAATGATTGTGGGGTACTCTTGCCTATTTCCTGTCTACATTTTCTTGTGGATTAAACTTTTAAATTTTTTTACGAAGTTCACCCATTTTGTTGATGTAAAGATTTTGTACACCTAGAAGATTAGCATTTATATGGATAGGCCTCTAATGCTAGAACGATTGTATTGTTACAAAGAGTCAGATCCCCTAATATAGGCCCTAACTATTCTGTAGCCTACATATTTATAATAACGTCGGTAACAATTGCTGCCATTATGAAGTGAGCTTAGACAGAACACGGAATTAGATTACAGTTAAAATAAAATGTTTACTTAAATTTTAAATGTAGATAAAATTACAGCCTTCAAACTAGGGCGTTTTGTTACCTGTTCATTCCGAGTTCATTAGAAGACAGTGTAGCGTATGCAGTGTTTTGTTTTGGTCGTTTATTTTGATATGTTATGTAATCTTTAAAGTGCAATTACGTTTCATTTTTCTTGAAGTTCTGTTGATAATTACATCGGGAACACGAATTCCTTCTGAGCAATAGCAAAATTAATAAACTCATTCTGTTATATTTTATTTTTTTAAATTTTAACATTGACTAGTATACGTTATTTACGTGTATATTTCTAAACAGCTTTGTTTGTGTTAGTTGGCAGCAACGACCTGACGACGATCGTACGAAGGCTGATCGTAAATATCTGGGCTGGGGGACGAACGAACGTCTGGCAGGCTGACGGATGACGGACGGACGCGATGGGCTATTGTTAGGGACTTGAAGAATTCGCGGATTCACTTTGAGACAAGCTAGAATTCAGAACACGTGTGTTTATATAACTATAGCCATTAGTACACGCGGTGTTTGTCACCTCCTGGAGATCGCTGGCCCAATTGTAGCCTTCCACTGAGACAGCAGACAACCAACGTGCAGTTATTATCGGCATATTTGTAGTACATATGACTTTAGAGTCTAGCCCACAGTTAATTGAACTCGAGAATTTTTCAGGTATCTAGCTATTGTAAATCACCTTAGCAGTAACCGCCGTTTCACCCGCATAGCGTTTACAGAGGTTATCTGCAGATGAGCAATGCATTGCTAAATTCTTATAGGCTGTTAACCGTAAAATGAGCACTTTTGAAAGCCCTGCTTAAGATCTACTTGTATGCACGTTGTGTGTTCTTATGCCTTATGTAAAATTGTAATTGCCATGGGCCTCATCGCTTTCTCAGTGCGTTGGTCAAGAGAAACTGTAATATTATTATAAGCAAATATTAAAAAAATCTGCTGATTTTTTTACTTTAGAGTATTTAACAGAAAGGGATTGAAATAATTTAAGTTATCACAGATAGTTACTTAACACATTTTATTCGACTTTAAGATATGGAACTATTTTCCTCTCCATCGTTACCAACTTTACTGGGCGCATGTCACTCAGTGCGCCTGTTAAAATATACGCAGGCAGGAGCAGTGACTTTTTTCTAAGATTGATTTCAAAAGTGCTCACTTTATCGTGAACAGCCTTTAATCATGTTGCCATCGCCCGATTGTTAAACAATCGTAACTCGTTTCATGAAGCTTGTTGTGACTCGAACTTGTCCATACCATCAACATCGCCCTTCGCATACTTCCGTGTTTGAGAACTTGTGCGCTCTCTGACTCGCATAGAATGAGCGACACTTCGTTTTGACTCGCATCCCTGAAAATCCCCGCTTTATCGGGAATGGTTTCAATTGATTCACCTTCTTTATTCTAGGAAGATGCCTAAAGCATATAATTGACACGAATCTATCTAATTTTTGGCCATTACATTAATACATATAAGCGACCAAACAGTTAAATCTGGAAGCATATAAAGATTCGTTAAAAATAAGTTTACATTAGCTGGGTAGCAGTGCTTTGCGTCAGTCTAACCTGGACTGGCTGTTAACACTTTTAGTCATGTTGTTGATGCATACACACACACACACATATATATATATAAAATTACAAACAAACAGGTTTAACGGCCCGAAGGCTGGCACACCCTCCATCCTCCCGCACTGCAACTGTACTAAGATGAGTAAGACAGTCCGCGTCACTTTCTCCTCTTCCGTCTTAGTGCCTTGTACCTTCTTTCTTGGTATTACACGGCCTTCTGGAGGTTTTCTCAGTTAAACCTGCCTCCTCGCCAATCGGTTGTGCCCTGATTTTAAACAATAAAACCTTTACCCGAGCCACTCCCTCGTGGGTCATCGGAATGCTCCAGTTGCCACAGGCCAAACTCCCCAAGCCTTTTCCCAACTCTTGTTGAAAATCTGTTCCACAACTTGTGCAGTTCCTGATTTTGCATTACTCTTCTCATTTCCAATTGCAATCCTCTTTATTCTGCCACTCCTTGCAACCAGTCTTTTAGATCTTCAATTCTAGGGCAGTCCATCAATACATGTTGTACTGTATCATACCTCACGTAGTGAGGATGTTACTAGCCCGAGATTGCGCAGCTTCGCTTTAAAGTTACCATGACCGGTGTGCAACTGAGCACTATAATGGTTCATCATGATCCATTTATTTTTCATCCTCTGCTCCACACTTGGGAGGATCTCATAGGTGATCCTCGCCTTGGTTGACAGGTCCCATCTTCTTTGCCACATTTCCAGGGTGTCCTGCCTGATTAAACTTCGTTCTTGAGAATTCAGCCTTCTAATCCTTGATTGTTCCACGATCAGTCCTCGCTCTCTCACAAGTAGATCTACAGGCAGGACACCCGTCAATACAGGGAGTTCCTCATTAGACACTGTTCTATATGCTTTCAGTACAGCCAGCAGTGCAGCCCTCTGAGCGCTAACAAGCTTTCTCTTGTGCCACACGAATTAAGCACGTGTGTGCCCCACTACTGCACCATGTGCAATTATCCATTCAAATGCGGCTCTATAGATTTTCCTAAGTGTAGGAAAATCCAAGCCCCACTCAGTATTTCGAAATGCTCTCAGCTTATGGAAAACATAAACCTCCTTGCGGGACACATACCGTATGTGTTCCAAAAAAGCTCATCTTGTCATCTAGGATAACTTCCAAGTACTTATATTGATGGACACACTGGGTAAACTCTCCATTGAACTGTACTGTAGGATTCCTAGCCAATCTTCACCTTAAGCAACATAGTCTTAGTCTTGCTGGTGGAGAAGCTCAACTTAACTCTTGCCGCCCAATATTGTATTGCTTTCATAATGAATGCGGCCTTCTCTTCGAGTTGTCTTCTTCCTTTGCGAAACCCTTATTGGTGTTCACTTAATGTTCCATTTGATTCGAAGGCCGCCACCAGTCTGTTGTTCAGGAGCCTTTCATAGACTTTATCCAGCACCGGAAGTGGGAATCGTGCCTAACGATTGCCGGTTGGGTCGGCTGGTTTTCTCGGGGATCTCCCGTAACCCCCGCCCCTTCATTCCGGCGCCGCTCTATACTCAATTCAATCACCCCCGTCGGCTCTCAAGACCTCGCTGTTAAGAGCCCTCCCCCACCCCCCAAATCTCTTCACTTCACTTCTTCGTTGGTATATTTATTTGTGACGTAAAAAAATAACGGTCAGCAGTTCTTTCTAACGATACATCCATAAAAGCATCCAGACTGTTATTCGCTTGTATGAATTAGTTGAACAATTGATCCAGTACCATCTTTACTTCAATATTGGATATCATCGACCAAAAATGGTGGGTTTGCAAGTTACAGGTAGTTGACTAATAAAATATTACAGAGTTTAAATAATGCATTACATTTTGAACTTCATTACGTTATAAATTTAAATCTATAGCTATCGTTCCGAACAGCCTCATAAATAATGCCGGTGTCTGCAATAATTCATTTTTCGTAAAAACATTGTTGCTTTTATGTTTGTTTCCTACCAAACATTTATTTTTGAAACTATTTTTTTAGACTCGCGTTTGCATACAGGAATTTTCCACTGCACTTAAACATCAAGACAGGAAGCTCTAACATCATTCTCTCCGTTCTGAACATAAAAACGTACTTTTTTTTTTTCTCTCTTTTGCGCGAGCACAATTTTGAGAAACACTTTTTGCATGCACGACTTTAAGAGACGCGTATCGCCGGAAAATCTGAGATCCATTCAACATTTACGACGTCTCTCAGCTCCTCCGATCTCGACGCTGCGCTGGAGTGAGGAGGTTCGTGGGTTAGTCGGTTCGTTCAGCCGAACGCTTTCTTCCAAAGCTCGAAATTCCTGGAAAGACGTCAAGTCAACTGCGCGCACATAAAAATTTTTTCCAATTTACCTCAGCGAGGAATATATCTGATAGCTCCGGATCGTCCGAACGGAGCATAAGGAAGGGGAACCGGGGGGGGGGGGGGAGATCTATCGTCGCACGACGCCTCTGTCGATCCATTCTCTGATACGTTTCACTTCTGCCCTGCCTTTCCAAGCGAATATCCCCGCGCATGTTAGAAATGGAAACCCTCTTCTTCTCGGGGTCCCGAAATCCTTCATCTCGTCGCGAGTGTAAAGCAGTCTGAGCACCATTCGAGTCACCTCCCCAGCTTGGAAAGCAATCCCCTTTTCAAAATTTCAATCCAGAAGTTCCTTTCAACCCCGAGCAGCGGGGTGGAAATTCGTCGGGCCCGCAATTAAACCCCTTTCCCATTCGCCTGGGTACGAGAACAATAAGGGTATCCAAGGTATGCAGATGCTGTGGGGCGGAGAAGGTAGAATGCCTGCAAGAAGAAGAAGAAGAAGAAGAAGGAAGCTCAGTTGAAACGAGAAAGGTGGAGTCACAGGGTTACCAGCAAATCTTATTAACAGGGGTGAATATTGTTGGAGGGGTTTTGTGGGTTGCCACCCCTGGAAGAAAAAAAAAGACAAAGCTCTAGAACCCCTCCAGAACAATAACACGTAATATAGCAGGCAAGAGAATGCAGAAGGGCTTATTCCCTATTCTTTAACGTCATAAACGCCTTCTGTTAAGACTGTGCATGGCTTTCCGTCAGTTCCCCCCCCCCTCCCCTTTTTTGCGGGCTAAAGAAGAGAGAGAATAACTGAGGGTTAACGGTACTAATGAAGTGATTACAACCCCCTGCGTCCGAACGTACTGCGAATCAAATTGTTCAAACCACGGACCGCGAACAGCAGGTTCTACCCCATTTAATGTACGCTTTCAGGTGTTGCAAACAACAAAATGTATTATGCGCGCTGTACTTAGTCGATGCAGCACTTGTTTTGTTGTTACAGCCAATGAGCTGTCATGTTTGCCTACAGTTATATGAACCAAGTGAGACGGTTTGCGAATAATTTACGCAGATGTGAGATCATTGGTCATTGAGCTTCGCAGTGTGCAATACATACTAAAAATTACTTATAGGCTGTTCACGGTAAAGTAAGCACTTTTTAAGGCCCTGCTAGAATTTTCCTTTCAACTAAATTCTAACTTTCCGCCACTTTTTAATATAAACATTGCAATACTACCAATAAACACAGTGTATATATTTCACAACTCTCAAATGTTAACGTCTGAGGCTGCAACAAAAAATATTTACTAGGAGTTAATGCATTTCGAAATTTCTTAAAAAGTGCTCACTCACCGTGAACGGCCTATACACGTGCGCAATGTACACAATTGTGTCCGCTGAGTCTGAATGGGTTAAGGGACCTGCCTACCTGTCGTTTTAACTGTGTTGCGGCTTCTTTGAAATCCGGGTTTTTTTTTTTTTTTTTT
The DNA here is from genome assembly GCA_029891345.1 of Dryococelus australis. Lineage (NCBI taxonomy): Eukaryota > Metazoa > Arthropoda > Insecta > Phasmatodea > Phasmatidae > Dryococelus > Dryococelus australis. Next base: position 47,465,269 of record CM056995.1, on the reverse strand, counting down.
TTTTTTTAACGAAACACTTTAACGATTCCTCAATATGTTTACCTATGAAAAGGAAACACATCCCAAACGAGGATGGAATGGTACGTTCAAGATTTCACCCATGCCATAAATAATATTTTAGAGCCCTTTAACTACGTTAAAGACTGATTTTTCAGACTACTGTACACAGACACAAGCAAAACTACGATAGGACCCTGCATTAGATGCTTGCTATGGACTTCCCATCAGTAAAGTGATAGGTTCACCGCTGAAAGTCCCACAGGTAAGGGCTGTGCACGATAAAATGAGCACTTTACAAATGAACCTTAGAAAAAGGTACTGCCCCTGCATGCATATATTTTAATGGGCGCACTGTGTGACATTCGCCCAGTACAGTTGGTAACGATGGATGAAAAGTAGTTACATATCTTAACGTAGAATAAAAAGTGTTAGGTAACCATTTGTGATAGCTTAAAGTTATTTATTTTACTTTCTGTTGTTCTTTTTTTAATTAATCAAAGTGCAAAAATGAACAGATTTGTAAAGTATTTACTTGCTTAATAATTTCGCAGCTTCATTTGACTGACGCATGAATAAAGTGATGGGACCCATTGCAATGCTAATTTTACATAAGGCGGAGGAATACACAACGTGTATACAAGTGGATTTTGAGCAGGGCTTTCAAAAATGTTCATTTCACCTCGAACAGCCTATACACGCAGCACAACGAGAGCACTGCGTGCCAGTTCAGTGCGAAAATTCCAGGTCTCTGCCAATTACCGCTTTCATGACACAAAAACAAGTTCATGGGTACGGACCAGCCGCGTTCAAATCGCTCGTTCTTCGAGAATTATAGTGGCACAGATTTGCGTCCATAGACAATTCACGGTTACTTCACACTCTTCCGAAGCCCTGCTGAAGTTCTAATTCCAGGATATTCCTACACGTCATGAAAACGAAGCTTAACTGAGTCTAGAAAATTGCACCAAAGGGTACTGCAAGAATTTTCCTGGTAATGGAAGTTTATAACCTACACAGTGTATGGCAATACTACTACGTATCAGGCTGAAAATATGGGAAATTATTCGCAAATTTTTCACAACGGTGAATACCTAGGTACGTAGGTCTACAATGAGAAACGGCAAGTGGTAATGTTGCTTTCCCATATACCTATCCATGGTAGCTTTACTACATTATCATAGGGAGGAAGTATAGTCGCTACTATACAAAGTGGGAGTCCTTCCTACGAATTTAAATCTTCCCCGAGCAACTGTAGGAATGTTACAATGGAAATATGGGGAATTTTTTTTACTATTTGCACTTTGTCACTGTACGTATACACTGGTATGGTAAATTTACAAATAATTTCTTAACGCGAAAGCCCACCGCATTCGTGCACACTCAGTGTAATAAAAATTTGCATAATAAGTATTTCATACTAGGCAGTGCCAACACACCTATTTTCTCACTGTGTTATTCATATTAATTAAAAATGAAATGTCATAACTTAGAGATAAAATATTAATAAATGTTCAATTTAACCGAAAATAAGGCACGCTTTTGTTAACGCAAGTATAAAACGCTTATGATACTCGACATGTTTAGGAAACAACCAAACACGTTATTCATGGGGGGGGGGAATTTTTCAAAGGTTTGATTCAAAAAGTGTGAAGAAACCGCGAATAGACTATAATCAGTTTTATGGAGCTAGTTGCAGTGTTTGGTACAATTCATGAAAGCGAGTATAGGCCCACGCAAGTGGTATGTGGTGAACAGTACTCTTATCTGTGTTGTGCTTGTAAAACAGGATTTAAAAAATTTTAATTATAATATTTACTAATTTTTTTCTTTGGAAAATTTCTTGTTAAATAATTTTTATCCATTAATTGCTACATTTGCTCTTCTGAAACTTAAGTAGGCAATATGATAAAAGTGTACCATACTTATCCATCTACAGTGATATCGGAAGCAAATTATTGTAAATATTGAGTAGCAAATGAATTCAGCTTTTTTTTTTTATGGAAGTAGGATATAAAAATCGTTTAACTAATAGCACATCTATATCTCTAACAACTTTACAGCGTCAAAGGATGAGCTCGTGAGATCAAAATTCACTTATCCATGGCGATATTTAATTTTTATTTTGTCCCAAATGTTTACAACTAGCAGAACGTTGAAATCAGGCTGGGCTCTGTTGCCAAGATAACACATGTACGTAAATTAGGATATGTGAATAGCCCCTATTCCTTTCTTAATGAAGTAGAGTTAAAAAGACGATCTTGACCGGTGAAGGTGAAGGGGGTGGGAGGGGATGCGTGGCCAGTTGATTAGAATGTTTGGTCAGATCGCGTGTACTAATAAAAAGCAGCATTGGTCGTGGATTAAAAAGAGGGAAAAAATGACGCTGTTGACTTCTGTACGCTCCTAGTCTTTTATGGGACGCCGTATAGTGCTGGCCGAGGATATAATAAGAGGATGCTGTCTGTAAGGATGTCAGAGTAAGGGGGAGGAGAAGGACCTCCGACGGCAAGGGTCTATCTGGAGATCTCGAGGGCCATCGCCGGGCGCTCGGAGCCCCAGACACATTGTCTGCGTGTTACAGCTTTGTTTTGGCCCGGCCGGAGAGCTGAATCACCCTGGCTTCTCTCCTCGGCGATAGGGGTCTGTGTCTTATCGCCCCCCCCCAACTCCCCCCCCCCCCCTTTTACGTCCAGCTCGTCATGGCGGACAGAACCCTTTTGCACCCCCCTCCCCCTCCTTTACTCGGGGTCGTAATGGAATTTGACACCACGGCCAGATGAGCATCATTCCTGAAATGAAATCCCTTCTCTACACTGATCTGATCTTCAGGACAGTTATTGGTCGCCTGGGAGGTATCTGCTTAAACAATAGGCTGTCCACGGTAAAGTGGCGCTTTTCAAGGCCATGCGTATAAAAGTTCCTTTCACCTTTGTTGTATCGTTTAGCCAATTTTTAATACTAAGATTGCCATGTGACTAATCAACACAGTGTACACATTTTATGGCCTTCAAAATTTAACGCCTGTGAACAAAAACCAATATAACTTTTTGGTTATAATGCCTGCTACGAGGACTTTACAAACGGCTCAGTTTACCGTGTACAGCCTATATCTACTGGAATATTTAAAAAACGTCCATGGAAGATACAGCCCTTACAAACAAAGGTTGGTTTTAAAGTCGTAACCAAGGAATTTTATGTAACTTTAAACCTAGATACCATTCATTTTATCTAACAAGAAATGTGTTCACTTCTCCTCGTGACTTGAGTAGTTAGATACAGCAGAATTAGAAGTTAATAATAGAATTAACTATATAGCCTATAAACATATTATTATTAAAAATGCACAAATGTGTGATTTCCGTGCCTATTTCGTTTATAGGTCTAATTTTTGGAACTCCCACGCAGAAATGTATTTAATTTTGTCAACTGGTTTATTCACTCAAGCTGTCATCGTATGGCTCTACAACTGGTTGTTGTTTTTTTTTCTTTACCTCACCGCATTCGTAGTTACAATTGAAAAGTCAAAATGTTAATTAAAACTTCGGTAAAAGAGAAGTAATAAATCAGAGTCAAAGTTCTCTATATTATTCGCCGTTCGAGATTAATTAAGCACTTTTGAAATCAACCTTTGAAAAACGTTACTGCTTACCTGCATATATTTTAACGGGCATAGTGAGTGACACATGAAGTGTTGGTATCGACGGAATTAACGTTGGATTAAATGTGTTAGGTAAACTTCCGTGAATGCGTCTAAGTGAAATAATTATCAATTTGTATGATATTAACTTGTTTAGTAATTTTACAGTTCCACTTGACTGACGCACGAATAAAGTAACCTGGCCCACGGTAACGGTAATTTTACATATGGTGGAAGAATACACAATAAGCATACAAGTAGATCTTAAACAGGATTTTCAAAAGTGCTCAGATTGCCGTGAAAAGCCTATAAAAATAGTATCACATGCTCCCTTTAGAAAGGATGGCTTTAGGGTTCATAATGTTTCTGGTATACTAGACAAACTCGTAGCCTGAAATAGTTGTTACGTAAGAACAGGTTAAACCCGTTCGGTCGCACGTTAATTTCTGAGTTCAAGTGTTGCAACCATGTGATATTTAGGCATACGTTGTAGGGCCTATTTTTATTTAGAATTCTTATCATTCGACCGTTAAACAAGGTGCTGCGCGCACGACGATCATTCAAGTCAAAGGGGCTTAGAAAGTTCACAGATCAGAATTTACATAAGGAAGGCTCTCAAGAGTCCTGGTCGCAGATGCCGTGCTGTCTACAGTACTGGAAGTAAGTGAGCGCATCCAATCACTCATACGACTGATCATCTTGATAACAATTTATTTTCACTTCTCTATTATACTTGTCTCTTCCACACAGTCACCATAAAAAGCGAAGAAATTTTCCTAAGGAATATTTTATGGAGGCAGAATTTATTTTCATTTTTAAGGTTTCCTAATATCATCCTTGATGTCTGAACTGTAACACGCTTAAAGAAAACGAATTATTTAAACTTATCTAATGGTAGGTAATTGTGTGGGAAATCTCAAAATACTGCAGTCCCCCCCCCCCCATCCCCCCAAAAAAATTGTGATTTGAAATTGGCATAATTTACATAAAGCTTGCGTGCTAGCGATTTGTATGCAGATGTAACTCTTTCGTGCCAACTTTAATGTATGATTTCCGCGATTGCGAAACAGAAATTTGTTTGTACGTGCTGTGCCTGGAGCCTTAATCGCAAACAAGGAACTTAAGGGCTGTGTGTTCTGTTCTGCTATAGCAATAAGGGTAGCGCACTGTTCATGGGTGAGTTGCTCATGTCGAAGTACATTTCGCAGTCCGCTTCACGTGTACGGCATCACCAAGGAAAAAAAAGACCGTCTAACCTCCCTGTGAATGATGTTCACAGTTGTCTACACGAGGTCCAAATGTATCAATCTTCTAAGTCACCGATCGTGGACACGTTTCACAAGTATTGTATTTGTGACCGGTACTATACCTATACAGAAAGGCATCAATGCCAAGTCTTCCTTGTGGCATATCTGCATTCTAAACTTTAAATAGGGGGAATGGAGCCGAATCAGCTATAACCAATCAAAACTGCACCACTGGTAGTCAGTACCAAATAAATTATTCATACAATGACTGAATTTCACTGATTTAAGTGTGATTCGTACTAAATGCCGACAATTCCACTACCGTAAGTCACTTGTTCCTGGTTCATTTGCTTGATTCATCAGTCGGTAAAAACTTATCAACTGAACATCAGATAATTTAATTTCACTGATTGGTGTCGCTGATTCGGAATTAGAGTGTTTTTTTGTGAAATTTTCTAAACTTCTTTGACGTTAATAGTTTATGCCATTATCGTCGAGCAAGTAGCACGATGTTCACTGGCTGCAAAACAAAAGTGCTGAACACGAATACAGAGCGCGTCATAAACGTTTTGTGGAGTCGCAACATCAGGCTAACCCCTTAACATGTAATCCCGAGTATACTTGTTCAACATCTGGCGATGTCGCAGATTAGTATAATTAATGGACGTTGCTGTATGAGGCCAGAAGCTATCGCCAACACAGACAAGTCGCTTTCCATGGGGTAATGTTATCGGTTGTTGCTGACTACTAATTTTTAATTGGTATCGTCTCGTGCCACGGATCCAGTGAAACCCTTTAAGTAGGTTCCTAAAGTCTCAGAATTCGTAAGTAATTTCCTCTTTTGGAAAACCTGAAATGAAAATTACTGTGTTAGTTAAGGGGTTTATGTGTGACCAGAAGGGTTGAGTGCTATTTGAGACGGGGTGAAAGTTGGACCGAACAAAAGAGAGAAAGTTTCCTTCTCAGAGTACATTTATTTTCCCCTCCACACCCCTCGAAGCCAGGCAAGTTAAGTTTCTGTCCTCGCCCGGTGTCAAGGCCCGGGGGGGAGGAGGCTGTTCCCGGACCATCATGAGGTTCTAGAGGGGTGGTTTTGGAGGGGCGGATAGTGCGGAAGGGAGGGGAGAGCGGGAGAAGCAATCCCTGTAACGAAGCGATCAACACGGTCGGTCGCCATGGCAACCTCCTCACATCTGCGCGCGGATGGCCCCGGCAGCCGAAGAGAACGAGGCGCCTGTGGGTGTGTGTGTGCGCGCAAGCGCATGCGCCCTGATGGAGCTGATGCAAAATTCAACGGACAGCACGCTTCTTGCGCTCTTCGGCTCAGGACCATCACACGAGAAACGAGGTAGTTGTTGCGTGCGCGGATTTACTAGCACCTCCCACGAAAGACAGGAGGAAAAAAAATAATAAAGCCCTGATGAAGGAGGAAGACCATATCGTTCCTACGAGTAAACTGCAGATTTAGCACACTTGTATCTCGCGCGATGTGGAGACTTCGCAAAAAGGTCTTCGAGCTAGAGAGAAGACGCGCGAGACACAAATGAATTTCTTAACACGCGCGACAGTTGGACTCCACTAGATTCTAGAAGCCAACGTATAGAGAGCCTGAAGAAAGGCAATCCAACCTCGTGAGAAAATATTTTGCCATATTGATACATTTATTGTGCATAACGTCTTACCTGCCGCCTGTCACATGGACGTGTCAGTATTCTGTCATACTGTGATCATATACCCACTTTTTTTTATTTTATAAATGTCATTTGCATCCTTCTTGATCAGTGTATTTCACCTTCTTAAACTCTTAGGCTTAATATCGAAAATATTATTATAAGCTGAATACTTATCAAATCACATTTAATGATAGTGCAATAAAATGCGTCACGCTTACTCGCCATTTTCATTTACGCAATGGTGAACTTAAAATTTGTTATAGCATTATAATTCAATTAAGACGACATTAGTAAACACTGTACAGATTACACATAAATTTTTACCACATGAAAATGCATATTTTCTTCCTTGTTGTAATTCTCATTTCTAAGGAATTTACATTTTCTGGCCAAGTATTCCATTAAATTTACTATTTTATCACACCTTGCAATACAAGCAAATACATAAACATGTGTTTAGTTATTACCAAATTTATGAAAGTAAGTAATTTATAAATTGAATAGTCAGCAAAACTTTCATAAAACAATTAAATGTTTAACAACGAAAATTGTACCGTACAAACATGTTTTCTTTATATATTCTGCCACTTGAATTTAGATTTTAAAAAGACTTTTTCAGCTATTTCTCTGGGTAAATTAGTTTTGAAGGAGAAAAACACCACAAGTTAATCTTGTTGGCGCTTGATGTTTGAGAATAGAATTTAACGAGACTAAGCAAATAAGCGTTTAACGGAAATTTTTTTTGTATATCGGCACTCAATAAACGACTAACATACGAGCAAAATATCCAAGAGTGCTTCCCTATCCAAGCCAGTAAACTGCCTTCATTATTTCCCCCCGTATTTTACAGTCGAACGGGAAGAACTTGTCGACTACCACAGCCATTTAATATCAAATCAATTTACAACTGATGAACATTGTCAATTCTTTTTTTTTTTTTTTTATTGTCGTTTCCATCCGCCACATTTAACCGTTCCTTCCCTCGAAATGCTTCTCATTCTATACTTTTGTCACGGAATATCTTCTGCCCACTTTGAACGACGAGAAAATACTTTGTCCAGTGATTCTTGGAACTAAGAAACACGTACGTTCGTTTGTGTGATTAAAACATAAAATTGTACATAGTTGAATACAGAGGCTACATCGGATATATTCAACCAGGTGCATTATCATACAGAACTCTAAGGAATTATTCCCAAATTTTTCACATCGGTGAATACCTAGGTACGTAGGTCTACAATGAGAAACGGCAAGTGGTACTGTTGCTTTCCCATATACCTATCCATGGTAGCGTTACTACATTATCATAGGGAGGAATAATACCCATACGGAAGGTCCAAAATGTGTTCAATAGCTACACTCACTGAGAAAATTGTTTTTTTTTTTATCAAACGAAGTTTGTTTAGCACAACCAAAATAACTGTAGTTGTATGTGATACTGATTTTTTTTTTTTTGAAAGCTAAATATTTTGTTGTCCTTGTATGGTTACCCCAAACTGTAAGATTTGGTTTGGTGCAACTAACTACTTGTTTGGTTCTACGTACATTAAGCAATTTCTCTTAATACACAAAATTAAAGACCGAAAGAGATTCGAACCTAGGTCGTTTGCACCCCAGCGCTACATTCTAGCAATCTAAGATAAACTGATGACTGGTGAAATAAGAATGTTTACATTACAAATAATAAACAAAGCGAGTTACGGAATATTAAGATTTTTACAAATTTATTTTTTAGTTGCCCGTGGCAATTGTTTTATTAATATTTTATGACATTATTAAGCATCAGTAAATTCACCAACACAGACTCTTACTATCCTAATAGCGGCAACATTATAAAAAACTCACGAGCTGTATTCTCGTACGAAGACAATCAAATGTGAGCCAAACAAATCCATACAGTTGATTCAACAAAATCTTTGTTAACAATCTATTTTCATTTTGGCCCAACATAGAGGTTTTGTTTCTTCAAGCGTGTATTTTGTTGAATGAAAAAAAACTAATTTTGTTTACTCAACGAAATATTTTGTTAGGGTAACTAAATATATTTTAGCCCCTATACAAGGAAATATTTTGTTGTCTGAAACAAACCTTTATCTCGGTGTAAACATTTATATATTTTTTCAACTAGAAATATGGCACCATTCCTTAAAACGCATGGGTTAAAAACTTCCATTACAGTTCAGGAAGTTTTCTAAAAATCATTCGTGCAATGTCCTTTTTGCTTCATGAAAGCAATTTCTTTCTTACAGGCGATAATTTCTTGTTTGAACAAACGTTCTTCTTTGAGTGGCATGCATTATACAGAATGAGCAAGGGTGAGCGGGTAGGGGAGGGGAATGTTATTACAATGAGAAACATTGGTGGCGGGTCGAACGAGGGTGAGTAATCAAATAATAATCAATTCTGTTGGGTGGCGAAGCGAACACAAGTAATCAACCAACGAGAAACATTGGTGAGGATCAGTCGTCTGCTGGACATGGTGCTGAGGGGAATTCCGTAAATGTAATTTTTTTTATAGATTTCTTAAAATATTTTTGTATTATTTTAATATTTTTTTACTTTAGGTTTTAAGGTCACTTGGATTCAATATGGTGATTGGGTGAGGTCATAATAGGGTGTAGGGTCGGCTCCAGTCCATTCCCTCTAAGCCAAAATATATGAAATTTTAATTTTTATATAGTTTTATAACAAATTTTAAAAAGAATTTTATATTTTTAAAATAATTTTTTTAGCTGTTTTATAAATTTTTTGGGAATTTTTATTACCATTATCCGATTTTTCGGGTTCAAGGTCATCCAAGGTCAAGGGTACGATATCAAGATCAAAGTAAAGGATCAAGGTCACCGAAATCGAACACGCTAGCCGACTTTTACGAATTTATTCGATTTTTGCCATTTTTTCTCGAGTGTTTTTTTCCCTCGAAGTTATTGGGGTCATGATCGTTTAGGTCATCGTCACTGGCATCTAACATTGTGGTCGAAGTAATGGATGTAATTTTTACCTCGATTTTAATTTTTTCTTTCCGATTTTCAATTTTTTGGTATCTTAAGGGATTTTTTTGGGCTCATTGTCATTCAAGTTCACAGACATGGGGACAAATTCATGGTCATCGGTCAAGGTCAGCCAGATCCAATATGGTGGTTGGGTGACGTCACAACATGGTGGCCGACCGGCTCCAGTCCCCATTCCCTGTAACCTTCAAAAATTAAATTTATAAAACGTTTATATTAATTTTTTATAAACTTTTTAGAAAAGTTTAGAAGGTCTTGCGGTTATCAGTATTGAACTATAATACCCTCACCCCGCTTTTAGATCGTTACCTTACCAACTTAGTTACAAACCAACGTTGTCTAAGAAGGGGAAAATATTATGTGAAGTTATTTTTGTAACGAAAGTACCTAGTTTTAAATTGTATGTTCTTTCTTTTCGTTTTTAGTTGAATTGGTAACGTAAGGATTGTTAAAATAAATGTTACGCTTGAGTACACTAACTTCATCACATGTAATGGAGTTTAAAAACCTTCAAACCGAGCGCTATGACTATTAGTGAAAGCGAAAACGTAAAAACGCAATGAAAGACTAAATGTTTATGTTACTTCGTAAAATGGGGTACTATTAATGACAAAACTCATATTTTAGAAAGTATCTTTATGGAATTAATTTTTTTATGCGTTGTTATTTCATTTGATACACGTTTTTTTAACTGATCCATCAGTCAAAGAATCACTGAAAACAGTGGAAAGAATGGTTGATGATTCGCGAAGAAAGTCACTGAGTCAATAATTGAAGTGAAACTAGCATTTTTCACTAATTTCTCAGTTGAATTCACTGAAGAGACTGTTGAACCAGTCATGTAGGGTAAACTGATTTAAACATTGAAATTCTCACTGATTCAGGTTTAGAGGGTGGAAGACCAAATGAGGATGTTTATAAATATGCTGATCATAAAAGGTTGCTTCAAAAGAAGCATCCGACTATGTCTTGCATTTGGGTAATTTGTTTTTCGGTCTGTGAAAAGTTTCTCTCAAATTATGCTTTAAAAAAATTGGCGCATGAGACCGCGTTTTTTTCACTGCGTTCATCATGGCGGAATCTTCCTCGCGGATAACCTCATGAATATTCACTACGTAGACATTCTGGATATTCTCTCTCTCTCTCCTCTCTCTCTCTCTCTCTCTCTCTCTCTCTCTCTCTCTCTCTCTCTATCTATCTCTCTTTAGTTCATTTACCCGTCCTCCTTTGTTCAGCCAAAACAGTATAGACTGTTCACGTTAAAGTGAGCACTTCGTAAACAGGTATTTGAAAGAAAAAAAAAGTGCTCATATCTTCATACTACATTTGCTATTGCGCGCAACTTTGTCCGCGTGGAATATTTTTTTTAAATAGCAAGTATGTCTTTAAAATGTAATACATATTTTAAAATAGAAAGTGGAATGAAATGCATGTCCAAAAATAAGATAGTTGTGACTGTTAAGTTTGTATTTGTTAATAGTAATCGGCTGTGTCAACATGTAAGTTAGGCTTTCGATAATAATTCTTTGTAGACAATGTTCTTTAATATTTAAAGGGTTACACCAAACTAACTAGGCCGAGGGGTGGCCTTACACGCGAACACGCCACGTAAAACTGAGCGTGGGAAAACAGTTCTGCCTCAAGTCAATTACTGAGAAATTGAGAGGTCGCCCCTGCAGCCTCTTGAAGTCAAAGGGGATGTCATTAGGAATAAATGTAATACGCGGCACACACACTTAAAATAGTTAAATACTTAAAATAGCTTTGAGTTGCAGCCTAGTACCATTACAGATTTTCGGTGGCTTCAAATGACCATCTAATATTTATCTCCATACAAACTTTGAACCCTCATTTCACCCTTTCAAGGGTTGAATTTTATAAAATATTTCCTTAGTGACTGCCTACATTGCATAATGATTGTATCCTCCAAATTTCATGTTTCTAGGACCAATGGTTGAGGCTGGGAGTTGATATCAGTTAGTCAGTCAAACAGTTAGTCCGTCAGGCAACTAGTCAGTCAGACAATCAGAAAGAGAGATCGTCAGTTAGTTAGTCAGCCAGGCAGTTAGTCAGTCAGCTAGTTAGCCAGACAGTTAGTCAGTCAGTCAGGTTTTCCTACATTACCCACTAGCGTGCCGTCTCCTAGGTAAGTTAGCAGCGAAATAATAAAAATTGTCCTCATCACCTGACGTATTGGGAGCTTAATGTTGAAATGTATGGCCACTGAGGTTATCAATTCTTCTTTAAGGCACATTAAAGTATGAATTTGCATATTACAGCCCATTCATGGTTACTTCCAACTTTTCTGAAGTCCTGATAAAGTTCTACTTCCAGGATATTCCAACGTCCCATGCAAACAAAACCTAGGAAATTACACCAAAGGGACAACGCGTCACATTCGTGCCCACTCTGTGTAATCACATTTTGCATAAGAACTATTTATTACTTGGCACTACCAATGTAACCTTTTTTCTCCCTGTTTTATTCGGGTTAATTGTAAAATATATATTATATTTTATGGAAAGTATTTAAGCAAATGTTCAATTTAACCAAAAATAAGATATTCTTTAATGTTAACAGATCTATAAATGCCTGTGATACGTGGCATATTAAGGAAACAAATGAACGCGTCTTACGTGTAATAAGTATCCCAAATGTTTGATTTAAAAAAATAGCGAAGAAACTGCTAATAGAGTATAATAACACATTTTGTTTCATAATAATGAAACGGTTTTATAATATGCCGAATGAATAAAGTGCTCAGGCCCATGTCAATTTTAATTTTATATACAGCGTAATGATACAATATGAGAAAGAAAAGTATATCCTAAGCAAGGCTTTGAAAATTGCATTCAATTTAACCGTGAATCGACTGTAACTGCTTTACCCGATAATGTTCAGAGGGGTGGTGGGGAGGGGGTGGTGCACCCCTTTCTTGCTCGCACACTCAATTTCCTCTGCCGGCTAGAGCATCGACCCCGGAACACTGCAGATGAAAGTTCGCGAGCGGGTACGTGATGTCTTCCCATCCTTTGCCAACGCACCCTCTTCCCTTAGTCAGCTCGCCACCCCCTCTGGACGTGAGGGGGTGGCTCCGGCGCAAGCTAAGAAGATGACGCCAGCTCCGAAATGAGTTTTCTCTCGAGATACAGGGGGATGGGTGTCCGCAGCCACTGGACAAAGTTCAACCCCCTAGTCTCGAGTCTGTAATGCCAGCTTTTCCTTAACTCTCTCTCTCTTTCTCTCTCTCTCTCTCTCTCTCTCTCTCTCTCTCTCTCTCTCTCCACACTCGCCCCTCTTCACAAAAAAGAACTTTCATGCTTTTTTTTTTTTTTACCTTCTCCTTCTGACGCCTTTCGGGTCCTTTCCTCTGCGCGAGTTTAGGATTACTGACTTTTTCTCCGTTGCCGACGCCCTTACTTTCTTTTATTTCTACTATTACTTTCAAGAAATATGTAGAACTGCTCTTCCAAAGTTGGAAGATGCTATCCGAGAACTCCAAAGTCGCGTCCGTAAATAATGCATGAAGGCGTCCCTGCGTGCGGGAGAAATCCACTTTTCATTGCACATCAAACCAGTTTTCCTCCATTCGTGAAGAGCGTGCATGTTAAAATCAGACGTGGCGCTGGTGATTTTTATTTTACAGCGTCCTGTTTAACTGAATTCTCTATTTACTGTTCGCGCAAGGAATTCCTTCTTCTTTAACCAGGACACTGATGGTGTTTTTGTGATTTCGTGCGTAGTTTTTGTGTGGTCAACGCAGGTGGAGAACTGTAATCGGTACCTGTTCTTGCGAGTTATCTGATCTCGAAGGATATGCAGTTAATACGGACTGGAATATTTCTCGAGTTCACTTTATGACAAGCTAGAATTCAATCATATGTACGTACATTTCAGGCATGTTTGCAATCGGACCACTGTTCGTTAGACACGCCCAGTTGAATTCTGAGTCAGTAACAGACCCGGAAGGAAACAAGCTCCGAGCCACGTGCCACCTCGTCTGAGGTAAAACTGGCTACACATTGGTGGGAATGGGGTAGTCAATAAACAGAAAGCTGAGTCCGAAAATACATATTACCTACCGTGCAGTCTAGTCTACAGGTCGTATGAAAGGTGAAATTCTCTTATCCCTACACTCTAAATTCGAATCGGTGGGAAACCATTGATTCGCAGTGAAATTCAGTTACTCGAATCAGCGAAAATGGCTCCATTTTAGAATCGTTTCAGTGCAAACATTTCGCTGATTTAATTAGTGACGTATAATTATTTCACTGATCGAATGAGTGAGGACCGACTACCAGTGGCGAATTAAACATTGGTTTTATTGAATGTACCCAAATAATTACGCGAAGTAAACATATTTACGATAGTTTACTGTTTATGTTGCGCATTAAGAGTAATTAAAAAATTTGAAAATAATGTTCGCAGGTGGCCGGAATTGAACTCCCACACATTTCGACAATAGATGTTACTACCTGCGCTACCATGCAAACTTAAAATAATTAGAGGAAAATATATAGGCCTAACTTATACTTTTGCCGCGAAATCGCGAAGATTTAAATAGTATGCTCTTATTTTTCGTTTTTGGTTTAGTTGGTACCGTCAGGATTGTTAAAACCAATAGTATATATGAGTGCACTATCTTAGTCACATTATACGCAGTTTAAACCTTCAAGCAGAGCGCTGCGACGATTACATGAAAACGAAGTGAAAGACGTAAAAACGAAACGAAAGGCTGTGTGTTCCTATTACCTCATAAAACGGCATTTTGAAAGAAGAAACACATTTTAGAAAGTATTTTGCAATGGTTTTATTAGTTTATTCGCTGTTATTTCACTTGATGCACTTTGTTTAACGGCCATTTTTAAAAGTTGTTGGCAGCCATTTTTACATGACATTTAACTGATCCATCAGTCAAAAAGAAACCACCTAGTAAACTGTGAAAAAAATGACTGATGAATCAGTGGAAAAGGTCACTTAATCAACGAGTGAAGGAAATCTGGCATTTTTTCACTGATTCATCATTTAAATTTACTGAAGTGACTGTCGAATCAGTCAGATACGTTTGACTTATTAAAACAGTGAAATTTTCACTGAATCAGATTTAGAATGTAGTTCTTAAGATTGGTTTCTGATGTATGGATTTACGCCTCATCGACAGCAGGGATAATGAGGGGTGGAGAATAAATTGTCCTTGCCCCTTTAGAATGAAACATCGCAATATTCGGTTTGTTACACTGGCGTGAAGGTGCCGTTATTTACATCGTCGCCTGAACACGCCCGCTCACAATTACCGAACTGCCAAATTACAGTCAGCAGAAACCACCGCTACTAACCAGGAATCAGGGCAGAGCATTGTCTTTCTCCTCGTGACTTCCTGCTGCGATGGACCCCTCCGGAGATCAGCTGTGCCGTTCGCCGTAGCCGCCATTTACAACAGCCTCGGAACTCTACTCAAGGTGGTACAAACCCAGTAGTGTAACACGAATCAATTTAGGCAGATAGTTAACAGTTAATCTCTTATCGCTCCCCCGATCATTAAAAGAGGTAGTATCCACTCCGTCTTCGAATTTTCTTAAGAATCTTCGTAGTGAAAATGTATGACCAGAAATAAAAAATCAAAGCTAGACATGACACGGACGGCTACTTAATGAATTTTTTTAAATTTTAATTTGTAGGGTTTCAAATATACCTGTATTTTCCCACGTTGGACTGAAATTATTAAATAATTAGATAATGTTTGATTACGGTTGCAGATGTGACACTAATCATGTAAGAACAATAAGTGGGATTTAGAAATAACTGTTAAAATGTTCCCTATGTCATGACTACCTTGATTTTTAAATGTTGACTCCGAAAATTAAGTTAATGAGGAAAATACGTAAATCTAAGATAGCAAGGATACTTCCCCCTTAAGTGGAACCATGTAATTGTAATGTTCAGTTAATTCAATAATAACCAGGCTATATTCCAGAGTTTTACAATCAATCGCCCCTTTCTCTACCATAAGCTGCAGCCCCTATCATAATTCACAACCACGAAGCCCCCGCCCCCTTTTTTATAAGGTCGACCACGAATCAGCTTTATAACATCTTGGAGTGATTTAGGTAAATCAGGAAAATAAAAAAATGACAACAGCTCTACCAAGAACCAAAAGCAGACGCTCGCGAATTAAATTCCAGTGTGTTACCGCTGAAACCCCCTTGCTGCATGTGTTGTAAATAAATTGAGAGAACTGTCTTATATCAGCACAGTCGTTCCTAAATTTATATTTTAGACTCGGAAAAGTCATTCTTTACATGCTAGTACAGGGCGAGGTGGCGCAGTGGTGAACATTTGGGACTCGCATTCTGGAGGACCGGGGTTCGAATCCTGGTCCGGCCATCCTGATTTCTGTTTTTCGTGGTTTCCCGAGATCACTCCAGACAAATACTGGAATTGTTCCTTACTAGAGGCCGCGGCTGTTTCCCTCCCCATTCCTGCTTCTCTGATGAGAGGCTTGCTTCGTCTCTACTGACCCCATCACTGTTGACGAGACGTTAAGCCCTACCGACCTACCTAAAGCCCCTGTCACACACTCAAATTTTCGCCTGCAACTATGTTTGACAGTAAAATTTGATGACAAAATACGGCCATCAATTTCTATCTTCCAATATAGTTGATCAAATAATCTTGAACATGTTTGAGATCGTGTCACACTGTCAAATTGTTTATTGAGATAGTCTAATTTGAATTATTATTTTAAAAATATTTTAATAGAGAGATACTGTGTTTGTTTTTCAATGTAGACCATTGCAGCGAGAAATGTAAGCAACGTTGTAGTTTATTTGAGCTTCTTTGCTAAATTTGAATTTTATTTATCTGAAAATTTTGCTGCACAAAGAAATTTAATGCCTCTGTGCTCGTAACATTACGTGCAATATTCAATTAAAATAGCATTCATGCCCAGACAGCTTCTACATAAATTAATTATCTTCATAGCTTACTTCGTTTCAAGCAATTGTTCGATATTTTAAGTTTCATGACGTCCATTTTTGTAGTGCACGATTCTGATTAGCTGAGACCATCAACAGCAAATAAAGTTTAGAACCGGTCCAATTTTCTAATGTTTGATGGAAACAGAAGCCATCCAACATTTGCAGACAAATATGGAGGCGTTTATGACGTTTCGATGACGTCACAACTGTCCAACTTTATTTGACCAAACTTATTGGAAGCAGTTTGACGAAAATATTTGACAGTGTGACAGGGGCTTAACGGCTGTTCATGATAAAGTAGGCACTTTTGAAATCAACCTCAGAGAAATGTCACTGCCCCTGCCTGCATATATTTTAACGGGCGCACTAAGTGACATGCGCTCAATCAAGTTAGTAACGATAGATGGAGAGTAGTTCCATATCTTAACGTTGAATAAAAAGTGTTAGGTAACCATTTGTTATGATGATTTAAGTTATTCCTTTCGCTTTATGATTTATTAATATATCGAGATGTAAAAATTTGCAAATTTGTAAATAGTTTATTTTTCTAATGATTTCACAGTTTCACTTGACCGACGCATGAATAAAGTGATGATGCCCATGTCAATGATAGTTTTACACGATGCGGAAGAAGACACAACGTGCAGGCTTATACAAGAAGATCTTAAGCAGGGCTTTCAAAAGTGCTCATTTTATCGTGAACAGCCTATACCTACATTACATGCTGTAGTAGCAGAAAATATGAGTAGAATTCGCTCATTTTTGTATACCAAAAGGGTTAATAACATCGTTTCATCAAGAAAACGCCACTCGATGAATATTCTGTCAGTAGGAAATTAACGACTGGTAGATAAGCAGAATGCAGTGTTCATGGAAATTGAATTCAGCAGAAAGTAACTCAAATCCGTCACTAAATAGTTATTTTTTATTGAAAAAGTTTTCACTGGTACAAACCCTTATTTCACATTTTTCAAAGAACTTTATCTACCGAATGTATTCCACGTGTTGCGTACTTGTGAGAAATAAACTGGAGAATTTTACTACTACGAACTAAAAATATGCCTAAGATTAGAAACGAAACCTCATAACTAACAGCTGAAAGCGAATTCTGTCCGGCGATTGCGTGGATAATGCGTATTTATGTAGTGGTGAAGCGGGAACATACTAACATTAGCTACCTGGTCTTATTGCCAAACCCCAAGACTTTTACAGTCGGAAACGGCAGTAAAGTATAATTTTTACGCGCCACAAACTTAACAAAGTAACACTCTGTCCTCATTGGCTCCAATGTCCTTCTTGAAAAAAAAAAAAAAAAAAAAAAAGATGAAAATTGTTGAGGGACATTTCTAGGTATTCCAGGTATAGTGAGAAGAGATGGGGAAAAAAAAAAAAAATCTGTTCATCTCTTCCTGAAGTATGCGTCGCCCGCTGTCGGATGGAACCAGCGCCATCATGGCGGGGGTTTCTTCCTTTGTGGATGCTGGCTGGAATATTTCGGCGTCAGTTTACGTCCGCTAGCAGGGTGGTCCCCAGCGACGCGACGTGTCGGAACTACCCAACGCACGCTCGCGGCGTCGCTTCGCAAACGCGTGTGCGTGAGCGTAAATAATGACGTAACTCTCCCCTCACCCCCCTCCCTCCCCCGGCGCAGCTCGTCCTCCCGAAGAATCAAAAGACGGCGCCGCCGGCGGAGTGTTCGGGAAAGGCGCCACACGCCCCCGGCGCCCGCGAGCGAGGAGTTTTTCGAACTGCAGTGCACTTGTGAACGAGCCTGCACTGGCGAGTTTGTTCCTCCTGAACGAAATACTTGTTTGTGCATAGGGCCGAAAATACATTGCCCCAACAAAGTTATTTTGTTCGGTAGACAAAACACGAAAAAGCAACAAAATTAAATTTCTTCATCTAACAAAATGCATCCATTGTAAACAAAATATCTAGTTTAATCAACTTTGTGAATTTGTTTGGACGCGCGTTCGATTGCCTTCGTTCAATAATTCAGCAGGATAATTATTTTGTATTTTTTGCGACTGTTAGGATAGTAACAAAATTTGTTAGTGCGTTTATTGATGCTTAAAAATAATGTTTAAAAATTCTAATAAAACAAGTTCAGCAAGAAACTAAAAAATAAAGCTGTAAAACTTGAAATGTTTATTTGATCACGTTGTTCAGTATTATAAATTTATATGCTTTTAAAACATATATATTCATCAACAGGTGCTTCAGCCGAGGTTACTTACGGAATAGCTAGGGATTGGAAAATTTCGCGAATTCATTTCGTCAAACACGTATACAGTGAGGTCACCTTTTCAATTGCATCACAGTTCATTAGACACACCCTAGACGCCTCTGAGCCAATAGCAAACTTGCAAGGAAAAAAGTAGCGAATCCCATACTGCCAGGTGTGGGGCAACAGTGGCCGCAGCAACCAATGAATACACATCTGAGGCTCTAGTGTACACAGAACTGTGGAGTATAGCCTACAAGTCATTGAACTCGCGAAATTTTCCTATCCCTAGGAATAGCGCACGGGCGCAAACGATATAGGTTGGAATCTCGGAGTTCCATTTCATTTCCATGTTAACTGAAACTGTTTAATGTACTTCGAGCCAAATGTATATTTACTTGCACCAACCACATCTTAGTTTAACACACTACGGTCTACACACATTTAATGGCACTTAAGACAAATTATAAGTGAGTCACCTATATCCACTACCGCAAGAACACCGGTTTTATTGGAGTATTGTGTGTTAGAACTCACCATCGTCCTAGTGGTCCATACCACACAGGACACT
Source organism: Dryococelus australis (assembly GCA_029891345.1). NCBI lineage: Eukaryota > Metazoa > Arthropoda > Insecta > Phasmatodea > Phasmatidae > Dryococelus > Dryococelus australis. The sequence continues at coordinate 47,445,929 of CM056995.1, read as the reverse complement.
ATCCTGTACTTTACAGCGTTCATTATTGGCCGGTCATCAACCAATGAAGAACCAAGCTGGTATTCACCCAATCAAATGTCCTTTATCGTATAAAAGGATATACAATCAATCATGTCCCTTTGAGTGGCTATAGAATGAGAAATTCTATCGTTAGCAATATTATTGTTACTGAGCTGTCGTGTTCTTGTGAGGTCGTGTTAAACACTAGCTGAACAAAGACTGCATATCTGTGGCAGTTTTGTTCTGAACAACAAATAAATTATCAAATTAGGTTTGCTCGAGCTGCACTCGAGCATAGTCTACAAAATGCTAAAGCAATCATATAAGAACAACTAAATAATTTGATTTCAAAAACAAAGTATTGTACCGTCCCTATACAGACACTTAATTTAGTTGTGCAAAACAAACTTTGTTTTATTCAAAAAATAATTTTTTTTTCAGTGTGGTGAGGTGCGTGATGTTGGAATAAAAGATTAACACTTTCAAACACAGTGGCCTTGTGCCAAACGGGCAAAGTATTAATAACATTTATTAGCTTGTAAAACTTTGTAAACTTATTAATTATAAACTGTAAAATATTTTTTTTGTACTTTTACAAGAAAAATTCCTGAAAACCCAGTTGCCAAGAAAATCCTTTGTAGAAATACAAACAGTTATCTTGTAAAATCTGCAAAACGTATAACTAGGGACCTGCAAAATTCGTGTTGTTATTTGGCATCAGGCTAACTTTCACAGAACTGTATAGATTCGGGAAGGTGTCTTTTCCCCATTGGCTGCTGGCTAGATGTGAAGTCACGCCCTTTCTTTCTGAACAGCACGTGACTATGGAGCACACGCCTCTGAAGTGTTCATTTATTGGCTCAGAGTTACCCAGGGCGTGTCATAAAAGTAATGGTCCAATGACAGACGTATTGCAAAGGTGCGGGTGTATTAAGTTCAACGTGTCCCCAAATAATACCGGGAATTTTGCAGGTCTCTACGTATAACTTATTAATAATATTACAAAAATAGGCTGGTATTTCAACTTACATAATTAAGATGTGGATATCAATTTTTTTCTTCTACAATACCAATGTAATGAATTACTAACAGAGAATAAGAAAAAAAATCAAATCATTATTCACGAAAAAAAATATTGAGAACCGCGTTACTTACATAATTGTCCTGCGCTCTTAACCACAAGACCAACTTGACTTATAAACTCTACAAACACGGCTCTCGTAGTTTTACAAACAAGCAATTTTACCAGGGGAATTTCTGTACTGATACCTACAAACATTTGTAAACTTACGAATAATTTCTCAGTAAAAATTGCACATTTTTTTTATAGTGTATGTGGAGACGCGGAATTATTGCATATTCACTTGAGGATATGCGAGACTTCAACTACGCATATAAATTTGAGTTTAATTTACGATTGGATCATAGTTTCCCATAGACACGCCCTGGGCGACTTCCATCGAATGACGGAACTGCAAGAAAATAAGGGTAGAATCCGTTGCTGCATGGTCTAAGGTTAAACAACGGCGACAGTAAATGAACAAGTAATTTACTATCGAGTAGGCTCTACACAAAGAATTGTGGAGTAGGCTTTCTCGTTGTCCAGTGTAACCGCAACTTTTCTCTAATGATGTGTTATTTCTTAGATACTAAAGAATGAACATGCGAAGAAAAATGTGTCGCCCAGTTATATATGCGGCGGAAAGAAACTGCTACACCATAAAAATGTGTGAATGAACATAATCAACAGACGTACACTATCCGTTATTAATTTAATTGAAGATGGCCACACCCTCGGACACAGCGGACTATTAACAAACATTTTTGAGCACATATACCTAGCTGAGATGTGATTGGACAAGTGAAGTTAGATGGTGAAAGGAAAGCACAACTGCCAATAAAAAGGTTCATTTCTTTTCACGTTAACCCTGTTTTTTTTTTTTGCGTTGAATTCGGTACAGAATTTCGGCAAGTGTTGAAAGTGTTAAAATATATACAGGATGTCAGGTAATTCGTGGGTACGGATTGCGCCACACAAATCAGTGCTCAAAACCAAGTAGAAAATACTCTTTGTTAAAAATGCAGAAGAGACTTCGTTTAAGAAATAAACGACACGAAAGGTCCTCAAACCATTGTAGCAAACATGTGATATTATACATAATTATATAAGGGCGAGGTGATGTGGCAATGCTGCAAGTAATGTGTTGGTCGTAAGGCATATGGCAAGGGACCAAGCCGAGCTTAGTAGTATCAAAGAGGCGCTGGAGTTCACATGCAGTGAGTACTGGGACATGGCAATGGCCGTGGGTGATTCCGGCGGACAAACTGCGTGCATGCTGCGTGCATCCAACGTGCGGAAAAGTGCATTGATATGGGCAGAGCAAACTTCGAATACCTGTTATATGACATTTCGACGTTTTGTATGCTGATGCAGTACGCTGTGCTTATCGTGAAATAAAGTCATTTGATCAACTTTAGTGTAATTTTTTTCCCGTAAACAAAAGGTCGTTGGTATTCCAGCAGCAGCCACTATCAATAGCCAGGAAAATACGCTGTCTGTATTGGTTCTAGCTTCTTATCTTGTGCAACACCGACTATGAATTTACCTAGTTTGCAACATGTACGTGAACGAGTACACTTGGGATAATACCTTAAATGGTTCATTTATGTTTTCGGCTGTTGAAAATAAGAAATGTTTTGATGTACGCTATACTTTGAGGTGAAACACTTGTTTTATTGCAGCCAATTATCTATAGACATTGTGAGCGTCTGTAGCAATAAGAGCTATTCGTATAATTGAAAAATCAGTTGCCCACGAGGAAGATCATTGGGCATTAAGCCTCTCATTGCAGAGGACGCTACGTACTGCAGAGGACGATATATGGTGTTCACGGTAAAGTGAGCACTTTTGAGGCCCTAATAACTTTTTCCTTTCAGCCAATTTTTTATGCTTTAGCCACATTTTAAAATAAATATTGTCGTGTAAGTAATAAACACAGTGTGTGTATTTCACCGCACTCGGAAGTTAACTCCTAAGGTTAAAATAAAATATATTTATTGACATATTTGCCCCGATGTATTCGGATCTTCACCCCACTAGTGGGGGGGGGGGTGTCAACCATAGTCTTTTACACTTCAGCACATATTTGCAATTTATGCAATAACTTACTTTTTCCCCCACAGTGCTGAAGCTAACAAAAGTACTTTAATGTGCGTGCATCTCAGACACGCAGTGCTAAACCTCCTATTCATATTCCTAGAGTCACATAATCACTGTAAACCTTATGTGCGTAAATTTTCCCTCATCTTACTCTACACGATTCTTATTGACTAAGCCTGTTAAAAACACGAAAAAAAAAACCTAGGACCTGTCCAATTTTCGAAATGTTTGATGGAAACTTGAGCCGTAAAACATTTCCAGACAAACATGACGGCGACAGTGACGGTTCGGTGACGTAGGAACCATTTGATTTTATTTGACCATCTTTATTTGAAGTATGGGGCAGCGGTGGCCTAGTGGGCAGGGCGTTCGCCTCCCACCACGGCGATCCGGGTTCGACCCCCGGCGGGTTCACCCACGGATTCTCGCTTGTAGGATTCGTGCCGGATGATGCTGCTTGACCGGGGGGGGAGGAGGGTTTCTCGGGCTGCAACCACCCCCCCCCTCGCGACATTCTAGGGTCTCATTTCCCATCATGTCCAAGTCTGACGTCATTAGGAGGGTGTCGCCTCGCCCTGGGTGCATTCCCACACGAAAGTAATTAATTAACTTGTTTGAAGTAGTTTGGCGGAAAAATTTGGCAGTGTGACGGGGCTCCAAGACACGAAGAGGCTTCGACCTGTGGTTCGGCGGGGGAAACGGCGGGAAAAGTATCTGGCAGGTGTATGAGAAAGGGTCTGTAGGGGATGGGGGGGGGGGGTAAAGTCTCAGCCGACAGATAATCAGGAGTACAAATCAGCGCCGCTATAGGCCTGGTTACTTCTCCCTCAAAACATCTCGTCGCCGACAGCCAAACCTGTTAATTCAAAGGCCGGACGTGTATCTGGTCTGACATCCCGGCTTCATAACGCAGGCACGGGCGACGATAGCTGCTAACTGCTTTTTATGTCGTTTATGTCGGGGGAGAGGGGGCTGGACCCCCTTGGGGGAACAGGTTGGGCGAGTGTCAGGAACTCCACTCACGGTCTGGCATTACTCGGGTTACCTCCCCAACTCAGATTGGGCGCGTCTAGAAGTTGAGCGCTATTTCAAATTTCAACCCGTTCAGTCGTGGACAAGTTGCTCAGGAACAGTACTTTTATGATCTGTGCTGTACAAGCAAAGCTAGCGATTTTTCGCGGGAAAAAATGTAGACTATTAGTACAGGGTGGACTTCAATACTTTAACTACCCAGCAACAGCTTGTCTATTGCCGTTGGTTGCTGTCTGTTTGAGAAGATGTTTTAATATTTGACTGGGCCACTCAGAATTCGGTAACATCGGCACGACTCCTACGTGATTTGAGTGCAGGCATTTAACACGTGTAAAAATGTAATTCAGCCTATCAAGATAGGTAAACGACCCTACACTATTTTGAAATACAACTTGACTTGAAATTTTTTCGCGAAATGTCACTATCCCTATATATATATATATATTATATATATATATATATATATATATATATATATATATATATATATATATAACACACACACACACACACACACACACACACACACTCACGCAGGGTTCGGCACCTAAGACCACCTGTATAACAGCGCCAATTTCAGCGCTAAAAATAAATATTTTCAGACAAAAGTTGCTTGGGTCCAATTCTCTAATAACTTGATAGTGATAATTTCCCCGTACGTGGAAGGGTAAACAAGAAACAAAGTCAACTTCGTTAGTTTCAATGGAATGATAATTGTTATAAACACCCCTCGAAAGTGCGTACTACGAAGATGTAATAAATACGATGTCATTTACCGGTTATTCAAGATCGCTGAAGTACGATGACGAAGTAACTGCTCCACCGCATGGAACAATGGACCGACGTAGCGCCGTCCTGTAGCGACTGAAACCGTCCTGTAGCTGGCGTTTGTTTAAACAAACGGCAGCCTCAGAATGCACTGCCTTTGTTATTTTATTATGCTATCAGATGTTCAAATTGGTGACACTGAGCAATTAATCATACTGTAAAGTGATTCTGAGCGGACAATACCACACGACGAATTTCATTTGGACGTATCGCAGAACAGCTATACGTACTTTCATGTCTTCGGGAGACGTCGGTGGGTCTTTGTATACCTGTTTCTTTAATGCTCCCCACAGATAAAAGTCCATAGGCCTTAAGTCTGGGGAACGTGCAGGCCATTTCGTGTTTCCAGACCGACCAATCCAACGACCACCAAAAGTTCTGTCAATAACCGTTGTGATTCTCTGGGTAAATGAGCGGGACTTCCGTCGTGTTGGTACCACATGTATTGACTTACGTCCAGTGGGGTGTCTTCCAATAATTGCGGCAGTCCTTCTGTTAGGAACTGTAAATACTTGATGCTATATAGTGTCCCATAAATAAAATAAGGACCAATGATGCGATTATGTACAACAACGCACCACACTTTTACAGACCATAGTATCTGTTTATCTACTTCTCTCGGCCAGCGTGGCTTGTCAGCTGACCAGTAGTGCGTATTGCGAAGGTTTATCTGTCAATTGTTTGTAAATGACGCTTCGTCATTAAATATAATCTTGGAGAGGAACGTGTCATCGGTTTGTTGTTTTCGCAGATACCATTTGAAGAACTGTACCCGATGTTGAAAGTAATTTCCATGTAGTTGTTGACGAAGTGACTTGTGGAAAGGATGATGTTTGTTGCTTTGTAATATTCACAGAATACTCTGTTGACTGATCCTGCTCTCACGTACAAGCTACCTCGTGTTGACATGTGAATTGTGCGCTACAACCGCTCAGATGTTAATTGCATTTCCCTCGTCAGATGCTGTTTTTCGTCGTTGGCGTCTTTTATTTTCCACGCTTACAGTTTCTTGAAATGTTTTTATTTTGTTCGCAAAGACCGATCGTGCCTGTGTGGCACGATCATGACATCTCACAGCACACAATCGCACCGCTACTCTTATGCTGCGGTGACATTCGCCATAAATGTAAACCATATCAACTCTTTCGGCTGTCGTGTCCGTTGTGCCACTTTGAGCAACGTCACGAAGATGTTGTCTAATCGCTACAACAACACAGCACAGGCTAATTAATGGCCCATTGTTCCGCCGGCGGCGCAGTTTACTTCGCCATTGTCCTTCAGCGATCTTGAATGACCGTCAAGTGTCATCGTATATATTATATCTTCATACGCACTGTCGAGGAGAATTAACAACAATTATCTTTCCATTTAAATTAAGGGATTGGACCTGTTTGTCTGCTTTACCCTTCTACGTACAGGGAAATTATCACTATTAAGTTATTGGCGCCTTGGACCCGGACAACTTTTTTTCTGGATCATTCTTTTCTACCACTGACATTGGCGGTGTTATTCAGGTGGCTTGTCTTAGGTGCGTCATCCTGTGTGTGTGTATATATACATATACACACACACATACACACACATTAAGGTCTAATTCCTTGTGTCATGATGGATTCTTTGCTTTTCTTGAATGCCAATGTGTTTAAAGAAAGGTGTTCCGGAAGTACATCTAGGAACTAGCTCTTTACCTTTCCAGCAGTACAAACAGAAAAACTTAGCTACGAACTCATAATTATAACACAAAATCAGTTCTGCCAAATTTTTTTGGTAGTGATATTGTGAGATGATTATGTGTCCGTAGTTTAGTTTTTATGGCTGCACTGCAGTGTGAAGTCTACGTCTCAAACATTAATAAACAAGAAAGCCCAGGAAACCAACGGATGACGAGTGAAGCCTGAACTTAACAGCAAAACACTTAAAGTAATAAAACACAATGTAGCCTCATATTATTTTGTTCACGTCCCAGACCCACGGTTCTCCCACACAGAAGATAAGTTTACAGAGTCGAAATGGCGTGACATTTTTTTATGGGGCCACGGTGGCTGAGCGGTTATCCTGCTTGCCTCCCACCACTGCGATCCGGATTTTCGCACGTGGGAATCGTGCCAGACGATGCCATTGGTCGGCGGGTTTTCTCGGGAATCTCCCGTCTCCCCAGCCCTTTCATTCCGGCGCTGTTCCATAATCGTGTCACCCTCATCGGCTCTCAAGACCTCGATGTTAATAGCCGTCCCAATCTCTTCACTTACTCATTTCATTTTATGTGGGCGTACCCATCCTATCATTGTATTGGCTGAGCGAGGCTCTGGAACGAACTTTCATGTCTAATTGATTAATTGACGCAGCGAAAGGGTTCTTTATTGGCTGGGCTGCTGATAAGCAAGTTACCAGGCGCTGCCAGGCGAAACGCTTTCCGAAGTGTTGCCGAAAAGTGACGCCATTTTGTTGGCGTGGTTCTTGCTGGGGTTCGCGGCGCTACCAGCGTTTTTCGCCTCTGTATTGTTACGTACTCTGCGGTTCTGCCTGGACGGATGCGGATCTTCCTCGACGTCAGCGTGATCGCAGGACCATAGCTAACGATTACCCGGGCTCCTATTTGAATATTCCCTGGTCGAGATTAACCAGCAGTAAACTTTGCCAACAGGACTTTCCTCCTTCCCTCTCCTCGTTCCCATCCAACAAGCCTCCGCCAATAGCAAGAGCTAGGCAAGACGTCGGTTACATCCCAGACGGACGGGACGAAGTAGCTTCTTGAAGACGATCTCCCCTCCCCCTCCCCCTTCCGAGACATCGGCTTCCTTGCCCACAAACTTCTAGAGGAGTTTCGGGACAGAACCCTACAGTGTGCTCGTCTACGTAGCCACAAGGGGCTTAAACCCTTCCCCGCCTGGAAGAGTATACTCTTCAACGATGAGAGGGGGTTGAGGAAGGGGGCCGCTCGGTTTAATCCGCCGCGGACTTAGCACAGACGTCATAAAACTTGATGACGGTACAGTGTCTGGCAAAACAGCTCCACGCGCAAGAAACTTTGACGAGGGCAATGACGGCCCACTGGATGAGCAGCGCATGCGCTGTGCACTTGCTCTGTTCTGCGTAAAAAAAAAAAAAAAAAAGTGTCTTGCTTAATTCCAGAAGTTCGATGCGATAATATTACTTTTTTTTTTTTGCGTCACGTTATAAGCTAACCAGTTTTTGAAATAGTTAACAAAAATAATAAGAATTTTCTAAATGTAACAGTACTTAAAAACCATCACCTTACTTTCGCGTATAAAGATTTCAAGATAAGTCATATTTAAAAACACTGTAGGGTCATTTACCTAGCTTGGATGGTTGAATTAATATCTGACACGTGTTAACTGTCTGCACACGAATCGCGTACTGTAGAAGCCGTGCCGATGTTGTCGAATTCTGAGTGGCCCGGTCAAATATAAAAATGCCTTCTCAATAAAAACAACACCCAATGGCTATAGACAAACTGCTGCTGGGTTCTTATAGTATTGAAGTCTACCGGGCACCCATATTTTTTCGCGAAAAAAATCACTAATTTTAGCCATAGAATATATCTAGAGACCTGAACTATTCTCGATTTCATTTCGGGACAAGATAGAGTTTAAAAATTCTTGCGTCAATATAACTTTTGCCTGGTCCACTCGTATTCTTACACGTCCCGGAGAATCATCAGTCAATTATAAACATGCGAAAATATGCTGGCCCAATCATTGTCTTCCACTGTAACCGCAGGTAAAAGATGAGCAGTTCATATCTGCGTTATGGTGTATAATACTGTGAAGTGCAGTCTACAAATTATTGATATCTGAAAATTTTCAAATCTCTACATATATCATGCTTAGAGACCTGAAAAATTCGCGAGTTCAATGACCTGCACGCTAGACTCTACAGTCTTTATGTACACATATGCCGATGTCAACTATGTATTGGTTGTCTGCTGTCACAGTGGAAGGTGACTACTGGGCCAGCGTTCTCCAGGAGGCGTCAAACACCGTGTGGACCAATGATTAAAGTTATATGGACATACGTGTTTTAAATTATAATTTAACCCAAAAAAAGCCTGCGAATTCTTTAGGTTTCTAAATCAGTTGCAGTTAGACTATGGACACTGAGAGTTTTATTTAAAGTTAAAATCCAGCGTTTGGTAAATTGACGCGTCCTGTATTTTCACAACCGGTTACTTTTGCTTTTCCGGCAAGGTTAATCAAATGACGATTTATATTACTAATGTAAACTTTCATGGTGCAGAGGTGCACAATATCTATGAGCCACACCCAACTCCTTAGCACGACAAAGATTTAACTTTTCTATAGGATAAGAAACTTGGAAACTAGGTACACATGTCCACAGCATTTCTTTCCTTGCAGATTACAGCGCATGTGAGGTAATATTTCCTTGTTTGACTGGCCCAATAAGAATCCTGTTGCTCTCACGCTTATTGTATATGGCGTGACTGCGAAAACTTACGAATGCGTCATACAATCATAAAAGTATAAGGAAGATATAGAGGTTTGGAGACTATCTTCGCATGAAATATTTTCGCGGAAATATCACCATCTCTATTAATTGTACGCATAATATAAATTACGATAAATGTCAGTGTTCTATTTCTACACACTTTCACTTCACGTCCAGTACAGCTACTGAAAGTATTCGTAAAAAAAAAGTAACCTGCATACCTTCTGTGACCTAACTGTTTTTTTTGGGGGGGGGGGGGGGGGAATCTAAGAAACCTTTACTAATAGGTAGTTGACTCGTAGAAATACAACCGTTCTACTATTACCTACAAAATTCCGCGTTTTTTTAAAGTGAAAACTGGTTACTTTAAGCGAGCAAAGAACTTCCTCAGAGTTGCCAGTTACAATCTGTTGAATAAAGAGCTGCAAGCTACAATATCATCACAAATTAAATATACACCTTTCAAACAGTTTGGAATATTGTGAGATAAGGCAGTTTGGGTAGGTGAGAGTTATGCAGTTCTGTTGTGATCAGCATAGAGTGCACTAACGCATTGAACATGCTTGGGACAAGTTGAAAACGGCAGTTTATAATCGTCCACGAGCTCCAGAAACACGTCCAGATCTCATAAGTGCTGCCCAGATGAATGAGGCCTTTGTCAGGAAGATGATATCAACACATTGTTTACAAGCATGCCACGACGTGTTAGGGACCTGTACAGTGCACATGGAGACCACACATTATACTAAGAAGCAGTGATGAGGAGGAAATCCTCCCTAGTCAGAGACACTATTAAATTAATTTTGTTGTTCTTTGGACAAATGTTTATTTGTTAGGAACACTTTGAATTTCACGTTTTGTATATCGTTACCGTTGGTAACTTATATTTGGTAGGGACCTGAAAAATCCGCAAGTTCAACTACACTGTTGACAAAAAATTTCCTTCATTTTACGGAAGTGTGCTGGTAAAAATTTATCCAGAAGTGTCCATAAACTCTCCGTAAAATTACGGACACATTGATTTTCAGAAACGGACTTTCCGTAAATTTCACGGAACCTCTCCGTTCAAAAAGTTACCATTCCACGACTCCAACCATTCAACAACTCTCACTTGATAATAATGTGGTATAACTTTTATATTTGTATTCAAAAGACAAAAGCAAAATTTCAGTTTCTATTTAATTTAGTGTATTTTTAGTGTTGCCAAATGTTACAGATGCCTGATGCAATTTTTTAATGTTTGAAAGAATAGGTCATAGTGGCGTGGATAACCTTAACTGCCGCAGAAACGATCTTGTTACATTGGCGAAGAAAGCTTTGTGTAGAATCGGCATTGTTCGTTCCAGTAACTCGAAGCCAAAGGGAATACGGAGACTTTCGGTATGTTGTATTTACGGACTTTGTTTTTCGTTATTACGGATTTGCCTTTCCGTATATACACTGTAAATTTCCGTTAAACATTCCGTAAATATGCGGAAATTTTTAACAGTGTGCCTCCAGGCTAGACTCCACGATCGTATGTGGAATCGTGCAGATATCAATTGCCCATTCGTTGCTTGCTGCTACAGTGGACAACGATTATTGGGCGTGCATTTCGTTGTATGTTTCTCATTAGCCCAGAGTTTCTCAGAAGGTGTCAAATAACCAGTGGACCAATGGCAAAGGTGACACAAACGTAAGATTTTTTCAATTCTAGCTTCTCCCAAAATTAATCCGCGAATTTTTTCAGGTCTCTACTAATTGCTGAGCTTTCTTGTATGTATAATCCATAAATTTTTTTTCATTCTGTGTGTATATTCCAAACTTTTTCGTGAGGTGTTTAAATACACAGAGACAAGATGGTGAGGCGGTTCCTTTGATGTGGGGGTACTCATTCTCTGATTTCTGCGAAGCTCTTGGAATGGGACTTTGTGTCACATTGGTTACCGCGCGATGCGAAATGTACCCTATTGGCTGGGCCACTGGCTGGCAAGTGATTTACCAGGCGCTGATTGGCGGACGGCGTTCCAACATACTGCTGGCTGGTGACGCCATTTTGGCAGCGCGTGTGCCTGGAGTTTGCGGAACAAGTGGTAATTTCACCTCTCTATTCTTATATACTATATGGCAGTATCTTTACTGACAGGTGGAAGTTTGCTTTTCTATTATCTGCTGTGTAGTTTCGTGATATCGGAAGCTAGTATTTTTTTTTATGTATCCCCAAGAAGAAAATTGCATATTTTGAAATATTAATGATAGTAAATACTGTATCTCGTAACAACACAGAAAATTTGCCATGCTTAACAGTTTGTAGACTATGCTCGAGTGTAGTTCGAGCAAAACTAATTTGAAAATGGCTTGGTTGTTCAGAACAAAACTGGCATGGATGTGCAGTCTTCGTTCAGCTAATGTTTAACACGACCTCACATGAACAGCACAGCGTAGTAACAATGGTATTGATAACGATAGCATTTCTTCTTATATAGCCACTGAAAGGAACCTGATTTTTACGCTAAGACATATTAGTGGTTCAATATCAGATCGGGTGTCCATTGGTTGATGACCGGCCAATAATGAATGCTCTTCAAGTACAGGGTAGTGTCCCCTGTAGTATGGACCAATAGGACGATGATGAGTTCTAACAGACGCCAACAGAACCTGTGCTCTTGGAGTAGTGGATATAGGTGACACATCTAATTTGTCTGAAGTGCCAGTGCATGTGTGCAAACCTCAATGTGTTAACGAGCATTCTTCAGTCTCTTGTGTGAATACCCGACTTCCAATAGCATTGTTCATATAGGCTGTTTGTGCTTCATTATGCCCTTTTGAAAGCCTTGCTTAAGATTCACTTTTCCCGCTCATACAGTATTGTACACTTCTGCAATTACAAAATTTACATTTCCATGGGGCTTTTCACTTTATCCATGCGTCTGTCAAATAAAAACGTGAAATGATTGGTACACTAAATCTGTTTTTAATATGTCGAATCATATTCTAATGCGTATAAAGTAAAATATTATAAGATCAACTCAATTTGCTATAAATTCGAACACTACTTAACGTTTTTACTTTAATCGCTGCCAACTTGGTTGGGGTCTGCATGCCAGTATATACATGAAGTAAAAATTTTTTGTAGCACTACAAAACGTTTTCTTGTAAAAACTGCAATAATGGGTTGGAAATAAATGCACATAAAACTCAGCACGTAGTAATTGGTTCGAAAAAACTCAAAAGTACCATTGATCCAAAAAAAAATCACCCCTTTAATCATTACTGGTCAAAAAAATCGGATGAACCATAGATACAAATCTAGGTGTTGAATTCAATGACTCTCTTACTTGGTCAGATCATATTAATAAAATCTGAAAAAAAGTTTTCTGCTCATTGAACTTACCTAAGCATATGAAAAATATTTTTGCCCCCATAGCTTCAAAAAACTTATTGTACAGTCACTTCTACTCCCAAATAAAGATTTGCTCGATGTAGTCTATGGTGACTTCGCAAGTGACATGTGCAAAATTACAGATAGCGCCTGCAACACATTTGTGTACGTTACATATATAACTTAAGATCGTGGGAGCATATTAGCTCTTATAGGCAGGGGCACCTGTTTTTCGCGAAAAGATTTTAGGACTAGTTGGGCTCCAAAACACTTTAGTTCGGAACCCCTTTCATGATTGGAACATTTGTATTGTTTCGCGTCTTGTCTGTCTGCCCGTGAATCACGGACTGTCAGTATAGGAGAAACTGAATTCTGATAGGTTCACTCATGTAACAGACACGCTTCACTCAAATCCAAGCGGTCAGTAACCAAAGGAAGGCTGTAAGTGTGCACACAATATATTGAAGTCTAGCCTCCGTATGTCTTTCATGAAAAAAAAAAAAATGCAGGTGGCTCTACTTATACGTAGGAACATTTAAAATTCGCGTTATTTTCTGGCAGCACGCCAAATTTCACCACCCTATAATACTAGAGTCGGTACCACTTGGTTATTGGCTTCTGCAGCAGTGATGGCAGGCGTACTTTCCTTTTCGACTAGTTGGACATGATTGGGCCAGCCTGTCGTTAGTGGTTTCCTATTGGCCGAGAACATTCCCGGACGTGCCTGAACGAACTGTAAACCAAAGACAAATTCAATAGAAAATCGTAAATGTTTGATGTCTAGACTTAGGCGTTACCTTCCGAGTGCGGTGGAATATGCACACTGTGTGTACTATTTACATAGCAGTATTTATTTCAAAAAGGTGGTTAAACGATAAGAAATGGCTGAAAGGAAAAATTAACTAGGGCCTCAAATGTGCTCACTTTACCGTGAACAGCCTATACTACGAAAAACTCGAATTGCTCACTCTTCAAGTCAGTCGCAAACTGCATTCGCTAATCTTGTAAAAAAAAAAAAAAAGGCACTTATATCTGACAGCTTCAAATAACTTGCAGATAGATTTCAACCCCTAAATGTAAACCACAATCAACACACCCGTTCGTGTGAAACATCACAACTCACTATTTCCTATCGATATCACGAGTCCAATTTCTTTTCCTAATCCTTTATGGTCTCGAGTGCTCGTTTTTGGAATGACCTGCCTAGTAATTTGAAAGACTATGCAAACGTCAGTAATTTCGAACATAAGTTACAAATTCATCTGTCGCATGAAAAGTTGCGAAAGTATAAGTATGGCGCTATGTTTTCGTGTTTCACCCTAACATTCAGTGTGTATTTGTTGTAAACTAATAACATTTTTGTCTTCAGTTATCCTGTTACTGGCATTGCAAATCAACAAATTACCACTGCGGTCTGTTTGGTTGGATACAAAAATAATAAGACAAGGAAAATACACACAGCAGGATGATTGTATGTGTCTATCTATCCTGGGAAAGTAAAATAAAGAGAAAATAAGTTTTCTTTTTCTCCCGCTCTTAGAGAAATTTAAAAGGAAACGTATCCCCCGAACACAATTTATTATTCAACACCACGTCATTCGAAAACACATTCACTTGCTTTAAGAGAATAATTGTCACAGAATGCATTAGTTTGTAACTTTAAATTCGCGATTTTAAGTAATTACCATGGTCATTACAAAAATACATATATATGTATTACAAATATGACAACGTTACAAAGAAGACAATTTATTAAGTATATTATTGTACTTTTACAAAGTTTTGTAAATGTAAAAAAAGTTCCCAGTAAAATTACAGTTTTTACAGCGCAGACAGTGATTTTTTTTCTTCCAACAATGATATTCCAAAAGTGCTCATTATTCCTTGAACAACTTATAATCCCATTAATAACATAATATTTACTTACATTTAAAACAATCTTGTCGTTTCATCTAATGTTTGTCGTACGTTTTCAGCGGAGATGCACCGAGTATATATATTTCCCACTACAGTCTCGATGCACGAGCTATTTCTTGCAGCGGCGCGGCTGAGAGAGAGCGAAAGCTATAATGATCCATTTTTTTTTTTAAATAAGTACTGTTGACTTCGTGATTTCTGTAAACATTGATGTTACTTGTTACAAATATAGTGAGCCTAGTAACCTTGCCTCATCTCTAATGCATGTCATTGCGTCCATGACGACGTTAATTTTGCATTTTGGCGGAAAGATATACAAGGTGAGAAAGTAGAAACTAAGAAGCGATTTTAAAAGTTCCCAATTAACTGTGATTCAGTATAGTGTTACACGCGGCACCAGTGAATTTTTTTTAAAATAACGTTAGTTGATTACACAGTTTAATTAATAATCTTAAAACACTGAAGTGTTTTTTTTCCCCCGTCAAGCAGTTACGTAGAGCGCTTATTGAATACCCACATCTTGTAGAATAAAGTATTCTTTTAAAAAAATCATAAAACATTGAATTTTTTATTTATTTGCTCGTTCCCTTACTATGCAGCAGCGATACACGTGTACAGAGACTGTACGCTGGCTACCAGGCGCCCAGGCGGTCAGGAGGTCCGTAGTTCGAGGCTCAGCGAGCAAATACTTTTCCCGCCGCAGGTGCGCGCGCATTCTCCCCTCCTCGCCCTTCTCCGGCATGCGGTCGCAAGTGCGATCGGCAAAACGAGCAAGACCGGTACCTCCTCCCCCTCCCCCCCCCCTTCCGAATGAAAGTGCATGATCACTCATACACGTACACACGTACGCGGCGCTTGGTGGGTAATCCCGAAGGCCTTGCGCGCGCGGGCGCCTGACAAGACCACCTCCCAGCCTCTCATGCGCTCCTGATACCCGGTGTAAGTAAAGATGCAATTGAAGCGCGCGGCGTTGACGCAGTAGAAAAAAAATTCTGAAAATTGAATTTTAAACGTGCTTGTGGTGTGACGTACGAGAAGCACTTTGAGCATCAAACAACTCCCAAACTCTTCTTAAAATAAGTCAAAAAATATAATATTGCAAAAAAAAAAAATATTTAAATATATTAAACATTATTTTGATAATAAAAATAAATAAATATCTATTTCATTTACAAAAAATAATGGCTTGTCATACATATTAAGCTTTTAAATATATAAAACAATCTATTATAATAATTTCTCTAATAAAACATGCAACGATATTTTAGAATTGAATACTAAATAATTTAAAGTGATTGATTCTTTTACTCCCAAAATCGACGGGGATTATTTATTTTAAGGTTTGTGTGGCTGCAAGAGGAGGAATGGAGGTGCGTATTCGCGCTATATACGTCACTACATTCGTTATCTCTGTCCTACACAGCGTGTGCGGTTAAACGTAGAGGGGAAAAAAAAAAAAAAAAAACAGGCGGGCCAGCAATCAAAACAGCAGGAGGAAAAAAAAGCCGTGCTCTCGGCAGCGTACAATGTTGCCAACGCGACGCCGTCGAAAAACCCCAGCCGGGAAAAAATATTCCGCCATATTTTTACGCGACGGTTTTCGTGTAATTTGCAAAATGCGGGCTGAAGTGCAGCTGCATTGGCTCTGTCTCTCTCTTGCAGCCGATGCAGTTCGCGCCACGTGCTCGCGAAGACGTCATAGACTCGCCTAGGAACTAGCCTGTCTCCGTCTTCGTCGCACCCGTGAAGCTTGCATCGATTGCGTGCTCTCTCGGTGCACCGGGAGTATGATCTAGGATTACATGCTCCGTACCAGGAGACCAGAACGGGCGAGGAGGTAGGTAGGTAGGTACCTCATACTCGGTCGTGCCCGCTGCAGCGGTGGCTTGGCTTACGCCCCTACGGATTTTCCCGCCGCACGTTCCAAAAAATTTTCTGGCCGAGCCCGGCATTATATGGGCGGCGGGCGACAAAGTTGGCACCGCCGGCGCCTCATTGCCAAATATTCCGCCCGGGCCTGCGAGGCCTGCTGCCAACTGCGCGCCGCCAAAATCGATGAGAGACGTTCTACGAAGCCTATATACGTTTTCAAACGCTTTTGAGTGTGTTGTCACCTAAAACGCATCATCATACATAAATTGAATATATATTATTGCCCTAAACGAGAAAAAAATATAAATATTCATTTTGCTTTTCTATGTTCCAAATAACTTTCAGAATCATTACGGACTGCACGTAAGCATAAACTAATGAAGCCAAATAATCTATGTAACGCATTTGAATGGAAGTCTTTTATACGTAAAATCAAATTAATAAAGACACTTTATTTAAAAAAAAAAAAAAACTAATTTGTACTGTTCGCAGAAAAACGTGACGCTTACCAAAGTAAAAATATTTGTTACTTGTGCTTATGGCGAGGTTTCCTTGTAAATTTGATTTGTAAAATTATTTACAGGGGATTGATCGTTTTATACTTCACTCCCACATTTACTTACGCCCTTATTTTGCAGGAGAGAATAATTTTTTTTCAGACAAATATTTGCAGTTTTGAGATATTCGGAAATGCTGATGTCATTACGAATTTTTTTACTACTTTTCATAAATCATACTTTTCTTTCCCTTGTTGGTAGCTCCGCAAGAATGCCCGAAAAATGTTGTTTTTAGCAGTCTTCGCTATTTTTCTGTTTGAATATACGTAGGGAATCGGATAAAAGTAAAAAAATCGCTGGTGTATCGAAGTTTATTTTTCCTGGGGGAAAAAAAAAAACTGTATTCCCAGACCCACGTAAGCTTTGATTTTACATACAATTATTTTACTAGGGAGTGATTTTAAGAACTTATGTTGAGTTTCAAGGGACTTAGAAGTATTAAAGACGGACAGACAGAGATAGTCTACTTATTATATAAGATGGGCGCACTGAGTGATACCTGGCCAGTGAAGTTGGTAACGATGGATGGAAAGTAGTTCCATATTTTAACGCCGAATAAAAAGTGCTAGGTAACCATTGTTTTTTTTTTTTTTTTTTTTTTTTTTAATTCATCGAAGTTGGATGATCAGATTTGTAAAGTATTCAATTTATTAATAATTTCACAATTTCATTTGGCCGACGGTTGAATAAAGTAATGAGACCCATAGAAATGTTAATTTTACATAAGGCAGAGGAAACACTACGTGTATACAAGTAGATCTCAAGCGGGGCTTTCAAAAATGCCCATTTTACCGTGAACAACCTATAACCGTGTTTGTAAGGGCCGTTCACAATAAAGTGAGCACTTATGAAATCAACCTCAGAAAATAGTCAGTGCCCCTGCCGGCATACATTTTAACGGGCGCACTGAGTGACATGAGCCCAGTAAAGTTGGTAATGATTGATGGGAAATAGTTCCATATCTTCACGTCAGATAAACAGTGTTAGGTAACCATTTGTGCGATCTGAAATTATTTCTTTCCTCTCTGTTTTCTTTTATGCGTCTAAGTATAGGAATAAACACATTTGTAACATATTTACTTTTCTAATAATTCCATAGTTTTTCACCTGACCGACGCGCGAATAAAGTGATGGGGCACTACGTATATACTTTGTAACCGGGCGCGAAGAAGGCCTGCAGTGGTATCAAGGACGCGCGCTGCTTATCTTCGCAAACCGTTGCCAACTGTTGGATAGCGAAAGGAGGAAAATAGGGGAAGGAGAGGGGAAAAGTCGGCTTGTTTGAAATGCATACGATTTGGGCGCCGCGCCAACACGCGTACTGCATCGCGCGCTGCAGCGCCAGACGTACGGCAATTCCCTTGCGTGGGCACGAGAATTTCGGTCTGTCCTGCAACGCACGGGTTGCAATCCGGCCAGAGGCAGAGATGTGGAACGGTGGCGGATTAAGTCGGGGACGACGTAAACGGCGGTGGTGCCGTGGAAGAGGGGACGAAGGGGAGGTGTCGGATTTTGCGAATTGTCGACGATACGGACGCTGCCAAACGGACGGCACGTCGCGGATCTGCATCGGTGTCGCATTTTCCAGACGTACGAGAATTCTCTCTCACGAACACGAGAATTTCGGCCTGTCTACAGTGCGCGGGTGATAATCGGCTGTTTATTACATTTTCGCGGGTGCGTTTTAGGATAGCGGAAACTTAAAATACGTCCAAAAAAACCTACGGTGAAAGGCAAGGACAATCTTGGGGAACCGAAAATACACTGGAAAACACCGTGGTAGCAGCAGACGAGCATATACCAGTGGTATAAAATCTAGCCTAAATATATCTGAACCTGCGAATTATTACTTTCTATGCGAACAACAAGCATATGAGGCCCCTACTTTACTACGTTGATCCACACTTATGCTAGAGCTGTAAATTGGAAAATACATATTTTAAATACACGCATTTAGTGTCTGAGGATTTCAGTACGTTGTACGATATTTATTGCTAGCTGGAACGGAAAATGTACTTCGAAGATGATGGCAACACTGCCTCAGTGCAAGCCCGCGCTAAGCGATAACGGACAGTCCGATAAGGAGATGACGATATCGTCCAGTACCCGTTTGTGAGAGATTAGCGATATCAGGAAAGGTTACATGCCCATCTCAGTATCGTTTGTGATGTGCTCGAATTTGTTAATCAAGCGTTTTTTTTTTTTGCAAATTTGTTATTTACGCAGGCAGCAGTCACTTGCTCCTACAACACCACATCGAGTTTGTTAACTAATAACTGAAATAATAATGCAAGGAACGTCAATTATTAAAGTAAATTTTTGTATTTTAAACTAATATTGCCGGAATAAACCAACGCTACTATTTCACAAGATCATAATTTACAACCATAGTTTTTAACTTAATAATAACCAAATCTATCTTACACAAATTATTATAAATATTTCGTATGATAAATAAATAATCTTAATACAACATAAATGAAGCTACAAGCACGCTAATTAATTTTTCTTTCTTAGACTCCAAAATCATGAAATAGTCACACTCCAACCTTTTACATAGCTTACAAGGTATAATAACTTCGTTGTTTAGTAAAAAAAAAAAAAAAATTGAACACGGGCTAATGCTGACCTTTCATACGAATGATCGTTCTTTTGGTGTTCTGAACTATAATAATAATGTTCTTATAACAATCCTCGAAGGCAATGAAAACGTCAGTTACCAGTAACACAAGAAATATGGGACAGGTTTAAAAAAAAAATCTCGTCATTTCTGCAACTAAAACAATGGGTAGATACAAAATTAAACTGAACATACATTTGTAAACATTTTGTACATGCAGATCTTGGAATGAAAATTCTGAATTTGAATGTCCTTCCACACATGTTCTTCCACACATGTCCTTTCCACCCCCTCCTCATAGTTTCTTAACAAGTGGATGAACTGGCATTCTTTCAATAAATGTTACCGTGACCACACAGTTTAGGGCAACCGTTAAGTTTCTAGAAGTTGGAATTTACGAAAAATTTTCGAAAAGTTATCTAAATGTTATGTTCGAATACTTTATACTGGGTCTACACAATACGACTAACTTCGTAGCTCAACTGAAACTGTTTTAGAATTTCAATAAGATTTTGAGATATCGCTAAAAGAAAATCTTATTCACTGCCAATAGAATAAAACATAGGTTCACTATTAATAAAAGTTAAGAATAATAAGTAGGGACGTGAAAAATTGGCGAGTTCAATGACCTGTAGATTAGACTCTACAGTCTTGTGTACAAATATGCCGATATGAGATACGCATTGGTTGTCAGCTGTTACAGTAGAAGGCAGCGTCCTCCAGGACGTGTCAAACACCGTGTGGACCAATGGCCACAGTTATATAAACGCATGTGTTTTGAATCCTAGCTTGTCCCGAAATGAATCCGCGAATTCTTCGGGTCTCTAATAATTTGATAGTGTACACAGTTCTGTACATTAAGCACGTGTAGGTAATTGTTGGTTTGTACCGCACACTGCGAAGCTCTATGTCCAACGATTTTATTTATGGGTAAATTATTCGCAAACCGTCTCGCTAGTCTAGGATCATAATTTGTTTATATTACTGTAGCCGAACATACAGCCTACGCCTCATTAGTAAGGCTAGGAAAAATTCGCGAGTTAATTTCAGGACAAGATAGACTTCAAACGCGTGTACATAGACGTCGCCTTTGCAATTGGATCAGAGTTCATTAGACACGCCCTGGACGACTCCGTGCCAATAGCTGACTTGCAAGGGAACAAGAAGCGAATCACGCACTGTCCAATGTGGGGTAACACTGGGGCAACAGGCAATGAACGAAAATTTGAAGTTCGACTATACAGAGGATTGTGAAGTCTAGTATACAGGTCCTTGAGCTCGCGAAATATTCCTATTCCTATACTCATTAGCCGTGTCAACGAAACAATTGTGACTACTTAGTAGAGCATGCATCGTAAATAAAAATTTATTGTTTGCAAGACCTGAAACCGTAAATTACAGTATTGCATGTCAGGAAAGGTTAAGGAGCCTATCGACTTGGAGCCACGTTTGAGGCCGATGGGGGCTATACGGGCGACAATGACGCGTGAATCAAGAGCGTCATCGCCGCTACGTCGCACCGCTCCCAATTTAAAAAACTAAAAAAAAATTTGTAATTTTTACTGAGATATTGTTTGTAATTTTGAAAATACTGTACAAAGATTTCTCTTGTAAAACTACTCGTTTGTAAACTACAAGGGCTGTGTTTGTAATGGACCTCGAGAAATATTTTTACGATACTGATCCGTATCCACGAGCTTCAGCAAAATGGCGGACACTCAACAACTTAAAACCGTATAACTTATAGCTGTTTGTGCAAAAACTATGAATGATGCAAAGTGTAGTGGCGTGCAAAAATAAATGTATTACAAGTTTGAATAACGGAAAACACTTAAAACAACTCAAATGATCATAATAAAACCACAATTTCAATAAAACGTGACCGTATTACTATTTAATCGTTAAGGTTTCCCAGATAAACAGATAACTTAAAATGAGATAAATGTAGGTACTCCTCTTAATTATATAACTTCGTTACTATTTTGTATGTACATGTAATTATATTTATTGTAAAAATAAGTTTTTGGTTCGTAAGTTAAGTTGTTGTTGTGATTAAGGGTACGAACTAGTAATACAAGGATGTCAGTTCTAGTCCCAGTGCTGGCAAGGTGTAAGTTTTTGGTTCGTAAGTTAAGTTGTTGTTGTGATTAAGCGTACGAGCTAGTAATACAAGGATGTCAGTTCTAGTCCCAGTGCTGGCAAAGTGTAAGTTTTTGGTTCGTAAGTTAAGTTGTTGTTGTGATTAAGCGTACGAGCTAGTAATACAAGGATGTCAGTTCTAGTCCCAGTGCTGGCAAAGTGTAAGTTTTTTGTTTGTAAGTTAAGTTGTTGTTGTGATAAAGGGTACGAGCTAGTAATACAAGGATGTCAGTTCTAGTCCCAGTGCTGGCAAAGTGTAAGTTTTTGGTTCGTAAGTTAAGTTGTTGTTGTGATTAAGCGTACGAGCTAGTAATACAAGGATGTCAGTTCTAGTCCCCGTGCTGGCAAAGTGTAAGTTTTTGGTTCGTAAGTTAAGTTGTTGTTGTGATCAAGGGTACGAGCTAGTAATACAAGGATGTCAGTTCTAGTCCCCGTGCTGGCAAAGTGTAAGTTTTTGGTTCGTAAGTTAAGTTGTTGTTGTGATTAAGCGTACGAGCTAGTAATACAAGGATGTCAGTTCTAGTCCCAGTGCTGGCAAAGTGTAAGTTTTTGGTTCGTAAGTTAAGTTGTTGTTGTGATTAAGCGTACGAGCTAGTAATACAAGGATGTCAGTTCTAGTCCCCGTGCTGGCAAAGTGTAAGTTTTTTGTTTGTAAGTTAAGTTGTTGTTGTGATTAAGGGTACGAGCTAGTAATACAATGATGTCAGTTCTAGTCCCAGTGCTGGCAAAGTGTAAGTTTTTGGTTCGTAAGTTAAGTGGTTGTTGTGATTAAGCGTACGAGCTAGTAATACAAGGCTGTCAGTTCTAGTCCCAGTGCTGGCAAAGTGTAAGTTTTTGGTTCGTAAGTTAAGTTGTTGTTGTGATTAAGCGTACGAGCTAGTAATACAAGGATGTCAGTTCTAGTCCCAGTGCTGGCAAAGTGTAAGTTTTTGGTTCGTAAGTTAAGTTGTTGTTGTGATTAAGCGTACGAGCTAGTAATACAAGGATGTCAGTTCTAGTCCCCGTGCTGGCAAAGTGTAAGTTTTTTGTTTGTAAGTTAAGTTGTTGTTGTGATTAAGGGTACGAGCTAGTAATACAATGATGTCAGTTCTAGTCCCAGTGCTGGCAAAGTGTAAGTTTTTGGTTCGTAAGTTAAGTGGTTGTTGTGATTAAGCGTACGAGCTAGTAATACAAGGCTGTCAGTTCTAGTCCCAGTGCTGGCAAAGTGTAAGTTTTTGGTTCGTAAGTTAAGTTGTTGTTGTGATTAAGCGTACGAGCTAGTAATACAAGGATGTCAGTTCTAGTCCCAGTGCTGGCAAAGTGTAAGTTTTTGGTTTGTAAGTTAAGTTGTTGTTGTGATAAAGGGTACGAGCTAGTAATACAAGGATGTCAGTTCTAGTCCCAGTGCTGGCAAAGTGTAAGTTTTTGGTTCGTAAGTTAAGTTGTTGTTGTGATTAAGCGTACGAGCTAGTAATACAAGGATGTCAGTTCTAGTCCCAGTGCTGGCAAAGTGTAAGTTTTTGGTTTGTAAGTTAAGTTGTTGTTGTGATCAAGGGTACGAGCTAGTAATACAAGGATGTCAGTTCTAGTCCCCGTGCTGGTAAAGTGTATCTTTTTGCTATCGTAAATTATATCATGGATTTTTTTTTTAGTAATTCCATGTTATTAATTCATCACACTTGTTAACTAGAAGGGAAAAAAAAACAACGTCATGCAGACTAAATTTCTCAAAATTGTAGATTGTGATACAATGCTATCATTTGTAATAGTACAAATATAATGTTTTGCAGATTTTACAAGAAAAGGGTATGTAGTTTCACAAAGAATTTTTTGGTAACTGGGTTTTCAAGGATTTTCCTCTTAAAAGTACAAAAAAAAAAAAATTTAGACTGTAAGAAATTATTCACGAATTTGCCATAACATTGTCTACGAATCGTGAGAAAGTGCGTATGGTAAACGATGTTTCCATTCATACATAGCAGCCTTCGTGCATTCACTAGAACTCCCCAACTTTGTATAAGTAGTGACGTTAAACATTCCTATATTTGTAGCCTGATGTATGTTATTATTCCCGTACTATGTATAAGTTGAAAACCTTCATGGTAACTCTGCACCAGTAAATGAACATTCCACAATTGCGTAGTCCAGTCACAATTGCGTAGTCCAGTCACGTGCAGTCCAGTCAAAAAAAGGAGTGAGTGACTTCACATCTATGCAGTAGCCAATGGAGAACCGACGCCTGCTCGAGTATTCACAGCTCTGTGAAGTTAAGCCTGATGCCAAATAACAACGCGAATTTTGCAGCTGTCTGCGTATGGGATTTGAAGTCGTCACGCTTATAATTTTGTTGGTGGAGGGTCTGCAGTGAAAGTGCCCCATACTAATTCCGCAGGAATATACCCGGGATATTTTAAGATGTAACACGCTGAAAATGTCCTTTTTGGCTATGTTGAAGAGCTCCACAATTGTGTTTGTAATAAACGTGATCTGATTAAAGTTGTATGCCGCCCTAGTCTGAAATGCAATTTTTTGCGTGAAAACAGATTGTGTGCACATTAAATAGTTTAATTAAAAAAAATATGGATTACAAACGTAATGCGACCAATCTCGTCTGCCAGGTAGACGGATGACATAGGTAATTAAAATAGGCTATTCACGGTAAAGTGAGCACTTTTGAAAGCCCTCGCATTTAGAATAATAGTCAATAAATATTTTTTATTTTAGTGTTAGATATTAACTTCCGAGTACGGTGGAATTTTATATTCCACATGACAATTTTTTTTTTTTTTTTTTTAAGTTTGTTAGAGGATAAATAATAGCTGAAAGGAAAAAAAGTAACTAGGGTCTCAAAAGTGCTCACTTTACCTTGAACAGTATATAGGAGAGAACATTACGCCCTAAGATACACAGCAGAGAATAACAATCAAGTTTTCAATTCTATATTGTAAAGTTTACACACTAAATTAAGAATTCATACCCAGCGCCACAAATAAAAGCTGAAACTCAAGAAAAATACTAAAAATTAATGAACGAACATGCCATCTGGCGACACAAGCGAAAGCGTACGGCCAGGGACATAAATAAATTTAATTAAACACCTTTACTCAGGAGCTATTGAAAATTATTCTTTCAGATTGTTATTTAACTGTTATCAATGTTTATTTGAGCCCTTTCTTGTGAAGTTGAATGAGAAGTGGCTGTTTTAATTTACTCCCTTAACCCATTCCGACCCAATGTACATAACTGCGTACATGACGCACGTGTAGGTAAATTTTAGCCTGTACTGCACACAGCGACGCACACAGACCAATAATCTTACATGTGGGTTAATAATTCGCAAACCGTCTTACTGGTCTATGTCATAATTGGTTCATATGACTGTAGCCGATCATATAGGCTAGTGTGGATTGGCTTGATTACGAAATAGATAAAGACCCGGAAATATTCGTGGGTTAATTTGAGGACAATATATACTACAAACACGTGTACATTTGTCTTACTTTCTAACTGGACCATAGTTTGTAAGCCACGCCCTGGACGAAATTGAACCAGTAATTAACTTGGAAGAGAACGAAGACCGAATCCAACGCCACCTGGAGCAACAACCAATGAACAACTAACTGAGGCTCGAGTATAAATAGGATTGTGGTGTCTAACTTGCTGCAAAATGAATCTGCGAAATTTAGAGGTCCCTAGGAAAATTTTTTTTTGGGTCTGCTTAAGTACAGCACGCATCATAAATTATTTTCGTTTGCAACACCCGAAACAGTGAAATTAAAGTGGACTGAAAGAGTTATAATCAATTAAGTACGTTACTTTTTATTTGCGTCCCAGTTAAGTATTGCAAGTATCGCTAGATATCGCGGAGCGCTGAAGTATTAGCATAGCTGCATCTGTCTCACCGGAAGGCATGTGTTCCAACTGCTAAGTTCCTGCCTGTGGCTTCTTGTAATCCCCAAGTTCAAAGCACCAACCACGTCGTCTCGAGACTTGAGACGCACCCATCATGCTAAAAGCACTCGCTGTCTCCACACGTCGTAGACTCTGCACTTTTCATCACTTTTCGGCAAAAGCAATTTCGAAAAGTGGGCTACTTTATGATCCTCTCGCTTTCTTTGTGCATGCGAACACACGGAACTCAATCTTCCCCCTTTTTGCTTTTACAATATTACCATAGAAATATTGCTATCGTTCCACACCCTCACAACTATTTTCATAAAAGTAGGTGACCCATGTGAACTCTTGGGGATAAAAAAAATTGAAATAACAAATCCAGTGTTGATGTATTCCAATCCTTAAAAAAAAAAAATCTCGCAGCCTCTCAGGATATACACGTTGAGAGGGCCTTTGACGATTAAATACTGAGCTACGTTGTGAAACCATAAGCAGTTAGCTGTTATATGCAATGTAAACTTGCATGAATTTTTTTCGAACAATTTTCCGGTCTATTCCGTGATAGCGGCAGTGTAGTATACTGTGCAATATCGTGCTGGCGTTTTGTGTCGGATATAATTTTTCCTTACACCTAAATGCGAGTTTGTTTACATCGGGAATCGTTTTGAGTGAAAAATCTTTAAGAGTGGGTTGGACCCCCGTGGGAACCCCCGCGTCCAAGGTCAAGTAAGCGAGGGAGCGATACGGGCGACACTAACACGCACGCCTACTGCCTCATCGCTCCTAAGCGCAAGGCGTGCAGTGTTTACGTCGTGACGCTGTGCTGTGAAAGTTAGATCTGTAAGAGTTGGGTTTCATTAGACGCGATGGTAGGCCCACAGATTAAACTACGCCCGTATCTTTGTACTGTTCTCTTGTCGTTTAAGGAAACTTCATACGCATGCTTTAAAAATGCGATATTTCACCATTTTCACGAAGTTTTGTCTCCGAGAATACACGCAATATGACAAAAATATAAAAAAAAAAATACGGGCATAGATAATTGTTTCGTATTTTTTCTGACTAAAGGTAGTATTTGTAGAACATTTAGCTACCGAGATACGCGCATTCGAACAAACAACTAACAACCATTTCGCAGAATGTGCGGGGAGTCCATCTCACCCTTTAAAAAAACTATTCCGTATCGTGGATACGCTGCGTGTGAACGATGCACTGATGCGTATATTACCGGTCATAAATATAAGTGCCCAGTCTTCCTTGTATAGCTAATCTGAATTGTGGAATATTCTACACGTCTTCAACATGAGAACGGGCAATGCCAGTACCCCTGATCGCGCTCCTCGTTCTTCAGTGGTCGTACGAAAAACGCTGAAAGCTAGTGCAGTGCAGTGCAGTGCAGTGCAGTGCAGAAAAAAAACCCAAAAAAAACGTGATTACAACATTTTAACTCGGAGATTAACATCTAATGTGTGACCGAACGACTTGAGCAATTTACACTAAATTGCTCAAGTCGTTCGGTCACAGTGAAATTCAACTACTATAATAAGTGAAAATGGCTCCACTTAGAATCAGTGCAAAACCACTGATTGTTTCAGTGAAAAAAATTTCACTGATTGAATAAGTGACGTCCGACTGCAGAGGCGAATTAAATATTGCTTTTATTGAATGTAGCCAAATAATTACGTAAAACAAACATATTTACAACAGTTTACTATTTATATTGTGCAATTTACCGTAATTTAAAAACGTAAAAAATATGCCCAGGTGACCGGGATTGAACTCGCGCACATTTCTTCACTGGTTCTTCAGTTAAATTCACTGAAGTCACTGGTTTATCAGTCAGATACGTCTGACTGATTGAAACAGTGTTCTCTCTGATTCAGATTTAGAGTGTACACATTTACTACAAAGTTTGGTCCAACCAACTAGGGTTGGTTATAGCCACGTGCCATTTACTTTTCTCCGACATTGATAGGCCCCCTATGTGTTCCACAGCAAATGGCACAATCACCTATCTATCGTTCTAGGAGGTTCCAGCCTTTTAGGCAGTCTAACATTGGCACACTGAGAAAAAAATATGGTTGTAGAAACCACCTAGCCTTTTAAAATAGGGACAACCATCTGAAAGGTTGTAGGTACCATCTAAATATTGTTGACATGGCTAGTAACACCACATAACACGAGTATTTCGCGGATTGAGTTGGCAGCAAGTTAGGCTGGGCATCCTTTTATGCACTCGAAACATTATCGTTTGCTTATTGGTTGCTGTGATTAAGTGAGGCCTCTGTACAGAACTGTTAAACACTCACTCGCGCCACTGCTTCCTGCTTATTAATGGCTCACTGTTAAACGGGGCATGACTAAAGAACTGTCGTCCAATCACAACAGTAGGAGAAAAGAACAAGTGTTTGGAGTCTACCTTGCCTCCAAATGAATTCGCGAAATAATCGTGACTCTACCTATATGTGATTGTATTTTCTACTGTACATATGGTTGCTACAACAGAGCACTGCGTTCCTACTACAAAACAGGTAGTTCTTCCAACCGAAGAACTTCAACAATATTTAGATTGCTCCCACAACAATCAGCATTGTAATAACAGAATGTTCTGTTGCTAGAGCTAAACAGTTCTGAAACAGGATTTGAGAGAAGCAGCAACAGAATATTCTGTTAAGTTATTACAATCCTAGTTGTCGTGAAAATAATCCAAATATTGCTTAAGTTGTTCTGTTGGAGGTACTATCTGTTTTGTAGTAGAAACGCAGTCTTCTGCTGTAGCAACTGTATGCGCAGTAGCGAATACAATCACAGAGAGGAATCCAACAAACAATTACGTTCACATTACTGTCATATATTAACATAATTTAGATGGTATCTACAATCCATCATGTTGCTGTCCCTGTTTTAACTGTCTACATAGATGGTTATTCCCACTATATCATTTTTTTCTCAGTGCAATTAAGAGGGCGTGGGATATATGTAAATTAAAACTACTATTGTAAGTGTACAAGTTTTTTTGTCAGCCAGTATTGAAAAAAAGGGCAACACCATAGGCAGCAATTTTTCCAAGCTCTGTAAGTAAATAATTTTCCAGGGTATTGCCCTGTCAAGCTATTTCTAATGCTGTAAATTTATAGGTTTATTTGCTGCGAGAGATATCATGCTGAAGGAATATGTAACTCTGATAAAATAAACAGTTGCCATTTCTTAGATTTTCAATACTGTTTCCCAATACGATATGCTGAAAGTAATTCAAGAAAACGTTCCTCAACACATGATTCAGTGGCTCGATACTGGAAAGTAGTGCCTCCCCTGGTAAGGTAGTTATTTGGAATTCGGCGAAAGTCACCCTTATAAGTGAAGTTTATATTGATGCCCCTAATTTCCATTTCAGGCATTCTCTCTGGTTATTACTAATTTGGAGCCATTGTGAGTATTTCAGGTTTAGGTTGTGAGCTTCAGAATATCAGTGGCTATGTTCGCAAATTCGCCTGTTATTTATTTTAGTTCACAAACCAAAACTAGTTGGGTGCTTCAGGAATGTGAGCTTGAAAAAAGGTTGGAGATTTCGTATCAGTGTCCGACCACGAACAGCATTTAGGAAACGTTACTTGACCAAACTCCAGTTTCAAGTTCTCATTTCAACTCCAAGGTTGGGTTTTTGGGCGTGAAAATGGCTCAAAGGGATGTTTTCAAAACGAGTATCAGCTGCTAAATTCTCTATACAGAAACACATCACACTTTTATCTTTACTTCCGCACACTATAAAAGGGGCAGTGATATTTCGCTACTAACACGCATTTTTTCAATGTTTTTATTCATACATATTACAAATAATGTATTATAATTTATGAATAAAATGCAGGTAAAACTTCAATTTAAAGAAAAGTAATATAATTTTATGTTAACAGATGTATAAAAAGCTTATGATACATGACATATTTAGGGAATAACTAAACACGTTATACATGGGATGATTTTCCAAATATTTGATTAAAAATATGTGAAGAACCATGAATAAACTATAGTTAGAGACCCGTAAATTTCGCGGATTCATCTGAGAACAAGATAAACTGCATTCACGTGTACACGTGTGCTTGTGCTTCCATTGGACCGTTGTTTGTTAGACACGCCCCCAACGATTTTCAACCAATAAATAACATGCGGGGAAAATGAGAACAGAATCCCGTGCTATCAGGTCTGGAGTTAAATTGGAGCAACACACAATGAACTGCTAACTGATGATCGAATGAACAAATGATGGTGGAGTTTAGAGTAGATGTCTACTGCAGATCCTAGCTCAACTCAATAATTATACTAAAATTCAAGCTATTCCAAGCAAAATTCAAACTAATTTCTAATTTCCTGTAAAATCTTTCAAAACGCAACTCAAAATCAATCAAATTTAAGGCCAACATCAAAATCAATCTTCAACTTGCGTTCACTCTTTGTGCGGGGTTCTTTAAAGCCTTATTTGCAAGCTAAATCATAATATTATAGAAGAAATCCCAAGAAAATTCTTAACATTCTTGTGATTTTTTTTTGTACTAAATGATTTAGCTTGCAAATTTAGAGTAGATTTAGCCTTTTTGTGACCTAAATTTAACCTCATTCATTCCCGAGGACACTGATCAAAGAGTGAACGAAGCATGTTTTTAAAAAAAAAGTGCGCATGATTTAGATTGCAGATTTGGGTCAAATTAGCTTGATTTTGGGGGTGAAATTGAAGAGACGAATCATGATTTCAGGAGAATTTGAAAAAAGTTGCTTGAAAGTGAGAAATTTGCTTGAATTTTAGTTAGATTATTGAGTTGCACTAGAATCTGCAATAGACATCTGCTGTCTAGCTTGTTGCTGAATGAATCCGGAAAATTTCTGGGTCTCTAACTTAAGTATTGAAGTCTGTTGTGTGCTTCAATTTTTTTTGCGAGAAATCATTACCCCTAACTACAAATGTAGGGTTACCGCTTAAAGTCACGTTCAAGAGAGTGTCGACCTTATAGCGCTCACGCGTTTCCAGTCCTTGGACGGACTAAAGAGCTGCAGAGTAATTCTGAACCACTACAATCAGAAAGTACCGTTAACTTTTACCCTTTCTGTGGACAACAGGGCTTAGTTGAAAAATCCAAATCTCCAACTGAACCAAGTGAATTTTGCAGTTGATAAATAATTCGCAAACCTTTTTATCGCCACATTAATTTATAGTTTCAGGGTTTCAAATTATAAAATATTACTTAAGCTGGGCAAAGGACTTGTTTCGTTATCACAACCAGTAAGCTCTAGTATTTGTGCTTGGTGATCAGTGATATGGACCAATCATAACACGGCGCAGTAGCATAGTTTAAGAATCAGTTAACATTTTTGCTTTCGGAGTATGCTGAGTTACAAAAATTAATTAATGAAGGGGGTTTTTTTTTTTTTTTTTTTACATATTAGCAAAATTCAAGTGAAACTGATCGATACAATTACTTGAAGCTCGTTGCTTGCTTCAGTAAATGGATTTTACTACAGTGCCGTTCTTTTGCACTGATTGTACATCGAGTATCTACAGTTTCTGAATACCGATTTCAAATGAAACATACTAGTCAGTAGCTGGAAGAACACTGCACTTTTGTAACAGCAGATCCGAGTTTAAAATTTTTGCGTTTCCCTAAACTTGAAAAATTTCTACACAAAAAAATAGACCACCTTGCAAGAGAAAAGTTTGTAAAGTTTCTGGTATAGACAATAACAGAATCTCGAAAATAAAAACTAACTAAGCAAGAAGTTTACTCCCTGCACTGGCTGACCTACGAATATCAATAATGACACGAAAAACTGGCACCCTGAAATCAACCACGTTATTTGACCTTAGTCTTCAGTAATAACAAACAGTGCTTTGTTTACACGGTAACTTTCGAATAATGACTTTCACAGTGTAATTCATAAAGAGGAACGTATACTTAGTTTATTGCCTTACGAGGTCACTCTTCTTAAGAAGAACATGGGACTTACTTCATCTCTCTTTATCCAATAAATAAACGAAACATCTTGAGGTCGAGGTCTACAGGCTGGCTGCAAGCGAGTTTGAAATGACACACTGCTTACCTAGATGTTTCTACCCCTTCGTCTTTCGCGTTCTCTTTTTCTCTTTATCTCTATCTCACATCAGTTCAGATATTTACAACTTCCATAGATGTCCCCTGAGGGCAGACGATAGAAATCTCAACGCTCTGGCCTGATGCACGCAAGACCCCACCCAACTTTCCTTTTCCCCAACTCCAAAGTAGTACATTTCATACAAATACGATGTTTCTCCATGGCATGTAAAAGAAAGGGTCATATTTCACTCGTGGGGTCTGCTTTTTTTTTAATGGTCTAAACTCTATCGAATAAAAGCAGGCAAGTTTATGAGAGTCTCTTAGACAAGCACTAACTGGTTTTAAATATAAATAACCACAAAAATAATTATGTGCAAAGTCATATCTACCTCCAGTGAACAGTGACACCAATTTCAGGATGGTATGTTGAAATATTTTTTCTAGACTTAGTACGATTTTTTAAGTATGACAGGACGCAGTATAGCATACGTCTTTTATCGTAGGCATACACTCTAAGCTCGAATCAGTGATATATCAATCAGTGAAATGATATTCACTGAAAGTCAGTTGCTAAGCTACAGTTGACTGGCAAATCAAGAAAATGGAATGGGAACAAGTTACTTATGGCAGTGGAATACTCGACATTTAGTGGGAATCACAAATAAATCAGTGGCATTGAGCCATCAAATTAATTAGTTATCAGTAGAGACTCGTGAAATTCGCGTTATTGTTTAAGGAAAGGCTGAACTCCAAGTTACTATGTGTTTGACCTATTCCGCCATTGGCCGGAAATATATGTGTCACGCCTCGAAGAATTTTCGAGCCAATAAGATAACATCATCGGTGGACTGGCCAATCTCTTTTAAAGAGATCAAGCAGGTAGGCGACGTTGATTAAAGTGCAGCGGCCTATGAAACCACGGGCCGCTCTCAGTTGTTTATAAGGTAGTGGAGTCTATCCTGTCACCGAAATATAATGCGAATTTTGCACGTCTCTAATTATCAGGCACTTATTACCATTCTCTCAATTTTCACTATTTTCACTGATTTGGCTCCATTCTCACAATTTCAGATTTAAAGATTATGATGTTCAGCGTAAGATACATTTTTGTAACGGGCTTTTGACTGTAAGCAATTAGACAAAAGCAATTTTGTCTATTAGCCGCTAATACTTAGGGGCTTTCCTACCGGTCAGATTTGAACTGTTCTGCAAAATGTTTTAAATCAGCGGCGCCATCAAACTTAACTTTTCAATATGGTGTATCCCAAAATATAATGAACTGATACATACGAAACTGGTATAGAGAACAACACATAAATTTGTAACAGACTAGCCCATCTCCTGCGTACTAGAATAAAGTACGGGGTCGCTCACGAAATTTCGCACGTGGGTATCTCGGAGATCTCCCGTTTCCCCCGCCCTTGAATTCCGGCGCTGCTCTATGCTCACCTCACTTCACCCTTATCGGCTCTCAAGACCCCGATGTTAAGAGCCATCCAAATCTCTCCAATGCAAGCAGCTTAAAACTTGCGGTCTGCACACACTTACTAGCACTTCAAATACATTAGAAGACAGTCACCTATATCCACTGCTGCAAGACCACCGGTTCTGTTGGTGTCTGTGTTAGAACTCACCATCGTTCTATTGGTCCATACCACATCGGACACTACCCTGTACTTTAAAGCGTTCATTATTGGCCGGTCATCAACCAATGGAGAGCCGAACTGATATTAACTCAATCAAATGTCCTTCATCGTAAAATAAGATTTACAATCAATCATGTCCCTTTGAGATGCTATAATAGAAGCAATTATTTCGTTAGCAATATCTTTGCTACACGTGCAACCAAGTTGAACGACAGTCCGAGTAAGTAAAGGACTGGAAATTCTAGGCTTTTGCCAAATAAATCCGTCAAATACACGTAGGCCCCACTTGTATTGGTTGCTTATAGGTTTATGAAGACTAGCCTACAAGTAATTGAAATCACAAATTTCTCAGGTCTCCACTTATTGGTCCGGAGACATACGAGCACGTCGACCAAAGTATAGTCCAGTGAGAAAGCAATCAAATAGTACGCAAGTGCTTAAAGTCTATTTTAGCTTTAATAATAACACGAATTACGCCCATCCTCACTCGTAGATCATGGGTGACAATTACGGCCTTAAAATTACCCGACAGTAAACGTAACACCTTGAGTTGCCGTCGACTTAATTTTACGTCCCCTGAATATTACCGAGTTGTATAGGCTGTTCACGGTAAAGTGAGCACTTTTGAAACCCTAGTTATATTTTCCTTTCAACCATATTTTATCCTTGAACCACGTTTCGAAATATATATTGTCACGCTAGTAATAAACACAGTGTGTATATCCCACTGCACTTGGAAGTTAACGTCTAAGGCTAAAATAAAATATAGGTATTGACTATTATTCGAAATGAGAGAGCTCTCAAAAGAGCTCACTTTACCGTGAATAGTCTATACAAAGTTAACCGTAATTGTTTGACGGCTTGGGCGCAGAAATATGCATTTTCTGCAGCTGTTGTCATGAGGTTTTCTGCAACGTAGTGTTGATATGGCAGCGTCACTCATAGTGTATAGTACGTCCGTAGTTCCTTCACACATTTCGAATCAAACCTTTGAATAATCATCCTATATAGAGAGATTAGAAAAATTAGTGGCTTAATTTTGCCACAAACTTGAATTCAAAACATCGTACGTTCGTATTGCTTATGCTGTTAGTCCGTCCGTTAGTTTACACCTCCTGGACAACTCTGAGATAAACAATAAACAGATAATATAAAATGCAGACCCAATCACCGTCTTCAGCTAGTACAACAAGCAATCATTGAACAGTGATATTTGCGCGATTTTACATGCGAAAATGGTGTATAGCCTAACGGTCATTGAACTCGTGAATTTTTCAGGTCTCTTACGTAGGCCTATATATGAAAGGGTTTGGCTGGTTCCCAAAAATGCCACTTATAACAAGAGTTTTATAGGCTCGTGTTAACACAAAGGAACCTATATTTTGGGTCAAATTAAACTTTTATATATATTTCATTTATGAAGTATATTTCACACATAATTCACAGTGAGAAAATAGGTGTGTTTCTAATGCCTAGTAAGAAATAGTTCTTATGCAAAATATTATTCCACTGAGTGCGCACGAATGGTGTACGTTGTCTCTTTGGTGAGTTTTTCTGGCTCGGTTAACCTTAGTTCGCACAAGGCGGAGGGATATCCTGGAAGTAGAACTTCAGCAAGGCTTCAGAAAAGTTCAGAATAACCGCGAATGGACTATAAGTAGAGCCAAGAGTATTTCGCGAATTAATTCAGAGGCGAGGTAGACTCCAAACACTTGTTATTTTCTCCTAGTGTTGTGATTGGACGACACTTCTTTAGACACGCCCCGTTTAGTTGTGAGCCAGTAGTAAGCAAACGCAGTAGTGTGAGTGAGCGTTGAACAGCCCTGTACAGAGATCTGACTTGATCACAGCCACCAATAAACAGACGATAGTGTTTCAGGTGTATAGAGGACTGCCCAGTCTAGCTTGTTGCCAAATCAATCCGCGAAATACTCGGGGCTCTAACTATAAGTTACTAAATTGAATGTGATGGGTTACGTAATTTTTCTGCGTAGGAAAGAACATTTAATTGGGGCACTTTCAAATCGGCATTATATTGGCAGAGAGACGGCCAGTAATGAAAGTTGCGCAGTATAAAAGCTGTTCACGATAAAGTGAGCGCTTTTGAAATCAACCTTTAAAAAAATCATTCCCCTGCCTGCATATATTTTAACAGGCGCACTTACGGACATGCGTCCAGTTAAGCTGGTAACGATGGATGGAAAGTAGTTCCATACCTTAACGTCGAATAAAAAGTTTTGGGTGAACATCTGTGATAACTAATTTTTTTTTTTTTTTTTTTTTTTTTTTTTTTAAATTCATCGAAGTATATAAATGACGAAATTTGTAAAATATTTACTTTTCTTATAATTTCAAAGTTTGACTCGGCCGACGCATGAATAAAGCGACGAGGCACTTGGAAATGTTAATTACATATAAGGCAGAAGAATACACAAAGTGCGTGCAAGAAGATATTAACCAGGCCTTTCAAAAGTGCTCATTTTACCGTGAACAGCTCACAGGAAGTGTGTCCGGTGTTGTGGGAACCTATTGGAAGATTGTACATGGCGAATATAGACCAATAGAACTGATGTATAATATGCTCTCGTGTAGCTTGAGCATAGCTTATTTGAAAATTTCTTTTTTGTTCCGAACAAAACTGGCATGGATGTGCAGTCCTTGTTCGGCTAGTGTTCAAAGCGATCTCACAAGAACACGACAGCACAGAAACAATGATATTGCTAACTACATAATTTCTTCTTTTGTAGTCACTCAAACATACATGATTGATTGGAAATCCTTCTATAGGCTATTCACGGTAAAGTGAGCACTTTTGAAAGCTTCTCATTTGGAAAAATAGTCAATAAGTATATTTTATTTTAGCCATCGATGTTAACTCCTGAGTGTGGTGTAATATGCACACAGTATTTATTACCTAAATGGCAATATTTGTTTAAAAAAAAGGTGGTTAATGGATGAAAAAAAAACGGCTGAAAGTAAAAAGTAACTAGGACTTCAAAAAGTGCTCACTTTACAGTGAACAGCCTATATACGATAAAGGACAATTGGTTGGGTCAATGTCTGCTCGGCTCTTCACTGGTTGAAGACCAGCCAATAATGAACGCTGTAAAGTAGAGGGTAGTGTCCGGTGTGGTATGGACCAACAGGACGATGGTGAGTTCTAACACGGACGCCAACAGAACCGGTATTTTTGTAGTAGTGGATATAGGTGACTCACTTCTATTCTGTCTTGAGTGGCAGCAAATGTGTGCAGACCGCAATTTGTTAATACGACACACTCTTAGCTTGTCTTAGATGTCGGTAAATCCGTACTATACCTCACCCAGAATGTTAACACCGCGGTCATTGAAACAAACTTAAACGGTCGCAGCTTTTCGCAGGCGTCCAAACGCGTTGCAATCTCTCGGGCTGAACGGACGGCGCGTGGGAGCGATTTGACGAACCCGCTCCGGCCTTGGACGTTTCAAGTTACTGAATACGTAGGTCGTCCCGCTGTCCGTCGCTGGCGAAACGACCCGAATGTCAATCACGCCGCGTGGGTTCAGTACTCGGCTTCACTCGGCCACAGTTCTCGGAACTAGCCGAGATCGGGCAAGTTTCGGGATTAGTCGGTAGGTTGGAGTGAAAACCTCGTGGGGCTAAACATATGCACCAAAGTGAGCCGTGTTTAGGGTCGCATATTTACGGAATGTTTTACGGAAATTTACAGTGTATATACGGAAAGGCAATCCGTAATGACGAAAAACGGGTTAAGTCCGTAAATACAAAATACGGTAAGTCTCCGTATTCCCTTTGGCTTCGAGTTACGGGGTCGAACCTTGCCGATTCTACGCGAAGTTTTCTTTGCCATTGTAACAAGAACATTATTGTTTCTGCGGCAGTTAATTTTATCCACACGACTATGATCTATTTTTTCAAACATTAAAAAATAGCATCAGGCGTCTGTAACACTTGGCGACACTAAAAATACACTAAATTTAATAGAAACATGGAAATTTATTTTCTCTTGAAGACAAATGTCACCTTTTAGGTCTCACCTAGGCGAACAGGTTTCGATTCCCGGCGCCGTCGTTCACAGATTTTTTGCATGTGGGAATCGTGCCAGACGATACCGCTGGTCGGCGGATTTTCTCGAGGATCTCCAGTTTCCTCCGCCCTTCCATTCCAGCGCTGCTCCATACTCACCTCGCCTCGAGACAAATTATTGCTAGGATTTTACATATTTTCCTTATCAGTAGGGATAGGAAAATTTCGCGAGTTCATTTCGGGACAAGATAGAAGTCAAGCACATATATAGTGAAGTCACCTTCGCGATTGGATCACAGTTTATTAGACCCGCCCTGCACGCCTCTGAGCCAATAACAGACTTGCAAGGAAACAAGTAACCAGTGCCATACTGCCAAGCGCGGAGTAACACTGGCTACTCTATAGGACGGCAGCCAATGAACCAACATCTGAGGCATGAGTATTCATATAACTGTAGAGTCTAGACTACAGGTCATTGAACTCGCGAATTTTTCCTATCCCTAGTTATTAGACAGTTACCTTACCATTTTTAAAATCGTTGTTTTGACATTTGACTTTGACGAAGCTCTAGTGAGAACAACTTGCAGACAAATTCAGAGTGCGACAAGCAAACTGAAAATCCACCACTGAGGCGCGATGGAGGAGGGGGGGGGGGGGGGGTTAGGGCGCGAAACCGCGACCCCTAGACTACAAGTCGGCCACCCTACCCCTGAGCTATGTGGGCAGGGCCATCTGAACTATGAAGTTAAGTTGAATAATGAGAGGAAAATATATACTTAATAATATAATACTTGTCGAAATCTTGAAGTTTTAATTTCTATGGCCTTGCTTTACATTTGTGGTTTAATTGGAGGTGTTAGGATTGTTAAAAGGAACCTATTTTTTCGCAAAAAGATTTCAGGACAAGTTGTGTTCCTACACACTTTAGTTCAGAATTATTTCCATGGCTGGATCATTTGAATTGTTGCGCGTCTTATCTGCTGACTGCGAATCACGGAGGGTGAGTGTCAGCGAAACTGAATTCTGGTTAGGATCACCCATGTAAGAGATTGTCTTCACAAAAATACAAGCGGCCAATATTCAAATCAAGACTGCAAGTGTGCACATAGGATATTGAAGTCTAGCATACGAGAAAATATTTTCCCGAAAAACAGGTGGCCCTACGAATAGTATAGATATATGAGTGCAATCTCCTTACCACTTTACACGCAGTTTAAACCTTCAAACAGAGCTATGTGATGATTACATCAAAACTAAATGAAAGACGTAAGAACGGAGATAAAGGCTGACTGTTCATATTACCTCGTAAAATGGTGTTTTGAAAGACGAGACACGTTTTGAAAGTATTTTGTATTGGTTTTATTAGTTTATTCGTTGTTATGTCACTTGATACACGTTGTTTAACGGCCATTTATAAACGTTGTTCGACAGCCATTTTTACACGGAGTTTAACTGATCCATCAGTCAGAAAACAAACCACTGAAAAATAGTGAAAAAATAACTGATGAATAAGTAGAAAATGTCATTGAATCCAATAAGTAAGGATAGGAAAATTTCGCGAATTCATTTCGAGACAATATAGACATCAAACGCATACGTAGTGAAGTCACCTTCTCAATTGGATCACAATTTATTAGACTCGCCCTGCACGCTTCTGAGCCAATAGCAGACTTGCAAGAAAACATCTTGCGAATTCCATAACTGCCAGGTGTGGGGTAACAACCAATGAAAACACAGCTAAGGCTCCAGTATGCAGAGGTCTGAGTCTAGCCTACAGGTCATTGAATTCACGAAATTTTCCTATCCCTACCAATAAGTGAAGGAAATCTGTAATTTTTTTCACTTATTCATAAGTTAAATTCGCCGAAGTGACTGTTGAATCTGTCAGATACTGTTGACTGATTGAAATAGTGAAATTCTCACTGATAAAAATTTAGTGTACCTATTCTTTTAGAGAAATCTGATGTGGGAAACGATTCGTACATTTGCTCTGTGAGTATATGGTTATTTATTAATTAAAAGTTTTCACTTTGGTGATGGTTAGTAACATCTATTTACACCTTCCAGGCCCTATTTAATTTACGGTTTCAGATGTTGCAAACAAAAAAAATGTTGTTATGCTTCCTGTACTCAAGTCGACGCGACACTTGTTTCGATGTCGCAGCCAATGAGCTGTAAGCTTTATCTTCGGCTACAGTAATGTGAACCAATTATGACGTATACCGGCAAGACGGTTTACAATTCATTTACCCCACAGGTAAGAACACTGGTCATTGGTTTCGCTGTGTAGAGAGTACAGGCCAAAAATTACCTACGCTTTCTCAATGTACACAAATGTGTACACTGGGTTTGAACGCGTTAAATGAGATTTCTTACTACTTACTATGTAACAAACAGCAGTCATCGTTTAAAAATAACGCAGATAGCGCACAGGCACATGGCGGTCGAGTGAATTACTTTATTTAGTAAAGGTGCCAGTTTCCGTTTTAATAGTATCAGGTAAGTGTCCACATCTGCCCTAAAATTATGGGCCTTGATTAAAATTTATCTTTAATACAATGAAATTTGATTATTATTACTTGTATTTCCTAATTCTCTCCTTTCATGCCGTAATGCCATTTAGGTACCACTTGTTCTTCTGTAAAAAAAAAAAAATTCCCCTCGTACTGGTTTTAGCAGTTTGCCCGTTACGTTCGTGCAAGCGTGGATACACACAAACTTAGATTTTACGAAATTTATATTTCCACGTTTTTTGGAACTTTGTAAACATCTGCTTCGATAGCCCGAGTTTCTCCCTAGAGGAAACGAAAATAAATTTTTTCCCCGCCGCCGCCGACCGGGGGGAAAGCTTTAGTTTACACGTTCCCGTATCTTCGAAAGGACCACCTCTTGGCAGTGTTGCCAACGGTGGATTTGTTCCGGGAATAAAGGTCCTTGCACGCTCCCCGCCGCAAGTTTCTGGCCCTCGCGGTTCTCTCTCTCTCTCTCACTCTACTTTTTAACTGAAGAAGAGTTTAATCCGGCGCGAGCAGCGACTCGGGTATAGACCGTTCACAGTAAAACTGAGCACTTTTACATACTCTGCTTAAGATCTACTTGTAGGCACATTGCGCATTTTTTTCCATTATATATCAAATTAATACTTTGTAGACTATGCTCGAGTGTAGCTTGAGCAAAGCTAATTTGAAAATGTCTTTGTTGTTCAGAACATAACTCGCATGGATGTGCAGTCTTTGTTCGGCTAGTGTTTAACACGACCTCACAAGAACACGAAAGCTCAATAACAATGATATTGCTAAGGATAGAATTTATTTTTATAGCCACCGAAACGGACATAATTGATTGTAAATCCTTTCATACGATAAAGGATATTTGATTGGGTCAATATCAGTTCGGCTCTCTAGACGCCAATAGAACCAGTGTTCTTGCAGTAATGGATATAAGTGACTCACTTCTAATTTGTCTTAAGTGCCAGTAAATGTATGCAGACCGCAATGCGTTAACACTGCTATGGGTCTGATCATTTTATTCATGCTTTGGTCGAGCGAAACTGAAATGATTAGAGAAATAAATATCTCAAAATGTTGCTAGTAATTACACTTGCGTAATATATATATATATATATATATATATATATATATATATATATATATATATATATATATATATATATATATATCACGTATTCGCAAATGTTTACCTTATACTTTTAACCCTTTGAGGATGGCAGAAATTGACTAGCACTAAGGACAAGTTTGAAGTGAGCTGCCTATATTCTACAATAGAGCAATATAATTTTGGTTGGTCTCTGTATTTCCACGTACCATTGTCCTATTGGTCCTGGTTACAACGGACACGTCTACTATACTCTGCAACGTTTATGATTGCCTGGCCGTTGACCAATGAAGTCACCCGTTGGATGTGTACCAATTAATGTAATGCGACAGAAGTAACAGGTTTTACAATCCATCGTGTTCGTTTGGAAAATTATTAAAATAACAGTTTTATTCTTACAAACTGAAATGTTGACTAGTTGTAATTTTTTTTTGCTTACATTCCGATGAAGTCTAGCGAAATAGTGAAACTATACAATTGTGAGCTTTGTCTTCAAGAGTAAATAAATGTCCATATGAACGTAGCCCCGAGTATATACGTCCTCAAAGGGTTAAATCAACGTGAAGACATGGAACTACTTTTTCTACGTCGTTACGAACATTACTGGCCGCATGATAGTCGGCGTGCCCTTTAAGTTACACGCAAGTAAAGGCTGTTCACTATAAAGTGAGCATTTTTTAAATCAACATTTAAAAAAATGTCACTGCCCCTACCTGAATATATTTTAACGGACGCAATGAGTGACATGTGTCCAGAAAAGTCGGTAACGTTGGAGGGGAAAGAAGTTCAATATATTAACGTCGGACAAAAAGTGTTAGGTAACCATTTGTGACAACTTAAATCATTTCTCTCGCTTTCTGTATTTTCTAACGCATCGAGGTGTACAAATGAGCATATTTGTATGTACAATATTTACTTTTATAATAATTTCAGTTTCGCTTGATCGACGCATTAATAAATTGATGAGGCCCATGGCAATGTTAATTTTGCACATGGCGGAAGAACACACAACGTATGCACAAGTAGATCCTAAGCAGGGCTTTCAAACGTGCTCACTTTACTGTGTCGGTGACGTTTCCGAAAGGTTGGCTTCAAAAGTGCTCAGTTTAACGTGAACACAGCCTGTAGGAGAAGGAACAGGGCTTGTTCGTAGCGAAGGCCCCCGGACGGACATCTGCATCGTGTCGCGGTGAAGAGGGGCTGTAAGGTTGCCCGACGGGCTGCACGGTCGCGTCGCTGGTTGGCTGCCGAGGAATGCCGCAGTCATTTGGCCTCGGACTTGATTCCTTCTTCTCTCTCCTGCCTACCCCCCCCCCCCCCTCCGCGACCATAGTTCGTCGACGATCTACTCTCGATTCCCTCCCCCGGGCCGAGACTCGCCCGAACAACGCTGGGTTCTTGGGCCGTCGCCAAGCAAGCACTCTAGGTTCTCTCTCCCCTCCCCGTTTGTTCCCACAGACGCCAACACAGTTGGGGGGGGGGGAGGGCGAGAGCGCCTGCCCTTGCGAGCCCCAGCTTCATCACACTACTATAAGTGAAAGCCATGCTCGAATTCAGCATTCAGTACCATAACTAGAGACCCGAGGATTTCGCGGGTTCATTTCTAGACAAGTTGGAGTACGCACACTTGTACGTTCATGTTACTTTTGTATAGGCTGTACACGGTAAAATGAGCACTTTAGAAAGTCCTTATGTAAAATTAACGTTGCCATAGGCCTCGTCAATTAATCCATGCGTCGATCAAGTGAAACAGTGAAATCATTAGAAAAGCAAATATTGTATAAATCCGCTCATGTTTATACTTCAATGCATTACAAAATACAGAAAGCGAGAGAAATAATTTAAGTTATCACAAATGGCTACCTAACACTTTTTGTTCGACGTTAATATATGGAACTTCTTTCCCCTCCATCGTGACCAAATTTACTGAACTCACGTCACTCAGTGCGCCCGTTGAAACATTTGCTGGTAGGGGCAGTGACTTTTTTTTTTAAGGTTGATTTCATAAGTGCTCACTTTATCACGAACCGCCTTTAATTGGTCGACGTGTTGTTTGACAACTCCCGGAGATAAATGAGCCAATAACAAACATTTAATAAATTGTGCGCCCGTTCACCGCCTTTTACTACCGCAACAATCAACCAATAAACAGTTGATATCTGTATGAGAGTATATAAGACTGCAAAGTCTAGCCTACAGGTCATTGAACTCGCGAATTACTTAGGTCTCCAACCATAACTAGAGCTAGTAATTTTTCGTGAAAAAAAAAAAAGAGTACACAGTAGACTTCAACACTATAAGCACCCAACAGCAGTTTATCTATTGCCATTGATTGCTGTCTGCCTGAGAAGTAGTTTTCATATTTGACCGGGACACTCAGAATCGGCAACATCGGCACGGCTCCTACGTGATTCGTGTGTAGACAGTTAACAAGCGTCAGCAAATAATTCAGCCAATCAAGATAGATAAACGTCTGTACAGTGTTTTGAAATTAAACTTCGCGAACTTTCACTAACCATAACCATACTCCGCCACTGCTGAGGATAATGTCAGACAGTAATTTTGACTTTGCAAACTGAAATGTAGAAGTAGTGTTTAAAACCTGAGTCTCTGAAAACATGTGAAAACTTACTTACAGGGTAAAAGCAGTGAGAATTTGGTATAGAGAAATACCTGTTGATAAAATATTTTTTTTGGAGTTCCTGTTAAAGATATTGATATATACCACCAGGGACTTTTCTGAGCAGAAAAAATGCGCACTTCTTTGCTATGGAAGACTGCCGTAACATTATTGTATAACACGTTTCCTGGAAAGATCAGAGAACTTAATACTTAAATAAAAAATTACAGGAAAAGTAATTGTTATATTTGCCTCGGTACAGAGTTTGAGAATGTCATTTCTCACACTTAGGTTTTTGTTTTAAGCTTATATATTCACAGTTGG
Source organism: Dryococelus australis (assembly GCA_029891345.1). Classification (NCBI taxonomy): domain Eukaryota; kingdom Metazoa; phylum Arthropoda; class Insecta; order Phasmatodea; family Phasmatidae; genus Dryococelus; species Dryococelus australis. Next base: position 47,401,792 of record CM056995.1, on the reverse strand, counting down.
CTCTAAAAGAAAGAATTTCAATAACATGCATTTCCCTCAAATACTTACTGCTTTCGAACCAGGCAGCAGCCTTCCTAAGTTAAGCCTAGGCTACAATCACCGTAGCGTTCCCGTAACAAAATAACAGTGGCATTACCGTGGAAGTATGAAAATGTACTGGCTACATCCGCTGTAAGGAAACTGTTACGTGGCCAATGAGAAACGAGTACAAAAAAAAAAAAGACAGGCTGTACATGTATCGCAGATATTTACAAACAGTATTTTGGCTAAACTGATATTTATTTTTGGTTATCTACTTGTGATGAAAAACGTTTGTGGGAATCATGTTTCGGGATATTTAAATTGTGGTAGGTCTATAAATGTTAATAATTGCGCTGACTATTTAAATAAACGGGAACCGGAACTATACAGCAAAGTTCATTTAATAACTATGTCCTTGTTACAAGCTAGCACTGCACTAACTTTCGTGGTTGGAAATGCTGTCTCGTGATTGGCCGGCGTAGAACTTGACGCAAGAGAATTTAAAATATTCAATCCTCTTTCCGCCGCTGCCGCGAGCAGGCCGCCATCTTACGCCGTTATGTTGTGTTGTAGCTGGTCCCATATACAAGATAAGAGTTCAATTTTTTAATTGTCTTTTCTTATGGTGATTGAAGCCCGGGCCTTTACTACCTATTTGGGAAATTCTCAAGTTACTTGTATTGACTTGATTTTCGTTATTTCACAGATTCGGTAGTCAATTCAACTATCACTGATGTGATTCAGATATAAAGGGGAAAATCGTTTACGCACAATATATAATAACACCGGTAAACTCAACTAAAATCAGCCCACAGCTACTTTTTTAAAATGAATAACCTTAGAAAGAATATAAAGTCTAGTCTACCTGTATTTTCAGTACTCTAGCCAACAATCACGATTCATCAAAGTTAATTCACCAGTTAATTTTTCCCCAATAAGTTACGAAAATGTTTCAAAAATAAAATTAATTTGTTAAAATAAGTTTTGAAAAATATATCTGCGTTTACTAGTTTCCTATCCTCATTCCTCTTGTGTAATTAAACATCTGTAGAAAATCCAATTTGCACTGTCGCATGTTAGTTTTCAGAACAAAGTCAATATTCCCCCACGAATGTGGATATGGTCGCTCGTGTATCTGATTCCGCAGGTATGTCAACTGCATTCGAACGCAGTGAACTACTATGATGGGCCTAAGTTCCGTTAAGTCAGGGTCACTTCACCCACGAAGAGGGACAGAAAGGAAGTAACGCAAGTATTCTGTAACAGGTTTTTATCTAATGACGTACAAATAAACTGTTCTCTTTACGAGACACGGGTATTTTACACGTCTGGCGACGCAGGTTACAAAACAGCTCTCTGTAAATTACGCGCATACGTGACTGTACCCCCCCCCCCCCCTCGCTTACCGGTAATAACAGTATCTTATTTCCAAGATCACATTTCCTTATTCGATACTGGAAAATGGAAGTACGAAAGCAACAAGTTTTCCTAATGTTATTGCCAGAGTAATAAACACTTTGTTTTAAAACGTCACCTCTGACTTTTTGTATTTGAAACGAACAAATGTAAAACTTAATTGGTATTATAATGTTTTCGCTTCATTAATGCAATTAAATGAAAGCTCGGATCAAATATAATTTGAATAAAAACTAACATATTATTTTGTCAGCGAATTTCGGAGTTTACGTTCTCTGTAAAAGCACATTTTTACTGATGTCAATAAAAAAATCTTATAATGCACATGCCTAATATGCTACTAGGAAGATCTCTGCTATGATGTTATACGCAAGAGTGAATAAGTGTAAAATTGAGACAAAAAATAATCTTTCCAAATCAGTGAAATTCGACTACAGACCAACGGAAAAATTCCCCGACAGAATATATAAAATTTCGATTATTACAGTGACTGAGTTCCAGTCATGTTTCCATGATTCAAGTTATTTGTACTGATTTTTATTTTATTCCTATGTCTCGGGCACTGATTTCCAGTGAGTTCCTCTCATTAATTAGTCAGAAAATAAGTTTCAATACGTAGAATGCAACAGACAATCCAGTAATTATCCCAACTCATACATAACGGCGATGTTATCACTACTCCAGGGCGTACTTCTGAGAAATATTTAATGATTATAGTATACTCCAATCAGCGGAGTTTTTTACTGAGCGGTGTATTTCCTTCCCTGAAGATTAATAAGTAGGGCCACCTATTTTTCACGAAAAGATTTACTCGGAAGCTAGCTAGCTAGCTACGTGAACACTTGCTGTTTTCATTTGACTATTGGCCGCTTGCGTTTGTGCGTAGACAGCCTGTTACATGAGTCAGCCAATCAAAATCAAGTTTCTCCGATACTGACGATCCGTGATTCGCAGGCTGACAGATAACAATTCAAATTATCCACTCACGAAAGTGGGGCCACGGTGGCTGAGAGGTTACCACGCTCGCCTCCCATCAATGCGGAACGGGTTCAATCCCCGGCCGGGTCACCGGTTTTTCGCAAGTGGGAATCGTGCCGGACGATGTCGTTGATTGGCGGGTTTTCTCGGGGATCTCCCGTTTCCCCCGCCCCTTCATTCAGCCGCACCATATTCACTTCAGTCACTCTCATCGGCTCTCAAGACTTCGCTGTTAAGAGCTACCCAAATCTCTTCACTCACTCGCGAAAGTGGTTTTGAACTAAAATGCTTAAGAACACAGCGAAATATAGGTGCCCCTAGTAATAATTATTAGAGCTAGTGATTTTTTGCGAAAACATATGAGTACATGGTAGATTCCAATACTATAAGCAGCCAACAGCAGTTTATCTCTTGTCATTGGTTGCTGTCTGCTTGAAAAGGCGTTCTCATATTTGACCGGGCCACTCACAATTCGGCGATATCGGAAAGGCTCCTGCAGCATTCGTGTGGAGACAGTTAACATTTGTCAAGAAGTAATTCAACCAATCAATATAGGTAAACGACCCTACAGTGTTTTGGAATATAGTTTGTCTTGAAATCTTTTTGCGAAATTTTGCTACTTCTAGTAATAATGCATATTGACTGATAAGGCGAATCGTTCCTACTCACAAATTATAGCAGCGAAGCTTGGTACCTACGCCAGAGGAAAAAAAAAAGTACTGGCTAGAAAACTATACGATGACACAGACGTCTAAGATGTCACTGATGACACTGACTATCAAAACCCAGGTTTTTCTGAGTATCGCAAATTGCATGTCACCCTTGGTGTATTTAATGTCACACCAGGTGCAGATTGAAGCCTACACTGTAAAAAATTTGTAATTTTTACTGAGAAATAGTTAGTAATTTTACAAATACTTGTACCAGTACAAAGATATCTCTTGTAAAACTACTCGTTTGTAAAACTACAAGGGCCATGTTTGCAATAGACCTCAATAAAGCTTGTACTATACTGACCACACGCTTCAGGAACATGGCGGACACTCGATGCAAAATCGTAGCTGTTTGTGCAAAAACTATGGGTGTTGTAAAGTGTAGTTGCGTGTAAAAGGAAATGAATTGTAAGTTTGAATAACGTAAAACACCTAAAACAGCTCAGATATTCAAAATAAAACGACTATTTCAATAAAAGGTGACCGTATTACTCACGGTTTCCTAGCTACACAAAACTCTCAAATCGGCTCTCTAGACCTCGTTGTTAAGAGCGGTCCAAATCTCTCAACTCAACAACAAAACTCTTAAAATGTAACAAATATATTTTTCTCAATCAAATAACGTCATATTATTCTGTAGGTTTTTGCATCTATATTTACGATAAAAATAAGTGTTAATTTCGGAAGTCAAGTTGGTCTTGTGGTTAAGGGTGCGGGCTAATAACACAAAGGGTTATAGTCCTCCTACTGGCAAAGCGCAACTTTTATTTTTCGTAAATTATTATTTGAAATTTTTATTTTTTTTTATTTTTCTCTATTATTAGTTCAACACATTGATTTTCTGAAGAAAAAAATTATATAAACTTTTCAATAATTTTGTGAGCACTTTTGAACTCAACCTTAGAAAAAAGTCACTGCCTATGCATGCATATACTTCAACGGGCGCACTGAGTGTCATGAGACGGGTAAAGTTGGTAGCAATAGATGGAAAGTATTTCGATATCCTAACGTCGAATGAAAATGGTTGGGTAACCATTTGTGACTATTTAAATTATTTATTTCGTTTCCTGTCTTTTCGATGCATCAGTGTGTAAAAATTTAGCGGATTTATAAATTGTTTCTTTTCTAATAATTTCACAATAACAGTCGACCGACGCATGAGTAAAGTGATTAGGCCCATGGCAATTCTACATAAGACGGATGAATACACAAGGTGCATACAAGTAGATCTTAAGCAGACCTTTCAGAAGTGCTCATTTTTCCGCGAACAGTCTATGGTTGACTGCTATACCACGATACGTCCTGCCCGGTTTTTCGAAGACCATCAGTAGTGATTTTCGTTTTGCTGCGGAATTCTAGTTTCACGGAAGTGAAACTTCAGTAATCCCACAACGTCGCCGGCCTTAGCGCAAAGACCTCGTGTAACGTTTGTGTAACTCGGTGCCATTGCTCACAAAACATTTTTCTGGGCTAGTTAAATGCACCATTCGTCAAGTGGATGTTATGACAACTTGAACGCTTGTCGTGCTTCTTCGATACCAGTAATGAATTACTTGCACCCATACTTAGCAAGCCTACTACAAATAGATAAGTGTTTTGTTGAATGAAACAAAACTAGTTTGGTGCAAATAAAATAAATGTTTCTATAAGATCAATGAAATATTTTGTTGTCGAAACCAAAATTACTGGGTTGTTCTTATTTGGTTGCCTCAAAAAAAAGATTTGGTTGGTGTACCTAAAGATTTGTTGATCTTAACGTGTACCAAACAATTTCGGTTAGTATAAAGAGTTGAAATCCCTATCGAGATTCGATCCTAGACCATCTTGCATCTAGCGCCACACCACATTAGCCTCAGCTGAAGGGACTACTTATAAAGTAGGAATGTTTTTTGTATACGTATCAAATACTGGACAACGTGCGTAAATAAATACTTATATCAAGTTCCATAGCTTTAGTTTTTAGTTGCCTATAGAATTGGTTTTATTAAGCATCAGTAATTGCACAAACACTGTTGTTATCCTAATTGTCCCAAAAAATTTCAAGAAAGAACTCTCAATCTGTACTGTCGAACGAAGGCAATCAGATGAGCGGCCATACAAATAAACAGTTGATTCAACAAAATGTTTTGTTGACATAATTTTTTTTTTGGCCCAATAAGAATGCTTTGTTTATTCAAACGTGTATTTTACTAGATGAACAAAATTGAAGTTTTGTTTACTCAATAAAATATTTTGTTGAGGAAACTAAATATATTTTTTGCCCTATACGAACAAATATTTTGTTCGCTGTTCTCTTTGTTAAGGTTTATTTTTTGACGTTACACGTGTAAACAAATAGCTTTCATATAAATTTGTTGGGTATCTGAATCGAGATGTTCCTCTCGATGTAAGAGCTCCATTATGTTCGTGATGTATCTCCTTTTCCCGTGCAGGTCGTGTGTTGGGATTCATCAAGCAGGAACTGGGTCAAGTGGCCTGCCTCCAGAAGACAGCTCAGGCCTCGTGTTTACACAACGGTTGCCCCATCCGAATCGAATCGAACGGCTTCAGGAGGGGACCCCTCGACAAGACAATGGCCCCGGGACACCTTGCGGTACCGTTAGTCCCCTGCACCGGAGATCTGTATCCTCCTTCCCTCACGCGTGGGTTCCAGGCCGGGACACTTGCGGGGGTCGTAAACCTGCGCGCGACTTTCGAAACGCGTCGCGGGGCGTTGTCCGGGTCGCGTGATGGACCACGTGTTTTTCATAAACAAATTAGCGTCGGCCGGAGGGTTCGGCTCGACCCACTTTCGTGCGGGGTGTCGACGATGGTGGGCGGGGGGGGGGGGTTATGTCTTGTAGAGGGGTGAGAGGGGAAAGCGTAGTGTCCGCTAAGATCCCGTCAACCCGTAAGTGTCCGTTAACGAGAGCGGAAGATCCGTCGGGATAGCCACTGTCGGCAACAGCGGTGGCCAGTTCTGGCCTCCCGGCCGCACTTGCCTGGAGCCGTTGCCCGCTTTTGACGCCGATACGCGTGGGGAGCGATAAGGTCGATATTGCCACGCGCGTCAAGGTAGCTATCGCCACTAAGCGCAAGGCTCTGAACGGACGCGCGGTGTTCTCGTCGTGTTAACGTGTACCTAAGCGACTTTCCGCAGTGACACCTTCATTCTATTGGTGGATAGTCTGTAGCAGTGCTCACTGCAGTGCCGCTGTTATATTTTGAGATACAGCTGTTTATAGCTACGTTGGAGTGCTCTGAAACAGCGGCGTGTGGTGTACTGTTGCAAGGTAAGCTGTGTTTTTCTCCGTGCTATACCCATTCATTTCCTAGTTCACACATCGGCCACTTAAACATAGTAGTGCAGTTGACGTCAAGGCACGCGTGTAAAGGGTGCCTCGCCGCTCTCTCGTGAGTGGCCGCAATACATTCAGTTTCTCCCGAATCCACCATGGTAGTTGGTCCCTTCTGCTTACGTCAAGTGTGTACAGCACTGAGCAAGCACCGGCTTCCTTTGAAACACTTCACTCCACGCCACTGCTCTGAAACGCCGTTTCTAACGCGCGCGACGTATTGAATGGAGTTAGCAAGCCTCGTTTGAAGTGTGTGTTTGTTTCGTAGATCAGCACGTCGGACGGTCGTTTAATATTTTTGCGGGGAAAAACGTGTATTTGGAACAGTTTTCAACGCAGTTCATGCACCAGGTCGGTGGGAGCCTTAAGGGGAACCAGTCCCGCCATCTTGGATTTTCACTATTTTTGCTATAAGTTCCATTTAAGAACGTTTAATGAGATTTCTCGCATGACATGAAATAGACAATAGCTCCTTAAGTTTAATAAAACTATCACATCTTGATTGTTGTTCGACTAGTAATTGAATGCAAGAAATAAAATAAAAATTTTCTTGCTTTCGCTTACAGAAATGGTCCTGGAACAGTAATCTAGGAATACATAGTGTAGAACATGTGCAATGTAATGTCCTACGCATTGTCGAAGCCCAAAATAAAACACAAAATCTGTTATGCAATTTACGGCGGAAATTCGGAAAATCCAAGATGGCGGAGATTGATCCGTCTTAACGTCACGGGTTTTGCATCGCGCGGAACGATTCGAAGTGCAACAGCATCCCATGAACCGCCCTTGATACGACGCTCAAATCCTGAGTCATCCTGGTGTGCGCGTGCCTCCTATCATCTTATCAGCTTGTACGAGTGCGATGGCTCGGTATTCAAGATCTCCGTGGTTTCTGCAAAGAAATGTACAATCGTTGCAGAACAAAAGGTAAGCACAACATACATTGCTGAGGATGGTGGAGTGGTCTCCTAGAATATTTTGTCGTACATTCTATCAGATCGTTTTTTTTTTTGGAGGTAACACAAAACATTTTATTTGAGATTAAAAACCCTGCGCACTTGTAATAACTAAAATAGATTTTATATCATGTATTACAACTATGCATTTATTCTATTCATGACCTCACTATTTCTAGTCTTTTTTTTTCACTAAGTTCATATTTTGACCACTTGTGTTATCTTACGTAAACGTTTCTATTATATAACGAAATTATTCATAAAGCAAGCGGGGAAAAAAAATCATATGAACAGTTTAAAAAATCGCTTATACAAGGCCCATTAGCTTATTTGTAGCATTTTATTATCTATCTTATGGCCTGAATTATTGAGTGTACATTATAGCAGTGAACATTTCTTCCAGCATGAGAATTGTTCAGTTACTAATTTTAAGAATTGTACGTTGACCTCGGGTGTGTCAAGGCTTATATTTTACTCGTTGAAATTATTTAAAAAACTGACATGCATCTTTATTTTAATTTGAAGCTGTTCGTCTGAGAGGTGTTCATTGTATTTACAGCGACATTTATTCGCTGAGTTATCCCTTCATGGCCTAATTATTTTTACCCACTAAAATACAGACCTGGTTATCAAATTAAAAATTCTTTGGCGTTTTTTTGAGCATTAAATTTAATTTTTCAGCTAAAATTTGACGGATTAATTACAGCTGGGATTATAATAATAAACCATTCCCTCCGTATATGAATTTTATTCTCAATTACGGTCACACACATTGATTGTTTGCTGTATGCCCAGCAAAGAATTTTGCAGCCACACAGTTGCATCAGTTAAACTATAGTCTGTTCACGTTAAAGTTAGCACTTCTGACGCCTTAGTTACTTTTTTAAATAATGCCACATACTATTCATCCTTTAGCCACATTTTAAAATAAGTATTGCCATGTACGGTAAGTATTAACACAGTGTGTAGATTACACCGCACTTGGATGTTAACGTCTAAGGCTAAAATGAAATGCATTTATTGACTATTATTCCAAATGAGAGGGCTTTCAAATGCGCTCACTTTACCGTGAATAGCGGATATCAGGGTAATTCCTAATGGTCGTAAAAATATATATATATATATATATATATTCTTCTCGGTTGACGTTTTGCAAAATGTTTACTTATCAGTCAAAAAAAAGAAATGGGTGTATTTTTCTCGTGACAAAAAATAAACTGGTGACTGGCAATCAGACGGGTTCGTGCTGTTTAAATAGGAGTCTTTACTAGATTCCTGACGTTCTCGATGATTGAAAAACCACCTCCGAATTGTTTACGACCAGCGGCGATCTTTCGTACGTGGGTCCTCCGAAGCCACACAACACTGTGATACTTCGCCAGGGGATCCAAGCGGCATGTGCGTGCGAACCGTAATTTAATACGCGTGTTCACAAGACCGCCCGCTGGTTTTTTTTTTTTTTCCTTCTTCTAAATTTCCCCCTCTGTCCGAGGATGACGATCGCGGTCAGGAAAAAAATCCCGTCCGCAGGCGAGCGTTAGTTACGATCGTGCTTCAAGCACGCGTTCGCGTTGCTCCGAGAATCTGGTTATAAACAGCCGTTACAGGTGCCAGCTAAGACCTGAGAAGGGGGTTAGAACTCAGAATATTTTAAGCTAAATGTATACGACAAGTGACCTTTCCTCGCTCGGTGGGAGTTGGCAAATCCTTTTATTGGCTGAAAGGAACACGCAGGGAGGGAAAAGAAATAAAACGTAATGGTGGATGAGGACGGTGGGAGAAGACAGCTTGCGCAAAAATTTCTCCGGAGACATCTTTGAACAGACAAGCTAATTTAGTGGCAGTAAATAGCCTCGCCAAGTTAAATGCACGGCCGCTTATCTTCGTGCCGTTTAGCGGTGTATAACAAAATATTTAATGTTCAATTTTTTTGCGTGTGTAGAAAGCTGCGGACAGTTATACAGTCAGATGTGAGTAAGCAATTTTTTTTTAACAGAAACCATATGCAATAGAAATGCACTCAGATAATTTTCCTCAGTAGGCCGTAACTCAGTACAAAAAAAAAACATTATGCTACACTAGGTGAAAAAACTAATAATTAGTAGGCAAATTCCACTACAATAATAATCACAAGACAACAAAATTGTTAAATAACATTTTTAATAATTTTTTTTTTTTTTTGCATTTTACGATATATTGAAACATTTTCGCATAACAATGCTTTACACGCAGATTATATTTTATTTACTAACTATGTTTTTCTGATAGCATAGTGTTACGATAGAAACGTATTTCGAAAAAAAAATTATGGAAATTAAATTTTTTTAATTTTTACTATTTACTCCAGTTTTAGTTTTTACCTACTACGGACTCGCAACAGTATAATACAATATTTAACACGTACGTAAATTTTTCAAGCCATGCTTACTAAAATAATTAGTTTAAACCGTGATGATTGGCTCGAAATAAACATTTAAGCAATTGAGATCTCGGATCCAAGAAACGTCTAAATAAAATATCACGAAACTGAGAATTTTCTGTATTACAGTGTTTACGTCGTTGTAAGATATAAAACATATTAAAAATAGCATTAACAAATTTGGCTTACCAGTAAAAAATGTACAAATTATTCTACATTAGTTTGTATGGAATAGATTTCTTGAGGGCAGTAAGAAGAAAAATTTCCATTCAAAACAATTTTTTTTTCAAAAAACCAGTGAAGAAAATGGATATTAATTTTGTTTAAAAACTTTTTTTGTATACTAACGAAAGAAAATTACTGGCATTAATATTGAAAGTAATTAAACTGCTGCAGGCATCATTGAGGTACAGCCAACATTTCCAATAACGATAGGTTAGTCTCATTACGAAAAAAAATTCCCTTATCCGAAAGGTCAGCCCTGAACTGTGACCACATGGTGAAATATATATTTACGTTAATAAAAGTGACATTTGCCTATGGCCGTCTTCCACTTGGTTTGGCTATCGTGGTTTCTGAATCATTTACATTTTGCATTTCGTGAAGTATTTATTGGAATCCCACGACAGTCAGGTATTTAACATGTAGTGCTGCTATTGTTATAAGTCAACAGCACCACTTGGATGGTATCAGATAAATGTGAAATAATTAGTCTATTATAAAATAAAATCCAGGGAGTTCTTAAGATAAATTGCATATCTTCATAAAATCGTGTTTAAAGCAATATTTAACATTCAGCATTAAAATTAAATAATAAAGGCGTTAAACTTCCATTAAAAATAATGATGTACCAAAATTATACTTCTTATTAATGTTCTGGTTATTTAACTAACTTGAGTTTAAAGTGTTATATGCATTCTATTAATACAATAACTCCAGTTGTATGAGTGTCTTTTCATACTTAAATTCGGTAAAATCAACACGAATGCAATTTGGTAATGAACAAACGTTTGGTACTTTGTAAGCTTCAAAGCCAACAGAACGCAAAACGCAAAATACAAAAATACGTCATCTGTTTTACAGTCAAAATCGAGAACGTAGAAATTTTGGTAACCAAAAGTGCCAACTTTAAAGCTGCCTGAAGTTCAAATTTCTACAATAACTTTAAGGCCGCACAGACCATATAATGCTGCCATAGCACAAAACCATATGCAAGTACACGAAGCTACAAATGTTTTGCAAAATGTAGAAAATTTTGCTGGAAGCGTTACCAAAAAATTTTTAACTTGTGGTTTCCAAAATATTTTTCGAAAGTACCCTACATGTATTTCTGCAATATGATACATGATTATTTTGTACACGCTTTGCAGAAACACAAATTTCTGGTTTGAAATATTTCGTTTAAAGAAAACTTTATCATTTGACTTTACATTTACTTTCCTCTGGTGAAACCATCAATACACAATACAATTGTAAAGCCAAAGTTCAGACAATTGTAAAGCCAAAATTCAGACAATTGAAAATCGGTTCTGCGAGCTTTGTAAAATGTGCACATATTACTATGTTAATTATATATTATTAAAATCCGCATTTCATTTTACGTACCTGTTTTGAAAATAGGCTTGAAAATTTGTATTAAAAGTTCGTTTCAAAACAAAAAACTTACATATTTACTTTAATCAAGGATATAAAATCAATTATTTCCTCTTCACATTACATTCGTTTGCTATTTGTTTAATTTAGAAGAGCTTGGTTTAATATAACGAAATGAAAGTTGCCCTACAGCAAAATATCATTAATTCCAAATAACCACTGTTAGATTCTCGGAAAAATGGCTGCTTGAATTTGAGTTTAAATTTTAACTTTTCGAAATTGTTAAATCAAGATTACTTGACTGTACCTTTGACTGCCCCATTGCGCCTAGTTCCATAAGAAACAATATGTCGGAAAGCAAACGTAAAGTCAAATTGTAAAGTCAAATATTAAAGTTTTCAATTGCGTAAGGGCTTTTATGCAGGCGCATTGGGCAACAGCCAATCAGACCAGAGAAATCATTTTCAACGAAGTTGTTAATTTAAAATGGAGGAACAGTTCTGCTGCAAAAACGAAGAAATTTTGCAAGACATAAATTTTGAGGAAATAAGAGGCGATAGTGTACTAGCGAAATTTTTTCTATGCTATCCACATCTTTACTATCGCAAAATGAAAGATGTCAGAGACATTGTCTATTTCCAACACAATATCAGAATCTGTTATTAAAAAAATATTTCATTTCTGTAAAGACAACCAAATCATCAAAATATTATTCACCAACACTTCCAACTGTCGCCGTACTAGTCACGAAATTCCGCTGGCTGAAAACAATACAAAAGTATTCAATTCTGAATAGATTTCGCACAAAGTTTCTGTTTATGTGAATGTTATACTGCTGTGTCCTACGTTCTGTGTCTATGGTTATTGATTGTGAACCAACCCTAATTGAAGTTTTTAACCTACAAAGTATACGGAAATAATACCACACATCAAGCTGCAAATATAGGAATGTTTAGCGTTGCTACTATTCGAATTTGGGAACTTCCCTACGTATTTGACTGTTTCCTACGAACGTTGCGATGAATGTGCAGGGGAAAAAATGACCACTCCTTCTTTCTCACTATAGCCCATTCACGGTAAAGTGAGCACTTTTGAAAGCTCTCGCATTTGGAATAATATTCAATAAATATAATTTGTTTTAGAAAACTTAGACGAAAACTTCCGAGTACAATGGAATATATACAATGTGTTTATTACTTACATGGCAATATTGATTATGAAAGGTGGTTAAAGGATAAGAAATGGCTGAAAGAAAAAAAGTAACTAGGGCCTCAAAAGTGCTTACTTTACCGTGAACAGCCTATAAGCGTATACATTAATATGGTAAATTCTCGAATAATTTCTCAGAGTGAAGCCTACGTATGTTTTTATGCGTGGTAATTAACAGTTATTTTATTTGGAACTGTATACGTATCATTGCAAAGGTCTGACATATATCGGGGCCAATAAAAGTTTGTTTATGCTTGACGGTGTATAGTGTCAAAATTAACAATATCTGTCACCTGTGCGAGAGACTTTCGTTTTGGACACTGTTTTGTGTTGCGTACAGTGCAAATAACTAAAGACACTGCTAATGCAAATGTCACACAGTGACTGTAAAATAATTTCTGAAGAACTTCCTAAACTGTAACGGAATATTTTAACATACAACGTGCAACTAAATACCATCGACAATATCCGAGGGGTGATTCCTGCCGAAAATATAAGACGAAAATGCATGTATCATTTTTCCCATAAGGGATTATTAGGGGAGATATGCGCCCCCAAACATCGATTTTTCGTAATGATTTTCGTTACGAATAGGCTATCAGGAATGACTTGCGATTAAGCAGAAAATCGATAAATAGTGTTTTTAGAACGGTGAAAATATGGTAAAAAAAATAGGGTGGTAACCTCTATTTTTCTGCTAAAGGGGGATGATAATACCAACTGCATTTTCACAGGGTTAAGATATCCATTCTAAAAAACAATATTTACCGGTTCGTTGCTTCATCGCAAGTAGTTCCTGATATTTTTAACGAAAATCATTTTAAAAATTTGATTTTTGGTTGCGCATAGCTGCCTTAATAATCACTTCGGGGGAAAACGGTACGTGAATTTTCGTCTTACATTTTCATCAGGAATCACCTCCAGGAGTTTTTCAATGATTTTAGTTACACGTTGTATACTTTATTGTATGGAATGACAACCACATATTCTTCGGCGACATATTTCTGCAATGGTATATATACGAAGAAATTTTCATTATTTTTAGGTAACTTTTTCAAAAAACTTATTTAAAAACTAATTTCCGATGAAATATACACCCCACAGAACGCTCGGGGAATTTTGAGATATGGTAGTTCGGGTGGTAGGAGTTATGTAGTTCTTATGTTATCAACAGAGAGCGTACAAACGCATCGAACATGGCTGGGACAAGCTGAAAACAGCAGGTTAGACTCGTCCACAATCTCCAGAAAAACGTCCAGATTTCATCCTGCCCAGATGGAATGGGACCTTCGTCCGGAAGATGAGATCAAGACATTGATTACGAGCATACCACGACGTGTTAGGTACCCGTACAATGCGTATGGAGGACATACACGGTACTAAGCTGCAGCGGGAAGAAAACACCCCCTCCCTAGTCAGAGACACCATTAAGTTAATTTCGTTGTAATTTCATGTTTATTCGTTCGTGATATTGAAATTTATTTTTTGTTATAGACTCCTGAATTTCACCTTTTGTATCGGTACCATTGGTAAGGTCTAATTGCTATGATTACTTTACGTATACTCGATATGTTTGTGCATTCTGTCCGTATATACCAAACTTTCCGTGAGGTGTTTATTTTGCCTGCGGGACAGACATCAAACGAGTCTGTCTGGCCGTACGTATTCCGCTAGCCGCTAACTGAATAGCCAGTCGGGGTATCTTAAGGATTAAAACGTCGGCGGCACGTAGTGACGTAGGGAAAGCGGCGATGTAGTGGTTAGACTACTCGCCTCTCACCCGGACGAACCGGGTGCGATTCCCGGTGGGGTCGCCCCTACGATTTTCACATGTGGGAATCGTACCGGACGATGCCACTGGTCAATGGATTTTCTCGGGGATCTCCCGTTTCCCCCACCCTTGTATTCCGGCGCTGCTCCATACTCCCCTCGCTTCACCCTCATCGGATCTAAAGACCTCGCTGTTGAGAGCAGTCGAAATCTCTTCACTCATATAGTCACGTGTCGTCCAGACGCTCACGTCTTCAGCCTCCGAGAGGAAGTCCTTGGAGGGCTAGCACCGCCGCCTCCGGACACCCAGGCGCAAGGACACAAGACTCGACGCCCTCTGGTTCAACAACCGCTCGATGGCATCTACACCCCGGGCGAGAGACCGCGGGCTCCATTAGACCGCACTTTATGAACATGTCTCGACCGCATCAAGCAGGTCAATAAACACGCTGGAGTCGGCAACCGGTCGCGCTAGGTTTTCCACGGTCCACGCGGGGCTACTCGTCTTGTATTTTATCGTGGAAGCAAATCTTACGTTTTTCCTCCCTTCCCCTTCCTGCCACACCACACCCCTCAAAAACCCACTCTCGGAGAGGTATAACTAACCGGTATTCATTAGGGCCCCGCCTACTCTGAGATGCTTTCCACGTTTGAGGTCCAGAGGCTAGGAAGCTGTAAGAGCGACGGCGAAGTGCATATCAACAGTTAAAATGTTATGATAGTTAACATATTCAACAATGGGTGAAATTACGTAACGATATTTGCGCTCGAAACGAATTGTCTTTGTTTAAGAAGTACACTGAGAGAAAGGTGTTTTTGAAAGAACAAATATTTATTTGGTGCAACCAAATTATTTGTTTGTATAGGGGCAATTAAATATTTTGTTGCTGAAAACAAGTTATTTTGTTATCATTTGGTTGCCCTAAATTGTAAAATTTGGTTGGTGCAACTAAGGCTTTGTTTGGCTACACGTACATTAAACAGTTTGGGTCGATATTAAAAAATTCTACAACTTCGAAAGGGTTTCGAACCTAGCTCACCTGCTCTCTCTCTCTCTCTCTCTCTCTCTCTCTCTCTCTCTCTCTCTCTCTCTCTATATATATATATATATATATATATATATATATATATATATATATATATGGCCCTATAGTTCTTAAAACACAGCTTTAAGTTACTACTGGAGAATTGATAGTTACTTCAATAGAACGTTAGACAATATTTGGATACTCGACGAAACGTTTAGAATTGTAATAAATAAAGAACATATTCTTGTGCCATCTTGTGCCAGTAATTGATGTTTTGTCGCTTCAGTCCTGATACCGGATACCTGATGACACAACTGCTCTGGTCACTTCTCTGCTGATTTGTTTTCTGTCTAAGCAAGTCTTTTATAGCTTAGTGGGTCGTATTTATGGTATTATTGCTCTACCAAAGTGCGAAGTGTTGCAATACCTCGAAGTTACATACAACACGGCGGTATTGTTAGCCTACGCAGTCTGTCGCGTAAGACTTCCCGAGGTAATAAAACGCAATGCCTACTGGCAGTTCTGTGGAGCGTAATTCAGCTGTCTCGTTAACCTGCGCGAAGAGACTGCGTTTGGAAGCCAGCTTACCTATAGGAAGAGAAGCATATCTGAAAATCTGTGGGTGGGTGTGTGTGTATGTGTGCGCACGCCTGGGCATAGTCATAAGTATATAATTTTTTTCTCGCGAACTCGACTCCTGTAACACTTTCAGAACTGTTCGGTTATAAAAAAAATCTAACGATATTTTACTATTCAGCATTTTGGCCACAATTAAGTAATTGAATATCATTGTAGATCTAGTTATCCTCAATGACGCACTTAGATATATGTAGGGACACCCGAATTCCCCGAAAAGATTTCACGACCAGCTGTATTTCATAACAGTGAAGCTCAGATCCACTTTATTGATTGGATGATCTAAGTGTTACGCGTCTTAGGTGTATGCCCGCGAATCACAGACGTACAGTATCGGAGTTTCCTAATTATGGTTGGCCAGTCAAGTAATAAAAACGTCTTCTCACAAAGAAACTCCGCCAATAAGAATAATAAAACTGCTGGTATGCCCGTAATGTATTGAAATATAACATATGCGTAAATATTTTCGCGAAATTCGGGTGTCCCTAGGTAAATGCCTAAGCTACATTATACCAATAAAGTAAATTGCAGAAGGGATTAATCACAGAGTACTTAAGAAAACAGCGTCTTATACGCACGCGCCAGCAAAATGTTTGAGCGCTGTTCACCAATTAGCGCCTGGTAACTAACTTCACCGGCAATAAAGAATCTTTCACAAAATGCGGTAGCCAATTAGACCCAAGGCCTGTTCTCAGAGCCTCGCGCAGCCAATTAGAGAGCGGTTACGTCCACATCAGAGTAACACCACACGCCTTCATCTCTGTTCACTTATTTACTCTGTGAATTAATTCTGTTAGTATTTCTACTAATATTATATGCTTCAAGCATTCTTCACTATTACTTGATGTAATAAATTTAAATGCATTAATTTTATAATTAATCGATTTAATTTACTTTCAAGGTATAACATTTAGGCTATTTATAAAACATTTGACAAATAAAACATATATGGGATCGAAAAAAGGATTCTTGAAATCTTGCTTTTCCGGATTGTGTACTAGTAGAAATGATTCGAGTTAGTGAACATATTAAATTCATGATTTATAAGTATCTACTGTTTAGACGAGAAAATTTGTCAGTTATTTAAAAACAGTTCTAAACTAATTAATACAACTGAAGTGAAATTCCCCCCCCCCCTTTTTTTCACCCCTGATTTCCGCCGTGTAGAATGAATAACCAAGGAAAAACTGAATGGTTACCGGTATTATGAAAATTCATCAGTATTTCGATGAAGAAGTATATTGAGATGTTCTTATAAATTTTGAAAATAATTGTTAACCATATGTAAATAAATCCATGGACTATATAATGGCTAAAGCAGTCTAACGACCTGTTTACGTTAAAATTTGGGTAATTTGCAAATATTTATGCTTTCTTTGGGCTCATTCTAAAGACACGAAACAGAACTCATATCATCGTCCCTAGTAATCAAGCACAGTGGAGTGTTTCCGGTACAGACAATTTTATTTAACTTCTCACAATTTCCTGTAAATGTATGCAATACCGCACGTGCTAACTAGGTATCCTGTAAACTTAATAGTTACTTATTCTGATTCAGAGAGAATTTGATAAGTAGTTTTGACGCAGAACTTCATCTCGAAATTTACAACTAACGTTACTGCAAACAGGTGTACGCCCGCCAGTCTTTGCATTGAAATGCATCCACTTAGCCTACTGGTAACGTTTTATCTCAAGCGATGGTTTGAAAGAAAAAAAAAAAGTGTCCAACTGATACACCCTAGCATGAACCAGAGGACGTCATTTCGCGTGCGGCATTTTGTAAGACTTTTTCCAGCCAACGCTCACGCTTGGCTCGTATAGACCCGCCCGCGGACCACCGCAATGGACGACGGTATGTCCCGTACACAGCGGGGGGGGGGGGGGGGGTTGAATGCAAATTTCGAAGACCACAGGGAAGGGGACAGAACGACCATAAAATCGGAAACAAATTGCATTGCGCGCGGCAGCTTGCTCTTCATTTATTTTTCTTTACAACGCGTCGCTGTCATTAAAGGCACCGGCCATTGAACGAGAGAGTGGATGGTAATAAGCAAAGAGGTATGGTAAAGGGGGATAAAAAAAATCGTTACCTTGCCAGCGGTGGTTGGTTAACGTGTAAATTAGTCTGTGCGATAGCGGCACGGCTCACCTCACGCGAAGGAAACTATCCGTGGGAGTGGCAATGGGGCAACCTTTTCTCGATTAAAAGAGTCACGAAATGGTAGGTGCGACTTTCCCGAGTTGCTGGTCAGCCATTAAATAATGAGATATAATCAGCAGAAGGGCGTTGGCCCAGAAGGGACAGACGTATAACACGGGTTACCTAGTCGCTTCGCATGTACCGCGCTTGGTCCAACTACGTGTATTGCTCACGCTGTCTGTCGCTTGCGCTGGAGACCGTGTCGCGCAGACGTTCTCTAAATATGGGGAGGTGGAAGGGATATGCGCTTGAAATCAACCTGAAAGTGATAACGGAGCGAAATAAGCGGCCACCATTGGAGATGGGGGTTCCATTTGAAATCGGCTGCAGCTTGCTGGTTGTTACAGTGGCTAAAATTTCGCTCGACTTCGTTCGACCACAACTCCGAAATTGTTTACGGGCTACGCGTAGGTTTATTTGATTGATAGCTACGAAATACTTTTCGTGTATTTCATTGTGTACAACAAAATTATCGACGTCTCCTTCTCAAGCACGCGTGAATGAGAAAAAATGACAGCATTTCTTACGTCGTATAGAGATACATGGCAATTAGTACCACACTGTTCATTCAGCTGATTGGTCAGACTGCTTCTTAACTGGCTTTCATTGACAAATAATTTACTGCCTGAAAGGAAAATTTCGCGAATTCGTTTCGGGACAAGATAAACGTCAAAAACATATATAGTGAGGTCATCTTAGCTATTGGATCACAGTTTATTATACTCGCCCTGCACGCCTCAAGGAAACAACTTGCGAACCCCATAACTGCCAGGCGTGGCTCAGCAACTAATGAACACACAGCTGAGGCTCCAGTATGCAGAGAACTGAGGAGTCGAGCGTACAGGTCATTGAACTCGCTATATTTTCCTATACCTACCGATATCACAGATCCGGGTTTAGAGTGCATGGGGACATCCCGATCAGAGAATAATGTACGTGCCACAATGCTTATTAAAAGTTCATTTAATAATTTTGTGAGGCGTAACTCACGTCAACATATTAACTCGTAAAATCATGTGTATAAGTGAGAATGGGATTATAACGATACGTACAATGTAGCGTGCTTCTTCGTCTTGAGTACGCATCTTTACTTAAACTGAAACGTAGACAACTCGTCACATCATATGTTTATAGCTTCCCAGTAACGAATGCTGTATAATAACGAATGAGTTTTCGGTGTAGTTTTGATCATTGGGGCGGTGGTAAGAGGAAATGCACGGAAAAACATACCTGGTATTCCTGAAATGGCGAAGAAGACTGTCTAACTTCTATATTTTCTTGAATGCCAATAAAAGTGTAACGGTCGCAGGGAATTAATATTCATGCATCTGTACGAGAAGAAAATAAGCAAAAAAGATACAACTAAACATCGTGTTTATCCGCTGGAGCAGAGTCAAAATTTCACATACCCATAAAGAACTGTAGGCTATATCCTATCGTCAGTTCTTACACAGAAGAAAATAAAGTGCGATTCACTTTTTAAATAATTGCGAAACAGCAAATAAGCACAAACATTTTACGACGAAAATGATTACTTACTTATAGTATGCTCAACATTCCAGATATTTTGGGGACGATGATATAAATTATACGTATTTTACAATACATTATTTACTGGCAGTCAAAAAAAAAATCTCTCTGTTGCGTCGTAAGGTACAGGTGTACAAGGATATGCATTTGCTTTTTGTGTTACATGCGAATGAAAGAAATGTTGCTATAAAATCTCACAATGTACTCACATTTGTGAACATTTTTCTTTTAATAAAATTTTCAAAATAGTAACAGGTTAGCATTTATTCATCAGCGCTCTGTACTCGTTTGCACACACTCTTAAAAAAATTATTCGCAAATTTACTATATTAATGTATACGTGGAGTGATAAAGCGCGAATTTTACAATCACGCTAGCGTTTCTACATTATCCCAGGAAACAACCAAATGCCTAGGAAACTTCCCAACTCTGTATAGTAGCAACGCTAAACATTCCGTATGTTTTTATTCGCATTAATTATATATGTAATATTATAGTTTACTGGTAAAATATGCGTAGATGTTCAGTTTAACCGAAAATCAGATACTTTTATGTTAACATAAGAAAAAATGCTTATGATACATGATATATTTAGGAAACAACACTGCGAGATTTCTCAAAGGTTTGATTAATAAACGTGTGGCGGTACTACAAATAGGCTATACACACGTACACCCTTCAGGAAAACCTGCAGACTCTTAAATTAACGTGTTCGCCGGTTTAAGCGGGAAATTTTGTTTTACAATATCCTATTTGTAATGTGAAGGGTTGGGGAAGGGGATGCTTAAAAATAACCAGGCCAGTAGCCCACGCCTTGAGGGTGCTCAGGTGGCAAAATAGATTTTCACTATTTTTGGAATATTTTGTAATTCTGTTTTATTAAATTAAATTGTACATTGATAAAAGTATCAGAAACCATGGAAAATTAATTAGCAAAATTTAATGACGGAAAATACAAATTTTTCTAATTGATATGTATTAGCATACAAAGTAAACATTTCGCATAATAATCATATTTGGTTGGAGTTAAAATTAGATTTTAATGTCATTGAATTTCTTCCAGTCGTGGAGCAATAATTTTTTTTTAAGTTTTGCAATAAAATTTAAATACAAACTATCAAGAAGTCAACCCTTAATTGCAGGCTAACAAAATGCCACACTTCAAAGGAATTTATTCGTGGTGTTTATAAATGTTCGACAATGTGCTTGAATAAATTTTTTAAATTTCTTCAGTACTAATTTTGAGGTTACAATGCTGATAATTCTACAAAAAAAAATGTAGGCCTACGCAAGAGTTATTTAAAAACTGATTCGAAATTTTTATCAAATAGTTATTGACATTGCATCGCAAAACTGCAAGATACCTCAGAATTTCAGAAATAATTTTAGGCGCTTGAACAGCCTTAAAAAAAGGTGCCCTGAACCGCGCGGAGTTGTACATCTCCCCGGGCCACCGCGTGTTTATACGAGTTCATTCAAAGCGGCGGTATAACCTGACATGACAACGCTGTACATAAAACGGCCGTAAAAACTTAATTTTACGAGTCGCGCAACAGCGGTCCCATCCTTCTTAGCTCGTTCCTTGGCTTGTAGTCCGTACATCCACCCTGCACTCCCCCCCCCCCCCAACACCCAGCGTCCCTTATTTTTCGCCGTACGGCCTGCGGGCACTAAGCCGAAACAAAACTTCTACAACTGACCCATATGATAATCACCCTTGGGTTAGTTTCCTTCCTATAGGCTGTTCACGGTAAAATGAGCACTTTCGAAAGCCCTTCGTAGTATCTAATTGTATGCACCTTGTGTATTCTTGCGCTTTATGTAGAATTAACATTGTCATGGGCCACATCACCTTATTCATACGTCGGTTAAGTGAAAGTATGAAAATAGTAGAAAAGAAAATGTTTTGCAAATCTGCTCATTTTTTACACTTCGGTGCTTAAAAAAAACAGAAAGCGAAGGAAATAGAGTTAAATTATCACACCAATATTGACCTAACAATTTTTATTTGACGTTAAGTCATGGAACTACTTTCATTCCATCCTTACCAACTTTACTGTGCGCCCGTTAAATATATGCAAACAGGGGTGGTGGTTTTTATCTAAGGTTGATTTCAAAAGTGCTCACTTGATCCAGAACAGCCTTTAGTTACTGAACTGCCTTTTCAATATGTAGGCCCACTTTACCATAACCCCTTTTATATTCGAAATGTTCCTTTATTTGGTAAATATCGTACAAGGAAATTTTATCAGTTTAAATGTATTTAATGAGCATAAACGCTACATTCCAATAAAATAACGCGACAGGACCTTCTAATCCTCAAAAACAATGATCACCTCGTGCCGACTTATCATCCCCAGTAATGAAAATTTCTGTTTTCGTGCCGTTAACATTATTTTCAAACAATCATGGAGAATTCTCATTACATCATTGTTATTCTTGAAATTTTCTTCTGAAATTACGTTTCAGAAATTTAATTAGTTAATCCCTACTTCGTAAAAGAAAATTTGAGACAAAGATGCTTGTGATAAAATTATTTATTAAATAAAGTTTTATATTTTTACTTACGAAACAATAAGTCACAGAAAAAATTCGGAAATTTTTTTTAGATAAATTAATTCCCAAAGGAATTAAATAAATATTATAATCCAGCCGAAGCTTAACAGGTGACACCCACAAACATATTTGCTGTCCAAATTCTCCCAAAGTGTACATTGTTCCATGATTATCCTCGGTATTGGCGTCGGAAAATCAATTAGTGTCATCTCAGTCCACAGTAAATACTATCGACGATAAAATGGAGTTAGTTAAGTGTTTGAAACACTCACTTTTTTTTGTAGCGGTCGTCATATCTGTACTTGTATCGGCGGTTTTGTTTGTAGTGCGTAGGTTTAATCTAATTTAAAATTAAAATTATTGCCTTTATTTAAGGGAATCTGTTTGGCCGTAAACAATTTTTAGTCACAATCTAATTTTTACAGTAAATCTTTTCTTTGTCATATTACAAAACGACTTATATAATTATAAACCTATCCGTCCGAAATGTCAGAACGAAAGCGGTCAGCTTATACTAGAAAAATTCTCACTGATATAGAATGTTCACGGTAAAATAAGCACTTTTGAAAGCCAAGATCTATTTGTATGCACTTTGTGTGTTCTTCCGGTAAAATTATCATTGTCATGGACCTCGTCGCTTTCTTCGTGCGTCGGTCAAGTGAAACTGTAGAATTATTAGAAAAGCAAGTACTTAAATATCTGCAAATTTTTACACTTCGATGCATTAAAAAAAAAACAGAAAGCGATTTATCCCAAATGGTTACGTAACACTTTTTATTGTACGTTAAGATATGGAACTACTTTCCCCTCCATCGCTGCCAACTTTACTGGGAGTATGCAACTCAATGCGCCATTTAAAATATAGAGCAGTGACTTTTTTCTTAGGTTGATTTCAAAAGTGCTCCCTTTATTGTGAACAGCATTTATCAAGAGTACACAAAAAATATAATGGGCCAGTTATAATATTGGCTAAAAACACATACACACACACATACACACACACACACACATATATATATATATATATATATATATATACATTTTATACATTTGAGTCTGTCTATGGAGTGTCTCACACTTAGATTGCAGCGTGCGGTGTAATGGACATTCACTCTCTTTCCAATATATGATTCCTGTCGTTAACTCTGTCCTTGTTCCTGCGTGCGCTGCTACCTGATTAAGTTATCTTTTTGCAGCCTCGAAAAAAAAATCTACGTTCCCTTTCGCGGCGTAACATCACTATGATGGGGTTCCTCACAGGTTTCAAAGGAGTCGCTTAGCTTTGAGTCACAGGATTGGAATCTCTTACGAGTTGTCAGATACGTAAACAGATAAAATTATCTTAATTAGGTCGTTCTCTTTTCACCCATTTGTTGCTCAACTTGCCAGTTACGTCGCAAAGCTGGAGTAATCTGGCGACAGTGCGCGCCTTTCGCACTGTACTGCAATTTAAGAGTGGGATGCTTTATGCCCTAAGGCAAGTCTACTCCGTTACGTTATCAACTGGAGGAATTGTTCCCCAGCAACCAAAGGTAAGAGTATCTGCAAGAGTAACTCTAAGGAATGAGGCTGGGATCCTTCGGTAGTCGTTACCCGCTAAGAAACGCTCGGCTTTTCCTTTAACGAATTGCCGTTACTCTAACTGTGGGCCCCGTAGAAGAATAACATGTGCTCGTGAGTGACTTTCTCGCTGATGAACCCGAAAGATGAAGTCCATCGTGCGAGCAGATCACGTTGCGTTCACAGGAGCGAGTGAAGAGATTTGGGCGGCTCCTAGCATCGAGGACTTGGGAGCTGACGAGGGTGAAGCGAGGTGAGTATGTGGGACAGCGCCGGAATGCAAGGACGATGGAAACGGGAGGTCCTCGAGTAAAACTCGCCGACCAGCGGCGTCGCGAGAATCCTGGGGTGACACCGCCGGAAATCGAACCCGGTTCGCCTTGGTGGGAGGCGAGTAGTCTAACCACTACGCCACCGTGGCCCTGCGCTCACAGGAGAAAAAAAAAGATATATTTTTGAGGCAGCTACCAATTTTTTTTTGTTGGTATTTGCCTTGCCAGTTTTTTCTTCTTATATTTCTTGTTGAACGCAGAATTATTTAGTTGTCAACACTAAACTTTTGTGGGCACTAAAAACTAGTTTGCGGTGACAACGAAAGAAAAAAAAAAAAAACGTTTGGCAGGGTAACTTCTCTCCAAAGTATTTTTCTCCGTGTTGGTGACAGGGCTGGGGATAAGATAGAATGTAATTTAGAGGGTGACGCCGAAGCTTTCGTCCCCTGGAAGATGCTCCCGTGTTAATTATAGAAGTATTACAAAGTACCACTAAGTTATGCCCTGCGGTATACTTAAACGTCTCTTCGGGACAGCAAGATCTCCCACCTTCTCCCCGCCTCTTGCGAGCAAACCAAGTTGCGGCGTGCATGTGGAAGCCATTCTTCCTGTCTCCCTTCTGCATCACTCCTGGACCACTCAGCCTCCTGCGGGAGAAGGGGTGAGAGGGAGGGGGGTTGCTTAATTTACGATCCAGCGCAGCGCCGATGGGTGTAAGCACATCGTAATCAATTCGCCCGCAATTACTTCATGGAGGATCCCAAAGTCCGGCGTTGAAGTACCGAGTTAACCCCTCCCCCCTCTTTCTTTTTCTACATTTCCGTTGCACTTCAGTGTACTGGCGATTCACCCAGCTTCAAGTTTATTAACAATGAAACTTATTTCCTGAAATATGCCATCACAACACTTTGTCATAGGATTTCTGCGAGCACTATGCGGAGACAGATATAAGTTTAAGAACAAAGCAAAGAAAGCGAAAACCAGACAAATGCCAGATAATGAACAACAAAGAACTAGGAACTATAGTTATAAGAAACTATAGAAGTTAGTAGACCAAGGACCAATAAAGCGAGTGAGTGAAGAGATTTGGTCGGCTCTTAACTTCGAGGTCTTGAGAGCCGATGGGGATTATTGAGGTGAGTATGGAGCAGCGCCGGAATGTAAGGGCGGGGGAAACGGTAGCCCAACGGCATCGTCGAGCACGATTCCCACATGAGAAAATCCGGAGTGACCTGGCCAGGGGTTGAACCCAGATCATCTTGGTGGGAGGCGAGGAGACTAACCCCTCAGTCACCGAGGCCCCATGGACCAATAAAGCTGCCGTGTTGCTGTATCAGATTACTTAAGAATACACAGTTATCCTGTGTGAAAAGTCAACAAAATATTAGTTTGTATAGGGGCCAAAAATAAATTAATTTGCACGACCAACTGTTTTGTCCAGTAAACAAAACTTGAAAAGCTACAAACTTAATTTGTTCATCTAGCAAATACATGTTTCAATAAACCAAAACCTCTGTGTTGGGCCAAAATATTTTGTTGAATTAATTTTGTAATACTTGTTTGGCCACACATTTAACTGCCTTATTTCGAAACTACAGCTCGAGAGTTTGTTTGATTTTCGTGACAGGATAGTAACAATATTTGTGCATTTAGTAATGTTTAGTAATGCTTAGTAATGATATAATCATCATAATAAAAAAAGTTCAACAGAAAACTTAAAAAGAAAGCGGTGAACGTGAAATATTTATTTGCGCACGTAGTCCAGACTTGGAAAAAATATATATTTAATGACATTTCGTTATCATCAGTATTCACTTGAGCTGAAGTTTCCAAGGCGGTCGGGCGCGGATGAATAAGGTTCAAATCTCGGTCGGGCTTCAAAAAAATTTTTTTTTTATAATAATCGAGACTGGTTAATGTCCGCAGAGCTAAACAAATCGTAAAAAATCTGGTTCCAATAACAAAATATTTCCTTGTCCCTAAACAAACAATTAATTTGTTTGCGCCAAACAAACTTTGTTCGATTACAACAAATTTTTTTTCTCGTTGTAAAATAGCTGCTTGTGCCACAAACTCCCAGCCACATACGCCAGTGGAATGGCCTCACTATCCTGCAACGTATAAGAACGCCGAAAAGCCCTAAAAATTATGTTTTTAGCCGTTTTCACTATTTTTTACTTATTGACTATATTTGCTAGGATAAAAGTAAAATATGGCGGCTGTAGATAAGAGTATTTTATCTTTCATGGAAAAGAATCGTATTCTCAAACATGGACTTTTAGCATTGTGTTTGGTATGGTAATAAGAATCATTCATAACCTTGGCCAGCCGCACGGTTTACTAAAGGCTGTTCACGGTAAAAGTGATCCCTTTTGAGGCCCTAGTTACTTTTTTTACTTTCAGCCACGTTTTATCCTTTAACCACCTCTTTAAATAAATAATGTTAGATAAGTAATAAACCCAGTGTGTGCATTCCACCGCACCCAGAAGTTAATGTCTAGGGCTAAAATTTACTGAGAGGGCTTTCAAATGTGCTCACTCTACCGTGAATAGCCTATAACAGGTAAGACCACTGGGGACTGAACCTCGAAGTGAATGGCACCGGGAAAAAAATAACCCCCGCGTGTTTTACGAACACAATAATGTATATCGTACATTCGCGGTTACTCCCAACTTTCCTAAAGCCCTGCTGAAGTTCCACTTTCAGAATATTCATCTGCCTCGTGAAAGCAAAGCTTGACCAAGTCCAGGGAATAAAAATAACCCCCGCGTGTTTTGCGAACACAATAATGTATATCGTACATTCGCGGTTACTTCCAACTTTCCTAAAGCCCTGCTGAAGTTCCACTTTCAGAATATTCCTCTGCCTCGTGAAAGCAAAGCTTGACCAAGTCCAGGGAATTACAATTTAAGAGTATTTTGCACAATAACTATTTCTTACTAGGCATTACCAACACACCTATCATATCTCTGTTTTATTCATGTTATCTATAAGTGAAATATTATAATTTATGCATAAGAGGTAAGCAAAAGTTCAATTTGACCGGAAATAAGATTATTTTGTATTAAAACAAATATAATACGCTTGCGATACATGTTATATTTCAGGAACAACCAAACATGCGCTACATGGGGTGATTTTTCAAAGGTTTGACTCGAAAAGTGTGAAGGAACTGCTACTAGACTACGTGATCGTACTTACCACATGATAGCCCACGAAAGTAGGGAATCTGGCGCAACACTAAAAGCCAGTCAGACACAAAGGTCCGTTCCAGCTGAACCCAGAAATGGAGTGTCTGTACATAAGAGAGCTAATGGGCAAAGCAAACATAGACACCCATTTATTCACGACACATTTAAGGTTATCATGCGATTACGTCATTCCTAGATAAGGAATCTAGCTATAGTAATAAATATCCTGCAATTTCTAGAACACAGGAAAATGTTCGTCTGAGTAAACGAAATATTTCGTTTTAAATGACTAGACAAATCAGAACTAATTCTTGCAAAACGAATTGTGTAAATTTCAAGAATGTTAGTTTTTGCACATTTCACAAAATTCGAAATTTTAGTTGACACAGATATTTTGTTGTGTTAACAAAATCAACCACAAATAAGTTATTTGGTAATAGTGAATTACTTTTTCTTGTATATTAAAAAGACAACTGAAGTAAGTCATTCTTAGCTAAGAGAGAGAAAAGCGGAGTTCAAGTGGAACTTTAAGGCACTTGAATTAATTATTTTAAACGATCACTTATTCTCAATGTTTTAAAAGATCATCAACCGCAATATTTTGTCTTATACGTACAAGTGCAGGATGAAATTATTTCAATGTGCTAAAAAATTATTGTGGTGGTAACATCAACATTTGTGAAAGAGTTGTTGATCATTTCGAAGGAGTAATTTACAATCTGTCAATATTAATCTTCTTCATGACTTAGTTTCTGTAGACTAGTACGAGCAGTTAAAATTACCTCTACCCGCGTGATGTCATTACTGATGAAGAAAATTACTTTTTTTTTTTGTTCAATTTCATTTAAATTTCGTTCAGGTATCGAAACAGTAAATGTAGAGTCAGCGGTTCAAATAAAAATAAATCCAATAAACTTGCTTTTTTTTTTTTTTTTTCGCAAGAAAGATATCGCTGGTATTTCTTTTGTCGAAAGGGACAAATTCATGCCAACGCAATGGAAAATATTAATTATTGTATAAAATTTTTCATGAAGAAAACTTTTTCATTTGGGTTTAATGTATTTTACGCTTTTTGTTTACTTTGGGCGAGAACTAGCAACCGCATTTAACAGGAAAAATCATAAATACGTTACTCCACTACAACAGGTTTACACCTTGGAGCTTAAAAGTCACGAAGAAACTACTAGTTTTAGAAGTAACGGTCACGAACTACTTAGTCGAATATTTTTTAGCCCATGAATCATATAAAATCCACAAACAATCTTTATTTTCGTGCTGCCGACCTCCCGTGGCTCAGTCGGTTGGTGCGCCATCGGTCCGGCGCGCGGGCAAGGCATAGGCCCTAATTTAGGCTAGGCTATAAGTTAGTCTGTAACCTGTCCCCTGACAAGCCCTCAAGCATAAACACCGGGGGACGTTAGAAAGCCCTTTACAATACAATACAATTATTTTCGTGTTACTTAGACCTACTTTGATATATGCTCTTGTTAAATGAGCGAGATTGCCGTCATCTTAACTTTTATTTCTTTTGTTTCAGTCGTCTAACGCATATCGTGTGATGAGAGCGTTATTCGCATTTCATAAATACAATAACTTCTTTGTGGTTTCCTTTTTTTTTTTTTTTGCGTAGGAAAGTTGCCTCTATCTACGAGTTAGGCCTATACAGAACCAGTTCATGCCAAGGATTACGAGAGTTACTATTTTTTAAAGTGTTCCAAAGTGGTAGGTACAAATTCATTAAACCTTACTCCCATTACAAAGAAAAAAAATGTTATCGTGTGTTATTCATAAGCAACTATCTCAAATTTAGATTAGAAATGTTCTGTGAACTTTATTTTTGTTAACAAGATGGAAATTTAGCATGCAGATTTTTATCTTATTGAACTTTTTAGACTGTGTTACATCACAGAGGAACGATTTGATGGAAGTCGCATGTCTATAACCAAAATGTAAGTATTCCATAAATTCTGCCTCGTTCTCAACAAGGGCATACACCGGAAGATACAATTATTGTATTTGTTCAAGTGATCTTCATGGATCACTTCACTTCATGGATCACATGGATCACAAGCTTCACTTCATGGATTTGTCTACTTCCTCTTGAACCATTTAACACATTCACAACGACCAAACTCGTTGCCTTGCAAGCACTAAGAGAAACAAAAATTAAACAAAAATATGCTAGCAGCCTTATTAATAAATTTTTATGCAGGCTAAATTTTAAACAAGTAACGGTGTTTCACCGACGGGGACCTGAATTACAAGGAACTGAAAGAAAAGTGTACGCTTTGTTGCTTCAAATATTGGGCCATTGTTTATAACAGGTTTTGTTCCATGTAACTTGGCCTAAGCTGAAACAGACGTGAATTTTGCAAAGGACAATTCATAAATAATATGTTCGCCAAACATTACGACACATCAGCTGAAGTCATCCCTGGCGATAACATTTGTTACTTCATTGCAAAGTCCCCCCCCCCCCCCCCCCCAAAGTTTGTAACACATTTCTTAGTTTAGTTATCTGGCATCCATTGGTTTGCACATTGAATAACAAAGTATTGGTTATGTGTTACAGCAATATTATCTGCATGCTTGATCTAAAACAAAATGTTCTATGTTTTATAGTCTTGCGGCTGGTTTATTGCCTGGTGAGTTAGCAACGAAACGACTTTCACTTTAACACAAGCTCCTGAGATCGAACGGTATATCGACTCTCAATGCGTCGATGTTAGCAGCCGTCCAAATCTCTTCACTTACTCACTCTAACGGTATAAATTGGATGTAAGTAGCTCACACTGACAGAATAGCCAACAACATATTTGTTTACATAGGGCCAAAAATACATTTAGTTGCCCCAACAAAAAATTTTGTTACAACTTGAAAATCAACCAAATTTATTCTGTTCATCTAAAAAATACACACGTGAATTAATCAAACTTTAGTGTCAGGCCAAAAGAAATAAGTCTGGCAACAAAATATTTAGTTGGATTAACTGTATATACTTGTTTGGCCAGTCATTTGATTGCCTTCGTTCGAAAATACAGTAGGCAATTTGCTAGTGCATTTATTGGTGCTTAATAATAGTATAGCCCTCATAATAAAATAATTTCAATAGGAAACTAAAAAAAAAGTAAAGCTGTAAAACTTGAAATATTTCTTTTCACATGTTGTGCAGTATTAAAAATAATTCCTTTTTGATTAGTTGGCATTTCAACTCAGGTTGTTAGGGCATAGCGCACGTGCGAAAATTATCCATGTTCGAAACTCGGTTGGGCTTCCAGGATTTTTTAAATTAACCGAACCAGTTTAACTGACGTACAGCCAAACTAATCTCTTGTAGCGCCAAACAAATCTTAGTTTGTGGGAACCAACTAAGAATAACAAAATATTCCAGTGTTCCTATGCAAATATTTAATTTGGGTGTGCCAAACAAACAGTGTTTGATTCAACAAACCCTTTTACTCAGTGTACTATTGTGCCAGTGGGTTGGTAATTCATCTATTGTAGACATTAATCACACGCGAACCATTGCGCAACGAATAATATATTTTAAAATTTCTTCAAACAATTTTCCAACGTTATCTGGAAAGTTAATTGTTATCACTCGTGAAGTAAAATATTTCACTAAACTGTTCTACAAAGAACACAAAGCTTGATTTGGTATTGGAAAATTTTAAAGGAAAGATGTTAAATACTATGCTTAAGTACATCACAACCACACCGGAATATAATAGTTATTTGCTTTATTAATTCGTATTACAATGAATTTTAATTCTGATGAAATCGTCGTGTAAAATTTAAGAAAGACAATCATGGCACATTTTGACGTCTTAATGGTAGGCCCACACGTTACTTCTAGGTGTATGATGAGTTCATTTTAGTAGAACATTTATTTCATGCTGTTATTTAATAATGAAATACTCCTGAATTCACGTAAAATATGATAATTTCGTAATTCGTCAATTATTGATACTGTGAAAAGATAGTTTCTTAATAGGCTCTAATACACCGGCACACACAACAATTTGTGTCTATTTACGTATGCATATACAACGTACACATATCTACGTGAGTTTATAGCGCGTGTAATCTATAGTATAAATCGTGATATTATTTAAAAGAATTCACAATTTATTACAGAATTTGTTTTGTAGAATAAAAGCTAGAATTTTTTAAAGGGTCTCAGCTACAAAACATATAAACTAAGTGAATGCGTCTTTTCATAACTGCATTAAGCCAGTTAGCATTGCAATTAAAAGAGTATATGCTTTACTAATGACGGAGGGACCCTTGCTACGTTACGTCACGGACATGAGGTAGTTATCATTCACAGATACTCGTGCGGTTATTAAATTTTGGGAACCTCAAACACGATTTTTAATATGTAAAATAATGGTCATTCATCGTAAATCATTCGGCACGTGTTTGAATTTCATGTAAGGTATTCTTTGCGTGACGTATGTTTACGCAGTTGCTGGCGATAGTCTAGTTTTAATTGGGGAAATATATTGAACTAGTTTCGTGGTGAACACAAAGTTGGTTAATAACATAACTAGGACCAGCACGTAAGCAGAAATAATTTTTTTCCCCCTGTTATTTTTATAGGTTTACTTAAATGCCATAACTACCTATATAGGCATTGTCCTCAGTATTTATTTATTCGCCGTGTAGTTGTAAAGTTTTTTACTGGAATGATTGTTCTGATATTGAACAGTGGAGGTATTGTAATTGATTGCGCCTCTGGCTGCGTGTTCTAGCTTGGCCGCGCCAGGCGCGTCCTGCGGGGAGATGGAGAGAAACAGAGCTACCCACGCCGCTCCACAGCATCCAAGATGGCCGACGCTACCGGCAGGCAGCGCGTCTCGAGAGGATTCTTTCTACCTGTAAGTCATCTTTTGAAAATGATTATCAAGTTAGTCGCAAGCATGGATTAACGTTCCGTTGAATGTAGTTTACTGTCGTATTCCAGAGTTTCGTATCGCTGTGTGTGTGTGTAGGTAAAACGTCAATACTACGTGACTTTTAAGCAACACATTTCACGAAAGAAAAAAAATCATCGTTATAATAATAATAATACTTTTTTTACAGTTGCATTTAGGCATATAAATAAACTCGGGAAAACAAATAATCAAGTGCCGTACTATAATATTTTATTAAACTCTCTCATAACAGTTGTAAACAGTGTAACGAATTTATGAATTCATAATAGTGTTTTATCGATCGACATGTTGAAAAATGTATCGTCACTGACGGGTACTGTGATAAGTACAGACGAATTTATAGTAAAAAGACAATCATTATGCGTAATAATAAATTCGATGAAACTTTTTTTTCTTCTAATTTCCACACATTTAACTTATTTAGAGGTCATATCAAATATAATACGCTGTGTAGTATAAACTATACAGAGAAAAAATTTTTATAAACGTAATAAAAATGTGGCACGAATATTAGCAGTTGAGTTTATCATGAAACACAAATAATCAATAATCCATTTCAAATATTTTCTAAATAGAATGAAATGTGAGGCATATTTGAAAAAATATACACTAGTCAAAATATATTATTTTACAGAACTTAATAATTAATATAACCATTCGTAGATATCAGTGCTGTTGAGTATCAAATCAAAATTTCTATGTAAACATTGAATTTTTCATTGTAAGATACAGACCCTTGTTAAACGTTGACTGAAAAGTAATATAAATTTATCATAACGCGATGAAAGACAAGTTTTTTGACCAACGTATCGACTCAAATCAACATTCTAAACAAGTGCTTTTCGAACGCGTTATTTATTGACTGGTTGACGTGCAGTAAGACAATAAACTAACGAAACTGTAACGGTGTGCTGATCATAATATAAATGTACTCTTTTGCAGAAAAAGGGAATAAAATGTTTGCATTTAAAAAAGGGTACTGCTTACCTTTAGAAAATTAGTCCAGTGAAGACTTACTCTGTAAACCAAATAGGTATGGCATATTAATTACGTCTGTTTCAAATGTTTTTGTCTCATTCTTAAACTAAAGAGTTCAGGAGCTACCAGAAGTGAGATACCAATTCTATTTGAAATTCAAAATCCTTTCTTTGAGCCTTAAACAACTGTAATAAATCGCAAGTTTTGAGGAATATTTAGTAGTTATGAAAGACTGAATTACTGTGTCACACTTTGGAAATAAATTAGTTCACGTGTTTACTTCTAATATGGGTTCATAATATCAAAACCGGTTTAGTAAATAACACCCAGCTTACATATTTTTGTTCCTCAGTAGGGTCCTAATAATTACTGTACGATTGTATTTCTAACAAGATATATAAGGCATAATAATTTACACTTTTACATTTAAATAAAATAAATAGTATTTATAAATAATTTCTGCCAACTGTGGGTTTTCATAAAAAAATATTGTTATCGAAGATGAAATATATGAATGTTCCATGAACGTGTTCTATAACTTTTCATAGGTGTTTAAACAAAATGAAAATTAAATCTATGACCTCGATTAGTATAACAGTAAGCACTAGCATATAATTCATATCACACTTACATGTTAATTTTACATCCTAAATAATCAAACATGGCTCCCTTTTTGTCATAGTTTGAACTCATTTATATATCATTATTATTCCATCGTGCATTTGAGTTTCACAAAGAATACTTAGGATATTAAGTTGGGAGAAAAATAGATTAATTAGAAATATCACCTAATACTGCTTATTTCCTCATAGAATCGTCGAATATTCATAAGAAATTTTTGCTTCTCGACGATTGTATTTTATTGCGTTCCTTCAGCGTCTTGTTACTTAAATATTCACAAATAGACCTATTATTGATTATAGCTACTTACATAATAACTGCTCTCGCGTCACTCATAGTAATTAATTGAATTTTGGAGATCAATGTTAAAGATAATTGCATGTGAATAAATGTTTCGTATGAAGATATTCAGTAAACGTTTTCCAGTTTCACTTTGAGGTTAAAGACAAAACTATTGTCTCTGTATAAAAAATTATCTTTTTTATGCTTTATCAATCGCAGTTTAAATTGTCTATATTGGTAACCTACGTAGGCTATATTAGTAAAATCACAGATATCGTAATTCCCAGGATAATTTCTCCTATAGAGCGTCTCACTCTTCGATTACAGTGTGTAGTGTAATGGACGTGCACTCTCTCTTTCCAATACATGGTTTCTGTCGTTAACTCTGTCCTTGTTCCTGCGTGCACTGTTGCCTGATGTGTTATCTTTATCCAGCCTTTAACGAATGACATTTTCGTGGCTTGCGCGCCATGCGATCACAATGATAGGGCTTCTCACAGGCTTAAGTTTCAAAGGAGCCGCTTAGCTTTGCATCGGAGGATTGGATATCTTTATGAGTTGGCAGCTATGTAAACAGATAAAAAATATCTTAATCAGACCGTTTCCTTCACCTCCCATTTGTTTCTCAGCTGGCCAGTTACGTCACAAAGCTTATGCGATCAGGCAACAGTGAGCGCAATAAGCCCAGTACTGCAATCTAAGCGCGTGACGGACTACAGAATTTGTTCTCTTACATGATTACACTTTTGTGGAAAAAGGTAGAAAGTTTGTTTTGTCATGAAGACTAACTATACCACATCACATCAGTCCCCAGTTTCTTATAATCAAATCCATTTCAAGTGTCGCTCAACAATTGTTGAGTAAAACTAACCTGAAAATTATTGAGTTTTGTGTGATATTATTTTAAATCGTCGAGTACAAAAATATAAAGAAAGAAGACAGTTAAATTAATCTTTCGATAATTTTTTTAAATGATAAAATTAAAATTCTTGAAGTTGGGTTTAAAATGTAAATGCTCCGTATATCTGTATGCTCCGACGTAAAGTTTTCATGAAGCTAGCTCAAATTTTCTGTAAAAAATATTCTCATGACTGGTAAATTTGAAGGAGAAACAAAACGCGACCACAAATAGTTGTTTTGATAGACCAAGCTTTTGTTACAGAAAATATATATCAATAAGTCCTCTTGTCCGGCGGAGAAATACAGTCAGCAACCAGAATAGAAAGATGACACACGAGTGATTTTTACGGCATAACGCACTAGGCCTATTCTTCATCGAAACTGGAATCCAGAAGGACAAGTAAAAAAAATTATAATGGAAGTCCTTGCCGAATAATAAAGCCATCACAGCACGGAAGAAAAAGTTATCCAAGGTAACATGAAAAAGCCACACGTAAGAGTGAGTGAGTGAAGAGATTTGAGCGGTTCATAACATCGAGGTCTTGAGAGCCGATTAGAGTGAGGCGAGGTGAGTATGGAGCAGTGCCGGAATGCAAGGGCGGGGGGAAACGGGAGATCCCCGAGAAAACCCGCCCAACCAGTGGCATCGTCTGGCACGATTTCTACATGTGAAAATCCGAGAGGTCAGCCCCGCTAGGAATCGAAACCGGCTTGCCTTTGTGGGTGGCGAGGAGAGTATTATAATCACTACACCGCCACGGCCCCGCCCCACACATAGAGCAATGCGCACTAAAGGCTGTTCGCGATAAAGTGAGCACTTTTGAAATCAACCTTAGAAAAAAGTAACCGCTCCTACCTGCATCTATTTTAACGGGCTCACTGAGTGTCATGCGCACAGTAAAGTTGGTGACGATGGATGGGAAGTAGTTCCATATATTAACGTCGAATAAATCGTTAGGTAACCATTTGTGATATCGTAAATTATTTCGTTGGATTTTTTTAAATGCACCGTATTGTATAAATGAACAGATTTGTAAAATATTTACGTTCCCAGTAATTTCACTGTTTAATCGTCGCACGAATTAAGTGACGAGGCCCATGGCAATGTTAATTTTACATAAGGCGGAATAATACACAACGTGCATATACGGAGATATTAGGCAGGGCTTTCAGATGTGTTCATTTTACCGTGGATAACCTATAGCAACGTGTCCATGCATGAAGTACATATTGCACTGGAGTGTAAATATAACCGGCCGCCATTAAATACGGATTAAATGTGGAAAAAATGTTGTACTAGCGGGCGCTGCCGTGATATATTTCATTGTTTTGTATTTTGGTTTCAGAAGAGTTTTGTTGGTAGCTATTGCTAACATTAATTGCACGTACCGATGCAGAACACAGAAAATGACTGCATTTCATACAAGACACTCAGTTAACGGTTTTCAATTTCATACGGACCGAACGAAGTCAATAAAGAATTTTAAACCGTTGAATATTTGCAAACTTTTTTGCACTACCTCGTGATCATTTTTTAACCAGTTTCCAAGGTTTTGTGTGTAAGCGTGTAACGAGTGTGAATATACTTGTTTGGAGCAAAGAAGCTTCGGAAAAAAAAAACAGAATTGTTTGTTAGGGCCGGTTTCACCACGCGAGATAGCCATAGTTTATCGAGATTAAATGCCAAATTATCTCGATTATAGGTATTACATGTTTCACCACTCACCTGATCTTGATTTTCTTTGTATATCTGGATAAAATATTTAAACCGCCGATTTTGGTGGTTAAAGTCTCATTATCGGGATTAAACTGTAAAACATAATCAAATACATTAGGCTACTCGTAAAGAACTTTGGAAAGTGATAGAGAACAATTATTTGTAGATGATTAGCATAAAATTAAATAGTAATAAACACACAATCTGGAAATGGTGGCGAAATTAATGCACGAGTATTCAGGAATCAGTCGATGTATAGAAACTATATTGGGAAACAGTAATTGCAGTGTTATCTGTTTTCTATATAAAACACTTTTAATAAATTTTAATATATATTTAATATTGCCAGATTCTTGCAGTTTATGTTTATTTGCTGCATATGATTCGATAAACAATAATGCATTTAACTTGAGGTTATGAATTCAGGCCTGGACGCAAATCACGCTAACGTTCAAAACATCCGAAAATAATCAAATATATGAGGTACACAACTAATTATAATTCGACCGCAAAAATAACAGTAAATTATGAAACATATATTTAATCCGGTATTTTCAGAGGTTTAATTTTCACTGTATGGCCTTTATTCCAGCATGTTTGCCTGAATAAGTATATTTCCTTAAATATGTATTATTCTCCCTTTATAAAAGTATGTTCTAATGAAAATAAAATTTAAACTATCAATAATATTACATAATGTGTTGTTAAAAGATTTCGAAAAATGCAATTTTCAGAGTATTTTAGATGCACATACTTGCCATTACTACCTCTTACAAACAGTTTATTCTTTGTAATATCATACATATTAGTTTTGTTCCTTTTTGTCGTGAAAATACCATCTCTACTACTAAAATATATTCACATTATTAAATATAAAATACCTGATATTTTCTGTTGTCCAAGCCAGCGAAGTAGAACATCGCTATTAAGTCAGAATGTCGAGATAATTTTTACGAGATATTCTTAACGGCGGATAAAAAGTGTCACACGAAACACGCTCAACATTATCGAGATTACAATCAAAGTTAAACCTCTCATGTGGATAAAATTATCTCGATATTATCTCGTTTCTGTGAAACCGGCCCTAAAGGATGTCCACGATAAAGTGAGCACTTTCGAAATCAACCTCAGAAAAATTTCGCTTCTCCTACCTGCATATATTTTAACGAGCACACTGGGTGGCATGTGCCCAGTGAAGTTGGTAACGATGGAGAGAAAGTAGTTCCATGGCTTAGCGTTGAATTATAAGTGTTAGGTAAACATTTGTGACAACTTAAATTATTTCTTTGCCTTCTGTTTTTTTATGTCTCTATTAGTAACAATTGGCCAGGTACCTGTAAAGTACCGTATTTACTTTTCTAAGGATTTCATAGTTTCACATGACCGAAGCATGTATAATGTGATGAGTTCTATGGCCATGTTAATTTTGGGGCCATGGTGGCTGAGTGGTTTGACTGCTCTCCTCCCACCAAAAGCGAACCGGGTTCAATCCCCTGCCGGTTCACACCGGATTTTTGCAAGTGGGAATTGTGCCTGACTATGCCGTTGGTCGGCAGGTTTTCCGTGCCCCTTCATTCCGGCGCTGCTCCATACACACCTCACTTCATCCCCATCGGCTCTCAAGACCTCGATGTTAAGAGCCGCTCAAATCTCTCCTCTCCACGTGTTTATTTTATATAAGGCGGAAGAATACACAACGTGCATTCAAGTAGATCTTAAAAGTAAAGCAACTGCCTATGGAGCACTGCACCATACTGTACAGTGTGAAGAACTCATAAAAAAGAATTGCAGGCACCATAAAATTCTTCAGAAAAGTGCGATTTACGCTGTATATGAAAGAAGAATGTATACATTTTGCCACATTATAAAATATTTTACTAAAACATATTTTTTAAATTAAAAAAATTTGTGGTTCGATTAGAGTCCGCATTTTTAACCAAATTTCAGCGCATTTCCGTTTTGGATGCTTCGGAAAGCAGAATTTATTAGAAAATCTTCTTCAAGAAAGATCTCCATAATATTTACTGTGATAATATTTAATAAAACCATAGTAATAATGTATCATAAAAATTTTACAATTAGCTTTATTTACGTCAGTTTCAGCCATACATGTTTTTGACGAATAGACGCACATAGAATCAATTATAACAATTATTTCCTACCTTATTATTACAATTTTCTTACATGCAATCATAGTAAACATCATGACGATATTCCACGATGAAGATTTTTCTTACAAATTCTGCTTTTTGAAGTATCCAGAATGGAAACATGCTAAAATTTGGTTAAAAATACAGACTATTTTCATGGATTATTATTTTACATTTAAAAAGTATAATTTAGAAAAATATTCTATAATGTTGCAAAATATATATATTGTTCTTTCGTATACAGCATAAACCGCACTTTTCTGACAATGTTGACGATGCCTGTGCTGCTTTTTTTATAAGTTCTTCGCATTGTACAGTCAGCTGCAGTACTCCATAGACATTTGCTTTTACTTCAACTTTAAGCAAGGATTTTAAAAGTGTTCAGTTTACCGCGAACAGCCTATACGCGACGCACATCGCTTTGTTGCGAGCATATCTGACGTGTCACAGCCGTACATTCTGCAAATACTACGCGTGTTTGCAGCTGAATGCACAAAGCACCGCATTGTCGCGTAACTGTGTCTCCTCAGTGTACAGCGACGACGCTGGCAATCCGTTTCGCTCAAGTGGAACTGTAAATTATCCACCAACTTTATCGTCTTGTTTTACGGCTCCCGGCCACCCTTTGTATTAGATCCATAATTCTTAATGGCCGGTAGTCTTGAAATCGTGTAGCAGTTCAAGTTTACGGTCACCCACGATGGCTTTTGAATTGAGAAGTTGCTATTTTATCATGGCCTCATTTCATAGTGCCTTTATCTCCTTTTTGTTTATCTCGCATTCTCGAGTGAGTGTTACACGACTATCCTGTGAGATTTACGTTACTCCTGGAGCGTGTGAGACTTTTAGGAATAATAATATCACACTATGGACTTATTTAAAACA
This sequence comes from Dryococelus australis, assembly GCA_029891345.1. NCBI lineage: Eukaryota > Metazoa > Arthropoda > Insecta > Phasmatodea > Phasmatidae > Dryococelus > Dryococelus australis. The sequence goes on along the minus strand of CM056995.1, from coordinate 47,361,938 downwards.
TGTCACTTATTATAGGGAGTAAGTAGAAGTAAATATTTTCCAAGGTTTATTACAAATTTTACTCTCGATATTCCAGTTAGAGTTTGAAGTATTATGCACTTATGGGTATATCGTTTTTAAATATGCTTTATCAACCATGTGCCAGTCGTAGAAATAGAAATTTGAAAATTTAACAGTGCTTTCTCTATATTCAAAACTATTTTTTTTTATTCGCATCTGTGGCTATATCTGTAAAAGACGGAGAAATCAGATGGACATGTAATGTCCGTGTAAGGAGCATAGATGCTTCGTATGTAAGCTCACTCTAAGGAACAATAACGTTAATGAGTTGTAAATGAGGAAAAGGTATTAGCGTGTCTCTATATTATAGGACGTTATAGGAAGCAGAAAGAAAATTTGTTTCGTAACTATAATGATTTAAAATATCTGGAAATTGGGTTTGTGTTCGTCTCGGAAACAAAACCCAACGTATAATAAACTTTGTAACAGTAACGATGTCAAAGTAAAAATAAATCTAATTCCAAACTTTTGCTGCTGAATAGTAACACTGGTAGATCATTATGGTAAAGTGACTTCTTATAAGAGTTTTTTTTTTTTTTTTTTTTAAGCATTATGACAGACCTAAAGCATACACTATCAAGCCCGTTTTCCATTTGCATTTTTTTCCTGTTTCTGGAGAGGACACAACTTTTTATGCAGTAATACCTTGTTTTTAAACTGTCTTCTATTTCCAGGTATATTTTTATTCTTATTACTGCTCTGTCCTGCAAGATCACGGCAAGTTTTTACTATTTTTCTTGCTACATTTTTCATCTGTAGTATTTTATCCTTGCAAATTTCAGAGAGTCATATTTATACGGTGTCATAGTAAAAGTTTCTACCTTGAACATTTCCCAGGAAATAGTTTCTAATTTTGTAGGCATCTCATGTTTTTGTAACTCAATCAGTGATTCAACCACAACGTCCCACTTCATATTACTGAACGTTATTTAAAGCTGAGAAAACTGTAGAGTTTTTTTTTTTAGTATTGTTCGTGGCTTCCTTTATACTCACAATACGGCTGTGTTTCACTATGCACCGGTTGAACTACCCGAGAATCTGTGTCTGGAACTTTTCCCTTAATCTGTATCGTCTCTGTGGAATTGCTTGGTGATTGTAACAACTTTCAGAAGTTAATCTCGTTCGTGCTAAAGTGCTGAGTATCAGAATCATTAAGTCATGACAAGCGGTGTGTTTCAATATCAGGACATAATAACACGATTGTACAGGTTTGGGAGCCCAGGATTAAATAATGGCCTAGAAAAGAAAGGAAAGGAAATTTTCATGATAGTAAACACGAAGAGGGAAATTGATGTTTGATGCTTCCAGTTAAAATTGATGTTATCCCAAATTCAATTAATTCATTAGTAGTTCCTTAAATAATTAACTTAATATTATTATGAGCTACATTTTATACTCGCTGCCACCTCCAGAAAAAATAATTATCACTCACCACAAACATTTAATTTCAGGCGTACTTTCGAAGTGCTGAAATCTAGCGTTTGTAATCCTTAAAATTTTAGGCATAGAAATTCCCGGAATACATGTTCTTAAATGACTCAAAACAAGACTTAATTCATTCTCAAGATATAATTTTAAAGTAGGCCCAGTTTACACAAATACTTATAAAATTGCTAAAGAAAGCACAAGGTTTAAAAAAATAGACAAAAACTGAATGTTGACTTTATATTTAAACTGTATAGTTAAAAAGTTCAATCTATAGTTAAGTAGTACAACTGGAGTAGCCTTAAATTATAAGTAGTTATGGGCATGATAAATCATAGAAGATTACGTATGAAAATGTAAAAAATTAACATGTCTACATTAAATGTAAAAACTACATTGTAAGTACGCGATTTTATTGAAAGTTTTCGTAATATACAGAAAAGAAGCTGTAAATTTTGATATGACGTGTTTAATGGCGCTGTAATGATTAAAAAAATAAAGCTCTAAATATTTTCACTTCAAAGCAGCCACTAATTTATTCTTACTGATATTCGCCGCATTTCGAATTGGATAACTTAACCCAGATATCTTTTTTTTTTTTATTCACGTACACCGCAAAAAATTTGTCAAGGTCTGTTAGTATATTTTATAAATAGGTTTTGCACAAATAAAATTCCGAGCCAAACATAGTACAATAATTTATGTCAACATTTGCAGAGTATCTTCTCTATTTTATTCAGTTACATCTTAGCAGATATATTTAGCAGGACTTCAATTGAAAGAAAAATTTGGTACTTGCATTGAGGAAGTGTCCCTGAATTTTCTCGATTTCAATTTGGAAAATCACTTATCATATAACTCACCCATTCGTCATAGCCATCTGGAATCTAATTCGCTATCAAACGAACGCGTTATTTCTTGGACACATAAATAAACCACTGTATTTTATTTCATTGATGTAATTAGTGTTGTCAGGACAGCGGTGACGTAGTGATCAAACTACTCACCTCCCGGTTAGGCGAACGGGGTTCGATTCCCGGCGGGGTAGCTCAGGGATTTCCGAATGTGGGAAACTTGCCGGACGATGCCGCTGGTCGGCGGGTTTTCTCGGGAATCTCCCGTTTCCCCCCACCCTTCCATTTTGGGGCCACTCCATGCTCACCTCTCTTCACCCTCATTGGCTCTCAAGACCTCGATGTTAAGAGCCACCCAAATCTCTCCATTTCACAAATGCTGTCATTTTTTTCGTCGAGTTGGAAATTATTTACTCCTGCAGCTAAACTCACATACGAACTGTTAACTTTGCGAAATTTGGTTGAATGTCCAATTGGTACGCAACAAATACTTTCTGATGTAATCTGCTTAAAGAATAAATACTCACAGCTAAAAGAAAAACAACTATACTAAATCATCGCCGGTTTATCTTCAAAACAGTGCGCATCCAAACAGGTAGTTCTCTTGCTTCCCAGTTGTTAATATGTCGATATTAATACCAGAGTTTTTGTTACGGAAGTGTAAGAAGTCGTATCGAGGTGTATTAAGATGTTAAACGGTATCTTGCTTTCAGTCAACTTACTTTCAAGATACCTATGCATGATGGGGAGCAAGCAATTAAAGATAACAAATAGGACGATATTTTCATTTTATTAGTTCTTTTAGAGTCGAATGCATGGTTTATAATGGGGTTATACACAATGCAGAAACAAAATTAAATTGTACATACATATAATTTTAATAACACAAGCATGTGAATGTTTTATAATTTATTCTCACAATACATCTTTAATACATTTGATACAAATTTCATTAGCATTGAGAGTAAATAAATTACACGTTCTACCAAACATGAAAAAAATAGAGCATAGCTTCTGTGTCGTTCAGAGATAGATATTCGGAGTAAGCACAAATAAAATTAATTTTTTACTCTGTTTAAACCTCGTTCACTATTAAATAAATGTTTTTTTCAATCCAACCACTGAAAAAAAAACTTCCTGCTGTAATTGTAGCCTACACTGTAAATATAAGTGTAAATTTACACAACAAATTTCTGGAAATTTTACATTTTGTATGTGTAATTTGTAAAAACAACTACAGTACGTATAATTTTACACAAATGTTCTTAATAATCCAGACAGCATTACAATGTGTGGTAGAAAATTAGTTGCAAGTATAGTAAAATAACATGTACGCACAGAGTACATGTGATTTAATGTGATGATTAGTAAAATAAACTCAGACGTATGGTAAAATTACACTAACAATGTGTGTGTAAATTTACATTATGTGGCTGGATATTGGTAAAGAAAAGTAAATGACGCGCACAGAGTACTTGTGATTGATCATTATTATTAGTATAAAAAAAAACAAGGATAGTAAAATTACACGCGCCTTGTATTTGTAAATATACATGGTACACACAGTACAAGTACACGTACACATGCAAATGTAAAAATACACTAACATGTGTGAAGTTTGTATTGCCACGTACATTAGTGTAAAATCACACCATTTTTTAAAGTGTATATTTTAACCTTACGTATGAGCATGCTCTTGTTAAGTTGGCAGCGGTGTAGAGGAAGTAGTTTGGTACCGTAATGTTGCATTTGAAAGTTTGACGTTTACATTGGTGAACAACGATTTTGTTTAACGTATTTTCTGTTTTATACACAAGTAAAATATTCACAATAGCTTGATAAACCGTGAATAGCTTACAAAATAACTGGTGACAAATAATAATCAACACGCTGAATAAACCCTTTCAGACCCACTTTAATTTACGGTTTCAGGTGTTGCAAACAAAACATGTTATGATTCGTACTGTACTTAAGTCGACACAACACTTGTTTCGTTGTCATAGTCAATGAACTGTAGGCTATATGTTCAGCTACAACCTGGCATGTTAACTGCTGGAGCTCCGCGCCGCCCGTATGTAGTTATAGTAAGAGCGACACTAAATGGCGCCCACTTTGAGGTTTTGTCCCACCTGACAACTACAAAAATTAACTACTGAAATACTTGACCGATTTAAATACTTAAAATGATATTACAACATATACTATATGCAGAACTCAATTATACAAAACATATTGATTATAACACAAATTTATTATTATGACCTGAATACTCAACTGACATATATATTAAGAAACTGAAAGTAGACAATGAAACACCACATAATAACAGTTCGAACTGAATCAAAATTTCCATTTAATGAATAACTTGTATTATATCACACGGACTACTGTTTATGTAAATGTATCACAATATTATATGTATCAGTGGATGTCCAGATTTTAATAGTTACATTTGTAACACTGTTTTTATTTTTTGGTGCAGGCAGAGGGTTTGTTTTGGGTTATTTGTATGGGTGTTACTTTTTTTAATAACACTATATGAAATTAAATGTTCTCCTTTCATATGAATACGAAATGTTGTTAAACAATAAGTGAACGCCATATAAACGAAATTGAATGTAATGGCATGATACAAAAATATAAACGAAAAATTAAAAAAATTAAAAAATACAAAAATAACGAAATACAATTACTTACTTTTAATACCATTTATTACGGATGAAAATACAATCCCACATGACCAAGAATATGCATATATCCAGTAGTACCAACTAATTTACGATATATCCAAATCTGATCACCAAGTTCCATCTTCTTCTTCTTACGCGAAAATATGGACGCATTACCAAATACACTAATCACAGCAGTATTATCAACCTTCCTCCCATGAACTAGAAAAGTTTTCCAGCGTATTATGTCAAGAACATTAATATCATCAATCATGAAAGATCATTGGCCATTGAGCTTCACGGTGTGCAGTACAGACCAAAAATTACCTACACCTGCGTAATGTACACAATTGTGTACTCTGTGTTTGCATGGGTTAAGTACACAGTAAACCAAAAAATTCGTTACTGTCTACTTGTGCGAAACACAATCCAACTAGTAGGAATTAATTATAAGTACCTTTTAGTATCATAAATATTTTTAGATCGCGTAGTCTTTGCATCATAGCAAGCCAAAATCACAATTTCAATGTATTTTCGGACGACAAACGAAAAATTACTGAAAATCTAACAAGGACGAATGGAAGGTTGTGTATTTAATCATTATTTAAGGCATGATTAACAAAACTCATTTTACAAAAACCATAGATTGCTGCAAATCAAATACACTACCGTTTGTGAAAAATGCAACACCAAGAAGGATAAATGTAATTGAAAGGAACTTTATACCACAGATTAGGTACATGACAATACACCATTGATTAGGATTACATAACTGGATATGATCTCTGTCCTTGAGAATCAGTATGGTATGAAGTTTCTATGTGCTGCAATCAGAGCCCCTAAACGTCGAGGCATGGAATCAAAGAGGAGTTGTTTATGTTCCTGGGGAATCTCCTTCCACGTGGGTTGAATGCAAGTCCACAAAGCATCAACAGCGGTTGCTGGAGGTACGCGATGAAAATGTCGCCGACCAACCATATCTCAGACATGTTAGATGGGCGATATGTCAGGCGAACGTGCAGGCCAGGGAAGCAATGGTATGTGACGTTCATTGAAGAAGGCTTGGACATTCCTCGCCATATGTGGTCGGGTATTGTCCCGCTGAAATATGGCACGTAGAGTGGCCTGGATTAGGGGCAGTGCCTCCGGCTCTAAAACCACCCGGATGTAGCGGTTGTTGTTTAGATTACCCATAATACGTAGGAGTCGAGATCGCTTGTTGTATATAAAGGCGACACAAAACATCACCCTTGGGGTTTGTCCGATATGCCGCTCCACAATGCAGGCTGCCAGTTTGCGGTCACCACGGCAGCGTCTCACACGTATCACTGTAGGACAAGCTGAAGCGGTACTCATCCGAAAACACAACATTTTGCCACTCAGCACGCCAGCGACGCCGTTCATGTGCCCATTGCAGTCTGAAGCGTTTGTGGTTTGTAGACAATGGAAGCCGACGCAATGGCATACATGCCACCAGTCCAGCCCGCAGCAGACGGCGTCGAACTGTCGGCGCAGACAGTTCCACACCCGCTGCAGTGCTCCAGTGTCGAGCCAACACTGTGGACGAGGCTGTACGGTCCGTTACAGCCATGAGGGCAAGGTGGCGGTCATCCTGTGCTGTGGTCACATTGCGTGGCCCAGTACCTGCTCGTCGCTGCGTACGGCCCTCTTCTATCCGCTGGTTCCACACACACACACACACACACACACACACACATACATTACTGTCGTAGCAGCATGCCCTGTACGAGCCAAATTGTCACGGTATGACAAACCCGTTTCCCGAAGACCGATCATTCTTCCCCGTTCGAACTCACTCACAGGTTGATATGACGCCCTTTGACGTCAACGAGGCATACTGGCACTTGCTTCACTTCGTTTGTCGTCTCTTCACTGACTGAGTTTGGAGTAACACTGGTCTTCCGGTCACACAAGAGAATGCGCTGCTGGGCCTATGTGTACGCCATCTCTCTGCAATCGTAATCATTTATTGCTGTTACATGTTCTACACATCATTCGAGTTTGGATTCATTCGGACCATTCTTTCGGGATTTCACAATTTTCCTAAACAATAGTGTGTTGCTAATTTACCATAATTTTCAGAAATATTGATTTAAAAGATTTCTTGAAGCAACTCATGGTATCTAATTTCAGTGTGAATAATTTCATTTCCGTGAGAATTTTTATTTTTTTTTATTTTCTGTGTATCTCAGGGCATTGTGTAAAAAAAATATACCGTAAAACATTTCTTGTGCAAGGAAAAAGTACTCGTGAGTAATGTCTACATGTTGAACACCATTTCGTACAGATACAAAATAATAAATCATTCGGGTGATCAACAGCCTTGGGTTCGAGGTGGCTGAGCGGTTAGACTGCTCGCCTTCCACAAAGGCGACCCGGGTTCAATCTCCGACCGGGTCACTTCCGGATTTTCGCAAGTGGGAACCCGTGTCGGACAACGTCGAGGGTCAGCATGTTTTCTTAGGATTTTCTCGGCGATCTCCAGTTTCCCCCCGCCCTTGCATTCCAGCGCTGCTCCATTCTCCCCTCATTTCAACCTCATCGTAACCGCCCAAATCCCTCAACTAAGGGGGTTATCGTCGGCTTTTTGCCATGGTCGGACCCTCCTTCCACTTCGCAATTATTGCCAGGGGGTCGAACCCGGAACCTGTTTACTCGAGGGAATGCCGAGAGAAAGCATCGTCGTTCTTTTGTTCTTTTGGTGCTGCAAACTCCTCCGTCGCCGGGTAAAATGTGGACAGGCACACAAGCTCAGGATGTAGTTGGTGAGAGGAGGAGAGAGAGGAAGGGGTTTACTACCTCGTGTAAGTCCCCCAAGCCTCCTGTTGCCACAGCCTCCTCCACCATTTTCAACAGAAGTGAGTATGAGAGAGAGAGAGAGAGAGAGAGATGGAGTGGGGCCAGGCGGGAATCGCATCTTCATCAGCGTCCTCAATGGCACGTGAACAACTGCCTTCCGACACACAGGGTCTCGACGGAAGAAAACACCACACGTGCATCAAAAACACGCGCTAGGGGTTCTCGGGGAGGGGTTGTGGTTAGCGCGGCGGCACGATGGCATATAAAAAGAGCGGACGTATACTCAGAGCGAACTCTGCGCCCTCGTAAAGGAAAATGAACCTCCGCGGCGAACACTGTATGACTGTTATATTTCCATTGACGTTTCCATCACAGAACTTGGAGAAGTTTGAGGGGAGAGGAAATGGATACCGGAGATTTAGAAAATTATTCGATACACAGCGACAAATTTACTATCTTGACGGATCAATACTGTTCACCCAATCTGAATGATCGAACTTTGTATGTACGTACATATTTATGCAAGTTATGCACGCCTACGTGTTTACTAGCGTTTTTTTTGTCACAACACAAGACCCTTTTTGTAATAATTGACACTTCATTGTTATTTCTGTTAAGATGTGACATCAAGTGACTAATGCGTGGCTTTATGATATAATTACAGGTTGCGTGTAACGTAAGGTGAGAACAAAACACGTCGCATGACATCAGTAATGCAGAACAATGGAGATCATAGGTTTCTGTACGCTTAGGCCTACATCTGTCCATTACAGGAATTATTATTTATCCAATGGTACTTTAGTACATATCTGTAATATCAGAGTGTTTTGTAAAATTGTGATTTACGAATATTACATTATGAACTGTTAAAATTTTGGCAATGTGTGAGTAACTGAGTATATGATGTCTTATATTTTTATCATCTTCAGAGACGACTTGGGGCAAAAGTTAATTTTTTAAATGCTTTAACTTTGAACACAGGTTGACTTGGAACATGGGAGGTTGGGACAGTGACATGATGTGAGAGGGTCACGTGCACCAATCAGAGTAAACTTGCCTTAAGACACAGGTTTAGATAGCGCCATTGTAGGCAGCCCTTTCGTGTGATGCTTTTCCTCAATTTACGAATTTCCAATTCCGCACGTGTTAAAGCAAGCCTCTAAATAGCCTTGATACTAAGTCTTAAAGAAATCCCTGACAGTCCCTCTCAGTAGGAGGGGTCGTGGTGGTGTAGTGGTTAGACTGCTCGCCTCCCACCAAGGCGAACCGGTTTCTAATCCCGGTGGGGTCGCTCCCGGGTTATCACATGTGGGAATCGTGTTGGAATGCAGCTGGTCGACGGGTTTTCTCGGAGATCTCCCGTTTCCCAGCGCCCCTTCCTTCCAGAGGCCGCTCCGTATTCACCTCGCTTCACCCTCAATGGCTCTCAAGACGTCGACGTTAAGAACCGTACAAATCTCTTCACTAACTCGCTCTTAGCACGAGCAATTTTTCTTTAACCTCGACTTTTTTTTTCGAAAATGCCCCGCGTGAGTTATAGCAGCATTGTAGATTCGCCAACGGTCAGACTGCAAAGTTGCACGGCATGGCCGCTATCTACGCTTGACTGGTTGGTTAACGACCCACCGCAATGTGAGTTAAACACCGCCTAGGGGAACCGATGAGGCAGGTAACTTTCGAGCCACGCTCGAAGGTAATCCCGAACACACGGTTCCCTCTATGAGATAGGCAGTCCCTGTGCTGCATTAGGTCCGGTAACAACACGTGAAACAACATGCAGCGAACTCTCTAGAATTGAGTTGAGTTGAGGGATTTGGACGGCTCTTAACACGAGGTCTTGAGAACCGATGAGGGTGAAACGAGGGGAGAAAGGTGAAGCACCGGAATGTAAGGGTGGGGGAGACGGGGGCCCCTCGAGAAAACCCGCCAACCAGCGACATCGCCCAGCACGATTGCCAATCGCGAAAATCCGGGAGTAACCCGTTCGGGGATTGAACCCAGTTCGCCTCGATGGGATGCGAGCTTTCTAATCACTCAGCCACCGCGGCCCCAATTCTTTAGAAGCACGCCGTCTTTGAGAGAGACTGCATTCGTTGTTTTAAGGAAGCGAAGAGATAGGTTGTCAATTTTAACCCCTTAACAAATTTTCCCGAGTATACTCATTCCGCGTCTGACAATGTTTCACTCTAAATCTGAAACAGGTAGAATTTCCTGTTTCAATCAGTCAACAGTATCTGACTGATTCTACAGTCATTTAAGTGAATTTAACTGATGAATCAGTGAAAAATTCCAGATTTCCTTCACTTATTGATTCAGTGACATTTTCTACTGATTCATCTGTCATTTTTTTCCACTGTTTATCAGTGGTTAATTTTTTACTGATGGATCATTTAAACTGCGTGTAAAAATGGGCTGTCAAACAACGTTTGAAAATGGCCGTTAAACAACGTGTATCAAGTGAAATAACAACGAACGAACTAATTAATTCAATAGAAAATACTTTCTAAAATGTGCTTTCTCTTTCAAAACACCAGTTTACGAGGTAATATGAATATTCAGCCATCACTCCGTTTTACGTCTTTCATTTTGTTTTCATGTAATCATCACGGCGCTCTGTTTGAAGATTTAAACTTCATATAAATATAATGTGGCGTAGAGAGTCGACTAATATATAGTATTCTTTATAACAATCCTCACGGTACCAATTAAACCAAAAACGAAATGTAAGGGCATAACTTTTAAATCATCACAATTTCTATAGAAACTATAAGACACATCTTTCCCTCTATCTTTACCAACTTGGTGTGGTAGCGCAGATTGTAAGGTAGTGGCTCAACGTTGATGAGGAATGGGTGTATGAGATCAATCCAGGCCACCTTCAAAATGTTATACTTTTTATATTACGGTAATTTGCGCAATATAAATAGTTATCTGTCGTAAATATCTTTATTTCACTTCATTATTTGGCTACATTCAATAAAAACAATATTTAATTCCCCACTGCAGTCGGCCGTCACTTAGTAAATCAGTGAAATTGTTTCACGTCACTAATTCACTCAGTGAATTTTTTCTCACTGACACAATCAGTGGATTTTCAATGATTCTAAGTGGAGCCATTTTCACTGATTCGAGTAGTTGAATTTCACTGCGAATCAGTTGTTTTCCACTGATTCGAATTTAGAGTGTACAGTAGGTAAACACATGGACGTGGCTGTACGAGGTAAGAAGATAGCTGCAATACAGACATACGTCTTTCCTTGTGTATCGTTATTGGTTGCTGCTGACTCAACTACTATGTTATAGTTTGTTGCTCCTAGTGCCACGGATTTACTGAAACTATTTGGTTTCCAGAAGTCTCAATGGATATGAGCAATTCGCAAGTACTGGAATAACAATTTAATATGCACGTTAATACGTCAAATGTATCCAATAAATGCTTGAGGTAACTTTTGGTTTAGCATTGAGTGTATCTCGACACATACTTGCATTGTTACATTGCTGGTATTTTGTGTAGTTATAAATAAATCCCTCCGTTCTGTATAAACTTAAAAAAAAAAAAAAAAAATCCCACAATTATTTACTTCAAGCACGCTAACTAGTCGTTTACTACTTCTTGAAATGACAGCAATTTATAATAAAACTTAAATATATTTTATAAATACAAATTAAAAAGAAATTATTTATGTGTACACAAATTAAAATAGATTTCGACTCCATACTGAAAGAATTTCACTTATTCCCCAGCTAGAAGCAGCTTAAAAATTGAACATTCGATGTAGGATATTTCTTTGGTTGGTGTCACTGACTCAGTGTTGAATAAGTACAGCGGCTTGCCAACTTTACAAGGACACTGCATCCTGCGAGACGAGCTGGACCCATGCATGCGTATGTGGCTTCATATCTCCTCCCGCATTTCGTGGATGGACTTCAAAAATCCCGTTGCTAGAGATGTGTTTATTTTAACAACGCTGCGAATACAAAGCCTCATACTTACCTTGCATGTTGAAAGAAGCTTTACAAACCTCAACAATAATTTTTAAAATTTTTTATATAAATTCAGAACGTCTGTTACGTTAATGTTTAGTAATAGCCGATGATACACGACCATTTTAGTCCCAGTTTCATATATATTTCTCACAGCAGCTTCCAGTAAAAATACTGCTGTAAATGAAAAACTGTTGAATTGCACTTGCAGGTTTTATATGACACGTCGTTCAGTAAAATGCTGTTAAGCATAAAAAGAGCGGGTTGTATATTTATAAATACCAAAAGTTTTAATACCATAATATGTAGGTCTATGGTCATCAAAGCTCATTTCACTTATGTCTAAAAATTCTATGTCGGGATGTAAATAAGCACGTTGACAAAAAATCTGAAATTTCGACTGGTTATATAAGTGATTGTAATTGAACTTACAGCAAGTAATGCAATACAAGTGCGCATTGATACATATGTTGGTTAAATATAAGAATGAGGGTAGTGGTCTGGTTTTTCAAGATCCCCCACTTCACGTCAATGGAGTGATATGGGGAAGCCTTACTTTGCTATAGTGACCTATAGTGACATTCAGAAAGCAACACAGGCAGTCTAGTTTTGCGCGGTATTCGAACCCGAGTTCTCGATGTTCGAATGCCACGCAAATCCTCACACTGTTTTATAAACCGAAATCCAAGCATTTTTTTTTTTAATTTGCTTAGTAAAACAGACGTGATACCAGTTTTATTCAGCAAGAAATCAGCGTCCCTGACGTCATGTTTTCAAATGGTTCTTTCACGGAAATTGCCAGTCTCTACTGAGTGGGAATGTTTCGCAGCTCCTAGTTGCCAACCAGACGAATGGTCCGTTTCTAGAACATCGCGCGGCCTATCAGCGAATGGGTCACGCCCACTTCAAATAAACTGCCACGTCAATTCATTCCTGTTCGCTTAGGCTTGTATGGGGTGTTCACGGTAACTTACAACTTTATGAAGCCCTACTAAAGTTCTTCTTTCAAGATATTACTCCACCTCAAGCAAACATAGCATGACACATTGCGTTCTGCGCACATTTACTGGAAATTAAGACAAATTAGAAGAGAGCTGCCTATGTCCACTACTGCAAGAACGCCGAACGCTAACCTGTACTTTACAGCGTTCATTATTGGTTGGTCATCAACCAATGGACAGCCGAGCTTATATCGACCCAATCAAATGTCCTTTATCGCATAAAAGTATTTACAATCACTCATGTTCCTTTAAGTGGCTATAAAAAAAAAAAGAAATTCTATCGTTAGCAATATCATTGTTACTGCACTGTGGTGTTCTTGTGAGGTCTTGTTAAACTCTAGTTAAACAAAGACTGCACATCCACGCCAAATTTGTTCTGAACTACAAAGAAACGTTCAAATGAGCTTGACTCGAGCTACACTAGATCATAGTCTACAAAGTGTTAAACCAGTTTAGAAAATTACACGAATGAGAGAGTCCACCACATTCGATAGCAGTCAGCGCAATAATATTTTGCATAACAACTATTCATATTTTCTCCCTGTTTAAATTCATATTGATTGTAAACAAAATACTATAACTTTTATATAAAATATAATTAAAATTTACATTTAATAAAAAATAAGTTTTTTTTATATTAACAGAAGTCTAAAATGCTCGTGATACGTGAGATATTTAGGAAACAACTAAACGTTTCCTACATGGGGTGATTTTTCAAAGGTTTGATTTGAAAAGTGTGAAGAAACCGCGAATAGACTTTAGGATGTTCACAGTAAACTGGCCACTTCTAATAGTCCTGCTTAAGTTCTACTTGTATGCACATCGTGTATTCTTCCACTATATGTAAAATTAACATGGCCATGAACCTGATCACTGAATTCATGTGCCAGTCAAGTGAAACTGCGAGATTATTTTACAGTAGAACCCCTATTTTACACTTTTCTGGGAACGAATGTAAAATGGCGTAAAAGGGGGGAAAGTGTAAATTAAGGGAAATAATATAACTTGAAGACTATATGTCGAAGAGTTAATATTTACGTAGAGCAGAAAGTCTAAAAGGTTTAAATTTAATATTTTTTTAAATTCCAAATTATATATATATATATATATAAAGTTACAATCACTGTTTTCTATTTGGGTAAATTTTTGTAGTCAAGTATTTTACTAACTTGAAGAAAAGTATTTTTTTTTTTTTTTTTTTTTTTTGCTGTGTCTAACAGTGTAACAGTAGCTGTAACCTTCTCATTCTTTGACTTTCCCCAAGTTTTATTTAGAAGCAAATGGCAGAATAATATATTTATCCAAATTTAAGTTAACCTTTAGTCTATAATCCTGCTGCAGTTCGCGATAAAGTTAGCACTTTCAAAATCAACCTTAGAAAAAAATCACTGTAGCAGTGACTACCTACATATATTTTAATGGGCACCCTGGGTGACATGCACCCAGTTAAGTTGGCAGCGATGGCTGGGAAAGTAGTTCCACATCTTAATGTCGAATAAAAAGTGTTAGTTAACCATTTCTGTTAACTTAAACTATTTTTTTGCTTTATGTTTTTTTTTTAATGCATCGAAGTGTAAAAACAACAACTTTGGAAAATATTTACTTTTCTAATAATTACACAGTTTCACTTGACCGACTCATGAATAAAGTGATGACGCCTATGACAATATTAATCTTATATAAGGTGGAAGAATACACAACGTGCATACAAGTATATCTTAAGCAGGGCTTTCAAAAGAGCTCATTTTATAGTGAATAGCCTATAAATAATTATTCCCAGTGTAAACATTTTCAGGGGTGATACTTTTACATTCTAATGAAATTGCGTTGTATGCACATTATTGAACTCTCAACATCCGCATTAATGTGTTTTATAAACAAGACTACAATGTATGAATTTACAAATTTTGTTAACCACATGAATTTTAAAAAAGTGTAATTCAAGGGAAACCATATTGAATTGCAGTGCAAATGTCAAGAATTTAATACATTGTGAACAAGCCTATTTCATAAAAGTTACAACTCGACAGATGACAGCCGACAGGAAATTGTCAGACAGGTTTACAAACCGACAAATTTGTGTTTCATAAAAGCTGACAAGTTTACAAATTTGTTATGACAAATTTGTAGAATTGTATGTCAATTTGACAAATAGTTGTTTCACAAAAGTCTTAAGCTGACAGGTAAAAATTCGACAAATGTGTCGAATACTGTACTACACGCTGTTTTATGAACCAGATGAGTACAATTACTCGGTGACATATCTACAAATTTGTAGAACTGTCACTGCAAAAGTGACAAGCAAGCTTTCCTACGTAACCAGTAATTTGTAATGTTTATATAACATGGGAGTGCAATTGTGTTTCAATATTGTGTAAATTAATATTGCTTGCCAAATAGCACATCCTTTTCCTCTCGGACCAGGTTTAATATAGTAGGTTAATCTTATCCACATTACTCAACATTCTGCTACTAGAACGAACAAAGTTATGCGGGTGGAATTATTATTTACCGCTTGTGGTAGGAATCGGCTTTTCATGAATCGCTTATAAGGCTGCGATCGATTATCGTAAGCGCACCTGAGAGCTATCTAGTGTGTAATAAATTAAACTTGTGGTTTGACATATAATTATCGCGTTTATGAAACTGTTATTTTAAGGCTGACAATTTACACTTTTTTGCTTGACAAATAAGGGGAACTTGTATTATTTATGAAACAAAACATTGTCATGACATATTGACAAATTTGTCGGATTCAACATGATTGCCGTTACTGTCACGCCTGTTACGTTTAATGAGATAGGGTCCAGATAGGCGTAATACCTATTCTGCGGGTTGGCGCTCAAGTCTTGTAGGTGGAACCCTCGATATGTCGCGCTGGCAACAGCCGGTCGCCGGTCCCGTGGCAGTTTTACGACTGGTATCGCTCACGCACACCCGCTCATTACACGAAATAAACGTCAGTTCACTTCACTTCACTTCACCCGCTCGCGACGATGGATCGACCTCCCCCCCCCCCCCGGCAGTACCACCGCGACCTCTGAGTTGCTTGTGTAACGCGAGGTGCAATTGCGTCGGTGTCGGCGCGGTCGCATTTCGTCGCTGCAACTCGCAAGAGACCGTCGAGTTAAGGCCGGGAGAGGCGAATTAAAAAAGAAAAAAAAATAATGGGGACTAAAAGAGCGAGCAATTACAGGGCCACATTGTTTGCAATCTCGCCAGTCGATCTTGTAGCCGGATCGTAAAAACCGCTTGACGTACGGGCGTGACGTGACACCTTGCGGCGGCTTGCGTGAGGTAGCTTGGTCGTTCTACTAGAGCCGTAACGCGAAGTGTGTTCGGGGCTACTGCACAGGCCTCAGACACACCAGGACCTAAGGCAACAAACTGCCTTCAAAGAATTCTCCAGAGAAATAATTTATGTTAATTGAAGTGCGCAGGGTACAACACTTTTCGATCCCACGAAGAACTAGTGAATATTACGTTAAAATACTTGATGAATGATCTTGATTATGAAAGTTTTTAAAGTTCATGACTTCCTCTGAAGTCGTCGAAAACAACGCATGAGCAGGAATAAGAAAGTTGGAACCAATATTAGAAGTTAGCAAATACTAAAATATTTTATACTATCCCAGTTAGTTTGAGAAACTTGCTTCTGGAGAAATTAGCCACAACTTACAAACTCTCGTAAGTCCACGTCTTGTATTTAGCATTAATAATGGTTTTTAAATAGCACTAATGAAAATTAAACAACTGAGCAGAATCATCAATTCATTATTATTTTGAAGAACTAGTTCAATAAAAAAAAACAGTGAACAGACAAACTCATATCCGAACACCATATTAATTAGATTATTTTATACACAGAACTTTAGTTAACCATGGGACAATTATTAGTGGACAGTCAATGTCTGTTAAATATCGTATCGAAATAAGAACAGTTGATACCAGTTCGAAGTGAGGGTCATGAGAGGCGGTTCAGAGGAGCATCATCAGACACGGTGTGTAACAGAAGATATGAGCTTATCCGCGGATCTCAGCAAATAAAGGTTATACGATGTTGAAATTCGCCCCGAAAAGGTAAAAGCCATTAATATAGGATTGCCACTTCTGGTTTTTGTCCTAACATATAACTTTAAAAAGAAAACGAATAACTACCGCATGCTCAGAACTTGTCAGCTCATTTTCCTTAAGGCTGTCCAATGGTCAACTATTTTTTCTAGATTTGAAGGATATTTTATGGGTTTGTAACACATTATCAATGATAATTTTATTTAAAAACTAAATAATTTGACAGATAACATTCATAATGATTTTTAGCGTAAATATAATATTTTCAAGTCAAATATTAATTCGTACAAATTTCAAGACGTTTTATTTTATTTTGTAAAGGGCTTTTTAACGTCCCCCGGATTTATGATTGAAGGCTTAGCAGAGGACAGCTTACAAACTAACTTATTACCTAACTTATATTAACGCCCACGCCTTACCCGGGATTCGAACCCAGAGCCTAGCGTACCCCAGATCGGTGGCGCACCAACCGACTGCGCCACGGGATGTCGGCTTCAAAAACGAATTATGACACCAAGGTAGAATCCCCCTAAAGTGTTTTTCTTGGAATTCCTTTGAAACACCGACACTTGGCTTAACTGCAGTAAGAATTCAATTTCTGGCAACTTTGAAATGTAATTTTATCTAAAAAGTTAAGATTTAATTACGGACGAACGGTCTACAATCTTTCGCGAAATATATTTCATGACACACTAATCATATGAACAATTGTTTCGAGCTTTATCCCAATGTATCCATTTAGTTTAATTTTGAGACCTGTACGGAAGAGTAATGGAAGTTAAAATCCGTGTACCTCGTTGCATTCATATTTGAAAAGTAATTTTACTATTTTTACATACTTTTTTACACGATTATTTAATATCACAAAGACAAAAGTCGTAATATGCTAAAAATATAGAAAATATTTTTATAGGTTCATGACGCCTTCGACCCCATTCTGATCCACTTGAAGTCATGTTTTCAAATGCTGCAGATAAGAAAATTTTAGATGCGTGCTCTATTTACGTTGACGCAGCATTTATATCGGTATTACAAACCAATCAGCTGTAGGCTTTGTGTTACGATGTGCAGGATGTTGGCAGCAAACTAAACGCTTTTGAAAGCCCCGCTTAAGATCTACTTTTAAGCACACTGTGTATTCTTCCACAATATTAACGTTGCCATGGGCCTGATCACTTTATTCATGCGTCAGCTGAGTGAAACAGTGAAATTATTACAAACGTAAATAACTAAAAAAAATCTAATTATTACACTTACGTGCATTGAAAATAATCAGAAATGAAAAGGAATAATTAGTGTGTTCACAAATGTTTACCTGGCACTTTTGATCCGACGTTAGGACGTGGAACTACCTTCTCTGCGTTGTTTCGAACTGGGTGTTTGACAGCTGACGCGCGTGTTAAAATGCATGAAGTCAGTGCATTTTTCAAAGGTCGATTGTCAGGAGCGCTCATACAACCGTAAACAGCTTCCGACCAACTGGTCTCATATTCGGAAGCACACAGGTTTGATTCCTGGCCCCGCCATCCAGATCCCAGTTTTCAATGGTTTCCCGAAATCACTAGAGGCGAATGCTGAGAAGGTTCCTTCATAGAGAGTCCGCACCCGATTACTTCCCTCCTCCGTCTCTGACTACCTCGGCTGTCGACGAGATGCAAACCCAACCTCTTTATAGTCAATTCACGGTTACGTCCAACTTTTCTGGAACCCTACTGAAGTTATACATTTCGGACATACCTCCGCCTCATGCAGACAGATCTTAATCGACTCTAAAATACTACACCAAACGGGAAACGCAGTGCATCAGTGCTCACTCAGTGTAATAATATTTTTCATAAGAACTATTTCTTGCTAGGTATTACCAACACTCTTAATTCTCCCTGTTTTTTCTCATATTAATTAGTGAAAAAATTTTATAATTTATAGATACAGTACGAGTAGAGATGATGGAAAATCGCGACAAGTTTTTTGAGCCAACGTATTTTCTACAACACTGTAACTTGTTTATTCTTTCATGATTGGATGAACAAGTTTTTGACTCGGCTAAGTTGTTTGAAGATCAATCATGAACGTTCTTCCCCATAGTATCGAAATCCTCATTGGCCCAGTGAGATGGGGTAGTAGCTTCGTACATGCATGATAGCCAATAAGGCAAGAAAACTGTCAGACTTGTGCACAGTACGTTGAATCCTAGCAAAAAGTCTACTTTTCCCGCGATAAACCATCATCTCTAAATATGAGTTATAGTTCAATTAAAAAAAAAAAAGAGTCTTTTATTTTAACATAAGTATAAGACGCTTGTGATACATCACATGTTTAGGAAACAACCAATCACGCCATAGATGGTGTGGTTTTTCAAAGGTCTGATTATGACAGTGTGAAGAAACCGTGAAATGACTATAGTCTGTTCACGGTAAAATGAGCACATTTGAAAGCTCTGCTTGAGATCTACTTATATTAACGCTGCGTATTCTTCCGTCATGCGCAAAATTAACATTGCCATTTATTTTACAAATCTGCTAATTCTTATATTTAGATGGGTTAAAAATTAAACAGAAAGCCAAATGTATCAATAAAGTTTTCACTAATGTTCATCTAATACTTTTAATTCGATGTTAAAAGATGGAAATACTTCCCCTCCATCATTACCAAATTTACTGGGAGCATGTCACTCCGTGCACCCATTAAAATATATGGAGGTAGGAGCAGTGACTTTTTTCTAAGGTTGATTTCAAAAGTGCTCACTTTATCGTGAACAGCCTTTATACCTGTTTACTCTAGCTTATTACTAGAGACCTGAGCAATTCGCGAGTTCGATGACCCGTAGGCTAGATTTCACAGACTTATACAGTCTCGTAGTTGGGCGCACGAATTATTGCACGTTTGTTATTGGCTCATCTATCTCCAGGCGGTGTCAAACAACACGTAGACCAATTACAAACGTAACACAAACGTACATGTGTGTGGGTTCCAACTTGTCTAGAAATGAACTCGCAAAATTCTCGGGTCTCTAGTTATGACTTCTTCATGGCAGTTCAGCCGGACAAGAAGCCTACACATCTCGATATTTGTGACAGGGAAACGAGTGTTGTGCCGGCGTTTAGGCCGCGAAGCGCTGTAGCGATAAGGGCTACACAGGTACACAAGGCTTCAAGTACACCATCGTTGCTACGGGAAAGTCTCTGAAAATGCGTGCAGTGTTTTCCTCGTGTAA
The DNA here is from genome assembly GCA_029891345.1 of Dryococelus australis. Taxonomy (NCBI): domain Eukaryota; kingdom Metazoa; phylum Arthropoda; class Insecta; order Phasmatodea; family Phasmatidae; genus Dryococelus; species Dryococelus australis. Next base: position 47,341,840 of record CM056995.1, on the reverse strand, counting down.
CGCGTGCTTGTAAGACTTGAAACTATGATCCTATCATTTTATTGGTGAAAAATTTGTCACGAGGTCCAATGCAGGACCAACGAGGAATATTCTATGTATAGTCTATTTACGTTTATTCACACCTTTTGAATCAAACTTCTAAAAAATCACCCCATATCTGACGGGTTTAGTTATTTCGTAAACATGCCCTCTATCACAAGCGTTTTATATCTCTGTATCCGATTGTTTCGTTAAAATTGTAGTTTAACTACATTTCCTTTATAACTTGAAATATTGCATTTATAACAAATAAGAAAAAAAACTGCTGGAAAACACGTGTGTTGGTAGAGCCCAGTAACGAATAGTTCTCATGAAAAATGTTATTACAAGTGAGTGCGAACGAATTCGGTGCGTTGTCTTCTGGTGTAATTTTCTAGACTTAGTTAAGCTTACACGATGCGGAGGAATATCCTGGAAGGAGAACTTAAGCAGGGATTCATTCAAGTATTAAGTAACTGTGAATGTATTCTATGTATCTAACGCGTGTATTTTGAAACAAAGCGCAATTATTTTTAGCCATGCTGGAGTGCTCTGAAGTGGTGTATCTAATACGCACAACGTCTTAAAAGCACTAAAAAGGCCTCATATGAAACGTGTACTCTTTTTATAAATTAGCGCATTAAATGCACGTTTAATAGTTTCGTGAGGAAAACGTTTATTTCAAATACTCTACAACGCAGTCCAAGCGCTTGGTAGGTGAGCATAAAAAATGCCTGGTTTGAAACACTGAAACTGTAAATTGAAGTAGGATGCGATAGGGATATGAAGTCCCTAGTTAGTAATTTTTATTCGCAATAGTGCGTTTTTAACTCTTTCATGCCTGTAGACAATTGTCAACATGTTGTACAGGAGCTTGTATTCGACACTTATGACTGTTCACGGTTGCTGCAAGCTGTGTTAGCAAGCGACGCTCGGGCACCTGGGACGGTGCGGACACGACGAGCCAGTCCCGCTGTTTTGAAAACACTCTGCCCGCCGAGGAAGGTCTTGAAGCTAGGCGGGGTAGTGTATAAGGTTGGGACGATGGTGGCTCGCGGCCATCTTGCTCCGGAGGGACCAGCGGGACGCCAGTACCGAGGACCACAGAGCCCGACGCCCAGCCCTGCCGCTGTCGAGGGGGTCTCGACAGACGACGCCGCCAAGACAGTTAAGGGTAAATATAATCCCAGTAGGACGCCTGACGTTATGCAGGATTAGGGTCCTCGGCGTAAATACTTAAGACTCGTCAAGTCACGAGCACTCTCCAGCTGTCTGTGTTGTAATTGAATTCAACATCTTAACCATTATTGATGATTGCCGCTATAAAGTAAAGAGTAACGTGTTGTACTAGCCAAGGGCTATTTGTATTGCTAAGTGTAAATCAAGCCGTGATTAACAAAACCTAGTGAAACTGTAAGAGTGCTTTATTATCTAGCTACTGACATCCCACTTCCTTGCGTGGCCTGATTCGTCCACAGAACAGGTCACAGCACGGTGAAGTGAGCACTTTTTAAGGCCCTTATAACTATTTCCTTCCAGTCAATTTCTATCTTGCCATCACTTCTTAATATAAATATAGATATGTAGCTAATAAACACAGTATATACATTCACCACCCTTAAATGTAAAAGTCTGAGGCTGCAATAAAAATATTTATTAGTGTTCAATGCCTGTTGGGAGGGCCTTAAAAAGTGCTCACTTTACCGTGAATAGCCTATAGGTACTGTAATATGCGGGACTAGGAGCCCAATGATCTTCCCTGTGGGTAACTGATTCCTAAACAATGTAAACAATGCTTCTGTGCTATGTTATGATTGGTACATATCACTGATCACCGAACGCAAAGAGACTACAGCTCATTGGTTGTGATAACGAAACATGTTCCTTGCTATCTTAAGTACACTGTAAAAAAAGTTCGTACTTTTTACTGAGAAATTCTTTGTAATTTCCCAATTGCTCGTAATATTACAAAGATTTCTCTGGTAAAACTACAAGGGCCGCGTTTGTAATAGACCTAGAGAAATGTTTGTAATAAATTGACCCATATCCCCGAGCTTTAGCAAAATGGCGGCCACTGAACAACGTACAACCATATATAGCTGTTTGTGCGAAAACAATGGGCGATGTAAAGTGTAGTTGCATGCAAATATAAATGTATTGCAAGTTTGTATAACGTAAAACGCTTAAAACCACTCAAATAATCATTACAAAACGTCAATTTCAATAAAACGTGACCGTATTGCTCATTAAATCTTAATGTTTCCTAGTTACACAGAACTATTAAATCGGCTCTCAATATCTCCTTAAGAGCCGTCCAAATCTCTTAACTCGGCAACAGATCTCTTAAAATGAAAGTAATGTAACTATTTTGTTACCCAAAAACTTCATTAATATGTTGTAGGTACTTGGAGTATATCAACTGTTAATATAATTTTAAGCTTGGAAGTCAAGTTGGTCTTGGGTTTATGGGTGCCAGCTAATAATCCAAGATGTGTGGGTCTTGTCCCCGTGTCGGAAATACGTATTTTTTTTCGATAATTATTATTTGAAAAAATTTCCTAGTCATTCTCTGTTATTAATTAATCGCATTTGTTTTCTTCAAGAAAAAAAAATGTTTGTGTTCACTTAGTGATGTCAGTTATAACACAAGGCTATAATTTGTAATATTACAAATAAATAAACGTTTTGCAGATTTTACAAGAAAAATCTTTTAAGTTTAACAAAGGTTTTGTCTTGGCAACTGGTTTTCCAAGGGTTTTTCTTGTAAAAGTTAGGGTGTACAGCATGCTAAAAAAATTACAATTTGCACCACTAGAAATTGTAAATTAATGTGGGAATTAAATGGTTAAAGTGTTTCGAGTAACTACGGTCCAGTATTTGCATCGTTGCGAGCGACCATTAGCACATGCTACATTGAGTACATGCTACATTGAGTGCATGCTACATTGAGTACATGCTACATTGAGTACAGAGGTAAAATAGTTGCTTATACCTCGAACTCCGGCCACACGCGCCAGAAAAATGTCATTAGCCAGAAGTATTTCTGCGTGCACGGTAGCTTACTTGCCAGCACGCCTCACCGCCAGTAAGCAGCCTTTCGCAGCACGCAGCGACCAACCAGACACAAAAACCGTTATCTGGAGCAGCGATGCCCAAAATGTGTTACGCGGAATCTTGGGGTTCTGTCTAAACTTCATGAGGGTTCCGTGAAATCTCTCCACAAAAATATCTAAGAACGAAGTATTGGGTGTGGCTGTGTTCGTTTTGCGCGAACGCGTCTACGTTGGCGCGCTCGGACGCCTCGGTGTTTATTATACGTTCCCGGCACCGCTTCACTCGATCATATGGAGTCATATAGGTATCGCTGGATTGCGTTTGAGATGCTCTTTCCCACCGTATACGATTTATGTATCTCGACATTGTGCTAAGTTTTCTTAAATTTTTTTACATTAAACGCGTACAATTTCGCCATAACCACGCCACACAAATGTTTTTATACACGCAATCGATTGATCTTGACGAGAGCTGTCGATTGGAACTCAAACGAGCGTTGTAGCTTTTCCTGGTCAAAAGTTATATTACGCGGAATTTATGAGACGTGGCGAAACGAACTCGAAATTGCCCCCCTCCCCCCTCTCCTCAAACCAACCGAGCGCGATGCTTCACAATACTCACTCAACGTAACATATATTATTTGATCCTTTGGCAATCGAGTGGTGTAATTGAATTTTGAATGTAGACGATAGGTTCACATCAAAAATAAATATGAGCTGAAATTATGATTTGTAACCCTGGATACTGTGAGGGAAGTTTAAAAGGTGTGTAGATAGTACACTCAAATAATATTAGAATAGTACTACAGTCTCCGACTTATATCAAGGAGTCTATGTGTAACAGTTTAGGCTATCGAGAAATAAGGCAAGCACAAAGATATTGTAGGAAGATAAGCAATACACTTAAATTAGTTCGATTCATGGATGATAGATAGCTCAGTTATATAGTGTAGTAGTTTTGTACCAGAATAGTTTTTGGTTACGTATGTATATAACATTATTCTAGTGAACTTTTACAAGCGAAAAGTGATTTTGTTTCGTAAGCAAAGCAGTCGGCCTTAGCAAACGTTGGTGTTAGGAGCTTTAGAAAAATGTGTAGCTGGACAAATTTTCATGAAACTTGCATCAAATGACAAATATTTTATCTCAAGCCTATGTTATTACGTAAGCCACTCGGGCATTCTGCATAGGTGCAAGACCAAAAAAAAAAAAAACGCAGTGACTTCAAATTTCGTGTCGAAAATAGGAAATACATCCGGGGTTCCGCAGAGATTCAGAAACTATTTAACACATTGAGGTGTGCACACATTTACTGGCATTTAAAGACATATTAGATGTGAGTCACCTATATCCACTACTGCAAGAACACACGTTCTGTTGGTGACTGTGTTAGAACTCACCATCGTCCTATTGGTCCATACCACACCGGGAACTACAGTGTACTTTACAGCGTTCATTATTGGCCGGTCATTTACCAATGGACAGCAGAGCTGATATTAAGCCAATCAAATGTCCCTATAGTATAAAGTGATTTACAATCAATCATGTCCCTTTGAGTGGCTATAAAATAAATTCTATCGTTAGCAATATCATTGGTACTACGGTGTTGTTTTTTTCTGAGGTCATGTTAAACACTAGTTGAACAGAGACTGCGCATCCATGCCAGTTTTGTTCTGAACAACAAAGAAATTTTCTAATTAGCTTTGTTCGAGCTACACTCTAGTATAGTCTACAAAGTGTTAAAGGTAGGGACAGGTGTTTTTCGCGAAAATATTCATGGCCATGCTACACTTCAATATACTACGTTTACAACCACAACTTCCTTTGGTTGATGTCCGTGTGTCTAAGTGAGCAAACATGTTACTACTTGACTGGGCCAATCAGAATAAAGTACTCCGACACTGAATGTCCATGATTTGCGGACAGACACATGAGGCACGGAACATTTAAAATCACCCAACCACGAAAGTGCATATGAACAAAAGTGCAGTGGAGTACAACTGGTCTTGAAAATCTTTTCGCGAGAAACACCTGTCCCTAGTTAAAGAGTGTCGCGACAAAAATTTTTCGGGGACCTCTGCTCTAGAGCTTCGCGGTTGCCAATCAGGGAACAGGCACGCCTACATCAAAGAACCCGCCGCGCCATTCCGTGTCTGTGTAGTCACGTGCTCTGTGCCCTCGCCTTGTGGGGGCAGCGACCACACTTCCTGGGACTTGCAGCACAGCCGACGATGTGTCTGGCACGTGATCGCCGTCAGCAAGCAGCGTCAGAGGTCGTGTGCGGAATGACACATTGCCCCTTGCCACGAGCACTTGGGAACCTCCGCAGCGAGACAGTCCGTCGAACAAAATATTTTCTTCAGTGTGCTTTTTTGCAATCTGTAGGGACACCCGATATTTTCACGTAGAGCGTTCCACGCATGCTAGATTTCAATGCCCTACTTGGTCACCGCAGTTATCCTAAAATATTATATGTCAAGACAGTCTAGTAACATCTATGGTTTCCTAATACTTTTATGGTTGTGTAGTGGTTAGACTACTCGCCTCCCGCCATGGCGAATCCCGGGTTCGACTCTCGGCGATCTCGCTCCCGGATTTTTGCATGTGGGAATCGTGCTTGATGATGCCGCTGGTCGGCGAGTTTTCTCGGGGTATCCCGTTTTCCCCCCGCCCTTGAATTCCAACGCTACTCCATCCTCGCCTTATTTCACCCTAGTTGGAGTTGCCCAAATCCCTCAACTGGAATTTGCACGCTCACGCACCGCTGCCGCAATCTCCCACCGCGTGTGGCGACCTTGGCGCTGCAACACATGGAGCTGGGCGTCCTCATCTCGCGACGCGACGAACACGCGGAGACAGGAAGCGAGAAGAAAAACATATATATGAAAAAAAAAAAAAGGATCGGCATCGTGCCCTACGCGATGGCCTTCGAGTCGGTCGGCGTTGGAGTAACTTTCTGTCGGTTTTCGCAACACTAGGCATCGCGGTGCGGGCGTCAAGGTCATCTGGAGAAGACGCCGACATTTCGACACGCCGGCAGGGGCCAACGCCGCAGACGCAACTTCGGGCAAGGTGACTCGATCAGAGGTCGAATAAAGGTATAAACTGTTCGCCGTAAAATGAGCACTTTTGAAAGCCATGCTCAAGATCTACTCGTAAGCACGTTGTGTAATCTTTAGAGCTAGTGATTTTTCTCGGGAAAAAAAATATTAATACACGGTAGAATTCAATACTATAAGCACCCAACAGCATTTTGTCTATTGCCATTGTTTGCTGTCTGCTTGGGAAGGCGTTTTCATATTTGGCTGGGCCACTCAGAATTCGGCAACATCGGCATAGCTCCTACGTGATTCGTGAGCAGACAGTTAACACGTGTCAAAAAAGTAATTCAGCCAATCAAGATAAGGAAACGACCCTAGTAATCGTCCATCTTATGTAAAATTAATATCTGCATGAGCCTCGTCACTTTATTCATGCATCGGTCAAGAGGAAATGTAAAATTATTTTAAAAGTAAATATTTTACAGATATACATAATTTTACACTTCGATGCATTAAAAAAAACAGAAAGCGAAAGAAATAAGTTAAGTTAAAACAAATGGGTACCTAACACGTTTTAGTCGACGTTTATATATATATATATATATATATAATATAATATTATATATATATAACTACATTCATCCTGTGCTACCAACTTTGCTGGGCGCATGTCACTCGGTGTGCCTGTTAAAATATGTGCTGGCAGGGGGCAGTGACTTTTTCCTGAGGTTGATTTCAAAAGTGCTCACTTTATCGTGAACAGCCTTTAAAATACATTACGTAGATAAAGAAAACATGTTTTTCGTTTATGCCGCTCGACTAACTAGGGTTTAGGTCACGAAACAATTTGGTGATTTCTATTCGAACCATAAACTGTTCAACTCTTGTAGGTATTTATTATCTGCGACTACCTTTTCTTCAAAAACAATTTTTATGTTTCATGGTTCTTGCAAAATAACACGTCAAAGTCAAAATATCTCTTTTTATTTTTTTAGAGTATGAATAAAACTAGCGAAATTAGTTGCAGGAAATTTAACAAGAGCAACTCAAATGTTTTGCGGTATGATTAGCAAAATTTATTTTACAAAAAATCTGAGCCAGTCATGTATCAAAAAAATGCAAAAATGTCCTTATTTTCAGCAATTATTTTTTTTAAATGGCAAAAACATTTCCATGTAGGCTATTTATGCGAAAACGATGTACTCAATAAATTTTTTGCGAGGAGGGAGTAATCACTGATAGTATGTCAAAGTTGAATAATATGTTAAGTTTATCCCGCGGCCAAAACCCTTAAGGGCTTCGTATGGCTGGAGGCGTTTTGCGCGTCAAAAGTGTAGAACTGTGAAAGCGCTAAGTTCGACCTAGTCGAATGCTTGGTCGACTTTATGCTCAAGACACTAAACTGACGTGCTGTCTTTCTCTCATAACCATCCCTCTATAGGTATTTCATTTGTGATCTTGTCATTTTACGGTGAAATAATAAGACATAGGAGTGCTGTGTGTGCAATGCTATGTTAAGTAACCTATAGCCGAAGTTCCGTAACTAAAACCTTAAACATGATTGTGAATCACTCGTATTAACTCTTTTTCGCTTTTTGAAAATACACAGAGATTGAAATACAATACGAAAACTAGTAGCCCAAGGTGAATAACTTCTGAAATGATTTACGCAAGCAGAAACTTTTCTGAAGTCCTACTAAACTTCTTCTTCCAGGATATTCCTGCGCCTCATGCGAACAAAGCTTAACCGAGTTTAGAGAATTACACGTGACGTTTGTGACATTAAAAAGATATCTGCCAGGTTTTATTATTATTTTATCAAGGACTTTCCTTGCCCGTATTTTGCTTTTTACAACAGTCGGTGTCTGTTACCTTCATGGGGCGACTAATACAAGAGTACGCAAATTTAAACCCTAGCCTCGCCCAGGACTCGAACCTGCAGGGGACACTCGCGCCCTAAGCCTACACGAATCCAGTTGCGTCACGTAGGTATGTAACTATAATATATACACGGTTACGTCAAACTTTTCTGAAACCCCGCTGAAGTTCGTTTCCAAGATATTACTCTGCCTCGGTCAAACGAAGCTTGACCAAGTCTAGGAAATTACACCAAAAGACAACGCACCGAATTCGAGCGCATTGAGTTGTAATAATATTGTGCGTGAGAATTATTTCTTACTAGGCGATACCAACACACTTATTTTCTAACTGCTGTCATTAATATTTGTTATAAATGAAATATTATAATTTATAAATAAAATATGGGTAAAACTCTATAAAACATGGTGTGATTTAATGGTTTGATTACCGTGAATAGACAATAAATCACTTTATCTCTCTCTTGCAATGTTGTAATAACTGTGCTGTGTGTTACAGGTGGTTTGTGCTATTTTTTTTGTGTCTGAAAGCATATATATATATATATATATATATATATATATATATATATATATATATATAAATAAAGTGTAGAAAAACTAATTTTTGTTACAGCGGCGAAGAAGAAAACTTTGTGGAACCTCAATTTTTTTTTTCGTGTGGGAGTGGAGAGATTTTGGCGGCTCTCAACATCGAGGTCTTGAGAGCCGATGAGGGTGAAGTGGGGTGAGTAAGAAACAGTGCCGGAATGCAAGGGAGATCCCCGAGAAAACCCACCGGCCAGCGGCATCGTCCGTCGATCACGACTCCCACACGCGTAAATCTGGGAGCTACCACGCATAGGAATCGAACCCAGTTCGCCTAAGTGGGAGACGAGTAGTCTGACCACCACATCACCGCGGCCCCCAGAAACCTGAAGATACGGGAAATACGATGTTCCTTATTTAGTAACATGCTAGACTTCACTGTTACATACATACTTAAGTGCAACTCGTGATGTCACTAACTCCTGGTAATTATACAGCGTCATTCACCTGTGCGACCTCTTCACTAACTATTGGCTGCTCAATCACTGAGCCGTTACTATTGGCTGAAAGCGTCCCTGGGACGTGTCACACAGGTTGTCGACGAATGGCAGAAGTTAAACGGGTATACATACTCTTCGAGTATAGTCTGCAGCCTTAGAACAACGCGAATTTTGCAGATAACTATTTATAGGTATTAAAGTTTGTTCCATTATAGTCACTATAGATCGCGTTTCCGTAAACAAAATGTATATTTCCGCCAATTTGCGGAAAACTTTAATTGTGAAGTCTAGTGCTTGTTTTACCTCTATCATCTTCAGTGGTCAAACTTAAGGCCTATATGTTTGATAGAGAGGGCGAACACGTAAAGATCGTGATATTTTTTTTCTTACTTGATATACATGGTTGAGAGCATTCACTGTATTTTTGTATTCGTAACACGCCTTAATACCTCCCGAACACTTACGTCGAATAATACTAAAGTTTGTACAAACAACTGACCAGTGACAAGTGTCAATGCCCCACTGAGAAACAGGTTTGAGCCACCAAAATACATGTTTTTCATCTGGCCAAAAAATAAGTTTCTCCATAAAAATACGTTGTTACCTGAACATAATCTGATATGCAATAAAACTGATTTTGTTCGTGTAAGAAAATATGCGTTTGTGTTTATGAGACTTCTTTTTGTCAACATAATATCACTGTAAACAAATAATTGGTTTTAATCATTTTTAAGTATTTATTTGGCTAGTAATAAGGTATACTTGGATGATTCAAGTAAACCTTTATCCCAGTTTACCATATTTCAGGCAGATAAAATGTTTATTTTCAAAATGGCATCTTCATTAATGGATGTTTGCAGGCTTCCGAGGCCATTGTAATGATGGCTGTCTTGTCGTCCGGGCTGGAGCCGCGTCTGTCCCAGACGTTTCGCCGTACAGAGCTTTCAGTCATCTTGTGATTCAATGTTGGTATTGTAATAAAGGCCAGTGTGTATAAGCTGTCCACAGTAAAGTGAGCATTTTTGAGGGCCTGGGCACCTTTTCTTTTCCTTTCAGTCATTTTTTATATTTTAACCTACTTTTATAAAATAAATATGGTTATCTCAGTAATTAATATAGTGTGTAGTAGGGATAGGAAAATTTCGCGAATTGACTTCGGTACAAGATAGACGTCAAACACATATATAATGAAGTCACCTTCGCAATTGGATCACAGTTTATTAGACCCGCCCTGCACGCTTCTGAGCCAATAGTGGCCTTGCAAGGAAACTCCTTGCGAATCCCATAACTGCTTGGTGCGGGGCAACAACCAATGAACACACAGCTGAGGCTCCAGTATGCAGAGGACTGTTAAGTCTAGCCTACAGGTCACTGAACTCGTGAAATTTTCTTATCCTTATTGGTTAGGTATATTTCACGGCACTCGGAAGTTAGCGTCTAAGGCCTAAGTAAAATATATTTATTGAATATTATTCTATATGAGAGTACTTTCAAAAGTGCTCACTTTACCGTGAATAGCCTATAGTTAGAGACCTGCCGAATTCGTGTTATTATTTAAGGGCTGAGTGAACTTCAAGTTAGTGTGCGTTTGACAGACTTCCGCCATTGGCTGGAAATACGTATGTCACTCCTCTAAGAATTCTTGAGCCAATAAGATAATTTTATCGGTGGACTGACCAATCTCTTTTAAGGAGATCAAGCAGGTAGGCGACATTGATTAAAGTGCAGCGGTCAATGAAACCATGGACCGTGTTCGTTCGTTTATAAGGGAGCGGAGTCTGTCCCGTCGCCGAAGTTTAACGTGCATTTTTAACGTCTCTACCTATAATTGGAGACCTGAAAAATTCGCGAGTTCAATGACCTGCATGCTAGACTCTACAGTCTTACGAACACATATGCCGATGCCAAATGTGCATTGGTTATCTGCTGTCACAGTGGAAGGCGACGATTGGGCCAGCGGTCTCCAGGAGGTGTCAAACACTGTGCGGACCAATGGCTAAAGTTATATGGACACACGTGTTTTGAATTCTAACTTGTCCCAAAAGGAACGCGTGAATTCTGCAGGTCTCTACCTATAATAGTTTATGCATGTAACCCTTAGTGTGGTTCCTGTTGTTCCGCCAATGCTAGCGGAGAGCAAGCGACTGAATGCTCTCGTTGATTGGCCTGTGTATTCCCTGGGGGTTGAACGAACATAAGGGCCTAACCTAGTACTGCACGCTGGTGGTGAGGAGTGCCTACTGTATTGTACGGTGAAACGTAGGTTCCAGAAACCAACTAGATGCGGCTCCAGTCAGAAAGCCAAGACAGTAATTTTTACTAATATTTGAGATAATATATTTCAAGAATTATAACCGAAATTCATTTGCTGTCTATCCCTTATGAGTCTATCCCCTCTATCCCCGTTTTATCGCGAAAAGATTTCACTACCAGGGGCCTATTTCATAAAAGTTACAATTCGACAGGTGGCAGGTGACAGGAAATTGTCAGACAGGTTTACAGTCTGACGAATGTGGGTTTCATGACAGCTGACAACTTTACAAATTTGTAGAATTGTATGACAATTTGACAAATAGGTGTTTCACGGAAGTTTTGAGGTGACAGGTAAAAATCCGATAAAATGTGTCAAATATTACACTACATAGCCCTACTGTTTTATGAAATAGTTAGGTATAATCACTCGGTGACATATCTACAAATTTGTAGAATTGTCACTGAAGAAGTGACAGGCAAGCTTTCCTATAAAACCAGTAATTTGTATTGTTTATATAACATGGCAGTGCAATTGTGTTTCAATACTGTGTGAGTTAACTTTGCTTGCGAAATAGCATATCCTTTTCCTGTCAGATCAGGTTTAATATAGTAATATTATCTCCATTACTCAACATTCTGCTGCTAAAGTGAACAAATTTATGTGGGTAGAAATATTATTTACCACTTAATTATTTGTGGTAGGAATCGACTGTTCAATAATCGCATATAAGGCTGCGATCAATTATCGCAAGCGCACTTGAGAGCTATCTAGCGTGTAATAAATGAAATTTACAGTTTCACATATCATTTTTGCGTTTATGAAACTGTCATTGTAAGGCTTAAAATTTACAATTTTTTGCTTGTCAAATAAGGGGAACTTGTATTATTTATGAAACATAACATTGTCATGATAAATTGACAAATTTTTTCGCATTTGTCATAATTGTTCTGTGTCACACCTGTCACGTTTTATGAAATAGGGCGCAGTTGTATTTCATAACACTTTATTTCAAAATCCACTTTCGTTATTGGGTGACTTACGTAACAAGCGCCTTAGGTGTATGTCCGCGAATCACAGACGTACAGTGCCGGAGCAACCTAATTCTGATTAGCCTTCTTACAAAGACACGCCGCCAATAAGCAAAGGATAACGGCAGATATGCTTAGAAAGTACGAAAATGAAGACCGCGCGGAAATATCTTCACGAAATTCGGGTGTCACTACTGACGAGAGAATAAATATAAAATATTAAAACCTTTTCCTTAGCCATTTTGGGAGACTAAGCATCGTACATATCTTAGGTCTGTGTAACCATATATACTGCACACGCCCATTGTTTCCCTTTCAGAGTACCAAATACTAGATCATGCTAATAGTTCTGTTTTATAATTTTCAGTAAATATATTGTGTGCAGACTCCATGGTAGCTAACGCATCGAACTTAGCAATATAGAGATTTTCTGCATGACATTTCCTGTCACTGGGTGTCACGATTAATGTGGCTGCATGAGGGTAAGTCGGAGAAAACAGTTCGTATTATAAGTGTGATTCGAAATAACAAACAAAAGGCGTTTAAAGTCATGAAAAATTAATTATTTTGAATAACCTGCAAAAGCTATTAACACGAACATTGCACTAAATATATGTCTACCTATGTATTGTGACAAAATTTACTACCGACGAAATATAAAAATTAATTTATTATTTATGAATAACAATACGAATAAGGGCTACCATGAGAGAAATTATTCGTTGTTAAATTTATCCAGTATGTATTAAATATCTTAAGTGGGAAGGAAATATTTTTCGTTTAGGTAATTTTAGTTCATTTCCCGCATGAATTTAACCACAGACATTATATAAAAAATATAATTTCAATTGTATACGAAATCCTTTTGGTGTTACCCTGTCACAAGTATAGTCAACACGATTGAGGTAATGCTTCATAGATTGCAATCACATCAGAAAACAACCTTAGACTAAATCTATCTGGTCAGCAAAACAATTATTTATGGCTAAAAATGTTAAGAAAAAAGACAAAGATAATGAATATAGTGGAAAATTTCCACAAAAAGGACCAACTGAATCAATAGTTCCTCCACAAAAATACAAAGAAGAATTAGTACACAAAAACACCTCAGAAAAACAGCACCTATACGAGTAAATCACGAGTTCATTTAGAACTTCGGAAAAACGCAGCGGAAACAATAAAAAAACTTCTGTAAAATTTTTTTGGGTACTTTATTGTTTTCTGTTGATGCTTTAATGACAGCTAGTACCTCCGTTACTTCAATTTTTTCTGACTTAAGTTTGGGAATGGTTCCATTCCGTTTTGTAACTATCACGTTAAATTTTAAAATGTCATAACGACATTCTCCCCCCCAAAAATATTGCTTTTGCCATTAAAACAAAACTTCTGAATTAAGATAAAGTGTTGGTTTACCCTGATCCTATAGAGATTAAATTAAAGGCTGTTCGGGATAAAGTAAGCACTTTTGAAATCATTCTTAGAAAAAAGTCACTGCCCCTACCTGAACATATTTTAACGGGCGCACTGAGTGACACGTGCCCAGTAAAGTTGGTAACGATGGAGGAGAAATTAGTTCCATATATTTACGTTGAATAAAAAGTGTTAGGTAACCAATAATGATAAGTTAAATCATTTCTCTCTTTCTATTTTTAAATTCATGTTAGTGTAAAAATGAGCAAATGTGTAAAATATTTACTTTTCTAATAATTCCACAGTTTCGCTTGACGGACGTATGAATAAAGTGATGAGGCCCATGGCAATGTTAATTTTACATAAGGCGGAAGAACACACAACGTGTATACATGTAGGTCTTAAGCAGGGCTTTCAAAAGTGCTCATTTTACCGTGAACAACCTATAACTATATGATTCATTTAAGACTTACTTTGAAAATAATTTCACAGTGAACATTTAACTCGGGAAGGTCTGTACCTGAACTCAACAGAAAACCTTCTAAGATTCGGATTCTACAAAAAAAAAAGGGCCACTTTCTGAAGGGCGTATACTTGGTACGTTCTATCTAGACGACCGGTATGGCTCTCTCCTACTTCCGAACGATACTATCACATCTCAGGACTTCGTCGGGTAAATGGAAAACTTAGTACGAACTAAAGCGTGGCAATCAAAACGCTGGGGGGTTCCTTCTTTTCTTCGCCCCTTCTTTTTCTTTTTTTTTATAACGCCCTACTTTTGTTACTTCCCTTCCTTGCCTCATTGGCTGGCCCTGCAGCGTCCTGCCCTGCCCCCAAGTTTTCGGCTTCTATCTCGCCCCCTCGACAGCGCTCGTTCTTTCCCTTTTATTCCTGTCTAAACGAGGCAAGGGTTGAGGGGGAATTCGGCAGGGTTGTCTCTGAGCTCCTGTCTTTCCCTCTCATTTCATTTTATTATTTTTTCTCTTCTCTTTTACTCCCTGTCTCCAGGATTTCTTGCAGCCTTCTCGGGGATCAACCCGGCGCTCCAGGGATGAAGTTTATACTGAGCTTCCATCTCTGTGCACCTTTCCGTCATCTTTCTGTAGCCCCGTGGAGGACGACATTAAGGCGTGGACTTTGGAAAACCATCAAAGTATTTCTTCTTGCGTAGAAATGTCCAGCTTTCTTCGCCAGATAAGATAGGAAATAAGGACACAAGCGCAGAGTTTTGTTACAGTTTTCCAAAGCCTCTGGGCATAGCCAGATTAAGATATAGAGATCTAAAATAGTTAAAATCACAAATATAAATTTTCTAGTTTATTTATAAGAGATCCAAAAAAAAAAAAACTCCAATCTTAATACATCGACAATAATGGCTATCATTTGCTATTTTCGGCTAATATTTATATTTTGTCCGACATATAACAAAATTTAGTACAGCAAAATAATTTAATTATATCTGTAAAGACAGTTTGTGAACGCATATTGACCTTCTATTAAAATGATACAATTATTTGACATTTGACAGTCCCAGTATTTACTTTACAATCAAGCCTGTTTCACCCATCCATTCAAATACCCCAGTTTCACTTGTCTAGAATGTTCTGGAACGCCCCAGTTCCCCCACACAGCAACTCTCCACTCGCCGAACACCTCATCCCCCGCCTTGATCGCTCACTCTCGCTCGTAGTAGCTGCACACACACACACACACACACACACACACACACACACACAAAACACCCATGTCGACCGCTGGTCCTTGTCTTCGACCCTATGAATGCCCCATTCTCCATCCACTGCATTTCGCCAGATGGCTATCACAGACTTCCGACGTTTCGGCTACGGTGGTATTTATATTGTCGGTGCCCTGGCCCAGAACCTTCTTTACACATCGGGTTTCGCCGAGTGAGCTAATGAACAGGACTCCACCAATAGATTTGAAAGGGTGGAGGGGAAATGGTGGCGCCAGTTCAGGTCAGCTGTCAATAATCTCACCCGACTGCCTGACGACGTATAGACCGGTTTGTGGCTGGTCATCCGGCCAATGCGCCAAGAACACAGGGGTGAAACAGCCGTTTACACCGCTAATTGTAATCGCACACGTCATTAAATGGCGTCACCGACCTATCAGTGCCTGGTGTAAACTACTCGCCATCCGGCAGCCCAGCCAATAGGGTAGCAGTTCGCCACATGCAGTAACCAATCAGCCACAAGAACCGTTCCCAGGGTCCCGCGCAGCCAATCAACTGATGCTGGGTATTCCCACATCGCCATTTTGTCTCCGTGTGCTTGTCTACTCTATAGACACAAATTATGATGACGTATAATCCATTCAAGGTCACTTCACACTTTTCTGAAGCACTGCTTCCAGGTCATTACTCCGCCTCATGCAAACTAACCTTAACTAAGTCTAGAAATTTACACCAAAGGACAACGCACCGGATTCATGCGCACTCAGTTGTAATAACATTTTGTTGAAGAACTATTTATTACTAGGCGCTACCAACACACATGATTTTTCACTGTTTTTATTAATATTTATTAGAAATTAAATATTATCATTTATCCAAAATGCAGTTAAAACTTAAATTTAAAGAAAAATATGATACTTTAATGTTAACAGAGATATAAAACGGTTTGTGATACATGACACATTTAGGAAATAACTTAGCCCGTCGTACATGGGGTGATTTTTCAAAGGTTTGATTTAAAAAGTTTGTAGGAACCGCGAATAGAATATATAAGAGGCCTATCCAAACGTTTACCATAAGTGGAGTGTTGCAAGTTACGTTATTATTAGTCAGAACTGTAAAATTTAGGTGGACGATGCAGACCAGGAACCAATAACTACCGTGGAGCCAGCAACAAAATAATAAATAACTGGGCGTCTTGCGACTGCTCACAAGTGATTTGCGAGGGGTCCATTGGTAGAGACCTACAAATCAGCATTATTATTCAATGACAGACCAAACTCCAAGTTACTGTGCGTTTGACCAACTGCAGCCATTGGCCACAAATATGTTTGGCACTCCTCGGAGAACTATTGAGCCAATAGTATAAGTTCAGCTTTGGAGTGGCCAATCTCTTTTGAGTGGCCAATCTCTTTTGAGGAGTACGAGCATATGCGTGACTTTGATTACAGTGCAGCGGCCAATGAAATTTCACGATCTATGGTCGCTTGTTTGTAAGGCAGTGGAGTCTATCTCGTCACCGAAATATAACGCGAATTTCGCACGCCTTTATCCATTGGTTTTGTAGTCAACTTCAGCAGTGCAATTCGGTGGATTACAAATAAACTGAATAAAATTCAAGAACAGTAACGAGCAACCGCGAGCATACTTCGCAACACATCACTATTCCCCTTTCACGGCGTGCAATGAACATTTCCTGCTTCTCCGCATAACGTTAAGACATTAAAACTTGTTGTAGGCTACATACATTTGCGAATGACGTGAAGCAATTTTTGTCGAGAATTATACTTCAACCCTTTCAGACCCACTTTATTTTTCGGTTTTAGGAGTTGAAAAGAAATTATGACGCGTGCTGTACTTAAGTCGTTACAACACTTGTTTCGTGTTCACAGCCAATGAGTTGTAGGCTATATGTTCGGCCACAGTTATATGAACCAGTTATGACGTAGACCATTAAGACGGTTTGCGAATCTACCCAAAGGCGAGATCATTGGTCATCGAGCTTTGTAGTGTACAGTGCAGACCAAAAATCTCCTACACGTGCGTAATGTACACAGCTGTGTACACTGGGTCTGGACGGGTTAAAGGCCAGTGCACTGTTTCGTGGACGCATTAGCGGCACAACTCTGAACACCATTAGCTGGGGAATCACTCACATTTGCAGATAAATCTAGCCACCCAGATGTTGGAAAAACTTATTTATTTTCGTAGCTATGAAACCAAGATTTCTGTCATAGTTCCACATTTTTTGAAGACCGCCAAATAAATTAAGATGGCACGTGATGTTTGTAATGATTGTCCAACATTTGGGTTTGTTACCTTGTCTTACATCCACATAGATATCGATGACAAGACTTCTAAATCGTCTTGGTGACATAAAGGGATAGGGACACCCGAATCTTGCGAAAAGATTTCGCGACCTTCACAACACTTTAGCTCCGATCCAATTTCTTCATAGGCCGATCCAGGTGTAAAGCGTCTAAGGAGTGTGCTCGTAAATCACAGACGTACAGCATCGAAGTTAACAAATATTGATTGGCCCGTCAAGTAGGAAAATGTCTTCTCATAAAGACTCGTGGCCAATAAGTAAATTAAAACTTCTGGTACGCCGGTAGACTATTGAAATCTAGCATGTGAAGAAATATTTTCGCAAAATTCGGGTGTCCCTAACTAAAGATGGTTATTTATCGCGAAAATGTCCGGCATTAAGTTAAGTTTCATCGTCCTATGCACATGCCCGCAATGTTTTTTCTTTTACTGGCCGCAGTACATGAGAGGTGTACTATTTCCTTTTTTTTGTCTGGCCCAATGAGACTTCTGTAACTCCGACACTGAACGTAAGTATATGCTATATACATACATTCGCCTGCGGAAAGCTGCAAATGAGTCATACGATAATTAAAGAATTAGGAAAGCATAGAGGTTTGGAGACAAATATGACACGAAATATTTTCGCAAATAAAAAATTCACCATATCTAGTAATCACTTATTGTAACAGAGCACGCTAAAATAAACGAAAATCGGCATCTTGATTTCAAGCGAAATTACGCCTTAAATCCATATCAGTGATATCAATCAGTGAATTAACGTTCGCTGAACGTCGGCTGATAAGCTACTGCTAACCAACGAACCAAGTAAATCAACTGGGAACAAGTGATTTATAGCAGTGACATTCTTGACATTCAGTGGGAAATCACAAATAAACCAGTGAAATTCAACATCTATATAAATTAGTTATCTCGTACTGATTACCAGTTCCTCATTTCTCACTGTTTTCACTGATTAGGTTCAATTCTCACTTATTAAAGTTTTGAGTGTAGTTTGGCTTACTAACCTCTTGGTAATTTGAACCAATTTTCAAATTTAAAACAGCAGGCCACACAGAATGAAACCACATGCTGCATGAGACCACACCTCTCTAGATCATTCCAATTTGTCAGCTCTCACCAGTATGAGATTTGCACTAAATATATGCTACAGGATAAAAGTCCCCTTTTGAATACAAATTAAACAAAAATCATTCAAAAACGAATCACCCAGTGACAGCGAAACTTGTTGAACGATACGGTAGCTTGAGCTCAGAGATATGCCAGTGTTTAAAAATGATTCACTTATTTTTTACGGCACACAGTCATCCAAGTAGAATTTTTCTCCACTGATTCGCCAGTCAGGAGAATTATCAGTCACTTCAAAGTCGCTGGTTATAAGCACTAATTTAAGTTAGGGTAATATATACTTATCCACACAAAACCTGTAAGAGTAAGGGGTTTGATATTGAACTCCCGGTGTGAAATAATGTAAAGTTTAATACGACTACACCAGAACGAGAAAAACTTGGTTACCATAAACAAATTTTCAGAACCGTGAATTCGCAAGTGAAATTAATATTTGACGGTGCTACATATTCTTTATATGTATTGTATACATACACTATATATGTAATATACTACGAAGAATAATTGTCAGTATTATGAATACAAGGTCCCGCTCACATTCACAAAGAGACGCGCCTATAAAATTATCTTGAACTTGGGATTAATTTTTAATGGATTTTCCGTTCCCACTATTCCATCTGATTCAACCTTTTTTACTCCTCTATCCTTTATAGCTTTATAACGCATCCCGCAGCCATGCAACAGGTTATAACAGGGCAATAAACATTAAAGCTACCTTTTGCTACGTTGCTACTCAGATAATTTACTCTCGCGGTTAACTGAGCCAAGTAGTTTGAAGAATTTATCATATTCTCTGAGACCTCGAGTGCTTGGTATGTTACTCAGTAATGACACAAAGGAACGAGAAGGCAGACTTACTTGTGGTTGCAGTACATCTCATCAACTTTTATTGCGTAATGCTTATGAACTTACAATTTCTGGCGCTTTCTATTTTCGCTTCAGCTATTTCTAGAGGTGCACCAGGATATTTTGGGATTTGTAATTAACACTATGTACGCCTACTATAAATATTAATGAATTAAATCATTCACTGGAACGCCTCTTCTCGAAAAGACAGTTAATTATTTTGAGTATTAAGCCCGTATGTATATGGACATAAAGTTGTTTCTCCTAGGAATTTTGATACAACCGGTAGATATGTGTTGTTCCTGCCGGTGCTACATGTGCATTAAGAATATGTTTGTATGTTCAGTGAAAACTAGGGGTTATTCACCAAAAGATAGGGCACAAATTCAGCATCTTAACATGATTAAGCCAACCAAATTGCGGTTGGGAGAGCTGCAATTTTAAAAGAGGGGTTAGAATTTTTCTCAGCAAAGGTAAAATAATAATAGTTTTAAAATAACTAGAATATATATCTGAATTACGAATTAATTTGTAAATTATTGCGACGCAAAAAAAAAATCCTGATATTTGTCTTTACAATGTCCCGTCTGAACTTTCTTAATGAATAGGAAATTCATGATCTACGTCGATCTCAAACCAGACATACCCAACAAGGTCGATACATACCAGTAGAATTCATAGTGAGCATATGAACAATACTTGAGACTAGAATTTCTTATAAGTTAGTGCTTAAGTATGATTTTCAATCCATAGTGGCAGATGAAAATATTGCTTATTTAGATAGTGTCACGTAATACTTCATGATGAAATAAGTTGTACTCATTATGATTTCAGAGTATCAAAAGATATATTTTCATTCCAAATTTTATTTCTTTTAAATGTTTGACAGGAACACGGATATAATTTATATAATTACATGGGGAAAATGGAGAAATAAAGATCCTACACACGCTGATGTGAAAGCATAACCTCTTTTCTTAACCTTTGTGTAGGTTGCAATGGGTCTTCTGGGTCTTGGTAACTTTGCCGATCTTGAACCATTTGTTTATGAAGTACTATACGACGCATAAGTATGAACATCAAATTATTTTGAATGTGGTTCTTATTTACAATACAATCGCAGGTTCAGGTAATTAACAAGAAAACAGCCAAAACCTTTTTAGATAAAAATGTCACACATTCAGATTCAACAAGAAAAGAGTCTTTCGTTATTCAGATGAAAACGATCGCAGATTAAGAATGTTCACAAAATTGGACATATTTAATTATTATTAAGGTGAAATGTTCATCGCACTGAAGAGAACCGATTTTTATACGTAACGAATATTTTGGTAACATTTTAGATCTGATACTGACAAAAGGCTAACTAAGAAATCACACCATAAATTTTAGTACACAAAACAGGGTCACTGTATAAATTCTACTTAAAAAACTACCAACAAGAACGTGTCTGCATCGCAAATACTGAAACAGGAGGTTATGTTGGTTGGACGGTAGCATGAGATACGAGCAAGCATTTTCACGATCGATAACGTGGTTCGCGAAACGGCGAATATTGATGCTAGTCGAAAATACTCAGAATGTTATGATCACAGTGTCTCGTTGGTTGTGCAGAGATGTGATTAAAACATCATTCATATTATCATATCATAATTCGTTTCTACATCAATACCGTTGATATTATACGGTTACGTATTTGGCTACTTCATGAAGCAACGCACACCTCAAACAAGTAATACTGTACTTATACAAGAATTACCTCGCCAAAAAGCTGTTTATGAATTAATCGCTCAAATAAGCTATGCTTAAAGAAGCATTACTTCATGAAGTATTACTTATTTGCCAAACAAACCTTTGGCTATGAATTCCAGCCTTAGAGTGGCAGTGGATGTAGCCGCTTTAAATTATTATAACTTAAAGGAAATGCAATCTGTAAAGTAATCTTTGAATTTTTTTTTGATGGCACATGAATGTAAACAGACTGCATGAAGCTGTTGTGTTTACCCTACGTTCAAAAGCTTTCTGGCGAGCATTCAGAATGAGTCATTATTGAAATATATTTGTAAATATTATTTTAGATGCTAATACATGACCAGTAATCAAAAATATTCACGTCCGTCAAAAACAAATCTAAAATGATAGTTGTTTCCTTTTGCTCCCGACGACTGATACTTGCTCTCCCCAGCAATGTTTCGTGTTCAGGCCTGAAATGCCATTTTAAAGGCTCTGCTAGTATTACCAATCCCCTGCATCTACAGAGTGCCTCAATTTTAAAGACAACCATTAAAACCAAAAAGGATTCTGTGTAACATTTTAAGTAATACTGGCACCTTAAAATCTTGGCAATTTCTATATTATTTTTTTTTTTTCAAAATCAAACGTTAAAATTTTATGTAACAAAAAAAAATTATAAATTAGAATTCTTTTTAGAAACTTTTTTAAAATTACGTGGAATATTTTCTTGAGACATCTATATTTACAGTTGATGTAGAGAGAAGAAATTTCTTTAATTTTGATTTCCCATTTCCCGCTGAACCCCAAGCTTGTTTTAAGAAACTGCCTTCTTCTGAAAGCAAAATAACGCGAGAGACATGAAGTCGAAAAGAGAAAAAAATAAAAATTAATGGATGTAGTGTTTGGCAGGGAGGGGCAATCTTTTCCTCCCCGGGGGCCCGAGTTGAAAGGATTTTCTCCGGTTGCCGTGTTAAGACACGTAACCGCGCCCTCGCCACGCTTTAATTATCTTCGCGGAAGGGCAGGCGAAGAGGGTTGGTGTTCTGCGCATGCGACGTCGTTCATTAAAGTCCTCGGCGAGCGGGGTTAAACGGGCACGACTTCGTTAAAACCCGCGGTTTTACCCGCGTGCGTGCCGAATTGTGTTGGCCTGAAGGGTCTGGGAAGAGCGTGAGAGGGAGGGAGGGGAAAACTCATTTTGCACGGATGCTAGTGTGTCGTGAAGAAAGTAATGAAGACGCCCACGCGTGCTCGCAGAATTCCTTCTACACTCGCCATTCGTTCACGTTACTTTCGTTCACCGTACCTTCCGTAAAACCCTCAACTGCTGCCTCTGCTGCCGCCTTGTGTTTACGTACAGGAATGGATCGCGCAGGCTTTCGCGGCCTTTCTCAGTGTAATCTTGGGCTTTTTGGCTTGAGCGCTTGAGATGCGGTGGCCCTGTCTATAATATCCCAGATGCAGGGCGGCAGGGTGTTTGAGTGGCGTAGGTGCAACTCCAGGAGCTTCTTAGCATTCAAGAACAAGTCTCTGTGTGTCGAATCCTACCCCTTAAGGGTCTCGGACCCCCAAAAAATGTATAAATTTATAATTGTACCAGACATTGTTCAACTAGTACGCATTACATATGAACATTCTCCTCGAATAAAAAAAAATCACATTTTATATTTTTTAATAATTTGATGTCAAATACAAAATTATTCTGGTTTTTTTTGGAACCACAATAAATACTGACCATGTTGCACTAATGAAAAAATGTTCAACGTAAACTAAAGCTGTGGGCTATTTCATGACGCATATGTAATCACTAAATAACAGTAAATACATTTTTTTAATTAACGATAAAAATATGCTAACATTTTTATATATTTCACTTTTTTTAATGCATGAACTGTTATTTAGTGATTACATTTGCGTCATGCAATAGTCTACGGCATTTAGTTAGTATATGTCATTACTGCTGCAAACAAAAAATAAGAATTTTTTATTTGTCATCTAATAATTCAAAAAAATATAAATTTTGAAATTTTTTTTATACCAGAAGAATGTCATCACATACAATGCGTACGAGTAGAACAAGGTTTGGTATAAATATATAATTATTAGTCGGTCTTGTAATGTGGTCCCAGGATGGCAGCTGTAACGACTGCCGATTCGTCGTCAAAGAAGAAACAGCTAGCGAGGCTCAAGCCCAAATGCCAAGATTGTATTTATGCAGGAAGTTTCTTAACACGCTGGACACGTTGCCAGCATGTCGATCAGAAAAGAATTTATCAATATTTGTTCTCTATTAAAATACCCCGTACACCCATCTCCTTGATTTTATTCGTTAAGACTAGTAAGAAATGAACATGTGATGAAAAATATTTCCTCCAAATATATCGTGTGGCCGAAAGAAACTACCCCGTTATAAAATACACAACTGAGCATGATCGGCTGATACACACTGTCCTCTAGAATCGCTAATGTTATTGGTTCACTTGATGAAGGCCACACACACTAACACAGCGCACCATTAACAGGCATTTGTTAACACAAACAGTGATTTCTCTGTGTGGGAAAGTGAAGTAAAGACATAGCGAAAGCAAACTGCAGCAGTCAGTAAAATAGTATATTCTTTACCGGTGCATATACAAGTTTAACGTCTAGGTTGTTGGAAATAATGATTACGTTATAGAATATTGTGAAATGTTGAAAATGACTGATGTACTGATGTACTGGAAGTCCTAGAAGTACAAGAGGAACAATCCCAATACTGTATAGCTAATGTGCTCTGTTTAACGAAATACCAATTATTTATTACTGATAGAGCGCTCTTTTGCAGGAATTATGTGTGAATTTACAAATAAATTTACAATAAAAATTACGTTTTGGTCATTACGATCTCGGTCTTACTTAGGTAGCAAAAATCCATTGGATTGCTCTTATATTGTTAAAAATATAAATGGGTTTTGATACAGAGATTTTATTCCTGTTACATTTTATATGTTTTACTGAAACAAAGAATAAAAATGTCTTTACAAAATTGCCGGGCAGGAGGAGGAGGTGACATAGACCATCTGGAAATAAAGATCTCAATTTAGAAAGCCGCACTTGATGTTTTGTTAAGCAATTCAGGTTCACGAAATGTTCATATCTTATTTTTGAACGTGATCATATTTCACTTAATGAAAAGTTTTCAGACCTCTAGGATTGGTTTATCGTTCACTGTGGAATACTTATTTGAGTTAGCCTAATCGTAGAGGATAAACATTTTTTTTTTATCTGGCATTTTGCGTCTGCTTGGAATTTTTGGTCGTGAAATTACATTTTAACAAAATAGTTAATTACTTCTTTTCGAATGGAACATTCTGGGTAGTTGATTCAAATGCATTCGTTAACCAGCAAAATCCACTGAGAAATTTTACATCGTGACCATCATAATTATAATAGTCAGGATATTCTATTCTTGTGTAGTAAAATAAAAATGAATTATAGGGATATAGATTAAAGGTTGTATATATTAGCTGCCATAACATTTTGTGGGTTAAAATAGAACAATTTATTAGAAAAATACTTTACATTTTAATTTTTGCAAAGGAGAAAACTTTTTGGTCGCAATGGGTGCGCCGATTCAATATTGGATGTTGAAAGTGAGTAGAATAATATTTATGGTGAAGTTTCGGCTAGTGAAAGTGAGATGTAGGGGTAATTTTCTGGGGCATTTGAGCAACGTTATTTCAGTGGAAGAGAACGTGTAAAGAGCTGGGGAGCAAAGGGCGATAGCGAAGCATAATCCTGTTACCTACGGAACACGAGTACTTCAGTATTCATGAAGACATTCGCGTCCAATCGCCAAAGTGAGGGAGCTAGATGAAAGTCGTGGAGGCGTGCCGCTCCACCCAACCCTTTTCACTTTTAATTAAACCACCCGAGCGTGGCAGAGAGGATGGCACTAAGGGTAGGTAGGGCGAGTGGAGGGGGTTGGGTGGGGGGGAGAGTTTTAGGGGGATAACGGTTCCCGAGGATTCATGCAGAACATGGTTTCTCATCTACGGGGCCGGGAACTGCAGGACCCCATTTGACTCGCCCCGTTTAACGGACCAAGTGCTCGGTCCGCGTTGGAGCGCATGCGTTATGCAAAACAGGGAGAGGTTCTCTCATGACTTCCTTTCATACATCAGTTCTCTGTAATCTACAACCTTGGGAATGATGAAATCCACCAGTACACCATAGGTGCTATGGTTCGTAACTTTAGACGTCTCAATTTGAAACCTAAGAGCCAATATGCTTAGAGTATTAAAACAAATTAATTAATTTGATACAGAGTCACCAGTGATAAACTTCTTAATTTGTTGCAATAGAATACTTTTCTATTTGACAAATACTTTGAAGTTTCTGCGTGTTATCAAACAAGCAAGAAATGTTCGCCACTTCATTTTTTTTTTGTATTCGCTGGTAAAACCAAATTATACACTAATGTTTGTGAAAAATGCTATACCAAGAAGGTTACATGTGGTTGAAATGAACTATATACCACAGATATGGTACATGACTGTACACAATTGATTAGGTTTACATAACTGTACATTATAGATGTCCTTGAAAATTCAGTATGGTGTGAAGCCCCCACGAGCTGCAATCAGAACCTCTAAACGTCGTGGCATGGAATAAAAGAGGACCTGGATATGAGAATCGAGCTCCACGCGGATTGTATGCGAGTCCACAAATCATCAACAGTGGTTGCTGGAGGAACATAACGGACAAGTCACCGACCAACCACATCCCAGACATATCCGATGGGCGACATGTCAGGCGAACGTGCAAGCCAGGGAAGCAGTGGTATGTGACGTCCATTGATGAAGGCTTGCACATTCCCCGCCACATGTGGCCGGGTTTTGTCCGCTGAAATACGGCATGTGGAGTCACCTGAAGGAAAGGTACGTCGGGCTCTAAAATCTCCCGGCTGTAGCGGCTCCTGTGTAGATTTCCCTTGATACTTAGAGGTTGACATCGCATGTTGTATCCCATGGCGATCCAAAACATCACCCTTGGGACTTGTCTGCTACGCCGTTCCACAATGCAGGCCCCAGATTGCGGTCACCACGGTAGCGTCTAACACGTATGCGGCCATCAATATGGGGCAGGTTGAAGCGGGATTTGCCCGAAAATCATACATTCTGCCACTCAGCACGGCAGCGATGGCGTTCAGTTGGCCTTTGCAGTCTGAGTAGTTTGCTGTTTCTGGACAATGGAAGCCGATGCTATGACTTGCGTGCCACCAGTCCAGCTCGCAGCAGATGGCGTCGAACCGTCCACGCAGATAGGTCCACATCCGTTGCAGAGCTACAGTGTCGAGCCAACACTGTTGACGAGGCTGTACGGTCCATTATGACCATGCGGACAAGAGGGTGGTCATCCCGTGCTATGGTTACATTGTGTGGTCCAGTACCTGCTCGTCGCTGCGTACGGCCCTCTTCTATCCGCTGGTTCCACACACACACACACACACACACACCACACTGTCGTAGCAGCATGCCCTGTACGAGCCAAAATGTTACGGTATGACAAACCCGTTTCCCGGAGACAGATCGTTCTATCCCGTTCGAACTCACTCACATGCTGATATGGCGTCAACGAGGTAGTGCCGCTTGCTTTCTCTTTGTTTGTCTGCTCTTCACTGACTGAGCTTGGCCTAACACGGACCTTTCCTGTCACACAATAGAGGGCGCTGCTGGGTCTATGGGTACGCCATCTCTCTGTATTCGTAATCACGTATTGCTAGTACACGTTCTACACATTCTCCGAGTTTGGATTCACTCGGGACATTATTTCTGGTGTTGCAACTCTAAAAAATAATAGTTTAGAAAAACATATTTTCCCAGGTAAATCATTTTATCGACCTGTCATATTTAACCGAATTATTTCTTTAAAAAAGGGTTATATAATCCCTTGAATTTGCGTAATACTAGTTAGGTGAACATCCAAGATGAATGCGAGTTTTCATTGAAATATATTTTATTACTCTATCGCACTTTAAGTAATAGTCACAGTTTCATCTCACCAGTGTTTAGGCATAAAAATGTGCACATAGCAAAGTTTTTATACATATGGCAACTCTTCTACCCTAGTGTAGGAAATAGTTTAACAAACAGTGGAATTACAAAAGTCGTATGACAGACACACTCAAGTTCTTGTGTATGAAAAAAATAATTAATTATAAAATTCTCATTGCATGGTTGAAATCTTTTATTAATTTTTAATAAAATGCTGCAAAGAATATTTTTACAAATAATTATTCTTATGAGTCCATATTGTCATTTCACTAAATAAATAACATACAATTACGGGCCTGAAATACATGCTACTTGGCAGAATGAAGTGAAGTAAACTTCACATAAACACATGTGCTTTGTGAGAAATACATTATGGGAGCATAAGTAATTGACGATATTATCCTATAATTTCGGAATCACATTTTTCCTCCAGAATTCTTATATTTTTTTAAAATTATTTCACCGGTTGTGGAACTTTGCAATTCAAAACACCGTTGTGAAATTAAGGAAAAATACATTGCACACGTACTAAACATATTATCTAGTAAATAAGCTTGTGCAATCGAATAAGACTCAAACTTATATTTGGCCATACGTACATCGTTCAGTTTCGACGGATGCATGGTACGAAAGGTAACCTCGTTGCTACATGTGTATGATGAGTCCAAAGTATTGGTATCAACTGCGTTGGGATCAACCAGGTTTTACAGGAAAACTAATTTGATGAGTGACCAATCTTTAATATTTTTATCTCGCAAGCAAAGAGCCCTTAAATTTACCTGAGACCTCTCGTCATGCCCAGTGTTTCAAATGGGGGTCACTTCTGACTTCCTGTAATTGTACTGTATTTCTGAAATGCCTATTTTAACTCCTTCTTTATCTTGTTTAATACTGCTTATTATTGTGTATGTATTGTTAGTTACTTATGTATCCATCACAAACTGTCATAATGTTATTTGTGTACCATTTCCCCTTTGTGAACAGGGTTGTTCGTGGGAAATTGCAACAATTAAATAAACAAATAAAAAAAAATCCCAGAAGCAGATATGCAAGTTAAACAGGAACACGGTTTTCGGGAGCCTTTTTTCGAATGAAATGGGTTCCATAGCCGTGATAAAAGCAGTTTTGAGGTAACACCTGTTATTCTGAAATATTTTTGCTGACCGACATTACGTAACGTTATTGGACCGACTAGACTGTAAGGTTTGTCGCTCGGGGCATTCTGATGCTTTATTCGTCCTGTGGCTCGGTGAAAAGTGTTTTTGAACGCAACACAATGTATTGGTTTCATTTTCCTGATAGTACATATCACGAAAATCTGATAACGTCAACACGTGCTTAAAATAAAAATGTCCGCAGCATTGTATTCTTGTTGTACTGGAATCCGGATGTTCCGAAAGAAACGTTTGCCATTCATACTCCGAGTTAGTGAAGAGAAATCATAAACGGAAATTGTGTTAAAACAGAACACAAAACGTGTTATAGACACAGCTTTATTCGAAGGTTACTGAAGCAGTATTATGAAATAATAACAAATTAAATACAGACATGTGTTCCAGTTATGTGCAAACATAAGATGTTTTTAGCGAAAAGATTTCAGGACAAGTTGTGTTCCAACGAACTTTAGTTCAGAACCACTTTCGTGATTGGATCATTTGAGTAGTTACGCGTCGTATCTGTCTGTCCGCGAATCACGGACGGTCGGTATCGAAGAAACTTAGTTTTAATGGCTCAACCATAAACAGAATATCCTTTCACAAAGACAAGCAGCCAATAGCCAAATAAAGATTGCTAATGTGCACACAGGATATTGAAGTCTAGCCTCTGAGTAAATCTTTTCGCAAAAAACAGGTGGCCCTAGACAATAACGTATAATTTTATATGACAGTGGACACACAGATAAAAGTCTTGGGTACGGTAATATTCTGTATATAATTCCGTTTCTTGACTTGAGCAAGTAGTACTCGGGCGGTATGATAGGAAACTACTACGGCAGGAGTGATAAACCCGTACTAAATTTGGAAAAAAAAAAACCTGTATTATTTTTATATGACAGTGGACACACAGATAAAAGTCTTGGGTACGGTAATATTCTGTATATAATTCCGTTTCTTGACTTGAGCAAGTAGTACTCGGGCGGTATGATAGGAAACTACTATGGCAGGAGTGATAAACCCGTACTAAATTTGGCAAATAATAACCTGTATTATTTTTATATGACAGTGGACACACAGATAAAAGTCTTGGGTACGGTAATATTCTGTACATAATTCCGTTTCTTGACTTGAGCAAGTAGTACTCGGGTGGTATGATAGGAAACTACTGTGGCAGGAGTGATAAACCCGTACTAAATTTGGCAAATAATAACCTGTATTATTTTTCATTGCATCTTCACTACCTCCTCATCCACATTACGTCAACAGCGAAACAGTGAAACAGTAGAAAGACAATTAAAATACACAAGTGACTTAACCGGGATTTGAATTCAGAAAAACTTGTAAAATTAAGCTAGCTTGCATTCAACTTCTTTACGGAGGTAGAATTCGGAGCATCAACTTCGGATATGATAAGTCTAATGCTTAGAATGATAGGGTTCACTAACCTAAAATACTTAATCGGCCATCATTTGGAAAATAAGTGTCGGAGCCACTCAAATACATAAATTTACATGGCCTACCATACCGCTACTTGTGTGGAAAAATTTATGGAAATCGGTTGATTGGTCGCCGAGATATGGCATAAAAAGATTATTTTCCTAAATGGGGTATCTTACAAAATTGCTTAAAAAGAGGCTCTGTACACGATGGTTGTCACAGATAATGTCAGCATAAAAAATTTGATTGAAATTGTTAAATTGCTAAATTGATATGTCAAACATACGCATTATATGCCCATTTATATGCCCATTTAAAATCATTGCCTGGCCCCATTTAACTCATTTAATTGCATTTGACCTTCTGTAGGTGTGCAAAATTTTGTGAAAATTAGTCGAATTATTCCGCAAATATGACAAAATGTTCAGTAACTCGCCTGACACTACTTTGCAAAAATAATCCGGTAAAGGATGCATATCGGTTGACTGGTGATAGAGATATGGTATATAACCTCCATTGATCATGTGACGATCTTAATAAATGGGAGGGTAAAAAATTTATATATTAGCACATTCGAGTATTGTAATAGATAAGATATACAAAGTTAAATTTAAATCTGATACATTGTTTCATAGATAAAGCACACTACTCTAAAATGTTTACATACACGCCATTAAGAAAATAAAAGACTTACATACCTAAAACATATAAATTATTATAGCCTACTACAATACAACTTCTTCGCCAAATTAGACAGAAATCCATAGATTTTTCCCGAGATACTACATAAGCATGCTAATATTTCATTTGGAGCTATCTTACAAAATGGCGGGGAAATGAGGCATTGCATAGAAAATTCTGATGCATAAAACATAAACTGTCAGCATACAAAGTTAGATTTAAGTTTGTATTGCTGCTTCGTAGATAAAAATTCGGAGCTAAAATATTTATATGGCCCGGTTTTGATAATATATACAGTATGTCTGACAGTTGACATAGCCTGCCAATGATATAGTGCTAATTGTTTGCCAAATTTGGTAGAAACAGGTTGTTTTTTTTTCTCTCGGAGATCACATAATTTCAATTTATGAAGTAATTTTTTTACAAAATGGCGGAAAAAAGAGATTTTTATGTGTTCAAACTTTATTGTTGTAATATATAGGAGCCATCATACAAAGTTTCGTTGGAATTAATTACATGGTTTCGACGATATAACATACGAAACTAAAATATCTATGTGGCTGCCATTTTGAAAATAAGTGTGTGTGATATACCTAAAATATGTCAGATAACATACTTGTTTGCCATATTTAGTAGGAATCGGAAAATTTTTTTCCCGAGATATGACAAAAATTTTATTTATCTTACAAAATGGAGGACAAAAGAGACTCCGTGTAGACACATTTGATGTTTTTATACTCTCAGCATACAAAGTTAAGACTATGCTAAAATATCTAGATGGCCGCCATTTTGAATATAAGTGTTTGACGTACCTACTTGAAACATATTTGTACATATCAACTGCGGCAGTAGGCTACTACTAGATTGCCAAATTTGGTAGGAATCTGTCAATTGTTTCCCTAGGATTTACACAAAAAGTTTATTAATTCATGTAGTGCTATCCTACAAAACAGAGGACGAAATATTGGTTTTTCGGGTTATTTGATGCTTGTAATAGATACTGTCAGCGTACAACATTTGGTTGAAATTGATCAAATGGTATGAACGTAATACTAAATAAATCAAAATTATTTATATGGTCACCATTTGTAAAATAAGTGCCCAAACAATTTCATTTACTTATATTTACTTGGCCTATCTAGTTTTACCTGCTTGACAAATTTGAAGAAAATGGGTTGGCTAGTTTTCAAGATATAGCATAAAAGCTTTATTTTTTTATGTGACGCTATCTTAAAGAATGGCTGAAAAAAGTGGTTGTTTGTATTATATGATGCTTGTAGTAGATATTGTTAGCGTAGAAGATTTGGTTGAAATTGTTCGAACGGTTTGGTAATAATACCAAATAAATCTAAAATATTTGCATGGCTGCCATTTTGAAAATAAGTCCTTAATCAAGTTCAATTACTGACATTTGCCCGACCAATGATAGTATTACTTACGTGAAGATTTGGCGAAATAGTTGAGTATTTTCGAGATATAACGTAAAATCCACAATATCCCCCCCCCCCTGAATTTATGCTTACAACCTGCGCTTTTAGTACACAAAATTTAGTTTAAATAGGTAGAATGGTTAACGAGATGTCGTAGCCCTAAATTTTAAAATACCCGCTTATTTTGAAAGTAAGTGCCCGGCGTGGTTGAAACTTATAAAAGTCAGAGGTCCTTACTTACTACTATATGTGTACTAGTTTGGTGAAATTCGGTTCAAGCTTTCAAAAATTGAAGGGGGGGGGGTATACATGCAGAGACACACACACCTGCATACACACACCTACACATACAGATACACAGACAGGGATGTGATCTCATAAGCATTTGTTTCCTTCGGAATGTAGGTTAAAAATAGCTCTAACTAACCAATGCGAAATGGATTTTCAAGTTGATCCCAATTCGTAGTTAATGGGATTTCCTTGGCGTAATTTTGAGCCCCACAACTAAACAGGCTTCTGTCGACGGCATAAATTGTTGGCAAAGACACGCGGACCTCGGGTTCCGTAACGAGCTCTAAGCCGTAAAGTGTATAACTTCTCCGCAGACGCTGAATTTCAGCTTCGCTTAACCCTGATGTGCACCGGGCCTCGGCGTGCATTCGAGCAGATAACGGACGGAATGTCCCAGAAAGTTCGGCGCGCCAAGATGTAACAGGCAAATGAGGACACGGGAGAGAAAAAGAGAGAGAGAGGGGGGGGATAGAAAGAGAGAAAGAGAGAGAGAGAGAGAGAGAGAGAGAGAGAGAGAAGAGAGAGAGAGAGAGAGAGAGAGAGAGAGAGAGAGAGAGAAGAGAGACGTTTTAACAGTTTTCCCCCAGCGTCTGCCCGGAGAATGAGCGCCCCATTTCCCCTTCTTTCCCACGTGATAACCCAACGTCGAGGCATCGTTCCACCGCTTACAGCTTACGGTTCACAGCGAACTTTGTCGCCGGGTGTTACCACGTTAAGCGACAATTCCACCGACGACCATAGCCTCTCCCGGCGCGTACGCGATCAGCAGGGATAGGAACATTTCGCGAGTTCATTTCAGCACAAGCTGGACGTCAAACATGTGCACACCGGAGTTGGCGTTGTAACTGGTTCGCAGTTAACTAGGCACGCCCTGGACGATTCTGAGCTAATAGCAGACTTGCAAGGAAACAAGTAGAGAATACCATACTGCCAGGTGCGGAGTAACACAGGCCACTCTCTGGTATAGCAACCAATGGACAAACAATTGAGGCCCGAGTATACACGGTAATGTGGAGCCTAGCCTACAGGTAATTGAACTCGCGAAATTTTCCTATCCTAGCGATAAGACAACCGCTCACTTAGGGCGACGCATATCCGCCTGCAGTCGTTGAAGACGTGTTAGTGATGACTAGCGACCTATGAAATTCGCGTTATATTGTGGGTGCAGACTATATCACAAGACGCTAAATGCTTGTTTTCTGTTCTGCAATTGGCCGATTGACTTGAATGGAACTCTCCGATGACGCTTTCAACCAATAGCAAAGGCTCATCGGTTAGGCAACCAATAACCAGTAAAGCACTCACACAGGTGCGTGACGCAGTGCAGTTGAGCCAGTAGCCAATGAAAACATGAATAATTCTCATGTAGATACAGGTTAGTAAAGCCTAGCGTCCATAGTGATGATTGCGTCAGTTCTCTCTCAAATGTTTCCCTTTTTTTAGGGAGGGTGGGGGCTGGCGGGGGGCGGGGGAAAAAAGGGGGGGGGGCGTGGAAAGGTTTGAGCGCCTCTTAACAACGAGGTATTGTAAGCTGATGTGGGTGAAGTGAGATATGGAGCAGCGGCGGAATGCAAGGACGGGAGGAAACGGGAGATCGTCCAGCACGATTCCCACGTGCGAAAGTCCAGGAGCGATACCGCCGGGAATCTAACCTAATAAGTAGACGCCCGAGAATTTCGCGAATACATTTGGCAACAATCTAGTCTCCACAGTCCTACGCGAACTTGGGCCTCAGTTGGTTGATCGGTGGTTGTTGCTCCAGTTCAACCTCTGGTCAGGTAGAACGGGATTCGGTCCTTGTTTTCCCTACAGGTTCGTTATTGGTCGAAAGTCGTCCGGGGCGTGTCCAACAAAATGTGGTCCAGTAGAAGCGAAACGTCGTGATACATGCGGATACAGTTTAACATGTCCTTAGATTAAATCGCGGAATTCTTGGGTCTCTACTAATAAGCAGAGACATGAAGAATTCGCGGATTCGTTTTGGGACAAACTAGAATTGAAAACACTTGCGTTTATAAAACTTAAGCCATTGGTCCACACGGTGTTGGACACCTTCTGGAGAACGGTGTCCAATTGTCGTCTTCTTCTGTGGCAGCGGACAACCAATGTGCAGTTGATATCGGCATACTTGTACATAAGACTGTAGAGTCTAGCCTGCAGGTCATTGAACTCGCAAATTTTTCAGGTGTCTACGTAATAAGCCTGGTTAGGAGGAGAGGTTTCTAGCCACTGAGCCACCGCGGCCCTCGGTGATCTTGGGAAACACTGGAATTCACTTCGCAAACTTGCTTCGTGTGTTATGTTTGATGGTGTATAAGCATCGGGAAATTTTCTCTCATGAAAGAATGTGTTTCTGAGGAACGGCATGAGAGAAAGAGAGAGAGGCGTAGGGTTAAACCTATAACACTTTCTTTTATCAAACCCTATTAAATTTTCGTTCCCCCCCCCCCCCCCCGTTTGTCTCAGTCCATCGTTGCCAAATATGATAGTTAATACATATAAAAATCAACGTGTACGTAAATTTTAACTAGTTTCTTTCCAATAGGTGGATATTTGTTAGGAAAAATAACTTAAACTTATATTATACAGTACTTTAGTGAGTTGGGATAGTTAGTAACCCCAATTTTAAAACCGCCTTTGGGGAGAATCAGCCAGAAAGTTTCACGATCATTTACACACACTCACATACGTGAGTTTAGAGTGTTTCTTATGCAATGTCGGTTTTATTTCCGTCAGAAAATCTTATTATTATTTCTTCCAAATTGTTTTGATAAATTTATGGAATAGTAGTAGGAACGCATTCCTTACCCATTAAAATATTCCTTTAAATTTTTTTAACGAGAGCCAAGAAAAAAAAACGAAAAGGAAAATCATGTATGAATTCATACTTGATTAATTGTTGAATATTGTAACATCTGTTTGGGATATTTGTATTGAAAAAATATGATTTAATTACCCAGCCTATTAGCTTAGTGTATATGTTGTGTCTTTGATAAAACCTGAAGTAAACTTATCTCTAGATGTTGGCTTTATTCATATTTGTGAAAATTGCAACACTATGACGGAAATGTGCAAATTAACCGAATGTCACAGGAAAATGATTGCACATGTCTAAACGCAGCAACGCCTTTTGAACTGACGTGTAAAAGTGAGTATGTGGAGGACTGTTGAGAATCCAGACAAGTATCGTTCATCGACTGTAAGCTGTAAACGTTCCTACTGGCGTCAGAATTCCTCGTATATTACATTCACGATTACTTCCAACTTTTCTGAAGCTCTGCTTAAGTTCTGCTTTCAAGATATTCCTCCGATTCACGCAAACAAAGCTTAGCAAGTCTAGCAATTTTCGCCATTGGGACAACGTACCGCATTCGTGCTCACTCAGTGTAACAATATTTCGCACAATAAATCATTCCTATAGGCTGTTCAAGGTGAAACGATCACTTTTGAAAGCTCTGCTTAAGATCTATTTGTATAAACGTTGTATATTCTTCCGCCTTATTTAAAATTAAAATTGCCATGGGCCTCATCACTTTATTCATGCGTCTGCCAAATGAAACTGTAAAATTATTAAGAAA
The DNA here is from genome assembly GCA_029891345.1 of Dryococelus australis. Classification (NCBI taxonomy): domain Eukaryota; kingdom Metazoa; phylum Arthropoda; class Insecta; order Phasmatodea; family Phasmatidae; genus Dryococelus; species Dryococelus australis. The sequence goes on along the minus strand of CM056995.1, from coordinate 47,305,793 downwards.
GTAAATACTTTACAAATCTACTAATTTTTACACTTCGAAGCATTAAAAAAAAAAAACAGAACGGGAAAGAAACAATTCTATGTTATCACAAATGGTTACCTAACACTTATTATTCTACGTTAAAATATGGCACTATTTTCCATATATCGTTGTAAAATCTACTTAGCTTCTGTCACTCAGTGCGCCCATTAAAATATAGCTATAGTCCATTCCCGATTGGAAGTGACTTATGAAAACCAACCTTTGAAAAAACACGCTAGGCAAAACATGTCAACCTGTTTTTTCATTAACCTGTATTCCACAAATATATAAGACTGTGGTTAACTTTAGAATACTGTATTATTGAATAAATGAAACTTTACCGTAATATCTTCTATAACTTGTAATATTTCTTTCTTTTTAAATATGAATTAACAATAGCGAGAGCAGCGACGTGTTGGCAACGACCGGTAAGAAACAGTTCAGAGTTAAAATATTATTTTTACCTAGTTTTTTAGTATACTATTTGCAAATTAAACGGTGCCTATTGAAATATTTAAATACTTAGGTAGCCCCGATGGCAACATATCTAATTTTTACAGTTTAAAATAACAGCGGAAAATATCGTGAGTTAGACGTAATGGTACGGAGTAGTTTTATCGAGCGAGAGCAACTTTGAAGCAACAGTCTGCTGAGCGAGCTTTGTCGCTCTCTCTCTCTCTCTCTCTCTGCCTTTGTCTCTTTCACACTCGGCAAGTTTCACTTCGCTAGTTCGGGTCAAATTGTACATGTTTTCAATTGTAGCATATTCCATACTTGTTACAGCTTAATAATGATTTTTTAATTTGTAATTTACAACTGAAAAGAGATTTTAATATTTGAATACTTATTTTAATATATTTAGATATGATGGCGGGGCAGAAACAAAGTGAAGTTGGCAGACGTTGCGAGCCATGATGTCATGGCGTGTTGCTGTTTTACCACACGAAGCGTATATTATACTTACTCAGAAAGATACTTCGAATTACCACATCACATTTGTAGACGTTGTGTTTTTTAAACCTACCTACGCAAGTTACGATGTTGTGATAAATCTGTGTTTCCGCGGCAGTAATAAATATACTGTTACGGTGTGTTTCGTTAACCGCTGCGTGTGAAATAGCGTGGCATGGCTGGTTGGTGATAGTTACGTTGGATCTGCGTGTGCGTGATTTCAAATATTTGTTGTGAACTATTTATACGTTGTAAATGTGAACTGTTTTTATGACGAAGTTATTTATTTACATCCACGTGTGTTTATTTTTCACAATGTTGTACCTTTGCCCTGGGTTTTGGAACACAGCCGTGTAACGTGATTTACCACCAATCCCAACAAAATAACCAAGCCCAGCCCCAATAAATTTCAATAAACCTAATACACAGTAAGTAGTAATACATATAAATATGAGTGGAATAAAAGTTACGGTAGGCTTATTTGTGTGCATGTTCACCGCTATATTTTAAGTTTCCATAACAAAAAATGAGCGACACGAGTTGCGTGCTTGATTTTAATGACGCTTTTCCGTTGGACTGTCTATTCCTTCGTTATTCGAATTGAGGCAGTCCTTTTGTAGAAATAACCCAACACATATCAACAACAAAAAGTTAAATTCTACAGTTCATTACCCCGCAGTTGTAACAGTGTTTAACACAGTCGCGGCAAATTATTAACGTGCATTACGTGTAATGTACTATGTCGTGGAAAACAACTATGTTAATATAACGTAACCGTAAGAACTGTCGTTAATTCAGGCATTTTTAAAACGTCATAAAGCTGACCTAAATAATTTTATAGGCCTAAGATGTGAATATTCGTACGGAATGGTTTTTGAAATAGACCGAAGACATTATTTGAAAATCTGTAAACAGTAAACAACGCATTTGACAGGTATAAAAGTAGAAGTCACATTTTAATGTTTATTTTTATGTGTAGCGAAAGTATACGAACATATGTACACACACAATGGCATGTAAACATTGATTTTGACAGATGCTGCATGGCAGCCGCATGACAATGTTTGTTTACGTTTGGTCCGAAGGATACGAAACGGGCCTGCACGTAGATATTTAGCAGGGCTCCGAGAAAGTTGCCTTCAATGGGGAATGGACTATATGCATGCAGGGGCAGTGACTTTTTTCTAAGATTCACTTCTAAAGTGCTCACTTTATAGTGAACAGCCCTTACTAGGCATTACCAACATGACTATTTACTCCCTGTTTTTGTTCACATCAATTATAAATGAAAAATAACTATATGTAGAATATAAGTAAAAGTTCAATTTAACCAAAAGTACTGTAAGATACATTGATTTTAACAGAAATATAAAGGCTTGTGGTACATGTCATATTTAGGTAACTACCCAACACGCCACACATAGAGGTTATTTTTCGACATTTTGTGTCAAAAAGCGTGAGGAAGTCGTGAACAGGCTATATATGTGAAAGGAGCCTTTGAAACACTCACGGATTTACAACGGAGCCTGCGCGAAGGAGGATTTTATCATAAAGTGAAATTGCAGTTTCTTGCGGGGCCATGATACTACGGCGGCGATGCAAGTGTGGAAGCAGCGGGCTGGAGTGGACTGGCCAACCCGAAAACACGTTAAGTGGAGTATAGAAATGTGACACCATGGGATGACAGGCACCTTCCCCGCATGGTCGTGACAGACCGGTTCGCCTCCATCTCGAGTGTTAGAAGGACGTCGCTATATTTACGTCATTGTTCGTTCCCCTCGGTTTGTCGGCTTCTGATTCGCAGTTGCCTGCGAGCGTGTGTTCCTTCGTGGAGGCCGACCTCCCGGGGCGCAGTCGGCTGATGAGCCGCCAGTCTGGGGTGCGGGAGGTTGTGGGTTCGAATCCTAGGTAAGGCATTGGTGATAGTTTAACCCACTCAGACCCAGTGTACGCAATTGTGTAAATTACACACGTGTATGCAATTTTTGGTCTATACAGTACACCGTGAAACTAAATGATCAATGATATTCCACGAGGGTAAGTGATTCGTGAATCATCTTACTGGTCTAGGTCATAACTGATTCATATTACTGCAACTGAACACATAGCCTACAGTTCTTTGACTGTGACAACGAAACAAGTGTTGTATTGACTTAAGTACAGAACGCATCATTAAATTTTTTGTTTGTAACATCTGAAAGTGTTAATTAAATGGGGTCTGACAGGGTAAATTGGGTCTGAAAGGGTTAAGTTAGGTCATAAGTTTGTTTATAAGCCGTTCCCTGATAAACCAACAGGCATAATAACCGGGGGACGTTAATAAGTCCTTTCCAGTACAGTCCTATCCTTGTGGAGAATTCTCGTGAGCCTGAACTATCAACGCCTCAGGTTACAATGGATCCACGAATACACTTTCTGGCATGCAGAGCGACAACATTTCGTGATTTCGAACGAGTTCCCCCCTTCAGTTGGATTACAATGACGGGCCCTAAATACATTCGAAGGTATCAATTTGAGCACCATCTTCCATAATGCGCTGTCCAGCCCCATACACGAACGATGGGCGTGATGGTTTGGGAAGCAACTGGGTATATTCACTGAGAGAAATATCTTGTTCGAGCCAACAAAATACTTGGCGAAACATATATTTAACAGCCCTAACAAAATATTTTGTTAAGTAAGCTAAACTTGAAAAGCAACAAAATTTATTTCGTTTATCTAACAATATACGCACTTGAATAAAAAGAACCTCTGTGATGGGTCAAACGACTGTCAAAGATTATGTATGTATTTGCTTGGCCACCCACTTGATTGCCATCATTCTGAAATATATCTCGAGAGTTTTTTTCCCGCAATTTTTGTGACATTTATGATAGCAACATTTGTTTACAGTGTATTTACTGATGGCTAATTATGGTATGGGGAATTCCAAGAAAACAAGTTCAACAAAACAACTAAAAAGAAAAGTTGTAGACTAACTAAACTGTAAAAACGCTTTCCTTGCTGCAACACGTGATTTGTTACCGCAGAGAAAAATTTGTTGAAATATGAATCACTACAAAGTAGGCTTGCTGCAATCATAATTTCTGTTTGATCTATATAGCGTTGACTATGACAACCTTGCAGTGTCGTTACGATAGTTCAGCAGGTCTTTGTTGTAATGCCAGTTACAGCGTAAAGAAAATTTGTGCTCTGACAAACATTCGTGATAAGTAAATAAGAAAGAAGTAACAAGTCTTTTCAAATTACATTCGGTAAAAGAAGTCACTGCGATGTCTTCGACAACATCAGGTGAAAAATTCTAGCGCCAATAGAATACCCGTAAAATTTCATAGATTTGTTATTACTTTATGGTTCTCATAGAATTAAAGGTACACAAAAGTCGCTGGTAATGTTTAATTTCGTTCACTCCCTTAAAGGAACATAGCTGTTTAACGTTTGATTTATTTTACTTTAGATCAGTGAAGCGAAGTAAGTTTAGCCTTCATAAAAATATTGTTACATGCTTAGAGGACACCTAAGGGTGTATTTGAGTTCATAAGGGATGGAGATCTTAATGATAATAAAAAATGAAAGAAAGGAACTAAATTTGATTTCTAATTTATTCACTCTGCTACTATGTACAACATCAGTTAGCTGTCTCCACTTTTACTCTTTCTATTTAGCAGCGAGAGCACTATTTCATGTCTACTTCAACTTTACGTAATGTCCTTCTTAGTGTCTGTCTTGATTACAGTCAATTAACTCGTACCCACTATTAGCATATGTTCAGTATATATGTTTCCATCAGTTATAATGTATTTCACTCACGCACTTGATCCAATAGTCCAGGCTCCAGCGACGTCCTTCAAAACGTTGACAGTCGCAGTCGCCACCTTCCTTTTCCCACAACTAACCACGCCGCTCGCTCGGAATCCCACCAGTCATCCATTCAGCAGCTCCAACTCGAAACTGCCGGCTCGCAGGTCTGACTCTATTTTTATAGTCTAACTTCGACCATCTCGAAGGTTCCACACACTTCGAGTTGCGCTGGGAGACTAGGTCAGTAATCTAGAACATTCTTTAGATATCGGCCAAAAAAACAATACTGCCAGGGTAAGCAGCGTGCGTGTGAAAAGAGATTAAAAAAGCAGCACACTTTGAGGTAACTGTTAAACCGCCGCCGTTCGGTCGCCTCCCTCTTATCTCGCCTACCCCCGCGGCGCCGACTGGCGACTCAACAATATTAAAAACTTGTTGCTGTAAAAAATGTGTTCTCCATTATATATATTTAGTGCAGAAAACGTCTAAATTAAATAGCAAAATTTTATTAAGGATAGAAAACTATCCAGGTTGTTTAAGCTAGTACTCTTTCAAACACGTACAAAAATTAGCAAACAAGTAATTAAACTACACCCATAAAAACGCATGTGCAGCACATTACTTAACACTTCATTATTACAAGGGAGCGCTTTCCACGAAATAATAAAGTGGCGTTTGTGCAACGAGATGTTTTAAAACATTTTTCTACATTCATGTGTGAGAATTTGGTAATTTCCATATAAAGATAATGATATATAGTGAAATATTCCAATGTACAAAGTAAAATAATATATATACATGCAGTTTACTTGCAGGAAGCATCCTTAGGAAGTGCAAAAATAACCACGTTTTTTAGCCTCACCAATTTTTCATTGTTTACGTACAGTATGTAGAACTAGCTTAAATGACATACAAAACTGATATGCGGAAACGACTGCACCCAAGCCCGGCATATACATTTTTAGAACATCTTTTTCCATAAATGGTATGCATATATACTAGTGTTTCTTTTATCGTTGTAGTTTGCACTTTTAGGTCTGTAGGTATAGCAAAGAAAACCCTCTAAAACAGAGAACTAAAAACTAGTGATTAAAAATTGCGACAGTAAATTCTGATTTACTTTGGTAAACATATGTGTAATATTTGTTATATTTGTAACGGCAGTCAGGCATTTGAAATGCAGCTATGTCTTGTATGCATGCAGTAAACCTTAAAGAATAAAATACGCCAGAAAAGAAGGACGATTCAGGTTTCAAATACTGAGATACAACACATTTATAGCAACATATTTTTCTGACTCGATAAAAATTTTGTCCTAGATCATGTACAGGATTGTTTATGTCATAAAAAAATCCTATGTTGATAAATTGTATTAAAGTTGCATAAATCTCAATACTTAAGCCACAATAAAGAAGTTATTAAAATATCCCACATAAAATCTGTTCAGTGTGTTTGACAGAAATAATAATTTACATGCTGTTTTTCAATATGCATTTTTTTCGGGCATGTGGTAAATAAATATCAAATCACTGAAATAAGCGAAAATGTGATTAGAAAAACACGTGTTTTCGGTGTCCCGCTAAAAAAAAGTTAACTTCAGTACTCACCTAATACAGGCTTTAAAACTACTCAACATGTTGGGTTTCATACTGTTACATGTTGCTCTATATGACTTCCCTTGCCGAGTGGAGAAGTGTATCAAGGCCAGCGTAATAACCCAAGTAGTGCGCGGAGATTTACAAAGGAGTGCCGCTGCTACGATGCGCGTATCTTGGGACTCGTGCCGCCTTCTGTCACTGAGGGGATTGGATGTCTGTGATTATCGTTGCAAGAATGACTCGGGGTGTGGGGAACCTTCTGGATCGGGCCAGAGAGACTATTTCAGCCGCGACGAGCCTCCGAACGGACGGTCTAGAGTTTGGAGTATCGTACGGCCTTGAGAACCAGGCGTGCGCAGACAGTGAAGCGACGAGCCAGCGAAGCAGACCAGAGAGAGTGAAGTCTGAGGACTGCGAGCATCGGTACAGTGAAGGGTGTTACTGACGGGCAGGACTATCGAGCTGGATGTGTTAGTGACAGACTTTGGATTGGTGGTAATAGACAGATTGAATATGTGTAAATAAGAGTGTGAATTAAGTTACAGTAACCAAAATAAAGACAGTGATAATGACTTTAATTAGAATTCGGATAGTCAATCAATATTGCGCTATCTAAGTATAACACGAGTAATAATGTAGATTGGAAATTTATTATTGTAAATAATATCTGAGTGAATATTTATATAATTTTATAAATAAATAAAATATCAAATTTAGTTAAATTTAATTTTATTAAGACGTCCATCCCTCAAAAACACGGATACGCCTATGGCATTCTGTAACAATATGTTTAAAAAATCCTGTATAAATTTTGTAATAAAACTCAACGAGCAAAGTCCTTTTTGTTTGTAGATTATAAACAGTATATTTTCAAAACATTTTCTACTACAACAGGAATGTTAACTTATGGTTTTATAAAAACGGCCAATTTAAGCCTTCGCAAAAATTATTGTTTTACAAAAACAGTACGTGCATCAATTTTCAGTACCGGATTTTTAGAAGCTTTATAACATCTTCAGCACTATGCTATTTCATTTGGCGCGTTTGGCTTCAAACATTTGTTTCATAAGAGATGTCAAATCATAGTTTGTATAATGACCGTTTTTATTCTAGAGTGGCTCTTGAAAAAAAATATTTTCTGATATGTACCTTACTGTTTGTTATATTTCTAGCTGTACATTTATAATATGGTCACAGAGTGGAAGCACCGCAAGAAAACTCACCTCTCTATGAGAGTGACCTTCAACTCACTTTCCTTCCATTACACTAATTTAAGCAAAATGAGTCTTATCAAAAACATTCAAGCAGCAGAGTTAAAAACATCAGAGTACAAACAAATAACGCAGTCGCGAAAAATTGTGACAGTAACCATCTCCTGATACGAAATGAAATATAAGATCATTGTCCCCTAAAACTGTGGGAAATGATTCAACAAACTGTTAATTTTCTTTTCCTTTATCTCCGGGCTTATATGGTTTTTATTTTTTCTTATTAACTGCCCATATAAAAAATAGAAGCTTCATAAAAAAACAAATAACCAAACAGGCTTTAAAATACATTAGAATTATAATGTTTGGTATGACAATTACATGAAGTTACATTTAATAAACGACTCCCATAGCAATACACATTAGCCAAATATTGTAACATTGCAAAATTGCAGAATATGAATATAAAAAACCTATCTTAAAATCTTACCCTATACATGCCCTATAAAATTCTCTTTTTTAAAGGGGCAGTGAAATTTCGGGAAAAGATTTCAAGACAACTTATATATCATAACACTATATGGTTGTTTACCTTTCTCGATTGGCTACACTAACATGTTACTGTTAGTACGCGAATCGGTTTGATTCACTGCCAAAGTTGCTGAATTATAATTGGCCCGGTTTAAAACAGAAACGATCTGTCATGCAGAGGGCGACCAATGGCAAAATAAAAATTTCTGTATGTGCTTAGAGTATTGAAGTCTACAATGTGCTCAGATTTTTTTCTCGAAAGATCACTGGCTCTATTCGTCAAACATGGCAGGATATGCTTTCTGCCAAGTTATAACTAGGGATAGGAAAATTCGCGAGTTCAGTGACCTGTAGACTAGACCCAACATTACTCTGTAAACTCGTGCCTCAATTGTATGTCCATTGGTTGCTATCGCAGAGAGTGGCCTGTGCTAGCTACTGCGCACCTGGCAGTATGAGATTCGCTACTTGTTCCCTTGCAAGTGTGTTTTGGCCCAGAGTCGTCCAGGGCGTGCCTAGTAAATTGCGGACCAATTGCAACGTCAACTCCAGTGTGCACATGTTTGACGTCTAGCTTATCCTGAAATGAACTCGCGAAGTGTTCCTATCCCTAGTTATAATGCTCTCATCGTGAGGTCCTTATGCATCCTATTTACCAAGATGAAAGAACACCCACTTTTAAAGTTGGGGACCACGTTGACCAGGGTATTGAGGAACATCCCAGAAAGATTTGTTGGTTCGAGACCAGTAACATTCAAATCTTGATGACGTCGAAGGTAGCGTCAGGCGGTTGCTAGACACCATCCATATACGTTGTAAAGAGGAGGGCATCGAGGGGGGGAGGGTAGGGTGGAGCTTTAAGCCTCCATGCCAACAGTATTCGCTCGCCAGCCAAGCTACGCAGCTGCCTCGGTACCAACGTCCACGACGACTTAGTCGAACGGATCTCAAACTAGGTGAGACTCAGCTCCCTCGTCGATCTATCCCCGTGTTAGGACGTACAATCTTCTGCGCTGATATTAATGCTGAATGTGCGATGTTCCAGCACCGTCACAATATCGTAAATTTCTCCATAATTTTCAAATGCCTATTTTACATTTGATGTGTTGCCATTCTCCCTCCTCTTCGCTCGTAGCAAAAGGTTTATTTTATACATAACTATACTACCATCATTTCCCTTTCTGACTTTTACTACCCAATTTTGTTGTTCCTTTGATATCATCTTCGAGTTTTCCTTTTAAGAGGGCATTTTCTTATACAAATTCACTTCACTTTATTTCTCTTTTTGCATCACCCGTGCCTCTTCTTCTATAATTGACGATGCTTCTTTTGCCTGCTGTCTTAATACGTCATAATGTATTCTCCAGTACTATTTCTACATTTATCTCAACGATTTTTTTCCCGGTAAAATTTTCATAAAACCGAGAAGTCGTATACTATATTTATTCGTGCTGTGTTGGATTAAACATAGTGCACTTTCGAAATTTCTGATGAATCGATGATTTTCAATAACAAAACTTAAGTTATTTAGACTTGCATATTATATAAAATAAACATAATTAGAAAACTTGTTGACTGCAAGCAACTTTGTCGTAAAAATATGCAGAATGCGGTGACAGAAATTTATGTAAATGACATCCAGGCACTGTTTACAATATATATTACATTCATTTTAAAGCATACATGAGTTTTCTTCTCTATCATAAGAAATTATACATATACATTTTTGTCCCAGGAGTATAAAACAGAAAAATATTGCATTTTTCGCTCTCGATTACAATTTTTAATTCAAGCCTGTGCAGTTAGTTCTAAGCGCCAGTATGTTTATAAAATTTCTGATAAATTTCCGAAGTGCCCATGGCTCCAAAAGTAATTATTTGGTTATTTACAATTAACGTTAGTAGTAAAAATAATTGACATGAAAATCAAATTAATTTACTATTTTTACAAGGGAAGTTATAATAAATATAGGCTATTCACGGTAAAGCGAGCTGTTTTTAAGGCCCTCTGAACAGGCATTAACCACTAATAACATATATTAATGCAGCCTCAGGCGTTAAATTTTGAGAGTGGTGAAATGTATACACTGTGTTCATTGGGTACATTGCAATGTGTATATAAAAAAGCAGCAGGAAGATAGAAGTTGGGCAAAAGGAAATATTTAGTAGGGCCTTAAAAAGTGCTCACTTTACCGTGAACAGCCTGCAGTATTAAGTGTAACTATATAAATAACAGATATTGTCAATTTGTCTAAAAATTTGCGTGGTTTAAATTTTGTTAGCTGGTCACATTATGCCCGGTGTCCGACACTACAATTTGCATGCTTACTTTCTAAATGTTTGTCAACAAGTTAGGAGAGTCCTTTGAGTTTCAATTGTTTCAAAGTTCAATATCACACTTAAACTAGAAAAGTATTTAAAGAAGAGTTTATCAGACTGCAGGTGACGTTTTTACCTCCTATATGTACACAGAGACTGAAGGAAAAGGATTTAGCACATTGTTCGTCCTAGCTAAAATATTAAGGAAACTTCCTCCCCTGCTTTCTTTACTTTTATGTCACGTCTTTCACCCGAATCCCTCTTTATTCTCCACTTCTGCCAGCCCGCTTCTATAACGCACCCCTGCGGCCATTTCCTCCAGGCTTTCATTTCCCGTCCGGAGTCTACCCTTTTCCCCATTTTCTTTACTCTCTTTCTTTTTTTTTATCCTTCCACGCGAAGTTCATTTTCATTTTTAACACTCATTTTCCACCTCCTGGGACTCTCCGTCTTTCTTTCAAACTTTCCAACCCCGTCCTCCTACCTTAGCGGACCTGAGGGGGGCTGCTACGCGGGTTGCGTCGTCAATTTCGAAAGGAGGGTTTTTTCCTTCACGAGTAAGCCTTGTTATAGCGTGATTTTTTTTCTGCCATCTGCCATTCGTCACCGCGTATCACCGCAGGCGATCACCTAACCCTCCCATCCCCTTACGAAAAGAGGCTTCGTGCCGACTGATGAGTATGAGAAGCATAGATCCATGCTAAGGGTGCGAACTATGGTGCCGTTTTACTGTCGGCTAATGAGAGTGCGCTCTCCGAGGGGAATAGGGAGGAGGGTTTAGAGTGCTCATCATCGTGAAGACATCATTTGAAGATGGCCACTGATAAGCCGAGGCAGACGGCTAAACGAGTAAGGCATTTAGTCTCCGTGCAGGGACCTACAGCAAGAGATAGACGAACGGGACGGCGAAAAATCGCTGAATAAATTCACCAGAAGGGTAATTATTCTCTAAGGGATTCGTCTATATAGGTACAGTTCTGTCATGAGCTGTGAGCAAATTCTGTACCACGCGCCCTCGTTCACTCGCCTTTGATTACTTCGTGTGTAATGATCTCTTGTTCAATTCACGACATAGTATTCATTTATAAATTCGGATGATTGTGTTCGTTTCCAACGCCATTCATGTTCTACCGAATTTTAATTAATGCGAGTTCCATTTGTCTTTGTGACAATAGCAAGTATTTATCCACGGCAGGGGAAATTGTATACACCGACAAATGAAATACTTTAAGCAGTGGAGCATCGAAAACTAACCAAAGTTACATGTGCCATGTAACTTTGGCTGAAGTGCATATCCTAGGGGGCATTCGTACTTTTGATGTGAATCTGGACTGTGGTGAATTGGCACCAAGACCTTGGTGCACTTTTCTAAGGCATGAAGCTAAGTAAAGGCCCTTATGTCGTGAATTTGAATACAGCCATAGGGTCTTGTCACGTTGACAGTAAAAATGTGCTTATCATTTGTTCTTTTTTTACCTTCATTTACCTTCTATTCTTACTCCCCTCAACATTTATTGCCACTCGAAGAGAGTATGGGAAAATTAAAATAACGGAGTTTTATTCAGGATGGGTTTTACTTGCAAATGAGTTAATGGTAAAGTTTGGAAATAAATTTGCTCGTCAGCAGGCAAAAGTAAAATTTTATTTCCAGAAGGAAATGTAACTGCAGCAAGTGGTTTCCATATTACAATAACGGTCTCAGATGCTAATAAGGATTTTACTGGCGAAGTACTGGGCAGGCGTGTATTAAGTAGTGCATTGGCGTTTTCTTGTAGAGGGAATGGAAAATCTCTTATTGAAAATCCCGCCCTAGTACAATCTGGCTGGGTCGGACTTATGACCTTGGCATATGAGATGGCCTGTGGGTGTGCTGTCTGTTACTACTTAAATGAGCGAAAAGAGAAACATTTTTTTTTGATGTAATGAAACATGTTTAGATACATTTTCAAAATAGGCAAATCCAAGTTTGTTCCTGCAACATTTTGTTTAGGCTGATGTTTGAAATGTTGGCGTTTTCAACCATCTCAAGTTTTGAGAAATTTGCCAAAATTTTTACGCAATGTAATATAGAAATTACCCAGAGTATTTCCCGTCACTTAATTTTCTTTCACTTTAAATATAATTTTCAATTCATAACTCATACTACGTAGTCCAGGAAATGTAGCATAATCAGACATCCGATCGCTTGTAATGTCTGAGCACATTTCTCGGCACACTGTCGGAATTTTTTTAAAGTAATCTGGTACCTATTTTCAGTTTATCTTTTAAAATTTGAGATGTAAATCGTGTACTCCATTTTGCTGTTGTCGAATCGCATATCAAAACATATCTTTCACTCGAAGATATGAGCGCATATAAAACGACATGCTAATTTGGGTGGAATTAATGAATGCACTGTTTTTCCTTTAAGCTCATCCTTTAGCAGCTCGGAATTTCTACGACCTTTGGTGTGTATGAAATTAGTAGAAGTTTCTTCCTACAATAAAATAATGTTTACCTATGTAGATTACACTATACGTACTTTGAACTTAAAAACGAAGTTAATTAAAACTCATATCACATAGTACAAACGTTGGTAATACGAATTATTGTTACTTTTTACTAATACATTGATTAAAAACCCCACTAATTCACGTACCTACTTGAAGTTCTATGACAAATATGAATTGAAGTGTATTCTTTAATTAGTTTTATGGACTACCAGGTCGGCCATTCAAACGAGCCGTTTTCTTTCCCTCGGAGCAACGTAACGTTATCCTCGTTTGGATATATGTACGTATCGTTTTTACATGAAAAGGTAATTTGGCTGTAGCCTATACGTTGTTCCAACATGACGTCAGAGGTTCTATGTAGTGGCAGATTTGTATTTTTCTTAAGCCACAGATTAACCTATAGCCATGCTCAAGAATTGTAAGACCTACTAAAATTTATATATTTTGTTACAGTTATAAATTTTTACTAAAGCTACTTTATTTTCACTTGTGATTATATGAGTTTCTAAAAATTTGCAGGTTCTGTCATATTTAAACTTGGAAAGTAATGAAACATTTCATCTAACAAGTTGTGAACGCCCACTCCAACTGGACCGAGTATCGTTGAAGAGAAACTTAATCGAAGGAACAACGAATCCAGCCAGCAAGCAGCCCATTCCAAGAATCCTCAGAAGTCAGCGAGTTATCACTGGGAGCTGTCGCAGTAAACACTATCGAGGTATGGATATAATATTGCAGAAATCTTTTAATAAAAGTGTTTTGCTTGAAACAGCATGATTACGGAAATATTTGTGCGTTATTTTAACATTAATTACACTTATTAAACGACAAGGAACTCAATTTTACAATTATAAAATAAAAGTAGGAAACGCTAGCGTGAAAATAAATTCTGTTTTAGCCTAATGTTCACATGTAGTCAACCACTACAAAAACTGCCAATTCATATTTTAAGAAACTATAATTAACTTACTTAGTTCGTAAATAATGTTTGCCGAAAAAAAGTTTACTCTCCTTCAAAAAAAAAACTATTTGACAAGTTACGAAGCAGTTACACGTCTCTTAACACTGTATGTCACGATAGAAGATTCCTTGGACGATTCAATACAAACATGCATATGGTCACTTGTGTGGATGGCGTTATGGAAGATTTGACCGTTTTCATGGACATTTTCGGAATTGGTTTTGTGCAATTTTCCATGGAATGTGTCCTATAAGGTTTAAATTTTAGTCAATCAGAGATAGGGCGATATCGTATTGTTTTGTTTTTACAAAGAGCGTAAGATCATTGCACACGAACAGATATAAAATAAATAATGGTATAAATTAATGTTTATTTAAAACGACTAGGGTCTGCACAAATGCATAATGTTGAAGTCGCGAGTGAATATCGTTCCTGAACCACAGTTTCAGAAGCAAAAAGATAAGTAATTTACACGTCTTTACTCGTGCGGCGACAAGTGTCGTTGGATAGGTTATTCCAGAGAACTCTCCATAAATACTAGCATGCTGGCTCGGGTAGCAGAACGTGAGGAAGCTTCCGCCCGAGTTTGTACGGAAAATTTCATCATAGCAAAGAGGCTTGCCCGTGTGCCCTCATGCTTAGAGGTGGTGGAAAATCGCGAAAAATTTTTTGAGCCAACGTATTTTCCACAACACTGTAACTAGTTTATTCTTTCATGATTGGATGAACAAAGTTTTGACTCGGCTAAGTTGTTTGAAGACCAATCATGAACGTTCTTCCCCATAGTATCAAAATCCTCATTGGCCCAGTGAAATGGGGTAGTAGCTTCGTACATGCATGAGAGCCAATAAGGCAAGAAAACTGTCAGACTTGTGTACAGTACGTTGAATCCTAGCAAAAAGTCTACTTTTTCCCGCGATAAACCTCTATCTCTATTCATGCTACAAAAGGCTCGATTGGTAACTGGATAGGGTGGATCCTACACACTAGGCAGCTTGTCAGCGAATGACTAGCTCAAGTGATCTATTGAGTTAATATTAAAGCAGTTGCTTCAGTCGCAAGAAATTAGCGTAGTAACGTTAACAATGTTTTAACTTAAATGTTAAGTAATACTGAGTAATGACAGTATTTTAGTAACATTGTTCGATCTTTTCACCACTTCAACATATACACTTATAAAATAAAAAATTATCGTACTCTCTTAGGTATCTTTAAATGTAACTAAAACGAGATTAGCCGTAGTCAACATAGCTAATTTATTGATTGCTATGCGTAATTGTGAATACTGAATATAGTCTGTTCGCGGCTTCTTCACACTTTTTGAACCATACCTTTTGAAAATCACCCCATGTATGACATATTTAGTTATTTCCCAAATATGTCATGCATCACAAGCATTTTGCACCTCTGTCAATGTGAAAGTATCTAATTTTTGTTTAAATTAAAGTTTTACCTGCATTTTATTTATAAATTTATTCATTCATTTATAATAAGTACGAAGGAATAGAGTGACAAAACATTATAACTGAGTGCGCACGAATTCAGTGCGTCGTCCTTTAGTGTAATTTTCTAGACTAAGTTAAGCTTAGTTTGCATGTGAGGCAGAGGAATATACCGGGGGCTTCAGAAAGGCGTGAAATAACCGTGAATAGATTATATCTAATTTTATCGAAGTATTGTTTTATTTAATTTATTTTTTGAATTTTTTGTTACTGTCGACTCACCACTGTTCGTCATACATACGCATATTTGATCTCCTCACATTATATAATTTTCTTGATATCAGCATAGCTCATAAAACAGTTAGTAAAACTTGTTCCTCTGCGTGCCAGGCTTACGCCATTGTTCGCGGAAGTACGCTCATCGTCACGGTAAACAAACGTGCAACATTTTACGATGTTTAACGGGTATTATTATATGAGAGGAGTGTTCCCTACAATAGTTCAGGCATTGCGCTTATAAGCAGAGTCTCTGAACAGGCGATGATTCGGGGCGAAATTCAATCGACTTGTATACTGCAAAGTTACCGTCATCTTGCGTATTTATTCGCATAGCTGCGCGACTGCCGCGCGACACGATGTAAATTTCAGGACAAATATAATTTGCGCGTTCTTTTAAATCTTACTTTAGATACGCGTTACTTTTACGTGAACACAATTTTATCGTCCTAAAATAAAAAGAGTGAGTGGGTGAAGAGATTTGAGCGGCTCTTAACTCCGATGAGAGTGAAGCGAGATGAGGATGGAGCAGAGCCGGAATGAAAGGGCGGGGAAGAGGAAGATCCCCGAGAAAACCCCCTCCGAGTAGCGATATCGTCCGGCACGGTTCGCACATGCAAAAATCCAGGAGAGATCCAGCTGGTGGAGATACGTTAGCAAGTAATATTATTTTTTAATATTTTTTATACTTTTAGTGTATTTAGATGTATTGAACAACTATGCATTCGTCGGTTAAAGTTTGTGGTTTTATTTCATATCGTTACTGTAACTTGTGGCAGATGGAATTCCGGTTCATCTTTCGTCGGAACGTGAATCGTACCTCACTCGACGTTTCAATCGGACTACAACCGTAGTGGCAATAAAAGCTCTCTTCTGGTGGAAAGAAAGGGAGGAGAGTGAATAGCAGAAGGTGGCAAATGACAGAATAAAGAAGGGGGGCGGAGAAGGGATACATTAAACTTTTCCCTCCGGGCGGCGCTTAACTCTCGATAAACGCCCGTCAAAGAGAACCCACGCAGGAGGGGCAAAGAATGGAAAGAAGAAGAAAAAAAAAACTATTCATTGAGCGTCGTGATTTACGAATAATTGTAATCTGGCTTCGAGGAGGCGGGTGAAGCTGACTGACGAAAGGAAGGCAACCCGGATGGCCACTTCACCACGTGACGTGGCGCCTCGAGGGCTGAGGGAAGGCGCCAGGACGAGTATGGCTCGCTTTCTCATCGAAGGATTCAGCCAGCCCCCCCCCCCCCCCTCCGCCGTGTTCCGGCCGACAATAACCGGCGCGTGGTTTTTATTGCGTGTAAACGTTAACTTTATGACGGGATGTAAATGGGTGATTCCCCCCCCCCCTCTCGCAGTCTCTTCCCCCGGTCATACTTCCTCAGGGGAACCCGCAACTCCGAGCTGTATACAACGCGTCACTTAAAGGAGCAGCTGCTGCTTACACTACTCTCCTCACTTATTAGCCTCAGATTGAGCAAGATTGGTCGTAAAAAAATAGAGCTGTTTTTAGTGCCGTAAAAACAACAGCGATTTCAATGGGGGCAATTAGCGAGTTTTACGAACCGGGCAAAATGCATTATCTTGTGTGAGTTCGTAAAGAATGTTCTAGACATAAGAGAAAGATTTTTGTTTACAAAGTCTTTTAATACTTGCAGTTCTTACTTACACCGTGACCTTACCTTGATCATATCAAACTGACGCCCCATGATCTTCCTTTATGAAGGAAACACAGATCCGCTTAGAATACCGTTGCCCAAAAACTTTGTATCTTCCCCGTTTTATCCTGAGATTCTCTTCATGATACTTTTAATAAAGTATTCACATAAATAATAAACTCTGAATCATTTAGAGAGTCGTGTGCATACTTACGAAATTTCCCAACAACACAATGGTGGTCTCAAAATCGGAACAAGTAAGCTGTACTACATAATAAATCAATACAATTGATCCATTATTGGAATTATTGGAATAGAGATGAAAACTTGTGAAATACTTTCTCTGCCCCCCCTGATGAAGTCAATAAATTGTTCAACGTGCTGGTAATGGATTTTGAAACGAAACACTGACCTACATCTCTACTCAGGTTAACACACACGTACACGCATTAGTTGAGGGATACTAAATTAAGATTCATACTTGGATAAGGTTAATTGGTTGCAAGATTCCATTCCCGCAAAGTGAGGTTTTTAATTACGTATTCGTAACTATGCGTCAGCGTAATGACATGTATATGTGCTTTCTTCTATCTGCATGTAAATTTTAAATTACCCTTCCACTTCCAAAACTTTGAAGCGATAAACGATTTTTTTTTTGCAACAGCTGTTCGATGCCGAATTCAAATGAATTCTTATTTTGATACAACAAACGATCACTTGGTCAGAAATCGTAAATTATTACTCTTACACACTTGAAACATTTGAAATGGCGTATTAAAGATATAAAACGAAACAATTCATAGCCACATAAAAAAATTGACATCGATAAGTTAGTGTACTTATTCGAATTTAAGCTATCTTTAAACCAACTGACTTAACACTGTATGCCGCAGATGAATGCACAACACAGCACACGTTTCGTTTTCAGCATTCAAAACTGAAACCGTATAATTTTACGAAACATATTTTTAAATTTCTAATATTTGTACAGAAAAGTTCTAGAAGCGCCAAACGAAAAAGCAAAGGACACCTAACAATAGTTTTCTGAATTCTAACATGACGTTATGGTCTGGTTTTCTACGAATATCTCCTCGACGGATAGTATGAGCTCACTAGAAGCATGGCAGAAATAACTCGAGAGCACGGGAGCCTGGCTTTATTCCAAGGCCCTTGTTTAAAAGGCTTATCGACGCTATAGCCGAAACGGTACGAACAAATGGACTTATGAAATATTGTTGCGTCTTTTTTTTTTCCCCATAGCGCAGCTACGAGATAGTAGAGAGAGGAAATGGACTGCAGCGCTGGTCTGCCCCGGGAGAAGAGCGTGACAAACATAATGACGTCCAGCAAAGAGTGAAGAATCTTCAAGGACGACGCAGACGTGCCGAATATCTTCATCGCGGCGAACTCATCATCCTTGGACGAGGGACTGACTAACTTCGTTGAATATCACATTATAACAGTGGCAAGTCGGAAGACCCATCAATAGGGGTCAGCAAGATTCGCGTTATTATTTAGTAACATGCTGTACTTCACTGTTATATAATACATACTTAAATGCAATTGGAGATGTAACTGGCTACTGGCAACTAAAGGCTGTTCGCGATAATGTGAACACTTTTGAAATCAACCTCAGAAATAAGTCACTGCTCCTACCTGCATATATTTTGACGGGCGCCCTGGGTGACATGTGCTCAGTAAAGTTGGCAACGATGGATGGGAAGTAAGTACCGTATATTTACGTCGAGTAAAAAGTGCTAAGTAACCAATTCTGACAATTTAAATTATTTCTTTCGCTTTCTGTTTTCTTTAATGCATCGAAGTGTTAAAACGAGCAGGTTTATAAAAAATTTACTTTTCCAATAATTTCACAGTTTCTCTTGACCGACGCATGAATCAAGTAATGAGGCCCATGACAATGTTAACCTTACATAAGGCGGAAGAATACATGACGTGCATACAAGTAGATCTTAAGCAGAACTTTCAGAAGTGCTCATTTTACCGTGAATAGCCTATATACAGCGTTATTCACATGTGTGACCGCTTTACTAACTGATCAGTCATTGAGCATCTACTATTTGCTGAAAGCGTCCTTGGGACGTGTCACGTAGTTTGTCCACGAATGGCATAAGTCAAACGAGTATACATAATCTTGGAGTCTAATCTGCAGCCACAAATTAATGCGAATGTTGCGGGTCCTTATCCATTAAGGAGGGGAATACTATAGGGATGGAGCACTGCACAATACGTCCAAACTACATTTATAGAGTCTATTCGTAGTTACGTCCAACTTTTCTGAAGCCCTGCTAACGATAGGCTATTCCTCCGCCTCGTGCAAACGAAGCAAATTAAGTCTAGAGAATTACACCAAAATGTTTCTTATAAGCCGTTCACGGTTAAGTGAGCACTTTCGAGGACCTAATTACTTTCCCTTTCAGCCATTTTTTAAATCCATTAACCACCTTTTAAAACAAATATTGGCATGTACGTAAGAAACACAGAGTGTATATTCCAACACACTCGGAATTTAACGTCTTAGCCTAAAATAAAATATATTAATTGCATTTTATTCCAAATGAGAGAGCTTTCAACAGTACTCACTTTGCATCAATAGCCTATGCTAGGAATTACCAATACATTTATTTTCTCTCTGTTTTCATTAATATTCATCTAATATTAGCATGAGTTCAATGATATCAAAAAACGATACTTTTATGTTAACAGTAGTATAAAACGCTTGCGATACATGGCGTATTTAGGAAACAACCTGACACGTCATACATGAGGTGATTTTAGAAAAGTTATATTTTTTTAAATAAATGAAGTAATTACGAACAAACTCGCCAGGTAACACTAAGATTTGATACCAACAAACATTAAGTTTGATGGTACATATAAGTATCAGTAAGGTAATATCAGGTTAATCCGCGATACTAAATAATTCTGTGAAAGTTTCAATGTAAACGCCCGTAGTGTACATAGAAGAGAGGATACTTTTAGTTTCCAACAATATATAGCAGCGTTTCCCTAAGTTTGCCTCTGGGGCCTCTCAATCTTTGGAGCAAGGGAAAATATATACTATGCAAGTTTCAAAAAAATTGCTACTTTGATTTGTGTTATTGGTCGAAAGTCGTCAAGGGGTGTATCTAGCAAACTGTAATTCAATAGACGCAAAACTCCACGACACATACGGACAAAGTTCAACTTATCCTCACATAAACTCGCGAAATTTCCGGGTCTTTAGTTTTTGTTCTGCATTTAAAAAAACCCCAATAATTTAGTTCAGGAACAGATTAAGGACAATGTTCCGACTAGGACGAATACTTACTGTGGATACGTAACGAGAAATCCAATAGCATTTTATAGTGTACATTTAAAATATAATACAATAACCCATTGTAAACTAATTTCTAACACGGGTTAAAAATAATATTAGCAAATATTTTTCACAATTTAATAAACGCAATCGTACAAAATAGTTTGGAAATATGTTAACTACTCAAGAATTATTAACAAAGAAAATAACTCATAAATATTTCAACATTTATATCTAAAGCTTTCTTTATAAAATACTGCTTTTTAATATTTTATATATCACCAAATGCTCTCTTAATAACTGCGAAAAAAAACACACACACACAAACACTAATGATGGAATATTTGCATTGCCATATTTTGTTTATAATGCTTTGTTTTGAAACAATAAAAAGACTTATAATTGTCGTCTGAAGCTTGTGGAATTGTGCTTTTTGTTCAATATCTCACAAACCCATACAATGTCATAGCAGGTTTTATTTCTTCGTGTGAACAGTCCGAAGATGTTTGGCAACTGTTCACCGCAGACTCTTATGAAAGGAAATATAAAGTTTCGTTATAAATATCTGAGGAAAATTTTCCAGCTATTCTGTTTCTAAACAAAACTTTGTCAGTGTAAAGATATTACCAAGTCCAACATTAAAATAAAAATTAAAAATTAAAAGAAATCTCATTGCACTTAAAGTAGGCTGACAGTAATTGTATTTCCAAAAATTTAATTTCCCGGTAAAAGGAAGTGATAGTTTCGTAATTCCTGTTCACAGGCTTCCGGGATCTAAACGTAAATCATAAATGCTATCGCCTCCCTACTTTTTAATTTTATTGCGAGATGAAGAGCGTAAAAAGTGGCATTAAAAGTGATTAAGGAAATTGCTTAAAACATATCTACAGAATTATTCAGTATTATTTGACGTGTAGAATCTGTGCATGGGCGCTGTGATTTAAACAAAGTGTTTTTGTTTCAGAATTCTCCTGCTCTTGTATTCTGCCCAAAGCTACAGAAGTTGCATGGAAGAACCTGATATCGCCGTGGATGCACAGCTTGAAGCAAGTTAGTATCAAGCCAGCAGAAATACTTAACACTAAATCTGACACTTAAGCCTGTTGTAATGACTCAGTGCTGTAGAAAATCGATCCTATACCAATTTAGTCCTGGTTTACTGTGCAGAAATACAAGCAAATGGCACTTGATTTAATTTTTGCTACTTAATTGAAATTTAACGAAAATGGTTGTGAAAACACCTTATTCTTCATCTGGTTTCTGTAAAAGCGTAATTGATTCTCAGTAGAAAAAATTCCATTCGTAGGCGTTTTCTACGTGTTTATATGAATTCATGGTGCACCAATTATTTTTTTTTATAATCCAGTCTACTAACTTCACTAGTAAATAATTAATTTCTCTACCAGAAGCATCATTTGCTATTAATATCAATGATTTAACTCATTATTGTGACTTGATGTGGGAATCCTATGGCGTTTTACGTGAAAACAATGTTGTGCCATTTATCACATTTACAAAAGTTTTCCTCTTCCTGGCGCTCTGCGCACAATTCGGCAGTCCGACCAAATGTTAGTATAAATACAAAGCAGATATAGCGTGGTGGTTCCTTTGATGTCGACGTACCTGTTATCTGATTGGCTGAGCGAGGCTCTGGGAACTGATCTTCCGTCTGATTGGCTAGGTATTGCTGCGTGGCGCGACAGGTTCCCTATCGGCTGTGGTCTGCCGGCTGCCGAGCATGTTGCCAGGCGCTGATTGGCGAATAACACCCCAATATTTTGCTGGTCAATGACGCTATTTTGCTGGCGTGTGCGGCTGGAGTTCAAAGTATAAGCAACATACTGCATCTTAATTAGTCAGTGCCTTAAAAGGTGTTGACCATCAAAAAATGCATTATATTTTATTCGTACGAAATACTGACAAGTAGGTCTACTACTTCCTTACATAAATCATATTGTTATATATCATCATATTTTTGCATAGTCGCATGTCTAAATCACAATTTTAGTGTTTATGGGATGTACAAATAATTTTAAAAAATTGTAATAACTAACTCACTTTCCGAAGCTAGATCATTTACATTGAAAACAAAGTACTATGAGTTACTACCAAAAATAGTTAAAATCATGCTATGAAACGTTTTCGTAATTTTTTAAAATTGTTTCAATTAAAAATAATGTATATTTTTTATTTTTAAATCTGTGTATTTTTTTTTTTGTAAATTTAGATAAACATAACTTAAAATGAATTAACTTTTCTGTAAATTAGCTTTTATTCTATGTGTACTTCCCCGGAAACAATAAAATTATGATTTTGAAACGCTATAATGCCAAAAAATACTTGATCTAATTTATTTGATGCGAGAAAGCAGTATTTATAGGCTGTTCACGGTAAAATGAGCACTTTCGAAAACCTAGCGTATGATCTTGTAAGAACATTGTGTTATCTTACACATAAAGTAAAATTAACAGTACTGTGAACATGGTCACTTCATTAATGCGTCGGTCAAGTGAAACTGTAATATTATTATAAATGTTAATATTTTACAAATTTGATTAATCTTACTCTTATGAGCATAAAAAACAGAGATCAGAAGGATTCATCTCAGTACTCACAAATGTTTGCTTTACGTACTTGATACTACGATTTTTGTATGGAACTATTTCCCCTCCGTTGTTACCAACTTTAATGAGCGTGTGCCAGCCAGTGCAACCGTTAAAATATACGCAGGTAGGGGCAATGGCATATTTGAAAAGTTGATTTTCGAAGTGCTCATTTAACCGTGAACAGCTTATATAAGCAATGTCTACGCGTTGAACGGTATTTCATACAAAAATAGAAAATAATGAATTTTTCGGTGGCTACCACTTTTAACCATGGGATAAACACACGTTATCTGATATGGACGACCAGGTATCGCCTCTCGGGCAGTTTAAGGTGGCCGCCTGGTTGAAGGAATTTCGCACGTCTGAGGCCTGAAAGCGTGGGAGCGCTAGGGCGACCGAGACATGCGCATCAATTCTCGCATCGCCTCTACGCGCAAAGCACTGAACTGGCGTGCAGTCTTACCGTCTATAAGGCGCCTCTGAGACTTTCAGCGGAGACCCTACACTTTTATGACGTAATAATAAAATAAATGTTTGATGCACATCCCTATTCATTTTTTAATGTTTTGTACAGGAATGTTCATACCTAAAACGACCGTGAAAACACCCGTTTGAGCCTTTTTCACTATCAGAAAAACACTCTTTAGAGAGAAATGGAGGAAATGAAAAAAATGTACATACGCGTAACGTTTCGTAAGGCCAACGGTGCTCGAAAACAGTATATTTACTCGATTTTCGTTATAACTTGTTTTTTTCAGAGGGTTTATCGAAATTTTTGGCACGGCAAGACATAAATGTTGATTTTTAACAACTTCTTGCATTGTTAAATATTCACTACTCTTTTTTTTATTCTGAGAGCACTGATGGAAGATGAGAAGTAAGACATTCTCTCTTATCTTCAATCAGTGCTCCGATAGTAATAATGGTAGGGATTATCTATCAATGAAAGAAGGTGTTCGAAATTATTCTTTACGTCTTGCAAGACAAAAATTTTGAAAATTCTCTGAAAAACAACCAAAATTAAGGCAAATACACGGCTATCGTGCACCACTCCTCTTAAATGATATTCGCAAGCAGACCTCAGTCAGACGCATTGGACGGTTATTTTAATAAAACTTTTTCTGCTGGAGCTCTGCACGCCGTTCGGCGGCCTCTCCAGGCGGCCACCTCAACAACTGCCTCGAGGGTAGAATTGGGAAAGTCCAGTATTGAGCCGACGGCTACTCCCCGACGTGGGCGAAGTTCAACAACGCCAGCACACAGCGTCCATAACTTAACCGGCTGCCCTTTGCACACACACACACACACACCCACAACCCGCCTCGCACACCCCGCTAGGTAATTGACAATAAACACGCGTGAAAGGGTGGGAGGGACCGCGACTTGGTGTCTGGGGGAGGGGGGCGACCCCGCCCTGTATTGTGCTACCAAACCACCCTCCTGCCACCGAGCAATGGGGTGAGCAGTTACCCCATCCTCCCCGCCTCACACTTTCCTCTCTACAGCCACCCGACAAACCATTCACGGGGCGACGACGCTCTGTTGCTAGGCAACCGAAAGCCAGGGAAAGAACTCTTTTTTTTTTTTTCCCCTGGGGTTCGGGAAAATAGGCGGGGCGATGTTGAAGGCTGCGATACAGGTGGCAGAAGACAGCTACGGCCTCTTCGGACAAAGTGTCGCAATTTGCTGCGTTCGCACCGGACACTCTTCTCCGAACAAAATTGTCGTAAATAAACGTCTTCAAACAAAACATCCGGATAAGATGCGATTACGGGGGGGGGGGGGGGGAAGCTGGTTCGCGATTGTGTCAGAGTGATTTCCTTTTCCTGCTTATTTTACAGAAATAATTGTAATTATAAAACCCGGATATCATAGTGCCTTGAAAAAAGACTATTAAAATAATTTTTAATGAGTGATGATTATAATTTCGGGAACCAAAGTAATTGCAACAGTATAACTCGAATGCATATGGGGAAGCAAGCATGAAATAAAGCCATTTACTGTGTATTATTTGTATGAGAGGACAGAAAACTTTATCTTCCAAATACGAATATTATTGTTAAATAAGTACCCGGAACTAGCATTCATCGATATTTTACTAATTATATTTCCATTTAGTAACTTCCACAAATCACTATGATCAACTTTTCCGCTATCGAAAGTAAATTTCGCTGTTAATACCTGTTGATATTCCTATTCTCGTATCGTCAGATTTTTCCCATTTTCCAGTTATATTAATTTAATTAGGAGTGTAAGAGTAAATACCTAATGTCTTGGAACATCTACGGAAAAACTACGTAACAAAATGGAACATTATTTTGAATAGGTAGTACTATATATCTCAGAAAACATTTTTCTAAAACAAAATCCATTAATGACATTACAAACAGTTCGCGAGCGATTATTAACTGAGTGCACTTAAAAGCCGTGTTTGGTTTAGTGTTTTGGTATAATTAGTGTTCTTCCATAGCCATATGCAACATTTACATTGCCATGAATCACGCGTCACTCACTTGAAACTGTGAAGTTACTTATAGACGTAAGTATGTTAATGTTTCGCCGGTCTACTTTTCCAATTTCCTGCACACATTATTGTATTTACGTCGGCCTGCGTTGGCTTTGAAATGTAGAGCCTATGTTTTTGCCGACAGGCTGAATCCAGCGTGATCAATTAATTCATTGTTATAGGCTGTTCACGGCAAACTGAGCACTTTTGAAAGCCCTGTTTAAGATCTACTTGTATACACGTTGTGTATTCTTCCGCCTTACAAAAAAATTAATATTGCCATAGGCCTCATCACTTTATTCATGCGTTGGTCAAGTGAAAATGTTAAATTATTAAAAAGGGAAGTACTTAACAAACTTGATCATTTTTATACTTCGATGCATTAAAAAAAAAAAAAAGAGAAAGAAATAATTATAGTTATCACAAATGGTTACCTAACACTTTTTAATTCGACATTAAGATATGGACCTACTGTCCATCCATCGTTACCAACTTTACTGGACGAATGCAACTCAGTGCGCTCATTAAAATATATGATTGCAAGGGCAGTGACTTTTTTCTAAGGTTCATTTCTTAAGTTCTCACTTTATGGTGAACAGCCATTAACCAGATTTATCACATTAAAAATCTACGAGTAGGTAACTTAGTCTCCGAAAATGAACAAGAAATTTTTATTTTAAATGTTGCGCGTAGCATGATTGCTAGACTACGAGCGCCAGTTTAATCGATTGCGCGTACGAGCGAAGGGGCATTGGATAAAAGTATGCAGGAATGATACGTTGCTTTCTAAAACGCTATCTTTAGCTTTGGCATTAGTTGCCGGTTTAAACTGGCTGAAGTCTTATGGAAGGAATATTAGCCCTCATTCATTATTAATCTAAGGTTCTTCTCACTGCCGCTGGAAATTAAATCATGTCAGGACACAGCACATTATTTTTAATGTAGCCTCAGAAAATGTTATCCTCAAATTGCTACACTTAGATAACGGTACATTTGAGCCAAACAAATAATATTTTCGTGTGTGGTACTTACAAAATTGTTTTGATAGAATGAAATTTGTAAAGCTGAGATGACGCAGCGCCTTTTCTGGGCGAACAAAATATTTGCTTTAATCATCTGTACCTATTCGTTTGACCTTATATGAAAAAGTATTTTGTGCTTAAAATATGTATTTCCCCATGGGGAATGCAGTTACTATTGACGTACTGAGAACAATTCACTTGTGTTGCCGCTGAAGAAGAGTCATAAACGAGACGGCTGTATCCCTTACTGCTGAAACAGTAGTTATGCGTATTGCCATATTCGCAATTACACCGTAATTTGGCCCACATTACACAACAAACGCTCCTTAATCTAAAGTCAACAGTTTATTAATGGCAATCCTTAATCAGGACTGAATGAGATAACTCTAAAAATAATACTGACTTATCTAACAGGATTTAGATCCCCCCCAATATAATTTAAGCGTTCTGAAGAAAAAATTTTTTTTGTTCGAAATCTGTTGGTGAAACTGTGCCAGTGTTCTTGTAAGCGCTTGTAAAACACAATCTAAACAATGAAAATGTGCTCGCGTGAGTTTTACCCTAAATGGAAAAGTATAATTTATTAAATCAGACATATCCCAAACAAAGTATTTTTAACTTCAAATACATTGCATAGCTCGAAAACTGTAGATGAAGTGGATAACATGCCTTTCGACGACTATGTTCAAAGTTATGTTTGTCACTTGATTATATGTGTTGGTCATGAAACAAATTTATGTTGTAATTACTTTATTTATTTATATTTATTTGCCTTACTTTTGGAGGCGCAACTAAGTCAAGAGTGCCACAGAACTACGCTGTAATTAAAGTTAGACAATTGTAAAATAATCGATCCACTAAAAGAAAAAATACAATAAAAACGCTGTTCAACATTTAGACATTATCAGTGATTACTGTATCCTCATAAAAAATCTTTAGTGCATAATTTTCGGGCAAACAAAGGTCAAAATTACAATTTTCCTGTTTTATAATTGTACAATAATGAAAAATAAATTACTTTCAGGAATAAGATAATTGACACTGAAAGAATATGCCAACAGCTACTGCAAGACGACTACAAAATAGTACAAGTAGGCACTAAATGGTTTTGCTATTTCAAAAGTTGCTGAAAGTAAGGAAATTCTTGCATATTTTTGATTTGTAGGTGCTCCTGAATTTTTCGTAAACTAACCTTTTCTAAGCGTACATCAAAATTAACTAAGACAAGAATTTCTCATTTACCCTTACAAAATTTTCAGCAGATAGTTTTATTTATTTTGATTGTACATTTCCAACACAGTAAAATTTCGATTCCACATGGCGTTTTGCAAAATCCATGGGATTTAAACCAAATTTATTTAAAGAAAAAGTAGTGACGTGTAATGTCAACAACTTTAACAGTATGTATTACGAATGTGAAGTAATTCTTTTTGGGCCAACGATCTTATACCCCTCATACCTATGGAATAGAGCATGGATGTTAGATGGCACTAATAAAAAAAACATACTGTCGAGTAGGGTTACTATGATCGCATGGAGTAACTATGATCAAAGTATTAAGTAGCTGTAGGTTTATAAAAATATAGTCTATGTTGTTAAAAATATATCACGTATATTTTCATATTAAATGAAACAATTTATTATAGAGCAAATGGCAACCTGATTCTAATATATGAGAAACTTACATATATCTCTTTGTTCTGACCATGGTCACCCTTGTGGCCATAGTAACACCAGTTGAGGATATTTAGAGTCCATTTTCTCTTTACTCCCGTGTCGAGTGTGACGTCAGGGCACGCCCCGACCAACTTGCGAAGCAGAGGACTGGCGCAACGCAGGTGCGCGTTCGACTCCCACGCAGTCCGCCTTTCGCCGGGCGAGCGGGGATTCGCTAATGAGCGACACGCAACAGCTCTCTCCGACGCATTCAGCACGCGTCCCGTCGCACGTGGAGGGAGGCAGAAAGACCCCTCTTGGCCGACGCAGCTTGTGTGCGTCTCTCTACGCCCTTTCAACCCACGCGAGGTCGGGCGTGTAACAGCACAGAGCACTGTACGGTGACAGAGGTGAAACGGCCACGTGTACAACGAACTCCCTATATTATTAATTAATTTAACCCAATAATTAGGGATAGGAAAAATTCGCGAGTTCAATGACCTGTAGGCTAGACTCCACAGTCATATACACGAGCCTCACATATTTGTTCATTGGCTGCTGCCCCATAGAGTAGCCAGTGTTTCCTCACACCTGGCAGTATGGCCGCTGTTGTTTCCTTTGCAAGTCTGCTATTGGCTCAGAGTCGTCCAAGGCGTGTCTAATAAACTGCAATCCAATTGCAAAGTCAACTTCAGTGTACACGTGTTTTACGTCTATCTTGTCCTGAAATGAACTCGCGAAATGTGCCTATGCTTACCAATAATATATACATAATTGTTCCTTGCTCTTAGGCCCTAGTTTGTGGTTGGTATAACACTTAGATGTAGGGCTACCTGATAACTGAAAGGTTAACGTTGAAATATGTGCAGTGTTTAAAATAACAGATATTTTAAAAGGTTTATCTATCTGTCAATGATGTCCTCTCATAAATACTGGCATGCAAAATTCCCGTTATTCTTTGGTACCATGCTAGACTTAACTGTTCTATACTTTCTTGAGCGCAGTTCGTGATTTCATTGGCCATGGCAACTGAACGATGTCATTTACCTATGTGGCCGCTTTACTGGAGATTGGTCGCCCAACCGTTGAGGCTTTACTATATGCTAAGAGCGTCCTTGAGGCCTGCCGCACAAGTTGTTGGCCAATGGCTGGAGTCACATAGCCTACATCTTGCTGGAGTTTAGTCTGCGCTTACAAAATTACGCGAATTTTGCATGTCCCTACTCATAAATCAACATTAGATATTCTAAACCCACCTAACGCAATTTAAATCAACTTAACAGTGAATAGATTTGGGCGGCTTTAATATCGAGGTATTGAGAGCCGATGAGGGTGAAACGAGGTATGGAGTGACGCCGGAATGGAAGGGCGTTAGGAGAATGGAGGTCACCGAGAAAACCCGCCGACCAGCGGCATCGTCCGGCATGATTCCCACATGCGAAAATCCTGGAGCGGGCCCACCGTGGATCGAACCTGGTTCGCCTAGGTGGGGGGCGAGTAGTCTAACCACTAACCCACCGTGGCCACTGCCAACTTAACAGTTATTGTGTTTTAGGCTGACAAATTATGTCTTGAAGAAAAGAACGTACAGAGTAAATGTTCGTAATGGGATACCTAGTGGTACCTAATATAGTAAATGTGACTCTGAAATAACTACCCACAATGTAATTTATTTGAAAGAAATGTTTACGTGCGCATAATCAACTCGAGCCACATATCAACAGGGTAATGAAATGTGACAACACTGTTCGCCAATTAGCGTCTGAGAATCTACTCGCCAGTCGAGGCAGCCCAGCCAATAGACAACCTCTCTCAGCATGCAGTGGCAAGTCAAACAGAAGGTCCTTCTCTCAGAGCCTCGCGAAGCCAATCGGAGAATGGGCACGCCCAAAACAAAGTAACCTCCATGCCAATTCGTCCCTGTATACTTTTCTTTTCTGTGATGACAGCATGTGGACATTTTCCATTTTACGATTTAAGCACATAAAGGCTAAAAACTTTACTGGATCTCCTGAATTTGCTGCGCTAGACATGCGAAATTTGCGGACACGTTAAACTTCAAACACATGTACCTTTGCAATAAGTTTGTCATTGGACCATTATTTATTTGACATGCCCCGGGTGACCCCGCGCCTGTAAACGAACATTTCACAGCTGTGTGGTCCAATTATGTGCATTTCAGTCAGAACGGGATTGACTTCACGGCTACGCAGCAGTCAATGGAGAAACAACGTCGGCTCCAGTATATATTATAGCACTGCGAAGTTTAGCCTAAAGCCAAATAATAACACGAATTTTGCTGGCCTCTACCGACGAGATAGTGTGGTCGCCCAGAATATCATAAAATGTTCTTACGACGTCACATGGGTATTGCTGCACTACGCAGACCAAAACCGAGCATTATGTAGCACATTTAATTTCGTAAATATAAAAAATTAAATATATGTTCAGATACATTGCCACAAATAAACTCTAAAACAACTGATATGAACAAACGTTTATTCAAAAATTTATCAATACAGTAAAATCAAATTTTGAAGCGGCGGAAATTTTTTAAATTTATTGCAACTTACCGATATTTAACATTTCATTTAGCCTACCTAGTTCACTGAAGGTGTGTATATATATACATATATATAACATACACACCCAAACACATACACACCTACCGTGAACCACAACTCGTGCCAAACTCACAGGGCTGAGATTTTCCCACAAAAAAAAAGCAGAGATTGATATAAGGAACCCGGGGTCGCAAATTTCTCCTCCTCCCCCATGCTTACCTATGAGTGAATTTACAGGGACAGTTAAACAACAAGCGTCTCTATATCGAACAGAGGCACGTTATTAAGACACCCAGTAGCGTGCTTATTAAACACGGAACGGACTGCAGGTAAACTGCTCTTTGATGTATCCGTACAAATGTCGCGCAGGACGGATTGACATCGCAGCTGGCACAACGCCTCTGCTGCTGTATGGGCTTCACCGTACACAAGGTGCATATCGGCCAACTCTGATCGCTTTGAAGTCTGCATTGCTTTTACGACTACCTGGGGGTACAAACTGACTTGCCAAGGCCAACTCCTGGCACGGGTGGGTTACGCCTTGAATGATGGCTGTTGCCTACCTGCCCCAGCAAATTCATACACACGTGTGGAGGAGGAGAAGGAAAAATTTGCAACTCTCGGGTTCCACATACCTATCGGTAGAGACGCTCAAAATTCGCGTTATTATTTGGAGACACGTTCAACTTTAAACACCCGTATCTTTGCGATGCGTTTGTCTTGGGACAATACTTTATCCGACACGCTCTATAGGTAACTCTGCGCCTATAAATGAACACTTCACAATTGTCTGCCCCAACCAAGCGCAGTTCATTTGAAAAGGGCGTGGCTTCACATCTGTGCTGCTAA
Source organism: Dryococelus australis (assembly GCA_029891345.1). Classification (NCBI taxonomy): domain Eukaryota; kingdom Metazoa; phylum Arthropoda; class Insecta; order Phasmatodea; family Phasmatidae; genus Dryococelus; species Dryococelus australis. The sequence goes on along the minus strand of CM056995.1, from coordinate 47,274,017 downwards.
TGGAAAAACGACGCTGGCTCCGGTAGACACAGTACGGTGGGATTCAGCCTGATGCCAAATAATAACACGAATTTTGTATGTATGTACCTATCAGTATCTTCACTTTGCTCTCCCTTCTTAGCCCAGAGAGTTTGGCACATTAATTCTTGTCCACAGTGTATACCTACACATACACACACACACACAAACATAGAGAGAGAGTGTGTGTGTGTGTGTATGTGTGTTTGTGTGTTTGTGCGATGTGTTGCAGGGCAGAAAAACATGTGAGAGGATCAAAAAACGTATGTCTTGCATCGTTTTACATGCACTAGTGGGTTGACTACTGCGGGTACAGCTTCTGGTGGAAACATATCTTAACGTTTGGAAACGGCTGCTGCCTCGACGTGTAATTTCGATAACAAACGCAGATTGAAACCCTGTAACTTTACAATTAGTTCTTCGCTTCAAGTGTTGCAGTAGAAGTAACTTTTGCTGAGACGAGCGTTTATAAATGCATACCCTATAAAAGATACTTCCTCTGCGACAGCATGAGCTTGATAGCCCGCAAAAAAAAAAAGTATCGTTAAATATGAACCACGATGTAGGTTTACCATGAACAAAATATTTGTTTGATCTATATATTAATAGTAATAATAACCTTGTATTACCGTTACAATTGTTCACTAGTATCCTTTGAGATAAAGTTAGTTATTTTAATTTTGAAATTGATAAAGTTAAATATTCGTAATGAAATACTCGAGAAACAATTTCCGGCAATTCTGCTTTTAAACAAAATTTTGTTAGTGTAAAGTTATTACCATGTCTGACATAAAAAAAATTAAAGAAATCTTATTGCACTTAAAGTATGCGTACTATAATTGTTGTTCCAAAATTTATTTCCCAGTAAAATAAAGTAATAATTTCATAGTTTCTCTTCATAGCCTTCCGGAATTTAAATGTAAATCTAAAAGTAAATGTTATCGCCTCCCTACTTGGGAATTTTATTGCGAGATGAAGAGTGTAAGAATTCACATTAAACGTGGTTAGGGAAATTGCTTAAAACATCTCTATAGAATATTCAGTATTATTTGACGTACAGATGCTGTGCATGACCATTGTGATTAAAACAGAGTGTTTTTGTTTCAGAGTTTTTCTGCTCTTGTATTCTGCCCAAAGCTGGAGAAGTTGCGTGGACGAACCTGATACCACCGTGGATGCACAGCTTGAAGCACGTTGATGTCAAGCCAGCAGATATACTTGACACTAAATGTGACACCTAAGATTGCTCTTGTATTCTGCCCAGAGCTGGAGAAGTTGCATGGACGAACCTGATATCACCGTGGATGCACAGCTTGAAGCACGTTGATGTCAAGCCAGCAGATATACTTGACACTAAATGTGACACCTAAGATTGTTCTAATGACTCGGTGCTGTAGAAAATCGGTCCTATACGAATTGTCCTGTTTTACTGTGCAGAAATACAAGCAAACGGTACTTGTTTTAATTTTCGTTACTTAATTATAATTTTACGAAAATGATTGCGAAAACACCTTATTCTTCATCTGGTATCGGTGAAAGCGTAATTGACTTCTCAATAGAAAAAATTAATTCATAGGTGTTTTCTATTCACTATTGTAGCTTAATAATGGAATCCTATGGCGTTTTAAGTGAACGCAATGTTGTGCCGTTAATGACAAATGCAGTCATTGTAAACCTCTTAGTTTATCACATTTACAAAATATTATCCTTTTCCTGAAAATCTAAGGAACTGGCAACGCATTTATTTGAAGACAATTCGTGTAATTTAAACAGGACTTGTTCAAAATTCAACCTACTTGGCTAAGAGTGCATGTTTCCCGCATAATTCTGATTGGGCCCCGGACGTTCGTCATTTACTCATTTTAGGAAATTACACATAAAAATGTAAAGTTACCCATAAATTTGTATGTGTAAATATACGCTCATATACTTTCGAATTTGTTTATTTTACACCCTTGTTAATGCCAATATACCACTTCATTTGTATTTTTTTACTGTAAGACATTTTGAGTGAAATAGGAAAATATGAGCTTTTATACTGATTTACGAGTTGATTAAACATTGGCATAGTTTTAAAAACACTCAGACTTCGGGTTTTAGTGCCATGAATTAGTGTACTTTTACACATACTTTCGCATATGTAATTATAAGCCCTTTTTAATGTCAATATACCAATACATTTGTGTTTTTTTACAGTAAGATTGTACTGCCTATTGAGTGAAATAGAATAATATATACTGTTACACTGATGTACGCGTTTTAAGACAACATTGGCGTGGTTGTAAAAACACAGGCTTGGGGTGTTAGTGCCTTGCATTAATGCATTTTTACACATACTTTCGTATTTGAAAGTTTACGCCCTTTTTAATGCAATATACCAGTACATTTTTGTCTTTTTTACAGTAAAATTGTACTTCCTTTTGACTGAAATAAAACAATATGTACTTTTACACCGGTGTACATGTTTTCATACAAAATTGACGTGGTTGTAAAAATACACAGATATGGGTTTAATACTTCATGTTCGTGGATTTTTACACATACTTTCAAATTTGTAAATTTACACCCCTCTTTTTGTTAATACACCAACACATTTGCGTTTTATTTATAATATAATTGAGCTATGTTATGAATAAAGTTGCACATTGCTGTAAATTTACAGCTACTGTACATGCTTTTACAAATTACACACAGAAAATGTAAAGTTACCAAAAGGTTGTACCTGTACATGTATTTATATATATTTTTTACAGTGAATGTTAGCATTCTGAAATTGTGTGGTAATATCGTAATTTCAATGTTCTCTTTGTACACATCATTGTATGAAACAGTGGAAATTTAATGTGTTAAATGTATTCCCTTGCACGAGTTTTTAATTCATTCGGAACAGTGAATACCATAACATTTATGTTCTTAAATCTTATTAAAAGTGGATTTGCTAACTATTATCATTATGCCTTGGTGCTACTAAAATTATTTCACTATTTACAAGTCCTTGTAATATGTAAGTCTCTTTATGAAAACAAACCATAGATGTAGGCTACTTGGAAAAACTGCTTGAAACTTATGACAATTCACTTCTACAGACTGTTCACGGTAAACGAAGCACTTTTGAAAGACTTGCTTAGGATCTACTTGAATAAATATTGTGTATTCTTCCACCATATGTAAAATTACATTACCATTGGCCTGTTCACTTTATTCGCGCATTGGTCAAATGAAACTGTGTAATTATTAGAAAAGTAAATATTAAAAAAATTAGTTAATTCTTGTATTTGCATGTGTTAATAAACAATAATACAAATGTAATTAGTCCAGCATTCACAAACATTTACCTAGCATTTTTAATTCAACCTTTTCTTCATTAGTTACCAACTTTACTCGGTGTGACTGTAAAAAATTACGCAGGTAGGAGCAGTGACATTTCGCAGTGGTTGATTCCAAAATTGATCAATTAACAGCAAACAATCGATAGTTATAAGAGTGTATGTAGCTTTATGAAACTACATTAAAGGCTGTTCACGATAAAGTTAGCACTTTTGAAATCAGGCTTCGAAAAAAGTCTCTGCTCCTACCTGTATATATTTTAACGGGCTCACTGAATGGCATGCGTTCGGTGAAGTTGGTAACGATGGTGGACGGGAAGTAGTTCAATATCTTAACGTCAAATAAAAAGTTAGGTAACCATTTGTGATCATTTAAATTATTTCTCTTGCTTTCGGTTTTTTTTAATGTGCCGAAGTGCAAAAATGAACATATTTATAGAATATTTACTTTCCTAATAATTTCACAGTTTCACTTGACCGACGCATGAATAAAGTGTTTAGGCCCATTGCAGTGTTAATTTTACATAAAGCAGAAGAATAAAAACGTGCATGCAAGTAGATCTTAAGCAGGGCTTTCAAAAGTGCTCAATTTACGTGAAAAGCTTATATCAACCTTTATACAGTTTACAGGCAAATTTTTCTGTAACTTGTAGACTTCTAGTGTTACGAAACAGTGCCATGCTCAATGCCATATTGGTTGTTACTTATTATTAGTGTTCTTTTATTATTAAATTTTTTAAGTTACATTTGACAGCTGACATGGTGCATTTAAATCGTCACATTTATGAATGTTTGTAGTTGCAGTAGTTGACTGAATTAAATGAACACATTCATCTGCAAATTAATAGAGACCAGCAAAATTCTCGTTATTATTCGATGACAGGATAAACTCCACTGCCTTACATATAAGTGAGCACAGTCAGTGGTTTTATTGGCCACCAACCTTTAAATGGAGCCATCTACCTGTTCGACTCCATTAAAGAGGACTGGCCACTTCGCTGCTGAAGTTACGTTATTGGCTCAAGATTCCCGCGAGGAGTGTCAGACGTATTGCCGGCCTATGGCAAAAGTCGGTCAAATGCACAGTAACTTGGAGTTCATTATGCCGTTAAATTATAACGCGAATTTTGCAGGTTTCTACCAATTAATTTTTATAAAATCTCCTTTCTATACAACAAATATTTACAACTACATATAATAGTTCAATACAATATTAATGAATTTTGTATGAATTTTACTCACAAAAATCGTTTATTTCCATATGTAATATCCAATTCATTTACAGCACAAATTTTATGGTTATAATTTCTAGATAACTATTAGAAACAGTAAAAGTGTTTACTGGCAATTATTTATGTATACTTAGCTATGTTGCAAAATCAACAACTAACTTTCTTAGCAGTAAATAATTTACATACCCGTCGAGAGTTTTTTTTTATAAATTAAAAAAAAAATACTATTGCACGTTACTTGTAATCACTTTCATTTTCACTAATTATCCAACTAAGGAAAAATATGAAAACTCGCCCTTAAAGTGTTTTTTGTCCTCTGGCGATATTGAGTTACATCTTCAGGTTTTTAAAAATAAGTATCAGTATTTTTTTAACTAAGAAATTTATTACAAGCTGTTTACTTTTTATGCTATACTGGAAACTACATCCTTTTTTTCAGGTGCTTTTAAGGCCAATTTTATCTGGTGTTAATTAAAAAACATTTCTTATTAGTTTGCAAGCCAAATATGGTGGGAATTTAATACGTCTCTCTTATATGACAGTTATTTTCAAATATGAGGTGACATCACTCAACACAGTGCATTCAAGAGTTATTAATTAATCTATTAGTGCCTACATAAATAATTTCAAGTATGCCTTTCTTCGCTTAGGTCGGTTGAACTGTTCCAGAAATACAATATGTAAATCAAATTGTTACGAGGTAGCCATTTTGAAAATAAGGGATCTATTAATTTAAAATTATCTACTCCATACTATCTGTAATAGTAATATTGGTATGTAAAATTATCTACTCCATACTATCTGTAATAGTAATAGTGGTATGTAAAATTATCTACTCCATACTATCTGTAATAGTAATATTGGTATGTAAAATTATCTACTCCATACTATCTGTAATAGTAATATTGGTATGTAAAATTATCTACTCCATACTATCTGTAATAGTAATATTGGTATGTAAAATTTTGTTCGGGTTTTCTTGGTAGGTTATGAATAGAGCTAGTGATTTTTCACAAAAAAATATGGGTACACGGTAGACTTCAATACTATAAGAGCCCAGCAGCAGTTTGTCTATAGCCACTGGGTGCTGTCTTTTTAAGAAGGCGTTTTCATATTTGACCGGGCCACTCAAAATTCGGCAAACATCGGCACGGTTCCTACTTGATTCGTGTACAGACAGTTAACACGAGTCAGGGACTAATTCAGACATTCAAACTAGGTAAACGAACCTATAGTGTTTTGAAATATAACTTGTCTTGAAATCTCTTTACGAAATCTCACTACCCCTATTCATGTGAGCTTTGAATGAATAGTGCAATGGGGGTGAATGACAAGATTAAGATTTTTGGACATTCGACATTGCGATGCAGTTGTCTGTCATGGATAAAACAGGACTGAGCACAAAAAGATACTTAAAAAAGACAAGTCTCCTATGGGCGAGAATATTAATATATGTATACAACATTGGAAAATTCCAAGAGGGAATAGAGTCTTGGAATTTTCCAGTGTTGTATACATATATTTATTTTCTCATCCATAGGTTGCTTGTCTTTTTTTTTTAGTATTTTTTCGTACTCAGTCCTGTTTTTCCCATGACAGACATCTGCATCGCAATGCGAATGTCAAAAAATCTCCATCTTGTCACCCCTATTTATGAAGTGTGAAATCAAAATCTTTTGTGTTCCCAGTGTTACTATCTTACAAATTACCAGACGAAAAGAAAGAATAGATGAATTTTCATGGCCCATCTTGTTACTGCAAGCTCACAAATTTTGGTTGGAATTCGTCAAATTTCTTGGTACAAATGACAGACAGGCTGAAGTTTACAAGTAGTTCAGGGCGGCTGTAAATCGGTGTACGCAGTGCCCTTAATAAGAACTTCCAGTTCACAAAGTTTAGTTTAACTGGGTCATATGGTTCGAAATATATTATAACATAATCTTAAATATTTACACTGCCTCCATTTCAAAAATGAATAATTTTCTATGTAAATTACACCTGTTTAAGAGAGCTTCCATAACGCAACTTCAGTGCCATACTAAAATGCATCCAAAATTCGATGAGTATTAAGATAATTATTTAAAATTCTATGCTAACTTCTTGAGCTACGAACATGATAAATTTGATTCAAATCGGTTGAAAAGTGCCTGAAATATGACCTAACACCAAAAAATTTGAAATGGTAATCCTTTCGTCATTACATAAAACTAAAAATACCGGATGTCATTATGTGCTTCAAGCGTGTGAAAGAGTTTTGAAATTTTTAAGAACCCAGACACACAGACAGGAAGGTAATCTCTCAAAAGCCTAAGTTATGTATCGTCTGGAAAGTAAGCTTTAAAAATTTGCCGCTAAAAAATTAGTCTTGTTAATAATTAAATTTCACGCATATCATCTTTTTAAAATCGTTCTTATGGCTTATTAAATTACTGCAGCTTACTCGTTTTATGCCGAATAAGAGGTATTTATTTGGCAAGCACTATGAAAGTCACTGTGTTTCTGTGTTTGTATTTATTACACATTTCAACTTTTATGTACGGAGACTTTTTCTGTAGTTTTATAAGTAAATGAGTGTGATTTACTGGGCTGAGTTGTTCATTTGCCGTAAACTTAATTTAAATTATATTTATAAATTTTTTTTTTGTTTCAGGGCTAAGAGTGGTATCGAACAACAAAAAACGAAGAAAAAATCGCTTGTCAACAACGAATAAGAAATTTTCATTCGCGATAAATTTGTAAAATGATGAGAACACACAGAGAATTCAGCGTTCGACTTCTAAAAAGTTAATAATATTTTTCGTTATAAATATTTTACTGAAAGATTTATTATCAGTTTTAGGTATGAATATACTTTAGTAAATTGATCTCCCTTGAATTGTTTTACGTACAGATATTGGTACAAATGTAAATAATAAAAATTTTTGTTTTCCTGCTGTGTCACTTTCTGTTTCTCCCTAGATCCTTGAAAACTTTTCCATGTATGTGTGTGTGTGTGTGTGTGTTTGTGTGTCAACAACTAGCACCTACAATAAATGTGAATATTTGCATTATATAAAAACCCAAATCAGTGTATAGTAAGATTTAAAACTTTGTTTACTAAACCTGCTGTCACACAGCTTAAATGGATAACTTTTAAATGATTCCTTCACAGAGTAAAACATTTTAAACATAACTTATTTTAAACAAAAATAATATTCAACGCAACCCTACAGGACGATACTGTCACACAACGATATTATCATTCCCTTTTTTAAAAATGTACATTATAATGTTAGATTTTAGAAAAAACAACCATAAAAATTGGCAATGTTTTTTAACGTGTTATTATTCCTTAAGAAATGTCACGTATAATGATTTTTGTTTGGAACGGTTATTTTTAAAATTGATGCATAGAAAAGGAATTTCTTTAACACTGATTATCCATTTAAAATCTGTTGTTGCTGGTCTTAAAGGTAGCGCCCGGAACGTGAAAATTTTGTAGAGAACTAACATTCTTTAGGAATAATCTCACTACCAAAGCTCTAATTTTGAACATTGGTCTAGGGTTTTATTTTATAACCATTCTCTTTTTTTGGCACATAGCCCTTGCTCTGAATAACCGTGTTTCTTCGCACTATGTAAGATAAAGGACTGTTTACACATGCCAATATTTACAATTAGATTGGGCAGGATTGGACAGGGTTTATTAACGTCCCCCAAGTGTTTTGCCTGAAGGCTTATCAGAGGATGGCTTATATACCAACTTCTATCTTAAACTAAAACCTATGTCTTACCTGGGATTCGAACCCAGAACCTCCCGCACCCCAGACCGGCGGCGCGCCAACCGAACGCGCCACGGGAGTTCGGCTTTTACAAGTACAGTAATTAATTAAAATAGTCAATCACTCGAAAAGATTAACGCCTACTTAAATTTGTTAATGTCTGTCTTAAAACAACATTACGTAATCATCTCATAAAAAACCATTTATTAGACTCTGCGTTGTTAAATATTATGTTGTTTCAAGCTTGTGCAGTACATATTTATTTTAGTTGTGAAAATTTTAGGGCCTCTTGCTGTTTTTTTTGTATCCAGTTTAATTTCTGTCATATTATCTTTCGTTTTGCTTTTATAAACAATGCAAATTTTATATGCTGGAGTTTATTGATTCATAGTAAGGTAGCAAGGCTTATGACACTAACTTTAGTAGACCTGTTTTCGAAGTATTATAAGTCAATGACAAATTTTTCCTCTCACTTTAAGGCAAAAAGGAAACACATATTTTTATGAGTACATAATCACGATATGTCATACAGTCATTGAGAAAAGAGACATCATGTTGTAGGAATTAAATTCGTATACCCATAACCCACCTAGCGGGTTAATGTAACGACTGAAAGCATCCAAATACCTATTGTTACTCTACATAGTCATACCAAAAGAATTGTCACTTGTGGTTCTATATGTGATTGTATCTACAACTATAGGTCTACATATAGTAGATACAACAGAGCACACTATTACCAAAACATGACATATAGATTCCTCTACATAATAACTTCAACAATATTTGAATTGTTATCATAACAATCACAACTGGAACAAACCAACATAATATTACTGTATAATTATTTTATAGAAGGTTTTTCAAAATAATACTCAGAAAGCAGATAACAGAACTGTTATGTTGTCACTTCCATGAAGATTTTTCTCAACGTAATGTTAATGCCATAGCACCAATTCCACAGGTAATGCATAGCTCTAGTGGTAAAATTTTTATCACCAAATGCCTGCCAGTGTTGTTTAACTGCTTGGATGTTACAGAAGAGGATATAAGGGGGAAGGTAAAATGTAATCCCCCCCCCCCCCCAACTTCACCTAAGACCTTGTCATTGCTCCATAAATTGTATATACCTTTTTGTGTTTTAATACTGAACAGCTGATTTATGATATGTTAGAAAGAAATTATTTACATTATATTATACATTTGATTGAAAATAGCAGTAGGAAATCTATGTAGGTCTACTAGTAAAAACATAAAAAAAAAATCAACATGAAGAAAGTTTTAATATTAACTATAAAGTCACGCCCCCCTCCCCCAACCCTTTCCAAAGACTGACTGCTGGATCCGTCCCTGTTAAGTGGAATGTTAATGAAATCGCATATTTGCCAGAAGACTTTGGCTATATGATACCAGTCAACACAACTTATTTATATTTAAAGTTTTGCAAGGATTTTCATTGCCAATTAACAAAAAATGCATTCTTCTTTAAAAATTTTAAAGTTAAAATTTTTGAAAATTACAGTTTTACTTAAGCTCGCCCATGGTTATTTTTAAAAGGTGTAAACCTTAGTGAAGATTATGTTTTGTGACCTATTTAAAATCGGTATTTTATGTTAAATTTCACTTTAAAAATTAATTACAGTTTGAATTATACAGAACTCATGGCTTAAAGTAAGAATCAAGAATGCATGGCAATGACTCAATTCAGCCTATTTGTATAGAACCATGGTGATATTTTTGAAGCTTTTCAAGACAATTACTGCAATTTCAAGAACAGTAACTTTTCTTCACGACACCTAATTGTTTGTTTGTATATCACTAACTGGTTGCGGCATATGTTAAATTAAGATGTCAAGGTAAGTTCACCTGTCACAATGTTGTCTTTTAACCAGTGAAAGTTTATTTGATTTGATTGTGCATGAATTTGATTATGCATATGATTATTTGATTGTGCATGAATGAGACAATCAGTTTTGTAATTTTAGATAGCACCCTTGCGTGTGTATTTTAAGTTACGAAAGCAACACTGGTACTAAAATAACTGGCATTTTATTTGAGAATCTTTCATTTCTCACATTTATTTCCATGCCAAATAGTATTAAATTTCACTTTGTTTTCCATTTTATTAGCTATTTTGAAAATGTGCTGTGAAAGTAAGCTATAATGCTGTGTAAATTATAAGCAGACTACGGTGCTGCAAATTGTCTTAATAAATATGAGTTCCTGTATTGTCGAAATGCAATCGTGATTTCACAGCCCTTATTAATAAACTTTACTTCCGAAGTCTTGAGACTGATAACACGGTCTATAATGATATTAAAAAATGAGGCAAATTCTGCACTAAACGATGTGAAATTTTAATGCTTGCAAGCCAAGTTTGTTAACATCAGTACTTGTAAATTTTTTATTGCTATATTGGATATATTTGTTAATATGCTTATTTTAATATGTGAGAATATAGAGTTTACGTCTCGAAAAAAAAAAACTACAGACTTAGAAGTCAACGAAACTCTTTTGCTTAAACACCCAGAAAAAAAAATCAAATTAATATATTGAAAAAAACCAAAATGATTTCTTCGATGTAAGATTTTCTGTAGCTCTATTCAGAGTATCAACACAAGCCTCCAGTAACTGCTAAAGTTTGTTTGTAAATTTCGTCATTAGCAAGAAACTTTACGCCGTCAAGTATTTTTGATAAACGTTTTCAAGTCATCCTATATGAAAACATTTTCAACCAATCAAGTAATCTTATTACCATGGATGAAATGAAGTAAAGTTTAATCATTTGCCTATGAATGCGTAAATCCCTTAAAGAGACTATGTTATTGTTTAGATACATAAAAATGTATGCTAATTTCAGCAACATGCATGAATGACAAATATCATACATTAGTACAGATTTTATGTATTTTAATTAACAGCAGTTTTTTTTTCATTGCCAAAATTATAAATTAAAATAACATTGAAACTATTAAATAATTTACTAACACGAAAGTTGGAATGAAGCAAGAGCGTTTGCATTAAAATTTGTCTGAGACGATAGCGCCTTAACTTAAAAAATATATGAATTATATATTAAATGTTTAAGAACTAAGTTTGGTAAGCTATTAAAAGTCAGTATTGCTGGTCAATAGTTGAAAATGTAATTTTACTTTTCTTATAATAGCATTTTTCGGTGCTTTATATGTTATAATGGTAGAGATAACTCATAGCCAACGAATTAAATTAGTAATAAAACGAGATTAAATGCTGTTAACTATTTTTGTAGAAGAGTCATTAGTAGCCTAAGGTGTATCTCTGGATAGAAAGTATATTTTTTATCGTCATATAACATTTCAGTCAAATTGAATTTAACTCGTCAATAGCAATATGTTTTGTCAATAACATTTTTAATACATAGCCTAAGAGTTAAAATACTCCTTTCTTGTATGGATTTTCATACTCGCTGTTTAGACGCTATGTTTGCATAGCTAAAACAAAAAAAAAATTAATTGTCACATGTATTATTTTAAGTATATGAATTAAAATGAACTACGTAACACGCATGCTAATACAAAGCTTATACTATGAAATTAATTCTAGAATTATTGATATCAACGTATGATGCGTTAATTGTAAAAATATATTTTTACTCGCTTTATGTACGTGAATCGCCCTCTAATGGAGAATGTCGAAACTACGTCCCTCCATGGTGTGAGTTGGTTTTCTGTGTCCGAGTACAGATAGCGCGCGCAACGTGTCCTTTCGAGTTTAAGGCTCACTTATCGACTCGTATGGAGTAACAATAAATCGAGTTTAATATTATATCAAATAACACATAGGCAGTTGCTTAAATTCTTTATTTTATTGTTGAAGTTGAATGGCAAACCTTTAATATGAGCTAGTGGTTTGGAACATAAATTTTATGTTTGTGTTAGTACGTTTTCTGCGCCATAGATGGAAATCATTCGGGTGCTACAGAGAGCAAGATATTTGATGCGCTTTACAAACGCCATCTTGAATCGACTTTTTAAATACATATTTTCTTTTGGTTCTGAAATTTGGTGGGTTCATACCGTCGACAAAAATAATTGCAAATATTAAAATATAATGAAATTTAAAACAGTAGATTTTTACAGCCTTCTCTTTGATAATAATTTTCAGAGTTATTTTAACATAACTTTGTGGTGTAAATTTATTATTAGATAACTTTGAGTTAATATAAATACCTATACTAACCAATTGTGTGTCCTCAAACTTTTGATATCTAATCAAACATGTAAAATTTCCAAGCCATTTGCATGTTTCCAAACAAACCTCTGAGGAATGTGGTAATACAATCCTACAATATTTGTAGACACATTTATTCTTAACATATCATTAATTTATACAAATTTTTTCTAGCGCATATGTCCGCACAGGTCAGCATATTCAGTAGGTTTTAAATTACATTAGATATTACGGAAAGCGTGTTTGATTACTATGGTAGATAACTCAACCGCGGTAATTGGAAACTCAGATAATTGAAGACGTATAAATTAAGAAGTCTATGTAAAGTAAGTTAGTTGTAGAGAAAGGTTTTTGCGTCAAACAACCTTATCACGTTTTCAGAAACACAACTTGGCAAAATCAGTGTATGTTAATTTTTAGAAGTAATTTTAATACTAAATTTGGAAAAGACTCACTTTACGTACCATACCTACAGACATTAAAAAAAATATATATGTAATTATCTCAAATCACACCTCACCACTGAAACAAATAGTTCTACGAAAACATTAACAGTCTTGGCATAACACACGCTTGTCACTGAGCACAACATATTTTCTGTCTTTTTTATTGCTGTAACGCACACACAACGGTATAACGTACGTTTCCTCGCGCACGTACATTAGGTTTTTAGTCAGTGACATACAGGTAACTCTTGAATGGTTGAATCACATATGATTTATTCAAATATAGAGAATTATCTTCCAGCAATAACGACAAGTATTGAAGGAACGACCAATTGGGGGTACGTACAGGAATTTGCACTCTTTGGCCTAGTAAAATATACCTAAACATTGTGACAATAATTTGGGTTTTGTTACCTCTAACAACCTATTACATCTTAACCAACTGGCCAGTTTACATCGTGACCAGCAGAAAACTATATTACGCGCACGATTTCCTTGTCTTCAGCAAGTCATAATTTTTTACGTGTGTATTTGCGATAATTCAACTTGCAATTGCAATGTGCAGTCTTTATTTACATTTGTTCGAGTTTGCATTGTATTACTGTTGGTTCAGTTCCAATAATTATATTTTAGCAATTTTGCGAGGCAATTTGTGCGTGTTATCATAGGAAACAATTTTTTTTTAAACATTTTGTGGTTGTAAGAATGGAACATACATGTATACATTCTTGAAGTCTAAGTGCTGCTTCACAATCAAAAAACATAGGAACAAAGTAATGAATTCACATTGAATACTTATGTGATGTTTTTAGCCAACGAAATTTTGTAACGAGTCTGATTTCAGTTGGCAGTGTTTGTAAGTAGAGAATATTCGTGATAAATTGCGGTATTGTGTTGAAAATGGATAGTGAATTAAAAATAATATTTGGCATTTTAGTTATTCTTTAATATGTTTGCTTTTTAGATTGTAAAAATGAGGATAACCATTAAAAATTACTTCTAGCATACTGTCACATCGTCTTTCTTATAATTATATCTCGCAACATTTCTTAGTTTCTGCAGCGTGATTGTTCCTTCAGGTCAAATAAACAGCTTCGACGAAAATTTTTGTACTCACTTCTGAATTGGCTGTTGCCCCATGCGCCTGCCTAATAAATAAAATTTAACCATTTCCTTTGAGCACTATGTCACGAACTCTCATGCACATGACCTGTTATGCGCTGTTGTAAACATGAAGATCTGAAATCATGGCGTTCAATCCTTGTGCACATGGATTATGTTTTACGGTTACTGTAATATGTTTGCAATTGAGAACCAAGCTTTACCAGTCACAGAAAAAGAATTTGCGAAATTCATGGAACTTTACTCATAATTCGGAGTTTTTTTTTTTAATTATTACGTTTTACAATCTTGTGACAAATCGCACGTTTTTCCGAAGATGGTGCCACATGGCTGGTCCTGTAACTAAAATACCAGACAATCGGCGATCAAGTTCTGAAAATAACACAAGTCGAGCAAGACATTTTCGGAACTTGTGTGGAAAACAAACCGGAAGAATGAATCGTTTTGCGAAAACTCAGGTGCAATCTCAGGGCACATGCAAATTGTTACTATGTGAATAGGCCTTAATTCGATGGCCTGCCTGGACGCTCCTTAACACACGAGCTTTAATCAGGACAGACAGTTGCCGCAATCGGGACTCGCATTTCCCAAACCCCGGGTAAGCAGGACTCCTTTCTACCAGCCAGGGAATCAGGCCATGTTGCTTTATGCGACGCCGATATGAGGGCAATACAGAGTGGCGGAAGAGATCTTTCTCCATGAAACGCCGGACGAGATGGACATCACAAGAAGCCTGCTGTGCCGACCGCCGTAACTCAGCATACTTCATCAGCCTTCGGATACTTCTCAAGGTGGGACAAGTACCATAATATTAACGTGGCTCTCCGTAAGGTAGTTGATGTAGATAACTTAACAGTGCTCCCCCGACCATTTAGTATGTTATGTAATCTCCGGATGTTTAATTACATAGGCCTCTAACCATAGAGTAACTTATAGTTCCTTATATTCATTTACCCCATATGCTCTACCATCATGTGGTTCCACCAACTTTAACAACAATAACGGCTTAACCATTACAATATAAACAAAGTATAACGTTGATGTCCCTTGACTTTCCTTCATGAACTACCCTTCTTGAACTGCTTGAACTATACTCCCCTTGAGGAAGTAAAGTGACACCCTGCTCTTAACTCGTAAGGGAAAAATGTAAACTATACACACGTCGTGGCTTGAGGATCGAAACCAATGAAACACATCAGTTTATTTAATACCTACCCAGAACACACATATATTTCAGTAGCAGTCACTTTAAAGCTGAATGTGAGCCTGAAATATTTTTTTCCGGACTGAGCCATACAAGCCACACTAACATTTTCCTTACAGTTAGAAAAATATATCACTAATATACACAAAAAATGTAATTTTACAATAACAGTCTCCAGTTATTTCGGATATAAAACCTCACAAATTTCGGAAACATCTATAGCAGTTTTTTCGAAGCGCTACGGTTACTGCCCTTGTGCAGTTCTATAAAATCCAGCGTATTCTTCTCACGTGGCCCTTTTCACATATGTAACCACAGGGAGAGGTACCCTCACTATGTAGTAATTGCAGACCTGCAAAGTTTGCATTATTTTTTTTGGTGACAAGTTTTATTTTAAGCACGTGTAATTTGCACTACGTTGTTTATTATACCATGCTTCATTTGCCACGCCCTGACAATCTTTGCCGCCTGAATGATGAGCAGTCTTGTCAGAAGGGAATAGCTTCACACTCAGACAGCAGCCAATGAACTAACCGCACGAACTCCAGTATTCACATAATTGTGAAATCTATCGCGATGGTAAAAGGATAACGCAAAATTTTTCAGATCCTTAGTAATTATTTATATCCCAGATGGCAAAATATCGGTATATCTGAAAACGTACAAATATAAAAAATATTTTGTTATGCAGTACTTTATGTCAGTCAGGCTTTTATTTTTAATAGCCTTTCGTAAAGTTTGAGACGGATATTTGTAAAAAAAATTTCAAAATGGAAGGGACATTACCACATTTAACAGTGTGGCATACTTTTTTATATTCTGGTTAAACTTCACTTGCTAATTTTGGGGATATCTCATGATGGTTTTGAGCATGTGGGGTAAATAAATATAAGGACCTGTAGTTAACTATATGACTATATAATTAAACATCTCGATATTAAATAAATTACTACAAAGTCGGAGGAAAATTATAAGTTAACTACATCCATTACCTTACCGAGAGCTACATTAGTATACTGTAACTGTTTCACCTTGAGAAGTAACCGAAGGCTGATGAATTATGACGAATTACGGTGTGCGGCACAGCAGGCTTCTTGTGATGTCCATCTCGGCTGACGTCACATGGAGAAAGACCTCTGCCACCGATCTGCATTGCGCTCATATCAGCGTGACACTAGGCAACGTGGACTGATTCCCTGGTGGTAGAGGGGATTCCTACTTACCGGGGTTTGGTCGATGCGAGTCCCGATTGCGGCAACTGGCTGTCGTGATTACTGCGCATAAGTGATGGCGTGTTCAGGCAGGCCATCGAATTAAGGCATGTTCAAGCTATCGTAACATATGTGTGTTGACTTGTGTGAGAAGTAACCGGATTGGGGGCAGTGCACCTCAACACGAAATAAAATATCCATACGATTAAATGCATGTCCTAGGTTCGATGGTCCCCAACGTAAGGCATTCCAAGATTTCGCTGGAATGGTTAAAAACGCGTTTGATAGACCCCTTTCCATGTCACTGCGGCCCTGTTGGTGTATCAGCAATGATGCACTGATACAAGAGGTGCTCGAAATGTCCACTTTGCACCTGAAAGTAATCCTGCACATGTCGCACCAATGACTGTCTGACACGTTCAGACACCCCACGTGTACCACGGATATGCTGGTAATATTGTTCCACTCGCTGACGAAGCGTGTTGCTTTAACGATAGTATTGAGATGTTCCCACAGGTAATATCTGGAGATGATGAAAAATCGCGAGAATTTTTTGAACCAACATATCCTCGATAACTCTTTTAGCTAGTTTGTTCTTTTATGATTGGATGAACAAGGTTTCGACTCGGCTAAGTTGTTTGCTTACCAAGCATAAACGTTTTGCCTAATAGTATCAGAATCCTCGTTGGCCCAGTGAAATGGGGCAGTAGCTTCATGCATGCATGACAGCCAATAAGAAATTAAAACTGTGTACAGTACGTTGTACTTTTCTCGAGATAAACCATCATCTCTAGTAATAACCCACTGGATTAAGATGATGGGGAGTGTGCAGGCTACACGACTGGTCCTACACGACCCACACACTTTTATGGGAACTACTCATATCAAAAGGCTTTGTGCACTTTACTGAAATGTGGTGGTGCACCATCATGCATGAAACTCCTTCGGTGTACTAGATCCAACGAGACTTCCTCGAGTAGCACATGTAACTGTTGTTACCAAAATTTACAATACGATTGGCCTGTTCTACGTGCGTTTGATGCCAACAGTGAAATTGTACGAATGTCACAAACGTTAGTATCTATCTCACTCTGTACACGATAAGGGATGTACTGACTACCAACTGCGGACACAGTAACATTGGCCTGTAAACCAGAAACTATCAAAATTAGCAAAGTTTCTTTTTATGTGTATGCTACATTTCACGCCCAGATTACTTCCCACATAAATCTACTCACCCTATAGCAAATCTAACATTGCTTTGAACAAAATGGCGTAGAACTCATGTCTCAATAAAACTAAACTGTGAAAATTTACGGAAAATGAAACACGTTTCAATGATTTTAACTCTTACAGTTCCAATTTGTTTAATGTAACTTTTAATTATAACCACTTAGAGTAATTTACTTTCATCGCCGAAGGAATGCCGGTCAGTGTTTACGATAAAATATTTGTAGATGCCAGCAAGCATAGTCTTTTAAAATGCTTTTCAAAGTACTCAACAGCAATGACGACGAAACATACACTTTCTGAAAGCATAAGCCTGCTAGAATGTAGCAGAATTTTCAGACAGACAATTAAATGACAAGCAACATAATATTGAGTCGATGCAGTAATGATATTAGCTGCTGATGGCAACTGCCAAATCCAGCTGCTTATTTTATCTTCACCAGAAAATTCTCAAATAATCAAGGGCAAATCGAAGGGCATCTACCAGTATTACAGACATTGGTTACTCGATTTGAATTATATTGCAGTCAAATATTTTCCATCTCCTTATTTTATAATCAATGGAATGAACTATTATTACCTTATTTGACTGAGTCATTCAGATAAGCACAAATAACTACTAGTATTCATATAAAACTGTTTCACTTCTGTAATCAGCAGGTTTTACTTGTCTGTAGCGATTTATTTAATTTTGAACTAAACGGCTCAATTTTTACTCATTAGGGTTTTAAGAGAAACAGATTCTAAATAGTATTCTGCACAAGAAAATTTGTTTTTTAAAACATTACTAACTATCGAAAATACGACTCCACATTAGTTCCACACAGATGGCTTGCAAGAAACTTTTGAGGTGTGTTTTTTCCCAAAAAAAAAAACAGGAGAGTTTAACCCATTCAGACCCAGTGTACACAGTTGCGTACATTACGCACGTGCATGTAATTTCTGGCCTGCAATGCCCACCGTGAAGCTCAGTGTCAATGATCATTCACGTAGGTAAATGATTCACAAACCCTCTTACTGGTCTAGGTCATAACTGGTTCATATTACTGTAGCTGAGCATAGGTATAGCCTACAGCTCATTGACTGTGACAACGAAACAAGTGTTGTGTCAACTTAACTACAGCAGGCATCATACAATTATTTTTTAGCAACACCTGAAACAATAAATTAAAGTGGATCTGAAAGAGTCAATCCACCCTATGGACCTTCATCTTAGCGTATTTGTGCAACATGTTTCGGAAACTTGAGTACTGTGGACAGTGAAGTATACTCAGAAATCGAGGAGTCTTGGAGTGGCTATACTTTAAAACAGGACAAGTGCCATCATTAATCAAAGTAATAGTCACTGAAAGTTTGTCAGTGATCTTCTATTGGCTTGCAAATCTTTCGTATGAAGTTTGAATCAATGATTTGGAGTGGAGAGATTGAGTGGAATTAAAACTGGAAACCATTGCATTGAAGTGGTGGATTCATTGTGATGCAGACTGGAAACCAGTGCGTTAAAATTGTCACTGTGGACTGAGAATTAGCACATTGTAGTGGCAATATCCACTTGAAATCAGAATAGGGAACTGGGTGTTGAAATAGTGAGATTCGCTAGAATTCAGACTGGGGACGATTGCGTCAATGAGGTTAGATTCACTGGATTTCATACTGAGAGTCACTGTGTTGAAATCGTGAGATTCACAGAAATTCAATGGAAATCACTTATTTATGTGTTTAACTCAGGCACTGCCCATGTAGCAAGCCACAGACGGCCGACTGTTGTTTTGCTGTTGGCACTGCTGGATGACTGCTGCCACTAAATACTTATGGGTTTTCACAATTGGGCCTGCTATGGTTAACTGCTGGCACCATTACACTTGGCATGCCATTTATGGCCCACTGATGGAATGTTGATGGAAATGAAACCGATGGCTGAGAGTGGGTATACTACTAATGATCCCCAAATGGCTTGCCAACTGTATTCCAGCAATGGCAACACTTAACTTATAAATTTGTGGGTCATTGATGGCACTTCACTTTAGTGTTTCGCGCACTTAAGAGAGAGTCTGGCGACTGTAGTTTTACTGATGGCATTGCTGGTTACTGCTGGCCCAGAAATCTTATGGGTCTACATAACTGGCATTGCTATGGTTAACTACTGGCACCAAGGCACTTGGCATGCCATTTATGGCCCACTGATGGAATGTTTATGAAAATGAAACTGATGGTTGAGATACATGTCCTATTGATGATCCATAAAATGGCTTACCCACTGTATTCCATAAATGGCCGCACATGACGTATACTTATTGCTGGTTAAAGTATGGGTAGCCAACTATAGGCTATTTGATGGCTGTGAAGTGGTACATCGATAGACCATTGCTGGTGCAATTTGGCTTTTCACAGGAATTTTTATGGCTCCCAATCTTCGCAGATAACTTCTTCACATTACACACACACGTATATGTATATATGTGTCTAATATAATTATAGATCATATGATACAATGAGTAGATTATTTGTAAATATATAGTGATGGAAATAGCTATGGTAAAATGCTGTAAAAATAGTATTATGTATAATTTCGTGACTGTAATTGAATAATTTGACATATGTAATGTTTTACGTGTATGGCTGTATTTATTTAAAATTATAAGTTATATATATATATATAACCACCTTTTGAAAATGAACATTGAAGGGCTTTTGTTGTTTCACTTCACTATAATAATTATAACCGGCGACTGCATTTCAAAACAGATGAATAGCGAAAGATTACATAAAAGGCAAGTTTTTCGGTTAACATCGCGATTCATGTAGGAAGATTTCTCTCAACGACTGTATTTTTTTGTTTATCTGCATCTTTTTAAAAACTCATTTGTTCGCATGGTTAATTTTAAGGCTATGGGATAACTGGGGTAATTTATATTATATTAGTGTTTGTTAATATTTCAAATACGTATATTCTAAATCAGATCATCTAAACATAAGAATACACTGTGAAGTAATTGTTAGCGTTCTAGGCTGTCAATGCTAAGGACACAGGTTCGCGCCCACTCGAATCCTCTGGTAAGCATAATATTTTCATGCCATATAATGTGTTTAATAATGAAGCATATGAAATTTAAAACAAAGAGAAGTTGATATTAATGGTAAAAATAATTAATTTTTAAGAGATAGTGTTTGACATATGGTGAAAGCATGGCTAGCCATCAATAGGCCATCCGATGGCTGTGAAATGGTATATCAATGGGTCATTGCTGTTGTAAGCATATGGACCATGCTTGGGCTATTTGTGAGCAGAGTATGACTAGTTAGTGGTGTCACTTCAGGACCAGCAATAGTGTCGGGTGAATGACAGATGTTGGTCAACTGTTTGCAGGCTTAGCATCCGATTGTAAACCATCAATGGACCATATGTGTTTTGATTTATGGGTATTATTAACAGTTAACTAACATCAATTCGCATTTGATCACTTCTCTCTGATTTTACGCAATTATTACTTATTCAGCCATATAGCTAAGATTATGGTTTATCGGCAGAAAAGTTGACAAGTTTGCTATGGTTCAACGTGCTGTACATAATGCCGACAGTTTTCTTTTCTTATTGACTGCTATGCATTTATGAAGAAACTACCCCGTTTCACTGTCCCGTTGAGGATTCTGATACTATATGGCTAGAGCTAGTGACTTTTAGTGAAACAATATGAGTACATGGTAGACTTCAATACTATAACCACCCAACAGTAGTTTGTCTATTGCCATTGGTTGCTGGCGTCGTTTCTCCATTGGCTGCTGCATTGATGTGAAGACACTTCCTTTTCTGACTGAACTACACGTGTTTGGGACACACAATTGCGAAGTGTTCCTTTATTGGTGCAGAGTCACCCAGGATACGTCACATAAAGTATAGTCCAATTATAAATGTATTGCAAAAGTCTCTATGTTTAACATCCGCAGTGAAATTGTAAATTTCTAAATTTCAGCTTAACTAATGGTTTTCGGGGAAAATAATTTCGTCCAAATCTTTTGCAGATTTCAAGGGCTTTGAGTAAATTTCAGATGTAATATAGATTTTGTGGACATCACTTGGAGAGCACATTTCAACGAACTCAGAGTAGATGGAATTCAATGATATCTTGCTACTTTTGTGGAAGAACTCACGTGTAGTTACAATACTGACATACAACTCCCCCCCTTTTTTTTTCACGACAACGTTTGAGAAATTCTGGAGACCGAAAAAAAGTTCACTAAATTTTAACGCATGCAGTATCAGTATCAGTGTTTAGATGACGTAAAATCGCGAAAAATGTTTGAACCAATATATTTTTCATAACACTCTAACTAGTTTATTCCTTTATGATTGGGTGAACAAGATTTTGACTCGGTGGCTTAGTTGTTTGCAGACCAATCACGAACGTTCTGCCTTATAGTATCAGAATACTCATTAGTCCAGTGAAATAGGGTAGTAGCTTCATACAGGCATAGCAGCAAATAAGGAAAGAAAACTATCTGGTATTTGTACAGTACATTGAATCCTAGTAAACAGACAACTTGACCCGCGATAAACCATCATCTCTAACAATCAGTGTAAATATCTGAATTGTGAGTAGGACGGGATGGTTGCTCTTAATCGTCACACAAAAATTGGGGCGAAGAATAAGGCTTTAGCAGTAAAAATGAGTTCTTTCAGCCTCCACATGATATTCCATCCGACGAAAAGAATGAGAATGAAATTAGTGAAATATAATATTAGTGTCATATATCATATTAGTAGCAATAGGAAAAACGCGGGAATCGCTATTTTGTAGACCATTTCAGTCTGGATCATTATTTACACATACACATTCTTTTGTAAAGTTTACATCTCTCGCGGCGAGTATTTAAATATTATAATTTTAAAAATAGTCACGAAATAATTCACCAGTCCTCTCAAATTACTGCTGTTAAAACCAGAAAAGCCAATAGTACGACTGCTGTTTTAGACATAGGTTTTTGAGTATTGCGAAAGGGAGCGGAAAAATAATTTTGAATACATTATAGTTTGTATTTTCTGGGTGGAAACTTAACATTTGAACATGGAATGAACATAAATTAACTACCCTTTCCCCTCCCATCAAGTGATATTTTATAATATAACTACGGTTACTCGTATATTTTCCTACACCTAGTGTCTCTACTT
Organism: Dryococelus australis; assembly: GCA_029891345.1. Classification (NCBI taxonomy): domain Eukaryota; kingdom Metazoa; phylum Arthropoda; class Insecta; order Phasmatodea; family Phasmatidae; genus Dryococelus; species Dryococelus australis. The sequence goes on along the minus strand of CM056995.1, from coordinate 47,251,091 downwards.
TCATTAATTAACTACCCTTTCCTCTCCCATCAAGTGATATTTTATAATATAACTACGGTTACTCGTATATTTTCCTACACCTAGTGTCTCTACTTTCATTAATTAACTACCCTTTCCTCTCCCATCAAGTGATATTTTATAATATAACTACGGTTACTCGTATATTTTCCTACACCTAGTGTCTCTACTTTCATTAATTAACTACCCTTTCCTCTCCCATCAAGTGATATTTTATAATATAACTACGGTTACTCGTATATTTTCCTACACCTAGTGTCTCTACTTTCATTAATTAACTACCCTTTCCCCTCCCATCGAGTGATATTTTATAATATAACTACGGTTACTCGTAATGAAAACGGGAAATATATTTATTTTTGGAGATTGACAAAAAAAATGAGTAAGCTATATGCAGAGACCTGAAAAATTCGCGAGTTCAATGACCTGCACGCTAGACTCTACAGTCTTTATGTACACATATGCCAATGTAAACTGTCCATTGGTTGCCTGCTGTTACAGTGGAAGGCGACGATTGGGCCAGCGTTCTCCAGTAGGTGTCAAACACCGTGCGGACCAATAGCCAAAGTTATATGGACACATGTGTTCTGAATTCTAACTTGTCCCAAAAGGAACCCGCGAATTATTCAGGTCTCTAGCTACATGACTAAATGGTTATATGGATTCATGATAATCATCCCCGCGAGTCGAACAGATCTTTCCGGATTTGTCAAATTGGAGGTTCCGAAATATTGAAGTCTGTACGGCATATATCAGGACATAATAGCGGAGAAAACTCAACTTCCAGTCCAATTGCTGTAATCAGACAATGTGAAAATGCCATTGCTAGATATGATCCGAGACAGTTCGACAATTACTGACTATCGATAGTTTTATGAAGTTTTGTAAAAAGCAGTAAATAAGCATTTCTTCGTAACGTATACGTTTGCAAGAAAGATTGGTAACATTAATCTTCAAACAAAAGCACCGCATTGCCAACCTAATGACTAGCTTCTTTGTGAGAAGAAAATATTACAGTTGCATACGGGAAGAGTGATTTACGGCTTTTGGCGAAACAACGCTTGCGTATTGTTAGTTCCTCTTATTATGATTGCGGTTTTTTTTTTTTTTTAAACCTTTGTCCTTAGTAAGGTTACCAAGAAAATCAAGCGAGAATGTAATTAATGCAGAGAAAATAACACTCGCGTTTAATGACTGCACTGTATAGTTACCAGTAACATTTATCGCTGACGAGGAAAGGATAGATATAATAAGGAAACAAATTCTGTGGCACACGAGTTTTACGCCGGTCTTTCGACTTTCGTGTTTTCAAAATATATAATCAAATAACTAAAATACTTTTTGTTTACATAAATTACAATTTCCTTTGCCAAATTATCTCAGTGCGCTAGAGGTTCACTACGCACACTTGTAAATACAATGTGAAAAGTCGACTCATACGCAGAGAGCTGAAATTTTGCGATTTGAAATGGTGCTAGACTAGACTTTGAACGCTTGTAACTTTTGTAATTGGGCTTCTTGTATACTAACGCCATGCAGGACTGTGAATTAGTAGTGATATTTCGCGGGAATATTTCGAGACAAGATACAGTTTAACGTGGGCAGATTATAAAATGCACTTATTTTACTTATTTTAAGAAACAACATTTTGACCCTTTTTAAAGTGTTTTTGATAGTTCTGTACTCAAAACCAGAATCAGTGAACACCCCCCCCCCCCCCACACACACACACACAATACATATATATATATATATATATATATATATATATATATATATATATATATTTGTGTGTGTGTGTGTGTGTGTGTGTGTGTGTGTGTGTGTGTGTGGGTGGGTGTTCACTGATTCTGGTTTTGAGAATATATATATATAATAATAATAAAGTACAGTAAAGGACGTCGGGAAAAACAAACATTTACATTCAAGCATTTTATCTGGCAGTTAGGTGAACGTACACTCGATTTCCTTCTCTTAGTAAATGTGTGACATTTTCCACTGACATGTTAACTGTGCTACTGATCGTTCGGTGATACAGTTTACAGTTTCCTACTTCTCTGTTAGTGATTGTACATGTGGTTGTAAGTAAATATTTTCGAAAGCAGATAAAAGAGTTAACATTTAAACGAATGAAAGCAATAAAATATACTTTTTTTTAAGTTCAAATATCGTTTCAAATAATACCATTATACAAGTTAACATGAATACTCAGAATATCATTTCGTCTTCACGCTACCATTATGGCGCTCGGTTTTGACATTTCCTATACACAGAGACTTGCAAATTTCGCCTTGTTATTTAAGGAAAGACTGAACTCCAAGTTACTACGCGTTTCATCAACTTTGGCCATTGGTCAAACCTATGCTAGGCACGTCTCGGAGAACAGTTGAGCCAATAATACACCTTCAGAGGTGGAGTAGCCAATCTCTTTTGAGAAGAGTGACATTATTACAGTGCGGCAGACAGTGAAAATACGATCTGTGCTCACTTGTTTACAATGCAGTGGAGTTTTATCATGTCCCCAAAAGATTACGCGAATTTTGCACGTCTCTATTATACAGCATTAAATGTATCGAAGTGATTGCTTTTATACGTACTATTTGTATAAACAATCCCAATTTTACCAATTAAACTAAAAACGCAAAGAATTAACAGGAAATTTAAAATTAAATGTCTACGTTTAATAATTGGATACATGCATTTTCACTTCCGAAGTTGTCATCGGATTGGTATAACTCCACATATGTATCATACGCAAAAAGGAGAAAGATTTAATAAAAAAAGTTGGTAAGGTGACAGAGCATCAAAATTATTCGCGTACAAATACCAATCGAGTCGTATTTTTTTTATTTAGGCAAATTACGTATAATGCACAACACCAACATTAACTGTCAGAAATGAGTTGGCCAAATTCAATGAAGCAATATTTAATTCGTCGTATATGAAGTTGGCTGTGACACTTGCTAAAACAGTGAAATTAGTTTCCCAGTAACAACCAACTATTTTCCTGTGATTCTCGATATAGCCATTATCACCGATTTGTGTTGTTGGGGTTGGCTGCGGATCAGTGATTATTCACTGTTTCGAGAATAGAGCGTAGAATGGGTACGGGATAGAGCGATCGCGCTGGCTGCGCAGAGCTAGTCTCCGTTTTCCAACATTGAACTGCTTTTCTACCAAAAAGATTATCATAAATGGCGTTAAAACAAGTGTTTTTAGATGTTTGTACACTCCCTTTAATCAATTTGTAATTCCGTTAGATTAAATCCAGAGACGTTAAAATTATTTTATTCAAATAAAAGTGCTTATATTTGGGAAATTATGATCAAAACGAGCACGTTCATCGTTGTTGACCATGTTGACTTTGACCGTTGTGTAGGTTTGGGGTAGGTCAATATTTGGAACTCGCGTAGGAGATGGGTATTTGTGTAAGAGAACTGAAAAATTCGCGGATTAATTTTGGGACAAGCTACAATTGGAAAACTCTAAGGTTTGTGTCACCTTTGTCATTGGTCCATGAGTCATTTGACACCTCCTGAAGAACCCCGAGCCAATAAGAAACATACAAAAAAAAAGTACCCCTAATCATCGCCCTCCACTGTAACAGCAAGCAACGAATGGGCAATTGATATATGCACTATTCCACATAACACCGTGGAGTCTAGTCTGAAGGGCGCTGAACTCGCGAATTTTTCAGGTCCCCGGGGCCTACCTCATCTTAAGTCAATAGGTTAGGGCCGGTTTCAGCATCGAAGATTAGCTTATCAAGAAATCGAGATGAGAAGTTTAACTACGATTTTTATCTCGATCATGTTGAGCGTGTTTCACCACGTATTATCCGTCGTCAAGAATATCGAGATAAGATTATCCCGATTTTCTGACTTTATCAGGATGTTCCATTGGTAAACATTTCGTTGGCTAAGTCTACAGAAAATGTTCGGTATTTTACGTTAATAAAGTGAATAATTTTTAGTATTCGAGATGGTAATTTCACGAATATGTATTGCAAAGAAAAAACTGTTTGTTAGAGATAGTAAACGGGAAGTATCAGTATAATCTAAAATAAGCGGAAAATTGCATTTTTTTTAAATGTTCTGTCAACACAATTTGTACTATTATCGATGGTTAAAATGTAATTTTCTTTACAACGCACTTTTTTAAAAAGTCGAACAGTATATCTAAGCACTTATTATAAGAAATATAGGCCTACGTATTCAGGCAAATATGCTGGAATAAATGCCATCATACGGTGAGAATTATATCTCATGAAAGTTCAGGCTTAAATAAATGTTTCATAAGTTACTGTTATTTTGTAGCCGGGTTATGGTTTGTTGTATAGCTCGTAATTTTGATTATTTTATGGAATTGTGAACGTTTAGGTGTTTTACATCTAGGCCTGAATTCATAACATCCTAATTAATCGCATTATTGTTAATCGAATTATTTGCAGAATAAACTTAAAATACAAGAATTTGGCAATATTAAATATATATTATTATTTAATAAAAATGATTTATATAGAAAACAGATAACCCTGCAATTAGTGTTCCCCAAAATAGTTTCCATACATTGACATTTTCTTGAATACTCTTGCATCATTTTTGCTATCATTTCCAGATTATATTGTGTTCATTATTGTTTAACATTATACTAATAATCTATAAATAATAATTCTGTATCACTTTCCCAATTCCTTTGCAAATAGTCTAATGTAGTTGGTTATATTATATTTCTTTGTCTCGATAAAGTGATTTTATCCACCAAAATCGGTGGTTAAAATATTTTATCTCGATATACAGAGAAAATAGAGGTAAGGTGCGTGGTGAAACATGAAAGACATATAATCTAAATAATTTGGCACTTAAATTCGATAAAATGTAGGTATTTCGCGTGGTGAAACCGGCCCTAAGAGCGCGTAAAGAAAATTAGTCCAGTGTTGGGATACAGATAGAGTTACTGCGCAACTGGCACGAGCACTCTACCCAACTCTCCCTCCACGTTCAGAGCGGACGTTGGAGGAGGAATTATTTATTCTGAAGGCCACGTCGTACGCGGAGCTACCATAAAACCCGTCCTTCTCTCGACCGAGACGAATATATTAGGCGTGACGTCGTCTTGTTCTTGCCCGCAGACAGACTCGGCCGCCGACACCAATGTTGTCACAATAAGGGAAACTGCCCCTTTCCCCCCCCTTGCAAACCCCTTTCTGCCGGGGATGTTAGGGGCCAGCCCGGCCTTGCTCTTGATTCCTCAACTTTCATTGCTTCCAGGGTGTTATACGACCCGGAGGTACGGCCACAAAAAAAAAAAAAAGAATGGTCAGAGAAGGGCAAAGGGAAATGGTATTCGAAATTCTTTGAATATTCACTTAGAAAGGAAACGTGACTGCGACCCTGAAGAGACGAAGCCTGTCTGCAATGCTTTGGGACTGAGACTACAGGCACGCAAGCCAGTAGATTGGACTACAGAATCTTCATATGCACAACGAATACAGACAAACTATTTTTCCTATTTTCTTCCACTTAACAACGCGTTCTTTTAAGCGCTCCCTAAACCTCAATACCACTGATTTGAATCAGCGAAATGGTACTCTGTACTAAGCCAGTTTAATTATATTTTAAGTGATTAGTGGGGACAGGAACATTTCGCGAGTACATCTCAGGACAAACTAGACGTCAAACATGTTCCACGGGAGTTCACTTTGCAATTGGTTCGCAGTTTTTTTAGACAAGCCCTGGACGACTCTGTGTCAATAGCAGACTTGCAAGGAAACAAGTAGCGAATCTCATACTGCCAGGTGCGGAGTAACACAGACCACTCTCTGGGATAGCAACCAATGGAGAAACAATTGAGGCTCGAGTGTACACAGTAATGTGGAGTCTTGCGTACAGGTAATTGAACTCGCGAAATTTTCCTATCCCTAGTGATGAGTGAATCAGCAAACTGTGCTGGAAAAGAAGTGACCAAAGGTGGGTAATTCTATAAATCAGTGATTTTCGGTCACTGAAAAAACAGGTTCCAATAAGTAGAGACCTGCAATATTCGCGTTATTATTTAAGAACAGACAAAGTTGCAAATTATGAGTGTCTCTCTTCAGTCATTGGCCGGAAATATGTTTGGTACGCCTCGGGTAACTCTTGAGCCAGTAATATTAGTTCAGTGGTGGAGTGGCGAATCTCTTTTGAGGAGACCAAGCAGGTAGGTGACATTGATGAAAGTGCAACCTCAAAATTCGCGTTAGCCTATTATTTAGTAACATGCTAGACTTCGCTGTTTTATAACCTACATACTTAAGTGTAATTCGTAATGTCTACAGCTAGCGATTTTTCGCGAAAAAATCTGAGTACACGGTAGACTTCAATACTATGAGCATCCTACAACCGTTTGTCTATTGCTATTGGTTGCTGTATTCTTGAGATGGCGTTTTTATATTTGACTGGACCACTCAGAATTCGGAAACATCAGTACGGCTTCTACGTGATTTGTATGCAGACAGTTAACACGTCTCAGAAGTTAATTCAGCCATTCAAGATAGGTAAACGACCCTACAGTATTTTGAAATATGACTTGTCTTGAATGCTTTTCGTGACATTCACTACCCCTAGTAATGTCACTGGCTACTGGCAACTATACAGCGACAGTCACAGTGTGACCGCTTCACTAACTATTAGCTGATCAATCATTGAGCCTTTACTATTGGTAGAGATGATGGTTAGAGATGATGGAAAATCGCAAAAATTTGTTGAGCCAACATATCTTCTACAACACTCTAACTAGTTTATTCTTTCATGATTGGATGTACAAGGCTTTGACTTGACCAAGTTGTTTGCAGACCAATCACGAACGCACAGCCTTATGGTATCAGAATTCCTCATTGGTCCAGTGAAATGGGCTAGTAACTTCATACATGCATAACAGCCAATAAGGAAAGAAAACTGTTGTTTTTGCTGTTTGTTAGGATTCAACGTACTGTACACATGTCAGACAGTTTTCTTTCATTAATGGCTGTCATGCATGTATGAAGATACTATCTCATCTCACTAGGCCAATGAGGATTCTCATACTATAAGGCAGTACGTTCGTGATTAGTCCGCAAACACAACTTAGCCGAATCAAAACCTTGTTCATCCAATAAAGAAAGAGTCTACTAGTTAGAGTATTACAGAAGATATGCTGGCTCAAAACATTTTCGCGATTTTCCATCATCTCTAACTATTGGCTGAAAGCGTCCTTTGGACATGTCACACAGGTTGTCGACGAAGAATACATAAGTCAAACGAGCATACATAATCTTGGAGTATAGTCTCCAGCCACAAAATAACGCGAATTTTGCAGATCCCAAGCAATAGGGCAATTTTGTCTCCACGTAAATTAAACTGCTTTGGTAAATAAAAAAACGTTACAAGCCCGACCGAGAATCAAACCGAGATCATCAGAGTCCCAAGCGCTACGCCGTAACAACTTAAGTTAAAGTGACTTCTAGTAAAGTTTGAATTTGTATAAATATATACATTTCAAATACTGTATAACGTGTGCAAATACGTATAACGTGTGCAAATACTGTATAACGTGTGCAAATAAATATTTCAAGTTTTACAGCTTTACGTTTTATTTGCCTGTCTAACTTGTTTTATTAGGAGATTTATACCACTAATAACTAACGATATGGGCCTATGTAATAACAAACACTGTTACTATCCTAATTGTCTAAAAAAAATACAAACAAACACTCTAGCTGTATTTTTGAACGAAGGCAATAAAATGAGTGGCCAAACAAATACACTATACAGTTTATTCAAAAAATATTTTGTTGACAGCCTAATTTGTTTTGGCTTAACACAGATATTTGGTTTATTCAAGCGAGTATTTGGTTAGATCAATAAAATTAATTTAGTTATTTTTCAAATTTAGTCTTTTGCAACAAAATATATTTTTTTACACTATAAAAACTAATGTTTTGTTTACTGTTCTCTCATTGACATTGTCAATTTATTACACAATGATTAACATCACGAGGATGCTCATATTCAGAGCCATTTGACTCTCAAGAACTCGATGTTAAAAGCTGCCTCAATCTCTTCACTCTAGCCATTCAAGAGCTTGTATGCGGGGTCACCAATTCAGTTTGTTTCTTTATTTCCATACACCAGAGCACTGTTGGACCGCAGTGCCACAGAGTAATTAATACTACAGATGTGAAATAGCAGCTTATTCCGCGAACTCTTGTCTCACACGCCAGAAAATGGCGTCACTGGCCAGCAAGACGTCGGAACGCCTGTCACCAATCAGTACCTGGTAACTTACTAGCCAGTCAGCAGCCCGACCAATAGGGAAGCTCTCATAAAGCACGGTAGCAAATTATAAACAAGGCCCCTGTTCCCTGCGTTTTGCACAGTCAATCATAGAGTGGGAACGCCTACATCAAAGTAACAGCCACGCCATTTCGTCACTGTGTTTTACCCACTCTGTGGCGTTGCACAGACCACGCCTACTCCACTGTGTAAGGCTCGTTATTGGTCGGCTGACAGCCAGTAGAGCAACGAATTGACTGTGTGCCAATAAAACATCCTTTCAAGTGTAACATTATGTTGAGTTGAGTCGAGAGATCTGGGCGGCTCTTTACAACGAGGTCTTGAGAGCCTATGAGAGTGAAATGAGGTGAGAATGGAGCAGAGCTATAATGCAAGGGCGAGGGAAACGGGATATCTCCAAGAAAAACAGCCGACCAGCGACATCTTCCGGCGATTCCCACTTGCGAATATACTGGTGGGAGTGTAAGATGATGTAAAACTTATAGTTTTAGTTTTTTTAGTTCTACAAGAATATTTTTTATAAAAAAAAATTGCTGTGCAGTACGTTTGTAAGGTCCTAAAAGAAACTAACGGCCAGTGTCACTTTTGTTGTCTAGCTTATGTTTTCAAAGGCAGATATATTTTTATAATGGCTTTACTCGAAGTAGAGTTAGTCAGTCTATAGGAGCCTTATTTAATGAAAGTTTAGGACGTAGCGTTGGAATCATGCATTCAGCCGTAAGACGTAGCCATTGTGCTATGGTTAAGGATACCCGAATTTCGAGAAAAGATTTCACGGCCAGTTGTATTTCGTAACAGTGAAACTCAGATACACTTCCTTGATTGTGTGATCTAGGTGTTACGTGTCTTAGGTGTGTGCCCGCGAATCACAGACGTACAGTATCGAAGTTGCCCGATTCTGGTTGGCCATTCAAGTAAAAATGTCGTCTTACAAAGAAACTCCGCCAATAAGAGAAAGAAAACTACTGACACGCCCGTAGTGCATTTAAATCCAGCGTATGCGTAAATATTTTCGCGAAATTTGGGTGTCCCCAGCTATGGTGCATTGTAATGTTTACTTGCGTCAGACGGTTCCATTTTCGTGTGTATCGCTATTCCGTGGAGGCTAATGCGACCAGCATGGCTCGAAGAACCTATTACAGGGCAGCACCAAAAAAAAAATCACAGCACACTATTCATAAGCTCTCCGTAGACTGTTGCGTGTCAGGCTGCACTTAACGAGTAGTTGGTTGCAGCTGTTCTGGGGCAGTATCTACCCCCATCGCGAGTGGTCTTTACTTCTTGTCGGCCCGAGAACGGCTCCACAGTTTTACGAGTCCTGATTAACCGCCGGCCTTACAAGCCCATAAATTAAAGGATGGTTAGGTTGTCGTACAGCGTACGATGCTTTTATTTTTGTGTGTGCGGACGTTCTGATAACGCGCTTTGATTTCTCCGTCTGTGCGATAGTTGCCCCGTTCCATTACACTGTTCGAGTTATTGGAAGCCTGTATTTAACATATCGTGCTAAGGAAATGTAATTGGCAGAGACCTGCAAAATTCGCTTTATTATTTGGGGACACGTTAAACGTTAAACACGTGAACCTCTGCAACACGTTTGTCATTGTACAATACTTTATATGATACCCTCTGGGTGGACTCCGCGCCAATAAATTAACACTTCACAATTGTGTACCCAATCACGTGCAGTTCAGTCAGAGAGGGCGTGGCTTCACATCTGTGCAGCAGCCAATGGAGACATCACGCCGACTCCAGTACAGAAAATACTATGAAGTTTAGTCTGGTGCCCAATAATAACGCGATCATATCACTTACAAATCACACAAATACTGTGTAAAGGAACGAATTCACCAATAAAAAGTTTATATGATTATAGGCTACTCACTGTGGAAAAAAAATAAAACTTATTTAAATTTAATTGAAGTTTTCAACACTAGCCTATACATAGTATGGTAAATTTGCCATTCATCAGGCTGCAAATAGAGTATATAGGCTTAGATTCTTCTACACACAGTTCGGTTAGAAGTCTGAATGCGGGCGCCCATGTTGGCAGCCAGCACCCATTCGCCAAATGGCGGCTGCCAGTGGCGGGCGGCCAGAAGGCGGCTGAAGTCGGGGGCAAGCTCCCAACTTCAGCAATTACAGCCACCTGTGCTTATAAATTGACATGGGGCATATTTGACCCCGCGACCCTTCTTCTAGTCGGTGTGGATGCATACGTTAGGAATTTGACAACTATAACTTAAACGGTTCGGAAATCACAACCAACTATGCTTATAGGCCTGAGTGTTATGCACACACACACATACACACTTAAGGAGGCTGCTGTGTTACACGAGATCCGATCGTTCTCGACGCCTTGATGCCCCACCCCGCCGCCGGTGAGGCGCTGGCCGCCAAAATGGTCGACATCCTTAGCTGGTCGAATATTGTCCTGGGTAGACATAGGTCGGTGATACCAAAATGGCCACCAGAAATGAGAAGCTCCGACTTTGAGAGAAACTCCGACCGATTCTGGCGCATTGAGCTAACCGTCGCCGCAAAGGGCAAACTGCCCGGATTATGTTAATAAGCACTGGTTGCCAAGATAGCCGCTGGCTGCGGTAGGCAATTTAGGGAAATTTTGAGGGAAAAGGGGGGAAAAAGTGACGTTCTTGTACGCGAAATCGATCGTTTCGGACGGAAAAAGGGAAAAAAGGGAAATTCGGCGATCCTGGCTACGCAGGCTGACGCCTGACATTATGCTAATTAGACTCCGTGTATCCGCCGCCTGAGGCCTGATGCGGCAGAACCGGCTATTTTATACTACTTTCCGGCGCTGCTTCATTCTCACCTCGCTTCACCCTCATTGGTTCTCAAGACTTCGATGTTAAGAGCCACCCAGATCTCTCCACTTGACTCCACTCAAATATATAATCAGCATGCATTGCTATTCCTCGGTGGAAATAAAAGTTCCCTAGCAGGGAAATAATTTTTCTTACATGAGCCAGGGGAAAATATTTTTATGAGTAGCGGCATTCCCTGACATCTGCCCCTCCCCCAACCCCTTTCCACTAATTGGTTCGCACACATTGGACGACAGGGTTTGATAGCCTTGCTTCGTGTTCTCGGACATCTTGTCTGCGGCGACGATATGCGGGCACTCGAGGCAGACACAACGAGGTCCTTTGTCGATGTATTTACGGGCGGGGCACGTCCAGATAAGGAAGGGTGGGGCCTGGAACACTCCAGCCATAGTTGAGGGCAGATATATGGCGGGAGTTGTGACGCGGCAGCTTCTGGAGCAGGCCTGGACTGAGTGGATAACGGACGACTGGGAGGGAAGACGGCCGACTTTGGAGAGCCAGGGTCCGATATATCACTTCCTTGTGCGTTATCCGCTCCCGCAAGGAACCGAAGATACGGGACATTCCCCTCGAGTGACTTTCGTTTTGAGCGACACCATGCGCTTCGGAATGTGTAAAGATAAAGTGCAGACCCTATAACCAGTGTCATGTGGTGAACTGTTGCAAGGTAAGCTGGCGTTTGTTCTATGCTGTACCCTGTTGCTTGCTAGTTTACATTTCTACTACTGAAATGTGGCTCGGCAGCTGACGCCACAGAACGCGTGTAATGGGTCCCTTGCTGCTCGCTTGTGAGTGGTCCGAATGTATTTAGTTGCCCTGGGCTGTACGGTGATTACTGGCTCCTGCTGCGTGCACCGAGAATGTACAGGCGTGTGAAAGCACCAGCTTATCTTGCAACACTTCACCACACGCCACTGCCTATAACGCAAGCGCTCAGTAAAATTTTCGTGCATTTACAAGAAAAATCCTTTGAGGAAATGCCTTTATAAAAATACTTCGTACAACTACAAAAAGGTTTCGTGTAAAAACATAATACACAAATTTATAAAATTACAAATTACTGCCTCGTATTTCAACTTACAATGCTGGTAGTCGAAAGTTACTTTTTCCATCGTGCCATAATGGACAAAATAGATTTAAAAAAAATTGTATTATGTTTGTAAAATATTAAAACTAGAACTAAAATCTCCTTATGTAAATATCACCAGCTCTTCTTCACACAACCACTTTGTCTTACACTGCAGTAGTTTTGATAACATGCTAGAGAAATACTACACTTTAGAAAAATATTAAAAGTCTGCAAGCAAATTGCACCTTTAAAAAGTTGCAATTTTATAATTGCAGCCGCAACAACAATTACAGGTATTATACAGACAGACGCTACCTACAAAATATTATTACAGTATTTTCTTTTAGTTACAAAAAGTTTTACTAGCAGGGGAAATAGTAAAACTGATAACGTTATAATAAAATACATCATCTCTCCCCTCCCCCTATATGTGCATTTATGTCTTAACATAAAAATTTCCCCAGTAATATTCGAAGAACATCATAACGAAGACGTAATACCCTCGCCATAGCATTTTATTGTCTTATATAACCTTAAAAAAAAGCGAAAAGCTGTCTCGATTTATGTCACTTAAACAAAATCCATGGCCGTTTCTTTTGATTGACATTTCACTTACAAATAAGTTAGTAGAATGAATGATAACCATGTTTGCTTACCTGTGAGCTATATTACACCGTCCCCTGTGTTTTCAATCCTTAGATACTGACTAGTTTATTTGCTGCTTACCTACTGAGTATCCAGTTTTGGTCTTGACCAGGTAGCAAGAACTTCAATGCTTGTTTGCAAACAGGTTCGTTTATGACTCAGATTCCTCCATAGCTTATCTATAAAATTGCCATGCGTTTGTGAAGTTTACTTCAACATGGCAATATTTTAAGTTTAACTTGTTTTTCAAAGAAATACTACTTTTTTTAATTATTTAAAAAAAATACGTTCTTATTACAAACATGGTCATTGACTCCAGGTTTTTGCATCAATAGAGCTTAGACGAAATTTAAAATGTGAACAAAATTCATTTCCTGTCAACGCAAAACTTATAAATTCGGACACTTGATTTTCGTGAAAAAATTGTATGATTAGATTTTTTTATACATTAACATAGATGCGTTTTCGTTATGAGTAGAGAGAGGTCCTATCATTTTGCATAAAAATGCAGCACCAAGGTAGATGGCAAACAATTATATGTAGGGGTACCTGTTTTTCGCGAAAAATATTTCAGTTCAGGGCAAGTTGTGTTCCAACGCACTTTAGTTCAAAACCACTTTCGTGAGTGGATCATCTGATTTGTTACGCGTCTTATCTGTATGTCAGCGAATCACGGCCGGTCAGTAATAGGAGAAACTTTATTCTCATTGGCTCACTCATGTACCAGACACACAGAAGAAAAGTGGCCAGTAGACAGCTGAAGACTGCAAGTGTGCACATAGGATATTGAAGTATAGTATACACGTGAATCTTATCGCGAAAAACTGGTGGCCTTACCTGTAGGACTCCGAACGAATGGAAAAGATCCAGATCTCTTTATGGTGGTTTCATTCCGTGTGATCGGGATAAACAGGAAAGCGAGTTCTGGCTGTGGGAACAGACAATGAACAAGCGACTTCTGTCCGAGTGTGTAGAGGACTGCGGAGTTTAGCGTGGTGCCATTTTAAAACGTGAAATTATACGACCTCCAGGTATGGGATGATTTTCATAGTTACTCTTCTATTGTATCTGCCTGCAAATCACAGGTGTTCACCATCGGAGTAAGTTGATTTTGATTTTCCCATTTAAATAAAACCAATCGTCTTCTCGCAAAGTTTATGAGCTAATCCACGAAAGAAAGCTGGAAGGTTGCACGTAACTCGTTTTAAGTCTGACCAGTGGGAAAATATTTTTGAAAAAAAAAAAATCAAGCGTCTTTGAGGCATTTATGAACTAAACCACCGGAACAAAGGACACCTTATTTTCACGTAGACTACCATTCAATATCTTATATGTATAGCCACGAGTATTTCGCGAAACTATTGCAGGACAAGATGTGCTCCAACGCACTTTAGTTCAGAACCACTTTCGTGATTGGATCGTTTGAATTTTTTCGTGTTTTATATATCTGCCCTCTAACCACGGAAGGTCAGTACGGATAAACTTCATTTTGATTGGCTCACCCATGTAATAGACTGTCGTCACACAAAGACAAGCGGCCAGTAGTCAAATGAAGACCACAAGTGTGCACATAGTATGCTGAAGTCTAGCTTCCATGTACATCTTTTCGCGAAGAACAGATGGCCGTACTTATATGTAGGGGTACGCGTTTTTTCGTGGAAATATTTCAAGACCAGTTGTACTCCAAAACACTAAAGTTTATATGAACTTTCGTTGTCGGATGAGTTTAAACATCTCGTGCCCGCGAATCACGGACATTCAGTATCGGAGTGCTTTATTCCGATCTGCCCAGTCAAACAAGAGCATGTCTTCTCACGTAGACGCGCGGTCAATAACCAAAAGAAGTTATGGTTGTGGATGTAGGTTGTTGAAGAATAGCATGGGAACAAATCTTTTCGCGAAAAAAACGTGAACCTACTTAGTGATATTCAAGGTAATCTACGCACTGTTGAAAGCCCTGCTTAAGATCTATTTGCATGCAGATTGAGTACTTCTCCACCAACTGTGAAATTAACCTTGTCATGGGCCTGATCACTTCATTCATGCACCATTCAAGTTAAGCCGTAAAATATTAGATAAGTAAATATTATACGAATTTGGCAATTCTTAAATTTACAAGTATTAAAATACAGAAAACCAAATTAGTCATTTCGATGTTCACAAATGTTGACTTAACACTTTTGATTCAACGTTAATACGTATAGAAACTTTCTCTCCGTCCTTATCGACATTACTTGGCACATGCCAGACACAGTGGTCGTTGAAATATATGTAAGTTGGAGCAGTGACGTTTATCAAAGGTTGATTTTCAAAATCGTCAACTAACCACGAACAGTCTAATACCTACGAGGACACATGCAGTTTTTCTTTGGTCATCGGCCGCAGGTCTTTGTGGGAGTATATTATAGTATCTGACCGAGCCAGTCAGAATTACTTTACTCCTGTACTGCACGTCTGTGATTCGCTAGAAGGTACTTAAGACGCGTAGCTATTAAGAGTATCCAATCGTGAAAGTAGGTCTGAGCCGAAGTGTTTTGAAATAGGCCTACGAAAAGACAGGAACATTTTTACGCGACAATCGGGTGTCCTTAAAATTAACAAATATGACACGTCCGTAATTTGAGAAAAGAAGAGGTTTTAGGAACTAACTAAGAGCGTTAGAATTCGGACATACATATGATCGGTCGTAGGTATCGTTGCTATAACCAACTGAACTGTTTGTTGTATTAGTGTCTGTGATTACATTTCCCATTGTATTGTACAGTACATGTTGCCACGGCCAAGCACCATGTTCCTACTACAAAACAGATAGTACCTCAAACACAACTTCCGCAATATTTGGGTTATTCCCGCAACGATCTGAGCTGTAGTAACCTAACAGAATGTTCTGTTGCTAGTACCGAACAGTTCTGTAATCGGGTTTGAGGGTAGTAGTATTACAATTCTGATTGTTATGGGAAAAATCCAAATATTGTTGAAGTTGTTCTGTTGTAGGTTCTACCTGTTTTGCAGTAGCAACACAGTGCTCTGCTAAAGCAACTTGAGTAAAATCACTGATAGGTAGGGACCGGCGAAATTCGCTTTATTATTTTACATCAGGCTAAACTTCACAGTACTGTACATAAAGGAGACAGCGTCGTTTCTCCATTGGCTGTTGCATAGATGAGAAGTCACTCCCTTTTTGACTGAACTCCACGTGATTGGGGAACACAATTGTGAAGTGTTCATTTATTGGCAGAGTGTTATCCAGGGCGTGTAACATGAAGTATGGTCCAATGACAATAGTAGATTTAGCAAATATATACGTGTTTCAAGTTTAACGTGTCCTCAAATAATAATGTGAATTTGGCAGCTCCCTACTGACAAGAATACAAAAATTAGTTCAGCTGGTATTACTATGAATACTAACAATATTTAGACGATACCTACAACCTATTATATGGCTGCCCCTTATTAATAGTCTACGTGGTTTCTAAAAACCCTATTTTTTTCTCAGTATTCACAGTGTCCATGATAAGAGTACATGTTACACGTGTAGGATACTTACGGCTGGTACTTCACATAGCAAGGATTCAGTACCCGGTGTTTCGAACTTCTTCCATGTGAGTAATGTAATGCGAAATTTCTTGTGCCACTCATTTATGAATGGGTAACGCTAATGACGTGAAATACGCAGTATGTTCTTCTCATGTTGCGAGGAGCATCTCTACGAAAACACAGCGGAAGCCCAAAACATTTAATAACTCCAACGCTTACAAAATTAAGGACCGAACGGTTCAACCTGTCCAGTCATCGTACCCAAGATCACAGACATGTACATTAACGATATTTATGAACAGTAATGTACTGTACATACACAGCGAGGGATCAGTACCCAATGCTCTCAGTGTTTGTGTTTCCCCAACGGGTACTCTGATTTGTGAAAGTTACCACCATTCTCTCCTTTCCGTCTTCCTGCAAGCAGCAAGTTGTTGACCGGTTGCAAAAAAAAGAAAGTACTCCAGACACATGTTCAGTGCTCATAAAAATATTACATACACTATTGCATCACTTCGGCTCACAAATTAATGCGAGATCGCATCCCAAAATTAAGCAGTGCACGTGTGCCAAAAATGTATTTCAGCATGCATCTATCCGAGACCTTGGAAGCACTTTCGAACAAGCATATTTAAGGGGCCACCCTAGATATAACATGTGTCTCATTGTTAGAGACCCGAGAATTTCGCTGTTTCATTTCTAGACAAGTTGGAATTCACACACTTGTACGTTCATGTTACTTTTGTAATTGGTCGACGTGCTGTTTGACACCTCTTGGAGATAAATGATCCAATAAAAAACATGTAATAAATTGTACGCCTAACCGTCACCTTTAACAACCACAACAATCTACTAATTATCAGGTGAGATCTGTATGAGAGTATATAAGACTGTGAAGTCTAGTCTACAGGTAATGGAACTCGCAAATTTCTCAGGTCTCTAATCATTGTCCTGATCTCTACAAAACTATGGAATATTTCAGTGTAAATCTTTTATCAGTACAAAAATTAAAGTTGTTATTCTGTTGCCAATTTACAAATTAGGTTACTGAAACATTAATGTGGGCGTTGAAAAGTGTCAAGTCAGTGAAAATTGTAGTAAGTATCACTATTCTTACGATAATTTTTCCTACTGTAAAACATTGTTTTTTAACTATAGTGACAATGCTTAGAGCCAGAATTTTTCGGAAAAAAATTATAAGTACACAGTAGACTTCAAATGCTATAAGCACCCAACATCACTTTGTCCATTGCCATTGGTTGCAGTCCGCTTGAGAAGGCGTTTTCATATTTCACCGGGCCACTCAGGATTCGGTAACATCGGCACGGATACTCTGCGTGATTAGCATGCAGACAGTTAATACGAGTCAAAAAGTAATTCACCCTATCAAGTTAGCTAAACGACCCTACAGTGTTTTAAAATATAACTTGTCTGGAAATCTTTTCGCGAAATTTCACTATCTCTAACTATGCTGTATCTTTCCTGAACAGATTCCTGTACTAAAACTCTGAAGAAACAGAACACATGCAATGCTTGTTTATAATTTACATCTTCGTCGCAATTCTTCCTTAAGGTCATACCATACATGACCTTGGGGTGTATAAGATTTTTTGTTAGTGAAGCTCCTTAACTACCCGTGTTACATAGTAACACTGCAAAAGTCTTACCTGTTTGTGGGGATTAGAGGCGGTGGAGGTGGCAGCGACCCGTAGTGTTTATTCCATTTTTCAGCCGGGGACGCCAACTGAAACAAGAAAGGAGGAGGAAAAAAATCACAACTTGCTTTGCATGTAAACTAACTCGTAAATAGTTCCCCTGGAGATACACATGCCTGATTTGCAAATAAATTGGCACGAGATTTTCTTGATGCCAGCACCTGTTTGGCATTTCAGACTATCAGCTCTCATATTTTGCTGTTTGAAGTAAATCAGATGGTAGACATGAGCTGAACGAAAAATTTGCATGACTGCATGACATTTTTATCAGACAGAAATCAAGTTTACTAACCAGATAATCTAGTAATTTTAAATGTAATATTAACAAAAGCACTTAAAAAAACTGCAGAATGTTAGTTCATGAATAGAACGGAATTACTATCATCATTCTGCCAAGGAAAAATGTACACAATCTATAGATAATCTAGGACTTAATAACTTGAATCAGTTAATATATATATATATATATAAATATATATATATATATATATATATATAATATATATATAATATATATATATATATATATTCACACACATATTATATACTTAATATATTACATATATACACAATGATGTCGCTAAACAATTTTTAATTTTGTTTTTCCAAATCAACTGAAACTTCGATGTAAGTATAGAATCAACTCACCATTTTCCGAATGTTTCTACTAGCACACTCATTAATTTCATAAATCGAGTAAGTAGTATTGATGACGTACATTACATAATTATTCACGCCATTTTCATAGTAAGAAATGATTTGACGATCGGACAAAAATAAAATCTCTATGTTGAAAGGGAATTTTGATACGAAAAGATTTACTACTAAATATAGCGGAATGTGGTAAATAAAGTCTCCTACAAAATGTAGAAAATAAATGTTTGTCTTATGAAAAAGTTGGTTTTGGTATGTACGGACAAAAGTGAAAACATGGCAACATTTTCCGAAACATAAGGCCAAAGATACCACTGAAACATTTTAAAAACAAACATTTTAAAGTATGGCTATTTTCAATTGTATGGAAAAAATATTTGTTGTTATTAGTCATTGTAATTAAGATAAATAGTCATTCTGACAATTGAGAACAATAAGGCCAAATCATATGTCAAAAAGAGAGTCCATCACACACAAAAATACTTATTCCCAATATTTTATAATTAATAAAAAAATATGCTAAATTATGTAGTTTTTAAAGCAGGCGATTTGATTCCTTATATAGGCTAATATTAGCGTTACCAAGTATAACCCGTATATGTATGTGTACTGTGAACATCTAACAAATATCTTCACAGATGATATTAATGTAAGTTAATAGCAGGTATTTTTAAATATACGTCAATCCAAAATATGTATTTTAATGAGTTATTTTAAATTTTTTTAAATATTTCCTGCATTTGTTAACTAAAACTTGGAATCTAGGTTACAAAATCTCTATTGAGCTACAGTATGTTTTAAATTCTGGTAAAATTGTATTTCACACAGTCAGAACCATGTGAAACTAAAATTATCACGTATTTTTTTTATTTAAATATCATTATTCATTATCTTTGGCATACTGCTTCAAAAAAAGTTTTGTTAGAAACAAAAATCTAATTTTATTGGAAATCTTATGTTGCGCAATAAATTCAGTCATTTACAGACCAGATAGCTATAGAAACTAAGACATTTGCGATTTTCTTAATAAGCGATATCTCTAAGAAATAGTTACTTATATATATATGCATATACACACACAGTATGTATAGGGTAGTTCCGAGTGAGATGGACCACCGGGAGAGGCGGACCACTGGTAGTATTTCATAAACCAGTCGTTAAGAGTGCAACTGTGTATAGTTTGCTCGATGATGGCGGATGTGTAACTGCCATGATTTTGTTTTTGGAGTATTATGTTGTACAGTTTATGTGTAATTCGTATCTATTGTAACGAGGTAGGTACAAAAATCTTTTATGCATTCAGTCCATTTAATGTGTTGTCAGTTTTTATGAAGGATTTTGTTATACTTGCATTTTTTAAAGGCATATTGTAACTTTTGCATCACTGTATCATACGTGGAGCTTTGTTTGCCAAAGAAGGCTATAGTTATGAGTGGTCCATCTCTCCCATAGTTTTGTGACAGATGGACCAGTCACACTTGGGGATAGATGGGCCACTTATTTTAGTAGTGCAAATTGTATACTTGTATGTGTGTAGTGTAAACAAGCTCTTTTGAGGGAAGGTTGATTATAATAATGGCAGATATAGATTTTAAAATAAGTGTAGTTGTCGGTTGAGGCCGGTGTTTTTTAAGTAATTTAATCCTAGATATAAAGACTAACAACCTCTCTAACAATTAAAAATCACAGTTTGGTTCTGTTCTCTTGTTTTGACAAAACACATTGGATTTTTACACAAAAAAAATTTACGTTTTTAATGTAAATAAGTATGTAGAAAGTTACACAACCTGTGTGTCAGTAAAATAAGGTTTTTGAATGTATAGATCACCACTGACACAGACATGGCAGTTCTAAGTACCCTATATTGACCTACATACTTGACATGCATGGGGCACTGTGGTTCGTTTTCCTAAATATTATAGTAGCAGCTATGCACATTGTTTGGAAATTGTAAACCAATAAAGCCTATCACAGTAGTTTACAGTAAACTTACAGAGCATTTGGTCAACTGAAAACTATTGTTGTTATAAGCTATTGCTAGGGACCTGCCAAATTCGCGTTATTATTTGGGGACACGTTGAACTTAATACACCCGTACCTTTGCAATACGTCTGTCATTGGACCATTCTTTATGTGACACGCCCTGGGTAACTCTGAGCCAATAAATGAACACTTCACTTTCGTGTGCCCCAGTCACGTGCAGTTCAGAAAGAAAGGTTGTGACTTCACATCTAGCCAGCAGCAAATGGTGGAAAGACGCCGTCCCGAATTTATATAGTTCTGTGAAAGTAAGCCTGACGCCAAATAATAACGCGAATGTTGCAGGTCCCTAGCTATTGCACTTTAACTATTTAGGATTATAAATTGGATGCAAGTTTGTTTTTAAGTAATGATGTAAAGTTCTTTGTTCGAATTGCGCATGCTTAATACTGTGAGAACTGCAGGCTTTCCTTATTAACTGTATCCCTAGATAGTAGCAAAATTAGCAGTCCATTCATGGGCTCCTTTTTTCCCCAGGAAAATGCCAACATTTTACCACCATAAAGGCGTTTCAAATCGATGCCAGCGAACTGAGGAGAGTCTACATAGAATAGTGGATGCTGTAAGTAAAAATCTTATGCATTGAAAATGAGGCCGCAAGAAAATTCTGTGTACCCAAAACAACCCTGAAACGAACACTGAAATCTAATAATATCACTAAGAGAAGTCTTGCCCCCCCCCCCCTCCAACTAAATTAGGCGAAGAGAATGAAATAAAAATTGTTGAGCATATTAAAATGATTCAAAAGCATGGATATGCTCCAACAAGAAACAGTGTCCGATCGATGGCCTTTCGCTTAACAGAATGCTTGTATCATTACCACAAATTTGACAGGGAAAATCATATGGCAGGATACGACTGGCTAAATTTTTTTTTTCTCGGAATCCAGATTTCACCATCAGAAAAGCTGAAGGAGTGTCAGTAGCTCGTGATTTAGGAATGAATAAAGATTCTGTGAAGGAATACTTTGATTTGCTCAAAGAGTTATTGTCTGAAAATCACTTGATTGGAAATACCGGGCATATATTCAATATGGACGAAACGGGTCTACCATTAAACAATAAGCCTGGAGAAGTTATTGCAGAAAAAGGTTCTCCGAGTGTATCCTTAATCATATCCGGTGAATTGGGTGAAACAATATCAGTTCGCATGTCTCAATAGAGAAAGTTCATTTCTTCTTCCATATTGTATTTTCAAGGGCAAGAACTATAACGACTAATGCACCGATGAAATGCCTTCAGGATCTGTGGTTAAAATATCACAGAAATCAGTACATGGAAATTCTGATTTTTTTTGTCTGCCTTCTAAACCACTTCACTCCAAGAAAACCACAAGGAAATGTTTTACTTATAGTAGATGGTCATACATCACACACCAGTAGCACAGAAATGCTTGAATTTGGAAAGAGAAATGGGATAATTTTGCTGAGTCTCCCAAGCCACACAACTCAGAGGCTCCAACTACTCTACGGGGTATTTATTAAGTCTCTGAAGTCCTACTAATGTAAGGCAACTTTATGGCAAACCACCCTTCAAGCAAACTGACAAGACTACAGTTAGGAGAAATGCTGAGTGCTGCCTGAAACAAGTCAGCGACAGTTTAAAATGGAATGTCTGCAATCAAATCTACTGGAATTATACCTTTCAAGCCTAGTGTCATCCCAGAATATCCTTTCTTACTGACATTACTGGACAAAGTAAAGCTTCAGATGGGATCTAGCAAGCAGCTGAACATTTTGATAAGCCTATTGCTGAACAAACTAGCGAAAATTCTCAAACCAGTATTCCAGTAAATTCAGGAGAGAATATATGTCGTATTCCCAAGGAACTTCTCGAAGTTTTCTTCCAGGAACCTCAACAGAGAACATTTCACATTTCCCTGGGACTGTTCGAAGCTCTCTTTCAGGAACCTCGACAGTGAACATTTCACATTTCCCTGGGACTATTCGAAGCTCTATTCCAGGAACCTCGACAGTGAAAATTTCACTTTTCCCTGGGACTGTTCGAAGCTCTCTTCTAGGAACCTCAACAGAGAACATTTCACCTTCCCTTGCGTTTTTCGATAGCGAAACAGCTTACATAATACTACAGAAAGTTGCTACGCCTGAGAAGATACCACAAGAAGTTTCGTCAAAACAGGTGACACCCAGTAAAATGTTGTGTGATATTCCTCCAGTGCCCTTGGTAATGAAATTTAAAGCAGTGCGACGAAGTGGTAAACCAGTATATCTAGCAAAAATTCTCAACCCCCTGAAAACGTAGTAGTACTAAAGGAAAATAAAATAATTTGAAAGGAAGCCCAAGAAAGGAAAGTTAATAAAAGAGAAGAAAAAGAAAAATATAAACAAGAAAAACCAGGCAATTTTTAACACCGAGAAAACCATCACGCTAGAGAGAAAAGAAAAATCAATTTTTCAGAAAGGAAAGGTAAAAGAACAAAAAGAATTTCAAGTCTGCCTCATTCATCGGAAAGTGAAGACAACTCCCGAGTTATGTATGATGAAAGTGACGACAATTTACCAGAAGAATGGAATGAAAATTAATGTGTTGGTTGCGGACAAGATTATAACGAAATAAGAAAATGTGACGAGTGGTTTCAGAGTGTGTTATGTCATTGTTGGCTTCACGAAGGCTGTAGCCAATATGAAAATTTGTGTCACAAATGTGGGAAAAAATAACTAAAATGAAGGCATACATAAAACAGGGTGAAATTATTAATTTAGAAACATAATTGTTAAACATTTAGATTTATAGTAAATTGTATTTTGTAATACCATTATCCTTTCTGCTGAAATTATGTAACTAAAATAACAGTATTTGTTCTATTGTTATAATAGCATATTGAGGCTTTCGTACTGTTCAGATCAATGTTTTCTTGAAATAATATCTGTTAAAAGTGTGAACTGTTTATTTTAGGAAACTATTAATGTCTTTTAAGGTTTTATAATTCCTAGTCCATCTATCCCATACCATGTTGACCATCTCACCCATAGGACTATGGGATAGATGGACCATGTAAACTTTTTTTAAAAGGGACTAAAGTGAAAGAATTAGTTCGCATTCAATCTAAGTATGTCAATGAATGCAAAGGAAACATTACTGGGCATCATCTCGACTAATCACATTTGTCGCTGAATATGATTTTTCGGAATAATATGTATATATATATACAGAGAGAGAGAGAGAGAGAGAAAACTGTGCAGTATCATTTGCTATGTATAGCTAGAGGCCTGAAAAATTCGCGAGTTCAATGACCTGCAGGCTATACTCTACAGCATTATGCACAAATATGCCGATATATACTGCACATTGGTTGTCTGCTGTCTCAGTAGAAGATATCAGTTGGACACCGTTCTCCAGGAAGTGTCAAACACCGCCTGGACCAATGGCTAAAATGAATCCGCGAATTCTTCAGGTCTCTATATATAGCTGTGCTGTGAATATTTGCAGCAGCACTACTTTACCATCATCAATCGCTAGGGACAAATGTTTTTTCGCGAAAAGATTTCAAGACCAGCTGTACTTCAAAACACTTTTGTTCATATGCACTTCCGTGGTTGGATGGTTTTAAATGTCACGTGCCTCAAGTGTATGTACGCGAATCAAGGACATTCAGTATCGTAGTACTTTATTCTGATTGGCCCAGTCAAATAAGAACATGTCTTCTCACGTCAGCATGCGACCAATAAGCAAAAGTATTTGTGGTTGTGGACATAGGATATATAGATCTAGCATTGCCATAAATATTTTCGCGAAAAACACCTGTCCTTATCAGTCGTACACAGGAGTTATTATGTAATCCTCTGAGTCAACCAAAATCTGCAATTCGACGATAATAAGACAATTAAAG
Source organism: Dryococelus australis (assembly GCA_029891345.1). NCBI lineage: Eukaryota > Metazoa > Arthropoda > Insecta > Phasmatodea > Phasmatidae > Dryococelus > Dryococelus australis. The sequence goes on along the minus strand of CM056995.1, from coordinate 47,226,406 downwards.
CTGCTAAATATGTTTTACTGAGCAATTTAGTCTGTGCCTTCTGATATGTTACTTGTGGCAATTTGTAACTTTAACACCTTGTGGACTATGTTCGAGTGTAGCTCGAGCAAAGCTAATTGGAAAATTTCTTTGTTCTTCAGAACAAAACTCACATGGATGTGCAGTCTTTGTTCGGCTAGTGTTAAACACAACCTCACAAGAACACAACAGCGCTGTAATAATGGAATAGCTAACGACAGAATTTCTTCTTTTATAGCCAGTCAAATGGATATGCTTGATAGTAAATACTTTTATACGATAAAGGACTTTTGATTGGGTCAATATCAGCTCGGCTATACATTGTTTGAAGACCGGCCAATAATGAACGCTGTGAAGTTCAGGGTAGAGTCCGGTGTGGTATGGACCAATAGGACAGGACGATGGCGAGTTCTAACACAAGCACCTACAGAACCGGTGTTCCTGCAGAAGTGGGTATAGGCAATTCGCGTACAATTTGTCTTAAGTGCTCGCAAATGTGTGCAGACCTCAATGTGCTAAACACATCAAGTAGACACGTCAAGACTCTGTTTTCACGAAGTGTGTGTTCGCCCTCGACAGGTGTCGAACGCACTTTCTCGCCGAACTGCGACACAAGGAAGTTTGGTAAATGCTATAGCCACCACTTGTATCTGTTTCGACGGGTGCGCTGACTGCAGTTCGCCCATTATTGTCGGTAACGAGGGATGAAATGTGGTTCCCTGTACCGACGTCGAATTAAAATTGTTAAGTAAACATTCGTGCATACTCAAATAATTTTCTTTTGCTTTCCGTTTTTATCTTTCACTGTATACACATGGGAATCTGCAAAGTTGGAAAAATACTTATTTTCTCACAAACTTCACAGCTTCACTTGACCGACGCATGAATAAACTGATCAAGGCCAATGGTAATGTCAATTGTACATATGACGGAAGAATACGCAATGTGCATACAAGCAGGTCTGAAGCAGGACTTTCATGACGAAAGCAAAAAACAATGCAGGATATTCGGTTCTTGAGTCGCTTGCACCCTCATCGCCCCGCAGCAGAACGAAATTCTCTCGAAGAAACGAGATATATATTACAAATAGAGCCACGAGTATTTCGCGAATTCATTCGGAGGCGAGGTAGAGTCCAAACACTTGTTATTTTCTCCTCCTGTTGTGATTGGACGACAGTTCTTTAGACACTCCCCGTTTAAGTGTGAGTCAGTAATAAGCAGGAAGCAGTAGTGAGTGATTATCAGTCCTGTACAGAGGCATCACTTGATCACAGCAATCAATAAGCAAACGATAATGTCTCGAGTGCATGGAAGGCTGCCCAGCCTAGCTTGCTGCCAAATCAATCCGCGAAATACTCGTGGCTGTTATTATTACAGGTTAACTGCACTGCAGCGCGTCAGAAATAATTTGTTTAAAAAAAATAGTAATATTCGAATATAATTTTGAAATCCCCCCTTTTTCTTAAAAGAGCATCCACTCCGAAGAATTAGGAATACAAATCACAAGGGCTTTTTAGTATACTAAAACACTACTTCGGAGCCCTACAAAACAGCAGTGGACGAAATTTTTAAAATACTGCTGCAATTGAAATAACTCTATAGACTATTCGCAGATAACTGAGAACAAGTCTTGGTTTGGGTTTTCATTACTATAGGCTGTTCACGATTAATTGAGCACTTTTTAAATCAACGTTTTGAAAAAAGTCATTGCACCTACATCTTAACGGGCACACTGAGTGGTATGCACGCTGTATAGTTGGTAACTGAAATTATTTATTTTGTCTTCTGTTTTTTAAGTGCGCATAACTGTAAAAATTATTAGATTCGCAAAGATATTTACTTTTATAATTACTTCGCAGATTTACTTATCCGACGCATTAATAAAGTGACCGAGTTCATGACAATGATAATGTTACATATGGCGGAAGAATTCACATTGTGCGTAGGCCCTTAGATTTTAAGCAGGGCTGTGAAAACTGCTCAGTTTACCGTGAACAGCTTTTACGCAGAGCAGCTAAATACACGAAGACGGAATAAAGTGTTGATGTGGGAAAAACATCTCACTTATAATTCACTATCATAGCAGCGGTGAAAAATTCGCTTGCTTGGTAGATGCGCGTTACGGATTTTTTTTCTCTTGTATGATTCAAGAAAGTGCTTGAACACCGTCCATTTTTAGATTCCGGGTGCTGTATTTTTTTTTATCTTTTCCGTTTTCTAAGAAAACGTGGCGTTCGAAAGAAGCAACACGGCGTAAATCCTTCGGAGCGGTAAACATTAAACAACTTGTCTATCAGTGCGTATCTGGAACACGCAGCAGAGTAATATGTCGGCCTGCCCTTGCCGGGAATCGAGGAGGTTGGAAATGTACCATCTGTTCTGACGAGTTCGCGCTCCCTTGACGATTGGAGAGGCTGAAATAAAGGATTGGGTGGGGGGAATGTGCCTTGGATGGAGGGGTAAAGGGTACGGCAGTCTGTAAGGCGCACAGTTGCAAGAAAAATAAAGAACAATCGCAGGCGGCTATAAATTACTGGTGTCTTGATGCGAAGCCGGCGGCTGGTTGAAGGAAGGTGGAGGGGGGAGGGAGGGGAGACTAGAGGTCGGGGGTCGGGGATATTTTAGTGGCAGGCGTTGGCCGACCTGGAAATGGACGCAGCAGGTGCGAAGTGAGTGCGAAGGGAACGCGTTGACGCAGTCTTGCAGACAGTAGAGGACATAGAAGCTTCGTATTTCACCAGTTTCGTGTGCTTGAACAAAGACTCACGGATCCATTTCGGAACGAGATCGAATTCAAAGTCTCGCATTTTTATTTTACTTTTACGATTGGTCCACCCGTAGTTTGACACCTCCTGGATAAACCTCTGCCAATGAATCTCATAGTACTATTACACGCAGGCACGATCACAGCTGCCGCTGGTCGGCGAGTTTTCTCGGGGATCTACCGCTTTCCCCACCATTTCAAACTTACGCTGCTACGTACTCACCTCGTTTCACCCTCATCGGCTCTCGAGACCTCGATGTCAAGAGTCGCCTAAATCTCTTCATTCACTCACCCGATCATAGCTTTCCAATGTGACCAGTAAACAACCGATGGATATTTAATCAGTGCATGACATACGTAACACTGTGAAAATTTAGCCTACATGTAATAGAAATCGCGAATTAATCAAGCATTTAGTAATAAACGTTTCCTTGAGAACTAACCAGTTCATGCGCACCATACCATATTGATAGAGACCTGAAAAATTCGCCAGTTCAGTGACCAGCAGGCTAGACTCCACAGTCTCACGTACAAATATGCCGATATCAATTGCACATTGGTTGTCTGCTGTCACAGCAGAAAATGACAATTGAACACCGTTCTCCAGGAGGTATTACACACCGCCTGGACCAATGGCTAAAGCTATATAAACGCAAGGGTTCTGAATTCCAGCTTGTCCCAAAATGAATCCGCGAATTCTTCATGTGTCTACATAACGAACCTCTAGGAGACATATCTATGGCAACCTGTTTTTCGCGAAAATATGTATGCCCAGGCCAGACTTCAATTTCTACTTGCACAATTGCAGACTTCCTTCGGCTATTAACGCGTGTCTGTGAGAGAAGACATTTTCTACTCGAATAGGAGCCTATCAGACCCCGACACTGAACGTCCGTGTTTAGCTGGCAGACTCTTAAGACAAGGGACACCCGAATTTCGGGAAAATATTTCCTCACAGGCTATATTTCAATACTCTATGGGCATATCAGCAGTTTTCTTTGGCTTATGGTGGCGTGTCTTTGTCAGCAGACATTGTCTTGCTAGACTGGCCAATTATAATTAGGTTATACAATAATAATGTTCGTCAATGATTCGCGGGCAGATGCATAAGACTCGGAATACGCAAATCTCCCAGTGACGAAAGTCGATCTGAGCTAAAGTGTTATGAAATGTATCCGGTCGTGAAATATTTTCGCGTAAATCAGCTGTCCGTACTTAAGACGCGCGAGAGTTTAAAATCATCCAACCACGAACTAAAGTGTTTTGGAGTACAACTAGTCAAGGATGCATTTAGCAAGAAACAGGTGGTCCTCCTGGTATCTAATATGTAGATCCGAGAGTATTTCGCGAATTCATTCTGAGACGAGGTAGAATCGAACACTTGTTCTTTTCTCCTACTGTTGTGAATGGACGACAGTTCATCAGACACGCCCCATTTAACTGTGAGCCAATAATAAATTGGAAGCAGTAGTGTGAGCGAGTGTTTAACAATCTTGTACAGAGGCCTCACTTAATCACAGCAACCAATAAGCAAACTATAATGTCTCGAGTGTATAGAGGGCTGCCCAACCTAGCTTGCTGCCAACTCAATCCGCGAAATACTCGTGGTTCTATAGAGACTTGAAAAGTTCGCGTTGTTATAGGGAATTACTTTCCCTCCATCGTTATGCAGGGAGGAGCAGTAATTTTTTTCTAAGGTTGATTTCAAAAGTGCTCACTTTATCGTGAACAGTCTTTAAACAAAATTAATAACGCAATAGCGATTTAAAAACATAAATATTACCGTTCAATTAGATTTTGACCCTAACATAAAAAAATACGAAAATTTCACATATGTGTTAGGTTACATCTCCTGAGCGTCCTTAAAAAAAAGTTCCAAAAAATCCCTTGTCGGGTTTGGCGCCATTTTGAAAAATAAGCCAGCCGTGTTGTGTTTTCACCTATTTGGGGAAGAGCATGTAGCACTCAAACTATTTAACGTTTTCAGTTGGTGTTTTTTTTTCAATGTTTTTGTTATAAGAGAGACTTGCGTGCTGAGTACTTCATACCAGGAGAGCTGCTTCATCTTCCATCCAGTGGGCTGCTGACATGTTAGTGTAACTCCACATCCGAAGACCTGTACGAGGCAAGCTTACGAAAAATTTAATTTTGCCATATGATGTTGTTTTACAGCAGCTCTGTCCTTCTAAATTTACTGCCTTAATTTTCTAATGTAAATATTAAAATTCAACTAGTGTGTCGTGTATTGTATGTTCTGTACTGCCCCTGCCAACCAACCCGACATGCCACGCCTACGAACAAGCCGCACTGTGAACCCAATAGATAGTACATTTATAATATGTTATATGATTCCGATAGGTTTTTAAAAGATTTGCAACGTCTATTTGAAACACTTCTCCATATTGTAAGCCGTTTTAATTTAAATCGCTAAAGTATTGCAACTTCACATTTAAAAAAATCGAAAACACTTTTTCAAAGCCATGTAGACGGAATAAAAGTAAGTAAAAGTATAAGGCACGTACTCAGTGTGCAAGCCACTCCTATCACAAACACGTTGAAAAACCACCAACTGAAAATGTTTAATAGTTTGAGTGCTATATATTTTTTTTCCAAAAACAAAAGGCGAAAATCAACATGGCCGCTTTATTTTTCAAAAATGGTGGAAAACCCGATGCGGAATTTTTTTTGGAACTTTTCTGGGGACGCTCCGGAGATGTAGTCTAACACACATGTGAATGTTTTGTCTGGTTATTTTTTTTATGTCTCGGTTTGAGTCTAATTTTGCCTAAATGCGCTGTACTAAATCTGAATCCAGGTAAATGAAAACACATATTCCTTATTAACAGAAATAACGCCATTACGTGTATGTAAACTTGTTTACTCTGTGCTTAAGGCAACTGTTAAAAAAATCTTTCCACCCAGTGACTTTGTCAAGTAAGTATACATACACCCACGATATTTATTTACGAGCTAAAACATTTGCAAATTAGTTGTTTTTTTTTAAATGCTGTAAAGAAGTTATTGAATGTGACTAAGTCCTTCTGAATACTTTCTGGAAAGTTCACATATCCAGTCACTACATCAGAGCTTCATAATTATTGTCCTCCAGTGCCGTTCAAAATGTTTACTTAAGTACAGTAGTTAAGTACTTCTGTATCCAACGAAAACACCCGCAGCTGTCCTATTGGCGACGTGTCTTCCTGAAAATACATTTTATTACCCTGACTAGGCCAATCCGTGTTACTCTAACACTGAAAATATTATTCGCCGAGAGACATTTACGTGTGGGTTCAAAATTAAAAAAAAAATTGAATTAACTTAGGAGTAATGACGTAACACAGAAAAATAGTAAGTGATTGTCCAATCAGATGGTTCACAATAGAACTGTAGGGCCTACAGGTTTGTGAACACCATTTGCTGTATTTTATACCATACGTGAAAGTTCATTGTCATTGTCAAAGTCAGAGCATGGCAAAGATGACAGGCTTATCGCTAGTTTTCGTCGACTGGAATTGAAAATTACCGTGTGATTTGTGTATCGTAAAAACAAAATACGTATTTACGTGTGCGCAATCGGTGGTTAACACGTAATTCTTGTAGTTCTTTTTTTCTTCATTCCAAGCGCAGCATGAGACACATAAAAATTATAACTGCCCATATACAAAAGCAGAGTTCAGTCAAAGTGTTTTCAATAATATATTTTTGCACAATGGTGATCCGAAAAATCAATAATTGCATACAGCATGTAGGGACACCCGAATTTCGCGAAAAGATTTCACGACCAGTTGTATTTCATAACACTTCAGTTCAGATCCACTTTTGTGATTGGGTGATGTAAATATTATGCGTCTTTTTAGTGTCTGCGCACGAATCAGAGACGTGCAGTATCGGAGTAACTGAAATCTGATTGGCCGGTCAACTATGAAGGTGTCTTCTCACAGACACACGCCACCAATAAGAAAAAGGAAACTGCTGGTACGCTCGTAGGGTATTGAAATCTAGAATGTGCGGAAATTTTTCCGCGAAATTCGGGTGCCCCCAAGCATGAGTTAGGTAACAAAATTTCAGTAATTAGTAGGGATAGGAAAATTTCGCGAGTTCAATGACCTGTAGGCTAGACTCCACAGTGCTGTGTACACTCGAGCCTTAGTTGTTTATTGGCTACTTCCAAGTGAGTAGCCAGTGTTACTCCACTCCTGTCAGTATGCCACTCGCTACTTGTTTCCTTACAAGTCTGCTATTGGCTCAGAGTAGTCCAGGACGTGTCTAATAAACTACTATCCAATTGCAAACTCAACTTCAGTGTACATGTGTAGGACGTTTACCTTGTCCTGAAACGAACTCGCGGAATGTTCCTATCCCTAGTAATTAGTATGCACTTGTAGATTTATTAAAAACATGTGCACGATTTTTTTTCGTAAGGGTTGCAAACTCTCGTGAAATGCACTGTAAGGTAAATTATTACTAAAATAATATTTTTTAACAAACACGTGCCTATATATTTTCTCACAAATCGTGCTTCTTTAATGTTGCTGTAAACCCCGCCATCGCTGTCCCTGCGTTAAAACGAGCAGCTTGTACTTGCTGACTTCAAGGACACCATCCCCCTCTCTCCAGAACTCACCCCTGAGGCCTTCACGAACCCTTTGTCGACGAACTGCTCATCCCTCTCGGGTGTCAGACTCGACAAAAAAAAAATCTACGCGCCGCTGCGTAGTGAAATGAAGGTCGGCGCGGTTATGGTCGCGGCAGGCTGGGCGCGTAATAAAGATTCCTCGAGGGGTTGTTCGAGGGTGGGTTTCTGGAGAGGGTTGTTGTCATGCGGGTGTGCGCGTGCGTGTACCGCGGGTTGTCCGTTTCCCTCGTCACAACGGAACGACTGTCGTGGTCAGGAGCGCGTGCACGGAATTTTTAATGTCCAGCTCTCTGGCATGCTGTCCACGTCGGAGATTGCCATCGTGTGGAATTTACGTTTGACCGTAGCGCAAGAAATCTGAACATGAAGAACAAAATAAACTCAGAACTAAATAAAACAATGAATATAAACCATATATCACAATCAAGTATTTTTACTTAATATGATCATTAGGCCAACTACGTTTCATTTACATGCATTTTAAACTAAATGAAAAACTATGTGATATTTAATGACATTTTTTCTATTACAAAAACAAAAAATATATATATTTCTATCACCCTGGTTAAAATTTCAGTTCCTCTCTTCAAATTAATAGGTACTTTGATTCAGCACAACCGTAAAAATAAGTGGTAATAGATTTTTAAATAATTTTTAACGTAGTATTATTACTACAGAGTATAGACATGCAAAATACGCGTTATTATTTGTAGACAGACTAGACATCATTTATGCTTTTCTATTGCCTCTGTCTTTGGGTTAAAATTTGTTCAGACACGCCCGGGAATGTTTTGGACCAATAGAAAACCACTAACTACAGGCTGGCCCAATCATGTCCAATTAATTCGGAAAGGAACGTGTGCCATCACTGCTAAAGAAACCAATAACCAAGTGGCACCGAATCTATTATTATAGGGTGGTGAATTTTAGCGTGCTGCCAGAAAATAACGCGAATGTTTCACGTTCTTAATTATTAGTGTTATCGTATAATTCGTCTTCCCAAAAGTGATACTACAAATCCGCGATCGTTTTCTGTGCTAGGGGATTTTTCCTGCTATTTCAAATTTATGTGCAGCCTGTACTTCAAATTCGTACTTGCAAATTTCGTTTGGCTACTGGCCGCGTGTGTGTATGAGAAGACATTTCCTACTTGACTGCGCCAATGAGAATTAAGTTACCCCGACGCTGAACGTCGGTGATTGGCTGGCAGACGCCTAAGACACGAGTGAGACGTGAAATTATCCAACCACGAAATAGGTTCTGAAGTAGGCCTAACGTGTTTTGCAGTTCAACTAGTTGGATCTTTTCACGAAAAACAGATGGCCCCCAGGAATACAGACACCAGCAGAAGTAATGGTTATGGCTATTCACTCACAGATTCTCTTGGCTGACACTAAATCTGTAACTCACTCAGAAATGTAATATTAAAGTACCCGAACTTACGTTGAGGTGCGCCAAGTTTGTTTAGGCCTACTTGTTGTGCAGTCATCAAATTCATTTTCAACTAACATGGCGAAATAAGCGCACGGTTGTTGTTCTATTTCTTTTTTGTTGAGTGTCTATTTAGTAACGAGTTATTTTGGTTTCTGTAAAGTTAAGTTTAATTCAATTATTTGGTTACTTAAAATCTTACCTGAGGAAATATGTATTATTATAATTACTTTGTTTAGGCTTACTCGAGTCAATGTGTGATTGATACTAATGTGTTCAAATATTTGCCATCCTGCATTTTGGCTATATATCCTATATTCAGAGCCGAAAAATGCACACACTGTCTCCGCGTATTGACATAACATGTGGCTTATTTATCTAAATGTAGTTTCAATTACGTGGTTGTATTTACAGTGGCTGGAAATAATGTCAGAGGCGTTTTAGGATCTCAGGTTAGTTCTAATTGTATGCATGTTGTGTATTATTCCGCCTTATATAAAATTAACATTCCCATGGGCCTCATCGCTTTATTCACGCGTGAGTCAAGTGAAACTGTGAAATTATTAGTAAAGTAGATATTTTACAAATCTGCTCATTTCGACACTTCGATGCATTCAGAGAGCGAAAGAAATATTTTAAGTTGTCGAAAATGATTACCTAACACCTTTCATTCGACGTTAAGATATGGAACTACTTCCTATCAATCGTTACCAACTTTACTGAGCGCATACCACTCATTGCGCCCGTCAAAATGTGTGCAGGTAGGGGCAGTAACGTTTTTCTAAGTTTGATTACAAAAATGCTGACTTTATCGTGGAAAGCCTTTAGAAGGAATTGGACATACTAGAAACTCCTGTATAGTGAAGATAAATGAAAGGAACTGCATTTCTGCAGGAAACGGACCGCGGACGTTGTAACAGCTCCTCGCTCTGCGAGCGGACACTCTGGGCAACGCGGTTAATCCTGGCCGGCCGCGCCACGACCCCTGATTGCTGATGCGGGTCACCGAGTCACCGGCCAAGTTAATTAAAACTCTCACACCCTGCTCTCTCTCTCTCCCGCAAAACCCCCTGCGACTCGGCTTACTTTAGCCAGCCGCGTTAATTACATGGGCCTCGGGTTCATCGCGGTTCTCTGTCCTCCTACCACACACACACACACATACACACACACACTCACTATCTCTCTCTCTCTCTCTCTCTCAACCTCTATATCTCCTCCTTTCTCCCCTCCCCCCTCTGTCATACTCTGCAGTTCGCGCGTGCAAGCTGTTCCATCGGCCTCCAGGGGGCCTGTGCTGGAGTTCCCATTCGTACACGAACTGCCACACCGCACTGAGTGAACTGCAGTTTTGGTGTGCTTGAACAACAACTTGGTCTTCGTATACGAACATTGTCCGTGTGGTCGAGAGCGAGCGAACTCCAGTAATTAAAGATTTTTTTATTCATATGGGGCTGCATATTCACTCATTCCTGTTAGCAGAATGTATTTATGGAACTGGAACACTACGTATACGATTATATTGTAATTTTCATACAATTTCGTATCGCAAAAATTACACGTAATCCGTATACAGCAATAATACTTACGTTGAAGTAACTAGATAGCGCTAAATTTAATAAATGTTATTCATTAATAATTATACATTTTAAGTTGTTGTCGTATGTAAGTGTATAATATTTAAATGTATACCCATCGGTTATAAAATATATAAAAGTTTACAGAATGCCTACAATTAAGTTTACAGAATGCCTACAATTTAAAAACAAAGTATTTCTCTGTAAAATTTATCATATTATTAAAGTATAATTAAATTTTTCCAAAGGATATTTACAAAATCGTACTTCTTCCCTAATTGTCTGCGCTACATTTTAAAATCTTGTCGATTAGTTCCAATAGCGCTAAAATAATAAATACTGTTAGCAATTAATTATTTCCTTTCCTTATAAATACCTTAGAAATATAGTAATCATGTTAGTGCTAGTGGTACTTATTTCCTAGGCATTTCAGTGCATATGGCCCTAAAATCTGAAAGAAAGACATGTTTACAAAATAAGTTTATTAAGTATCGTTAGATACATTTTCGGCTTCGGCGTAGGTATGACCTACTATTCAAGCTGATATTTCGCTTGTGAAAAACACAGCCATTATCTGAAATGCAGTTGGAAGTAATCTGGCGCTTGAAATGAGTTGTCGAGTGTGTGAAACACTCGTTTTCCCACGTAACTTTTAAACGTGCGTGCAGTGTACTGATCTACGAAAAGTACATACATTTCAGACGACGACTGTCAGGTGCTTTTGAGACGTCACGCCCATTAGAAACACAATTTCAGAGTGCTCCAAAATGGCTGAAAATGTCTTTTCCTAAGCGTCGTGCCTCAAAATATACGTGTCAAATACACTCAACACTACTCAAGGATCCTATACTTAACCTTCCTACACACTCAGAATAGGAATCAGTGAGAATTTCACTGTTTCAATCAGTAAACAGTAGCTAACTGATTCAACAGTCACTTCAGTGAATTTAACTGATGAGTGAAAAAATTTCAGATTTCCTTTCACTTAATTATTGATTCAGCGACATTTTTCACTAGTACATCAGTCACTGATTTCACTGTTTTTCAGTGATTTGTTTTTTGACTGAAGGATCAGTTAAACAGAGTTTAAAAATGGCGGTCATACAACATCTGAAAACGCCATTAAAAACCGCATATCAAGTGAAATAACAACGAATAAACTAATAAAATCAGTACCAAATACTTGCTAAAAAGTGTTCCGTCTTTCAAAACTCCATTTTACGAGGTAATGTGAACATTCAGCCTTCATTACGGGACAAGATAGACGTCAAAAACTCATATAGTGAAGTCACCCTCGCAGTTGGACCACAGTTTATTAGACCCACCCTGTAAGCCTCTGAGCCAATAGCAGACTTGCAAGGAAACACCTTACGAATCCCATTAACTGCCAGGTGTGGGGTAACAGCCAATGAACACACAGCTGAGGCTCCAGTTTGCAGAGGACTGAGGAGTTTTGCCTACAGGTCATTGAACTAGCTAAATTTTCATATCCCTAGTGATTGGTGTCCAGACAGTCAACATATGTCAAAAAGTAATTTAGCCAATCAAGGTAGGTAATCTGTCATACATGGTTTTGAAATATAACGTGCCTTGACATTTTTTCGCGAAATTTCACTACACTTAGATATTTCATTGTTTGAATTCAATGTAGTTGTATCACAGAGTGCATACGTACGCAGAGACGATATGCTGTGGCACGAGAAAGACCACTGTACAGGACTGTTGACACTCACTCACACTACTGCTTCCTGCTTATTACCGGCTCGCAGTTAAATGGGGCGTGTCTGAAGAACTATCGTCCAACCACAACAGTATGGGAAAAGAACAAGTATTTGGAGTCTACCTCGCCTCCGAATGAATTCGCGAAATACTCGTGGCTCTATCGCGTCTTGCTGAAGGTTACCTGCTGGCTGAGCTGCTGAGTTACCAGGCGGTGATTGGCAAACGGCGTTGCCGCCGTACTGTTGGCGGGTGCGACTGGAGTTCGCGGAATAAGCTGCTGTCACCTCTGTATTCGTAAGTGAGTGAAGGATATTTGGCGGCTCGTAACAATGAGGTCTTGAGAGGCGATGTGGGTGGTTAAGGTGAATATAGAGCGGCGCCGGAATGAATGGGCGGTGGAAACGGGAGACGCCCGAGAAAGCCCTCCAACCAACGGCATCGTCCGGCACGATTCCCACTTGCGAAGATCCGGAGACCCTGTAAGGGGATTGAACCCGGTTCGCCTTGGTGGGAGGCGATCAGGCTAACCACTCAGCCACTGTGGCCCCCGTATTCGTGAGTACTCTGGGCATAAGACGCGCGACAATAAGGACCTAATATCATCCAGTCACGGAAGTGAATCTGTGCTGATGTGTTTTGGAGTGCAAGTAATCCTGGAATATTTTCTCCAAAAACAGGTGTCCTTAATACTCAAAGATTACGAGCGTTTTATTCTTCCGATAACAATGACGTACTCTAATTTATTTATTTTTTGTTACTTACAACTTACATTTATGTATTTCACATCAATTATAATATTTATTCCGTGGTATACATGGAATAAAAAAAGACAGTGAAAGGGGTTTGTTGGAAATGATCAATAAGAAAGAATTATTTTGTAAAACATAATTAAACTTAGTTTCTTTTGACGTTATTTGTAAAAAAACATCAACACAGCATTACAAAAATATTAAGTAACAACAAACGGACTATACATTACATTTCTTCAACAATCGAATAAAGATTTATCACACGCACCTTGAAAAATTCTATACACAATTACAGGATTTTTTACACGTTCATTTGGCGTATATACTAAACTTGGCAGTTCAGTGTACAAACCAAACACTATACACTGACATGACAAAAGTCATGGGATAACACTATGTATAGGCTATTCACGGTAAAGTGAGCACTTCTTAAGGCCCTTCTAAATTTTTCCTTTCATCCAATTTCCATCGTCCTGCTGCTTTTTAATATAAGCATAGTAATGTGACCAATAAACCCAGTGTATAAATTTCTCCACCCTCGAAATTTAATGCCTGACGTTGCAATAAGATATATTTATTATTGGTTAATGCCTGTTGGGAGGGCCTTAAAAAGTGCTCACTTTATCGTTAACAGCCTATAAATGAATGACTCGTGACGCCACCGCTGCAAAACGACGTTTCACGGCCTAAACCTGTCTCAGTTGTGAACATATGGTCGTGTCATTCGGATTGAATGTTGTTTACATGATCATGGCAATGTGTCGTGAATTATCAGAGTTCAAACGGTGCATGATTGTGGGGGCCAGAAGGATGGGACATGCAATTTCAGAAGTTGTTGAGACCTTCAATATTCCTCTATCCACGGTGTCACGTGTGTACAGGGAATATAAAAATCAAGGTATTACGATCCACCGTGGGCAACGCAGTGGCCGTCCAAAGTTACTTGATGGTCGCGACCGACGGAGGTTGGGTAGAACTGTGCGTGCTAACAGAGCAGAAACACTTGCTCAAATCACAGCCACATTCAATGCAGGAGGTGTTAGACGTGTATCTAGCAGATCTGTGCAACGTGTATTAGCTTCCATGGGATATAGAAGCAGAAGACCCACCAGAGTGCCCTTGTTAACAGCACGACACCGGGCACAACGCATAACTTGGGCTCGTGAGGTTGCTAATTGGACCTTGGAGGACTGGAAACATGTGGCCTGGTCCGATGAGTCACGATACAGGTTGTTTCGGGCTGATGGCATGGTTCGGGTATGGCGCAAACCCATTGAGGCCATTGATCCCAGTTGTCAACAAGGCACCGTGCAGGCTGGTGGTATTTCCGTAATGGTGTGGGTGTGTTCAAATGGCATGGGTTGTGTCCACTTGTCCATGTACCCACAAAACTCAATGGTAACCGCAACAAAACTTTCCTTGGTGACCATTTGCAGCTATTCATGTACTTCGGTTTTCCTGCCAACGATGAGATGTTACAACAGAATAATGTGCCGTCTCATCGGGCTGCGGATGTCCAGGACTGGTTCGAAGAGCATTCTGGAGAGTTCCAGCGAATGGACTGGCCAACACGTCCCCCCGACATGAACCCATTCAAGCATTTATAGGACGTGGTGGGGTGAGAAATTCACACCCAAGATCCTGCACTTATAAATACCAGGGAACTTTGGGCAGCTATTCAGACAGCATGGTTAGACATTTCTCCAGAGGTATTCCATCCATTTGTGGATTCCATGCCGCGTCGAGTTACTGCACTTCTTCGGGCTAGTGGGGGCCCTACACATTATTAGACGGGTATCCCATAACTTTTGTCATGTCAATGTATGTAGTTGGTTCATTCGCTACTGCTTTCATGATAGGCACTCAAGCCTGTAATCAGTTTTTTTACGTCATTCTCCGTTATTTTTTTACTCTTTTTTTATCATTAGTTCGTGACCCTGCAGGGCAGGTCAGGAAACGAGTGGTCCAAACACAAATTTAAGCTAACTTACGTGCCTGAAGTTTGGATACCCACACAAAGAATTTCAGAAATTCACTTTCCTCTAAGCACGACACTGAATTTCTTTTTTTTTGGGGGGGGGGGGGGACGTTACAAATGCTGTGTTGTACCCCACCCCAAAATCTTGGTGATACTATGTACCCAACCCCCTCCCCCCACGGAGGGTTCCTGCTCCACTGCATGCTGATCACTATTATTGGGGGGGGGGGGGGAGTAAGCAGTGGTCAATGAACGAACAGCTGAGGATTGAGTGTACGAATGAGCTTAGCCAACAGCACGGTGACAGAGGTTTGTTCCAGACAACAGAATATTTGTCTGTATATGGCCACAAATGTATTTTGTTGGTCCAACAACCAAAATTCATTTTGATCATCTAACAAAATGCACGCTTGAATCAACAAAACTTGTGTGTTAGACCGAAAGAAATTTGAATGCCAACGAAATATTTAGATGAATCAACTGTATATATTTGTTTGACCCCTCTTTTGAATGCCTTCGTTCGAAAATACAGTTCGAGAAATTGTTTATATATTTTTTGTATCAACTAAGATAGTGTTTGTGTTTGTTAGAGAATTTATTGATGCTTAATAAAGGTATACACGCCATGTTAAAACCGAGTGAGGTGGTGCAGTAATAGCCCTGCCCTCATAGCTCAGGGGTAGGGTGGCCGACTTGTAGTCGGAGGGACGTGGGTTCGCGCCCCGGTGCCTTCGACGTGGTGAATTCTCAGTTCGATTGTCGCGCTGGGAATTCGTCAACAAGTCGGTCTCACTAGAGCTTCGTCAACGTAAAAAAATGTCACAACAACGTCAAATGAAGGTTTAAAAAAAGTGGTAACTCACTGGACTCGCATTCGGGAGGACCCGGGTTCGATTCCAGGTCCGGCCATTCTGATTCTGGTTTTCCATGGTTTTCCGAAATCACTCCAGGCGAATGCTGGCGTGGGTCACATTCCTTCCCCAATGCATCTTCCTTGCGCTACTCGCACTGCCTCTAATGACCTTGCTGTCGACGAGACGTTAAGCGTATTTTAAAAACATTCGAATTTTACCAATAGGCACCTTAGCTGAGATTGCTATGTAGCACTCAGGCTCAGATGATATAGGTTCTCATTTATCCGTCGGGCTCCCGACTTCTTTACATTACCCGAAACATATTTAATTTACATATTCCCAAACAAATTTTTATCTGCCCCAACCAAATCTCACAGTTTCGGGTAGCCAAATGAGAACAACAAAAAGATTTGGTTTCACCAATAAAATATTCTACTGTCCCTATATATACAATCAACACATTGCTGTCTGCACGCATTTACTGGCTCTTAAGAAAATTAAAAGTGAGTCACACATATCGACTACTGCAAGAACCCCGGTTCTGTCGGTGTCTATGTTAGAACTCAAATTCTTCCTATTGGCCCATACCACACAGGACACTATCCTGTTCTTAACAGCGTTCATTATGATCCGGCCATCAACCAATGGTGAGCCGATCTGATTAAATGTCCTCTATCGTATAAAAGGATTTACAACCAATCGTGTCCCTTAGAGTCCTAGTGTCCCTAGTACCAGTGGCAATATCACTGTTAATGCGCTGTGGTGTTTTCGTGAGATTGTGTAAAACACTAGCCGAACAAAAACTGCGCATTCATGCGAGTTTTGTTCTGAACAACAAATACATTTACAACCAATCGTGTCCCTTAGAGCCTGGTGTCCCTAGTACCAGTGGCAATGTCACTGTTAATGCGCTGTGGTGTTTTCGTGAGATTGCGTAAAACACTAGCCGAACAAAAACTGCGCATCCATGCGAGTTTTGTTCTGAACAACAAATACATTTACAACCAATCGTGTCCCTTAGAGTCCTAGTGTCCCTAGTACCAGTGGCAATATCACTGTTAATGCGCTGTGGTGTTTTCGTGAGATTGTGTAAAACACTAGCCGAACAAAAACTGCGCATCCATGCGAGTTTTGTTCTGAACAACAAATACATTTACAAATTAGCTTTGCTCGAGCTACACTCGAGAATAGTCTACGAACTTCTAATTTGGTTGCGCCGAGCAGACTTAGTTTGGTTTATCCTGTTCATACCCAGTGTACACAGTTGTGTACACCGCTCACGTGTAGGTAATATTTGTTGTGTACCGCACCCTGCAGAGCTCAGTAACCAATTATATTATTTGTGGGTAAATTATTCACAAACCATCTTACTGGTATAGGCCATAATTGGTTGAAATGGCTGAACATACAGCCTACAGCTCATTGGCTGTGACAACGAAACAAGTGTTGTGTCGACTTCCCTACAGTACGTATCATAAAATTTTATGTGCAATACCCGAAGCCGTGAATTAAATAGGACCTGAAAGGGTTAATCCTTTAACATAGTATCCCGAGTAGGCTGCAATCGTTCACGTCTGGCATGTTTCAGAATAGTTAGAATCATGGTCGGTGCTGTGGAAGTCTAGAAGCTTGCACCAATACGGAAATCGCCTTTACCTGGACAATGCTATTGGTTGCTGCTGACAAACCAACTAGTTTATAATTGGCTGTATTTCGTGCAATAGCTAGAGGCCTGCAAAATTCGCGTTATTATTTAAGGGCAGACTGAACTCTAAGCTACTGTGCGTTTGACAAACTACAGCTATTGACTGGAAAAATATTTGTTTCGCGTCGGAAAACTCTTGAGCAAATAAGATAAATTCAGCGGCGGAGAGGCCAGTATATTTTACGGAGATCAAGCAGGTAAGTGGCGTTCATTAAAGTGCAGCGGCCAATGAAATCACGGAATGTGCTCGCTTGATTATAAAACAGTGGAATGTATCCTATCACCGAAAGATAACGCGAATTTTGAACCTCTCTATAGCAATAGCTCTACTGAAACCTTTTCAATAGGTTGCAAACTGCCAGTGGTTTATAAGAAAGTCGTGAGTACTTTTCACGCCATAAATTGGTTTTTCTCAAGACTAAAATTAAAAAATTAATCTAAGAGGGTTAAAAAAAAAAACGGTTTTCTGAGTGAGGTCGTTGAACTCGCGAATGTTTTGCGCCGCACACATCACGATGACCCGACGAACGCCTCGTGCTCGCCCTCCGAGCAATGAAGGCGGCGGGTAGAGGAGACTCGAGCCTAGCGAAGAGCTGCAGGGACGCCAGGCCGCGTGTTTACGCCGTCCTCGGGTGTGTTTACATTCCTCTGGTCCCCAACTCTACCTCCCCACCACCCCAACATCCACGCAGGACCACACACCCACACGCGTCGCGGCGCCAATATTCACCAGCGACCACCGGCGACGTCAGACTGCAGCGGCCGAGCTCAACATCGCGACCTGACACGCCGGGCCCAATCGTTGTACGAACAAAATGCCTTCACCCAGAGCATACAAAAACCAAGCATCACGTAAATACATCCGGCAGCATTGAGAAATAGTATCTTTGTACACGAACAACCTAGGCTGTTAAAATAGGAACAATCATCTGATCGGTTGTGGGTTCCATCTAAATATTCTAAATGTAAACAGCATTACCAACAAAACTGTTTGTTGTATTCCTGCCTCTCATTACGTTTGCTGCTGTACATATATTTGCTACAGCACTGCGTTCCTAATATAAAACAATCTAGTTGGGAGATTTGGGTCGCTCCTAACAACGAGGTCTCGAGAGCGCAGGAATACAAGAGTAGGGGAAGCGGAACATTCCCGAGAAAACCCGCCGACCAGCGGCATCGTCCGGCACGATTCCTACTTGTGAAAATCCGGGAGTGACCCGGCTGGATGTTAGAACCCAGTTCACTTTGGTGGGAGGCGAGCAGTCTAAGCGGCCGATGCTCTTTGCTAGCCCAAGGAAACTCACACCTCCTTGTGGTACCACTGGGTGACCGACCTGGTTGGGGTCAGCAAACGTGGGAAAATCCCTGCCATTCCCTATGGCGTGTTTTACTGCAAGGGATATCTGCCTTCTGGGCTCACGGGCAATCGTGATGGTTAGAGATGATCGAAAATCGGCGAAAATTGTTTGAGCCAACATATCTTCGATAACACTATAGCGAGTTTATTCTTTCATGACTGGTTTGAACAAGGTTTTGACTCGGATAAGTTATTTGCATATCAATCACGAATGTTCTACCTTATAGTACCAGAACCCTCATTGGCTCAGTGAAATGGGGAAATAACTTCATACATGCATGGCAGCCAGTAAGTAAAGAGAACTGTCGGACATGTGTACAGTACGTTGAATACTAGCAAACTGTCAACTTTTCCTGCGATAAACCATCATCTCTAGCGATGGCGTTATGAAAGGGGTATCTGACGCCGAGGCTGGGCTTGAATCACGGGCAGTCATGATGGTTTTTGCCTGGTGGCGGGCTAGTCGACTCGTTTACGGTCAGACCGATGGGGTCCAAGCAGGAATTTCAACGTGAAGAAATTCAAATGTGTGGTAATGGACCATTAGGGGTGGGGTATTAGCCCATGCGGATGAATAACCCACAATTGTTGTGAAAAGGAAGGAGGAGCATGGGCTGACCTCGCTCCCCGTTAGAGGTTCCATTAACTTGAGCCGTTGGTGGCGCGGCTCTGATGTGACTACGCATCCAGGTCAAATGAAGTTGAAGTGGTGCTGGCAGTGTGTTGAAAACCGTACCCTGCTATGGAGACCCAATTGTAGCAAGAGAAGCGAGCCCCATACCAATCCTACAGTGATACCTCATACAAGCGCAAGAATAATCTACAAAAGCATATGCAGAGATATAGTAGAGAAAGGCTATTTTTTATTAAATACTTACCCAGTTGGGCAGAAGTGTCAGGAGACCATTGGGTGTGCGATTGCCTAAAAGTAAAGCAAGTTAGGCCCGCGGGCATGTAGGAGCTCCATAAGTCCAACAAGTGGACTAGATTTAGTCCAATAATATTACAAAGGCGTTACACCACGTATTCGGCTACCGATGATCCGAAGTGTAGCCCTTACAAACTAAAGTATGCTGCAACTCCAGTGATGCCTATTGGCTGGGGGACTGAATCAAGCAGAACCTTGTTGTTGTTGTTGTTGTACCCAGAGCATAAAAAACGGTTGACAGGTTACGTAGATAGAGCCCCGAGCATTTCGCTAATACGTACTGTAGCATTAACGAAAAATAAATATGGTTGTAGGAACCATCTGGGCTGTTAAAATAGTGACAGCCATCTGGTAGGTTGTACGTGCCATCGCAATATTGTTAACATAGAAAATAATAACAACAGAACTGTTTTTTTTTTGTATTCCTGTTCACTATTGTATTCATTATTGTTAGGGATGATGGTTTATCGCGGGAAAAGTTGACAGTTTACTAGGATTCAACGTGCTGTATACATGTCCGACAGTTCTCTTACCTTTTTTGGCTGTCATGCATGTATGAAGCTACTTCCCCATTTCACTGGCCCAATGAGGATTCTGATACTACAAGGCAGAACATTCGTGATTGATATGCAAACAACTTAGCAGAGTAAAAACCTTGTTCAAACCAATCATGAAAGAATAAATTAGCTATAGTGTTATCGATGATATGTTGGCTAAAAAAATTTCGCGATTTTCCATCATCTCTAATTATTGTATATATGGTTGCTACAACAGAGCACTGCGTTTCTACTTCAAAACACATAATACCTGCAAAAGAACAAATCCAACAATATTTATATTGTTCCCACAACAACTAAGGTTGTAATAACCTAACAGAATATTCTTTTGCTGCTGCCCTCAAAACCCAATTACAGAATTCTTCGGTACTATAGTCGCTCCGGCCTAAGAACGGACTGAGCTCCGCCTACCCAAATGAAAAAGAGAGACAGAACAATTTGCAAAGCACCAACCACATGCAGCTGGCAGGCGAGCAGACGAATCCGCAGGCACTCCCTCCCTCCCTCCCATCCTCCCACCGTCGTCCAATTGTTTCCTTTCCCGGGAAGAAGTGGCCCGACATTGGCAGAGCTCCCAAATCCTAAGTTACAGCGACTTTACTGCAGCAACAGAAATATCTGTTGGTTCCTACAATTCTCATTGCTGTGGGACAAATCCAAATATTACTGAAGTAGTTATGTTGGAGATACTATCTGTTTTCTAGTAGAGACGTAATACTCTGCTCCAGTATGTTGTTAACAATATGTACACTAGCAAATACAATCACAGGCATGAATAACAACAGACAGTTCTGTTGGTGTTACTATCTGTCTTATAGGCGGTTCACGGTAAACTGAGCACTTTTGAGATACCTGCTTAATATCTGCTTGTATGCATGTTGTGTATACTTCCACCTTATGTAAAATTAACATTGCCATGGGCCTCGTCACTTAATTCATGCGCCGGTTAAGTGAAAATGTAAAATTATTAGAGAAGTAAATGTTTTACAAATCTGCTAATTTTTACACTTCAATACATAAAAAAAGGAAGCGAAAGAAATAATTCAAGTTATCACAAATGGCTACCTGCCACACTTTATTCGACGTTAAGATATGGAACCACTTTCCATCCATCGTTACCAACATTAATGGGCGTATGTCACTCAGTGTGCCCGTTAAAATATGCGCAGGTAGTAGCAGTGACTTTTTCTAAAATGGATTTCAAAAGTGCTCACGTTATCGTGAACATTATTTAACAATATTTAGATGGTGCCTACAGCCTGTCAGGTGGCTCTACCTATTTTAACAACCCAAATTGTGCTTATACCCATAATTTTTTCTCATTGAGCAAGTGACATGTCAAGACATACATATGCAGTATAAAAATGTAAAGTACTATAAGTTAAAACCTGAAAATTTCGCGAGTTCAATGACCTGTAGACTGTATTTTATTGTCTCGTGTACAATCATGAAAAAATCAACCCTCAGTGGTTACTTGCTGTCTCAGCGTAAATTAATGATTGGGCCCGCAGTGCAATGCGTGTTTAATATTGGCTCATTGTTGGCCTGGTGGTGTTAAATAACGGGTAGGTCAATAGCACTAGCAACACAATCGTACAAGGATTTTAATTCTAACTTGCCCTGAAATTTTGAAGTCGCTAATTATTAGTAGAGCCACAATTATTTCGCGAAATGAGTTGGCAGCAAGCTAGGCTGGGCAGCCCTCTATACACTCGAGACATTATCGTTTGCTTATTGGTTGCTGTGATCAAGTGAGGCCTCTGTACAGGACTGTTAAACACTCACACTACTGCTTCCTGCTTATTACTGGCTCAAAGTTAAGTGGGGCGTGTCTAAAGAACTGTTGTCCAATCACAACAGTAGGAGAAAAGAACAAGAGTTTGGAGTCTACCTCGCCTACGAATGAATTCACGAAATATTCGTGGCTGTAATTATAATTATAAGCCATGATTCGGGTGGTAATTGCGAGTATATATGCAACCCTGAATAGTCTCCAAGCAAAAATAGCAGACATGCCCACACTGTAAAAAATTTCAGGTAAACTTCCCAAACTGTAATGGAATTTTTAAAACTATACAGTGTATTTAAATAATACTACATGTCTGGCTAAAAATATGGGATTGTACAGCATCGCTATTAAACAAAGTTGGGAACTTCCCTAATCATTTGACTCTTTCCTGATAAACTGTATGAACGTTACCTTGGTTGTATGGAAAAATAATGTACCATTCGAGCTTTTTCACTGTACGTAGGCTATACACTAACATGGTAAATTTACAAATAATTCCTTACAGTGCATACTTTTCGTCTAGGTGGTGCAGGATATTAAGACAGAAGGAAATTACTAGACGATTATAGTGCAGATGTTAAGCATTTTACAGTACGTTTCAGATACTATAGAACGATTTGTTCAATTGTTATTTAAAATGCAAAACTTACCCACGTCATTTACAATTAAAGGAGGAATAAAGCACTTTTTAAAGTCAATTAATACTTTATTCAGTAATAAGTTATAATTTACAGTACGCATAGTTGCAAGCGAGCAGAGAGGAAATCACCTAACTACAAATTATGTCGCAATGAATAGTGTCTCATATAAAAAGATTCAATTGCTGGTCATATATATTTATTCAAATTTCACTGTAATCATCAGAGGCATTAGGATTTCGTAAACATACCTTCGTGACATTATGCAAAAACATATTTTGAAACTTTATTAGATATGAACTTGATGTTCTTTGTGATGATTTTTTGAAGTATAAATTATTATTTCCACTGGTAAAATCTCTAAAAGTAAATAACTTTCTTTGTGGCTTGGCATTGCAGACTAACATGAAGTGTGTACGCTGCTAGTGAAAAAATAATACTGTTGCGTGGATCGTCTGCTGTTAAGTTCAACACACAATGAAAAGTGGAACATTTTAATGCCTTACCCTCTGGTGTTTATTACTTTTGTTAGCGACCTGCTTGTTATTTTATTTTATTTATTTTTTTTTGGTTGCCTGGAGATATATGAAGTAAACTCCAGACTGACGTAGCTTCTGACGATAACAAGCGAGGATAATCTTGTCCTGTACGATTTGCTTTTCCGAACAAGCTCTCCCTTGCCAAAGGAGAATTTATGTTGGCGTGCCAAATTCTCTACGTTCCCACGACCTTCATCGACTCCCTGTGGCTTTTTATAGGCCTTCTTCCCGAACAGTAAACATTTTTAGTACATTATACAAACACTTTCTTTTGAAAATAGTTGCCAAAATTTTTCATTTGTAACACTACAAGTGAAATAATGTGTGTTTGCAACTTAGAGATATAAATAAATGTTCAACTGCAATATTTGCAATATTATAAAAAATTTTGAAAATTTTAAAACGGGTAAACTTTAGTTTAAACGCTGTTAAGAATTATCGAGATAAGAAAATTACCAACTGAGTATTTGAAATGAACCACAGGCAAGTTTGATATCCGGTCTCTTTGTATTATTATAAATAAACAACAACTACAAACAGCAGTGACTCGAAAACTAATAATGTGAAAGAAATAAAATCGTTGGTTGGGCCATGCATAATGCTTCAGTGACCCTCAGAATGAGTGGTATGCTTAGAAGTTGTCATTGAGATCATTTTATTAGCTGTTTAATTAAATATTGTACACGGTAAATTGTTGCTGTACTTCTTAAAGCGATTATTTGAAAACAGGTTGCTAAAGGTTTTATTGAAATTCTAAATCCCAAATATTTCATACTTACAACACATAGTTTTATTGTTTATGTAGCTCCATTTTTATAATAGGTCCTAATCTTGAAGTCTACAACACTTGGTTATTAAAATTCAACATTAGTTTTACACACCCAACAGGAAAGTTTCGTGAATTTTACTCTAATTTATTTGTAGTGTTCCACTAATAATTAATTATCTTTGGTATCTAGTTTCCAAATAATTCCTTATAAAGATATGAAAACCTTTACAATGTGGGAGTGAAAGCACAAACAATTTGCTCACAAACGTTACTTTCGTAAGTGAACAAATACTGCCTATTAACTAAGTGTCATGGCGTGAATCTGAAATTGTATGTAATTATGCAAGAGTACGACAGTTTCATATTAAAAAATAATATTTTCTGTGCATTCCAAGTGGCTCACTTTTGATAAACACGAAAACATCTTCCATGCTCATGTTCCTAATAAATATTCACCTCAGAAAAACTAATAGAAAATTTTCGTTGTCCCTTAAAAATTCGGATTTTTATTATAAAACGGTAGGTAACGACGAATAGTAGTTGGCTGGAAGGTTTTCTTTCAGTCCTGCGTTACGCAATTACACCCTAAAGTCAAAAGAGTTAAAATCACTCCGTACCAGCGATTTTGACCGCAGATCTTTTGAATCTGCCCCACTAGAATCAGCAAATTTATACTGATTATTCCAGTTGCGGCTATTCATTCATTGAAGAATCATTTCTACGGGTTCCTGGTGAATTTCACTGACCTGACAGCAAAACTTGTGTGCATTCCACATATTTGCCAATAGGTAACAGCTCGTTAACTGAATACTCAGCAAAGTAACTGTAATAATTGAAATCACTGCTTCAGATTTAGGATGTAATAAAATATTATATTTTTATAGATTTTTTTTTAACTTGATGGTTACACTCTTTATTTTAATCGCAATTTTAATGGGCAAACTGAGAGTCTTGCGGCATTTGGTAACAAACTAATATTATTAACGACCACAGTACTTGAACTGCACTAATACGGTATAATATTTTTTTTTCAATTAGGCTACCTTGTTTTTTTTCAATGAGGAATTTGTTCGAATGTTTTTTTCTGCTACAAAATTTGTTGGAAAACAGTGATTGATTATAAGCGCGTTATAGAAGTTTTGCCACATAATCGAGCGATTAAAATCCGAGTGTGCCATGGATGGATAGTGTGAAACACCCACTAAATACTTGCGGAATAAGAGTAAAACACTAATAAATAAATATCTCGGAAGATTTTAAGAAATTGAAAATCAACAGAAGTCACCGTTACATAGATGAAATTCAATTGTGGCCATAACGAATGCCCAGCCAAATTATCTTGTGGTTATTTTGAAGTAGGTTTATTCACTTTTGAACACGTCACAACAAAAAAAATCAGAATTTTTAATCAGTACCAAACAGTTTTATATAGGCCTACCCTACCTACTTATAAGTAGTTTTTTTATCACCTCAAAATATTCAACATTAGTTTTGCAGAATATTTTTTTTAACGAAATTTGTTTTCCCCAAACGAAGTGACTGCAATGTTAACGGCCAGTCCTTTCATTTATAAAAACTCTTACTGTTTCAATGTACGCTTTTGTTTTCCTATAAATTTATCAAAGTATACGTAGATAGCATGAGAAATTTACCACGTATTAGGATGCAAATACAGAAATTATGAGCGTCGTTATTAACAAAGTTGGGAATGTCACTATATATTTTACTTTTTTTTTTTTAATTAACATACACTATAACTTAATGCTTTTTTTATATTTTATTTACCACATCATTCTATCGCGTGCTGAAAAAGCAAGAATGGTAAATAGATGGCACATAATTGGCAACTTTCCTACATTTGTTTCAGAAAAGTGTTGGATCCCGTAGTGAAGTTGCCAAGTGTACGCTAAGAAATTATTTGTACATTTATCGTATCAGTGTATACGTACAGTGACAACGTGCGAATGGTAAATTATTTTCCCACACATACATGGTAACATTCCTACAGCTGTTTAGGAAATAGTCAAATGCGTAGGGAAATTCCCAACTTTGTACAGTAGCAATGCTTAACATTCCCATTGTTTCAGCCCAACTTTTATTATTTCCACACTCTGTATAGGTAGAGCCACGAGTATTTGGCGAATTGATTCCGAGGCGAAGTAGACTCCAAACACTTGTTATTTTCTCCTACTGTTGTAATTGAACGACAGTTCTTTATACATGCCCCGTTTAACTGTGAGTCAGTAATAAGCAGGGAGCAGTAGTGTGAATGATTGTTTAACAGTCCTGTACAGAGGCCTCACTTGATCATAGCAACCAATATGCAAACGATAATGTCTCTAGTGTATGGAAGGTTGTCCAGCCTAGCTTGCTGCCAACTCAATCCGCGAAATACTTGTGGCTCTATGCATAGGTTAAAAACTTTCATTACAGTATAGGAGGTTTAAGAGAAATTTCTTTACAGTGCACTTACAAACTTCATAAACTGTAATGAAAGTTTTTAACCTATACATTGTACGGGAATAATACTACACGTCAGACTGCAATAGGAATGCTGAGCGTCGTTTCTATACAAGGTTGGAGACTTCCCTACGCATTTGACTGTTTTGTGAGCTAATGAAGGCGCACTACCATGGATGTATGGGAAAATAGTTAACTATTCGCACTTTCTCAGTATTCCTTTACATTCATATGGCGATTTTACGAATAATTTCTTACAGAGTTATTTAGTTTGTTGTAAAAATCTCTATGTTGTAAACACAATGTTTCCCTTGTGTTACAAAAAATTTGGCAATTAGTTTCCAAAGAAATTCATTGTAAAACGTACAAAAAATGGTGTGGCGTATCGGCAACTATGCATCTCAGTGGAAATACTTAACGGAATATGCAGAGAGCCTCGCAGATTACTTGGTAGGCCCTACTTAGCAGCAGAACACCAGTGGTGTGAGGCAGAGAAATTTTCGTGTTACCGATTCGATCTTCACTTGAAAATAATCCCTGTCCCTGCGTCGGCCATCGGCTCAAGGACACGACGGTGGGACGAGCCATAAACCCGTCTGCTCCCTTGTGATGCAAACAAGAAAGGGCTCTCTCGGCCCACTCAGGGTCCCGGCATGGGGAACCGTTCGGCGCCCCACTTCGAGACGGGTGAAAGTACAACAGGCTGGGCCCCGGAAGGGAAAATTAGGGAAAAGGGTGAGGGCGGCACGCGATTCAAGGACACGCATGCTTCTCCCTGATGGAAAACGAGGGTTCGAGGCATCGCCGCACACACACACACACGCGCGCATTTCCCCCGGAGGATTTGGCAGTGTCGGGTCGAACCCGCAGAAGATGGCTGGGACTGCCGCATCGCTTGAAAGGTACGCTGGAATTTCACAGGTGCGCAACTCCTCAGCGTGTCGTTTGTTATCGCTAGGGACCTGCAAAATTCGCGTTATATCTTTGCCACCAAGATAGACTTCATGGTCGTGTGAGTACTCGACCCGGTGGAGTATTCTAATTGGTTTTTGTCTAGGTGAAAAGCCAGTCCCCTCCTGACTGAACGGCATTTGATTCGGCGTTGCCAATGTGAAGTGTTTGTTCATTGGTGTAGGATCACCATGGGCGCGTCAAATAAAGAATTGCCCAATGACAATAGTACGACAAATATACATGTCCGTTAAGTATAACATGTCTTGAAAGAATAATGAGAAATTTGCAGGTCTCTAGTTATTACTTAATACGGGATTTGAACGCTGAAGACAGGAAAAAATAGCAGCTACAAAATACCCCTTTTAATTAAGCGGGTTGCGCAGAATTCTATATTTTGGTGATCAGTAGATTGTGTGCTATTAATTTCATAAAAACATGTCGATTTTGTAACCACGCGCAAACGGTTGTGGTGTTTTCAAAATATTATTTAGGAACTTCTATAGTTATTTTCCACGGTATTAGGATATCAACAAGCAATAGCCGATAAATATTTTCTCGTACATTTTTGTATTCATATCGTTTTCACATCTTTTCTAAAAAATTGAAACGCTCTAGCAGCCATTCAGTTCTGTCGCGGGGTTAGAGCCTATACAGAACCCACTACTATCGTCTTGTTAATACTAGCGTGTTTCTAAGTACGTTAGGATAAATTTAGTGGATTCAGTTTATGCTAGGACAGGTATTTTTTTAATGTAATACAGTGCAGTGTTTTTTTCTTAGCCGTAGTGTTAATTATAACGGTAGAATCTAACCGTCCCCATCATGGTCTTCAAGGCATTGAAAATGGAACGTTTTTTAGACGGAAATTTGTTTACTATAAAGCTGTCTATTTTACTTGGATCACGAAGTACTTCAGTTCCGGTAAACAAACACAGTGATTGATAAGGATATGTTATATACTTTTTAAGTTAATTATCTCCTACGGAATGGCATTAATAAAGTAGCCTACATTGAAAATAAGTGCAAATACGCAGATATTATAACTTCATAAACAAAAAAGCCTATCATAAATTAAGCCAGCAAGTCTAGTGAAGTAATTTCCTATTGTTCGTATGTATACATTTGAGGAATATTATAAATGTGCCTGTTCCTGAGTATGCCTATGAGGAGCCCCATCTTATAATCTCGGGTAAGGACATTTCTCATGTTAATTAAGTATTGAAGCCAGTTCTCTGTCCTGCATATTTTATAGCGCTCTCTTTTTTGACTTCAGTTATAGGCATGCAAACATATTGACAGTGGCGTCACTAGAAATTGCGAAATAAATTATTTTCAAATTTACCACACCAGTAGACTTATGCACTAGTAGTAAGAACAATTTTTATTCTATTTTATGTGTCCACTGCAATAAATGAGAAACGTTCTTCTATTTCAGGCCTTTTCTGCAATAAAACACACTAATCAAATTGATTAAAACATCTATAGAATGCGAAAAATAAAAAAAAATACTGTGGTAATTACTTTCAACATATAGCCTATGTAAATAAAGTATGTACATACACAGTAAAATATTTATGTACTTGTTACAAACTATATAGTTGCCGAAGATCTTCTTGTAAATATAGAGCTACAGCTGAAATATTGTATATCAACAACACAGTATTTAAGAAAACATACAAAATTGTTTGTGTAAGATTAGTGTTTATAAGAAAACATGAAGTCTGCAACACTTGCTTGTTAAATAGCTACAATATTATGGGGCCTAAATAGATTTACACATGGTTTTGTTGAATTTATTCTAATTTACAGTGTTGCAAAATATCCTTGGCAGCTAGATTCCAAAGAACCTCATTTACGTACAAATGAAAAAAAATTACAGGAAACTTGCAGTGGCATGTGTAGTGAATTTTACAGAATACGCCATTACTATAGAGACCTGGTAAATTCGTGTTATTATTTAAGGACATGCTGAACTCCAAGTTACTGTGCGTTTGACCGACCTCCGCCATTGGCCGAAAATATGTCTGTCACGCCTCGAAGAACTCTTCAGCCAATAAGATAATAACTACGGACAGTGCTCGCTTGTTTATAAGGCAGTGTAGTCTATCCTGTCACCGAAATATAACGCGAATTTCGCACGTCTCTAGCCACCACATGTTCTCAAATTTCTATATAAAAAAACCTATTTGAAATCGATGACTAGAGACGTGCAAAATTTGCGTTATCGTTGGCCGAGAGGATAGACTTCACTGCCTTGTAAAGCAGCGAGATCAGTCCGTGGTTTCATTGGCCGCTGCACTTTCATCAATGTCACCTACCTGCTTGGTCTCCTCAAAAGAGATTCGCCACTCCACCACTGAACCAATATTACTGGCTCAAGAGTTCCTCTAAGTGTTCCTGACATTTCTCCTGCCAATGGCCAAAGTTGGTCAAACGCACGGTAACCTCGCAGCTGAGTCTGCCCTTAAATAATAACGCGAATTTCGCATGTGTCTGTCGATGACTCAGCTTTGGAAGATTGGAAATAGGAAGCTTGTTCTTATTCCTGGTAGCGCCGTACCTCCCCGGTGAGTATTTCGGAGGGCGAGTGCGGTTATTTCAGGCGTTCCATCAACACGACCTCCTTTGCCTCTGCGCCACTGCAGATGTATACGCTTCTTCTCCCCCCATAAACCCCCCCCCCCCCACCCATCAAAGACCCACGTCCCTGGCTGAGATGCGCGCGTATAGATATATCTAACACGGGGACGCCTGTTTCTCGCCACGCGAAAAACCTCGCGTGTTTGTTGACGCAACGTCTTTTAGAGGCGCCTGGCGCGAGGCGTCAGTCTTTCAGCAGACGCCAGGCGTCTTTTCCACGTGAACCCCCGGCGCAGCATTCCCGCAGTCTCCTCACACTTTTCGAATCAAACCTCTGAAAAATTACCCCTTGCATAAGGGTAGTTGAAATTTCGGGAAAAGATTTCAAGACAAGTTATATTTCAAAACTCTGTAGGATCGTTTACCTATTTTGATTGACTGAATTATTTTTTGACACGTGTTAACTGTCTGCACACCAATCCCATAGGAGCCATGCCGATTTTGCCGAATTCTCAGTGGCACCATCAAATATGTAAAGGCTGTTCACGATAAAGTGAGCACTTCTGAAATCAGCCTTAGAAAAAGGACACTGCCCCTCTACGCATATATTTCAAAGGGTACACTGTGAGTGACATGCGTCCAGTAAAGTTGGTAACGATGGAGGGGAAATAGTCCCATATCTTAACGTTGAATAAAAAGTGTTAGGAACCATTTGTGATCACTTGAATCATTTCTTTTGCTTTCTGTTTTTATTAATCCATCGAAGTATAGAAATTAGTAGATTTGTAAAGTATTTGCCTTTCTAATTATTTCACAGTTTTTACTCAACCGACGCAGGAATAAATATTAGGGCCTATTATAAAAATGGAGCTACATAAAACTATGTGTTGTGAGTATGTAACATTTGGGCTTTAGAATAGTCACTCTTTATATTTTGATATTAAACGTAATTTTAAAAAAAGTAAGAAAAAATCCGCCGTGTCAAGGATTTGAACCCACAGCAACCCCCTTATAGATCGCAACGTAACTAATCGAACAGCATGGCGATATTACACGAGGGAAGGGGTTGAGGGGGTGTAATACATATATATCATCCTCCTTTATCGAAAATATGTATCTTTAAATTGTATGCCTTTCTTTTAGTTTTTAGTTAAATCGGTAACATCTGTATATTTAAAACTAATAGCAGGCCTAAGTATGAATACAGAAACTTCACCGCATTTAATGCTGTTAAAACCTTCGAACCGAGCGTTATAATAATATCGTGAAGATGAAATGTAAGACGTAAAATAAAGGAGTGGAAGTTTATGTTACCTCGTAAAATGGTATCTTAATAATATTATAAATGCGAAAGTTTGTATGTTTGTTTGTTACTCAATCACGTCGTAACGGCTCGACGGATTTGGATGAAATTTGGCACAGGGAAGATTATATTCTGGATTAGTACATTTAAACTGACTGGAGTAGTCTAACTGTTAAATAAGTTAGATGCTGAAATTCTACGTTATTCTTAAGTTGAATTAAACTTTCACTTATATTTATTTATAAACAAAATCGTTTCCTTTATAATGAATATGAATAAAAACGGAGAGAATAGGTGTGTTGATAATGCCTCGTAAAAAAAAAAAAATTGTTCGTTTGAAAATATTGTTAAATTGACTGCGTACGGATGTGGCGCGTTGTCTCGTTCGGGTAATATTATAGACTTAGTTACTCTCCGTTTGCACGAAGCGGAGGAATTTTCTTGAAAGTAAAACTTCAGCAGGACTTCAAAAAAGTTGGATGCAAACGTAAACGGACTCTACTCGTGTCGAGAAACTCAACGCTAGTGTTTGGCAACTAAATTTTTTTTTTTCTCCAGGTAGCTTTGATACAGCGTGTATGACCCTCTCTAAGCGTGTATCGGATTGTCTTCGTCTTCCTCGTAAACAAATGTGATAATTGTAATGTTCTTAATATATATATATATATATATATTTATTTATTTATTTATTTATATTCCTATATGTATGTATACACTCTTAGAAATTATTCGGAAATTTACCATACCGTTATACGCTTAGTTAGAAAGCAGGAATGGTAATGTTTCCCTCCATACATTCATTGTAGCGTTCCTAAATTTGCTCAGGAAACAGTCAAATACGTAGGGAAGTTCCTTACTTTGTATAGTAGCAACGCTAAACATCTCTATATCTACAGCTTGATATGTGGTATTATTACCATACAGTGTATGCGTTTAACACTTCCATTATAGTTTAGGAAGTTTAATATAGAAATTCTAACAAGTTGTCTACTGATCTGGAACCTGCGAAAACAATACACTTTCTTCTTCGCACTGGAGAGGGGAATTAACGAAATGCGTCTATATGTTATTTAATATTCGGTCGTAAATCTGAATTTAGCAAAACTTTGTAATACCTACTACTTAAATGTGACAACAAAAAATTTCTTTTGATGACAATTATATTTATTTCGCACTTAAATTGGTAGCTTTCTTCACGAAAATAAACGTGTTTTATCGAAAGCTAAATATCAAACACAACTGAATTTTTTTTTTGTATTTACTCTTGTAACCAGTATTGGAGATCACGAATAATTGTTACACAACTATTTATTATTTATATAATACAACTTTTAATTGTAAGTTATTCGTTATAAGTTATTGTAAGTTATAAGTTATTTGCCGCCAGCTAGTATATTTAACGATTCAAGACAAACACGAACTTTTACGCACAATTATAGGTATAGGCTGTTCACGGTAAATTGGCACTTTTGAAATCCCTGTTTAAGATCTACTTGTAAACACGTCGTGTATTCCTCCGTTTATGTCAAATTAACATTGCTATGGCCCTCATTCCTTTATTCATGAGTCGGTCAAATGAAACAGTGACATTATTAATAAAGTAAGTACTCTACAAATCTGCTAATTTTTACACTTCGATGTATTAAAAAAAAAAAAAACTGAAAGTGAAAATAAAATAAAAATAGGTTATCACAAATGGTTACCTAACACTTTTTATTCGAAGTTAGCGAATGGAACTACTTTTCATCCATCGTTACCAACTTTACTTGGCGAATGTCTCTCAGTGCGCCCATTAAAATATATGCATGCAGAGGCAGTGATTTTTTTCTAAGGTTGATTTCGAAAGTGCTCACTTTATCGTGAACAGCCTTTATGTAACTAGCTTTTCTGTCATCGGATTCGCCCGCGAATACCACGCGAAGCAGCTTCTAATGTCCTTTACCGAAGGATCTTGTTGTAATTATATCACATTAGTAGTTCAGCTCTACGTCAAAAATTTAAGACCTTTTGTAAATTTGTTAAAATACTTTCCTGGTATAATACATTTGGTGCAATCTCTGTTATAAGTGTTCTAACATTGTGATTGTCAAAACACATTAGAATGATTAAATTATTGAAATCGGTCAAATAATTTGCAAGTTACGATTTTTGAGACGATTGCATAAATCTCGTTAAATTTCGTTAACGTTAATACAAGCTCAAGTTTGTTGTAAAACAAAATATAAACAAAAAGGAGTCGCCATTGTTCCAACATGTGATTTTGATAGTTACAATGGCGATTCGCAAGCTTTTAGTTCAAACAGTTCTGTTTGCAAGAAACGAACGAAATGTTACAACACAAAGATGTCTGCTGTGCTGTTGAAATGGTCACTAACTCAATACATTCTTCATCGAAAAAGAACTTATGAAGTTATTAACCGCGGAATAAATGTGATTCAAATACCTATATAAATCTCCTAAGGATATCATAGCGCCATGTATTTCCCTGACTATTTAATTATTGATCCTGCTAAGTTTTGACAACTTTTGTCTCCTACTGTAAGATAAATTGAACTTTTTGCTTTCAGTACGAGAGAGGTTTTATTTCTATTTATACTTTTTTTTCGTTTTGATAAGTTGTTACAAAACATGTTAATTTACAGGTTATAGACACGGAAACTTATAATCGAAAACACATTCGGACATATTTCAAATTCGTAGGAATTTTAATTTGAAATTAAATCCCGAAACTAGTTTGTAGATAAGTTATTATGGAATTATAGCTAACATTTTAAATCAAAGGACATAGCAATATCTTATTGGGTTACTTAGCTATTGATGAGTCTTCGAAAACTGATTTTACCCCCTTTTGGAATTTTAGACGTCGAATTTCATACATCATACAATTAGTTTTTAGGCATTTTAAATAGCCCCTTGAAGCTAAAATAATAGAGATCTCTTATAGCATTAATGCGCTATTAAGGAGTCCTCAAAAACACATTTTACCCCTTTTCACTCTATTATGTGTTTAATTTAAAAAAAAATCATGAAGTTAATTCTTGTAGGCTTCTTGTAGCTATAGGCTACATATTGATGCTAAGAGCACAACGGTGTCTCATCGGATTAATTAGCTATTGAGGAGTCTTCTACAACATATCTCACCCCTTTTCACCGTATTAGATGATAGATTTCTAAAGATCCTTTCTTAGAGTTTCTCCATTTACCACCAGCATAAAAGAGAATTCTTTGGAATACCAGAGCACCTCGTGGAGAAAATTTTCCCTTCGTCAAATAAACTCTTCCATTAGGAATCTCGTTTGGTTCCCTATCTCAGTAGAATAAACCTAACACACCTTTTGCCTCTTCTACATTACTCCTCACCTCCCTTTCCCATTTCCTTTACAGATCCAACATCTAGACGTTGCCATCATGAACGCAAACGCTCGTAAACTCAGCTGAGAAAATAAAAGCTTCTCTTTCTTCTGGTGTGGCTCTTGAGGGAGGGAAAGACGTCTGGAGGAGAAACATTTTGTGTCACGTAGTCGCTGACCTACCGATTTTTTTTTTAAGGGGAAAGGGATGAGGGAGAATGTTAGAGGCGTTGAAATGGTAGTCATCGCTGTATCTTCAGCCTCGAACTCAGATACGACGACAGATAGGAGAATTCCAGACTGGAAGTCTGGAGAAAACATGGCCGTTGTTGGGGCATGAGAGGGGGTAGCGTTCGAAATGGCCTTTTTTTTTTATTATTTTTTAACTTGGAGGGGGAGAGAGGAATAGGATTGGTACTTAAGCTCGTCTCGCCCAGCGTAGTACGTAGCTATTTCTTCAGCACTCACATCAAAACCCGTGCAACGAATTATTCCGCCGTTCTTTATATTTTTATTTGCGGTTTCTAACACTCGCTGGTATTAAACATTTTACTTAAAAGGGCCACGGTGGCTGAGCTGTTAGACTGCTCGCCTCCCACCAAGGCTATCCGGGCTCAATCCCCGGCCGGGTCACTCCGGATTTTCGCAAGTGGGAATCGTGCCGGACGATGCCGCTGGTCGGTCGGTTTACTCGGGTATTTCCCGTGTCCCCCACCCTAGTGCTCTGGCGCCGCTCCATACTCACATCGCTTCATCCTCATCGGCTCTCATGACCTCGATGTCAAGAGCCGCCCAAAGATCCCCACTCCACTGTCCACTTACACTCATTAAAAAATGCTATTTTTAATAACATTCCAAAAAAACATTTTGGGGAAATTTTAATTTATTTTATCGCTCTGTCATTCATCATACATCGCTGCCAATAAAATGAGTTTATGCGTGATAATATTGGCAGAATCTGTTTATAAGATTATGAAAGAAGGCCTATTGTGACGACAACATTCAGTATAGTCTACTGGGCACTGTGACTGAGAGGGTTAAAGGTCCTGTCACACTACCAATTTTTTTTTACATAAAACCGCATCAAATAAAATTGGTCAAATAATATTAGGCTGTTCTGACGACACCGAAACGTCATTATCGCCGCCATATTTTTCTGGAAAAGTATCATAACTCTAGTTTCCATGAAACATGTTTTTAATTGGATTAAATGCATATATGTATATATAATATATAATATTTGACAGGCTTAGCTTATCAGAATCATACATGACGAAAATAGTAGTTTCCGAAGTTGCAAAACTTTAAAATGTCAAATAATTTCTGGAAACGAAATTAAGTTATGAATGTAATGAATTTAAATAGAAGTTCTTTAAGCATGAATGATATCTGAAGTGATTATTTCACAATAGTGTTTAGAGCTAGGAGGCATTATATTTCACTGTGAGGGGAATATATCTGATAAATAAAATTTACATTTAGTAAAGAAGTGAATATAAATAACATTCGTAACATTTCTGCCTGTTATGGATTACATGGAAACATAACACTACCTAATGACCTATCTATAGAGCCCCGAGTATTTCGCGGATTGAGTTGGCAGCGAGTTAGGTTGGACAGCCCTCTATATATTCGAGATATTATCGTTTTCTTATTGGTTGCTGTGATCAAGTGACACCACTGTACAAGACTGTTAAACACTCACTCACGCCACTGATTCCTGCTTATTACTGGGGCACTGTTAACCGGGGCGTGTCTAAAGAACCGTCGTCCAATCACGGTGGCAGGAGAAAAGAACAAGTACTCGATGTCTACCTCGCCTCCGAATGAATTCGCGAAATACTAGTGGCTCTACATCTCACTTTGAAAATAAATTACTAAATAACATTTCAGACTAAATCCAACCTCCTCCCCCCCTCCCCCACCAGTAAAAAAAATCTTACAGTGACACATTTTCAAACACATTCAAAATAATTCGAATGCATAATTTCGGACATATTTAGCCTTCTAATTGTCTTGTCAAGTATAGTTGAAGGCGAAAATTTAACAGTATGAAAGGGGCTTGAAGCTCTCGGAGAATCAACGGTTTTTGGGCAGCTCACAACAACGATGTCTTGAGAGCCGTGCAAAAGTTTTCAAATTAGGTGAGATATTTAGTGAACTCCAATTACACGGCTGATAATTTTCTTTCCGAACATAGGCTGAAGGAAAATATCATCGTACTTTACGGTAGTTTTTGAACCATTCGCTTCCTGAAAAGTTAATGCGTGTAGGTACTGATGTTTTGAATTATGAATACAGAATTTCTTATGAAATTAATTTTTAATGTGACAAAATTATTTAGGTCGTACGACATCTTTACAAAAAATATCTTCCCTTGTAGTGTAACTAAAAATTTTTGACCAAGTTGTATCCATAAAGATGTAAAAGCAGGCCGTTACAAGAAAATTGCTATTCAGCGAGGTGTGCACATTAAATAAGAAGCAGGCGACACGCGAGTCCAAGTGTCGACTCGAACGTAATAACTAGAGACGTGCAAAATTCGCGTTAGCTTTCGGTCACCAGATAGACTCCACTGCTTTATAAACAAGCGAGCTCAGTCCGTGATTTAATTGGCCGCTGCACTTCAATCAACCTCACCTATCTGCTTGATCTCCTTGAGTTATAATGGCCACTACGTCGTTGATACTATCTTATTTGCTCAAGAGTTCTTCGACGTGAGACAAATTATTTTCCAACCAATAGCTGTAACAGGCCAAACGCACAGTAACTTGGAGCTCAGTCTGTCCTTTTTATAATATCTTAGGGATATGAACATTTCTCGAGTTCGTTTCAGGACAAGTTAGACGTCAAACATGTACACACTGGAGTTGACTTTGCAATTGGTTCGCAGATAATTAGACACGCCCTGGACGACTCTGAGCCAATAGCAGACTCGCAAGGAAACAAGTAGCGAATCCCATACCGCCAGGTGCGGAGTAACACAGGCCACTCTCTGGGACAGCAACCAAAGGACAAACAATTGAGGCTCGAGAATACACAGTAATGTGTAGAGACAGGTGTATTTCGCGAAAATATTTATGGCCATGCTAGACATCAATATCTTACGTCCACAACCACAACATCTGGCTATTGACCGCGTGTCTACTTGAGAAGACATGTTCTTATTTGACTGGGCCTATCGTAGTAAAATACTCCGACACTGAACGTCCATGATTCGCGGACAGACACTTGAGATAAGTGACATTTAAAATCAACCAACCACGAAAGTTCTGGATTGGAACTGGTCTTGAAAAAAATTTTTGCGAAAAACACCTGTCTTTGGTAATTAACCGGCGAAATTTCCCTACCCCTAGATTAACAACGCGAATTTTGCTGGTCTCTAGACTAATAACTTCCTCAGTAAGAAACGAGTTCGCGGGAAGCGGAAAAAAAAAAAAAATTTGCATCGAGTCCCGCAGGTCGGAATGCGATTACTCGTTCGTGTGTTTACCGACGCATGGGCGACACAATGGCACGACTCTCGAAGTGCACCGGTCGTGCGACAGACGTAGGTACAAACCACGGCCGCGCTGACACGGACCTCGTTTCACGCGAGCCCGCTCGCCTTTCCTGCGCACGCGCGGACTTGTCGCCACTTCACCCGGCGCCGTCACGGCATCGTAACTGCTGCGTGCTCGCGTTTGGAGTTGCCTCGCAAACCGCTCCGCTGATTAACGCTCGCCGCGGAGTGATTTATTGACGACCCAATTGCCACGCACCGCAGCGTTATGCGATTTATTTTCTCATGGAGGCGTACACTGTAGGTACGTATGTTCAGTTATAAAAAAAAAAGTAACGTAGCATACTATAAAAAGGTTCGCCGTAACGGGGGACAGACTGATTCCTTGCGTTTTGAATTTATCACTTTTTTTTGCCACAATTTATGCTTTAGAACAATGGAGTGACTCTTAAGATAGAAGTAAAGCAATTGCCTATGGAGCACTGCACCCGACTGTGCAATGTGAAGAACTCATTAAAAAAATTATTACAGACACCATAAAAGTTGTTAGAAAAGTGTGATTTATGCAGTATATGAAAGAACAATGTATATATTTTGCAACATTACGAAATATTTTACTAAAATATACTTTTTAAATGTAAAAAAAAAAAAAACCAATCGAACGATTGAGTCTGCATTTATAACCAAATTTAGGTTCATTTCCGTTTCGGATGCTTCGGAAATCAGAATATACAAGAAAATCTTCTTCAAGAAAGATTGTCATATTATTTACTGTGATCATGTGAAATATAATCATAGTATTAATGTATCATGTAAATTTTATGATTAATTTTATTTACGTTAGTTTCAGTCATAAATGTTTGTGACAAATGGATGCGTAATTAGAAAAATTATTTCCTACATTATTATTACAATTTCCTTACATACAATCATCCGGTTATGATGATATTTCATGACCAAAATTTTCTTGCAAATTCTGCTTTCTGAAGCATCCAGAATGGAAACATGCTTAAATTTTGTTCAGACTATTTTAAATGTTTTTTTTTTTTTACATTTAAAAAGTTTAATTTATTATAATATTTTATAATGTTGCAAAGCATAGCCTATACATTCTTCTTTCGTGTAGTACAACATAAATACCACTTTTATGCTCATTTTTATGGTGTATGAACTGTAATGAATTTTCTGGTAAACTTCCTAAACTGTAATGGAAGTTTTAAACCTATACACTGTATGGTAATAATACCACACATCAAGCTGCAGATATAGGAATGTTTAGCAGCGCTACTATACAAAGTTGGGAACTTCCCTATGCATTTGACTGTTTCCTGAGCAAATGTAAGAACGCTACAATGAGTGTATAGGGGAAAACATTACCACCCCTGCTTTCTAACTAAGCCTATACACTGGTATGGTAAATTTCCGAATAATTTCTTAGTGTGTCTACTACTTTTGTTATGAGTTCTTCACGTTGTATAGTCGAGTACAGTGCTCCATAGGCTTACTTCAACCTTAACATTGAGGACTTGGAGAGCCGGCGAGGGTGAAGCGATGTGAGTATGGAGGAGCGCCGGAATGCAAGGGCGGGCGAAACGTGATATCCCAGAGAAAACCCGCCGACCAGCGGCATATCGTCCGTGCACGATTCCCACGTGCGGAAATCCGGGAGCGACCCCGCCGGGAATCGAACCCGGTTCGCTTTGGTGGGAGGCGAGTAGTCTAACCACTACACCACCGCGGCCACCTGCTTTAGAAGAAGTAGCTAAAGTAAATCCGGGAGAACTAATGCGGTGGGAGGTACGACGCTGATATGAATTCGGTGGAATGGGAAGATCTGATGCGGTGGCAAGGTGTATAGCATTTGCCTTTATTCCGCTGAAGGTGTAGCCTAGGTAGGGTTGTGTTTCCTATCGCTTCGAGCAGGTATATGTCTGAAATACACAGCACTTTATACACTATTTGGAAGGGACAGGAAAATTTCGCGAGTTCAATGACCTGTACGCTAGACTCCACAGTTGTGTGTAATCTCGAGCTTCAGTAGTTTGTTCACTGGCTGCTTCCCAAGTGAGTAGCCAGCGTCACTTCACACCTGGCAGCATGGGATTCGCTACTTGTTTCCTTGTAAGTCCGATATTGGTTCAGAGTCGTCCAGGGCGTGTCTAATAAACTGCGATCCAATTGCAAAGTAAATTTCAGTGTACACGTGTTTGACGTCTACCTTGTCCTGAAATGAACTCGGGGAAATGTTCCTATCCCTACTAATTGGCTACTAGGGGCACCTGTTTTTCGCGAAAAATATTTCAT
This sequence comes from Dryococelus australis, assembly GCA_029891345.1. Classification (NCBI taxonomy): domain Eukaryota; kingdom Metazoa; phylum Arthropoda; class Insecta; order Phasmatodea; family Phasmatidae; genus Dryococelus; species Dryococelus australis. Next base: position 47,185,942 of record CM056995.1, on the reverse strand, counting down.
GACAAGCTGTATTCTAACGCTCTTTAGTTCAGAACCACTTTCGTGAGTGGATCATTTGAATTCTTACGTATCTTATCTGTCTGCCCGCGGATCACGGGCGGCCAGTATCGGAGAAACATAAATTTGATTGACTCGCTCATGTAACAAACGGTCTTCACACAAACACAAGCGGCCAATAGTCGAATTAAGACAAGTGTGTACATAGGATATTGAAATCTAGCCTCCGAGTAAATATTTTCGCGAAAACAGGTGGCCCTACTAATTACTGCGATAAAATAATGAACATTTCTTCATGTTGCCAATCAATTTCTTTTACATCAACTTTCCCGGTAATATGAATCACGTTTCAGTCCCTAGTAATGAAGGGTATGGATAGGCCTATTTTTTTTTTGTTTACGCTATCGCATAAAACTTTCGCTGTTGTAAACCACATGCTGCGTTGTAGTCCCTCCCATGTCTTTGGGATATATAACGGGTTGGGATAATCGAAATATAGGGCCTATGTAACAGTAATAAAATTGAATTAAATGGCATTAAAAGTTGTGGCATATATGAGGGGTTCAATATTATTTGATTGTAAAATTGTACGGTAGAATACATATTAGGCTATAATATCAATATTGATAATATTTTTAGTATGCCTAATGCTAAAACACGATTAAACGTAGGTTTTTAATTTGTGTGTACATTGAATTTTCTTAGGAAATTTTTTTTACACGGAAATATAATATTGTCATAACGCCCATAACTCCAACCTCGCAATGGCCATATCACCCATTCCTATGGAAGACGATGGACAGTTGCCGAATCGCATATGTAGGTATGTAGGCTATATTTACATTTTTAATCGGTCGCCCTTGAAATTCTGTACCTACGATTTTGTTGCAAATTCAGAAATCTACAAAATGTATTAATTTCCCAAAATGTTTTATCTTGTTAAACATTTACTAGCTTGGTTATTTTCCTACTTGTAACTGCAGAAAATAAATTAATATAAGGCTTATTCTGAACAAGCTACTTTACATAGGTGATTAACCGAACCGCAACCATGCAATACCGATTTGAGAAAATACACTACTTATACCTTAGTAGGGCTTATACTAAATTCTTTGTAATCCTGTAGGTCAATAGAATGAAATACCAAAAATGCATTCTTATGTTCTAGCGAAAAAACACAAAATTCCAATTTGTAACTAAGCCTTTTTGAAAGCCTCCGTGTATAGTTTATTATTTCAACTGGTTATAGGCATATATTTACACTGCATAGGCTATACCGAGGCCTATAGGCCTAAAAATTAAGGGCACTCCAGTAACAAATAATTTTCTTTCCAAGTTTTAACCATTTAATTTGCTTCCTATAAATTACTCCAAATGAAGAACTTCTCTAGCGTCAGCGTGATTCCTTACTCCTCGGAACCAAGAAATAAACAGTTAGATGTATGTAAGTACTTGATGTAATGTTCATTACAGCACCTGTTTATAAAAATACTTATTAGGGCCTCCGTACAGCCTTAACAACCTACTTACACACGGGGGCAGGCCGTTCACGGTAAAGTGAGCACTTTTTGAAGCTATTTCAACTGACATAACAACCAATAATTACATTTCATTGTGGCCTCGGATTTTGGTTTTGGGTATGGGGAATGTATACACTGTGTCTATTACTCACATGGCAGGGTTAACATTAGCAAGTGGTGGAAGGATACAAATTAGCTGAACTAAAACAGTATCCAGACCTTCAAAAGTGCTCATTTTACCGCGAGCGGCCTATACCAGCCAATGAACAGTGCGTGAAGCCTATAGGTGGTTCAGAATGATCAATTTTCCTGTCCCTGTCAATTACAGTTGAAGCTAAGTGAAGGTTTTTATAGTATATTCCACGTTCTTTCTAAATGCAATTAATATCAATTTAAAGTAGAGTCGAGAGATTTGGGCAGCTTTTATTTCATCTTTCAGGTCTTGAGAGCCGATGATGGTGAAGCGAGGTGAGTATGGGGTAGCGCCAGAATGCAAGAGCGGGGGAAACGTGAGATCCCCGAGAAAACCCGTCGTCCAGTGGCATCGTCCGTTAATTAAAAAAAAAACGTAAGTTCTGTTTTTAAAAAATGACGTCCAGAATATTTTCTTTGTCGTTATGGGGATTTTAAATTGAATCGAGCAAACTTCAAAACAATCGTATAAACACTAACATTTATTTTGGCTGAAGTTTTCTTTGGATTTACAGACCTTTCAAAGCCACATCTTTCAAAATTTTGATTTTCCTGCCATTAGGATTCAACTTATGCCTATTTTTAAATTTCAACTTAATTGATGGACCAAAAATAAAACTAAGACAAGCCTTAAAATTAATTCCTAAAAATTTACTTCATCCTGTCAAATGAGATGTAAAAAATTCCTTAGCTATAGCCACGTAAAAGTTTAGCTCGCATACCATTTTGAACTCAGTTTGTCATAAAATAAAGGTATAATATTTTCATAATTGTCTTAATTGTTTTTGAAAAAATTTAGCTCATTTTGTGTACTTTAATAGTCTATTGTTTGATAAAGCTCCGCAAAAAACCTCTTAACTGCATGGAAAAAATGTTGAGTATTATATTAACAACCTTATCGCACTGATGCTGACTTGTAGGTATGCATATGAACAAGTAATATTGTCAAATTGTTAATAATACAAATCTATTGGCGTTGTGTAAATTCCTATCCTAATTTGTATAAAACAAGAAGCAATTTTCGGTGAATGCAAGTTTTTAAAATGCCGTTAAGCTGTGTAGAATTACTTTTCATAATTGGCTGAAGAAATTCTAGTTAGTAGGTGCTTACAATAAACATTGATGCATTGAGCTATAGCATTTTAATTATAGGCCCTATGTACGCAGTTTCTAAAGAATTTTTGTGACCTCTGTGTTGTGGTCAAATTCAATCGTAAGTTCATTGTGCTATTCGCGAACCAAAACAAAAATTTGATGTTTTAAAGAAACTTTCCCGCTCTGTCCTATGTAGCGATGAGAATACTAGTTTATTTGATTAACTAGAGTAAAACACAAAGATATTAAAATTAATAATACATTTGTTTATATATCAGGAGAATATTTTTAAGCGACCTGATGTCACTGAGAAGGGTATCGTAGCAATTCCATTAAATAATATTTTTAACTGAACAGTTATTGAAATTGTATATTTTTATTTAAGGCGCCTACAAAATGTGATACAGAAATTTGTCCAAATTAGATATAACAATTTAATTCCATCCATCCCCACAATAGTAAAGTTTTAACTCATAGACTAACCCATTTTATTTTAATTTAAAAGTAAATTTATTTTATTGATCTGGCGGTCATTATTAGGACTATATGCCTACTTTAATCTCCATTTTCAATTTGAACAAGTCCATATTCACTTGGCAAAAATTAATAAACCTACAAAATTATTTTTTTAAAGAAAATTAAAAAAAGTCGCTTACTGATTTCTGACATATGGAATGAATGGGCATGTTTCTCTGTTTAGATTTGTTTTATTTGGAACACTTGGCAAACAATTTCGACAAAAAAAATTGTTATCCACGTCGAAAATAAATATAACAATATTTAAAGTTCGTTTATGTGTAAACGGGCACTTTTGAAATCAACCTTTGAATAACAGTCCCTGCCCTTCCTTGTATACATTTTAACGGCTCACTGACTGTCATGAGCGCAGTAAGTTAACGGCGGAGAGAACTAGCTCCGTTTCTTAATGTTAAGTCAAAATAGTTAGGTAAAGCCTAAACATTTGTAAGTACTGAAATTATCTCTTCTACTGTCTATTTTTTTTTCAATGCGCATAAGTGTAAGAATTAGCAAAGTTGTAAAATATTTACTTTTATCATGCGGTATAAGAAAAGTAAACATTTTACAATCCCTACCTAATTTTACAGCTGCGCTTGAATGGCGCATGTATAAAGTGATCAATCTTATATCAATGCTAATTTTACATATGATGGAAGAATACACAATGTGCGTACAAGTATACCTTAAGAAGGTTTTTCTAAAGTGCTCAGTTTACCATGAATATCCTATACAAGTTTTTTCCAGTCTAAATGAAAATTGTCCAGTATAGGTACCTGTGCGTGGAAACTTTTCAATAATTTTGTAGACCCTACTGGAAATAATACTGTTGCAATCTTACTTTTCCATAGCGTTCACACCATTCATTGCTTATTATTTTTATTGTTGTTGGTAAGACTTAAAAGCACAGCGTAATTTTTTTTTTGTGTTAGAAAATTATGTGTAATTTAATCAATACTCACAACATGATGTATTAAAATATCGACAACAAAATTACGTTTTTTAAAACGAAGTTAAAAACGGAAATTTTTTTTATATTAAATTATTAATCCTGATCCGAGATATTTCGCTTCTTTGTCCTTATTTATCGGGGTGAATACAGATCGTCAATCGTAATACTGATTCTTTTGATATGAAGTTGTCTCAGTATATGATGTTCCATCTTGCAAAAGCCTCATAATGTAAGAAAAATCTCTCGCGGATTCCTATATGCCTTAGGGAGAAGTGTAATACTTTCAATGAGGCCAATCATATTGTCAAGATGCATAAGTGCACCGACTAAATGTTAAAAACTGAAACTGTAAATAATTTTTTATCTCTTTTTATTTCCTTTCATTGTGTTATTACTACTCGTTTTACTAAACACTTAATACCATACTTAGCTTTCGAAAAAAAAAATGAAAATGAAAATAATTTTTTTTTCGTTATAGTCTTAATGGTTATTTATAAAAAGCGAAAAATTGAAATTGTGTGAAGTGTTAAAACTGTCAAGAAAATTAATTCACACACGTTATTATGCAGCTCTTGCAGTTTACCTACGTCCTGTAGGCTTCTATTTGCTATATAGGCTATGCGGGAGGTCAGATATCCGTGTCGACGCACCCTGTCCTGATATCAAACAGCCCACGTCTGAATTTGATGTGACTCAACTGCAAATAAGTTTAATTTGAATTGCATGACTTCCCCGGTAAAAAAAGAAAAAGAAGCCAAACGTACGTTGAATGTTTTTACTCGAGCTTAAAATAAATACAAAATTAGTCAAACATAGGCTTGGTTCGACAACCAGGCCTCATATCGTGCACCGTGAAAAAAATGAACAATTGATCAAAATGGGTAAATTGTTTAAACACTTGTTTTTATTCACATTCTGTGTTACTTATTCTTCAAATAGGCTGTGTATTAAGAAAATACTTTAATTTGATTACTTCCCATTTCAGGATTCGTGTATTCTAGTGTATAGTAGACTGGCTATTCAGTAGGATTAAAACAAGCTACGCAGTCCCGATCACATCTACTCATCACAACGGTAAATGGATTTAAATTAAACTCCATTAAATTTCCAGAGGACACGTTCAGTCAGTTTCAGTCTTCCTACTCACGGACGGGGTGAAAATCCACTTACGATTCGCCCCCTCACACTCACTCGCCCCATCAGATTTTAAATTGCCTCATTTTAACCCCTCCGCGCGAACTTCGCAGGAGCTTCCTCACATGCCCTCCCTACGCTGTTAACGGGCAGACAAAAACACAAGCTACCTCTTTAGGGTGGGGTAAGAGAAGGGGGACGTATTGATTAAATATTGATTTTGTAATCTCGGGAAAAAAAAAACATTGGAGCGACCCGCGTTGGTAACGGGATAGGATGGGGAGGGTGGTTGAACAATATTATTATTTTTTTCCTGGGCAACTTCTTGGCCGGGGCTAGTAGATCTGTATTTACACACCCCTGCGCGTATCGATCGGCGGGGGAGCCGCGGATGACGGTATGGCGGCCACGCCCCGGTCACCGCCCGCCAATCTGGTCGCGCGGCGACGGCCGGGCATGCGCAGTGCGCACCGCCAGCATGGCCGCCGCGGCCGGCCCAGCCAATGACCGGCGCGGACGGTCCCGCCGCCCGGGCTAGCAGCTCGCGGCGCGCGGGGCCCGACTCGCCCGTGCACTTGTTTCTCTGCACTCTCAGAGCGTTCTGCACGCCAGAGAAAACCATTTCTTTGGCACTGTTTTGTTCACAGCGCCACAATATTGCATTAACTCCAAGATAATGTTACAGCAACTTAGGTATGCTGTTGATAAATGTTTTCGTTATACTTCTTTTTATATATAGGCTCTTCACGATAAAATGAGTACTTTTCAAAGCCCCGCATAAGATCTACTTGAAGACACATTGTGTAGGCCTATTCTTCCGCCTCATGTAAAATTAACATTGCCATTTACTTCATCACTTTATTCATACGTTGGTCAATGGAAACTGTAAAATTATTAGGAAAGTAAATACTTTACAAATCTGCTCATTTTTACACTTCGATGCATTAAAAAAACATAAAGCGAAAGAAATAATTTTATGTTGTCACAAATGGTTACCTAACACTTTTTGTTCGACGTTAAGATATGGAACGCATTTCTATCCATCGTTACCAACTTTACTGGACGAATGTCACTCAGTGCGTCCATTAAAATATATACATGCAGGGGCAGTGACTTTTTTCTAAGGTTAATTTCTAAAGTGCTCACTTTATCGTGAACAGCGTGTACCTATCCAAAGTGGTCTGAACTGAATATGACAATGTAGTCGTGTGAAGAAGGGCAATTGTCTAATAACACGGGAGTGCTGGTTCAATACTCGGAGCCTTCCTAGATACTTCTGCTGAACTATCATGAAGAGAATGTTGTTTTAAGTGTTTTACGTAATTCAAACTTGCAATACATTTCTTTTTACACCCATAGTTTTTGCCCGAATTGCTTTATACGGTTTTACGTTGTTGAGTTCCGCCATTTTGCTGAAGCTCGTGGATAAGGCTCAGTATAGTACAAACATTTCTTTAGGTATACTACAGATACGGACCTTGACGGAAATTGTAGTTTTACAAACGAGTAGTTTCACAAGAAAAATATTTATACTGTTGCAAGCATTTGTAAAACTACAAAGAATTTCTCAATAAAAATTACAATTTTTTTTTTTTTAGAGTGTAGTAAGAAATAACAGTAGAAAATTCAGCACGCACTTCCTTGGGGCCAGCTGCAACACAACAGAACGGCATGAGATGACCACCTGCTCGCCGTAACGCCATAGGAATGATTGAAATTTTTCTATTTTCTTACGCTGCGTTCTACGTCGACCAATCTCGTCTGCATCTACGAGGAGTTAGTGCAAAACGAACTCGTGGCAGCGAGTGTCTTTTCAAACGGACTTCGGTAGGCCTACTGCATTTCCAGTTTTCGCTTACTTAAGGCAAGATTTGTGTTTGGCTTAAATAAACGTAAATCAGGAATGTAAGCACGCAAATATTTCCTCAAGAAAAGGAATTTATTTTCCACATGTAAATAAACAAAAATACCCCGTTTGTATCGCGTCGGGTTAGCTGATACGCTGTTCGTAAATATCCTCGAACTATGAAAAGCCTACCCTTTTTTAATGTCAGTTTCTGATTGGTCGCATATGAGTTTTCTTGCTGCGGTTGTAGACAGCACTTCTTTAGATCTGAATGCTAACTCTCACTATATATAAATTTTTTTTTGCTTTGACAAGGAAAAGCCTTGGAGCCCAAGTTGCTAAGAAAATTATTTGTTTAACTACAAAACAGTTTTCTTTTAAAATCTGCAAAACACATATTTGTAATATTAAACATGATAAACTTGTATTAAGTATAACTTACATTTTTGAGAAGTGTATATAAAATTATTTTTCTCTTCTAGAAAATAAATGTGATGAATTAACAACAGAGAATAACTAAAAAAATATATATGTATTTAAAAATATAATTTAAGAATAAAAAATTACACTTTGCTATCACGGGGACTGGAACCCACAGCCCTTGTATTAGGCCTATTACCCCGCGTCCTTAACCCGAAAACAGACTTGTGTACAAACTTAATAATTATTTTTATAGTAATGTAGGCCTACTTGCAAATACCTACAAAATATTAAAAACGTTATTTGATTAAGAAGAATATATTTATCTCATTTTAAGAGTTCTGTTTTTGAGTGAGAGATTTCGACGGCCCTTAACGAGGCCTTGAGGCCAGATTTAAGAGTTCTATGTAGCTAGTAAACATCGACAGTTAATGAGTAATACGGTCACGTTTTATTGAAATTGTGTTTTCCTTATTATTTGATTTGTTTTAAGTGTTTTGCGTTATTCAAACTTGCAATGCATGTCTTTTTGCACGCAACTAGACGTTGCATCAGCCTTAATTTCTGCACAAACAGCTATATAGGCCTACGGTTTTACGTTGTTGAGTGTCCGCTATTTTGCTTGAGCTCGTGAATATGGGTCAGTATAGTACAAACATTTCTTGAGGTCTATTAAAACACGGCCCTTGTAGTTTTACGATCGAGTAGTTTTACAAGAGAAATAGGGCCTATTTGTACAGTTACAAGCATTTGTAAAATTTACAAACTATTTCACAGTAAAAATTACACATTATTTTTACACTGTAATTTTATTTTAGTACGAAAGCTCTACAGCGATGGTAATTTTCCAGATTTGTAGGGGCCTATATCATATATTTATTTTCTCGTCCGTGGGTTGCTTGTCTTTTTTAAGTATTTTTTCGTGCTCACTCATGTTCTTCCATGACAGACATCTACATCGCAATACCGAATGTCCATAAATCTCCATGTTGTCAAAATAATCTAGAGTCGGTTAACCTTTATTTGCATGAGGCGGAGGAATATATTGGAAGTAGAACTTTAGCAGGACTTCAGAAAAGTTGGATGTAACTAAACGGCGGCAATAACGTCGGAACCGCAGTTTAAAATGGTTTTAGAGTATACGCCAATGAGAAACACGTTGAAGTGCTCTATGAACACCTGATTCACTGCTTGTTTTTTTTTTCTTCGTCTTTACGATCGCTATCTGCCCATGTGATTTGGCCGAGGAGAACTAACTCTACCTGCTGTTCGGGCAGAAATTTATAGCCGACTTCCCTCGCGCCTTACGTGTGGCGACTCAGCCAGCGTCGCCTCCCGCCTCCAGATACCATCCGACGCATATCTTCCAACGTTTTATTTTATGGCCGCTCAGGTGCGTTGGGCGCGTTCCATTTTTCACCTTCTTTATGACTATTCTGACGCCCCGTTTGTTACACTGTTGAAGAAAAAAAAAACCTTTTGAATCTGAGCACGGTTAAGTAGTATATGTGGTCGCTATCAGTAACGTTAAGAGGCTTGTCTGTTGTTTTGATTTCACCGACTGGATAATCCACATAAAAAATAACTATTAATGACATCGAGGGAGATTAACAATGTGTAAAGCTCTAAATAATTCTAATGGGCAATATTTCTCAGCTTCGGAGCACACAGAAAAAAAAAAGCTGTTTTGTAGTGACCAACAGAATTTTATTGATGGCCACAATATTATTTTGCCAATATAGACATCACAAGATATTCTGTAGCACCAACGAAGTTTTTTGTCATTCAAGTATTTAGTAACAACTACTAAATGACGTTTGTGGTCACCAATAATTAAAAACTAACATAAAACTCGCCAGGATCAGGACTTAAACCCTGGTCTCCTTTCTTACAAGCTCAGTATGTTACCGTTGCGCCACTTTGCTCGAATTTAATACAGTGTCTAGAGCATGTAGATAAGTTAAGTCTGATATGTGGCACACATGACAAGGCCTGCTCTCTTCACCTCATGGAAAGTTAATTTTCTGGAACCATTTACGTGTAACATTTACTCATTTAGAAGAAAGGATTGATACAAACGATGTCATTAATAATATCTCTCATGAATTAGTTCGTAACCTGGCGCAAAGAAATGAACACGGATAAATATGGGGTGGCCAGACAGAAAGTGGCTCTTCGAATATGCCAGAGCGCATGCGCAGAATATAACGGATGTAGTTTTGCAGTCGCAGTAATACTGTATCTCTGTGGATGACATTAATGCTATTGCTGCCTACTAAACGTTTTGATGGCAGCCAATACATTTATTGTTAATAAACAAATTTGTTAGTGACCACTAAATAACGTTGTTACCCTACATGTTAATCTGCGTGTTAATGGGCACCACAATCTGTTTTTTACCAGCAACAAAATTTCGCCTTGGAAAGCATCAACCAAACCGTTTTAGTAGCCACTAACTAATTTTTTCTTTCAGTACAGCGTTCATTCATTTGAGGCTATTACTGTAAGCTTTATCTATAAAAATGGACGTTTATAACAAGTATAGCATAGGCCTAATCGTTTGTTACTCAGATGATAACTGTTTATTTGCACGCATGTTTTACAAGCATTCTAAATCTGGTCCGCACATCTATAGGCCTAGCTATATTGAATTTTCTCCGTTACGAACAAATTTATGAGTGAAAGTATTTTTTCCGAATTTCTTACAAAAATTGAGTTATTTAAGCTGAAGCATATAGGCCTATATAGGCCTATAAGTCATTACCTATGTAGTATTCAGATCTCACTGAGTGAAAGAAATTAGGTCTGCATTATTATAACAAACATATCGCCAGTAAATAAAATTACAGTGAATAGCTGCCTTTTTGTGAGAATTCAATAGATTTATAATAGCGAGTAAAATTATTTGAGAGTTTCTGACATTTACCTAAGAGGGATAAAAAATCTCATATACAGTCGGTTCCACAGTAGAATAGGCTATACCAAACTACGCATAAAAAATACAAAAATAAGTACTAGACGCATATGATGTCTAGTTCTAATTATGCGTTTGGTGTATACAGCATAAACAAACACGTGTGTGTATGTGTGTATATACACACACACACGTCTAAAATGTACACACATGGACAAAAACAAAATTATATTATGTCCTAATTAAAAACCTGATGATCTAAATACCAAACCATTCTTCGCTCTCAAATAGGCACGTGTATACTGTACAGGTCGAGGAGGCCTGATAAGAAAAAAAAGCATATTTTAGAGATGTAACCCCACTTGATAAATATGATTGAACTCTATGACCTTGGTAGATGTAATTGGGTTTCTTGGGGTGATTACGTCTACCTCTACTGGAACACTCTCGAATCATGTGGGTTGCCATCACGCTACCCACTGGTTTCAACTTCCAGCTACCGCGACGTTGTTAAGTCGCACATGCCAGACAATGACGCGATACGACCTACCACCTTCATGCAGGCGCATAATGCGGTCCCTAACAACCTGCGCCAAGTGTTGGCAATGCAATACAGCACGTCTTCTGCACAGCTCTGTATATTCTCGAGCCTCAGATGTTTGTTCACTGGCTGCTGCTCCAGAGAGTAGTCAGTGTTATAGGCTATTCACGGTAAAATGAGCACTTTCGAAAAGCCCTGCTTAAGATCTACTCGTATGCACGTTGTGTATTATTCTGACTTATGTAAGATTCACATTGTCGTAGACCTCATCACTTTATTCATGCGTCGGTCAGGCGGGACTATGAAAGTATTGGAAAAGTAAATATTTTACAAATCTGCTCATTTTTATACATCGATGCATTGATAAAAACTAGACGAAAGAAGTAATTTAAATTGTCCCAGCCATCGTCACCAACTTTATTGGGCGCATGTCACTCAAGGTGCCCTTTAAAATATGTGCAGGTAGAGGCAGTGACTTTTTTCTAAGGTTGATTTCAAAAGTGCTCACTTTATCGTGAACAGCCTTTACCTCACATCTGGCAATACGGGATTCGCCTCTTGTTTCCTAGCAACTCTGCTATTGGCACAGAGACATCCAGGGTGTTACTAACAAAGTGTGATCCAGTAGCTAAAGCGGCCTCAATTTACACGGGTTTGAGGTCTATCTTGTCCTCATATGAATTCACGAAAATTTTTCTGCCCATGAATATCGCTATAAACGTGGTAGCATCTCAAATGCACTCTGGTGACCGTATTACAGATTACCGATCACAAGATCATCTCATTTATAATTATATACACACCCAGAAATGATATGCACGTATGCCAAATAACTCCCAACTTTAATCAATTAGTGTACATGTGCTTTTAATAAATGCGGGTTCACAAGTATATTTTTATATAATTTCGCAAATTTCAATGTTATTTTATATATATATATACACACACCATTTTTTAAATACTGTCCACCGCACTAAAGCGTTTTCTAACTGATAAATGCGTTTACTCTGAACTCTACGACATTCGACCACTCTCGTTAAGTCTCAACCGAGGCGACTGTGATTTCTGCCTTCGCGCAGACAAGAACCAGTCCCTCCACACTTCGCAACAACCGAAAACGTGTTTGGCCTAAAAGGGTGATGAAGTAGGAGAGGGGAGAACAAAATGGAACAAGTAAAATAATAAAATAAAATTTAAATAATAAAAAAAAGTGGCAGCCTTCTCTCGGCGTCTTCCGAAGAGGGGAAATGGAACTAAGAGCTAACACAAAGTAAAACAAAGAGCCCGAGGTTCTGGCGGGCAGATAGCAGTTGGTACGGCAAAGTTTCCCGGACTGTATATTACTCCTGTTGCAGGCCCCGGCCAATAAAAAACACGGTCGTAACTTACGGAGGCCTGCGATAGCGATCGCGGACGTGCACGCACCGAAGCTTCAGAAAAAAAAACACGTGCACCCTTGAGGGGGCCGCGGTGGCGTGGTGGTTAGACTACTCGCCTCCCACCTAGGCGAACCGGGTTCGGCTACCGTCGGGATCCGCTCCCGGATTTTCGCAAGTGGCGATTGTTGGTAGGCGAGTTTTCTCTCTCTCCCGTCCCCCCCCCCTCCCTTTCATTCCGGCGCCGCTCCATACTCACCTATCCATCGATTAACCTAAAACGTAGGCTAAACGGATTTTTGGGTTAAACACCTGTTAGGATAAGCAAGTGCGCTGAATACCTTTAGCAGAGAGTAGAGTGAGTGAAGAGATTTGGGGCTGCTCTTAACATCGAGGTCTTGAGAGCCGACGGGGATGAAATGAGGTGCGTATTGAGAATCGCCGGAATGAAAGGGCGGGAGGAATGGGAGATCCCCGAGAAAACCTGCATCGCCCGGCACGATTCCCACATACGAAAATCTGGGAACGATCCCGCCGGGAATCGAACTCTGTCGGCCTAGGTGGGAAACGAGTAGTCTAACCACTCAACCACCGTGGTCCCAGAAGCGGGTACGATATGTTTACATGATCAGCCTTAGGTTGGACCACGAGTGCGTGACTTTTCATCCCTACAACTCTACCCTTTCTGGCAAATGTACGGGTATAAGTTACCCTTTACTATTTTGATTCTCCTTATATAGACTCTGCATGTTTTTATTTTGGTCTAGGGCTTTCTGTTGTCAGACCACATTTTTTTTTTTACCTTCTTTATATTTATTACATGTATTTCACCACGTGAGAGGATTGTCATTTCTATCTATGTTTACTGTTTAGTTGTTGCCCTCGGTGATTGACTACTATACAAATATTGATGTACTACATTGCAACTCCTTTAATAAATAAGTTTTGGCTAAGTAAGCGGAGGGTGTCCTGTTGTGCCTTACTCGATCCCCCTCCACACACCCCTGGGCCATCCGTTCGGGGTGATATTTTCTAAGTTGTCCTTAACTAAATCAACTAACGTCTTCTGTCAAAACAAAGAATGCCTGAATGTACGACAATTGATAGTTAAACCTACCTTCGACCAGAACCATTTCCACGTAAAACCACTGACTGAAAATCAAGTTCTTTCGACGGGAGAACCTATGAGAAAATGTTTGTAATTTTGACTACAAGGATTTTATAGCTAGATACCACACTTTCAGTATAATGGAGACTCATAGGCATAATATTTTATTGAAATCCTGCAGTGAATACCTATAGTTTCATCCCAAATCAGGTAGCACAGAGTCAGGTCTTTCGATTTTCGCATTTTGCTATTAAGGTATTCTCTTCCATTCGCAAACGTAAAATAATTAATTAAATAAGAGTGTTCTAAGCTTAACACGTTCTCAAATTAACTCACAAATTTTTCCGGTCCCTACTTGTGTGTACGAAGATGTAATGAGCATATTCTCAGTAACTATGAAAAAGAAACGCAACGATTTTATTGATGCGTAATGACAAGTTACGATTGGAAAATCTTGTAAATATAAAACCCGCTCAAGGCCACGATAAGATACAGCTGTGTTGATGCAATAACGGGGAATATTTTATTGCCCTTCTTTTTTGCCTCGACTCGTTGCAGATTCTCAGTTCCACTGGCAGGTTAAGCGAAAGGCTTCGATCAAGGTTTTCATAATTTATGCCCGCTTAACGCTCTAAATTAAATAATGTCCTCTAATTGACTCGGCGAAATTTTATATCACTTTTTTCCTTCTTTCCAATTTTCACTGCTGTGACCATGAGGTAAACAAAATACCCCATTTACGGCAACAGATTCGTTACCAGGAATTCCATGTAGTCTGGGTTTTTCACCCAACGTTTAGAAAAACCATTTCGTAAACACCCGTCAAGCTATAACTGTAAGGACAGCTTGTAAAAATTCCCGAGGTATTTGATCTGCTAATTAGACTTCACTCTACTTTGTTTAACATTCTAGCAGCTTACATTTGTTCATTGAATGCAGACTTAATGAGAAACCAAGTTTTTTTCGACAGAGTTACTTATGAAAGACTATTTTAATTTTCACGGGTTTTTATAGACTCAGAGTTCTATAATTAATGTGATAAAAAACTTAGTCCGATTTTTAAACTAAACGAATGTTTGTGGAGCCTAAGAACACAGTTTAAAATGCCTGTATTTGTTACAAATTGTTTTGTAAACCAGTAATCCAAAAAGTTTTTTGTAACGCTACGTCTGAAATAATGTATATCCAACATTATTTTTACGCTTTCTAAGTAAGGTTTGTTAAATCTACACCAAAATCTTGCAGTCTTACAAAAATATCTTTTGCGGCTAGTTTCCAGTGAATTCCTTGTACATACAACTGCAAGAGATAAATACAGTGAAGGAGTGAATTTTTCCATTCCATAGCAATACAAAGCAATGGCACGTATTAGTTGTATTTTTAACAACACTTTTTTTAACTATAATTTTAGATTATTGTTTAGGTTAAATTTTTTGTGATAACAAGAGTTAAAATATTTTTAAAAAAATTATAATCCCTACTACCCTTCTTAATACTGTGTACTAGGCCCAACTATTTGTCACTCTCTTATGTTTATCTACATCGGTCATGCATAATACCACTTTCAAAAAGGAGCTTTATTTTCTCTTCGTAACGAAAACTAAGATATTTTATTTGTTACAGAAGCCATAACTTTTTTCTATATTTTAGAGTAACATAAATATTCGTGATATTTACAAAAAACAATCTGCGGAATTGTATAATTATTTGCACTGGGCTCTTCATATTTCTATACATAGTATTCTTGTGTTTTGCTTTTTATAAAACCGAAAAGTTTACCCAATTATGCTGTTTTCTTTGCTAAGCATATAGACTCTACCTATGTTATGAAAAATCAATGTTCTTTTAATTTTGGGAATTTATTTATTGCGCTAAGAGTAGACGGAACATTGCGATTCACGCGAGTGGCATCCTGGCAATGTTCCAAGGTGCCACCACAGTCATCTTGGATGACGTCACGCCGAAAATTCCTGCTCTGTCATTCCTTGCCAATGGAGGCCAATTTTTTATTTATCTTTTGCCCGCGGAATTTTGATTTTTCACTCCTGCTATATCATAACTTCCAATCTCTTCATGCTCTTGCATTCCTCTACTTTTTTCATGCTCTGACATTCCGATGTCATTTTTCTCATGCTCTCTTATTCCCTCCTGCCTCTCGCCTATTATATCCCTTGGGGTTTTCTCATATTCCATCTTTCCTCATTCATTTTCTCTCTTGTATCCCATCCCTTTCCTCCCTCTCTTGCTTTTCATGTTCTCCTTCACCATTGACGTCATCTGCTGTAGATAGCCATCTTTAATCCTTACTACCAGTCGACTGCTGTGCACGGCTATCTTTGATTCCTGCGTCCATCACCAGAGTGTGCTAAGTTCTTTTTTTTATAAATCCTCCATCTTTAATTCCTGAGCCTGACGCCAGTCGTCTGGTGTAGGCGGCTATCTTCAATAAACGCTCTCACCAGCAGAGTGTGGGAGGTTCAGCTGTTCGCAGCTAGGAGTGGTGGTATCGATGCGGCCATTTTGTGTGTTGGTTGGTTCACTCGTCGCCTGCAGGGATGCTCTAGAATCGGGAAGTGGAGTTCAAGTGGTGGCCGCCAGGAGCGCTAGGAATTTATTTTAGTTGGTAGTTCTTTCGGAAGTCATAAAATGCAGGTGACGTGCGGTTTCGATCTGACCACCCTTCGGTCGTCTCTCCGACATCTAGACTACACGACCACCATTGCACGATGCAAATTAGGAGATAAAATAAAGTTAATACTCGCATCGGCCTACGCACTCCCTAGACAATAAACTTGTCATCGTGAAAAAAAAAGGATGTTTAATGTTGAATATACACATAGGAAAAAACTGCAGACACTGCATGAGCGCACGCACAGTGTTAAAGATGCCAACTTACAGTGAAATGAGGTATACGTACACAATACACCGCGCGGGTTCCGCAGCGGTGTGAAACATAGTATACACTACCTCGCCGCTGCTGCCTATCACTCGCCCTCACACATTACCATCCAGATGGCCACGGCCATGTGCACAGCTCCCGGACTTGGGACCGGGACTGTACACTACACCAGCAAACACCACTGGGAATATTCGTTATGCAGAAATGTGTGAATGACTGCATAACAAAAAACCTCAGTGCCATCGCAAGCATAGTGTACAGGAGTCACCAGAAATGAAAACCTCCCACCTGAAAATATTCAAAGCAGACAAAGGAACGCACATAAAGATGGTAGCCCCAGAGTAAGAGTACAGAAGGGGTATATGAAGATAAAAGGAGGTACAGCGCTCAAAAAAAGGGCAAATGCGAGTACGATTCGACCACCGTACTGTTAAAATTTTTTACTGTAAATATATGGAAAGAACCGGTAAAAAAGAATCCAGAGGTCTTCGAAAAAATACGGGCACTCCGTAATGTAAATATACGAATTCTTCTTATATTTTACGGAAATATTAGAATTATATTTAAAAATACAGCGGTATTAGTCTCGTAATTTCTTTTTATTACCTGTATCATCTAATGAAGAGTAACCGATAATTTAACTCTAAAATCCGCAACACTCGCCAGAGGTTGGGCGCAAACCACGGACCTCTAACACAGTAGGCCGATGCACTATCCATTACACGACGACGACTACATAATCTTAGAAGTGAATATTAGTGTGTTAAAGGATTGTTTCTTCTGCCCGTCCTCCCACTTAGCTGTTACTCCTACTTATTTCTGGGAGCTGTTATTTCAGAACACACCTCGGAAATGTAATAAAAGTAATTATATTACTTTTAAACTAGTTTATGTTTATAACGAGGGCAGTATAGCACGAACATTTTGTAACACTATGAAATGTCACTGGAATTAATCCATATTGGCAATAGGAACGCAAAAAATAGAAACAAAACTTCCACATACCTTCAAAAACAGGTAGCAACTGGTAACAATTTATCCAGAAGTGTCCGTAAACTCTCCGTAAAATTACGGACACATCGATTTTTAGAAACGGGCTTTCCATAAATTTTGTGGAACCTCTCCATTAATTTCTGTGTAGTTTTCTGTACTTTCCGTTTAAAATAAAAAGAGATAGTGAAAATGTCTTTAATTTTCATTATGTGGGTGTTCTACCGTGTATAAAAATGATATTAAAAAGTTAAAATATTTGGTACATAAAGGAGGTTTGAACCCGAGTCAACAAATTACCAAGCCATGACTCTAACCATTCACCTATAACTCTCACTTGGAAACTGTGGTAAAACATTATATATATGATTACAGAATCCTATTGCTATTTTTTAAAGTTTGAAAGAATAGGCCATAGTCGCGTGGATAAATTGCCGCAGAAATGGTAATTTTCTTGTTAAAGTGGTGAAGAAAGCTTCGTGTAGAATCTGCATTGTTCGTCCCCATAACTTTAAGCCAAAGGGAATACAGAGACTCCGTATTTTGTATTTACAGACTTAACTCCTTTTTTCGTCATAGCTGATTGCCTTTCCGTATGCACACTTTACATTTACATAAAATATTCCGCAAATATAAGGAAATCTTTCACAGCAAATAATTATACAGTGCTATTGTGATATGAATACTAATTCACACTCACAACCCCTACTAGGATAAGCATTGATTCCCCTAGGAAATGGCTATAAACCCCTTGAAGGAGACCCAAAATAGATGCCAAATCCCATGCACAAATATGCACAAGAATGATTGTGGAATTAGAAATAGTACACACATAATGACATACGACATACTGCAACATCCTTGGAAATTTGAATGTGGCCCTTGCACGTGCTACAGAATGCTGCTGGGAAAAAAACAAACAAAGGGAACAGTGCACAAGTACACACGAGTGATAGCAGAAACAGTAGACACAGCAGGACATATTGTTAACACACTCTTCTAGATAAGGATACCTCTTGCATGCGCTACAGCATGCCACCACCCAGCATACCTGGCAAGATGAATATGGTTCTTGCATAAGCTATAGCATGGTGCTGGAAAACACATAAAGGGAATAAATTATCATCACACACACATATAATTCGTTGTAGTAGAAGGGAATGGAAGTGCTTCAGCTGCGACAAGCCCGGGCGAGGAACTTCATCCCCACTCCATTCTCTTTCCTGAGGACAGGCGCATATATGATGATACATGCCTGTCCCAGAGTTGTGTGTACAGAACATCACCAATGATAATCATAAGGGATGGTATGAATGCCATTTTCCAGTATCTTGCATTTGCGTCCATCCACGTGGGTTCCAATTCTTTGGAACATTGAGTACATATGTCGTAATGGTGTGACAGAAATATTATTCACAATTATGCTCTTTATTTGCTGGTTCATCAACACATTCTAATAATATTCAAACATCATGTGATCCTTAATTACACATATTTGGACTCCCATGACCCATTTAACATTCTTGCTACTGCATCGGTACATATAAAGCTAGGCCCTCAGCCCAACAAACTGTATCATATCATCCCCACCACACTCATACTTAAATTTACCAATCACTTTTTTGTTTGCAGGCTAATAACACGAATGAATGGGTGGGTAGGCACTCGTGTCGAATTCGGACATGTGTGTCGGATCTGAGGAAAGGTCTCTAGAAATCATCTGTCCCTATCTGTATGATGAACGAATCTTTGTCAGTATATATTAGCACCAGCTTACTACTATAACTAGACTGCATGACATTGTAGTGAAACCTGTACATGAAGGTTTTTGACTGGTCGAGTACTGCAAATACTGCATAAATAGGTCTATCATATAGGATATTTTCATGCTCCAGTTTAAAAAGAGATAGAGTTTTTTTTTGTATATTGTTCGACATTTAAATGAGGGCTTAACATTAAGTTTCTTGACACATTGTTCCATGCACACATGTTCCATACCTTGGTGCGTCCTCTTGTTTTCCATGAGTTTCCCTATGTAGCGTTATTCATAAGTTTATAAAAGTCTTTTTCGAACTCATTTGAAGTTGTATTACCCATCTCTGTATTCAAAGCTATGTAGGGCTGCAGCAATGCCTTCTGATTGAATAGCAGTACTCGATATATTTTCGTGAGCCATAACCCATGACCGATTGCCTGCTTTAAGGTAACTTAATGTACATTGTAATTTTATTTAGTTACAAGTGTGGTCATTGGTTTAGTATGTTTGAACCCGAGAGGGCACTCGTTCATAGCCTCATCGGCAGCAGCATTAGCCTCCACGACTATCAGCATGCTCAGATGGCCGGGGAGATTGTAGAAAGCCACAATGGGTGGTAGCTATGTCTGGTCATGTTTGGGAAGACATAATCATAGGGTAAGACACCCTTCCTTGTCACCAACTTGAGCTTGTAGGGAGTGACGAACTGTGCTGTAACCTTGAACTCAGATGGCGGCAGGTTCTGTATGAGCATTGCGCGGCTGACAGACATGACTCGAAATGTGTTGATAATCTGTATCGTGAAGTTGTCGTAGAAACATTTACTGAAGGTTATTAATTACTCCTGAGTGTGCGGGATAATGTGTATTTCTTGTGTATCATAGCTCAATGGCTTAATTATAAAATTTTATTCATAGCTAAGGTTGTGGAAGAGTATTGACAGTCTCTTGGGGCAACGAGAAAGCTTAATACACTTATATTACATCTAATTGCCAGTAGAGTAGTCATGATCATGGACTTCATGGCTTGTTAGAGTGAAGGGGTTGGAACAGTAGCAGCAGGCACTGCCTAGAGAGTATGCAATCTTCTTGTCATTCGTTCGTGCTCTCAAAGGCTCGGACTGAGCGTAAATATCTTTCACCTGATTACCAATGTACGAAATCTCTTCCATAAATTTCTGTGCAGCATTTTCCCCTCTATATATAGTAATATCACGATGTAGTTGGAACGTTTTTCGGGTGGGAATCAAACTATAGTCAATTTTGAAGTAAATACCATAACTGCACAGTTTATGTTTTTGACAGGGATGCAGCCAATGTGGTGATATCAGGGACCACCGCTGTCTTCGTGGCCCTCTTATGGCTTGGTGTTGTTGACGGCATCACGGGTATGGAGTTAACGGTCGGCAATTGAGTAGCCCCATTGTGCACAGGGGGTGCTGCTGCTGGCTGTGATACCATGTCCTGGGCCAGGGTGCGGTCCACTGCAGCCGCCACATAGCCCGGCAGGTGGAATGCCACTGCAACATACAGACGTGTGGCAGCAAGGACCTCATCCTCCATGCAGGGCAGTGGTGTGTCCTCCTGCATGTAGAACAATGCACACTTGCCGTATGTCATATACTCAATCAGTTGTTAATTGGGTTCATACGATGCAGGCTCATGTGACGTCACTGTTGTGTAAAACCATTGACCAATACTCCCAGAACATGTGCAACAAGGGTACAGATAGCCTCCATACACCTGCTCTGGCCACATAATGTTAGCTCTCCCCAGACCATCACTCTGTCCATGTCCATAATCGAGGCTTCGATGTCCATGATGTACTGCCCACAGACACACATAAGTTAATTAATCTGTTTACTTGTATACAAAGTAGATCTTGGCCATGCAGGGTAGGATCCATTTGCTTCCATAGTCTTCCAGCATAATGGTATGTATGTGTCCTGTGCACTCTTTGGTTCACCAGCAGATTGCACCATTGTATACATTAGGTAGGACAAGTCAACTTTCTTGTTCTCTTGATGCAGTTCGGTAATATCTTAAAATTCTGCTTACACCGTAGGAATGTGTCCACTTGCAGGTAACTGACTGTTTGGTCGGATATTGGCAATCTTATAGCATGGTAGAATATGGCTGTGGGAATTATACTATGCATCATGATATTCCCACATATGATTTTTGCCTTCACGTGCCTGTACATGCTAGTATTCCAAATCTGGTTTAAATACCGACCATATATACCCGACAAAGTACCAATCATACAAGTTCATGTTTTCTGGCCGGAACTGTGCACAGTCACATTAATAAAACATATACATTCATGGTGATGACAGTTGTCTACTGAATACTGCACTGCTGCTGAGATGTAAGCCTCGTTACTTCTTATATGCCCATTATGGTATGCTCACATTACTGTAGTCAAGTAAACTTTGCACATTAGTGGAGAACACATTGTCTTCCACCTAACTGTTCCATGCTTCATGATGGTCATGTGATGTTCGCCCATACAGGTCTCAGTCCAACAGGTAATTACACTGCTTTGGGGGATGGTACAGCTCATATGTAATTGACTGCGTAACTCACAGCTGACTTATATTCTCTTAATTTGCACATCTCACCATATTAATGATGCTGCAAAGCATCTTCATGTCTGACCACTGGTAATACACGAGACACTCAACAACACTGCATGGCATTGGGTATAAGGTAGGACATCCCTCTTCACTCTCGATGTTGTGTCACACCCAGTGTTCGAGACCATTGCAACTTTCCACTTGCTCAGGCAGTCCAGGAGATTTGAAGTGAACACAACAGTATCTAGTTGTAACATCGCCGTACTTGGTCACATTCAGCAGGTTGAATGAAGTGTACATATTTGACATGTGTGTGTGTGTGTGTGTGTGTGGAGTGCTAGAGTGTAATTGAGGCGATTAGCTGTTTATTCCTATGTACACACACATTATAAGAATTCCAACACAAGCATTACCTTGCCATTACAGATAGACTATATGCCACCATATGATATGTGCTCTGTAGTCTTGTTAAGCAGTTTCATGTCAGTTTCCGAGATCAGTTGAATATAGCATGTAGATAAACATATCCAAACCTCCACATCTAACATAAATGTCATGTACTTGCGATAACATATATCCACCAGCTGGAAATCCGATGCAGTGTACCGCTTCTTAATCACAAAGTTCGTCAGTAACCTACACTGTGTGTTACCGCTTAGCTTCTCTATAAGCTGTCCATGATGGCAGCTAGTACATGCGAGTAAGATAGCTAGAGGGAGCAAGTGTGCACACAAGGCGATAATGAGTAGTATTGTAGTTTAATCACAGCACTGGGTCGGTATTTATATTGCTTGCTGTTAGAAGAAACACAATGATTATTACCTTCTGCCACCATGGTGATAAGTATCATCATCATCATCGCACTCCATAGTCCACATTCTTAGCAGCAGTGCATTCATGCACGGACATTTCCAGGCTAGCTTGCATGTGTCACAGTCGTATTTGGTTTTCATGATCACATAGTTTTACATTTTTACTGCAATAAATGCTCAAACATCTCTTCTGCTCCGGACCGGTCAGGTAGACCATGCCGCCTGCTGCCACGGTCATCATACCAGTGAGCATGTCATGCACTTTATCCTATTATGCATCACCATCGCCTCAATCGAGACAGTGATAGTGTTTCTCCAGGCTAATATTCATCACCTTACTTTTCCTATCGAGTGCTCTCCATGAAAAGATTTATAAATGAACATATCGCTATGGTGCCTTCTACATACACTATGAATATGTACTTAGTAATGAAACCTCACAATGACACACAGCCCTGAGTATCCGCGAACATTGTGATGGTTGGATGGTGAATGGAATATAGATGCTAACTGTGTCAGTATTTCAACTGCTCTGTTGCGCACATTGTATGTGATCAGTGTATTGCGAATGATTAAGTCGTAGGCGTGAGTGTAAGCTGGGAAATTCTCCGAGATGGTAATTTCAATCCTGCAGTTGACTATGCCTGACTTTTTCCTATCACCCTGTTTGCTAAGAGCAGACACTAGCAGGGACCAGGGTTCATGAATTCATCTGGTTATAGCATTGGTTACTATATTTGCTCAGAGTGTGATCTCTGAAAGTCGACGTACATTTGATGTGGTACCATATACATACCGTTTGTGAAATATGTATGTAACTCTTCCTATGCGTGACACTCAGAGTTGAGGAATACCTTAACATTCTTTATGTTTGCATGATTGAATTTCGAATGGTGTACATTTACAGCATTCTGTTTGTTCGTCTGAAACACATCTATTCCAATTTATGCCTATAGAGTATGGTACACTAGGGTACATTTCTAAACTCCATGTACGAAATGCAATACCGACATTCCTGCCTTTCTGTGCATAGGTCAAGAATTTCACATGTTCCAGCATTTTTACCTGGATATGTGGAAGCAACCATTCAATGGACCATATCGCCAGTGTTGTGACTTCCAGTGCAGCAGCAGTATCCAGGATCACAATTGTTTGCACGTTAGCTAAGAGAATAACTACATACTGCTTGGAATTAATAATTACATTCCTGTAATCTTCAGCGAATCCTAGCAGCATGGTTATCCAAATACATACTTTGAATTGTTCCATTACCATAGCAGGAACCTTAAAGTCCTCTTCGATTCCCAGCCTGCCATTTTAGCCACCGGCAGTTGGTTGTGCATCAACGAGAGATTATTCTTTATGGTGGCTCTAATTCCAATATCTCTCATCGCATCCACTTCACATCCATTAAGTTTGTACACGATTCTACTTTTCATGTGCAGTATACCATTTCTGATGATTTTCGTTGTCACAAGGACTGCACTGTCAGCCTTTGTAATTGTTCCTAGGAATCTAAAAAAACGAATTTCACAGCATAGTGTATACATCTTAGTTTTGTACTGGGATTCGCACCTCGGATGAGGGTATTATGTACTGACTTGGCAGATAAGGCGTGTCTGTGTGGATTTCCGCCTTGATGATTGCATCTTCGAAGCTGGGTGTGTGCGACATGTTGCGCATGCATATACTCTGTTTCGCCATAGGTTGGCATCTTTAACGTAAATTATATAATATATTAATTGGTTTCTATTATTATTGCTCTGGTGTGTGGGTCTCATGTTGGGTTATATATATATTCTAAACTCACATTATTTTTTGTATGTGGTCTATTATTTGGGGAGTGCATAGGCCAATGTGAGTATTTATTATCCTAACCACGCAATGGCGATTATATATTATATATAAATGCAGGGATGTTAATGACTATATACATATTCGACATTTATTATGCTCCTTTCTTGAATATCGTGGTGGTCTGACGGTCAAGACACTAGACTGCTGACTCAAGGGCTACTGGAACAATCCTGCTCTCCTCCGGAATTTTTTGAGCTAACCTGCATCGAAACGAGTGTGCGTAAGGGCGAGGATTCCGCCTGGGTGCACGCCGGACTGGTGGTGGAAGACGTATCGTGGTGATGCTGCGGTCTGGTGGCCAGCAGGAAAAACGAAGCTGGTGACGCCCCTATGGCTGTCTACAGCAGCCAAGGCAGGCAGCAGGCACGGGAATTAAAAATGGAGGACATAAAAAAGCAAGAACTTAGCACACTCTGGTGGTGGGCATGGAAATTAAAGATAACTGCCTACAGCAGACGATGGTGATGAGGGAACGTCCAAAATGGAGGATGTGAAAAGCAAAAGAGAGGAAATAAAGGAGACCGGAAGTAATAGGTGAAAACCCCACGGCATAGAACGGGTGAGAGAGAGGATGGGCTTGGGAAAGAGGGGGTGGCAGGAAGGAATGACAGAGCATGAGAAAAAGAAGGGGAATGCTAGATAGTGAAGAAATTTGAAGGAATGATGGAGCAGGAGGGGCAAATGGGAAATTGCGAAAAAAATAAGGGAATCCAAGATGGCCGCCGTTAGCGAGGATTGACTGAGCAGAAAGTTTCTGCGTGAGTCCTCCATGGCGCCCTGACTCCCTGCCAGGATGCCAGTCACGTGAATCGCCATTTTCCATCTACTACTGAGTACCCACTAGTGGCAACAGTAACTGAAAATAAATTATTTATAAACACGTACAGTAAGTTTTATTTCTTGGATATAGCATATTTTAAAAGCGCATCAAACTTGAAAGGAAAAACACATTATGCTTTAATGGGTAAGACACTTACATGCTACGATTTAAAGCGAAAAACTATTTTGGGATTCAGTACAAAATATTATGTAGGATGGCATAGCACTCGTCTAAGTATTGTTCTGTTGTAAGTACGTCATCAATTTTATAAGTTCGTTTCTAATTAATGGCAAAAAAAATTTCTTCCCATGGAGAAATATTTGGAATGGGGTTCTTTAGTATAGTGATTCAATAATTTAAAACATTTTCAATGATCGTGTTATGTTTGTGATGGATGTAACACTGGCGGTGACATAGGATGCTATGGGCTATATATATTTTTTAAAGGTACGGGCAAAATCATTGAAATTTTATGGTCTTTCGGCGTTTCTCTGAATAAATGTAGGCACCTGTCTTAGACAGTTTCCCTACAGTGTAAAGTCACGTGTTTAAAGAAAAAATAAATTTAATAGCACCAACAAAATTTAATTACTGGGTTTTATGTTGCATGTTTGTTAAGTAGGCTACATTTCAGTTTGAATCAATGAAATATATTCACACAGAAAGAGCTTTGTTTGAAAGAAGGTGATTTTTTGAGGTTCTAATTTTTTTTTTTGTCTTTTTGAGGAGTTCAAAACTAAATCAAATTGCTTGGTTAACTGTGAAATTATTTACGTGGCAGGTCATCATGGAATCACACAGAAAATTACAGCGGACCCAAATGCGTGTGGAATACTTCATAGATATTAGCAGTCATCTTCACATTTCAAAAGTTTGTCGTCTCACAACACACATATACCCATTTTACTTGAAGAATAATATTTACATTGCTCCAGCAGAAAGAATCAAAAGGAAAAAATATTTTTGAATTACCTTTTAGTAAGAATTACGTGACTCCATTGTTTCCTTCAATGATGTTACGAATTCCCTTGCGCGTAGAATTTTATGTCACATTCCAAGGAAACGGAGATAAAAAAAGTGCCACTACTACCTAGAACATAGAATAGAAACATTTTGGGCTAAACACCTGTTCGGCTAAGAGCCTGATTTTTTAATTAATCGTTTCTCTGCTGGAATGATGTTAATGCTATCTCATCCTTGAGAGTACATTGGAACAATCCGTTGATTACTGCCCCTGAAAAAGTTTAACGGGGATTTAAAATAAGCGTAACCCACACATACTTTCCCTGTTAGTACTCTTGCAGCCTCTTTGGCCATAGTCCGTTTATGCACGGGTAATTTCTTTAACAGATCACGATCACGTGGTAACGAACGTGCGGAGCCAATCAGGTGCGGCTTGACGAGCTGGAACTGGTCGGATCGTCTCCGGAGATCTTGAATCCCCCTCTGCATCTCGCTTGGCGAGGAGGTCCGGTCGCGCGTGTGCGGACTATGCTGCCCTGGACATCCTCGTACGAAGTCCGGGGAAACATTAAGTCCGATGTTTAAGACTGTGCCTCTTGTCTCGTATTATTCCTAACAAACGCGCAACCCAGCGGGCGTCCCACGACGCATGCCCAATAACTAGGGAAATATATAAATATATGAAACAGAAAATATAACCGAGTTCCCGGAGGATGACTTCATGTCAAGTAACGACCACTGTCGAGTCAGAGGAATTTAGACGTCTAGCTAAGGCCCACATCTCGGGTGGGAAGAGACTGCCGATTGGGGGGTGGGGGGGGGGGGGTGAGAAAAATTTAAAATGTGTTTCGGGGCGGAAAATATCCTTCGGGCTCCTTAATGAGCCGCATAAATTGTAATCATCCCGACCAGGAGTGACGTAGCGCAAAGCCATTAACGCGCGAGCGGCTTCAGGGGTGGAGATATCTGGATGTCGCGTCGTTAAAGATGGGAACGAGACTTGATAATAGAAGAAGGGGAAAAAAAAAACCGCTTAGATAAGGGTGAGCTGTCGCCATCTAACGTCGAGTTTATTAACAGCTGGTATCGTACCTCGTCTCGCTGGTTAATCCTGCAACGTACTGCTCATGTGTGGACGACTCCTGGCTGCACGTAACGTACGCGACATTTTGCCGTTATTTTATTGGCCAGCGGGCAAAAAAAAAAAAAAAACCTAAAACTTGTCCGGGCGGTTCGGCGTCACTTAACCAATCCCACGCACTTAGATATCTAACAGTTTACTTTGAGAGTCCTTGTAAGCAGAAAATGTGATTTCAATGAGCACGTACTGAACGCGCGAAAATTGTTTGCCTGCACTCGAAGACCTGAAATATTTAAAATGGAGCCATATCGGCGAGAACCCGTGAAAATGGCTCCGACTGAAATCAGCCGTAGCTTAATGATTGTTCCGGCGGCTAAATCTCACTGATTTAAATGTTGCTTCGTGGAGTTGTAAAATGGTGGTCACCTGTAAACAGGCTAGGCTACGTTTTTAACTTTTCATAACCGCATTTATTACCGAAAAGTCAAGTATTTTTTATATGGCGAAACGATTGCTATTTTGTAACCATTGGGGTTTTTAGCTCTAATTTAAATGAGCGAACATAATCATTATATGCTGAACACGGTAAAATGAGCACTTTTGAAAGTCTTTACTGGAGATCTACTTATATGCACGTTGTGTATTCCTCCACCTTATGTAAAATTGGCATTGCCATGGGCCTCATCACTTTATTCATGCGTCTGTCAAATTATACTGTGAAATTATTAAGAAAGTAAATTCGTTACCAATTTGGTCATCTTTACACTTCGACGCATTAAAAAAACCGTAAGGGACGGAAATAATTTAAGTTATCATAAACGATTACCTAGCACTTTGTATTCCACGTTGAGCTATGGAACTACTTTCCGTCTATCGTTACCAACTTTACCGCGCGCATGTCACTCAGTGCGTCCGTTAAAATATATGCACTCAGGGGCAGTGATTTTTTCCTAAGGTTTATTTCAAAAGTGCTTAGTTTATCGTGAATAACCTTTAGTAAAGAGTCAACGCCTTCCGTACACGTTATGTACTATCTTTTCGGCGATGGCACAATCCCGCGCCCTCTTTCTAATTTATTTATGGATCATTAATTTATTTTTTGGGTTGGTATTTACAAAAATGCCTTTAATGTATTTTATCGTGCACAACATTAGCAAAGTCTCCACCTGAAGTGTGAGTGGACGAGATATCGAGATATCACAGAGAATACGACTCAGTGGCACTGATTCCACTTCGCCCATTTTTGCAGAAATTCTACCGTTTTGGCGTCAAAATTTTGGATTCATAGTAATAACTGACAATGTATACTAATAGAAAATATACGTTTAACGTGTTGTTTAATATTTTTGTGCATGATTTTAACTGTGTGTTAGGCTATCTGCTGGTTGTAAAAAATCGTGAACTTAATTAAATATAAATATGTTCTCGGCCTTTTATTACAAGCAGAAAACACACAATTAAAAATACGCACAAAATAATGTAAAAAAACTCGTAAAATTTAAATTTTCTATAATCGTACATTGTTATAACGCGAAAACGAAGAATTTCTGAAAAAGGGGTTAAGCCGAGCCTTAACTGTAACTAGTAGGTACTTCACTGTTTGATATCGCCGATTCCGTTTTAGAGAGTATTCCTGCGGTAACTATCCTATTTGGGATAATACCACTTTCATCTAAAAATTTAATGACAAATCCAGAATTTTTTTGAAAATTAATAATTCGTGATCTTTTTAAACACTCTAAGCCTTAATCAGTGGCACCATTACATTCACAAAATGTGAGTCAATAATATGCTAAAAGCTGTTCACGATAAAATGAGCACTTTTGAAATCAATCTTAGAAAAAAGTCACTGCTCCTACCTGCATGTATTTCCACTTACGCTCAGAGTGACATGCGCCCACTAAAGTTGGTAACGATGTAGGGAAAGTAGTTCCATGTCTTAACGTCGAATAAAAAGTGTTAGGCAACCATTCGTGATAACTTATATCATTTATTTCGGTTTCTGTTTGTTTTAATGCGCCGAAGTGTAAAAATGAGCAGATTTGTAAAATATTTACTCTTCTGATAATTGCACCATTTTACTTGACCGACGTATGAATAAGGTGATGAGGCCTATGGCAATGTTAATTATACGTAAGGTGGAAGTATACACCACATGCATACAAGTAGATCCTAAGCAGGGCTTTTAAAAAGTGCTAATTCTACCGTGAACAATCTATACCTATGCAAGGGAATCTGTCGTAAGAACTAGGAGTCAGTTATTCAGAGTATTGGTTTTGTTGATTTTAATTTAGCGGAAACAACAATATATTCAGTGTGAATTATTCACTGTTGTATCAAGTAAGATGCACTGATATCTACTATGTATTTATTGTGTTCGCTGTTAACCAACCATTTTTAATGGTTTAGTTCAAGAATATACTTTAATGGCTAGTGCAGTATTTATGCAATTGCAACAGAAAGTCAATATAGGCTATTAAAATCTGCGAATCAAAAAACTTTTTTCGTCGAATTTTAATGAAGTAACAGCCTTTACTTCCATTGACTTGAAATGTGACTTTTGTAATTCTATTTGAACGGTATTCAGATAAAATTTAACCAAGAGAAAAATTAAATAATTAGTAAAACATTTAAAACAACGTTTCCTAGAAATTATTATTGAAGTAATCTAGATCTCTGCGTGTTTTTCGGAGTGACCTTGGAAATGCAAATATCCATGTTTAGATAATTGAGAATAATAAATGCATAACTCTGTTCACATTAAGCGATAGATCTGCAGAAGTTATCCATATACTGGTTATAAGAAAATATTTTATATAGATCTTAATCTTTTTTTTTTTTTTTTTAAGTAGAGTTGATTCAAATTCTAAATAGCACATTCTGTGATAATTCTTCCAAAAAATAAACAAAAAATTTGGTTTTTTTTTTTTATTGTTTGTAAATGAAGAATTACATGAACCTTTTTAAAATCCAAGGTTATGTATACAAGTATGTCGTAAAGTATAGCAGTTTATGTGTTTGCCGGTTGAGACGCTCTCTCGTAAAAGCGAGCGCAACGAAAATTGTTTTTATATCACACGCTCTCCAGACTGAATTAATAAATTCCGAAAACAAACTGGTTTCGGGCGCGTACGTCACTTACGTTCCCGAACACTCCCCGAAGTCTTTCTTACTCTCGTATCCTTTTGCTTTTATTTATTTCTTCCTCCTAAACTTCAGCACAACAGAATATCCTTTCCCTTCATAGTCACCTCCAAGTGGCAAGCAGAGTTACTTTTTTTTTTTTTACTCGAACTCCCTCTTCCAGTTAGGCAAGGAAATTTTTTTTTATATTCTGAATCGTCCTTCGTTCGGTTATTTTACTACCCTGAAGGTATTACATTGAATACGGGCGGGTCGCGGCATGTTTATGATATGTCGAGATTTTCTTTCGCGCCGTCTGTAGCTGG
This sequence comes from Dryococelus australis, assembly GCA_029891345.1. Taxonomy (NCBI): domain Eukaryota; kingdom Metazoa; phylum Arthropoda; class Insecta; order Phasmatodea; family Phasmatidae; genus Dryococelus; species Dryococelus australis. The sequence continues at coordinate 47,155,129 of CM056995.1, read as the reverse complement.
CTTTGGTCGCAGTCAGACCTCGAGGTCGCAGTAACATGCGAGGGTTTATGTGAGCTACTCGATGGGCGATGGCCATTTTGTAGAATGAAAGAAGGGGGTTGGGAGGACAGTCAGGAATTGCTGCGGGGTGATGGGGGGGGGGGGGAACTCCGATAAGTGTTGTGGCTTTGTCGTCCGGAATAAGCCAGTCAGACCGTCCCAATGGACGTCTCGTGGAAGGCGAGAAGAAAATGGTGTCGCTGATGCTGGTACACTCTAAAAACACTTTTCTTTACTGTAGCTGATGTAACATAACTTACGTGTGACCATGAACTCTAATGTGATCATCCGCGGCAGGGCTTTTATATATTTAAGTTGGTCTATGTCATTAAGTGGTGATGCTTTTCTGCATATTTTTTCTTTGCTTGGGTGTATTACTTGCGAACAATATTCTCTTCACTGTGGTTTCTGACATTAACCTATGTTGCTTCAATTTTTTCTCGATATTATACAATAATGGGGTTAGTGAGATGTTACTTAAATCCCACCTCGAGCATATTTCCGTGTCTGCTAATTTTTTATCACCAGAAGTCCTAAAATAGAGTTTTAATATGATGGCTGAGTGATTGGTGGAAAAACCCTCTGCTAGAGCGTCCTATTTTCATTAAGATACCAATTTGAAATAAATTTATGGAGATCATAAATTTTCACTACATTTTATAATCGAAAACCTCACAGTCCCCACGGTATAAAAAGGGAAGATATACTACATAACAAATAATTTATTACTGCAAAGAAATGTGTGATCAAAAGTGAACCACTGAATAGTAGGTTTACACACAAACGTAATCATATGTTTGATTTGTACACTCTGGGAAATTTTTCGCGGAATTACCACGTCATGGTATACCGCCTACTCAGAAAGAACGAATGGAAAATATTTCATCCCAACCATCAGTGCTAACTTTCCTGTATTTGTTCAGGAGATAGTCAAATATGCAGTGAATTTACCTACCGTGTATAGTAGCATTTCTGTAGAGCACTTTGATGCACCTATGGTCTATTTTTCATTCTATGTATATGTTAAAAACTTCCATTACAGTTAAGGAAGATTACTGAAAATGGTTTTATAGTGTAATGATAATGGTAACATTGCGTGGTCGTTACAACATTTCAGCGGTATTCTTACTGTACAGGTAATGTCATTTTCCACATTTCGAAGGTATGTTTTTCGGTAAAGTAGCAATGTATAAGTTTCATTACGTACAAAAGAAATGTCTAAAATATTACTTAATATTTTATAAAATAATTCTCAACTGTAAACAAAACAAGTTGAAAGAAATATTTTTCCTTTACTGTAAACAAAGGCAATGTTGTCATAAAATAAAAATGTATATTAACAGGATAAACTTTAAAAACACTAAACTAAACCTAAGTTTCTTACACTGTCCTTTTGAATGAAAGCAAGATTTTGCTATAATAAATTAAAAAGCTTACAATACATTTTTTTTTTCGGCTAATATTGAGAGAAAATCGAACAAAATTTTGTTTGTATAGGGCCAAATATATATTTAGTTGCTCTAACAAAATATATTGCTGAAAAAAACAAAATTTTAAAAGCAACAAAATTACTTTTGTTCGTCTAACGAAATACATGTTTGAACAAACAAAATATCTGCGTTGAGCCAAAAAAAATTTGATTGTCAACTAAATATTTTGTTGTATTAACTCCATATATTGGTTTGGCCACGCATTTGACTGCATTCGTTCGAAAATACAGCTCGACAGTTTGTTTGCATTTTTTGTGTCAATTAAGATTGTAACCGTGTTTGTTAGTGCATCTATTGATGCTTAACAATCGTATAAACATATTAATAAAACGATGCAACAAGAAACTGATAAGTAAAGCAGTAAAACTTGAAATATTTGTTTGCACACATTTCCCAATATTTGGAGTTTGTCTTTTTAAAAGCTTTCCGGTATAATGAGTCGTCAGATTAGCTGAGATTATTTAAGCGTAGCGCTCAGACGCTGGTGATTTAGGTTCGGAACTCGCTCGTACTTGTAAATTTTTTTATATCGGCCCAAACTGTTTAATGTACGTGTGGCCAAACAAATCTTAAGTTGCACCAACCAACTCTTACAGTTTGGGGAAATCAAATGAGTACAAAAAAATATTTGGTTTCAGCAACAAAATATTTAATTGCACCTATACAAACAAATACTTTGGTTACACCAAACAAATTTTGTTTTATTCATCAAAACTTTTTCCTTAGTGTAGTCAAAAAGTATCCACAATATTTTTTTACAGCGTAGGTGTTCAGAGACGGGGGAGAGATGGGGGAAGAGAACATGTCTCTGAAAAGGGAACGGGAATCCTTAGTCATGTTCACCGTCCGTGACGAGACAACAGCTGAACGCCGCAGATGTTAGACTACACGAGACAACACTTCCTATCATAGGCTGTTCACGGAAAAATTGAGCACTTTTTAAGGCACTTCCAACAGGCATTATCTACTAATAAATATATCTTTTGCAGCCTCATGCATTAAACCTTGAGGTTGGTGAAACGTATAGATGGGATAGGAAAATTTCGCGAGTTCAATGACCTATTGGCTAGACTTCTCAGTCTTCATACTGGAGCCTCAGCTGTGTGTTCATTGGTTATTGCCCCACACCTGGCAGTTATGGTATCCGCAAGGTGTTTGCTTGAAAGTCTGCTATTGGCTCAGAAGCGTGCAGGGCGGGTCTAATAAACTGTGATCCAATTGTGAAGGTGACTTCACTATGTGTGTCTCTGACGGCTATCTTGTCCCGAAATTAATTAGCGAAATTTTCCTATCCCTACTTATAGGCTGTATTTATTGGTCACATTTCAATGTTTATATTAAAACGCAGCAGGAATATGGAGATTGAATGAAAGGAAAAGTTTATAAGGGCCTTAAAAAGTGCTCACTTTACCGTGAGCAGCATATATCACCACCGAGCACGAGACCTGCATAGAAAATAAACTCTACTCTCCAGGGAGGGGAAGAAATATATTGTTACATGCTGCTGCCCTGCGCTGTGGCGGTGGACCCATAGTCCCTCCCCTCCCCCGAGGTTGCCACCTGATCCCCCTTTCTGGGAAAGCCGTGAATAATGAACAGCAGCCGCTGTCGCGCTGCTCGGCGCCTTGCATGCGTCTCGGCCCCTCTCCCCTGCTGGAGGTTTAGACGGGTCTGGCGACGACGCAAGAATGTTCTGGTGAGACTGGCTGGAGCCTCGGCCCTCCGTGACTCATCACCGGTGTTGGGGAAGATTCTAGGTGGCAGTCTAAGGCACTATATATACTGCCGCAACCCAGCGGCCGGCAGTCTTTGGCCGAGGCCGCCTGGCGAGTGTGCACGAGCGAAGAGAAGTGTGGACGACGACTGGAAATTTGCGGGACGACGGCGAGTGAGGTGTTCGTGGCTTGAATGGACAAGAGGGTGTGAAACCGACGAGTGAAGCCTACTTTGCGTGAGGGCGCTTGGAGGACTCTAGAACATTGCGACTGGCGGGACATGGACTGATCTGAGGTGGGACTGAATGGAAGTGAAATACGGATTATATTGTAAATATTCGAACTGTCAATTTGGACACATATTTTATAAAATATCTGAATAGGTTGATACACTGTATATTGGGACTGATCTTTAATTATTTAATTTAATTGATTTCTTTGTGGTGAATTTAAATTGTATGAAATTGGAGCAATTCGTTGTGAACTGTAAGTGGTATCAATTTATTGTGAGATTTTGAATTCAGAGTATTTTGCTGTAGTTATTACAAATAAAATAAGGAAATTATAATTAATTACGGTATTTAATTAACATCTCCATCCCTTAACGAACTTGGTATAGCCCACTTAATCTCTAGGGAGAGATTATTCTTGGCCGAGACACCTACAGAAGCACAACAGCAGACTTTGAGTAATTTATTTACTCCTTTCGCCGTCAGAGGCTAGGCAAGTCCCGCTACTACCAGTAGTTCCAAAACTACAGAAACAACACTGGAAAAAAAATTTGATCAGAACGAAATATTTTTCGACGCAAATACGTCTTTAAAATTGCAACCATGGTGGGAGGCAATCCAAAAAAATCCGATGGTAGCAAAATCGGTGGATAGAGTTTGACATTGCAGCTCCGAGTCTATCGTCTACATTCAAAATTAAATTACACCACTCGATTTCCAAAGGATCGAAGAATATGTTACGTTGAAAGAGGACTGCGAAGCATCGTGCTAGGCTGGGAGGGAGGTGCGCAATTTTGAGTTCGTTTCGCCCCATCTCATAACTTCCGCGTAGTATAACTTTTGAATAGGAGAAGCTACGACGCTCGTTTAAGTTTCAATCTACAGCTCTTGTCAAGATTAATCGATTGTCTGTATAAAAACATCTGTGTGGCGCGGGTATGTGTTTGTATGTGTTTAATGAAAAAAATTAAGAAAACTTACAATTTCAGCATATACTCGTCCAAAAGCCAAGTCGAAATACAGAAACCGTATACGGTTGGAAAGAGCATCTGAAAAGCAATCCAGTGATACCCATAAAACCCCATAAGATCGAGTGAAGCGATACCGGGAGCGTAAAATAAACATAAAGGCGTCCGAGTGCGTCAACGTAGACGTATTCACGCAAAACAAACGACCGTGTCTCCAACACAGCAAAACCCAATTTTTCCTAGCTCTATAAGTATACCATAGGGCCTATTAGTTATACTTAGTTATACTTTTGTTATACTTAGGTATACTTTTGTTAGTAACGAAACTATTTTTGGCACTGACGAACTCGTATAGTCCTAATTCTACTGTCCTTAAAATAAAACCCTGCAGACTTTAGAACAGTTACTCGTTAAACCCCAAAACAACGAATAAGTTTGTTGATTATTTCGGAGGGCGAAAATCGCTGATTTAATGGGGTTATAATGGGGTTAGCATCGGTTCCCCGTTCGTAAGGCTGATTCAACCTTCGCGAGCAGTTTATCGACTGAACTTCGGTGGTCAGTACTACATGCATGATTTAAATAACCTGAATCAATTATAATTGATTCGGGTTTAAATATGAACTCGCATGAATATGTTCGGAGGCTAGGTTTCTTAAATTCAGTGTGAGTAATCCGTTTTCATTCAATTGTATAATATGGATAGACTACTTCGTAGAGGATACTCACCATAGCACCACATCAACTTATAGCTACATTTTCAAACTTCTAAGTTTGCCAACAAAGATGTCAGAATTAAAAATAATAAGTTAGTATCAGTACTAAAGTGAGGTTCTTTTAGCCTTGCAATAGGCGAGTTGCCTACATTCACGGCCGAAGATGCATTCAATAAAACACAAAAAAAAAAAAAAAAACGTTAACTAATTTGTATGGCCATAACCAAGTCGCGGGAATATTCCCTAACTTTTCCCAATAAGAACTTGTTCGTGAAAATAAAATAAAATAAAACTATCGCCTATGATCTTGTGTGCTCATCGTGTGATGTCCTTCTAAAACATCTGAACCGATATAACGACAAGACCCAAAATCTTATTTACATTCCGTACTTATTTATTCTTCCAGATAAAAAAAAATATATTTCTTTTAAACTCGTTAAGTTGTGATACCTTGAAATATAATTGTAATGCTGTCAAAAACCTACACATACCCATGCTCAATATCTGTTAGATTTCATTTTGATATTTTGATACACTTTATAATTCGTGAGTGATTTTTGTGATGGAAGGATAGTTATTTGACAACTTAGGCTACATACGTATCTATTCAAAATCTCACATTGAAAAATAGTTCACTTATTGCAAACGGATTATTCCTGATACGAACCCGGAACCTTTTCCATACTGTAGAAACCACCAGAGCCGCTTCCATTACGGAGTCTGGCATTCGTTTAGATTAAATCGATGTAGACAATGTGGTCAAAAGAAGCCATCGGACACCAAATTCGCTCCTAATGGACTCCTCGCCCAGTAAAACACTATATATATAGCATACGCGAATGCTTAAGAAAGCACAGAAAACTAACTACGAAATTCGTGGAAAGTTTTTTTTAAATTCCGGAAAAGTCTGTTTTTCCAAATCTGTGTGTCCGTAACTCTACCCAGAGTTTACGGACGCATCTGGATATATTTTTACCAGCACTTTTCCGTAAAGTGAAGGAAATTTTCTTAACAGTATAGCGTCCTGTAGATGAGACGTTGGACAGTAAGTGGCATTTATTATGTATACTGCACACAGCAGAAATCACCGTTCAATAAGCAGTCATTCGCCGTCGAGACTACGCTCAATAGTCTCAATAGTCAAATAGTCTCCTTGCAATAACAGCATGATTAAAAACACAAATTCTTATATTCCTGTGTAACTCTGCGCCAGTAAATGAACACTTCTCAATTGTTTAACCCCAATCACGTGGAGTTCAGTCAAAAAGGGAGTGACTTCACGTCTATGCAACAGCCAATGGAGAAACGAAGCTGTCTCCTTTACTTACAGTACAGTGAAGTTTGGCCTGGTGTACAATAATAGCGCGAATTTTGCAGGTCCCTAATCATTGGTCATTGAGCTTCGCAGTGTACAGTACACACTAAAAATCACTTACATGTACGTAATGTACACAGTTGTGTACACTGGGTCTGAACGGTTTAAGGTGATGGTTAAGAAGTCTTTGCGTCTCTATATCCGCGTATGTACGTGGGAAGATGTTCTGTCCTCATTTTTTTGTTCAAGGACCTCTCTCAGACGTATGCCGTCTGCTTCGGCTCCCGTATTGATCGCCTCTAGGGCGGGTCCTGCGCATCCTTTCTCCTCTGTCGTTCCTCCAGAGCTCAAGATGCGGCGAGACAGGGGCGATAAATATTCTCCAGCCACGCATTCGAGAGTTTCTCCAGAGCGACACGTTGCTAATGCGTTAAGACGTCCGTTTCAAATATGGTCCCATGCTGCCAGTGAGTCGGCGAGACTACGTTATGATGTACAAAATATTGCCCGCCCGAGGAGATTTACTCTCAGCAGACATGGAAAAGCGGCTTTCGGTGTTAACATTTTGCTTTCAGGTAGTTAACGAAATGTTATTGTAGTTATTTTTTTACGAAGGTTCATACCATAAACATAAATTATAATCAAGTTAATTCCACGCAACGTGAGATCAATGACTTGCAGACTAGACTCTACAGTCCTATGTACAAATATGCCAATATCGACTGTGCATTGGTTGTCTACTGTCGTAGTGGAAGGCGACGATTGGGCCAGCGTTCTCCAGGAGGTGCCGAATACCGCGTGGACCAATGGCTGAAGTGTTATTAAGACACGTGTTTTCAATTCTAGCTTGTCCATAAATGAATCCGCGAATTTTTCAGGTCTCTGAGAATAATTGATCAAGTTTGCATACAGGATGGAATATTTCTGTAATGTGCAACTGACATAGAATTGTACTGCAGAATTACATTTGTTGATTAAAATTAACATATTTTTGTTAAATATAGGGAAAATTTTTCCTTACAAGTTTATGAAACTAACAAACACTCGCGTAATAGATTGCATCAATATCAATACTTATTTCTGAGAGTTACATATCTTTAAAAGAGTTGCTGTAAGCGTATTAGGAATACCCAACATTTATTTTGCAAAGTAAATTTTCATAGAACGATAGTAGTAGCTGCCTACATAATATAAATGCTCTCAAACAGGGCAGATAATTTAGTATATAATATTATATACAATAATATATTTAAAATATAATTAATTAAAAATATAATTTTAATAGCTTTCTTACCGTCTTTAAAAAAAGTTCAACCAAATTATAAAGAATTTTTTAAACTATACAACATAAAAACTTTAGCAACATTTTTTTCCAAACTAGTGTTGGCACAAGTAAAAGTTATGTCTATTAAGTTTCAGTGACATTCTATATGATTATTACAATGATTGAGTTACTCTCATATGGCAGTGAATTGCTTTACTCCTACACAATCATTCAAAGCTACACACATTTACATCTTCGCCAGCCAGTACCATCTTATACACTGATTTCCATTTTAGTAGTGTTAAATTACTAATAGTTGCCCATTCCGTTTTGACACCTACATTATCGTTAAATCCTTAGCAAAATCACCATACTTCACCATGAACAACATCTGTGTAACGGGAATTGGTTGACAGAGACAGAGAAAATGGCCTGATGTACAGTGGGGTGACATGTGAGGCACCACACCACAACGAATATTGATGAGTTACAATTTCGTTTTAAAGGCCAAATTCTCATGAGTTATTTTGTTCGTTTCCTTAATTACAACAGAATACCTTATACAACAAAGTAACATTTATGCATATTTACTTACGGAAGTCTGAAAATAATTTCCAAGAATAAATTTCAATAAGTTAGCACAAGAAAAGTCATAAAATTTTTTTATTTTGTGTAAATTTAATTTAAACTTTTTTTGGGGATGAAAAAATATTAAATGAGAATTTTACGTAAACGATTATCAACTTTTACGTTATTTCTCATCTCCTTCCTTTCACGTTAGCAACTGCTACGAAAGTATTTCATAAACTTATACACGAAAATAATAGTTTGTGGCTGCTAAAAATGTTTTGTTGGTATACACACAGCCAAATAATTTTGTGGCGAGCTCAAAATATATTGTAACAACCACAAAATAAATTTATAGAGGCTACACATTTTTCTCGCGGTGACAACTAAACAATTTTGTGTTCACCACAAAATAATTTGGCTGTAGTATACCAACAAAACATTTTGTAGCAGCTGCAAAGAATTTTTTCCAGTGAGGCCAAACACTAAAAAAAATATTCTCTTTTCAAGACTGCTATAGCCGATATGTTTTCAGCGACCCTCGAAATAGTAGGAATTAAAAAATGGTCACTGTCATAATGCTGTCAGCTGTTCAGTATATCTACTTTCGTAAAAGAAAAAAGTGACATATATATGCCAGCTCTAGTAGGTATTGTATAAGTGAGTGGTCTTTTGACTCTTCAAAAGTCAGTTATAGGCAAAACATTTGTTTTCTGTACATCCGTACATAAGCTGCCAGTAAATATTTACTTTCATTTCAGAGCATAATTTTTCCTCTGAACTGTACAGAGACAAGCAATAGCCCTAAAACTGCAATGTCTGAGCTAGCACCGACACAGAGAAATAGAGTTTGGATTATGGCAACGAAAGAATCGATGCAAAGAAATATGTAGTGTAAAATCAAAATGACCAAAAATATGATTTCATCCTTTACATTTTCAATAGCATACTATGTTTACCGGCCGCCGAAACACAAACTAGACTATCCAAAGAGAATTCGAAAAGAGAATTCGAAAACTGTGCATCAGAGATCGCTGTATTTTAAATCACTTAGTACTACTCTACTTTTACATGGATCGTGTTATTAGGAATTTTTTTTTTTTTTTTTTTTTGCAAAAAAGTACATACGATCATATGACTTATAAGGGTTACTTGTAGATAGATTGGTTTAGTTTTTGCTCGTTTCGTTAAATGATTCAGATTTATGCAATATTCAAAGCTATTAAATGTTTCTGAAATTATCAGTTCACAAAAATTTTGATAGTTGTATAAATTTTGTTCTAAAATCTCTATATTTTTTTTTGACAATGAGACGAACGTTACAAGTTCTAAAACAAGTTTCATTTTCTAATTTAATCAAGTTAATTTGGCTTAAAATAAATAATATCACCAGTTCAAACTTGTTAATTTACGTAACACTCAGCGACGTAAATTTCTCAACAATCTGAATTTCTCTTTGTTCAATTATTATGCTCCCTCGCTAAGCGAAAATGACGAAGAGAGAATGTGTTAGTGGGTGTTAATGACTGCAGTCGATTGTAAAGTGTCACGTCATCGACAAACGGAATGACCCATTGAAATAGCTCTTACCGTATCGGGCGATTTTCTTAATATCCACCTTCCCAGCAATAAATCTGCTTCCTACGTGGCTATATACCTAATGTTTCATCTATCATGCTTATATCAGGAAGGTAAAGCGTTTAGGATATGAAATTTTTTGGCCTGGTGTAAAATTATCGACATAGTTATTTATTGGAACCAAATTGTAAATGTTCCCGATTAAAATTTTTTTTAGAAGAAACATTGATTATGTTAGGATTTCTAATGAATGTCAATTTTATTAAAAAAAAACACATTCGAGTAGTTTTTGGTGTTGAAAAGCCCACAAATCACTGTCAAAGACCTATTAAAGAATTTCCACCCCCCTCCCCCCCGTCACGGCAATGAATGGAGCATACGAGGAATGGATGGAAGAAAATGTTCTGTAATATTTCTTTATTCCTTTTACTGCTCGTAAAATGCATTACGAAACAACGAAGAACCGTATAAGTTTTCTCTATACAATGCTGTTAGCTGGAACCGCAATACAATTATAGTTTATTGAAAAAGTATTTTGCAGATGACGTAACTACGCAGGTTTTAGGTTGCAGTTAACAGCGGAGAGAATGAAGGTAACAAAGGAGAGAGATATATATAGGAAGAGAGAGAGAGGGAGGGAAAGAGGGGAAATAAGAACTTGAACGTACCGCTCACATTACATGCCATTCCACCTGCGCAAGTACGCAACCACAAGGTGACTTTATTATTTGACATTTTAATAAGAACGTGGCGACTGAGAAAAAAATAATGGAAATATACATAATTATGAATATATGCATTTAAACTCCCACAGCCAGATTACAAAAAAAAAATCCACTGAATAAATGTACAGAAGATCTCTCCAGCAAAAAAAAAAAAACATAAGAATGTTCCTAAACGGGTTGAGTAAAAGAGCTTCAATGCTAATTTACAGATGTCAATATTTCAGAAAGTAGGATTACTGAAAACGTTATATAATCTTTGACTAAAAATAAGAGATGCAGTCGTAATACGTTAAAATTTTTCAGTCGTCAAAACCCTTAGAAAATTCTTGTAGGCTCTTAAGATCGTGACTGATAGGACATCTTCATCAAACTATGACGGAATGGTTTGCCCACTCAAACGTCTGGCGCCATAAACAATATTTTGTTCTTCAAGGAAGCAACTCTAGTAATATGCTTATATAAGAACGAATTATTTTCGACACGGGCAAGATTTCATGATGAAAAAGTGCGCCCCGGTTACTATTACAATTTAATCACAGTTTTCTCGACACTTTCTTAGAACTCAAGAGACACCTACAAATCTACAAGAAAACGTGGACCAAATTCCTCTATACTTGTTCAAGGGTAAATCGGAAGCCTTGCTGTGGTAGCAGTCAATGACCAATTAATTAATCGACGCTCGTATATGCAGTCTAGCCAACAGTCCAATGAACGTGTGATTTTAAATTCCCTATAAATTAGTAACAATAATGCATTAATAAGTCAGTGTTTAAAACCAAATAAAGTTTCATGTGTTTCAAAATCATGTATACGGTTTACTTTTGGTTAATGACCACAGTTTTAATAACTTAGTTCATTTTATTTTTTTCCCACATGAGAAAATAAAAATTTTGGCTTGTTGTTTAGTACGTTTTTTTAAAATACATTCATGCAGCTGTGAATTTTTTTTTTTTTGATAGCGTCATAAGAACTTACTTGAAATGAGATAATTACTGAGAGCAGTGTAATTCATAAAAATAAGACGATAACGGCCGTATAGACTACGTTATCGTATTTATAGTAAAATACACACATAATAACAGCAACTTTGTTGTCAAAGTGCAGAAATAAAAGCGAATAATATAACAGTTCGAAACGTAATCTGCGACGCAGAGAATGAGCAGCAAAATGTTTAGTTAGTCATTTATCTTCACAGTGTGGTGTGAACGTACTAACTCATTAAACAGTAGTCTTACACTCAAAGGAAAAAGTCGAAGTACTTGCGGGATATCAAGGGAACACGGATTTGTACACCAAGAGCTAAATAATGCCGATTTGGAAACGAGAAAAATATATTGGCTATAGAAAATATATAAACGTAATTCATAGCTTACGTTTAAAATAGGCCTAACATTTTTCTGGTAAACAAATTTTGCTATTTGACAACCAAAGTAAAATTAAAAATTGTTGAATTTTTATACACTTTTAAATTAATTTAAAACTACTCTGAAAGTAGGCTATTGAAAAACAAAGTGTTATTTATGTTAACTGACAACTGCATATTTAACTATTTGGGAGTGTTAACATGTACAACACAGTTGCGAGATTTATCTAGATATAACTTCCCGAAATACAGAAGTGCTAAAATTTTTAGGTTTTGTTTGGATTAAATTAGGAGGGTAATTTTCTCGTCAATGAATATATAATTTATTTGACAGTTTTGTTTCTATATGTTAGAAAATGGTAGCCAAGTGAAGGCTGAAAATTACCATATAACACCGCAATATAAATATTTAATAATATTTAATTTTAATTGAAGATTGGATAGTATTGGTTATTAAAAATATTATCATACATTTATGAAGACATAGTCAGGTTTTCTACTAAATCTTTGTTTGTGAGGAAACCTATCTGTAATAGATAAATGGAAAAAAGCGAAATATTATTTTTTATTTCCTTAAGTATTCGTTTTTCCCATTTTATTTTACCTGTAACCTCTTATATGCCTGAACAAGGGTTTAAATTTAATGGCCATGAGGTTTTAGCCTACGTCAGGTTATTTCTCACGAAATTAGCATTTGTGTTTCTATTTGTGAAAAGTATGTTCGGCATTGTGAAAATATCTGAAAATTTACCTGAGAATTTCAAGGAAATACTTGTATGGGAAACATGTTTTTCTTTAGACATAGAAGCAAAAATTACCGCACTCTACAGTGAAATTCAGTCACATGACAGTGAAGTATCACATACGCATTCTTATGGGAGATTTACCCATCGTCCTACACTCACAGAACCTTCCTGCCATTTTCCAGAGCATTGTTTATGCAGTTCACAGGGATGTTTGAAGGAAAAATAACCAACACGCCATGATGTAAAGCCTGTTACAATGATATTCGCTCATACTGGCAAGACGTTTCGGAAAAATTGTGTATCATTGGAAAAAAAAACCTATAAAATGCAATTAGGAAATATTCACGAGGAAAGAATTGGCCACTTAAAGGATTATTAAACTTGGTATGGAAACATGCGCTACAGAAAGAAATCACACGTTTAATAGTGTTACTGTCCTCTGTTTTTTTATCTAAATTATCGTATTTCTTTGGCGCTGCTCAAATAAAAATCTGTGTGAATATATTTTTTATACGTTTACTATTAGGTCTAAGAAGTAACACAAATACGTGAATAGATAAAATTTAAATGTAGTAATAAAATACACGAAAGAAAATCTGCAGAAAAATTCTGTTTAACAGAAATAATAAAGTTTTACTAAACCAAGCAGTTAATATAACAAGCTAGAGACATTTAAAACGGCTAAATTATTGGAACTGTAATTGTTATATCAATTTTCTATAGCATTTACGAATTTTAAATTAAGTCGTTTTCAACTACTACTCGAGAGCTTAATACAAATAACAACATATTTCTAAGTTAACACATTGTAGTCATTTGACATCTAACACTTAGGAGGTTATGTGGAGGAAAGGAGTTCCATTTTTAATGACTGTTTTATTCTATACTTTCATTCACGCTCTGTGGATAACTATTCATTTAAGAATATATGTATAGGCTGTTCACGGTAAAATGAGCACTTTGAAAGCCCTGCTTAAGATCTACTTACATACATGTTGTGTGTTCTTCCACCTTATGTAAAATTAACATTGCCATGGGCCTCATCACTTCAGTCATGCGTCGGTCAAGTGAAACTGTGAAATTATTAGAAAAGTAAATATTGTAAAAATCTACACATTTTTACACTTCGATACATACAAAACAGAAAGAATGAAAAATAATTTAGATTATGACAAATGATTACCTAACGCTTTTTATTCGAAGTTAATATATGGAACTACTTTTCCCTCCATTGTTACCAACTTTACTAGGCACAAGTCACTCAGTGCGCCCGTTAAAATATATACAGGTAGGGGCAGTGACTTTTTTCAAAGGTTGATTTCAAAAGTGCTCACTTAATCGTGAATAGCCTTTACTACATAGAATTTACAATCAAAACCTTACTTTATATATAAAAACGCTGACATATAGTGTTTAGCACTTTAGTCCGCATTTAAAAGGGCACTAAACACTTTCAGAAATAGTAGATTTTAATATTGTAATTTTTGGTTCTGTGTTGATACACACATAATGCGGTTTACAAAGTTTACTCACACAGTGTAGGTAGTATTCCGTACTTGCCATCTATTCTAGCGTAAATGTTTGGTTCTATGTTGATACACACATAATGCGGTTTACACAGTTTACTCACACAGTGTAGGTAATATTTCCGTACTTGCCATCCATTCCTAGCGTAAATTTAGAGAAAATTTGTCCAGATATTCTGTTTGATGTTCTCAGTGCAGGCAAATTAAAATCCTAACAAAATGGTTTTCAGTGCAACCTGGGGTGAAGGTTGGCATAACCACTAAATTTTTATTTTTCATAGTTTGTTGCCTGAATAGCATTTGTGGATTTTTCAGACATTGTGCCTATCCCGATCTGAATTATTTCAAACAGATACAAAAGTTACCATGTATGTGTACTGAAGTGAAGGGGTCGCTACTTAAGCGGAATATGACAGTTATTGTTGTTAGTCGGGGAAATGACAAATCAAGCCAGTATTCATCCACCAACTGACAACCCTTAATGGTGTTAGAGCACTAACGTTTTGTATTTACCGACTTGTCGCAACTGATATGTATAATTTGAGAGTTGCCCTATGTTTCAAAATGTTTGACGTTTTAAGATATAAATAATATTCGCAAACAATTTTTTTTGCATTGTAAGATATTCGTTGCCTTAATTATTATCTGAGTGCTAACTGAAAATTATAAAAAATTATATTATTTATTGGCTTCAAACAGAAGACAAAAATAATAAAGTTAGTGGGTGCCTAGCAATGCAAATATGTATGTGAGATTATTATTTAGATCTGAAAATGACAACAATTTAGACATTTCCTCTGAAAAACTAGTTGCGACAAGCTGGTAAATATGGGACGTGAGTGCACAATTCGCCTTAATTTTGCGCACAATATCAAAATTTTGAGTCTTGCGCTCGGAACGATGTAAAACATAGCCAGGTGTAGGCTAAGCTGAAAACGAGTACGAATTCAGTTTTTAAAACTACACAGGGAAAAATAATTTTAGCGTCATCCAGTATAACTTAATCCATTCATGATTACTTTCAACTTTTCTGAAGCCTTGCTAATGTTCTACTTTCATATTATTCCTCCGCCTTATGCAAACAAAGCTTAACGAAGTCTAGAGAACTACACCAAAAGGGACAACTCACCGCATTCGCGCGTAGTAATTTTAATAATAGCCTATTTAATATATGATATATTTATTACTAGTCATTATCAATACACCTATTTCCTCCCTGTTATATCCACATTAAATATAAAATAAATAATTTCATTGCTAGGTAAAATATAATTGGTATTCAATTCAACCTGAAATTAGAAACGTTTACGTTAGCAGAAGTGTAAAACGATTATGACTGACTACATGACACATTTAGGAAAGCATCAAGTCCTTCATACATGGGGAGATTATTCAAAGGTTTGGTTAAAAAGGTGTGAAGAAACTGCGCCTAGACTATGTATATAAGCTGTACACGGTCAAGTGAGCACTTTTGAAGCTCATGTTGCTCTTTCCTTTCAGCCATTTTTTATCCCTTAACTAACTTCTTAAATGAATATTGCATTGAGAAAAAGGTTTTGTTGAATCAAACAAGATTTGTTTGGTGCAAAAAAATTATTTGTTTGTGTAGGGGAAATGAAATATTTTGTTACTGAAGCCAAATTATTCTGTTGTTCTCGTTTGGTTGCCGCAAGCTGTAAGATTTTGTTGGTGCAACTAAAGATTTGTTTGGATACACGTACATTAAATAGTTTGGGCCGATAAAAAACAATTTGTAAGTTCGACCGAATTTCGAACATCGATCACCTGCGTCCGAGCGCTACGCCTTAGTAATCTCTTCTAAAGTCACAACTGACGGCGCCAGAAAGCTTTATAAAGATATAGATAGGCCTATAATTAAAATATTGGGCAACGTGTGCTAACAAATATTTCAAGTTTTACAGCTTTACTTGTCAGTTTCTTGTTGCATTGTTTTATTAATATGTTCATACGATTTTAAGCATCAATATAAGCACTAACAAACACGGTTACTATCCTATTTGTCACAAAAAAAATACAAACAAACTCTCGAGCTGTATTTTCGAACGAAGGTAGTCAAACGAGTTGCCAAACAAATATATACAGTTGGTTCAACAAAAATATCTTGTTGTCAGTTAAAATTTATTTTCGCCCAACACAGAGATTTTGTTTATTCAAACAT
Source organism: Dryococelus australis (assembly GCA_029891345.1). Classification (NCBI taxonomy): domain Eukaryota; kingdom Metazoa; phylum Arthropoda; class Insecta; order Phasmatodea; family Phasmatidae; genus Dryococelus; species Dryococelus australis. The sequence goes on along the minus strand of CM056995.1, from coordinate 47,138,708 downwards.
ATATTTTCTTAGACGAACAAAAGTAATTTTGTTGTTTTTCAAATTTTGTTTGCTAAACAATATATTTTGTTAGGGGAACTAAATATTTATTTGGCCCTACACAAACAAATATTTTGTTCTATTTTCTCTCAGTGTGTCATGCGTGTAATAAAGAGAATGTAATCCATCACAACCGGAATTTTTACGTCTAAGGCAAAAATAGAATATATTTATTGACTATTTTTCCAAAATGCTCATTTCACCGTAACATAAAATATATATTTATTTTTTGGGCCATAACTCGCGACACCTGATGTAGGCTATCGTTAAGTGTGACGAGATGCAGCAACCCTTGGCGTGGTGAAGGAGAAGTGCAGAAAGGTAGTTAGAGCACCGGTCTTTCTCAGAGCTTATCACGTAATGACCAGCGTGATGTCATCTGAGAGCCATCACCCCCCCCCCCTATTAGCCCCAACCCTTGATGGAGCACTCGTTTACGAGTTGCTCGGTCGGGCCATCAGCTCTCGATCGCACTTTGTAACCGCACAGGGCGAAGAAGTTCGCAGATAAAATTCTTCGGCGGCACTTAAAAGCCGTGCAAAGTGACTCCTACTTACCTCGTCACTTAAGGCTGTAGTTAAAGAGCACAAATTCCAGATAAATAATAAGGCGGGGTAATAGCGGTTTTGCTGGTAATAGATTTTTAATCTCGGCGTTTTACGGCACACACTAAGAGATTATTCGGAAATGTACCTTATCTGTGTATACGCTTAGTGAGAAAGCGAGGGAGGTAATGTTTTCTCCTATACATTCATTGCAGCTTCCCACATTTGCTCAGGAAACATGCAGTTGCGTAGGGAAATTCTCAACTTTGTATAGTAGCCATCCTAAACATTCCTATACATGCAGCTTGATGTGTGGCATTATTTCCATACAGTGTATAGGTTAGAATCTTCCATTAGGGTTTAAGAAGTTTACAAGAAGATTTTTTACAGTGTGGTTATTTTTATTCAGTTATCTGAAAGAACTTTTGAAAAAAGCCCCCTTAGTGCAGTTATTAAATGTCAAATCATTATAGTTTTCAAAAATAACACTCAAAAGTCTCAATTTCCCGAATTATGCAACATACTAGACTTTGCTCCCATTGACATTTTTTTCCAATCAAATTGCATTAAATGCAATCTGTATGGTGTGCAGAACATACCGATTCAGCATGAGTGCGATTTAAAAACAGGTAAGCTAGTATTGTCACTCTGAATTTTGTCGAAAATAGAGGGTCAGACTTGGAAATATATTTTTGTTTATCCAAGCAAAACTGTTAATATTCATTTAATAAGTAGTTTAAACCATAAGCTGTAGGGGAAAAAATTAGTTTTTGTTCCTTTTGTAGCTTATAACACAAACGCAGTATGCCGAGCTTAGACACTAATTCAACTTTTTGTACCTGCCTACAGTAGAACACCCTTGTGTCGGAATTTGAGTGCTATATTTTGAAGAAAAAAAAAACTATAATGATTTGACAAGTAACAACTGCATTAAGGAGGCATTTTTCGATATATATATTTATATATATATATATATATCTAAAAAAAAAAATCACAAAACTAACGTAAAATTACTTCAACGCTCCATACGTCCCAATGTGGTAGCTTCTATTACATCGCCTGTCCGCACGCTTTGAAAGTATTGTTAGTCTTGCCAGCCACTAACACATTCGCCATGAGCAGTCAGCTGTCAGAATCACATCATTTCGCTTTCGCATTTGAAAGTCATTTTTATTTCGGCCGTGTATTTATGTAGGAAATCCCGTTCACATATAGCTTAACCCTTCGAGCACGGCGAAAATCCAATGGCACTGTACAAAGGTTCAAGTAAGTTGCCTACATTCTGGTTGTTTCAGTTTTTATTGAATTTCGACAAATAATTGCGAGAGATTATTATATTTCCTGTAGTCACCGTTAATCTGTGCATTGTAACGTAATGGGAAAGAAAGGTAGAAAAGCCCATAGCGTTCGGGATTTGAAACCCACAGCATCCTTACGTTGGCTGTTATGAGGAAAATATATGTATCGTAATTAAAGGCTGTTCACGATAATGTGAGCACTTTTTAAATGAACCTTGGAAAAAAGTCACTGCCACCGTCTGCATATATTTTAATGGGCGCACTGAGTGACATTCGCCCAGTTGAGTTGGTAACGATGACTGGAAAATGGTTCCATATTTTAATGTTGAATAAAAAGTGTTAGGCAAGCATTTGTTTTAACTTAATACAATTCCTTTCGCTTTCTGTTTTTTAAATGCATCGTAGGGTAAAAATAAGCAGATTGTAAAGCATTTACTTTCTTAATAATTTTATAACTTCACTGAAGAATGAATGAAGTGATAAGGCCCATGGCAATGTTAATTTTACATAAGGCGGTGGAATAATCAACGTGCATACAAGTAGATTGAAGCAGGGTTTTCAAAAGTGCTCATTTTACCGTGAACAGCCTATATCAAAACTACGTAGCTTTAAATTATGTGCAATTTCTTTTCGTTTTTAATTAAGTTGGTAATATCTGGGTTTTTAATATAACTAGTACGTGGTAATGCAAGCAATTCGCAACATTTAAAGTAGTTTGACACGCCAACCCGAGTGCTATGAAGATTGCGCGAAAACGAAATGAAAGACTGAGTATTCATGTTACCTCATAACATTATATTATAAAAGACGAAACCCACGTTATAAAAAAATATTTTTATGGTTTTTTTGTTTGTGTTATTTCATTTGCTACAGCTTGTTTAACTTATCCGTCATTCAAGAAACAAATCACTGAAAAACAGGGAATGAAATGGTCAATGAATTAGTGGAAAAATATCACATAATCAACCAGTAAATAAAAATTGGCATTTTTTTTTTCACTTACTCGTCAGTTTAACTGACTGAAGTGACTGATGGACGTGTCAGATGCCGTTAACTGATTTAAAAAGTGAAATTTTCACTGAGTCATGTTTAGAGTGCTGATCTTTATAGTGTGCGAATCGCTCCGTTCAAGCGGACTTTGTAACTGCGCGTCCAAGGTCGAGAGCGAGGCAGAGATACGGGCGAATGTTACACGCATGCCTAGTTCCTCATCGCTCTTACGCGCAAGTCGTGCAGTGTTTCCATCGTAACGCTGTACACTGTGTAAATTAGATCTGTAAAATAGGGGTTTTATTACACACGATGAAAGACCACAGATTAAACTACGTTTGTATATTTGTACTTTTCTCTTGCCGCTTAAGGAAACTGCATAGGAAAGTTTTAAAAATATTATATTTGACCATTTCCAAGAAAAAAGGCCATAGATAATTGATTTTTATCTTTTCTGACAAAAAGTCATATTTCCAGAATTTTTATTTACCGAGATACGCGTTTACGCGCAAACAACTATTTCACAGAAAACGTTTCAGTACATAGGACTCTATGCCCGGTTGCACCATCGTGGTTTGAAACTCGATCCGAGATCGGATCTAATATTGACACAGAAAACTGTTGCACCATTCGAGTTCAGAGATGGACTGGAGATCCAGATAAAGTTAATTTCAAACAGCCGAAATTGGCGGTTTGAAATCTTGATCTGAGATCAGCAGCCATCGTCAACAAATGTAGTTTGAAAATACGCCAACAGATAGAACTACGTTTGATTGTTTTCTTGGGAAATTAAAACATTATACGCACTTGAATATTATTCAGTAAAATTTGTACAGCAATAATTCACTTAAAAAAGATAAAACATCGCTCATCTAGTTCTATCTATAGTGAAAATACGCCTACTTCCATGGCGTTCATATATGTATTAGGCCTACGAACCAATAGCAAAATATGTCTCATACTTAATCTCGATCTCTGAGTTTGGAACCAGGATCGACGAATCGGAGATCCAGAATCATGAAATTTCGTTGGTGCAACACTTTTACATTAGAACCAAGATCAAACTGGATCCTGGTTCGGAACTAGGATCTTTCGATCTCGTATCGGGGAGGATGTTGGTGCAACCGGGAATTAAACGCCGAGCAACCACACCAATACCTAAGGCGTGCGGAGAGACGCGATGAGGCCAAGGTCGAGCCACACTGCGGGAACTCTGGCCAGTCCTCTGGTGCGGGTCCAAGAATGTTTTCAGCGGCGCTTGAGTATTTTTACGACGTCCTCTCTCAAGGGAGCCATTCCAGAAGCACGCGGTGTCCCCCCACACACAGCGTCGGTACGCCTAGACGGCGCATTCCACCCGTAAATCAGGACGACATTTTTTTTTTCTGCAGAAAGAAAATAAAATGTAAGAGCCGGGGAACCGCGGTAGGCCGAGAAAACCCACAAGCCAATACCACACCTCCACCGCGACCGCTGACGTCTCTAACGGGCCGGCGAGACCGATGATAATATTTAGCTCTTAACGACCTCCGCATGAGAAGTAAATCGTTTTATGACGGCCATTTCGAGGGTCATTGAAGTCGCTCACCCCGTCTTCGTCGCACTCGCTGAGATAGACGGGGGAAGAGAGAAACAGAGATAGTCACGGAAGGGGACAGAAACGATCCCCCGGAATCCATAAAATAGCCTACGCCAATGTGAAGAATTTTGTCGTAGGTCAGTGTCGGGTGAAGGTTTCATTTTCGTCGATTGTTTACCTGGAGTTCATTGGAATCTCCAGTCTCCCGAGAAAAAAAAAACATACGTGTTTGCCATAAAATTCACTGGAGGTGATTTTAACTCTCGTGGGTTCCTATAAATGTAATTCTAATTCTGTTGCAACAATTAGAATTTTCTGGCGTTGAAAAAAATTTCGTATGGATATGGTTACCTGCACTAACCGATCCTAGTAACATCAACTTGGCGTAAACACTATTTGTAACTAGCCCCAAATTGAGTTTTTATTTTGTAACCTCGTCATTTAAAAAGCGAAACACTAATGGTATAAATTAGACTTTCTTATGTAAAACTTAGTAGGTTAAAACATTTTCAAGGGAAATATTGTTAATACAGTGATGCACAACCGAAGATCATGAAAATCCTAATATGTTTTTATTATGAAATTTGGAAAGTAAGGCGAACATTTTCTTAAGTAAAAAGCAATTTTATCACTATAGTTAGTGAAAAAAAATTAATTATTCGTTATGATCTAAGAGTTTTTCACCTTTATCTCTAAGTAGAATGCGGCGGGCATTGCATTTGGAAGAAAGCTCATTTTTATTTCGCCAGCGCTTTTATCTTGCAGTTTGAGTAAACCCACAGAAACCACCATAATACACAGAAACCACCATAATACACCGAAATTACCGTTAAGAGAACAATAACATCGACCTATTCAATTTAATTCAAATTAACTCTAAAATTAATTATTAAAATCTACTAAATGGTAAGGAAATATAACTTTTTTTTTTTTTTGCCATGTGTAGTTATGGCTTATCCAAAAATAATACATTGGATGCATTTAGACATTTGCACATTTTTCTTTTGAATATTTTCAGAAATATTCAAATGTTCCCTATAATCGTTGCCAAATAAGACATATATCTTTAGGTTTCTTTTTTTCCCCTTGATTCTGTTAGGTGTCATATTAAAAAATTTGTTATCCTCGAAATTTTTATCAACGTTACCTCTATGTACGTTACCGATCATATTATTAAGTCGCATTTAGTTTGTAATATATTTTGCTGCGTTTTCTTATAGTCATAATTATTTGCAACTTAAAATTTACATTTTTTTTTGCTGCCTCGATAAGTAGGAACAAACATACTAGTCAAAAAATATAACGTAAAGGTTAGGAGAACAGACTAGCTGATGAAATAAGGTTGTTTATATTGCATTTTAGTGCGTTCTCTTCCATTCAATATTATTTGCAAGTTAAATTTTAAATATTTTCTAGTCATGATGATAGGGAACAAACATACTAGTCAAAAAGGAATGTGCGTTAGTGCCAAAACGGACTACCAGATGTAATGCGATTGGTTCGAGTACGACTTCGGGAATAGGTTGTAGCTTTAGCGTGCATAATTTTACTGGCGACCTCTAGACTTCAGTGTTGTTAAACTCTAAGTGGCTGTAAAGCAAACCACAATCATGGCATAAAACACAGATTATCTATGGCCCACACTTATAATGCTAGTGAAGGATATAGTTTGTGTTAACTCTTCTCAAACGAATAATAAATGTTTTGTTACACGTGCGAAGAAAAGCGATGATCACCAAACGCGATAACTTTCACCAGGATGATCTTCGATGACCTAGTGGGATGCATTAGCTGATGGATTTGTGCTCAACCTCTCAACTCACTCTGAATGACGAAAATATTTGCAGTAGCCTACATGAGCATTTATTTCGCGAGTTTTACAATTTGCAGTTACGTTTAAACAAAATCTTGACACTATACTCTTAGCGCACGCTGTTAAATACAAACGGAACACAGTACCTACTGATATCTCGCTGTCCAAATCTGTAGTTAATTTGTCACGGAGTTAATTGTGGTTCGCGTTTAACTGTAACGTTTATTGGAAAGCGCAAATAAATAAAATAAACAAAAGCTGAATAGTACAAATGAAATTAGGAGTTAGAATCGCAGCTGGATATGCACTTCAGAGACTAAGTCATAGCGCGATTGTAAATGAGTAGAACCGATCATCTGGGATTAATTAGGTTAATAATAGGGAATTTCAATGTTGTGGCAGTTGTTTTGTCTGAATCGCAGATAAATCCTCTGCTGCAAGACATTAACTCCAAAAATGCGTTGTCTTTTTTATGGTTGTCAATAAACATACGAAAAACAAAAATTTTCCATTTTTGCCCTCCCCCCTTCCTCATGAACCTTCCACCTTCCCACTCCCACCACACACAAAGACACAGAAAGAAGAAAACCTTTATTCGGCTTCAAAGCGCAGGTGGTAATAATGAATGCCATCACTTACAATTTATGTCTCCGTTCAGGATATATTACTATTAACACTTCAGCACTTCCAATTTGGTATCACCACGACTCTCCGAAAGTAAAAGATGGCCACATGATCGACCTTCTTCTACTCTAACGTGATAGATACTTATTATGACTATGGCCAGAGCACGGATATCCGAGTCCTTCTTCGCAGTTTAATAACAACGGCTACATGCAAGCAATTTACGGACTTTCCTCTGGTCGAAACCACACCACAGAGTACTAAGACATATAGCCTATTCACGGTAAAATGAGCACTTTTGAAAGCCCTGCTTATGATCTACTTGTGTGCACGTTGTGTACTCTTCCATCTTATGTAAAATTAACATTTCCATGGGCCTCAGCACTTTATTCATGCGTCGGCCAAGTGAAATTGTAAAATTATTAGGAATGTAATTATTTTATAAATCTGCTCATTTTCACATTTCTATGCGTTAAAAAAGCAGAAAGGGAAAGAAATAATCTAAGTTATAACAAATGGTTACCAAACAATTTTTATTCGACGTTAAGATGTGGAACTTTTTTACCTCCTTGGTTACCAACTTTCCTGGGCGCATTTCACGCAGTGCGCCCGTTAAAATATATGCAGGTAGGGGCAGTAACTTTTTTCTAAGATCGATTTCAAAAGTGCTCACTTAATCGTGAACAGGCTTTACATTGGTACAACAGCCGCTTACACCTTGAACTACAACCGCACACGCCTGCAACAAAAAAAAAAGGCGTCGATTTCAATTCACCAATCAGCGTCTGGCAGCCTACTAGCCAGCAGGCATCCCAACCAATACGGAAGCTTTCGCAGCACGCAGGATGACCAGTCATACACAAAGGCACGTCACGAAAGCCTCACGCAGCCGATCGAAGAATCGCTACGTCCACGTCAAAGGAAGCGCAATGCAATACCTTTCTCTCTGCGCTTGTTTACACTCCGCAACCCATGCCGCGCTGGCAGTAGAGAACTTCGAGTGCACGTGTTTCCAAAATGTCTTCTTGGCGAAAGTTTTCTTACTTACGTGGGTCGCAGCGGTGCCTTGAGATCCCGTAACATCCAGTTCCGAGCTCCGAGTGGATGCGCCCGCGCACACTACCACACACACACACACACACACACACACACACACACACACACACACACACACACACACACACACACACACACACACACACACACGCCGAAAACAAGTCGAGCGTACGAAAACGTGAAGAAGGAAAACAACAAAATAAACCCACACGAATATGCCCGTACTCACACACGCAAAAAAAAAACTTCCTAGATGGTTCCGTTTCACAAACCTGGCGGGCGATCGTTCCGTGTTTGCAAGCAGCTCCGAGGTCGACGGTTCGAAGCTTCGATCTGCAAGACTCGCGTGTTGCCAGAGCTTTTCCTACATCGCCTACACCCTCCCTCCTTTCCCTTTTAATATATATATATTTTTTTTTTTTTGTTTCGCAGCTTTATCTGGACGCCTTTCGCCACACACACACATACACACGCACACACGCACGTAAGAATCATTGTACATGCTATCTACCGACTGCACGCCACCTCCTCGCCGTTTAACGACTGTTATTGGCTCCGGGAACTCTTGTTTCCTGCCCACGTCCAGGCTACACTTCCGGTACCCACCTGGGAGGCGAAAGGCAAGCGTAAAAAAAAAAAAATATAGATATGATTGGTTGAAATAAAAGGAGGGAGAGTTCGTTTGCGACATGTCTTTCTCGCGAACCGGCGTTTGCGGGGAAGAAAATAAAAAGTGATCACTTCGAAGCAAAACAAAAGGGCTTCAGCGGTGTCGGGTGTCTTCGCAGGGAACAATGAAGGAGAACATCAGCTTTTTTTATTATTTATTTCCCCAGGTCTGTCTCTCTCGTTTTTCTCTATCCCTCTCCGTCGTCTTGTGTTGGGTTGACGTCGTTCACGGGCCTCAGGGTCTGCGCGGCAAGTCGGGCAAAAAAGAACGCGCCATTACTCCTAGCGTTGTTGCGTCTATTGTTTGATACTGGAACAATGGCGGAGGCAGAAGATTCGTTCTCCAACTGCGCAACTCTGCCATCCCTATCTCCGTTTGTCTTCTGATTATAGGCGACTCATGGTCAAGTGAGCGTTTTTAAAAGGCCCTGCTGAATTTTTCTTTTTGTTAGAATTCTATCTTCGCGTCCCTTTTTAACATAAACATTGTCATCATACTAATAAACACAGTATGTACATTTCATCACTAACCAAAGTTAACTTCTGGAGTTGCAATAAAATATATTTATTAGTGGTTAATGCCTGTTTAAAGGGCCTTAAAAAGTGCTCACTTTACCGTGAACAGTATATAATGTTGCTCCTCACTGGATGAGGGGTGTATGAAGGCGAGTTTTCTATACGCAGTTTGTCTTGGAAAGTGGATTAAATTACACTGTAAATATGAATCAGTGATTTCTGTCAGTATAATTATTTTCCCGAATCTTCAGTTACCGAGCTTTGGTTCTAGTGACGAATCAGTGGAATGCATCGAGGTCATACAGTGAGGCCAGTAGAACTTCACTGGTAATCAGTAGACGTCGCTGTATAATCATTGAATTCCATAATAAATGAATTGGTCGGTATAGTTTTACTGACTCGAGTGGAGCAGCTTCAATATATCTGCAGTCAAATTTGATGATTCAGAGCAGCTTAAACTATTTCAATTTTATAGTGTGTAGCGGCCAGACGGGGGTACAATAAGCCAAATTGAGTTACCTAACAATTATTATATACCAGGAAATTTCGTTAATTGGACTCTCAGTTAGAGCTAGTGATTTTTCGCGAAAAATAAAAACATGAGTTCACGGTAGACTTCAACGCTATAAGCACCCAACAGCAGTTTGTCTACTGCAATTGGTCGCTGTCCGCTTCAGAAGTGGTTTTCATATTTGACCGGGCCACTCAGATGAATTCGGCAACGTCGGCACGGCTTCTACGTGATTCGTATGCAGGCAGTTGACACGTGTCAAAAAGTAATCCAGTCAATCAAGATAGGTTAACGGCTTTACATGGTTTTGAAATATAACTTGTCTTGAAATCTTTCCGCAAAATTTGACTGCCTCTTACTATGGATGATGACTGGGGATAGGTGTATTTCGCGAAAATGTTAATGGCGATGCTATATTCTAGTATCCTGCGTCCACAACCACAACTTCCTTTGGGCACTGGCCACGTGTCTACGTGATAAGACATGTTCTTATTTGACTGGGCCAATTAGAATAAAGCACACCCATCTTGAACGTCCGTGATTCGCGGGCAGACACTTGAGGCACGTGACATTTAAAATCATCCAACCACGAAAGTGCATATGAACAAAAGTGTTTTGGAGTACAACTGGTCTTGAAATATTTTTCGCAAAATAACACCTGTATCTAATGATGATATGTATTTTGAAATAACATATGTCGGGGAAAAACTAATTTATGAACAAACTACAATAAAAATAAGTATAATATCTGCTACAAGGCGTCTGCTATATTCGCCAATCTGCTTTATATACACGAAAGCATCTAATGGTGTTCCATTCACCTTGAAAGGGGTCAGCAACTCATTTTTACCCAGGTCACTTTGTCTTCAACTCTCAAAATTTCCGAGTAGCAAAAAGAGAGGCTGAGTGGCACAAATATGCTCCGGATGTCAGGTTGTGCCGGAAGTGATAACAAATATTTCGTGGTCAGTTTCGCTAACTCAGACGTTTCGAGAAAACCATTTAGATGGTAGGAAACGGAAAAAGAAACTTTCTCGTTGTTAACATTCATATAACTTCGAGTAAAATGAATATACCTATTTAACTTTCGTTTTTATCATTATGCATAAAAACAAATGCACAAGAAAAGCTCCTCAACGTTGACATTTTTCTTTTTGACAGAAAGAATTCGAAAAAACGAATAGCAATAGTTTTGGATTCTTATAAAATCTCCATTTCTTGGGAAAATCTTGAGTTCGAAAATAGCAAACTGATGTAAGAGCAAGGTTTGCGCAACTTTATTATAAAAAAAAAAAAAAAAAAAAAAAAAAAAAAAAAAAAAAAAACCGCTTTCTCGGACGATACGAAATAAGTAAAATTTAATACGAAATTAATGAGATGACTTGTAGGTATATACACTTACACTTCGCAACATTCGCATACGATAATGGCGAGCCTTGGTCATTGGCTATTTCAGTTGGCAGAGGAAGCTATGATAAATATATTCCCTCCAATTTGGATTATTTTTCTATTTATTACGAAGTTACATTTTTTAAATGTAATACTAAAGAACAAATTTGTTGGCATTCGGTAATAGCGTATGATGGAAATAAAAATAAAAATTACAAGTATTTTCGCTATAAGATAACAAAAGGACAGCTAATATTCTACTAATATTACCGAACAGAAGATTTAAAACCAGCTGTTTGAATATGTCCTCTTATCAAATGAGTCAATATCGTAAGCATCGTGTTTTTAAAAAAAATTGAGAATGACACGTTAAAATGCTCTCCCAGCAGTAACGTTCGGAAAATTTGTAAATGAAAATCCTTTCACAATGTGTTGTTGTGGTGCCAATTTTAGTCAGAGTGAAGTACATTTGCACAATATGGTGTAAATTACAGAGTTACTTAAGCTGTAATTCAGGATATTAATATTTAAAATGCCATAGTGTTAAACAAGGCCTAACCTCCACGCTGCACTCAAATTTAGACCGAAAAGATTCATTGTAGGATGTTAAAATATTTCAATCGTGTGTTTTGCGTCGTAATGCCCGTAAACTCTGAATCATGTTGGGTGTTTGAAGCGAACAATGAGAGTTGCTATACCTCCTTGCACCATATTGCATGACGTCATACGGTGCAGAGCCATCGATAATCTGCAACTTTGTGCTCGGATCCTGTTGCTTTGTGTAAACTTAAAAAGTAAATCTCGCGACAGTATTTTTTAATGTTGGCAGGCAATGACTCACAACTCCTAACACGCTGAGCTGCTTTTCTACCTACTGCAAATTATTTCATTTTGGTATCACTGTAAATATATACGGCTGTGGAAAACATGTGACCATATCATTTCTGCACTTCTCTACAACGTAAATACTATTAATTATTAAGATAGATTACAAGATGTAGAACACACTTTAGAACGAACTGCGAAGAAGACGTAAATTGTTAATTGTGCGACTATATGCATGAAATTTCCAAAGGAATGAATATTTTTCTCCCGGATCTTTGGCAGTTAAAAAAGTTACATAAACTAAAAAAAAATTGACGTTAACACACCAAACTTTTTTTTTTAATGAAAATGACAGTTTTGTACACATACAGTGTTTTGCGATTTTGCGTATTTGCACATTTCAATTTAAAACGCTTGTCTGAATACAAATGTCTTAAATATATCGTCAGTAAATATTGATAACGTGAAGACCTTAAAGCAACAACTATAGCTACAAAGAAAAAGCTATTTATGATTTTAAAAAACGCGTTTTTGATACATAGTTACCAAAAAATTTTCACTTGAAACTTCACGTGTTCTTAGTAGAGTCATTGACTACAATCTTTACCATTTTTCCACGTGAGGTAACCGTTCATTTATCAATCCATACTAAGGTTTTTAACAATAACAAAGGGAATTTTCTCATGCTTGCAGTAGATAGATCTCTTTAACGATAAATGTTCGTATTATGTACAGATTTCTCACGTATGCTACAGAATTATTACAAAAGTACGCATTTCAATTAAATAATGTTTAAATGTCAAAATATTTGCGTATGTCTAGCAAGTTAATATATCCGCCAGAATATTTGACATATTTTACATGTGCTTGCTTAGGCCTATGTATAGGGCCTACACGATGAGTGATACATATGCAGTTTTGAAACAAAGCTTAAAAAAAAATCTTTCAGAACCTTTTACAGTTAATGCAAACACACAATTGCGTTTCTACAGTAATGTTAGCACCAAATTATAAAAAATATATAGATCTCAGTTTTAAAAATTGTTAGCTACACATTTTGGTATGTTTTTTTTCCCCTTAAACTTCAGATCAATAACTGGTGTCTTCGAAACGTATATAATTTCTTAAAAAAACTTCGAAGGTAAAATTTTTACGTGAATCTAACGTTTAGGTATACAATGATGAAAACAACTAAACAGTGATCCCAAAATATAGAAATCGAGTCAGAAACAAGCTATGTTAGGTTTTTGATATAATCCATGCCAATGTCGAATTGCTTACCTTGACTAGTTAAATATCCTTCTGTGACGGGAAAACGCCCTCTCGCATACCTGTAAACAAAAGATAATTTACTTTACCAAACGTACTAAAAAATGGTCATGCAAAAATAATAATTCAAGCTGGAAAGTCTAACGAAATATTTATTTATAGACACACACAGAGAGACAGATTTCTTACTGCAGGCTGAGAAAGGTAAGTATCTGGTGTAAATTGTACAGTCATTAAAATATTAATAATCTTCTATTTGATTTTTTCTTCTAGAATATAGAAGTTTGTAAAGCGTAGTAATTGATGTTCACGAGTGACGAAATTATTTTATGATTAATAAAAATAAAAGACAGTTGTGTTGCCGTTCAGTAATCATCCTCCTCTTAAATTGCTTGAGGCAATCAAGATAAAAATTACATCTAACTGAAACGGTATTGAAATATTTCGTTTAATCCAAACTATTCTTCTATCGGGAAAAAAATATGTCTAATTTATTTTGACAGAGCTCTGGCTTTATGTATGGTATTAATGGAAAAGCTCGTTCTTATTAGTGGCGTTAATTTATAAGGTTAAAAAGTGGTTTAATTAGTAACTCTAAAATTAAACTTTTGCCAAACTCCTTTTCCTGCTGCTGCATAATAGTTTTTTTTTTACAAATGTAATATATATATATAGGAAAAACTATACTTTTTAACTCAAGCATTAAATAGGTTTAATGACATCACAAAATTCATATCCTACAGTCTTACACGGTATTCAAATCCAGAACCTGTCACACTGTCGAAAATCGTCACTTCAATAGTCCTTCCGTGAAGATCTCAACAAGTAATGTGAAAGTATGAATAATAAAGTTCCCTAACTTTTAGTCTTAGACAGATCTTTGGTTCTACGATGCTGCGAATGTGCGTAGGCCCTACCAGAGTTTCATAAAAATTATTTACGAGACGACCTGCTTCAACATGCTGTAGATTTTGTTTAAAATATATTTCTTTAACTGATTGCTTTACGATCGTAAACATTCTGTTTTCTAGCAACAAATGCAATTTTTTAAAGTAGTTTACTCAAAACTAAAAATACTTACACCGTGAGAAATCTTTCTTTTCCCCACATGTAAAAATTTTGCTTGAAAAAATTCAAAAGAAATATAATCAAAGTATATGGTTCATCTTAAATTGTTATGTCCCATTAAGATATTTCAATCAGTTTAACTATATATTTTATTGGCAGGAAAGTACCTAAACTGTTGTGTTTATAGGTTTTTATTTAACCAAAACTGTATGTGGTGACATTAACTAGATATTCGATCATAAACTTTGTGTATGTTAAGCAGGCGAACGCCTTGTAACAAAAGAGAATTTTCTGAGGTGTCGGACTTTGATGATTACCGCATAACTTCGATACAATCATTAATAGCTACATGAATGAAAGTTTATACCCCTCTAGCAATAGGACTGGTAAGAGAAATTAAACAACATTGTACTGCCTCTAAGAATAACTGAAATGTTTGAGACCTTATACTCAAGGAAACAACACGTGAAAGTAACTTAATATCAAAGGCTAACTTTTGCAATGTGAAACCGAAGACACGCAGGTGATTCGCCAGATGATATTTCTCAGAATCGGACACTTTGTAGGTAGTATTCCATATTTCTGAAGAGCATCATTACGCTTTGCATCACAGACAACAAAGTTACTGATTTCGCTTTAAGATTTTCTTTTATTTTTTTACATAAATATTTCAGAAGTTACACAATTTAAGTGGTGAACACGAGAAAAATATAGACAAAAGAGTTTGATATTTAATTCTAGAAATACTTCTTGAGAACAATACCAGAATCGTTCTTGTCTTTGTCGATGTGCAACATGTTCTGTTTCTTTTGTGTGCTCTGAGAACAGTTGTACTCACATAGCACAGGATATATACTCAATATCATAATTATATCCACAATATCTAAAAGTCATCTAAGTCCTATAGTGTATATCTAATGTATAACCTTTCGATATCTAGTAGTAGATACCAGTTTGTACCACTTACTGGATATCCATGAGATATTCCAAACCATCAATGGCCATTACTTAAGATTGAAGTAAAGAAACTGCCTATGGAGCACTGCACCCGACTATACAACGTGAAGAACACATAAAAAAGAAGTACAGTCACCATAAAAATTGTCAGAAGAGTGCGATTTATGCTATATGTGAAAGAAGAATGTAGCCTATATATTTTGCAACATTATTAAATATTTTACTAGAATACAATTTTTAATATATAAAAAATAATCTACTATAATAGTCTGTATTCTAAATAAAATTTAAGCATATTTCCATTCTGGATGGTTCAGAAAGCAGAATTTGCAAGAAAATCTTCGTCATGGAACATCGCCATAATGTTTGCTATGATTGCATGTAAAAAAATTGTAATAATAATGTAGCAAATAATTTTTATAATTGTTTTTATGTGTGTCCATTTGTCAGAAACATTTATGGCTGAAACTGATGTAAATAAAGTTAATTATAAAATTGATATCATACATTATTACTATGATTTTCTTACATGCAATCATAGCAAACATTATGACGATATTCTATGACGAAAATTTCCTTGAAAATTCTTTCTGAAGCATCCAGAATGGAAATATGCTAAAAACTGGTTAAAATACAGTCTATTATAATTGATTATTTTTTACATAAAAAAATATTTTAGTAAAATATTTTATAATGTTGCAAAATATATACATTCTTCTTTCATATGCAGCATAAAT
Source organism: Dryococelus australis (assembly GCA_029891345.1). Taxonomy (NCBI): domain Eukaryota; kingdom Metazoa; phylum Arthropoda; class Insecta; order Phasmatodea; family Phasmatidae; genus Dryococelus; species Dryococelus australis. The sequence continues at coordinate 47,122,823 of CM056995.1, read as the reverse complement.
AGCACTTTTCTGACAATTTTTATGGTGACTGTACTACTTTTTTAGTGAGTTCTTCACGTTGTATAGTCGGGTGGAGTGCTCCATAGGCAGTTGCTTCACTTCAACCTTAAGGTAAGTGGCTACATCTAAATATGTATATAGGACATCCAATATATCCCTATCACTTTTTGGATATTGGGTGGATATTTGGATATCTTTTGGTAGTCTTTCGAATGTACCTTTACTAATATTGGATGTCCATTTATATCCTAAATGTCGAAATGTGACATCCGTCAGATGTGCTTTGGATGTCTCTGTGCTGTAATTATGGGTGGCATCAAGCGTTATTTAGGTTTTAGTTTTTGTTCAATAATCAAATCTGAATATTTAATTTTGCGGCAGTGCCAGTCGTTACTGTCAATATTACTCCAACAAGTCGTCCACTATGAGAATAATAAAATGTACAGGCAATTAGAAACTAGATTATGATCTTAATATATGACAATATGCGACATCGTTTCTTAAAGATAGATATGCGATAAAGATTCGGCAGGTTTACTAAACTGAGCTTGCCTATTCATATGAAAATTATCCCTGAAATACTCTCTTTTTAAAAAACACACATTTAATCCTCTGTTATATGACAGTTTTTGAATGTAGGCTAGAGTACATTTAAAAGTTTGAACCATTGCGGAAATTAAAATATTCAAAAACCTACAAATACATTACAATTCATATTGCTCTTTTCTCAGTGAGGAAGGATAAGCAAAATTGTTCTTACTTTACATAATTTCAAGTACAAATGGTTCAGATTACAAATACGTAATGCGCCTGACATATGAACAGCTGAAACATAACAAACATGAGTAATTAATTTTTAAACGTAGGTGGAATCATCCCTTCTACAGAAAACTAAGAGCTAAGGAAGACAGACATTCGTCTTGTATGCCTTCTAAATACCTTCTTAATTTTAGGACAGTAAATGCTTGGTAAGAAATAATTTCTACTTGCCAACAATAGGTAGGCATATAGCAAAATGTAGGAATGAAGTAAGCCTTTCTAAAATTGGCCATATTGATGAAGCAAACAATCGTATTATATAGTCTATCTACTTGTTCTGTGGCTACTAATGCTTCAAGAAATGTGATATAAACAAGTGTAATCTTTTTTTAAAATAAGAAATTACAAAATATCGCCATTAGTTAATTTGTTAGTTAAATTAGAGTTATCTAGATAAACCAGTATACAAATTACTTTGAAGACAACTACCTTTATAAAAACCACAAAAAAATGTCCGTAGGCCTAATAGCTATCTTAAATTAATACTGTAGTCAAATAACATCACGAAAGAATTACCTGTCTGCAAGAAATATAGTGACATTATTGATCAGTAAGCCGTACCTAAATATCTGGTAATGTGTAATTTAACTTCCTATACCTGCTATAGGCTTACCGAAAATATTCTCTAAGTTACTCTTAAACAAAACAGTTCGAGAGCTATTTTTGTGAGGACTTTACAAAATTTCTTTTTGCCTGATAATTAAATCAACATTTTTCACGCAATAATAATTTTTGTAAAAATTTGTTTTTGAACATTTTGCCGTAAGCATAAAAAAAACTGATTTTTCGTGACCAAACAACCGTTTACTTGTGATAAAAGAATTCGCTGTTATTATTGTACTATTTAAGAAACAGTTCAGTGGTCACTGAAAGATAATTTTGTGTTCACCAAAACACGTCTTGAGTATATTTCCAAAAAGAATGCCCATTTTGTAGCTGCCATAAAACATATTTTTCAGGGGCGATGTAAAAGAAATAAAATAAATACGTTTTATAAACTTTTTATTCCAGCTTTCTACCGAAAATTGTGAAGTTATTAATATGAGAGGAACACATCTAACACGTTTTAGTAATAATTAGTGATAAGTTATGCAGAGAATTCTATTTTGTCATAAGTAGTCAATAATGAAATACAATATGTTCAGAAATTTCCAGCAGGTAAAACTTCTAATTGGGAAAGTTTCCAGAGAGCGAAAAAAAATTTCGTATGACAAAATAATATTTCCTTTTAAGAAATCTGAATCGTCTAAAGACGTGAAACCTAGGTGGTATAGACTAAAGTTAAAGAAAAAAATAATAATTTTCTAACATCTGCTATCAGTATTGCCAGGTGTTCGCCATTTACATAGCTTAAGTGTGAACCACCCAGTAGGTCTAACGATACACTAAAATGTTTTGATAGGGATTTTCTTGTGTAAAGCATTAAGCATAATGGAGGTTTCCTCGACTTAAGCGTTGATGCTATCTGTTACTTTCCTCTTGTGTGTGTGTGTGTGTTTCAATGCTGCTGCAACCCTACCTGGGCGACAAGTGCCGACGACCATCGCCGAGCTGTGACCTCGGTTTGACCTTCTCCAAGGACAAGCCGCCTGAAGGCCTGTCGCCTTCTCGCAGCGGGACGACGGCCGAGGAGAGAAGAAGTGAAGAATGTCGCCGAACCCTTCCTCTCTTTCTCTCTCTCTCTCTCTCTCTCTCTTTCCAGAGATGGGGTCCGAGGTGAAATCCAGTCTCGAAAGGAGATTGGGGCCTTGTCGGAGAACTCAAAAGACGTTATGCAGATGGCGTGGCGAAGCGACGGCCAATGGGAAGTTCGAGGTCGCCGGGGTTCATGAATACGTGTTCGTGTCCGTGGGCGCTCGCCCCACGCTTGAAGCAAGGCTCGCGGACAATCAGACAGCCGAAGAGAGTGGTTGCAGCGAGGGGGGAACCCATTCAAAATAATTTAAACAAGTCTCAGGGGTGACGTAATAGTGGCGTCTCTTCGATGTCCTACAGTTTTAACCCCCTCGCTTGGGCTTGTCACAAAGAAAGAACCCACGTTTATTCACAGTGTTCCAGGGGGGAAGGGGACTGTAAATAGCTCTGGCCTTCCACTGAAATCGTAGTAGCGTCCACGGCGAATACGAGAAATAAAAATACCCAACCCACTGGCTTTTCAAAACGAAACGAAGCACCTACAGATGACGGACACAGCGATTTCTCAGGTCAAAGTCCGCTTCGTCTTTCGTTTCGGGGTCCGTCGGGCGCGGCGGAACGGCAGTATGCCATTGATGTCCCGAGAAAACGTATATTTTAGGTTCTCGTTTCCTTTCCCTTTTGTTGTGTCCGCGGAAACCAAAAACGCCCACGCGAAACAAAAACAAGCTCGCCGAAGTAAAAATATCCTTTTTGAGCGTTGACAATTTGAGTGTCGGCGAGTTGAAGTGGGAGGGTATCCGTGGATAATCAAAGAAATTGTCTGTCGAGCAGAGTTTTCACAATAGGTACGGGAAAGAGGGAGATGTTTCATTAAAGGGGCCTCACTTCGGAAATATTTTCTGTGTTCTACGAGTGTTCTTCGAGGCGAAATGCAGTCCCCGGGAATAGTTTTTCAGTCCGGCCTCGCCTCGCGAACAGCGAGGTCGTCCGTGTTACCAGCAGTGCAGAAGAGTCAAGCGTTTTCGCGATTTAGACTCGACAACCAGGTTGACACAAAAAAAAAGAAGTTTTGATCGCACGCCGCTACTACCTCTGCGGTGGTTTATCAAACTCCCGCGCACGCCCGCCCGTCTTGTTTGTTGATCTTTTTCGTCGTTCTTCCTCCTTCTTCTTACGTCTTCGCTTCTGGCCGGTCCGGCGCGCGAGGGCGAAGCGAAACCGGAGGATCGGATGCGGATCGATGCGGGGTCCGCCCGTCGCAGCGTCGGACGTCCAACGTCGCGGATGATCCGACTGTTTCCGGTAACTCACAGCATGAACTGACCCTCGACGAAGAATAGCAACGGCGCGTTCCCGCACACGAGGCCCCATCTCGAGGAAGTAAAAATAAAAAAAAAAAAAAAAATGATGTACACACACGCACGCACACACCAAGAAGCCTGGCTCTTCGATGATGTTTTGGGATGACGGCTGATGATGAAGGGCCTCTTTGATGACTCGGATGACCCCAGAGGGGAAGAAGATGGAAGATGAAGAGACGGCGGAGAACACAAGCAGACGACGATAACACCTGACGCCGCGCCGGGGCCGGCGAAAATAGAATTAAAGGAAGGGAAAGAAGAACGTGGTACGAGGAGGCTGAAAGGCAAATGGCGTCGGCCCGGTTATCGACCGGTCCAGACGAAGACAGTGGATGCTGCGCGTGACGAAGACTTTGTCCCCGGAGACGCAGAGGAGGAGAGATCAGCCAATCAGGGCGTCCCTCCCATTCCGGAAAAAATGGGCGGGGAGGGGGAGCGAGAGACGAGGATGAAGAAACCTGCCGAGGTAAAAAAAAAATACACACCAAAAATATAATCCTGTTCTCTTCCCTCCACCACCAGTTATTATTTTTAAAACAAGAATACACTTTCTTTTTTTTTTTTGCCGACGAGGCCTGTTCCCCTTGCTGGCCGCTGGACGTTTAGCTCACTTTGTTTTATTTCCGTTCCCTCGCAGTGAAAAGCCGGCTTTATAATGTAGTCAGTTTCGGAACACATAGCTAACAACTTTATTATGCCCCCGCAGATTGCTTGCCAACCTGACCGACGTAAATAAATATATTCCCCCCTTGGTCCGTCGTCTGCGCCTTAGCCGATTATTACCAACTTGACGTTTAACTTACTGAACGAGCCTTCTCTCCAAATTGTCGGTCGGGGAAAACCTCACGTACTCTCTCGTTAGGGTGCGAAAGTTATTATAAGGAAAGAAAACTTGCATCCCCTTTAAAGTCAGGAAATAATTTCAGATACTTATATTTAATTGTAACGTTTGCCTGCATACGTTTTATATACCTTAGATATTTTCTGCGCGCTTTCAGTGTACCCAAGTTAATGTTTTTTACTGATCATCTGCGTGCAAGTTAAGTAAGTTTTCGTGGAAAGCAAGAAATATTTTGTAAGGTGTTAAGTAGATATAATCTATAATCACTGTCTTTTTGCACAATACCTTGCGCTCTTTCTGTACAGTGAACTTAAGTGTAATATACCTACAGATGTAAAGCCATCTCATGGAGTAAACCCTTTTAAACACGCTTTTAAGTGTATCATATTTACATATTTTGATAATAACAAGGAAAATTGTATAAATTTTGTAACTAACGATTATTTCCCTTAAGTAAAGTGTTCTTAACTACGCTTTATTACATATTGTTCACTAATACGAAGTTACTGCCACACTGGGCGGGAAACTATATTTAACTTATAGTATAACATCCCTAGGATGTATATTAGATAACTTATAATTTATTCGAATTTCTTTTGAAAGATCGCTTCCATGTTATAAACGTTTATAACCATATAATAAGATTTATTGATCTCAAAATACCGCACATAAATTATGTAATTATTTCGCTAACGCGCAAAGAAGCATATGCTACATCTCTTTTATCTTCTCCTTTAACGTTTACGTCTAACACTGTGTAGGGCCTACCTAATTTTGAAACATAAATATTTTGTATTGCAACGAAATTATTTTGAGGAAGATAAAATACCAAGAGTAAAGATATTCCAATTTAAATAGTCGTAGGCATGTTTATTAAAGCTTCCTGATGAGTGCCATTTTCTCAAATTAACGAATAGGTTTCGCTTTTTTTTTAAATTAACATGCAATTTCCAATTTTTTAAAGGTATATTCACGAATTATATCGTGTCCACAAAAATGTCTCCATTTTGAAATGTGAAGTAAAATTAAAAGTATTATTCTAAAATTTCTGAATACATTATTAATAGGGCCACTTGTTTTTCGCGGCAAGATTTACTCAGAGGCTAGACTTCAATATCCTATGTGCACACTTACTGTCTTTATTTGACTATTGGATGCTTGTGTCAGTTCGAAGTCAGTCTGTTTCATGAGCCAGCCAATCAAAATTTAGTTTCTCCGATATTGACCGTCCTTGATTCACAGGCAGACAGATAAGACGCCAAACAATTCAGATGACCCACTCACGAATGTGATTCTGAATTAAAGTGCGTTGGAACGCAGCTTGTCTGAAATCTTTTCGAGAAAAACAGGTGCCTCTAATTATTAAACGCAACACATTTCACAAATACTGTAACTTCGAATTATCCCATGAATACGACAGCTTAAATTTCTCACATTTTTTCTTCATCTTAATATATGAAGTCTGTAACATGATTAAGTACCATCCGTGAAATATATGCAGTATATGGACAAGTATTTGTTGACACGTTATTTTTAACGTTACATGTACACACTACTTTATTATGTAGTGATACAGACTTTTATTTCGCCAACATACTATCTGAAGGGAACTTAATTTCGTAAAAGAAAATGTTAAACACGTGACAAAAGAATTAATATTAATTAACATATTGAAAATATGAATAACTATAATTAATCCAGTAATACGTTTATCTTGAAGTATTTATTTATCAAATGGATGACTGCATTATTTTAATTTGTCTCATGTAATTTCTAAATCTCAAATGTTTGCTTACGCGCTTAACAGAGCTCGGATATTATTCGCGTATACATTATTTTAATTTGTCTCATGTAATTTCTAAATCTCAAATGTTTGCTTACGCGCTTAACAGAGCTCGGATATTATTCGCGTATACGTTATTTTAATTTGTCTCATGTAATTTCTAAATCTCAAATGTTTGCTTACGCGCTTAACAGAGCTCGGATATTATTCGCGTATACATTTAGAAATAATTGAGAGCTTGGGTCGCGTTTGAATTTTGGATCACGGTTTACGTGAAACGCTCTACAGCCTATACTGCTTAAGATTAATCAGCAAAAAAAAAAAAAATCCCGCTTTCGCGAACAACTTAATTGCGAATAAAACCCACTTTTCACTGTGGCGGAGGCAAAGTACAGGAACAACATATCACTGTAAAAAATATTTTTGTACTCTTACAAGAAAAATCATTGGAACCCAAATTGCCAAGAAAATACTCTGTGGAAATACAAACAGTTTTCTTGCAAATTATGCAAAACATATATTTGTATTATTAAAAATGATAGGCTTGTATTACTTATAGGCTAAGTAGTATTGAGAAGTGGAAATAAAATAATTTTTTTCTTCTAGAAAATTAATGTGATAAATTAATACCATCGAAAAAGGATAAAAATATTCCAAAATATCATTTACGAAAAAAAAAAAATACACCTTGCCAGCACGGGGACTAGTACGCACCTTCCTAGCCTTATTACCCCATTACCTTAACCACAAGGCCATATTTGCAGCAATTGTTATACTAAATACAGTTATGAATACACCTTGCAAGCACGGGGACTAGTACGCACCTTCCTAGCCTTATTACCCCATTACCTTAACCACAAGGCCATCTTTGCAGCAATTGTTATACTAAATACAGTTATAAATACACCTTGCCAGCACGGGGACTAGTACGCACCTTCCTAGCCTTATTACCCCATTACCTTAACCACAAGGCCATCTTTACAGCAATCGTTATACTAAATACAGTTATAAATACCTACAAAATATTTGTGAAGTTATTCAGTTAAGAAAAACGCATTAATTCTATTTTAAGAGTTCTGTGTAGATATGAAACATTAAAATTAACTGTTAATGAGTAATAGCATCACGTGTTTTGAAAAATGTCGTTTCATAATGGTTATTTGTGTTGTTTTAGGAGTTTTACGTTACTAAAACTTGTAATACATTTCGTTTCGCACTTAACTACACTTCACATCACCCACAGTCTTTGCACAAACATCTATATACGGTTTTACGTTGTTGAGTGTACGTCATTCTATTTGAGTTGGTGGCTACGTGTCAGTATAGTGCGAACATTTATTAAGGTATATTACAAAAAACAGCTTTGGTAGTTTTACAATCGCGTAATTTAAAAGAGATTTGTTTTTTTTACTGTTACAATCATTTGTAAAATTACAAACAATTTCTCTGTAAAAATTACAATTTTTTTTCATTCTAGGTCGAATTTTCAAAGAACTATGAAGTATAATATTCTCAAATAATTGTGTTTTGAGCAGATAATTTTTTATGAAATAATAGGCTACGTACATTTGCAAGTTCAAAAAATATTCTGCATTATCTGTCTATTTACTAGCGTTGCATTTTAATTGTCATAAAAAATTATGGCTTTAAAACTGAAATTCAGTAAACTGCTGAAAGCATTTCAGAATTGAGGTTATGGGTTTCTAACAGCGTAATAAGTTATTCGCGGTTAACTCAGCTTTTTGAAAACCCTGATTATGATCTAATTAGTGCGCATTTTGTATTCTTCTGCCACATATAAAATTAACACTTCAGTGTACTGTATTACAACATTCATGTGTCGATCAGTTGTGTTGAAGTGTGAGATTTTTCATAAGTATCGGTATGTTACTAATAAACCTATTAATTCGTACTCTCCTTTTCAATAAACAAACATAAATCAAATAAAACCAGTTATATTTAAAAAATTAAAAAAAAATTAACCTATTAATTTTTTTAATGCTCAATTGTGACGCTCTCTGGTTATCCCTGGATATGTCTAAAATCTAAATCACTAAGGCAATTTAAAACAAATCAAGAACATGCATTTAAGCATCTCTTAATTAAATTTGTGATGACTTTCTTTTAAATTTTGTATGTCCCAAAACAACAAAATTGTGAGCATGACATGTGATCTCGCAGGAAACATAAATAGTAATTCTTCATTTATATGCTGGAAATTACTCTGTAGTATCTAAAAGTTGAACATAAAATATGCCTAACGCAGTATTGTAATGAAACGCACTTATGATCTGGTGAGATATAAACTAACATTAAACTCATTAACTGGAGTCTCTTGGCTTTTAAAGCCAATGTTGAGAAACAAAGAAAAGCTAATAGATTTTCGCCATCTTCAAGAGTCGATATATATTTTGTCAGATTACAGCATTACTGCTGATAAATTGCTTACAGAAGAAAGAGTTTTGATGGGAAAAGTATAGCAACAGTGCCTGTTGCTAAGTTAATTTATGTGTCGTTGGAAACAAAACGACATTTGTAATGGGGGATTTTCGCTAAGGAATATTTCCCGCCTCACGTTGTGCTATAGTGCTATAGTGTTCCGAACTGTGGTCAATGGAGAAAATGCATGTATTTGAGTGTAAAAGTTCGTGTCGGCTCAAGTTATGATACATACTTGCCCGTAACAAAATATTAAGTATTAACTGTATTTTGTAACAATTATTCAAAACCTCTGAAGGTATTAATAAGGGTAAACAGTGCAAATGTAACTCTGTGCATCGGAGGTAAAGGGTAATACGTCACAAATATGAAAATTTACAGGAATGCTGTTTACCCCGATATCATGATGGTACATAGCTGCCTATCCTACTGGATAAATCATTTATTATTCAGTATAGTATATAGGCCTTTGCAACCTAGAAATTACCCGAAAAATGACATAATACAATGTAAAAACCTTGGTTTTGTAAAATATTCTTACATAGTACCCTATACCTCCGATGCAGAAAATTGGTTTGGCATTGAGCTTTCGTAAACACCCATATTTTAACGAAAAAAAAAAAAACAGTTACTAATTTAAGAGCGAAATAAACATAGTTATCATCAAAAGGAATTTATTTATTATGCTGTCACATGTAACAGGAAAAACTTACGGGTATATTTAATTACATATACACTTTATGATGATTGTAAATATCCCGTTTGTTTACATGCAAATGAGGGACGTAAACTTTTAGTTGCAGAACTATTGGCATTGAACTTCTCAACCTGGGCATAACAACATTAAAGGATGATCGCGGTTAAGTAATAACTTTCTAAACTCTGAAAAACGTCACTGCCTCTACCTCCCGTGGCGCAGTCGGTTTTGTGCGCCACGCGCCGGTCTGGGTGCGAAAGGTTCTGGGTTCGATTCTTGGGTAAGGGTGTTCATTTGAGTTAGGTCGTATCTAAGTTAGTTTACAAGACGTCCCCTGATAAATCTTCAGGAATAACACCGGGGGACGTAAATAAGCCCTTTCCAATCGAATTCAATTTTACGGACATTACCGAGCTAGGGGTGGCGCAGCGGTAACTCGCTGGACTCGCATTCTGGAGGACCTGGCTTCCATTCCCGGTCCAGCCATCATGGTTTCGGTTTTACGTGCTTTCCCGAAGTCACTCCAGGCGAATGCTGGAATGCAGCTCTCACCGTCTCTGATGACCTCGTTGTCGACGAGACGTTAAGCCCAATTACCTGCCTACCTTTGACGGACACTCATATTGGCATGTACCTAGTGAAATTGATAACGCCGAAGTGACTGTAGTTCTATGTGACGATGTTGAATTAAAAAAGTAAAATTAACATTTGTGAATACTGAACTCATTTTTTTTTTGCTTTCTAGTTTTTCTAATGCACGTAGATGTAAGTATTAGCAAGTATGTAAAACGTTTAGTTTTATAATAATTTCACTGCTTCACTTGACCGACGCACGAATAAAGTAATGAGACACAGAGCAATGTAAAATATTACGTATGGTGGAAAGGGGATAAAGTACATATCTGCAAGTAGATCTGAAGGGGGTCCCGAAATAAATAATAGTCTCCTCAAGGTCAAGTCCTGCTATAAGTCAGCATTGCGATGGCGACAGAAAATATAGGCTTTCCACCGTTAATTTCCGACTGTGGTGTAATCTACACACTGTGTTAATTACTCATATTGCAATATTTAATTAAGGGTGGTTAGAAGATAAAATATTGCTGAAAGGAAAACGTAACTAGGCCCTCAAAAGTGTTCACTTTACCGTGAACAAAGTTTAGCATAAACAACCTTCGAGTGTGTTCTGTTTCCTCAGAGTTTTACGCGGTGACTATACGGCTTTAATACAGCAATCTGTTTAGAAAATATACATGCATTGTAAGTGATTGTCACTATAGTAAGGGATAGGAAAATTTCGCGAGTTCAATTACCTGTAAGCTAGACTCCTTAATCTTCTTCATACTAGAGTCTCAGCTGTGTGTTCATTGGCTGTTGCTCCACACCTGGCAGCTATGGGATTCGCAAGATGTTTCCTTGCAAGTCTGCTGTTGGCTCAGAGGCGTGCATGGCGAGTCTTATAAACTGTGATCCGATTGCGGAGATGACTTCACTATATATGTGTTTGACGTCTATCTTGTCCCGAAATTAATTCGCGAAATTTTCCTATCCCTAACTATAGTTTATAACTATAACTAGTGATTTTTCGCGAAAAAAAATATTACCACGCTGTAGACTTCAATACTACAAGCAGCCATGAGCAGTTTGTCTGTTGACTTTGGTTGCTGTTTGCTTGAGACGGCTTTACAATATTTGACCGGGTCACTCAGAATTTGGCAACATCGGTACAGTTCCTACGTGATTCGTGTGCAGACAGTTAACACATGTCGAAAAGTAATTCAGCCAATCAAGATAAGTAAACGACCCTACAGTGTTTTCAAGCATTACTTGTCTTGAAATCTTTTCGAGAAATTTCACTACTCCTATTTGTAATATTGTTTTGCGGGAAAACAAACATCGTAAACAAAGGACTACATACTTACAGCGGTTTTCGCTGATATTTGATCCGCTTCAACGACCACATTTATATTCCTATAACCAAATTTATGCATTCGTAATAAAATTATCTACTTCGATTTTTGTCCTGAAAAAATATTTGCATTGAAATATCCCGTAGTTTTATCTAAAGAATGGTTACAATATACACAACTACTTAATGAAAACCATGTAACAACTAGGTTGCCCCCTTAAGGGGGAAGTATGCTTGCCATCTTGGATTTACATGTTTCCCTCGACGACTTAATTTTTGTAGTCAATATCTAAAAACCAAGCTAGTCAAGGCATAGGGAACACGTTAACAGTTATCTCAAAATTCAACTAATTTTTTTATATGATTAGTTCCCCATCTGTATCAGTCATAAAATATTACCTTATTACCTATTAGGGGTACTGAAATTTCGCGAAAAAAATTTGAAGACAAGTTACGTTACAAAACACGGTAAGGTCGGTTACGTATATTGACTGGCTGAATTACTTTTGACACAAGATAGATGTCTGCACACGAACCACGTAGGAGCCGTACCGATGTTGCTGAATTCTGAGTGACCTGGTCAAATATGAAAACTGCTTCTCAAGCAGACAACAACCAATGGCAAGAGACAAGCTGCTGTTGGGTACTTAGACTTATAGTATTGAAGTCTACCGTGTACTCATATTTTTCTCACGAAAAATCACTAGCTCTGCTAATAATGTATTTATGCCAATCCCACATGGGGAAATACAGGTATAATTGAAACCGTGTACATTTCCAAAAAAAAATTCTTTATGTGGTCCTCTATACCATGCTTACTTTTGATTTTTTTTTATGCCTGTTCATACATTTTCATCACGAATATTTGTAAGAAAAATCGAAGATGGAATGGATACACCCCCCCTCCCTTTTTTTTCTCCTCCTTAATGCCCCGGCCTACCTTGCACTTGAACTGCGCTGTAGAGTGTTCGAAATACTAGTTTTTACTACGAAACTATAAACGTGCGTTGAATGTCCTGATCTACGAAACGATCACACACGTCGAACGAGGGCTGTTGAGTGCTTTCAAGACGCCACGCACGCTAGAAAAACCATTTCAGAACACTCCGAAATTGCTAAAAACTGTTTTTTTTTTCTTTTCAAAGTGCTGTATCTCGAAAATATATGGGTCAGATACCTACAGGAATACTCAAGGGCCCCTGCATTGAAACTTCCTGCGGACTTTTCACCAATGAAAGAATAGGGTCGCCGCTGAAAGTCACGTATGCACACGCAGTGCGACTAGAACACTGCGCGCCGGTTGAGAACATTGCGCTTAGGGGCGATGGCGCACTTGAAGTGCGTGGCCGTGTCGACCTTATCGCTTACGCGCTTCTCGGCTTCGCATGAGGAAAGAAAAAGAGCTAGATAGGCGGGGCCTTAAGCCAGGCTTTCAACAGTGCTCTGTTTACCGTGGGCAGCCCATACTATAGTGAAATAGCGACCGACCTTGGCCACGCTCGGGCGCGAGTTACAAATATGGCGTTGTTTAGGTTTACAGCAAGTATATACACTAAATGCTTAAGGTAATTAACATAGCGATTATTTAATCAGATTTTAAAAGACAAAAATGCTGGTTCCTGTGGGACACCCTTAAAAGCTAGACATATGTTGTCACGGACTTTTTTGTACACCTTTTTTTAAATCTACAATTCTGTATTACATTAATTTGGTGTATCTAATAAGTCAGCGTAAGCCATGTAACCGCCTGAAAAGTGGCTTTTTCCGACTTTATTATAAAACGTTGACATTTCTCTACTATCCTTACATTAAACATTCATGTATTATATACTTAAACCTTCCTTAAAAATTGTCTAAATGATGGCGAAAACCGCATCAAAAATATCTCGTAGTTTAGAATCCTTAGCCGTATACACAGACCCACGCGGCCGGACGATTTTGTTTTATACTATGTATAGATTCTACTCAGGTTATAAACAAAACGAGTTTCCTTGTGGAAGAGTTTGGCGTAAGGAAAATTTCCGCTGCTATAGTCGGGTCACAATAAAGTAAGCACTTTTGTAATCAACCTTAAAAAAAGTCACTGCCCATACTTGCACATATTTTAACGGGCGCAATGAGTGACGTGCACAGTAAAGTTGGTAACGATGGAGGGGAAAGTAGTTCCATATATTAACGTCGAATAAAAAGTGTTAGGTAACCATTTGTCATAACATAAATTATATTTCTTTCTTTCTGTTTTTTTATGCAACTAAGTGTAAAAATGAGTAAATTTTTACAATATTTACTTTTCTAATAATTTCACAGTTTCACTTGACCGACGCATGAATAAAGTGATGAGGCCCATGGCAATGCAAATTTTACATAAGGCGGAAGAACACGCAATGTGCATAAAAGTATATCTTAAGCAAGGCTTTCAAAAGTGCTCATTTTACAGTGAACAGAAGGCCAAAGCGTTAGTGTTCCAAAGAGGTCACTTTTAATTAAAATTTTCAGCTGCGTGAATAGTAAAAGAGAAAGATTTCACTTAGTTCGGCAGTTATTTTATATTTTATTTATGATTATTGCAATTGTTATATTTTTTTACTTAGAAAATATAACAAAACAGTTACACATACGACACTAGCGCTTACCTAGTGGCAAAAAAAAAATTTGTTGCCAAACTAAAGGCATTGAGTATCCCAACCTACGTAGAAAAAACCTTACCTACACCCATAGTCACCTTTGCTCATCGGCGCCCCAGTACTTCGACGCCGACTGTCGCGGCGCCCTAGCGACCCCAGCCGCGGAGGGACGCCTGGCGTCCACGTACCGACGACGACGCCACATGACTGATCGGCGGCGACATCGGGAAGGGGCCCGACGTGGGGGAGATCCGTGGTAGGGGGGGGGAGACGAATGGAATAAAAAAAAAATAGTAGTCCTATTCTTCCTTAATTTCCCTCCGCCCTTGATGTCCCCCGATCCCCTTTCCCCCGATCCGCGCACACGAATGTCGTTTATCGCAATTTTCTCCTCTGCCTCCCAGGAAAGACGAAGGTCCCCCCGTTTCAGCAGACTATCGCCCGCGGATTCAGCTTCTCCGTTGTCGTGCTTTCGTGTCTGTCGGCCGTTGGGGTGGCTTCGTCGGAGGAAGGAGGAACGATCGGAAGCGGTACGGAAACTAGGGGCAAGTTTCCTGAGAGGGGGGAGGAGGATGAAAATACCGTTTGATTCCTGGCGAAGATTCCGTAGGGAAGGCGGTGGAAGGTAGGGAATGTGGAACAAATGTCGATATACCGAAATGACGATATCATATTAACGATATATCGATATAAATCGTCGATATATATCTCAACGAAATTTTATCGTAATCAATATCTTTTTCCAGGTATCATAAATAAATATTTTTTTAAGCTCTGTTTTGAATAAAAAAAGTTCAATTAATAAATTACTCTGTTTACTTTGGCAAAATGTACCAAAAACCGGCGCCACATTACTCTGCAAGGTCTTGTGCTCTCAATAGGTATGTAGCCTGATATTCCAAGCAATTATAAATTTTTCAAGTCCTTCATCGCATAAAATATCGGATTCCGATGTACCGAAAATCGATATTTTTCTTTCGATATATCGTTTCTTAAAACGATATTATTATAAATAACCAATATATATTATCGATTTATTTGCGATATTAACATCCCTTTGTGCGTAATTTTAATTGTGTGTTATTTTCTCATGGTCAAGAACATGTTCATATTTTATCAGTAATTTCCTGTCTTTTTTGCAATCAGGAAATAACACACAGTGAAAATTAGTAACAAAGTATATAACAACTAGTTAATTGCAAATTTTCTTGTATCAAATATTTCCAATAATATCTCTAAAACTTAAATTATGACACGAAAACGAAGAATTTCTGCATAACACGAGAAGCAGACGCATAAAAAAAGACACCGAGGTAAAGATTCGTTCCTGCCAACAAAATTGTTTGAATTGGGCCAAATATGTATTTAGCATCCCCAAAGAACATTTTGTTGAATGAGTAAATAAAACTTGAAAAGTAACCAAATTCATTTTGTGTTTATGTTATGTTATGTTTTACCTGTGTGTTAAGCCGAAAAAAAAATTAGGCTGTCAACCAAACATTTAGCGCATTTGATTGCTTCGTTCGAAAAAACAGCTCGAAAGTTTGTTTGCACTTTTGGTGAGTAGGGTAGCAACAGCGTTTGTTAGTGGATTTATCGATACCTAATAAGAATATGAAACTAGCTCAAAGGAAACTAGCAAGAAAATATTTCAAACTTGAAATATTTATTCACGCGCGTTGTTCATTATTTCAAATGTGTGAATTTAAAAACATTCGAATTATATCGGTTATCACTTTAGCAGTGGTCGCTATTGCGCAGTCCTCTCACGCGGACGATATAAGTTCGAATATCGGTCGTGAAATTATAGTTATTTTATTATAACCGAACTTGTTTTATGTACGTATATACCCAAACAAATCTTCAACTGCACGAACCAAATGGGTCAACTAAATAAGACCAACAAAATAATTTTGCTCCAAAAACAAAATATTCTATGGTCGCTGTAGGATACAAAAAATTAACTTAGTTGCATCAAACAAATTTTTTTTTATTTAACAAAACCTTTTTCTCAGTGAGTGTAAACTCTAAAAAATTATAAGAAAAGTACGATTTATTATGCGTATGATAGAGGGCGCAATAAATATGTAACACTGTTAACTACTTTGCTAGAATTCACTTATTTAATGTTTTATAAGATAATCAACAAGGGTTTATTTTTTATAACATTTAAAGTGTTTTTCCATTCTGGATGTTACAGAAAGCACATTTTTGCAAATACATTTTTGCAAATTTTATCAAGCAAAGCCACCATAATAATTAGTCTGGTTGTAATTTATATATAGGCTGTTCACGGTAAAATGAGCACTTTTGAAAGACCTGCTTAAAATCTACTTGTATGACGTAGCACGTTGTGTATTCCTACGCTTTATATGAAATTAACATTGCCATGGGCCCCATCAATTTATTCATGCGTCGGTCAGATTAAACTGTGTAATTACTAAGAAAGGAAATACTTTACAAATCTGCTCATTTTTACACCTCGATGCATTTAAAAAAAAACATAAAGAGAAAAAATACTTTTAATTTATCACAAATGGTTGCCTAGCAGTTTTTAATCGACGTTAAAGTATGGAACTACTTTCCATCCACCCTTATCAACTTTACTGGGTGAATGTTACTCAGTGCGCCCGTTAAAATATATACATGCAGGGGCAGTGACATTTCTGTAAGGTTCATTTATTAAGTGCTCACTTTATCGTGAACAGCCTTTAATAAGAAGCTAGTAATAACGTACTACATATATTTTTTAATAATTTATTTAATGCACATCATTCCCAACAAGAAAGCTATCGTTTTCTACTCAAATAAACGTATATAAAATTAATTATAATTTTTTTTTTTACGTTAGTATTGGTTTTTCACGGTAAATTGATCACTTTTGAGGCCCTAGTTACGTTCTCATTTCTGCCATTTCTTATCCTTTAACCACCTTTTTAAATAAATATTCCCATGTAAGTAATAAACACAGTGTGTATATTCCATCGCACTCGGAAGTTAACATCTAAGGCTAAAATTAATAAATATATATATTGACTATTATTCCAAATGCGAGGGCTTTCAAAAGTGCTCACTTTACCGTGAATAGCTTATACATAATTATATTACGAAACACAGCAACAGTAATCATTTTGGTTGTCCTCCTTGTACGAAGGTTTTCTCGCAGCGCGTGCTTTGTGAAGCAAACGGAATGTGACCAGGCTTAAGTGATTCATTCCAACAAATGATTATTCGTAATACCTACAAACGTTGTAATACTGCATATCACAGCCTTATATTTCAATTTACGTCGCTGAGAAATGAAATTATATTCACGCAGTTCTGGGGCATAAAATGTGTTTATGTAAGCAAGACAGGAGAGGAAATAATATAGGGCCTAGCTTTCGAATAATAACTTACATAAAAAAAAGTTTCGTGGCCCCAAGACCCGACACAGTGACCCTTGTGATATGACCACAATAATGTTCCACATTTAATTACAATTAACTTGCAAATATAAGTATTATACATACGCATATATATATGAACTGTGGTTAGTTATTTTGATAACTAATGCACTTCATAACTCAAAATGGCATTAAAGGTCTGCATGCGGACTGTACATTTGCGAGAAGTTTCGATGTGATAACTGCATAATATATTGTTTTATGAATATGTGCGCTCGGGCAACAGTTATTGGTAAGACACGTTTACAAAATATTACTACCTGTTCGAAAATTATTGGGCTAGGAAGATTACACAGGGCCTATAGCCACATAATAGAGTGCACGTATCATCTTCCTAATAGGAGAGTAAATATAGAAGTCTTTGAAGTTTTCTGCACTATAAGGAACGTTGCAAAGAAACTTATTTATTTTTGTAAATTTTCAGTCATTACTATTTACTATTCAGTAGTACGTCATTCGTAAACACATTTATAGGCTTTTCAAGGTAAAATAAGCACTTTTGAAAGCCCTGCATAAGGTCGACTTGTACACACGTTGTGTATTCTTCCATTCCACATTAAGTAAAATTAATATTGGCATGGGTCCCATCGTTTTATTTATGCGTCACTCAAATTAAATTTTGCAAGTATTATAAAAGTAAATATAAATAATCTGCTCATTTCTACACTTAGATTCATTAAAAATAAATAAAAAGAAGGCTAAATAAATATTTTAAGTTGTAACAAATGGTTATTTAACACTTAATTCGACATTAAGACTTGGAACTACTTTCCCTCCATCGTTACCAACTTTACTGCGCGCATATCACTCAGTGAGCCCGTTAGAATTAATGCAGGCAAGATTAGTGACTTTTTTTTAAGGTTGATTTCAAAAGCGCTCATTTAATCGTGAACAGCCTTTACTTGTTTGAAGTGAAACCCTAATCACAGAATATATAGTTCGTAACTTGGACTTAAAGGGATTTCATGCTGTTATCGTCTTACGCTGTAGCAAACCAGAATATGATAGTTTTTCTAAGCACAAAAACATTTCTGTGCTCTTCCAAAAATATTTTTTAAACTACCGCCACTTCAGCAAAGCTTCAGACCTAACAACATTTAGTAAAGGCTGTTCACGATAAATTGAGCACTTTTGAAATCAACCTTAGAAAAAAGTCACTGCCCCTACCTTGATATATTTTAATGGGCTCACTGAGTGACATGCGCCCAGTGAAGTTGGTAACAATGGATGGAAAGTAATTCCAAATATTAACGTCGAATAAAAAGTGTTAGGTAACCATTTGTGATAATTTAAATTATTTCTTTCCTTTTCTGATTTTATAATGTATATAAGTGTAAAGATGTGCAAAATTTTCAAATATTTTTTTTCCTAATAATTTTACAGTTCAACTTTACCGACGCATGAATGAAGTGTTGAGGCCCTTGGCAATGTTAATTTTACATAAGGCGAAAGAGTACACAACGTGCGTACAAGTAGATCTTAAACATGGCTTTCAAAAGTGCTCATTTTATCGTGAACAGCCTATAAACATATTTTCAAACGTGTTAACATGAGTCAGATTTTTTTAAAACCGTTATTTTCTTACTAGCAAAATCTGTAAAAGATCGCAAAATAATCTTTTGGACGCCGAACATAAGTGAAACTATGTTGGTAGCGACATTTTCATTTTGTTTGTAGCCACCTTGTCGTTAATGTTATGCTATTAATATTTTGTTGTATTTCAGTAAACTAATAACGTTGGAAATTTTCTCTAGCAATACAGTTCTGTGATTGTAAAAAATGTGATAGCTTTATAAAACCATATATATATATATATTATATATATATATATATATATATTTAATATATATAATATATATATATATATATATATATAATAACTAACACTTTTGAAAGCACTACTTAAGATATACTTGTATGCACGTTATGTATTCTTCAACCTTATGTAAAATTAACATTGCCATGGGCCTCATCATTTTATTCATGCGTTAGTCAAGTAAAACTGTGAAATATTTTAGGAGAGTAAATATTATACATATCTGCTCATTTTTACACATCGCTGCACTAAAAAAAAACAACAAACGAAAGAAATATTTTAAGTTATCACAAATGTTTATCTAACTCTTTTTATTCGACGTTAAGATATGGAACTATTTTCCATCCATTGTTACCAACTTTACTGGGTAAATTTCACTCAGTGCGCCTTTAAAATATATGCGTTCCGGGGCAGTGACATTTTTCTAAGGTACATTTCAAAAGTGCTCACTTTATCTTGAACAGCCTTTATACATACATAGTTCCCAAATCTCTGTATTATTACAAAATATTTGTCACCACCATTCGCAATAATTTTTTTGAGCCTCTGAACGGAATTTTAACAAAGTTGTAAAGATAGTAAGGAAAAGTTATAAAATAGTTATTACAGGTACAGATGCAGTTTAAAAAAAAAAATTATGCAAGAACTATAAATAATTTAACGACAGGAATGAGAATTGTAAATGTCGTTTCCAACATGTCGTTGAAGAAGTATGTTGCGTGATACGCAATTGCTGTCTGCCTTCAGTGTTACGATTTACAATCACAAACGGAGATAACTTCCTTTTTTGTTCAGCGTCGTCACGGACACTGTATGATTATGTAAAGGTTTACGAGCACTTAATTGCGTCATTAATTCGCCAGAAGTGCGTCTCCCAGTGTCGCAGATACGCGGCGGCTGTAAACACCGCTGAGTCATGAACTCGCTCTGCTCGTTTCCAGTTTGTCTCGAGCAGGGCCGAGCCCCAGTTCACTGGTGGTGCAAACTGCAGCATATTTGTGTTAACGTTAGCTCGCATTCGCCGTACTGGATTTTTTTATAATCCTATATCTTCGCTGATTAAATTTTGAAGATTTTTTTTTTAAAGTGCGATAAGTGTTTTTTTGACTTCGGGGTTACACACACGAAAACTCCACTATAAAAGAATATTTTTGTCATAACCAACGCAAATTCTCTCTCTCTCTCTCTCTCTCTCTCTCTCTCTATATATATATATATATATATACACATACACACACACACAAATACAAAGAGTTTTCTTGGGAAATCTGCAAAAGATTTATTTGTGATATTACAAATAATAGCCTTGTATTACAACCTACATTATTAATAAGAGTACATAAAATGATTGTATTCTTCTAGAAAACAAATGTGATTAATTGAATTAATCACAGAGAAAGCTAATTTAGGGCGAGTTTCATAAATTACATTTTATAGTAACTTTCGGTAGGCAACAGAAATTCTCAACAAAAGTCACATCCAAGCCTTTATTAGCAACGATAACCACGTTCCTGACGACAGTAAATTCTCAAAAATTCGAACAAGTAGCACAAATAAATACAATTATTTGAAAACCATTCGATTCACTTATCCACATATCTGTTACCTGCTTCTTTTTTCGAGCACGAAATAATTATAGCTATTCTGAAAAATATGTCACTAAAGATACATTTTGAATATTTATGTAAAAAAAAAAAATTTAGTTTTTTTCTGTATGGCTGTTCACCGTAAAGTGAGCATTTTTAAGGCCCTGCTAAATTTTTACTTTCATCCAATTTCTATCTTTCCGGCATTTTTTTAATATAAACATTACCTTGTGACGAATAAACGCAGTGTGTACATTTTACCTCTATCAAAAGTTAACGCCTGAGGTTGCAATAAAATACATTTATTATTGGTTAATGCATGTTTAGGGGCCTTAAAATATGCTCACTTTAAGTTCAACAGCCTATAATGCATTTTTAAGTTGCTTCTTAGAAATGCAATTTTTTTTTATAAGCTGTAAACTAATTGCGGTTGACGCAGATTCGCAAAGGAAGATAAAAAATGTACGTAAAGGGATATAGCATGATTTCTTACCGATATCTTTCCTTATACGAATACTGATTTGTACGGTCAGACATCCTCCGAAGAAGCAGGAGCGTAGCTTACACTCAGTTAAGTTTCTCTTTGCCTCTGAATGACGTAATTTTTGTCCTCCTCGTGCCGAAGTATAACAAGCCTGTGTTTGTTTGGGGTCGTGTTTCACGTCACTGTACGACAGTGAAAAAATCAGTTATCGTTCCTGCGGAGAGTGCCCGTCATCCAAACAGTCGATGTTTTACAAGTATTATTTTCGTCAAGTAGGCCTACTTCACCAATACAGTAAAAGCCCTCGAAAGCTGATCAAATGAAAGATGGAGGGAAAACGATTATGTAAGGTGAGAAAACGTCTGCAATGCTAATTATATATTCTATTAATGGTTAATTCCATTTTTTCTGAAGCCCTGATAAAGTTATACTTCCAGGATATTCCTCCTCCTCGTGCAAACAAAGCCTAGCCACGTCTAGAAAATTACGTCAAAGGGACTACGCGCAGCATTCGTGCGCACTCAGTGTAATAATAATTTTGCATAAGAACTATTTCTTACCATGCACTGCCAACACACTTTTATCTCACTGTTTGATTCGTATTAATTAGAAATGAAAAGTTGTAATTTACAGATAAAATGTAAGTAAAATATTAATAGAATTAAAATAAGATACTTCTACGTAGACAGAAGTACATAACGTTCGTGATACATAGCATATTTAAGAAATAACCAAGCATAATATACATGGGGTGATTTTTCAAAGTTAGATTCCAAAAGTGTGAAGAAACCGCGAATAGACTATAGCTATGCGAGTATTGCACTGAGTAATCTTTCTTCAAGGCAGTTGCCTAGTGAGGGATATGTCTTTATGAGTGAAGCAAAAAACTACACTCTAAGAAAATATCCCTAAAATTACCATACCAATGTATTCGAATATAGGCTGTTAACGCTAAATTGAGCACTTCTGAAAACCCTGCTTAAGATCTATTTGTATGAACATTGTGTATTCTTCCGCCATACGTAAAATTAACATTGTCATTGGCCTGGTCACTTTATTCATGCGTCGGTCAGTGAGACCGTGAAATTACAATTAAAGTAATTATATTACATAGCTGCTAATTCTCACAATTTGTTGAATTGAAATAAAACAGAAACGAAGAGAAATAATGTCAATTTTCACTAATGTTTCACCCAACACTTTTAAAACCTGGAGCTACTCGCCCTCCATCGTTACCAACCTTACAGGGCGCATACCACTTAGCGCGCGCGTTAAAACATGTGCGGGGGTACGGCCAGTGACATTTTTCAAAGGTCGATTTCAAAAGTTTTCACTTTATCGTGAACAGCCTTTAGTGGAAAGTGCGAATGGTAAACTATTTTCCCATACATCCATGGTACCGTTCCCAAATTAGCTCAAGAAAGAGTCGAAGGAATAGGAAAGTACCCAACCTTGTGTAGTAACGACAGTAAAACATTCCAACATTTTCAGTCTGGCATGTGATATTATTCCCATGCAATGTAAAAGTTCAAACTTCCGTTAGAGTTAAGGAAGTTTACCAGGATTTTTTTTTTTTTTTACAGTGGAAGTGCTGCGAGCGACACCGATCGCCCGTAAGCAAAGCGGTATCACCTCTACGAGCAAGTCACTGAATTAGCTAGCAGTTGTTTCGCCGTGATCGCGGAACTCCCGGGAATTTGGGCGGCGACCCTGCAATTCTATTGGACACGACTCTGTAGCAAAGTCCAGTGCATACCGCTTTCGCATAGTTTCGCATGCATCCGGTTTGTGTACATATTTCGAGGTACATAAGCCGTTTTTGCCTGTGTAATTTCTCCAATGTGTGTGAGCTCTTGAACGTAACATTCGTTTATCGTCTGGAATGTGCTTTCTTTTTTTTTAGGTAGCCGCACTGAGGGCACGTTTGATAGTTTCGTCGAAAAAAAAACCGCAATTTTTTTAAGCAAGCTGGAATGCATTTCAAGCGCTACCTATGCCACCGTCTTAAGTACGCAAGTTTTTCTATTACACAGAAAAAAATATTTTTATATTCGTGAAATGAATTATTTGGGAACTTAGTTGCCTAATATATTTTTATAACACAACAGAAAAATTAGAGTAAATTTCAGAAAATCTTAGTGGGGATGTGTATAACTAACGTTGGATTTTAACAAACACGTGTCGCATACTTCAAGTTTATTATCAACATCGAGATACATGAACAATTTTGTATGTTTTCTAAAATAATGTGTTGTAAGTATAATTACAGTATTACAACTGTGGAGTTACATGAAAATCTTTGGCAACTAGTTTACAAATAATTTGTTTTTAACAAGAACAGAAATTTTTACTGCGTACACTTGGGTGTTATCCAGCATATTCATTTCAGGTACCAGTTACGAAAAATGAATAGAGAAATACAAGTAATACAGAAGCAGCATTAGTAAATTACACATGGGGCCGCGGTGACGCAACGGCTAGAGCGCTCGCCTCCTTTCACAGCGGACCAGGTTCTATTCCCGGCGGGGTCTCTCTCGCATTTTCGCACGTGGGAATCGTGCCATACGATGTCCGCTGATCAGCGGGTTTTCTCGGTGATCTCTCGTTTCCCTCACCCTTGCGTTCCGGTGCTACTTCATACTCGCCTCTCGCTTCACCCTCATAGACTCTCAAGGCCTCGATGTTAAGAGTTGCCCAAAACCCTCACCCCCGCTCTACATTACACATATTTAAACTGGAGTCGCAATAGCCCGACGAACCCGACATGACAAATCCAACACGACGAAATCTAAGTAGCAGCCAATGAAAAGCAAGGTCACTGTGGCGTCAGTCCGACTAAATGGCAGACCTCAACAGCCCGACAAAAGTAGATTCTATTTCTACTTTCTATCATGTCGGGCTCGTCGGGACGCGCAAAAAATTTTAAAAACTTTTCAAAACAAAATTTCGTGCGCATTTCCCTACTATAGTAAATAATAAACTAATTTCCACCAAAATAACTCTCCGGTTTGTTTCTAAATACTTTTTTATCTCTCGTATAAATTCAAATATTTTCAAAAGCCAAAAAAATCGTAAATTTTATCGCGAGTTTTAAAAAGTCAGTATTGGATATTATAAGGATAACTTGCCGTTTTAGAATTCCCCAACAGCCAACTAACATACTTGTCGGTCAGATTTCGTCGGGGTATTGTGAACACTGAATAACATTTAATATGAAATTCCGTCGAGCTCTGACGTCATATCTGTCTGTCGTATTGTGTTCGTCGGGCTGTCGTGACTCCAGCCTTAACCTGTCGCCTGTGTGATTCTATCTTCGCTGTAGCCTCAGAGATTTTTTAGAGTGCATTACAACGTTGGGAATAACAGTCAAAGCTATAAGTCATTTTATGTCTAATTCTACAAGGTAATGACGATTACATGTTATTATTCCAAGAAGGTTAGGTTATACAGAATGGCATCTAACCCTATGATTTCCAATGCATATCGGCCAAGCGCTCCCACGCGTCCGGAGACATTTTTGATTGTCTAAATTACGAAAAAACGGAGTTACATAGAACAATATTCTGGCGCGCATCATAATTTAAGTCATCTTAATGCGAAGTCTGTCCAACTGACGCTTCTCTTTATGATGTAGCTACAGATTAGGGACTTAAGAAAGCTGTAATAATGATATTTTACTCATTTAAATTTATATCAAACACGGTTTCCTTCATAGACGTAAGAAGTAATGCAAGTAAACGTTGTTACTTATGTATATAGATTTTGTATACGTTCTAGCCAAAATAACAATTCTTATGTTAGCACATTACACAAGTAACCAAACCATTCCTGTGTGCAAAAACTGATTTATTTTCACCTACAGACAATAATACCAAACATAGTCCTATTTGTATTTTTATTTTCGGAGATTTTAGCATACATTTGTTGCATCACACACTAGATATTTTTAATCCTTTCTTTAAAAGAATTAAAGTTTTAAGTTCCTGTGTTTAGTAGGTATTTTGTTAAAGGACAGAATTTTATTTGTTAATTACAAGTAAAAAAGAAAATGTGATTTGTTTTATCAATTGGTTAGTATATATTATTTACACTGATACGAAGTCAAAATATTGATATTTCTCGAATAATTAAAATAAAATAATTATAAATTCAACAACTCTTGCTAACAAATTATTTTTCCGTCACTCTTAAATAACCCCAATCTAAATTTGTTGTGATTATAATAAAAATATTATCCCTCCTTATTAAGTGTGTCGAAATCCTTAAAAACCAAACTGCATCTATTTATAAGCTCGAATAAATGTACACTTAAGAGATAATCATAGCCCATATTTAAAAGCAACAGAAAAAGCATGTCAAACTATGATATAAAACCAAGTATTATTTTCTGAATGGCTAATCAGATATCAAGGTTTTACTCAACGAAATATTACGATAGTAGCGAATTCTATCGTCCCATAAAACTCAAATTAGTAACTAAAAATTTCTCGCAGATATTTAAATACAGTGTATCATCTACTAGATAAGCTACTTCTCTTATTTTAAACGGACAGATATGATGTTGGTTGAAACCAAACTTTCTTTTTGTATACAGAATATCATTTTAAAGGCCGCTAGATTGCTTGCTTGCTTTCATGCCGTTGTGCGTGATAGACAAAACAGAAGAGGCGGTGAAATGTCTCCACTCGATTGACGGTATATGGACGGTCGCCTCCCTTTTGAAATAACTCAACAGCCGTGCTCCAAGTCCCCCGGCACAGTCATCCCCCCCCCCCCTCCATCCACAGCTGCGATCCAAAATTAGACACCAGGGGTTCAGGACACGAGATAAAAAAGAAACGTTCGCATACCTTTGCCGCTGTATAGCAACCAGATGTGGTCTCCTAGACACTAGACGCCCGGGTGCATAAACCTCATATCTGCAGGGACGGCCTAGCTGTCTGGGAGGAACTCTGACTAGCAAAATTCTCTTTGCAAGGGGACAAGGAAGACGTAGTAAACGCTTCGTGCTAGGAAATTAAGTTTGCTAATATATCTGAAGCGCCTGCAGTAGCGTTCGATATTTGCAGGAGGCACAATCTAATGCGTTGTAAATTAGCCCTTATGTGCAAACTTCAAGGCATTGACAGTTGTAATGAAATAAAGATATCCATGGTTCCATCATAAATCAAGTTATATTTCGCAAGTAGTTCATTTCAGTGACATAAACGATATACGATATTAAGTATGAAGTCTTTTCCCATAAATCGAAACATAAAATATACCCGAAGATTACATTTTTATGCTGTTCGCTCGACATTGAAGTTACACGAGAAATTATTCGCTTCAATTAGTTTACTTAATTCCCATCGATATGTAACTAAACGATTGTCACCTCATCGCGTTAAACGCTTATCAATAATAAAAATTAATAATCAGCGTGAAATTATTCGTTTTGTTAAGTGTTGCTTTTTTTGTGGAAAGTTACTATTCGGTGGATGCGCGTAAACCTGTACCACTGGTAAATTATTTCCATATTTCGCCTAAACATGTGTTGTTTGGTGATTCGGAACTTAATTTGGCGGCCAATAACGTGTTTGTTTTTAATTCTGTAAACATGATCAATTCCAGACATAATTCAAACTTAACATCAAGTAGTGAGAAAATACTCCTGCAATCGCATGTTTTTGTGCGTGAAATTCAGTGTGTGTGTGTGTTACGTGTGTGTACACACACACACACTGGACGAGACAAAGTACGTGAACGAAAGGAAATATGAATACGATGCAAACGAAAATGCAGAAACAAAACTTTTGCGTGTGTACGCTCTGTGCCGTTACATAGGCTCAGACTACAAATAATAACGGGAAATACATACGCTACATTTAACACAACCTCTTACAAATATGATTTTAATGGTATCATGGACCTGCCACACTGAAATGAGAACAGCAAGTAACAATAATTTAATTTGTCATTTTAGTTTTATTTCTGATTTGCTTTACGTGAATCTGTTATCAGGACTTATATTTATTCCACGTTACTCACAAGTCTTCTGTATGATGTTGCGTGATTTTAGGGGACTAGTTAACCATTTATAAAAAAGGGCGGATTCAAAATGCGTACTCGGTTACATGGTGCAAAAGTATAGCCATGTGGAAAATATATACGTACTGCACAATTGTTACACACTTCTGAAAACATTAAATCAAACTCGTTCTACTTATATGTGTCGTGTTGAGGCGTTCAATACCATTATTTGCATGATATTGCTGAAATTAGTGCTGCTAGTTTTATAGAACAACGTTTACAAGCAGACGTAATGGAAAAATATTCATCTGAACATATAATCTCCTTTTCAGAAAAAAAAAATGGTTAAAAATGAACTTTACGACCAAGAGATTTTCTTTTTATGGCCATTATTATTACTGATATCGCTACGGCTGTTTGGCATGTTTCTTGTTTCTTATCAACTGGCGACCTACGTGTTCACAGATTTGGGAGGTCATTATTCTGGTTATATTTTTTAATGTCTTTGACTTGCTCCCTAACCTTCTGCCGAACATTTTTCCACTCATGTTTTTGTGTGATTCCATGCGGCCGGCAAGTTCCTGTTTGTATTTTTGCATGCATTTAGTGATGCCCGAGCACTTCAGATGTTATTAATTTTATTCGCAGCGCCTCCACGTGCAGTGTCGTAAACAATCTTTTATAGTAGCCCATTTATAATATTTCACTGATAAATATTTGTCCTGGTTACAGCTTCATATGTTATGAGCGGCCGTGTTCCAGTTTCAATAATTCTCGCTTTATTCTCAAAAAGCATTCATTTTATTTATTTTTATCAGATTAGATTAGTGGTTGAACGTCTTTGTAAAAAATAAACAACATATATTCAACGCTGAAATAACGTTATGTATATGACAAAAAACACTGATGCTTTTGTGTTTTAGTTAAAAAAAAAAAAACAACAGTAAATTGTACAGTCACCTCATGTATATATAAAAGTAATATGAATTATTAAACTACACGTACCCGCGTTTCGTGCCACAATCCTGGAAATTTCTGTACTTTAGGTTCACTAAAGTTCGGGAAAAAGTTTATGATAGGCCTACTGGTTTTATTAACACATTAAAATTGATGCAGCCATCTAGTCATCTCTTCTTTGGTTTTCCTTGGGACCTTCTGCCTTTTTTATTTTTATATTGTTGAATTATTTCTACAATTCTTGTATTTGGCATACAATCTGTGTGTTCTTTCCATATTGCTTGATATTATTTTATTATGTTAATGATACTCTGTATATATTCAGTTTCTCTCGAATGTGTATGTGTGTGCGTGTGTGTTATATATATATATATATATATATATATATATATATATATATATATATAGAGAGAGAGAGAGAGTGTGTGTGTGTGTGTGTGTGCGGGGGTGTGTGTGTTTCCAAATGGTTATGTTATTTCTTATTCGCTCTTCTTAGAAGCGTTAAATTTAAATCCCTGCATGGAAATAAATTGTCTGGAAAAACTGATCGCTTTACATTAGACGAACCCCGCAGAACACGCTGCAACGACCTATCCGTCTGGTGTGTAGTTTGTTCAGACGTCACATCATGATGCAAAGGGCTCTGGGTTTCGAGTTACAGTGAAGGCACGAACGCGTGGGCCGATTATAGTGTACGTTTACGTTCGCGCTCTTTTGTAACGGTTCCCGAATTAGTCTTTTTGCCGAGGCTGATTTACCCGCGTTAGCTACGATTTTACATATCGCGCATTATGTCGGTGGGTATAGGGCATTCCGTGATGAATATTTCGAGTTCAATATTGTATTTCACTGCTGTTTTTGCTATCACATCTGTATAAAAAATAACAGCCTATCATTATTTTCCCGCCGGTTTCAAATTAAAATATATAAAAAACTGAAACTGTCACAGTCTTAGCACGAGGGAACAGTAATTTATATCGTGTGCAAAAATTATAGATATTTAATAGGTAATATATGTGACATTGGAAAATGATAAACCTGAAGCAATAGGGATCAAATACCACTAAGCGAAGGCATTAATAAGCAGAAGTAAAAATAAAGGACCACAGACCATTAACTGCCGATAGTAAAAAGATACTATCCGTGCTTAAGGTTAAGGAGGCGAAGGAATTTAATTGCCAGGCCAATTTCCCAGTGGTGGCTGTGGGCACCAATGAAAGTCCCCACGTTCTGGCGATCAACCGCTTCTTGGTAAGTAAAGGAGGGGAGGGGGGAATGTGGAGAAATATTACTTCCGTTGGCGTGCGCGGTTGCAGAATAAACCAATTAAAGGAAATGTTCGCGTGAAAAATAAAAGATTGCAATTGCTTCGCGAGTCGGAGGTCTGAGATATCGCCATCGGTATCTCGGCGACGATTTCTCAGTGCTTCTCCACAGTAGATTTTTGAATGAGGTTACTTGACAAAATATGCATAGCATTTACGTCCTTTTTTCGACTTATGTGCATTGCCAATCCAGTGGAAATTTCGAAAATTCTATCTGATTGAGATTGAGCACAACTTCCACGTCGCTGGTTTAGCATTTCACATCCCGGGAAAGAAATGTTAATTACTAAGTTAACACTTTGTAGACTACGCTCGAGCTAATTTGAAAACTTCTTTGTTGTTCAGAACACAACTCGCAAGGATGTGCAGACATTGTTAGGTTAGTGTTTAACATGACCTCACAAGAACACGGCAGCGCAGTAATAACGATATCGTTAACGACAGAACTTTTTTTTATAGAGACTCAGAAGGTCATGATTGATTGTAATTCCTTTTATATGATTTAGAGACCCGAAAATTTCGCGGGTTCATTTCTAGACAAGTTGGAATTCACATACTTGTAGGTTCATGTTACTTTTGTAGTTGTTCTATGTATTGTTTGACACCTTCTGGAGATAAATGAGCCAATAACAACCATGCAATAAATAGTGCGCCCAACCACCGCCCTTTACTACCACAACAATCAACCAATAAACATCTCATGTTTGTATGAGAGTATATAAGACTGTGAAGTATAGCCTACAGGTAATTGAACACACGAATTTCTCGGGTCTCTATATATGATAAAGGACATTTGATTGGGTCAATATCAGCTCGGTTCTCCATTGGCTGATGACCGGCCAATAATGTACGCTGTAAAGTACAGGGTAGTGTTCGGTGTGGTATGGACCAATATGACGATGGTGAATTCTAACACATACACCAACAGAACCGATGTAATTGCAGTAGTGGATTTATGTGACTTACTTCTCATTTTTCTTAAGTGCCAGTAAATGTGTGCAGACCGCAATGTTTTAAAAACAGTTCACGTTTACAACGTACAAATTTGACACGTACGATATTTGAAAACACGCACACACACACACACATAGGTCCAACGTAACGTAATGGCAACAATAGGCCTACTCTTTCACACACACACAGCGATCACGATGCACTTTACAGTATATTTATTCCTGCCGCTAAAAAACATATTCATCACAACAACGTAACTTGCCTAGGCAGGTTAAAAAAAAAAAAAAAAAAAAAAAAAAAACACGAGTACGAACTCGACGCTTCGTTCAGAAACACGATATGTCTGTCGTCGACGTTGACAGTCGCCACTTCTGCCAACTTCGGATTTCTAACTGTCCGCAATCACATCTAAATATACTATAATAAGTAGCCAAACAATAAAATCTCGTTTCAGTTGTAAATTACAAATTCAAAAATCATTATTTTTGCTTTAATAAGTAATTATGAAATATGATAAAATTGAAAAAAAAATAATGTATAATTTTCCTGCTACGACAGGCTCTCCGGAACTTCCCGATAGAGAGAAAGAGATAGACGGAAATAATGCGAGTGTGTGTGTGAGAGAGAGAGAGAGAGAGAGAGAGAGAGAGAGAGAGAGAGAGAGTGTGTGACGAGCTCAATTTCGTCTATTAAATTGTCTTCCTCGGACTGAAAAATAAACCGTGTAACTAGGACCTACGCACGGTAATTTCCGCTAATATATTTTTAACTGTAACAATGAAAATTTTTTCCCTTAAGTGTTGCCTAAAAATTCAAAAAAATCAATAGGCAACGTTTAATTTACAAATAGCATACCAAAAAAACTAGGTCAAAAACAATAAAAACAATATTTACGTGTGAATTATTTCTTACTAGCCGTTGCCAACACATCGCTGCTCTCGCTGTTTTTAATTCGTGTCTAATACGAAATAAATATTACAAGTTTTAGAAGACACTAAGTTAAAGTTTCATTTATTCAAGAATACAGTTAAAGTTAATCACAGTGTTATACAACGTGATTCCGAAAAACACTGACAAACTCAGGCAGATTATTCCTGATGACAAAATAAGACAAAGATATCTGTACCACTTTTATCCTAAAGTAATTTTTAAGGGAGCTACGCGCCCCTAAAAAAGCACAATTTTGAATTTAATTGTGTTAAAAAATACCCGGAACTACTCACGATTAAGCAGCAAATCGGTGAATAGTGTTTTGCAGAACGGAGATCTTACATCTGTGAAAATGCGGTTGGTAATATCATCCCCCATCATAATGAAAATAGGGGTTGCCACCCTGTTTTCGCACAAAAAATGGGAACAGTAAGCTGTAAGCGGTTTGTTGATATTACTTAAGAATCAGCGCATCGTGAGGTTGAATGTCACGTGGTGTTGCACCACCCCATGATTGCGTGTTGCCAACCTCGCAGGCCACTCACCCTTCTGTTTTGCATACGTACTTTCCGTAAGGATTTCGCGAAAACGGTTCACCCGAGAGTATTTCGACAAAACTACTATTTTTGTTGCTCAATCGTGAGTAGTTCCTGATACTTTTACGTCTATTGCATTCAAAACCATGGAATTTAGAGGCGCGTAATATTTTAGTCTCATTTTGTCGTTAGGAATAACCTGCCGGAGTTTGCCGGTGTTTGGAATCACGTTGTATATTTGTGGCAAACAAGTTATTGAAGAAACAGGTTTAAAAACATCCTAAGAAACTGTGAATGGACTATAGTCGTTTATCGAAACAAAATTATCAGAATTACAACTATCCTTAATACCACTCTCTACAATCCTCTCTTTTATTGGCAAAAATCTCAACCTTGTACGAAACCTACCATCGAAAATCGCTCACGACTAGGGACACCCGAATTTCGCGAAAATATTTCCGCATAAGTCAGATTTCAATAGCCTACAGGCTTACCAGCAGTTTTCTTTAGCTTATTGGCTGCGTTGCGTGTCTTTGGGAGAATATATTTTCCCACTTGACTGGCCAATCTAAATTAAGTAACTTCAATGCTGCACATCTGGGATTCGCGCGCAGACACCCAAGACGGGTGACACGGAAACCATCCAATCACGACAGTGGGTCTGAGCTAAAGTTTTATGAAATACAACTGGTCGTGAAATATTTTCGCGAAATTAGGGCGTACGACTCATGACCAACTATGAATACGTCTCTGAAAATAGCCAGCAGATTGTTGAATCTTCCATAGAAGTATCCATACAAGAGGTCATGCAAGCTCGCATGAAATTTTCCGTCGTGGCACATGGGCGAGTTCGGCGTAGCCAGGACCAATAGGTAGAGACTTGCGAAATTCGCGTTATATTTTGTTGACAATTTATTATTTAAGCATGTACGTTGACATTGGACGAGATTTCATTTGGCATCCCCTGAAAAGCTTTGCACCAATGAACATGCATTTCATTTTAGTGTGCCCGAATCACGTGCAGTTTTTTTCAGAATTGGAATTGTTTCACATGTATACTGTAAAAGAATTTCTGGTAAACTTCCTAACCTGTAATGGAAGTTTTTTTTAATCTATACACTGTATGGTAATAATATCACACATCAAGCTGCAGACATAGGAATGTTTAGCCTCTTTACTATACAAAGTTGGGAAATTCCCTATGCATCTGACTGTTTCCTGAGCTAATGTAAGAACGCTACAATAAGTGTATAGGTGAAAGTATTACCATTTATGCTTTCTCACTAAGCATATACACTGGTATGGTAAATTTCAGTTATAGTATTTACAGGATTGTGAAGTCAACCTTGATGCCAAATAATAAAACGAATTTTGCACGTACCTACCAATAGGACGAAGTTAAGTGGAAATGCAGAGAGACCAACACGACTGATATTGCTTTAGTGGAGAATATAGGCAGCCCACTTCAAGCGCTCGTATTCAGCACCAGTACATCTGGACAGTCCTAAAGCGTTAAGTTTTCTATGGCAGAAAATACCTTTGAACAATCCAGCAGCCTCCACTGCCTGTAACTTACAGGCTCGACTATAAGCAGGGCTGGATTGAGGTGCAAGCTGTAAATGGGGCAAAGGAAGAGAGGGTAGGAGTGGAGACAGTGGCACTTGAGAGGTTGGCAGCGGTTTCGGGGGGGCAATGAACAAGGGTTCGGAGGGGGAAAGGGAGGATCATAATGGTCGGCCATTAAGCAGTAAAAACCCGTGTTTTATACTAGTCATAAATTAGCGTGTTCAAGTCAATTACCTCGGCATGCGACAAGCCCCCCGCCTTAGCGTAGGTGGTCCGGAGATCGGGATACTTTCTGTCGTAAATATACCCAACTATCATGTTTACTAATTTACACTCGCCCACTGCTAGTGCTGTAGGTGGTGGTTTTTTTTTTTTGTTGATGGAAAATACAATAGCGTAGAAATAAGTAGTACTGCGGCATCATAAATTAGTGTTTAGTAATTTAGGGGTTTTCTTTTTTTCCCTTAGTGGTTGTATGGGTGTGCTCTAAGAATACATTAATATAATACATATCCCGACGTTGGCGTTTCTACGCATTTACTGATAATAGTTTATTTTTTACATAGGTGGGGTAATTAAGTAAAGAAAGTTAAATACCATCATGAGATTCGATATAAACAAAACAGTTTGGCTATAAAATATAAATGTTTTTATGGAAATAAGGAAGCTAATAATGTTGCAAAGATTTTCTTCTCATGAGCTGAATAATGAAAGGCAATTTCTTTAAACAGCTGTTATTCCTTATATTTGAAATCAAAGTGCCCTGAAATATTGCGTTCCTTATCACCAGGCGTCTTGAAAACAGACACTTGCAGGTCAACCAGTTCAAAAAACAAATAACAATTTAATGCGGGAAAATATTTCTCCGTTCTAAATCAACAAATTTCTAAAAACATTTTCTTTTTTTTTCAAGTTACCTTGCATAAAAATCCATGTCAATCCTGCTTTAAATAGTTACATCACTCGTGTAAGTATTTCTTCAGTTCATTCTGAAAAAAAGTCAAAAATTAGAGAGATTTATTGTTGCAGGTTGCTTATATTATGTAAAATAACACCCAATGAATATATACACAAAATCGTTCTAGCTATACATGGACGGAACTTTACCGCAGCAATGGGGGTATTTTTAAAATAGTTAAAATATAAATACGGGATAGTTAATTTTTTTAAATACTCGGTGGCTTATTGTTAGCATTGTTCTTTTTACTGTCGTTGGAGTGGTAGTTTAAAAACTAAATTTATTGTTTTTATTTTTCCATGCCCATTATGTTATTTCCACAACATCTTTACTAGAGATCATTCAGCGTTATACAACACACGGTGACATTCACACTATTGACTTGTGTCAGTAAATCATGGCGACACTTTCAAGGATACAAATAGTCTCTTCCCTCGGTTACAACTCCGACAGCATTTTATTAATGGTCGTCACAAGCACAGTGCGTCAGCTCTTAACGACGCAGTTATTCAGACACCAAGCTGTACTTATTTATTGCAAAAATAGTGACTTTGATAACGATGAGAGCGTTCTCGCCTCGTTTTATTTAGTAGGGGTGTGTTGTAACGAAGCGATGAATCTTCGGTCTTCAGAAGCACAGCCGTGCACTTGCGTTGGTCTTGACTTGAGCTGTGCTCGATCACTTTCAAATTCATATGACTGGGTGTTCACATTCACTCTCTACAAAACAGCCGTTAAAAATATCTAGCAATAGCGATAAGTTTGCGCACTATATTTTGATTTTATAAATTCGACAATTGTATCGGTGGGGGTCAAATTTATTTGAATGGTACACTGCAAACAATTTTTACTAGGGCTGAAATAATTTTGCAGCTGTAAAAAATTTACGTAAATTCACAAAAATGCATTTTCTCAAAATCTGTTCCTAATGCAAATTTATTTGAACAACATTGGCGTTGCTGCAGGAATACTGCTAGCAGTAACACTTAACTTCGTTAAACTTACAAAATCTTGCTTGTGTCAATGTATTTCTTTGTCAATTGTAAAACAAACATTTTTAAGGATTAAATTATTTTAATGTGTAATAGTATGCTTATATTTCATCATGTAGCAACTATATTAGGGAAATTAACGCGATAATTACCACTACAATTAAATTTGTATTCCAAGACTTCATAATTTTCCAAACATTGGCAACTTAAAATTTTATATTGAAATGCTTGTGTTGTCAGCACACTCAATTCAAATTAATTTTAGTATACACTGTAATTCCATTTTATCGAAAATTACTTCGAAATTCATATTAAAATATGAATTTTAATGGCAAAAGAGTTATTTTTATATGTATTTAATACTTTATAGCTAAAAATTACGTACTCATAAAATTTACATTACATGAGAGTGCATAAGCAAGTTCCATTAAATTAACAGAAAAACTAATTGTGGAACGCTTATTTTTGTTTCATACATGCCCTCTTCGGTTATTACCCTTGGGTTTAGAAAATCGGTGTAAAATTAACAACACATTTATCCGCGCTCAGTACGGAATTCACACAAAGCGAAAACTTCCACGAGATCAAGTGGCAATAGGTCTGGCTCGAAGTTCTCAACGTACTCTCGTGTTTGGCTTACAGTACATCGTGTTTGGCTTACAGTACATCGTGTTTGGCCTACAGTACATCGTGTTCGGCCTACAGTACATCAGTGATTTGCTTACGGTTTTTAATTTTCACTTCGGGAGACTCAGCGATGGAATGAGCGGACCGTACATAGCATCTTTCAAAAGACAAATTCGTTGTGCTTAATGGTAACAGCCAATGGGAATAAAAAATATAA
This sequence comes from Dryococelus australis, assembly GCA_029891345.1. Lineage (NCBI taxonomy): Eukaryota > Metazoa > Arthropoda > Insecta > Phasmatodea > Phasmatidae > Dryococelus > Dryococelus australis. The sequence goes on along the minus strand of CM056995.1, from coordinate 47,086,312 downwards.
ATTACAGAGAATTGCTATGCCTAAGTCTAAACTTACCTTCAAATGAACTTAAGGAATTCTCGGGACTACAGAGAGACATAAGAAATTGTAATAAGTGCCTACGGGAGAGTAAAAATGTACTATTTAGGGTGAATTTACATGAAATGCAAAACTGAGAGCCACGGAATATGATAGAAGGTAAGCAGTATAACATATTTTTGTAGTTTAGAAAATTAAAATCTGTTTAGAAAGTCGTTGATAAAAGAGTTTTCTTTGTGAAATGTTACTACAAGGAAAAATTTGCAACTGTTTAGTTTAGTTGGAAGCTTATTCAAGAGTGGAGTTAAAAACTCTGAAATTAGATTTAATTATTTCATGATAAACAAAATTTAATTCTTATTTTTTATTACTTACTTTTTATTTACAACAAATATAATACTTTTCAGGACAGTTATAGGCATTAAACCTAAGAGGACCCCCTGGAATGCGTGTGAAATCACCAGAAAAATCACTATGTTGTCAGATGTTTAGTAAATCCTCGTAGAAGACAAAAGTTATATCATTGTTCACACAAAAAATATTTTTGTAAGTTAGCAAATAAAGTAAATATTTAAAAACTGTGTGCAGTTGTATAGGAATACCTGAGATTTAGGCAGTAGCGGACGCTACACTGTTGCAAGGTGTGATGGTATTTGTTCACAGCTGTACACTGTCAGTGCACACAGCAGTAACCAATCACCATCGCGGTTCCGTCTGAAAGAATATTGCAACCTCTCACGGCGAGGTCGCTTGGCAGACTTTACACCTGCGGTGTGGACTCAATTTCCGGCCTACTTTTTATTATTTCCTGACGTGAATGCCAAGAACAGTACGCCAGGTATAGCACAGTACAGTAACAAACCCTGAAAAAGCTCACCATACGTGGGGGAGCGGTGGTGTAGTGGTTAGACTACTTGCCTCCCATTTAGGCGATTCTCAGTGGGGGTTGCCCCCGGATTTTCGCATATGAGAGTCGTGCCGGACGATACCACTGGTCGGCGAGTTTTCTCGGGGATCTCCCGTTTCCTACGCCCTTTCATTCCGTCGCTGCCCCATACTCACCTCACTTTACCCTCATCGGCTCTCAAGACATTGTTAAGAGGACCCCAAATCCTTTCACTCACTCACTCGTCCTTATTTTTTCTTCTCGTCTGTTATCTGTTAAAAAAAATAACAAATGCGGTGAAGCTGTAACGATTTCAGAATGTCTGAGAAGACATTGTATACACATGTTCTTTTGTGCGAAATAATTTGACACACCTTCTGAAATAGAAAAGGTTGCTAAAAAAATTCGTATATCCATTATGTAATAGGAGGCACGCTTTCGTGCGACTATGGCAGACGACCGTTAACCGAGGTACTTTCATCTAGGGGCACACGAGACAAATTTTACAAAAGATGAATTTTAAAAATATAACAATAAAACTGTTATAGTGGCTGCTATTTTGAGGTCTGATCATGCAAAGTGAGCCAGGTTTAAGGCTGTTAGCGGTAAATAGGGCACTTTTGTAACCAACCTTTGAAAAAAATCACTATCTGTAACTACACATACGTTGCAGTACACAATGGCAAGCATGCTAGCACTTAAGTTGGTAGATAATTAATAAATAATAACCCCAAGGCTTCCCGTTGTATTGAAAGTGCAGTGTTTAACTTTTGTAGACGCTGAGGTTGGTGTTTCTTGAATTATACACTTAAAATTTATTTTCGCACTTTTACAAGAAAAATTCTTGGAAACCCAGTTGCCAAGGAAAAAGTTTGTAAAAATACAAACAGTTTTCCGGCAAAATCTGCAAAACATATATTTGCAATATTAAAAACGATAGCATTTTACAATTACAACTTACATTATTGAAAAGTGTGCATATTTTTTTTTCCTTCCAGAAAATAAATGTGATAAATTAATAACAGAGACTAACTTAACTAAAAAATATATCAAAAAAGATTTTTTTTTTGAAAAGAAGATAATTACACTTTACCAGCACGCGGACTATAACCCTCTCCCCTTGCATTATTAGCCGTTAACCACAAGACCAACTCGACTTATAAAAATGCGCTTATTTTTGTAATAAATATAACTGCAAGAATTACTAACTCTCTAGGATGTTATTTGATCAAGAAGGATACATTTATTTCATTTTAAGAGTTTTGTCTAGATATGAAACATTAACATCTAATATGACCATGTTTCATAGAAATTTTCATTTTATCATGAGTATTTGAGTTGTTTTGTGTTTTACGCGATTAATACTTTCAATATATTTCTTTTTGTATGCAACTACGATTTATATCACACATAGTTTTTGCAAAAATAGCTGTATGCGGTGTTACGTTGTTGAGTGTCCTCCATTTTGCTGAAGCTCGTGGGTACGGGTCTGTATAGTACAAACATTTATTGATGTCCACTACAAACATGGCACTTGTAGGTTTACAAACGAGTAGTTTTACAAGTGAAATATTTGTACTGTTACAAGCATTTGTAAAATTAAAAACAATACTAGAATATCTATTTGTATACTAGCATGTATTGTATCCTCGCTTAAAAGAAGCCTTTTTTAAAGTCATACTTTATATCTACTTTTCTCCTCATTTTGCATTCTTCCGCTATATGTAAAGTTTACATTTTCATGGGCCTATTGACTTTCTTCATACACCAGTCGAACGAAAACGAAAAATTGTTGGAAACCTAAGTGTTTTACTAAAATGCCATTTCATACTCCACGGTAACAGCTAACGGGCAGTAACTTTTTTGTCTTCAGAGTTTTATTGAAAAAGTGCTCACTTTACTATTGACAGCCAATAAAACAAGTTTATTTTTCTAACAGAACCATGGTTCCACTTGGATGGTCACAGGAATAGAATTCCCAAGCTCAGTGCAATGTTAATTTTAAATATATCAGAAGAATATTCCAATGGGAAAGAAAAGTATATCCTGAGCGAGGCTTTCAAAAGTGGCGATTAACCGTAAACAGTCTGAACTGTAACAAGACGCCAGAGTGTCGTATCCAAGTTCATGAGAGATGGAGGTCGTAATTGAAAAATACAATTATTAATTTTATTTTTTAATTTATTTTCACTGTCATAAATATCCACACAGCTGTTATTTTGTATAATTTGTAAAGTTAATGGAATTTTGCGTAAAGTAACACAAGTTTATGATTCCAGTCATATATTTTTATTCATACAAATATTTTTCATCGAATGTAACATGGTAAGCTATTTGCGGTTTATGAAGCTTTGTCCGGCATTAAAACCGTCGTGGTGGCAGCCCTGTTATTTGAAACTGTTTGTCCGTTGGGTATGTTTTGTGTTTTCGAACTCTGTTCTTGCGTAATTCTTTCAAAGACATTAAAAAAGGTTGTTGAAAGTTTTTCAACATGTTTCTTTACAAAAAATACACATATTTCTGTGTTTAACATCTGAAGACGCCTATGTGTAAGAAAATAATGTGCGTAATAAGATTTCGAGCACTTCGTTGCAAAAATTCTAACCCCAAATTAATTATGAAAATCTTAAACGTCCCCAGAAAATACTGTTACAAACGCGTGACTTCTGAAATGTTCGAACTCAATTTTTGTCACATATTTTTCACACGTTTATTGCAGTTTAGAATGAATTCATCTATTAAAAGTGTTTAAAAATCTTTCGTAATAATGTAGCCATTAATGCCGCACTGCAGGCACAAAACGAATTTCCTCTTGAAAATTTAAAAGAAAAAAATTCTATTACGAAAAATATTAGCTGCGTAATACATTAATATAGCGTATAATTCTATTCGAGTCTGTAAATGTTAAATAAGAGTTCGGTGAATTATTACCTAATAGATTTACGCTGCGTGGTTGGCAGCAAATAATCATTTACAGCCCAAATATAGCCAGCAAATAAGAATCAAGGCCTAGCTTGGGAGTGCCAACTCTTTCTCCTTACATGCTGCTTTCCCCCGCCTGCCAGTCTCTCTCTTCACTGTACCGACGCTCATATAGGCTGTTCACGGTAAAGTGAGCACTTTTCAGACCCTAATTACTTTTTACTTTCAGTCATGTTTTATCCTTTAATTTAAAATACCCTTAAAATAAATATTGCTATGTAGGTAATAAACACAGTGTATGTATTCAAACGAAATTAGAAGTTAATGTCTAAGTTCAAAATGAAATAGTTTTATTAACTATTATTCCAAATTAGAGGGCTTTCAAAAGTGCTCACTTAACCGTGAATAGCACATGGTTAGGGCCAGTGATTTTTCGCGAAGTAATCGGAGCACACAGGAAACTTCAATACCATGTATACAACTCAGATGTCATACCTCCATTGGTCGCTCGCGTCGTGTCCTCATTTGACCGAGCCACTTAGGAGTCCCTAACTTAGAAACTGAACCTTCTTGATTCGTGCGCAAACATGGACCAGAGCATATTTCAGCCAATTAAAAACGCTGGGCGACTGTATCTTGTCTCGAAATATTTTCGCGGAATATTACTGCCCCTACCTGTAGTCCTCAGATTTCACTGCCTCTGGTAACTGTCTTCGCTCACCTGGAAACTGAGGTCGCACAACACTCCAAACTCTATAAACTGTCAACTAGAAGGCCGGTCGCGGCTCAAGTAGTCTCGATGGCCTGATCTAGAAGGTTTCTCGCAACCCCGAGTGTTTTTTAAGAAAGGCAAGGGCGATGGCCAGAGCATTCTTTCAAAGATAACTCCGGACATTATATCCACTGAAGGTCAGGAGTGCACAAGTCCCGCTGGGCTTACCTGGCACACGCGGGATCCCACCTTTGTAAATCGCCGTGCACTTCTCGCGTCACCGCTCAGCCCTCGGCACACTTTCATCTTTCGCTAGAAGTGGGGCGGGTCAAATCAAGCAATGCACAGCAGCAAGCTTGTAACAGTACTGACGTACCTTAATTTACGAGCGCACAAGAAAATTTGTACGTGGTTTCTTCACACTTTTATTGACCAAACTTTTTGAAAAATCAACTCATTTATGACGTGCTTCGTCGTTTCCTAAATATATAATCTATAACAATATTTTTATACTTTGTTAACATAAAAATTTACCTTAGTTGCACTTATACTTTTATTTATAAATTATAATAGTTCATTTATAATTAATATGAATAAAACAAGTATAAAATTGGTGTGTTGGTAATGCCTAGTAAGAAATAGTTCTTATTTAAGAGATATTATTACAATGAGTGCGCACGAATGTGGTGTACTGTCCCTTTGGTGTAATTTTCTAGACTCGGTTATAAAGGCTGTTCACGATAAAGTGAGCACTTTTGAAATCAACCTTAAAAGAATGTTACTGCCCTTACCTACATATATTTTAATGGGCGCACAGAGTGGCATGCGCCAGGTAAAGTTGGTCACTATGAATGGAAAGTAGTTCCATGGTTCAACGTTGAATAAAAAGTGTTATGTAACCATTTGTGACAATTTAAATTATTTCTTACACTTTCTGCCTTTTTTTTTTTTACGCCTCAGTGCGTAAAAATTAGCAGATTTATAAAATGTTTACTTTTCTAATAATTTCACAGTTTCACTTGATCGACGCATGAATAAAGTGATGAGACCCATGGCAATGTTAATTTTACATAAGGCAGAAGAATACCCAACGTGCATACAAGTAGATCTTAAGCAGGGTTTTCAAAAACTCTCATTTTACCGTGAACAGCCTGATGCCTTGGTTTGTATGAGGCGGAAGAATATCCAGCAAGTAGAACTTCAGCAGGACTTCAGAAAAGTCCGTGGAAGTACTCTAAGAAATGTCACAACACATCGACTTTCTGGAAACTTGTAAACGGAGAGCGAGTCGAAGTAAAAGTGTACAGCAGATGAAGGACTGATGAAGGAAGGGTGTTTGGAAGTGGCGCTTGTAGGGTCGAGTTAGCCTGGAAGGGTTGGTGTATGGGGTCGGAGGTGATATACGGCGTCTAGCCGCGAACGCCCGGGCGCGTCGTCCTTATCAGAACCCGCGCAGCAGCGTGACCTACCCTTGGCACGGGCGAGGGAGGTGGGTTTATGTGCTATCCCTCCCCCCCCCCCCACGATCGCTTATCGTGGCCTTTCCACCATGCAGCGTCCCTGACACCTTTATGGGCCTGCAGATACCGCGGTCTCTGCCCCCGCCCCCTTTTACGCCGTATTCCAATCAACCCTACTTCATGCCTGCGCTCTCGTGTGTGTGCACACACACCGCCGGGTACAGACGGATCATCTCCCGACGCGAATGGGCCGCAACTGTAGACAACTACACACCTCGGTTAAAACCACTGCTAGAAAATATTCCCAAGGTACTACGGAAAAGTAGGACACTGGTAGGCCTATAATATTATTAGAGACCTATACCTTTCGCCTTATTATTTAAGGACAGACTGAACTCCAAATTACTACGCGTTTGATCAACTTTGACCATTGGCCAAACCTATGTTCGGCACGCCTCGGAGAACTCTTGAGCCAATAATACAAGTTCAACGGTGGAGTGGCCAATCTCTTTTGAGAAGAGTGACGTTCATTCATCGGCGTCATTATATACGCTACCCCATAATTTCAGTGAAGATAATGAGCATTAAACCAAACATTCTACCTTACCGCTCATTCTAAGTTGATAAAAGTCAAATTTACTTTCTTATATACTCCTTATCCATACGTGACTAATTTCTAATTATAATTGGCCAAAATCATTCAATCCTAGTTATGACAACGAAATGGAGAGAAAGAATAGCTTTGGCTTTGAATGTACAGTTTTATTTTCTCATAGTTACGTACGTTCAGAAACGTACCAAAATTAAGATGGATACAAGTTCGATTAACCCTTAGAGGAGTATGTATAAGTATATACGGGGCTACGTTTATGTGGAAATTTCTTTGCTTTTGTAGACAAAACTCACACTTTTATTGTCTTACCAATTAACTGGACTAATTTTAAAAATTACCATTAGTCTACATTTAATTTCGTAACAACAAAACTGTCATTTTAATAATTTCTCAAATGAACACGAGGGATTGTAAAACATGTTAACTCCATCGCGACACATTAATTGACACACAGTCAACGCGTTACTGTATTGGCTGACGGCCAGTCAGTAATAAACGTTGCATGGCACAGTAAGCATGCCCGTTGTAGCCAAGACCAATGGGACGAAGGTATGTGAAACTACACTAACAACACAATTTTTATTGCTTGGAATAGGAAAAATTCGTGAGTTCAATTACCTGTACGCTATACTCCACATTACTGTGTATACTCGAGCCTCAATTGTTTATCCATTGGTTGCTATGCCAGAGAGTGGCCTGCGTTACTCCGTACCTGGCAGTATGGGATTCGCTACTTGTTTCCTTGCAAGCCTGTTATTGGCTCAGGATCGTCCAGGGCGTGTCTATTTACTGCGAACCAATTGAGAAGTCAACTCCAGTGTGCGCGTGTTTGACGTCTAGCTTGTCCTGAAATGAACTCATGAAATGCTCCTATCACTAGTTATTGCTGACGTGGAAAATATAGGCAGCTCCCTTCAATCCTTTCCTCAGTACCAGTAAATATGTGCTGTCCTTAACGGGTTAATGGCAGTCGCGAGAAAATAGAAACAACATTTCTCATTCAAGTGCACTTTGTTTATAAATACCAGATCAATCTCAGAAAGTAATGCTCAGTCGTGAAATGAGCCCATAAAATATTTATGCCATGAATAAACCACGCAGATGAAGACATAAATTATTTGACAGTATTTGCTTTTTCACAGTTTGTGTCAGAAGGTTGGAGGGGAAGACGAATAAGGGAATTACTGACATGTGAAAGTAGAACAAGATGAAAGAGGACAACTCGAGAGAAAAGGAAGAGAGCGCCCTAACAGAAACCCTTTCACACACGAACTGATTTTATATGTTGAAACCATTTTGTGAAATTACAGTCCCACATTTATAACTGGATAACAGCAATAAATTTCAACCGTGGGGGATGCCGAGACGGGAGGCAGTTAGCAGCAGTCGTGAGTTCTAACGACAACGCCATCAATTCCCGGCCGGCGATGCTCAACTGTCACGGGTGGTTGGTCACACGCCGCTTGGGGGCGCTGTGAGCGCTCAGCGACTCGACGCCACATCAAGTTTAACTGTCTTCTATATTTCTTTTGTTTGTACTTTATCGTCTTTGGATTCATCAGCATCTACTCGGGGATATCATTTTGTTGCTTCGCCACGGAAACGGTTGAAAGAAGCGTCATGCTCCAAGTATACCAATTTTCAGTAGTGTATATATATATATGCTTTAGTAACGAACTATATATATATATAGTTCGTTACTACTGCACCAGAAAACCAGAAAATTAAAATTAACAATTAACTAGGAACAGGTAACTTTTCGACTTAAATAGATTAACAAAGGCGTTCTATCCCTCATAAAGCACATACAGATAGTTTAGTAATATCTTGTCCCTATAGGCGTCGAGTATCGTGAAATATAACTGCCCGGAAACGACGTAAAATACTAACGAAATTCTTAAAAACAGTACTGCACATTGTATGTAGATCACCTGTTATGGAAACACATATGAATTTTTTTCGCTTCCAACAACATCGCCATCATCATCCTAGAGTTATTCCGATTTGAAATTCACAGAGCGATTTTTCCCGCAATTCGTGCAACATAAAAATTCGTATCCTATCTCTCTTCGTTGTTCGTGCGATAACTAGACCTGAAAAATTCGTGTGTTCATTTCGGGACAAGTTAGACTTTAAACACTTGCACGTCTGCATCACGTTTGAAATTGGCCAACGACCTATTTGACATATTTTACATAGCTCTGAGCCAATTACCAATAAGCAGCGAAATGTAATTACAATTGCGGCCTCTCACCATGGAATGCAGCATCCAATAAGCAGTTGGTATCTGCGTTCTTATGCGAAGGACTATGGAGTCTAACCCATAGGTCACTGAACTCGCGAATTTTTCCTGTCCTCAGCGATAACGTCTAGCATTATCTACCCCGATCAACAGTCATGTGTGATTAGTGATTACAGTCCATTCAATGTTACTTCCAACTTTTCTGAAGCCCTGCTAAATTTCTACTCCCAGGATATTCCTCCGCCTCATGCAAACAAATTTTAACCGAGTCTAGGAAATTTCAGCAAAGGGACAACGCACCGCATTCGTGCGCACTTATCTTAATAACATTTTGGATTAGAACTTTTTCCTACTAGACTCTACCAACACATATGTTACTATTTATATTAATTATAAACAAAATATTATAATTTTCAATTTACAAATAAAAAAATGAATTGATGTTCAATGTAATATAAAATAACGTAGTTCTGTGCACTCTGAAAAACTTCTTGTACTTTTACAAGAAAAATCCTTGAAATCCCAGTTGCCAAGAAAATACTTTGTAAAACTACAAACAGTTTTCTTGTAAATTCTGCAGAACATGTGTTGGTAATATCACAAATGATAGACTTGAATTACAACTTACGTTATTGAGAAGTGCACATAGTATTATTTTTTCTTCTAGAAAACATTTATGATGAATTAATAACAGAGAATAACTAAAAAAATATTTCAAAGTATAAAAAAAAAAAAAACCTATGCCAGCACGGGTAGCAGAAACCACACTCATTGTACTATCATCTCTAACCACAAGACCAACTTGACGTACGAATTTATGTCTTATTTCTATAATGAATCTACATGTAAGTACTTAGATAGTATAAGGAAGTTACTTGATTTAAAATAATTCATTTATTTAATTTCAAAGAGTTCTGTGTAACTAGGAAACATTAACAGTTGATGAGTAATACGGTCACGTTTTATTGAAACTGACGTTTTATTATTATTATTATTCGAGATATTTTAAGAGGTTTACGTTATTTAAACGTCTAATACATTTATAATACAAACAAACGTTTATTTTTGCACACAGCTATACTCTACATCCTCCATAGTTTTTGCACAAACCGCTATATATGGTTTTACGTTGTTGAGTGTCCGCCATTTTGCTTAAGCTCGTGGACACACGTCAGTATAGTACAGACATTTCTTGGAGTCTATTACAAACACGGACCTTGTAGTTTTACAAATGAGTAGTTTTACAAGAAATATCTTTGTACTGTTACAAGCATTTTTAAAATTACAAATAATTTCTCAGTAAAAATTACTATTTATTTTTTCAGTGTTTTAACACAGGTACAAAACGCTAGCGATACATTTTAGGAAACAAACAAACACGTCATACATGGGGTAATTTTTCAAAGGTTTGATTCGAAAGGTGTCAAGAAACCGCAAATAGTCTATAGACTATATAAACGGTAAAGTCTTAAGCGCTTAAAAATATACTGTACCTTTTGAAGATATTTTACCGTTTTGTAATGTAATATCAATACAAATTTAAAAAATGCGAAATGAGTCTCAAAATAACTTTCAGCTACTTTGCTTTAGCACATGAATTTTTAACCTAAAGTATTGCGTCACACACGTTTCAAAAAGTTATACGAAAACAATACTCGAGTTCAACTGAAGCATTTCTTGAAATCATATAAACGTCAGGAAGAAATTTCTCTGAAGTCTGACATTTTTGTATTGTGATTTTTTTTAGAATTACCACGAAATCTCTTCGTTTAGTTCTAATAACATCAACAGTTAAGTCGAACAGTAGTCGGACATGACAATAGCAATATTTTGAAAATTATGTCGCATAGAGGTATGACTAGAAAATTCCATCAAATGCCGTAGTTAACATCTGATATTAACTTCCGGCGGTTTTCTTTCCACTTTCATTATATACCTATTTGAAGTAATCCCGCAGAATTTAAAAAAAAAAATACCCTAAAGATTTATATAGAAACTGTTTTTGTGGCTCTTGAAAACCTTTAAGGCTTGCGCTGGATCTTATTCTCTTCAACAGCTGAGTCATTAGATAAAGAACCAGGCGGTAAGAAACAGTTAGGAGCGGAGAACGAATAGGCCATGGAGTGATTTTAGAAAAACCGTACGGAATCGAAAGCAGGACAACCGGACCGGTAATCGAATTTGAGTCGTCTTGAATCCAAGTCCAGCGTTTTACCATTGCGCCATCTGCCCCCAGCACTCAGCATTTCAGCTACTTGCACGTTCACGAAAAATATATACACGATGACAGGTAATTCGCGAGCACGGGCTGCAGCACACGAATGTGTGATCAAAACTAAGTAGAAAATATTATTTGGTAAAACAGAGTAAGGCCCTTAGTTTACGAGAAAAAAAAACCGTTAATGTAGATAAAATGACTTAATTTCACGTTGAGCACAGCATACAGCATCAGCATACAAAACCATAGCAATACACTTTTTCTCACTGTTAAGATGGCGTGAAGGCGCCTGTAATTTACGTCATCGCCGGCTCACCTTAAGCAGTATTCACGGCAGTGGTTGCGGCAATCGGGACGTGCAGTGCCAAACTGCTGTAAGCAGGAACCGCCACCACGAGCAAGGAATCAAGGCAGACTGCACCACTGCGACGCCAATATCTAGCACTACCGAGGGGCGGACATTGTCTTTCTCTCCGTGACGCCTCGCCGGCAGCGATGAATCCCTACAGAGACAAGCTGTGCCGATCGCCGTAGCCGCCATGACACCATCCTCGGGACTCATCTTAAGGTGGGATAAATCCAGTTATAGGTCGTTCACGGTAAAATGGTCACTTTCTGAAGCTGTTTCATCAGACATAATAATCAGTAAATACACTTCATTGCGGCCTCAGACTTTTGGTCTTAGGTATGGTGAATGTATACACTGTGTTTATTACAGGCTATTCACGGTAAAGTGAGCACTTTTGAAAGCCCTCTCATTTGGAATAATAGTCATTTAATATATTTTATTTTTGCCATAGACATTAACTTCCGAGTGCTGCGTAAAATACAGACTTTATTTATTACCTACACTGGAATATTTATTTTTAAAGGTGGTAAAATAATTAAATATGGCTGAAAGTAAAAAGTAACTAGGGGCTCAAAAGTGCTCACTTTACCGTGAACGGCCTATACGTAATTGATACAATTTAGGCAGGTAATAATGTTTAATATAAAAAAAGCTCTCCCGATTAACACAGCTTATATTGCAATTGTAATTGTAATATCCCGTTAAACAGAATAATAATCCGGCTCTATTCCAGATATTCTACAATCATTCAACACCTTGCGCTACCCTTAGTTACGACCCCTAGTAAGATTCACAACCATAAAGCCTCTAACCCTTCTTGTGAGAAATCGACCACAAATCGGCTTTATAACAGCACGTTGGATGCATGCAGCATGCACGGAGCTTGGACGCCGGATGCACCCATGGCCATTGCCATGTCCCAGTACTCACTGCATGTGAACTCCAAGGTGTCTTTGGCACTATTGAGCTCGGCTTGTTCCCTTGCCGTATGCCTTGCGACCAACACATTACTTGCAGCATTGCCACATTTCCTGACCTTTTATATTATTGGAATACCACATATTTGCTACAACAATCGTTTTTGGATCTTTCGTGTTATTTTTCTCGTTAACGAAGAGTTTTACGAACTTTTACCAAAGTGTATTTTTTACTCAGTCTTGATCATAGATTTGTGTGGTGCAGTCGATATCGGTTTCAAATATTTTACACACTTCCCCTTTTTTAGAATTTCGCCTTTCTCATTTTCCTTAGAATTGGCCGTGATAAGGCAATGACAAAAATTTGTCAGAAAAGTATTTAAATTATCCTTCAAATATGCGGTCACAAAAAAGTATTATTTTGCGCAAGCTTGTAGGCCTTGCTGGTCGACAAGTTTCTCAAATAAATGTTAAAATATTTAATTTTTTTAGCAGTTTGCATTAAAAAATATACTACTTTACTTTACTAAAACGACATGGCAACTTTATTACTGCCATAATGGGAAGAAGGTTAATTTTTTAGATTCAGGAAGAAATACAAGATGTAATTTAAAAATATTGGTCACATTAATGTAGGAGAATCAACGTTCTCCATACTTGCCGTAGAAATCAGGCCTTTCACGCTATAAATAATGGGTGGTCAAGTATATTGTAAATGAGGATGTTTAGTAACATTACAATATATCTCGGTACAATCTGGAATCTATGAAAACTGACTGATTATTGCAATGGCAGGATCACACATTTTGATAACTTCAACTGATTTTCAGAGAAGATCGCTAATTGATATCCAAACTATCAGAAATTTAACGATTGCGTTCAGATATTGGTTACTACTCAATTCTGTCTACGCTCTACTGGCTTATTGCCTTTTTTCTGTGTAGCCTACACGTGTCTCATCTTCAGCTGATTTTTTAAAGTTCTTAAGTCACATACAAACAGTTTTGAAGGAGGGGTATAATTTATCTTATAAAAGAGAATGGAAGTATAGAACGGTTGTGAAAAATTAATTATTTAGGAATCAAGCAGACATGAATATATGGGGTGATCTTTGTAACCTTTAATTTTGAAAGTGTGAAGAAATCGCAACGAAGACAATGTACACAACATTGCATTCACAGTAGAATCTTGCCAAATTAATTTTTATAAATGCAACAATTTCACGGACCGAAATCACTGTTCCAGATTTTATCTGTTTCGCGTCGTGACTGAACACATTTTTAATCAACTTGGAAAAATATCTCCCTGTTCGTACTTGACTGTACTGTAGCGTGAATAATGACGGGAGCTCTCAACTAACGCGTCCAACCAATCAGGGAATGTCGTGACGTGTCCTTAAGTTTCAATCGAAATTCTCTCCAGCCTTTCATTTGTATCAAAGTATTATTCGGTGCAGTTCTGACACATCTGTGTTTCTAAGAGTTGCACGAAGTCACTTGACCGAATCGTGAACAATAGGTACTCGTTATTTCTACGGCAGTTGTAAAACAATAGAGGAAGGTCGGTTATTGTGGGCCCTATTTTGATTTTCACAATTTTTCTTTAGAAACTAATTAGAAAATTTACATTCGTTGATATCTCGGTGTACGGTATACGTGTGACATACACATATAATTAAATATTTGTACTTCATATCTTGATATTCATACAAGTCTGCAGAATTTCACTTTACCCGCACTGTTAGGTTAAAGTGGAACCACGGGTCCACTTTTCCCATTCTAAATTACTAAACAGTGTGAAACCCAATTTTAATTTATTTTACATATACGAGTGTACAGTAGGTGCGTGTTTTGGACTCATTACAGTTATAAATAGTGATAATTAAAATAAATAAAATTAACATAGCCTATTACTAAAATAATTCAGAACGTGTTCTTGGCGCACATCAAAATATTCCACTAAATTAATATTATGGCGTATCAAACACATTACTATAAATATGCGTAAAATAGAGACTGATTAAGAATTGCAAATATCACATACCAAGTCTCCGCAGTTTCATTATCAGCACATTCTTGTTGACACCAGTCCAAACACTCTAAACACTGAACCCATTTTTCTCCATATTTGTCATCCGAAAGTTCTTCACAGAAGTAGGTAAACACAGCATCAGTTTATCAATCATGCGATGTTCAAAATGTCGCTTTTTGTTAGTAGTCTTCTCAGATGCTTCAGTTGTTCCTTGCTATACTCGTATCCAGGTTATAGAAAATATCTAATAATAACATGCACGATCACATGTAATTGTTATAACAAATTGGACGGTGCCACTTTCGTCGCAATTGGAATGGCCACTTTAGTCGACCCACGCCATTTTTTTTTCGAATGGTGTTAAACACTAAACTACTTACATGCTACGAATTTGAAACATTTGGCATAAACACAGACACCTGTATCATTACTTTTCAATATTCTAAGTCACTTGGTTATCTGTAATAATTTCAATACGTTTAACAACCATACATACCTTCAAAAACTTTAAATTCTGGATGTTTCATCACCGTATTATTACTTGCAGACATCGACTCACGTCCAGGCAACTAACGTATTGTGAGCGAGTAGATACTTCATATGACTCTTACTAGATAGCAGCAACTACACTAAATTTTATAGCGTGTGTCCACTTTAACCAAGTGTCCACAATACCCGAAATTCCTCTGCAATATAAGATACAAAAAACCTTAGTGGATCCACAGTAATCATTTATTAAAAATGAAATCAGAGGTATAGAATACACATGAGCTTAAATCTGGACAACTTTTGGTAATGATTAGGGATAGGAACATTTCGTGAGTTCATTTCAGGACAAGCTAGACGTCAAACACGGGCACACTGGAGTTGATTTTTCAATTGGTTCGCAGTTTATTATACACGCCCTGAACGACTCCGAGCCAATAACAGACTTGCAAGGAAACAAGTAGCGAATCCCATACTGCCAGGTGCAGAGTAACACAGGCCACTCTCTGGGATGGCAACCAATGGACAAACAATGGAGGCTAGAGTATACACAGTAATGTGGAGTCTAGGATACAGGTCATTGAACTCGCGAAATTTTCCTATCCCTAGTAATGATTCTAGCTCTAACAGGCTCTACGTGATGCATAAAATATGCATGTTGTTATTCTCAGTCATTTACCTTGGCACTGCTATTTATCGAAATACAGTCGAGCAAAGCTTTTTCCAATTGTGACCTAAGTGGCGAACACAAAACACTTTGCGAGTTGAGTGGTTGTCACACTAGGGGATGCGCGCCGGATCCGGCTCCATCATTCCGGTTACAGAAGGGGGAGTGGAAAGGGGGTAGGGGATACCCGGAGTCAGCAAGAAATTGGCTCACGTCCCCGACTCCGGAGCGAAATGCCCGGAACAGAAACTCTTTTCCTCGGGCTGGGATCTGTTCCATTCCGCGCCATTTCCTCGCCGCCATATATCTTTCCTCTCCCGTCCCGCTCGCTCAGCTGGTTTTATGTGTTTCTCCCCAAAAAACTTTGTGTGATGGCGAAGGTAGGTAAGGGGTGGGAAGTTTTCTTGGCTCCCGAAAAGGGGGGTGGGTGTGGGCAGGGGTGGGGTATCCCTGCCAAGCAGGAACGTACGAGCCCGTCTAAAACTTCTACGCGGATATAAGATTTTTTTCCTACCCTTCTACGTGATCGTATTTTATTTCTGCTGCTGTTTCAATTCTCTTTGTTCCTTGTACTTTCTTCCCCCCCCCCTCCCCAACGCTATTATTTCTATTTTTTTTCTCCATCAGATCCCGTCTCTGTCTCTTGCTTTATTTACAGGGCTCCTACACGAGACCCATTAAAAAAACTTTTGGTTCTCTCAGACACTCGTTATAATTCCAGATTCGAACCCAGAGACGTGGATATGATGCAAGAGAAAGAAATAAAAACTTTGGCAGCCTGCTCAGAAAAATCACAGTAATTTGCAGACAACGCTAGAACAATTATGAGTCTATCAAAATTGTGTGCATTATGAACACAATTCTAATGCTCAAAATATCGATTGTGTGGAGTTGTTTCTGAGGGTAGTTTTGGAAAGTGTTAGTCTGATAAAGCCAAGTAAATAATTCATCGATCGAACGTCAAACAGACCGAGTTCGATTCCCGGTCCGGCCATCCTGATTTCGGTTTTCCATGGTTTTCCGAAATCACTCCAGGCGAATGCTGGGATGGGACCCAAACCAATGGCCGATTCCTTCCTATTTCTTTCCCAATCCCTCTCCCCTGTGCACACGCGTCTCTAATGACCTCGCTGTCGACAATACGTTAAGCCCATCTACCTACCTATAGGCTGTTCACGGTAAAATGAGAAGTTTTGAAAGCCCTGCTTAAGATCTACTTGTATACATGCTGTGTGTTCTTCCGCCTTATGTAAAATTACCATTGCCATGGGCCTCATCACTTTATCCATGCGTCGGTCAAGTGAAACAGTGAAATTATTAGGAAAGTCAATATTGTACAAATCTGCTCATTTTTACACATCGATACACTGCAAGAAAAAAAAAACAGAAAGAGAAAGAAATAATTTAAGTTATCACAAATGGTTACCTAACACGTTTTTTTCGACGTTAATATACGGAAATACTTTCCCGTTCGTCGTTACTAACTTTACTGGACACATGACACTCACTGCGCACGTTAAAATATGCGCAGACAAGGGCAGTGACTTTTTTCTAAGGTTTATTTCAAAAGTGCCCACTTTATCGTGGGCAGCCTTTACCTACCGACATCAAACAGGCCATTACTGATCACAGTGATGGGTTTTCTCTCACACATTTTGTGACATCGCCAATTGACGGAGCCCCATCCCCTGACACCTGGTGCCATTCCTCTGTCTAATGTCGACGTCCCTGCCACCTGTCGCGATGCCGAGGTCAGAGGCAAACGGCGCAGCGAACGCCAGCGACATTCGAACGGCGACGAATGGTCCTTGCTGACACCGGCCAATGCAGTGCGAGCCCCGCAGACTTCAGGTTGTAGTCCCGCTTTCGTCTACTGCACGTCGGCCGGCACGACGGACGACCTTCACTACCTGCGGCACGTCCGGCGGTATCAGTGACTACCCCACGGGGCGTGCGGCGTGTGCGCATCCGCGCATGCGCACGTCGCATCACAGTGGTGACCGCACAGCCAAGCTATACGACGAGAGCAGAGACCATCCGGCTCCGAGCGTTCCAACCATACGACCACGTTCGTATGGGTCTGGGTGGTGATATAATCTTCGCGGGAAATCGTAACAAGTCCTGCCTTTCCAGCCTCTCTTTTAGGCCCTTTTGAGCACTGGGTATTGGCCACAAGCGCCCTACACTGAGAGAAAATCTAACAAACTATTTGTTTGTATGGGCCAAATATATATTTAGTTTCCCTAACAAAACATATTGTTGAGTAAAACAAATTTGGAAAGCAACAAAATTAGTTTTGTTTGTATAACAAAAAATATATGTTTGAAAAAACAATCTCTCTGTGCTGGGCCAAAAAAAAATTAAGACTGTCAACTAAATATTTTGTTGAGTCAACTGTATAAATTTGTTTAGCAACTCATTTGACTGCCTTCTTTCGAAAATACAGCTCGAGAGTTTGTTTGTATTTTTTCGTGACAGTTAGCACAGTAGCCGTGTTTGTTAGTGATTCTATTGATGCTCAACAATCGTATAAATACATTAATAAAATAAAGCAACAAGAAACTGACAAGTAAAGCTGTAAAACTTGAAATAATTGTTTGCACACGTTGCCCAATATTTGGAGTATATCTATTTAAAATCTTTCCTACTTGAACAGTTGTCACATTAGCTGGGATTACTAAGGCGTAGCGCCTCATAGCTTAGGGATAGGGAGGCCGACTTGCAGTCGGAGGGTCGCGGTTTTCGCGCCCCGATGCCTCCGACGCAGCAGATCCTCGATCCGCTTGCCGCACTAGGAATTTGTCAGCTTGTCGGTCTCGCTAGAGCTACGTCAATGTCAAAAATGTCACAACAACATCATATGGAGGGGGAAAAAAAAAAAAACTAAGACGTAGCGCTCGGACGCAGGTGATCTAAGTTCGAAACTCGATCTAACTTGTAGAATTTTTTTTTTTCATTGGCCCAAAATGTTTAATGCACGGGTAGCCAAACAAATTTTTAGTTGCACCAACCAAATCTTACAGTTTGGGACAACCAAATAAGAACAACAAAATAATTTGGTTTCAGTAACAAAATATTTCATTGCCCCTATACAAACCAACAATTTGGTCGCACCAAACAAATCTTGTTTGATTCAACGAAACCTTTTTTCTCAGTGTATACAACGTTTTGCGCTGACGTTTCTGCGTGGTCACGTTAACCATTTGCATTGCGCAATTGGTATAGCCACGAGTATTTCGCAAATTCATCCGGAGGCGAGGTAGGCCCCAGACACTCGTTCTTCTCTCCTACTGCTGTGATTGGACGACAGTTCTTTAGACGCGCCCCGTTTTACTGTGAGCTACTAATAAGCAGGAAGCAGTAGTGTGGGTGAGTATTTAACAGTCCTGCACAAACTTCAGCCCAAGCTGCCGCGACCGCCATCTTTTATAACATTCGTTACTTGACGCCTTTTACCCCTAAATAAAACAAAACTCTTTTCCAAGCTCCAAGCACATGCACACTACAATGCATACGGACTACCTTCATATTTTGGAGCAATAAAACATGCAACCTATTGTTTGAATCACTAATTTGGCCTTTAAAACCACAAAACGTCATTGGAACTACTTTTTGGCACAATAATACTATGAAGCGACTAGCCAGCCAATGAATTTTACCCATCACTGGCAATGTTTATCTCTAATGACATCTTGGAATGGATAAAGTGTAGCATCAAGGGAGTGTCGGGATTTTGAGGAGGAATTTGTAAATATCCGCCATCCCCTTGTGATGACGTGGAATGAGAACTTAGGTCGAAGCAGTGATGTAATGCAGCGAAGGTAGTAAACGGAAGTACCCAGAGAAAAACCTGCGGGGCAAAGGGCATTCCCGTCACGTTTCCCACGTGCGAAACTCTGGATGTGACCCCGTCAACAAGAGGGCCGGAATCATTTGGTGTGCGAATAGTGCACCAACCACGCTGACAGAGGCCCCATTTAGACAACTGATTATCGACTATAAATGCCGTGTGCTCATTAGGATTTAATATGCCCTGTTCATGTCTACAACACAACATACTCACGCTATTGCCTGCCTTTAGAACTACACACTATATATTTGTTTGCACTGTGTAGTGAGAGTTCGGTAGCTCATTTGAACACTCGTGATACGCCTGCAAACAAATAAACTGTGTGGGGAAAATGTGTCAAACGAAAAATTTATTTCTTTGCAAGCATGTAGGTTTTTTTTTTTTTTCTCTTGACACCAAAAATTTTCGAGGTAAAACGCAGTGCAACCATTCTGCGTAAACATGTAGAAATTCATCCTAACATTTTTTTAAATCATGAACAAGAAAAAGTAATTATTGTTTAAAAACTAAGACAGCCTATCAATAAGAAATAATTTTGTGGTAGTCATAATAAAATTGTAGGGTAAAATATTATAAAACATTTTGCAATTTTAAAAAATCCCCACCCCCTTCCAAACAAATATTTCAGATTAATATAAAGGTTTTTTTTATATGTATTTAGAAAACTAAAATTTAGTGTTCCTTTCAACTTTCGTACACGTTATCCCTAAACACGCTTAAATCAACTGTGAATTCCTACGCGCACATATCTGAGATAGATGGTTTCCAGCATTTTTGTACATGACGGGTTTTAGCACTGAAGTCTTTAATTGAAGCTATCCCCTAAGGCTCAGGACGGGCCCAGCAATAACTAGAGGCGCAGGAGATATGTGATCGCCGGCACGGCTTTTACGACTTCCATCTTAATTAAATTCATAATTTGTTCTCGAGGAGAGACAGCAAACAGAAAAAAAAAAATATTGTCCCCCAGTGATACCAACTTTCTTTTGGGACGGTGAGGAAAAAGTGTCACTCGTATCTAGACAGTTCCATCGCGCCAGATACAGAATGTAGAAATAAAATTCTTACGGCCTGTCTCGTGAACAAAAATATGACTCCCTCATTTACATAATATTCCGTTCGTTATTTGTACTGATGTGCACTTCTGAACGTGAAACAATGAAGATATATTTTAACCTGTATAAAAAAAATATCTCCTTTGAAATCGGTGAAATCGTTCGTAATATTTTACAGCCCCGAAGCACTGGTTCAAAATTATTCCACTGATTCTTGAAATTCGGATGTATTCCAATGATTCGTTGCCTGGTAAGAATTTGCTAAAAGGATTTTCTGAGAATGGAATTTCGCCGACCGAAATAACTGATACGCACTTAGAGTGTGCAACTGTAAAGTATTGTTACTTATGAATTTCATTTAATTATTTGTGACATTTGACACACCAGCGATCGAAAATTACATTTAAGTTCAGTAAAGAGTTCCTGAAAGCCATATTTGTACATAAGACTGCAAAGCTCTAAATGTGAAGTAGTGGAAACTTAACCACTTCAGTGAAGATTAAATTGAACAAATGAAATATTGAAAATCTCCCAATTACTTTAGCAACTTATTTACAACAATTTAAACTGATCTAGGTTACTTAGAGTTGGTGCCCTTTAGTGATAATCATATTAGGAGACGCAAAATAATCCAATGACCGACGCTAATTAAAATCAGTTATTCAAGTTAATAGCGATGCTGTGCGCTTATGGCGCACTCAAAACCCCAATTAGTGACGTATTCAGTGATATAGTAGTCACTAGAAGTCAGTTAATACTCTATTACTAACTGACAGATTGATCCAATGAACTGGAAACTGGTGCCCTGTTGTAGCAGAAATCGCCATCACTCAGCAGTAATCGCCACTTCACCAGCAATAGTCTTTTACTCTACAAGTCTGTATGCTACTAGTGTTTTTTCTAACGGAACTATTAATCATTTTACTGCTTTATAGATACTCGTATTTTGAAGTTATCAAATTTTGTGTGTAGTTCTGTAGTTGTGAGAAATCGTTTATAATAAATGTTTCCCACAGCATTAGATAATATTTAAATTAACAATCTCATGTAAATTAGTTAAGTTACGAGTTAAATCAGCTACGATCGGAAAGAAGGTTATAAGGCCACGAGTTCCGTCGTGAACGGCGTCGTTAAAACATGCTCACATTTGTGGACACACAAACTAAATGAGTTAAGAACAGAAATTTTATTTTCCGTTTTATAGCTCGCCACTCGAATACCCAGTAGTACACCAACAAATATTATATTTGGAATATCTGTGATATCCTCTAAAAAAAAGAGGGTCCTTCCTAACTCTATGTGCAAAAGGTATTGAGCGTAAACGGGAAGAGTTAGTCGCCACCGAATAATGAAGTGAAACAGTTCACCAACGTGAAGTAAATCATCTGAGATTAAGCAACTAATAAAAAAGGCATTGAATATGCAAATTCGAGTTTGAGTCTGTAGCTATTTTACTTTTGTTGTCTTATAAAAGTATTATGTTTCGCATTAAAACATTTATTCACAATAAATAAACAACTTTCGTTTCAACTAAATGCCGAATATGTGCGTAACTTTCTGATTAGCTAACAGTTTTCTCAGACCGGAATTGTTGTAAAGGCTGTTCACGATAAAGTGAGCACTTTTGAAATCAACCTTAGGAAAAAGTTACTTGCATACATTTTAACGGGTGCACTGAGTGACATGCGCCCAGTAAAGTTGGTAACGATGGATGGGAAGTAGTTCCGTATCTGAAAATAGAATGAAAAGTGTTAGGTGTCCTTTTGTGATAACTTCAATTATTTCTTTCGCTTTCTGTTTATTTTAATGCACCGAAGTGTAAAAATGAGCAGATCTGTGAAATATCTACTTTTCTAACAATTTAACAGTTTCACTTGACCGACGCATGAATAAAGTTATGAGGCCCATGACAATGTTAATCGTACATAAGGCGGAAGTACACAACGTACATGCAAATAGATCTTAAGCAGGGCTTTCAAAAGTGCTCATTTTACCGTGAATATCCTATAAAGACAGTGACCACAAAATACTGGGTTATAACACATGCACCTTAGGACGATAAAACTTACTTAAT
This sequence comes from Dryococelus australis, assembly GCA_029891345.1. NCBI lineage: Eukaryota > Metazoa > Arthropoda > Insecta > Phasmatodea > Phasmatidae > Dryococelus > Dryococelus australis. Next base: position 47,063,812 of record CM056995.1, on the reverse strand, counting down.
ACAAACGTACCATGATAACAGTAGGTTACTTTTGCTGTGAAATATTTTCCATTCCTTCTAATTATATGAACATTGTTTAGGACATGAAGCAGTTCTATGTACTGATTTTAATATAAAATGAAGTTCTCTAAACGATAAAATTCATCCTTTCAGAACTGTATCATAATTTTCAAACGTAAAAACTTGATTATAAATATATTCAACCCTTATGCCAAGTACAGCCACGGATGGCTATAAATGCGAAGGCAGTAAAAGTTGGGCCAAGAATGCCGAAAGATTATCTGTTACTGTTAGATTCAAGAGAAGTTATTTCACTCATTCACGCGGTGTCATAGAGCGCATAGGTGGAGAACTGACAAAGTGTCACAGCTGCATGATAAACATCAGGGTATCAAGAAACAGGCCTTCGTGGGGTTTACGTGCAACTTCAGTGGGGGTTCCAAAACATTAGTTTGACTGCCCCGAAATACTTTGAGTAGCATTTTTTTTTTTAACTCGCTCTACGCGGAGTCGCACTAGAGCAATTATTCTGAAAGTACAATTTTCATACGCGTGATTTTAGTGGGCTACCGATATGCTGCCCCGAAATATTTATCAAATTGGAGTGAGGTTTAACTTATTTATCAACTTTAAAGGAAATAAATGTTGCATGTCGTTACGAGTACAAGTTAGCAAAAAAAAAAAAAAAAAACACGGGCGACAAAAATACGGGCATTAGAGGTCATTTTAGAGAACTTGAGTAGCTAACTATATTATGTTAATCAACCGCGGTTATAAAAGTATTTCCATGCTTTCATTCATTTACCAATAGAAATTCGTACAGTTTTTTTTTTTTTTTTTTTTTTAATGTTTCGCAGTGCGTAAATTATTTCTAACTACCTGTGTGGGTTTCCAATTACTAAGCAAAGAAATGTTTGTAAACAGTGAATGCTATCTACTCCACATATTCTCTGCTATCTGCAAAATGATCTAGGACATAGCTCAGCATATGAAACAAGTCTCAAATTCAAAAGGAATAGATTTTCTTCCTTACGACTGATCAATAGAGATTAAACACTGGGAAATTAGACCATTAAAGATATTTCGTTTCCAACATAAAACTAATCAGCTACTTCATAGTAAACATGTGTGTAGGCTATATATTTTTTTCTGCGAACAACAGCATAATAGATATTCTGAAACCACAAGAGTAGGCCAGGAAAAACAACAAAACAAGTCAAATGATTTATCGTAGAATTCCTTCATTAATACGTCATTAATTCTGAATTTCGATCAGTATCAATATATGTTCGTGGAGTTCTTATAACCAAACTTATTACCTACTGTTTATAAAATTGTCTACATTTTGTTCTCCTTATAAGGTCACTTTTACCCAGTTGATGGATTCTTCAGCTTGCCAGGAAAGGATTCCACATTCCGTGACAACAAAATGTGAACGCTGAAATCTCTACAGGTTTTTCACGGTAAAGTGAGCACTTTTGAAATCAACCGTTGAAAATAATCACTATCCCTTATCTGCATATAGTCCATTCATGCTTACTTCCTACTTTCCTGAAGCCCTGCTAAAGTTTAACTTCCAAGATATTCCTCTGCCTCACGCAAACAAAGCTTAACCACGTCTAGAAAATTACACCAAATGAACAACGCATCGCATCCCCAAGCAATAACTAATAATATTTCACGTGAGAACTATTTATCACTAGGCATTACCAACAAACCTTTTTTTTCTCCTGCTTTATTCATATTAATCGGAAATGAAATATTATAATGTATATATAAAATAAGTGGAAAATATCAATTTAATAAAAAATAAAATAATTTTACGTTATACTGAAGTATAAAACGTTAGCGATATGACACATTTATGAAAGAACCAAACGCATCATACTTGGGGTGGTTTTTCAAAGGGTTTGATTCAAAAGTGTGAAGAAACCTTGAATAGTTTATAGATGCTACCTTACAGACTGGCATGCAGGTTCCCAGTTAATTCGGCAGCGAATCAAGGAAAATTCACTGCTCACAAAAAGTTTAGCATATTGCCCGCTGAGATCCGAATAATGAACTGGCCAGCGCATTCAGCTGTCATGAAGTGCATAGGGAATGCGTGGTCCTTTCTCAAACGAGTGATTTCAAACCGTGCACAACCACCAATGACCATTCAAGATCGTAAAAACATCCGCAATTAGGAATGGGAGAATTTGCCTCAGAAGATGCTTAGTTATCTTGTTTTTGTCATGCCTCGTCGGATACAAGCGTGCTTCAGGATTTGTGGAGGTCCACATGTTATTGAACATGTTACTGAAGTTTGTAAATGCATCTGAGAAGACCCTGTTATTGATATTGAAACTGATGAGATTCCTTTGTTTACGTTGTTTTTCACTTTATCCATTTTGTTTATTTCATACTGGGATGATGTAAACGAGCATTCCACCCTTTTTTATGCTCTATTTGGAGTCCGAAAAGAAATGTAAACTACTTTTAATCAATATAACATCCTGGAATCTGCTATATGATGAATTTTTATGGTCAATTTAGTTCTAAGTCTTGACCTTGCACAGGCGTCATTAGGCCCATGGATACGTAAACGTTATATATGGCGGAATGATACAAAACAGGTAGACAAGTAAATCTTAAGCAGGGCTTTCAAAAGTTAGTTTATATTGGGTTGGAATCTATAAGACATATTTTCCAAAAAGGATATTAAAAAATTAGTACGTTAATTGTAGTTTGCATCTGAATGCTGGAACACAAGAATCGTTGTTGTTAATTTCGAATACGGCAACAATATTTTAACTCTGCAGTAATCCGAGTAATTTATTAAGACGGACAATATTATTGTCCGCGCGCTAGAAACATCTTTATTTTAACTACCCGTCCCCTGCTACTGTGAGGGGGGGGGGGGGGGTTCTGGGAACATTTGGCGGGTATGAAAGAACATGGGGTGGATGTTTTTGTGGCATATAACAATAAGCCAAAGCCACAGTTAATATAATCCATTGCGCCACCCCTATCTAGTCAGCCGCCGTAAAGAAAAATATCCAGCACCGAAAGCGACTTCATCTCTGTTATGAAGAGAGGAAATAAAAAAACTCCCTTGTGTGTGTGATGCGCGTGTGTGTGTGTGAGAGAGAGTAAATATACGAGGCGGCTTCCAAGGCTTTGGTTTGTTTAATGTTGCAGTCGGGACAAAGACGTATTGCTGGCGGCCTAAACCAAGAACCTGCCAGGGGTTAGGTAGGCAAGGAAAGATTTACCGATATCCAATCCCGGGTAGGTAAATCAATCTGTTGGGTGAATCCACTCACCTATTTTCAGCACGTAGTAAGATGTTCAATATAATTTCTTCGCCCCTTCAGAAGGTATGAAACTTTTCACATACCAACAGTCAGACATTTTTCATCCTTTGTGGGAGAGCTGTTTAGGAAAACTGAGAAAATAATAAAATTATGTAGGTATGTTCGTCTTCAGATTAAAAGAGCTGGGAAGTATAAAATAATTAAACATTTTACGAAATATTGTTCAACTTGTAGACGTAACTTACAAGTACTATTATTTTCGTATAAAAAAAATTTTCTTCCATTTTTTATACAAGTGGCATGTCAGAATCACAATTTTGGTGTTTCTAGGACGTAGAAATAGTAAAAACGAACACTTACAAGGGTGAAACTATTCAATTTGAAGTAATATACCAATATTTACTTCAAGGAATCTTTAAAACCACGCTATGTAAAATTGCTCAAAATTAGAAAACCTTTACATATATTTATTTTTAACCGTATATGAATTGCGTAAAATGAATTTTTCCAAGCATACCTTAAAATGCTTCAAGACGCAATCTTCTCGTCACCCTTGATAAAGTTTCTAGGAAAGTTTTCCTTGATTTTATTTGTACGTCCCGAAAACACTTAAATTGTGCGATGTAATACTTAAAATATCATTGTCTTACAGCTGGAAAAGTGTTTCGTACAGTTGTAAACTTATGAATATTTTGGAGACTAGTGCCCTTAATCATCGGAAAGATACTTTGGTCCACAAACAAACACGCTTACGTCGAACGTGTGCTTATCCGGTACGATACGACGGGTTTCAATAGCGTATTCCAGCTCTCCTCGTTACTATTCAAGACAATAAAATAAATTAGAGTTGCGACCTCCTTTTCGCCATTTTACTCATAGCTGCGTGCCGTGCCGTCATTTTTGCGTAGACAAAAGCAATCAGTACAAAAACTGAAAATTCAGTTACTGTAGCGTTAGGAAATAATACGTAGCACCCTTATGGCGTGTTTATATACTAGATGCCTTTAATGGATAATAACATGATACATTATTAATCAGAAGCCCTTAATCTCCTTGCTTCCAATTTTAAATAGTTTAGATAAGCTATATTACGCATAATACATTTTTCAGCATATTTTAAAAACTCACTCAACACATTCCCTTCACCTCAACTGATGCGACAAAAGTTGCCATGTAACAAGGCATTTAAAATAAAATTTTAAACCAGTTCAGTATTTAATCACAAACATCTTCTGCGTATTAAAATTCATACAATAGTACATTGGGCAGTGTATTTCCTTTCAGTTGCATGAATAATTGTGTGTATTAGACAAGTGACGGTCACAAATTAAAAAAACTTTTACAAAAACAGGAGGGTTCAGGGCAAAAATTTTTGGTTTCTTATACCTGATCCAATCATTGAATGGAGGACCCGTGTAAATTTGTTCACGTTTTTAAAATTACTCTTAAAATGGGCGCTGTCAATCATTTTGGACGTTCATCTTTTCTTCCTACTTTGCTGGGAAGTTTTGCTGTTTGGGAGTGACATGATTTATTCATACGAGACTGGTTTAGCAGCTTGAGATAGTACGTAAAATTTACATTTCCAATCAGAAGTTAAACGATTTTGATAACACAGTGCAGATTTCTTGACACTCACTTTGGCCTGACACACAAGTTATCGAAGTGTATGACTCTATCTGCTTCTTCAGATTATGAAGCTTATTCGTTTTACGCAAGTACCAAGGCTTTTTCAGTCGACAGTCAAATTTAATTTCGGCCACTTCAAAACATTTTTGAAAAGATTGACAGCCTTCCCATTAAATAAAATTGACAGCAAGCAGGTGAATAAATTCTTTATCTGGAAATATATGATTACTCTTCATGGATAAATTACCAGACAGCACAGGATTATGCAAAATGAGTATTGGGAGATATGTAAAAACCTCTGTACAATGGAGAGGTATGTAAAAAACCTCTGTACAATTGAGAGGTATGTACGGGTCTCAACATCGTGGTCTTGAGAGTCGATGAGTGTGAAGAGAGGTGAATATGGAGCAGTGCCGGATCGCAGGTGGGATGGGAAACGGGAGATCGCAGAGAAAATCCGCCGACCAGCGGCATCGTCCAGCGCAATTCCCAAGTGCGAAGAATCGGGAGTGACCCCGCCCAGAATCGAACCCGTTTCGCTTTAGTGGCATCTGTACAAAGGCTAAAAATTTTGACTGGTAAGAAAAAGGTGAAGAAATGAAGTGCGACTTTGCCAACAACAAAAAACATTCTCTAGGGGCACATATGGCCATGCTTCCTATAAACTCTTCAAGAACCTGGAATGTCTTTTATTGACATTATATAGTTTTTAAACGTCCTATTAAATTGAAGATAATTTCTGAGCACATATGTCCACTGTCAGAAATAATAATTATAGTTGGTATTGCAGAACGAAGAATCAAATTCGAATCTAAGGAAAACCGACAGAAATTCAATTCTGGATAAATAAAATTGTCGCGTAAAACCATTCATAAAAATAACACATATTTTTGGCGTGTAGTTATATATATATATAATATTCATTTATGTAGAAAATTTCATTCACATCCCAAAGTCTCTTTGTAAATTCATTTTCAAGAAAACTTCTCGGATAACATTTTTCAGTTGTGTATTTTTCTTTATAATTGCCCCTATGCACTTTGTTGAACTGTACAATGAAGGACAAATATTTTTGCATGAGTATTCGCCTACATTAAAATTGCGTTTACTTAATATGCTCTTTTCTCGCAATATTTTCGTTTTTAAATTTGCCCACTTTCTTAAATATCTGAAACTGAATATAGCAACATTTGATACGCCAAATTTCTTAACTGCATCTGGGAGCCAATATGTTTAATTTTTATGACCTGTAACAGCCAATACTTAAGACGTCTATTAGAGTTTGCTAATGATAAAAGCGTTTTATTTAGTAGTATACGTTTGTTGTATTTTATACTATAAGTAAAGCAGCATATTCAGATATTTATTCAAAATATTTTCAGTTGTAATTAAAGGGAAATAAGCACATTTTTGGTGCAGAGAAATGGAAACATTTGACTTATGAGACAGTTTTTAAGTCACTCTCTAGTACTGTTGTATAAGAAGATCAATTTAAGATGCCTTCTTGACTGAGTAAGGAAATACAATATCAGCGCTGGCACCGACCACATGAACTCCGTTCAGAATGAACCCTATAATCGAGGATAAGAATCTAAACTTCCTGGTATGGGAAACGTGATTTTTTTTTCAGGGTTCTCCCATTCCCACCATAAATTAATTCTATTATAATTCTACCCCCATTCTGCTTGCCTGTCTCATGTCACATTTAAGTATCGACGGCAGGTTACATGTTGATCTAACGTGGAAGGAATTTGGAACTGAATCTGAACTTAAAGGTTCGTTTCAGTTCGGCTCGAGAAAAAAATCTCTGCTAAGAGCTTCGTTTCAAGTTCGGTTTGAAAAATTGACAAGAGGTCGTGTTCAGTTTAAAAAAATAATAATTATGAAATAAATTACTTGTAAACGAACTTGCGCTAAAAATATCTCACGGGGAACACATTAATACCACACGAGCAGTATGTGTTGTTTATAATTCGTACAGTGTACTATTACAAACGTTGTTTATAATTTGTACAGTGTACTATTGCCAACGTTGTTTATAATTCGTACAGCGCACTATTGCCAACGATGTTTATAATTCGTACAGTGTACTATTGCCAACGTTGTTTATAATTTGTACAGTGTACTATTACAAACGTTGTTTATAATTCGTACAGTGTACTATTGCCAACGTTTTTTTCGCGTGTTCTATGGTCGTAAATAATTTAACGGTCGAGATTACGAGTTGTGATTGATAGCGGCACGGTGATCTACAGAATGGCGTCGTAAATTACACTTGTATGAAGAGGTATCACGCTGTTATATACTGCGTTTAAAATGTTGTAATCATTGCGTTTTACTTTTTAAATCAGTGAAGAGTTGTCTATGGCCATACATATGTGTAATTATGAGTATTATTGCAATACGAAAATTCTGTGTAGTTTACTTGTAAAGTTACGTTCGGGTTCAATTTGAATTCCGTGAATAGCAGAATGGTTATTTCGTGAACAGTGTTAAAGTTCGGTTCAAGTTCAGATTCGAGTAAACTACACTCAAAATTCGAATCAGTGGAAAATCGCTGATTCGCAGTGAAATTCAACTACTCGAATCAGTGAAAATGGTTCCACTTAGAATCAACTGTTTCAGTGGAAAAATTTCACTGAATGAATTAGTGACGTGGAAAACTGATTGAATAAATGACGGCCGACTGCAGTGGCGAATCAAATATTGATTTTATTGAATTTAGTTAAATAATTACTAGAAATAAACTATTTGCGATAGTTTACTATTTATATTGTGCAATTTGCCGTAATTTAAAAAAAGCAAGAAACAGTCGGAGGTGACCAGGATTGAACTTTGTTCTTATGCCGTTACCGTACCATCTGCGCTACGAAGTCAAATTGAAATTTGAGGGGAAATATATATGTGATATATTCTAATAAAAACCGTGAAGTTTTGAAATGTATGTCTTTACTTTTCGTTTTTGGGATAAATTGGTACTGTTAGTATTGTTAACTCTAATAGTATATATGAGTGCACTCTCTTCACGGCATTATATGCAGATTAAACCTTCAAAAAGAGCACTGTGATTACATGAAAACGAAATGAAAGACGGAAAGCGGGACGAAAGGCTGGATATTCATATTATCTGGTAAAATTGTGTTTTGAAAGACGAAACTCATTCTAGAAAGTATTTTGTATTGTTGTTATTAATTTATTCGTTGTAATTTAACTTGATACACATTGTTTAACGGCCATTTTTAAAAGTTGTTTGGAGGCCATTTTTACACGCTGTTTAACTGATCCATCAGTCAAAAAATCTTTGAAACAATAAGTGAAGGAAATCTGGCATTTTTTCACTTTTTCATCAGTTAAATTTACTGGAGTGACTTTTGAACCAGTCAGACACTGTTGACTGATTGAAACAGTGAGATTCTCCCTGATTCCGATTTAGAGTGTATTCAACGTACAGTTTGAGTTCGGTTCGAAGTCAAAACGGAGTTCGACCCAGCTCTATTAGCACTACATGCCAAAGATTTACACAATCTGATGAGTGAAGAAATGTGACTGTACATGTCGAGCAGTTCTTAATCAGATTACACGAACAACGGTTGTTAATCTAAAATATGGAGTTACTGAGAAGGTATTCGTTGAGCAATTCTTACTCGCATTACACGCTATATGCCTAGAGACCTGAAAAGTTCGTGAGTACAATGACCTGAATGCTTGACTCTACAGTCATATGAAGAAATATGCCAATATCAACTGTGCATGGGTTGTCTGCTGACGATTGGGCCAGCGCTCTCCAGGAGGTGCCGAACACCGTGTGGATCAATGGCTGAAGTGTTATTAACAAACGTGTTTTTGAATTCTAGCTTATTACGAAATGAATCCGTGAATTTTCCAGATCTCTATATATGTCGTGTTAATGTAACGTATTGGGAAACGGGAAATATACGCGCCGATTGGTCGCCCGTGTGTTCGCCTGAAGGAAGAAGGAACTGGGCAGCATACAAAAGGAGATAAATTTCCCTGCGGCCTCAGCATGCCACTAGGGACCAAGTGGGCCCGCCCCTGGACAAGACGATGTGCGTGCGAGGCATTGGGAACACTGTCGCGTCTCCCGGACACGAACTCACCCCGTCTAATGAAACCCGGCCTTGAGTTGTAAGAGGGATGCTGTGCCGTCCCTAGCGCGGAGCGCCGAGTTTATACCATCCCCCTCCCTACGTGCTAAAATGGCGCATGTCGCACTGAGGTCGAAACCATCTTCATTCCCATCTCAAAAACCATCGTTGGATGCACTATCTCAGACACTACAGAGAAATTTTTTTTTTTCGTGTTAAAAACTACCCTCGCGTCGTATGGGGATCGGTGCGCCTATGCCTTATACTATATAGCAGTCAATAAGTTTTCGGACTGACTGAGTGTAGGCAACCACGCATCACGACGTTCGATTAGTCCGTGAACTGGCGTCTGGAGTATAGGCAGCCCATCATCACAGCGTGCACGTATCTACCAATTTTCGCAGCTATTTCTTTTTCTTTTGAGTGCGTATCAAAATTATTGGTACGTCGCACTCTAAATAATATTCTACTACTCATTTTAACACTGTTTGATATTCATCGCCTTTATTATTCCCTTACTACAAACGTAAGATACTAAAAAATATCTTACTTATTATTTTCCGTCAGTAGTCAGAGAATAACGACGACCGTAGGAAATTAATATGTAAAACTTAATGTGGAAAAAAATTCGTTACTCACTCTTAAAAACTAGTTGCAAATACAGGTTCATAAATGTAAGATATTCTTGCGCTATTTCCCTTGTATTATAGTTGTTAGGCCTACATGCATTAATTTGACCACTACAGCATATTTAGTTAATACACGCACTATAAAAAGTTATCTATAGGCAATGGCAAAAATTCTCACTAATAGCTAAACATCAGTTTGTTGGTGATTTCAAAAAGTTTGCTTATTTTATAATCAATAACAGTTAGGCAGTAAGAGAAAAAAAAATTTGCTGTCACCCCAAAATATTTAGCAGTGTATATGTTCATTTTCACTGGAATTCAGTTTGTTTGTTCAGATGCTGTTGAGTTAGTGCACTCTCTAAAACTGAATCAGCGATTTCAATAAGTAAAATTATTTTACTGAATCTTCAGTTAACACACTGAGGTCTGGACACATTTACAGATATTCAAGCCAAGTTAGAAGTGTTATACCTATGTAAAGGAGCACCAGATCTGTTGATCTCTGTAGTCCCACTCACCACCGTGCATAATACGCCAGGCACTACAGCATCGTACTGTACCACATACATTACTGGCCAGCTGTAAGCCAATGGACTACCGAGTTTACTGTCTTCCAATCAAATGTTCTTTCACGTCTAACACGGTTCACATTCCATCGTGTTCATTTCCCTAGTCATGGAAAAAAATTTTGTATTTTGTACAAGAAATGTTGGTTGGTGAGTCGAAGGGTCCATGTAAAATCGTGATAAACTCCAGAAATGATTATATTATATTCGTGTGATTTTTTTCTTTTCACTGTCGAGATATATCGATATTGCTTTCGCCCGAGCTACATTTGGGCAAAGTCGTCAAAGTGTTAATGAGGTGTGATCTGCTGACGAGTCAGTGTAATTCAGTGCGGTTTTACTGCCAGACCAGCACAGTTCACTACGAATCAGTAGAAATCACTATTTTGTTTCAGTGAATACCTGCAAACTAAAACTGTCAGTAGAATTCCACTGGTTCAAGCGGAGCAGTTTCAACATATCTACAGTCAAATTAGCTGGTTTGGCGCAGTTTTGACTGCTTCGACTTTACTAGAGTGCAGTTCAGAACAAACACGACTAACTTCGTACAATTCGTAGTCCCTGAAGAATGTATAGGCCTAATTATTTTTATCACGAGAGACTTACTCCTACGTACACTTCCTGTGCCATAGGCACTTGTGCGAGTTATGGGGAAAGAATTTTTTTTTTTACACTGCTTAAAAGCTGACTTCACTTAACGCACACTTTTAGGTTTTCTTGCATAAATGATCCTATTAACTGATTCGTTATCGAAGTATGTTTGCGCTCTAGATAAGTTCCCAAAGTTACACTGAAAGAGTATATATAGGCCTAGTCAACTTGTACTGCAGATCCGAAATTGAATGATCCATACATAAACTGTTAAAAATTTTAAGTCGATTTGTCTGAAATGTCTAGAATCCTAAAACCTGGCTGGAAAGCATTTTCTTATGACACGTTTTTCATTGAATTCCAATTCTTTCAACAAAGTCAAAGCTAATTACTGGCAGGCGATAAAATAAAATAACAACCACCAATGTTAACTTTTGTAACAAAAATTTTCGTATCAAGAAGTCCACTACGCCAGCCACACACGATGCCCATTCCTGTAGCAGTTTTCATGCCCATTTTATGCTAGCGTTTCTACTCCGGTGTAGGTTAGGTCTACGAGTCAGCCCTCTTCGGAGGGGTCTGGCTCTGGGTATAACAGTTTTCATACCCATTTTATGCTAGCGTTTCTACTCCGGTGTAGGTTAGGTCTACGAGTCAGCCCTCTTCGGAGGGGTCTGGCTCTGGGTATAACAGTTTTCGCACCCACTGTATTATCCGAAACTGCAATAGAACGTGTCCTGCCTCTCTGCCATACCCACGAAGCTGCAACAGACAAGATGGCGGACTCCCGAGTAACGACCTCGCGCAGTTTATAAACACTTGTTCCGTAAGAAGTATTTCTGCACAAAATGAAACTTAAATATGCGGGTAAGAAACGGTGAACGTTTCAAAACACACGGTCGTGATAGAACAATAAACGTAACTTTAAATCATAAGTGATAACTTTGGATTCCCCCCCCCCCCCTTCGGTATACAGCCTCGGGCCATGTTGGTTGCGCGGGCGTTACAATTTCGTGAAGCACGCGTGCCAATTTTGCGTCCATGTGACTAAGTATTCTGCGGTGCCACCCTCTTGGAAGATGGGTAGTAAAGGCTGTTCACGATAAAGTGAGCGCTTTTTAAATCAACCTTGAAAAAAAATCACTGCTCCTGCCTGCATATATTTTATCAGGCGCACTGAGCGACTAGCGCCCAGTTAAACTGGTAACTACGGATGGAAAGTAGTACCGTATCTTAACGCCGAGTAAAAAGTTTTTGGTAAACATGTGTGATAACATTAATTATTTATTTTGCTTTCTATTTTTTTTTAAATTCATCAAGTGTAAAAATTACAAAATTTGTAAATTATTTACTTTTCTTATAATTTCACAGTTTCACTTGGCCGACGCATGAATAAAGTTAATTTTATATAAGGCGGGAGAACACACAAAGTGCGTACAAGTAGATCTTAAGCAGGGCTATCAAAACTTCTCATTTTACCTTGAAAGACCTTTAGTCGGCAGAGGACAGAATGCGTGCGTGTGGGTACCTAAGCCGGGTCCAGCGATCGCAGCAGTCGTTTGTCGAGGGCTTTACGTCTCGCTGTCTGGTTTTTTACGTGACCCGGCAGCATCCTTGGACCAGCAGGGAGTTGGAGGGGGGGGGGGTAGGTTGTTGAGAAGCTACCTGCATGAAACAACCATCTAAGTAACTCGGACGACTTCGTAACTAGCCGTGACTTCAGCAATACACGCGTTTTTTCTTCGATACTGCTGTACCTTTGGTGAAATTTCAGAACTAGTTTAGAAGAACCAAATGCATGGGCTAGAAGATCTCACCTAAAAAATAGGCGTTTGAATATTTTTCCTTTTCAATTGCCTTTTTGGGTTTTTCAAGTTACAAAATAATATCAGCCTGAATAGTTTTATCACACGCGATTATGAAGTAATTATGCCAGTAAATAAACTAATAACGTGTTTTACAAGTAATTAAAAGAGGAATATAAAATACAAACTGCGATCGGTGAATTTCAAAGGAATCGCGATCTGGCCTGAAACTAGGATATTTAAACTTATAAAATACAGGTTGCCAGAAAAGGACGTAATTACTCTCCGAAGTAAAAATATGTGCTCGCTGTTTAAGTGTTTTCATTATGTAAATACTAACTCGAAATATCAATGCTCCCATCGCTACACTCTTTATTGCACATGCCTATGTTAAGGCGAAGTAGGCATGTTGTCAACTATAAGTCACCATTATAAAGCTGAATTGGTGTTGTGGACTAATAAAATTGAAATAAATTGATGCATTTCATGGATAGATGAATTGATGTATAGGAGCAATAAATTTGACTGTAAATTATTACAAACTCTTGCTAAAACAGACAATTCCTTCCTGAACAAATAGGAAAGCTTTTATCTATTACATCTGGGCAGTTTCGATATTTTCCTGTGAAATTTCGTCGATCTTCAGAAATTTACTCTGGCCCCATCTTTTCGCCTTGTTTTCCACGATTGCGCACAGACTCAGATCATACGATTATTAAAGACATGAAGAATTCGCGGATTCATTTTGGGGCAAGTTAGAATTCAAAACATATGTGTTCATATAACATTAATCATTGGTCCACAAAGTGATTGGCACCTGCTGGAAAACGCTGACCCAATCGTCGGCTTCCACTGTGACAGCAGACAACCAATGCACAGTTGACACTGACAAATTTGTACATAAGATTGTAGAATATAGCCTGCAGCTCATTGAACTCGCGAATTTTTCATGTCTCTAACGATTACGTATTCATCGTGACGACCATTAACTGTATATATGTTACGTATTATTGTCATCAACGACGTGTGTATAATGTATTTTGAGGGGAAAAATTATTGGAATTGAATGTACACAACTCTGAGTTGACCGTCAAACCAACAGACTGCTAGAGGCAGCGCGTTATGGCTCACTCTCCTACTGGTTGCTTCAATAGAGAAGGAAATATTTCCCAAGAAATATAACTTTGGAGATCTAACATACAACTTGACACTATACTGAGTAAAAACCTTCTTGTAGCTTTATATGTAAATTATTTTACAATCAAATGAAATTATATTATTTGTTTTATTGTGTTTGGCAATATTTTTCAAAGGTTTCAGTCTTTTAATTAAAATTTATTTATTTTATTTTTCTATTACAACAACTTTCCATTACTAAAACAAAACATACTTTATTGCTGTTACCCGTTTTGCAGTCACATAATTTGTGAGGAGCACTAAAACCATGGAAAGCACTGAACACACTAAACTCGAATCAGGGAATACCATCGATTCGCAATGAAATCCAGCTACTCGAATCAATGAAAATGGCTCCACTTAGAATCGGTGGAAAGTCAGCGATTTCCAGTGAAACGATATAACCGATCGAATAAGTGACGGCCAATTGCGTGTGGCGAATTAAATATTGTTTTATTGAATGTAGCCAAAGTAATTACGTGAAATAAACATACTTACGATAGTTTTCTATTTATATTGCGCAATTTACAGTAATTAAAAAAAAAAAACCTTTCGGAGGTGCCGGGATTGAATTTACACACCCTTCAACTCTATGCCGTTACCTTTCTATCTGCGCTCCCGCGCCAAGTTGAAAGATTGAGAGTAAAATTTTATATGCCTTATAGTTAGCCGCAAAATCGTAAGATTTTAATTGTATGCTCTTACTTTTCGTTTTTATTTTAATTAGTAGCGTTACTATTGAATATAGTAGACCTTTGTATAATAGAATATAGTAGACTAGAAATAGAATATATATGAGTGCACTTTCTTCATACATTATATGCAGTTTAAACCTTCAAACAGAGCGTTGAGACGACTACATAGAAAGGAAATGAAATACGTAAAAACGGAATGAAAAGCTGTGTGTTCGTATTACCACATAAATTGGCGTTTTGAAAGACGAGACACATTTAGAAAGTATTTTGTATTGTTTTAATTAGTTTATTCGTTGTTATTTCACTTGAAACACATTGTTTAACGGCCATTTTTAAACGTTTTTTTGACGGCCATTTTTACACGCTGTTTAACTGATTCATCAGTCCAAAATAAACCACTAAGTAAACAGTGAAAAAATGACTGATGAATCAGTGAAAAATGTCACTGAATCAGTAAGTGAAGGAAATCTGGCTTTTTTTTTTTACTGTTAATCGGTTAATTTCACTGAAGAGACTGTTGAATCACACAAATAGGTTTGTACTGATTGAAAACGTGAATTTCTCACTGATTCAGATTTAGAGTGTAGCGTGCCATGCTACTATTATTTTGGTGTTATCATGATTCCAAATTCGAAATTCCACGAAGTCTTAAAATAAACATTTATTACTTCCGAAAGATGTTAGAGGGCCGTGTCATGTTTAAAATCAACACAATAAAACAACCTGACATCAAACTGTCACTTAACAAAAATTGCGTATTGAAAAAATTCCTATTCCAAGAATATTTCAGCAACTTGCTTTGTGAAATAATTAAATTATTGCGAGTATTATACACGTATGTTTATTTCAGTAACGTGGCTTGTGTGCCTTTTGAAATTATTCAAATAGGCAAAACTGATATGGCAGCAATTTGGTATTTAGTGTTTGGTAATTAGTCATATTCGAAGCTGACGAAACTAAAAACGGAAATGAAAAAAATACGACAAAATTTTATTTACGAAAACGGGTCACGATGACCATTTTGTTAAAGCTTTCATTCCCAAACCAATTTATAATTTATAGTGTTGCAGATTAGAGTTTTTTATGCTTACTATACTTCAGCTGGCAAAGGATTTGTTTCGTTATTTCAACAGTGTAAGCTCTGTGCTTGGCGCTCAGTGATATGAATCAATTATAAGGTTGATCAGTAGCGCAGTTAAAGTTGAAGTAAAGCAACTGCCTACGGAGCATGCGCCTGACTCTATAATGTGAAAAACTTTTGAAAAATTAGTACAGACACCATACAAATTGTCAGAAAAGTGTGATTTATGCTGTACATGAAAGAAAATGTACATATTTTGCAACACTCTACAATATTTTACTAAACTATACCTTTTAAATGTAAAAAAAAATTAATTGTCGATAGAGTCCGCATTTTTTACAAAATTTAAGCAATTTCTGTTTTGGATGCTTCGGAAAGCAGAATATACAAGAAAATCTTCTTCAAGAAAGATCGTGATAATATTTATTGTGATCATGTGTAGTAAAATCGTAGTAATAAATGTATCTAACAATTTTATAATTATCTTTATTTACGTCAGTTTCAGCCGTAAACATTTGTGACAAATGGACGCACATAAAATCAACTATAAAAATTATTTCCCACATTATTATTACAATTTTCTTACGCACAATCATACTAAATATTGTGAAGATATTCCATGACTAAGATTTTCTTGCAAATTCTGCTTTCTGAAGCATACAGAATGGAAACATTCTTACATTTAGTTAAGAATACAGACTAATTTAATAGATTATTTTTAACATTTAAAAAGCATATTTTAGCGAAATATTTTATAACTTTGCAAAATATTTATAGACTATTCTTCTTTCATATACAGCATAAATCGCACTTTTCTGGCATTTTTATTGTGACTGTACTATTTTTTTTATGAGTCTTTACATTGTATAGTCGGGTGCAGTGCTCCATAGGCAGTTGATTTACTTCAACCTTAAGGAGTCAGTTACCCACGGAACATATCATTGGACACAGAGTTTCGCATAGTACAGCACCGGTCAAATATAACCTTCCTGTGCAACTATGTAGAAAATTGCCTACGATGGGCATGAAAGGGTTAAAAAGTGCGAATTTGAACACGAGCGCGACAACCTGCCGCCTTCTGGCGACGTATTTGCAGTGATGCGTAGGACCTTTCTTGGGTCTCCTCCTCCCCCCCCTACCACCAAGGCTGTAGAGCAGATCTGGGGAAACTGCAACCCGACGTGACCTTGACTCAAGTGGCACGCCGTAACTTTTTAAAAATAACGTTGGAAATGACCTGCGAACACAATTGAAGTGGCCAGCAATGGCCGGTGAATCGTACATGTATATTGATCAGAAACATTTCACTGTGCAGAAATGTCTATGAGTGAAATTGTAAGTTTTTAAGCAATAATTTATGGCTATTTTGATGATAATTGGTATTCATATATATGTTAAGTATGTTCTGTAGTATTGTGTCTTCAGTTCAGTTATGATATTAATGTTCTATAATTTTCTTTTTAGATGCGATAATGCCGTGTGTGAATTGCAGTATTTTTTATAAATTCGCTGTAAAAATAATGTTACATATAACTTGAGCTCGGAAATTACTCTTGCCGGTGTAGGAGGTAAATTCTATTCGCGTTTCTTCATGCCATTTGAATCAAATCTTTGAAAAATTACCCCATGGATGACGTTTTGCTTTGTTTCCCTAATATATTACGCATCACAAGCTTTTTTTTACTACAGTTCGCATAAAATTTTGATAAACTGATCTTTTACTTATATTCTATGCGTAAATTATAATATTTCACTTATTATTTTTGTAAATAAAAATAGTGCGAAAATATGTGCGTTGGTAGCGCCTAGTAAGAAATAGTTCTCATGCAAAATATTATTAAACTGAGTGCGCACGAATGCGGTGCGTTGGCCTTTTGCTGTAATTTACTAGACTTGGTCAAGGTTTGTTCGGGATGAGGCGGAGGAATATCCTGGAAGTAGAACTTTATCACGGCTTCAGAAAAGTTGGAAATAACCGCGAAGGTACCGCATGGGACCGGTAAAGGCGCAAGACGTAAAGGCATGCCGTAAACGATCTCGAGCCCGGTAACGCGACCGAAAATATATTTTGAAGGTGTGACTCGCAGCTCGAACTAGAGGTCTGGAGTTGACCCACCCACAAGAGAAAGTTTCCCCACCCCTGCCGCAGCGCTTGTTCTCCTACATAACAAGAAGATTTATCGCAGCCCGGGTCCTACGCCGTCACAGAATCCCTCTGGATGTCACTCGTATCTGCGGTCGTAAAACGTAATCCCATTTCAAATTGCAGGCGTATAAGAGACGGGCATTGAAAAGAAGAAAAAACCGACCTGGAGATTAACTTAAAATTTTGGTAGGAAAAATAAAACTCGAAAAAAAAGGGTTGTAAAAAGGAAGTGCTCGTTGTAAGATATAAACGTAAAATTAGAATTTCTTTTATATTTAAAAAATTTCATGCTAATATCAGTTTTTCTTGTCTAGGGTGGCAAATATTTTTTTATGGTATTGGATATCGCATATGCCTGCTTGACGCTCTCTTAAATTTATGATTTTATTTTGATTCTGCCTGTGCCCTTAAGGTACAGCGCACAACAATATATATTTATTATAACTTTACTGCAAATACAAAGTTATAGTGAAAGCATAAAACAATCTAGTACTGGAGCCAAGTCATATGTTCTGAATATAGTTAACAAATTCGAATTTATGCGACTATTTAAGAACTTAGCGTAATCAAAAAAAAATTGCTACGTATTAAGCAAGTCCTCGAGGCTTTGCTGACATTTTTTTAACCCACGTAACCTGTTGCAAGGGTAATAATTTCTTCTGCTATCGAACGCAAGGCCACTGCGACTAAGGCAAGAGTTCACAGTTTTTAATCAGCCCATCTTGAATACTTCAGGCCACGTACATGGCTGGTTTTAACCGCGTAACCGTCCACTAAACACGATTTATACCCGTGTTCGTCAGCATATCCATCCAGTAACTACATCAGGTATATTTGAGTTCTAATTATTTATTCCGCAAGTAACCAAGACGATTTATGGTCTAACGAAGTAACTCGTATAATTGGGCCATGAATAAAAATATTTTATACACGGCGTAAAACAAGAACGCGAGTTTCTAGACCATCAAGTCAAGTTTAGTTTACGTAACCAGATTTACATGGAGATAGATCGTGTGGGGTACCAAATGTAAGCCTACGAAGTCTGCACGTGCAAAATTTGATAAAAACCAGTGAATGTTATCATCGCTGGATATTTTTAAATAGCGTACGTTTTCACTGCTCACATTAAAAATGATCATGATACGATCCTGTAAAACATTCGTATTTTAAAATGTCTTTACGAGTGTCTGTACTTCCTTGACATTTTTACGTAATCTATGGTCAAATATTTTTTAATCATATCAATTACGATTTGTTTTAACACTTGTTTTAATATTTATGTTTTGAATAGCACAATTATGTGACAGTATTGGTATAAAAATCAGCTAGGTCAATATTATATTAAACAACATTGTTTAACAGACGAACACCTTACGCATTAGTAGATGTATGTATGCACGTATCTTCCTGGGCAGCTTACATATTACACATTTGATCATTTTTTACTACAATAAATATTTAGTGTTAAGTCTTCACCACAAAAAAAAATTGGCATAGCGAATACCAATAAAATAATTTCTCGCTGCCAAAAAAAAATATTATTATTTTTTGTTCCCTTTTGATGTTTACCTAGTCAGCTCTCTCTCTCTCTCTCTCTCTCTCTCTCTCTCTCTCTCTCTCTCTATTTCTCCCTCTCTTGCCAACTGTTCCACAGTAATCTAATAACAGTACTTAGAGTTTCAACGAAACTAGGGAAGATTAAAGTTGCAATACTTAGAGACCAGATTGTTATCAAACACACACCAAGCATGTTAACTAGGTGAACACGCAAACAAAAGCAGGTCCATGAACAGGAAATTATACATAGTTTGGAGTGGCACGAGAAATGACAACATTCCCAGCAAACATACCGTCAACTAACTTATACAGAGTGATCAAGCATGAGAACATATTTCAGACCGCAAATTCACCACGACTGACGGAGGCAGTTATCTCACGACAGTCCGTGACATTTGCGCATACTGTCGTGATCGTCTCGAATTTTTTTCTTACAGGAAACTATCTTTGAATGACGGACTGGGCACCTTACAGTTTACTGTTTGCTGAACAGCTTTATGGTTGTGGTTGAGCGGTTTGAATCGGGTCAATGGCTGAATCGGGTTATTCGTGTATTTCGCGCTTTTACCAATAAACGAAGAGGAGATGCGACAGTTCTGCTGCCTAGCATTGAAAACATAAACTGTAAGCTAGAGGTGAATATGTTTACAAAGTGACACGTGCAAATGTTTTTCAGTTCTTCACTGTTTTGTTGGGGTGAGAAATTACAGGGGATATGTTATTCACTGTTTTCTTATTTTCATAATTTTTAATTCACATATAAATAATGCCAATAACATTGTTCAAACACAGCGAATTATGCACGGAAGTAACACAGTTAGTAGTGCATTATAACCTATTTTTTTGTCATCATTTGCAGTCAGTCTCGGTAACTTATTTTTTTTTATTTGCTAAATTGTACTTTTTTATTAATTATTAATGACTTTGCATTTTTCTGACCCGATTCAGACCATTTTACCTTATATATCAATCAACAAAAAAACATTTTCATGTTAATAAAAATTATATATATAATTAGGTTTCTTACACAAAGAATGGGACTAAATTCGTCAGCATGTTCTACACGCCTCGAGGTGGTTAAGAAATAAATAAAAATTCCATAGTCTTCTGGAAACTTCGTTACTATTGAGAAATATTCTCATGGGGTATATCATAGTTTCATTAAGTTTAGTTTAAATGTCAAGTTTGTCCGCATTCGACTATAGCTAATATACTCTTATATTGGCTTGTATTCTGATGCATTCTTAGACGTTAGTTCTCTCGCAACCAACGGTTTATTTTCAAATAATGCTAACAAAAATGCAATTGGAATATGCTCAAGGTTACGTGGCGTCCTAGCATCCTCACCTAAAGTAGATATTGATAACATTTTAGTGTTTTTAATACTTGCAATTAAAATGCCCGACAACGTGCATAAATAACTGTTTCAAGTCTTACGGCTTTACCCTTTAGTTCCCTGTAGAAATCGGGCTGTTAATACCATTATTAAGCACCAATAAATGCGCAAACAAACACTGTTACTATCCTAATCGTTATAAAAATACAAACAAACTCATGAGGTCTAATTTCGAACGGAGGCACTCAAATGAGTGGCCAAACAAATACATACAGTTGATTCAACTAAATATTTTGTTGACAGTCTAATATCTTTTGGCCCAACATAAAGGTTTTGTTTATTCAAGAATGTATATATATTTAGATTAACAAAATATTTTTTTTTTCCTTGTTTTGTTTACTCAACGAAATATTTTGTTGGGGACTTAAATATATATTTTAGCCCTATAAAAAAATATTTTGTTGTGTTAAACAAACCTTTCTTTTGGTATTCTATTCGTAGAGACATGCAAAATTCGCGTTATTATTTTGAATCAAGTTAAACTTCACAGTACTATATATACTCGAACTGGCACCATTTCTCCATTGGCTGCTGCATAAATGTGAAGCCACTCCCTTTCTGACTGGATTGCACATGTTTGTACTAGACAAATGCGAAGTGTTTATTTATTGTCTCGGAGTTACACAGGGCGTGTCAAAAAAAGTATGGTTCATAGACAAACTTACTGCAAAGGTACATGTGTTTGAAGTTTAAAGTGTCCCTAAATAATAACGCGAATTTGGCACGTCTCTATCTATTCGTTAGTCAGGGAGACTGATAGCTGTTCGTCCGGTCTTGCACTGAACACTGTGTAACATCCCCACCCCCATCACCGAGAAGAGCTGCGAGAAGTTAATACTGTTGGCAGCCCCGAAAGGGTTGGGAAGGGGTGCGGTTGGTGAAGGGGGAGGGGGGGAGAGGGAAGTAGGATTACTCGCGATCACAAGCCACCGAGCAGAGGGATCTAACTTCGCCGCTAAACTTCAGTCATTTGTCACGAATTCTCCGCGGGTGGGTTCCCAGGGACTGGGAAACGGCGTGAGATTTGAAGGCGGTGGTGGGGGGTGAAGGAACCCGGCGGAGGGTGGTTTACGGCTCAGGCGAGTTAACTTTTCTCATTACGGTTACGAGTCCCGTGGAGAGAAAGTTTGCTCGCGATAAGGACGGCGAGCCAGCTAAAGAAGGACAGGCGCACAAACGTAACGCTATGTTAATCACGGCGAGGGTTGTATTTACAGCAGGGGCTTAAGAAGATTTCGTACCGCTTTCAAAATTCAGTCTAAAGTGATTCGGGGGTAAACTCATCTAAAGTCCATAACTTTCTCTGAATTGCAAAGAAGGTAGAACCCCTACATTCTTCGTAGTCATTTACTGAGATTTCCGCAGCTATAAAAGCTATTAGTCCGGTAAGTAGGGCCTATGCATTTATATTCAGAGCTGGGATAATATAACCAAATGTTACACTCTATAAACTGAACATAGACTATGTCAGGCATTACGAAATTTGCGGGACATCAAATTGTTGTAAAATGAAATTTCCTACAAGGTTAATTCTTGTGATTCATCACTTACCTGCTGGAGTGTCGTGTTTGAATACAAAGAATTGATAATTACAAACAAAATATTGCTTTTCATGAAAAATAAATATTTAAAAACCTGATAACCACGTTTATTTAACGTACGTAAATATTCTAGTACTTATAAAGTGGATAGATACTGTTGCTAAAGGACGAAAAATTGTTTCAGTAATTAACTTTCGCTTTTTGCGGTACTCTGCTTACCGGGAATTCTTCGGACTGAGACTCTCTTCTGGGATTACCTCTAGGTACTCCAGTTTCTTTTATTACCTTCATTCCGTCCATGCTGAAACCCAACCTCGCATCATTAGAGACCCCACGATTTCTCCTTTTAAGACGGCACAAAGCTGAACTCCACAACCCTCTACATACTCGAGCGAATTTCACTTATTCATTGGCTACAACCACAGGCAGAACACACTGTCCTTTTCAACCTTGTCACACGAATGAAAGCACCAGCGTTTTGAGTCTTAATGATTGGCTGTGAGTTCTGCAGAGCGTGTCAGATGAGCGGAAGGCTAGAGACATGCAAAATTCGCGTGTTTTTTTTGGCATCAGGCTGAACTTTACAGTACTGCAAGTACCGGAGCCGGCGTCGTTTTCCCATTGGCTGCTGCGTAGATGTCAAGACACGCCCTTTCTAACTGAACTGCATGTGATTGGGGCGCACAATTGTGAAGTCTTCAATGATAGGCTCAGCGTTGCCCAGGACGTGTCGTGATCCAATGACAGACGTATTGCAAAGGTACGTGTGTTTAAAGTTTAACGTTTCCCCAAATAATAACGCGAATTTTGCAGATCTCTACCAATGACTAGAGACGTGCAAAATTCGCGTTATCTTTGGGCGAGAGGATAGACTCCACTGCCTTATAAACAAGTGAGCACAGTCCGTGGTTTCATTGGCCGCTGCACTTTAATCAACGTCACGAATCTGCTTGATATCCTTAAAAGAGATTGGTTACTCCACCACTGAACCAATATCACTGGCTCAAGAGTTCCCCTAGGTGTTCCTGACATCTTTCCTACCAATGACTAAATTCGGTCGAACGCGCGGTAACTTCGCAGTTCCGTTTGTCCTTTAATAACGCGAATTTTGCTTGTCTCTACCAACGGCACACGTGAAACTAATATATACTTGTATAGCGTCTAACTTGATACTGACTTACAATGCGAAATGTATGGGGTCTCTACATAATAATCTCTTCTTCACCTCGTTGGTGACAGATTTATACCTCTGGTGGAGCTAACTGAATCCGCTTGTTGTGAGCAATTTTAATCTCTCCCACGCTTGCCCTAACTGCATCCAGGTACACCATGGCTCTGCGCTTGTAACAACTGAAGAGGCCGAGAAGAGCAGGTGAATCTTTCAGAACTTTCCTTTGCTGTCTCCTCTTTCGAGCTTTTGTTTGCCTTCAGACAGGAATCAAATCATTACATGGCTCGTACTCTTTCTTTTATTGTGCTGCCACTAAGTCTCTTAATCATCGCGTAGTTGTTTCACAATATTTATCATCAGTGACTATTCATTTGCACGTGTACGGCACCCTGAAATTTTCGGAAATGCGTACCATATTATGTACTGATCTTACCTTTACTGATTTCTAACGTGCGAATGTTTGACATGAAAAATCCTGAGATATAATATATATAGACTAAGGCCGTGTCCGAATTCAGGTATATACTTGTGTACTTGCATCCTGCGTACTTAATTTATGCTTGGCACCAAACTTGATGGATTTGGACAGGCCGTCTTGTTGGCTTCGGTAACAGATATTACCCATCTCATTACTTTTAATGAACATGTAGGATTTCGAAGAAAGAATATGTTAATTGTAGAAAGTTATAGAGTTAAATAAAAGATCAAATAATTTTTTTATTTGATTAATTTAACTTTTACTCTCTTACTGATTGTACTTGAATTTGCAATTTTTATTGCTTGTTTCACCGTAGCTTTTGTAGGTTACATACATATTGCGAATTTATTGTTTAGAACTTTATGACAATTATTTACTCACTTCAAAATTGTAAGCTACCAAGCAATAAGGTTACTCTACTAAAATTTAAATAAAATAATTCCATCGTATATTATTAGTATTCTACAAATTGCTTCTCAAAATGGCACCACATATACTGCAAGTACGCGAGATTTACACATCTTCATATACTTGTATACACGCATACTTCACTTGCAATTCGGACAGTACTTGTGACGTCACTTCCGGGGACAGATACTCACAAGTATGCATTTCAGGTGAATCAGGACTCAGCCTAAGTTCCTCTTACTTTTGTAACGTTAGTACGCTTTGCAACAACTTCCGAAGACTGATACGAGGCTGACATTAGTTAAAATAAATAACATTTGAAGTCTGATTATCTGGTTCATCGGTGTTCATCTCTACATTAAGAGTAAAACTGTTAATACTTTCAACCAATAATGCCCTAAGCTTTAATATCCGGTCTGAAATTTTCTGAAATACATCTTATGTATTGAATGGAAATATATAAACGACGACCATTTGCACAGTTTTGTTACCACAAAAAAAAAATCCAGAAATTTTTTATATTCTTGTTCGCGTACTCATGGCATCACGTACTTGTGTAATAAAAATGTTCAATATAATTGTTTACCCCTTTACAAGAATTATCAAAATTACATTTCCTTCTTTGGAGTAATGTAAAGTAGTAAATAAATTATTTGAGGACGCAATAATTAAAAAGTATATACATTTGAAGTAGAACCTCTTTTAAGCGTGAAAAAATATAAGTTAAGGCATGTTGGGTATCAGGTCCGTAAATACTCTTGAATCGTATAAACGTAGAAAAAATATAAGTGCTCATCTTAGACCCTAGGTAATAGACAATTCTTCAGCTTAGATATTTACGGATAGTACAAGTTGCCTTAATTTTAACATTCAATGCTTTTCTTTGCATAGTGAAAACTTTCAAAAGCAAATTTGGTTTATTTTCTGTGAAAATTATTAAAACTTACATTGCTTTATTTGCTTTATCGTAGCTTACCGAGTTTTCCTTCTGGAGTAATGTTCAATTTTGGCACACAGAAAGGTTACTGCAAACGTTTAGTGTAGCCTAACATAAGACAACATTGCAGAATATTTTTGATCAAGTTGTCAGCTGTAAAATTAATTATGATTAAGGTGTTTTTTCTGCGTTTACATCTGTGCGTATTGTAATCGATTATAAAACTAAACATTTCAATTGCGTGTCCATAAAAAATGTTAAATAGTAAATATTTTAGTAATACTATACGATGGACATCATCTCGTGTTTGACGAGGCACCCCCCCCCCCCCCCAGAGCTGTTTAAAAGAAATTCACGTATGAAATAACATTAAAACAAAAACACTTCAATGAAAATCAAAGGAATAATATTATATAGTGGCATGGCAAAACATTCGCCAGCAAGTGTGCATTACCTACGTCATAACTTTGTTTACATCTACATTCAGCAGCTTCCGTTCTCCCGACAACTGCGTGGACCAAGTGAACACTATACGCGATTCCATGTGGTCAAGAGACAAAATCAGCCCTTACGGTGAAAATTATTGGGGTGTTAGCCATGGACGTAAAACATCTTAACCTAAAGCCGCATTTAGTGGAACCGCAAATGGTAAGCGCTACTCTTTGACTTGGATATGAAGGAGGAAATACTAAATTTTAATGTTGAGACAAGAGTTAGAAATATAAGACGTTATTTGAGCTGTGCGCATTTGAAGGTACGCTTTTTAAGACTGCGGTATATGAATATTGTAATTACAAAAAAAAATTAAGTTACGTATGATTGGTGTTGCTGGGCCTAATGAAACCGCGTTCAGGGGTCTGTTATTTTAAGAAATAACTAAGCGATTTCTATAGGCTATACGAGTCATGTCTCAGACAGCACGATTTAGTAACTGCTTCATGAATAAGCAAAAAAAAATCCTTCAGAGCAAGAATGTTTGTTTCGCATCATTGACAAAAATACTTCTCCACTGGGATAAAAATAATTTTTATGTAAAATAAATTACCGCCTTATTTTAAACCTCTTCAGATTCTTAGCACTCGATGAAGTTTTGCATAAATGTACTCCAACGAACTGTAATAAAGTCAATATTTCCCTTCCTTTCCTAGATTAGATTTTATTTTATTATTATTATTATTATTTTTTTATTTTTTTTTTTTTATTTATTTATTTTTTTTTTTTTTTCAAAAATTTAAATGAACTGGGAAGTTTCCAGCCAGAGACAGGAGTTGAATACGCAACGCCATTATACCCAGGAGCTTCTTTTGCTCAACTGCTGGAGTCGTTTGGCAACCTTCCAGTCGATTACCATTGGCTGTAGGCGGTTACAACCTCCACTCCCCTAAGACATTATCTGTAGGGGCGGCGGGGGTCGCATGTAAATGAGGAGCTATCCCCATACAGAAACACCTTCTCCCCTTTCTTCCCTTTGAGTGAACCCTCCCTCGCCGTTGCCATATTAGTGTCCATACTTTGTTTTGGGGACAGGCGGACGTCTATATATACACATTTACATTCCTTGCGTCGGTCCCTCCACTTGGGTTTATCGTTTTTGGTTTTACTGTTGCTTTATAGTGC
This sequence comes from Dryococelus australis, assembly GCA_029891345.1. Classification (NCBI taxonomy): domain Eukaryota; kingdom Metazoa; phylum Arthropoda; class Insecta; order Phasmatodea; family Phasmatidae; genus Dryococelus; species Dryococelus australis. The sequence goes on along the minus strand of CM056995.1, from coordinate 47,036,987 downwards.
ATTCCATTCCGCACAGTGAATGCACTTGAATTCAATAAAACAACGAAGTCGTCTTGCGTTAGGGAGATTCTCATGGCTGGGTTAAAACGAAATTATGTCAATGTCCGTGCATCACTGAATTCCTTGATATATATATATTTTTTTTTCCCCGACTTTTCTAGTAGGAGAATAAAAACGATTTTGATTTAAGTGATTCAGTTTCGTTGAATATTAGATAAAGTGATATATATTTATTTATTTATTTACAGTGTTTTGGAAACGAAAATACTTTTAATAATGCATTACTTTACAGTTTGACAAATATAAAAAGTTTATGAATACCATGGGAGCTAAGTAAGAATTTTTACACGTAAATCATGCAAACTCTGAGTAGGCCTACATATTAAAATCTTAATGTTTTGTATTCCATGACATTTCAAAACAACGCTCAGTAACTGAAAAATATAAGTACAAAAATGTTGCATTTAGATATGACAAGAATTAAAGAAACTAACGTATAAATACAGTCTGCAAATAATATTTTATTAACTGTATAATCCTCGTATTGCTTTACACAGTTTAAAACAAAATACATAATGGTGATACGGATAAATATAGTTGCATTAAAGTGATTTCTTATTTATACATGAGTTTCGCTCGAAATATCTTTTTGGAAGTGGCGTATTAATACTGCACACTAGTCTTATTGACGGAAATATTTCGCGGAAAATTTGTAAAAATGGTTACATGAACACGTGTATTTATAGGTAATTTTGCTGAAAGTTTAAACTTGGTTTAAGGGTATGTTTTTGCATAAAGTCATAGCACGAAGCACGCATGTCATGTATCCTGTCTATTATACTGTCCTTTAAACGAGTGAATATTTTACATAAGAATTATTAAGGTGCCGATAGGAACAAATCCCGGAGCACGTTATTTACTGACTATTTACCGAAGCAACGTAAGGAAACGGACACTTCTGGTATAGGCTGTTCAAGGCAAAGTGAGCACTTTTGAATGCCCTCTCAATTGGAAGAATGGTGAATAAAAATATTTTATTTTAGCCTTCGATGTTATTCCTCCGAATGTTGTGGAATTTACACACTGTGTTTATTAGTTACATGCATTCATTTTTTTTTAAATTTTGTTTAAAGCATTAAATATGGCATAAAGGAAAAAGTAACTAGGGCGTCAAAAGTGCTCACTTTACCATGAACAGCCTACAGCACGCAATTGTTTACGCCTGGACGCCGCTCGGTTCTGTCTGGACACAGATGAGCGACAATGAGGGCGACTGAGTATCGCCGAGAGGGAAGGAAGGGGTGGTTAAGGGGTGATATAAATTCCAGGGTTGGGAAGGGGGTAGGATATGGCAGCACTTCGCTGGCCAGACGAACAACAGAAAACAGGAGCCGGGGGGGGGGGCGGTCCAGTGGAGGGGTGAAAGAACAATAAAACGTCCGGAGGGTAGCGCCGTATATAGACGGGGTTGGGGGGAGGTCTGGCGTACCGCTGGTTGCATGCTATCCAGGGGATGATGATGGCTCGGTTCCGGATATTCCGCCCGGCGTCTGGACTGAAGCTGTGGTCCAGGGGGTTGTGGGGAAACGGAAGGATAAGGGAGGGAAGGGGGCAGTTTTACGACCCAGTCGCACTCGAAAAACGTTTCAACTAAATCCACCCCCACAGTCACCCTTTCAGCCTCCCCCCCCCCCCCCGGATATTTTCAAGCCAGACGGAATTCGTACAACCCCCGGGGCAGTGTCCCACGTGCTGGGGAAATTTCGCCCTTAAAAAAAATGCTAGGGACGGTTCGGCAAATCCCCCGAAGCAATCCACGCCAGCGATGCCGGCAGTAAATTATACATATTCCCACCCTCGTGTGCTTGTCCAAAGGACCCGACCTCCCACCCTGCCCCTTCTCAGTGTTGAACATCCCGCGCCCCCATAAAAACACGCAACATGATCGTACATCATGGCGCGTCTTCCAGCGAAACAAATCATAAAAATGACTGAGCGTGGGATTCTAGCGTGTTCGGTTGGGGAACCGTTGACGTTTCTCCTCTTCCAGCGTGTTGTTCTGAGATCCTGGCCCGCTGATAGGCGGGCGGAATAATAGACACGAGTGGCGACGATGATGATGATGATTATTCCCACCACATCTGGTCATTTTTTTTATATATATATATTTCAATCAGCGTGCAGTTCGGAGCACTTTGAAAAAACACACATGACTTTCCAAACTCCCCTGGGTCGGAAAAGTGTGATAAGGTACCCACCGTGTAAACTATGCATACGATTCAGCATGATAGTGTGTTGTTTCTGCGAGTGAACTTTAAACATTAAAGCCAGTGTACCATTCCTCTAATGAAAATTTCACGTGAAAGGGTAGGAATCACGAGTTGTAAATGTTTTGCTGAATAAAAAATGAAACTAGTATTCACATAATGTTGGTGTTATTTGATAAAGGTTCTTGACTTTTAGCACCCAACATCGCTCACAGTTCAATGGTCTGGAAGTTTTGGTATGTATTCGAGTATTCACATTCAGTGCTGAGTAGCATATACTCACTACCATTGCTAATCTACAAGTCAAATGAAATTGCCGTCGGAACTTTATAAGGAACTTTGAGTGCCTAATAACCATTATCTGTGTGTCGATTCTGCTGTTGCCGATAAAAAAAAAAACTGGCACCTGTTCTGCATAATTTACAAAGAGGCAAAGAGATAACTAGCACAATGAATCTTGTTACGGCTAGTATGTGCTATTATGCATGGAGATAGCCAACACGGCAATTTAATTAGATCTAAGCATAAATTATCACTGTTTGCTTACCTGTACCTCCAACGCTGCCCGTGATACTACGACGCACGACAATGTTTTGCACGTCACACTAAACACGTCAAACATCAGACGTGCGAGGCGATACACGGTGAAACGTTTGAGGCCACGACCTTAAGAAAATTTTGAGTACGCGATAAATATCAACTTCCAAAACATGTCGTGGCTTTCTTTAACAATTTGGAAAAAATAAAGTTTTTTTATATTTTATTTTAGAGAAGTTGAAATACCTTCCTATTCGAGCCGGACTATTGAAATTAGGTAAGTAGTCAAAGTTTTTACTGTCCTTTAGTTAGTAATTTCCAGATACGTGTCCTTCATCTCCTTCAGAGTTCAAAGTAATTCAAGTAATTCAAATAACAAACCATCAAAAACAGAAAAATATGCACCGCTATTGTAAGTACAATTTTCAGCACGAAATATTTTCTGATTTAAACCCTAAGTAAACTAACTCCTGTTCTGACGTCCGTCCAGCAAGTGACTGCATTTTGTTACAGCCTTTCAGCTTACTTGCTTTAACAGTCTTTACGTGTCGACTAGAAATGCCGCTAAGAAAACGAACTTTCCAGGAAACCTCTTAGAATGTCGTCTGGAACATTTTGCTACATTTTGTACACCGGCTAGTCTTTGTGGTGTTTTTGACCTCGCTGTGCTGCTTTCTTTTACGACCTTCTTTGTGGAGCAGGGTCAGCAAGTGTCCTTTGTGCAGGGAGAACATAATCTTCGGAACGACCTTTTGTGTTCATGCCACACCCGCAAGTAACGATGTTGAGAAAAAAAGGCGTCATAAAGAGGACGTGAGTGAATTTTGAAAATACACTTCTTTATTCTTTTCAGGGCGTTACAAACGGAAACCTTGCAGTTTTCTTATGTTGTTGAAGCACAAGCTGACATGTAAATAATCGATTAAAACTTAACATATCATATAAGTCATATATAAGTGAATAATGTAATATTTTTAAATTAATGTTTTTATTTATTATGTAAAGTCGTCCACATTAAAGCTATTCGCCACATTAACCGAAGTAGAATTGAAAAAAAAAATTAAGTTTCATTTCCGTTTACAAATTGCAAGAGTAGTTCCTCCAGAATCAGCCGTAATTTCCTTACATGTCCTTTTCTACATAATTTATAATTCAGTATTCTAGTTACATTCCTCGGTAAATAATAAATTATGCTACAGTCGTTTACGCAATACTTTCATAAAAACGAACGTACGCTAACAAATATATTTATCTTCTTCACGTACGCACGGAATTTGTATTCCTTTTTTTTTTTTCCATGCAGAATACACGCATGGTACCGATGCACATATTTTCTGAACGTACTGCTTATGCTAATAACATAAATACTTTGGGTTATTTGACATAATCCTAATTATCCCTATTCTTATCGTAATTAGCATAATGCCGCATAATACAAATATACCTTAAAACATAATTTCCATTCTAAATCGTTGAAAGGACGAAATAGACAAGTATGTATGTACTTAAAACCCTTCATAACGCAAGGATTATGTGTTTATACAAATATTTTGAATTTCTTCCCTGATTTTTCAGATTGTGGTCTAATGTCGCGTCATTTGTTAAGCTACCCCGAAATGAGTGTACCACGTGATAGATAACGCAAACTCGCTTATGCATAATCCACTATCCATTACCTATGCGGAACTCCTCACGTACATGATAAATAATGCAGTATGGAGGGGGCCAAAAGAAAAGGTAGTTGAAATCTTCCAGAAATTTCCGAACGTGAAAAATAAAACCCATACAAGCTCTGCATATAAATTCGTCGGGGAGAAGTGTCAATAGACGGAGGGGTTGAAAGAGGCGACAGTGCAAACAGACATAAACAGGCAATTTATATTCCCGGCAGCGGAAGGGGTAGCAGGGGCGAAAGGGGGTGGCTGGCGAAAGGAATATTTAACATCCCTCTTGTGTGTCGGACAAGCGGGGTAAAAGGACGTTTGATCATCCCCACGTAGCCAATGGCACCGCAGGACGCAGCGCGCATGAGTATCTCTCTCAACCCTTTGACGCCTGGAGGGGCGAGAAAGGGGTGGCAGAGGGACAGAGAGAAAGAAGAACGGCGTAGAGTGAGATAGAGAGAGATGGGAGGGAAAAGAAGCCCGGGTGAAAACACACAGCAGAGAGAACGTGCCCCTGTTCTTCCTACGCTTTCCGCTAGCGGCCACGCCCTCGCGCTGATGTTGGCAATCTGCATTACGGCGGCACGCCCGCCAACCCCTCGCAGACAAAAAAGAATCGAGGAGAGGAAGTATTAAAAAAAAAAATCTCTCTCCCGTCACAAAATTTCGCTCGAGGCGAGTCCTGGCCTGAGCGCCCCCGACGATCGTAAATTCTAAAATGTTTTGAACGCCGGGGAAATGGCTTGTCCAGAGATCTCTTCTCTTTCTCTCCCTCTCTGTTCGTCCTTCGTACGCCGTTTTTTCTCCCCCCAAACACCGTCGTCAGTACGAAATATGCCGCGAGTAATGACAGTTATATGGACTGTCTGATAACGACAATGACAATAAAACCTATTCTAATTTTTTTCCCGAATATTTTTAATATCGCCACTAATTTTGGCAGTCAACAATCTTCAAAATTGCTGACTATCAACGTTAATAATTTATATGGAGTGAGTTAACTTTAATTCGTAGTTATTTATTTTATTGACTATTGGATAAATTATTCTTTTGGTAGACTCTCATCATAACACCCTTGTGGTGCAAAAACAAGATTTAAAAACGAATGATTTATTTTAAAAGCAGAGATTGGCATGGGCATATGCTACAAAGTGTTGAAATTCAACGATGCCATGATCGTAAAAATATCGAAGATAGGTTCCGGTAATACTGAAAGGTTGATTGTGCTAAAAGAATATTCGCCTTGCAGATTGTGAGTTCAGTTTACCCTCTCACAACAGTTCAACGTATAGTTCCAAGTGTCGCGAATAATTTTTATACGTGCTGCACCTTAGCCAATACAGCACTTATCTCATTATCACAACCAATAAGCTGTAGGTGTAGTGCTCGACGATAGTGACATGACCCAGTTAAAACTTAGAGAAATAGAGCTGTTGACGAAAGAAATTGCACCCAGGGGTGAAATATAACACTGGGTCGGAATCGACCAACTCATATTGTTACAAGGTTCCTTCTGGCTGTACTTGTAATTAAGGGCTAGGGAAGTTTATGGTTGAGATAGATGATGAGGTGGGGTGGGGGGGTGACTGATCTTAGGGTAGAGTTAATTGACTGTAAAATGAAGCCGGTTATTACTGTAACTACTGACATTACACAAGTACAAGCAAGTTACACTGAGGGAGCAGGGGAGCAACCAAACTGTATTAACTAACCATTAGACTACTTAATTAGAGCCATACTACGTTTCTGAATGATCGGGGTGTGTCCCGCCTTGTGTTGAGTCCCGAGGCTGTTGAACTGAGGCGGGGTTACGACCTACGGCGCAACGAGCTCCTGGGGTCCTTTCTCACGAAGGAGAAAGACGCCGCCTGCCACTCCGTAACGCCAGATATCCGCCCTCATTCTCCGGCTGATAGTGGGGGTTCCTGCTTGCCAGCGTTTGTAAAGGCGCGCCCCGTCTGCAGCAACAGACTTCCTGGTTTCTACTCAATGTGAGCGGGCGCGTTCAGGCGACGACGAGATTAACGGCGCCTTCACGCCACCGGAGGAACAGTATGCCAGCAGCGCAAACAGGTGATAATTAAAATATAGTCCATTTACGGTTACTTCCAACTTTTCTGAAGCCCTGCTAGAGTCACACTTCCAGGATATTCCTCCGCCTCATGCAAACAAAGCTTAACTAAGTCTAGAAAATCATACCAAAAGAACAACGTACCCCGTCCTGAACGTTCACTTTCATAATATTTTGCATAAGAACTATTTCTTACTAGGCATTATCAACACGACTATTTTCTCCCTGCCTTAATTCATATTAATTATAAAAGAAATATTGTATTTTGTAGACCTAATATAAGCAAGATTAAATTTTACTACAAATAAGATAATTTTATGCCGACAGAAGTATAAAACGCTTATAATACACGACATATTTATGAAACAACCAAACAGGTCATACATGAAGTGATTTTTTAAAGGTTTGATTCCAAAAGTATGAACAAACCTGCGAATAGACTACACTTACTGAAACGTTCTTAAGATCAACCTTTATAGCTAGGGACACCCGAATTTCGCGAAAAGATTCCCGCGCATGCTAGATTTCAATACCATACGAGCGTACCAGCAGCTTCCTTCAGCTTATTGGTGTCGAGTGTCTATGAAAAGACGTTTTATTATTTGACTGGCCAATCAGAACTAAGTTACTCTGATAGTGTACGTCTCTGATTCGTGGGCAGACACTTAAGACGCGTAACATCTAGATCACCCAATCACAAAAGTGGTTATGAGCTAAAGTGTAATGAAATGCAACTGGTCGTGAAATCTTTTCGCGAAATTCGGGTGTCCCTATTTATAGTCCTATCAAACCCTAAAATACACATATTTACACAAAAACAAAAGCCATGAAATCCTGTGAATATAATTTTCAAAATTTATCCTAAATACTAAATATTAGCTTGCGAATTTTAATAAACTATGACATTTAATATTAATAATTATTAGCAACAGCATTAATTAACTTAAATATAATTTTTCATTGAAGAATATATTTATCTTGAGAGGTTATTAGTGATTACTAAACATCTCATTTTAAAATACGCAGTCATCGTACAAGACCATTGGGGCAAAGGCGTCTACACAACTCAAGAGTTCCCAAGCTCGAATTCCGGGAATGACTTAAACATTTGTGACTCTCTTTGAATGTAAGTTACATTATCACAGTAGCAACACTAGCCCGCGACTGGCACCCTGGCGTAATAACGCGGTGATTTTAAATCCAAAAATTACAATAACCTGCAGTTTCCTAGTTTTATTGTGTTTTTCGTGTCATATACAAACCGAATGTAAATGCGTGTGCTTTGCTAAGGCCTGCAGTAAAACATACGACATATTTTGACTTGCATACTGCACCCCAGTGTACTTTGGTGTAACGAAAAATAGCTTAGTTGTGTATTTATGGTGGAAGTAAAGTCCAGTGGATTACTGTACCCGTCCATACAACATAACCAACCCATTCAATATTACTACAAACACACTATCAAAACTGGCAGATAAGTAGCATACAAATATTTAAAATTATAAAAAATCAATAATATCCTACTTTTATAGGCTGATAACGGTTAAGTGAGCACTTTTGAGGCTCTAGTTACTTTTTTTCTTTCAGCAATATTTTAATCTTTAACAATCTTTTAAAATAAATATTGCTATGCAAGTAGTAAACACAGAGTGTGTATTCCACAGCACTTGGAATTTAACGTCAAAGGCTAAAATAAAATATACAGTATTTATTAACTATTATTCCGGAAGAGAGGGTTTTCAAAAGCGCTCACTTTACCGTGAATAGCATAAAGTCAAATTCTAAGCCTATTTCTGTTACAGGTGCTTCATAAAACATATTTTACACAAAAAGATACTCTTCGTCAAGTAAAACCACCATAATTATTACTCTGGTTGTATGTGGTAAAAAATTAGTAATAACGTGTACAAATGTGGTTAAAATTGTTTTTATGTTCGTACGTACATTTTATTCACGAAAGTTATAATTTTTATAATGTTAATAAACGTAAATATACTGAATCATATTTTTTTCAACAATAGTGCCAATATTTTTTACGTACAACCATAATAACTATTATGACTTCCCTACTTGAAGAAGGGTTTCTTGCAAACTGTGCTTTCAAAAGCATCCAGAATTGAAATACACAAGAACTTTTATTGGAAATTCACCCTTATTTTTTAATTTAAAAAATTTAATAGTTCTGGGGTGCGGGAGGTTCTGGGTTCGAATCCCAGGTAAGGCATTGGTGTTAGTTTAAGTTAGGTCATAAGTTACTTTGTAAGCCGTCCCCTGATAAACCTTCAGGCATAAGAACGGGAGATGTTAATAAGCCCTATACAACAAAATACAAACTTATTCCTCTCACGATTAATGCGCATATATAAGAACAACATTCCTGCTTCTCACAAGTGTATTTCACTCTGGGGGTTATGGCCATCTAGTTGTTTTCAGGGTTTGAATAAATAACGAATCCCAAACTTCCACAATATTTTCAATTGCAATTTAGCTACACGAGAATTATAATAAGATATGCCGATACAGCTTTAAATTTTATAATTTTCAGTACGAAAAGAAACTTAATATAGGTTACATAATTACGTGATGCATCATAATAACACACTAAAAATGTAAACGTTTTACGCACATGGGAAATAGTAACCTAATACGTGTTACGTACGCGAAGTGATCGTAAACTCTGAAATATTTTTTGTACATTACCAAAAAAAAAAAAAAATCCTTGGAAACCGTTGCCAAGAAAATCGTTTGTAAAACAACAAAGAGTTTTCTTGTCAAATCTGCAAAACATTAATTTGTATTATTTAAAATGATGACCTTATATTACAACTGACATTATTGAGAAGTGTACATAAAATTATTTTTTTCTTCTAGAAAACAAATGTGATAAATTAATAACAGGGAATAACTAAAGAAATATTCCAGAATATAATTTACAAATAAAATTACTCTTCACCAGCACAGCGAATAGAACCCACACATTTTGTATTATTAGCCAGCAGCTTTAACCATAATGCAAACTACATTTTTACAGTAAATATAACTGCAAATACCTACAACATATTAATGAAGTTATTTGGTTAAGAAGAATTGCTACATTTATTTCATTTTAAGAGTTCTGTTGTTGAGTTAAGATATGTGTACGGCCCTTAACAACGAGGTATTGAGAGCTGATTTAAGAGTTATGTGTAGCTAGAAAACATTAACAGTTAATGAATAATACGGTCACGTATCATTATGATTATTTGAGTTGTTTTAAGTGTTTTGCGTTATTCAAACTTTTACTTGTACATTTTTTGCACGCAGTTACACTTTACATAACCCATAGTTTTTGCACAACTATCTATACACGGTTTTACGTTGTTGAGTGTCCGCCATTTTGCTGGAGCTTGTGGAAACGGGTCAGTTTAGTGCAGAGATTTCTTGAGATCTATTACAAATACGGCCCTTGTAGTTTTACACACGAGTAGTTTAACAAGAAAAATCTTTGCATGTACTCTTAAAAACATTTTCAAATTACAAAGAATTTCTTAGTAAATAATTACAAATTTTTTACAGTGTAACACCAGTGTACTGTAAAAGGAAAATTTACTATATATCAAGCTGCAAAATAGCATTGTCACGATTCAAATTTGGGAGCTTCACTGTACAGATGTAGCTACCTGGTATGTATTGAAAATACATAAACTTTTATATTCGTGTTATCTTTATAACGCGCGCATACGCTGAGGCGGTGAATTTACAAACAATTACATAAATGGTAGGAGCCTGCGGTGATGTAGTGGTTAGACTCCTCGCCTCTCACCAAGGCGAGACGGGTTAGATTCCCGGCGAAGTTGCTCCCGGATTTTCGCATGTGGGATTCGTGCTGAACGATGCAACTGGTCGGCGGGTTTTCTCGGGGACCTCCTGTTACCGCCCCTCCGTTCCGGCACTGCTCCATACACACCTCGCTTCACCCTCATCGGCTCTCAAAACCTCGACATTAAGAGTCACCCAGATCGCTTCCCCTTGAAGGGTATTTAAATGGGACCTTAGAGTTTATGTTGCTAGGAGTACACTGAACTTAAAACGAGTCGTAATTTATTAAATATCAAAATCCTCACCATATCTAATCTTATTTAATGCGTCGTAGAGTAGCAATTCCAACTTCACTACCTAGGGTGACATCCTGTTTAGAGTAGTTTTCATATTCACTACGTAGTATGTCGCAGAGTGTGTACACATTCTTGAGTTAAGAGAGGTGCACCACATGGGTGGTCCGAACATAAAGCATAATACGCAGACAAGTGAAACAATAAAAAATATCATATCCCCGGCACGCGATGCAACATATTATACTTTTCCTGAAAATTAATTGCCGCTGTGACATGAAAGCACTGATTGCCGACAAAGAAACGGCATGTGGGATGAAATATACGGCCTGTCCAGAACTTCTTAATGATCTCTGCCTACGAGTCCCGCTGAAGTTGTCGACTAGAGTCGTTAAGCTAGAGAAGAAAAAAAATCGCCTGCAGGTCTTTCGACGTAGACAGAAAGCACCACGTTTTGGAAAAAAAATAATAATAATAATCCCGAGGTCTGTGGCAGTTTTCAGCTTCCCTTGTTTCAAATACACAAACGTTATAGTGAAACAATTAATCTGCGTTTTATGCTAGAGCCATTATGAGTGAGAACTAAGCTTTCTAGATTGTTTAAGCTAGTGAAAGATGCTGCAATTTTTCACTGTTGTAAATTTGCCAACACGAAACCGTTGCTCACGGTATGCTAGAACGTCTAACACGCAAAAACTCAAATTATTATTATTATTTTCAACTTGATGGATAAAAGAATGCTGGGAAAATGCAATGATAGTAGATTGTTTCAGATAAGCGAATCATAACAAAAAATGTTAGCGAAAGTGACGTTGGAGAACGAGAAGGAAACCTCACAATTTCACAAATTGACCGGTAATGTGATACTACAAACCGTAGCATAAACGACTATTAAAACTCACGATACGGGACTTCTTTAAGAGGCAGTAAATCATAAAATGGAAAAGAATAACACGAAAGGTTGCGAGCGTTTGTGTATGACAAGAAAATGGGCTGCAGTTCACGAAGCCGGTAGTACGAAAAGCTATATTTACCTGGCTTAAGGCTCCTGAAGTCATATAATAGCGGCTTAATTTTAACAAAGATTTGCAGTATTTTATCGTAAAAAATAAAGTAAAAACACATAGTCCAGTTATTCTCATTGCTGTCAAGAACACCTACTCCTAGGTTTTTTATTTTATTTTACCATGTGTGTTATTTTTGTGTCATCTACGTTATCTGTGACAACGCAGATCTGCAATGGTGCATGTCCTTTATAATAATTGTTCATTTAAAACAAAGTTGTGGGGCTTCAGCACGTTAAAAAGTTCTATACAAAATTTGCTGTCACGGTGAAGGACACCTATAGATATTACTCACTCATTAGAAATGGAGTTAAAAGTATCATATTTAATTTTTCAGTGGCCCACGGAATTAAAATATTAATTTACTTTGAACAATAATGTTGCTTACCATTTCTGTACTATCATATGTTCCTTTTATTGAGATATTTCTTGTGGTTTGACTTATAAGAAGTAGTAAGTACAAATTAAATTGCATTATACTTGTAGCAGAGCAACTGAACATATTTCTGTACACTAGAGAAAACTGTATTGTTTTCCGTGCTGAAATATTTCTATCTAAGAATGCCCCTTCAACATTTAACATTTGTTGGTGTGCATTGACAACCCATAATATATCTGTAAAAATGCATTACAGAAAATCGTTGTCAGAGAGACAGAATTATAAGCCACGAGTATCTTCCATGTGGCCGCAACTTACGGGGAGGCCACGTAATTAAAACAAAAAGTTTATTGTCGATGTTTTTTTTTTTCACTGCGGAAGGTATGGCGACCTCGTTAGTGTGTTGTCAGGACTCGTTTCTCGTAAGGAGGATTATTACAGTCGCTCTGTGGGTTTTATCGGCTGGCACTCGCTACATAAAATTTCTTTTGTGCGTCGTGCCTACAAGCGTGGGTTGAAGATATGTGGGAAGACGGCAGTAAATGACAACGCCTGGTCAATGCAAGTCACAAAAAATTTTTTGTAGGGATTGATTAGACATAAAATCACTCTCCCGATAGAGGCATTAAAATGTTTCGTTTTTTTTTTACTAAAACATCGCACTCAATTTCTATAATATACGGAGAATCGCGAACTGCAGCGAATGGCCCTTGAAAATAAATTTAACGTTTATGAAGTATCATTACAAAGGACTGATATTCCGTAGCAAAGGCTTTGCGTGACAAATAACAAAAAGTTCCCGTCAGATGGTTCAACCATCCTTTGGTTTCGCTTCTTTTTTTTTTTTTACCAAAAAATAATTTTCTGAAAAGCCAATTCCTTAAATGTTAGTGCATTGCAAGAGACAGATTCGTCCCGTAGAATTAATCTGCTATAATTAGACAGTTTGTCAAATATTTCGAACTTAGAACATTTCTTTTTTTTCTTTTAACCTTTGAAAAATTGGCTTAAAGTCTCAGACGTCTAAATTGTTGCACAATGAATTCGAAAAAAATGCTGCACCTCTACTTATAAGAGTAGGATTTGTATGGGCGACAAAATTGACAAAGATTCACTGAACAGACAACGTAATCAATACATGTTAACATTTCTAAGAATATCGGTTATTATTATTATGGTAGATGAATAGGTATTGCCTACCCTTGGTGTGAAAAGGAGTGAATTAATTTCACAATATACTTCTTCGGATGGTTTTGAAAGCAGTTGCTATCATAGCACAAATCTGCCAAGACTAGTTGCCAAAGTTTGAATAAATATTAGTATAGTCATTTAACCGGTATTTAGAAAACACTACACAATATGTCACTCACGGTTATAAACTTGCAGCTCGAAAAAAAAAATGATATTAATTTTCTAAGATTTGGTTTGAAAAATTGCAAACAATTATCATGTTTTCCTTCACTATCCACCAAGAAAATTGAAATATGGCACACACGCACACGTAAAGCAGATATTATATAAAACCAACACGGCCATTTAGAGTGGATGTGACAAAGTAAAATAAATAAATGTTTGGAAATCAGTATGCTAGACAGACAAAACTATGATAAGTTTTTTTTAAAACAACAGAAATTTTTTCAAAATTAAAGTTTTCTCTTGTTATGTAATTTATGGTATTTCTTTTCCAGACGCTCATAATTCCAGCGATGTTTAATTGCGATAAGTACTGATATGCAGTGAAGCGGTATTGGTTCCGTAATTTTTGCACAAAATGATTTTTTCCCGTTGTAATTGCTTGGAGTCATTCATGTATCTTCGGTAGCATTAGCTTACCACTGTCAAAGCTTCGAGAAATAGCAAAAAATGCTTTAAACGAAATAAAAATTTAGTGAAATGTATTTGAGTACCCATTCGCAAAAGCTAAGACTCCACAATCCTTTGTGCATTCGAGCATTCACTTTATTGGGTGTTGGTCCATTTTGCCACAGATCAGGTAGCACGGCGTTGTGTACTTTTTCCCTTGCAGGTTCGTTAGTGGTCAAAAGTCTAACAATCTGTGGTCAAAAAGAGGCAGAAACTCAAATATAGAAACGGTTGAATTTTAACTTGTCAAACGAATTCGCGCCAAATTTCTTGATTTCTAAACATATTCGGTTGCATGTTTCTGTTTCTTAATCAGATATGCACGTAAAAATACTCTGAAAGTTTAGGAAAATTTTAACAGCGGGGTAAAAAAAAAGAAGCCATTTACATTATAAGTGGCAATGACTGTCAGTTTGACAATGATAAATAATATTCTTGAGGAGTTAACTGCATGAAAATTGTCATCTTGATGTAATTAAATCAAAACCAATATTGAAATAAAAGGATTAATTACTATTTATTTCAAAATATTAATGCTACTAAATAATTTCCCCAGGCATTGCCTTACATTTTGGAAGGAAAGCAGTACAGGATTTCCGTAAGTTATTTAGGTATTTCCGTAAGTTATTTAGGTATTTCCGTAAGTTATTTAGGTTTATATACTGTAATGTGTTCTCAGAAGTCCATGTAATAATTTGATAACAAACTTTCGTAACAGAAAGTTCGAAATGTTGCTCTATAAAGAGTGTTAAATATTACACTTTATTCAGTGAAATAGGTGGTGAAAAATCCTTCAAGAAGATTTCGCCTTTTCTAAGGAATCCTATTGGCTCAGATTTTGTAGAAAGCATTAATACAGCCAAATTGAAAAAAAAAAAATTAGCTGAAAGGTTTTCCAAACGATACAAACATTCACGTATTCTCAAAAAATAGAATATATTTTAAATGACTTTACGTGTGTATATTTACAAGAGGAACAGCTCCATAGCTGCAGGAAAGAATTGCAATTAATCCTGAAACGAATTAAACTCCTGATAGCAAACAAGAGTTCCAAGAAAGGTTTCTTTTAATGCAGGTCAAATTCAAATTTTTTAAATTACCGTATACAGGAAGTAACTGTTACCTGCGAAGAGAGATGAAAGTCTGTTTTGATGACGGTTTCAAAGGCCAGTGTTGGCTTACTTTAAAATTCCTAGTGACATTTTTTGACTACATAACTTTATTTGTGAAAATTTTACTAACTGTCGTACCAGAACGTAGTACAAAAACAATTTTTTTAAAAACATTCCACACTTATATAGGCTTGAATTGATATTGTAACATTGCAAAATTTGCTTGTATAGGCTGTTCACTGTAAAATGAGCACTTTCGAAAGCCCTGCTTAAGATCTACTTGTATGCACGTTGTGTATTTTTCCGCCTTATGTAAAACTAACATTGCATGGGCCTCGTCGCTTTATTCACCCGTCGTTCAGGTTAAACTGTGAAATTATTGGAAAACAGAATATTTTACAAATTTAGTCATTTTTATACTTCGATGTATAAAAAAAAAACAGAAAGCGAAGGAAATAATTTAATTTATTACAAATGGTTACCTAACACTATTTTTTCGACGTTAAGATATGGAACTACTTTCCATCAATCGTTACCAACTTTACTGGGGGGATGTCACTCAGAGCTCCCATTAAAATATATTATGTTATTAACAGTGACTTTTTTCTTAGGTTGATTTTCAAAGTGCTCACTTTACCGTGAACAGCCTTTAACGATACTTTATGAATATTTGGGAAAATGCCTTCCAAGTTAATTGTAGTAATGCGATTTTTTTCCAAATGTAAATAATAGGCCGGAAACAAGTTTTTATTGTTGCGCTGTATTTGAGAAAACTTATTACAAAATAAAAACAAATGTTTTAGTAGTTAGGAGTGCAGGTGTTAACTTGTTATCCTACCATCCAGGATGCCGTGAGATTAAGTTCGTATTCGGACATGAGAGAATGTTTCACATTTAAACGGAATTTATATTATTATAGTAATAAGCCACCTTCCTGTTATTATTACAAATATTTAGCGGAAAGCGTTAGTAAATATATGATCCCTACGTCCTTTGCGTATTAATACATAAGAAAAGTGTTGGGTGAATTAGATTTTTCATCGCTGCAATAATAATGATCACTCTGAAAGAAAATCTTTCAAGAAATCAGTTGTATAACAAAAATAGAACGTCTTCACTTTTTAAGGTCAGGACACTTTTAAAAGAGTATTTCGGTGCGTCTTAGCTGTTCACGATAAACTTAGCACTTTTGAAATCCCTTCTTGTATGCACATTGTGTATGCTTCCGCGATGTGTACAATTACTTAGCCATGTGCGTGGTTACTTCATTCATGAGATGGTCAAGTGAAACTGTAAATATTTTACAAATTTGCTAATTCTTACTCTTACATGCATTAGAAAAAAAAGAAAGTAAAATAAATCGTTGCAGCTCTCACAAATGTTTCCCAGGCACTTTTAATTCAAAGTTAAAACGCGGGACTACTTTTCCTCTATCGTTGCCAACTTTATTGACCGCATGGCCAGTCAGTGTGCCGTTTAAAACATATATGCAGGTAGTGGCATCGACATATTTCAAAGGTTGATTTCGGATGTGCTCGACTAACCGTGAACAGCCATACACCATGATGCATTAGGATCCGCTTTGGCTGAGCTGTTAGACTGCTCGCCTACCACAAAAGCAAACCGGGTTCAAACTCGGGCCGGGTCACTCCGGATTTTTGCAAGTGGAAATCGTACCGGCGGGTTTTCTCGGGGATCTCCCATTTCCCCAGCCTTTGCATTCCAGCGCTGCTCCATTCCCATCTCATTTCACCCTCATCGGCTCTCAAGACCTCGATGTTAAGAGCCGCCCAAATCTCTGAACTCAACTCAACCGTGATGCATCCCTCATGCTACTGACCCCCTTGTCGTACGATTTTGAAAAGTAAGAAATATTTGCACAGTTTTTGTTGAGAGAAGTTAAATCCGGAGATCGACACGACGCAGTGTCCGCACAGCGCCGACGCGGGGCTGGCCGTAACCCGGGGAGACGTGAGGCGCCATTGGAGTGGCAGTTTGGACGCCGACGTCTGGGGGGGTTGCTAGGCGCCGGTCGATACAGATGGCGCCTGGAGCGTGACGTCACGGCGAGGGTGGCTGGGAGGGAGAGAAAATCATTACAGCCATCTCTGCAGCCCGTGGGTCGTGGGGGGTGGTGGATGAACGACCCGAGCCCTTGGTGCTAGGAGATCTCCAGCCATAGGGTCTGCCATCTAGCGGCCCACACGCCAACTACCACGAGTTAGGAAGAGTGGAGCTTGAAGGACGTTTCATCATGTTTCAAATACACTTTATATTTACTATAAGCAGTTCACGATCAACCCAGCGCCTTTGAAAAACAAATTTGAAAAACAAATCTACTGCTCCTACCTGCATACGATGGCGCAAGTTATTTGAAACAGACAGTTAGTAGTATACCTCTTTTCAATCTATTTCAGCAGTCAAGTATGTCAAGTATATCTAAAAGTGCATACTACTAATTCTTCGTAGTAGCTTTCAATACGTTTAGTTCCATATTAATTGACGTGTGTTGTTACCACAAAATATAGGGAAAATACATGCAGACTGGTCAGCGTATGTGTAAATATTATCTTCTATATCCATAGCTGAAACAATTCGAGTAGAACTCGGTAACTAAAGTAACCGAAGTAGGTTTCGTCGAACATATAATTTATTTACTTGTGACATAGTTTCTAGTCGACAGTGCAGGGATCAGAAATGAAACCGGTGTGTCGAAAATCAAGGTCGGAGAAGAACGCAGCACTGGTATATAGTATGGAACCATCCTGGCACTCACCAGGAGTGAGTTCGGAGAACCATGTAAAAGTGAAATCGTTATGAACGGACCTCGTGTCAGACCTGGTTCTCTCGAATGACGGTCCAGTGTGTTAACATGTCCTTACCTCACGCGGTAAAACATGTACGTACATTGGCACTTTTATAATCATTCTTTCTGTTTTACGTCAAACTATACAGGATGTTCCGTGACCCAACCGAACACTTCAGCCGCGTGTTATACAGATAATTGACTACAAAAAAGTCATATACATATGTAGGCTGTGCAGCCCCATTTTAGAGTTACAGGTAAGTAAATGCAACAAAAACACACATTAGAATTACTCAATGTCTTTAATGTAACTGATTTCATTCATGTTGAATGTCCCACACGAGCTGCTTAAAATGGGCACCATCTGACCGTAAGCAGGCTGCGATACGTTGTAGCCTACCATGGCGTGTTGCCACTGCATGCCTGCATGCTCATTTCTGAGTTGATTAGTGACGTCAGTTATCGCCTGTAGCAACTGGTCTCGTGTGCCTGATCGCCGTCCGCTGTAAACCCTACTCTTCAGGCAATCACAGAAGAAAAAGTCCAACGGGGAGAGGTCTGGAGAGCGCGCCGGCCATGAAACTGGCCTCATCCACTCCACCTGCGCAGATACTCAGCTGCTGCACCACGTCCATTTCCGTCACAGTATCCGTAAACAAACACCATGTCTGCGTACTCTACACGTGTAAATATTCCTGGCATTGTTCCACAGCCACTCGCCTCGACACACTAACAAAGACTGGCCACGCCAGTCACGCTAGCACTGTCTGCGTGCAGTCAGTTTCCGCACATTATGAACAGCTTGTGTGGGACTTTTAACGTGAATGTAGTCCATTGCATTAAAGATATTCAGTAATTCCAATTTGAATTTTTATTGCATTTACGTTCCTGTAACTCTGAAATGGGGCTCATTGCCTACTTGTGTATATTACGTATTTTGTTGCCAATGGTCTGTATAACATGCCAGTGAAGTTTGTCGGTTGAGTCGCAGAACTTTCTGTATACGCGTACACGCTAAAGGCGGCTGTAGAATTACTAACATTTTGAACAACTTAACTATTAATTTAAAGTGTTCTTAACCATGTTAGAAAATGCATTTCTGGCACTACTCTATAAAGTCATATTTCTACCAACCGAACATTTTCGTTCTACTAAGAAAAAAATTCTGAAACCTGTATTAATATATAATCAGTTATTATCTTAACTCTGTATTGAAATACAATTATATCAGTGAACCAATTACAAGTGTGAAAAGTTATAACATCGAGAAAAATGGTTGTTTCAGCCAAAAAAATTTGTTTGCACATGGCCAAACAAATGCGTAGAGATGACTCAAATATTTGTAGTAGCAGGCAAACTGTTGTTGAACTCAGCAACTACTGTACGTTTCACAAAGTAAATTATGTATTTTGCTACACGAAAAAAAAACTGGCTTTAAAATATTAATTAACCAATAAAGAATTTTGCTTGACCTCAAATAAAATAGTGATTTGTTAACTGAACCAATCTTCTCAAAACATCTTGTCATGAAAGTAAATTTTGTGATAATTATTTTCTAATTATATCACGTAGGAAAAATAAGCTAACATAAATTTGCAGTGTTTTTATAATGACTTAAACACACGAATTTTAATTTGAAGCTAAATTCATGACCTTAGTGTCCACTAATTAAATGTATTTTACATTCATTAATAAATAGACATGACACTTTGTTGAAACAGGCGTAGCAAATGTGGTTGAAAGGGGTATTGTCAAAAAGTATTGACCCTAAAATTTCCCACAGGTTTCTGTTTTTCGGTAACTAAGATCATATGAAATAAATACAAATGAGATAAAATATATTGAATTAAAAATATTAACTGAAATGCTTATCTCGCACAATTAATACAATATCAATGAAAAAGCAGATGAGCGTGGAAGTGGAATGGCGTGGAGAGATTAGGGCTGCTCTTAACGTCGAGGTCTCGAGAGCCGATGAGAGTGAAGTGAGGTGAGTAGGGAGAGGCGCCGAAATGCAAAAAAAAGGGGGGGGGGATCCCCGAGAAAACCCGCCGACCAGCGGTATCGTCCACCACGATTTCCGTATGCGAAACTCCGGGAGCGACCCCTCCGGTTAGCCTTGGTGGGTGGCGGGCAGGCTAACCACTACGCTACCGTGACCCCCGGGGTGGAAGCGAGGAAGCGCGTATTTAGTAGGAATCTGTGATGGAGTTTTCTTGGAAAGGAGATGTAAATTATATTCCAAGGTAAATCCTTGACTTAAGAGTATCGTATCGTGAGCGAGTTCGCATGCAATATGAAAAAAGACTATTTCAATAAAATGTTTAAAAATTTAGTTCACTGGAAAAAAATAGCCTATCAATTTAAAAATTCTTCTAAGTCATATACTACCACAAATGAACTTAATGTTGAGTACCGTCTCCTTATTAACCGCTCTTTTGCTGTTGTCTAAGTAGGAGCCGATGCTGCTAATTTTCACTACTCCTGAGCAATTAATAAAAAAATCGAATAACACGATTTTTAAAATGAATGCAGCATATGAGCATTCAAAAAACTGTGGGTTGTGGGTTTCCCATTGTTATTCCGCGAAAATTATGTTATAAAAACTAGCGTTCTACATAAGCGGCACTGTAATTCCAATCTCCAAATGTACACATGAAGCTCGGCTGGGCCATAAACAAGGACCGTGGCCGTATGACGACCTCGGCAGGATGCTTGACCAACCAGCTGCCAGGAGCAGCAGATGTCGTTGAAGCAAGTCGCACCTGGAAAGTTTCTTCCGCAAGTCAGCGTCGTGAGCTGTCTGTTCTGCACAGTCACTTGAGACGGAGGCTACACAACAGCAGCCGTACTTTGGTTACTGCCGGGCTTGCAAACAAAGCATAACTACGTTAAAGGCTGTTCACGAAAAAGTGAGCACTTTTGAAATCAACCTTAGAAAAAAGTCACTGCTACTACTAGCATATATTTTAGCGGGCACCCTGAGTGGCATGCCCCCATTAAAGTTGGTAACGATGGAGGGAAAATAGTTCCGTATCTTAACGTCGAATAAAAAGTGTTAGGTAACCATCAGTGATAACGTAAATTATTTCTTTAGCTGTTTGTTTTTTTTTCTAATGCATGGTAATATAAATATAAAATGAACGTATTTATAAAATATTTAGTTTTCTTATAATTTCACATTTTCACTTGACCGACGCATGAATAAAGTGATGACCCCGATGGCAATGTTAATTTTGCATAAGGCGGAAGAATACACAACGTGAGTACAAGTAGATTATAAGTAGGGCTTTCAAAGCTTCTCAGTTTACTGCGGGCAGCAAATTAAAAAAAAAAAAAAATTGTATATATCACGTGTTACGGCAATCCCAACAAATAAAAAATAACTATTATCAATTGTTTCTTGTTTCTGCATGATCACATACCATAACACATATTTAAGTGTTTTGCACACATAGTTAAAAAATTAATATTTCCACAAATGAAACACGTTAAGAGCTAATCGATTGTAAAACAAATTGAGAGAAAATATTTTAAAAAATTTAGGAAAAGACACACATATGAAAAATAATTTCTTCATGTACAACATTTTAAAAAACCCCAAAATCTCTTTTGTGTTACAGTTACTTCTTATATAGGCTATTCAGGTAAATTTAGCACTTTTGATAGCACTCTGATTTTCAATAATAGTTAATATATATTTATTTTTTTAAATTTTTGCATTCGACATAAACTTCCCGAGTCCAGTGAAATATACACACTTTATTTATTACTTCAATGGTAATATTCATTTAAATGGTGATTAAAGGATAAAAATGGATGAAAGGATAAAGGAACTAGGTCTTCAAAAGTCCTCACTTTAATGTGAACAGCCAATACTCGCCCACTTATATAAAGGCTGTTCACGGTAAGCTGAGCACATCTTAAATCATCCTTTGAAAAATGTCACTGCTTTTACCTGCGTGTATTTCAAAAGACACACTAAGTGGCATGCGTCGTACGGAGAGAAAGTAGTTCATGTCTTAACGTTGGATTAAAAGTGTTCGGTAAACGTTTGTCAATACTACAGTGGTTCATTTTTCCTTGTGTTATTAATACATATAAATTTAAGAATGAGCAAATTTGTTAAATATTTACTTTTCTGATTATTTCCCAGTTTCCTTTAGTGACGCATGAATAAATTCACCAGGTTCACGACAATGTTAATTTTACATAAGGTGAAAGAATACACAACGTGCATACAAGTAGATCGTAAATAGGACTTTCAAAAGGGTTCAGTTTACCGTGAAGAAGTGAACTAAACACACACACACACACACACACACACACACACACACACACACACACACACACATATATATATATATATATATATATATATATATATGAAACACACACACACACGCCTATATTATTGTGAAACGGCCTGGCCATTCAAATCATACTACACCTTTTGCACAAACATTCCTCTTTCTTACAGTCGATTATTTATTATACATGTGCATATATAACTATAGACTGTTCATGGTAAACTGAGTAATTTTGAAAGTCCTGCTTAAGATCTACTTGCTTGCACGTTGTATATTCTTCCGCCTTATGTAAAATTAACATTGCCATAGACTTCATCATTTCACAAGTTTCACTTGACCGACCCGTTAATAAAACGGGTCGGTCAAGCGAAACTTGTGAAATGATTAGAAATGTAAACATTTTACAAATCTGCTAATTCTTACACTTAGACGTAATGAAATAAATAGAAAGCGAAAGAAATAATTAAGGTTTCAATAATGTTTACCTAATAAGTTTTATTCGAGTCAAGAGAAGGAACTACTTTGCCCTCCGTCGTTTCCAACTTTACTGGGCGCATGCCAATCAGTGCAGCCGTTAAAACATATGCAGATATGGGGCAGTGACATTTTTTCAGGTTTGATTTCAAAAGTTCTCACTTCATCGTGAACAGCCTTTACATATAAAAACATATATGCGTGTGTGTGAATAGTTCACTGGAAAAGGACAAAAATTATGAGTTTGTGAAAAATGAGTAGAAAGTCAGACACTGCAATGCATTCCAATTAACAGTTCCATGTCTTAAAATGTATGGAGGAGTTTGCGTATATCTCACAAATGAGAATGGCACGCGAATACAACACAGAGAATACGAATGCCGTGTGCTAACATTGGCATCTCTGTATCACGTGATTTTACGAGACGCTTGTTGGTTGGACATCTGTATTTGAGATTGTCCGTGTGCAGTCATCTTTTTACCATTTAAGTTCCTTTTGCCCACGCTGTTGTGAAAGTAAACACAATTCTTAACACTGCTGTATACAAATACCTGCATGATTGTATCAAGGCCTGTCATTTAAAGGGATTTCCCGGTGCTTTATCCTCAACTGGTAGAGAATAGATCAACGCACATTAAAACGCGGGATACTGCAGTCATAATTCTTACAAATTACTTGAATATAATATACTGAGTGAATTAATTTGCTCTTCAACACCTCGAAGTCTGTTGAAAGAGCCTAGCAGGCGGCTGCTATGCCACAACAGTCAACTGTGGGATTCCGCAACCACCTGGCTTGGCACGGGAGCTGAAAAGCTCGCAAATGTAGCTGCCCCTTTCCCAAACAATGCCCGTGGTGCGTGTACCATTTGAGTGAACAAACATGGCGTAAGCCCAATCAAGTTTATGAACTCCTGCATCGGCGTTATTCGTGACTGTGTGATTTTAGCATTACGTCTATTTTTTTTTTTTTTTCAAGACCATGTCGATACATAAATTCCCACAAGAAAACGAAAATATATTTCAGCTAATCTACTTGGCCTCTGTTTTACTCAGTGGATAAAAAATAGAAAGTATCTGCATAATACTGAATTTAAGATATTTCGCCTAAATATTTATTGGGTATTGAATCCCTTGAAAACACAATACTGCGATTTCTGACGTTTATATTGCTCATTTGCCAGTTAGTACTCAGTGGAAGTCTATCCCAAAGGAAAATGTGAAATTTCTCCTCGATACATGATTCAACACATCTCAGCCGGTGATATTTCACGTATCACATTGGCGAAAGAACCGCAGGATTGTGTTCTCGAGGTCGTTTTGTCCGAGGTTGTTCAGGTCAGTTACAGCTTGGTGCGACCTCCAGCAGCAGTTAAAGACGTTTTAACTAAGGTTCGACGTACGTACTTGGTTCTCAATAGCGTCTAAGTACCCGAACGCACTACGCATACGTATTGCCACTAGTCCTGTCTATGTGTACGTTGGTTGCAGTAATACCAGGCGTCCCTGGTGCATCGACAACCAGCTCACTTCTGATGGCTCGCGAATGGCACGACAACTAGGCGCTACTGCTTGAAATCGACTCCCAATACGTTACTATATTAAAAGCGAAATATAACCTCAAAATTTCTTAAAAACTGTTAGGGGACTCTCACAATATTTATAAATTGTTGCTCGCATTTAAAAGAAAAATTTACATGATTATTCTCATGTAGTGAAGTAGCCAGTTTCATTATTTCTCCTCATGCATTTCTTATTTACTTTTTTCCAGAGAAAAGGTAAAGCAGTTAATTTTTACATTATGTAGCAAAAATCGATGAACTTGAAGAAATAAATGTTTATTTTAATTTCCCTAATTCTAAGTGTATGGGAGAAATATTGTATTTTTTCTCGCTAAACACTATACAGATATGCATGATTTGCTCAATTTACCACAACATGCGAGAAAAAAAAAAAAACAAGTTATATGGTTAATATAATGGCGTCCATATTTATTGGAAATGAGATATATCTTAAAATTTTAGGGCGTCCTCTCCACCTCACTAATATTTACACAAAAATAATACACATAACAAAAAATTAATTTAAAGATTCCTTCCCAATTTCTTGTCATATTTTGTCATGCTTAAATGTTATGGTTTTCACTCGCTGATGACGTTAGACCATTATTTAAAAAGACCACGCCGGTGTTGAAAATTTTTTAAGCTGCTCCTAAAACTTTCTTCATGTTAGTTTCCGACGAGCACCCCGAGAGAGGGCCGCGGTGGCTGAGCGGTTAGCCCGCTCGCCTCCCACCAAGGCGAACCGGGCTCAATTCCCGGCCGGGTCACCGGATTTTTGCATGTGGGAATCGTGCCGGACAATTCCGTTGGTCAGCGGGTTTTCTCTGGGATCTCCGTAATTGGCTCTCAAGACGTCGCTGTTAAGAGCCGCCGAGATTCCTTCACTCACTCACCCTAAGAGGGAGAGAACTGTCAACAGAATAGAGAACCTAAAAAGAAAAACCGCAACTAAAACTCGTTTCTAACATGCTGGTTACTTATCAACTCGAAATCGTCTGCTGTCTGTCAGTAACTGGCTGTCAAAACGAAATCAATTTTTATTTGAATAATTTATTCTACGCAAATTTATATGGGTGCAGTTTTGAAAAAAAATTAGTAAACATCAATATCGTTTTTTTCTTCGTGTGTTTATTCTTTTAGTTGGTATGCAAATTTATATTGTAGGTTAAAGTCAAATTAAAAATTTTTGAATTAAAACACGACATGTGAACCAGCATACATTTAAATTGATCTGATAACAAATCGCCAATAAGATGTAAGTAGTTTGATACCAATGTTCACAATATACTGTTGTGTTATTGCAATTTAAGGTAGAATAAATAACTAACGAAAAGTAATTTTAAAATAATTATTAACAGCAAAATTTGAAATTTGAAATTTGGTATCTCGGACTGTGTTAAGTGAGGGTTGGTTTATTAACGCGTAACTGCATTAACTATACTTTTGCTTGACGCCATTCAAAGAAACCGACTGCTTTTACGAACGACCATATCTCTCAATGCGACACACAAGAAAAGCATAAGCTAATGCAAGCATTCAAATATCGTATGAGCTGTAGACAAGGTTACTACGACGAATAATGTGCACATAAAAATGAGTTCCTTTTTCTTCGCTTTGCGGAATGTAGCTGACAATACCTGCTGTCAAACTGACGTTTATTTTTGCAAGAGTTGTTTTTTTTTCTTGCAGTGCGGTGCATTATCACGTCACTCGCCTCTGCCTTCCTCTATCTTCCCTTTCATTTTACAAGCAGCTGTAATTAAGAGAGCAGGTTCATTTTACTTCCTTTTGAGGCTTGCAAGCGTGGGCTCCGAACCACGGTGCTCACTCGAACAGCGGATCGCCAACGCTTTATTGTACACGGTGGTCGTTAAACGAAAGCCGCCCTCTTCCGCTCTCTCGAATAAATAACTTCATTCCTCGCTCGCCACCTTATACAACGTGTAATCATTTTAAATACAACCTCTCCCGTCAGAGCGGCGCACAATTTTTCCCCGTCCGCTCGAAGCCTATTATTAAAAAAAATAAATAAAATTCGTCCTGCAGGCTGCAGGCTGTACTCGAAGACTGAGTTTATTTCTTTAGGTACGGGTCGATGTTTCGTTTTTCCAAACTTCAAAACGTCCGGCATAATTTGTAGGACGAGATTAGATCGTTGCAAAATAAGTTGTAAAGCATTCCTTATTTTGTTTTCGACGGGGGGATGGGGAAGATGCTTTGGCAACTCAATATAATGATAACTTCAACTCATTTTTTCTGACCGATAGCAGGACATAAAACAGCAACGATGAAATATTACGTACCGAAAGAAGACAAGGGTGAGTTTCGACCACCTGTCGACATTCCTATATACAACTGTGAGATGTACTTTTCGTGTAAGCGCTGCAGTTAAATATATAAATATATATATCTGTGTGTGTGTGTGTGTGTGCAAATCAATAGATATCCAAATTTCTGCTGAGAAATATTTCTAACAATAAATATGCTAAATTGTTCCTTCTCAACAGGATTTCTTTTCCCCTGATTTCCATACTCTAAAAAATTACTCAGTTCTATAAAAGTACTGGAAGAGGTGATCTATCGTGAAAAATGTCGGACAGAATGTTAGGTGTCAACGTCATGTACAGAGGCCTGCAAATTATCTTCCCTCACTGGCTGCAGAACATGTGGGGTAGGTACTATTTACTTGTCTGACTGGCACAATGATACTCCTGGTGCTCTGAAGCATTACAAGTGTGACATTCATATTAAAAGTATTAAGAAACCATAAATGCTTGAAGGCTTTTTTGGGATGAAATATTTTCGCGAAATAAATAGCTATCTTAAACACTTTCAACGCGATTTCCGTATACAATAGGAGGCAACACTGTATAAATATTGCAGCTGTTTTAAAATTCCTTATACGTGACAATTTAATTTATTTTTAGAGCTTGCTAAGCAAGTAGCACAACATTAAATGTTCGTCCTCCAAAATATATCGATGTGCCGAATAAAGCTACTCAACTACGCATGTTACTGAACACGATGAACGAACACTAGCCACAGGTGTGGCTAGCTTTATTCGTACGCGTGTAGCTGGCCACACCCTCCGAGACAGCGGGCCATTAAGATACGTTCGTCGGTGCAGATGGTGAGTTCTGAGTGGCCTGTTAAAGAGAAGACGTGACGCAAGCAAACTCCAACAGCCAATGACGTGTTCACACCTCCACGGACATATAAAATGTGTTTTTAAAACTACACGTCAATATCGAATCCGCGGCATCTATGCTCTAATATAAACAATAAATCCTAGTCGAAATTTTCAAAAGATTAAAATGAAATTTTGAAAACGAAATTGAAGTTATCGAAACAGCGCCTGGAGTCCGCAACTTGACGTACCTGCGTGTATAACAAGTTGCATATTGGCCGTTGACGGTAAAATGAGCGCTTTTTAAGCCCGTTCCAAATTTTTCTTTTAAGCTAGTTTTTTTTTATATTTAAGCCATTTTTTTTTAATATCAGCATTGTCACGTGACTAATAAATACGGTGTATACTTTCACCACTCGCAAAAGTTATTGTCTGAGACTGCAATAAAACATATTTATTAGTGGTTAGTGCCTGTTGGGAGAGCCTTGAAAAGAGCTCACTTTATCGCGAACAGCGTATATCACGAAGGTGAACGGAACTGGCGCTCCTTGTGGAGAGCTCCTGGACACAGGACACCATAAACTCGAGATATGTGGGTGCCGCTAGAGGTTGCTTATTAGTAAACGTGTGTCAAACTACGTGAACGATGGGGGATTAGGAACTAAGTAGAAAAGGCTGTCGGAAGTGTTCGCACTTTATTCCCAACAACACACGAGCAGCAGTATTATGGACGTGAAGTTGCGGGATCCCGATGCTGATTTGGTAACTAAAATTAATAGTTTAAAATTTCAGATGAATTTTTTGAACATTTTGCTACTAGGATTTTATTTTTTAGATCAGCCCAAAAGTGCCGTGGTTTGATTTTCGACATGTAGTTTAAAATCATCTTGCATAGACGTTTCACTTCAAGACTGTCGGAAGTGGTGATTCGATTACATAATAAGGTATCACCCAATGCTGATAGTGGTAAGTACTGGTTAACTTCGCAGGCCAACATAACGATTTTATGGGTTTCTAAATAACTTGTGAAAAATACAATTGGAGAAATATTAGTTTCTAAATTCCTTCCTACTGTTTAACTTTATCTTATTCATTGTACAATTCCATAAAGAAATTATACATACCTTGCCACTAATGTAAATAAACTCACTTTTTTTACAGATAGCGGTTGATATATTTCTCTAAATGTATAATCGAGTAAAAAGAAATCACTGTAGTAAAATCACGGAGAGGATAAAATTTATTAATTATCATGTGACAGTTACAGATGGAGCAAGTAACTTATGTTAACTTCATGGTAAAATGAGTACTTTTGAAAGCCCTGCTTGTGATCTTCTTGTATGCATGTTGTGTATTCTTCCGCCTTATGGAAAATTAACATTGCCAAAGGCCTCATCACTTTAATGATGCGTCAGTCAAGTGAAACTGTGAAATTATTAAAAAGTAAATACTTTAAAAATCAGCCATTTTTTTCACTTCGATGCATTATAAAAACAGAAAGTGAAAGGAATAACTTTAAGTGATTAGAAACGGGTTACCTAACATCGTGAACAGCTTTTAGTAATTGGTTACCGATGCAAAGGATTTATAAAAAAAATTGAGGGTTAGTAAACAGTTACGAAGAAATTAAAAGACATAAATTTAATAGTGTAACGTACTTACACCAGAATGCCTAGATAGAGAAGAAAATTCAGTTTGCGAAAAGTAATAGTCACAATTTTCAAACATCTGTTTAATTTTGGTGTATTTATTTCGTCCTCTCTCTCTCTCTCTCTCTCTCTCACTCTATCTCTCTCTCTCTCTAACCACATATTCGTGTGAACGGCATGCAAAACTAGAAGCAATACACTGTGGTTATGATAGTTATATTATGGACTTCAGAAGAAATTTCGTTTAACTGACTGACAGTGAACCGAACTGCATTAATTTTATATTTAATTTAAAGAACATTATTCAATTAAATTTGAGTATTTTACAAGGTACCACATTAACATAACTTCTTTGCATGCCTAGGTATGAACAGTTTTTTTAATAACATAATTACACTGAGTGAAGCTGCGAATTTTCTTGGCTTTTCAGTTAGGAGTTCCGAGATTGTATGATTGCTTGCAGCTGTCACTTTCATCGCTCGGGTAGGTTTTCGAAATCGTTCATTGCCATGAAGGTTTGTTGGTTCTACGAAATGCTAAATTTGCTAAATAAAATGCTGGCAAAGTAAACTCCTACCAACAACAGAGATTGTTTTGTTCTCTCAACACAAACTTAGTCATACCGTTTGTGTTCATAAAATTGTTTGGCTTGACTAGCTAAATTTTGTTTAGATAGCCCAGCTCAAACAATTTTATTACGTAATTTTTTTTTGAAGATGCTTCTGCTTTGTTATGTAGGGTCCCTAAATTCAAAATGTAGTGGAAAACATGAGAACTTTTTGTCCCATGTGAGGCACGGCGAAGAAATGGTGGGCTGTAATTTGACGCTTGTACCCGGGGCACAAAGCAATCACCTTGTTGCAGGCTTTCAAGAAGGGAGAGAGGGAAAGAGAAAGATGGCGTACAACATAATGAAAAATAAAATAAAGTAAGGGCGAAAAGGAAAAAAAAACTCCAAGACAGCTAGGCGGGGTTGGTAATTCCTCTACGGGCTAATAACAGACTTAAAAATCTCCGGTAATTGAGTCGGTATGGAAATTATGCCAGCGCGTTCGTTTCGTTCTTCTTGTTGCAATTTGTCTGCGATGGGAATTCTCATATTTTCTCAGGATGGCGAACCTTTTATTACTTTCAGGTGTTTCTCTTTCTTTATTTTTTTTCTCAAAGGTCATTCTCAGCCGGTGCTATGTTCGCGAGAAGTCAAAACGTAGTTTGATAAGGAATATTTATTACACGATAAGTGCACAAAGGCTATATTGCAAATATCATATAGGCCCTCATTTCTTAAAAAAAAAAACGTGCAACCATAACTTTCGATTTTACTTTATCGATTGCCCAACACGGTTAAAAAGTAAGCTATCTTCATATTTGAATGCAACTACTTATATATACACATTTGATTTTACAGTGTATTTCACTCCCGTCCTTAATAAATGTACACCGAAGTCACACTGCTTGAATTTGCAACAAAAATTTAATAGAAAATTCGTTATATATTACTAAGCTACAACTCTGAATATTTTACTATAAATTTAGAAATACACAAGTAAAATGATTTTGTGTTCTGCGCAAATAAAATGAAAATCTACAAATTTTCGTCACAATTAATAATAGGCCTACATTAGAGTTATTCCGGTGTTTTCACTCCCATGAAATAAGTAGTAAACAACAAAGAAAATCTAGTTAATAAATTAAATTCACTGCACACCATATATATATAATACGCTCGCGCATATATTATATATATATATATATATATATATATATATATATATATATATATATATATATATATATAATAATAATATATACACACACACACACACACACACATACACACACACATAGAGCGTTTACAGACACGAATATTCATCTACTATAATATAAAAAAGTCCAAATTTACGTAACAGATTTTTAATATGTAAAATGGCATTTATTTCCAAATTACGTGGCGATTTGTTATGTGTAAGCTCCAAAGATGCAATACCTCTATGGTGCAGGGGATTAGTAAAATTTTTCAGTCCAAATATGCATTGAATGCTCAAGTCTTACATGCAAATAGAGATAATGTTATCGGCACTGCGCCTTTCACCACTGTTCGTCGTTTTAGCGAAATACCGCAAGAAATACCTAACCAACGAGACTTTACCTGTATATCAGAGCTTCTTCTTTCGATTCATTACCGGATCGGGTATTTTCAATTGCGGGAAGCTTACTTTTGCTGTAGTGGTAGGGCCTGGCGAAATTACTCAACCTTAGCTACAAAATTGTATGGCTAAATACACCACACGTTTCTATTTTGTAGTGGAGTATATCAAATGCAGAGTGGTAATGGCAAAAAAAAAAATTTGTCTGCACTGACCAGAGTGTATATATTCGCATTTGGTACTTTCTCTACCAATCTTTGTTGCATCAGAAACGTTTCTCTCGGTGTAGTATTGCGATACCAGGCCAATTGCTGTAAGAAGGAAAGGCGAGATTACCGAAATCTTCGTTTTTGTGACGTTATGTAACATTCTATATGTTTTGAGTTTCTGCTTAGAGTGGTGAATTTATTTATATATTATTTATTGGTTAATACGTTATTCAGGCAACCACCATATGTGCGCAGTTTCCAGAACTTGTGTGGAATTCGCTTGCATTTAGGGGAATATTTTAACACTGTCTTCACAGAGCTATATTAACATGTATGTGTAGTAAATAGTTCTATTGGAATTATGCGCTTGCAAATATTGCTAAAGGCTGTCCACGATAAAGTGAGCACTTTTGAAATCAACCTTAGAAAAAAGTCACTATCCCTAACTGCACATATATTGATGGGCGAAAGGAGTGACATGCACCCGGCAACGTTGGTAACGATGAATGGAAAGTAGTTCCATAACCTAACATCGAATAAAAAGTGTCAGGTAACCATTTGTGGTTACTCAAATTATCTCTTTAACTTTCCGTTTTTCTTAATGCATCGAAGTGTAAAAATGAGCAGATTTGCAAAACATTTTCTTTTGTAATAATTTCACAGGTGCACTTGACCGACGCATGAATAAAGTCACTGAGGCCCATGGCAATGTCAGTTTTGCATAAGGCGGAACAATACACAATGTGCATGCAAGTAGATCTTAAGCAGGCCATTCAAAAGTGCTCATTTCACCGTGAACATCATATAACCAAATTGCTATAAACTATAGTCGCTCCGGCCTAATAAGAACGGACTTGGCTCCACCTTCCCAAGTGAAAGAGAGAGACAGAATGACTTGTAAAGCACCAACCACAGGTAGCTGGCAGGCGGGCAGACCAATCTGCAGGCAGCTCCCTCCCACCTGCCGTATCACTATCGTCCAATTGTTTCCTTTCTCGGGGAGAAGTAGCCCGACATTGGCAGAGCTCCCCAGTCCTAAGTTACAGCGGCGCTACTATAAAACTTTCCAATTTTTGATTAGAAATTAAAATCCGAGTAGGCAATAACAATCGCGGTTACAAACAAGCCCCTTTACAAGTAAATAACTTGATTTAAAATAAAGCTTTCATAAAAATTCTAGGCTACATATAAATGATTCCAACTAAATACCGAATGGCTTAAGAGCCTAGTAATGAGAAATATCCGGTGAATCTTCACTTAGCAATAATGGTTGTGTTAATAACTCCTGACTGTAAGCCTTCTAGTCAAACATTTCATTGTGTGGCGAGGGCAGGGCCACTCCCATAACGGTCTCTCCAGTGGTCCACTAAACGCTCCGTTAATCCCCACGAAAGCAAATAAGACATGCCGTAAAGATATTTTTTTATGGTTCATAAAAGTACAACGCGGCCACTGTGTCTTTGAACATCGCGCGTACGCGCCAGTCGAAGACCCCACTCGTACTCAAAAAGCCGACAGTGTAATTTCGTACAGTTCATCTGATACGAGCAGCAAGAAAATTAATCAGTTGAATTTAACAGCTCGTCCGAATACGTTCATATAGGCTATTCACGGCAAAATAAGCACTTTCGAAAACCCTGCTTAAGATCTGTTTTTATGTACGTTGTATACATATTAATCCGCCTTATGTAAACTCACCATAGCCATGGGCCTCACCACTTTATTCATGCGTCAGACAAGTGAAACTGTGAAATTATTAGAAAAGCAAATATTTAAAAAAATCTGCTAATTTTTACTTGTCGGTGCATTAGAGAGAAACAACAGAAACTGAGCACAAATGGTTACCTAACACTTTTTATTCGACGCTAAGATATGGAACTACTTTACATCCCGTGTTACCAACTTTACTGTACGCATGTCACTCAGTACGCCCGTCAAAATATATGTAGGCAGGGACAGTGACTTTTTTCTAAAGTTCGTTTCAATAGTGTTCACTTTATCGTGAACAGCCTTTAACAGATTTTTGCTCACCGTGCACTCACAAGCCTGTTTGGTAATAAAATACGATATGGTGCCCGATATTAGTAGCAGTGAAATGAAGTCGACATGGAGTGATGTGTTAAAGAGTCGACATGTCGTATTATGACCTCGGAGAGCGACCTATACAGATACAGTAAAGCTGGATTTACAATAACCTTACAGTCTGACAAAACAGCCACGACACCTACGAAAAATTTTCATCAGCCAATCAGGAGCAACGTCACCCCGGCAAAATCGCCTTTCCGACAGCCCGACAAAAGTAGATTCTATTTCTACTTTCGGCGGGCTACGGATCGGTCGGCCTCACTTGGCAATAGAAAAAAAAAACCTAAACATAACCCAACAAAACAATATTTCGTGCGGATTTCACTACTGAGGTAAATTTCACATTAAACATGTTTTTTACGTGTACATCCTGGTTATCTTGTAACAGAAAGTTAATGAATTGAGGAAAATAAATATTTGTGAAAAAAATACTCGTTTACAAAGTTATCAAAACAAAAGAGTGTACAATTATTTGTGATTTCTTCACACTTTATATCAAATTACTGGCCATTCTAGGATTTGCCGAAAGCCACGCAGCACTTGTCGGAAGAAAACTGTCGGGGTATTGTAAACATTGGACTAATTTCGGAGGCTTAAATGATCGGGCTGCAACGTCGTGTCTACTGTCGGGACGCCCTCGTCGTGGCATTATAAATCCAGCATAAGGATACATACTCTGAGGACATGATGTTATGCTGAAGTACTCGTCAGATAAGAGGATAGCACACGATTCACAAACGTTCCTTAAACACATTTCCAGACGTGGCGTGATGCCAAACAATCTTCACAATCCGCCAAAGAATTGCCAAAATGTGGGTCTGGCGTAAATGTTGAAAATGTTGAAAGGAATGTTTCGAGTTTTAATATACCCGTATACAAGACTCCACTGCACTCTAAATCTGAATCAGGGAGAATTTTAATGTTACAATCAGTCAGCAGTACCTGACTGATTCAACAGCCACTTCAGTGAATTTAACTGGAGAATTAGTGAAAAAATACCAGATTTCCTTCACTTATTGACTCAGTGACATTTTCCACTCATTCGTCAGTCATTTTTTCCAGTGTTTTGTAAGTGGTTTATTTTGACTGATAGATCAGTTAAACAGCGTGTTAAAATGGCCGCCAAATAACTACGAAACTAATAAAACGAACTCAAAATACTTTCTAAAATGCGTTCCCTCTTTCAAAACACCATTTTACGAGGTAATATGGACATTCAGCATTTCATTCCGTTTTTACGTCTTTCGCTTCGTTTTCATGTAATCATCACAGTGCTCTTTTTGAAGGTTTAAACTGCGTATAATGTGGTGAAGAGAGTGCACTCATATATATTAATCGTTTTAACAATCCTAACGGTACCAATTAAATCACATACGAAAAGTAAGGGCATACAGTTTAAATCTTCACAATTTCGATAAAGAGTGTAAGACATATATATTGTTCTCATTGTTAACTTAACCTGGTAGCGCATATGGCAAGGTAATCGCTTAAAAGTGAAATGGAATTTGTGTGTGTGTTTAATCCCGGCCACTTGAGATATATATATATATTTTTTTACTTTTTTTAATTACTTAAATGGTGCAATATAAATAGCAGAATGTTTTACATATGTTTATTTCACGTAATTATTGGGATAAATTCAATAAAAACAATATTTAATTCGCCGCTGCAGTTAGCCGTCACTTATTCACTCATTTAAATTGTTTCCCGTCACTAATTCAACAAGTGAAAATTTTCCACTGAAGATATCAGTGGTTTTCCACTGATTGTGGAGCCATTTTCACTGATTCGAACAGTTGAATTTTACTGCGAATCTGTGGTTATCCACTGATCCGAATTTAGAGTGTGTGCTATACATTTTCCAGCCTCGGCTCCGTACATTCGCTGCTGCCCCAGAGTGTAACCAGTTTTGCCCAAGACCAGGAGGCACAGGATTCCTGTTGTTTTTTCTTTGTGTGTTTTATTGGGCCAGAGTTCTCCTGGGCGTGTTCACCCACGTGTCCGAAGTCTAGCTTGCTCTAGAACGAATTTGCGAAATTTCCCAGTCCCTGACTATAATCCATTCACCGTTACTTCACACTTTTTCTGAAGCCCTGATAAACTTCTAGTCCTTCCGGGATATTTCTTCGCCTCGTGCAAACTAAGCTTAAACAAGTGTTAGACAATTACACCAAAGGACAACGACCGATTCCTGCGCACTCAAGTGTAATGATATTTTGCATGAGAACTATTTCTTCCTAGGCGCTGCCAACACACGTGTTTTTCTCGCTATCGCTATATTTACTTTGACAGTTCTCTCCATCTATAACCATTCATATTGATTTAATTAATAATTAACCGCTTGACGAAATTTATTGAGTGATTCTTGAGGTACAGTACGCAGTCTCATTTCCTTACTAACACCACTCTGAGCTCCCGTGTGGTTCGTAGAGCCACTAGATGCCCGACGTGTCTCAAAAATGGTGGACAGTGCTGAGATCTGGAGACCTGACCGGCCAATACAAACAGTTGATGTCCTCTGTTTCAACGTAGTAATTTTCGGCGAGATAATCTCGACCCGTTATCGAACGCTCAGCTTAAATCCGTCTAAGAATGTCACAAGCCACAATAGCTAGCTAGGAATTGAAAGCAGAACACTCAATTTTTAACGACTAATCATAGGAATTTTGTTTTTGTTTTTGTTTTTTTTTCCCGGAGACTCAAAACAAGTAGACACACAAGCTACCTCCATAGGCCGCGACGTTAGTGATGTTCCTGTACGCCAAGACTCGACATTGAGAACTCGATTAACAGGTAAATCAGAAGTATGCATGGTTTTAAAGTAAATTCCGATTAGTTCAGTATTAACGAAGTAAATGCAGTTTTTTATTCGAATTAAAAAAAAAAGCACTTAGAAATCGTTGGGATCGAACCTCCAGTGGAAAAAATTTACTTGGATTCAGACGTACTCATCACTGAGAGAACAGCCGATGACATATTTGTTTGTATATGTCCAAAAATGAATTTAGTTGTCCCAACAAAATAATTTCTTGATGAATAAATGACCGTTGCACCCAAAAAAATTATACTGTCAACAAAATACTTTGTTTAATCAACTGTATACAGGTCGTTCCGTGACTCGGGTGACTCAACCGACATACTTCAGCAACGTGTTATACAGATAATTGGCAACAAAAGATGTCATATACACAAGTAGGCTGTGCAGCCCCATTTTAGAGTTACAGGGACGTAAATGCAACAAAAAACACACATTACAATTACTCAATGCCTTTAATGTAACTGATTACATTCATGTTGAATGTCTCACACGAGCTACTCAAAATGTGTACCATCTGACCGTAAGCAGGCTGCGATACGTTGTAGCCTACCATGGCGTGTTGCCACTGCATGACTGCATGCTCATTTCTGAGTTGATTAGTGACGTCAGTTATCGCCTGTAGCAACTGGTCTCGTGTGCCTGATCGCCGTCCGCTGTAAACCTTACTCTTCAGGCAACCACAGAAGAAAAAGTCCAACGGGGAGAGGTCTGGTGAGCGCGCCGGCCATGAGACTGGCCTCTTCCACTCCACCTGCGCAGATACACAGCTGCTGCACCACCTCCATTTCCGTCACAGTATCCGTAAACAAACACCATGTCTGCTTACTCTACACGTGTAAACATTCCTGGCATTGTTCCACAACCACTCGCCTCGACACACTAACAAAGACCTCACTAGCAGTGTCTGCTTACAGTCAGATTGGACACATTTTTAACAGCTTGTGTGGGACTTACAACACGAATGTAGTCAATTGCATTAGCGATATTCAGTAATTCTAATTTGTGTTCTTATTGCATTTACATCCATGTAGCTCTGAACTGGGACTTTATAGCCTACTTGTGTATGCCATTTGTTGTCAATGATCTCTATAAGACCTGCTGAATTATGTCGGTTGAGTCGCGGAACATTTTGTATAATAGTTTAGCCACTCATTAGATTGCCTTCGTTCGAAAACACAGCTCAAGAGTTTGTTTTCATTTTTGGGACAATTATGCTAAAAACATTGTGTGTTGGTAAATTTAATGATCGTTAATAATGGCATAGACATTGTATTAAAACAAGTTCAACAGTAAACTAAAAATTAAAGCTGTAAAACTTGAAATGTTTATTTTCTCACGGGGTCGTGGTGGTGTAGTGGTTAGACTACTCACCTCCCCCCTGGGCGAGCCAGATTCTATTCCCGGCAGTGTCGCTCCCGGATTTTCGCAATTGGGAATCGTGCCGGTCGATGTCGCTGCTGGCTGCTGGGTGGGTTTTGCTGGGCATCTCCCTTTCCCGCGCTCTTGCATTCTTGCGCTGCTTCATACTCACCTCGCTTCACCATCATCGGCTCTCAAGATCTCAAGACGCCCAAATCTCTTCACTCACTCATTGTCTGCTATTTACATCGTTTGGTCCATTGTGCGATGAAAAAAAAATATTGCTCGCTTTAAATGTTAAGTTTCGTGATCACTGCGAGGTAATTCTGGGTTCATGAAAAAATTCTGCAGAATGTATTACAACAAATTCTATCCCCTTAATCCCTTCGCAAACTCGTGATTCTCCGGTTACGTCGGGCCAAGCACAGGGTAGATATCAAAGGATATGAAGCCAACATATGTAGTTAATGTGCGGGAGATAAATATGAATGAATGAAATTCGTGTCATATCGCTTTACTATAAATATTGTAATTTTCATGACATATTCGAGAAAAAATCACTGAGATCTCGGATGTATTTTGCACTCGGTATCATAACCTGTGAAAACATTTTTTATATAGTAGGTATAATACAATATTCGTTATTTTGGAACAATTCCATTTTAATAATGCGGCGTATAAATAAAAGCTAGTTTTGAAATAAATGTTTTAAAGAATCTCCTGTGATAAGACATACGAGTATGGCATTCGGCAAATTTTTGTTTCCATGTTCGAAGTTCCTGTAAACAAATTCTTAGACAAACAAATACATGTGCTCCGGCGCTGAGCAACGAAACACAGTAATATAGGCCATCGCTTCCATTTCCTCCCACCTCTTATAACTCACTCAAAAAATGAGTTACGTTACTGATAAAGAAAATCAAATAAACCCTACGTTTAAAACTGAATAGGCCAAAGTTGTTTGAGCCCGTTAATAACTTTTGTGTCCCACTTGATGACAGCAGGTGCTTGAAAATAACTTTGAAACCACTAACTCTGAAGTCGGTATAGCTGCCAAACGTTTTTTTTTTTTTTTTCCCCGGAATCTGAGTAAATATTTTCACTCCGTCAATAAATGCGTGTATCTCGCGAGATCATTAAAAAAATTAAATTTATGGCTTTATATTTGCAGTGGTGGTATTAATTAATAATTTAACTTCCTGAGTGATAAACTGAAACTGCAACTGTGGATTGCTGAACAAAGAACCTCTAGCGGCGTTTAATTGCCTACAATATTTAAGCCGAATACATCCGGGTTTAATTTCAAAGACAGAGATGTGCGTTGATAATTTTATGGGCACTAACTCATCACGAGAGCTTTTAAGAGTTTTTCTTGTGGAATATTCAATTACTCCGGAACTTGTAACTATGAAATACTCGGTTTACTGCAAAACATACTCGTAGGTATTTTATTTATCAAGAATATAGTCTCCTTTATTTCGTTACGCATTCTGGACCTTACCTATAAGTATTTTTCGGTGATTGTAAACAGAAAAAAAAAAAAAAACAAGGTGATATTTAGAAATATCATTACATACATAAATGAACCAAGCTTGTTAAATAAAAATACTGTAATTATGTAATTAATTAATTTCCCAAATAATGTTAAACTTCTGTTGCCGATTTCTGAAGGAAAACAAAAATTGTACCATTATAGTTTGTATATTTTTAGTTGAGAAATATTAGACCTACTTGTAAAAGAGAAACTTACTGAACATAGTCTACGACTTATGGAATGTGTAGAGACCTGAAGAATTTGCAGATTCATTTTGGGACAAGCTAGAATTCAAAACACGTGTGTTAATATGATTTTAGACATTGGTACACGCGGTGTTTCACACCTCCTGGAGATCGCTGGTTCAATCGTCACCTTCCCCTGTGACAGCAGACAACCAATTTGCAGTTGATATCTGCATATTTGTACTTAAAACTGTAGTTTCTAGCCTGCAGGTCATTGAATTCGCGAATTTTTTAGGTCTCTACAAATGTGTAATATTTTTTACGTTAAATTAAGGCTATAATTATTTGACTTTAACAATGAAGGATTTAAAAAAAATTGTTGTCACTCATTGCTTTGATTATTTTTTTGCCTTTAACAAGTTTATTTGACATTGCTATAATTAAAGAAAAAAAATTTAGATTTGGACAAGAGCCATTTTTTTATTTGTGACATTTTTTTAATTAGGCCTACTTATAAAGAATTTTATTTAACAGAAGTGACAAAAAGTAACAAAAAAAATATGTTTTTCAATAAAAAAAAGTATTAGAATGTTAAAAAAAAAAAAAAAAAAACAAAGCAGATGAAATTAACAATATCTTCAATATAACTGATGCTATTTGTTTTTTAGCAAAGTACACAAGTCATGTTTTTGTTTTAAATCTGTCTGCTCTACGGCCAACTTCTGCAGTCGGCCACGTTGGTATGTTGTCTAATAGGAAACCCATTATCCGCAGTTGCGAATCAATTTTGGGGGGAGGGGTTATGCAAGGGAAATTCTCTCCTCATTAAATTAGTTCCCAGTCTCATATATAAAAATTATTTCCCTGTCGGAGAAAGTGATTTTGCTCCCTGAAGAATAATAATGCATGATGGTTTATAGGACGCATCGTTCCCACGTACAAACTACAACAGCGAAGCTTAGCTTGTACCTACTTCAGACGGATATTACTGGGTAGAAAACACTTGAGGCCACATAAAGGCGACTAAGCTATACCAACTGCTAAAAATCTATCGTTAGTATTACCTTATACCGATTGGGATTGCATTGCAGTATTGGATGACCCAATATTATTTCTTGTAGGCATCGTGTACAACTTATAATAATATTAAATCTTGATAAACGATTGTGTGTGTTATTTTAGATTTCAATCATATTTTAGATCTTAGTAATTATACAAAATCTCCAAAAGTCTCGAGTTTACTGAAAATAAGTCACCCCTCCCCCTAGTAAAAAGTTAACACATACCTTTATCAGCCATGCCTGAACTCTTGCAGCTTCTCCCGGGCAACAGTTTTTCGTATTTATACTGAATCGAATTTCAGGAACGCTAGCAGTCTTCTGAAGCCTCAAGGTAGACAAAATATGATCATCTACGAACATCTCGAAGACAAGTGGAGTCTTCTGGTGTTACAGTGCACATATTCCTGATGTGTCACCAGAGTTGGTTCACTTTTTAGGGGGTGTTTATATTAATATATATATATATATATATATATATTATATATATATTCTAAGCATATTACCCTAGTTCTTATATTTATATTTATTTATATATTATATATTTTATACATTATAATATAATGACTTACGGTAGTACTGCTTAGAAAACTAAATTCTAGTAAAATTACAGACACCTAGTAATAAATAGTTCTCATGCAAAATATAATTACAACTGAGTGCGCACGAATCTGGTGCGTAGTCTTATGGTGTAATTTGCTATACTTAAATAAGCTTAGCTTGCACGAGGCGGAGTAATATCGTGGAAGCAGAACTTTAGAAGGGCTTCAGAGAGGAGTGAAGTAACCGTCTGAATGGATCATTTGAAACATTTTCAGTTTCTAGTAAAGATGGAGTGTCTGTAGCGTTTCTAAAGCCCCTGTCGCACTGCCAAATTCTTCCATCAAACTGCTTCCAATAAGATTGCTCAAATAAAGTTGGACAGTTATAACTTCATCGAAACGTCATATACGCCGCCATTTTTGTCTGAGAAAGTTGGATGGCTTCAGTTTCCATCAAACATTTGAAAATTGGACCGGTTATAAAATTTATTTGATGTTTGATGGTCTCAGCTAGTCAGAATCGCGCACGACAAAAATGGAGTTCGGAAAACTTAAAATAATGAACAATTGCTGGAAACTGGAAATGAAGTAAGTTATGAAGATAATTAATTTATATAGAAGCTGTCTGGACATGAATGCTATTTTAGCTTAAGTGAATATTGTACATAATATTACGAACTCAGAGGCATTTATTTCACTATGCAGGAAACATATCGTATAAATAAAACTTCAACTTAGTAAAGAAACGAAAATAAATGACAATACTTCTTACATTTCTTCCTGTAAAAAATTTGACACTGTCACAAATTTTCGAACACATTCAAGAGTGTTCGATAAAATTAGTTTGAAGGAAAAATTTGATGGCCGTATTTAGTCCTCAAATTTTCTTGTCAAATATAGTCGAAGGCAAAATTTCGTTCGATAATGTGACAGGGGCTTAACTGTAGCAGGCGACTCGCGCTACTGTCTGATAGTGTGACAGGGGCTTAACTGTAGCAGGCGACTCGTGCTACTGTCTGATAGTGTGACAGGGGCTTAACTGTAGCAGATGACTCGTGCTACTGTCTGATGTTTGAAAGGCTAGGTTTGAACAGCAGGAACTTCCTTACTACCGCAGAAATATATTTTCCTAGTTAAGCGGTGAAGAAAGTTTCTTGCAGCCTCCCGAAACCCGACTCTGTTGGAAATAACGAAGAGATTCCGTATTCCGTATACACCTACTAACTGCATATTTCCGTAAAATTTTCCGTGTGTACAAGAACGGAATTTTTTTAAAAGTTTCGTTCTCATGTACGGACGTCGCCCATTAAGCATTATGAAATTATATTACATTGGATTAGGTTAGGTTAGGTTATGACACTTTAATTAAGTAATCTTAAACAGTGGAGGAGTGCATTGGAAACTGCAGTTATCAGTCAACAGTTGAAAATATAAACCAAGCAAATGAATATAAAACACAATTACTTTCAATATGGACTTATTTTTTTCGAACATCATAATTACATTTAAAGTGAAAAAGAAATACACTCTCTTCATACAGCATTATTGTAATAACCTAACCAATAATATTCACATTATATTGGCATTGTCATTCAGCCACCCCCACAGCACACAATAGTGATACTTATGTTTGCTACTCTCACCAGACACTCTACTGGATAGCTAGTCCTCAAAATTATACCATAAAAAATACTCTCACACTGAAGTAGCCTAATGAGAGATCTCACGCAAGTTATACGAGTAAGCTATCCGATACAGACTCTCTTGAGTTTTTGCAAGGAAAAATGCTTCGAAAGAACTTAATTATCCAAAAAATCCGTGAGCCACTGCAAGAAAAGTATTCCGCATTTCATCACAATTACTTCAGATTTTTAATGAATTATATTGTTAATCACTGTTCTATATTAAGAGTCATCAGTTTCAGCGTCCACAAACGACGTTTTATTTTTGAATAAGAATAAAGGTGCCTGCGTTCTTGGAAATCTATATTTGTAACAAATAGCAGTGTTTCTCACACCTGATACAGCGAGTAACACTTCAGCGACCCTTAAAATAAATAAAATTTCCAGAAATGGTGAGTGGCTTATAATAGCGTTCAAACCTGACTTTTCGTCTTTAAAAAAAATATTCTATCATTGTGTCCACGTACGCTACTTTCTTAGTCAAGCAGTTCTGTAGAATTTCAAAAAATGATGAAAATCATTGGAAACCTTAAATATAACAAGATAAAACAGTTTCAATAAAAAAACAATTATTGCTTGTAGGCTTGCCACATATCTCTCATTAGAATCCTCATCATTATTGCCTTTATTCACACGGCTACTCTGTTACTTATCCTAAGGAGATTATTATCATCTAGCTCAGTTTTTTATTTTTAATCTTTACTGCAGTAAGAAATAATCTATTTCTTCAGAGTTTTCGTAAGCATTTCACAGCACAGATTAAGTTTCGCTGTGGTCGATTTTGTATGACGTACGCGACATTAATTTGCCAAAAGTTCCTGACTTATTCATTAATCGCCTCAGTCAACTACTGATTAATTAGTGAAAAATGCCATTTTTCCTTCACTTATTGTTTCAGTGACGTTTTCCAGTGATTCATCAACCACATCATTTGTTATTTTTCAGCGATTTTTTTTTTGACTGAACGATTAGTTAAACGAGATGTGTCAAATGCAATAACAATACATAAACTAATGAGACCCATAAAAATATATCTATTATTTAATGTGGCTCTCGTATTTTATAGTACCGTTTTACGAGGTAACGTGAACATTCCGGCTTTCATTTCGTTTTCACGCAATCATAATAAGACTCGGTTTGAAGGTTTAACTTGCATTAAATGCGGCGAAGTGAGTGCATTCATACGAACTATTTATATTAACAATCGTAATGTTATCAAGTGAATTAAAAGCGGAAAAACAG
Source organism: Dryococelus australis (assembly GCA_029891345.1). Classification (NCBI taxonomy): domain Eukaryota; kingdom Metazoa; phylum Arthropoda; class Insecta; order Phasmatodea; family Phasmatidae; genus Dryococelus; species Dryococelus australis. Next base: position 46,993,151 of record CM056995.1, on the reverse strand, counting down.
GACATACAATTTGAAGTTACATATTTTGGATGAAGAAATACTCTTATCATTCACATATTTCCTCGCTTCTATCAGCGTGGGCTTGGTGGCTCCATTGGTGAGGTAATGGTCTGGAAGCAGTGTACTGTGCGTTCGAATCATGAGCATTACGTTAAATTGCACAATGTAAAGAATGATTGTCGGGAATATGTTTATATCTCGTAATGATCTTGCTAGATTCAATAAAAGAAGTACTAATTTAATATTAATGCAGTTGTTGGCTGTCACATATTCGATCAGTGAAATAATTTTAATGAAACAGCCAGTGGTTTTCCTCCGATTTTAAGCAGGGCCATTTTCACTGATTCGAGTAGTTGAATTCGACCGCGAATCAGTTGTTAACCACAGATTTAAGTTTAGAGTGTGAGGACAGACATCTCGTACGGTTGTTAGCGGTAGAGGCAAATCAGATATCTAATTATCGTCACGAAACTACGCATAATTAAATTTTTATGCGGCATGTGATGAAGTGTTTGTACGCCTGCTGCAGTGTTCGGATACCTACATCAATACCCAGACTATGCTGACATTATTATCATTATTTTCACGAAGACGTCCTCAGGAAAAAAAATTTCATTATCATTACAAGTTCTTTGCTCTCTATAGGCCATACTTTTTAAGCGTGGATTTAAAGTAATCCTGAACACAGTTACTGAAGTCTACGGGCTATTAAAGACTAACTTAGAAAAAAACAAGACGAAGTAGGGCTAAACTGTTTTTGAAAAATTGTTGAGCAGATATATGTTATCATCGTGATGCAGTTCTCTCGAAATTTTTTTCACAAATAGTTACAATTGTACGTTACATAGCGTCACCTCATATTACGCTAGAGGAATGTACAGAAACAAGGAGCTACTTTGAAAAAGTCTTTCTGTTGGCAACATTTACAAAATATGTTAGATGCAATTAATTAAATATGGCCGATACCTTTTGCGAAAAACAGCGGAAAGAGATATTTAAAATTGTAAAACACTCTACTAATGTAACACGTCATTTTTTTAAGCGTCGTCTTTATAATACAGCAGTAAATCATTTTTCGACAGAATTAATTGGAAAACAATATTTTTTTTAAGGGCTGAGGATTTAGAAATTTCTTGAGGAATTATAAAAAATTACGCTCCATCAGCAACGCCAATTAAAATGCGTGTGCAGTGTAAGGTGTGGCGGGCAGGAATTATTTGAAGAAAGAGTTTTTTTTGATTTTGCCCAACAGAGGCAGCACTATCGCTTGGTGTTAGCACTCCTCACTGGCGGTCTCTCGCGGGATGCCTTGCAACTACGACAAATCTCTGCTGGGCGTGGATCGATACATCGATTGTCGTCTCGTACCACTGCGTCGCGATCACGGTCTCAGAACGTGTGGTCACGATCTATGTGTTCAAAATAAAAAGGCCGTGTCCTAAATGACCAATTCGTTATTTTATAATTTGTTTACTCGGACGTGGTCAGCTGTCATTTGTTTAGCATTCTCTGGCAGCAACGCAATATTTACTTTAACAGTGAATTTTTATAAAATGTAAATTTTATCTTTAAAACGGACGTAATATTTCTACAATCGTCACTGGAATGTAGCGGATATGTTAATAAATGAGGAAATAATAAGTTATGCACCAGCGACTTAAAAAAAAAAAAATTCTTGCGATATATATAAGCAAAGCACAACATTGAATTGTTTTTTTTTTTTTAAACATGTCTAATGAACTTTTTGAACACTTATTTGTTTTAAAAAAGTTGTAATTACGCATTAGTGAATGTTTTTTGAAGGTCAAAACCAACATGGGGCTGATTTTGTCATTTTGTATTTTTGCTAATAGCCGCTAGATACAAAATACCAAATTACCAAATACGTCATCATTTTTAATACAAAAATCAGGTCACGTGATCATTTTGGTAACAAAATCTGCCATTTCGAACACGGCCTAAGACCGTGTTACAGTGAATATTGATATTTTTTCTGCTATGTTGCGTTTCGTTAATTTTAATATTTCAACTTGAAACATAAAATTTTTTGTGATAAGGATTTTTAGCATGCATGCTGCTAACTGATGCAGTACATGACGTAGCAGTTCAGAACTATATGCGAAATCATAACATTAAATTTTAAAACTTGGGAATTCTTTAAAACAAAAATATTTTCGGATAAACTGCTTCACGTCCATTCAGTACGACGCCAAACTTTTAGTACACAGTAATAAAAATAACAGAAATATTATAAACATTGCTATGGCACTTTAAGGAACTCATTAATATGACAATTACACCTCTTTTTAATATAATGTATACACGTATACGATAAAGATAATTTGTATAATACTGAACTTGTACTTATGTAAAACTAACACGCCGGTGATTCGTCACCTTCATATTAATGTACTCGACAACATGTGAAACACGAACCATTCAATGAGGCCTACGTAATCTTTTTTTCAAGACAATATGACGTGATTTAGTTGTTAGTAGAAGTTTTAAAAAAAAAAAAAAAAAAAAAAAAAAAGCAAATTTGAATATGCATTATATAAAAAAACTTGCGCATTTGCTTTTTGATTTCGTTTTAATTGTACTACTTTTGTGTTTCTATAAAGGACTACCATTTATAGTGCTATGTACAAATTTTATATTTATAATATGGACCTTTTTTTATACTGCTATTAAGCTTAATCCGAATCCAGCTCATATAGGATCTACTCTTCCTAGAAATTCGGACCAGTGAAGCGTACAAGACTGCACTGCATTTTACCACAGACTTTCCGGCAATAGATGCTGAGCTCATTTCTCGAACTCTATTAGTTGTACTCAGCATAGTGCTAAGCATTTCCAAGTCAATTAATTTTCTCCTACGTGAGGCGATATGGATCTTGGTGTGTATACGTAAGTTACCCTTAATATTTTCGTAGTCTCTGCCCCAGCACCCAAACGGCGCGGCGAGGGCCTTGGAGATTTTGAATGCATTTCAGCTCATCTCTTTGCAAAAAAAAAGTAGATTTTTTTGTATAAACAACGAATACGATGCAATTTTCATGCCACGTAATACTTTCCTGTTGCATCATTTGCGCTATTGTAAGGTACAAAAATAACAATTTTAATGACACCGTAAAGATAAGAATACTAAACTATTGAACTATTCACTGAACTAAAGTGCAATGGTTTTAATTTTTTTCAAGATATGCCAAGAAAACATTTTTAGTTTACTAAGTGTGAATACTTTGTAAAACCGAGCATAATTCTGGGGTATGAAATGGCTTGATATTTCGAGGCAATAGATACGTTAATTTTATATCAAACTGTGCTTCAGTTCAGCCCCTCGCACTTGGTTCCCATGAACAGTGGGCGCAATTCAAAAGCAATCGTGTGTTATGAGTTGATTTGAAAGATTTGGGCGGCTCCTAAAAACGAGGTCTTGAGAGCCGATTCGTCGGTATGAATAAATGGTTTTCACGTGTATTTACTACGACTATTTCTATATAGAACGGCGTGGAAGAAAAAAAAAAGCTAGTTTCGACCATATGCGATGAGTTCTTCCTAGGAACGTAGAAATATCGCTAGTAAATTTGATGGCTAGGGTGAACTCGGCGGTTCTGTATACGTCTCATGCCGGAATCTCATAGCCCTGACCAACACAGCACGACACGACCGAAAACGCAACCACGACACATTTCAGTGTGACTACTCATATTTACAGCACGACTGACACCACGCTCTCGGCATTGAACCTAACTATTTAGAAGGCGCTGATAGGCTACGTTAGTCTCAAAGGTGGTGAACAAGAGGGAAATTTGTAATACATAATGGTGACAAATTGGTATCGCTAATGCATACAAAGGTGAAATGATTATTTTTAAATGTTAGATACAGTAATTTTCAATTTATATGTCTTTTAAGCTGCGTATTTACCATTGTAGGGAAAGCTTGCAATTCAATTTCGTTTTGCAATGTTGTACATTCTGTGCGTTGTGCCGCACGCCACGACGAAAAATAGAAATAATTTCTAATCCAAAATTGCTGGTCGTACGACAGAATCGGTCGGGATTGCGACGATTTATCTTGTATTTTATTGGCTGTTGGCCGTCGTGTCGTGCACGTCGGGGTATGTGATTCCGGCATCAGGCGCTGTCATTTGTTCATAATAGCGTAAGAGACGAAGAAATTACTGAGCCAATAAGTCCCGAATTTTATTGAGGGCCCATTACTTTGTCTTGGTTGAGAGCCCTGAATGACGAATTCTATCACAGCTAAAAAAAAAAAAAAAAAAACAAGCAAGCTTTGCTATAATGCATTGCAGCACGCAACATACGAATGTGCTATTATAGTACTAGCCTATGTCGTTGAATTAGCTTTTAAAAAACTCATAACAGATTACATAATTCTTTAGCCTTAGCGTGTACTGATCTACGTGTTTTTATGTTTATTTTTCAACAAAAACCAAAGAAATTTGTTTGATCCGATGAAATTGATAAATGGCTAGTACGTTCAGTGTAAATACTATTTCATTAGACCAAATGAATACGAAAATAATGTCAGTGAAACAACACTTCATAAAAACAAATAATAATAATAAAAAAATTAATTTCTTTTAATTATTTTATATTCTTGTTAGGACTGTTATAAAACTGTGATTAATAAAATATAGCAAATTCGAATATTGAAAAAAAAAATAATCACAAGTAAAAAGCGGAATTTCGGTTAGGTAGAAATCGCTAACAGATGCTGCCACATAATTTCAATTTTAATATTTTATCAGAGTCGTGATCAGTGTAAGAAGGTCCGTCATGCGATGTGCCCGAACTCTCTGAAAGCCCGAGACAACTGTTAGCAGTAGAAATCAGTGCTGCGATCTAGCTGGCACTCTAGTAACCATGTGATCCATATCGATCCAAGCTGCGATCCAGCCCCTAAGGGTCATGATGCGCGCGCACACACACAAATGCACGCATACGCACCAGGAATGTTAGATGGCAACTCCGACGTAACAAATGGTACGCCATGTTAGATAAGCATTATTTATTGCATGAGACGAAACGGAATACTTGATGCGCAGATTCATGTTCGGAAATTCAGATAAGTTGTGCTTTTCCACAATTTTTTTTTTTTTTTTGCGAAGTAAGGTACTGGACTCAGAATACTTATGCGGTGCTTTCTGTAACAAGTGATCGCTAATGCAGAAATCTTGGTATTTTCGCATACCAGAACTAAAGTATCTTGCACGAATGCTGAAATCTTGGTATTTTCACGTACCAAAACGAAAGTATATTGGTACATGGTACGGCACCCTGGAACCTGGTATGTGTACCAAGAAACAAGCTTTTTCAGAAGTATTTTTTTTTTGCAACAAATTGATGAAATTTTGCTCACAAAAACGGAAACTGTCTTCCGTAGATACCAGCCAAATTTCTCGAAAAAATGTCATACTCTTATCGTTCAGAAATACACCATGTGCCAAAAAATATGCAAAATAAAATGTTACAAATAAATTTTTTAATCACCGAAAAAATTTAAGTTAGTTTTCTTGCTTTTTTAAATTTTACATATACAGACCTACAAAAAATTGTAGTGCTCATTATAAATTACGATAGTAAATAGCAGTATAGGCCTAAACCAAAATATCATAAATATCTTAACAGGACGACACTTTTAATACTACCACAGAATGACAGACATTTCCCCCTTTGGAATAGACATGGAATATAAAGTTTGACACTTCAATCGCATATGAGGAATAAAACCATAGTGAATTTAGTATGTAATATTTCTAGTCTTAAAATAAAATATTCGACGTCATAAAAGTGTTATAAAAATATGGGAACAACAAAGTCAATAGTTAATTGACTTGCAAAGACTTACCCACTTGTTGAGACATTCCACAGGAGAATGTTTTCCTTGTGTCGCAGTTAGTACATTTTTATAGGGCAGGGCCACGTTTTTTTTATAATACTCGGTACTAAATATGATTGTATGTGCTCATATATTTGCTGTTCCCCAATCCATCCCGGCTAACAGGAGCTACAGATTTTTTTTATATATAAATAAAGGTGAATGAGTTGTGAAGGTTCTCCTTATAGTGAACATTATTAATTTCAAGTTTTGAGCGATTATCGGGAAGAAGGTGTCTTAGAAATATATAATGGTTTGTGGACTTTTGACATATATTAATAAATTCTACTGATATTTAAGAAAACGTGTTTGCCAGATATGATGTCATGTGGCCAGAAATAAGAGTATCATAAAAATATCTAAATGTAGGCCTATCTAAAAGGAAAAAAAAAGTGATTTTATACTGAAAGGAGTTTGTTTATAGAAATGCCTAAGCACACCCATGCTAAAATAAGTGATTACGTACGCCAAATTTAATATAATTTGGAATTATTCGTGAAAATGAAAGTGGCTCACAGTTTCTAGAGAAATAATAAACAGCATCTATTTTTTAATAAACGTCAATTTACATCTTTGTGGCCTTTTTTTTTTTTAAGTTGTATCTCGGCACTCTACAGTGACTTGACATTATTAAGATGCTGTTTTGACAACATGTTTGGAAATGTTGAATATTTTCAGAAAATTGACTTCTCATGTTTAATGAAAATGCCACGGAAAACATAGTTAAAGTCAAAAAATTTGCGAAGCGCGGCTCAGGATTCATTGAGCAGATTAGAGCCATGGTTTGACTGCAACCGATATATCCGGCTGTTTATGTACTAGGGAAACATGCATAGGCTACGAAGTACACACATGTCTGTACGGGCTGTACACGGTAAACCGACGACTTTTTAAATTCCTGCATAAGATCCACTCGTACGCTATACACGTTGTGTATTCTTCCGTCTTATGTAAATTTAACATTACCATGGGACTCATCACTTTATTCGTGCGTCGGTCAAGCGAAAATGTGGAATTATTAGATAACTAAATATTTTACAAATCGGCTCATTTTATAATTCCATGCATTAGAAAAAAAAGCTAAATAAATAATTTATGTTATCACAGATGGTTACCTAACACATTTTAGTCGACGTTAAGATACGGAACTACTTTCCCATTCATCGTTGCCAACTTTGATTGATTGATCGTTGCCAACGTTAAAATATATGAAGGTAGTACCAGCGACATTTTTCTAAGGTTGATTTCAAAAGTTTTCACTTTATTGAATATCCTTTATTGCAGAATAGCTGAGTATACATAAGAAAAAAGGCATGGCGGTTCCTTTGATGTCGACGTGGCTGCGCGGGGCTCTGGAAAAGGGCCTTGCGTCTGATTGGCTGTTGGGTGCTGCGAAATATTTCCTATTGGGCGGCCTGTCAATTTGCAAGTAAATTAGAAGGTGCTAATGGACAACTTGCTCGCTCCGCCTCTTCTGACGTCATAGCTCCGCCCACGCGCAGATGTGTGTAGGATAAGAGCTGGAAGTGCAGTTAGGACGGTGACGAACTCTGTCGAATATTTTAATGAAGTAAGGTATCTAAAGGCTATTCACGATAAAGTAAGCACATTTGAAATCAACCTTATAAAACAGTCACTGCCCTGTGCCTGCATATATTTTCACGGGCACACTGAGTGACTTAATGTCGAATAAAAAGTGTTAGGTCACCATTTGTGATAACGTAAATTATTTCTTTAGTTTCAGTTTTTTTTAATGCATCGACGTATGAAAATGGAAATATTTGTAAAATATTTACTTCTATAATAATTTCACAGTTTCGCTTGATCGAGGCATGAATAAAGTGATGAGGCCCATGGCAATGTTAATTTTACATGAGGCGGAAGAATACACAACGTACACTCAAATCAATCTTAAGCAGGGATTTCAAAAGTACTCTTTTTACCGTGAACAGTCTATAACAAATGTGACGCAGAACTGTATTGCGCCACGATGTAAAAACAAAGCTAAGATGAAAGGAATAAATTTTTATTCCATTCCAAAGGACACAAATCCGTAAACAATGACTGCATAAAATACGCCGTGATTATAGACGTAGCAAGAAAATCAGCGACGTGATGATGTGTTTTTGTTCGTCACATTTTACAATTCGAAGTATTTTTTTCTGTTTACATCGCTCCGAAAGAACAATCCCCCGAGACGTAAACTAAGTTACAAGAGCCAATTGAATCACACTGCATTCTCAAAAGAAACAGGAAGCTAAAGTAAGTAATTTTCTTTTCTCCAGGCAACATGACAATCTGCACTGTTAAATATTTTATTATCCTAAACAACTATTTGTATCACAACGCTTCTTGGCATAGCTGTTTCATTAATGCGTAGGCCTATGTTAAATGCTTCAGTGCGGGAGAAATTTTTTGTCAGCTATTAAGCTGATCCACTCTAAACGTAAAATTGCATTACTAGTAAAAATTAAGCTTTGCATAAGAGTAGATTTTTTATCAAGTCAAAATTTTAATAATTGAAAAGTAATTTTATGTGTGATTAATCCCCAGCCCCCTTCACCCCTCCACAGAAACCTCGCGTGTGTACGGCATTATAGGACTAATGTAAATTTTCAAGTTAACACAACTGCTTGTATTTGCAAAGGAAAATTAATATTTGTAATTGATTTAACTATCAACTAAAAGTGACAATTTCTTTAACCTCATTGGAAGCAATAGTCAAACAGTCACGAAATTTTAATATTTTTCTGTCAGAGTAAAGTTTTCCTGTATACTGGCAACAGTTATTTTGCGAAATATAGAAACCATTAGTTTAATTCTTTCTTCTTTTGGCAAAGTAGAATATTCTGTAACTAATGCCAGCAGAGTTTTTGAGCATGCTATTCAGAATTCAAATTTGATCGACATCACATAGCATTAACGTGAAAATATTTAACAAAGGAGAACAAATAAACCTTGGTTCATGCCATTAAGTTCCAAATCAATGGTGTTAAAATGGATGCCGGTAGTTATATTTACTTTACACACTTCCAGGAGACAGTAGCAACACATCAAGAAAGTACTGAGAGCTCTCAGTTTCTCTGGAACTACAACAACAAAGCACATCTGGCCTTGACTGTCTGTCTACTAGCTGCATGTGAGTTAAAAAGAACAGCAGACAAGACTAAGGAGCATGAAGTACGAGTGCAAAATGTATAAAGAGATAAACGGGTATTGAAATCAACTATATATCTAAAGCTAAAAGGAATTGAACAACTTCATAAAAATAAATTCAGTTCTTATTGATGCTGTAAGCCCTTTAGAATAAAACTCTGTTACCCAATTTTTTTCTGTAATTCAAGGTAACAATCTGGTTACTTTACAGGTTTTAGGAGTGTTCATGTTTTTAATACATTTTTTGAGTTTATAATTCCAAATGAAATTAATCTGGTTATTTAAAAAACAACAGTCCGAACTGGTTGGAGATGAGGTTTTTATGGTTCTGTGTAAGCTGAGGCAAGGTTTGGATTTCTTTGACTTGTCAGCGAGGTTTAAAGTATCACAAACCACAGTTGGAACTGTATTTACAGAATGAATCAACTATTTATATTACAGGCTTGGCTCGATTGATATTTACCCCCACAGAAATATAATCCTGAAAAATGCACCTGTATCATTCACAAACTTGTTCCCTAATACTCTTATCATCCTTGATGCAACTAAAATGAAAACAGAAATTCCATCATCGTTAGTTTAACAGTCACAGTCATATTCTAACTATAAATCTACTAAGACAGTAAAAGGATTAGTCTGCTGTGACCCTAATGGTGGAGTAATTTTTGTATCACAGTTATACACAGGTAGGATATCTGACAAACAAATTACTCAGTCAAATGGCTAAAGTGAAAAAAAAATTGTAGTTGGTAAAAGGTCAGCAAGGGTGATGGGATGTTGGTTGATAAAGGTTTCAACATTAACATGTCGTAAACATTTAATTTTATTTAGATATTTCAGCAGTGTAAATATTGCAGTAGTTGGTATTGTTCGATCACATAATACAATTAACATTGAGTATCCTTGTAACAAAACTAAAATAGTTACTGAAAACTTTAAATTAATATTCTAGCTAATTATATACCCTTATATGAGGATACCATAAAAATGAATAAATAAATGCAACTACTAATTTCAAACATTTATGCTGTCAACTGAAACTCATTAGACAATATACCACATAACATGTGAAGAAAAATCATATTTCTCATTATGTATTCTTTGTAAATAAATATTATTTACTGATTCCATTAATATTTTCCTATCTTTAATTTTGTTAACTCCTATACTAAATCCTTCATGCATACTTTTACACTGGCTGCGCAACATTCACTCCAAAATATTGAGTGATACATGTGCACAATATGAAACATAGTTTTGCTATTTTTTTCTGAGATATTTTTGTGCTTCTTCCAATGAAGTATACAAACATGTTTCTTGGACTGAAAATCAAGCAGAAGGTATTAGGAAAGAAATACTTGAGAGATACGGTATTTTCCTAATTACTTGCAGAAAGTGTTAATTACATATATTCTTTTACATGACAATTATTCTGACATTCTAATGTATGAATAGAGGAATTTCGAATGGAACTATAATTTTTCTGAAATATACTTGAAAAATATAACACTATAAAAAGCAAACGTACCTATAGGGTACACTAATTGAGGATGTAATATCACTAGCGTATTTTTCATAATGGCCCTATATAATTAACAACTGAGAAAATGTATAAATGTTAAAATTGTTTGTGTTAATGTCTGAAAAAAAAAAAAAAAAAAAAAAAAACCTCTTTGACTGTATAGGCACAGTTACATTTAAAAAAATTGTGAACTGCCTCAATTAACTTAGTTTACAAATAACATTACACTGTTTATTGAAAACTGTAATATGTATTCTAATATTAATTTTATTCACATGTCCAAGAACACTTCCTCAGTGATAGCCAGTGGAGAGTTTCTTATATATAAATGGGCTAAAGTGGTCAATGTAAAACATGCATATTTTCTTCATCATTTCTTTACAAAATTCGTTATTTTTCCTAATTGTTTACACCCAAACCTCTTTCCCGTTGAACACAACAAAATCACACCATTCGTGTACACCTGTCGTGTACAGCTGTCCTTGGATTTAAAAGTAGTATTTATGATTTATTTCGAGAAGCAGGGAACCATTAAGCTGCATACAACAAAATGTTTTGTCACTACAAGCTTCCTGAAGTGTAAGATTTATTATATATTTTGGACATTTAACCTCCAACAAGTCGTACATTGAGTGTTCTGTGGGGTCAACAACCTTGACATCAGATGAACAACCTAAAAATGGCAATCCTGGGTTAATAACAAGATCACATTAAAAAACATACACATGCTTGTCATTTAAGCCTAAGTATGAGTATAGCATTCTAGCCTTTGCTTCTTGCTTCTGGCCATAGGCGACTGCACTCACATTTGATAATTTTTTTTGTATTATGCAAACTTGCTAAAACTTTATCAGTTATGGATTCTTTTCTGAAGCACACTTCGCCTAACCTAGAAGCAGTTAACCTTAATCTCCTCTGAGAATGCCATTCCTGAGAATTTGACTGACTTAGAGGTAATTATTCTATATCGGCAGCTTGTTTCCTTGTTACACATAATTTGAAGTGACAAACTATGTCATAGACTTCTACGCCACAGTTGATCTTCTCCACCGAAAGATCAGGACATTTTTTTTTTAGGTTTTTAATGTTACTACTTTTACATAAGCTGATAATGTTTGTATTTACTACCTGATAACTAACACAACTGTTTGAAGTACCCTGGACTAATGGTGTAACACACGTGCTATCATTATTATAGCCTTCTAATAGGTATGAAAATGGGAATTCTGTATTAGTCTCCTTCAGTTTGGCATGCATATCATCTACTTCTTTCGATTCTGGTATGTAGTGTGGTTTCGCTCTGGTTATACAGGATTTTTTTGTAACTTATGTTACAGGCTTTAGGAGTTAACTGCTTACGCAACAACGTTACGAAAATACAGATTGACTTATGTCCGGAAACGACATCTAAGGGTGGAAAACGCTCCCAAAAACGGGGCTTTAAAATCAATTTTTATTTAATAAAGTGGAAACAAATTAATATTTAATTAAAGTATGTACATAATGTAACTCAATATTTTTTTTTTTTACCTTTTTATTACGTGAAAACTATTTTTAAAGGCAGAATTTCTAGGGTGTTTTCAATCCTTAGACGTCATTTCCAGACATATGTCAATTGGCATTTCCGTAATGTTTTTTCCATAAGGAATCACTTCCCAAAGTCTGAAACATAAGTTACGAAACACTCTGTAGAGCATAGTAGAAGAAAATGTTTATTACAGTACCACTGTAATGTAGCTACCTCTTTCTGGAATCTTCCGCTTCTTTTTATAGCCGCAAGAGTGTGTTATTGGGTAGTGTGCATGCCCCACCTGTCAGGTATTGGTAAATATTATTTTGAAAGTAAAATACGAGTTACTCGAAGACGGCGAGGTCTACGGTATTTACACAAGGTGACATTTTTGTTAATTGTGACATGAGGATTAATAATGCAGACTTTAAATCCTGAATATGCTACTGCGTCATGGATGTTAGTTTGAAATAGGGGTAGTAACAATGATTATTTACATGAAATAATTTGCTGATAGCGACAAATGTTGTGGTGTTTGAAGATCTTTGTTCAGTTAACCATTATCCGGACAATCTGGTGTTCTATCTTAAATATTATCTCAAATATTTTCAATAAACAAGTGTTCCAGGGTTCAAGTTCAAAGACGTGTACCACCCTTAGTATTCACTTTAGACCTTATGTTGTATATATGTTCAAATTATTTTTTCGTGATTAACCTAGAGCCGAAGTTTGTCGGCACTCTTATTAGATAAAATGTAAGCAAAGGTTCAATTCAACCAAATAAGGTAATTTTATCTTAACACAAGTATAAAACGCTTGCGATATGCCACATATTTAGGAAACAACCAAACTTGTACGTGGGGTGATTTTTCAAAGGTTTGATTCAAAAAGTGTGAAGAATCCACGAATAGACAATGCAAGATGTTTTTGAACCACATGTCGAAATTACAGCATCTAAGGGCCAATAGAAACAATAAATCCTAGTAATAAAATGTTTGGAAAGGTCATCTAGTATTTCTTAACTTAACTTGAATTAAGGCAAAAGAACGCAGGGAGTCGGCAGTTATATGTACCTCCGTACACAACAAGTTGCATATTACAAAGGTGAAAGAAATTGGCGCACCATGTGGGGAGCGCTTGCACATAGGACACCGTAAAAAAGGGATCCGCACTTTATAATGATTAAGGCTGCCAGAAGTGATCACATTTTATTTACAAGGCGCAAACAACAGTACTGGCGTCGTAGGGTCGTAACGAATTTTCATGATGGTCTGTGTACAGGCTTGTCGCCACATAATGTGCCAGTTCCCTTTGCCTGAGTTATATGGAACTTGTTCTGCATGTTGATATGTGGAGTTACGGATTCCCGGCGCTGACTCCACCACCCTTTAGGTGCTCGAGTCTCAATTAGTTGTTCATTGGCTGACGCTCTAGTTTTACCCCAGACAATACAGCACGCGATTCGTTACTTGTTTTATTGCAGGTTAGTTAGTGGGTCGAATTCGGCCAGGGCGTGCCTTACAAACTGGGATCCAATTGAAGAAGCAAATTGACTCTATATGGTTTTAAAGTCTAACCTGTCCTCAGATGAATTTTCTAAATCCCCGGCACCTACTAATATATCTTCAAGCCTTCTTTCTAGAGTATTATACGTGCTGAAGTATTGAATTGATAACTGTCTCCGTAACTTCATTGTATAGACATGTCTAACTGTGATTTATAGAGAACTGTACTGACCTGAACACTGACTTTCGAGTGATTCGCAATTCAGTAGCAACTCATTAACTGTGTGATCAATGAATAATATTTAATTAAAAATCAGTTTGAGATTCGCCATATAGTCGCGAGAGAACTGTAATACCTTCGCGCAGCAACGACTTATAAGAGACCAAGTTAAAACAGTTTCACATTTAAGCCAGTGTAAATAACACATTTATAGGTTTTGGCTATCTTTCGTAAGTTAAAAAAAAAATTAAGTTAGGCTCGGGCTATTTTGATTAATCATATTGAATTTAACTTCCTTGTAAAAATGCAACCCTAATAAAGTAGAATGTCCCGCAATCAATGTCAGAGTGTTCAGCGAGTATATTTTCTACAAGGAACATTTCATCCGCACGAGACGTAGAATAAATAAAGCAAAACATCTCAAATCGGATAGGTTATACAGATATTTAAACACAGTAGGGATGCATAAAGAAGTTACCTTTAAAACTGGCCGATTGTCTATGCGGGACCTTCCCGACTTATGAAATCTGTTTGTAATTATGAAAAGTAGTGTGCTAGGCCTTAAGTCCTATACATAAAACGTTCTAAACTTTCAGTCTACGGCAGCCCACCTACGTAGCCATTATCCCAGACATTACAATATAACATCGTATCCCCCTTCCAGTTCAAGACCAATAACAATAATAAAATAATTCATAAAACGCGCATCTCGATGTCAGCACCTAAACATCGGGCTCGCCATAGCGCTGTCATCTCTGTGGTTTCGGAAGCGAAGACACCCCCTGATAGAAGATCTGATGGGGGGGGGGGGGGGCAATACGAGCAAACTCGTCAGGCACGTGCGATAAAAATCTGCTTTTAGTGCGTGTTTCGGCCGCCAGGTGCTGCGAGCGTCTTCCAGCAGCCACGTGCCGTTAAAAGGCGAGGGGGAAGAAAAACTTTATCGACGCTCTTCCGTCAAACGGCAGCCAGGAAAAATGGAGGGAGGCAGGATGGAAGGGTTAGAGAGACAAAGGAGAAAAGGGGTTTACACAGTAAAAAAAAAAAAAACAAATTCAGCAGTCAACAGTAAGACGTAAGTAAGAATTACTGAAAGATATCAGCCAAAAAGTGACAACTGATTAAGTTCTACAATCTGGTTTCGTGGCGGCCGTTGACAAACTTCTGTTTCAACAAAAGAATGTTTCGTAGTGACTACACTCTAAGAAATTATTTGTAAATTTACCACATCAGTGTATATGTACAGTTTAAAAGCGTGAATGGTAAAATATTTTCTCATACGTGCATGATAACGTTCCTACAGTTTCTCAGGAAAGAGTAGAATGCACAGGGAAGTTCTCAACATTTTATAGTAGTGATGCTAAACTTTCTCGTATTTTCAGCCTGATACACAATACTATTTCAATACACTCTATGGGTTAAAAACTTCCCTTAAAGTTTAGAAAGTTTACCAGACTTTTTTTTACAGTGTACCTATTCTGTAGGAGGTACAGAATGCTTCTGAAAGCCCCCTCGTGTGAAATAATAGTCACTACGTGTATTGTATTTTAGCGTTAGACGTTAACGTCCGAGTGAAGTGGAATATGAACAGTGTATTTACTACTCAAATGGCAATATTTATTTTAAAATGTGGTTAATCGATAAAGCATGGCTGAAAGGAGAAAGTAGCTAAGGTTCTCAAGAGTGCTCACTTTACTGTGAACAGCATGTAGCTATATTCATAGTTGCCGATAAAGTATCAGACAAGCGTTCCTATTCAGTGGCTTGTGGTGAAGTGTTGCAAGGTAAGCTGGTGCTT
The DNA here is from genome assembly GCA_029891345.1 of Dryococelus australis. Lineage (NCBI taxonomy): Eukaryota > Metazoa > Arthropoda > Insecta > Phasmatodea > Phasmatidae > Dryococelus > Dryococelus australis. The sequence continues at coordinate 46,977,533 of CM056995.1, read as the reverse complement.
GCTCAATGCTGTACATTCTCGGTGCACGCAGCAGGAGCCAGTAACCACCGTACAGCCCCCCCGGGTAACTAAATACATTCCGACCACTCACAAGCGAGCAGCAAGGGACACATTACACGCGACCAGTGGCGTCAGCTGCCGAGCCAAATTTTAGTGGGGGAAGAGTAAACGAGCAAGCAACACGGTACAGCATGGAACAAATGCCAGCTTACCTTGCAACAGTTCACCACACGCTACTGTTTCTATTGGTGTTTACGTTAACGATACTTAGATGGTACTTATAGCTATAGGCTATTCACGTTAAAGTGAATACTTTTAAAAGCCCTCTCATTTGGAATAATAGTTAATAAATATATATTATTTTATCTTGAGACATTAACTTCCAAGTGCGGTGGAATATGCACACTATGTTTATTACATACATGGAAATATTTATTTTAAAAAGTTGTTAAAGGATTAGGTAAGGCTGTAATGAAAAAGTACCTAGGGCGCCAAAAGTGCTCACTTTACCGTGAACGGCCTATAATCTGATTGCTCTCACTATATTAACAGTCTGTGTGGGTTTACCGCACAGACGTTCTGTTCCTAAAAGCATATTTTTTTCTCCGTTCAATGGTAAAGCATTTCAGAGTTTGTTGTTTCAGATTTCTTTTTCTGCTGTGCAACTTGAAACTTAAGCTTTAAGGTGTAGCAACTTTATTGTGCTTTCTTAGATTAGAACTAAGGTGAAGGAAAACTTTCCCAAGTTCGTTTCCCATTGTGTAAACCCTTTGAGACCACAACGAAACAATGGACAGTGAGTTGACAAAGCGGCTTGGTTAAGTAAACAAGTGATCCCGGGAGAGAATACAATAAAAAACGAGATGAAGACGTCGGAAAGCGATAGAAGACCCACAGAGTGCCAAGGGGGGGAGGGGGGGGACCAAAAACTTGACGTTTCGGTGTTGGAGAAGGAAAGGGTTGAAAGGACGAAGGAGGGGTAAAAGGGGAGGGAGGCAGTTAAAAACGGCGTCATTTATGCTTTTATGCCGCATCCCGTAATAAATCGGGTAACGACGAGCCAACAATGATGGCGGGGCGCGTGGAAAAGCGCTACCGGACTGCGTTTACGACCTCTCGCCGCTGGAATGCGAGTTGTCCAGCGGCTGGAGCGGGAGGGGGTGTGGGCTTTATGTGGCTGGAGAATGTGGAGATGGCCAATTCGCAGTTTTCCTGGAGTTAGCGAAAAAGGGGCCGATGTCTGGATGTACGCACATTAAAATCCTTCCTATACTTATTGTTACAAACAAATTTCTTGGGAAAATGGCCAAAGATTTTCTTGTAACCATACAACTAGAATATTGTATATTTACGACACATTTTTTTTCTTCAGAGAACGTACAAAATTGTTTATGTAGCTCAATGCTCTATCGTAACCTATAAAACTTGCTTGTTAAAAGTCAACATCAGTTTTACACATTCCACTCTAAGGTTATGTCTACTTTACTCTGATTTCTTTGTGTCTTTGGAAACCGTTTCTGATGGATTCCTTGTATATAAAATTACAAAATATTTTTACAGTAATGATACTGGAACGAAGAACGGGCGTGCAGACAGAAGCGGAAAGAGGTGGCGGTCTATTTCATGTAAACGTAAATATAGGTAGCTTATTACCTGTTCGAGGTTCTGGAGAATTGATTTTATTTAACCGGCTACTTTGCGCGATACATGATTTGGCTAAAGACTACGCTGTATTTTGTACTTGCACAATTAATTCTTTAAAACCGTAGTTGCCAAATATATTTCCGTAAAACTACAAATAAATTACAGTAAATTTCACGGAACACTAGTGCTGAACGTGTAAAACTAATGTTGAATTTTACCAAGCAAATTTTGTAGACCTCAAAATTTATTAGAAATATTGAGCTACATAAAATTTTTCGTATGAAATCTAAACTAATGTTAGGTAGGCCCAAATAATATTTCATCTCTACAGTTAAACAAATATTTACAGAAATTTTTTACTGAGCGAAATATTCTACAATTTAGTAAAACCACATTGGTGCATTCTTCTGTGCTCTACAAGTTCTAAAACGTATTTTTTTGACAACTGTTGGTTTTTAGCAATAGTTTTAATAAGTTCTACAGAGACCTAAAGAAACAATCTTGGTATAACAATGACTGGCATGACTGCTTTATCGTCGATGGAGAATTATGACAAGCATCTCTTAGTCTTATCAATAGTGCATCTTTTACACTTTAAAATATACGTGCAAATTTATTTGGGGCTGTTACAATTATACCTAAGTAAAGAAACTTAGGACTACTAAATTACGTCACAGAACCACAAATTCCTTAGATAATCGACATAATGGCCTAACCTCCAAAATACAGTAACCGATTTTACCAAACAAAAAATGCTGAACTCTTGTAATGACAATGCAACTTTATCATTAGCGCCATGAGAAATTTCGTGAAAAGAATTCAAGACAAGTTGGATTACTTTCTCAGACGTATTAACCGCCTGCACACGAATCACGTAGGAGCCGTACCGATGTTGCTGAATTCTAAGTGGCCGGGTCAAACATGAAAACGCCATCTCAAGCAGACAGCAATCAATGATAATAGACGAACTGCTGTTGGGTGCTTATAGTATTGAAGTCTACCGTGTACTCATATTTTATCGCGAAAAATCCCTAACTCTAGTTAACATTGCTATTAAACTTAATACATAGCTAAAACCAAAATTTTGTTTGTGTGCAAACATGCTTTGCAGTAGTTCAAATTTATCAAACAATTTATTTACAGCTACAAACCATGTGTTGCTGAAAAGAAAGTGTTTTTAAAGTGCAAATCGGTGGCCACTGAAAATTGCTCTTATTGGTTTGGTCTCCCTTGAGTGAAATCTCACTCTAAAAAAAATTCTGGCCAACTTCCTAAACATAATTGGAAGTTTCTAACCCATATAGGGCCTATCGTGTCGAAATAGTACCACTGATCTGGCTACAAATATGGAATGTTTAGAGACGCTAATATACAAATTTGGGAAGTTTAGCTTACTATGCATTTGACTGTTTCCTGAGAAAATGTAGGAACGCTATCAAGAATGTACGGGAAATGTCTTTACTATTCACGCTTTCTCACTCTACGTGTAGGCCTACACTCATATAGTAAATGTGCGAATAATTTCTTAGAGCGTATAGATAAGGACAAGATCTGGCAGCAAAACATTTATGCTTCTGCATTTTCATCCGGTCTCTTCATCAGTAGACCTGTTGATAGCAGCCGTTATGTTCAGACAACACAAATATTTATCATTGATGAAGGAATAACCTATATATTGTAACGAATGGAGACACTTTACAGAGCTCTCGAAAGAGCTATCTCACTCACCAGCATACCGTATATTACATCATAATTCAAAATCCATCTTTGTTATAGGAAACCAACAATTTCCTGACATAAGAATTACTATTAATGTAGTACGGACTATGTAGGATCTAGTAATTTTCCAGCTGAATTACAAAAAAGAACTTAGGTATTAGGCTAACTTTATTGCAGTATTTTCTGCAACAAATGTGCTTTCACTATCATCTTTCAAAATTCACAGTAGGCCTATTTACTGACAAAGCTGATAAATAGGTGTATATGAGCTTAAGGGCAATATGGTGATTTTCTGTCATGGTTAACCTTTAAGGAATGTCGAATTAAGTATAAATATGATTTAATAACGAAATCAACACGATCGCGTGAGTACTTGAAACATAAAACGTTACTAAATGAATTTCTGTCAGATTCTTACCATAGTTTTCTGCACAAACATATTTTAAAGTGCTGAGAACATTTGTCACTTCTTTCTGTAATTGATATACTTACATGAAAAAAAGTTAACCTGACGATAAAGAATATGTTGGTACAAACCGCTTTACACTATAAGTATACGTAAATTATTTTTAATGCGTAATCATGTACGAAGTTAGGGCTGAACCTAACTCTAAAGAAACGAGAAGATCGCTCAAATGTACGTAAGCGTATAAAATACGTTATAAATAAGAGAACAAGCCAAAGTATTTTTAAAGCTTTTTCAGTAATTTTAAGGACTAAAACCTTTCTAATTTAAATTTTTTTACGTTGTCAAACCTTCCTTCAAAATGTAGGTAGACCTACGTTTATAGCCTCCTTATGTGGAATCTTCCTAGCTAATTCTTAAACGCCCAAAAATATTTTTGAAACCCTTTAAGCAATAGATAATAAGATAATTTTAACACATTGCGGTCTGCACACATTCACTGGCACTTAAAATTATAAAAGTCACCTATATCCACTGCTGCAAGAACACCAGTTCTGTTGGTGTCTGTGTTAGAACTCACCATCGTCCTATTGGTCCATACCACATCGGACACTGCCCTATACTTTACAGCGTTCATTATTGGCCGGTCATCAACCAATGGAGAGTCTAGTTGATATTGACCCAATCAAATGTCATTTATCAGATAAAGGGATTTACAGTCAGTCATGTCCCTTAGAGTGTCTATGAAAGAAGCAATTCTATCGTTAGGAATATCATTGTTACTGCTCTGTCGTGTTCTTCCGAGGTCGTATTAAACACTAGCTGAATAAAGACTACACACCCATGCCAGTTTTGTTCTGAACAATAGAGAAATTTTCAAATTAGATTTGCTCGATCTACACTCGAGCATAGTCTACAAAGTGTTAAGCAATGATAAGAAGAAAAGTATTGTTTGGATTCGAGCTCTCATTATTGTAGGGCCTGAGGTTCTCTTACACACTGTAACCATTTTAAAAAAGCATTTCATGATCTGCGTTACAGGAAGCAGCTATATGCGAATCTGAGTAGGTACCTATACCGTCTAAACAACGAATGAAATCTTCTACATGTAAGGAAGTTTAGTAATTGGACGTTGTTTTCCTAACGTTCTATTTCCTGTACAACCCCACGTGCTTAAAAGGGTTATAGTCTATTCGCTGTTTTGTCACACTTTTTGAATCAAACCTTTATAAAAACATCGTATGTATTATGACGTGTTTGGTTGTTACCTGAATAATATGTCACATATCACAAGCGATTTATATTTTTGCTAACATAAAAGTAACTTATTTTTGGTTAAATTTAACGTTTACATATATTTAATCTACGAATTATATTTAATTTATAATAATGTGAATAAAGACGGAGATAAAATAGGTTTGATGGTAGTACTTAGTAAGAAATAATTGTTAAGCAAAATATTATTACACTTGAGTGCGCACGAATGCGGTGCATTGGCCCTCTGACGTCATTTTCTAAGCTTTGTCTGTATGAGGTGGAGGAATATCTTGGAAGTATAATTTTAGCAGGGCTTCAGAAAATTCGTAAGTAACCGTGAATGGGCTATAAATAAAACGGTAAGTTGATTGCTTCCCTATAGTTGTAAGCGTGCGTGTATGCGCGTGGCGGTAATGTATGTACACAATCTCTACTTTACAGATTCCACTTAAAACTTTCGTATACAAACACCAGTGGCGTCTCGTTAGGGCAAGCAAGGCAATCAGTGCTTGTCCAGACAGCTTCCTGACAGTGTTGTTTTTAAAATAAATATTAAATTCTAACTTATATTTACTTTAAGGTAACTTTTCACTCATGCAGTACACATTCTACTTGGGAAACAATACTGTACATTGTACGAAAACAACTCGTTCGTTGGTTAGCAAAACCAATATGTTTGGAAGCGCTGTAAGTAATACTTTCAGCAGGTAGGTGGTCGCAATAGCCGCTGGAGGGGAGGCAGGGCAGGAAGACCGCCCGGGGAGGGGCGGGGGCTTATGGCTGCGTCAACCTGTGTTAGAATCTACGATGGTAGTGCTTTCTTCACTGAACTGAAGCGGACATAGCCGAAGCTGGCCTAGCCGCAGGCAGTTGGCGTCGTGTAGTTTACAGTAACTAGATCTATGCGTGGGCAAGTTCGCGCTCACAGCACGAATCATATATTTTTTTTTAATTTAATTTAGTTTTGGTGCTGAGAATGTTATACATATTCGTGCGCGATGTATACCCTACCTAAAATTATAAAATTACCGTGTGAGACTGCGAACCGAGTAGATAGAATGAGTGCAACAGAAACATGTGGATGTATGTGTGGTGTGTGTGGATTACGAGCGAAGCATTTTTCCAGCAGTGATTCCACTTTGCAGGGAAGCTGTGACATCGTAAAAGAGGGTAGGCCGACACCTGAACTTATGATCACGACAACATGTAAGGAAGGTAATTTTGTACATCATTTCCCCCCAAAAAATTTTCATCAGAAACACTCGTGGTTTGTTGGATGTAACAAGCCTAAACAAAATTGTTTTACTGGCCATAATTATTGTTTTCAAATAATGTTATCACGTGTACTACCACTGGGTATTGTGACCTTAACAATCTGTGCAATGCTGTTCAAAAACACGAGCGTTCTGAAGTTCACATAAATTCGTTTTTGACTGCTTTCCATCTTTACACAAACGAATAATCATTTTTCTTGTCTACACTTCTGTACAAACAAAATTGCTCCGTATGTAAATACCTCACTGTCGACGGGTATTAAAATAATATTGATTTTTATTGGACAAGGTTCCAGGTTTGGTGAAGGTATCTTTGTAATATTTTTCACTCGGGCAAATTTGTGTTAAAAAATATTAATATTTTTACTAGCGGTGTATTTTATATTTAGGTACGAAAAATGTTTAAATGGCACAATTTTGCACCTTGAAATGCAAATTTTCCCGGGGGAAGGCCCCAGGCCCCCTCCCTCTTTATTGGTGAGACCAACGCCACTACTGCCCCATGCACACAGTAGCTTGCCCATGAAATTATAGCACGCATCGCCACTGACAAACACGTTCACTAAAAGTGAATGTTTCGTAACGGCAATTTTCTGGAAAAAAATAATAATAAAACGAGTTTCTTTTAGGAGTGACTGAAAAATTTCGCTACTTTACTTTATGACAAGCTAGATTTCAAACACATGTGCATTTATGTTACGTTTACAACTGGAGTATAGCTAAGACCAGGTGAAATCTGAGCCAATAGTAGACCTGCAAGCAAGCAAACACCCAATCCCGTGCCACCTGGTCTGAGAAAAAAAACTGACTATATAGGCTGTTGACGGTACAATGAGCACTTTTGAAAGCCCTGCTTAAGATCTACTTGTCTTGTATACACGTCGTGTATTCATCCGCCTTATGTAAAATTAGCATTGCCATGGGCCTCGTCGCTTTATTCGTGCGTCATCAAGTTGAACTGTACAATTATTATAAAAGGAAATATTTTACAAATATACTTATTTTTACATTTCTGTGCATTAAAAAAAAAAGAAAGCGAAAGAAATCATTTTAGTTTATCACAAATGGTTACCTATAGGCTGTTCAAGGTAAAGTGAGCACTTTTTAAGGCCCTCCAAAACTGCATTAACCCCTAATAAATAGGCTATATCTAAGGCCACTTGTTTTTCGCGAAAAGATTCACGCGAAGCCTACACTCAAATGTCCTATGGCATATGTGCAGTTTTCGTTTGGTTATTGGCCACGTCTCTTTGTCGGGAGACAGTCCTTACCTGACTGGGTCAATCAGAATTAGGTAACTCCAACACTAGTGTCCGTGATTCGTTGGTAGGCACCTACAACACCTGGCAGTTAAACTCAGTCAATCACAAAAGTGGATCTGAGCTCTAGTGTTTTGGAGTACGAGGTGTGATGAAATCTTTTCGCCAAAAAACAGGTGGCCCTAGCTATATCTCATAGCAGTTTCCGACGTTTACTTATGAGAGTGATAAAATGTATATACACTGTGTTTATAAGTCATATTGCAATGTTTACATTAAAACGTGGCGGAAAAGTAGGAATTAATTGAAAGGAAAAATTTAGCAGGGCCTTAAAAAGTGCTCACTTTACCGTGAATAGCCTATAGACCTAACCCTTTATATTCAACCTTACTTTCCATCTATCGTTACCAACTTTTCTGAGCGAATGTCACCCAGTGCGCCCATTAAAATTTATGCATGCAGAGGCAGTAACATTTTTTAAAGGTCCATTTCTAAAGCGCTCACTTTATCGTGAACAGCCTTTACACTCTGGGGGCAGCAACCAATGGACATAAAACTGGACGCTCGAAAATACACAGTGCAGTGGAGTCTAGTCTACAGCTCGTCTGAAAAGCACAATTTTCCTGTAACTACGCTGTGATTTTTTCCTTCGTATTTTAACCACGAATTCTCCGGAAACTAGTAGCCAAAGATGTTTAAATAAATTAGAGTAAATTTCACAAGAACGTAGCGAGGAATGTGTGAAAGTAACGTTGAATTTGTGTTATAGACTTCAAATATATTATGATCATTGTATGTTTTCTAAAATAATTTGTTTTACATATAGCTACAGTTCTTATACTTCAGTTGTAAGTTACAAGAAAATTTTTGGAGCCAGTTTCGAAAGAACTGTTTATTATAAATATACAGAATTTTTTTTATGTAGGCTAAGTGTCCGCATTATTTCTTTTCTTGGCTGTCTGTTATGAAAATGTATATTTCTTAATTTTGTTGGAACACTGAATATCTATCTAACGAATAACTTAATTGGTTTTAAAAAATTAAGTACCCAGACTTGATCTAAAATAAAATATACAGAAGTCATCAGAGACTCCTTAACTGTAAAATATTTTCTTGATAAATCTTTTGCTGACAACTCCTAAAGAAAAGTGATTGAATACAAAAATATGTTATGTCGCTCAAACGTAAGTCTGTTAGTGTTTTTTGATTATATTAATGACACCTAATTATATCGTCCCGAATGAGCCGAGAATCAATTAAGGTATGGAAAAGACAAGCTTTTTAATAATCCAAAAAAATAGTTTTATAATAGACCTAAAGGGAGTTTAATACTGTGATACGAATTGCTTAACCTCAACCGCACAAGGGGGCCACGGTAGCTGAGCGGTTAGCATGCTCGCCTCCCACCAAGGCGAACCGGTTTCAATCCCCGGCAGGGTCACTCCCGGATTTTCGCAAGTGGAAATCGTGCCGGACGATGTCGCTGGTCAGGGATCTCCCACTTACTCCCACGCTCATATTCCAGCGCCGCTCCATTCTCGCCTCATTTCACCCTTTTCGGCTCTCAAGACCTCGTTGTTCAGAGCCACCAAAATATCTCAACTCATCTTAACAGCACAACACTTTCAAATCCACTATAATTTACAGTTTCATGTGTTGCAAACAAAACATTCCATACTCTACTTAAGCCGATGCAACACTTGCTTATTTGTCACAGCCAATCAGCTGTAAGCTATACGTTCGGCTACAGTTACATGAACCAATTATGATCTAAATCTGTAAGACGATTAGCGTATTTTTTACCCACAGGTAGGCCTAAGGTTATTGGTAATTATTGAGCTTTGCAGTGTGTATTACAGACCAAAAATTACCTACACTTGCGTAATGTACACATTTGTGAACACTGAGTATGAATGCGATAAATCGAAAATAAAGGATTTAATAATTGGAAGTAATGTTTATTTTCCTAAATAAGAGGAAGTACGAAACTATGAAACCTCTTCAGAAACGCCAGCTATTGGAGTACGCTTGAAAACTATAACCAAACAATACCTCGCAAAGCCTACTTCAGTTATTAATTTCTTTAACTTGTTCGAGTGCGTTTCTCCATTTTTAATTCTAAAGTTAAAATTTACGGCAATATTACAGCGAGAAATTTATTCTCGGAATTTTTTTTTTACATTAACGTACATATACTATGTAGGCCGCGTTAATGCAAATAAAAATAGAAAAAAAATATTTTTAACATACGTTTTTCGTTTATGCCTGTGCTATATAAAAGACGTGAAATTTGGCTATTGGTTGACACATTTTACGTACGAAATACCGTAGACTATAAATCCTCCATACCCAAACCATAACAAAATCATAAGAAATAACATTACGTAGGCCTATGCCATATCAGATATCGTAGCTAATTTTTGCACTAGCGTATGTAGGACTATCTATAACAAACGCCTGCCATTGTGTCTGTAATTTTACAATCTCTTCATTCCAACACAACTTGAATAATATGTTAGATATTATTACAGGATGTTCGAAAAGAAATACATAAGTCGCACAGAATATCTGTTCTAGTCGAGTGCGCCATAAATCTTCGTCGGGGATATTAACGATCAAATTATCTATTTTATTTTGATCAAAAATCTTTGTTTCCGCATAACATATATTTACGTGTTACATTTTACGCTTTGCGGGGTAGGAAGTTCTTATGCTTTAGTTGTTTAAACACAATTTAAAATTCTCGGGGTGGGAATTTACGTGGCCTGTATCAGAGCGCCCCAAGCGGCGAGAGGCGCAACTACCAGCGCGAGCTTCGCGTGACGTCATAGGATCGCGTGCGCATCGCAGACGCGCAGGAGAAGCTCTGGTCCCGGTCGCGCCAGGCCGCCAATGAAATGCTGGAATCCTGTTCCCTCCAGGGAGTCGTAAAATACCCCTGTGACAGGGTAGGGGATATCTGAGAAGCCGCTCTTTCTCCCACCCAGAGACTGACGTCCGTAATATACGGCCTTCTGAGGCCGTCGATTGGGCAGTAGCGTTGTGACGTCAAGGGCTCCCATCTTTGTTTTCCCTCCCACCGCTTCGACGAGGCTGGTAAGGACCCCTCCCCAATCCCAGGCGGTGACGTCACTTGAGGGGAAGGTAAGGGAACGGAGGCCAGTATGGCCGCCGCGCATGCGCAGTCGCGTTCAACCTCCCCGTCCAATGTGAGTCGATCGCCGACCGCCCAGAGAACGCAAAACTCTACAGCCGATGCAATCGTACGAAAGCTTTCCCGTCCTACACAACGGTGCTGGATTGACCCACATCTATTACTTCGCATTTCTGTCACGCATTTCTCTATTTGAAAACGGTACAGATACAGTTTTTTTATTCAGTTATTCATTTTTTATACGATGTCATTTGGAAAAATTACAGTAGTTGGTGTTTTCAAGCTATGTAAGTGCGGAAAAAAAGTTAAATAACTTGAAAATATTTCGAAATGAGGCTTAAAGGTACTGTATTAATTTTAATACTTAGTCGTCCTATTTCATTTTTTTAACTCTACCGCATACATGGAATATACATTTTTTAAAACCCATGTATTTATCATATTAAAAGAAATTTTCATCTTTATAACGGTTAGAATGTTTTAACTTATTTGATTCTTAAATTCCACCTAACAACTCCGAGAGCCAATAGCTAATAGCAAAATCATGCCAGTTGTTTAAGTAAAAATGCATAAAAAATGTGCGTTTTTCGTAGGACAGCAACAATTTCAGCAACATGTGACAGAAATAGAAAATAATGTACGAGTTGTTTCAACGCGCACCTTCCAAAACGCATCACTGGTATGCCCTACAAGATCACTTTCGTGAAACTTCCTTCACTTTGAATACAGAACACATCCCTATAGACCACTCACGCTACATTCGAATGCAGTTCGCCATTCTCAGATTTTGAAGACGCTCGACAAATTTCCCGAAAATAAAAACGCAAATAAATAAAAAAAGCTCAGAAGCACTTCCAAAGAAATTTCCTAGTCATTCTCTAGCTATATGTACCTAGTCGAACATAAGAAATTCACAGCACAGTAATTCTCGTAGCGAAATATTCAATCACCACTTTAATGTTTGCGTGACTTGTTGCTGTCAAGGTTACGTGTGGTGTGTTGAAATAGCTTAACTTTAATTATTTTTTCATGACAGCGTTTTTATTGAAATTTTGAGCACTTTTCTAAATGACGTTGCAACTTCATTTTCCCTCGCTATTGGTTAGAAATTGATGAATGAAATATAGGGCCTATTATATTCCTTGTACGATTCTGTAAAAAAAAAAAAAAAACTAATAATTGAATCATCGCACGTGTTGGATTACAAACAGAGTTATGTACAAAATCAAAATTACAGAAAATTTACAGGCTCCACTGGGTTTCACATCCATTAATTGCTGAAATATCTGACGCTATACAGACACGTAGGCTAAGTGTATAATATTTCAAAACACCAAAGCTTTTACATAAGACTTAAGACTCATAAAACAATGTTTATTCCTTTATCATTGCTTTACTGTTTCTAATAAAACTCAGCGTTGTAAGCACCGGTAATAAGTTATGTACCTTGCGCTACAATTAATGCACGTAAAATAAAAGATTCTTGTTGAGGCTATAAACGCACAAAGAAGTGGCTTAGAAATAGTATTTACTTGGATTAAATATATTTAAGTACCTAGGTTTAAAGCATTTGTTTAAACTATTTTCAAAATACTGGGGCATACATTTAAACTACGCTGAACTCGTATACCTACATGCATAGTCTACATACTCAGTCAAATAGACAATTTACCAGCAACAAACACACGAAATAATTTGTTGTTCAGCCTCTATGGATAATACAGTTTGAAAAAAAAAAACTGTTGTAAATACGCATTAGACTTAACAACTTATGAACTTCCAAAATTTTTGGTTAGCTCTTTTGGGGTTCGTGCACGTACAATTAAGAGTTAGATATGCTGTCATTTTACAATCTTTACTTTTTTTCAGACGTGAATTGTGAAAAGAATTCCACACGCCTGTCATAGGGTATATATAATATTATAATATAAAATTATAATATATAAAATAATATAAAATTTAAAATAATATTATAATATAAAATAATAAATACTATTTAGCTTGAATAAAACTACTGTGACTTTCGCTTTCCATAGGCCTACCTCACTGGGTTATAGTTTCCAGCGAGACATATATATATCTATGTTGTCACCTCAGCGGTAAATCAAAACGTTCACGGTTTATTTACGAGGTGAGGTTAGAAACCAAACACACCGATATTTCCTGATGGTTGGCAATGCAGAAGCCGAAAGTCGGGTTCATATCATATTTATCAACGCCCGACGACGCAGGAACTGGTCCGCTTCTTTGCGGGGAAACTCGTTCTACCGTCAGGCGATCTCTCACTAGCCGATCTCTCGCGGCGTCCTATCGACCAGCGAGGAACTTCATCAACAAAATATCGCAGGTCTCGCGTCCTCGCGAGAAGTCTTGGAGGGCGACGCTCAGACAGCGAGTGCGAAAATAAGCACGACAAAATTTCTGAGAACGCGGCTCCAAAACTTGACAAAACGTTCTAGCCAATCAGGTGCTCCCAGTACAAACAATAGCGAACATACTTGTCTTTTTCGGGTGCCCCGTTTATTGCACCTCGATTGAATTTTAATATGCTCACATTAATATCAATCTCTACGCTCATGTTAAATAGATTAATTACAAATTAAATAATTATCATATTAATTTTTAATGTCTATGAACGGGCTCTGGTTTGCCACGTATTCTGTGCGTGCATATATTTTCTGTCCCAAGAAAATGTCACCAAAATTACCCTTCACAAACGTACGACTCACTGTAAAAAATAACTGTAAATTCACACATGAAACTTTTTGGTAATTTTACATTCTGTATGCGTAATTTGTAAAAACAACTGCAGTACATGTAGTTTTACACAAATGTTCTCAATAATCCAGAGAATACTAGGCCTACATGTTTTGGTGAAAATCCTTGAATGCATGGTTTAATCAAAACAGTTATGGTAATTTACACATTTCGAAGTATGTGTAAAACTACACCCACTCCCTGTATTAAAACCTGAACTTGTGTATTTTTATTGCTACATTGTAGTTGTATGAACACTCAATGTCAGTGCAGTTGTACATATTTGATTGCGTAATTTAACAATGACCATGTGTATGTAAACTTGCTTTGCATTCTGGAGTAGGCTATGTGTGAGCGTATATTTACACACATAAATTTTCGGAAATATTATATTTTTATGTGTAATTTGCTAAAACGAGTACAGTATTTATAGTTTTACACTAATGTTCCTAGCAATTCAAATGTAACTACAATATCCATTTGTTTAAAACATATGATCTAGCGGCAGGCAGTAGAAATAGTCTGAACCCCATTTGTGTGTTCAAAAGAAAACTTAAATCCCGCTGATGAAATATGCTGCGGCTTTTGTATATATTTACCTATTATATATAAAAACAATTCAATGTATCCAATATACTTAAAAAAAAAAAACAATTCATTGTGAAATTATAATTGCGATGTGTCTGTAAATTTGCTTGCCGTGGAGAAAGAAAAAAGCGAAGGTTGCAGTTTATTTTCTGCTACAGAGTAATAGTACTAATTGTACACCATTCTATGTAAAATTAGTTGTACAAGGTAAGTAACATGTCATTTTACTAATTTGTAGGATAAATTTGCTTGCATGGAGAATGAAAAAACATTGACATACGTAGGTGTAAAATTACACCGACATCAGTACATTTAGAGTAAATTTACACTTTTTTTTTTAGGTGAAATTGGCACCCATAAAGCTGTTAATTATGACACTTTCCTGCTTTCCTCATCCTCTATAACACAACATATTTAGATTTAAGATGCACACTTATCCTTACGTCCAAAATATAGGATTACATTACATTATACTAATCACTACAAATAAAAGGGAATTTAAACCAAGTTTCGATGACAATTCTAACAAAAGTTATATTTATGTGATATCTTCAATTTACTACAACACAGCCATGACTTAAAATGGCCTGTAATACTACATCGACTAATACTTAAAAATATTTTTCACAAGTTGAAACTGTTTTACTTTACATTTGATACTAGCCTATTTTGTCGATCTTCCTGAACGAGTTAATTATACTTAGCTGTGAGCCATGTAACTACCAAACTTGGCCTGAAGTAGGTATAACTTATAGACACCGCATGCAATATTTTCTTATAGGCCTAAATGAAATACACACAACGTAAAATAATTTCTTTGCTCGTTTGACTGCATCTACGTGATACTAGCCCCTCGTAAGCTCTATAGACCCTATTACGCAGAGCTTGCACCCATGTACAACCACATAGGCCTGCACACATACGTGTACATATACAGAAGGCCCATGCTACCTATACGCTTGAAAGTTATATAAACCTATATTTAGACATAGGCCTATAGCTTCATCTGAGATTTATTCAACAGGAGAAATTCTGAAATGAAGAAGTAATTTAAACACTTGGCCTGCACAAAAACGTCAAGTAATAATATCGGTCGAATTTACAAGAAAACAGATCGTTACCAACCGTTTTAGGACGATTTTACGTTGGAGTCACTCAAAACTGTTAAATCCGAATAATTGAAAATAAGGTTTTCTGCGAAGGAATATTAGTC
This sequence comes from Dryococelus australis, assembly GCA_029891345.1. NCBI lineage: Eukaryota > Metazoa > Arthropoda > Insecta > Phasmatodea > Phasmatidae > Dryococelus > Dryococelus australis. The sequence goes on along the minus strand of CM056995.1, from coordinate 46,962,262 downwards.
CTACCTCAGCAAAATTCAAAGCCCCTGTTTTACGTGAAAATTAGACCGAATCAGTTACAATTAAATACTGTTGTGAAAACTGAATCACCGAATACAATGGAAACCTGTAAACTAGTAAAGTAAGCTACTCAAAACCATTTTAAAATGACTAATAAATACGTACAAAAATATAAAATTTGTAGTGAATATAGTCCTGATAGTGAATTAATTAAAGATACTTTATTGCGCTAGCTAAAGCAAATAAAGTGTATCATTATTTTTACAAGAATACATGGGATAAGCGGAACTACATATTACAATATTTAGTTTATAAGTACTGTTACTAAAAATATTTAAACCTATGTCGATACACAAGCAGTGTAGGCCTTTAGGTGTAGTGAGTAATGAGATAGGCTACGTATTTTCAAAACAACGAGTTATGTATTATGTTTATACATTCTTATTTATTTCTTTGGAACTTTTCTGTTGGTATGTTACTCATTGATATAATTCGGTTTCTGCAAATGCGGCACGGAAAATTGTTTTGTTTAACAAACATAAATTCGCTAATGTTATCAGGGCCATGAGGGATGAGTAGTTAGCCTGCTCGCCTCCCACCAAGGCGAACCGTGTCCGATTCCCGGATTTTCGCTAGTAGGAATCGTGCCGGACGATGCCGTTGGTCGGCGGGTTTTATCGGTGATCTCCCGTTTCCTCCTCCCTCTAATTCAGGTGCCGCGCCTTACTCACCTCACTCACCCTCATCGTTCTCACGACCTCGCTGTTAAGAGCCACCCAAATCTCTTCACTCCCTCACTAATGTTATCAGGGCTCTTGTAGGCACTAAAATAGTTTTGTTTTGGAACTTTGTGGGGAATAGTTTGTCTACCGTATGGAAATAGTTTAGTTCTTAAAATAGTTCTTAAAATCTCGAGAATTTTGATAACATTTACTTATGCGGATAAATAGGACCCTATTTTGCACAATAGGCCCTACACACGATTTTCGTATTGATTCACAAAAAAAGAAATATATATATTTTATTCCGCGGAAGCAATTCGGAAGCTCGTTACCAACCTTTTTTGGGCATTAATATAACCATTGTTTTGTAATTTCACAGCTAACATTGTCTGTGCTGACTACAAAGGACGTAAATTATCGTATTGTGACAATTGTTATCAGAACACAGTGATAAAAATGAAAAGAGTATTTACGAAGTTGAAAATAAGGTAATACAGTCCCTTTAAAGTGATGCGTCAAAATGGCGACAATATTGATTAGCGGAATCATCATTCTAATAGATATTCTCGTTTCGTTAGCGATAATCGTCCTCTCACTTCTAAGATGCAATTCGCGTTTTAGTGAGTTGCCGTTTTCGAATTCCAGAATTTTACAGCGATGATACGATTGCCACTGTCGCGAGTGTACACACATTCGCGGGTTTACAAAACATATTTTCGTGGTAAATTAACTCATACGATAGACTGCATTATTATAAACATTTTCAGTTCCAGTAAACTTACGTGTTTTTTTTTTTTGTGCTAGTAGAAACTTGTAAAGGTCGCAAATTCATTTTACGAAAGTTTTTTTTTTTTTTCGTAGATTCGTCTAGTCTACTTTTTTGTTCACTTGTAGGTACGGCTCTAAGATAATAATAAAAACGCAAAAAATATAATGACCCAATCGTGACCAATATATACAACCACAGAGGCTCTAGAACACAGTTACTGAACACACACACACACACACACACACACACACACACACACACACACACACACACACACACACACACACACACATACAAAAATATATATATATATATATATATATATATATATATATATATATATATATATATATATATATATATATATTATTTCTAGTGTTATGCTAATTATAGGCTGTTCACGCGGTAAAATGAGCACTTTTGAAATATGAGCACTTTTGAAAGTCCTGCTTAATATATACTTGTATGCACATTGTGAATTATTCCGCCATACGTAAAAATTTCATTTCTATTGACCTGATCATATTACTCATGCGTAGCGACACCCAACCAAATTTCGCGTTCCGCACAGTCTAGACTTCAACACCGTATGGACGTACCAGCAGTTTTCTTTCGCATATTGGCAGGGACGTAGAAATTTCGCGGAATGATTTCAAGACAAGTTGTATATCGAAACACTGCAGGGTCGTGTGTCTATTTTGATTGGATGAATTACTCTCTGACAACGTGTTAACTGTCTGCGCACGAAACACGTAGGAGCCGTGCCGATGTTGCCGAATTCTGAGTGGCCACGTCAAACAAGTAATCTTCTCTAGCAGACAGCAACCAATGCTGACAGATGAAACTCCTGTTGGGTGCTTATAGTTTTGAAGTCTACCGTGCACTCATATTTTTTTTTCGCGAGAAATCACTAGCTCTACATATAAGATGGAGAATAGGGAAGTTTCTCGATTTATGTTTAAAAAATAAATAAATGGCGTGGATGTTGTAACCATTTATATTATCAGCCGGAGTCTTTACTACGAATACTTTTCTATACGACAATATTACAACGTTTCCTATAAAAGACGCGTTTGTAGTTCATATTTACTTAGGGCCCAGGCAACAAGAAAATATAAACTCTAGGGAAGAAATGAAGTTATAGGCTGTTCACTGACAAGTGAGCACTTTTGAGGCCCTAGTTACTTTTGCCTTCCGGCTTGTTTTTATCCTTTAACCGCCTTTTTAAAATAAGTATAGCCATGCAAATAATAAACACAGCGTTCATATGGCACCGCACTTGGAAGTTAACTTCTAAGCTTTAAATATATATATATATATATATATATATATATATATATATATATATATGAGATTATTATTCCAAATGAGAGGGCTTTCAAAAGCGCTCACTTTACCGTGAATAGCCTATAGTTTCAGCAGGTGAGAATGACATGAAGAGTTTTCAGTGGCTTAAGTGGTTTAAGTTCTGCAAAGTAAACTAAACAGTCTATTGGAAGGACGTTACACAAACGTAAGTTTACGAAAATTTCGTATATAAATCACTGGATTCCCGGGTTATTGAACCGACGGGCTCGTGTATCCACAAACACGAGAACAAGAAACAAAATAAAAGTGTAGACCTAAGCAATACAGGCCTAAATGCCAGTTTTCAATAATACAATGTAAATTTCACGACCAACACTATTTAACATCAAACATTATTTCGATTGCGTCATACACATATAAATAAGCTACTAAATATAATTTTTTTCACAATTAAAAAAATTTATCAAACACTGATTCCAAAAATGGAACCAAATTATTAAAGATTTAGAATTATAATGCAACAGGATTTTAAACTTAAATATTATGCGTAATAAAAAAAAAGCAAAATACTGAATCCGCGAACCCGATATGAACTTGGATGATACCGCTGGTTATATTTCATAAAAATAAAACAGAAACTAAAAAGAGAAAAACTTATCAGATTTTGTGGCGGTGCACAACACTTCATCGTCAGTGAGCAGCTTTTGACTTCAGTAATGAAACAACTTGTATCGCGCGAACGTCCACTAAACCTATGCTTACAACCGTTCTACATAAAGGCTTGTGAAACGAAGTGACACGGATAGGGACTGCCTACACATCATGGACGCATATTAACTACGTCACGTGACACACTACCCTTACTGTCAACACGTACAAGCACGCAGTCACGCGAGACAGTTAGTCACCTCCACACACTACGCTAAAATATTAAGCCCCTGTCACACTGTCAAATTTTTTCGTCAAACTGCTTCCAATAAGTTTGGTCAGGAAAAAGTTGCACAGTCATGACGTCACCGAAACGTCATAAACACCGTCATTTCTGTCTGAGAAAATTGAATGATTTCTGTTCCCATCAAACATTAGAAGATCGGACCGGTTCTAAAATTTCTTTGATGTTTGGCTGTCGTAGTCAATCAGAATCGTGCATTGCAAAATGGACGTCAAGAAACTTTCTAATCGCGAACAATAGTTGAAAATGAAGTTTGTTATGAAGACAATTAATTTATGTAGAAGCTGCCTGGGCATGAATGCTATTTTAAGTGAATATTGCACATAATATTAGGTACTCGCAGGCATTAAAATCTCTGATAAATAAAATCTGAATATAGTAAATAAGCCAAAATTAATTTCAAAAATATCCTACTTACATTTCTTTCTATAATGGACTGCATGGAAAAACTAAAGCAATATCTCACTATGAAAATAATTTTTAATGACAATTTATATTTTATTTTCCCAATAAAAAACTTTGACAATGTGACACATTTTCAAACACATTCAAGATTATTTAATAACATCTTGTTGGAAGGAAAAATTTGATGACCGTATTTTTGTCTTCAAATTTTATTGTCAAATATAGGCGAATACGAAAATTTGACAGTGTGGCAGGGGCTTTATCCTATCCGTGAGTCCGTGTGGATCAGACTCGAGTAGAATTTGGTTCCATGATTTTTTTTTCCCCCTTTGCGTGACGGGTTGATAAGAAAACAAGGGCATGAATTTAATATAGAAATTAATAGTTTTGGTTTGAATAAACACGCAATTTGCAGTAGGCCTTCTGTATGTAGGATGTTAAAATATTATTTTATATTACATAGGCCTAAGCATTATGCATTAGCCCATATTTGTAGGCCTACGCTATAGTCGGTAAATTCCAACACACACATATTACTTTTTTTTTCATGGGTTGAAGGTTGTTACTTTCCCATGTATTGGCTCTTAACAGCGAGGTCTTGAGAGCCGATGAGGGGGATTGAGGTGAGTATGGAGCAGCACCGGAATGAAAGGGTGGGGAAACGGGAGATCCCCGAGAAAACCCGTCGGCCAGCGAAAGCGTCCAGCACGATGTCCACTTGCTAAAATCTGGGAGTGGCCCCTCCAGGAATTGAACCCGGTTCGCCTTGGTGGGAGGCGAGCAGGCTAACCGCTCAGCTACCGCGGCCCCTATTGTAGAATAAGGCCTAGCTCTCAAATTCATTCCAATTATTCAGCTCGTTCCATTTTGACTTCACGTGACCGTATTATTACACATCTATGCTTTGTAAAGCACGACTTAAGCCTATTAACTTAAGCCGTGTCTCAACTCGAAAGTGTGCTCACTCTCACTCACCACTCTCACTCTGACACACTCTGGCTGACTTAGCGAATTGAGACTTGTGCCTTTTGTAAGCCTTCGGCATTATTTCTCTGACAGAAAAAGTAATAGGCTAAATAGTGAAAAATAAAACATTGCTTGCCTTCATTTTCCTCGAATAAATGTACAGTATTTTATGAAATAGTAACGTATTTTAATTTGTTACATTTTTGCATGATTAGGAACATAATTATTTGTGCAAATCACAGTATTTAATAATAAGCACACAATTAACTAAAATGAAACGTGAACATAATAACATCCTAATTTGAATATTTTCCATATCAAACGGAATATTGCTGTTATTACACATTTCACAATCTCATTGATTAAGTTAAGTCGATGAAATATTTCTAACACTGCTTTAGAAACAACAAAATACCTAAGTATATCTGGATATTTGAGGTTAGACTTGAAAACAACATGGCTGCCAGAGAGTGTGCGAGAGTGAGCACCGAGTGTACATCGTCGTTCACTCTTCCTCTCGCGCTCTCTCCTCGGAGCTGGGACAGCAGAGAAGACTCTCTGTGACGTCAAGAGTGAGCGAGAGAGTACTCTCTCGGCGAATTGAGACAAGGCCTTAATGAGATAAACTGATTAAAAATGTTTATAGCAAGCACAAAAAATATTGTATCTTTTATGGGTGTTACTTGAAATGTGTTCTATATTACATGTTAGTGGATACATGAAAAATTCATGCTATACCCCATTCATGCAATTCGCAACTTTTCTGAGGCCCTGCTAGAGTTCTACTTTCAGCAGGCTAGTCCTCCATCTCATGTACATAAAGCTTAACTAAGTCTATAAAACTACACGAATATGACAACGCGCCGCAGTTATGTGCACTCAGTTTGTACTCTGTTCGCGCCATCTTAACACTTTTGGAATTTAATATTTGAAAATCACCGCACGCATGGCCTGTTTGGCTGCTTTCCCTAAAAAGCCTCGTATATCACAAGCGTTTTATACTTGTATTTGCACGCAAAAGTACCTTATATCGGTTAAATTGAACGTTAACTAATATTTCACCTATACGTCATCATCTTTCATTGATAATTAATATGCCTAGGAAAAATAGAACAGAAAATAGGCGTGTTGGTTATTCGTATTAAGAAATAGTCTTCATGCAAAATATTATTTAAACTGACTACGCACGAATGCGGTGCGTTGTCCCTTTTGTGTAGTTGCTAGACTTAGTTAACCTTTGTTTGCGTGAGGCGGGGGAATATCCTGAAAGTAGGACTTAAGTAAAGCTTTAGAATACCGCGAATTAACTGTAATAATATTTTGCGCGTGAACTATTTCTTACAAGGCATTATCATTAAACAATTATCTGTCCGTTTTATTCATGTTAATCATAAATGAATTGTTAAAGTTTATACTCAAATTTTAAGTAAAAGTTCAACTTAACGAAAACTGTGATGCCTTTATGTTAGAAGAAGTATTAAAACAGCGTGTCATATGAGACACATTTCGGAAATATGCAAACATGTCATAGCCTACAAGGGGTAAATTTGCAAAGGTTTGATTCAAAAGTGGGAAATGAAAATTGCGAATATTATTATATGCTAACAACAGTCGTGAATAAGTTGTAAGAATTGTTTGCTTTACAGTGCCTTATTCCACACTGGGCTAAAATTATAACGTTAAATACCGACAATATTATTAAATTTTCAGTGTCCGCGTTTTGTTATTATAGAAACATTTGTGCATTTCACTGAAATCCAACCTCCGTATCCCCCCCCCCCCCCAAAAAACCTTAAGTTATTGATTTAGGGCATAAAAACTTTCAGGCTCTCTAATAAACTGAGTAGTTAAATGGGTTTTATTCTATTTTCATAAACTAATGATATAGCTTTTTAAAGATGTTTACCACTATGGCCTACAGTGAAACTTCCCACCGACCTTGAACTCACTCTTTTACTTAAAAAAAATATATATACCCAGACTTTCTTTAGGGACTCCACCGAAAAAGACATCTTCACAATAAAAAAGCACAAATACAAGAAAGAGTATGTGTTTGTCGAAGAAACGAAAGGAAAATAAGAAAAGTAAATAAATAATACCAAGAAAGAGTCACATACTGTCAGAAACGCACGTTCCACAAATAATACGTGTTCCATAAATTAACAGTTCTCATGAAAGTGCTTTAAAGTTGTTTGCCTCTCTTGCCTTCAATTCTTACTTAGCACGTCTTCCTTTCCCCTTTGAGAAAAAGAAGTATACATCCACTTGAAACTTTTTAAGTGAGTTTTAAAAGGGCAAACATGAGCATGTGCTGCACGATAATGTTGACCACATATCACGTGTGCCCAACCAACCAGTGTCTAGGGCTGTGTTTCTGTTTTTTCATTCCTCAGCCATTTTTCTCGTACTAACTTCTTATTATTCGCTGTTCTATTTGAAGTCTACGTATGCATTGCTTTTAATAACAATTTATAGGTAGGCCTGATATAATTGTTAAAACTTCTGGCTGAGAAAGCAGTAAAAAAAAAATTTCCATTTTCTACTGACTATAGAATAACTATATATTTTTCATTTTAACTTTGGAAATCCCTGATACAAAGCATTTTCAGCAAAATTTAGCGTCAATATGCATGTACTGAAAAAAAATTAATAAATTTAATTTTATCCTTTAATGAAATTTATTAATTCTTTAGCCTTCGTAAACAAATTTGTAAATAGACCTATTCCAAACCAGGCAAAAAAAATGTTTTATAGCAATTGGTATAAGTAATTTAATAGACTAATATACCCTATATTTTCATTAGCTTCCGAGCTCTCTCGTGGCTCACATTGTCATAGACTGTTATGTTCGTTACCATCAATCACAATCTGACAGATTCTCGACTTCTCTATTAGTCGCGTAGGCCTAGTTGAGTTTCTTTATGAAAGATGTCTAAAATAAGTGAGGCTGAAATATTTTCCCGGTTTAACATATTTGCTTATACTCTGCTAGGATCTCACAATTAGTCCACACAAAGTAAGGATACAATTTATGTTTGAAATGATATTAGTAACGTATGTCGTCCGAAAATACAGTTCGCTAAAGCAAGTTTATCTTCTTAGCTCACTGCTCATACATTATTTCACATTCCACTCAGTCCCTGCTTTTCTTTCTTTCGATGAGAATTCAGTTTAAAATGATAAATACGGGTTACGCCAAAACAGGCTTATAGGCTGTTCACGGTAAAGTGAGCACTTTTGAGGCCCTAGTTATCTTTTCCTTTTAAGGCATTTTTTATCCTCTAACCAACTTTTTAAATAAATATTGTCATGTAAGTAATCAACACAGTGTATATATTCTACCGCACACGGAAGTTAACGTCCGAGTCTAAAATAAAATACATTTGATTGCTATTACTCCAAATGAGAGGGCTTTCAAAAGTGCTCACTTTACCGTGTATAGCCTATACAAAATGTTATAGTGTACTAGTTAAAAAAAATAAAAAAGTGAAATATGCAGTTCAAGTATGTAGTCACATTTAAGTACCATAATTAGGCATAACGCTTAAGAAGGTTTTTTCATAGTACTATACATATCAAAAACAGATAAAGATGAAAATACAAAAAAAGTATACCTAAATTAAATTTTTACTATAGGAACCAATAAACTTCGTTTCTAATTTACACCAGTTGTACATTTTCGAAGCTGTTTCAATAATTCAAAATCCTGGTACGATCTGTTGGTCTCCTGAACATTTATTTTATCTTTCATGAGTAAGTAACAGGTAAGCGAATTTTTAGTTAGTAATTAACTTTATGTGCCCGTTTTAGAGAATTAAAATCTTCAAAAAGCTATTTCATCAAACTTTGTGATTAGAAGACGTGCTGTTTCTTTACTTTGTGAATATCGGTGCAATTACGAATATAGAAATGTTATTAATGGGAAACAAATACGTATCGTAGTTTTATTATTTGATATATTTCGCTAGTGAGTAAAATAAAATATAAATGAGCTCTTTGCATGACAATACCCCCACTAACAATAATTTATTATTAACAGTATTACATTTTATGTCGTAAAATAATTAAGTATAAAGCAAGATGAAAGTGATTGATGATACAAGAAGCCTTTAATTATCTATCTCAAATAGCCCTAAACTTATAAAAGGTAAAATCAGACCCTCTATAAACCTAAATTGTTTATAGAATGGCAGGCTATAATTTTGGTCTCGTAGTTTAAAACTATTTTTTTTAACACAGACAATTGCGTCAAAGTGACATGTAATCCATTCGCTATCGGGCGTTTGTATTGCATTCTCATCTGTTTAGATAATTTAAATACATATACGTAAGATGTTTATGAATTTTAGGCTCATATAGGAGTGTTATGTTGTTCCTGAATTAAATCTCCATAATACTTACACTTCACGACAGGTTATAAAATTTCCAGCAGTGTTTTTTCTTTAACTTTGAATGATTCCGTCATGAAATGGAGGCAGTTTTTGCTGAAAAAATTTCAGTGAGTATAGCTCTGGCAGGGTGAATTTTGCTCCCTTTTAAGGAGTGTCTCTCTTGTTTTTTTCTGTTCTCAGCATGTCAGATTGTGATTTTTGGTAAAGAACATAGCAGACTAGGACAATGGAAGCCCTAAGAGCTCGACAGCTAAAGAAAATATAGGGTATATAAGGGTATGAAATTATTTAGACCAATATTCTATAAAATATATCTTCTTTTTGTCCTTGTTTGGAGCAGACCTACCTACGAATGTTGTCCACGTAGGACTATTATTATTTATTATAATGGTTTTTTAAATGTAGAACTAATATATCCTATATGACATTGAACGTGCTGAAATTGTCTTAAGAAGGATTTCAGTACTGTTAATGTCTGCTGTGAATTTTAGGAAGGTATCTTAGTCCAGGTTCTTTTTACCTCCTGTATGAACGTAGAGCCCAAGTGTTTTCATAATTCACCACCTTGGCCGTTAAATCGTGCCCGTACGAATTTTCGTTAGTTGTGTATCAGACTGAAAAAAATCACTTATTCATCAGGAAGCAGAGGAAAGAATATATTTTTCGAAACTATTCTTTCTTACGAAAGTTCATAATAGCACAGCTGCAAGCTCAATTTCGTAAACCGGAAGATCCACACGTTTCTGACAAAGAGTTTAACGTGCATACTTTGAAATAATTAAATCTGTTTTGATATGTGGATTGAATTATTTCTGTAATAACAGTAGTTTAAAAATAAACATAATCAATACAAAATTCAGAAAATAATTATATATTTTAAGCCAAAGAAAAAAATTAAGTCTTCTAACTATTTCATAATTCCAAGAGATTGCCTTCTCAGAGCAAGGAGGTTAGCTGGATAAACTTTATTTCTTTAAACATTAGAAGATCATGTGTTGTTCTTAAAGATCATTCATCTAATAAATCGGTATAATATATTTGTTAAAATGCTCTACTTAATTACGCATATTTGATAAAAATCAATAAAATATTTTAGTCCTGCCTCTTATGGTACATGGATAGATATATTTGAGTAAATTATCAACCAATGCGCTACTGTTGAAATTACAACACATAAAATGTTTTTGGAGGTTTATTTATGGCTTATTTGTTTTTAAAATACGCACCTTTTAAAATTGTAAAATGTTATTTAATTTATAATGCTCATATGAGTAGAATTAGTTATAGTTTGTTCACGGTAAACTGAGCACTTTCGAAAACCCTTATTGAGATCTACTTGTATTCGCATTGTGTATTCTTCCAGGTCATGTAAAATTAACATTGTCATGGACCTGATCACTGTATTCTTGTGTTGGTCAAGAGAAACTATGAAATTATTATAAAAGGCAATATTTTACGAATTTTTTTATTCTTTTACTTATAAATGCATTAAAAGCAGAATTTAAAAAAAAGTTTAATAACCACGAATGTTTCTTAGCATTTTTAATTCAACGTTGAAACATGGAACTACTTCCCCTCCAGCGTTTCCAACTTTACTGGGCGCATGACAACCGATGTGCACGTCTAAATATACGTAGGTAGGGGCAGTGACTTTTTTCAAAGGTTGATTTCAAATGCGTTCACTTTACCACGAACAGTCTTTAAAAATGTGCACGGAAACCTTGAGAAAGAGTAAATTTTGAAATATATATATATATATATATTTTTTTAAATTTCTCAAGATACTAAGCTTGTTTTACAATGCGATATATTTCCAGCTTTGCGTTTGGGAGATTGTGTGTCGAATCCCAGTAAAGTACACCGGGGAATGTAGAACATTCCTGCTATTGGCAAATGCTGGCGCCGCTCCAGCCTTTAGAATTGGCGTCTGTTTAGCTTCGTTGCACAAAAGGAAACAAAAAAATTATAATTGATCTCAAAAGTACATTGCAATCGAGAAAAGAAACAACCAAATAAAAAAAAGAGATCGTTATTGAATTAACACGTCTTCGCACAGCAATCTTACTGTTCGTCGATGTCTTCTTCCCGCGACATAAACTGCTCTTTTCGACAGTCGACTGTTTGTAGTAACGCAGGGCAATTTTGTTGCTTCAAAACTTCTTCTTCCGCATTTTATCTGCAGTTCTGTTTGTAAACAAACCATGGCAGCATGCACATACTAGCGGTAATAATATTTCGCATGTGCGTAAAAGTTTTTTTCTTTTCCATTATCTGCAAAAATTTTACCAACTGTGTGTGTTACAGATTATATAAAGACAAACAAATAATGGCGTTTGAATTAAAGCCTGAATCAAATGTAGGAGATTATGGCAATGAAGTGTTTGAGGGGAAATTGACAAGGGCTTGTGGTGTTAAATTCGAACATCGTTCTTGTCATGATCGAGATGTACCTTCCAAATTTTAAGATACTCCCTTTGGCAAAGGCAAAGGCGTCTTTTAGTATATTTCAAGAACTTAAACTGTTTAAAAAAGTTTCCAGTGAAAATATTTTATATGGATTTATTCCTCAATATATTTGTAAATTATGTAAAGCGATTACTAAATGAGGCAATTGTAAACAACTCCAATTAACACACAAAATACCATGCTTCGCCTACTTTCAGAATGTGTAAGTCTGTTTGCCGTAGGTAGGCCAGAGTATACCTCCGAAATAAATAATTTAATCAATAATACCTAGATTAAAAAAAATCAAGTTTGTTGTCTTCTACTGTGGTTTTAATAAGACCTCTGTAATACAGTCATAATTCCTACATAACTTGAGAACTATAAAGGTGATTTAAATATGAGAACTATAGAAAGATAATTTTTCCAAATATTAGTCAGCTGCAACATGGCGCAAACCGTTTGTTATGGTTCAGTAAACACTGTCAATTTCTAGTTAGGGCCTAGGTATATGAAACTTGAATACGTCAAATAAATGTCTGTAATAGCCTAATATGAAAACCCCAAACAGAATATTCTTAAGAAATAATTACATTTCCCCAACCACGTTACTTAAATGTAATATTATCTCAGTTTTTTTTTTAGTAATGTTGCGATTAAACCTAGCTATTTCTTTAAACGTATCAAAATAATTTAGACACTTACTGGTAAGAAGTAACTGTAACAATGAAGGCTTTAATTAACTTCACTATTTTAAGCACTTGCAGTTTCCAAATATACCTATAGATAATTTCTGCTCGTGTTAATTTATTGAAGTAGGACTAAACGTAATCAGAAAAAAAAAAACAACTTAATACACACTACAAACAAACACTCTAATATCCACTTTATTTTTGGCGTAGTTTATGTCATAATTACAAGAAACATATGCGTACAGATTAATTTTCTTGTGAACAGGACTTCAAACGTATCTACAAGGCCTAGTTTCTGATTTTTGTCAAGACTGATTAAGTAAGTAATAGTACCTACATTCAAAAGTGACTAATAATATTAACAGCATGAAGACGTTGCCCAAAACAGTTCCGAAAATAGCAGCAAGCGAAGGTAAACAAACTGGAGCAGAATTTTACACATTGACATAGCTGAACAAATCTGTCCATTATTATTATTATTTTTTAGTTTAGGCTTACATGAAGACATCACTATTAATTTTTGCTAGGTTGACACTGACAAGCATTTAATACATCGTAAAATAGTTTCTGATATCAGAAGCAGTAATTCCAGAAAACATTTGACGTATAGATATTTTTAAAAAGAGTGCAATTTTACTTTGACGGGATTACTTTTTTTTTTTTCAGACACATTTTAACTCTTGAGAACGAATAAAAAATATTCCCATCAGTCAAAATAATCCATGTACACGAAGCAGACACTGGGAAAAATCTGAAAATTTCAAATCAAAACGTTCATCAGGTATTTTCGCAATATAATTCTCTTTTGTAATTGACTTCTAAGTCCTCAGAGATGTATCGAAGAGAGGCCCAATAGTGATGGCTAGTCTATACGCGATTTCTTCACACTTTACGAATCAAAAGTTTGAAAAAGAAAAACATGTACAACGTGTTTGGTGGTTTCTTAATTATGACACGTATCGTAAATATATTATATTTCTGTTAACATAAAAAACACCTTACTATGTCATACACTGTATTTTTTCTCATATTTAATTTTTGAAGTATAAAATTTCATTCATAATTAATATGAATGAAAACAAATATAAAATAGGTTGTTGATATCGACTAGCAAGAAATAGTTATTATGAAAAATATTATTAATCTGAGTGCGCACGAGTGCGGCTTGCTGTCCCGTTGATGTAATTTTGTAGACTTATTTAAGTTTTGTTTGCATGAGGTGGAGGGATAGTCTGAAAGTAGAACTTCAGCAGGGCTTAAGAAAAGTTGGAACTAACCATGAATGGACTATATTAAAATCGTACTATTTCGAAAGCATGGGTTGTCAATCAATAATTAGTAGAGAAGTGCCAAATTCGCGTTATACTTCGGTGACAGGATAGACTCCACTGCCTTATAAACAAGCGAACGCGATCCGTAGTTTCGTTGGCCGCTGCACATTAATCAACGTCGCCTACCTGCTTGGTTTCCGTAAAAGAGATTGGCCAGTCCACCGATGATATTATCTTATTGGATCAAGAGTTCTTCCGGCTATTGGCGGAAGTTGGCCAAACGCACAGTAACTTGGAGTTCAGTCTGCCATTAAAAAATAACGCGAATTTTGCAGGTCTCTAATAATTAGAGACGTGAAGAATTCGCGGATTAATTTTGGAACAAGTTAGAATTCAAAACACGTGCATTTATATAACTTTAGCCATTGGCCCACACAGTGTTTGACACCTCCTGGAGAATGCTGGCCCAATCGTTGCTTTCCTCTATGGCAGCAGAGAACCAATGCACAGCTGAAATCGGCATATTTGTACAAGACTGTAGATTCTAGCCTGCAGGTCATGTAACTCGCGAGTTTTTCAGGTCTCTACGCAGTAATACAGTAAATTTTGTACTGGCCGCGAACTCTAGCTAAGTGTAACCGTGACGAATTCAAACTTTTTGCAATAAACCGTTGAAAATATTAATTCAGCGTGAAACGTGCACTTTGTTTCGTCACAAATGACTTGCTTTTTGAGCCAAAATTTAAATTAGTTTATAGGGAATGTCCTACATGTTCGCATCGGAAATGCCGACCTACCTACAGTCGCTAAGTCGTTTCCTTCTGATCACGGGGTTCGTGCTTCAATTACCGAGTCAGCCACGAATATATAAGTCCTTTTTAAATGCAAGTTTGGATCAGTTTATTACGTTAGCCCTTACGTTGGCCGTGGTGGTCCCATTCGGCATGGGGCGTCGTGGTTGTTAGATAGCAACATTTCATTATTTTATATTTGTTATTCTAAACATATTTCAACCTGTATCTACGCAGATAAATGTTTTCATGTGTGCGATTGATATCTAAACATAATTAATAATACGATTACATTCTTAACTAACCTATAGGGATGTGGTCCATAACAATAAACACATTTCAATGGACCTGCCAATGATTTGTATGTCCGTAATTATTTTTAATAAAAACTATGTTTTTCATTTTTCAAAAATAAAATAACGATATCGATGCCTTATGGACTAAATTAATAATAATAATAATAATAATAAAACCAAGTCACTAGCGGAAACAAAATAACTGTAGGGCCTAACTAATACTGGAAAAAATCTCGAGAGCAACTTCAAGATATTCATACATTTGCACAGTTTTTCTTTTTAACATTTAAAATTGTTAAACTTGGCATAATTTTGATTTGTGGCTATCCGAGGATTCCCGTAGGAGTACATTTTTTTCTGGGCAAACAACGCAAAGAGTAAATACAATATCTTTCATATTCTCTTTTTCAGTATTAAAAAAAAAAAAAAAAAAAAAAAAAAAACCCCAACACTTGTTCTGAAAACTTAAAAAATTTTTTATTCTCATGGCACTATTAATAAATATTAAAAAATACTTTTATTTGAAGGAAAATTCATTACACGTAATGCACAGAAGTTTAACGTTTTGGTGCATGTATTAGATAATGAATATTTTGCTCCCAACAACCTTAATAAACATGCCCAGTGAAATGAGAAGGGCTAGTTGCAAACATCGGTATAATTCGATTGAAGTGGTCGAGTGTCGGCTGGAACGAGTTAATCGAACAGTAAACGTCGGGTAAACACCTACAATAACAGTAAACAACACCTCACGGCGGTCTCTTTCCCACCTGCCGTCGCGAAGTTTTACTCGCCGTAGCTTTATCCGGACGGCATCACGACGCGAGCTCGGCTTCAATAAACGTGTTCGTGTTCATCTGGCGGGGCTGCGCGGTCGCTTGAGGGATCGCGTGCTCGCGTGATCGCCTTCTTACGCAGCCTGAGCGTACCACAGACCTACAGGCTGTTCACGGCTAGTCGAGCACTTTTCAAGGTCCTGCTTACTAAAGGCTGTTCACGATAAAACGAACACTTTTTAAATCTACCTTATAATAAATCACTGCCTTTACCTGCATATATATTTTATCGGGTGCACTGAGTGACATGTGTCCAGTAAAGTTAGTAACGATGGATGGAAAGTAGTTCCATATCTTAACGTCGAATAAAAAGTGTTAGGTGACCATTTTACTTAGTTTAAATTATATATTTAGCTTTCCGTTTTTTAATGCCTCAGTGAGTAAAAATTAGTATATTAGTAAAATAATTACTTTTAAATGATTTCGCAGTTTTACTTGACTGACGTATGAATAAAGTGATGAAGCGCATGGCAATGCTAATTTTATATAAGGCGGAAGAATACACAATGTGCATGTAAGTAGATGTTAAGCAAGGCTTTCAAAAGTTCTCATTTTACCGTGAACAAACCTATATCTACTTTCCTCCTCGTCTTGTATTCTTCCGCTGTTCCGACTGTTAATCCCCTGTCAAACTGTCAAATTTTTACCTTCAACTATATTTGACAATAAAATTTGAGGACAAACTACGGCCATAAAATTTTTCCTTCCAACAGATTTTATCAAATAATCTTTACTGTGTTTGAAAATGTGCCACATTGTCAAATTTTTTAATTGGGAGAATCTAATTTGAAACATTATTTAAAAATTATTTTCATTGTTTTATATTGCTTTTGTTTATTCATGCGGGTAAGTACAGGAAGAAATGTAAGTGATAGGCCCTATTGTAATTTATTTTAGATTCTTTACTAAATTAAAGTTTTATTTGTAAGATATGTTTCCTACACAATGAAATTTAATGCTTCTGAGTTTATAATATTATATGCAATATTCACTTAAAATAACATTCATCCCCAGACAGCTTTTTGATAATTAATTATTTTCATAACTTACTTCGTTTAAATCAATTGTTCGTTATTTTAAGTTTCTTGGCGTCCATTTTTGACGTGCACGATTCTGATTGGCTGAGACCGTCAAACATTAAATAAGTTTTAGAACCGGTCCAATTTCCAAATGTTTGATGCAGGTCGTGTACGGTCGTCTGTGTTCTTGGCTTGACTTAGGATATCGTTATGTTTTATATTTGAAGTACAAGTCAAGACGAATTAGCCAATCAGAGCACAGTGACACTTGTTGTTGGCGGGAAACTGTATTTACATCTTGGATTTAGGTTATGTCGTATCGTGAAATTGTATATGGAATTAATTAATTAAAATCGAGAGACAGTATCGTCTTTATTTATAGAACAGTTCATGGCCATGTTTTATTTCTTTGGAAGAGGTTATTTAATTCGCTTTAACGTTTTCAGATTTATTCACGTAAACGCCCAATGTTTGCATCGGCTTCCCCTTCTATAAGATATCATAATTTTTTTTTGAAAACGACTACACAAGAAGTAACCACAAACAAATAAATATAATGTAAATAATCTTCTTGTCCATTTTTCGAGTTTACGTCGGCTGGTTTCGTCTCCTACGATTCCGATTGGCTAGACTTAACAGTTGCTAGATCAATCAGCAATCTGCAAGACTTATTTTCCGTGTACTTAACGAGTCATAAGTAAAAGTCTTATTTGTTCAGCAGAGGGAATTTAAGGGAAGAGGAACGGGGACGCAGCCGGCAATGGTAGAGATAGCTCCGCGGGTTGCCGGCCGCAGCCTGATGCCGCGTTGAAAACATTAGTCTCCGTAGAACCAGTTGGGCGCTGCCCGATGCGCGCAGAATGTTTTTGTAACAGTTTGTACACAGCCGGGCCGTTGCTCATATGAGATGCCGCCGGCTGGGCCGTACCGTCGATCCAAGCGCAGACATCTTGGGAAGCGAGCTGCTGCCAGCGCTTGCTCAGCTTACAGTAAAGATCCAGGCACAATGAACAGTGCTGATGGCTGATGTGCTCTGATTGGCTAAAGCCTCGCTCGTGACATAGCCACCAGTTAACTGGTGTGGCAGGTGGCTTGCACCAGCCAAAGTTAACTGAACTTTATATTTTCGTAGTCGTTGGACACAACTACCATCACGTGACACCACCGTACAGCCAATGATTATGTAGTTCTATGGAGCATGCGCAGGATGTAAAACTCCGAAACCGCGAAAGAAATGAAAATAAACAAATATTTAAAGCAAGCAGTAAGTAACAGTAGTTCGTTTAGGTACGTTACAGAATGGAAAACGATGACATCAACGATTTATTGATTGATTGTGTCCAACAGCGACCAGTGCTATTTAATATTAAGCACACTGATCATAAAGACATAAAAACAAAGAAATGCATGGGCCTCTGAAGGAAACATAGTGGAATTGACAGGTATGTCCTAGCAGATAATATTAATGTTACTTAACATTAAACTGCGATGCATATTGTACAAAGTCAATAAACTAAAGTTATTTTAAAATAACAGATCTGAAAATCCAACGACAAACTCCTCTAATAGGTAAAGAATCTAACATGTGGACGATGTTACCGCTCCTGTGCTGCGATTCCTCGAACTAGCTCACCAGAAATCGTAACTACCATTGTGACGGCTGCTTTCGGGAATGGACACCTGCAATTGGTGTTTGGCTGATTAACGACCAATCAGAGAACACCAGCCACCAGCACTGTCATCAGCGCTGTTCATTGTGCCTGGGCCTTAAAATCTACACTCTAGAAATGTGTCTGGTAAACTTCCTAGATTGAATTGGAAGATTTCAACACATAGGTAAATCGTATGGAAATAATACCAAACGTCTGGCTACAAATATGAAATGTTGTTCGTCGGTACTATACAACATTGGGATGTTTCCTACGCATTTGACTGTTTCGTGAGCGAATATACGAAAGCCAGCATGAATGTATGGGAATTAACTTTACCATTTACCCTTTCTCTCTCTACGTATGCACTCACATAGTAAATCTGCGAATAATTTCTTATAGTGTACGTTACCATAGGTAAGACTTATTATACTCGTGTTAGTAACAAAAACGGGATGTCTTATGGGAGAGTTTGACGTAAGGAAATTTTCTGTCGCTAGTTGCGCAGTGTTCCAAAGGTAATTTTAATTAAAATTTCAAGCGACGTGAGTAATTAAAGAGAAAGATTTTACCCAATTTCGAAATTATTTCATATTTGATTTATTTATAACTATTGCAATTATCCTATTTTTTGTGATCTTTGAATGAATAGTGCAATGGAGGTGAATGACTAGATTGAGATTTCTGGACTTGCGCCATTGCGATACAGTTGTCCTATTTTTTAACGTAGAAAATAGAAAAAAACCTGGGTCCTTTCCGACAATAGCGCTCACTTGGTAGAGAAAATTCCCCGTTTGCCAAACTTTAAACATTGATATTCCTAACCTGCAATAGAAGTAACTATATCATAGGCCTAATGACTTTTCTACATGCGTCAGCCAATCGAAAACGTGAAATCGCTGTGAACCTATATATTTTACTAATATGCAGTTTTGTACTTAATATGTATAAATCATCGGGAAACTTGATTTCCCAGAAATTTAAACATTTCACTGGCAATACGACATCGAGACTTGCAATTTTTTTTTTCTGCCAACTTAAATGGGAGCCAGTGTATTGGTAACATGGGATGGAGTTAACGGACAGTAATTTTTTCCTCAAAGGGTGGTATCAAAAGTGTCACTTTCCCGTAAACAGCCTATAAAGCGGTTTACACAATGAAAAACTTAAGCCCAAAGCAGTATAAGTTAAAATGTTTTCCGTCGCCAGAGCACAAATCGAAGTATGGACAGTATGGAGAGCAGAAAAAAAAAAACGGAAAATTAGAAAAATCTATTCCACGAGTCTTAAGTTTAGCCAACCAATCGCAGTAGAGTATGCATTTAAATTAACACGTGTTTATATTTTGATTTCAAATTACGAACTTTCAAGATTTATTTCAGATGGTCTGCTTCTAAAACAACTGTCCACTGCTAAAAATAGTTTTAAATTAAAACCTGATTCTTTTTTAATTTTCTAATAATACACTGTAAAATGCTGTTATAATGGTTTTACTCAGGCAGTGGGAACGTTATTGTGTAAATGCAATTTTTCGAGTCCACTGCCTACTCCTTATTTCTTACTGCTCATTTTTTTTATTACGTTAACTCCCATCGCCAGTACAACTAGTGAAGTCACGTGGCCAACTGCGATCAACTGTTTGTTTACGTTTGAATTTTTCAACAGATCAACCCTTTTGTATCAATAAAATACTTCGACGAATTAGAACACCTAGACCATTCGTGGTTACTTCCAACTTTTCTGAAGCCCTGCTAAAGTTTTACTTCCAGGATATTCCTCCGCCTCGTGCATACAAAGATTAACCAAGTCTAGGAAATTACACCAAAGTGACAGCGCACCGCATTCGTGTGCAATAATATTTACAATAATAACTATTTATAACTAGGCATTACCATCATGCCTATTTTTCTCCCTGTTTTACTTATTTTAAATATACATATATTACAATTTTTAGATAAAATATTAATAAAAGTTTAATTTAACAAAAAATAAGGTACTTTTATGTATATAACGTTTGTGAAACACGTAATACATAGCGTAATTTTTCATCAGAATTTTGATTCAAAACGTGAGAAGACACCGCGAATAGAATATACACTTTGCGATGCGAATGTTCGAAGCTACTGTTTATTTTAACTATAGTAAGAACTGCAGGCTTCATGTTTATTATAAACAGGGATATATTTAATGAATTTATTATGTTTCGTATACATCTACTCTATAAGCCCTATAGGCATGGAAAAACATCATTTCACTTGTAGTGTTAAAAAAATATTTTTGAATGTAGATACCAATGAATAGTTTGTAAAACGTTCAAAAACTTTTACGACGTATAAGCGCCGAGAAACACTCTGATTGGCTGTCGTTGCTATCTGCTCTGTCTGTTCGGCAAAATTGTGCGAACGTGTGAATCCGCCTTTAAACCCTGGAAATAGGTAGTACGGGATCCAGTGCTTGTGTTCTTGCAGGAGACTTGCTGATCCACAGCAGTGCAGGACATGCATTTCAAATTGAAGGCACGTTTGTTTGGTGTCTAGCATCTTCTGGAATGAACTCAAGAATTTCCTGTTTCCATAACCAACGTGGTACCGACACATGTTGGTAAAAAAAAAAAAAGACTACGCAGTAGCCGTTTAACGTTGTTCCAACATCGAACTGCATTTCTGCCAGTATCGCTACGAAAAACAAGACGGAAGAGATTCGAGGTTATAACGCTGTTTACTAAGTAAATACTTCCAGATGTTTTTATACCGGTTATTGCTTGAAGAAAAATACAGTGATATTTGTATACCAGTCACTATTCGAAAATAAATAAAGTAATGTTTGAATACCTGTCACTGTTTGAAGATAAATATACGATGTTTGTATACCAGTCACTATTTGAAGATAAATATAGTAACGTTTATATAGCTAATACAGTTTGAAGATAAACATGGCGATAGTTGTATACCGGTCACTGTTTTAAGATAAATATAGTGATATTTGCATAACAGTCAATATTTGAAGATAAATATAGCAATTTTTGTATACCTGTCACTGTTTGTATGTTAATATAGTGATATTTGTATAGGCTACCAGTAACTATTTGAAGATAACTATAGTAATGGTTTTATACCGGTCACTGTTTGAAGATAAATATATTGATATTTGTAGACCAGTCACTATTCTAATATAAATATAGTGATTTTTGTATAGAAGTCACTATTTGAAGACAAATATAGCTGTTAAATCTTTTCGCGAATTACTGCTTCCTCTAATAGCGAGTCAAGGTATCATTGATGCTTGAATGAAACCTACTTAAAACTAAGCCCGTTTTCTCGCGAAAGTTTCTTGTAAATTATAAAAATAACATGATCTTATCTACTGTAGGCTATAATAAAATTGTACCTTGTGAAATTTAGCCAGTAATTTATTTGAAATGATTTACAATAAAGGATGCTAACCAGGGTGCTTA
This sequence comes from Dryococelus australis, assembly GCA_029891345.1. Classification (NCBI taxonomy): domain Eukaryota; kingdom Metazoa; phylum Arthropoda; class Insecta; order Phasmatodea; family Phasmatidae; genus Dryococelus; species Dryococelus australis. The sequence goes on along the minus strand of CM056995.1, from coordinate 46,940,301 downwards.
CTAACATTGAATTCGGCTGATTTCCCAGACAGTAACATCTCGTTTAGTGAATTTTCTTGGAATCACTAACTAGTCATTATGTAGCTACTCGAACTTGTTTGATAATCCCCAAGTGATTCAAGACAGATGTGTTTGGCAGTGTTGATGAGCTGACTTCTACGCCAGCTTGTTTGCCGTCGCTAGCAGCGAGTTTGGAACTTCTTTTGAGCAAGCTCTTGTACAGCCAATACCATTAGACTATGGTGACTAACGCCTGCTTTATTAGTGCCAGAAATGATCACTACCTAGGCCTGGTAAGAACTTCCAAAACCCTCTTCATAAGAAAATTCACGTGTCTGTGCGGTGGTTTATACAGACTAAATATGACGTGATTTTCGTACATTTGCTTCATCCTAATTTTACTGTAACTAGGATATTTCCAAGTTAGTCAAAGTATTTTATTCATGCAAATGGGCTGGTCTGCTGAAAATTCAAATAAAAACCGACCACGTTGTTCACTGTCGGTCAGGTGATTTTTGACAGTAGCAATGTTGTAGATTTACAAAATACGGTGTTGTGAATATTCAAAAACATCGAACCCAGGTTCAATTTTTTTTTTTTGTTATTGAGCTAATTTATGGCTTCTGCACCACTGCGTGGAATCATGTGTGTAGTTCTATGTAAAAAAAAAAATAGGGAAGCATTGTTTTGGAGGCTATTATGCGGTGAGGGGACTGGTTGCATATGCCCCCTTCTATTGAGAATATTGTTTAATGTAAAGAGAGAGTATCGAGAGGATTTACCAAACTTGTTTCACTTCTACGTCACTCGTAGGCTGCTTCTATCATATTAATTTGATATTCGCTCAAATTGTACTGCAATAAAATCTGATCTTTTAGAGTTGACGTTAACAAGTGCATTAAAAGTTTTCCTAGAAAGTCAGAATCGAGTACTTAAATAGGGGATCATTTTCGCCTACGAAAATTTTATGACTTTGCTACCCTGATTATCGATATAATGTTTTCTGTCTCAAATTTTTTCTCAGCTCAAAATTTCTATTAAAACATAATGGCATATTACAACTGGTGTACAGATCTGATTTGAAGTAGTCAATGCAACTATTTGCATTATAACTAGCGAGCATTGATAAGTCCCATCAAAATACGAAGGCCACTGTACGTTAGATTACCGGCTGTAAACGCTGATATAAAACCACAGTTTAATTTTTTTTTTCTGCGGGGCGCATTACGCGAACACGTCAGTTATGAACAAGTCTTTACTTAGAACGAGTAACTGCGTCCGGTTTTATGACGTCATTGACAGGAAACCAGTTACCCTAGATAAATCGGCCTAATCGAGATGTGGCAATGAATCAACTATTCGCTATTATTGGACAATTGATTAATGTGTTTTCTTAAGCGGCTCTAACATTAGTGTATTCGGGATAGGCAACCAGGTTACATGTCACTCAAAGAAATTAATAAATAGCAAATCAAACATTTTTAAAGCATTTTACTTCTCGCAGTATTGTGAAACTATAATGTTTTGTATTATATCACAATTTGGTAATTACGCCACTTTAACGCAGTTTCTTTTCAACATAGACCATTTTTCTTGGCATTTAATAAAATAATCAAGTTTTGTTTTACAGATGACAGAAAATAAAGTTTAAAATAATAACATTTTTTTAACTGTTTAGTAATAAAAAAAAAGTTTGACTTGAAGATAGACGCGAGACAAATTTTTATAAGCAACAACAATTAAAGCTGAAGGGTTGGAGCACACTCCAAACAAATTCTTCTGGGTAGTTTTTAGCCGCAAATAGCGCCCTTTGGAATGTTTTATAACTACTTACTTTCATAACGTTTATTTACATTTATCACAATTAAAGTGTTGACCAATGTATCATCGTCCATAACTCGGAACACTATTTTTGTCGTCGCGGTTACTTATTGCCACATTGACTAATTTTTTTCTGTACCCTTCACATTTCCAAGAATATATAGCGTAACTTCAGTAACTGATTTTTGCCTAGTAAGCATATCTGATATATATATATATATATATATATATATATATATATATATAACGAAAATTAAGTGTATACCAAATTTCCAAACTTACTTTTAAAAAAGAATTGAAATGAAAAGAAAACACATTTAAGGATTTAAAACTTAAATGCGTTTAAATTATTTAGAACCAGTACTCGCTTAATTATTTTGTATGTGCCAGGAAGAAAAGTCCATTTTTTTTTTGCGTGGGCTGGGACCTATTTATATTTGGAAAGAAGAATAGACAACCCATTTATGCTGACTTGTTATTCTATATCTAAGAAACGGCTTTAGGTCTACTTTGAAAGCAACATAGTAAACAGCTACTGACATTAATTTTGAGCTGTTGTTAACATATTGCCGTTTTTCCGGCAGGGAACTTACCGTTTATATAAAGTGGCTAAAGGACTGGTTAGCAAATTCTCAGCAGGATATAAAATGGATATTTTAGCACTCAGATATTTGATATCGGCCCTTATAAATTCACTAGACTGTAAAGCTTTACTCGTATATAGCGGTCTCGAATATTGCCTCTGTAAAATGTGGAAGTGTTAACAAGCTTTCAAAAATTTTAAGAATACTTGATAATTAAGCTATCATATAACTTGTCTTCTTGAGGTAGGTCTAGGTCACTGCCCTGTAATCGCGAACACGTTGAGACGAAACGACCCATCAAACACAATCTAGGTAGCTACGGACTTATACGCCATATAAAGGCATTCAGAGTACACAGTAAAGACCCTGACAAGGTATTCAAAATGAAGAGCTGCCATAGAAATCATCTCAAAAACAAGCATGGTCCTAAAATAATCGTGTGGCTTGGCAGTGGCGAGTAATTTGTATGTTAGACATCATATAAACCCCCTATCAAGTTTTTATACGGCTGTTACTTCAGACAGTAAAGAGAGAGTGTGTGAGAGAGAGAGGGAGAGAGTGAAAGGGAGACGAAGGAGACGTGTGAAAGGAAGCTAAATATAAACATCGTTAAAAAGTGCATAAATTACGTTAATGATTTGTAGTATACGTTAAGCACGCTATACAGAACGAGATGTGGTATCGGCTGTGTGGTATAGCAGGCCAGCGAAAACTGCTCATAATACGACAATCGTTTCGGGAAACGATTTCAAAATAGTTTTTCTCTCCTTTCCTCGGTCTTTTATGCACTCCTCCTCCCTCCTTTCTCGAGCTCTTTGAAGTAACCGCGGGAGACACACGTCAATCACTTTGAAGTCGTTTTGCCGGGCTCGCCGACTGGCCAATTGCCTTCCTCGGAATTAGTCATCAAAATTTTTAAGGCCCGCCACCGAGTCCGTTAAAATGTAAGGTGTGTGTGTGTGTGTGTGTGTATACGCGCGCGTTATATGAGGCGCGCGAAGAGTCAGTAAAATGATGGCGTAACTATTACGCGACTCTAAAAGGAGCTTTCCCACTGCCGTTCAAAGAAGGGAGAGGTGATCGCGGGCTGAGTTCGGAAACATCACAACTCCGTGATGAGCATTTCACACGCCATCCACTCGCGACACAGTGATCGTTCGCAGCAGTTCACTGCAGTATCGACCCATCCACCTGCAAACAAAGTACCTTAAAGGGGGGAGGGGGATGGAAATCACTTCTGTGATCAAAGAAACCACTGCGTCACTTTAAAGTAAACGGGGCCGCAGTGGCTGAGCGGTTAGTCTGCTCGCCTCCCACAGTAGCGGACCGGGTTCAATAACCCGGCCGGGTCACTCCTGGATTTTCGCAGGTGGGAATCGTGCCTTTCGATGCCGCTGGTTGGCGGGTTTTCTCGGGGATCTCCCGTTCCCCCCGCCCTTGAATTCCGGTGCCGGTCCTTTCTCACCTCATTGCACCCTCATCAGCTCTCAAGATCTCGTTGTTAAGAGCCACCCTAATCTCTCAAATTTCAGAGTAAACAATCCCAGTTATTTTCTGCGGGTATTAACAGACCACATAATAAAATTGACTTCCGCGCCTTGTAATATTTGACACACAAAGACATTTGCCTTCAAAATATTTTACCGATAGAGACAAATAAGTATTGTATATTCGCGGTTTCTTCACACTTTTTGAATCGAATGTTTCAAAAACCACCCCATGTAAGACGTGTTTATTTGTTTATGAAATATGTCTGGTATCATAATCTTTTACACTCGAGTTAACATGGAAGTGTCTTACTGTTGGTTAAATTGAACTTTTATTAATATTTTATTTATAAACGGTAATATTGCATTCAAAATTTATATCAATAAAAACAGAGGGAAAATAGATGTGTTGGTTATTATACAAAATATTATTACATTGAGTGGGCATGAATGGGGTGCGTTATCCCTGTGGTGTAATTTTAAGACTCGGTTAAGCTTTGTTTGCATGAGGTGGAGAAATAACCTGGAAGTAGAATTTTAGCAGGGCTTTAGATAAGTGTGATATTACTGGGAATGGACTATATTCATAAAATTCTACAACCAGAGCTGTATTTACCTGCCATTAGTTTTTGTGTTTTTTGAAATATTTTAAAAATTGTCACCCTTACTTTAAAATAAAGTTTGCTAAGATCTGGCACTAACTAAACTATGTCGATTATAAAAATATACAGTTGGCTGATCACTCACCGCTTAGCCTATTAAGCATGCCTTTATTATATTATATTAATTTATTACTTTCACTAAAATTTGAGTTTTTCATCAACTTCGTGTTAAATTGTACACACATATACCTAATGAGAATACATTTAAAGCATTGGCGATTATTCATTGTCCTAACAGAAACCAATTAAATAATATCTACGGTTTTCTACAGATTTTAATCAGGGAAGAGACTTCTGCAATAATTATAAAAAAAGGTGTATCTGTTCTATAAAAAATATTCATTAGAGCCTATATTTTAAATTTATCATCAAATTTGTTATAGCCATTCCCAAAATATGAACTGTTCATATATCCCAGTATATCGGTGCGCAGTGATTTAAAATATATACTTGAACGCGCTTCATGATGAGTAATGATAAAGTAAACAATTCTGGGGAAGAAATAAAACGAGAGTGAAATAATGGCAGTATTCATGAACAAAGTTCAGTTTAATTCCCTTGCATATAATCACAAAGAAAAGTAAGGAAAGTTAGCATTAAAATAATTTAGCAGATCATAATTTTTTTAAAAACTTGTTTTCGTTAAACGTTACTTGAAAAATTCAGAATAATAAACAAAAATGGCGAAGAGTACATGAATTGACAAGGAATTACGAATAATAATTTTTTTTCCCTGTAACTTAATATTATTTTAGCCATCCTGTAAGTTATCAATAATTGAAGTAAATATTTACTGCAAAATTACAAAATGTTTCATGCAGTGTACTGAATTTATTAGCAAGCTACTTTACAAATAATTTGTAGAAGTACGAAATGTTATTTACATTGTAAGAAGTAATTGCTTGTGACTACAGTTTACTGGATAATTCCCACTACCCTTCCCCCCTTCTTTTTTTTTCTTCGAGAAAAGCTTATCGCTAAAGTAGGATATTGTATTTTATACAAGTTTGTTGCACATTAATATTTGCAAATAAATTTACATTTTAGAGTAAAATTATTGAATAAAACACGTAATATACTGAAATTGTGTAGGCAGATTGAAAAATTGATTGTAATATTTTCAGCCCTTTTCTCGTTCAAGAATTCGTGTAACGACTTTTGTCTTTCAAAACACTCACCTACAAATGCGGTAGAAGCCCAGATATGTTTTATTTGTTGTTATCGAAACAGTACAGGTCGATTCGAAAAATTCTCTCTGACTTTCGGGAAAACATTTGCATGTTTCGAAGTCGCCTTTAGCTACGTTCGCTTTGACGTAATTCACTCACGCGTTCCCGTACACCGTCAATGAGGCTTTATCAACACGATTACAGAAGTAGATAGAAAACGATGTTACTTGAACCGCGGCAGTAAGAACAATGGCGGTGACAGCGCGCCCAAACGGCGATGACTTAACAGGAAAAATGTTGCTTTGAAATATAACCGGAAGTCAGTAAAAAATAAAAATTGTTACTGATGGCAAATTGTGTTCCTTGTAAGTAAGTTGCTAGGTTAACTATTTTTTTTTTTCGATCTAGCAAACTACAATTAAGTTTGGGCAAATTTTTAAATAGCAGCAAAACTTTAGATGCCCTAGGGCAAATGCTTTTGTTTTTGAGCTAACAAAACACTTGTTTGTATTTTAGCCAAACAATTTTAGTATAGGCACTTAACTTTTGTTAAATTTTTTTTTTTACCAAGGAGGCTTTTTTGACCGAACACAGCAGTTTCGTTAGCTGAAATATTTATTTTGTATGCGAAATTCAAATTTTTCTCACACACAAAAAGTATTTCCTAAGAGCAACTGCGGGTAGGTATGTTTGTCCAGTGAGACAAAAAAAAAGTAGTTAGATAATATAAACTTTTCATTGCAGACGGGCTTACATTGTGCCACAGTTTTCCGGCACATTTAAATTGCTGACATGAATATGAAAAAGTGTTCACTTCTGATTTACTTGAAAGTACACTGCACTCATACCCGAATTGTGTTTATTGCGCCGATCAGTGAATATTTTCTTCATAATCACCGAAATACTCTTTGTTATTTCAGGAATTGTAGTTATTTTATTTGACTGTGATTTTTTGCTGACTTTCAGTGAATTCAACAACCATAAGGCACCGTTTCACTCATTATTTAGCTCTTATTAAACTGAACGTTCAATGATTAACATCCTTTCTTTATTGGTAGAAATCGTCGTCTCATTTTAAGAGCTTACACAATAAACGCTTGCTGCTTGAGAATTATATTACACGTACGAAGAGGAAACAGGATTCACAGTAAACGTTTTGAATTTTTTTCTGTGAGCAACACTAGAAGATTATCGCACTCGACACGTGCGTGGTTCACAATAACATCATTAGAGTTTCACATTTCTTGCTTTCAGGAATATGAGTAAACCTTATCCTCTAGGTCATGTACAAAACAAGAAAAATAACATTGGTTAAAATTTATATGAAACCATTATTGACTTGTTACCTTAGCTGAAATTATAGCCTATATCGAACAGTCTACGTGCACACGGCAAGAATGATTTGTCGGTGGTATGGCTATTTTTTGAATAAGACTTATAAGAATTTAATTTTTAAATAATTAGCTTCACTACTTAATTTATATGACATGAATTTTTCCAATGACTTAGTTATCCAAATCAATCTCAACCGGAAAAGTCGATTAGTTCTGGGATCTGTATTTATTAGTCGAGCGAATGAATTGTATAAATTCAAATATTTAACACTGTCCAAAAGTTGTTGTTTGAAATTATTTTTTAAAATCACACATTCCTGCAAAAATTAAACTACAAAATAAAATTTTTGAAAAGGCGAAGTTTATGAATGTCTTAACATTATGCTAATAAAATTAAGTTATCCTTAATAAGTTCGATAAACTATCATTAAATAAAATATTAAATAACTTAGTTACTAATAAATGATCGCGTTATTAATTACTGCAGATATTCAGTTATATTGAATAACATCCCAATAAATTGATATTTACAAAATACGCTAGATTTTAATGACACTGATATATTGATAAACAGAAAATGTAACAAAATTTATTTCATGCCTCCTAGTACGATTTTTGCCAAATTAAATCACAAATGTCTTTGCACATATATATATCGACTGAATAGACCTATGAATGAGAATTTTTTCAGCCGTCACAAACAAAAACCTGTTTGCACTTCACGCTATTTAAAACCTATGTTTTATCTGAAACAGTGCGGTCCAGACTTTAACACTTTAACACACTCTTCCCCCTTCTAATTTCATTCTAAAGCAAATATTATGAACGTTAAGTAAAACCCACCAATTATTTCTTGTTTAAAACAGGTTACTGCAAACTGTAAAAATAATTTAAATTATATTAATTGCGTGACAAGGAAACTTAAGTCAGTACCTGCTTATTTTTTTCGGTAGTTACACCGAAAACAATTATAGTTATTTGTACTACATATCTATTTTTTTTCACACATCAAATATTATTATTTAAATTGATCTTAGTATTCATTGGTAAAATTACAAACTGGCAAAATTATAGCAAGATATGAAATTCAAAAAATTCCAGATAAAGCCTGTTCATAATAAAGTGAGCACTGTTGAAATCAACCTTAGAAAAAGTCACTGGCCCTGCCTGCATATATTTTAACATGCGCCCAGTAAAGTTGGTAACGATGGATGGAAAGTAGTTCCAATTCTTAACGTCGAATAAATGGTGTTAGGTAACCATTTGTGATAACTTACATTATATCTTTCGCTGTTGGCTTTTTTTATGTAGGCCTATAGAAGTGTAAAAATGAGCAGATTTTTAAAATATTTCGTTTACTAATAACTTAACAGTTTCACTTGACCGACGCATGACTAAAGTACTGAGGCCCGTGGTAATGTTAATTTTACATAAGGCGGAAGAAGACACAGCGTGCATACAAGTAGATCTTAAGCAGGGGTTTCAAAAGTGCTCATTTTATCGTGAACAGTCTATAATTAAGTGACTTTCATTATCAGGTTATCCATTGCTACAATACTCTAAAGTTTAAATAAGCACATCCTGGGGATACAAAATTTATGCCGCTTCTTTTATTTTAATACTGTATTACGCCGCAAGTAAGTACAAACGTATGAGACGGATGACGGTAGGTTTTCGAGGTCATTGTCAGGTTGTTTGTCTTGGCTTTCGGTCTGGAGCCGCGTGTTGATTTCTTCAGGACCGTTCGACACCCTGAAGATGCCTGCTGAAGGGTAGAGGGAAACGTCGGTTTGTGAGTGAAGAGATTTGAGCGGCCCTTACCATCGAGGTCTTGTGAAGCGAGGTGATTATGGACCGGCGCTGGAATGAAAATCGGGTGGGAACGGGAGATCCTCGAGAAAACCCCCCCAGGCCAGCGGCATTCGCCGGCACGATCCCCAAATGCGAAAGTCCGGCAGCGACCCCGCTGGAAATCGAACCCAGTTCGCCCGGGTGGGAGGCGAGTAGTCTAACCACCGCCCCAGCGTCTCTTCAAGAAACTAAGACAACCAGCATGTGATGATTATTATTTAAACTTTGAATAGCACAGAAAAATTTTTAGGTATGTAGAAGAAAGTACCTACAACAAAACGTGTTCCAAGTATTGGACGATGATACGTTAATCAACACTATAAATGAGATAAATGTAAATAAACATTATTTAAGTAAGTACAAAAATTCAAAAGGGTGGTATTTGTGGCTAAAGACTATTCAGAAGTATGTGTTTGGTGAGTGAAATAGTGAAGAGAGTTTCTTATAAAATAAAATAAAAATCTATTATACTGAGTAGAATGAGCAAACAAACTTTTAATACAGCCACTAAAATCAGCTCTAGCAACATATCCCGTAACGCTTCTATAGGCCTAATACCAGTGATTATATAGGCCTTTCCTTGCACAAAATAAATTAGTATATGCAATTCGATTGTAGCTTTAACGGGTCACATTTACCCACCAAGGTGGACTCCAAATTGTAATATAACCGAAGCAATGCAATTGCCCGTTTTACGTGTTTAATGCTAGAGAACTACGCGTCATACTATACAGTTTACACATCGAAGTTTTAACATCGTGTGTGTCTGACTTAACACCTGGGAAACTATGTTATTGCAACGCTTCAGTTCGTATATTATTAATTCAGGACTGCTCTGGTTATGATAACACTTCGGCTTTAGCTATTTGAAAATAAATATATCAGGTGTATAGGCCGAACAATAAAATGTTCGCCTAATGTCATAAGTTCTAAGGAACCTTTGAATCAGGTTTGATTCACTAGTAGAGTATTCAGATACTTTCAGAAATACTATCCATACTTTTAAAATTCATAAGATGAAATAACCTATACTTTTAAATAAGTAACACAATGGCAACCTTCTTTACTTATCTTTCCAAAAACCTTTTATAATTAATTAACTTCGTTTTAAAATGTTCACAAAATTTTTCTTACTTTTTATTAGAACAATATTAATGTTCATTCAATTAACGTTTAGTCACAAGCTATAAAACTTAATTTTAATTGGTTTCGAAGTCATAGATCATTCGTTTAAGTACGTTAGTTTAAAAAGTCGTTTTACTTAGGTTATTAGCCATTACTTATTGCAAACGACTTGTCTGATGATGTTGATAACTTGTACACGAATAAAAACGCAGTTACTGTAAACATTATCTCTGCACTGGATTGTAGATCAATGGCAGGAATACTCACTGCGAATTAATCCATGTTTCTACGAAATTCGCAGCTGTATCACAACAGTTGGCTACAAATCACCATCTGGCATGTTCATGTAGACGGATTCTCCCACGAAACGCAATAAGTGTTCATTATAACTCCTCAATATCGTATTTCCCATGAAAGTATGGCGAAGAAATGGACATTTCACTGGCCGTCTCGTGTTTTTATGTAAGTCGATCACTCATGTATAATGTGACATGCAATTATGCTAATCGAACATTCGTTGCAAGAAGTTTTATTGATGTTAACTTTGAGAAGCCGTCATTTTAAAGTGTTGAGTATAACGCCGTGTTAAGAAACTACAAAATATGGAATTTGACACCAGCAAAATTATATTTCCTTAACGATAAATATTATTTAGTTTTAGGTTTATTACATTAATTATAATACATTCTTACAAAGTTCACGTGCCCTTACATTTTAAAAATAAAGTTAAAAATTATTATATAATATATACGATGAACTAATTCAACACGTCAGTTATATTCTTCTACTGAATTCCAATAAAATATTCTGCTTCCACTTTTTACCCGTATATCAAGAAGTTTTTTAGTAATTCAAATATTTTTCAAAAGTTTCTTGAAGGCGAATAAGCAATTATGGTTTTTCATGAGGTAGTATGGGCAACAAAAGCACCTTCAAGGAATTAAAAAAAAACAGCAGTCCTTTTTAAACCTAATTAAAATTATTAAAAAAATACGTTTTATGACAAGAAGTTAATTGAATTCCAAATAAAGTAATCTTTTGAATTATTAACAGCGCAAATTTAAAAACGTTAGAAACAATGGCTCAGTTGCAATATTGGTCCACATGCAGTCATGTAATGCGAAGTTAGATCCTTATACCGAGAAATAAAGCAGTGACTACTTTTTTGAGATATTATATGTCCAGTACAATGTATTCGAGAAAACATTCCCAAAAAACTTCCGACGAAGCTGATAAACTGGCAAGGTTATTTTTTGTTAGCCGAAAAGCGAATTTATTAACACATGAATACTTTTTATTTTTTTATTAATTATGATCTTGTGTCAGTTAAGTCTTTATTTTTGGTCTGTTTTAATCCCCAATGAATCATTTGACGTCTTATGTTTAATATACTGAAACCAAACAAAAACGACTACTGTGTTTATGCAAGGCATGCCATGTTTTTAGATCTATGATAACTGCAAAATAAGACGCCGAGAAGGAAATATAAAAATATTGAACTTTCAAAACTTTATTTTAAAAAATGTAAGCCCAGCGCAAAGAACTAATGGTAAAAAAAATAGGCTAACTATGTTGCAGAGTGCTATTTTTTCGTTTTTTTAGGTGAGAAGTCCAATTAGCGTATAATAAATTCAATAACTTCAAGTTGTTTAATGTGGAATAGGCCTACGTGTGTTTCTAAAGAAAAAATATATATACATATACGTGTGTGTATGTTTGTTTGATAAGCATGCAACAGAACATTTTCAGGAAAAAAAATGAGTCCTAAATATATTTTTATTTTACGAAGACATGTAGTAACTGACACTGCATAAGAGGCAACAGCTATACGTAATAAACACAACAGCCTCCATCATCTGCAAGATCTAAAACGAACACGCGCAGCAATTTCTGACACTAATAACAACGCAGTAAAAATATACGCAGAAGGTTCGTATTAAGATAAACTCGTGTTAAAAATACGACCGGTAACATTTGTATACTTCTCGGAGTCGTCGACGCGGAATCACGGCGGAAGTTTGGCACAGCATATAACTCCGAAAATCCGTGAATGGTAGTCGTAGGGTGCAACACTTCGATATGTCTCGTTACGTGTGAGGAAGGAATTACTGATGGTTCGAGTCGCAGAGTTGCCGCCACTTACCTCTTCCAAGGTCAGGAAGGTCCTGGCGCCATGGGTGACGTCGCGGAGAGCGGGACGTCGCCGTCGTGGGGGTAAAGACGTCCTGTGTCCAGGTGCGTGTTCGGGGGGGAGGGGTCGGCGATGCGTCCCCCCGTAGGGTGTTCGCAGGTCCACGTGTCGACCTAGTCCTCTTCAGGCCGGGAGTAGCGACTAGCTTGCACTACGCGCCTCACCTTACGACTGGCCCAGCGGCGCTTGGCTGTCGGCCATGTGCAAGCCGTGCGGGGGACGGGGAGGGTAGAGAGAGAGAGGGAGAGTGGGAGACGAGGAGAGAGGGAAAGACACACGCGCACGTGAGAGAAAGACAGAATGCCTGGCCTGCGAAGGGAGAAAGGGAGGGAATGAAAAACGCCTGCATGCACGACTGAAGCCGCCAGTACGTGTGTGTCTGTGTTCGGTTCGATAACGCGAGCGCCCCTGGGTTCCACCATACTCTGGTTCATCCCCGTATTCTTCCTTCATCCCCTCGTCCTCTTTATTCCTCTGCTCTCCTCCCCTCTTCTACAGACACGACCCTTCAGATAAACCCGATCCCCCAACCCCTTCGTCGAGTCGCCCCTATCCCCATCTGCTCCTGACTCGATAATGCCATCCCCCGAAGAAGACGTCAGCCACACCACAAGGGAAGAGGTACACAAAAACCCGGGATAGGTTCTTCATTGCTTAGAGACCATATAACACCGAGACACATTAGACTGTCAGACAGTCAGGTGTTCATTGTCTGGTGATTTTGTTAGAAGACATATCTGTTAAGGGTCCTCAACTCAATACGTGACCTTCAAAAATTCATAGAGGTTGTAAGATTAAGTTAACGGGTGCTATAATTCAAACGAAGGGCACTAATGCACCCTCGAAGGTCTCCTTCTGTCAAGTGTACGAGACACTACTTCTTTACTTGCCCTTCACTGTACGTTCTGTTATTTTTTTTATAATAATTTTGGACCTTCTTCCTGCCACTTTCTGGACACAGTTGTTCGTGCACAAACGGAGGAAACACTTTTTTTTTTTCCCGTTAATGCTTTACAAATTGCGAAACTAATACGGGTGTTCGAAATTATATCCACTTGGTGCCGAAGGGTTCAAGGGAGTGTGAGGACTTGTGGCTACTGAGGGGATCGAGGGCGAATGAAAAGTGAACTGGAGCACAGTTCTTTTATGTCTTAGACTTTGCGACACTGAACGGCACTCGAGTGCTGAACGATGTTATTTGTGCTATGATATGCCAGCTAAACGACTGTCCAATGATACATGTTGGAATCGTTCATGCGCTCTTAGAATCTGTTCACGATAAAGTGAGCACTTTTGAAATTAACCTTAGAAAAAAGTCACTGCTCCTACCTGCGTATATTTTAACGGACGCACTGAGTAGCATGCGCCCTGTAAAGTTGGTAACGCTGGAGGGGAAAGTGGTTCCATTTCTTAATATCGAATAAAAAGTTTTATATAACCATTTGTGATAACTCAAATTATTTCTATCGCTTTCGGTTTTTTTACTACAGACTTACTTTTCTAATAATTTTACAGTTTAACTTGACCGACGCTTGAAGAAAGCGATGAGGCCCATGGCAATGATATTTTTTACATAAGGTGGAAGAACACACAACGTGCATACAAATAAATTTAAGCAGGGCTTTCAAAAGTTCTCATTCTACCGTGAACAGCCTATACCAAAACCTGATTCAAAAGCATATTGTTCGCGAGTCAAGTATTGTTCGCGAGTTAAGTACTGGAGTATCTAGATTCTTGTTCGTCCGGTTCGAATACAAAATGTCTGCGCACAAAAAAGCGCAACCAATAAAGTTGCAGATGCTCACGTAGAATATTGAAATCTTGTCTGCTCGGACGTCTTTTCGCGAAAATCGGGTGTCTCTTATACTCAATAGCCATGTTAAGTAAGAATATTTCTTATTTGCAAAGACAGGCAACGAATAAAACAAAAGAAAGGAGCATGTAGGTACGTGGACTAGAGAAACCTAACGTTTGCGTAAAAACTTCCTGCGGAAATCAAGTTTAATTATAAGACGTTCCGTAGAGCTAAAAATAATTTTTAGAATTCGCAAACTACGTAACTGAATATACATCAGTCAGGTGTAGAGTCATCCTCTTTTGGAACTGTAGTTTAAATAAACTAGGTATGTTATTAATAGGGATAGGAAAATTTCGCGAGTTCAATGACCTGTATGCTAGACTCCTCAGTTCTCTGCATACTGGAGCCTCAGCTGTGTCTTCATTGGTTGTTACCCCACACCTGGCGGTTATGGGATTCGCAAGGTGGTTCTTGGAAGTCTGCTATTGGCTCAGAAGCGTGCAGGGCGGGTATAATAAATTACGATCCAATTGAGAAGGTGACTTCAGTATATATGTGTATGATGTCTATCTTGTCCCAAAATGAATTCGCGAAATTTTCCTATCCTTAGTTATTATAATATAAAAATTTTCATAGTAGCATTTATTCGCTAAATATTGACTTAAAACTGCATGCATATTTGTAAACACTTAATTTGAATGTGATAGGTAGCAACATATGATTAAAATGACACCCCTCCACTCACGCAATAGAATAGACCCGTCCGCTCGTCAATGATACTGACCTGCGTCGAACATTTGCAACTGCTTATGTGAGTTTTTGTAAGTGAATAAGCGTTATATGGTAGATTTCTCTCAGTGGGTATTTGTTTTAACTGCGTGTTGTCATTATTACTGCATATTATGTATGTGATTACTAGGGACACCAAGGTTTTCGAAAAGATTTCCGCACATTCTAGATTTCAATACCCTATGAGCGTACCAGCAGTTTCCTTCTGCTTATTGGCGGCATGTGTCTGTGAGAAGACATTTTCCTGCTTGACTGGTCAATCAGAATAAAGTTACTCCGATACTGTACGTCTCTGATTAGTGGGCAGACACTAAAAGACGCGTAACATCTAGTTCACCCAATCACAAAAGAGGATCTGTGATAAGTGTTATGAAATACAATTGGTCGTGAAATCATTTCGAGAAATTCGGGTGTCCCTAATGATAACCCTACTGTTGTTCTTAAAACGTAATTTTTTAAAAGAGTTTTACTATCACATATTAATTAAATATATATATAAAATATATTAACAATTGCCCAGAGTAAGCTAAAATAAATTCCCCTATCGAAAGTTAGCTCTCAACCACCTAATTGGTTGCTGCTAAGTCCGCCTGAGCTGTACAGGCAAAAAAAAAAAAAAAGTGTTAAACCAGTTCTGGAAGAAGAGCCTTCATTAGCCTCCAGTCTACGTTTTCACCCATCTCCGTTCCAAGAGATGCCATTTACCCTTCTGCTTCAAACACCGCCCTTATCTAAAAAAATATATATATATATATATATTCCCGTCTCTACCCAAGCATCCAAGTCGGCCGAACCAACCAGGCCGAGGCATCTGCATATTCCCCGGTGAAATATAGCCTCGACCGACCAGAACCACTCCCCACTCCGTCCTCCAATCTCTTGAGATACGGGAGAGAGAGAGAACGTGTGTGTCAGAGAGAGAGGGAGGGAGAGAGAGAGAGAGAGCCAGAGATTTTTCTCTTTTTTTTTTCTCCCTATGGCCAGAGAAAAGACGAGGCGGGCGGGAAAAAAAAAAAAATTAACTCTGCTGGGAGCTGGATTGGGAGTTCCTGGACAGAACCTGAAGATATTTCAAGGCTGCGGCGACATTTACGTGCGAGCATGCCATCGAGCAGGCTGACCGAAGCAGCGAGGCTCGGGCGAGGTATTACGTTACGCCTTGAAGAAACCGAAACACGATGGCGTGAAGGTCTTCCTCGGATCAAGCTCGGGCCGGCGTTTCGTTTATGATCCGGGGGGGGGGGGGGGGTTAGATGCTCCACCCTCGTATAAAATACTCCATCCAGCTTTTTTTCAAGGTGGCTGCTCTTGATTAACGGGCTTCGGAGCATGTCGGGCGAACTGTCTTTCCAAAAAGCGACTGACGAAAACACCTGGAATTCTACTTTTGGTATGCGGTATATCTTCGTTGGCAGTTGATTGTGTACTTTTCTTTGTGTAGACCTTTTAACGCTTTGAGCGCGGTGCAGATTTGCGGAAGTCCAATACAAGTTATAAGTGATCTGCTTAATGTACTCTGTTCGTGGTACGATTAAAGTTTTTTGAATCATAATTTTTAAAATACAACCCGTGAGTTTCGTTGTTTCCTGAAAATATAATAAATGAATAGCGTTTTTTGAACTCTGTTGACATACAATTATCTTATTTTTGGTTTAAATTAAACTTTTACTGACATATTATCTATAAATTATATCTCATTTATCATTAACATGAATAAAACAAAGAGCAATTAAGTGTTTTGGTAATGCCTAGTAAGAAATGGTGAACGGTGACTAAATGATATTGCGGTTCCTTTTATATGAGTGAGCCCGGGGTGGCTGAGCGGTTAGACTGCTCACCTCCCACCAAGGCGAAGCGGGTTCAATCTCGGCCAGGTACACTCCGGATTTTCGTAAGTGGGAATCGCGGCGGACGATGCAGTTGATAGGCGGTTTTTTTCTCTGTGATCTCCCGTTTCCCCGACCCTTGCATTCAGGCGCTGCTCTATTCTCACCTCATTTCACCCTCGTCGGCTCTCAAGAGCTTGATGTTAAGAGCTGTCCAGCTATCTCTACAACTCATTTTATGTGAGCGTACTAGAAATGGTCTTTGGATCTTATTAGTAGGGACACCCGAATTGCGCGAAAAGATTTTCGTACATGCTAGATTTCAATGCCATACGAGCGTACCAGCAGTTTCCTTCAGCTTATTGGTGTCGAGTGTGTATGAGAAGACGTTTTCTTATTTAACTGGCCAATCAGAACTAAGTTACTCCGGTAGTGTACGTCTCTGATTCGTGGGCAGACACTTAAGACGCGTAACATCTAGATCACCCAATCACAAAAGTGGTTATGTGCTAAAAAGTGTTATGAAATACAACTGGTCGTGAAATTTTTTCGCGCAATTCGGGTGTCCCTACTTATTAGTAGGGATAGAAACATTTCGCGAGTTCATTTCAGGACAAGATATACTTCAAACACGTGTACACTGAAATTTACCTTGCAATTGGATCGCAGTTTATTACACACGGCCAGGACGACGCTGAGCCAATAGCATACTTGCAAGGAAACTAGTAGCGAGTGCCGAACTGCCAGGTGTGAAGTAACACCGGCTACTCTATGGGGTAGCAGCCAATGAACAAACATCTGAGGCTCGAGTATACACAGCAATGTGGAGTCTAGCCTACAGGTCATTGAACTCGCAAATTTTTCCTGTCCCTACTTATTAGTTTCTCTATGTTTCGAAATGTTCCTTATTGGCTGGATTACCAGCTGGAAAGTATGTTTACAGGTGCTGATTGGCGAACAGTGACGCCATTTTGCTGGCGTGTGCGAATTAATTTCGAGGAATAAGTGTCTATTTCACATATGAATTCCCAAGTACTCTTTGATATTATCGAAGTGAGTGCGAACGACTGCGGTGCGTTGGCCCATTGGTGTAATTTTCTAGACTTGATTAAGCTTTGTTTGCGTGAGACGCAGGAATAGCCTGAAAGTAGAAATTGAGCAGGGTTTCAGAAAAGTTTGGAAGTTACCGTGAATGGACTCGGCCTATATCAACCGCTGCATCAACACCAGTTCTGCTGATTTCAAAGTTCCCACTTACCGTTGCTCCACAATACACCACACTGTTATGATTGTATGAAAGAGCTCTAACTTGGAATCCTCGTATGAGTCCGGCATCACAACTTCAGTAAACCAGGACGCCAGAAATTACAACAGCGTATTGCAAAAGAAGGGCCGACAGCAATATCCCCCTTCACCAGCCGGCAATCGGGGACAGCTATGTTTAAACAACGCGACAATAAAGACCGCTGTAAGGCAGGGCCCGAAATCCTTCCACATCCGACCAGCAGCCAGGGAAGATCACATGGGTGTGGCTGCGTCCATCCGCCGCCATCTGATGATCAGATAGAGACAGTCTCCGGCATCAAGAATAAGGTGGGGACTGTCCGACTTAGATTTAAACAGAAATGTCGTGAGATAGTCATAACTTAATTTATGTTAATAGCAAAATAACATTTAAAGATTGCTCCCCGTTACATTAACTCATTCAGTATTGTATTGTCTACGTCTCGCATATCATGAATAAACCCTCTCAGCTACCATAAAATCTCTACCATTAATCATAATTTCAGCTACGCCCCTAAACCCTTCTTGTATGGATATGTCTAAAGTCAAAAATCCATAACAATACGCTAAGCTGTTTTGTGCAACGTTCGTTACTGGTCGACTGTCGACCAATATGCGACAGTGATTTGTTCATGCCAGAGTGAAATGTTCATTATTAAGTAACCGAGTATACAACCCCACTGTGTTCCCTTGAGTAATTTACTTTTTAAGTGCTGCTTACGTGTAGCGAACGTGATGAAAACTGCTGACTAAGTAATAATTCGGACTTCGTTGTACTACGGCAAACTGTATGTAACTCTGTTCGATTCAGTCGTAGTTGTACGTCACCATCATTCAAAGTGACAAAATTATGGCCATTTTAACGACATGTAGATCTTAATAATAAACGGTGACTAGAGAACTAAGCGTAGTGGTGGTATTGAATTGAGGAAACATGCTTGTGACTTAAAGTCTTATTAAAAGCGTGAATTTAGAATTAATGGTCACTGAAACAGTTTGCACTTATTAGAGTGATAAGTTAAGTGAGTGAAAAGATTTTGGCGGCTCTTAACAGCGAGATCTTGAGAGCCGATGAGGGTGATTGAGGTGATTATGGAGCACCGACGGAATGAAAGGGCGGGGGAAAGGGGGGATCATCGAGAAAACCCGCCGACCAGCGGCTTCGTCCGGCACGATTCCCACTTGCGAAAGTCCGGGAGCACCTGGGTGGGGATTGAACCCGGTTCGCCTCGATGGTAGGCGAGCAGGCTAACCGCTCAGCCACGCTGGCCACGGGGGTACTTTGGAATTAGTCTGGCTGACTGCTCGTGTTAATGAGTGTAAATACTAGGAGAGAACTTACTACACAATGACAAAATGCATCGTAATTTACGGTAGTTATATAATTTTATCACAATTAAACGATTAGTAACAACTTTAATAATAATTAATGCCACCTTTTTTTTAAGAAATAGGTGGGGTGAGGGGGTTTCCAACCCCCCAATATCCCCATCTGCTTGCACACCTGCTGATACTTTATGTTCAGCACTCTGTGTTAAAGTAAAAACAAGCTCATTTTATGGGAAAGGATTTTTTGGAGTTTTTCAAAATATCCTAAATGGACATGTTATATTAAGACGTATTTTCCAAATTTTACGTAAATTTTTGAGAAAAAAAGGACACGTTTTTTTTTTTAATGTTTTTACATGTAGTTAGGGACAGTAATATTTCGCGAAAAGATATCTAGGCAAGATAAACTTCAAATTACTACAGGGTCATCCAGCTTTCTTTATTGGCTGAATCATGTTTTGGCCCGTGTCAACTGTTAGTACACTAATCACGAAGGTTCAGTGCCGTGGTTGCCAAATACTGAGTGGCTGCTTCAAATGAGGAAACGGATTTTCATGCAGACGGAAACCTATAGAGGTAGAAAAACCGCTGGGGTGTGTATATAGTATTGAAGTCTATTTCGGGTCAGATTTTTTCGCGAAAGTCACTGGCCATACATATAGTCTTATAAGTTCATATAGAATATTACCGTTGCCATCACAGGTCAAGAATACAGAGGAAAATTTTTGTCTCCAGCCATACACGCCAACAATATCGCGCAACGTCATACAACAATCAGCTCCTCGGGACTCTAGACAGCATCACACCCAAGGCCTGTTTCCACAACTTCACTTTGACTACGAGCGACCGAGTTCGCTTACATCAATAGAACCTATACTCCATTTCGCGCCTCTATAATTACTTATTCTGTGCTGTCACTATAGGGTAGTGTGCTATATAGACCATTCTCGGTTTCTTAAGCATTTTTGAATTAAACATTTAAAAATCACCCTGCGTATTACGTATTTATATATTTCGTAAATATGCGGTGTATTAAGCGTTTTATACCTCTGTAACACAGACGAGCATATCTTATTTGTCGTTATATTGAAGTTTTACCAATATTTTATTTATATATTATAATATTTATTTTATAATAAACACGAATAAAAACCGTGAGAAGACACGTGTGTTGGTAGCGCAGTAGTAACAAATAGTACAAGCGCAAAACGATATTACAAGCGAGTGCACAGTTAACGGTACGTCGTCCTCTGGTGTCATTTTCCAGTCTTGGTTAAGCTTTGTTTGCAAGGGGCGGAGGGATATCCTGCAAGTAGAACTTTAGCAGGGCTTCAGAAAAGGCCGAAGTAACCGTGAATGGACTGTAGTTAGTGGTAAGAAAAATTCGCGAATCCATTTCGGTACAAGATAGAAGCCAAGCACATAATATGTATTGAAGTCACCTTAGCAATTGGATCGCAGTTTACTAGCCCCGTCCTGCACGCCTTTGAGCCAATAGCAGACTTGCAAGGAAACACCTTGCGAATCCCATAACTGCCAGGTGTGGGGCAACAGCCAATGAACACACAGTTGAGGCTCCAGTATGCAGAGGACTGAGTAGTCTAGCCTACAGGTCACTGAAGTCGCGAAATTTTTTTATTCTTTACTATAATCTGTTCACGGTTTGTTCGCACCTTTTTTTAATAAAACGTTTTAAAAATAACCCCATGTATGACATGCTTGGTTGTTTCCTACATCTGTCATGTATCGCAGGCTTTTTATACTTGTGTTAATATAAAAATACCTTATTCAGGGTTAGGGCCTAAATTGAACTTTTTCTTGTATTTGGTCTATAAATAGGCTTACCATAATTTCTGGGCTCCAACCCCGGACATTTTTTTTGAAGGGGTTGTTTTTTTAGTAAATAACATTAAAAATATTTTTTGTTTAGTTATTAATCATTATTTCCACTTAGTTAAAATGCATTAGTTTACAATTAACGTAATTATTTTCTACATTATTATTTTTAGAGTAAAAATGTCAACTAAAAATAGGCACGAAACCGAACACGTTCTTTTCGGGCCCATTTCCAACACCTGACATTTCCAGCAACTAACTGACATTTCCAGCAACTAACTGACATTTCCAGCAACTAACTGACAATTCACCACGTAGTAGATGATTAATCTTAAAACGAACGAAGTAAACAACGGCTTGTCAACGAGCGCTTGCGAATGTCGACTGTCTGTCTTCTGCTTTGTTTTGAAGGTCTAGTCGAGCGTCGCTGTATGCAATGTTGCAAACCGCTAAATCAAAACAAGGCGAAATTTCCCGGCCGCCCGGTCTTTCACTGAGCTATCCGAAAAACCCCGGACATTCGTTAATCCCGGACACTTCCCCAGGCACATGTTTGAATCCCGGACTGTCCGGGCTAATCCCGGACGTATGGTAAGCCAATCTATAAACAATACAATTTCCTTTCAGGGAGAAAACATGTGTGTTGGTTTCGCCTAGTAAGAAATAGTCTCAAGAAAAATATTATTACACTGAGTACGCAAGAATGCGGTGAACTGTCACTTTGGTGTAATTATCCAGACTCGGTCAATCTTTGTTTGCATGAGGCGGAGGGATATCCTGGAAATATAACTTTAGCAGGACTTAAAAAAAAATTGGAAGTAACACTGAATGGATTATGTAAGTCTGTTCACGGCAAACCGGACGCTATTGAATGTCCTGCCCTAGATTTATTTGCATGCACATTGTGTATTCTTCCACCATATGAAAAATTAACATTGCCATGGGTCTAATCAATTTATCATTCCTTGGTCAAAGGAAACTTTCAAATTATTAGAAAAGGCGATATTTTACAAATTTGCCAATTCCTACACCTGTATGCATAAAAAATAAAATAAATAACTTTTAATTCAACGTTCAAACATTGATCCACTTTCTCTCTGTCGTTGCCATACTTTACTGGGCACGTGCCACTCTTTGAACACGTTAAATATACGCAGGAAGGGACAGTGTCATTTTTCAAAGGTTCAGTTCAAAAGAGCTCACTTTACCGTGAACATCCTATAGTTAGAGCCGCGAGTATTTCGCGAATTCATTCGGAGGCGAGGTAGACTCCTAACACTTGTTCTTTTCTCCTACCGTTGTGATTGGACTACAGTTCTTCAGACACGCCCCATTTAACTGTGAGCCAATAATAATTAGGAAGCAGAAGTGTGAGTGAGTGTTTAACAGTCCTGCACAGAGGCCTCACTTAATCACATTAACCAATAAGCAAACGATAATGTCACGAGTGCATAGAGGGCTGCCCAGCCTAGCTTGCTGCCAACTCAATCCGCGAAATGCTCATGGCTCTACCTATAGTTTGAATTATCGTCCACCTGCACAGTCCGACAATAGAAGTGGTAGGTACTATTGAGTACGTAAGGCCTTTAGGCAACATTCCCACGGTGATAATCGCTGTCGTTACGGCTCAGTAAATAATTTAGCTGAGCACTAATTACGTCATGTCTGCCGCGGGGATCGCAGTGAATTAAGAGGCACTCTCGAATGCCTGAACGGGGGGCAACCAAAGTCAGTGTGCCGACAGAGTCGCCGATTAACGGGCGGTCTGGTTAACTGCGCACTCGCCGGCGACCATTCGGTCGGCTGTTATCTCGTTCCGCGCCCACTCTATTCTTGGCCGTCTCGTTAAGTATGCATTCAGACCAGCCCATGTTTACGTATATTTATTGGTTCTGCCCTAGTGAGCCTCGGGCATTTTAGTTGCTCGTGGTTGATTGAGGATTCCTGATACCAACCTTGGGAAAAAAAACCTCCCGCGTCTAGACATTTTTTAATCTGTACGTTGAATGGCAAAGGCTGTTCACGATAAAGAGAGCACTTTCGAAATCAACCTTAGAAATAAGCTACTGCCCCCTGTCTGCATATATTTTAACGGGCGCACTGAGTGACATGCGTCCAGTGATGTTGGTAATGATAGATGGAAAATAGTTACATAACCTAACGTCGAATAAAAAGCGTAACGTAACAGTTTATGATAACTTAAATTATTTATTTTGCTTTCTGTTTTTCAATTTACCGGTGTAAAAATGACCAGATGTGTAACATATTTACTTTTATTGTAATTCCACAATTTCCCCTGACCGAAGCATGGATAAAGTGAAGAGGCCCATGGCAGTGTTAATTTTACACAAGGTGGAGAAATACACAACGTACATACAAGAAGATCTTAAGCAGGGTTTTCGAAAGTGCTCGTTTTACCGTACACTTATAAAGTCATCACCTATGTAGGAGTACTTAATAGTTCCATGTCTTAACATCCTATTTCACACTTTCAAAACCACTTTAATTTACGGTGTCAGGTGTTTTAAACAAAAATAAATGATCATGTATGCTGTAATTAAGTCGATGCAACATTCGTTTTGTTGCCACTGCCAATGAGTATGGTGTATGTATGCTGTAATTAAGTCGATGCAACATTCGTTTTGTTGCCACTGCCAATGAGTATGGTGTATGTATGCTGTAATTAAGTCGATGCAACATTCGTTTTGTTGCCACTGCCAATGAGTATGGTGTATGTATGCTGTAATTAAGTCGATGCAACATTCGTTTTGTTGCCACTGCCAATGAGCTTTATGGTGTATGTATGCTGTAATTAAGTCGATGCAACATTCGTTTTGTTGCCACTGCCAATGAGTATGGTGTATGTATGCTGTAATTAAGTCGATGCAACATTCGTTTTGTTGCCACTGCCAATGAGTATGGTGTATGTATGCTGTAATTAAGTCGATGCAACATTCGTTTTGTTGTCACTGCCAATGAGTATGGTGTATGTATGCTGTAATTAAGTCGATGCAACATTCGTTTTGTTGCCACTGCCAATGAGTATGGTGTATGTATGCTGTAATTAAGTCGATGCAGCATTCGTTTTGATGCCACTGCCAATGAGCTTTATGGTGTATGTATGGCTACAGTTATTTGAACTAATTATGACCTAGACCAGTTAGAAGGTTTGCGATTAATTTACCCAAAAGTAAGTTTCACCGAGCTTTGCAGTGTGCAGCACAGACCAAAAATTACGTCCACGTGTGTAATGTACACCATTTTGTACACTGGGTCTGAATTACTTTAAGCGTGACGTTTAAATCTGCGGACACTGGATTTATTAAATGCCGTTCCTCTTTATTTTTAGTGAATAATATTCAGTGCTAGCGCATTGATAACAAATTTGCATTCCTAACAATCTCATAGTTATATACTTGAGAGATGAATTAATAAAGTGAGAGTGTCCACGATAGCGTTATTGTCAGGGACACCGGATTTTAGCGATATCCTCCACGACCAGTTGTGTTTCACACCACTTAAGCTCAGATAAACTTTGGTGATTGGATGGTTTTTCATGTTACCACTACGGCGAACCGGGTTCGATTTCCTTCGGAGTCATCGGAGTCGCTCCTGGATTTTCGGATGTGGGGATCTTGCCGGACGATGCCGCTGGTTGGCGGGTTTTCTCGGGGGTCTCCCGTTTCCCCCCGCCCTTTCGCTCCGACACTGATCCATACCTCGGCTCTGAAGACCTCGATGATAACTGCCGCCCAAATATCTTCACTCACTCACTCACTTCTGTCGGGTCAACCACAATCAGGCAATACTCTGATAGTGAACGTTTTTGATTTGCTGTCATACTCCTAACGAGAGTAAAAATTAAAAATAAAACTCAATCGCGAGCTAACCCTTCGTGGCGCAGTAGGTTGATGTGCCGCCGGTCTGCTGTGCGGGAGGTTCTGGGCTCGATTCCTAGGTAAGGCATGTGTGTTAGTTTAAGTTAGGTCATAAGTAGGGACCTGGAAAATTCGCGTTATTTTTTTGGCATTAAGCTAAAATTAATGATACTGTATATACTAGAACCAACGTCATTTCTCCATTGGCTGCTGCTTAGATGTGAAGTCACTTCCTTTCTGAGTGAACTGTACGTGATTGTGAAGTGTTAATTTATTAGTGCATATTTATCGGGGGCGCGTCAAATAAAGTATGGCCTAATGACAAAGGTATTGCAAAAGTAAAAGTGTTTTAAGTTCAGCCTGTCCTCAAATTATAACGCGAATTTTGCAGGTCTCTAGTCATTAGTTAGTTTGCAAGCCGTCCCTTGATATGTCTTCAGGCATAACACCGGGGGACTAAATAACCCCCTTTCAATGCAACCAATCACGAAAATTAATATAAACAAATAAGTAAAGTAAAATCCTACACTGAAACATTTTCGAGAAGTTCCCAGTCAAAAAACATTACGCTTAATAAACGTGAATAATTTATAATTGCTCTATAAACATTGGAGTAATATGGACTTTTAAACAAACTGTTACCATTGCAAATAAGTTTACAGTTTTCACTACCGTTAGAAGCATCTCGAGACGTTTTCACTCTGTTTGGAAATACAGGTAGTATCAAAATTTTCGCAGGAAAATCACGTGTTCCTATAGGTTGCTCACGGTAAACTGAGCAATCTTGAAAGCCCTGCTTAAGATCATACTTGTACGCACGTAGTGTATTATTTGGCCTTATGCGCAGTCGATTGGTGCGCCACCGATCTGGAGTGCGGGAGGCTCTGGGTTCGAATCTCGGGTAAGGCATGGGTGTTAATTTAAGTTAGTCTGTAAGCCATCCCCTGCTAAGCTTTCAGGCATAAACAGGGGTCGTTAAAAAACCCTTTAAAAAATCAAACAGACTTTTGCCTTACGTAAAATTAACATTGCCACGGGCCTCGTCACATTATCCATGCTTCGGTGAAGTGAAATTGTGAAAATATTAGAGAAGTAAATAATTTACAAATATGCTCATTTTTACAATTCTATGCATTAAAAAAAACAGAACGTAAAAAGAATAATTTGACTTATCACAAATGGTTACCTAACATTTTTTATTCGACGTTAACTTTGGCATCATCGTTACCAACTTAACTGGGCGCATGTCACTCAATGTCCCCGTTTAAATACATGCAGACAGTGGCAGTAAATTTTTTCTAAGGTTTATTTCAAAAGTGCTCACTTTATCGTGAACAGTGTTTACCTACGTAGTTATGGGTAAGGATATGTTTCCACGTGTTGATTGCAGCAGTGTGTTGAAACAGTTACAGTCAGCAAGCGACCTTGCCACTACCTACTAAGAATACGTCTTCGACAGTTAATTAGATTGTATTTGCACGCTATCCCTGGAGCATTCTGAGATTGGAATAACCCCCCGCTGACTTGAATATTAGATTACGATCGGTGAAGCGTCCGTATTAGATGTACTGTGCCGTCAGTTGGCGTGACGGGGGAAAGTGATCGGACATTAAGCTGGGCGTCCTCGGTTCGACTTCTATCTGACAGAGATATTTTTAACTTTTGCCCTGAGGATGACATTTTAGGTTAAAGTAACGACGATGAGTTAATTGGACAGACTCTGCACTTTATTAGCTTTCCATGGAACTGAGTTGCAAAGGAAATTAAATTTAGGTTAATCCCCAACGTTTGCTAATATTATGTTTATTCTACTTTAGAGGCACTTTCTGGCTAACACTTCGGCGTAAAAAAATTCTAAATTATAGTTTATTGTTGAGTACTTATGAATTAATATAATCAACACCAACCTCCCATGGCGCAGTCGATTAGTGCGCGGCTGGTCTGAGGTGCGGGAGGTTCTGGGTTCGAATCCTAGGTAAGGCATGTGTGCCAGTTTAAGTTAGGTCATAAGTTAGTTAATAACCCGCCCCATGATAAACCTTCAGGCATAATACCGGAGGGCGTTAATAAGCCCTTTCGAATCCAGTAAGTTATAATCAGTGTATTTAAAATACGGCGCGGATTATTATGGATTATTATGCTTTAACTCGCAAATGGTTGTGTGCATTATATCCGTGATTTTAAAAATACCGTGATATTTTATATGTTAAGTAAAATCTGATGTAAATAGCCAATCAGGATATTAAAGTTTACAACTAGCCAGATGCGGAATATCCATGCGTGTCCGTGTATGGTTAAAGGTTTCATTGACAGATGGTGATTTCTTTCGCCATGTGTACTGTCCACTTTCCCACGGAGAGCTCACCGTACTCGCGATGAATATTGTTGTGGATGGTCCGATATCTTCAAGGGCGTGGCGGAATAAACGGCTATTTCATCCCTTTACTCTAAAGTACACTATGATCGGGTGCAGCTGCACTCTCCAGTGAAAAATGCCATTACGAAAATAAAACAGAATCTCACCAATTTCCTGTTTTCTCATTAGACAGTCTGAATGACCACTGAATTAAGAAATATGTTTAGTAATAGCATCGATTATTTGTGAAAAATGTGTTTAAATATATTCTTACTAAGTATTTTTAATCTCGTACCTGTTCGCCACCCACCAAGAAGAACTGGGTTCAATGCACGGCCGGGCACCGTATTTCGTATTAGGGAATCATGCCAGGCGATGCTTAATACTTACCTCAATACCCCTCATCGGCTCTCAAGACCTCCCTGTTAAGAGCCGCCCACGTCTATTTACTTCATTTAACCACGTACCTTACTATGCACACCTATGCTATCGATACAAGTTACTTTTCGCGAAAAAAAAAATTTAGTACACGGTAGAATTCAATACTATATACACCCAACAGCAGTTTGTCTATTGGCATTGGTTGCTGTCTGCTTGAGACGATGTTTTCATATTGACCGGGCCACTCAGAATTCGGCTACATCGGCACGGCTCCTATGTAGAAACACGGAAATTTCGCCGATTAATTTGGAAACAAGCTGGACTACAAAATACTTTATGCAATCGAGCCTCACTTGGCTATTCATTGGCTGTTGCTCCAGTTCAACACCACACCAGGTAGCACGGGATTCCGCAATTTTTTCTTCCTTGGAGGCTCGCTATTGGTTGAAAGTCGGCAGGGGCGTGTGTGACAGAGCTATGGCCCAACAGATGCAAAAACTCAAATGCACATGTGGTTCAAGTTCAACTTGTCCTCCTTAGAATCCGCAAGATATCCGGGTCTCTACTTCTACGTGATTCGAGTGCAGACAGTTAAGGATCCTATGTACCTGCGCGTTCAAGGTCAAGAAGCGAGGGAGCGATACGGGCGACACTAGCACGCACGCCTGGCGCCTCATCGCCCCTACGCGCATGGCGTGCAGTGTTTCCGTCCTAACGCTTTACGGTGTAAACTAGGTCAATAGCGGTGGGGTTTTATTACACGCGACGAAAGCACGCAGATCAAACTACCTGCGTATAATCGTACTTTTCTCTTACCGCTTAAAGAAACTTCATAGGCGAGCTTTAAAAATGCGATATTTGACCACTTTCGCGATTTTTTTTCTCCTCTATTAATACACTTGATATGATAAAAGTAAACAGATAGCGATATAAACAATACTTTTTTTTATCCTTTCTGGCAAGACTTCGTATTTCCAGAATATTTATTTACCGAGGCACAGAAAACGTTTTAGTTCATAGGACCCTGAACGAGTGTCAGAAAGTTGTCCAGGCAATCATGATAGGTAAACGACTATACAATGCTTTGAAATATAACCTGTCTTGTCCTAGCTATCGAGCAACTCAGATGTCCCCGCAGGCGAGGACCATCCATCGAACATCTCGACGTCGGAGGCGCGGCAGGGTCGCCTCGCGGGCCGTAACCGGACTCGAGCGCGGGTTCCTCGAGGCTCAGCTGGTAACGAGACGGACAGCCTAACGGTCGTCCCGCAGGCAGCAACTTCGCCCTCGGGTCCGCGAAGACCCCCTGCTTCTCCTGCACACCTGACTGAAGCAGGAGCAGCCGCTGTCCGCCGCGAGGCATATCCGGGTACAATATCTTGCGTGCGCGCGCTGCAAGAGAAGCGATGCGCGGAGATACCTGCTGCGCACAACTCGTGAGTTGTACTTCGCACTGTCAGGCTGTTGAAGGCTGTTCACGATCAAGTGAGCACTTTTGAAATCAACCTTAGAAAAAAAGTCACTGCCCCATGCCTGCATATATTTTAACGGGCGCATTGATGAGTGACCTGTGGCCAGTTAAGTTGGTAACAATGGAGCGGAAAGTGGTTGCATACATTAATTAACGTCGAATAAAAAGTGTTAGGTAACAATCTGTGATATACTAAATTATTTATCTAGCTTTATGATTTTTTTATATATCGAAGTGTAAAAATGAGTAGATTTGTACAGTACATACTTTTATAATAATTGCACACTTTCACTTGACCGATGCATGAATAAAGTGATGAGGCCGATGGTAATGTTAATTTTACATAAGGCGGAAGAAAACAACGTGTATACAAGTAGATCTCAAGCAGGGTTTTTAAAAGTGCTCATTTTACCGTGAACAGCCTATAGCAACAGTGCCGCAGAATACTCGAACCCTCCCGGACACACGTTAATTTCTGGGGTAAAGCACCGAGCGAGATGGTGGCGCGGTAGTTGACCCTTTCAGTCCCAAAATAATTTACGAGTTAAAGTGTTGCAATCGTAGATTTTTTTCGGTATGTCCTGTACTTGTGTTGGGAGTGCTTTTCGGGACTAATCAACAATGCAGGGACCTACTGTGGGTTCTTTGATGTCAGCATTGACCTTTCACAGACTGAAAGAGCTTCAACTTCAACAAAGCAGATTTCTCACATAGGAGAGCGCTCGGAACCGCAGCCACTGATTCCTTGTTGAGTACAGTTCCGACCATAAACACTCTTAATTTGCAACATCGCCTCGTTCATAAGTTAAACTTTGGACTCGAATTTGGTAGGACCTGTGTTCGAACCCGGGTCCAGCCGTCCTGATTTCAGTTTCCCATGATTTCTCGATATCACTCCAGGCGAACGCTAGGATGCTTCCCTACCACAGGCTATGGCCGATTCCTACCCTTTCCTGCATATCGCTGTAACTTTCTCCGTCTCTAATGACCTCGTCGACGAGACATTAGGCCTTACCTACCTACAGGCTTTTCACAGTAAAGTGAGCATTTTGAAATCAACCTTAGAAAAAAGTCACTGCTCATACCTGCATATATTTTAACAGGCACACTGAGTGACATGCGCCCAGTAATGTTGATAACGATGGTTGGAATATAGTTCCGTAACTTAACGTCAACTAAAAAATGTTGTGTACCCTTTTGTGATAACTTTCACCATTCTTTCGCTTTCAGTTTTTTTTTAAATGCATCTAATTATAAAAATGATCATATTTGTAAAATATTAACTTTTCTAATAATTTCACAAGTTTCGCTTAACCGACGTAGGAATAAAGTTACGTGGCCCGTGGTAACGTTAATTTCACATAAGGTGGAAGAATACACAACATGCATACAAGTGGATCATAACCACGATGAAATTTTTTGGTATATGCTTTAGGCCTACTTGTGCTAAGAATTTTTATTGCGACCTGTGTAAATGTCGCGTGCTCGATAATATTGGCATTAAAAGCGTTGGCCATAAAAAATAAATTATTTTATATATGTACCACATTATCAGCGATTACTCCGTTCTCGCAAATAAAATATCGAGCGCATATTTTCCCATAATTATATATCTAAATCACAATTTTATTATTTTAAGAAATATAAAAATAACTAAAATGACTTACATAGATAAGTGGGATGATTCGTATCGAATGAAGATGCCAAGAGCTACTTGAATACATCTATGAAATCATACAAGGAACTTTTTTTTTTTTTTTTTTTCGCAATTTCAAATATTACTGGACATGAGAAAATTCTTGCATGTATTTTATTTGTGGCGATAAGTTAGTTTAAAAGCCATCCCTTGATAATCCTTCAGGCATAACAACTGATGACGTTGATAATTCCTTTCCAATTCAATCCAAAGCCAATCTGTGCATGATAGCTTGGAGACACCCGAATTTCGCGAAAATATTTCCGCACATGCTAGATTTCAATACCATACGAGCGTACCAGCAGTTTCCTTTAGCTTATTGGCAGCGTGTGTCTATGAGAAGACTTTTCTTATTTCACTGGCCAATCAAAATTTATTTGTTCCGATACTGTACGTCTCTGATTCGCGGGAAGACACTTAAGACGCGTAAAATCTAGATCACCCAATCACAAATGTGGTTATGAGCTAAAGTGTTATGAAATACAACTGGCCGTGAAATCTTTCCGCGAAATTCGGGTGTCCCTAATGATAGCTTACTAACCAGAAGGCAGCCCAGCCAATTTGTAGGGACATCCGAATTTCGCGAAAAGATTTCACGACCAGTTGTATTATTTCATAACAGTGAAGCTCAGATCCACTTTCTTGATTTGCTGATCTAAGTTTAACTCGTCTTAGGTGTATGCCCTGCGAATAAAAGACGTACAGTATCCGAGTAGCCTAGTTCTGGTTGGCCAGTCAAGTAAGAAAATGTCTTCTCACAATGCAATTCCGCCAATCAGAAAAAGAAAACTTGTGTTGTGCTCGTAGTGTATTGAAATCTAGCATGCGCGTAAATCTTTTAGCGAAATTTGGGTGATCCTACCAGTAGGCAACATTTTGCAGAACACAGCAGCCAATTAGACACAAGGCCCGCTCCCATAACCTCGCGGGACCATTCAGGGAACGGGTACGACCACGTCATTCCGTCTCTGTGATGCAGTGGCGTGTGGCGAACTGTCGCGAGGTAAGCTGTCGTTAGCTCTGTGCTGTACCTCTGTTGCTTGCTAGTTTACACTTCCACCAGTGAAACGTAGCTCGGCAGCTGACGCCACAGGACGCGTGTAACGGGTCGCTTGCTGCTCGCTTGTGAGTGGTCGGAATGCATTCAGTTTCCTTGGGCTGCACGGTGGTCACTGGCTCCTGCCGCGTGCACCGAGAATGCACGGCAGTGAGCAAGCACAACCTTGCAACGGTTCACCACACGCCACTGTTGTGAGGTAACCATGTGGCACATGAAGTCGGAACGTCTTGGCGTCAGGAGACCAGGCGGTGGTGATGCCTTACCCTACGTGGACCCTCGTCGTGGACGGCCGTAGTAAAACTGTCACCTCACGCTAATTACCCAGCTCGCGGGGTCGTAAATGAAGGGGCGCGGCTGGATCGTTATGTCGACCCCCGTTGATGGTTGGAAAGGGTGGATGTTTTGGTGGAAGGGGGGGGGGGGAGTTTACGGCAACGACGCAGCAGATGGATGGGATGTACACCTAGTGGAGCCTGGCTCGCTCTTCCGGGGTTCCACACTCTTTCGACGTTAGTCCGCGGCAGCTGGCGAAAATTTAGAGCGCGGGGCGAAAATTTCAGGCAGTGTTTCTCGTGGAACCCATGAAATCCACGTGACCATTTCCTTACTTTTATTTCATTCCCGCCAAAGAAGACGTGGAGTGGAGATAGAGGAGAGATTTGGCCGGCTCTTAACATCGTGGGTTTGAGAGCTGGTGAGGATGAAGTGAGGTGAGTATGGAGCAGCGCCAGAATGGATGGCCGGGAGAAACTGGAGATCCCCTAGAAGACCCGCCGACCAGCGGCATCGTCCAGCACGATTCCCATTTGCGAAAATCCGGGAGGGACCCAGGCGGTAATCGAACCCGGTTCGCCTAAGTGGGAGGCGAGTATTCTAACAACGAGAATTATCCAAGACACTTGTAACAGAACACTACGAACTTCCAACCCAGGTGTCCCACTAGACAGAAGATGAGATGAAGAACTGGAAGAGATGAGAAGAAAATTGCGGAAGATAAGAAACCTAAAAAAAAGCAGAAATGAGAGTCAACGCCTAATTCTGGTTGACGTATACAGAAATCAGAGCAGGACGTATGCAAGATTTCTGATGGATAAGAAGAGAGAATCCTCGAGAATTTTCGTTACCGAGAAAGGGATTGAAGATCCATGGGGTTTAGTGTATAAAATACTGGCAAATAAAGTTAACCGTAACCAAGTCATGAAGAGTCTTATAATCAAGGGAAGAGTGATGATCAGTCAGCAGGAAAATGAAGAACTCATTCAGGCTCTCCTACCAGAGGACAGCGAAGAAGTTGCAGAAGAATTACTTCCTATGAAGAGAGGAAGAATGACACAGTTGTAAGACGCACCGCATACTGCAGATTTTGATTTATAAGGACTTGACATAATAGTGAAGTAACTGAAAAATAAGAAGGCACTTTGGCATGATGGGATGACTGCTGAAATAGTCAAGAGTGTATACCCCAGGATACCAAAGGATGTACTTGCACTGATGAATAATTTTCTACGTAATGGATGCTTCCAAATATCTGGAAAAATGGAATTCTCAAGATCTTGTATATAGGGGGAAATAATGACCCAACAAACACAAAATCATACAGACCCCTTACATTATCGCCAGTGCTCGGAAAAATCCTGGAAAAGTTAATAAACCAAAGAGTACTAGGTTTTATTGAAGCAGCTGAGGGATTCTATAAGCAACAATATGGTTTTCGGAAAGGCAGAGGCACAGAAAGAGCTGTGACTGATGTGGTTCGGAAGGTAAAATCCTTTCGAAAATCTTATGTCTTGGGAATTTTCCTTGACATATCTGGAGCCTTCGATAATGCATGGTGGCCAGGAGTGCTTTGGCAGCTGAGAGAGAAACAGTGCCCAGCTAATATATATGTGTGTGTGTGTGTGTGATATTAATGAATAATTTCGTGAACAGAATAAATCAGTACAAAGTGAACAACATATATTAACCGAAGACAATGTCTAACGGATGTCCCCGAGGATCGGTACTAGGACCTGTCTTGTGAAACGTCATTTTTGACTCACTACTGCATTTGTAGCTGACAAAAGAAAGTGAGATATTTGCCTACTCCAGTGATGCTTTTGTAATAATTCCGAGTTGAATTGGAACTAATATATATATATATATATATATATATAACAAATCGAGATATGGGAAAAAATAGTCAAGTTGGTATTCTCTGTTAAGAAAATCAGTGCAATGCTACTAAAGCGACGATTCAAAAGATCTCCAAAGACCAGTGAATTAAAAAGCACAGTTACGTATCTTGGAGTGGTATTGGATAGCAAGCTACGCTTCCAGGATCACATCAGGTACCTCGTGGATAAAGCTGTAAGTTTTCTCACGAAGGTGAGGGCAGTGCCCACATCATCATGGGAAATTATATTTAAAACCATGATAACGTTATATAAGAGTGTCTTCCTGGGAACTGCATTGTGTGGATCTGCAGTGTGGTATGAAAAAGCAAGATTTGTGCATACACAGAGACTTCTACCGAAGATGCAGAGAACTGCATTGCTTGCAATTACAAAAGCATACAGTACAAAATCTACTGAGGCACTTGCAAGTGATAGCTGGAATAATCACCCTCGATCTGTTAGTAACAGAACGAGGAAGTTTAATGAATGAAATTGATGGTAGATCTGCATCTGCGGCGAGGAAGAATGAAGTCAGAAGAGAGACGCTGGACCTGTGGTCGAAGAGTTAGGATGCATCGGAGAAGGGGAGAACAACGTACAGAATATTCCCTGACACAAGGGGTAGAGTCTGTCATAAATGGATCACGACTTCTTATCATCATTCACAGATATTAAGAGGGCATGGAAATTTCAAAGAAAATCCATACAGATTTAGTTTGGTAGACTCCCCTCTCTATAGGACACTGAAGACACAATGTTTCATGTAGGTACTACAGGATTGTCCTAAGATTGAGGACTTAATATCTGAATACTGAAGAAGACATAATATTTAAGAAAATGAATAAGATTTACGTGATATAATGTCCAACAAAGAAAGGCAAAAATAATGGAGGAATTTGCAAGGAAAATCTCTATAAATTTAGAAGAGTTTGATCTGTGGATACTAAATAATCCACAAGAAATGGAAGATACACCTCTCTGAAAATAATACTGACAAAGAAACCCAATATAAAAACCCTAGATGCTGAGAGCGGACCTGCTCAACTAAAGTGGACAAATGTAAAACCGCTATATAAATTTTGTAATGGGAGCGGACCCACTACACAGTGCAAATAGGTAGAACTTTCAAAGGATTCGTCAGAAGGCAACTGATGAGTTTGGGGAGCTTTACCCCCAACTCTGAAGAAGTTAGAATACATGATGCAGACCTGGCAACGTAAGAGGAATTTGAACAACGGAAGAAGAATGATCAAAGCAAGGAACCAGGATAATAGAGAGTCGAAATGCACGAACTTGGCAAAAGAACATGGAACACGATAATTAAATGACAAAAATCCAGACTGAAGGAAGGTATATGTGCGGGGAGGGGGATCAAAAAAGTGGTCCAAAGGCTCCCCTACCGGCTGCTACCTAACGAAGGGATGGATATAATCAATATATTGTAGAACCACTATACAATGGGTTGGAAAAGTACAGTAGAAATGTATACATTAGAATATAAAGAATAATCCCCAGGTTGCTGGGAGAGTCAGGGTGGATAGCAGGATCAACCGCGCCACACTCACCCTCCGAGCAGCTTGGCAGTAAAATAAAATATAATTTATAATTATATACAATAATAATCTATCAAAGGGTGATGGTATGTAAATTAATAAAAACAAAAAAAGTTAAAGTAACGGGTCCCCAGAGAGCCAAATGAAGAAAAGTTAAATTATACATAACACAATGATAAGCTAAAGGAAATACTTATACCCTTGCATTGCCCAGAAAGGGCGCAGGTGCGGGGGTGAAAAGAAAAAGATTGTGTGCATGGCTTTTGGCTGGCCACAAAAAAAAGTCTAACCCCTACACCACCACGGCCTTAAATAAGACGTATTCACGTAAATCCCACGGATGCGTCCGTGGCACAGCCAAACCCTGATGTTTTCAAGCGCGCTTGTATTACGTCTGCTCCAAGGTTAACCTAATCTTAGATCCTGGAAAACTGCGAAACGTTTTCTAACGAACATAACTTCTATAACACTCTTGGTAGTGCATGCTTTTATGATTGAATAATCAAGTTTTTGACTCGGCCAAGTTCTTTAGAGACAATCACAGACGTTCTATTTCAGGGTATCAGGCAGAATCCTTATTGGTAGACACTCGGAAAGTTTGCGAATTCATTCAGCTACAAGTTAGACTGCAAAATACTTTGTATGATTGAGCATCAGTTGGTAATTGTTGGTAGGTCTAGATTTACATAATTTTGCCGTAGGACCTATATCAGTATTGGGCCACTTTTTACTGTACCTATAAAACTGGTGCTAAAGTAAATATAGAAAAATTAACAAAATTTTATGAAATTTGAGAAGTCCTTATTGTTAAGAAGATATCTGCTCCATTATCAAACATTTTATTACTTCTCATTATATTGTTATAGACACCTATGGCTTCCTAAATCTGAACGCTGGTTCGTGCAGCTCAAAAATTACGTTGTAATTTTTCAATAGAGCAAGCTTTAATTTCTTGTAACATCTGACTGTTCTTGGAGAATTATATATATATATATATACATATATAATTATGGTAACACTTTGAAAATATTTTTAAAAAATTCTTCGGTCCTTTTTTTTTTTTTTTTTTTTTTTTTCAGAGGACGTGCCACCATTAGAGATTAAATATCACTTCAGCCTCCTTTATAACAGCTAATAATCATGCTCAAAACTCTGGCGAATTTATGTAATGACATTTTATGTGGTAAATTTTATATGCGTGTAATATTTTGATTAAAATAAATGTATTTATTAAACTTAGGCAAAGTTAAGTATTTCTAGAATGTTCGATATTCTGAAGTCTCGAAAATAACAAAAACTTCTTGACTGATACGTCACTCAACACGGACGATTATGATACACGAACATTTCGTGTTTTAAACAATTTGTAGGCTAGAATCCACGGTCCTCTACGTAGGGGTAGTGAAATTTCTCGGAAAGGATTCAAGACAAGTTGTATTTCAAAACACTGTAGGATCATTTACCTATCTTGCTTGGCTGAATTACTTTTTGAGACGTGTGAACTGTCTGCACACGAATCACGTAGGAGCCGTACCGATATTGCCGAATTCTGAGTGGCCGGGTCAAATATAAAAACGCCATCTCAAGCAGACAGCAACGATTGTCAATAGACAAACAGCTGTAAGGTTCTTACAGTATTGAAGTCTACCGTGTACTAATATTTTTTCGCGGAAAATCACTAGCTCTACCGCTATGTTATGCGCCCTAGCTATTTGACCATTGGTTGTCGCCGCAGTGTTGTAACCAGGTTTACCTCACACTGAGTGGCACGGGATTCAGTGCTTATTTCCTTGCAGGTCTGCTATTGGCTCGGGGGCCACTGTGTCTGAGCGGTTAGCCTGCTCGCCTCCCACCATGGCGATCCGGGTTCAATCCCCGGCTGGGTCACTCCGGATTTTCCCATATGGGAATCGTTGGTCGGCGGGTTTTCTCGAGGATCTCCCGTTTCCCCCGCCACTTCATTCCGGCGTTGCTCCATAGTCACTTCAATAACCCTCACCGGCTCTCAAGACCTCGATGTTAAGAGCTGCCCAAATCTCTTCACTCTTCATACTCACCTCAATCACCCTCATCGGCTCTCAAGACCTCGATGTTACAAGCCTTCTATAGCTCTTCGCTTCGCTTGCTATTGGCTCAGAGTTCACCTCGGTGTGTCTAAGAAACTGTGATTCAATCGCAAACATAACAGAACTGTACATGTGTATGAACTGCAGTTTGTCGTAAAATGATTTCGCGAAATTTCCCCGCCCCTATTGAAGACTATACAGACTGAGTAATCATGTCTCAAAATTTTCCAAAATCCTATCCAAGTTTCAATATTTTGTTGCGTAGTAAAACTACTCTTTTTAAATCTTACAGCAGGGTCTAATAATTGGAAGGTTTGGAGTTTTGCTCCAGATATGACTGGGAATGGAAATGATTTACCATCGTGACGCAACAAAAAACCAAATCGCAGATATAATTATTTGTCATAGTGTCTTGTTAACACACACTTTAAATAATCAATTTTCTGGTAGAAGCGTGAAAGTCGGAAATTTTTGCATATTGATACGATTTATGACAGCACAATTTTTCCATAAAATGTTAAGTAGTTACACGTGTTTTCAGTTTCCTTGTCAGTTAATTAGTTCGCCAGAAGTTCATCAGTATAGTTAGGAAGCTGCGACCACGAAATGTACAGAAATAATATGACAAATTGTAACTGTCAGAAGTTGCTGTGAAATTTTATCTAATAAAATTTTTTACCGGTATTTAAAAAAAAATATTGGGATCATAGCTATGATATTTCTGAACATCGGTTGTTGTTTTTATTGGAGAGGAATCAGTGTTTTTGAAAGAAAAAAAAAAAAAAAAAAAATTATACTGAGTTTACTTCGTGTCGTATATACGTCTCAAGTTCTTCAGGAAAATACACTCATCGAAAAAAAAAAATCATCTGGACCGGAAGTAATAAAGCCATAATGAAGAAAATTTAGTTATATAAGCATCATTTCAAAGAGAATACCCTACCACTAAAATAAAAAGGGGTAATAAGTTTACTTGTAATGGAAACGTAGCCTATTCCGAAGTGAAGGCAATTGCAAAAATTTCAGCAATTTTCAAAGTATACTATTAATTTCTTTTTGAGCCATGACCTTTGCTTTGTGCTAATCACCAGTATTGCGTGTAACAAACACTTACCATAGTTGAGGATCTCATTTCTGTTATTACTGTTGACTGTTGCTTCCTGCACAAGTGTAATGAGTTTCTCGATCACAAAAATAACCATCTTAAAGGCAAAAACCGCAATTACAGGTTCTAATTACTTTCAAACCACGTTCACCGGTGTTTAAAAGCAGTTCCTCCAAGGCCGACATTTTTATAGTTACCGTGACCCCATGTATTAAAAAAAAAAATTAATATCTGATTATAATATACTGGCAGAAGTTTGCTAATTTCATTTGAAGGCTTTTCCTTTTTTATTGTTAATCTTGAGAAGAATTACTCACTGATGATATTTCATAGTGAGACTAGGTGTACAGAGCAGCAAGTCACTAAGAAAATTTTGAAAATATTTCAGTATGAAACCGGTGCTCGAAGTTGCGTTGGCTAATGTATATTCAAAACAGTAAAGACAGCGCACTTACAAAAGGTTTGCTTTACGTCAAATCAGTAATAAAACTAGAATAAAATCACTTAAATGCAGACCAACTGAATTCAACGTACACAATTTTGGTTGCAGAAATTATTGCTATTGCATATTTTTCTTCCCATTGAAGAATCTAGATGGAACTTCAAAAAGACGACCTTTGTGGCCCAAGATCGTTCATGCATTACATGATGAACTTCAAATACAGAGTTCGAGCCCTGCGTATGACGTTCTTGCCTACGTATTTGTTTGCCCGCGCGCAGCACATTAATGGAAAAATCTGGTTTTCACACTGGTCACTTAAACGTAGCAGTGCAGTTGACGTCACGTCACGTATGTGATGGGTGTCTAGCCACTTTCTCGTGAGTGGCCGCAAAATATTCATTTTCTCCCGGTCACACTTTAGTTACTTGTTCCTGCTGCGTGCGTTGAGTGTGTACAGCACCGAGTGTCTTATAGGCCGTTCACGGTAAAGTGAGCACTTTTTAAGGCCCTTGCAAATTTTTCTTTTAAGCCAGTTTTTATGTTTAAGCCATTTTATATCAGCATTGTCACGTGACTAATAAATACAATGTATAATTTCACCACTCTCAAAAGTTAACGTCTGAGGCTGCAATAAAACACATTTATTAGTGGTTATTGCCTGTTGGGAGGGCCTTAAAAAGTTCTCACATTATCGTGAACAGCCTATACCTTGAAACACTTCACCACACGCCACTGGTGAATTGTGAATCGTAAATCCAGAAGACGTAGTTTGTGTTTGCGATATCCGAAACTACTGCGTAATTCTTAACACATATTTTTTTTTTAATTTTAAATCCAGCTTTAGTGTCGCCCGTATCGTTCCTTCGTTTCTGGGTCTTGAACGCGCAAGTCAACGCCAGGTAGAGTTTGTTCACGGTTTTTCACAATCTCTGAATGAAACCTTTGAAATATCACCTCATGTATGACGTGCTTGACTGTCTCCTAAATATGTCATAATCACAATCGTTTCAGGGGCCACGGTGGCGAGCAGGCTAACTGCTCCCACCAAGACGATCCGGGTTCACTCAGGATTTTCGCATGTGGGAATCGTGCCGGACGATGCCATTGGTCGCGGGTTTTCTCGTGGATCTCCCGTTTCCCCCATCCTGTCATTTAGGCGCTACTCCACACTCACCTCAATCACCCTCATCGGCTCTCAAAACCTCGATGTTAAGAGCCGTCCAAATTTCTTCGCTCACTCACCATTGTTTCACACTCGAGTTAACCTAAAAGGACTTTTTTTTTTTTTTAGGTTTAATTGAACTCAACTCATATTTTGTGTATAAATTATAGTATTTTATTTATAATTGATGTGAATACAGTCAGAGAGATAATAGGTGAGTTGGTAATGCCAGGTAACAAGTAGTTGTTATGAAAAACATGATTAAAATGAGCGCGCACGAATTCGGTGCGTTGTCCCTTTGGTGTAATGACAAGCTTTAATCTAACTCGCGTTGTTTGTATGTACGGTGTATGTCCGACCTCTATGCAATAAACTGGCGTTAATGTGCGTCAGGTTGCAGCCCGATGTTTGGAAGGTACCACCAATGTTTAACTGCACATTTTTATCTTCTAGACTCGGATAAGCTTTGTTTAACTGTGGCGGAGGAATAACACGAAAGCAGAACATTAGCAGGGCTTCAGAATAGTCGGAATTGACCGCGGATGAACGTTATGTAGGAGCCTTAACTATTCCAGCTGTATGCTGGCTGTCTTTCTCTCGCGCGAGTATACGTCGTGTGTGTGTGTGTGTGTGTGTGTGTGTGCGTGTGGGTCTGCGGCGCTCCGCGGGCCACCGTAAAGCCATTAACACGGTCCCGCTAACACAACAGATGGAGCCCGACGCGAGGCGAAGCCCCCTCACCCCTTCCACCCCCCTGGGGCGCCGTTAGGACCTACCGCAACATGGTCCGAAGCCGCGGCGGCGGGGCGGATAGAGCACCCAACCTGCATTAGCCACCGCCTTACCCCACGCCTGTCTTCGGGGTGGCAACCCCTGTGTGTTATCTCGGAATCATTTCCTAATACTGTGCCGAAGGCAAACTAACATTTTAACATAATATCCAGAGAATACAGGCACCTGCAAAATTCGCGTTATATTTTGCCATCAATATAGACTCCACAGTTGTGTGTGTACTTGACCTGGTGACGTATGCTAATTAGTTGTTCCTTAATTGAAAAGCCAGTCCCTTTTTAACTGTACGGCATGTGGTTCAGCATTATCTATATGAAGTGTTTGTTCATTGGTGTAGAATCACTCTGGGCGTGTCAAAAAAAGAATTGTCCAATGACAATAAATTGGCGAATATTTATGACCTTTAAGTATAACTAGGGACACCCGAATTTCGCGAAAAGATTTCACGACCAGATATATTTCATAACAGTGAAGCACATATACACTTTCTTGATTGGATGATCTAGGTGTTACGCGTCTTAGGTGAATGCTCGCGAATCACAGACGTACAGTATTGGAGTTACCTAATTCTGATTTGCCAGTCAAGTAAGAAAATGTCTTCTCATGAAGAAACTCCGCCAAAAAGTAAAAGGAAACTGCTGGTGTGCCCGTAGTGTATTGAAATATAGCATAGAGAGAAAGTTAAATGTAAAGGTGTTTTAAATCTAGCTTGTTCGCAAGTGAAACCGCGAAATTTCCGTGCGTCTAGTCACCGTTGACGTTAAAGTTTAATTGAATCTCAAGCAAGAATTCCAGAAGTATTCAATTTACCGTGAACATCCTATAGTTAGAGACCTGAAGAATTCGCGGATTCATTTTGGGACAAGCTAGAATCCAAAACACGTGCATTTATATAACTTGAGCCATTGGTACAAACGGTGTTTGACACCTCCTTGAGAACAGTATCCAATTGTCGCCTTCCACTGTGACATCAGATAACAAATGTGCAGTTGATATCGGCATATTTGTACATAAGACTGTGGAGTCTAGTCTGCTGGTAATTGAACTTGCGATTTTTTCAGGTCTCTGCCTATAGCGCAGTTTCGTACCTGCAGAGACACCAGCAGCTTTCCTTCGGTTACTGGCCGCTTGTGATTGTGATGAGACACTATGCTATTTGTGGGGATAGAAAAATTGGGACATGCTATAATTCAAAACACAGGTGTTCATATAACTTTAGCCATTAGTCCACACGGCGTTTGACGCCTCTTGGAGAACGGTGGCCCAATCATCGTCTTTAACTGTAACAGCAGACAATCAATGCACAGTTGACATCGACAAATCTGTACATACGACTGTAGAGTCTAGCCTGTAGGTCATTGAATTCGCGAATTTTTTAGATCTTTAGCTACCAGCAGATACCTGAAGAATTCGCAAATTCATCTCAGGACAAGCTAGAATTTGAAATACGTATATTCATATAACTTCAGCCATTGGTTCACCAGGTGTTTGACACCTCCTGGTGAACGCTGGCCCAGTCACTGCCTTCCACTGTCGCAGTAGAAAACCAATGCACTGTTGATATCGACACATTTGTACACAAGACTGTAGAGTCTAGCCTGTAGGTCATTGAACTCGCGAATTTGCAGGTCTCTATCACTCACGACAAGCTAGGCGTGAATGGTCTATATATGCTACCATAACAGCACCAGTTCTACTGGTTTGTGTATTTCCACTTGCTAGCACCTTACTGGTTCGTATTGCACACCGCATGCTTACCATACTTAAAAGTCCCATTATTGGCTAGCTGTCTGCCAACGACTACGCAAGCTGGCTGTGTCCCAATTATAGCGATTTGGCATGTGTTATACCTTGTACAATGTATAGTTCGTCATGCACATTTTGGTAAATACAAACAAATTACATTTTTGCCAACGAAAACTACACCTGATGTTTCGTAATGTTCATATAAGGTCATCATAAATACTAGCGAAATAATGGAAGTATACATGTAAGAGTTTTGACTTCAAGGGTAGAAGAACCATAATAAAATATTCTCCCGACTTATACTTGGGTATAGTTCTTAAAGTGTTAAGGAGAAACTAAGCTCAAGTTCGTTTGACCGACTTCCACCATCGACCGTAAATATATCTGTCACGCCTCGAATAACTCTTGAGCCAATACGATAATATCATCGGTGGAGTGGCCAATCTCTTTAAAGGAGGTCAAGCAGGTAGGCGACGTATTAAAGTGCAGTGGCCAATGAAATCACGGACCGTGCTCGCTTGTTTATAAGCCAGTGGAGTCTATCCTGTCATCGAAATTAAACGCGAATTTTGCACGTGTCTAATTATAACAGATGTGACGTATTGTTACGTGAAAGAACAACATATAAACTAGGGACACAGTTGAAGTGTCTGGGCAATGTTTTGTCTTCAAGGGA
The DNA here is from genome assembly GCA_029891345.1 of Dryococelus australis. Taxonomy (NCBI): domain Eukaryota; kingdom Metazoa; phylum Arthropoda; class Insecta; order Phasmatodea; family Phasmatidae; genus Dryococelus; species Dryococelus australis. The sequence continues at coordinate 46,896,678 of CM056995.1, read as the reverse complement.
AGATAAATGGTCTGTCATACTAACATTTCCTAGCTAGACTACACTGTAAAAAATTGAGGTAAAATTCTCTTACATGTAAGGGAAGCTAATTACCTCTATATGTAAGGTCAAATTACCTTTTAAATGTAGGGTAAATTTACATAACAAGTTAAGTAATATTCCCTTGTCATACAGGAAAATTAACTGTACGGGGGGGGGGGGGGGTCCTATACAAGTAAGGAAAAATTAACTATATTGCATAATAAAATTATATTTAAAAATAGCCCGGCGTATTAGTACCGTTAATTTTTTATTACCTATATCCCCTGAAGAATTGTAACCAAAACCTTAACACTAAACTCCTCGACATTTGCTGGTGGGTGGGTGCCAACCATGGCCCTCTATCACGATAGGTCGATGCGCTATCCATTAAACCACAACGACAGCGTGACAGCATTTGTGAATATTAGTGTTCAACGATCGTTTCTACCACCCGTCCCCCCGCCCCCTTAGCTGTTGAGACAATGCTGAAGAGGTGCACGTATCGTAAGGTATTTTGTCCCACCCATGTATGGAATATTCCACTACCGTGTACGTTAATTTTACTCCAGAGTGCGGTAATTTTACCTTACCTGTAAGGAAAACTATGCTTCCCCCACAAGTTTGCGAATATTACCTTACACTTGTCAGGTAATTAAACCCATTATTTTTACAGTGTAGGAGTATTATCACAGCGTAAATAAACACACAGAGACGAAATGTCATGGCGGTTCCTGTGATTCGGATGTATCTAGTCTGATTGGTTGTACATGGGCCTGGGAACGGGCTTTGTATCTGATTGGCAACCGCATGCTGCGAAATGTACCCTATTGGCTATTCTACTGACTGGTAAGTAAGTCACCAGACGCTGATTGACGAACGGCATTCCGAAATGTTGCCGGCCAGTGACGCCATTTTGGTGGCACATGCGCCCGGAGTTCGCTATAGTCTATTCGCTGTTTATTCACACTTCTTTTTATCAAACCTTTGAAAAATCACCCCGTGTACGACGTGTTTAGTTATTTACTAAATATGCTATGTATCATAACCGTTTTATGCCTCTGTCAACATGAAAGTATCTTATTTTTCCCCAAAAAGAAAGTTTTAATTGTATCTTATTAATAAATTATAATATTTCATTACAATCAATATGAATAAAAACTGTGAGAAAACATGTGTTTTGGTAGTGCCTAGTAAGAAATAGTTCTCGTGCACAATATTACTACAACTGAGTGTGCTCAAATTCAGTGCGTTGTCCTTTGGCGTAATATTATAGACATAGTTAAGCTTAGTTTCCAATAGGCGGAGGAATATACTGGCAGTAGAACTTTAGCAAGGCTTCAGAAAAGTGTGAAGTAACCGTGAATGGATTATAGCTACAGCCACGAGTATTTCACGAATTCATTCGGAGGCGAGGTAGACTCCAAACATTTGTTCTATTCTCCTACTGTTCTGATTGGACGACAGTTCTTTAGACACGCCCCGTTTAACTGTGAGCCAGTGATAAGTAGGAAGCATTAGCGTGAGTGAGTGTTTAACAGTCCTGTACAGAGGTCTCGCTTGATCACAGCAACCAATAAGCGAACGATAATGTCTCGAGAGTGTAGAGGGCGGCCCAGTCTAACTATCTGCCTACTCAATCCGTGAAATACTCGTGGCTCTATTCATAAATCAAGCAACTAAAGTTGGCATTTCCATCTTTAGTTGCTATTGTTTTGCTCTTTTTTTCCTACAGTATATGCTGTCTGAAGAATAGTAACATTCTAGTGTTATTTAATTCTTTCGCGCACACAAAAGTGACTAGAATTTGTTTATATCTCGCCTCCTTCCCTCTTAATTTCTGCGTCATTTTCCGTTCATGATACATACATAACACCTGTTCCATCGTCATACATTCCTATCTGTTTATCGTGTCCTGAATCGGATTCGAAATTTTTTCCCGGCTGGTCTAAACATTTGTGATTTGTTTGTATATCTGGTTTAACTGTTTAAGTAAAAGCGCTGTCGATAGACATATATTTTGTCGTTTATTATAAATAAGCATTCTGGTAATTTATCTTTTCGTAGGTGACCTGCATGGTGACACCTTGACCTCGAAGTAGAATTTTAATTTTTGCATCCGCGACATTTACATGTTTATGAATGGAATGTAATAGAAAAGTGAAACTCTTAAATATTGCAGTGAATGCTCTTTCAGTGGCTAAGATACAGATAATTCCAAGACCTGCCGTTGTACTGGAGGCAGGGCATTTTATGGTTTGACTCGTACATGTGACTGAACCAATGAGTATAGAGAGAATGAGAGAAATAAAGAGACAGAGAGAGAGAGAGAGAGAGCATATGAGCTGGTTACGCAGTCGGAGATTGTCGTTTTATGGACGTGTCACGAGATACAGCGCCATTAATCATACTTCGTTGCGAAATTGTTTCAGGAGGCAAAACGTTGAGGAAAATATAAACTTCTTATTTTATCTGGCTGCATAATAAACAATAAAGCTATCCGACGTCTTAAAAAGTGTACTGTGTTTTGAAACAAGGTGACGAGTATGTAATGGAAATAGCGCTCACTTTTTCCGGTTTAGAGGGAATTCACTTCGTGTTTTAACTCTGCTCGCCGATTTCAATCCATAAAGCGCAACACATTTGAAATAAAGATAATTAAGTGTTACATATTTGCCAAACTAAAAATAAATGCATATAGGCTAAATATTTTTAACAATCATGCATAAAATACAGGGGAGAATTTAATCAATAACTCCTGTTAAAAAATATATAAGTTAAGGATTACATTTTTAATGTTTTTAAACATTCATAATCAAATATTAAGGTAATATATTAAGGCAAAATAAGTGCCACTGTTACATTAATATCTCGTTTTCAATGTCCATAACTAATTTACTTCTTCATAAGGCTTACTTTTATATAAGTGAAAAAGTAAGTAGGAATTATCTTCCTATTATAGCTTAAAGAACGGACAGTCTGTATAAGCATGAAAATAAATTTTAAACAGTACGACTAACAAAGCTAATTTAAAACTAATTTTGACGGTCTCCGTTATTCAAAACTCCACACAAACAGGCAAATTGTCGACAATTGATTAAAATTATAAACCGATTATTTCCAGTTGAATTTCGGTCCTGGAGTTTTGTTTAATTAATAACTTCCTAAGTATAGTGTAAATGACAGATACTAGGTACGAATAATATATATTTTAGTAATTATATGAAACTCTATCGAGATTATATGCTTACTGAGAATGAGAAGACCGCGAGGAAAACATGTGTGTTTGCTTCGTCCTTGGATTAGTTTGGTTCAATAAAATAGGTGTTGTCTTTACTGTTTCACTGTGATATAAAACTGCGGGATTTATTAGACAGGTGTAATCAGAATGCAGCTTAAAATTAAGAATTCTGGGTGCTAAGCTACTACAGCGATCCGAGAATGTTTTCCAACTTATCGCCATGTTGGCCTAGAACTAACTTTCGTGTACAGATTACAGTAAGAATGTTTAATTAGTTATTGCAATTTTCTCTTCTAGAGCAAATCGTTGCAATGGATGGATCTCGATCGACGTTAGTACCCAAATTGACTCAGGCCCCTACTTCAGTCTCACGTATTTGCTCGGATCCCGCCTAATCGAATAGTTATATAAACTACATAAGTTTAATTATTTATTCTTGAAATGATTTTTTTTTTAAATCTCCGGCGTTTTTTGTTACGACGTGACAAAAACTTATCGTGATGCCTTATACAAAACAAATATAACCGTTTTCTTTCTTCTTAGCGTGGTTTTGAGTTCCCATACTAATGGCGATGATTGGTTTGATTTAAGTGATTTATAACTGAGTTGAAGTTAGGCTTTTTAGTTGCAATAAAATCTACAATGGAAAGAGAAAAATTAACTCGTAGAATATTTGCCAGTGTTCTAGGGTTTCGTAAGTATTTCTAGCCATTTTTATGAGCTACTGGTGTTTCCTTCTACACGAAGGAACAATGAATCACTGTTATATAATCAACCAGAATTCTCTACTCTCTCTGATGGACACCATCATTTAAACACTGGAACAAAAGCTACCCAGAAAATCAACATTATGTTTGTCCAGATGCTGTCATGTTGTTCTAGTCATTTATCACAGGTAATAATGGACAAAATTACAACTAGTACAAGCAACAAGGGCACATGTAGGTATCGTGTGTGTGTGTGTGTGTGTGTTATCTTAGATTTTATAAACATTATATAAGAACATATTCTGGAAACTTACGCGATAGTGGTCTCCAAGAGAAATACGATCGATGTAATAATTTATGACTTCTGAATGAATTAAAATACTTTTCTTAATCTTTAAAAATTGTATACACTGAATAAACATATTTGCGTGCAGTTATGTGGTCCATTATTGTCGTAAAGATTTAAATTTGAATGCTTTTCCAGTAACGGACAGTTCGATAATTTCGCAGATATGTCAGTAAACTCAACGAAAATTTCCATAGATTAAAAAAACATCTTTGATACATTTTTTTTGTTTATAAGGGAGTACCACGAATAAAAATATTCTTTATACGTGGGCTTTGTTTATGTGTAAAATTTTTTTTTTTCCACTGCAGTGAAATTATGAGCAGAAATATAAACTACACTAGTCGAAATCAATATCGATTAATTTTTTTCAGTTACTGACACATTGGTAAGGATGACACGTCACCAGTCAGTGAACAATCCATACTTTAATTAACGTTGTTATACCTTTATGTGGCCGCGGTGGCTTAGCGGTCAGACAACTCACTTCCCACTACGACGAACCGGTTTACACTCCCGAATCTCACACGCGGATAAACGTGACGATCTTTGCCGTGGCCGTAGCCGATGGGTGAGCGAAGAGGTTTGGGCGGCTCGTAAGATCGAGATTTTGAGAGCCGATGAGGGTGAAACCAGACGAGTATGGGGTAGCGCCAGAATGCATGCAAGGGTGGCGGAAACGGGATATACCCGAGAAAACCCGCCAACCAGCGGCATCGTCCGGCGCGATTCCCATACACTACTAAAATCCGGGAGCGAACACGACCGGGAATCGAACCCGGTTCGCATGGGTGGGAGGCGAGTAGTCTAACAACTACACCACCACTGCTGAGAATTTGAAAACTGCGAGACCTTTCCACAGCCCTTAAAAGTAATATTAATTTGAAAAAAATTATGGCCTGTGTATATGGTATACCTATAACTACATTATACTTATTTTTTTTTGTATTGGTCCAAGGAATTCTGTGGAAAATAGACGCCAAAGATACTGCATATTTTAGTTACCGGCATTAAAATGTATTGCAAATTAATCTAACCCCATCAAAAGAACGAAGTAGTTCAATTCTGTTATTTATTTTATTTCCTGATATTCTTATAACAAAATACGTTAATTAGGGTAAATTAAACGAAACCTTTGTGTTGAATGTGTAAAACTATAACTTTAAATTTTAATAAGGAAATACTGAAGACTTCAAGTTCATTATAAACGTAGCGCCACATAAAAAATGCAGTAAGTTTTGTAAAATAGTGTATTGTAAATGTACAATATTTGAGCTTTAGAGCTACAAGAATATCTTTGGCAACACGTTTTTAACAGGTACAGCAATTTTTTTTAACAAAGTGTAAACTATTTCTGAAAACACAACGGCAGTCTGCATTCTCCAGGACCACACGACAAAGTAGTTCAACTACGAAAGCCAGTCACGAATAAGGAAACGCGACGCATGCGCAAGTATTCGGCCACTCAGGGAGATGGACAATCCGCCGAATTGGAGCCGGAGGGAAAGCGGGATTGGCTACCCCCTTCCACCAATCGCAATTTCTCCTCTGGCTCTCACCCCTCTCGCGAGACAGCTATTCGAGATAATCCCTCAGTAAAAACTGTCTCGCGGATAAGAGGGTGCACGTCTGGAAGGGAAGCCGACCCCCCTTTTCACTCTCCCCGACAACCCTCCCTGGGAATGACGACGGTTTAATTTGTGGAAGTGATTGAAATTGCTTTCCAGGGATAACCCATTCCCTTCCCCCTACCCCTCGTTTCATCTTCGCTTTCCTCCGACACACTTTCATCGCTGGGGTGATAAATGCAATGCGTTTATCAAATACTATAATAGAGGGCGGCTTAAGTGATAAAGAATGTTTTGCCTTGTGTTGAGTCTTCATATTACGCTGATCTTATAATTTGTCTATTATTTTACTTTTTTATAGTTGCACTGAATCAATTAAATACTTAGGGCGACGATATTTGAGGTATATAATGTAATGCCACCGCTATGTGCAAGGCATTATTTTGATATAAATATTTATTTATATATTCGCCCTGATATTGTATGAATAAATTTCTCCAGTTCATTCCAGTGCAGTTGTATATCACATTTTTTTTCTTTAAATTAATACATTTTCACAGCCAGAGAACAGAAGGCCATGTTTATCCCTGATGAGCTGCAAAATTATGTACCAAATATGCATGTCTTCAAAATTACCTTTACAAACGGGATGCAAATAATGATAAGTACCTCACATATAAAAATGAGATAATTTACTCAAGTAAAGTTCCAAGCGCTACGACAATACAAGGGGCCGCGGTGGTATAGTGGTCAGACTATTCGTCTCTAGCCTATATGAATCGGGTTCGATTTCCGGCGGGGTGGCTGCCGGATTTTCGCACGAGGGATCCATACCGGACAATGCCGGAGGGTTTTCTCGGGGATCTCCTGATAACCCAGCTCTTGGAATTCGGCGCCGCTCTATATCCACCTCATTTCTTCGGCTCTCAAGACCTCGTTGTTAAAAGCCACCCAAATCTCTCCACTCCATGTCACTACATCATTACATAAGTTATCACTAGAGACCTTAAGAATTCGCGGATTCATTTTGGGATAAGCTAGAATTCAAAACACGTGCGTTTATATACTTAAGCCATCGGTAGAAATGGTGTTTGACACCTCCTGGAGAACGGTGTCCAATTGTCACCTTCCACTGTGACAGCAGACAACCAATTTGCAGCTGATATCGGCATATTTGTACATAAGACTGTAGAGGACAGGACATTGAAATTGTGAATTTCACAGGTCCTTAGTTATCACATAAAAATGTTTGGCGTTTTAGAAAAATTAATGATTTTGTTAGAATTTTTGTAATTTTTTTATCAACTGTGACCGTCCGTGAGTTTTTCTCAAATAACTGTCCTGGCAAAAATTCCAAATAAAATTAATAAACGTATATATTTTTTTTGTTTTAAGTTTTGGTTTAGTGTTTCAATGAAAATTTAAATTTGTACATATATGGGTTTTTTTCTTCAAAACTATGGATAATGCTTTATATGTTGGGCATGACGTCACACAATAGTTACTATCTGAACAGTTTTCGGTATAAATAAATTACTGTTAATTTTGTTTCCAAGTGTATTCAAATAAGCCTTTACCATAAGGATATAATAACATTCATAACTGCCTCAAAGAAAACTTATTCAAATAACTCAATGACAAGCGTAATTCAGAACGGAAACTCGGACATTGTAATAGTCGGTGTTTCCACTGGATCAGTTATTGTAGACTCGCAGTAAAATTCTGTCGTTTTAGAATAACTCTATTTCCACTTAGTGTTTATACTTGCAAAGGAACTTTCCAAGGAGTGTGCCGATTTTCCCGCTGTATTGAGAGATTTCAGTATAGAAAACGGAATCGGCGTGTTTCGCTACTCCCAGAAAACGTATGACTAAAGGCACTTTCATTTCGCGGTATCATACGGCAACGTGCTATGTATCACATTATAAGCTGTTCACGATAAATTGAACACTTTTGAAATTCCTGCATAAGATCTACTTGTATGCACGTTGTTTGTTCTGCCGCCTTATGTAAAATTATAATTTCCATGGTCTTCATTAATTTATTCATGCTTCGGTCAAGTGAAAGTGTAAAATAATTAGAAAGTAAATATGATACAAATCTGCATATTTTTACAATTCGACACATTAAAAAACCGACATCGAAAGATATAATTTAAGTTATGGCAAACCTTACACTTTTTACTCGGCGTTAAGAAATGGAACTACTTTCAATCCATCGTTACCAACTTTACTGGGTGCATGTCACTCAGTGCACCCGTTAAAATGTATGCAGCCAGTGGCAGCGTTTTTTTTTTCTAAGGTTGATTTCAAAAGTGCTCACTTTATCGTGAACAGCCTTTAGAAAATGTTTGTTTAACATCACTGTAGAAAGCTTTCTTTGCTTTGATACGTGGTTTTTGCAGCAACAGAAATTTTTTCTTTAATATGAACTAGTTCAAAGTAGGCTTGCACAAAAGATAATTTTTTTAAAATCTTTAAAGTAATTATTAAGATAACATTGTATCGTCGTTACAGTAGATGAACAGGCGTCTTTGCGGCAATGCCAGTCACGCTCTAAAGAAAACTTGTGCACTGATAAAAAGTAACCGTAATTAGTAAATGAAGGAGAAGGAACAAAACTTTCGAAATTATCTTCACTAAAATAATTACTTACGGTGGCTTCCAGATTTGGACTCACACTCCCCGTGTTATTAACCCAATGCCTTTCACCAAAATACCAAATTTACTTCCTGTTTTCTGGTTAAGTTATGTCAGCAGTAACATGGGCCAGACTATAATGTCACCTCTCGGGAAGAATTGAGGTTAGTGATTTGGAGAATCGTTGCCCTTCGCAATGGCGTTAAACGTCTGCAAGAGAATTGTACATTTTCTCTTTTGCAGCTTCGTAACTGAGGAATATATTGTGCTATGTATACGTCGGGACTACAGTTACGTACTAAAAACTACAATGTACACAGACCGTTGCCTTTGGTATGAAGCAATATATTTTTACTGCTCACAAACAAGAGCAAATAATTTTTATTTCTTTGATATAAAGGGCGGTGATATTGCCACAAAACAAAAACGTATAAAGAAAACAATTATTAACAGCAAATCATATTTCGGTAACCTTTCCTTTGAAGTAAAGCAATATTATTTTACTATAAACCAAACAGCCTCAAAGAAACGGTTTTCTTTCTAAGGATTTTTTTTTTAGATTGGCATTAGATACCCGTTCACCTGACGCACCTTGCAGGATTCAGAACCAGTGGTTACATTTGACACTTTGGTGACCGAGTCGAACAGGAGAACGTTTCTTGAAGGATGTTGCAGCCACTGGGAAAACTTACCTCCCTTTGAATGTGATAGTAGAAAATTGTCAATTCCAGCACAGTGACTTTTCATAACGCGAAACGATGGGGTGTCTACTTTCAGAGAATAGAAAACAGTTGGATCCATTCACCACTTTTTTTTGTTCTCTCATAAACTATTTTGTTTTTAACGTTGGCTAAGTCATAAATATCCCTTCACACTGCCAACATTTTTCATCAGATTGCTTCAAGCTAATAAAGTTGAAAAGTTGTCACGTCACCAGTGCATAGTTAAAAAATGTCATCATATTTTAAAAAGTCGGATTATTGCAGCTTTCGTCAAACATTTTGAATATAGGATCTGTTCTAAAATTTCTTCGCTGTTTGGTGAGTTCAGCCATTTCAAATCGCTCACTAAGAAGACGGTAATTCCCAGATTACAAAATTTCACATTTACAGAGATAGTAAATGTCACATAGATAATTAATTTATATACAATCTTTCTGTACTTGCATGCTGTTGAAAGTGAACATAACACAATAAAGTAAACAACATTAAAACGTAGGTTATAAGTGAAAAAATTAATCGTAGCATTCTTCATATTTCCTTCCGCAATGAATTACAAAGTAACACATAACAAGCATAATCGACCTATGAAAATTAAGTTGAAATAAAAATACCAGACTAGGTTAGTCAAATAAAATAATTTTGATAATGTGACACATTTTAAAACCATTTGATGGTCGTATTTCACCAAATAAGAAAGTCTTCAGATTTTACTGACGAATGTAAGTAAAGAGGAGAACCTGACTTTGTGACAGGGTTTAGGTGCGTCCATCACCAGAGCCCTCTTTTCAGTCGCAGCGCGGGTTTCGCCACGTCACAAAGTAGCACTCTTTTGCAATGCAAGTATTTCCTTTCTCGGGATTATCTCCCGCGACAAGCCTTTTACAACTCTCTCTTATCTGCGCAGTTTCCCGCACGTTCAAATGGGCGTCAAGAGCAGGCGCTTGCTCCGAGGATGAAAGCTCGCCTCGGGACAATGATGATGATAGCGATACAACAATAGTAATAATAATCGTGTCATCTCCACCGCACTCCATAGCGCAGTAAACTTCACCACGGGCTTATTGTTTCCAGAATGCGAGGTCGGGGATTGGCTATTGTGCCTTATCGCGAGTGAGACCTTTGTACCTTGCACCTACACTTACGTGTCCCCCCCCCCTCCAGCAACCTTTTTCTTGTGCTGATACTCGAGCCAGCCCATGTCACCTTTTTGCCATGACTTGGAACGAGTGTGTAGCAAGGAACAAATAATATAAAAATGAAAGAAAGAAATCACAAAAGAAAATTCAGACATCTCCCTGTACAATTCTTCGTCTTCCAGGCCCTTCTTTGTGTCGGGAAACATTATGAATGAATGAGCGGATCGTTAAAACTTTCGAAACATCGGACTGAACACTTCAAAAAACTTCTCTAAGTTGGCTATGCTTATACTCGCTGTGCATTTAAATTTAAATACAGGAAAAGCAACACAAATACGTTACAGAAGGCCTTCTTATGTTTGAAACTGTCACTGTAATTGTCACGTGAGCTCATCTAAACAATCTAATATAGTATAACAATCATGATTTCGTTAGATCGATAGACATTGCATTTAAAATTCACTGAAAAACTTTGATATGAATCATTTTATTATCAAATTTCATCTGGAAATCTTTTTAATTTTTTTAATTCGTTATATATATATTATATAAATATTTAAAATATAAATTTTATTTTTAATATTTTTTATTCGTAATCATTGTTAAACTTCACCAGTAATATATCAGAAGATTCAAAAACAATCGGACGAAGTTACAGTACTTCCCGTTAGGGCCTTCTACTTGGTAGCTGTCGGTGCAAAATCCACGTATGTAGCGCCAGGAATTTCAGCTATCGACGGTTAAATGCACAGAGATTTCGTCTACATATGCCTTGTTTCTCTGTGCTATAATTACGGACAACATATTTTCGCGAAAAATGTATATGTCTACTTTAATTAAAAAACACTTTAGGTATACCATATCCACTTTCGCGATTGGGTGGTTTCTAATGGAATGGAGGGATTTGGGCGGCTCTTATCATCGAGGTCTTGAGAGATAATGAGCATGACGCGGGCTAAGAATGGAGCATCACCGGAATGAACCGGGGGGGGGGGAACTGGAGACTCCCGGGATAACCGACCCACCAGCGACACGTCCGGCACGATTCCCACATGAGGAAATCCAGGAGCCAACCCGCCGGGAATCGAACCAGGTTCGACTTTGTGGGAGACGAGTAGTCTAACCACTACACCACTGCGGCCCCTGGATGATTTCGAGTACTACGCACTAAAGGGGCCGCCCAGCTAATCACAGTCTTACAGTACTGGAGTAACATGATTTTGATTGACCCAGTCATATACCGCATTATATACTGTTACGTATCTGTGCTGACCTTGGCCTGTCCTGGGCGAGCGATCGGAAGAGGACCCACAGTAAATAAATTGTTGGTTGACTTCCAAAACTGTATTGGAAGTTTTTAACCTATTTTTTTATGGAACTATTACCACACATCAAACTGCAATTGTAGGAACGTTTAGTATCACTTCTATACAAAGTTGGCAACTTCCCTACGCATTTGGGTGTTTCCCAAGCATATGCAGGAACGCTACCATGTTTGTATGGGAAATAACTTACCGTATGCGCCTTCCCACTATACATATACACTAATGTGGTAAATTTGCAAATAATTTCTTAGAGTGCAGAGTTGTTATAAGGTAGCGGGGCGACGAGTCACTAAGGGATGTATGAATGATAGGCGAGCGACAATCCAATCATCAGCTTTGAGTTATGAAGGCATGCCGCCGCGATAACCCTTTGGTGACTCGCCGTTTGTCTGAAGAATGCTCTGGATTACTGACCTGGTTTCTCTCAGCGTGACTTGGGGTGCGCCGAACATTCCAGATGGTCCGGACGACTGATATAAAAGTGCGACAGGCCCCTCCGAGCCAGGAGTTTTTTTTATAAGAGTCAGGAGTCTGAGCGATTGTGCGACGAAGAGCAACGAGTAGCACCGGAAGTGACCAGCGGGAGGGGAATCTGCGACTGAGAGCATCGGAGCAGTGAGGAGTGCGACTGGCAGGCTGGCCAATTTGACTGTATGCGTGAGTGAGAGGTATTACTAGGAACAAGTGTTTTTTTTTCGCGAAAATATTTACGGCCATGCTATACTTTAATATCCTATATCCACAGCCACAACTTCCTTTGGTTATTGGCCGCGTGTCTACGTGAGAAGACAACTACTTGTTTGACTGGGCCAATCGTAATAAAGTTCTCCGATACTGAACGTCGATGATTCGTGGGCGGACACGACATTTAAATTCATCCAACCACGAAGGTGCATATGAAAAAAATTGTTTTGGAGTACAACTGGTGTTGAGATCTTTTCCCGAAAAACACCTGTCTCTAGACATTACAGAATATGGCAACAGACATACTGAAAGTGTCTTAATGATGAGTATGAGTTAATTGACTATAATCAATAGAGACATTAAGAAGGAGGTTAATTAGTGTTGAAATAGACTTTAAATATTGCGCTCACTGAGAAATAAAAAAAAAGTAATAGTTGAGATGGTTAATTTAGTGCTGTAAATAACAGCTGTGTGAATAAATTAAAAACAAAATTTAGTTCTTTTATTTTTTATTAAGACCTCGATCCCTCACGAACTCAGCTACGTCCCTCAGGCGTCTTGTAACAATACCGACAAAGACGTGAGGCCAATCCCAGGTACAGGATAGACAATTACACTAAGATGAAGTTGTCTGACGGGACCTTCGATGTAGGCGTACCGATTCGCTGATTGGCTCTCACGAGGTTCTGGGAACAGGCCTTGTGTCTGATTGGCTACTGCGAAAGGTTTCCTGTTGGCTGGGCTATACCAGCTACACTCTGAATTTTTTAAAATATTTTTACAAGAAAAATTCTTGGAAACCCATTTGCCAAGAAAATCACTTGTAAAACTGCAAAGAGTTTTCTTGTAAAATCTGCAAAATATTTATTTGTAATTTTACATATTATAGCCTTGTATTACCATTGACGTTATTAAGAACTCCGCACAGAATTATTTTTCTTCTAGAAAACAAATGTGATAAATTAGTAACAGATTAATAAAAAAATATTTCGCAATATAATTTACGAAAAAAAAAAAAAATAATAATTTTTTTGGGCAGCGAGGGAACTGGAGTCCACACCCCTTGTATTATTAGCCGGCACTCTTAACCGCAAGACCAACTTATCTAACGAACTTAAAATATTTTTGGAGTAAATATACTGGCAAATAACTGCAAGATATTCATGAAGTTTTTGGTTAAGAAGATTAGACAGACCTACATTTATTTCATTTTAAGAGTTGTGTTGTTGAGTTAAGATATTTGGACGGCTCTTAACAAGATGTATTGAGAGAAGATCTAACCCTCTCAGACCCACTATAATTTACTGTTTCAGGTGTCGCAAAGAAAAAATTTATGATGCGTACTGTACTTAAGTCGACACAACACCTGCTTCGTTGCCACAGTCAATGAGTTGTAGGCTATATGTTCAGCTACAGTAATATGAACCATTTATGACCTAGACCAGTAAGATGGTTTGCGAATCATTTACCCACATAAAAGATGATTGGTCATTGAGCATCACAGTGTGCAGTAGTGCAGACCAAAAATGACCTACACGTGCGTAATGTACACACATGTGTACACTGAGTCTGAATAGGTTAAGAGTTCTCTGTAGCTAATAAACATTAACAGTTGATGAATTATATGGCCACGTTTAGTTATGATTATTTGAGTTGTTTTAAGTATTTTACGTTATTCAAACTTGCAACATATTTGTTTTTGCACACAGCTACACTTTACATCACCCATAGTTTTTGCACAGACAGCTATATACGGTTTTACGTTGTTGAGTGTCCACCATTTTACTGAAGCTCGTGGAAACGGGCCAGTATAGTACAAACATTTCTTGAGATCTATTACAAATACGGCCCTTGTTTTACAAACGAGTAGATTTACAAGAGAAATCTTTGTACTGTTACAAGCATTTGTAAAATTACAAAGAATCTCTCAGTAAAAATAACAAATTATTTCATAGTGTAGCGAGTAGGTTACCATGCACTGATTGGAGAACGGCATGCCACCATTTCGAAGAAGAAATTTTTTTCTGACATGTGTGGTTGAAGTTCGCGGTATAAGAAGCTGTTTCGCCTCTGTATTCGTAAGAAGGGTTTATTCCCCGCCACAGCCTATGCCAGTAGAGACGTGCAAAATTCGCGTTATTATTCGGCACCAGGCTAAACTTCACAGTACTGTCTGTACTGGAGCCGGCGTCGTTTCTCCATTGGCTGCTGCATAAATGCGAAGCCACGCCCTTCTGACTGAACTGCACGTGATTGCGGCACACAGTTGTGAAGTGTTCATTCATTGGCACAGAGTTAGCCAGGGCGCATCAGATTAAGTATGATCCGATAACAAACGTATTGCAAAGGTTTGCGTGTTTAAAGTTTAACTTGTCCCCAGATAATAACGCGAATTTAGCAGGTACCCTATATGCGTAGCAGATTTTGTAGTTTATTCTAGACATCGAACAAGGCATGATGGAAAATCGCAAAACATTTTTGAGCCAACGTGTATTCTATAACTATGGATCTGCAAAATTCACTTTATTTTGTGGCTGTAGACTACACTCCAAGATTATGTATGCTCGTTTGACTTCTGCAATTCGTCGGTGATCTGTGTGATACGTTTCAGGGACGCTTTCAGCCAAAAGCAAAGGCTCAGTGATTGAGCAGGTAAAAGTTAGTGAAGCGGCCACACATGTGAATGACGCTGTAGAGTTGCCAGTAGCCAGTGATATCACGAGTGGCACTTAAGTATGCATATAATATATACCAGTGAAGTCTAGCATGTTACTAAATAATAACGCGAATTTTGCAGGTCACTATATATAACTAAAGACCTGAAAAATTAGCGGGTTCAATAATGACATGCAGGCTAGACTCTACAGTCTTATGTACACATATGCCGATGACAACTGTGCATTGGTTGCTTGCTGTCACAGTGGAAGGTGATTACTGTGCTAGCGTTCTCCAAGAGGTGCCGAAACCGCGTGGACCAATATCTAAAGTTATATAAACACGCATGTTTAGAGTTCTAGCTCGTCCCTAAATGAATCCGCGGATTCAGGTATCTACACATAACTCTATATAAATAATATATTCTTTCATGATTGTATGAACAATGTTTTTACTCGGCTAAAATATTTGGAGACCAATCACGAGAATTATCCCTTATAGTATCAGAATTCTCATTGGTCCAGTGAAATGCGGCAGTAGCTTCAGACATGTACGGTGGCCAATAAGAAAAGCAGACTGTCGGACACGTGTACACCACGTTGAATCCTAGCAAGCAGTCAACTTTTCCCGCGATAAATCATCATCTCTAGATATGGGTAGGAGCACCCGAACTTCGCGAGAATATCCATGCATAAGGTATATTTCAAAACACTATGGGCATACCAACAGTTTTATTTTTCTTGTTGGGGGAGTTTGTTTATGAGAAGACATTTTCTTACTTGACTGGCGAATCAGAATTAGGCAACTCCGATACTGTACGTCTGTGATTCGCGGCATTCACCTAAGACCCGTAGCACCTGGATCGTCCAATCAAGGAAGTGGATCTGAGCTTCACTGTTATGAATCACACCTGGTCGCGGAAATTTTTTTAGCGAAATCCGGGTGCACCCTAGGCACACAGCATTGTTTTACACACATTCTAGGATACGTATTCTTGACTGCTGTTGTTAGTGTTATTTCTGTAATCACCCCCAAGAAAAAATTACTTATATCTTGCCTGCAGTTACTAGTAAAATATTAATAAAGTGAGCAATTTTTCAGGAAAAAATATGAGTACACGGTAGACTTCAACACTATGAGCATCCAACAGCAGTTTGTCTATTCTCATTGGTTGCTTTCGTCTTCAGAAGGCATTTGCAAATTTCACCGGGCCACTCAGAATTCGGCAATATCGGCACGGCTCCTACGTTGTTAGTGCGCAGACAGTTAACACGTGTCAAAAAAAGGATTTCAGCCAATCAAGATAGGTAAAGGACTATAAAGTGTTTTGAAATAAATATTGTCTTACTATTTTTTTTTTTTCGCGAAATTTCACTATCCCTAGCTATTAGCAACACGAACCAGTTCTAGCTTACAGTAATATCACAGTACACGAATTGTTCGTACACCCGACTTCCACGAAACGACTTCACGACCAGTTATATTTCGTAACACTACAGCTCAGATCCACTTTCGTGACTGAATTGTTTTAATTGCTACGCTTTTTAGGTGCCTGCTCGCGAATCACAGACGTAGCAACGTAATCCTGATTGGACGTGTCATGTATCGCATTGTCTTCTGACAGAGACATATGTAACAGTCAATGGGAAACTGCAGGTTTGCAAGTAGGTTATTGAAACTGGCCTGCGTAGGTGTCCCTACGATTCTGTCACCTACATTGAAGATCATCGGACATTCAAGTCACGCAGTATATAGTATCGGACAAAAATTTCCTTCTGGTGCATTCTAGCCCACAGGTCCACTGATCTCGCGAAATTTCCCTATCCCTAACAATTCTTGTAGAATAATTGTCTCCTTGTATTCTACAATCAGAGAAGAAAGCGCCTAGCTACAAAACTGATGAGAATTTAAGCAGACTTTATGTTTTGGAAGAATTCACCTGGTAAGAAGCGGATTTAACTGTAGTATGTTAAAAGAGGCAACGATTTCTTATATTAACCCATTGAAAACCAGTGTACACAATTGTGTACATTACGCAGGTGTAGGTGATTTTTGCTCTGTACTGCACACCATGAAACTCAATGACCAATAATCTTTCATGTGGATAAATGATTCGCAAACCATCTTACTGGTCTAGGTCATAACTGGTTCATACTATTGTAGCTGAACATATAGCCTACAGTTCATGGACTGATAACACCAAACAAGTTTTGTGACGACTTTAGTACACAGGTATCATAACGTTTTTTGTTTGCAACACCTGAAACTGTAAATTGAAGTGGGTGTGAAAGAGTTAAAAATAAAATCATGAAGGGAATTTTTAGAGTTAGTAAATAAATTTAAGTATTTGGCAAGATACTTAAAAATAAAAAAAAATCTACTTTCGACGTCGAACTCAAACTTATGATCTACCGCGGTATAGGCTGCGTGGAAGTGGGTTTTAGCGTCCCACGGAGAAGCCAATAAAAAATTACCTGCCGTGTTTTCTTGAGCGCCACAGCAGGGAGAGGATAAAAACTGTACTTCAGAGTGATTTATGAGTGACAGGTTCCTCGGAGCCGCTGTGTGGAAGAAGCTGCGTTGGCGGTTGTTTTTCTACCGAGGAAGAGAATTTGGCCGGAAGCCGATTCCTTTTTACTGTCGCTCCGCGTATTGGAGACCGTCCAAAGAACCTTGTTTTGAAGAGAAAGAGGGGGAGAGAGAGAGGGAGAGAGAGAGAGAGAGAGAGAGAAAGCGGATAAAACGAGAACCGGTTAACCGCGTGGTATAGGCTGTTAGCGGTTAATGGAGCAATTTTAGAAGCCCTGCTCAAAGGACCTCCCTAGTTAAGACATGGTTCGCATTGTAATCAGTTATGTACGTCCTAATTTTGGAAAAAAGAAACAATGGAATATTTATGTGTAAATATTTATTCATAGGGATAGGGAAAAATTCGCGAATTCATTTCAGGACAAGACAGATCTCAAAAGTGTGTACACTGGCATCACCTTTGCAATCGGATCAGAGTTTATTAGTAGAGCCACGAGTAGGCCTACTTCGCAAATTCATTTGGAGGCGAGGTAGACTCCAAACACTTGTTCTTTCCCCCTACTGTTGTGATTGGACGACAGTTATTTAGACACGCCTCGTTTAACTGTGAGCCAGTAATAATAAGGGAGCAGTAGTGAGTGAGTTTTTAACAGTCCTGTACAGATGCCTAACTTGATGGCACCAACCAATAAGTAAACGATAATGCCTCGAGTGCATAGACGGCTGCTCAACCTAGCTTGCTGTCATCTCAATCCGCGAAATACTCGTGGCTCTATTAGTTAGACACGCCCTGGGCGACTCCACGCCAATAGCTGAATTTCAAGGGAACAAGAAGCGAATCCTGAACTGTCAAATGTGGGGTAACACTGGGGCAACGGCCAATGAACAAACATCTGATGTTCGACTATACAAAAGATTGTGGAGTATAGCACACATGTCATTGAACTCGGGAAATTTTCGTATCCCTATTTATTCAGGATAGGAATGAAAGTCGATAATTTGTCGCCCTTTCGTAAATTCGGTTATTGAAACATAAACGTCGTCGTTGTAAACTGCCAGAGACAGAAAAAAATCGCTGTTAAGTAGACCTCTGTTTTTACGAAATTTATTCTTCTGTGAAACAGTGTTTTAAACTATAGCGACAATTCCGAATCTTTTCTGAACAGTTTGATGTATTGAAACCTTGTATTCGCCGCTTAAACTTCTCTGTTTACAGTGTTTTCCATCTCTGTCGCAATGCTTCCTCATGGCCGGATGTGAGCTTGAGGCATTAAACTTTTTTTACCAGGCAGACCCCTTAAGATCTACTTTTCTCATTTTGTGCCCTTCCTTCGCATTTAAAGGCCATGATGCAATCGAAAGAACATTTACAATAACATATCAATAAAGGCCTGCTACAAAAATTCGCGTTATTTTTTAAGGACAGACTGAACTCCTGTGCGTTTGGCCGGCTACAGCTATTGGCCGGAAAAAGATTTGTCTCGTGTCGGAGAACTCTTGAGCAAATAAGATAGTATCAACGACGCAGTGGCCATTATAACTCAAGGAGATCAAGCAGATAGGTGAGGTTGATTAAAGTGCAGCGGCCAATTAAATCACGGATTGTGCTCGCTTGTTTATAAAGCAGTGGAATGTATCCTATTACTGAATGATAACGCGAATACTGCACGTCCTTACATATCAATATCATAACCATTGTCATAGTAAAAATCCTGGGCTACAATTTACATAACTAAACTCGATGTTTTCGTCTGTTGGCCAGTACGTTTCTCTTTCCGCTTTGAAACTTTTTATCATTAGTTATTTGCATTTTCACTCGCACAATTTAGTCAAGATGTTATATATTTTAACACATTCACTTACCATCGCGAGTATACGTGTTTACGTATGACGTGTTGCAAAATAGTTAATGTCATGGTCAGTGCTGTACAATGTCAGAAGCTAGCACCAATGCAGACAGCGTCTTTTTCCTGGTTAATGCTGTGGGTTGTTGCTCTCACACCAAAATGTTGTTATTGGTTACAGCGGTGCCGTTGATCAATGCAAAAATCCTTTGCGTAAGTTCAATCATGTTGCATTATTACAAGAAATTCGTAAGTACTAGTCAGATCAAAAATCTCGCCTTTTGCAACAACTGGAACGAAAACTTAATATTTCAGCTAAGGGGTTGACGTCTTCACTTGTATGTAGATATCTCGTATGTAAAATTTGTGATGGCTACAGAAGTATTATTTAGGCCTGAGATGTTCTAGTTCTCATTTTCACAAACCACGGCCTAAAGAAAAAAAAAACACACAAAAGGAAAAATAATTATTAGAGTCAAATATATGTTTACCTCCGTGACCGAAAGTAAACAGCTGTGAAAGTGCATTAGCCTTGTAAAGTATTAAGAGTGGATTCCGATTATAGGCTGTTCACGGTAAAGTGAGCACTTTTGACGCCATATAGTTGCTTTTTTATTTTCAGTCATTTTTTAAATCCTTTAACCACCTTTATAAATAAATATTGACATATAAGTAATTAACACAGTGTATATATTCCTCCGTACTAGGAAGTTAGCGTCTAAGGCTAAAATAAAAAAAATATATTTATTGGCTATTATTCCAAATGACAGGACTTTCAAATGTGCTCACTTTAACGTGAATAGCCTACAGCTACGTATAGGAGTTTGCAAAAGAAAATTAAAAGTTCCCCCAACTTGCTATGCAACTTTTAGTTGGCAATGGCTACGATTATTGTTATGCGTAGTTGAAGAAAGCACTGTTTTACAGATAAAACGGTATTCATCTTTTATTGCTATTGCTAAGATCATGCTTACATCTACTGTAGCACGGCCTTAACATTTACATTACCATGGGGCTATGATTTTATTCATGTGAGTGTCAAGCGAACATATGTAATTGTCAGGAACCTAAAATATGCGTAATATGTAGGTACCTGCAAAATTCGCGTTATTATTTGGGGGCACGTTAAATTTAGAACACGCGTACCTTTGCAATAAGTACGTCTGTCATTAGACCATTCTTTATGTGACACGCCCTGGGTAACCCTGAGCCAATAAATGAACACTTCACAGTCGTGTGCTCCATAGTCACGTGCAGTTCAGAAAGAAAGGGCGTGACTCACATCTAGCCAGCAGCCAATGGGGAAAAGACGCCGTCCTGAATCTATATAGTTCTGTGAAAGTTAGCCTGATGCCAAATAATAACGTGAATTTTGCAGGACCCTACTAATATGCATTTTCGTACACTGTATAGTCCTTTCGCGGTTACTTCGAATTTTTCTGAAGCCCTTTTTAAGTTCTACTTTCAAAATATTCCTCCACCTCATGCAAAGAAATCTTAATCAAGTATAGAAAATTACACCAAATGGACAACGCACTGCATTCGTGCGCACTCAGTTTAATAATATTCAGCAAAAGAACTATTTCATACTAAACATTACCGACAAACATTTTTCTTTCTGTATTTATTAACATAAATTTAATTACAAAATAAATTTTATACTTTATAAATAAAATAATAAGTTAAACTTTTATTTAATCAAAAATAACATTATTTTGTGTTATCATAAATATAAAATTCTTGTGATACTTAACTGGAGACGATGGAAAATCGCGAGAATTTTTTCAGCCGACATATCTTCTATAACATTCTGACACTGTAGCTTATTCTTTCATGACTCGATGAGCAAGGTTTTGACACGCCTAAGTTGTTTACAGGCTAATCACGAACGTTCTGCCTTATAGTATCAGAATCCTCATTGACCTAGGGAAATAGGGTAGTAGCTTCATACGTGCATGGGAGCCAACAAGGAAAGAAAGCTGTCGGACATGTGTACACCACGTTGAATCCTAGGAAACAGTCAACTTTTCCCGCTAATAGACCATCACCTCTATACATAACATCGGCTATCAAGACCTTGACGTCAAGCGATGCCCAAATCTCTTCACTCACTTACTCACTCAATTATACATATTACATTTAGGAAACAACCAAACACATAGAGCATACGGTAATTTTTCAAAGGTTTGATTCAAAAAGTGTGAATAAACAGGGAATAGACAATAATGTGTATAAGGCATGATAATATCAACGCGATATGCCATACATTTAAACAAACTACTCTCGGGATACAACCTTAAGTCTCAGAACTATATGACTTAATTCGCTACCAACTGAGAACATGCACGAAGGTATGTACGGTTGAGTCGTACATACAGTTAACGAACGGTGATTTTTTTCCCCAAAAGTTGGTATCAAAAGTGTTTATCGTGAACGGCCTACTGCTGCGTTGCTACCGATGCTGGAGGAAGAATAAGATCTTCGGAATCCAAGGGTCTGGCCGAAGAGAATAAACACAATGAAAGGAAAGGGAATGGAGAAGGAAAAGAAACTAGGGTGTTAAGGCGGGCACTCCGAACTGAGTCATGAAAAGTTATCGTCGCTGTGGAAGGGTAGGAAGAAAGAGCCGAGTAGGAAGGGGGGGGGGGGGGGGGGTAACAACAAACGCTTCGCAAAGCACAACTTCTCTCGCTATTGGCGGTCTTCCCTCCGGGCGAGAAATAATAAAAGACCGTAAAAAGATATATATAAGCCGCCGAAGAAAATTGTCTACGCGACTGAGGAAATGGCTTTGCCATATTCTCCGCGCAAGACCCACTAGCCCCGACCCCCCCCCCCCCCTTTTTCTTTGGGCTGAAAGATTGGCAGCCATTTTTTATTTGGTGCGAATGTGCGGGTGTCGTTCTGGAAGGAGCAAAAAAAAACCACTTCCATTGATGATTGCGGAAGGATTGTTCAGGAGGGATGGAGGGCGAAGGGAAGGGGGGTTTGGACGTGACGTAGGTGGCTCGATGGGTGCATGTGGAAACCTCCCGCGCGAGCCCGGCACTCAGCCTGATCAGCGTGATTCGGAACCTCGGTTTTACGAGGCGTTTTCGCGGACGGCATTCGCGCGTCAATCAAGCCCGCGTTACGCTTGAAACGCCACCTGGCGATGAAAGTGGCACGGCCTTTAATACGATGCAAGGAACGAGGAAAGAATAACTCGAGTCACTTTATTGGCAGGGGTAGGGAAATTTTCGCGAGTTCAATGACCTGCAAGCTGAACTCCTCAGTCCTCTGCATACTGGAGCCTCAGCTGTGTGTTCATTGGCTGTTGCCCCACACCTAGCAGTTAAGGGATCCGCAAGGTTTTTTTTCCCTGCAAGTCTGCTATTGGCTCAGAGGCGTGCAGGGCGGGTCTAATAAACTGTTATCCAATTGCGAAGGTGACTTCACTATGTATGTGTTTGACGTCTATCTTGCCCCATAATGATTTCGCGAAATTTTCCTATCCCTATTTATTGGATAGAACTTCGGTCCAGCATTATTTGAAACGTATCTACTAACATTCATATTTTACACGGGAAAAAATATATACATCACCTTCTCAGAAGCAGTTTGTCACTTTGAAACCTAAACATGATAATCCATAAATTCGGGTTATTTTTTGGCATCAAGCTAAAATTCACAGTACTAAGCATATATACTCGAGCCGGCGTCGTACCTCCATTGACTGCTGCCTAGATGTTAAGTCACTCCCTTTCTAAGTGAACTGCACGTGATTGGGGCACTCGATTGTGAAGTGTTCATTTATTGGCACACAGTTATCCGGGACGTGACAAATAAAGAATGGTCCAATGACAAACGTATTGTAAAGGAAAAGTGTTAAGTTTAACATGTCTCAAATAATAACGCGAATTTTGCATGTCTCTATCAATAAATAATCAACATCATGCACTTCAAGACAGAATAAGAATATGGCGAAGAGCACCACGCATACTTGCGTCTTTATAGAAAAACTTTTAACTGTACATATTTCCATATCATAAATCTTGAACCAACGTCGGTGCAATCGATACGAAAGATTGGACGTCCGCGAAACATATTAGTAGGAACGTATCAACCATAAAAACAATTAGTTGTGATACATTTATAGCTCTCGGCAGACACATGAAACACAGTTATGATTTCGTTTGGTATCACAAACGCTTTTAAATTTTATTCATATTGAGATAGTTGCTTAAAATACAAAATAAAATCCAATTTGAGCAAAAATGTTTTGAGTTACAATGCTACTTCCTTTACGAAAAAGTTACACACCAAAATGTATGTCGTGGAATATTTTCAGTGGTAAATTACAGTTCACTGGTATACAAGGGCCACGGGGGGTGTCGTGGTTAGACAGCTCGCCTCCCACCGAGGCGAACCGGGTTCGATTCCCGACAACGTCGCCCCCAAATTTTCGCAAATAGGAAACGTGCCGGACGATGCCGCTGGTTGGCAGGTTTTTCTCGGGGATCTCTCATTTTCCCCGCCCTTGCATTCCGGCACCTACTCCATACTCTCCTCGCTTCACCCTCCTCGGCTCTGAAGACCCCGATGTTAAAAGCCGCCCAAATATCTTCACTCGCTCACTCACTGGTATACAATCTTGGGATAGCGTTCTGCAGATGAGTCAATGATTCAAATAAGTTCACTGATAGGTGATCACTGCAAACTGATTTTATGAACTTCAACTGATGATATCAGATTCGCAGCGAATCATCCGAATTCATGGTCTTTTTTTTTTACGTTATAACAGCACCTGTATGAAGATACGGGCCTCGGACAAATTACAGGCAGCTTAACGAGTTACTTAAAGGGCAGAAAACCTGTAATTTACGGGCTGAGCCACAATAAAAAACGACTTTTATCTGGTGTTAAAACGGCAAAAATCGCTCCGAATGAAGGAAACCTGGCTTCAAAAATAGTGATAAATGCAATAAATTTAATCTGGCTATCTCGCTGCAAAATAGTGTAATTTGAATTTTAAAAAGATAAATAAAACATGGAGCGCATATATATATATATATATATATATATATATATATATATATATATATATATATATATATATATATATATATATATATTAGTTGTTTTAAGAAAGGGCCCTTCTATAAAAATTCATGATGGTGTAATCGTGTTGAACTGTCAACGAAATAAATATTATATATCCACCCTTTCTATGTGCAAATATAGGAGCGAGAAGGTATGTCACTGCTGACAGAGCTGCGTCAAAAATCGGAAAAGTAACTGACCCGTGACGGTGATTTTTGTGTTTAAATAGATTAAACGTGGGAAAAATATTGTCATGTGAATAGAGCTAGTGATTCTTCGCGACGAAATATGAGTATCGGCTGTTCAGGATAACGTGAACGCTTTTTAAGGTCCTTCCAAAAGGCATTAACCACTAATACATATATCTTATTGCAGTCTCAGTCTTTAAATTTCGAGGGCTGCGCAAGGTATTCATAGTGTTTATTGGTCACATTGCAGTATTTATATTAAAAAGCAGCAGAAAGATGGAAATTGGGTGAAAGGAAAAATTTAGAATGGTGCTCACTTTACTGTGAACAGCCTATACACGATAGGTTTAAATACTATAAGCACCCAACAACAGTTTGTCTATTTCCATTGGTTTGCTGTCGGCTTGAGAAGGCGTTTCCATATTTGACCAGGCCACTCAGAATCGAGTAACATTGGCACGGCTCGTACGTGATTTGTGTACAGACAGTTAACACGTGTGAAAACGTGATTCAGCTTATCAAGTTAGGCAAACGACCCTACAGTGTTTTGAAATATAATACGTATTGAAATCATTTCGCGAATTTTCACTTCCCCTACATATGAAACATCGAACCTCATAAAAGTTAACCACTAATGATAAATGTTCTTTAATCGTTAGTGCGCTACTTACCGTCACGTGAGTAACAGTCCCCTTTAACTCTAAAAATGACCAAGCGAAAAGAGAACAGTTAGTTTTTAATGCAAACACTAAAGTATTATAATTTGTCTGAGTATCTGCAAAGTGCGTTGCATGCATAAAGTACTCTCGCTAAGGTTTAGAATGCGGTTCAGGATGTTTAAAATGAATAATAATCAGGATAAATCAGGAATGACCACTTACAACTCTGTTTACTGCAATTATCACGCTATTAAACATACTGCCTTACGGCGTTTGTCGATTGTTGAGAAAAAATGGCCATCGGTAATGTTTCTGTAGTAAAACTAGGTAATGTTTCTGTAGTAAAACTAGGTAATGTTTCTAACTACTGCTCGTTACCGTGAAACATTCTTTCAGCTGCGACTGGTACGAATATGTACTGCATAAAGAAACATGCGTCACACAGATATCTGTAAGCCATTAAAAATGTTTAAATTAATAGCAACTGTATCATTATTGCACAAATTATGTCGAATGTCCCGTCAAATGTAGAGGAAAATGTTTCAAAAGTTTTTCCATCTGACAGTTTACAACAGCTATAAAATACTTTTTTTTTACACTCGAGGAGTGCGAATGAAATATTTATTGCCACTTATTGCAATGTGCTACTAAACGCAGTGCATTAAGAATATTGCAAACAAACAGCAGGAACTAAAATAACCCTGAAAGGAGGAGAAAGTAGCGGACATATTTCAAGGCCTGCAGTGATACTACTTCAAAATAATAATTACCAGAATATGATTAAATTAATATTATATTTTAATAAACGTGAAAATTGCAGGAATTATCTCCAACTATATAAATGAAATGGCTCTTTTATTAATCGTATTCAATCGTATTCAATCATTCCTGCGCACTCAGTGAAATAATATTTCGCATAAGAACTATTTTTTACTTAACATCACCAACATATCTTCTTCTATTTTTATTTACATTAATTTCAACTAAAATATGGTACTTATAGATAAATGTAAGTAAAAGTTCAATTTAATAAAAATAAAGCGAAGTGGAGAGATTTGGGATGCTGATAAAATCGAGGTCTTGAGAGCCGATGAGGGTGAAGCGAGGTGAGTATGGAGCAGTGCCGAAATGAAAGGGTGGGGGAAATGGGAGATCCCCGAGAAAATTCACATGCGAAAATCCTGGAGTGACCGCGACGGAAAGTGAACCCGGTTCGCCCAGGTGCGAAGCGAGTATTCTGAACCCTACACCACGGCAGCCCTCTCAACACATGATATTTCTATGTTAACACATTCAGGACTGCCCATATTTACTATGATTTAAGACAAGCTAGAAGTGAATCACCTATACACCACAGCAGGAACGTCTATTCTATTGGTTTCTGTAATTCCACTTATCACTCTTCTGTTGGTCCACACCGCACTGAGCGTGCTTACTGTGCTCTACGACGTTCATCATTGGCTGGTCATCAGCCACTGGGGTAGCAGAACTGATATGCTCCAATCAAATGTCGCTTACTGTGTAAAAGGTTTGCAGTCAATCGTGTCCTTTTATCAGGGCATAGCAAAAAAATACATTTTCTGCAGGAAAACTACGGCTGCTGGGTTGTATTGTTCTTGTAAGATCCTGTTAAATACTAGCGTAACAATGGCTCTATAACCCTGCGAGTTTTATTTTCAAGGACGAAGGAATTTTTAAACTGGCGGTGCTCGAACTCAGCTTGTGCGTAGTCCAGAATGTGTTAACATTATACATTACTAAGGGACCTGCAAAATTCGCGTTATTATTTGGGGACATATTAAACTTGAAACACGTGTATCTTTGCTATACGTTTGTCACTGGACCATACGTCATGTGACCCGCCCTGGGTAACTCTACGCCAGTAAATGAACACTTCACAATTCTGTTCCCCAATCACGATTGGAGTTCTGTCAAAAAGGGAGTGCCTTCGCATATATGCAGCAGCCAATGGAGAAACGACCATGTCTCCTTTACGTACAGCGATGTGAAGATTAGCATGATGTAGAATAATGACGTGAATTTTGCAGTTCCTTATACACATGGGGAGATTTTTTAGAATGTTTGATTTTTATAACTACTTAGAAACCACGGATATACTATACGCAGGAATTTGCAAGTTGCCCGATCTGCAAGTTCTCTGCGACGCTGGCTTGCAAATTCAGCTCGCCCAATCTTCAGAGGCAATCTGCGGCGCGGGAAAGCAATAAAGAGGTTTGTTTAGCTAACGGGTCCGGGCGCTGCCGACCCGAGCATGAGCATACGGATGGGAGAGCGTGCGAGCCGTAAACTTAGTGACACGTGGAAGGTAGGGTGGGAAGATGACTCTTGTGCTGGCGAGTAATTGCGTCCCCCCCCCCCACCCCTTTTGCCAGTCGCCGGCCTGCAACTCATTTACGCAAGGAGATAGTATCTCTGTTGCTTTTTGTTATTCACAGCGCCAGAACAGCTGATGTCGAACAAGCAAGGTCCAGAAACAAAACTGGCTTTGGCTGTGTTGGGGACGCGGCCGCTTGTTTTGCGTGAATACGTCTACGTTGACGCGCTCGGGCACCTTGATGTTTATTTTACCGTTCCCGATACCGCTTCACCCGATCATATGGGGTTTTATGAGTATCGCTGTATTTCGACTTGGAGTTTTGACGTACATAGATCGAAATTGTGTTAGGTTTTCTTAATTTTTTTTTACATTCAACGCATAAAATTTCACAATAACCACGCCAAACAAGTGTTTTTATACACGCAATCGATTGATCTAGACGAGAGATGCCGATTGAAACTTAAACGAGCGTCGTAGCTTCTTCTAGTCGAAAGTTATACTACGCGGAAGTTATGAGACGCGGCGAAACGAACTCAAAATTGTGGGCTAGAATTCACAAAATGGATCCTCAGCGGTGTGTTCATTGGCTGTAGCCCCACACCTAGCAGTTATGGGATTCGCAAGGAGTTTCCTTGCAAGGCCACTATTGGCTCAGAGGTGTGCAGGGTGGGTCTAATAAACTGTGATCCAATTGCGAAGGTGACTTCACTATATATGTGTCTTACGCCTATCTTGTTCCGAAGTCAATTCGCGAAATTTTTCTATCCCTATGAGTTATGTATTAAAGGCCGCGTATATGTATTCCGTTTGAAACGCCTATACGTCAACGTGTTCCAAAACAGCTAACGTACCACTGGAAAATTCATGGTTCTTGATATATCATACTGTTTGGACTTCTATTAGTAAGCCTACCAAGCTTCCTATAATGGCTCGATCCTGTGGGCCGTAAGCCACAAAATAAAGAAAACACTTGTCATCAATATAATTAGAGCTAATGATTTTCTGCGAAAAAATATGGGTACACGGTAGACTTCAATGCTATAAGCACCCAGAAGCAGTTTGCCAATAGCCATTGGGGGTTGTCTTCTTGAGAAGGTTTTTTCGTATTTGACCGGACCACTCAGAATTCGGCAAACATCGGCAGGCTCCTATATAGTTCATGTACAGACAGTTAACACGTCATAAACTAATTCAGCCATTCAAGATAGGTAGAGACCTGCAAAATTCGCGTTGTTATTTAAGGACAGGCTGAACTCCAAGTTACTATGATTTTGACCAACTTCAGCCATTGGCCAAAAATATGTCTGACACGCCTCGGAGAACTCTTGAGCCAGTAATATAAATTCAGCGGTGGAGTTGCAAGCAGATACGTGGCGTTGTTTACAGTGCAGCGGCCAATGAAACCACGAACTGGGGTCACATGCTTATAAGGTAGCGGAGTCTACCCTGTCACCGGAAAATACGCGAATTTTGCAGGTCTCTAAAGATAGGTAAATGACCCTACAGTGTTTTGAAATTCAACTTGTCTTGAAATTTCTTCACGAAATTTCACTACCCCTAAATATAAGGCATAAGTAGAGACATGCCAAATTCGCGTTATAACTCGGCATCAGGCTAAACTTCACGGCACTATCTGCACTATAGCCGACGTCGTTTCTCCATTGGCTCCTGCATAAATGGGAAGCCACTCCATCTTCGACTGAACTGCACGTGATCAGGACACACAATTGTGAAGTGTTCATTTATTGGCGCAGTGTTACCCAGGGCGTGTAAGATTGTGTATGGTACAGTGGCAAACGTATTGCAAAGGTACGCGAATTTGAAAGTTTAACGTGTCCTCGATTAATAACGCGAATTTTGTAGGTCTCTAGGCATAAGGCTAAAAAATTCCTACAACACAATGATTGCATCCCATGTATTTTTGTTTTACGTTTTCATCATAAATATACCTTGTATCGGTATGAAATATCAACGTAATATTAGGCAACAATGTAATTTTTACTGCCAATAATCATTCGAATCATTTCAATTTGCAACTGTTACGTCGTACATGTAATATTGGTGCAATAAGCATTAATGATAATTTTATGTCAATTAATCAAAATACATTCCCTATCTAAATACATTCCCTATCTAAAATACATTCCCTATCTAAAATACATTCCCTATCTAAAATCGCTATACATATTAATTTCTTAGAATATAAAGTCGTTTGAAGTATGCATCTATATTATATATTACTACATCAATAGAGGCTCTTCAAGTTGCAGGTGGCATTTTTTTTATTTTAGCAAATTACGGATAATTTTACTTTTATTTATTTGTTCGGCTTGCTTAATTACACTTTGATATTATCGTTTTAAAATTTTTGATGATGACAGGAGCAACTGTTCTTATATTTTTCTCTGGAATAAGAGAAGAATACATATATGTTGTAGAGTAGAGAAATTTGGGCTGCTCTTAACATCGAGGATCATGGGAGCCGATGAGAGCGAAGAGAGGTGAAGATGGTGCAACGTCGGAATGCAAGGGTGGGGAAAACGGGATATCCCCAAGAAAACCCGCCGACCAGTGGCACCGACCAGCACGAATCACCCACGCGAAAATCCGGGAGCAGTTCCACCAGGAATCAACCCCCTGTTCGCCTAGGTGGGAGGCGAGTAGTCTAACCACTACACCACTGAAAGAAAATAATATTAATATATATTATAGTTTCTTTTGGACGAATAAAAATGTGTTGGCAAAAACATCAACACCTATTTTAAAAGTGATTCAGGATACCAGTGCCAGAGTACCCATAGGTAGGTAATATTCTTCTTGATACTTGAGTATCATTTTGAGTGCACGGTATATATCACATGACAAAGTTAATTAGGAGCATAGACTCGTAGCCTCCCTTATTCCGAAATTTTCGTCTATTTGATGGTGTATTATATATATATATATATAATTAGAGACCCGGAAATTTCGCGAATTCATTTGAGTAGAAGCTAGAATTCAAATACATGTACATTTGAATTTCTTTTCTATTGGATCGCAGTTTGTTAGCCACGCCCAGTACGCATTCGAACCAATAACTAATAAAAAAGAATATCATAACCGAATCCCGTGCTACCTGGTCTGGGGTTAAACTGGAGTATCAGCCAATGAAAGAGTTACTAAGGTTCGGGTAATTATTTGCGTAGCGTTTGTTTCACGTAGAGAAGATAATTTATTGGTGCAACCAACGCTCAGTTCCTCCAAATGAATTAAATTTGTTCACAAAGCCAAATAATTTATTTAAAACAATTTTGTTTCTGCCAAACCAACATACTGTTCTTTCAGTAAGTTAAACAAATATCAAGTTGTAAGCAAAAATATCATTACGATTTGTCAGCAAAATAATATGTTTACTTACATGCGATATACATATGTTGAACAAAGAATTTAGTTGCAGCAACCAAACATTTTGTTGAAGACATTTATCCATGTAATACTTGGAATATTTATTCACGTACGCCGTCCAGTATTTGTAATGTAGTCACGTTAGCTGGAGTCAGTTGGGTGCAGCGCTCCTGCCCAAATGATACGGGTTCGAATCCCGGTCGTCTTTCGCTTCTTTTGTAACAACCGAAACTGTTTGACGTATGCACGTAGAGCCAAACAAATCCTTAGATCATACAGTTCGTGGCAAACAAATAAGAACACAAAAATAATTTGGTTTCAACAATAACATTTTTCACTGCCCCTATTAATTTGGTTGTCCCAAAAACACACTTTGTTTTATTCAGCAGACCATTTTTCTTAGTGCAAGGCTCATGCCGCGGAAGGTTGCGATAGGCATGGTGATGCCTGCGGGCAAATTAGGTTTTAGAGATGATGGTTTATCGCGGCAAAAGTTGACTGTTTGCTAGGATTCAACGTGCTGTACACATGTCCGACAGTTTTCGTTTTTTTATCGGCTGTAATACATGCATGGAGCTCCTACCCCATTTCACTGGGCCAATGAGGATTCCGATACTATCAGGCAAAAAGTTCGTGATTGGTCTACAAACAACTTAGCCGAGTCAAAACCTTGTTCATCCAATCATGAACGAATATGCTTGTTAGGGTGTTTTAGAAGATATGTTGACTCAAAAAATTTTCGCGATTTTCCATCATCTCTAGCTATTCGAACCAAACCCTTGGAAAAAATCACCCCATGTATGACGTGTATGACGTGTTTGATTGCTTCATAAATATACCATATATCACAAGCGTTTGATACGTGTTTTAACATTAAATTATCTCGTTTCCACTTAAACCGAACATTTACTTAGGCCTATATTTTATCTATAAATTATAACATTTAATTTGTAACAAATGTGAATAAAGAACGGAGCGAAAATATGTGTGTTGACAATGCCTAGTAAGAAATAGATCTTAGGCGAAATATTATTACGATGAGCCCGTGCGAATACGGGGCATTGGCTCTCTGGTGAAATTTAATTTTATAAGCTTTGTTTGCACGAGGCGGAGGAATATCTTGGAAGTAGAACTTTGGCAGGGCTTCAGAAAATTCGGAAGTAACCGTGAGTGGACTATACCAGCCGCTGATTGGAGAACGGTGTTCCGGCATTTTGTTAGCCAGTGACGCCATTTTGCTGGCGTGTGCTGCTGCAGTTTGTAGTATACACCGTAAAAATTTGTTTGTACTTTTACAAAAAAGAAATGCTTGTAAAATAGTGAACGGGTGATATTCAGTACTTGTATAAAAATGTACCGTTACCTACCGAAAAAAAAAGTATTGTAACAATATGTGTAGCAATTCGCAAATTATTTTACTGCAGAATCACAGGCTATTATTTGGACTTGTACAAAGTAATTTGTCTACTTGATGATACACATTAGTTTTTGTGCTATAAAAATGACAGGTCAGTCTGGCCTGCACAGCTCGCATGCGGCCCTGTCAGGCATGTCCCAAACTAAATAAGATTTCCGATATTCCCAGTGGGGAAGGGTGGCGAGAATCGAATGCGGGACCTCCACGTTTGAAGCCTGTAAGCGGTTGCTTTATCTCTGTATTCTCGAGTACTCTGTGACGAAGCGAAGGCAGTGTGGCTTGCTCTCGCTCGACCCGTGGTAGGCGCGTCTCTTTCTGAAGCGGACCACGCCCCTTGATTCCACAAAGGCACGGCGCGAGAGAGAGGTGACATGACAGCGAGTAAACGCAGACACCAGGCGGCCTTACTCACCCATTCTTTCTCCGTCTTCCTGGGGGTATCGGTGGCTGAGCGGTTAGCCTGCTCGCCTCGCATCCAAGGCGATCCGGGTTCAATCCCCGGCAGGGTCGCTCCGGATTTTCGCATGTGGGAATCGTCGGGAGGGCCTTCTCCGGGATCTCCCCCGCTTCCCCTTCCCATTAATTCCGGTGCTGCTCCATACTCACTTCAATCACCCACATCGGCTCTACAGACCTCGATGTTAAAAGTCGCCCAAATCTCTCCACTTTTTTCGTCTTCCTAACCCGCTCAGTCTCCACGTCCACGATAGAGGACGTGTTGCGAACGAAGGGTATTTACGGTCGGCACTGTACACGTCAATGAAATCGGTGATCTGTGTTTTAAAAGCGTCTTCGCTCCGGAGTAATCTGATCTATTTAAGTCCCTGCTCCTTTCCTCTGTGAATGGTCAACGCCGAAATCAACTAACACGCAATATGCAGAGACCGCTAAATTCGCGTTATTATTTCAGGACAGACTAGACTTCAAACACTTGTGCTTTTGTATTGCAGTTTGTCACTAGATTACAGTTTGTTCGAGCACTCCCTGGGCGGCTTTCAGCCAATAGGAAACCACTAACGAAAGGCTGGCCCAATCACGTCCGACCAATTCAGAAGGGAAAATGTGTCCTCACTGATGCAGAAGCCAATAAACAAATTGCACCAACCCGGGTATGTATAGGACGATGAATTATGGAGTGCTGCCAGAAAATAACGCGAATTTCGCAGGTCCCTAACAATACGTTGTTCACTGTTTGCGAGATGCTAGCTCGATACAGGTATTGCACCCATAAAAAAATTTCAACGATTGCAACACGTGATATCGTTAATTAATTAATTCGGGACTGAATGGAGTAATCTCAACTTCCTGATTCCACCCTCCCCCCCTCAATTTTGCGGAATGACTTGGGTTCGAACCATTTTCAAACCTACTTTAATTTATAGTTTTAGGTGTGGCAAATTAGAAACATATTTGACATGTGCTGGACTCGAACTGTTACCTCACGTGTTTCGTTCTCACGACCAATCAGCCGTAAGCTTTATGATTCGCTTTGGAAATACGAAACATTCACATCCTTGGCTGCATTCCTTTTGCTGCTGATAGCGTGGGGTTACTGCTCAGCAGAAAAACATTTAGGATCTGTAACAGACAATCAGTGTTCTCAGTGGCGGAACATGGCGTCAGCAGTTCCAGCAGTATAAATAAATGGCGTCCCCTGTGCCAGGAGAGTTTGTTGTCATCTCATTAATGATAGATGAATTTTCAATAATACGTAGATTAATTTCTTTAAATCATAGTACGGACGTTTAATTCAGGTGAAAATAATATATTACTGACCCATAATTATTCCTTTCGCATCCTTGGCAGGCTACGGAAATGTTTAAGTTTCTAGGCTAGAATTATCTTTTAACACGGCCAGTTTCAGTCCCCTGTTAATACTGAGACCGCCTATCCTCCTGTACATCAGTGGTCTCATCAGGAAGTGTAGCCTCCAACCCAGACGCCAAAACACCTTTATTCAGTGACTTACCAGCAGCATCAGTAAATAAAAGAACACTCGTCAATAATCTCGGCTGCTGCTAGCAATAAAAGGAGCGCTCCTCTAGAACACTATCAAAGTTTACTAATCATTTCCCAGCACTAAAGAACACTGAACACCGAGACTTGCACTATACAGTACCAGACGAAAATAACATCCCTGCTTCATGTGCACAGTTGTGTACACTGAGTTTTAATGGGTTAGTCTAGATAAAAATATTTTTCTGGAACGAACTTGTATACATACATGGTTATTATTAATTTCCATATCTTCAGTTATTTAACAAAAAAAAAATCATGAAAACGTAGTTTTTATTACAATAAACGCCTTTTTTTCTTTCTTGCAATTAAAACAATTGCGTATACGCTATGTAGCATTGTCTGTTAAGTATTTAAGCAATTTTTTTTGTGTCCAGTTGTTTGTGACATAATTTAAAGACACATGTAATAACAAAATTATATGAATACATATTACGAAAACTTTTTGTGTAAACACTTTTTAGGCATGTTCCAAAATTTCTCACATTTAACCAGGCCGGTCACAGAAAAACAAATACTTAAGGTGTTGCAACAAACATTTTTTATTACGGTACTGTACCGCTACCAGTGTGACGCTCTGTCTTAAAAGCGACACCAGTAAAAATCTTTCTTGTGCTCCAAGTTATTGACAGCGACTATTAATGAGGTAAAGGAATACAGTCTGAATAGAGAATTGTACTTCCCAAACGTAAAAGACATCCGTAATTGTACACTGTATTCTTCTGTACAACGTTTCTTACGTACGTATGTAACTGCTTTTATCGAACCTAGAAAATTAAAGATGTTGGTACTTGGTGAATAAACAATTGTTGTTTGCCACTAACCAACTGATGGCTGACATTATAAAAAAAGAATCGCCTTAAAACTTAATTTTTCAAGAACTGATAAACTAACATGCGTAATCGTCATTCTTGGACTTCTTATGTCAAATAACATATACTTAAATATGGTAACTATTTTCATAATACAGAACTGTGCGAGTTTCATAGTTACAATAATTCTGTTATTGTCTGTTATACCGACAGCAATGTTTATCACAAAAAAATTGCGAAAGAAAACTGTGTAAGTAGTTTTATAGTTACAAAGTGTTTTTTAAGAAAAACATTGCAATGTGGCCAAAGAACACAGTGTATAAATTTCAACGCCCTCAAAATTTAATGTCTGAGGCTGCAATAATATCTATTTATTAGTGGTTATGCCCGTTGAGAGGGCCTTAAAAAGTGCTCACTTTACCGTGAACAGCCTGTACATGTTATGTTTATGGACTGTTACAGCAGCAATGGGAATTGCAGTTGAAAGCGCCTATTTCTGCTGTTTATTCCCCCAGTAAATTACTATAGGTAATTCTCGGTAGGTGATTGATATGGTACTTAAGCGAAACGTGGCTTCTTTCTTTATATAACATAATAGCCTGCAATTAATGGCAAGAGAGTGCTACGTGGTGGGTTGAAGCAGTATTTACGGGTAACATCAGTTGAGGAAAATATGCATACCACATAAAGGTCAACCGGGTTTATGATATGCTGTACTTGCTTTTAGTAGAGTCTGGTGGCTTTATGTTATGTAATGCGGACATTCTCACCGTGTGACACAGAACAAGTTTATCGTACAGGCGCAAAGGATTTCAAACGCCACACACTTGTACTTTTTTTTAAGTAAAAAATTACTTCACGTTCAAAATAAAATAACAACACAGGAAGATTTCGTATAAAATCGGTTTCCTTTTACAACATCCGAACTTGATCAGGACAGAATAATGTTACAAACAGGGTTTATAAAAGTGATTCTGGAGGAGGCAGAAGGGGAGAGTTGTAAAGAAAGAATATTTGTCCAATGTACTGTATGTGGGTATATGTAACTTAAATATAGGCCTATACATTATACGCATATGCTCATATACAGTACAGCACTGATATAACTTTTTCAAAGGGTCTGCAAAATAAAATGACATATGCAGGCGAATTTTATAAGCAGGAAAGAATATTTTAATTACAGGAACACATCAAGCAAAACAAAATTATAAGGAAATCATTTTTATATACACAGCCAGTCAAGTCCAACATCTTCGTCTGAATCATTTGGTGCAACAATATCAGTGATGTGGACGCCGTGGACCATAGCACCATCAATAATGCACAACGATGTGCATTATGGAGTCTTGTTCTGGAGGCATGCATTCTGGAGGCGTAATCATGTTCAGGATTAGAATCCTTAATATTTCAAGTGTAAACCGTTTTCTGTATCTGTTTGTTGTGTGAAGAGATCATCCGAGTTTAAATTCATTCGTAACAGCTTAAGTCCATTGAAATGTGATTTTAAACTTAATTTATTTCTTTTATATGTTCGTAAATTAAACCGAGAAAGGAGCTAAGGCTATTTAATTATATTTGTATTTATCGTGTACCTCTTCTACACGAGCAACGTGTAGTGCCAGAGTCGTCGAAAAATAGCAACGATTTTTAATGAATCTAAATTACTTAAGAATTCGCCAAATTTCCGGATGTAAAATAAATGTAGCTTGAAAATTCCATTGAAGAAATACCTTTCCTTTTTAAAATATGATGCTCATTCTGAAATTATTTGCTGACAGCTGTATCAAAATTTTTCAAGTGTTGGAACGATATGTACCTAAGGAGGGGTTTAAACGGGGCAACTCAACTTGGTGAAATATTTATATTTTTCGAGAAGAAGAGAAAGGATCGAGGTGTAAAACCTATAGCGAATACCACACGTATTATATATAGAATGGACAGGATATACGCATAGATTGTTCACAGTAAACTGAGCAGTTTTGAAAGACCTGCTTAAGATCCACTTGGATCTTATTGTGTATCCTATCACCATACGTAAAATTAACGTTGGTGTATGCCTCATCACTTAATTCATGCGAAATTATTAGAATGGTAAATGTTTTCCGAAATTTAAGTAATTTAATTTAAAAAAAAACAGAAAGCAAAATTAATCACTTCAGCAAAATAAATAATGTTCACCTGGCCCTTTTAATTAAATGTAACATGTGACTAATTTTGCCTCCATTGATACCAACTTTACGGGGCGTATGCCAGCAGCTGTACCCGTTAAAACATATGCATGTAGGGTCGGTGACACTTTTCGAAGGTTCATCTCCAAAGTGCTCAATTAAGAGTGGGATGGACCTCCGCGTCCAAGGTTAAGAAGCGAGTGAGCTATACAGGCGACACTAACACGCACGCCTAGTGCCTCATCGCTCCAACGCGCAAAGCATGCAGTGTTTCCGCATTAACACTGTACTGTGCAAATTAGATCAGTAACATAGGGGTTTCATTACACGCGATGAAAGCCCACACATTAAACTACGCCGGTATCTTTGTAATTTTCTCTTGCCGCTTAAGGAAACTGCATAGGCAAGCTTTAAAAAATGCGATATTTGACAGTTTCCACGATTTTTTTTTCACCGAGAATACATTAAATATGACAAAAGTAAAAAAATAGGGGCGTATATGTTATTGTTTTATTATCTTTTCTAACAAAAAGTTGTATTCGCAGAACATTTATTCACCGAGATACGCGTATTCGCGCAAACAACTATCTCACAAAAAACGCAGGGGTCCATCCCACTCTTAACCGCGGACAGCATAGATGCGAGTATATATATACTCGCGTCTGTATCCCTCGCCCTTATGTAGACGGAAAGGAGGGACGAGCAAGAAATCCACGGGTACAGCAGCGCGGCCATATAAAACTAGTTTACGAGTTTCCAAACGACGCCATTTCGGCCCGCCAAGCGTTCCGGCATGATGCGGAAAGTTTTTGACTGCTCCCTGTAAAAACTTTTCAGGCGAAAACTTTGGGGTCTTAATTAAGCCAGACAGGCAGACCGCGAGCCATTGTGCGTGTTTGGTTGCAATGTCCTCGCGAAGACATCACTAGCCTAAGTGTACTGTACAAATCCGGGTACGTCACACGCCTTGGCAGATTATAGGGTGTCTGATAATTTGTTTTGTAATTTAAACCGAAGCCAGAATATATTTGTTTTGTCCCACGTATAAATAAATTGTTTGTATTTTATTTTTTTAATTGTACTTAGAGACCCGCAAATTTCGTGAATTCATTTGAGGACAGGCTAGACTTCGAAGACATATATATATATATATATATTTGACTTTCTTTTTAAGTGGCTAGGGTTTTTTAAGCCAAGTCCTGAACGAAATCGATTTAATAACTAATCACAAAGGAAAAGAATTACCGAATCCCATGCTTCCCGGTGTGCGGTAAAACTGGAGCATCAGCCAATGAACAACTAATTGAGGCTTGAGTACAAACAGGATTGTGGAGTCTAGCTTGTTTCGGAATGAATCCGCAAAATTTCCGTACCTCTAACTATAATATTTATATATTAGATATGTGTACTTTTTCTCGTTCGTGCACTACACTGTTATAGGCTGCTCATGGTTAATGGAACACTTTTAAAAGCCCTGATTAGGATTTATTTTTACGTATTATTCCGTATTCTTCCGCTATAAGTAAAATCAACATTGCCGTGGGCCTGACAACTTTATTTATACGCCATCAGTGTAAAACCGTGGAATGCTTATAATCGTCTAATGCGTATAAAAGAAGAAATACTAACTTAAAATGCAGTAAATTCAAACATGACATTCACAAAGCAACGTCAGTGCTAAGTACTATTTTTATTTCTTTGCTGCCAACTTAAATAAGAACCTGGATTCCAATGTATAATGCAGTATACAGGTTGTTTCATAATTCGTGTTACAACGCTCTAGGACTGGTAGTAACGTTAAACGGAACAACTTTATAGCGTATAAACCTGGGGTCGGAAACAATTAGTCGCGTTGCTAGAGGGCGTGAGTTTATTATGGTAGGTAAGCAACTCGCAATCTCAACGTGATACGCGCTTTGAGGTATTTAATTTCGTTCGATAACTACTGGAAATTTCAATTACGTGAGCTTTTGCAGTAATTGGCTTACATTGTTAGCGGTGTTTTAGTTCTGTGGCTTTCATCGGGATATGGTGGCTGTTGTTTACAAAATAAGTTCCACTCGTCGCACATCTTACACTAAGTTACAGATACAGTTCAACATGGCGGCCACATTCGACAACGATGGAGCGTGCTTTCTCCAGTCGCCGTTACTACATTTTGAGCTGTCTGAGTGTGTGCGGCAGCGGCGTGGATTCGCGCGATGAGAGTGATATCTGAATCCACGGGAGTCTCGTACACTAGCGACTTCATGTAGCCCCGGAGAAAGAAGTTCATCTTGGTGAGATCTGGGGAACGTGGCGGCCAAAGTACTGGCTGACTACAGCGACTGAACGATACGTTTCCGATCCCGGTTTACAAGCAAAAGTTGTTCCATTTAACGTTTCCTACCATCCCTAGACCGTTTTAATACGAATTTTGAAACTTTCTGTGTATATAGCTATGTGCAGTAAAATTTTTTCGTAGGTTTGTTGGAAAAAGTACTAGGCCCTACTTTAGCGAGAACAATCTATGCAATTCAAGTTAAATTACGTGGGAGAAACTTTTTAAATAAGTTCAGCGGTGCTTAAACGCCAACATAAATGCTCTCTCGGAGTCAATTTAGACTACGCATAACATGCAATTTTTTACTTCGTCTTTGCAGCACGACGCAGATCGTCGTAAGAGCTTAATTCACTTGTTCATTTTTCTGATGTGAATTTATGATTAACAGCGGAGAATGTTTAACTGAGTACAGTTAAACTGATACATAAGGTGACATTTAAAATACTTTCTAGTTTAAGATATTCTCAGATGATACGTTTACAAATTATGTATCAATATATTTATTTAAAAATTCGAGAGAAACTAACAAACTAGTATGCATTTTGGCATTCCGATAAAGTTGATGTAGAATTTTCTTTTGGTAGATGCACAAAAATTTATATATATATATATATATATATATATATATATATATATATATATATATATATATATATATATATATATTTTTTGGTAATGTTGGAGTTTTTCGGACAAATTTCTTACTACGCGGATGGTGTCTACGTGTTATGGCGTACGTCAATAGTCATGTTCCTTTTAATCAAATGGCGGAACTCCGTATTAAACTAAATCGGTTTCTTCCCAGTGCCTCAAATGTTATGTACTTCAAATACTTACCTTTAAAATCAAGCCAGAGCACGTCATTTTACGAATTTCTGAAGATTTTTTTCCGTTCATATATAACCTTTTCAAAACTGAAAGAGAAGCCAAACGAAGGTCTGGGAGTAAACATAATTCCTCTGTCTCTAGCACTTTCCATGATCATCTTGTTGCGTAGTTTACAAGCATTTAATTGCATGTGTTATCTTTGGTATATTAACAGAAACACTTGTACTGAGAGTTTGTGATTCGTAGGCAGATACGTAAGTTACATGGTTAAAAATATAATCTTATCACTAAAACTGAGGTAAGCTGAAGTATTTTAAATAACTTCTTGCATCAAAATATTTTTCACGAAAACTGTAGGCTGTGCATCTATATTGGAATACAGAAAATTAGTTGTGACTAAAAATGTGATAAAATGAATCAGATTAATTTTGCTTTAAACTAAGATTCTTACGGAGATATTAATGGATCCTTGACATAAAGATTTTCTTCTGTGAAAGCGGCAATGATTCACTCTTAACTGCGTAGTTATACGAGAAGA
The DNA here is from genome assembly GCA_029891345.1 of Dryococelus australis. Classification (NCBI taxonomy): domain Eukaryota; kingdom Metazoa; phylum Arthropoda; class Insecta; order Phasmatodea; family Phasmatidae; genus Dryococelus; species Dryococelus australis. Next base: position 46,855,511 of record CM056995.1, on the reverse strand, counting down.
TCCGACAACGCTTAAAAGTTATTTGAAAAAGTTTTAACGACAGACATCACCGTGATTATAGTCGCTGTAATTATCGGCGTGATCGTCAGAATCGCCATTCTTGACTACGGGCAGCTTCTTTTACTTCGTAATCCAAACACTTGCAAACCTTTTTTTTTCCCCTGTCGACTAATATGCTGTTGTCTGTAGGCGCGTTATCTCAACAATAGCGGACGCATAAAAACTTTGCCTGTTTTACCCGCACGATCTTTCAGTCAGGTTTGCCAACTGCAGCTAGATTTTTACCGCCCCTGTTCACACTGCTGGGCTCCACCGCTAATTAGCAACACCTAAGGAATAGCTGATATGCTTTAATACCGAACCGGATCGCAATATCTCGGGCACTATTTACCTCAGCTTTATGCAATATTTTTTTGACTTCGGGCGTGAGGGAGAAGGAATGAGCCACTGCAGGATTGGGTGGTGGGAAATGGCTTTATAGGAAGACGGCTGAGGAAAGCAGAAAGGGGCTTTGCAACCCCTTCACCCCCTCCTATAGCAGACGCCACTGAACGGTGGTTCGAGGGGGTCGCCCCGTTAAAACCGCAAGTAAAATCCAACTATAAATGGTTTTTAAAGTCCATATTCTTCTTTTTAAGTGCACTTTGGGGTTGGACCAAGAAAAGGGGGAAAGATTCTCCCCGTCCTTAGTTTATGTTGCAGACGAAGCAGAATAGTCTCTTCGATTTTTTTTTCTCTCCTCAGTATTTCAGGAATCTCTATACAGGGGTTCATTCTTTATCAGTTTTTTACGTCCTCATTTGATCTTTGTCCGTATTTTAGAACCGTTTTACTTCTGAATCCAGCGTTGTAAAAACTTTTTTCGTCCCTTTTTTTACTGTAATTCTTGACTGGACACCCATATTTCTCTTCGGGCAATGAACAACACGTAAATTTTCGTGTAAGTTGGTTTCTTTACTGAATATCGCGCCGGAGGTATGTAATAAAACCACTGCGTTGTTTGTGGGAAGCAAAGACGTCAAGGACTGACGCGCAAACATAAGAAGCATAAACGAATGACCGGGCGTATGACAATCACGCTTTATAAGGCGAAGAAAATACATATTTACAGCCGCCTTAAAACAGGACGTCTTGGAAATGCAAGCCTTAATGTTTACGAATTTGCGAAGGAAAATATCTCACAGAGATACACCCTAAAAGTTTTTATTTGATTCCTGCTCTTTGACAACGGATAAATATTGCTGTACAACGCCCACTGGCACAGAAAGACGACTTCAGTCAGTTAGGAAACGCCAGTCAGGTTACGTAACATTGTTAAGAAACGTAAAAATATGTTTTTCAAAACGCGAATTCGGGATAATTTATATACTTTAAAACTCCAGTTAAACATACAAATAACGACGCCTTCGAAAACTTGGCTCACACTAGCATATATTTGTGATATTTTGTGCTATTACGGCTTTAAGCTTTAAATCTACATCTTCAACTTGATACATTCGGAAATACATTAGCCTAACTGATGGAATTTATTAATAGAAAAGTGCAAAACTCGCGTTATATTTCGGTGACAGGATGGACTGCACTGCCTTATAAACAAGCGAGCTTGGTCCATGGTTTCATTGGCCGCTGCACTTTAATCAACGTCGCCTACTTTCTTGATCTCCTTAAAAGATATTGGCCAGTCCACCGATGATATTATCTTATTGGCTCAGGAACTCTTCGAGGCGTGAATGACATATTTCCGACCAATGGCGGAAGTCGGTCAAGTGCACAGTAACTTGGAGTTCAGCCTGCCATTAAATAATGACGCGAATTTTCCAGGTCTCCATTTATTAATAAATATTTTTAATGAATGATATATAAGGAAATAAAGTAGTTAACAAAAATAAACAGAAAGATTCCTGAAAATCCATTACTAGGCGACTACAACAAAACGGTCCATAGCTGCCTCATCTTATATCAACACTTTAGGTCAAAGATTTTGTACACTTTACGAGTAACATTCTGGCTTTATTTATGAGATCTGATATATGTCACTTATTTCTGAAGGAAGGTGAGAAAATGAGACAAAAATATTTTACTATATAACACTTTCTGTCTCTAATGCCTGCGAATCGACACAAACCAAATATCTGCTTGTTGTAAAAAGTTGAGAACATATTTATATTTTATTAATAAGTTCCTGCCTTTTTGCAAGCAGTAAATAACACACAGTGAAAATTTCATACAAAAGTATTAAACAACTAGTAAATTGTAAAGTTTCTATAGTAAAAACTTTTCCATAATACCTCTGAAACTGAAATTATTACACGCAAGTCAACCGATCCGAAGGCAATACACAGCTGAAGCTCCGACAGTAAAGAGAATGACGCGACGAGATGACGCGGCGATGGGGGAGCTGCGGAATGCGACGGTGGTGTAAAACGGAATAACCCAGAGAAAACCCTTCAATGAAGCTCAGGAAATCTGAACAACGTTTTTGCCTTGTGAGAAACCGTCGACTGTATGAGCCCCAGAGAACTAACCAACTATCTGTGATGGTAAATTACCGAGCTCGGAAAAGGAATGGCCGATGGACAGGAAGGGTCATAGGAGGGGGGAGGGGGGAGAGTTCTATCCATCCGATTCCCACTAATTGCCGACGGCGGGGTCACCAGCCCCGGCCAAGGTCAAAAAAAGTCGGGAAGGGGAGGGATATCGCCCCCTTGTGTGTGCGTGTGTGTGTGTGAGATGTGTGTTAGGTAACAGAATCCTCGCCGTCAACATACGCGGCTTCTCTGGCCGTGTGGGAGGGGGCAGATGAACCCCCCCCCCTCTTCTCCGGTCCTTTTTTCCCTTCTCCATCTCCTCCTGTGTCTCAGTACAACGCATCCCGCGACACTCTCGTAAATTACCCAGCAGGCCGCCGTAAATTACGCGCAGAGCCCTCGAATGCCAGCCGCCCTCGTAGCCCTGTCCGTCCACTCTTATATCTCGTTACTTCTCCTCTCTCTCTCTCTCTCTCTCTCTCTCTCTCTCTCTCTCTCTTGGTTCGCCGACACTGAGCCGGCATGTGCAACCACGGAATATAAGGACACGTTGACTTGAACGGACATGTTTTTATATTCTTTATTGAATTCTCGTCCTGTTTAAGGTGATATTTCAGTTTTTTTATTTGGTTATCTGAAAGAGCTTTCGAAAAGTGCCCCCCTTAATGCAGTTATTAGTTGTCAAATAATTATAGTTTTCAAAATATAACACTCAAAAGACTTAATTTTCCGAATTCTTCAACATACTAGGCTTTGCTCCAAGACATATTTTTTCAGTCAAATTGCATTTAATGCAATCTGTATCGTGTGCAGAACATACTGATTCAGTATGAGTGCGATTTATAAACAGGTGAGCGAGTATTGGCACTCTGAACTTCGTTGAAAATAGGAGTCAGACTTGTTATAAATATATTTTTGTTCATTCAAGTGAAACTGTTAACATTCATTTAATAAATACTTTAAACCATTAACTGTACAGGAAAAGTTTTTTTTTTTTTTATTCCTTTCGTAGCTTGTAACTCAAGTGCAGTATGCCGCGCTTAGACTCTAATTCAACACTTTCAACCTGCCTATAACACTCTTGTGTCGGAATTTGAGTGCTATATTTTAAAAACTATAATGATTTCACAACTAACAACTGCATTAAGGGGGCACTTTTCCAGATCTCTCTCAGATAACTAAATTCCAGAAAAATGAGAAGTATCACCTTAACCCTTTCATGCCCATTGTAGACGATCGCCAACATATGTTGCGCAGGAATAAGCAGAGTGGCCGATAATCTTCCCTGTGGGCAACTGATTCCTAGGGACGTGCAAAATTCACGTTATTTTGTTGCAGACGAACTACAAGACGTTGTATGCTCGTTTGACTTCTGCCATCGGCCGATAACTCGTTTGGTACGTACAGAGGACATTTCTAACCAATAATAGAAGCTGAATGGTTGAGCAACTGATCTACAATATAGCGGACATACAGTAAAATGACGCCGTATAGTAGCCAGTAGCATATGAAATCACGAATTGTACTCATATAGATATAGGTAGCAATAGGAATATTTCACGAGTTCAATGACTTGTATGCTAGACTTCACAATCCTTTGTATAGCCGAACCTCAGATGTTCATTGGCTGTTGCTCCAGCATTATCCCACATTTTACAGTACGGGATTCGCTTCTTGTTCCCTTGCCAGTTGGCAATTGGCGCGGAGTCGTTCAGGGCGTGTCTAATAAATTCTGATCCAATTGCAAAGGTGACGTCAGTGTACACGCGTTCGAAATCTATCTTGTCTTGAAATGAATTCGTGAATTTTTCCTTTCCTTGTTATAGGGAAATAATGTCTAGTATGTTATCAAATAATAACGCGAATTTTGCAGGTCCGTACTGATTCCTAAACCGCGCTACGTTATGACTGGATCACATCACTGATCACCAAGCATAAAGCCTGCAGCTTATTGATTGTGATAACGATACAAATTCTTTGCTAGCTTAGTTACAGCACGGTTAAAAAAATATTGTAATTTGCAACACCAAAAACTATAGATTAATGTGGAAATGAAAAGGTAAAAAACAAATCCGTCATATCGCGGAAAAGTGCTGGTAAAAATTCTCCAGAACCTTCCGTAAAATTATGAGCACGTTAGTTTTTCAATAACGGGCTTACCGTAAATTAATTTGCTGGTTATTTTCTGTAATTTCGGTCAAATAAATGAGATCACAGAAAATAATAATAATTTCCGTTCTGCGGGTGTTTAATTGTATGTAAACAAAAAATATTAAAAGTTAAATACATTTTAGTTTGGGCCGTGATTTGAATACTTTTCGAAGGTTTTGGAGACCGGATTCTTGACGTCTCACGTACCACCTTCTTGTCACGATGGATCGTATACATAGCCTAATGTGATGTATTCATGTTCTAGTAACTTTTTAGTGTTTTAAGTTTTATTAACTGTTGCAAGCATCTGACGCTACTTTTCGATGTTTGAAGAAAAATGCTCAAGTGGCCTTTATGTATTATACCTAATCAAATCACGGTTACTTTGCACTTTTCTGGAGCCCTGTTAAAGTTCTACTTCCGGGAAATCCCTCCGCCTCATGTAAACTAAGCTTAACTAAGTCAGTAAAATTACGCCAGCGGGATATCGCACCGAATTCGTGCGCACTCAGTTGCAATGATATTTTGCATGAGAACTATTTCTTACCAGGCGCTACCAACACACATGTTTTCTCACTGTTTTTGTTCGCATTTATTAAAAATTAATCATTATAATTTATAAATAAAATATAGGTAAAAACTTCAAATTAACGAAAAATGAGAAGTTTTATTTTAACATAGGCATAAAACGGCTGTGATATGTACAATACATACATGGAACATTTAGGAAATTACTAAACACGTCAGACATGGGGTGATTTTTCAAAGGTTTGATTCAAGAAGTGTGAACAAACCGCGAATAGACTATAACTAGGGCAGGAAATGTAATTCTCTGGTTACAGTGGCAGAGAAAGCTCCTGGTGAACTCGGCGTTGTTTGTTCCCAAAACCCGAACCTAAATGAAATACGGAAGCGTGCCGTATTCTGTATATATGACGCCCAGATCCATTTTTCGTCATTACGGAGTGCCTTTACGTATATCAACTGTACACTTGCGTAAAAAATTTCCGTCGGTATATTTAAATTTTTTACAGTGCGGGCAACTATTCCGTGCTCTTGAGGTCACTTGGTAAAGTCGGAAAAATAAAAAACATTCGCTTTAATTCTACCACTGAATTCTACAGTTACCGTAATCGCATTAAACATTTTAAATGTAATATTAATCACATCGCCGTTAATACTTTATTAAAACATTTTTTTCGGGGACAGTAAAATTATTTTAAAATTTTGTGAAAACGCTGTGAAAATAAAGCGATATTTTAACAGATTATAAGTGGGTGAAAATACTTTCCTTCATCGACGCACATGTTTGTTTGGACACTAGTGGACGAGCCACACGCGTATTTTTTCATTAAAAGCGAAGTGTTAATTTTAATGTATCAAATTTAAATGGCTAAATAATATTAACATTAAAAATGATACACACGGTAAATATAATACATGTTGATAAAACTGAAACTTTCTAGAAAATTACAAATCAAACTGCTATTTTGTTGCTTAAGTTCATGTTAGTGTGTTTCGGACGAATGGAATCCAAAAGACGCTATATTTCGTAGCTATAATGACATATTTAATTCAGTTTTAGCGAACTGCTCCATATACACTAATTGAGTTTGGCTTCATTGTATTGCCCAGAGCTTTGCTGAATAAATAACGAAGTCACAATCCTTACTAATGCTGCGTAAAGGTATTACATGGCCTCTACGGATTTCGTAGAAAACTAGATTTCTCCAAGTGAAGCTTTTTGTTAGGTACTTTCTCTAATTTATTAATACGATGTTTAATGTAAGTGGTTTTTACTGTGACTCTAATAAATGTCTCTTATTCGTACTGTTACAGGGACGCCTGAGAGACGTATCTGAGTTCGTGAGGGATGGGGGTCTTAATAAAAATATAAGAACTAATTTTTTTTTCTAATTTATTCACGCAGCTATCATTTACAGCATTAAATTATCTGTCTCCACTATTACTCTTCCTATTTAACAGCGAGCGCAATATTTAATGTATATTTCAACTCTAATTAACGTCTTTCTTAATAGTCTCTGTTGGTTACAGTCAATTAACTCATACTCATTAACATGTGTTCAGTCTATATGTTGCCATTATTTGTAATGAATTTCACTCACACATCTAGTCCAATAGGCTGTGCCAGCCGCACTCTTCACTGCTTGATACTCGCAGTCGCAGATTTCCCTTCCGCAGGTCACTTCTCTCGCTGATCGTCGTCTAACGCTCGGAACTTAGCCCCTCATTCGCCTATCAACTACTCGACTCGGAGGCCTGCCACACGTTTATATCGTTTTCCCTGACCAGCTGAAATGTTCAGTGCACCCCGAGTCATGCTGAGAGAACGAGATAAGTAATGCATAGCATTCTTCAGATAAACGCATTAATCAATACAACCAGAGTCAGCATCGTACGTCGCATAAAGAATTATCGTGTCTGCTCGCTTCCTGTAAAAGATACGCTGCCACCGGTATATAGCTCACCTGTTCATCCAAAACAATCTTTTGAATTGCTGCCGCAGCTATCATATAACTGCTGTACTTCACTTCCACTTGCTCGTGCGGGATGCAATAGCAGTCAGCGCGTAACGATACCATTGGACCAAATTTAGAGCGTTTTAACGACACATTTGATTATTCTATAATTGACTTTATGGAATTCAAACATTTTTTCAAAGTCGCGTCAGTGTTTTCCAGAGCGTATGAAATTAGCGTAGTACATTTGCACAACTACAAAATCTGCAAAAATCTTCCAGGCCTTTCCTTTATGAAACACCATCACCATCAGACGTTTTATCTTTCACCGATACTACATATCAGTCTAAAGTCACATATTTTACTCTCATATATATATGTATATATATATATTGACTTTCTCAATGAAATAAATAAATATTGTGTTATAATACAGGTAAGATAATGTGTCTGGAAGCTTTCTCAAGATGACAACACATTACGTAAAAAAAAAAAAAAAAAAAAAAAACTGAACTATACAATCCTCGTGACACAGCTGTCACGCAGATTGTATAACTTTACAATACGTTGAAGCATCCAGAAGGAATAGTCCAAATTTGACGTAATTTGGCACACCTTCTCACCATCATTCGGTTTTTAAATTATTAGAGTTTCAATGATCTGCAACGTATATAACGGCTATCAGAGTGCTTAAGTTTGAATTCATGAAAGACGTTTGTGATAACTTCTGTTGCTAAGCGTTTTTGTTTCCGATGATTTTCTGAGTCCTGAGTGCGAGGCTAAAATTGTAAAGCACCTTTTCAGGTATCAGCAAATAGGAATAATATTTTAACTAAGATGGATTCGCCGAAGTGTACAAGCATTGTTAAATATATTTGTAAATAAATGTAAGTACAGTACATTGTGCTAAATTCTGTACTGACGAAAAATGAAACAAATGTGCTTATAAAATACGAAACATCTCACAATTCGTTCTATATATTCTGTGGAGGTTATTCTCTATGCTCTGATATAACAATATAAAACTGATATATTAAAATTCGAAAATCGGACACAAAATACGTACCACAGGCGGCAATAAGAAATACGAAGAGTAATATGAAAATAGACAATATCGTGTATATATCAATTTCGCGTCCCTCGCAGATGGTCTTTGTTAGTCGTGTGGTTGTGGACGCAGGTTTGTAATATTTATCATGCCCGCTCAAATCCTAACCCAGAAGTGAGTTTTTATATTTCAATATTATTTCCCCTACAGTTATAATGCTATGCAACTTACAATATTTTCCTCCAAACTACTTTATTAGCTAAATAACGAAAGACAATTAGAGATTTTACAGATAGTTGAATTAGTGGAAGGTTCCTAATTAGAAGAAAGAAGTAGTCATAAACAAACAAAGATGTATTATACCAGTTCTATTCCTAATCATACCGAATATTTACACTCATTTATTTCGTAGTTATTCAAAATAAGATTTATACCGTATCACATCACCAGAAGACAAACAAGTATAAGATACATATACATTGTAACTAATCCATCGGCTTTGAGGTAAGCAATTAATTATCTGAGTGAGTCAAGAACAGTATCTATGTCAGTACTGTAAAATAATTGCATCCGCTAATGCATTGCATCTTAATTATCGATACGATGTAAGGCGTGCGCTATTTCTACAACTACAAAGAGAGGTAAACAGAGGTGCGAGACGTCTAGGGTAGGTCAAGATCTCTCGTAACCTGAGAGTGCCCGCAACTCTAACCAACACGAAAACAACACACTAATTGTTTAACAATCTCGTTTTCCTGACAAAACAAAATGCGTACCGAATGTGGCTCACACGGTAAAAAACAATGGGAGAATCACCTGACAAGTGTAAGGTAATATTCGCAAACTTGTGGGGGGGAAATAGTCTTCCTTAAGGGTAAGGTAAAATTACCGCTCTCCGGAGTAAAATTCACGTACATGGAAGTGGAAAATCCCATACATGGATGGGAAAATTATCCTACGATGAGTGGATCTCCTCATCCATTTGTAACTATTTGATAATTTCATTTTATATATTTTTTAACTTAGAATGAATTTGTATTGTTTAGTCATACAAGCTTTCCAACAATGTTCTTTATATGTCAGCTATAATTACCACACTCTGGAGTAAAATCCACGTACATAGAGGTGGAAAATTCCATAAATGAATGGGAAAATTACCTCGCGACGCGTGCATCCCTTCAACATTATAACAGCTAAGTGGGGAGACGGGCGGAAGAAAGAATCCTCTAACACACAAAATATTCAGGAGCGATGCCACCCTGTCGTCGTCGTGTAATTGATAGCGCATTGGCCTATCGTGATAGAGAACCATGCTTCGAGCCCACCCACCAACAAGTGTCGAGGATTTTAGTGTTGAGGGTTTGGTTAATGTTGGTCAGAGGATATAGCTAACATAAAAAAATTAACACAAATATATACTCTGTAATATTTCTAAATACTATTTTATTATACAATATAGCTAATTTTCCCTTACTTGTATGAGTCCCCCCCCCCCCCCAAAAAAAAATTTTGTCAGGCACTTTTTCCGTACGATTAGGGAATGGTACTTTACTTGTTATGTTAATATATTCTACATTTAAGAGGTAATTTTATCTTACTTATAGAGGTAATTAGCTTCCCTTACATGTAAGGGAGTTTTACCTGAATTTTTTTTACAGTGCCCGCATCTCCATAGCAAAAGCGACTATGGATACCAGCCTTGGTGGTTCCACTAAGATTTTAGTAATATTGTTATATAGCGAGTGTAGAGCGTCAGTCAGTCAGCACAGTGAAGGACGGTCTGCAAACACAGAGTTTGCTTCGCAGAAGTATTAAATAGCATTATGGGCACTTAACTTAGTATTATAGGAGCTACATTTTGGATGTGCGCGACGCCGAGTGGATGTGTCGTGCATTTGCTGAGCAGATGGTGCATTTCAATGATACAGTGGCCCGATTTTGAAACCAGTAGAATCGTTGTATTAGCACTTAACATTTACTTTATCAAGCGAATTATTTTTTAACAGCTATCGTAAACTTACCAGCTCATTCACGAAAGTATTCTGTAGGTCAGACCAAACATTCGTCTCTTCATCTTTACCAGAAATAAGGAAGAAAAAGACATGGGAAAAAATGCTTGCCACTCAGCCAGCTTAAATTGAACCCTTGCCATTAAAATATACGCCAGGATTAGATTGGATAAACACGTGTAGTGATTTTCGAAATATGTACATGTTATAACTTTGTATGAGAAAATGCACGATTCATCTTTTACGTCAAAATCGAATTTACATGATGGAAAATACTTCAGGGTTCTTTTCTTTAAGGGTAATGAGGACCTTTGTATTATCTGTCCAAAGAAGTTCTTCGGAGGAACAGAACTTATTGTTTGAATACTTTATTCTAGCTTCGTAAAAACGTTTCAGAAATTACGTATATCCGTTTTAAGGAACTGTGAGCTATCATCCTACTCTTAGGCGATTCATGATGTTTATTGAGAAATTAAGTGTTTACTTCTGCCCTTAAAAATGCTGGCTTCTAAATGATAGCTCTTACGGTGGTCTCTAAAGAACGCTATTAACCGTGTCTGTCAAACCCAGACACACAGAGTCAAAGACCGTTACTGTCTGAAAAAGCAAATAAGAGCGTGAGAATGAAATACGACAAAACACGCGTAGCTGTACGAAGCTCAGATTTACGCTGTGCAATCTATCACGACGAAAGTGGCGTCCTCAGACAAATCTTCAAACTAAGAAGAGATATAACCTGTTCACGCACTGTGAAGCGAAGAGCATTTGCTCTTTTCCTTGTTACCATTACTCAGACATGATACGTCTCTTAAGACGCGTATTACACTACAATGTAAGAATGCTTTCTTTGCCAGGGTACATGATTTGTCATCGCAGATAAAGCTCTTAAAATATGAACCACTGCAAAGTAAGATCGCCACAAAGATAATTTTTGTTTGATCTAATTATAGAAGAAGAGATTTAGGAGGCTCTTAACAGCCGAGGTCTTGAGAGCCGATAGGGGTGATTGGAGTGAATATAGAGCGGTGCCGGAATGAAGGGGAAGGGAAACGGGAGATCCCCGAGTAAACCCGCTGACCAACGCCATCGTCCGGCACGATTCCCACGTGCGAAAGTCCGGCGACTCGGCCGGGGATTGAGCCCGGTTCGCCTTAGTGGGAGGCGAGCAGGCTAATCGCTCAGCCACCGTGACCGCTATCTAATTATAGAGTAATGTCTATGATAACCTTGGATTATCGTTACAATAGTTCAGCAGAAGTCTTTGTGGTGATGTCAGTTACACTGTAAAGATAATTGGTGCTCTGAAAAGCTACCGTGAATAGTAGATAAGAAAGGAGTAATAAATATTTCTAAATTATATTCACTAATATACATAAAAACATACGAATAAAATTCCGCAACTCGAGCCCACATCCCCTTGTTACTAACCTAATGTCCTTTACCACACGACTACTATGTCTTATGTGCTCAGTAGAGACCTGCGAAATTCGCGTTATTATTTAAGGACAGACTGAACTCCAAGTTACTGTGCGTTTGACTGACTTCAGCCATTGGCCGGAAATATGTCTGTCACGCCTCGAAGAACTCTTGAGCCAATAATATCCCCGATGGACAGGCCAATCTCTTTTAAGGAGGTCAAGCAGGTAGGCGACGTTGATTAAAGTGCAGTGGCCAATGAAACCACGGACTGTGCTCGCTTGTTTATAACGCAGTGGAGTCTATCCTGTCACCGGAATATAAGGCGAATTTTGCACGTCTCTAGTGCTAAGATTACATTTGATAGACAGGTTCTTTCAAATAGTAACATGAGCCAGAATATGTATCGGCTTGGAAAGAAATTTCAAGGGTAGTGATTTCGAAAATAACTGTACTTCAGAATGAAATGAATCCTTTGAGGAGTATGCACGTGTATATATACGAGGCTATGTTTATATGGAAATTTCTTTCCTTTTGGAGACAAAACTCACACTTTTACTGTCTTACCAGTTCACTGGAGTATATCGGAATCTAATTTTAAAAATTACCGGTAGTCAACATTTCATTTCGTAAGAACAAAACTATTATTTTAAATAATTTCTCCAATGAACACGATGGATTGTAAAACATGTTAACTCCCTCGCGACACATTAATTGACACGCAGTCAACGCGCGACTCTATTGGCCGACGGCCAGCCAATAATAAACGTTGCATGGCACAGTAAGCATGCCCGGTATAGTCAGGACCAACAGGACGAAGGTATGTGAAAATACACCTGACAAACAGAATTGATATTGCTGACGTGGAAAGTATAGGGATCCTACTTCAATCTTGTCCTCAGTACCTGTAAATTTGTGCAGTTCTTAAAGGGTTAAACGTTTGCAAAAGGTCTGTGCATTTGCTCAGTTGGAGTTTAGTAACTGCAGATTATATTGATTTCTGAAAATGTTTGCGTCGGGACAACAGTCAGGTGCTTAAAACTACAATAATGTCATATTTACATAAAACAAAAATTTAATTATAAAGAAGTAATTTATTAACAGCAAACCTACGTTTCTCTAGCTTCCTCTTTGAGTGAAAGCAATATTGTGATACTGTAGACAAACCAGCCTTAAGAAAATGGTTTTCTTTGTCATATAGAATACTTTGAATCTATTTTTAGTGTGTATGTTAACTCTGTAATGTTTGAGTGCGTGTTCATTAGCTCGTAATACTACGTCTGTCAAAAACCCCAATGAAACCATTTCACCAGAATAAAAGCAAATTTAAACTTGTTAATTAGGCTATAAGTTTACAGCTTAACGTTTTTGCTTTCAATTGAAACTGTTTCGTTGGGATTGTCTATAACAGTTCTAGGCATAATTAAGTATCACAGAAAAGTTTAACAAACTCTCGAACTATAAATTCGAAAGAAGTCGATCAAATAACTCTATTATGCTACATCCGGCCAAATAAAAGCCGATAGTTGAACAAGCTTATTTTGTTCCCGCCACACATTCTGAAATAATAATAGACACTTCAGATTGCTCCAGAGAACCAAATGCTTATTCACTCGAAAAAATAGATTCATTCGACTCTACTGTGATATCTGTAATGTTTACGGCAACCAAACTATTAGTGAAATGTATTTGTAAATTGGCAGAACATACTAAACACGCACAGGAGACGCTAGACAACCAGATTGGTGTTGTGCGAAACTTATTATTTTATAATGATTTTTTAAAGGGAACGAGCATATATTTGGAGCAAGAGAATATTAGCAAAGTGAAAGAAATATTGCTGAAATAAATAAATAAAATTCAACTTAATTTATTTGGTATGTGAAATAATCTTTCTCTCATTGTATACAGTCTTTACAGATAGGGCAGAGATACTTCGTTAAACAAAATATTTCCTGCAGTATTTTGATAGTTTCCGCAGTAATTCGAACACGCAATATTCTGATGTGACAACAAAAGTATGATTGATGCTACCCTACAAGTCGATCACGAAACAGTTCTGTAGTCATTTCTCTATAGATGTTTTTTTTTTTTTCATCTCTCCGTGCGGCAGGGTACGTGGTGGTGGAGTGTTTAGATAGCTCGCGTCCATCCGGAGAGAATTGGGTTCGATTCCTGGCGGGGTCGTTCACGAATTTTCGCACCTGGGAATCATGCCGGACGACGCCGCTGGTCAGCGGGTTTTCTCGGGGATTTTCCGTTTCCCCCTCTCCATGCTGGCCTCAGTTTACGCTCATCGGCTTTCAAGAGCGCAATGTTAAGGGTTATCATCCGTTCCATCTTCGATTTTTCTTACAAATCTTTGTAATTAATATTTATGACCGGACATAACAAATTAAAGCTAGATATGACATAGATGACTACATAATGAATTTTTGGAATTTTGCATAGTTTCAATTATACCTGTTTTCTCATAAGCGGGATTGACATTATTAAATAATTAAGTAATACAATTCTGCTGTTACAGATGTGAAACTAATTGTGTAAGAAAAATAAATTGAACATCGAAATAATTGATTGCATGTTCCCTATGCCTTGACTAGCTTGGTTTATATATATATATATATATATATATATATATATATATATATATATATATATATATATATATATATATATATATATATATATATATATAATATAGACACACACTTTGCAAATTAATTTATGGAGGAAAATACGTAAACCCTTTATGAACCGCTCAAACTTCTCCACTCCACTGTGGTTCGGCAGGTGTTTCAAGTTACGAGCGCACGGGGCATCCCATCTCCATTTCTCGCCTCCCGCCCTTCTGTACCGCTGCACTGTCCTGTGGCTGTGGTGTTTGCAGAAGTTTTAGACTGTGCCTGGGAAATTCTTCCCTCCAGAGACCCCTCCGTCCTAACTCCCTCGCCGGTCGCCTTTTCACGTCTTCAAGAGGCGGGCCCGCCTTGTTCCGGACAGTTCGCCGAGCGAGGCACTGTTCACAGCCGCGGGCGACCGTCGGAGCGTAATTCGCGACCGAACAACTAGCCTCTCTGAGCAGAGAGAAGTTTGGGCGGCTCTTAACGGGAATGGTGCATGAAAATAGTAGACTATTTTAACCCGATTTTCGACAAAAGTCGTTTTCCAAAGGGTTTGTCGGAATTTTTGGCTCGACAAGACGCAAACAATAATTTTCAACGCCTATTTACGTTGTTAGATATTTACTGCCGTCATTATTCTCGGAGCGCTATTTAAGAAAAGGAAGAGATTTTGTTTTCTTATCTTCAATCAGTTCTCCGAGAATAACGAACACAGGGAATTTGTAACTATTTAAGAAGGTGCTCAAAATTTATATTTACGTCTTGTCGGACCAACATTTTTTGAAAAACCCTCTGTAAAACAAGTTATGACAAAAATTATATAAATATACGATTTGCGTGCACCATTACCCTTAACAGGAATATGTGTACTGAAACGCTTTCTGTGAAAACGTCGTTTGCGCCTAACCGCGTATCTCGGTAAATAAAAGTTCTGGAAATACGACGTTTTGCCAGAAAGGATAAAAAAATATATATATTGTCTATATCCCTATCTTTTTTACTTTTATCATATTAAGTGTATTAATAAAGAAAAAATCGTGAAAGTGGTCAAATATCGCTCATTTAAAGCTTGCCTATGCAGTTTCCTTAAGCGGTAAGAGAAAAGTACGATTATACGCAGGTAGTTTGATCCGTGTACTATCATCGCGTGTAATAAACCTCTACTGTTACGGATCTAATTTGCACAGTACAGCGTTAAGATGGAAACGCTGCACGCCTTGCGCATGTTAGTGTCGCCCGTATCGCTCCCTCGCTTACTTGACCTTGAACGAGCAGCTACATAGTCCTCTTAAAATACTGTTGCCTGGGAAATACATGTTAATGAGTTTGGGTTTTTTGGCGTTCGTCTTAAGGATAGATATAGGTATACTACCAGAGGATCTTTTGAACAGAAACATGTGTGCTTCTTTGCAATCGAAGACGTTTGTAAAATTTAAGTAAACCTTTTTTCCTGGAAAGATAACAAAAATTAATAATTAATAAAACATTTCTGGAAAAAATTGTTATAGGTATTTACCTTGATACAGAAACTGAGAGCATCACTTGTCACACTTAGGTTTTTGTTTAAAGTTTATATCTTCAAAAAACACAGAATCTCATATACAGGCATGCAAAATTCAAGTTATTATTCGGCATCTGGCTAAACTTCACAGTACTGTCTGTACTGGACCCGGAGTCGTTTCTCCATTGGCTGGTACACATATATGTGAAGTCACGCCCTTTCTAACAGAATTCCACGTGATTGGGGCACACAGTTTTGAAGCGTTTATTCATTGGCGCAAAGTTACCCAGGTCGTGTCAGATTAAGTATGATCCAATGACAAGCGTATTGCAAAGTTACACGTTTTTAAAGTTTAACTTGTCCCCAAATAATAACGCGAATTTTGCAGGTCTCTACTCATTAACATGTATTGTCCTATACGAAATTCTCAACCAGGCAACAGCATTTTAAAAGTTCCGCGTGCCTAATACTTGAACTACGTTGCAAAGTGTTAGAAATTCGTTTTTTTGGACGGAACTAGCAAACGTGTCCACAGTATGATTGTCTACGAAAAGACATCATCATACGATGAAGGAATGCTACTTTAAAGTTACCACGTATTTTATTTATGTTTACTATATCTATTGTTAAATTACATTTATATTTTTTGGAGCCATCCAATATAATTAAAACCAGCTCTTTAATACTGCCGTATACTATAACTAGGGAAAGGAAAATTTCGCGAGTTCATTTCAGGACAAGCTAGACGTCAAACATGTGCACACTGGAGTTGACTTTGCAATTGATCCGCAGCTTATTAGACAATCCCTGGACGACTCTGAGCCAAAAGCACACTTGCAAGGAAACAACTAGCAAATCACATACTGCCAGGTGCGGAGTAACACAGGTCACACTCTGGGATAGCAACCAATGTACAAACAATTGACGCTCGATTATACACAGTTATGTGAAGTCTAGCTTACAGGTCATTAAATTCACGAAATTTTCCTATCCCTACTTATAACATATAAGCCGGACACGAGTCAAACTGCGATACGAGCGTGTATTGAACTTTACTACAGACTTTTCATTAGTAAAATGATAATATCGCCGCTGAAAGTGCCATAAGTACACGCAGCACTACGAGAACACTGCACGCTATTTCAAAACCCCGAGGCTATAACGCTCTTGTAGCGTGTTGTACACAGTAGAGTAATATTCGTGATAACTTTAACATGCGCGGGTTTTCAACAAATTCAAAGGCGCCATTTGATCTACGCGATGATGCCAGCAAAACGGTCCTTGAGAATATGTTGTTTTTAACAAGTGGCCGAATGATACTGTATAGCGTGCTTTAGTCTAATGACAATCTGCGCGTGATTTAAATAATTCGAGTTGTGAGTTATCTGTTAAAGTAACTAAGGTGATTTAAAATAAACTAAAAATGAACAAAATCCCATCAATTACAGATCGTTTATTAATGTAGGCTGTTGAAAGAAAATTGAGAAATTTATACATTGACTTTTTTTGTAGGTTGATTTCAAAAGAGCTCACTTTACCATGAGCAGCCTTTACCTGCATATATTTTCGCAGTCACACGGACTGGCATGGACCCAGTGACGTTGGTAATGACTATAGGATAGTAATTCCATAATTCGACGTTGAATTAAAAGCACTAGGTAAACATATATGAATGTTAAAAAAAATTTCATTTGTTTTCAATTTTTTAATGGACGTCACTGTAAAAATGAGCGAATTTGTAAATGCCGGGATATAATTGCTAAAGGCCTTTCACGATAAAGTGAGCACTTTTGAAATCAATCTTCGAAAAAAGTCTCTGCCCCTGCCTGCATGTATTGTAACGGGCGCCCTGAGTGACAAGCGCTCAGTAAAGTTGGTAACGTTAGAGTGGGAAGTAGTCCCGTTCTTAACGTCGAATAAAAGGTTTACGTAACAATTTTACATCATTTAAACTATTTATTTCGCTTTATATTTTTTTTAATGCACCAAAGCGTAAAAATTAGCAGATTTGTAAAATATTTACTTTTCTAATAATTTCGCAGTTTCACTTGACCGACGCATGAAAAAAGTGACGAGGTCCATGACAATGCTAATCTTACATAAGGCGGAAGAATGCACAACGTGCATGCAATTAGATCTTAAGCTGGGCTTACAAAAGTGCTCATTCTACCGTTAATAGCCATTATAAGCACATTACTAACACGACAAAGTGATTTACACAAGACTTAAACTGCTTGTTTTCAGCTAGAGTGGTTACAATCACGCATAGCGATAAGCACTTACCTAAGCACAGTTAGAAAAGTTCAACTTGGTTTAACTTTTCTTCTTACTATCGCTGTGCGTCAATGTTCAGCCAATCAGAAGCTCCGACACCTGGACTACGTTATCAAACGAATAACTTATGTGTATGTTGACTTCATTCCTAGGGCAGATATTTTCCCTTGTTTATTTCTGGATAATCGCAACCACGGAAGTTTTGTAACGTTTTTAGGAAACATTAATTGTAAAAATTGAAATGAAAATGATTTATCATTAAAAAAAGTCTCAGATCAATCGGAAAGATTTATTTTTGACAAAAACCGCTACCAACTAGGTATACAGAACTTAATTTCTTCACTACTAAATGTAGCGATATAAACAAACCATTACTATCGTTATATCAGCTGTAGCCAAGCCACTGTGCTTGTGTTGTGTTGTGTATTTGC
Organism: Dryococelus australis; assembly: GCA_029891345.1. Classification (NCBI taxonomy): domain Eukaryota; kingdom Metazoa; phylum Arthropoda; class Insecta; order Phasmatodea; family Phasmatidae; genus Dryococelus; species Dryococelus australis. The sequence goes on along the minus strand of CM056995.1, from coordinate 46,837,049 downwards.
TTATCGCTATCACTGTGAATGTCTTAGGTATACGTCAATTGTAGCCAGGCCATACGATATTTAATTTTCTTACCTTTTTGTGGTCTTACTTGAGCGACGCTTGAACGAAGTTATCAGGCCCGTGGCAATGTCAATGTTACATATTGTCGCGGCGTGGACAAGCCTTTGGCTTGGCGATAACATGAACCCGCCAGCGACAACGTAAAGAGAGCGAGGTCAAGGTAAAGGTAGTTATGATAACAGCTCCGTCAATAAGTATGTGGCCTCCATATTTAAGGGCCGCCGAGCGGCCGGCGGACTCGAGGTAATACGTCACCACGCCGCCGACGAGCAAGATGGACCAATTCAGGGGATCCGAACCGTTGTAAACGCAGGGTCTTCAGCCTACGGCATCACTGCAGGTAAAGCCGTTCCAGTAGGATGCGACGTAAGGACTCTCAGTTAGGTTCCGCGGCCGTTGGTATCTTTCCTAAATATGTATAATGTAGAAGCTTGCAGAGACAGTTAACATATACGCTCCCGCGGCGCGATGTAAAATATTGATTAATGTAACATGTATTACGAATCGTAACGTATCAGATAAATATGGTTTTAAATATATGACGTAGAATTGACGCAATGTGTTACTACCTGTCTACGTCCCCCAAATACCTTGTTCGGTAAAGGCTATATGCCCAAAATCGTAACAATATGATGGAAGGATACACGAAATGTATACATAGTAGGTATATCCTAACCAGGGCTTTCAAAAGTGCTCAGTTTACTACAAACAGCTTATATCATTATTATTCGGGGAAGCTTTTGTGGTTTATCACATCTGCATTAAATGTTTAAAAAAAAATCACTTCTCATAATAAATTTTCAGTTAATTAAGTTTCACCTCGTTTTGAAGCTGGATGCTGAGTTGAAAGGCTGTTTATCGTGGTCAGCAGCTCGATTATCCTACTATCCTTTGGAGTCAGGTTGGCGTCACGGCTAATACAGACGCAGATCAACACTCTAAATCTGAATCAGTGAGAATTTCACTGTTGCAATGAGTCAAACGTATATGACTGACTGATACATCAAACACTTAAGTGAATTTAGCTGATAAACCAGTGAGAAAATGCCATATTTCCTTACCTGATTGATTCAGTGACATTTCTCACTGATTCGCCAGTCATTTTTTCCATTGTTTTCTCAGTGGTTTATTTTTGACTGATGGACCAGTGAAATATCTGGTCACCTGCGGAACTTTCTTTACTTTCTTAAATTACGGTAAATTGCACAATGTAAATAGTAAATTATCGTAAATATGCTTATTTCACGTAATTAATTTGCTACATTCAATAAAAGCAATATTTAATTCGCCACTGCAGTCGGCCGTCACTTATTCAAACAGTGAAATTTCTTCATTGAAACAATCAGTGGTTTTCCACTGATTCTAAGTGGAGCCATTTTCGCTGATTGTAGTAGTTGAATTTCACTGCGAGTCAGTGGTTTCCCACTCTTTCGAATTTAGAATGAAGTACTACGTTTAGAGCAATATTTCAATACGTATTGAACCCGGACCAGACTGAAATAGGACTGGAGTGAGATAACCCAATCCGGTCGCCAAGGCGTACTGGATTGTAGAATCCATATAGAAAACTTTCTATTAAACATCGCCGTTAGGGATGAACAAGGATTGAAAGTAAAACATACAAGACGCAATTCCGAAGAAGCTTTCCTAACGTGTTAGCATGTTGTTAAGTTGACTGAAAATGTGCAGCACAAGGAAAAAGGAGTAAAGGAACTTGTTAAAGAGAGTCGTGTAAGAAGGGGGGGGGGGGGGGGGGGTCCAACTAACAATAACCACACCTCAGGGGAATTTAATTGGTTACTGGTTACACGATATTGCTACTGCGCAAAGCTTTGTGAGCCGGCGGGGGTGGGGAATGAAAAGTTAAGAGATATGGGCGGCTCTTAACAGCGAGGTCTTGAGAGCCGATGAGGGTGATTTAGGTGAGTATGTAGCAGCGCCGAAATGAAAGGATGGGGGAAACGGGAGATCGCCGAGAAAACCCGCCGACCAGTGACATCGAACGGGGGGAGGAGGGAGGTATGCCAATTGGTGAATATTTGCATCAATTACCACGAAAACCATAACGATGTTCAGCTTGTAAATCGTTTTTTTTTTCTAGTTTATCCAGTCACCAATAGAAAAATCGGCACCATTTTCAATCCTCTTTCTATCCGCAGTCAGTCTTGTTTACACTTCATTACCCCATGTTTGAAATTTTATATTAAACTCTTACTTTCAGTGCGAGTTCACTCCGTGTTCGATAAGTGAGGTTCTCCAGTCCGAGTTTGCTGCAGTCCGAAATGTTACTCCAAAAGGTCTGAATATTTTACAGCGTTGTCCTATATCGGCACATCGCGGAATTCGTGTCCAGACTGTCTACCGGCGGTGCAGAATTCTTGCTGTTCAAAATAACAACGGCTGAAGCCGTAGGGGCTGATTGTTGCAATCTGCTGCCCTCATGCCTGGCTGTAATCTGAAGTCTGAGGGCGCGTTCAAAATAGCTGTTGTGTTAGGGCCTGCCCACGCCGTCGGAGCAATACAGAATGGCCTGGAAGTAAAAACCAAGTAGAGCTTGCAAAAAGATCTTAATTAACATTTACACTAGCCGAAAAGTAGTTTTTAAATTTCGGACAGCTCGTATTAGGTGTGTTGCAGTGCGAAATGGTCTCGAGAATGGATAGGTACTCGTGAATTCTAGTCGGGAATTTTTCCAAAACGTATTCGATAAATTCGATCAATATACTAGAGTACAACAAGTGCACAGAACAAGTAGTGTATTTGAGCTGGCAGAACTTGACAGTTCTTAGCAAGATGGTGTCTTTGGCGCCCACGTGTAAATGAAGTGCTTGAGAAGCAAAGGGATGCATGGGGCAAAGAAACCGAATTACGATGAGAAAAAAAAACCACTCGCTGATGTCAACGTTCACCACATTCCTGTAAGCGAGACTAGAGAGACGCTCTGCTGGGAATCGAACCCAGGTCGCCTTGGTGAAATGCCGTCGCTCTGGGTACGCTACCGCACATGGCCCGAGTATAAATTGTTAGAGCTAGTCACTTTTCGCGAAAAAAAAATCTGAGCACACGTTAGACTTCAATGCTATATACACCCAACAACAGTTTGTCTATTACCATTGATTGCTGTCTGCTTGGCTTGAGAAGGTGTTTTCGTATTTGACCGGGCCACTCGGAATTCGGCAACATCGGCACACCTCCAATGTGATTCGAGTGCAGACAGTTAACGACTGTCAGAAAGTTATTCAGTCAATCAAGATATGTAAGCGATCCTACAATGTTTTGAAATATAACTTGTCTTGAAATCTTTTCACGAAATTTCACTACTCCTATAAGTTGTTAAAACTTATAATTCGATGCCCAAATGCCGTACGAACAATGATTTATTAATATTGACTCGTTCAAGTTTCTCGTGTAACCATCGCTCCTTTTTTATTTTATTTTATTTTTATTTTTTAGCCTTATTAGTGAAAAGTAAAATTAACACGTGCCCTTTAAAAAATTCCGTGTGGCAGAAAACAAGTTGTCCGAAGATATGATACGTGAATGAGGACGACGTATTGATAAACTAAGGTCTCTAGTCTCATTAGTGTTATGGGTAGGACACTCGAATTTCGCGAAAAGATTTCACGACCAGTTGTGTTTCGTAACACTTTTAACCCGTTCCAATTTTGTGATTGGGTGATCTAGATATTACGCGTCTTAAGTGTCTGCCCACGGATCAGAGACGTACTGTATCGGAGTAACTTAATTCTGATTGGCCAGGCAACTAAGAAAATGTCTTCTCTCAGACACAAGCCGCCAATAAGCAAAACGAAACTGTTTGTACATTCGTAGGGTATTGAAATCTAGCATGTGCGGAAATATTTTCGCGAAATTTAGGTGTCCCTAGTTATAGGTTTATTCACGTGACAGTACTTTCGAACACAATGGGTAGTTAACAAACATTTACCGGCTAATCAGGTAAGTTCTACCTGGACATATTGAGGAGATTTATTTTCATAAGCTGAATAAAATTTATTGAAAACTATTTTTTTTCTATTACCAATATCTTATTCACTCAGGTAATCCGCTCTTACTCCTAGATTTTATATTTGTTCCCTTAAAAAATAAAAATAATTAAAAAATATTTTTTTAAGCCGAACACTTGTTCGATTCTTTGAGACTCGTCTACATGTATTTATTTAGTACACAGAACCATTTCTGAAGTACGTTCATGTAGTCGGATCGGTTGCCGCAAACATTATAAATAGGGATAGAAAAATTTGGCGAGTTCAATGACCTGTAGGCTAGACTCCACAGTCGTGTGTAATCTCGAGCTTCAGTAGTTTGTTCACTGGCTGCTTCCCAAGTGAGTAGCCAGCGTCACTTCACACCTGGCAGCATGGGATTCGCTACTTGTTTCCTTGTAAGTCCGATATTGGTTCAGAGTAGTCCAGGGCGTGTCTAATAAACTGCGATCCAATTGCAAAGTAAACTTCAGTGTACACGTGTTTGACGTCTACCTTGTCCTGAAATGAACTCGCGAAATGTTCCTATCCCTAATTATAAATATCTTGCTAGAGTCGAATATTCTGTGTGGACTGATTAACCAGTTGGTTAGCTAAAACAATACGATTTGTCTACTATTACAGAATTTGTGGTTACAAAAAATCTGTTTGGCCCAGTACAGGCATTTATTTAGTCTTAAAATTATTCGGATCATTTTATTAACTTCGAATTTACAGATCGATAGTTTGTTTATAACTTATGTATATATTTGGGGATAGTTAGTAAAATCTGTTTGAAGGATCTTGACATTTTAAAAATTAAAATTTGGTAAATTTTGCCATGTTCTTTGCTGTTTTCCAAATATGTCATGTATCAAAAGCTTTTTATATATCTGGAGGCAAACAAGTACCTTGTTATCGATTAAATTTAACTTTCACTTAAATTTCAATTTAACTAAAAATAAGGCACTTTAATGTTAACGCAAGTATAAAACGGTTGTGTTACATGTAATACTTAGGAAACAACCAAACACGTTATACATGAGGTGTTTTTTCTTTTCAAATGTGCAATTCAAAAAGTGTGAGGAATCCGCAAAATGACTATAGGCTGAGATGACGTGTATATAATTATAGAATGAAGAATCTGAATGTAAATAAGGCTGTGGTGCGAGTGCTAAGATTACCGGGGTCGTGAGTGTCGAGCAGTCTTAAGGGGAACCTTCCACCCATATTGCATTCCTGGATTTATTCTATCATGTTTATATATATATATATATATATATATATATTTGGTCTGAAACTACTCCTATGTCTAACTATCTTTTGACTTCACCCAAGAGTACAGAGATAAGGAATACCAAATTTTGGCAGAATTGAAACTGTCATGTAACTTTGAGTCCGTAGTTCCCTTGTCTTGCCTGTACTGCACTGTAAAGATGGGTGTAGGGGTAGTTTCCAGATTTCCATTTTGAAACGCATAAACAAACTAAGAAACCCGACAATTTAATATGACAGGGCAAAGTTCCCCTTAAGACTACGGCGAGCTCGGAAGTTTTTTGGCCGTTCCCGAGATTTACAAATACCAGAAAAGTCGGAGCCCCTCATCGATATTCACTCCTTTTCGGGAAGGGTCATATTACCCCCTGACATTTCTGTGTAGACTTACCCACCCCCCTCCTTCCCCCCTGGCTCATCAACAACTCCACCACCAATTGTGTAGTTTTAATGGCGGAGGTTCGAAAAAGGATATTGGCGACGCGTGTCGAGCCGAGATGGACGTTTCAGTCTTGCGTGTAGGAGCTCGTAAAACCTTCTCTTTCAACAGTCATTTCGTTCGAAACAAACGCCACGGCCCATCCTCCCCTCTTCCCCCTTCCTTCACGCATTCAAAACCTACTCCTCCATTTCTGTTGCTCTAATTTCCTTACAATTTACTAGAAGACACCCCCCCCCCCCCGGCCGTCCTTTTTTTTTTAAACTCCACCACTTTGTTTGGGTCTCGAGCAGGCAAACTGAGAGCTTTGTTAGGGTAATTCGGTTTTATTTGGCCCATATTCCCAAACCGCACCTCCCCAGCTGCGCGCAAAAACAGCTTATATCCAGTTTCTGCCTTGACTTTCACGTCATCTATATGACAGAAACTTATCCCACTACCCTAACTTTATGACGTATCGATCCATTTAAACAAATAACTTTATTTCTATCATATAAAGATTTTTTGAAATCATTAATTTTCATACGGGATGAATAATACTTAGTGGCGACACAACAATCATAGCATATACTCTCGTATTGACCTCGCAACTAACTACGAGTCTTTGGCTTGTATGTCACCTGTCTGGAAAAATAAAATACTTAAGTAATGTTTTTTCCTAAAATAATGTACGAGAAATCATTTCTGGACACCAAACAAATAAGTCTTCTTCAGAGCAATATTTACAGTTTCTACGAAAAAATATTTGCTATATATATATATATATATATATATATATATATATATATATATATATATATATATATATATATATATATATATATATATTCAGAGCATTTGGGAGACTCGCACACAAAGTTATTACGAACTTTTCAGTTTAAAAATGCGACAATGTGATTCTGTCTCTCTAATTTATTGCTAAAAAAAAAATTAATTTCATATGGATAACAAGTAGATATGCCCACCGAAAGTTTAAGCGTAGTAGAGTTGCCGGAAATAAAAAAATGATCGTTTGTTTTACCAGTACATTTTCTCACATGTTCAATGTACGTACCAGAGCTAGAAATGAGTGATCAACTAAAATAATCTAAACGATATATTTTTTTAATGAAATGTTACTACACAAATTTCAATTACTCTATTGTTTCAAAATATTATTATAAATTTTAATTAAGATGTGTTGTCCATATTATTTTAATGGAGTATACAACAGATGAATAATGTAAATAGACACTTTGACATATTTATGCAAAGGCATATTTTAATACGTATCGCGGTGTGCCAAACAGGGATATTATATATATATATATATATATATATATATATATATATATATATATATATATATATATAAACTGGTTTGCAGTGATTTGAAGAATATCTGAAAACAACCCTTGAAATAGAATCCGTCTCCTCTGGGTGCATCTAATACGAAGTAACCACTGATGGATGTATTTTGAGTAGTGTTGATAGAGACTCAGGAGTAGTAGTGCCATATATTAATTTTTAATAATTGCAACTATTGAATTAGTAACATTTAATTATATTTTCCTTTCATATACATTATGATACGAATTCGTTAAACATGGAAATATTTCTGTTATACGAACTTCACGATGTCGTTTGATCACTAAAAGCGTGCGTGCCATAATTGGATTTCATGTGTCTGCCCGCAGCAGAAGAACTAATAATTGGTCCTAAGGGGCATCAAAACTGCCCAGTTAAGCCTGGAGAAGTGCAAAACGATTAGGCGTATTTTACGATCGTCTGATACGGACTAAACTTAGAATTTTATTTTTTAGAAATTCCAGCCAGGCGACGCTGGCAAGCCCCTTGAGTCGTTTTCACCCTAAATCTACGTTCATCTCCCAGTAAAAGTGTTGCCCGTGAGCAAGCCTAGGTTAAGGAAGATGGGGGAGTGTTGGAAGGGCTGTTTCAGTTCCTGTCGAACAGGAAAACACTTCGTCCTTCACAAATGAAAGGAAGAGTGCATGCAAGAGTTTGGTGTCGGAGGAAAGGGTGAAAGGTGGAACGAGAGGAAGGGCCAAAGGATGCCAAAAATAAAGACTTTACGTCCTGGCCTGTAATTTCCCCCCCCCCCCCCCAACAACTCTCCCCCACTCACCCAACGAGTTGCCCGCCAGCAGCGGACTAAATTTACATACTCCTGACTGACAAGGTGTCTCCCGAAAACATGCGGCAAAAACCGACCTCAAAAATACAAGGGGAGCGAGGCAGGGGAAGTTTGGGAACAACCAACTTTTCAGCTGCGTCGTAACTTGTAACTCGCCGTGAGAAAACAGGAAATAAAAGTTCGCGTCCCTTGAGACATCCGAGAGATGCCTTGCAGGTGAAATATTGCCGTATTGAGAGGGGCCAACCCGAAACGCACGGAACACCGTGGAAACAATTTCGTTTCACGAACACGTATTCTTAAATATTCCGGAACAGCTACACGAAACAAAACAACAGAAGCAATTCATTCCAGACATAGTTACGAAGATTGAAGAAAAAGGAATATCGATGTGTACGTGGCAAAATATTTTATTGGGTAAACCGCTACAAGTCTGCGTGTCAGCGAAGTGTAGCCAGGTTTTGTGTGAGACTATTTAATAAATTGTTTCTTTTTTTCTGAATTCAACCCACTGCTGCCTACGTCACAGCAAGTTGTGAGATTCCCAGCCAAACGCAGTGTGTATTGCTGAGTACACCTTCCAGACGTCAGTATACTGTAGTCGTGGAATTTTATGAACTTCTTTATGGCGGGAACATGAAGATCGTTGTAAAAGAACAGAAAGTGCAATGAGAAAATCAAATAATTAATGATGTTGCCGAAGAATTTTTCACAGCTCCAGTAAAGGTTTCAGACAGTTTGTCTTCCACATCGAAATTATATCTTCAGACGCAGCATTATGTTTGTTAAGTCCTGATCAATTTGTATTTGTGTAATGCAAAGCAAGTCCTTGTATGTTAGTGACAAGACTGATAAACTGAAAGCATTGAAAGCAAGATACGATACATATTTTTTAAAGAGACTGTTTTTTAGTACGTTCGGGAGAGTAATTGGTGGGAAAGTAAATAGTAGTTTTTTTAAGAACAATTACGCATAGGTCTATAGTAACAAAGAATATTAAAATTAATGTTCTATGTTACACCAAAATTACATTTCAAAAAGGTTTCTGGAAAAACTACCAACTCAGTGAGATTTTCATCTCTTCACCTGATGAGTAGTTTCTACAGGAAAATTATCGCCAATAAAAATCAAGATTTTAAAATGTATTGATTTTTTCACAATACTTAAGTCGCTGTATTTGTTCAACTTGAGAATTTTAAAGTTTTTAATGAGAAAAATTGTTTCTTCTTTAAAAAAAAATATTTTTATTTAGAACATAAAACCTAACATCGCTTCTTTTAAGTGCGCATAAGAAAACACCAGAATCTGTAAATTAGATTGGGTCGGGAAAGTAATTAAAAAAATAATAATTTTATATACACAATAAAATTGTTACACAAGGGAAATTCAACTGCGTTTTCTGGTAATTCTTCTTTATGAAGCAAAAATCCAGAAAGACTAACCAGCAATACCAATAATCACAGACAATTCTACGAAAGTTACGGAAAATCCGTAATTGAAGACAAATCGTAATTTAAAAAGAAACTGTGGATAATTTTTTTTTTTTTTTTTTTTTCAGTATTTTTCTGCCATTTCACAGATTTGTTTTCTGAAAGTGTAGCTAGCTCATGGATGGTCTAGCAGTTTGGATAAGTTTAAGAGAAGACACATTTCTCGCACTTATTTTTTTTCCGGGTGAGCTTTGGGAAGCTTGTGTTCTGGCGCGCCTCGTCCCCGACGAACAAAGCGAGTAATTATTTCTCTCGACGCAGCTATCGCCAGTAGACAATCTCTACGCTCGACTTGGATTCAAATTTACGATCCGGCCGGCGCCGAGGCGAGACCTTCAATTCGTCTTGCTACCGAGCCGAGACGCGCGCCGCAAGGCTGCTATCTCCCCTTGTTCTTGTCGCCCTCGAAGTATTGCTGATCTGTGCCTGCCAGAGAGAGAGTTAATTGAAATTATTATTTTTTTTATCAGGAGCTCCGTTTGAAAGTGTCCGTCGACAGTCGCTGCAGTGGCCACTGAACATGTCCGTATGAATACGTTCCCACTGAGGCAGGATTTACAATGACCCGTCTCGTCCGTCCGTCAATAACGTTACCAACAGCCAATCAGAGGTGGCCATCAACACTTTGTAGACTGTGCTCGAGTGTAGCTCGAGCAAAACTAATTTGAAAATGTTTTTGTTGTTCAGAACAAAACTCGCATGGATGTGCAGTCATTGTTCGGCTAGTGTTTAATACGATCTCACAAGAACACGACAGCTTAGTATCGATGGTATTGATAACGATAGAATTTCTTCTTTTATAACCACTAAAAGGAACATGATTGATTGTTAGAGATGCTTGAAAATCGCGAAAATTTTTTGAGACAACATATCTTATATAACACTCCTACTATAGTCCATTCACGGTTACTTCAGCCTTTTCTGAAGTCCTGCTTAAGTTCTACTTCCAGTATATCGCCCCGCCTCGTTCAAACTAAGCTTTAACAAGTCTGGAGAATTACACCAGAGGGACAACGCACCACATTTGTGCGCACTCAGTTGTAATGATATTTTGTATAAGAACTGTTTCTCACTAGACGTTACCAACATACCTATTTTCTCACTGTTTTTATTCATATTAATTATTTATGAAGTATAATAATTTATAGATAAGATATTAATAACCTTTCAATTTAACAGAAAAAAAAGTAACTATTATGAACACAAGTATAAAACGCTTGTGATACAGGGCGTATTTAGGAAATAACTGAACACGTCATACTTGGGGAGATTTTTCAAAGGTTTGATTCAAAAAGGCCGAAGTAACCGCGAATGTACTATAGTTTATTCTTTCATGATTGTATCGACAAGTTTTTCACTCGGTCAAGTTGTTGGCAGACCAACCACGAACGTTCTGCGATAAACCATCATCTCTATTGATTGTAAATGCTTTTATACGGTTCAGATAGGGTGTCCATTGGTTGATGACCGGCCAATAATGAATGCTCTAAAGTACAGGGTAGTGTCACCTGTAGTATGGACCAATAGGACGATGGTGAGTTCTAACAGACTCCAACAGAACCGGCATTCTTGCAGTAGTGGATATAAGTGACTCACTTCTAATTTGTCTGAAGTGCCAGTAAATGTGTGCAGACCTCAATGTGTTAATTCTAGCAGTCCGTCCGCCAAAATCTTGGTAATCTTTTACTTTTGACAGACGAACGGATGAAATTACAGTATTCTAAGCTGCACGTTTTGTTACTCGTTCATCCCGAGTTCTTTACAAGTCTGTGCAGTGTGTTCAGTGTTTTGTTTTGGATGTCTTTTTGTTTTCATATGTCTGTTTATGTAACTGTAAAATGAAATTAAGTTACATTTTTTCTGAATATTAGTTGATAATTACGTTCGGAAACATGAGCTTCTTTAATACAATAGTAAAAATAATATAATCATGCTTTAAATGCTTTTTCAAAAAATTTACATCGATTAATTTCCGCTTCGTAGGTGTATGGTTGTTTTGGGCACGTAGAAACACAATATCGCAAAAAAATTTCCCTTTTTATGGAGAATTTTCTTCCTATTTGTAAATAGTTTTGTTTTTATTAGTTTGCAGCAATGAACCTACGACGGACGGACGAAGTTTGGTTGTAAATCGCTCGGCTGGGAGACGGTCGAACGTACGACGGTTAGTTTAAAAGCCCGCCGGGGCCACGGTGGCTGAGCGGGTAGCCTGCTCGCCTCCCACCAAGGCGATCCGGGTTCAATCCCCGGCCGGGTCACTCCGGATTTTCGCATGCGGGAATATTGCCGGACGATGCCGTTTGTCCGCGGTTGATCTCGGAGCTCTCCCGTAACCTTGCTTCGAATATACTTGTATACTCACTACCAGATATATGCAAAATTCGCTTTATTATTGGGCATCAGACTAGATTTCACAGTACTGTGTGTACTGGCACGGGCGTCGTTTCTCCATTGCCTTCTGGATAGACGCAAAGCCACATCCTTTATGACCGAACTGCACGAGATTGGAGCACACAGTTGTGAAGTGTTCATTTATCGGCGCAGTCTTGCCCATGTCGTGTCAGATAAAGTATGACCCAATGACAAATGCATTGCAAAGGTATGTGTGTTTAAAGTTTAACGTGTCCCCAAATAATAACGCGAATTTTGCAGGTTTATAATCATTGCGTATTCTTCCACCACATGCAAAATTAACGCTGACATGGAAATTATCAATTTAATCGTGCGTCGGTCTAGTGATACCGTGAAATTAGAATAAAAGTTAATATTTTCAAGATTTGCTCGTTTAGAGGCGTTAAAAATAAAAACAGAAAGCCAACTAAATAATTTTAGTAATTCACAAAAGTTTACCTTAGTACTTATAATTAGGGATAGGAAAATTTCGCGAGTTCATTGACCTGTAGGCTAGACTTCATATAACTGTGTATACTCGAGCGTCAATTGTTTGTCTATTGGTTGCTATCCCGGAGGTTACTTCGCACCTCGCAGTATGGGATTTGCTAGTTGTTTCCTTGCAAGTCTGCTATTGGCTCAGAGTCACCCAGGGCGTGTCTAATAAACTGCGAACCAATTACATAGTCAACTCCAGTGAGCACATGTTTAACATCTAGCTTGTCCTGAAATCAACCCACGAAGTGTTCCTATTCCTATTTATAATTCAGTAATAAGACATGGAACTGCTTTCACTCCGTCATCAACTTTACTGGGTATGTGACGGTCATATATACCAGGTATAGTTACTGTGACATTTTTCATACGTTGATTTAAAAAAATGCTCAAATAAAATGCGAACAGTCTATACCACTGCCATGACGGTCTACACTCTTAAGGTTCAAAAATTGTGAACTTCTCCAGATCAGAGAATTTGACTGGAGATCTGTTGGAACTGATCCGCTTGAATTATTAAGTTTCTGCCGGTCATTTCAGTTGCTGGTATTCACAACGCAAAAGAAATTTGTTAATGTACTGAGAAATTGTTTGTAATTTTACAAATGCTTGTTAGTGTACAAAGATTTCTCTTCTAAAACATTTCTTTTGTAAAACTACAAGGACCGTGCTTGTAATATACTATATCTCAAGAAATCTTTGTTCTATACTGAACCGTATCCACGAGCTTCAGCAAAATGGCGAACACAACAAAGTAAAACCGAATATAGCTGTTTGTGCAAAAACTATGGGCGATGTTAAGTGTAGTTGCGTGCAAAAAAAAAAAAGCGACCGTAATATTAATTAACTGTTTGTGTTTCCTAGCTACACAGAACTCCTAAATCGGCTCTCAATACCTCCTGGTTAAGAGCCGTCCAAAATCTCTGAACTTGACTAAAGAACTCTTAAAATGAAATAAATATACCTATTCTCCTCAACCAAATAACTTCTTTAATGTGTTGTAGGTACGTGCAGTTATATTTAATATAAAAAATATATACAAGTTCGTAAGTCAAGTTGGTCTTGTTGTTAAAGGTGGCGGTTAATAATACAAGTTGTATGGGTTCTATGCCCCGTGCTGGCGAAGTGTGATTTTTGAACGTGAATACGTCTTTAAATTTGCAACCATAGTGGGAGGCAACCCAGAAAATCCGGTGATAAGATAATCGGGCGATACAGTTTGGCATTGCAGCTGCGAATCTATCATCTACATTCAGAATTCAATTAGACCATTCGATTGCCAAAGGATCAAAGAATAGGTTACGTTGAGTGAGGGGGCATCACGGGGTCTAAAAGGGGGAAAAAAGGGGGGGGGGAGGAGCGCAATTTTTAGTTCGTTTCGCCACGTCTCATAACTTCCGCGTAGTGTAACTTTTGATAAGGAGAAGCTACGGCGCTCGTTTAAGTTTCAATCGACAGCTCTCGTCAAGATAGACCTATTGCGTGTATAAAACAATTGTGTGGCGTGGTTATTGTGAAATTGTACGAGTTTAATGTAAAAAATTAAGAAAACTTAACACAATGTTAGCCTATACGTGTCAAAAAGCATCTCAAAAGCAATCCAGTGACACCCATAAAACCCCATATGATCGAGTGAAGCGGTGCCGGGAACGTAAAATATCAAGGCGTCCGAACACGTAAACGTAGACGTATTCAAGCAAAACAAACAGCCGTGTCCCAACACAGCCGCCACCCTCCCCCCCCCCCCCCCCATTTTTTTTCGTAACATATAATCTGAAATATTCTCTGAGTTATTTTCTGTTAGTGATGTATAATTTAACGTACACATTTCAATAATGTCAATTGTAATACAAGGTTATCGTTTGTAATAAGTTAATACAAATAACTGTTTTGAATGTTTTACAAGACAACTCTTTATAGTTTTACAAAGGATTTTCTTGGCAACTGGGTTTCCAAGTATTTTTCTTCTAAAAGCACAAAAACATTTTCAGAGTGCACCGATTAAACAATGATTTACATCGCTTCCTAGTAAATTTCATTGACCTGGCAGTAAAACCACAGCGCGTTACACTGTTTCGTCAGTAGATAACAGCTCGTTAAATGACGTTTCGGAAAACCAATTCTGATTGAGATCACTGATCCAGATTTAGCGTACACAGACTTGTCTCCATTTGGGGAAATTTGTCGAGTGCCCCCGAGGTTCCACTCTTCTCGTGCCAACTCTTTAAACTGCCACGCTCGCCGCAATAACCAACGCACAAACTCGCAGCGGCGATGTTATCACAATGCAAGGAAAACACGCTTTGGTGAACGCAGGACTTGCGTTCTGGAAGACCCGGTTTCAATTCCCAATTCGGCTCTCCGTGATTCTCCAGACATATTACGTAACCGTTCCTAACTGCACGCCATTCCCGTGTCATTACCCGATCCTGATTATCCCAACCGCTTCTTCCGTCGCCAATGATCACACTTGGGCGATTAAACATATTGCATAGAAACGTTCTATTTAACCGTCTCTGTGCTCTGCGAGACTCAGTGCCCAATGCACTCCACTTTGGGTAACTGGTTCGCAAACCGTGCTAATGCTCTGGATTATGATTGGTTTACATCGCTTATCGCTAGGGATAGGAACATTTCGCGAGTTCATTTTAGGGCAAGCTAGACGTCAAACATGTGCACACTGGAGTTGACGTTGCAATTAATTCGCAATTTATTAGACACGCCCTGGACGACTCTGAGCCAATAGCAGACTTGCAAGGAAACAAGTAGAGAATACCATACTGTCTGGTGCGGAGTAACACAGGCCACTCTCTGGTATAGCAACCAATGGACAAACAATTGAGGCTCGAGTAAACACAGTAATGTGGAGTCTAGCCTACAGGTTATTGAACTCGCGAAATATTCCTAGCCCTACTTACACTAAACAAAAAGCCAACATCTTATTTACTGTGAAAATGAAATATGCTCTTACATGTTTTTTATTATACTCTCTGAAGATGGTTTAAGTAAACAGTAAGTATGGACTGAGCGTGGTACACTAAATGTTTAGAGACCTAAAGAATTCGGGGATTCATTTCGGGACAAGCAAGAATTCAAAACACTTGCGTTTATGTAACTTTAGCCATTGGTCCACACGGTGTTTGACACCTCCTGGAGAACGGTGCCCAATTGTCGTCGTTTTCTACTGTGACAGCAGACAACCAATGTGCATTTGATATGGGCATATCTGTACATAAGAATGTAGAGTCTAGCCTGCATGTAATTGAATTGGCGAATTTTTCAGGTCTCTATCAATGTTTTATTTTTAAATGAATACGAATAGCCATAGATTTCAAAATCAAACTTCCGTGAACGCCGGTAAAGAAAATCGGTTGAGGTATAACTGATTCAATGTATAAATTATATGAACATGACCGTTCCTTTAAATCACTACGGACCAACATATCACAGAACGAGACGAGGCACATTTTCCAAGCTAACGCTTCTTAATTTACGTTACCAACGTGTCGTTCTCAAGCAAAGCTGGAGGGCTACAATGTAACCTTCGTTTTGGCGAGAGCACACATTTACGAAATTGGAAGCACCCATAGAAATATAACATTAAAATAAATGCCCTTTTATAAGGCTGGGAATGTTATATGCACTATTTAGTACCCTCAAAAATAATTTGCTATTTTGAGTCGGTGATCTGGCTCTTAGCTGCAATTACTTGTCCACATGGAAAAGAAAAAAAAAAGAGAGGGATTTAACACACTGAGGTCTGGACACATTTACAGATATTCAAAAAGAAGTAGAAGTGATATACCTATATACAGAAACAACAGATATGTTGATCTATGCAGTCCCACTCACCTCTGCCCTACTGGTCCATAATACGTCAGGCACTACACAGTACTGTACAACATGCATTACTGGCCACCTGTTAGCCAATGGACTGCTGACCTTACAGTCTTACAATCAAATGTTCTTTCACGCCTAACATGATTCACAACCCATTGTATTCATTTCCTTAGTCATAACAAAAACGTTGTATTTTGTACAAAAAAATTGGTTGGTGAGTCGAACGGTCCAAGTCAAATCATGATAAAAAATTGCGAAAATAATGAAATTATATCCGTATGATTTTTGCTTTTAACTGTCAAGATATATCAAGATTTCTTTCGCCCGAGCTACATTCGGGCATAGTCGTCAAAGTGTTAAGACGTACTCAAAGAAATTGAGCTGTTTCAAGTACATATAGGAAGCATATTCAGCAACTGTTTTAGGCAATACCGTCAGGGATCGTCAAGTGATGTGGAAACACACCGACGCCATTTCGAACAAAAACACTGATGAGACGAGTACACGTGGACGAAATGGCGCAGCGGGTTTCTTTGACGGGGTGGTGGGTACCCAATCTCTGATTGGTTTGGCGAGGCTCTGAAAATGGACTTCGTGTCTGGTTGGCTACAGCATGCTGCGGAGGGTTACGTGTTGCTGGGCTGCCGGCTGGCGAGTATGTTATACCTGTGCGCTGATTGGCGAACGGTGTTTCGACATTTTCCTCCCCTGTGATGCCATTTTGCTGTAGTGTGCGGCTGAAGTGAGTAAAGAGATTTGGGCGGCTCTTAAAAGCGTGGTTTCGAGAGCCGATGAGGGTGATTGAGGTGGTTATGGAGCAGCGCCGGAATGAAAGGGCGGGGAGAACGGCAGATCCCAGAAAAAAAACCCGCCGGCCAGCCGCATTGTCCGGCACGATTCCTACATGCGAAAATCCGGAGTGACCCGGCCGGGGATGTAAGGCTGCAGTCCGCGGTATGAGGCTTTTGCACTTCTGTATTCTCAACTTCTCTATGACAGAAGTGAACTGCCGTCATTCCACACTCACGTCTTCAAGCATAACGAGCTGCGTGTGCTCAAGAAAACTGCCGATGATTGTGGAAATTTAAACGAGGCGGCAAAAAAAGTGCAATCGATCGAGGTTGACCCTGACAGTCCCGGGTAAGACGTCAAGGGAAAAAAATGGATCTTTATGCCTGCCTTTAACTACCACACGTGGCTTCTCATAGAGTCCATATTTGACTGTTAACGACTGTAGAAAATATACGTTGTGTGTGAAGGCAACCTACAGGACGATGTTACTGGAATCAGCGCATTGGTGCAAGAATCGTAGCTGGAAATCAGCTGTCTCCAGCAGATTGTGTATTGGTGAATGTCAAGAGCTGTTGAAATATCTCGCTGTGCGTGCATTTCCAAAATATAAGATCAAGAACTGAATTTTAACCATAGTACATTCACGATCACTTCCAACTTTTCTGAAGCCCTGCTCAAGTTCTACTTTCAGGCTAATCCTTCACCTCATACAAACAAAGCTTTAACGGAGTATAGAAAATTACATTAAAGGGACAACGCACCAAAATTCGTGCCCACCCAGTGTAATAATATTTTGCATGAGAACAATTTCTTACTAGGTGTTACCAATACACCTGTTTTCCCAATTATATTTATATTACTTATAAATTAAATATTTTAATTTATAGGGAAAATATAAGTGAAGGTTCTGTTGGTGTATTAGAACTCCCCATCATCCTATTGGTCCATACCATACCGTATACTACCCTGTACTTTACAGCGTTCATTATTGGCTGGTCATCAACCAATGGAGAGCCGAACTGAAACTGACCCAATAAAATATCCTTTATCGTATTATAGGATTTACAATCAATCATGTCCTTTTGTGTGTCTATAAAAATTCATTCTATCGTTAGCAATATCATTGTTACTGCGCTGTCGTGTTCTTGTGAGGTCGTGTCAAACACTAGCCGAACAAAGACTGCACAACCATTAAAGTTTTGTTCTGAACAACAAAGAAATTTTCAAATTAGGTTTGCTCGAGATACACTCTAGCATAGTCTACAAAGTGTTAACGAAAAATAAGGTACCTTAGTGTTAACAGAAGTATAAAACACTAGTGATACATGGCATATTTAGGAAATAAACAAACACGTTATCTATCCATGAGGTGATTTTTCAAAGGTTAGATTTAAAAAGTGCGAAGAAACCTCGAATAAACTGTATCGGTAGCTGATTGATAGAGACGTGCAAAATTCGCGTTGTCGGTCGGTGACAGAATAGATTCTACTGCCTTATAATCAAGCGAGCACAGTCCGTGATTTCTTTGGCCGCTGCACTTTCATTAACCACACCTACCTGCTTGATCTCCTTAAAATAGATTGGATACTCCGCCACTGATATTATCTTATTGGCTCAAGAGTTCTCCGACGCGAGACAAATTTGTTTCCAACCAATGGCTGTAGTTGGCCAAACGCACAGTAACTTGGAGTTCAGTCTGTCCTTAAATAATAACGTGAATTTTGAAGGTTTCTACCGATTGGATGGTGGCGTCCAGACGTGTTGCTGGCCAGCGTCGCCATTTTGCTGGCGTGTACAGCTGCAGTTCGTGATACAAGCGGCCTTTGCACCTCTGTAGTCCTAACTACTCTGGGCTGACACATACTTAAAACACTCGCGGGTTGTAGACGTGTCGTCCATACACGCAGGCGCCTTATGAATGAAAATCAGTGCGTCCCATTCCTTCAGTAAGGTTGGCCAAGATATGTGTTTCACTAAAGCAACCCTTTACGTTCATGTTTACATGTTGACATCAAGCAATAAAACCGGAAAAATCTATGCGTAGAAATGTCATAATTTTTTTGCTATCATAATCTAGCAGCTATAATGTATTAATATAGAAGGGGGATAATTTTACGATTCCAATTTGTTGAAATTAAGATTATTTTATGAAATAAGCATCATACATTAATTAGTCGTTTACTTCCACATCGTTTCTGGTATTTTTCGATACATTCATCACAAAACCGAATTTTTTAGGGGTTCATACCTCCCTCAGTAAACATTTTAGGCTATGAGTCGTTTAAAATTTTCTGTCTCGTTTTGCATGAGCATTCACATCTCAAAGTTTGTAATATAGGCCTTACATTCAGTGACACGTTGTATATACGAGTATGTTTATGTCATGCATGTGATTATATATGCATGTATGTATTAATTTATATATATAAAGTGCATGTGTATTAATACACGTATTCAAGTGTGTAGGCCTATGCATGTATGTATGAACGTATTAATGTATTTATGCATACATATTTATACATGTGGTTATGTATGTATTCCCCAGAAGTGTTCGTGTGTGTGTTTCTTTGTGGTTTTGGTAACCTGTATCCGTAACATAAGGCATTGCTGCTGCATACATTATAAGTATAATTTCTCAGCTATTTGTATTTACGTTTTTTTTTTCGCAGCACTCTTAGCCTGATGGCCTTTCACCGCTACGAGCGCCCAGTCGGGCAGTTGGGGGGGGGGGGGGTGGGTTATAACGCCCTCTCATCGCAGATGTCCCAGCTCAACACCTGAGTTGGCTAAATCCAAAGCGCCAACCTGATTCACAAGTACAGTAGAGAACACCCTACCACAAGGTTCTGAGACCCTCGTACTCAGATACCAAGCGTGTGATCTGGTCAGGGTTCTATCCACACCACTAGTGTCTCTCCAGAACACAGCCGGAGCACGTTGTCGCTCGCCACCCGGCCTTTCTTTGAGACGGGGGATCTCACCAGATCTCACCTGCATACGGAGTCGACCACTACCAGCGCGATTCCAACCCGTGTGATCGGCACACCAGAGAGAACCTTTTGGTGAAACTCGGCCGATCAACCCGTGCTCCCACTTATTTTCGATGGAACTTGTGGGTTTTGCCTAACTGACCGTGAAAAGAGGCAGCCCTTTCCACCCCCTTAGAAACGCGAGGGGGTGACTTTAAATACGCTCTCTTATATAGTGCTACTCCGGTAGTTGCTGAGGACACTTTAAAGCATCACCGGGCATTAGCCTTACACCCATTACAGACCGGTTGCTTGCCCAAGCTCACCCACCCTATAACTGCCCAATAGGTAGAGCCGTGAGTATTTCGCGGATTGTGTTAGCAGCAAGCTAGGTAGGGCAGCCTTGCTTACACTCGAGATAATATCGTTTGGTTATTGGTTGGTGCAATTTGTGAGGCTTCTGTACAGGACTGTTAAGCACTCACTCGCACCACTGTTCCCTGATTATTACTGGCTCACATTTAAACGGGGCGTGTCTAGAGAATTGTCGTCCAATCACAACAGTGGGAGAAAAGAACAAGTGTTTGGAGTCTACCTCACCTCCGAATGAATTCGCAATATACTCGTGGCTCTGCCCATAGGCGGCGGACTGTGGTCATCGCCTACGGAGTGGGAGACAACACCAATCCAAGTCCCGGCAGACAGGAACAAGTGAAGCTCCCGTTGCTCTGAGATGAAAGATTATTTCCCGTCATCATCCATCCGCAGTGCACAGCGACGCTCTCCTTCCACCAGCAGATCAGAAGACAGGTGGCAGAACTGTCATCGGCAACCGACCACTACCATACTCAGAATTCCTCCACAGTGGAATTCGTGTTTTCGGGGCCAAACGTCCCGTGTGCTTGTGATGAGTGATTCATTACCTAAGAAAGGTATGCAGCGGTTGGTAATTTTGAATTGGGCACTCGCTTATGAGTGGTTACTATGTTATTAAAAATATGGTTATGCCAGCTAGTCCATTTTTAATATGTTTTGTATTATACTTATACTTAGTATTCCTATTTTATCATTGTGTGAAGTTGTAGTTTAGTTAGTAATTTTATAGAGTTTTTGTATGGTTACTGAGTGCTGTAGAAAGCCAGCTGAGCGCGCGCGCGTCGTCAGAGAGGCCACTCGTGGTAGCGGCCGCGCGGGGCGGGGAGAGTCTTGTAGTAGCAGCAGACGAGGTAACATGTGCGAAGTTGTAGCACACCCAGCTCTGGTATTGCGTTGCCTAGTCAGCCTCAGTATGAGCTAGGGTTTTTTTTTTAAATACGTCTTGTGTTCAACATTGTATGCAACGTGATTGTTATAAAACTTGAGGAAATAATTGTGGAAATTAGTCTGCCTGCTCGTTCTAAATGCTCACGTCTTGTGTGTCGAGCTTGGTTGGAAAGCCCTGCCGAACTTCTGTGGAGCTCTATTTTTCTGCCGTGGGTCATCGCCACGAAGTTCGCCTGGGAGCTGCCTGCGCGATCAGCGGGGAGTTTCGCCTTTGCATTTCCTGGACGGCGGCTTGCAGTTCTTAAATGTCCGCGAGCTGCGGACGCTTGTGTGGAGGCGTGCTATGTCTGCAAAATTCTCGGCGTCCTCAAATCTGAAGGTACTGTCCAGCTATTCTTTTATGTGGGGACAAGATGCGCCCGAGGCCCCGTTACTACTTGGATAATGTTGGCGATAGTGCCGTTCAGCTGGCCCAAAAAATAGTGACATCATAATGTACTGACTTTATGTGGCAAGAAATCTGTCCATAGAAATTAAAATAAACAAAAAACTTGGCACATAGTTTTTCTTTAACTAAATGAAACTCCTGGCCGCAGGTGTAGGGGGAAGGGAAAATTGATTTATTGTGATTGTAAAACACCGTACCAGTGAGGTCGCTTTGGAAACCCCCCCCCCCCTCCAAGTCACCACACGCTTGGCGGTTTCATGCCAAGTGGTCGGGTCTAGGTACCAATAGTCGGCTCAAGCCATCATGGCAGACATCCCTGTTAAGTCACGAGGAAACTGGTATCCCATGAGGAAACGGCCACTGTATCCCAATTTTCGTTACCCGCGGGTGGCACGAGGAGCCTTGGGTTGCCATGGGTGTCGAGAGGCAATAAAAGACGCATCCTCCACGGTTTCTAGGGTTCTAAGTGGCCGGGCTTGGCTACTGTAGCCTGTAGCAGGGTGCTGTCACACCACCACGAACGCCCTGAAATCACTACCTTTCCACCCCTCCCCCCCCTTCCTGCTGCTGCATACAGAGAGCATGCATGTCGGGGATTATAGTTACGAAGCTAACCAACGCTCAGAGCAACACTTAAAAATAATGCTTTTCAATAATCCCAGCGAAAAGTGCCCAACTTGGGCGGCTTATTTTTACTCATTTAATAACCATCTATGCTCTTCGACCCTGAGGATATATATATATATATATATATATATATATATATGTTTGACAGAGTCATCCCAACATTTGTTGTGTTATAATTTATTTAATGTTTATCACCTTTTTCGTTTTAAAGTAAGTCGATTTCTTAAAATTTGGTTTTTGGGAACACTCTGAACCTGTAAACACACTCACGGGGCCTTGGAATTAAAGTTGCATTTCTGCAGATATCTTTAAAGAAGATACTTCTCCGAATGCTCACACAGTGAAAGCGGCGTGACATTCAACTGATACTAGTAAAATTAAAAAAAAAAAATTAAAAAACTCAACATCTAATAGTTGGATTGCAGTTAACTGATAATTTTGTAAATCAGTCTCTGCATATAGCTGCACTCATTTCAGCAGAAGAATTAACTTGGTTACAAGCGGGCAGTGCGGCCTAATTGTGAAACGTCGGGCCGGGTATTTTCTCTTCAGGAACGTGGTTTGATGTCGAAAGGATCGACCTCTTTCTCCTCTCCGCCAGCCACTCCGCCCCCCCCCCCCCTCCCCCGATTGTGCTCGGTTAAGAGCACGCTCGAGGCAAGAGTCCAATCTCCAAAACGCGACACGCGTACCTCTCTACGCCAGAGTGTCGGGCAAGTGTCCAAACAGTCCAGCAAGACGTTGGTCTCAGGGCAGTGGAGTGTAGTGAGTTTTTTTTTACAGGATAAGCAGTATAATAGCCTCATATATTTGAGTGTTTTAGATAACACTTGATAGTGCCGAGCTGTGGTTCCATTTTAAATTTCTACTAACAAACGTAACTTCTACCTTTGCTCACCCTCGACATGTATTTACTGGTTTAAAATACCTAAAATTAGTTATAAAAATGTAAACGAAATGACTCTAATAATAATTAAGCTGAATATAATTTAGAGAGCATATTACCAATTATAAGAAAATTCCCGTTCACCCGAACACTTTCATCCACTTTCCAAGAAATGGGGGCTGGAGGATGCAAACAGAACGACTGCTTACCCTACCGAAGGAACGCGGCAGGGTAACTCGCTTGCGAACTCGCTCCCGTTTGTGGAAATAAATACTAGATAGCAGCACTATGCATGTACAGTACGGGAGTTACGAAAACTATGTTTCTCGAATCGGAAACTTGAAATTCATAATTAAATGTGCTTAAATTTTCAAGTTAAGGCGAAAACTATAAAGGGTCAAACATTTCCAATATGTATAGGGTAAGCATTGCTTACCTTGCATCTATGGAATAAACGCCACTGTCTCGGGAGGAAGAAGAAGAAATTACACATCATCCTACTCCTACCGCGGTTACGATCTGTTCTACTCAGGCTGAGAACCTTAATGCTTTTAGTTTGGCGATTACATTTTTTCGCTGTGAAATTGCTAGGAAACTGTGAAATTATTAGAAAAATAAATATTTTATAAATCTGCTCGATTTTACAGTTTGATTTATTAAAAAAATACTTAACATAACACTTTTTATTGAATGTTTAAGATATGGAACTACTCTCCATCCATCGTTACCAACTTTGTTGGGCAAATGTCACTCGGTGTACCAATCAAAATATATGCAGACAGGAGAAGTGACTTTTTCTAAGGTTAGTTTCGAAAGTACTCACTTTATCGTGAACAGACTTGACCAGATTTCCTCTATTTTCTACGTTAAAAAAAATAGTTGCAATAATCACAAATAAAATATAAAATGACTACGTAACAAAGAAGAATCATTCCCTGTATTATTCACGTAGATTAAAATTTTAGTTATTATTCGGGGACACGTTAAACTTGAAACACGTGTATCTTTGTTGTACTTTTGTCATTGGACCATACTTCATGTGACACGCCCTAGGTAACTCTGCGCCAATAAATAAACACTTCACAATTGTGTGTCCCAAACACGTGGAGTTTAGTCAAAAAAGGGAGTGACCACATCTATGCAGCAGCTAATGGAGAAATGACGCTGCCTTCTTTAAGTACAGTACTCTGAAGTCTAGCCAGATGTAAAATAATAATGGGAATTTTGCAGGTCCCTGTTTGTATGTGACCTCTTTGGAATACTGTGCACCTAGTGGCGGAAATGTTCCCTATGCCGAACACTCCCAGAAGATAAGTCGTTTTGTTCCTAACATGAGTATAATCAAACTTACCGCGGTCTTTACCTCCCTGCCCCTTCGTCCCACTGCCGTTATCCCGCTGTTCCTTTGACTCGAGATGTCAGGTAACTCCGTGTGGGAGGGCGAACGTCACCAACAGCCTGCAGACGTAGAATACACAAGCATACCGTGAAGCCAGCATAGAGACTCACTAAGGAGGGAGCTACTTGAAGGGTCGTGTAATGTACCTTACGTTCGAAACAAATTCTTACCTGTACGCATGAAGTTTTAGTGCTAGATACAAATGCCAGTACTTAGCTGGTGAGTTTCTGATTACTTGGTATACAACAATACCAAGTGTGTGTATTAGTGATGCAGTAGTGATTCTCTCGGCCTCTATCTGCACGTGAATTTCTGTTTCAATGTCATGTCAGGAATCGACTGTTTTAATTACAAGAGGCAGGAAAATTTCACGTTTTAAACGACCTGTAGACTATACTCCACGGTGTTGTGTATTTCCAAGCCTAAGATTTCTGTCCTTTGGTAGAGACCTGCACATTTGGCATTGTTCTTTTAAGACATGTTATAGGTAGGGGTAGTGAAATTTCGCGAAAAGATTTCAAGACAAGTTATATTTCAAAACGTTGTAGGGTCCTTTACCTATCTTGATTGGATGAATAACTTTCTGACACCCGGTCAAATATGAAAACACCGTCTCAAGCAGACAGCAACAAATGGCAATAGACAAACTACTGTTGGCTACTATAAATAGTATTGAAGTCTACCGTGTAATCATATTTTTCCGCGAAAAGTCACTAGTTCTTGTTATAGGCCTACTTAAAAGTAGCGATAGGAAAATTTCGCGAGTTTAGTAACCTGCAGATTAGACTCCTCAGTCCTTTACGTACTGGAGCCTCAGCTGTGTGTTCATTGGCTGTTGCATCACACCTGCCAGTTATGGAATTTGCAAGGTGTTTGCTTTCAAGGCTGCTATTGGCTCATAGGCGTGCAAGGTGGGTCTAATTAACTGTGATCCAGTTGCGAAGGTGACTTCACTATATATGTGCTTGATGTCTATATTGTCCCGAAATGAACTCGCGAAATTTTCCTATCCTTACTTAAAGTATATGTATATTCGCCGTACTATTGTCTTTGGGTAATTCTTTTTTTTTTTTTTTGACACGTCCAGGGTGATTCTACACCAATGAACAAGCACTTCATATTAGTAATGCAATGCCGGATCACGTGCCATACCAGAAGGGGACTGGCTTCTAAACTAGGCAACAACCAATTAGCATACGTCACCGGGTCGATTACACACACGATCATGAAGTCTATCTTGATGGCAAAAAATAATGTGAATTTTGCAGGTTCCTAGCCATTGTCTGTATCTACAATATGTAACAAGATTTACCTCAGACTGAGGGCACGGGATTCGGTGTTTGTTACCTTGCAAGTCTATTACTGGTTCAGAGTTCACCTGGGCGTGCCTAATAAACTGTGAGCCAATTGCATTCTTATCATAAATGTTCACGTGTTTGAAGTTTAGCTTGTACTAAATTGAATTCCCGAAAATTGTCCAATCCTTACTGAAATTACGAAAGTAAGGAGTATGTACAAGTGTTTCGAAGTCTATCCTGTAGAATCGCTTGGCCTCGCAGAATTCCGAGGTTTCCCCACACGATCAAGCTAATACGTGTGTATGGTCTACATGAACGTAATTCGGTGTGGTAGGTATACAGTCGTGTAGCTGAGATTTGCCGCGGTGGGTCACTTCCTGTCTCGGGTGCGTGAGCGAAGTGGGCAGGACTTCTCAGAAACGCCCGCCACGTCGCGAGCGATAATGTAGAGAGGGAGGGAGAGAGAGCGAGAGAGAGAGGAGAAAACGAAGGCAAGGACAAAAGAAACACGGTGACGAATCGAACCGGACGAGCGTCTGAAAATAAACGATTTTGCTTGCACGAGCCACTCCGTCCGACTCGACATATTGTGTCCTTCGGTGGGTAAATGAGTCTCTCTCTCTCTCTCTCTCTCTCTCTCTCGCTCTCTCTTTCTCTTTCTCGGTTGAAGACTGGGTCTTATTACGCTACCTCCCCAGCCAACTCTCCATTACTCCGTCCGAGAATGGATTGCCAGAGTGCGAGACGGTTTCCACAGCACGTTCCCCGCTGAGTCATCGTCATCGTTCACCACACGCCACAAAGAACCAACTCGTATCACGGCCAAGTCACATGATGTTTCCGAGATCCGATGACCATGCAGCTTCCTCGGCGTAAAAACCCACAATGCTCTACTTCATGCCTTCCCGTCACAGAGCAGGTAAGAATACAGAGGCCAAACAGCACTAGCTACAGCCGCACGCGCAAGCAGCATGGCAGAATGTCGTTCGCCAATCTTCGCTTGGTAACCGACTAGCCAGAACAGAACAAAATTAAATCGCATCAGTATCCGGCTATGGGCATTACTGATCTTAGTTATGTATATTTAAATTAACTAAAATAATACTAATGGACTCCCTGTCTAACATAACTCAATTCTTCTATTAGGTAGTAGCCCAAAGGGGTATCTTTGGACATCTTTTTAGTCCCCATGTCCCCACATTTATCCCAATTAAAAGGCACAAACTCTGTTTAATTAAGGAAAGCCAAAAATTAATTAAAATTATATTGTTACTTTAAGGGGGAGGAGGTTTTAATTTACTAAGAAGTGTAATTTTGATATTTAATAATAAATTTTCCTATTTTATATAATAAGTAGACGATCTCTGTCTGTCTGTCTGTCTGTCTGTCCGTCTTTAATACCTCTAAGTCTATGGAAACTCAACAGAAGTTCTTCGAATTTTGCAGAGCGAATCCTCAGGGTAAAATACAGGTCACGTTAGAATTTCCGCAAGATCAGATTACACAATCATTACCTTTTATACTAAAAACTAATTTTTTAATTACTTTTTCCTTATGAAAAGTTTTGTATTGATGCAGAGAGAGTATTGCATAGAGATATGAAGGTAATGGAATATCATTTTTGTTTACTTTAAAAATGTCTCGCTTCAATGTTGCGGTAATTAAGTGGGGACACAGTGGCTCAGTGGATAGTTAGACACCTCAAGAATTCGCGAATTCATTTTGAGACAAGCTGGAATTCTAAACTCGTGCGTTTATATAACTTTAGCCATTGGTCCACACGGTGTTTGACACCTCCTGGAGAACACTGGACGACTTACCGTCTTCCACTGTAACAGCAGACAACCAACGTGCAGCTAATATCGGCATATTTGTAGTACATCTGGAATAATTTAACATTAATTTGTTCATATGTAGAGGCCTGAAACTGTATGTAGTTAATGTGACATTTCACAATCTCATTGGCTAAGAGTTTTCCCTAAGAAACTGGAAGATGCCCGTCTATAACGCCATGCCATGTTACGTTGTGCCGTTACGTTGATATGGACGCTTGTTGTAGACGCTACTATTCAAACATATGATTTAATTTCTTCTTGAGACGCGTTCCAATAACGTTAGTAAAATCTGCTTTCTGCAATCGGCGTAACGAAAAATGACGAAACTTAAGCTAACCAATTAGAATAGAGTACGTCCACGTCATAAATTTTTTGGTGGAGTATTTTTCCGTTTTTGTAATTTTTATCACATTTGTTGAACAAAATGGACATTGTCTCAACCATTGCAATTATGGAGTAATCTATTTCATCGCCGTTTGGAAACGTATATATCGTAGACACGAAAGAAAACGTAAAGAATAGTTTGTCGAAATATACGTAAATATGAAAATTATTGTTCCTGCCATAATAAACAGCCTACGGTCTTATTTTACACACAAAGCTGCCCCTGATGTCTTGCATTATGATTGTATTGAAAAAAAAACATAAAAAAAATGAAAGATGGACGTCTCTAACGCTAAGCCATTTTACATACAGACGTGTGCTAGTTATGAACAAATATTGCAAACGCCATCAATCAACTACAGATATTTAATTCCATGATACAACGTGATATGATAAGTTCAGTTGAGAGATTTCGGCGGCTCTTAATAAAGAGGTATTGAAAGTCGATGAGGGTGAAATGAGGTGAGAATTGAGCAGCGCCGGAATGCAACGGGTCATCCCAGAGAAAACCCTCCGACCAGCGGCATCGTCCGGCACGATTCCCACTTGAGAGAATGAAGGGGTTAGCCCTGAGACGCAATAAATTCCCGCCATACCTTCGCGCCTTAAATTCACATAACGCTTGGAATAAGATAGTTTAGAAAAAAAATGCGAGAATCCGGAGTGAGAATGCCGGTGATTGAACCTAGTTCGTCTTGGTGGGAGGCGAGCAGTCTAACACCCCAGGAAAAGAGAAAAAAAAATTGTGAACCTATACAACTAAATCACTGTTTGATAAATTATAGTAGTAATGGTGGTATAATTGAACACCCTGGATGACTGTATTGCTAGGGACATCCGAATTTCTAGAAAAGATTTCACGACCAGTTGTATTTAAAACACTTTAGCTCATAACCACAATTGTGATTGGGTGATCTAGATGTTACGCGTCTTAAGTGTCTGCCCACGAATCAGAGACGTACTGTATCGGAGTAACTTAATTCTGATTGGCCAGTCTAATAAGAAAACGTCTTCTCACAGACACACACCGCCAATAAGCTGAAGGAAACTGCTGGTACGCTCGTATGTTATTGAAATCTAGCGTGTGCGGAAATCTTCTCGCGAAATTCGGGTGTCCATATGTATTGCTATGCAGGGTTAATGAAATAAATAATATAAAGAAGTATAATCATACTACACCACTGCGGCCCCTGTGATATAAGGCCGTGCTGAATATGGACGGAGTCTAGGCAATGACTTGCGCCGTACGCGACCTTCACGACTTTTACAAGTCGATTAAGAAAGAATTACTGGAGCACGTGTCTTAATGAGAACGGCGCCGCACGCGGACCTGGCGAACCACTCAGGCCGCAGTATTATTTCCAGCTGTAAAACACTAATGTCGGGCTGTTAAAAAAAAAGTACTCTACGCGGAGGTACAAAGAACAGGCCGTGGGCAGTACTCGACTATCGACTGACCCACTTAGTCGACCAGGTGGTCGCGCGACTGGTTTACGTAATACAATACCAACTTCGGCCGACCACATTTCTCCCTCATTAGGAGTTGTGCGAGAGCCAGGTGCCTCTAGGCGCCGGAGCCTTTGACTAGTGTCTGGATCGCCCCGATCCATACGACGGTTAGCCTGCTCGCCTCCCACCATGGCGACCCGGGTTCAATCACCGGCCGGGTCACCGGATTTTCGCATGTGGTAATCGTAACGGACGATGCCGTTGGTTGGCGGATTTTCTCGAAGATCTCCCGTTTCCCCCGCCATTTCATTCCGGCGCTTCCCCATAATCAACTGTCACCCTCATCGGCTCTCAAGACCTCGCTGTTAAGAGCCGCTCAGATCTCTTCACTAATTTACTAGGGCCACCTAATTATCGCGAAAAGGTTTCCGCACATGCTAGATTTCAATACCCCACGGTAGAGCTAGTGATATTTCGCGAAGAAGTATTAGTACACGCTAGACTTCAATACTATAAGCACCCAACAACAGTTTGTCTATTGTCATTGGTTGCTGTTTGTTTGAGAAGACATTTTCATATTTGACCCGACCACTCACAATTCGGCAAAGTCGGCACGGCTCCTACGTGATTCGTGTGCAGACAGTCAACATTTGTCAAAAAGTAATTCAGCCAATCAAGATAGGCAAAATACTCTACAGTGTTTTGAAATACAACTTGCCTTGAAATATTTTCGCGAAATTTCACTACCCCCCCCCCCCCCCTTCTTTCTTTCCCACAGGCATACCAGCAGTATTGGTTTGCTTATTGCGGCTTGTCTCTGTGAGAAGACATCTTCTTTCTTGACTGGCCAATCTAAATTAGGATACTACCATTCCCTACGTCTGCGATTCGTCGACAAACACATGAGATGCGTGCCGGTAAAAATCTTCGAACCACCATATTGGTTCTGAACTAACATGTTTTGGAGTATGACTAGTCATGGAATCTTTACGCGAAAAAACGGGTGGCCATAGTTACTACACAAAGGCGAAACGGATTGGCGGTTGCTTTGATGTTGGTGTACCTATCCTGCTGATTGGCTCTGCGAGGCTTTGGAAACCAGACTCACGTCTGATTGTCTACAGCTTTCCGCGGAAGATTCGCTGCTGGGAGGGCTGCTGGCGGGCGAGTAAACAAATTGAGGACTATGCCCGAATGTAGCTCGGGCGAAAGAAATTTCCATATATCTAGACAGTTAAAAGCAACATTTATACGAATATAATTTCATTATTTTCGTAGTTTTTTTATCATGATTTTTCATGGACAGTTAGAATCACCAACCAACATTTATGTACAAAATACAACATTTTTATATGACTAGGGAAATGAACACGATGGAATGTGAATGATGTAAGGCGTGAAAGGACATCTGATTGTAAGACTAAACTCGGCAGTCCATTGGCTGACAGGTGGTCAGTAATGTATGTCGTACAGTACTGTGTAGTGCCTGGCGTATTATGGACCACTAGGACGGTGGTGAGTGGGACTACATAGATCAACAAATCTGGTGTTCCTGTATATAGGTGTATCACTTCTAATTTGGCCTGAATATCTGTACATGTGTTCAGACCTCAGTGTGTTAAGTTACCAGTAGGGATAGGAAATTTTCGCGATTTCACTTCAGGACAAGGTAGACGTCCAACATGTGTACACAGAAGTGGCCTTTCCATTTGGATCACAGTTTATTAGACATACCCTGGACGACTCTGAGCCAATAGCAGACTTGCAAGAAACAATTAGCTAGTGCCGTACTGCCAGGTGTGGAGTAACACTGGCTACTCTATAGGATAGCAGCTAATAAACGTACATCTGAAGCTCGAATGTACACAGTACTTTGGAGTATAGCGTACAGGTAATTGAACTCACGAAATTTTACTATCCCTAGTTACCGGGCGCTGATTGGCGACACGGCGTTCCAAAATGTCTCTCATGAGTGACGCCATTTTGGTGTCGTGTGCGGTTGGAGTCCGCGGTATAAGCGACTGTTGCGTCTCTGTATTCATATGTACTCTGTGAACCAAAACTCCTTGCCACAGATGATACAATAAAGCTGGATATTTAAAACTTCGTTTGCAGTCAGATTTCACTTCCAAACAAGAATTTTTGTTTAAGTTGGCTAGCGTGTCAAGTAATTATTTACCTCAGTATTTTTGTTTTCCAGATGTTCCCTAACATTCGATTATCTTCTCACGTATAAGTATTGAGTTGAAGTGTGAACACGATTGAAATAAATGTTAATACTCATGAACAGAAATGTATTGTATCGCTCGCCTTCGTCCACTTCACTAGTCGGGCGAGTGTTGATATCACCGGGAACTGTAGAAGGGAACACACACAGTGATTACGAAAGGGCCGTCGTGTAAAACGAACGTGTGCCGTGATAAAGTTATCTGGACTCAAGCCATTCCCGCCCTTGTAATACTGAATGTCGTCGGTGGTCGCTGCGCAAATTTTCTGGTCATCCCCCCCCCCCTTTTTTTCCTCATATAGCGAGACTCGCGGGGAGAAAAACTATCTGGGCCAGGTCAACTCAGCTATATAAAACGCGGCAAGGCTCAGAGTTAGGAGTACGCCAACTGCACTGGTTAACCCTAGTTTTGACCATGGCTGACAACATACCTGGTACATAAGGTCCCAGAAAAGTGTACCAATTACTTCCAACTTTTTTTTTTCACAAACGCCGTACAATGAAATGAGCAGAGAATAAGAGCGAAGCCACTCCCTGATTTGCAGCACCGTAAGGGCTGATGATGGAGAAGCTGGGTTGTCGATGAGCAGCGACACGGGTTGCAGGGACTGACCGACACGCTACACGCAAGTTTACCTTGCCTCTTACAAAAAAACGACACTACAACGTGTTCTACAGAAATCACGACACTACAATACGTCAGTCGGGAGACTGGTGAGGATCTTTACTCCCTCACCGGTAACACTTACATGTGAATTCACTAAAATAGCAACAGTGGTTAACAGCTGTAAATATGGGCCCGGAACCCAGCTAAAACACATACACAGCAGCCCGCCGCCGGATCAATGAATTGACCCAAGTCTGCCGGGCTGCATTTTTTGTTGTAAACCCACTAAAAGAGTTATGGGAACATCGGTTCCTGGCCTCGTGACAGCACGGCATTTCCGGGGGCATACGATAGATCGACGGCCGTGAGAGTCGAGTGTCTG
Organism: Dryococelus australis; assembly: GCA_029891345.1. Taxonomy (NCBI): domain Eukaryota; kingdom Metazoa; phylum Arthropoda; class Insecta; order Phasmatodea; family Phasmatidae; genus Dryococelus; species Dryococelus australis. The sequence goes on along the minus strand of CM056995.1, from coordinate 46,804,375 downwards.
GAGCCCTGTGCAATCGATAGCTCCAGATGTTGTAGCCCCGGAACGACGGATGACGACGCTGTGACCAGCGAGTCAGTCGGCGAGCATACGTAGAGTAAGACTGTGAGACCGATATGCTACTGTGGGGAAGTTTAACTGGGAGCGTGAGGGACAGATGTTTGTAAAGACGTCAATGTATGCCAGCGAACCTTTTGAGCATGTATGTTTAATAAGTGAGGATTAATTTATTGTCGCTAGTTCAAATGCAGTGATAAGTTCTTTAATTATAACTAGAGATAGGAAGATTTCACGAGTTTAATTACCTTTACGCTAGGACTCCACATTACTGTGTATGCTCGAGCCTCAATTGTTTATTCATTGGTTGCCATCTCAGAGAGTGGCCTGTGTTACTCCGCACCTGGCAGTATGAGATTCGCTACTTGTTTTCTTGCAAGTCTGCTATTGGCTCAGAGTCGGCCAAGGGCGTGTATAATAAACTGCGAACCAATTGAAAAGTCAACTCCAGTGTGCCCGTGTTTGACGTCTAACTTGTCCTGAAATAAACTCGTGAAATGTTCCTATCCCTAATTATAACTGAGATTGGCACTGAACTCAGGGATAGGAATAGTAAATGTTAATAGCAGAGATAGGAAATATTTTGTTGTAAATGATAGCTGTGTAAATTTTATAAAACATTGTATCTAAATTAACCCGTTCAGTCCCAAATTAATCTAGAGTTAAAGTGCTGCAACAGCGTACTTTTATGGTCTGTGCTGTACTTGTGTCGGGCGTGCTTGTACCAACCAGTGAAAGACTAGCTGCGTGTTCATTGAGGCCAGCATTAAACATTCACAGACGAGAGGTGCATGATCTTCAAGAAATCAAATTTCTCATAAGGGTACCGCTAACAACACTGACCGCTGTTGCCTTGTAGTGTACAGTGCTAATCAAAAATATTCTTCAAGTACAACACTTCCTCGATCGTGGACACGGGACTGAAAGGCTTATTAAATTATAGTTATTTAATTTGTGAAGGGACTCCATTCCTCACGAACGCGTAGAGAGAATTTAACTTGCTGCACAGTACTACGGATATTGTCTTTGGTTAAGCCAAAAGCTATTCTCTCATTGCCTTCGCGTGGCTCCAGGAGCTCGCCTTGCGTCTGATTGGTTACTACGTGCTGCGAAAGGCCCTCTATTGGCTGGGCTGCTTGCTGGTGGGTACGTTATCAGGAGCTGATTGGCGAACGGCAGTGCCTCATGTCGCTGGCTAGAGAAGCCATATTGCTGGCGTGTTCGGCTGTAGCACAGCATCCTTAAGACCCGATTTCTCCTATTATGCCGAAGTTATTCGTTTTCTTGTCACTATTTCAGTATCAGAGCTATTATAAAAAATGTTTTATTGTAGAAAATTTACAATATACTAGTTGTTTAATACTCTTGTATCTGATTTTCACTGTGTACCGAGGCGAATTGGGTTCAACCCCGGGCCGGGTCACTCCCGGATTTTCGCAAGTGGGAATCATTCCGGATGATGGCACTGGTCAGCGGGTTTTCTCGAGGATCTCCCGTTTCCCCCGCCCTTTTATTCCGGCGATGTTCCATACTCATTGGCTCTCAAGACCTCGCTGTTAAGAGCGACCTACGTCTCTTTAACCACTCTCTCAATAATGCCCAATTTACCGCGTACAACCTGTACCACGTCGCTTAGGATATGTTGTCCCATAATATAGTTACAGCGCTCGCCATCTTAGTTTACGTGCGGCGAGCGAGTTAAGTGTCTTATTATTTCTGCGTGGTGATGTAAATATTTCCATTTGAATGACTATTGAACTCGACATTAGTGTTTTAATTTATGGGTATACTAATTGTTAGTGCCGTTGTTCGTATTCTTGGAATGCTACTCTTCATCAACAGTCGCCACCAGCCAACTTAACCAGCCCGGGGTTCGCAGTAGCCACTTTGTTTGAAACGGCAAGTTAAGGACTTTAATGCGAAAGGCGGAAGCCTAGGGCATTCTGAACAAAGAGTTCATTAGGTGATGCAATCTGTTGCAAATATTGTACATTAAAGAGCGTGGCACGAGTGAGTAAAGAGCGTGGCACGAGTGAGTAAAGAGAATATAAACAAAAGGGCTTTCCAAACATAAGAGACGCAGTTTAGTCTTTATTTTCTCTCTCATTCTCTGATGTAATATAAATTGTATGTGCATCATTTGATTACATTGAATAATTTTACCCATAATATATGACGGACTGCGGAAGTATTTACAGAAGGAATATTTGTGTACGCAAAGTCTTTCTGCTTTTCTGCCAGAAAGACCATGAAAAAACGACATGGACAGAATTTGAGGTCATAACATTGATTATGTAAATAGCTACTTTGAGATGTTTGTATACTTTCTTTAGTCAGTTTTTAATGCAATTACATTAAATTCAAATTCGTAAAAGCTTTTTTTTTTGTATATAGAAAAGGACTTTGATTTTCAAAATGAAAATACAAATAAACACGTTCAACAGTTCTGACAGTGTGATTTTAACAATTTTTATTGGTGTGGGGTAGGTCAGTACTGGGTACATACGCAGAAGATGAAAGTCGTTCTTCCTCATCTTTAGTCTACGTTGTCTCCACAGGCACTCGTAGTGCGGCGGTTCAGTTTCGGTAACCATCGGATGTGATCGGGTTCTCTCGCCTGGCTACGGACTGGCTTAGCTGTCATTTCGCGCACGAAAGTGTGAAGAGGATTGTATCTCCCCAGCACCCAGCATTATTCACGCTAGTATCTCAGAGATACTAAATTAACCGAACATAAAACGGCTTTTTTTTTACCGAAAAAATTATGTCTATGAATAGAGACACGGAAATTTCGCGAGTTCACTTGAGGACAAGCTAGATTTAAAACACCTTTACATTTGACTTTCTCTCTCGATTGGGTCGCAGTTTGTAAGACACGCCCATAGAGGTATTAGTCTATGGAGTGGAAGCCGAGACACGAAAGCGAAGCCGATAATGAAAGACAAGGACAGGGCTAGTAGTGGCCAAAAGGTGCATGTTTTACATTGCTTACTATGTAACTTTTGCCACTCGTAATATGGCGGCTGACGTAAACAATCGGTCTGCGCATGCGCACTTGAAAGAAAGTCATCGGCTTCACTTGATAAACGTGGAGAAGATAGGATGTTGCCACCCCATCATCTATTACCTCCATGGACACACCCTGAACTAATTCGAACCAATAACTGACCTAGAAAACTAGGACCAAACATCGCTCTACCTGGTCTGCGATGAAACTTTAGCACCGGCCAATGAACTACTAGAGTCTCAGTTAGTTGTTCATTGGCCGATGACCCAGTTTCATCGCAGACCAGGTAGAACGGTGTTTGATCCTAGTTTTCTTGCACGTCAGTTATTGGTTCGAATTCGTCCAGGTCGTGTCTTACGAACTGCGATCCAACTGAGAGAGAAAGTCAAATATAAACGTGTTTTAAATCTAGCTTGTCCTCAAGTGAAATCGCGAAATATCCGTGTCTCTAATCATACGCTGAACATTCGTTTCCCGTCATCTTCCCAGCACGCATAAATAAACAGACCCATCGTGAGGTGTGAACTGGCGCTAGTAAATAGCGGGAGTTGTACCGTGCTCGGTTTTCGCGAGTTCGCGTCTTTGTCGCGGTTAATGTGACAGCTCTCCGAAAGGATTCTTCTCATTACGGCCTTTTTGAAGTGACGCGCAGTAATCTAAAGTGGCTGAGCCATTACTGTCGCCGTAACAGCAAAACTGCCGCAGTAAAGCATGCCGTCCGAGACTTCGAAGCTGCCATTAACCTCGGCGGCTTTTTCTTTATTTATTTTTTTTCCCCCACACCCCCTCCGCCGAGAATCTCATCACACATTCAGTCACCGAGCTCTCAGTTTGCGATGACCGGAGGACAGTAAATTTCACGAAATTCATTTGGCAATCAGCTAAATGCCAAAATCGTTAATGTACTAGAGCGTCAATAAGTCGCTCATTGGCTGATGCCAATTTTTGCCCCAGAATAGGTAGCACGGGATTTGGCCCTGGTTTTCCTGCAGATAAGCTATCGGGTCGAATTCGTCCAGGGCGTGGCTTACAAACTGCAACCCAATTGAAAAAGGAAGTCAAATGTACTCGTGTTTGAAGTGTAGCTTGTTCTCAAATGTATTCGCTAAATTTTCCTGGCCTCTGGCGATGACCGTAGGGCAGCTCGATTTTACCGATAAGTAAATTTCGCGGAAAGATTTCTCGCGCATACTAGATTTCAATAACATACGAGCGTACCAGCAGTTTCCTTCAGCTTGTTGGCAGCGTGTGTCTATGAGAAGACGTTTTCTTATTTGACTGGCCAATCAGAATTAAGTTACTCCGATACTGCACGTCTCTGATTCGTGGGCAGACACTTAAGACGCGTAACATCTAGATCACCCAATCACGAAAGTGGTTATGAGCAAAAGTGTCATGAAATACAACTGATAGTGATATCTTTTCACGAAATTCGGGTGTCCCTACCGATAAGGATTCCCGTCAAGTTGTATTTCAATGCACTTACACCCAGATCCACCTTCGTGATTGGGTGGTGTTACATGATGCGCGTCTTAGGTGTCTGCCCACGAATCACATACGTTCAGCACCAGAGTAACTTCATTTTCATCGGCCCAGTCAAATATCACACTGTCTTCGACGAAGGAACGAGGTCAATGACGGAAGGATTAGGCACTGTAAGTGTGCAAGTAAGATATTGGAATATAGTTTCCGTGGGAGCCTCTTCAGGAAAAACAGGTCGACCCTAGCGATGACGTTTTTTGAAACGTAACCACCTATTTGCGCGACGTTAAGACATTGCGGTCTGCACACATTTACTGCCACCTAAGACAAATTAGAAGTGATTCGCCTATATCTGCTACTGCAAGAACGCCGATTCGGTTGGTGTCTGTGTTAGAACTCACTATCGTTCTCTCCTATTGGTCCATACCAGACCGGACACTATCCCATACTTTACAGCGTTCGTTGTTGGCAGGTCAGCAACCAATGGAGAGCCGAGCTGATATTTACCCAATAAAATGTCCTTTATCGTATAAAAGGATTTACAATCAATCATGTCCCTTTGAGTGGCTATAAAAAAACAGAAATTATATAGTTAGAAATATCATTGTTACTGTGCTATGTGGTGTTCTTGTGAGGTCGTGTTATACAGTAGCCGAACAAAGACTGCGCATCCATGCGAGTTTTATTTTGAACCACAAAGACATTTTTAAATTAGCTTAGTCTACAAAGTGTTAAGGTTCCCGTCTACCTGGAGCTATTTTCCGCGTCTGATGAAAAGCGCGGAAGCAATAAGGATGATACTACCACGCGCATCAAGTTCGCCATCGCCACTAGCTGCAAGGCTCTGAACTGGCGTGCAGTGTTCTCGTCGTGCAGCGTGTACCGAAAGGACTTTAAACGGTGACCCTATAATTTTGTTGGTGGAAAGTTTGTAGCAATGCATGTGTCCTTGAGTATTTTTTATATGTATATATCTGACAGGTATATTTTGAGATACAGCGTTCTGAAAAAAAAAATGTCTTTTAGCTATGTTAGCCAACATGTATTCGATAACACTCTAGCTAGCTTATTCTTTTGTGAGAGGTTTATTTGGTTGGTGAATCGTCTAAGATCTTTCCAGACCACTTAGAAAACGCTCTGCTTTTGAGTACCAGAATCATCATGCTCCCAATATAATAGCGTCATATACGAAAATGGCAGCTAATAACTGAAGAAAACGGTCTTGAATGTGTACAGTATTTTAAATATTAAGAATCTGTCAAGTTTTCCTTGGGAAACCATCGTCTCTATTGACGGGAGAGCTTGGCATATGGATGATTTCTACAGCAACGCGCGCTGGTGCTCCAAAAAGGTAACTTTTGAGCTGACGGCAAGTGGAGAAATTCTGCTTATTTGTGTGAACAAGTTATTGTGTTTGGTCGGAATTGTGATACACGCTTGATTTTGCCAAACGATTAAGTACACTAAGTTTATTCTGTACCTATTATCCACGCACCTCGAGTGTATTTACAAGCGTAATCAACAGAAACACAATAGTCAGGGCACTGCAAAGTCCGCCTTATTATTTAGTAACATGCTAGACTTCACTGTTGTATACATACTTAAATGCGATTCGTTATGTGACTGGCTACTGGCAACTATACAGCGTTATTCAACTGCGTTGCCGCTTTACTAACTATTGGCTGCTCAATCACTGAGCCTAAACTATTGGCTAAAAGCGTCCTTGGGACGTGTTACACAGGTCGTCGACGAATGGTATAAGTCAAACGAGGGTACATAATCTTGGAGTACAGTCTGCAGTCACAAAATAACGGGAATTCTGCAGGTCCTTAACAATCGTGTTTCGCAACGAGCTTGCGTAAACACGCTTCTTTCAACAAAAGAAAAAAGTTATAAATTTAAGGGCGAAATTAAAATAACTGAAATCGAAAGGGATTTTCTCGTCCTGTGCCAAACTTTTAATAAAGTTATTGCGTAATTCACCGTTTTACAAAATACAGTATTATTACAGAATATTCAAAAAAACATGCGAACATGTTATGTTTGATTCTCATTCCAGTGCGTAGAACAAAGTCTATTAAAGGCTGTTCACTATAAAGTCAGTACTTTTGAAATCTAGCTTAGAAAAAGTCACTGCTCTTAACTGCATATATTTTAACGGGCTCACTCAGTGACATACGCCCGTTAAAGTTGGTAACGTTGGAGAGGAAAGTAGTTCCGTCTCTTAACGTCAAATAAAAAGTGTCAGGTAACCATTTGTGATAACGTAAATTATTTCTTTAGCTTTTTGGATTTTTTATACTGCATCGATCTATAAAATTAGCATATTTGTAAAATTTTTAGTTTTGTAATAATTTCACATTTCCACTTGACCGACTTATGAATAAAGTGACGCGGCCGATGACAATGTTAATTTTGCACACGGCAGAAGAATATACAACGTGTATACTTGTATATCTTAAGCAGGGCTTTCAAAAGTGCTCAGTTTATCGTGAATAGCCTATTTTTACAAAGGTTCTAATACAATAAGAACGGGGAGATTTACGTATTCTATGAAAATGGTAATCATCTTTACGAGAAAATCAGCGAAAATACAGCACACGCGCAACACCAGTGCTTCCGTGGTGGCGAAAATTTTTACGTGCTAAAATTTTTGCATCAAGCATCCCAACCTAATAGTATAAACTTTATTTGAACCAATCGTAGAGGGGAACTGAAGTAAGGTGAGCCTGCCAGCTGCGCTGTACTTCCAACATTGGAGTGATTCTCTGCTTACAGCACTAACGGAAACAACGTGAATAGATTTGGAGGTTACAACACCGTTTATGTTTGTGTTTGGAGATGTATGCACGCTTCCACTTATTTACATTCAATGCAACTGGAATACAGATTTATCGTCAACACCAAGTAAAAAATTTGTGAGATGAAAACGAGGTAAAAAAATGTAACACGATCAATGACCTAACGTTAAGGGAGAGACACGCCCCTAAAAAAATGTGCATTTAATATAGTTATTTGCAATATACCATAAACTAGGCTACATGAAAAAAAGCAACTAATTCGTGAATAGGGTTTGCCTGATGGGAAGGGACATCCGAATTTCGCAAAACGATTTAACATTATATGCTAGATTTCAATACTCTATGGGCATACCAGCGGTTTTATTTTCCTTATGGGCGGAGTTTATTTGTGAGAAGACATTTCTTACATGACTGGCCAAATAGAATCAGGCAACCCCAAGACTGTGCGTCTGTGATTCTCGGGCATACACCTAAGACGTGTAACACTTAGATTATCCAATCAATTATCCAATCTGAGCTTTACTGTTATGAAATACAACTGGTCGTGAAATCTTTTCGCAAACTTTGGGTGTCCCTACGGACGGGTTATCTATTTGCCATCTGTAAACACTTGGCTGGTAATATCATCGCCTATCATTAGGAAATTAAGGTGTGTACTATTATTAACCATTGGGCAAAATACTTAATCAAACGAAGGGGGGTTTTCATTTTTAGAAACAAATTAGTGTGGCTCCAGTATATGCTACCACTGGCTATGCGACAAACGTCCATTAGCACGACTCTTTAAACCAACCACATAACATTTATCAACTAGGCAGAAGTTTTCGAGTATAAGCATAAACATGATTAGCTTTATGTAAGTTGCCTTTTGCCGTTTAATGCAAGAAAATTATGTCAGCTGGATAGAACACGTATTAATTAAAAATTTTATTGCAATTGTCTACAATGCTCCTATTTGTGTCCGAGTTAATATTCGAATTCACTCCCTTTCACATGATAACAAATTCCTCCGGTTAAAACTTTAGCCATGGTGTCCACGTAATGAGCATCTCACTGAAATCTACGTTCGATTTTTCTTACCTCTTTTATTTCCAATTCAATCGTCCTAATATCCATTTTTCTATTTGGCAAATCAGTCGTGTAAAACCTTCTGAAGAAGTAAATAGCTAGTTAAATATTTGTTGATATCGAACATGAATGCAAGACTTTGAACGTTTGGCCTGCTACAAATTCATGCTGTAGACCTTTATGGTCCTTATAGGCTGTTTACAGTAAAGTGAGCACTTTTTAAGGCCCTTCCAAATTTTTCTTTCCATCCAATTTCCATCTTCCTGCTGCTTTTTAATATAAGCATTGCAATGTCACCAATAAACACGGTGTAGACATTTCACCACACTCTAAATTTAATGCCTGATGCTGCAATAAGATATATTTATTAGTGATTAATGGATGTTAGGAGGGTCTTAAAAAGTGCTCATTTTACCGTGAACAACCTATACTGTTTAGTACTTTCATGAAGATGTAAACGCATTCTTCCTTTGGCACACGGTGGTTGTACATAATGCAAGTAGTTACGAGCAAACCCACGCACTCACAGAATCTACAAATGATCGTCTTGGCTTTCTAGGACGAGCTTCGTTGAAATGGCTGAGTTTTACTGCGTTTTCCCACACATGTCAGCAAGCTTCATCAGATATGTGAGGCTTCCTTGTGTGCCTGCTGGAACATCTGGTGCGAAGCGTACAACTGACACGCGGTTCATTCCAGAAAGCAAAGCTAACTAGGACATCAATAGCTGCGAAGACCTGCAAACTATCTTTGAAAAAAAGGTCACAATTGTGACAAACTGTTGGTCTCGGATGACGACAATACTAACGTGACTTCTTTAGTCATCCGTATTTCAGCACATTTTCTAAGTGCTTGAGTTATCAGCAGTTCCGAGCTTAAATGAGAGTTGTTCCTGTACTCGGGGGAGGGTAAGGAGGTAATTCAATCCGATTTGGGCCTCAATGTTGGATAATGATGAACTGTTACTCCAACGAAATGAATCGAGACTTACCTTGCCGACGAGGCGAAGAAGAATTTATGACTGGATTCAGTCTTCTGAAACAAATAGAAAGAAAAGCAAATTATGTAATATTCGTTTTAAATATCCAAGGAAGTATATAGTGCTTTAGCTAAGTAAATCATTTGTGATTCATGGTACACACAGAAAATATATTAGTTAGTGTTATGAGGACAACTGAAATAATAATGGCACAAAGTAAAATAGTAGAGGGTAGCAACTATATGGAAGGTCAATTTATGTAACCACTTTTGTGGAAATATTGTTACGTATTTAAAAAAATACAGGTTGTGTATTATACGCCTTAAGATTATGAACAAGTTCTAACACTAGTTTTGAATCAGCATTTCAAGACTGATTTTTCTGACACCCCCACTTCCTTTCTAAATCTATCAAATTCAGTGTTATCACAAGTTGTTCTAACCTCGCACAGGGCTCAAAAAAACCAGATTGCGAAAATGGCTAAAACGGGCAATCAGTGCCTGTCAAAAATACCTGAACCACAGCTTACGTTACTGACACGACGAACTCTGTATTGGAAATCGGCATACGAGCACAATATTTGGTATTATTCTCTGTTAAGGTCCATTCGCTATACTCTCAATTTGAATCAGACTAGGTTGAATATATTAGACGAAAACTTGTTCCGTTGAAGGAATCGGACTTCAGCAACGCATTTTTTCAGGCTTATAAGGATTTGTAATGATGCATAATTAATTCGACTGCATTTATAACAAACTGACCGTTAATGTCTAGATTCGTCAATCAGGAATGGTTTTAGGCGCCTAATAACAACTTATTTTATGAAGACTCTAATGCTACTTACAAGTTGAGAATATAGACGATCATATATACAATATGTTATCAGACTTTGCACATTAAACAATAAACGAAGTGTTCATAAACGAATATATGCTACTATATCTAATATCCCGCATACAAAACTGAATTTAAAGATTTTTTTGTGCATCATCGTTTATGACGACCTTTAGAAAAAGGCACGTTGTTCAAATGCAAATCTACGACATTGCTAGACTAGACTATTCACGGTAAAGTGAGAAGAACATTTTTAAAGGCCTCTCATTTGAAATAACAGTCAATAAATATATTTTATTTTAGCCGCAGACGTTAACTTTCGAGTGCTGTGGAATGTACGCCCTGCGTTTGTTACTTACATGGCAATATTTATTTGAAAAAATTGTTAATAGATAAAAAAATGGAGGAAAGAAAAAAGTAAAGGGCCTCAAAAGTGCTCACTTTACCGCGAACAGCATTCACTGTAAACTTTTTCTGGTAAACTTCCTAAACTGTAATGGAAGTGTTTAACGTATACACTGTATGGAAACAATGCCACACATCAAGCTGCAGATATAGGAATGTTTATCTTCGCTACTATACAAAGTTGGGAACTTCCCTGCGCATTTGACTGTTCCCTGAGCAAATGTAGGAACGCTACAATAAATTTATGGGGAAATAATTACCATTCCCACTTTCTCACTAAGCGTGTACACTAGTATGGTAAATTTCCGAATAATTTATCTCAGAATATATAGGTAGTCATTTACAACCTAATCATTTTTTGTTGATTGACACAATAAAGTGACATATTTCAGTTTCACTGGCGCTAAGACTGATTTGTAACTGACAACCTACAATGAGGAACAGATTTTTAACATCGTTGATCGTGAAGAATATAGCTACAGGACAAAGGATGTGAGGTCGAATAAGAGACGGATGGAAAGGGAAAGGCAATCGACCAGCGAAAAATCCCATACCAAACCGTCAATGGATGAAATCGGACAAAGAATACGAGACTGCGAAATTGAAATATCATTACTTATTCATCTCCAAAAAAATTACTTCGCGTTAATTTATTTCGATTAATATAAAAGTTATAATTTTTCATCACATTTATTCAATTGTTACAACTAAAATTTTACTTTATAAACACGATGGACCCCGGTGGGACCGCGCATCCATGATCAAGAAGCGAGGGAGCGATACGGGCGACACTAACACTCACCCCCTAGTGCCTCATCGCTCCTACGCCCAAGGCGTGCAGCGTTTCCGTCGCAACGCTGTACTGTGAAATTAGATATGGAACAGTGGCTTTGCATTACACGCAATGAGAGACCACAGATTAAACTACGCCTGTATCTTTGTACTTTTTTCTTTCCGCTTAAGGAAACTGCATACACAAGCTTTAAAAATGCGATATTTGACTATTTTAAAGAATTTTCTTTTCCAAGAATACCCTTTATATGACAAAAGAAAAGAAATAAGGGCATAGATAATTGTTTTATATTTTTTTCTGGCAAAATTTCGTGCTTGCAAAATATTTATTAACTGAGATACGCCTATTCGCGCGAACAACTAATTCACAAAAAACGCGGGTGTCCATCTCACTCTTCATTCAACCAAGATGAGATAAAACAACAATCACAAAAGAAAATGGTAAAAGTTTATTACCATAATGTTCCAATAACTGAATGAACTGGCAGATTCAACCTTTCTTTAACATGAAAATGTAATGTAATTTATACTGAGTGCAATTAAACTACGCAATAACGCGCTTAAGAAGTTTAATATGCTTAATTCCACCGTCCATTTCTAAAGCACCTACAAATATCCCAACATTATTTATCAGCGTATTCCGTTCATATTTATCACGCGTGTTGCATGAACATTTAACGAAAATTCTGTTTATGGGGAGCCCTTTTACTCTGACATACACAGTCAGATAAAAAGCACATCAATGCTTCATTTTGTTCTTTTCTTTGCACGGTAGGGATGCAATGCACGTAACAACACACGAATCGCCCATGCGATAGAAGTGTGCGCTTGACGCAAACCACGTTCCTCATTGTTCTGCCAGGCTGCTTTCCTATGCGCGGAACATTAACTACACGGCCACTGTATGGTCGCCTCCCTGGTTCCGGAGCATAAACCACTCTCACTAATCGCTTGTGCACTGCTATCCACAGAGGCTTACACGACCTTGTCCCCCGTAACGGCTCACAGGCAAGTTATACCAGTCACTTTGCCACGTCTCGTGTAAGACCTACATTGCATCACAATATGGGTTACTGTGCTACACTGCTTCACAAGTCGTATGATGAAATATTCGTGGATTGTTGATCATTTGACGTCGGCATTTCAATTCAGGTTTTTCCACCGCCTCATGTGTAGGCCTAATTACATGCATAGTTGATGCACGGTTTCTTCCTACTTCTAGCAGGATATTCCTCCGCCTCATGCAAACAAAGCTTAACCAACTCTAGAAATGTACACCAAAGGGACAACGCACCACATTCTTATGCACTCAGTTTAATAATATTTTGCATAAGAACAATCCCTTACTATACATGGCCGATACAACTTTTTTTTTTGTTTTTATTAATATCAATCATACATGAAATCATACATTTAATTAAATAAATTATTTAAAAATTAATAAGAAAACAAACAAATACGTCATACATTTTTGATTTTAAAAAAAGTGTGTGGAAACCGCGAATATAGACTAGAAATTTTACTAACGTATATTAATAAAAGAACGCAAAAATTATGTTTTTCGTTCAAGACACGTACAAAAACCAAAGAGAAAATAAACACGAAATAGCATTAATAAAAATATGTTTTGCAATAATAATTAACACATTCTGGACTACGCTCGAGCTAAGTTCGAGCAACGACAATTAAAAAATTTCTTCGTCCTTGAAAATGGAACTCGCATGGTTATAAAGCCGTTGTTCCGCTAGTATTTAACAGGATCTCACAAGAACAATACAACCAAGCACATATAGTATTCCTGAAAAAAAACGTATTTGTTGTTATATACCCTTATAAAAGACACGATTGACTGCAAACCTTTTTCACGGTAAGCGACATTTGATTGGAGCATATCAGCTCTGCGTGGCTGATGTCTAGGGTCTAGCCAATTATGAACGTTTTGTGGTGTGGACCAATAGAAGAGTGGTGAGTGGGAATAGCCAGAAACCAACAGACTAGACATTCGTGCAGTGGCGTATACAGGTGATTCACTTCTAGCTTGTCTTCAAGTATAGTAAATATGTGCAGTGCTACATGTGTTAACACTAATCTTGCAACTGTGTCAGATGACTACGTTTTTAAGTCTGACACCGTCTCAGTACACTGGAAAGGAATATGTTTGAGAAAATCGCTCCAACATAAATGTTTGAAACTAGCTGCAACCGTATCCCGTGGCTTCGCTCTACAGAAATTAGAATTTTTTTTATTTTTAAGATTTAAATTAATTAAAGTCTTAGCCCACACGTTCCCCTGCATGGGATTTGAATTTCTTATTGAAATTTTGGTGGGAGACGTATTGAAATAAAATAAAAAGTTTTTTTTGTGGCCACGTCTGCCTGGGAATTGGGCGTAATTAAATACACAATAAAAATGTAACTTAAAAACAGTGAAACCGTGTGAAGAAATAAAAAAAAATCTTTAGCAGAAAAATATGTCGAAAGCGGAGAAATTTTCAAGGAAAAACAATCGATTAACCCCTCAAATTAGCTTTCTAATTTTTCATTTCATTTACTGTAAAACGGAAAAGAAGTTTTTGTCTCCCCAGCACTTATAGGCCTACCAGTTAAGTGATAATAACTGACACAGCTGAATATTTCAGAAGAATTTCTGTCAGTCCAGTGTGAATCGTGCCAGACGATGTCAATGGTCGGGGGGTTTCTCGGGATCTCCCGTTTCCTCCATTAATTCGGGTGCTGCTCCATACTCAACTCAATCACCACCATCTGCTCTTAAGACCTCGCTGTTAAAAGCCACCCAAATCTCTTCACTCACTCACTCACTCACTCTGTTAGTCCACTGCACCAACAGCGACCAATTTTAAAATATCGGTGCTCCAGAAGTAGCCAATAGAATTTCACATAGAATGGCTATGACTGTGTTGTCACTAGTTTCTGTCCACCCATAACACCAGCCATGATTTAAATCATAATGCGGCAGGCCATAGATAAGAAAAGTATACTCGGGTAAGAAATTTAAGGCATAAATGTCAAATTATCGAATATAAACAATGCTTTTGAAATTTTTTTTAACATGTTCTAAACTTTTATCAAATTAGATTTTCTATCAAAGTCAGGTATTATATTAATATTAAAAACTAAAATGGTATCTTGTGACACTGCAGCTTATTTATGTTTAAAATATGTAAAAATGTTAACAGATATGTTGCTTTATTAAATGCACAGTATTATTAAGATTTTGTTTCTATTTTATGAATTATTTTCGTGAAGTCTTTGAGTTCTAGATTTTTTATCATTAAATTGTTGCAAATAATTTATATATATTTTTTCGATAATGTCCCTACAACTCTGATTGTTGTGGTAACAATCAAACAATGTTGGAGGTACTATCTGCTTTGTAGTAGGATGACTCAGTGCTCTTACAATCGCCGACAGGAATACAACAAACAGTTTTGTTGGTATTATTATATGTGGTAACAATATTTAGATGGCACGTAACACGCATCAGATGATTGCCCTTATTTAAACAGTCATATGGTTTTTCTCAGTACCTGCGTAGCTCTGCGCCAATGACCAAACACTTCATATTAGTGCGATCGAATCACGTGCCTATTACCTCGCACCGATGTCAACAGCCAATGAACATCGGCATCGGCCGGTGGTCTACAAGATAGTGAAATCTGTTTCGATGCCGAATAATACCTTTAATTTCGCGGGTCACTACAGATTGTCTGTACCTTGAGATTTTGATCTTTGGCGAAAATATTTCGTGCCAAGGTGTAGTCCCCTCACCTCTGTGGTTTCCTACTACTTTAATGGCTGAATGGGTGAGTGAGTGAATGAGAGAGATTTGAGCGAGGTGGGTATAATCCATTCACTGTTACTTCACACTTTTCTGGAGCCCTGTTAAAGTTCTTCTTCGATATATACCTGCTCCTCGTGCAAACTAAGTCTAACTAAGTCTAAAAAAAATTACACCGAAGGACACCGCACCGTATTCGTGCGCACTCGCTTGTTAATAATATTTTCTATGAGAACTATTTCTTACTAGGTGCTACAAACATACATGTTTTCTCATTGTTTTTAATAATATTTATTAAATTAAATCTTATAATTTATAAAAAAAATATCGGTAAAACTTAAATTAAACGAAAAATAAGATGATACTTTTATGTTAACAGAGGTATAAAACGCTCCTAATGAGTAGCATATTTAGGAAATAATTAAATACGTCATACAAGGGGTGATTTTTCAAAGGTTTGATTAAAAAATTGTGTGAAAAAAACCGCGAATATACTATATAGATCAGGGCCGAAATGCAAGGGCGGGGGAAACGGGAGATCCTCAAGAAAACCCATCGACAGTGGCCTCGTCATCTGGCACGATTCCCCAATGCGAAAATCCGGGGGCGGTGGAATCGAACTCGGTTCGCCCTGGTGGGAGGCGAGTAGTCAAACCACTACACCACCGTGGCCCCAATGACTGGATGACACACGCGCAGTTTTTTCGCAGGTGAATCTTGTACGTTCGGCGTCAGAACAACAGAAGTCTCATTGAGCAAATCAGACAAGGAAACAGTACCTCATATGTACTGCAGCCAATAAGGGGGGGGGGGGTGTAAATATTGCAGACATGTAGATAGGACGTTGAAACCGAACATACTGTGCGACATTTTCGCGATAGATCACCATTTATGTGTATAGTTCTTCCATATTGTCTGTACAAAATGTAGTATATGTACGTAAAAGGTCCGTCAATATTAAATTTGAAAACACGTTTCACTAGCTTCGTTCCTGAGGGGAAAGAAATTATTTTAAGGTCCCCGTCTAACTGCACGTTATTTCCACGTTTGAGGCCGAGAAGCAGGGGAGCGATAAGGACGACACTGCCACGCGTATCAAGCGCGCCATCGCTTCTAAACGCAGGGGGTATGAACTGGCGTGCAATGTTCTAGTCGCTCTGCGTGTACCTATGAGACTTTCAACGGTGTCATTATTATTTTATCTGTGGAAAGATCTGTTGGAAGGTTCAATGCGCTGCCCTTGAGTAGTTTTGTATGCGTGAATATTTCGAGCTACAGGGCTTTGAAAACGCCGTTTTTAACCGTTTTGAAGTATTCTTAAATGGCGTTTCTAGCGTGCGTGAGATTTTTAAAATACGGAACAGCCCTCGTCTGAAGTAGAACAGTATATTGGATGCACATTTAAGATGACTATGTAGCTGCGCGTTCAAGGTCAAGTAAGCGAGGGAGCGATACGGGCGACACTAACACGCACTTCTAGCGCCTCATCGCTCCTCCGCGCAGGGCGTGCAGTGTATCCGTCTTAACGCTGTACTGTGAAAATTAGATCTGTAACAGTGGGACTTTATTACACGCGATGAAAGTACACAGATCAAACCACCTGCGTGTAATCGTACTTTCTTAAGGAAACTGCATAGGCAAGCTCTAAAAATGCGATATTTAACCACTTTCACGTATTGTTTCTCCGCTAATACACTTAATATGAAAAAAGTAAAAAGATAGGAAGATAGACAATAATTTTTTTTATCCTTTCTGGCTAAAAATCGTGTTTCCATGACTTCTATTTACCGAGTAAAGCTGGATTTACTATAACCCGACTGTCCGACAAAACAGCCCCGACACAGTCGAAAATTTTTCATCAGCCAATGAGGATCAAGGTCATCCGTCACCCCGAAAAACGAAACCCCAGCATAAGTTGAAAGTAGATTCTATTTCTACTTTCGTCGGGCGTCGGACCGGTCGGCATTGCTTGGCAGTAAAAAAAAAAAAAAACAGAAACATAACCTCACAAAACAAAATGTCTTGCGGATTTCACTACTGTGGTAAATTTCACATGAAACATAAGTTGTTTACGTGTACATCCTGGTTTTTTTGTAACAGAAAGCTAATGAACTGACGAAAATAAATATTCGTGGAAAAATTACTGCTCCAAAATCCAAAAATACTTCGTTTACAAAATTATCAAAACAAAATAGTGAACAATGATCTGTTGTGATTTCTTCATATTCCATAGCAAGTTACTGGCCATGCTAGGATTTTGCCAAAAGTTATGCAACACTTGAAGGAAGGAAACTGTCGGGGTATTGTAAACATTGAACTAATTTTGGTAGCGGAAATGGTCGGGCTGTAACGTCGTGTCTGACTGTCGGGAAGACCTCGTCGTGGCATTGTACATCCAGCAATACGCATTAGTAAATGTATATTACATATATTGGCGCAACTCAATTATTTAACAAAAATTAAACCAATTTCACGCTAAATTCAAACAAATTTCTAATTCCCCGTCGAATATTTCAAAGCTCAACTCAAAATCAATCATATTTGGGATCAAAATCAAAATCAATTTTCAACCTGTGTTTACTCTTTGTGTATGGTTCTTTAAAGACTAATTTTCAAGCTAAATCATTGTATTTTTGATGAGATTCCAAGAATTTTCATACTTTTCTTGTGATACTATTCAATTTTTAAGTAAATATTTACCCTTTTGACCTAATTTCAGAATCATTCGCCCTGAAAATGGACCACTGATCAAAGCGTGAACAAAGTATGTTTTTGAAAAAAAGTGCGCTTGATTGAGAACGCAGATTTGGGTGAAATTATCTTGATCTTGGGGGTGAAATTGAAGAGATGAATCGTATTTTCAGAAGAGATTGAGAAAATGATGCTTGAAAGGTAGAAATTTTGCGTGAATTTTAGTTAAGTTATTGAGTTGCGCCAATGTCTGCAAATAGTCTTCTACTCGCGTTTACGCGCAAACGACGATTTCAGAGACAACCTTTCAGTACATAGTCCTCTTAATAATTTCGTGGGAAAAGGTGTATTTGAAACATTCTGCGCCGCAGTTCAAGCCCAGGTATTTGGCAGCCTCAACAAATCCCAGGAGGTAGATTCACTTTCTCGTTTCCGCTGCAGGCGCCTGAGAGAAGCGAGCTTACATCCGCTCGGAACGCATTATACCTCCCCAGATTTTCCCCGCCTGGTCGTGAAAAGAAGCGCTGCCACTGAGTGTCCCCCACCCAACACTTTTTTTTTTTTTGCACTTTACTGGCGGAAGGAATCACCTGTATATTGCCGCGCGCCAATCAAAACATTGCGGACTCTCTTTCTCTCTCTCCCCGTCCCCCACCCCTCTCTCTCTCTCTCGCTCTCGCAGCCCCGGCCAGCCGTAACCATTCCTTCCACCCGCTCTTAATTGTCGCCATCAACGTCCCGTGACGTCACGATGAGGGATTGGGGAGGTGGGAGTGGGCAGATGGAGAAACAAGCTCAGGGGAATCATCATAAAACAGTCGCGCACGATAAATGGACGAGTTGAGGGCCTCTCTCTCTCTCTCTCTCTCTCTCTCTCTCTCTCTCTCTCTCTCTCGCGTGCGTGCTCGCGGCGTTGCCAAGTCGTGCGGCAATCCCGAAAGAGGAAGTGGCCGATTCGCCACGATTTCGGAGCGGCAGAGCCGGCTTTACACGGACAACTTTGATCACGACCGGTATACACGAACTGTATCCAACGGAAAAAAAAATTGCGTAATCTTCACGCAGCTCTTTGACATGCAAATAGTTTCAAGCTCGTGAGGCTTTTCCGACTGTTACTTTAACGTTTATGATACTCAGCCATTATTTTGCTACCCTCATATGTCAGGGGCGGATCTTGACTTTCGTCGAGGGTGGGGGGGGGGGGCTCCCAATTTACCATAGGTCGTGGAGGAGAGGTTATCGCCTTATCACGGTTCAAGAAAGTAACGACAAATCAACTAATTCACACAAATAACTTGAAAAAGGTTGTTAACATTAAAATAAATTCAAGCCGCATTTTATTATTTTAAGCAAATTTAGCACTAACTTTATCAACATCGATCTCAATGTCTTCATGGATATGCAGCAGAGTAAGGCCAGTGAGCCTCTCTTCCCCCATTGTTGCCCTGAGCCATGTCTTGAGGTGACGAAGTGTTGAGAATGTACGTTCAGCTGTTGCTACACTAACTGGTAGTATAACTAAAATCCTAAGAAACAAATTAACACCAGGGATACAGACCTGTGTCGAACAAACCAATAGTTTGAGGAAAAGTCAAAGAATTTGGAATTTTTGTGCCACTTTCAATCTCGCGCTTCCACTTTACTACCCAAAGTTTGAATTCTGCTACAACAATGGTGGCAGGCGCATCCAGGAGCAGTTTGTATGCCTCTGCCACTTTGCGCACAGCTACAATATCTTACTCGGTGTATGTTGTACGAGGCAAGATGATGCCTAGATTAAAAAGTTCAATAACATCTGGGCTGAGTCTTTCCTGGAGATCCGACACGATATTGTCCAACAACGGAATATAAATTGTTATTCGGAAGTATTCCTCAGGGGCTGACCTGTCTGCGTCTGATGTTTCTCACGATGTATCTGCCGAGAAACAGTGCGCGGTGCTTTTAGAAGAACATCCTATTTTTCTGAAACCTCTTGAGCTTCAGAAAACAACAGTTGAAAATCCGAATCAGCCTCCTTTCTGTTCTGCTAAAGGATGCTCGTGGTGCCTTTATCGCATCTGTAGCCCTCTTAAGTCCAAATATAACGAATGAAGGATGAGGCCAAGTGGCATTGTGGTCCCTGAAATGTGAGTAAGAACGAAACAGAAACATGAGAATATGACTATATGAAAAAAAAAAATGTAGCAAGGGCATTCTGAAGAATGGTATGTCATTCGGACAGCCGTAGTCAAGTTTGGAATCCCAATGACAACATAACGACCCCACCTTGCTTCAGAAAGCCAACCCAAGGTAAAAGGTATGAAAACATTGTTAAAATGAAAACCAATAATTAGGCATTTGTGCAAGAATACACAGACTTGCTGACTTATGGATGCCTATCACAGCTAAAGTCATCAAACGAACGATTTTTTCCCTCCTGTGAGGTCAATGAAATAGAACACCCGTTTAACAATACAGCTACCCTTAGTGGAAGAAAATGGCTAACATTATTTCTAAAAAAGGCATCCCGATATTGAAAAAAGGAAATCGCAGAATCAGAACCCAGCTAGAGCCCAGAAGTTGAATAGATTCGTTGTTAGAGACGATTTTGACGAGTTGTTAGCTGTAATGTCCGAATTGGATGTGCTTCAGAAATCGTAGTCCATTAAGAATATTTATAAAAAGAAAGTCACCTAACAGTAAAATAAAAAATAAAAAAATTCCGCTGAAAATCTTTCCTACATTCTGCCTATGTGTGCAATGCTGCTTTCATAAGCCGTGTAACGTTAATTACTTTTGTCGGTGCACAGCCTGGACCCACAACTTACGTCGCTCTTCTTCAGTTTTCCGTATCGGAATGAATAAAAAACATCGGGTATTGCGATTCCTAAGTATTTGTGCACCCAACAACACAGCAATTTGCGTTGCCTTTCCGCTTTCTTGAGCCATCCATTCTATAGGCCGTCCACGATAAAGTGAGAATTTTTTGAAGCTGTTTCATCAGACATAATAACCAATAGATACATTTCATTGTGGCCTCGGACGTTTGGTTTTTGGTATGGTGAATGTATACACTGTGTTTATTACTCACATGGTAGGATTTATATTAACAAGTGGTGGAAGGATATAAATTGGTTGAAAGAAAAAAGTAACTAGGGTTTCAAAAGTGCTCACTTTAGCATGAACGAACGCCCTATACTAATGGTTTTGAGGTGGCAGCTAACACCGCGCGGTTTCTGTCCCTACCTTCCTGCAATTAGTTACCACAGTCTCCGCTAGAGTGGCACGCACGGTGCCTATAATATCGTAGTGTGTCCATAAATTCTTTACCAACTACGATTTCAATTTTTTTTTTTTTTTTCATCCCTAAGAGGAAGAACTCGTAGAAAAGTATATGGTCAAAATTTTTAATTTAAATGTCGATAGTTTTAATGAATATTTTTGCCCTCGTATCGCCGGAATTACCTAACTCCGATAAGCACGCAACAACACATGCAACACAACAAATAAAACCGCACAGTCAATCAAATACAGGTTGTGTCGGGCAGCACTGTGAACAGGATGTACAATGTTGTAAAACGAAATAGTTCGACTAACTTCCGCTGCAGTGGGAAATTGTTGTCTCACGGGGGAAATTTATTTGCCACTTACCGGATTAAACTAATTACGTTAACATTTATAATGTGTCCAGCTATGACACAATATCTTCATTCTTTGTCAGCACTGTGTGTTCCGAATTTATTTTCTGTCCACCGCCTTTCAAACTATAGTAGCGTCGCTTTAACTTAGGAGCTCTGCCAATGTTGGGCCACTTCTCCCCGGGAAAGGAAACAATTGGACGATAGTGGTATGACAAGGGGGGAGGGAGGGGAGTGGCTGCTGATTGGTCTGCCCGCCTGCCAACTACCTTGCGGTTAGTGCTTTGCGAGTCCTTCTGCCCCTCTCTTTCACTTGAGTAGGCTGAGTCAAGTCCGCTCTTAAGTCGGCGCAACTATAGTTTATTCGACAAGCACCTTGTAAATGGTCCTGTAAGATCGAAGCCTTCGTGTAAACTGCCATACTCTAAGTTAGAGTAGTCACACTCAAAATGTTCTTTGCCCTGTCCTTGCTATCATTTTCGTTGTGCCGTGTCGTGTCGGACTCGTCAAAGCCACGTGAATCAAGTATGAATCAGGAGGTTAAAACTGCTCTGGATTTCTTATAGGCTACTTCATTGAACACTCGTCCTTTTATAGCCCGAATAACAGGCGTACTACAACCACATACAACTAAATACAAACTGAGAAAAATCAAAATTATCATCTGCCAATTTTGCCTCTTTTAATTTTTATCTTTAATTTTTCAAGGAATAATGTATTCATAGCCTACTAATTTCATGTGGCGTTTTTGACATCAAGTGTACTGTAAGTGCCGGATAAAAATAATAATCTGTATTAATAAGAAAATGCTATTTATGGAGAATGGTTCCTGTTTTTATCCTTGCCTTAAAATCAAAATTGGATTTTCAGGAAAACACGCAAGCCTACGAAAAAAAAAAAAAATTATATTTGTACCACATAGGCTACTGTTGAACTTGAAGAAATCTGTGACTACCTTTTCCCCAGACAAAATATTTTTGGATATCATGGTTTTTACAAAATGGCATCTCGAGTTCATAATTTGACTGTTATAGATATGTACAAATAATGAAAACCATCTCACGTACAGAAATAAGATAATTCAACTGGAAGATGATGCCAAGAGCTACTTCAACGCGTCTAGAAAATTGTAATAGGAAATGTTTTTACAATTTTAATAAACTATGAAACTAAGGAAATTCTTGCATTTTATTTTATTTTTGGCTGCTCCTAATTTTTTAGAAAATAACTTTAGCTAAAAATTCCTTAAAATGAATTAAGACAAGATCTTTCAGATCCCCTTTATCAATTTCCTGCAAATAGTTTGGTTTATTTTATTGATACATTACAAAAACAGTGTCATTTTGCAAAAAAACCATACAGTCTAAAAGTATTTTATCTGAGGATAAGGTAGTCACAGATAATGCCTACAAGTTGAACAATTATGTGATTCAAATATAAAATAACATGTTTTCCGTGGCGAATGCCCTTAACTTGTTCAGTCCTTGCGCATGATCGAGGACATGTTGCAAATGAAAGCTATATATGGTCACTACTGTATACAAAGAGTAATAAGTGGCTGGTCTTCTGAGCATTGTCCTTGTGAGAAATCTTATTCATTCAAGTGTATGCACCACTCATTTGTAAATTGTTAATGATGAAGTCAACGAACAAGCAATAGGTTGTTCAATGGCTGTGAGAATTACGGTCAACACTAGTACAGAGTAGATCAAAAAATTTAACGATTGCAACACCTACGCTCATAAATGGATTCGGGACTGTAAAGGTTAACGTGGAGGCTTCGAGGAAACTGAATATAATTTATGACCTACGTAATGTGGCATGGCTGGAATGGGCAGTGCTTATATTAAGAATAGAATTGCTTACGGACAATAAAAATTGACCACGGAAAGAAAACAAAAATGGAAATAATAAACCACGAAGGCGGTGCGGAAAAGAAGGGAGAAATACTTTATTTTTTTGAAGGAGGGCATTTCGTCGCGCGTAATGACGTATGAATATTTCATATCGCTGAAATATAGGAAATGGAGGTTTATGGTTGCAGTGTCGTCTGCAAAGCTTGCCGCAGTGAAGTACTGTATCTTGGCTTTGTGAAGGTGGAGGATGAATTATGTATGATGTAGGTCCACTCCCTTTGGACTGAGCATTCTTGGGAAAGAATGTCGTAAGCTGGGTTCACAATCGAAAAAATAATGGACAATAATTTGCGCAGCTCGCGTCGTACTGCGATTTATAGAAATAGTGAAATTTCGCAAAAAGATTTCAAGACAAGTTATATTTGAAATCACTGTAGGGTCGTTTACCTATCTTCATTGGCTGACTAACTTCCTGACACTCGTAAACTGTCTGCACACGAATCACGTAGGAGCAGAGCTAATGTTGCCGAATTCTTAGTGGCCCGGTCAAATATGGAAACACCGTCTCAAGCAGACGGTAACTAATAATAATAGACAAACTTCAGTTTGGTGCTTATAGTAGTGAAGTCTACCGTGTACTCGTATTTTTATAGTGAAAAGCCACTAGCTATAGTGATTGCAGAAAAATTGTTTACCGAGGTACTGCTTGAGAGTTCTGACGTCAATTGCGTCGCATTACAAGAGCTAGAGATTTTTCGCGAAAAAAAAATTATGAGTACACGGTAGGTTTCAATACTATCAGTACCCAACAGCAGTTTGTCTATTATCATTGTTTGCTATCTGCTTGAGAAGGCGTTTTCACATTTGATCGGACCACTCACAATTCGGCAACATCGGCAAGGGCTCCTACGTGAATAGCGTGCAGACAGTTAACACGTATCAAAAAGTAATTCAGGCTATTATGAAACGTAAACGATCCGACTGTGTTTTGATATATCTTTTCTTTAAATCTCTTAGCGAAGTTTCAACCACACTAAGCATTACCTCTACAGTATTTTGTAACAATCCCCTTCTATTTTCGACGATCCCGATCACTGAGGATTGGTTTTCCGTCCACCCTTTGCTGATGATGTACATATTGCCTCGAATTGTGTATGTTCGTCATCACCTTGGACACTGTTGCTCTAGATACACCTAACACACTGACAGTCTTCGATACACTTCCTCCAGCTAACTGACAGTCTTCGATACACTTCCTCCAGCTAACTGACAGTCTTTGATACACTTCCTCCAGCTAACTGACAGTCTTCGATACACTTCCTCCAGCTAACTTCGTTCCAAACATCTGTCCTAGCTGGAAGTCAGAGAGGTCCGCCAATTTGTCTCACCCAGGTACGATCGATTTCGCGCACGAATACATACCGTACGACACCGTCTAGCCAACTGCAGACTAGCGTCCTTCACAGAAATACCAAACGACATTCGCAGCGCATGAATTATCAGTAGAGACCCGGAAATCTCACGAAGATGCTGTGTTCCTGAACATAGGTGCTTCCATTCTTTCGATAACCACGTGAATGTCATGCGCACAAGAACTATAGTCCATTCTCTGTTTTTTCATACTTTTTTTAATCTAACCATTGTATAATCACCCCATTTAGGATGTGTTTAGTTATTTCCTAAGTATGCAGTGTATCACAACTGCTTTATACTTCTGTTAAAATAAAACTTCTTATGTTTTGTTAATATGAAGTTTTACCTATATTTTATTTATAAACTATAATATATATTTTATAATAAATATAAACAAAAACAATGAGAAAACGTGTTTGTTGGTAGCGCCTAGTAAGAAATACTTCTCATGGAAAATATTATTACAACTGGGTGAGCACGAATTCTGTGCGATGTCCTTTGGTGTAATTTTATAGACTTAGTTAAGCTTAGTTTCCACGAGTCGGAGGAATTTACCGGAAGAAGAACATTAGCAGGGCTTCAGAAAAGTGCGAAGTAACCGTGAATGGATTATAACTGACTACGATGATTTGGAACCTATTGATTCACAACGGCGCTTAACTAAAAGCAGGAAAATCTTGCGAGTTAAGTGGCCTGTAAGATAGAGTGCACAGTCATATGCGCATTAGAGTAGAGTGAAAAGATTTGGGCGGCTCCTAAGGCGGCCGTCTGTTTGAAGGAATTTTGCACGTCTGAAGCCTAAAAGCGTGGGGGCGCCAGGGGCGACCGATACATGTACATCAAATCTTTCATCACCTCTACGCGCAAAGCACTGAACTGGCGTGCAGTCTTGCCATAGATAACGCGCCTCTATGAGACTTTCAGCGGAGACCCTACCATTTTATGACGTAATAATAGAAATATAGGTTTGATGCACGTCCTTATTCCTTTTTAAATGTTTTTTACCCGGATGTTCATATCTAAAAATGACCATGAAAAACCCCGCTGGAGCCATTTTCACTATCACAAAAAGGTGCATTAGAAAAAATGGTGAAGCTGAAATACGTTTACAGACGTCTTGCGTTTCTTAAATGCTATTCGTAAGCAGACCTCACTCAGAAACGTTGGACGGTTTTTTAGTAAAACGTTTTCTGCTGAAGCTCTGCACATCGTTGGGCGGTCTAGCCAGGCGGCCACCTTAACATCGAGGTCTTGAGAGCCGATAAGGATGAAGTAAGGCGAGCATAGAGCAGCGCCGGAATGCAGAGGTGGGCGAAACGGCATGATAACTTTTCGCGAATATCGGGAGGCCTTACAGAACATTTTTTTACTTTACCTTATTTTTTTGTAGGTTTGGGAGACGACAGAATCTTCTGATTGCAGCGAGTGTCAAACTACTTGATTACTGGCCCGTTGCTGAAAACCTTTTTTTGTTATTGCCGGCGGGAAATCGGCTTGAATCGTCTTCAGTCCGGTCTTATCGGCACATGGAGTTCCGCCATCAGTGATCAAGGCCACCGAGGATTCCTTTTGGTTTTTTAGGCCGCGTTCTGATTTGGCTTTCCTTGGTCCATAAAAGCGGTATGTTGTCAAAAACCAAGTATAGGCAGTTCACGGTAAAATAAGCACTTTTGAAAGCCCTGCTTAAGATATACTTGTATCCACGTTGTGTAACATGCCTCCTCATGTAAAATTAATATTGCCATGAGCATCATTACTTAATTCGTGCGTAGGTCACGCGAAACTTTGAAATTATTAGAAAAGTAAATATTTTACAATGTGGTAATTTTTTTCATTTCGATACATAAAAAAAAAAACGGAAAGCCGATGAAATAATTAAAAGTTATCACAATTGGATAACTTAAACTTTATATTCGACGTCTAGATATGGAACTACGTCTCATCCTTCGTTACCAACTTTACTGGGCGCGTGTCACTTAGTGCGCCCGTTAAAATATGTGCAGGTCGGAGCGGCTCACTTTATCGTGAACAGCCTTTAACCACAATAACCGACGAGTACCTGTTGACTTAGAGACCTGTGCATACCATGCCCATAGACTAAAGATAAGGTAGACCGATCTCTCTGGCTGCGCACAATCAGTCTTCGTGTCCCAATGTTGAAATGCTTCTCTGCCAACATGACTACCATAAACGATGTGAATTGTTTTTGAGGTTAGATCATTGTTTAGTAAACAAGTGCTTTGAGATGTTTTTATACTTTCTCCAACCAATTTTTAATGCAGTTCGAATAAATTCAAATTGGTAAAAGTATCTTATTAATACAATTGAGCTTGGTATATAAAAATTTTGATATAATCAATCACATTCACAACATTGTTGACCAAGTGACTTTGAGAGTTGGGTTGCTTTGGGGTAGGTCAGTTTTTGGTATATACACAGAATACGAAAAAGCGGTCGTCCTCATCTCTAGTTTATGGTGTATTCGCGACCCCCGCAATTCTCTTCAAATTCTTTTACGTAATGAGTCGACTGAAATATTTTGTCAGATTATTTTCTTTGCATCTGCCACTGAAATCTACACAGATGACAACTTGAATACAAAAATTAAAACCTAGTCACTTTTCTCCATCCTAATTACCCTTTCAGAGAGCATGGAAAGAAAGTTGTTCTATGATCGCGAAAAGCCATTGTGCAGTTATTCTCAGCAGCCGATAACAATATACTATAACTACATTTTTTATGCAAAATCCTTTTTCCCTGCGTTTTTATATGTCTCTACCTGACCAACGACTTAGATATTTAGTTATTCTGGATTCTAAATAAGTCCGTTATTTATTATTAACGGAGATAACAGTGATTTGTTATGTATCAATGAGAAAGAGAGAAATTGAGACCAGTTTTGCAAGTTTGTCTCGTTCTGGGGCCATACTGAACATCGTCTTCTTTGCAAATGACACCGATTAGAGTATTTTATGATTTCGTAAGCATCTTTGAACTTACAGAATACGTAAATTTGCTGTTTATATGAAGTCTACGTTGCATACTCCCATAGACTAAAACCTACAGAAACGTTTCGCAAGATTAATTCAATTGCTGTGCTTTAAAGAGTAAAAATACACAGGAAATATTGTTTCTGGTACCAGTTTGATGAGTGAGTGGGGGGGGGGGGGTAGGGAGGAGGTAGATAGAGGAATATATATATACAGAATCTTCGGAAACTAGGTTCCTAAACTCCAGGCATGGATTCTTTGGACCGGTAGTAATACAAAAGTAATACACACTTATATAAAAAAAAAAGTTTTTTTTATATCAAATAATTGTGTCCGAAATTGCGACGTATAACACCTGCAGAAAAGGAGCACCTCATTTTATGCATGTAGTTGAGTTGCATAGATCGTAGGCGCAAGACACTAAATTACTAAAGGCTGTTCTCGATAAACTGAGCACTTTAGAAATGAACCTTGGAAATAATTCACTGACCCTGCATCCATGTAGTTTAATGGGCGCTCTGAGTAACATTCGCACAATAAAATTGGTGACAATGGATAAAAAGTAGGTCCATATCTTAACGCCGAATAAAAAGTGTTAGGTAACCATTTGTGATAGCTTAAAATTAGTTGCTTAGCTTTCTGTTTCTTTATGCATTCAAGTGTAGAAATGAGCATTTTGAAAGTGTTTACTTTCTTAATAATTGCACAGGTTCATTTCACCGCCGCATGAATGAAGTGAGGAGGCCCATGGCAATATTAATTTTACATAGTTCGGAGGAATTCACCACGGGTTTACAAGTAAATCTTAAGCAGGGCTTTCAAAAGTGCTCATTTTGCCGTGAACAGCCTATATACACGCAGCGTCGCGTACCTCTGACTTATGCAACTTATCGTGCACGCATAATAGCACCTCCTTGTTCTCCAGGCGATGTAAGCCGCAACTTTAAACACAATTGAGTGATATAAAAATACGATTCCTGATATAAGTGTACGTTCTTTGTTTTACTATTGATCCAAAGTGAGTGAGTGAAGAAATTTGGGCGGCTCTCAACAGCGAGGTCTTGAGAGCCGACGTCGGCAATTGTGGTAAGTACGGAGTAGCGCCGTAATGGAGTGGCGGGGGAAAACTGGAGATGTCCGAGAAAACCCGCTGATCAGTGGCATCGACCCGCACGATTCCCACATGCGAAAATCTGGGATACCCGGATGGGGATTGAACCCGGTTCGCCTCGGTGGGAGGTGAGTGTAGACCAACCCGCTCAGCTACCGCGGCCCCTTGTAGACTTGAAGTTTTGGGCCCTTACAAAGGGCAACTTCCCTTAACAAGCATAAACGTGACACAGACACTAAGGACAGTAGGAATGCTACACTAAAGGCTGTTCACGATAAAGTGAGCACTTTTGAAATCCCTTGGAAAAATGGCAATGCCCCTACCCGCCTATGTTTAAACGGGTGCACTGAGTGACATGCGACTGGCAAAAAATTGGTAACAATGGATGGGAAATATATCCTTATCTTAACGTCAAATGAAAATTGTTAGGCAACCACTTCTGATAAGTTAAATCGTTTATTTTGCGTTGTGTGTTTTCAATGCGGCGAAATGTAAAAATGTGCAGATTTGTTAAATATTTACTTTTGTAATAATTTCACGATTTCACTTGATCGACGCATGAATAAAGCGATGAGGCCCATGGCAATGATAATCTTATATAAGGTGGAAGAATACACATTGTGGATAAAGTAAATCCTAAGCAGGGTTTTCAAAAGTGCTCATTTTACCGTGAATAGCCTATACCAGCAATTCTGCATTGTCAACTTTTCCATAGGTGAGGCATATGTTTAATATAAAATGCTTTACTTTATGAAGTTGATTCAGATCAAAAATATGTTTCCATAATATAAAAAGCAGCATATGTAGATCACCTAAAATTGTAGCAAAATCCCAATCCTACTAAGTAATCAGGCAGCTGGCAGCTAAAAGTCCTAAACAGTGCCATATAAAAGTGTTCTTGAGCGATAATCAATTCTAGTTTAAAGTTGTCACGCAAAACTGAGTTACTATATGTATTTGCCTGGCTTGAATCTGAATTAAATCGGTAGAACAAATGAAAACGTGTTATCTGAGGGTATTCGTGAGATAGCAAACAGGAAGTTCTGGTTAAATTGTTCACAGTCAAATATGTCTCAGCTTCGCCTCCGAAGCTAAAGACTACTGCCTAAATAGATGCAACAAGTACCACTTATTTTGCAGTTTTCATACCATAATCGCACTCTTTTTTTGCGCTCCAGCTCACTCCATCGGCTATAAACCTTATGTTGAGTAACATCTTCAACGTGCGTCGATGCCGTCTTTATACTATAAATTAGGCGGTTTAAAATCTCCGGGTCAGCATCTCTGGCTGCCATGTACGACGGCTTAACAAATCAAGATGGAAACCAGGTTGATTCGCAATAATCAAATTTCCACCAAAAATTCAAAATTTAAATTAACATTGCTGAGATAGGACTCATCCCTCAAGGGTATTCACAAAACCTCGTTGACAATGACATCATGCGGAGTTGCTAACTTAGGTGAACTATAAACATTACTAGCACGTAACAACACAATACAAATAATAAAATAAAATATGCTGCTTTTGAAAATTATAAACGAAACAGAAAAATAACAATTCAGATCAATTTCCATTTAGCATCTCACAAAAATTGTTATTACCTTAAAATATATGAACATAACCAAATCAGGTACTTATTAAGCAAATATTGGTCCATGTCAATATGACTTTCAATGAAATGTAAAAATTTTAGACGTCACATGGTTCTAATAAGAAATCGTAAGTAGATTTGGCACTAGGTAGCACCTCCCGCTAAGCGTGTTCGATTCTCATCGCGTTACATAAACTTAAGTTGTAAGTCCCTGGCTTCATACTCGGTTAGCATTCTCCTGGGGCCAGTAGACACATAAAATCTCTGGATATTTCCTGTCTTTAAGTTGCCAAAGCCCCCGAGAAAACGTTAAGTAATTTGTACTCTTTTGTCGGACGCGTTTTTAAGTTTGTCTTGACTGCGATCCTGTGCCGAGCGGCCGAAGAGGATGCTTAATGTCGACAAACGCGTAGGGTTATCTTGTTCGCAGGAATGTCAGTGTTTAAATAATTAATTTTAACTCTATTTTGCGGCTTAATTACGAACAAATATGCGGCTGTAGCAACCACCTAGACTGTTAAAATAATGACTGCAATCTGGTGGGTTGTGGGTACCACAAAAATATTGTTAACCTTGATAGCAATACCTACAGAACTCTTTGCTGTGTTACTGTCTGTTGTTGAATTTTCTACTGTACATATACATACACTCAAACAAATTATTTGTAAATATACCATATCAGTGTATACGTACAGTGACAAAGCATAAATGGTAAATTGTTTACTCCTACATCTATGGTAACGTTCCTACAGTTGCGGATTGCGTAGCGGATTTCCCAACTTTGTATAGTAGTGACGCTAAACGTATCAATATTTTCAGCCTTATACCTAGTACTATTTCCATACACTGCATAGGTTAAAAATTTCCATTACAATTTAGGAAGTTGACAAGAAATTATTTTACATTTTACTCACTACATCAGATCACTGCGTTCCTATTACGAAACAGATAGTACCTTCAACAGAACAAATAATATTGTTAAAGTTGTTCTGTTGGAAGAACTATCAGTTTTGTGCTAGGAACGCAGCGCTCTGCTGTAGCAACAATATTGCTAGAGTTCGTCAAAGTCGATGGGATAAACCAGGTTTGTTAAGGGATGGAGGTCTTAATAAAAAAAGAGTGCATTTTAATTTCCCTATTTTAATTAGAATAACTACAAACAAAATTCTCTCGACACAACATCTCACAATAAATTGATATCACGTCAATACAATTTACAAGTCCTTCAAGGAAATTAATAAGATTAAATAGTTAAAAACAAGTCCCAATAGACAGTGTATCAAAAAATATTAAATTAAGTCCATATTTGACATTTATAATATTTACAATAAAGTTCGTATTACATGTTCACTCAACCCAAATCAGTTTAGTCCAGGTCCAACCAGTCCGCAATTTACTTGAGTTCTCCGAGCACCCTCATGCACAGTATCTTTCACTCGTCAGGTTTCACGCCCTCCATTCCGTTCGCACCAGAAACACCTTGTCCGCCATCGTCTCGCAATCTTCGTTTGTCATCACGTCCGTCACGCGTCGCTCGATTACCGCAATCAGTCAATCAGTTTCCGCATAAAAACTGCCGACCCTTGGACCGCTGCAATATTTATAGGGTCGTAGGCCATCGCCCAGAAATTTCTCTAAATGCCGCGTTGCGTCGAGGGTCCTAGTTCCCAGAATATTCTCGCGCATCCTCTAAACTCGACGGCTTCTCCAACAAGGGGGGGGGGGGGCTGTGACGACAACCAGGTCGCCACTCTCAAACATTCCTCCGAGCGAGCGGGTCTGCCTGGGGGAAGGGAGGCTCGCGGTGAGTCGCAGCTCACAGAGCCGGACCGCGCATGGAGATCGCGTCTAATGCGAGCGTCAACGAGTAACAATATGTAAAATAGCAAATACAATCACTGAAAGGAATACGACAAATAGTTAATGTTGGCATTACTATGTATGTTAACAATGTTTAGATGGTACCTACAACCCATCAGATAGCTGTCACTTTTTTAACAGGTTATGTCATTCCTACAACCATATATATATATAATATACACACACACATTCTAAGAATTATTAGGAAATTTACCATACCAGTGTATAGGCTTAGTGAGAAAGCAGGAATGGTAATGTTTCCCCCTATACATTCATTGTAGCGTCCCTACATTTTCTCAGGAAACAGTCGAATACATAGGGAAGTTCCCAACTTTGTATAGAACTGCTAAGCATGCCTATATCTGCAGCTTGATGTGTGGTATTACTACCAAATATAGTGTATAGGTTAAAAACTTTCATTACAGTTTAGGAAGACTACCAGAGAAAATTTTACAGTGTATATTCACTGTGTAGTGATCAAGAAATAGACATTCCGCTCAGTACTAACTTTTCAGCGCACGTGAATGTTAGTGTCACTGTCAAGTCCTTCTATAAGTGCGTCAAGAGGAAACGGACTAACATGTGAATAAGATCATTTCACTTGAAGTTGCTCAATTTTCGCTCTCTTTTCCACATACTAGTATTGCTGAGACTCGAGTCTGCCAGTCAGCTGCCGCATTGGAATAATTCCCTTAAAATAATGCTTTCCGAAGACGTACTACCTATAAGACGAATCTTAACTACATTCCCGGTTATGAACATATTTTTATTTGACTAATGTAAAAATATTACAGTATAAATTAAAACGTAATGTAATTTTTTTTTTTACACAATGGCTAACGTATGCTGAGATTTTAACACATTTTTAATTACCGAAACGGCTACTCAGTGGATGACCCACAGAAAGACTTAATTTAGAATCATCGGCCATGCCTTATTTGATATCGGAACAAATAACATCCGCACCAGAAACCAGCAAAACATTTTGCCCCACGAGTGTTGGCTTATGTCATTGTTGGAAATTAACAGCACAACAACTTGCCTAGCGACGATGTGAGTTGGCTGCACCGATATCATCGCAGTTCCTGTTTACAGTTCCGACAGTAAATGCATTTACCTTAGCAGCCAGCAGAACATCTACAGCATCGCAACATCACGGGAGCGAGGCGTTCCAACCGACAAAGCCGTCGTGAGCTATTTATGGCGCCATTCAGTCCCCCGTTGAACTCCTCGCGCAATCAGGAAATCTTTATTGGGATAACACTGGTTACGGCTATTTTTTTTTTTTCGCGGAAGGGATATCGCTGGTCTTGGAGGACACTTTATACAACTTGTAATTAACAGGGAACGGCCCTGCCTCGCCTCTTTGAGCCATCCCAATCAGATCTCTACAGTCGGCATCGATGTCGAATTTTGTTGGGCTCCTTACAAAATAATCTGCCTCTTGTTACTGCACTACGCAGCTATATGCTGTTCACGGTAAAATGAGCACTTTTAAAAGCCCTGCTACTTGAATGCACGTTCTGATTTTTCCCCGCCTTATGTAAAATTAACATTGTCATGAACCTCATCACTTTATTCATGAGTCGGTCAGGTGAAACTGTGAAATTATTGGAAAAGAAAAAGAAAATATTTTACAAATCTGGTGATTTTTATACTTCGATGCATAAAAATAACAGAAAGTGAAAAGAATAATTTAAGTTACCACAAATGGTTACCTAAAACTTTTTATTCAGTGTTACCAATTTTACTGGGCGCATGTCACTTAGTGCGCTAGTTAAAATATATGAAGTTAGGAACAGTGACTTTTTTCTAAGGTTAATTTCAAAAGTGCTCACTTTATCGTGAACAGCCTTTAGAAAAGCAAGACTGTCGCTCGCTTGACGTAGCAAGCATCGTTTCTGTTTTTATTTCTCCGTTATTGTGCGGTTATTCCCCGGCATCCCTTCAGTCGGCTTCATTGCAGTTTAAAGAGTGACGGGGCATAAATTAACTCTAAAGATGCTCGATGAAATCTATAGCCTTTTGAAGCCGGTACAAAGAAAAGTAAAGGTAGTTCTTGATAATGAGCTGCGCAAAAATTTCGTTAGTGTCCCATTTCTACTAAACAATTTCTTACACCCTAAATATGTGCATTTCGTAAGGGTACAAAGATGATATAAAAAATAAAAAAAATAACGTGTGACAGCAACGAACTTCAGACATTTGTAGGTAAATGTTATAAAAGTTTTCTTCGCCTTTGCCCGTTTCGAAAATATTCAAATATTTTTCTGTTATTGGCATTTAACCAGAAAAATGTGTCTATCAACTCTCATGTCTGTATAATTGCAGTCCTGTCGGCAAACTTTCTGACAAGTCAAAGGGGCCAATCTTTATCCTCAAATTTAACCAATGAAAACCAATAAATACATGAAACTGATCAGTAAGTTAAATGAGATATTGATTATTATCCTTGGAATAGAAATAATTATTACAAAGAAATCATGTTTTACTTATCTATAGGTCATTTGTAGTTATATCATAACCGGAGTCCCAAATATTCTAATTCTACAGGGCTTTGAATGATGCAATTATCTGAAAAAATGGGCGTATATCACTCGTATCAAAAGCACCTTCGCCTATTTATGAGATCACAATACATAAGGCTAAGAAATATGTCTTTACTACGAATTTAAAAAGAGGGAACAAATTTTCTGTAACAATTTTTTTGAATTATAATTCACATATAGCCTATTCCTTAATCATCTAGAGCTTACATAAAAATAATTAAAAGAAAATATGTGTATTTCAAATATCATTACTCTTTACATTATCTAAAGCGGCTGAAATACTTTATACCAAAATTTTGTGTATGGCATGCCAGGATAAATATTCAATGTACCTTAAATTATCAAGTTACGATGATTTTCAGTTGTCTATATATTTAAATATGCTTCCTTATCTGTCGTTTGAATTGTATCGCTTTTTTTAAAATGAGCGTTTTTAATATGGAAATACCAAAAACGTTCGTAGTATACTTGTATAGGGTGGATTATAAATTGCGAATAGCTCGTGGCCCATGGTAGCCAGGCCAAAAACAAGAAGAATGAGCATAGGAACCACCCCTTTATCAGGAAGAGTAAGGGTGTAAATCCCCCATGAAAGTGAAGCTGAGAAGCATGTTAGGTGACAATAAAGCAAAAACTATTTGAGGTGGAACATTCAACATCTGGATTCCGTTCAATTGCATGGATACACACGCATGGTGAACAAATGTAGACTGTCATCCAATCCCATTATTGGAAAACTGGGGTTTGCCGACCTTAGTATGCATGTAATTATAAACCTGTGGGAAATACGAAATACATCTAGGCAGAATAATAATCGGCACGTCATAATTAACAAAGAATGTTCTCTTGTTTAACGCGCTTAGGCTAACCGTTTGTGCGATAAGAGCACGTAAAGTTTGAGCGCCGAGTCCATGCCTACAGACAGGCAACCCGTTGAGCACCCACTTAGTGGCATTGCACGCAAACAATAGCACTGTACAGCCTTGGTGTTATGCAACACGCCCGACAATGGAAGGCATTGTAGAGGGCAGATGCACGCAGTGGAGTAGTGCCTCTGCTAATTGTGCGTTCACAACAGTCGAATAGTGCGAAGGTGCAGTCAGCAGCATGCGATATGTCATGGAGGAATACTGCGACATGTACCGCACACTTGGCGAGTGTCGTGGTAATGCGAATGTCGCAGCACGGTTGTACAGAGAGAGGTATCGTGATAGTCATCACCCGACAACAGCGTCATCAGGGCAAATTATTCCTGGGCAGGGTGTAATTCGCGGAAGGCAACCATATAGACGCACGCCGCAGGTCGAAGAAAGAGTTCTTCAGATGTTCGCAAGGAATCCCACCTTGAGTTCGCGCACTGCTGGATGGCGCATGGGTGTGAGCCATTCCCTCGTACTGACCATCTAGTACGGCGATGGGTTCTACCCCCATCGCTACAGTACTATACATAATTTAATAGCAGGAGAGCGGCCTCGCCGCCTCGAGTACTGTCAACGGATGCTGACATCACTTCAACATGACCCAGACTTCGTGGGTCACATTCTTTGGACGGACGAACCACAGTTTACCCGCGATCGCGAAGGCATTTTTAATTCGCACAACAGCCACCATTAGCATCAAGGTAATCCACATGTAACACGTTCCAGAGGATTTCAGGCACGATGGAGCACAAACGTGTGGTGCGGTATTCTGGGCCCCTGGTTAGTGGGACCGTATGTGTTGCCAGACACACTCACTGGTCGGATGTATGCGGTGTTTCTCAGCGAGATTCTACCGGAGTTGTTGGAAGACATTCCACTGGCCGTTCGAAGAGTTATGTGGTACTAACATGACGGGGCACCACCTCATTACAGCGGAGCAGCTCGCTGGGAACTTGATCACATCCCTCCGCAGTGGTGGATCTGTAGGGGAGGACCTGTATCCTAGCCACCTAGATCACCGGACCTCAAAACCGTGGACTTTTTTTTTCGTGGGGATTCCTCAAGGAACTAGTGTACCGTGAACCTGTGGAAAGCGTCTAGGAATGCATGGCTCGACTGCATGCTGCTGTGGTACATGTAACCAATGATCACTTGCGTACGGTACAGGCGGCCATTCCATGACGTGTGCGCGCCTGAATTCAGATGGAGGGCGGTCAGTTTGAACATCTGTTACCATGAAACCATTAAAATAAATAGTATGAATGTATTACACTGTCAATAATAACATTTTACAATGAAATGCATGTAGAAATGATAGAATGTATAAATAAACCAAGTGATATAGCTGTGTACTATGTGATACTATTAACATATACCAAACCATGTTTTCGCATTAAGGCAATATTTTGTGCTACAGTGTTAAATAAATTATCCATCAGTGTACAGAAAATGGCTGGTAAATATGCATCCAGATGTGTCCATAAACGTTCCAATAAAACGCATGGAAACATTAATTCACAAAAACGGATTTTCCGTAAAGTGTACACAGATTTCCATGAAATAATCGAACCACTCAGTTAATTACATTGTTAGTTTTCTGTACGTCCAGTGTAAAAGAAAAAAGAAAATAAACCAATTAGTTTATCTACGTTATTTGGGTGTTCCATTGTGATACGATGTGTGAACAAGTTAAAATATTAATTTCCAGGCTTCTGGGTTTGAGCTACGTCGTGGATGTCTTCTCCAGCGTTTAGGCAGTCGTTGCAACTGCTATCAGGGAACAACACCTGACCAATTGAGGACAGTCGATTTCTGGAGGGCTCTTTCCTGATTGTCTGGGCTCTTCGGCCAATCACAGGCTGTCTTCCTCCTGATTGGCTGAGGTGGTTGGCCAATCCTTGAGAGGGTGTAGTCTCTACTCAGATTGGATGGACTCTCTGGCCAATTGCAGTCTCTCTTCCTCCTGATTGGCCGAGGTGGTCGGGCTCAGATAGGTTTTACGTAAGTAAGGATTGCGTTTCCGTGTATTTACTGTACATTTCGGTAACATTTTTCGTTATACTGGCAATGTTAATAGTGTGGACATGCAGTATGTAGGATGTGAATTGCGTGTCAGATATGACCGCTAGTGGTCTCCCGGCCGCATGTGTTGCGATGCGCGTGTAGAAAGGGTTGCCTGTCTGCAGGCATGGACACGGCACTCAAATTTTGCGTGCTCTTATCACAGAAACGGTTAGCCTGAGCGCGTTCAAACAAGAGAACCTTTCTTGTTAATTATGACATGCCAATTATTATTCTGCCTAGGTACGTTTCTTATTTCCTACAGTTACATAATTAAATGCACCATAAGGGTGGCAAACCCCAGTTTTCCAATGACTGGGTTGGATCACAGTCTACATTTGTTCACAATGCGTGTATAACCAATGCAAGTGAACGGAATCCAGATGTTGAATGTTCCACCTCAAATAGTTTTTGCTTTTTTGTCACCTAACATGTTCCTCATCTTCAATTCAACCTTACTCTTCCTGATAAAGGGGTAGTTCCTATACTCATAATTCTTGTTTTTGGCCTGGCTACCATGGGCCACGAGCTGATTCGCCATACAATCTATCCTGTATATGAATACACCATACTTTTCAAAAGGTAGGAATAGTATGTTTATAGTATATAAAATATCCCTTCGAAACACTCATATGCGACTAAAAATATATATATATATTTTTTCTGTATTTGAAGACATGTTAAGTGGCCATATGAAACACTAGTATACGCAGTATAAAAATTTTATGTACCCGTAAATGACGTATTCTGGTATAGTTATGTACTTTGGTGATATACAAGATCGCATATTGGATGAATGTAGCAGTTTTAATTTCAAGCAAGTAGTTTTTGTACGGAATATTATGTATTTTTTGTGTTGTTGCAAATACACACCAGTCTCCATCTCTGGGCAGTATGCACGTTCATGACTACATTGACTATGAAAATAATTTCGTTTGTTTTATAATGTAAGTTTTCAAAGCATTATAACTGTGACTTCCATGAAATATGTACACCGCGGTAAGGCCCCGAAGTTTATTACGTTTCATATGCAATAATATATTTAAAAAATTATAATTTCGTAGATGTTTAAAAGCATCCACATTAAAAATGTGCAAAGAAATTATATCTTAGTAGAGTCACCGCCTAAAGTTTCTAGGATTCTTGTTGCTTGACAGTTTAGAGCACTGGTGTAATGGCAATCCATCATTTAACGCGTTGGCCTACCTCCGTATAGCCTAACCCGTCACTGCGCCGATGTCTCACTCACAGGAAATATATCTCCAACAAAGCACAGCCCTTGCGGGGGTGCCGTCTTGAGTCAGATAATAACGAAGAGGATAATAACGAAGAGGATAATAACGAAGAGAATTAATTACGTATCAACCAATAACGAATCGAATTGCACATCAGTGCCTAGCACTCAATTGCCTTCGGAACGAATTTCCCGAACCGTTAAAACGGCTCACATGTTTTCGGAATTATGCTGTAGCAATAAAAATGCATATGGGAAGCTTTATCCCGAGTGCATGGTCCTGGACTGCACTTCCGTGACTTTTATTACGACGTAAAAAAATTTTACTGTTCTGATGGTTTCACGCCAATAAATACCTTATGGACAGGCAAATGGTTTTTTTCCAACCTAGGTGATGATTGTTATTTGCGGAACCGTTAACACGTCATTAAATAATCACCGATTTGTTCGGCGAGTCTACTCCTTCTTCGAAGATTCAAGGCTTCTCCACCTGACCCCTCGTTATATTGAGTGTTGGCTAGATGTCTGAAAAATTCGCTTTATTATTTGAGGACATGTTAAACTTAAAAACACCCTTTCCTTTGCAATACGTTTGTGATTGCACCATTCTTTATTTGTCCATCCCTGGGTAACTTAGCGTCAATAAATGAACACTACAGAATCGTGTGCCCCAATCTCATGCAGTTCACTTAGAAAGTGAGTGACTTAACATCTAGGTAGCAGTCAATGGGGAAACGACGCCGGCTCGAGTATATAATATATTACCGTGCATTTTAGCCTGATGTCAAAAAATACGCTAATTTTGCAGGTTCCTAGTGATGGCTAACCAGTTGTTATTTGTTTACTTTTCTGATTACTTAAGTCGACTACTCGAACTCTACTCTGTCTAGAGCCACTATTTTCAACTGGCACTTGAAATATTTCTGTATTTTTATACGTTATGTTTCTAACCTTAGAAATATTTATTCATTTATTTCAATATTCACTGTCGTAGGGACTACTTCGTGTCCTAAACTTTAATAGCCTCATATATGTTATTT
Organism: Dryococelus australis; assembly: GCA_029891345.1. Classification (NCBI taxonomy): domain Eukaryota; kingdom Metazoa; phylum Arthropoda; class Insecta; order Phasmatodea; family Phasmatidae; genus Dryococelus; species Dryococelus australis. The sequence goes on along the minus strand of CM056995.1, from coordinate 46,764,221 downwards.
GCCTTTTCATGCTCTTTCTAAGTTAGTTCCTGCAAAAACATGCAGTTTGAAAACACTAATGCTATGCTAAACTTTGAAGTGTCTTAGAGTTTAATTTTTTTTAGGCAAAGTTATTTTCATTGGAATTTTGAAATGTTGAAATTTAGCCATTTTTGTTCGATATCTTGGGAGAGGGGTTTATTTTATGTACGCATTTGTTGCGAGTTCCATAAATGCAATATTTCTAGATCCTATAAAACGTAGACAGTACTAAACGGGGCCGCGGTGATGTTGTGGTTAGACTACTCGCCTCTCACCTAGGTAAACTGGGTTTTAATCCCGGTGGGGTAGCCACTGGATTTTCGGAGGTGGGAATCGAGCCGTACGATGCCGCTGGTCAGCGGATTTTCTCGGCGATCTCTCGTTTCCCCGGCCTTTCGTTCCAGCGCTGCTCCATACTCCCCTCTCTTCACCTTCAACACCTCTCAGGACATTGTGTGCCTGTACCTATTGGACTTTCAACAGTGACCGTATTTCTTTATTAATAGAAAGTCTGCAGGAACGTTCGATGCAGTTTTGTATGTGTCTGACGCGTATATTTTGAGATAACACTCTTTGAAAAAGCCGTTTTAGCCTTTCTTAAATGCTATAGAATGGTGTTACTATTGTGCGTTATTTCTTGAAAGCACTCAATAGACCTAGTCTGAAGTGTGTGTTCTTTTCGTAGGCCAGAACATTGGACGCACATTTAACACTTTGTAGACTATGCACAAGTGTATCTCGATCAAAGCTAATCTGACAATTTTTTAGTTGTTCGGAACCCAACTCGCATGGATGTACAGTATTTGTTCAGCTAGTGTTTAAAATGACCACACAAGAACACGATAGAGCAGTAAAAATGATATTACTAACGATAGAATTTATTTCTATACACACTCAAAGGGACATGATTGATTTTAAATCCTTTTATACGTTAAAGGATATTTTATTGGGTCAATTTCAGTTCGGCTCTCCATTGGTTGATGACCGGCCAATAATGAACACTGTAAAGTACAGTGTAGTATGCAGCGTGGTATGGACCAATAGGCGATGGTGAGTTCTAACACAGACACCAACAGAACCGGTGTTCTTGCAGTGGTAGATATAGGTGACTCACATCTAATTTGTCTTAAGCGCCAGCAAATGTGCGCAGATCTCAATGTAACAGTTCTGTGGGGAAAAGGTGTATTTCAAACACACTACAATGCAGTTAGTGCCCATATCTCTGCACGCCACACCTCACAATGTTATCAGGAGTTGCCTGCTCCGTCAGGCGAAGATCTCACTCCGCATATGATCTGGAAAAACTTTCCTCGATACGCCATCGACGGGAAACGACCTCCGCCCATCGTAGAACGGGGAAAAAAACATCCTCCTCCACCCTCCCCTTCGCCCCTTCAATTAAAATTCCTGCGTCGGCGTCGAGCAGAGATTGGTAGACGCCAGAGTGGTGACTGGAGGAAGGATAAGGTGGGGGGGGGGACCAAGACGAGAGTTGAAAGGGTGCGGAGGACGAGGGGAGATGTCTGCTACTTCTTCCCCCCCTCCTTACAGACTCCATAGTTAATTTACGTCCCGGCCACCGGCAGGACCTGTATCCTTTTTTTTTTTTTTTAACCCCTGGATCCTTCCCTTTCGTGGTGGTGCGATCCGTGACGACAGCTGGGGCGTGGTTCCGTAAGAGCGTCCGCCTCGCTTCTGCTCGACGACTGGCGGCCTTGGACGTCGGGAGCAGCCCTAGGCCCCTCGCGCCGACGACTTCAAAAGTCGCCTTCGTCGCCCACCGCTCACCGCGCGCGATTTGTCACGTGTAGCTCGAATTCGGGACGCCGCGGGTTCGAAACCCCACCCAATGCAAGAGATGGTGTTTTTCTTTTCTCTCACGTGTAAACACGTCTTTAAATTTGCAACCATAGCGGGGGGACAATCCAGAAACTCCGATGATGACAAAATCGAGAGATACAGTTTGGCATTGCAGCTCCGAATCTATCGTATACATTCAACATTCAATTACATCACTCGATTGCCAAAGGATCAAAGAATGTGATACGTTGAGTGAGGACTGTGAAGCATCGCACGCGTAGAGGGGGAGGGGGGTGGGTGCAGCAATTTTGAGTTCGTTTCGCCGCGTCTCACAACTTCCGCGTAGTATAACTTTTGACTAGGAGAAGCTACGAAGCTCGTTTAAGTTTCATACGACTGCTCTTGTTAAGATCAATCCATTGCGCGTATAAAAACATTTGTGTGGAGTGGTAACGGTGAAATTGTATGCGTTTAATGTAAAAAAAAAATCAAGAAAACTTAACGCAATTTCGGCATATACTCATCAAAAATCCAAGTCGGAAAACAGAAATCGTATACGGTTTGGAAGAGCATCTCAGAAGAAATCCAGTGATATCCATAAAACCCCATGTGATCGAGTGAAGCGGAGTGCCGGGAACGTAAAAAAACACGAAGGCGTCCGAGCGCATCAACGTAGACGTATTCAAGCAAAACAAACGGCAGTGTCCCCAACACAGCAAAACCCAATTTTTTTTCACCCAGTTTCCCACCATTTCAGAATACCACCCACCGTTATAATGGCAAATAAGCTGTTCGCGGCAAACTGAACACTTTTAAAAGTCCAGTTTCAAATCTATATTTGTATGCACAAAGCGTATTCTCCCACCTTACGTAAAACTAATATTTTTATCGGTGTTATCACTTTGTTCTTTGATCGGTCAATGGAATCTGTAAGAGTATTAAAACGTAAATTTTTATCCAATTTTACGGTTATTACAATCACATGCAAGAAAACAGGAAGGGAAAGAAATAATTTTGGTATGCTCAAATGTTTACCTAACACTTCTAATTCAAATTTACAGACATGGAACTACTTTTCCTTCTTCGTAATCAACTTAACTGGACGCATTTAAAGGTTGTCTGCCCGTTAAAATATACGCAGGTACGGACAGACATATTTTTTAAAACGTTGATTGCAAAAGTGCTCACTTTACCGTGAAAAACCTATATCTACTTGTACGCACATAGTGTATTCTTACTCCATATGTAAAATTAACATTGCTACGAGCATGGCCACTTCAGTCATACGTCGGTCAAGTTAAACTATGGAATTATTAGAAAATTAAATGTTTTACAAATGTGCCGATTCATGCGCTTAGTTGCAGTAGGAAAAAAAACTGAATGAAAAGGAAATAATTCCAGTACTCGAAAATGTTTGCCTAACTCCTTTAATTCGACGTTAAGACGCGAAACGTCTCTCCCTTCGTTGTGAACAGATTTACTGTGCGCATTCCAGTCGGTATGCCCGTAGGGGTAGTGGCAGTTTTCAAAGGTTGATTTGAAAAGAGTCCAGACAACAGTGAACATCTTTCATAAGCAAGTACGTGCAAAATTCACATTATTCTGTAGCTGCAGACTAAACTCCGAGACGCTCGTCTGATTTCTATCACTCGCCGATAACATCGTGTGGAGCACTTCTTAGGTCACTCTTTCACCCAACAGTTAATACAAATTAATCAAACGGTTGAGCAAGCAATCTCCAGTAAATGGCCACACAGGTTAACGACTCATGGCAGTTGCCAGCAGCCGATGAAATCACGATTTTCTCTCAATTTGATATGAAGCAGTGAAGTCTGGAGTATTACTAAACGATAACATAAATTTTGTATGACTAGTCGTAAGTTGAGTGCCGGGAAATTTCACGAGTTCAAGCGGTACGAGGATAGACTTCAAACACTTCTACTTTCTGGCCCCATTGTTTATTAGGTCACTCGTTACTATAGACTAAAGATGAGATAGACCGATCTCGCTGGCTGCCCACAGCCAGTCTCCGTGCCCCAACACTGAACTGCTTTTCTGCCAACACGTCTAGCAAAAACGGTGTGGATTGGATCTGAGGTTAGAATACTGTTTAGCAAACAAGTGCTTTGGAATGTTTTTGTACTTCCTCTAACTATTTTCTAATGCGATTTGGTTAAACCCAAATTGGTAAAAGTATTTTATTAACCCCTTAACTGACACATTAATTTTTCGTTCCAGTTGTTGCAAAAGACGAGATTTATGGCCCGACAAGTACTTACGAATTCCTTGTGATAACTTACGTGATTGAACTTACGCAAAGAATTTCCATTGGTCTACATCACCCGCCGTAACCAATAATAACGTTTTGGTGCACTAATTGCAACCAATAGCATTAACCAGGGAAAATATGCCGTCCGTATTGGTGCTAGCTTCTAACTCCATGAATTTACCTATTTTACAACACGTCATACGTGAACGGGTATACTTGGGATAATACGTAAAAGGGTTAATATAGAAGTGCTCGTCAATTAAAAATTAAAAATAAACCAACACGTTCGTCATTGTTGGCCATGTGACTTCCACAGTTTTGTTGCTTTGGGGTAGGTCAATGTTGGGCGCATGCGCAGAAGACGATTAATCGGCCTGCCTCACCTTTAGTCTATGATCGTTTCCTGACGCGCCCTGCAGGACTGCGAGCCAGAAACACGCGCGTATAAAGATAACACCCTGCTCATGTTCTACTTCCATGATATTACTTCACCTCGTATGCAAACTAAGCTTAACTAAGTCTAGCAAATTACACCAAAGGACAACGCCCGAATTCGTGCGCACTCAGAGTAACAGTAGTTTGTATAAGAACTATTTATTACTAGACAGTCTTTCTAACTCGTATGTTTTATTACTGTTTCGTATTCAAATAATTTATAAATGAAGTATTATATTTTATAGATAATATTTGAATCACTTTTCAATTTAACAGAAAAAAAAGTAACTTTTATGAACACAAGTATAAATTGTTTGTGATATATGCCACGTATTAGAAATAACTAAGCACATCATACATGGGGAGATTTTTTCAAAGGTTTGATTCAAGAAGTGCGAAGAAACCGCAAATAGACTATACTCGGTGACGTAGCTAAACAAATGTTTTTTATTTAAACTTGTGATGTACCGATTCTCATCGATTTTAATATACTGAATTTAAACTCGAATAGAATGAATTTCCTTGTCCACAATATTTCTGTTAAGAACAGGAAAACATTATTAATAATTGTCGAACCCTAAGAATGTTGAGTTGAGTTGAGAGATTTGGGCGGCTCTTAACAACGAGGTCTTTAGAGCCGATGAGGATGAAACGAGGCGAGAATGGAGCAGCGGGAAACGGGCAAATCCCCGATAAAAAAAAAAATCTCGCCGACCAGCGGCATCGATTCCCACTTGCGAAAATCCGGAGTGACCCGGCCGGGGATTGAACCCGGTTCGCCTTTGGTGGGAGACTAGCAGTCGAACCGCCCAGCCACCACGGCCCCTTAAACAATGTAAAACAATTTAACCACCCCTTCAATTTCTACCTGACGTGAGATGGCACAGGAGCGAGCGAACGCTAAGGGCGACACTGGCACACATATCAAGTGCGGCATCGCCACTGTGCGCGAAGCACTAAACTAGCGCGCAAGTTTTTTCTATGGGACTTTAAGCGGTGACCATATAATTTTACTTGTCGAAAGTCTGATCCAAATTTCAATGCAGGATTGTATCTGAGATTCACGTAGTTCCAGTCAGCACATTTTGACATACGGCAGTCTGAAAATGCTGCTTTTAGCTATGTTGGAGTTGGAAATAGTGGTTCTAACGTGTGTAGTGTCTTGTAAGCGACTTTACGTCATCACTTTAAGTTGGTTTACTTTTCGTAAATTAGTACATTGTGCTCACGGGGAATAGTTTGGTCAAAAAAAAAAACGGATCTCCCAACACACTGCAACACATTTCAAGCACTTAGTAGGCAGCCCCCTTAAAGAGACACTTACTTAAATACATTTAACACCCCGAATTTCCTACGTAGTAATTGGACTCTGGTTTGCATAACCAGTTTACAAGGTAACAATTTAACAATATCACTTTTCTTATGTGAAAACACAATTTTGTGCATGTAGTTATTGTAAATATCGTTCCATAGGCATTAATATACTTTTTCCTTCTTCTACGATTTATTATACTACACATTGCGGCCGGCGGAAAAATGTGTGTTTAAAGGAGAAATTTAAATTTTCATTCGTATGAAAAAAAATAAAAACTTCCTAAGAGCAAGCAGCGTCAGAATTAACTTCTCTAGAGTTCCGGGACCCAAATTAATGTTTCCACTTCACGGCAGTTTGGAAAATTCAAATTGGGTTTTTGCTCGCATGTTCCTGCCGTCCCGTATTTATTACCATATATCGCTGGTCGCAGCCTTATCGCCTTTTAACAGCCGCTCCCTGCATCAACATGCAGTATCTTCCGAACCCCTCTGCATGCCCGTATACTGCCAATTTCCTTCCAGCGAGACCTGAATATGCCTCTCGCACCCCATAAACCCCAGCTGCTGCCGGAAATTAACCACCTTGCTCCGGTACACGCTGCCTTACCCAGCCCGTAAGGGTGAGGGTAGGGGGTGCGTTGGCTGAGCTTACAAACCTTTCAGACAGGGTTATTTTTTTTTTTTTTTTTTTTCTCCCGACGACGAAGTTAAAAAAAATCTCGTCCTACGCCGGATAAATATAAAATCCCCGTTTCTACCATCAGACGCTACGAGTAATCTGGCGCCCTGGTAATTTTCGATTGCGTTTTATATTCTTCTTCTTCACTTGATGCAGTCGACTCAAAGCATCTTTTTGTCCCCCCCCCCACCCGTCATTTTCCTTTATCTTCCCAAGTCCATCGTTCCTTTCGGTATAGTTCGTTACTTTTTTGATCATTTGATATTTTTTTGCTGTTTATTTTCGTTCGCAGTATCTGTACTGAATTCTGCTCTTGTGTGTTTATTCGTTACGTGATTGCCGAGAGTATATTCTTTCACACTTGACAATAAACCTGAAAAAAATGTTTTAAACCGACATTTATTACGTTGCTCATGAGGCGTATTCGTTTGGACTACACTGCAAAAAAATTTCTGGTAAACTTTCAAAACTGTATCGGAAGATTTTAACCTATACATTGTATGTAAATATTACCACATATCAAACTGCTGATGTAGGAACGTTTGGTATCACTACTGTACAAAGTTGGGAACTTCCCTTACGCATTTGACTCTTTTCTGGGCAAATGCAGGAACGCTACCATGGATGTATTGGAAATAACTTTACCATATGCGCTTTCCCACTATGCGCGTACGCTGATGTGGTAAATTTGCAAAAAAATATCGTAGAGTGTAGTAAGCGCTTTGCAATGAGTCGTCGGAATGACGGACATAGATTTCTGTACAGAGGGTGTGTTTTTTCATTCGACACCAAGAGAAAGGTTAAGACAAAGTAGAAGTGAGTCACCTATATCTACCACTGCAAGAACACCGGTTCTGTTGGTGTCTGTGTTAGAACTCACCAGCCTATTCGTACTTTATTACAGCGTTCATATTATTGGCCGGTCATCAACCAGTGGAGAGCCGGGCTAATATTGACCCAATCAAATGTCCTTTATCATATACAGTGATTTACAATCATTCATGTCCCTTTGAGTGGCTATAAAAACAAATTCTATCGTTAGCAATATTATTGTTACTGCGCTGTGGTGTTATTGTGACGTCGTGTTAAACACTAACCTAACAAAGATTGCACATCCACGAAAGATTTGTTCTGAACAACAAAGAAATTTTCAAATTAGCTTTGCTGGAGCTACACTTGAGTATAGTCTACAAAGTGTTGAATTCATATATTTAAAATACTGGACAAAGTATGCAAATAAGTATTAGATGTTTTGAATCTTTACTTTTTATTTTCCAGTTGCACTTATTTTTATTAGGACGTTCTTACAATTATTACACAAATATAAATTCACTTACAAACACTGTTACTATCCTAACTGTCACAAAAAACATACAAACAAATTCTCGAGCTGCATTTTCGAACGAAGGCAATCAAATGCGTGTCCAAACAAATATAAACAGTTGATTCAACAAACTAGTTTGTTGGCGATCTAATTTATTTTGGCTCAACACAGAGGTTTTGTTTATTCAAACATGCATTTCGTTAGACGAACAAAACTAATTTTGTAGCCTTTCAAGTTTTGTGTACTCGACATAATATTTCGTTGGGGCAACGAAATACATTTTTGAACCTATACAAACCTATATTTTGTTGGTCAACTCCTTACTTTGCACACCCCAGCAAAATGGCGTCACAGACCAGCGACATTGCGAGATTCCGTGTGCCAATCAGCATCTGGTAATTTACCCGCCAACCAGCAGCCCAACAAATAGAGAATTGTCCGCAGGACGTGAGATCTAATCGGCAAGGACCTGCACAATTCGCGTTATTATTTGGAGACACGTTGAACTTAAAACACACGTATCTTTGAAATAAGTGCGTCTGTCATTGGACCATTATTTACGTGACACGCCCTGGGTAACTCTGCGCCAATAAATTAAAACTTCACTGTCGTTCAGAAAGAAATGGTGTGAGTTCACATCTGGCCAGCAGCCGATGGGGAGACGACGCCATCCCGAATCTATACAGTTCTGTTTGGCCTGATGCCAAATAATAACACGAATTTTACAAATTTCACGTTATAAACCAATCACGGTTACTTCACACTTTTCTGAAGCCCTACTAAAGTTCTACTCCCTAGATATTTCTCCGCTTCGTACAAACTAAGCTTGAAGTCTAGAAAATTACCCCAAAGACGACTCACCGAATTCGTGCAAACTCAGATGTCATAATATTTTGCATGAGAATTTTTTATTACTAGGCACTACCACCACACTTGTTTTTCCACTGTTTTTAATACATATCTATTATAAATAAAGTATTAATTTTCCATAAATAAAATATTAGATAAACTTTAATTAAACGAAAACTAAGATTTTGTTGTGTTAACAGAGGTACAAAACGCTTGAGATTCATGACATAGGCCTATTTAGGAAACAGCCAGGCACGTCATACATGGGGTAATTTTTGAAGGTTTGATTCAAAAAGTGTGAAGAAACCGCGAATATACTATATCTTTCGGTAGCGTGAGAGTCCGCTGCCTTATAAACAAGTGACCACAGTTCATGGTTTCATTGGCTTCTGCAGTGTAATCAGCGTCACGCATATGCTTGATCTCCTCAAATTAATTGGGCCACGCTACCTTTGAACTTATATTATTGTTAGAGATGATAAAAAATATAGCAAAAAATTTTTGAGCCAACCTATCTTCTGTAACACTCTGACTTGTTTATTCTTTCATGATTGGATGAACAGGGTTTTGTTTCGGCTGAGTTCCTGTATACCAATCACGAACGTTATATCTTATAGTATAAGAATCCTCATTGGCACAGTGAAATAGGGCAGTAGCTTCAAAAATGTACGGCAGCCAATAAGGAAAGGAAACTGTCGGATATGTGTACAGCACGTTGAATCCTAGCAAGCAGTGAACTTTTCCTGCGATAAACCATCACCTCTAATTATTGTTTCAATAGTGCTCAGAGACGAGCCAAGCATATTTCTGTCGAATAGCAAAAAATATTTACTCCGAGGCTAGATTTCAATATCCTATGTGCACACTTGCTGTCTTCATTAGATTATTGGCCGCTTGTGTTTGTGGGAAGACAGTGTGTTACATGAGCGATCCAATCAAAATTAAGTTTCTCCGATACTGACCGTCCGTGATTCGCAAGCAGAAAGATAAGACGGGTGACAATTCAGATGATTCACTCACGAAAGTGGTTCTGAACTAAAGTGCGTTGGAACACAGCTTGTCCTGAAATTTTTTCGCGAAAAACATGTGCCCCTAATAATAGCACGAATTTTGCAGGTCTCTACTATCGGACAAAAAGTCCACTCCCAGTGACTCACGCAGAAAATCAGTGAATGGGCACGTCCAACGGTCACATCAAAGTAACCGGCACGCTGTTTCAGTTCTGTACTCCTACCTGTTCTGTAGCTAGAGACTCCCAGGCCCGCGCAGCGATTGGGAAATTTCGAACAGCGTTTCTCATGCGCAGAGTGTGGCTTAAATCACTGCAGTAGTAGCTATGATTTTTAGAATCTGAGAATTGTGTTCTTTCTTGTCAAGGTCGTTTCTTCATTTAAAAATAATTATAACCAGAGCGAGCTGATAGCATACATATGGGTAGCCTTCCAAAACGAAAGTCCTGATTACGAGTCTTTGTACTGAAGTTTTTCAGCTGCTTTTTTTCCTTCAATTTTTTCCAGTGAATAAGCGGCAGTAAAATATAATTCTGGGGATGGAATCATTAACTTGAAACGAATCGCGTGAATTTTAAAAAATTTTCAATGAACTTCTTAAAATGTCATTGAAGCTGACATACGTACTATTGTGGAAAACGTACCACATAGTGGACTGCAAATGTAGAAATGTTTAGCGTCGTACTATACAAATTTGAAACTCTGTAGGCCTACATTGAACAAATTTAGATAAATCACCATACGGGAAAAAAATTAAAATTCGTACTTACTCAGTACGCATATACTCTAATGTGGTGATGTGGCACGTAACAATTTTTTAGTGTGTATGATGTGAAGTGTTTTGTACAGTAAGGAGAACTCAAACTGTAATTTATTTACTTATAAAATAATTCCATTATATACTACCTTAACAAGCGAACACTTCAAAATTATACCTCTGAACAGACTCCCCTAAATGAAAATGCTTATATTTCAACAGACTGGCTAACATTTTTCCAGTATAGTTGTCAGTGATGTCGGAAAAACAATGTTCAAATTTTTTTTTGTGAAAATCAAAATTAATTAATTTTCACCCCCGTGTGTTTTACACATGAAGAGTAATAATTTACATGTAAGTTACATATTTACAGCCGTAACAACATCGTTTCACTTGGTTGGCACAATGATACTACAATATATCCATTTCAAGCTTACGTCAAAGATAAACATTGCCAGAGGAAGTCAGAGTCATTGGCTGTGTGGCCAGTTTATGGCATTATTCTGGCCGGAAATAGTTTTAAAAAAAGATTGTTTAATTTAAACAGAATACGTAATAATTTAGCATTATTAACTGCGCCCTTTAATGACCTATAATATTACAATACTCTGTCGCATGCAAGATAATAAGTGCTTGCAGTTCGGTAATATGTTAAATAGTTTCTTCATATCGGGGTGAAAACGCGACAACAACCACTTTTGTGGAATATGGAGGACGCAGCAAGTCGGGTTGAAGTGTGAAAATGTGTCAAAAACATCAAACATGGAAACCTTTACAATACAGGCAAGAGATATCGATTGATTATGGGACTGTATTTAATTATGAGTAAAGAATTCACCAAAATCCAAATACTTAAACTGAAATTAAAATAGAATTTATGATATTAAAATTGAAAGGGGCATTAAGTCGGCGTATCTTTGCGATACGTCTGTCATTGTACCATTCTGTATGTGACGCCCTGGGTAACTGCACCAATAAATGAACACGTCACAGTCGAGAGCACCAATCACGTGCAGTTCAGAAAGAAAGGGTGTGACTTCACATCTAGCCAGCAGCCAGTGGGGAAACGACGCCGTCTCGAATCTATACAGTTCTGTGAAAGTTAGCCTGATGCCAAATAACAACGCGAATTCCGCAGCTCCCTACCTATAACCCATGTGTTGGTGGCCTGCAACACAAATAAAACTCTCCAAGCGCGTGGACTGACGGAGGAATATAAGCTGCCGCCTTCTACGATAATATTTGGGCGCCGCGATGGTGTAGTGGTCAGACGACTCACCTCTCACCTGGGCGAAACGGGTTCGATACCCGGCGCAGCCGCTCCCGAACTTTCGCACGTGGGAATCATGGCGGACGATGCCGCTGGTCGGCGGGTTTTCTAGGGGATCTCCCGCTTCCCCCGCCCCTTCATTCCGGCCAAATATCTCCACTCCACTACGATCATATATACAATAGAGTATGTCTGAAACAGACGGATTTCAGAATTGCTCATTGAGAAGCGCTCAGACTGTGTTGCAACAAACTCACCTCAGCGCTGAATCATCTGCTGTCAGGCAGTCGAGTGAAATCGTGACTCAACTGCGCCGTGGAAATAACTTCAACATTACTTCACCTTTTATGTCTGTTTTGCTAAAACATCTTGATCGTCCGATGACAAATCGAGCTTTGAAAAATAATTCTGTGTATGTCAACCAATCCTCGAAGTTCGGAAATCAGTTCAGAAATCAGTACAAAACAAATCACAAATTTTAACTGTGAATAACATTTTGTTTATTTCTGTGAACTCATGAAATTAAAAACTGTTTACTGATCATTCTCTGTTAAACCTAATCAACGTCCGTGTCCTTTCTGAACGCATTTTTTATGACAAGTAACAGCAAGCAACAGTTTGATAACGTATTATGAAGCAAATGCGAGAATTTCTTATGCTTGGCATAATGGATACCACTTCAGCCTCATTCGTGATGTGCGGAATACCCAAGGGTTTATTAACATGATTGCATATAACTGCTCAGTGTTATTCCTGTATGTGGACAATTAATATAGATTTGTAAAACATAATCACATGAATATACAGTAATACCTTCCCTACAGTATTATTTAGATTTCATGTTTAAGCCTACAGTTAGAGAAATTGTAGATACAAAAGGTCCATAAAGAACAATAGGAACTTAATGCTTCACCTCGCGTGGCATTTTGAATTACTGATTTATAGCTTATTTTAGTTGTTAAAGGGGACTTATTTTGAAGAAAAAAAAAACTATACTTCACTTGCAATATCCATTACGCTGTAGAAAAACATAAATCCTGACTTTTGCGAAGTAAATATGACGTAAGTAATTAGGGGTGCAGCATATTTTAACATTATCCATAGATTCGTCCCCGTTTCACAATTAGCAGATAATGCGTAGATAAAATTTTGCCAGTACATTCCAAGGCATCTGTAAAATGTAAACACATGACAGTGATCCATTTTGGAAGGTAAAGTAATAGAAATACTGTAAAACGAGTATGACGTCTGTGGTGATTAAATTATTTTTGTGGATCAACCAAATCTCGATGAGAGGTTTCTTTGAAAAGAAGAAATAAAAACGCTTTAATCGGTATGAAAAAGACATGGCGCTAATGCGACGAATACCTATGGTGAAACCCGCGTATTTTTCTCTCCTGAGCATAAATTTCCAGCGTCCACACTTCGCAGCCGTTCGGCGCTCACGTAATCGAGATCGCGCAGACAAAACTGGGTTACACGCGCATGAAAAGCGCGGAGGAAAAGAACAGGATTGAAAAGGATAAAACAGCTAGAGTCATGTACGAGAGTGCGTAGAACGTAGGTCTCTGTGGCATAGGATAGCGAGGTGCGAGGTCAGAGAGCACTCAAGAGTACAGAGGTGAAACGGTGGCATGTACTACCAACTCCAGCCATGAAACCACACCGTGGAAAATATACACTGTAAATGAAAATTCCCTAACATTTAAGGGAGGCTGATCACTGATCCGCCTCCCTGCAGTACACAGGATCACTGATTCGCCTGGGAAAACGAGAAATTTTTTTTAAGGAAAAAAGGGTCATTTTTACTGAAAAGCGCAATTTCTAGGGACGTTTAGTCGATTAAAAAAAAAAGACATTTTTAAGGGAAAAAGAGAAGCTCCAACATGGCAGCGGACGGTTCCTCCACTCCTATTCCCCATCCCTTTGCGCCAAAGTAATTTTAATATATTACACACGTTAAAAATTAAATTGTTGTTTAGAATTTATTAATTTTGTGACTTGCACTACCAAACCAAATAAACGGAAAATGAAGTATTATAAAGTAGCACAAATCGGTGATAATTAATAAATGTAAGGTAAAATTACCTCTTAAATGTAGAGTAAATTTACATAACAAGTAAAGTACTATTCCCTAATCGCACGAGAAAAGTAACCGATGAAAGTGGGGGGAAAATCCCATACAAGTCAGGGAAAATTTACTATGTTGTATAATAAAATTATATTAAAAAATATCCTGGAGTATTAGTACTTTTAATTTTTTATCACCCATATCTTCTGATGAATATAACGGGAACCTCAGCACTAAAATCCTAGACACTTGCTGGAGGGTGGTCGCGAACCGTGGTCCTTTAAACACGATAGGCCGATGAGCTATCAATTACATCAAGACGACAGCGTGATAGTCAGTGAATATTAGTATCTTAAAGGCTTGTTTCTTCCACCCGTCCCACCACTTAGCTGTTGAGACAATACTGAAGAGATATCACGCATCGTAAAGTAATTTTCTCATCCATGTATGGGATTTTTCACTACCATGTACGTGAATTTCACTACACAGTGCGGTAACTTTATCTTACCTGTAAAGGAAACTATGTTTCCCCCACCGATGTTTGCGAATATTACCTTACGCTTGTCAGGTAATTTTCCCATAATATTGTAGAGTGTATGGTTACAACGAATTCGCTTCTTCACGTGATTCATCACCTATTGTCTGCGTAAAGGTATCGCCAAATACCTACGTTTTGGAAATTCGGGGAGAAGATTAGATACTCTCATCAATATGATAAACCAAATGGATCATAACGTTCCCATTGAAGAAATCTGTAATCCATACCTAGAGGCAAAAAAAAAACACAAGCCAGGACAACTTTCAAAACCATAAAAACAACATAGTTGACACACTTCAATCTGCTGTAGAACGGTACGATTGTGAATTCTACGAGAAGTGCTTCAACAAATTATCTTACGATAAAAGATTCAGCACTTTAACAGATGGCTACTGTTAGAATAGGGACAGATGCATAATTGGTCGTAATTGTCAGCTAAATATTGTTAACACGCATAGTAATACCAACAAAACTGTGTTTTATTGCTCGCTTTGACTGTATTTGCTACTGTACACATGGTTGCTTCACCAAAACACTGCGTTTCACTACAAAAAAATAGTACCTAACTCCAACAGAATAACTTCAAACAATATTTGAATCGGAATTGAAAAAAAAATCAAACATAATGTTCTGTTGCTATAGGCTATTCACGGTAAAGTGAGCACTTTTTAAGGCCCTGCTAAATTTTTCCTTTCAATAAATTTCTACTTTTCTGTCACTTTTTAATGTAAATATGGCAATACGACCACTCTCAAAAGGTAACGTCTGAGACTGCGATCAAATATATTTATTAGGGGTTAATGCCTTTTGGGAGGGCCTTAAAAAGTGCTCACTTTATCGTGAACAGCCTATAGTACTGAATTGTTCTGTACTCCGGTTTGAGGGTAGAAGCAGCGGTGCAGAAAAATGGCTTCGCTGTCAAACAATACGGTGGAACGTCGTTTACCAATCACTTAACTGAGGCTTAACTTCGCCAGATGGTAGCCAGACCAATACCGAATATTCTATAACAGGCGCAATAGCCAATTAGACTCAAGCCCCGTTCGGGGTCGCTCCCGGAAGTTCGCACATGGGAACCGTGCCGGATGATGCCGCTGGTCGGCGGGTTTTTTTCAGGGACTTCCGGTTTCACCCCGATCTTGCATTCCGCGCCGGAATGCTTCATATTCGCAGCTCTTAATACCCCGTTGTTAAGGGTTTTCGGGCCCCAAAAAGATTAATTATTTTATAATTAAAAAAAAAACATTGTTCAAATCGTACGCGTTGTTATGTGGTGACATTTTCCTCGAATAAAAAACATTCTAAACATTATACTTTTCTAATAATTCGATGTGAAATACTAAATTCTTCTATTCTGTTTCAGCTGTGATAGCAAAATAACTAAGTTGTACAGACGAAAAAACGTAAACATTAATTAACGCGGTTGGTTACAGATTCGCATATACATATGTAGGTAATAATCAAATATCAGTGCATCCACTTCAAGAAAATATAAAAAATATGCAAAAATGTCTTTATAATTAATATTTTTTCCATGTGTATGACTTGTTACTTGGTGATCACATATGTGTTACTCGGTAGCCCATGAATTTAGTATACTTTGTACATTTTTCAATCGTACAACTTAGATAGTATCTGTTATTGCTGCGACAAAACCGAAAAATGTTGCATTCAGAATAAAATTATTCAAAAAAAATAATGTGCAATTTTTTTTATTCGAGTTGAACAAAGCTTGGTACAAATATAACATGATTAATTGGTTTGGGGGGTCCGACACCCTAAAGTGACAACAAATCTCTCTAATCGACCCTCTCCCTCTCGAGACCGTTTCTATAGCTTCTTGCGGGGATGAGTGAACGAGTTCGTTTACATCAGAAGGAACTGCCAGGCTATTTCGCCCCTCTATACTTACCTGTTCTAGGACGAGGTCAAGTTTTTCAAGGATAGAAGAAGTGAGGGGGTGGGGGCTGAAGGGGAGTTTTAAGAGGTTGCATAGGTGTCTCGAGGGACCAAGCAGGCGCCACATTAAACCAGTTTTACCGCCTGCGCAGTAACGAGATTGCTTGATATTGTGATGCAAGCCGCGTGCGCGCATGCCTGGACGGGGCGAGAGCGGAGCGATGATTTCCTTGGAGAGTTCACACTCGTGCGCACTTCGCACTGTTTAGGGGAGGGGGAGCGAGGGAGTGAGGCGTGAAGTTTATTACCTGCTCGCCCGGGTCGGAGGCTGCGAGAGAGAGAGAGAGAGAGAGAGAGAGAGAGAGAGAGAGAGAGAGAGAGAGAGAGAGAGAAGGTCTGGACCAGCCGTGAGCTTGCGCGCCGGCCTTGCTCGGCAAACAAACTTCGAGATGTTGTACACTCGTGTGTCGAGAAAGGTAGCCCACTCCTGTGTACTCAGTATAAAAAAAAAAAAAAAAAGTACTTGTTAAAAGAGATTTTTTGGAAACAAGTTGCCAAAGATTTTCTTGTAGGTAACTCTACGACTGACATGTTGTACATACATCCAAAACAAATATTTTTTTTGGGAAACATGCAAAATAGACCACCTAGCTCAATTTTCTATTATAAACTTGAAGTTTACAATATTTGCTTGTTGAAATTCAACATTAGTTTTATGTATTCTCGCCCGAGCGAGGTGGCGCAGTGGTATCTCACTGTTCCATTCCCGAGTTCCAGTCCTAGTCCGACCTTCCTGTTTTCGCCTGTCCATGGTTTTCCGAAATCACTCCAGGCGAATTCTGGGATGGGTTCCAAAACAAAAGTCATGGCCGATTCCTTCCCTGTACAGCCTGCACTGTCCCTTAATGACCTCGCTGTCGACGAGACGTTCAGCCCACTTACCTACCTACCTTTTATCCATTCTACACAAAGGTTTTGTGGAAAATTACTCCAATTATTTTATAGTGTTACAAAAATATCTTTGGCAACTAATTCCTTGTACAAATACAGCATTTTTTATAGTGCACACAGTAGGAAAATGTAAAACGAACTCAAAATTTGTTGTAATAATACAGATGCTAGTACTTAAAAAATTTTTTTTGTAAACCTGTTGAATTTGTACTTGTGCGAAATCAGGATTTTTATGTAGAACTACAGAAACATTGTTGTGGTAATACTGACACTTTGTAAACCGCTGAAAACCTCTATGTACACCCAATCAGTTTATCAGTTTGTGCTAATATCAGGCGAATCATAGTTCAGAGAATTTACTCGATGCGGATAACTGTCGCTAAAGAGCAATGAAAATGTTGACATGTGTTGAAATAGTCCAGAAGGTTCGTTTTACACATTGTTTTGCTAGTCGTAAGTTTATTGGGGTTTAAAATGTTCACTATGTTTTTGTTAAAGGCTGTAAATTTTATCGATATTAATTTTTCTTTACTGCGTAAGGAATATTCGTAGTACAAAGAGATGTACTGGAAAATGCCATGCCTATATTTATACTACATGAAAAATTGTACATATAAATAAAACATTGGAAAACATTTCAGACACAGCATCAAGGATGCTAGCCCACCTCTCACGGCTATAAATTGCGAATGTTCTGCTGTACCTTGTCTAGCGTGGTAGGTAGGGTGATAGCGAGGTCATCAGATATGTGACAAGTTTCCCAGAGAAGGAAGAACGGAGCGTAGTTACGTAAGGAATCATTCCGGCATTCACCTGGCTCGATTTCGGGAAAAGAATGGAAAACCTAAATCAGTACGGCTGGGTCCTTCGTGCGATACGTTTCGCCGATCATGGCCACGTGACGTGAACAAATTAATTCAATTCAGTGTACGCAAATTCAATTAAAAAACTTTCGGTACGAAGTTAAGTCCCAGCGCTCGTTTTTTGCACTTTTACAAAAAAAAATCCTCGGAAATCCAGTTGCCATAAAGAATCCTTTGTAAAACTGTGAATAATTTTCTTGTAAAATATGTAAAGCATTTATTTATAATATTAAAAATGATAGCATTGTATCACAGCTTCATTGGGAAGTTTCCTTATATTTATTAATTTTTCTAGAAAACAAAAGTGATGAATTAATAACCGATAATATCTAAAAAAAAATATCTTTCAAAATATAATTTACCAAAGCAGAATAACACTTCGTCTGCACGAGGATTAGATCCTACACGCTGTTGTTGTTAACCCTCGACCTTAACCACAAGACCAACTTGACTCAAGATCTTAGCACTTTTTTTTTTGTTTCGAATGTATCTGCAAGTACTTACAAAATATATAATAAGTTATTTTATTAAGAAGAGTTCATTTTAAGAGTTCTGTGTAGCTAGGAAAAAAATTGACAGTTAATGAGTAATAAGTACGGTCACGTTTTATTGAAATCGTCGTTTTATTATGATTATTTGAGTTGTTTGAAGCATTTTGCGTTAATCAAACTTGCAGCAGATTTCTTTTTGCACGTAGCTACACTTTACATTCCCCTTAGTTTTTGCACAAACACCTATATACGGTTTTAAGTTGTCGAGTGTCTGCCATTTTGCTGAAGCTTGTGGATAGGGGTCAGTATAGAACAGACATTTCTTAAGGTCTATTACAAACGTGGTCCTCGTAGTATTACAAACGAATAGTTTTGCAAGAGAAATATTTTTACTATTACAAGTATTTGTAAAATTACAAACAATTTCTCAGTCAAAATAACAATTTTTTTTTTAAACAGTGAGAAGTATTGTTTCCTCTATTTTGCTGTTGACTCAACAAGGGGGCATACGTGTCTGATTGAACGCCAAAACGATTATATTAGGAGGGTAGAAAATTATTAGGGGGTAGATTTCAAAAGTGCTAGGTTGCGGGAACCGATTTAGCATTCTAAAATGATTCCGTATTTTGTAGTTCAATATTAAGTTTTTATAATGTAGCGGACTATACTACATTCTAATTTACGAAATAACTAAGTTACCATATTTGTTAAACCCACAAAATATAGGCCTATCTAGGAATGAGGAATGAACTTATTTTGAAATAAGGAACTGTTTTTTGCTATCTTTATTTGTTTAAAACATTTAGTACAATTGAAAAATTGTAACATCATTTACAGTTACCGCAATATACTATCCAATAGATATAAGTGCCAGGTTTATAACAAAAAAATACATTCAAGACTTTTTGGAATTACATAAATTAATAAGAGTACTTTAAAACATTTATATTTTCCGACTGAAATTACTATAAGTTGTTATGACTGCTACTCAAAAGACTGCCGATAGCGCCCGAACTGTACGCACATACATAACGCACTGAAATTTACTAAATAACGAGATGATCAAATCGAACACGGCCTAAGCTGGTCGGCACCCAATAACATTTATAGATAAATAAAGTTTCCTCCAGTGACTGACTCGTCAACTCACAGCCCGAAACCGCTAAACCTATAAATATTAAATTTTTAAAGTGGCTGCCCCGTAAGGTACAGGAAACTACTGAGAAAGGATTTTTCGAAAGTCGGCCGTTAAAATGGTGACAAAGGGCAAACTATTTTTTTCCCAATGAGAACAACGTTAATGCCTCGTTAATCCGATGTGAAATCTCAGTGCTTCTGCTTTGAAAATACTACAGTACGTATGCAAATGCCAAAAACTGATTTCAAGATTTCCTTAAATTTGACACTTAGAATAGTGAAAGGAGAAAAAAAAATGGGTTTTTACGAATATTCATTATCTCTTTAAACTAAGAGAGCTTTGGCTATACTACATATATATATATATATATATATATATATATATATATATATATATATATATATATATATATATATATATATATATCGCTAAAAATTATTTAAATATATATTTTTTTAATTTAAAGCCAAGTGGGTATAAAGGGAGAAATTAGCTGTATTTCAATGGATTCCTTAATATGTTTATTTAAAACCGAACGAGACAATGCGATGTTTTAGGCTTCCGAAGTCTACGTGTATTAATACCTAAAAATAAATGTATTTTATGCCAGACAAGAAAAATAATTTTTGGGTGTAGAGCGGTAGCCACGGTAAAATATTATTTTTGATCTGTATTATCTGTATCTATAATTAAAAAATTTCATCCACAAGAAAAATTCTTTCACGGTCTAGCCAGATCAAAAAAATAGTTGTTCAGTGACAGGCAAACAATTCAGGGAGGTTGAAGCCGCAGTTATACCATTCAATTACAGTGTCATAAATAAAGTAAAGTTCAAACGTGAAAATAATATTCGCGCAGCTCTCTATTGTGATTGGCCGACGAGGTCCCGCGGTGCAGAGCCACGTATCGCATATCACGCATAAGCTAGACATTGACAAAATATTTTCCATCGCGTGGACGTTACGTGTAATGGTTATAATGGGTCTCCTTGAAACGCGTTAGTCAAAGTTGTAGGCAGCTCACGTGAACGTGTTGCTTGTTACGTGTTACGTAAAACGTGAATCGTCGTAATCCTGGCATAAGACCTTGCCGGCTTCAAGGTATACCATTTAGAGGTGTAAATTATTTTTTCATGAAAAAAATTTTTTTTTGTGTGTTACCATTGGTTGAGAAAGGTACGCATAATTCATTCATAATTGTTGCCGCGTAACAATTGAAAAATACCCCCTATAGCTAGGGGTAGTGAAATTTAGAGAACATATTTCTAGACAAGTTATATTTTTAAAACACTGTAGGGTCGTTCGCCTATCTCGATTGGCTAAATTACCTTTCGGCACGTGTTAACTGTCTACATACGAATCACGTAGGAGCAGTGCTGATGTTGCTGAATTCAGAGTGGCCCGGTGAAATATGAAAACGCCTTTCCAAGCACACAGAAGCCAATGGCAACAGACCAACTACTGTTGGGTGCTTATAGTATAGAAGTTTACCGCTTACTCATATTATTTTCGCGAAAAATCACTAGCTCTACTCATGGCTAAAGACCCGAGAATTTCGCGGGTTCATATCCAGACAATTTGGAATTCACATACTTGTAAGTTCATGTTACTTTTGTAATTTGACGGCGTGTTGTTTGGCATGTCCTGGAGATAAATGAGCCTATAACAAACATGCAATAAATGGTGCACCCAACCACCGCCTTTTAGTACCACAACAATAAACCAATAAACAGTTGATATCTATATGAGAGTATACAAGACTGTGAAGTCTAGCACACAGGTCACTGAACTCGCGAATTTCTCAGGTTGCAATGTTTTTTTTTTTGTCACGCAGTGTAGACGGTGCTTGGGGCAGACAGGAAGTACGAAGCAAGACCCCGATGACGACCGCACCTGCCACGATGTCTGCCACGCGTCGCTGAGGGAGGGACTGCTGTGGTACTTAGGACAAAAGGGGGTGGGGGGGAATGGGGGTCGGCGCGGAAGCAAGTGTCTGAGCGGGGACAATAAACGTAATGCCAGACGTCCGCTCACGAGCAGACACTCTCTCCGCTACACCAAGGTCAGGCAACTCCTCCGCATTCGCCCCCTCGCAACTGTGGCGGTTGTGGAGAGATCTGGGTTGCTCCGAACACATCGATGAGGGTGAAACGAGGTGAGTATAGAGCACCGCCGGAATCCAAGACCGGGAGGGGAAAACGGGAGATCCCCGAGAAAACCCGCCAACCACAGTGGCATCGTCCTCGACGATTCCCACATGCGAACGTCATGGAATCGAACACGGTTCGCCTAGGTGGGAGGCGAGTACTCAAACCACTACACCACCGCGGCCTCCTCAGCTGTGGCTCTGAATCCGAAATCTTCGCATAGAAAAGGCTTCTGTAGAATCAAAACAAAGTCTCTTTGGCGCAAGCAAATTTATTGTTTGTAAAGGGGCAACGAATTATTTTGTTGCTGGAATCATATTATTTTGTTGTTCTTATTTGGTTTCCCCAAAATAAGATTTGGTTGGTGAAACTAAACATTTGTTTGGCTCTACAAATCTTAAACAGTTTCGGTTAGTATAAGAAAAATGTGTAGCCCCACAGAGATTCGAGATTTGCAATCTCAGATAACGTGACTACTCATGAAAACGGAATGTTATTTAATACATAAATTTCAAATGCTGGACAACGTTGCAAATAAATAATTCAAGTCTTCCAGTTTTAATTTTGATTTTCCTGTTGAACTTGTGTTATTAGGATGTTTATACCCAAGCATCACTCAGTGCACTAACAAACGCTGTTACTAATCTAGTTGTCAAAAATTAGACCTGCAAACGAACTCTCGAGCTGTATTTTCTAACGAAGGCAATTTAAGTGGCCAAACAAATATTTACCATTGATTCAATAAAATATTCTGTTAACAATTGTAATGGCTCGTGGTCACACACAAAGATTTTGCATGCCCCAAGCTTGGTTCGCCGATATTTCTCTAATGTATAGAGTGTAGCCAATAATTTCTGTTCTGCTGTGTAGTTGGAACAGATTAAATTTACAAAAAATAATATTTTTTGAACTGATATAACCCTATATATATACATATATGTATATATATGTATATATCTGTGTGTGTAATTAAATTAAAATTATGTATGTGTCCAAATCAGCACAAATTATAACAATTTGGACTATTTCATTCTCATGTCATAATCAGGACTATTAATCAATATACACATACAATTAATTGTATCAAAAAACACTCAGTACAATTCTGCTTAGATTGCAGAAAAGAAATACTTACCACTAACACAACACAAGAAAACATTTCGAAGAAAACTTTTGAAAATATAATTAAAGAATTAATGGAAAATCTCATTCACTACACACTTGCTACATATTAAAACCCTTTTCAAGCGAAGACATCAAACATTTAAGGATTCTGCTGTCAGTTCTCAGAGAAAATTAGTTATTTCGAAATTAATCTGTGATAAAAGAAAAAGTTTTTTTTTTGCCTAAAATAATCACGAAGCGGCTCTGTTAAATTACAACCATACCATTTAACTACCAAACTTAAACTGAATAATTATCTAAATAGTTTTCATGAGGGCAACCAGGCTAAGTTCTGGACCTGCCATATTATTACATTTAGCATAAAATTCCAAGGCTCATAATGCATAGACTGATTAAATAGTATAGAAAACCTTACTTGAGGAATTTTGCAGATCGTAAGAAACAATCGCTGGTATACCAGCCTGCATCAGTACACCCACCAGGAAATGCAGACTTCTGATTCAAAATCCACTGTTTTTGGATAATCCTCCTGAATGAAGAACAAATCCGTGTGTCTAGCAGCAGTACATAATACTGCTCAGCCTCAATACTTGACTGTCTTCTTAAAATAATATTAACATGAACACATCAGTCATGCATACAATCACTGTATGGAGGCAATTTGTTCCTTCTCTAGAATCTTTTTTCCAACATAAAATTTTTAGTCGTCATTCCAAACAAACAAAAATGTCTGCATTGTCACAACTTCCGAATCACTGAATGTTCCTGTTGGGCATACTTTCATATTCACCTTGCCAATGATAAACAGATAACACACTATTTAAATATGAATTTGCATAATTAAAACTATGCATCTAAACTGTCAATCTAGTAGCGTGTGGATAAAAGTTGCAGTAATGTTTTTAATTAATTAACATTGGCTGATTTAAACAAATTACAATATATAAAAATACATATTAATTAATGTGACATATAAAAGAATTTAGATTAAATCATTCAAATGACGTTAATAAAATATGTTAAAAAAAATTTAATAACCATAAATGGTGTGTGTTAAAATTTAGGAATAATAAAATGCCTTGTGGAGACTCCCTGTAAAGAAACTCCTTACACAGTCTAATTTCTTTTTGCCCAGCCCAGAGATATTGTTAATTATTTTTGTGTTTTTTCAAGTTTTGTTTACTCAACAAAATAATTTTTGGGACAAATATATTTTTAGCCCTATGCAAACGCATTGGCTGTTCTTTCAGTGTTCTAACAAACCCCTTAACTGGGGCCGTATTTCTATTCGTTTCGAGTTTCGTTTTTCGTAATTTCTATGTAACATTTTGGAAGGTTTAGTCGGAAAACCACATACAACTGTCTAGCATGCCGTACTACTATATATTCTGTTATAGAACCAAAATTTAATGACCACAAAGTCCTAAAATCAATGGTAGTTATTACATAATGTAATTATAGAACAATTTAAAAACTAAAATTAAAAAAACTTATTAGGTATGATGTTAAACTATTACTCAGCGAAAATTACGTCACGATAAAATACCTAAATCAAGAGTATTTCAGCAACTTGCATTGTGAAATATTTATTGCGAGTACACACATTTGTTTATTCTAATAACATTCCCTATTTGTGAACTTAAACATTTCCAAAAGTATTCAGAAATATTTAAATTTCTGGAAGTTCATTTGACGGCCAGGCTGGACTCGACAGTCGTGTAAACACTCCAAGCGCTGTCATTTGTTCATTCGCCGTTGTCTCCAAGATGAACGCTTTATCACGTGTACAGTTACATTAGATATATGTTTTACAAGGCATTATGATCGTATAGGCTGTTCACGGTAAAATGAACACTTTTGAAAGCCATGCTTAAGATCTACTTGTATATACATTGTGTATTCCTCCGCCTCATGTAAAATTAACATTGCTATGGGCGTCATTATTTTTTTTTTCACTTCGATACATTAAAAAAACAGAAAGTGAAAGTATTAATTTTAAGTTATCACAAATGGTTACCTAACATTTTTTATTCAACGTTAAGATATGGAACTACTTTCCATCTATCGTTACCAACCTTACTGGGCGAATGTCACTCAGTGCGACTTTTTTGTATGGTTCATTTTGAAAGTGCTCACTTCATCGTGAACAGCCCGGACCTATTTTCTCTCTGTTTTTTATTCGTTTTGTTTATAAATGAAATATTATAATTATTGGATAAAATATAAGTTAAAGTGCTATTTAAACAAAAATAAGCTGGTTTTATGTAAATACAAGTATAAAACGCTCGTGGTACATTGTATATTTAAGAAATAACCAAAAACGTAGTACATGGGGTGATATTTCAAAGCTTTGATTTAGAAAACTAGAAGAAGCCGTAAATAGACTATATGCAGTATCTTTATGCTATAATCTAGAACGAACGTTTGCCGCGTTAAACACTCAACGCCCAAACGCTGTGGAGGAGGGAAAACGGGCCTAAGGGGCATCGATAGTACTCCATGGGGAAGGGAGTGAGTTTTGGTTGCCGACCCCCCTCCTCACCTCTTACGAGTGGTCACAGGCTTAAAGTCCGTGTATACCATAAAATTTGGGTTTGGATGTGCCATAATTATCGTGTGGAGCGCTGGAACCAAATTTCTGCACACCTTTGGACCTTCCCCTGTTGAACCACCCTTCCTCCCTCCCCCAAGACACTCACCCTGGGATGATATACAAAGAGGGGGGGGGGGGGGTTCATTTTTCGCCTTCTTTTCGACCTGGAAGGCGCGTGCTTCAGCAAATTTTTGTGGGATATGAGGGAAAGTTGTCTTTCTATACTCCACCTTCCCCCCTTCAAAATTTCTCCCCTTACCAATTTTTGCAACTCCGGAAAAAGCTATATGGCTAATTTATTTATCGTATTTTGTTGAAATTTGGTACTTTCCTTTCATTTCAACAATTCTACCCCCTCCTTTTGTTAATCAGGTTAGTAGGCCCTTTGGGAAACGTCCCCTATTGGGGGGAGGGGTTTTTGTGTACCACATTCTGCACCTTCTTTTCGGCCTGGGAGGCGCATTTTGCGACCGATTTTCGAGGGATTTTGGGAGAGCGTTGCATTTCTATGCCCCACCCTCCCCCGATGGGAAGTTAGGCCCTTCAAACCTTCACAACCCCCCCCCCCCCCCAATTTTACCTCCTAACACCCTTTTACGCCTTCTGTAGGTGCTATAGACCTATGGCTTATTTTTATCGTATTTGGTTGGAATTTGGTATTTTCCTTTCTTTTAATTCTTTTATCCCCCCTAAAACACGTCAGACCCTTTTGGATAACTTCGCCTACCATAAGTGGGTACCGTAATATGTACCATAATTATGGTAGAAAGTCACTCGGACCCATTTTTCGTATACCATACGTATAGTGCAGGTTACCACAATTTTGGTATTTCATACGATAATTTCGAAAATCGTGCCATAATAACAAATGCACCTCCCCAGCTTTCCAACAAGTTACCGTAGGTTCTTGTCGGTCCAATATACCGCCCACAATTATTAAATATGCCATAAATGTACCACAACTTTTACATTATTCCCATTGTAACTGCAAGTCGGGATGTACGAGCAAGCGGCGATAGGTGCGAGCGACCACGTGCCGGAGTTCCCAGAAAACATTGTACCATAAGTACTTTTTCGTACAATTACCTGCTTCACTAATGGTGGCTTAGTCCGCGGATACCGCGGGCCCGTCCCCTGGTAGGTTTGAATAAACAATAATTGTGTACAAAACCAGTATACAGTAATGCTTGTTTTTACCTTTCTGTAAACCCCTTAATATATTATACCGACTTATGAAGAAATGACATCACCTGGGGTGTATACAGAATTGTCGAGTTCAGTCTGGCCGTCATTTGAACTCACAAAATTTCTGTTTTACTAAATATGTAACTTAAACTTAAACAGCACTACTAATGACAAAAGCATCAGCTGGCTCATTGTGCAAACAGCAACCAATTATAAAATATCGGCGTGCCAAAAGCGGCCAATAAATTTACCCAACTAAAGACTGTTTGCAGTAATGATTCTGATTTCTATCCCCTCACACACTGATATTTTTTGATATTTATTCTTTAACATAATGTAGGTCGGTATTAACAGGCGCTACTGTATATTGGTTTTGTTTACATTAGTGTTTTAGTCAAACTTTGAAGAGAATTATTTTACATATTGCAATCGTATTTTAACGTATTTACCTGACCCTTCAGGTAACAATGATACCGGAACTATTTAGTCTAATTATGTTACCAATAAAGAAATTAAAAATTAAAAATGTATTTACAATGGCATTTATTTTAACGTATTTATATGTTAAAAGTTTAGAGGTTACGTGTATACTCCGGGTTAACTTAAATAGCTAAAGTTCAACAAAGGTATTTTCAAAATTTTCCTCCTTGAATTATTTAAGTAGCAAGAAACCGAACAAGTATGTATGACCAATAAAACTATGAATGCACATCTCGTAAGAAACAAGTATACCAAATACATATATTATGCACCCACCTTAAAAGTTATTTTATGACGGCTACGGAATTACTTTGTAATGATCACGTGATTACTTGTTGGTTGGTAATCATAACTGTTTTATTCACTTCCGTGTGATGAAAGCGAAAGAGAATCTAACGTGAGAGGTGTTGGAAATGTTAATGGTACGTAACTGTCCCGCAACTGGTACGGAATGTTGATGGAGAACTTTTGGCATCTAAATCCTTCGTAGGCAATGTCGTTCAGAGGTTGCCTTTATATCACACGTCACGAAGTTCTGGGTTTGAATGCCGCAATAGGTTTACTGGTGCTCCCTTTTGGAACTGAGAGTACGATTTTTAAGCCTGTAAGCCATCACTATATCTGCTTAAAGCAGCGGACTTTAGTCAGCCCGATGCCAATGAATTATCATCCTCAGCGTATCTGTTCGGAATCGAACTCACGAACTTTCGAATGTAAGTCAACCATTTCACTATATGATAGAACACACTCATTTTATTTTACAATGAAAACCTTTCACATAAGATGACTGGACAGGAATAAAGTACACTGAGCAGTAGTTCCCCCCCCCCCCCCTAGATTCACAGTTGTTTGACTTTTGTTGTTATTATCATTCTTAAGAATGCTAAATTAAAGAATAACTTATCTTTTCTTGGCAGCTGCCAGTCATACACTAATAAAGGCAGAGAAGCTGTTTGATTATATATTATTTATGCTACGTGCCTACCAAAAATATTGTATACAACTTCTGAAAGAGAACTTGTAATGAAAAGTGTGTAAATCAAAGATATTAGGGACAGATACATCAATATTTTCTGTTTCTTTGTAACTCTTCGTAAATTACAGTTAAGAACTTATCTTCATGAACACTTCTAAGATCAGTACTGGCTACCGTATGTTCTGGCGTAAAAAACGATAGTATAGATAATTAATTGCTCTGTATTAATATCACATGCATAACACAAGGAAGAAAACAAGACCTATGGTTTTAAATAAAATAATTTTTAAGTTAAGTCCTGTGCCCACACTCATCCCGCTTTTCCTGATAGTTAAAATATGTCATATTATTATCGAGGCCTAATTATTTAATACTTTTACTATCGCAGTTGTGAAGACATAAACTTAACAGCGTCGGATGTCACTGTAAACACGCGTAACAAAAATTTTGTGTATTTTAACAGCCATAAAAATAGCATATGAACAGATTTTTTCGTAGTGCGAATAGAGCTACTCTTCTTATAGGCCATGAGCGATATTTATCACATGTTATTAACAGAGAATTCCACACATGTTCCTAACCATCCGACTGCTGTGAAAGAAATTAAAAGCAGTACATATTACCTATATTGTAGATGCTTTGCTGAGATATAAAGCTAATCTGAAAACATTCTATAGATTTTGCATGCTTAAAACTTTTTCTAGTTGCAAAACACAAATTAAGTAGCATTTAACTTAGGTTCCTGAGGTACTTCCAAAATTTATAAACACAGAAATAAACTTGTTTTACACGATCTAAACTTTTTAAAACATAAAATAGAAATGCTACTATGATTTTTGTGTTATTTATAGACCAAAAACAGAATTACAGTTGGAAATTTTCGAATATGAATCATTTATGCTAATCCCCCGAATACTCACTTCCAAAGAGTAGATGAATGAAACCTCTGTTAAAGGTAAGTTAACGACAGTTTTTAATATATGCCACTAATTCGAAGGCACTGTTATTATATATAAAACTAATTTTTAAGAATTTTGAGTTCACATAAATGAAATTTATGGCTGGAAGGAAGAACATCATTCAGCACTCAATAATTTGAAATCGTATTACTTCTAATTGCGAATATTTACCCCCGAACATAAAAAAAAAATTGACACAAAATAAAAAATTATATGCTAATTTTATGACAACAGCAAAACGATTTTCGAAAAGGCTTTTAGAAATGCTCTAAAGTGATAACGTTATTTTTAATAACTTCCAAACTGGTTAAGTTTTGAAGAAAAAAATTGCTCTAATTTTTTCTTGATTCCAAAAAATATTGTTTATTTATGAGTGCAAGTAAAATGAAGCACAAGCGTTTTGGAACATGCCTAAGTGTAGCATAAAAACGTTACTATTTAATTTTACTGTAGTCAACGCTTCACATTAGTTTAAAATTTTCCCCAAAAGCAGAGACAGTTGACAAGGTAGAAGTGAGAATTTACCACCGAGTCACATGATTTTCACTCTTTATAATAGTGATTTGAATAGATCATTTTAGGGTGATTTTTTATGTACAATTAATTACATAACTTCAAGGCACTAATTCGCCATTGGGTATCACTTTTAGCATTAAGATAAATTTTCAGTGAATATCATTCCACTTAGCTATCGAAACCTCTACCTATCTAATAAGTACTATATGATTATTTTCTAATGGCTCTGGAAATTTTTTTTCACTAATAAATACAGTTGCTAATCCACCAAAATATATTTATTAAACCTGTTGCGTTTGTAGATTGACAAGTTAAGCAATTGACTCGTTACATAAGAATATTGGCATTTTTGTTGAAATTAATATTAGAGTACAAATATCAAAATTAAGATAAGTTTGCTATTGTAAAAGTGAATTAACAATTGAAAATAAATTCATCCAAGCTGTCGCTTGTATCTCCTGTGACAGACAAAAGACAACTCTTGTTTCAAAGGATTTTTGTTGCCTAACTTGAAATTTTATATATATATATATATACTGCCTGCGAAAACCCGTTTACTTGTATTTTATTAAATACATAGTACAGTCACAGATCAAAATTAGAAGTTCCTAAGTTATTACGATTGTAAATGTTGTAGCGAATTACAAAATGTCGTTAGTAGTGTCACTGAAAAACAATCATATTTTTTTTACTTATCCCCCAAAAAATATTCCATAAACACATTTTTTTACTTCGTACAATTTATATTATGTTCTGTTTCGAAATCATTATGACTGTGCATTAGCCTCTGGCTTTAGTGAGGAAAGAATATTTGTTGTGTGCGAGTTGTTAGAGCTGCATACTACACCTCACATATTTCAGGACGTGATAGAAATAATTCTGCACAACCGAAACACGTAAGCGTTTGAAGCTAGTGTTTGCCTAATGAAATCACGAATTCTCCCAGATCCCTGATAAGTAAATAGTCCATGTTCCAGATCATTAATGATTCACACACAGCAAATAACAATTATTATTGAAAATGGCCTGGGAAATGCTACACTGCTCTCTGGAAAATACGTCTACGAGTGAAGTTTGAGAGATTTCAGCTGCTCTTAACGTCGAGGTCTTGAGAGCCGATGAGGGTGAAGCGGGGTGAGCGTAGAGCAGCGTCGGAATGCAAGGGTGGGGGAAGCGAGAGATATTCTAGTACGATTCCCACGTGCGAAGATCCTGGAGCGACCCCGACGGGAATCGAACCCGGTTCGCCCGGGTGGGAAGCGAGTAGCCTGACTACTACGCCACCGCGGCCCCAATACGCCTTTGAGTTTCACTCGTGGTAGAATGTTCGTCGCGCGCTCGTGCGCATTATGGACTTAATATTCCAAGCGGGGCAAGTCGTTTACGGCTGGTGATTCCCGTCAATTGGCACTCGTTGACGGTAGGCGCGTGCCGGACTCTTGTTTGTTAGCCCTCGTTACGGCGTGTTAAACTAGAGCTAAGTACACCACTCTAACTGCTCTAATTACACCGCAAACAACACGCGCGCGTGTCCCGACTTTTCTTGCTCGTGGTTTAGTAGAAACGTGAGATTGAACGAACTCCGGTAATACCGTATAATTTCACTTTATAATTTGGTTACAGGCACTTTGTCCCGAAAATATATGAGAGTTTCACGTGTATTAGGGACACACTTATATCCTATAAGTAGCGACCTATACAGTCTTAAGTACAAGTTGTCTGCTGTCACAGAAGAAGGCGACGATTGAACCAGCGTTCTCCAGGAGGTGTCAAACACCACGTGCACCAATGGTTAAAGTCATATTAATACAGCGTGTTTTGAATTCTAGCGTGTCCCAAAATGAATCCGCGAATTCTTCAGGTCGCGACCTATACGGAGTGCAGAGTTCTGAACCAGCAATACACATACAATAGATCACTCTATAGTATATTCCAAGTTTATTCACACTTTTTGAATCAAACTTTTGAAAAATCAACCCATGTATAACAAGTTTAGTTATTTCCTATACATGTCATGTAAAACAGAAGTTTTAGACCTCTGTTAACATAAAAATATTTAATATTTGGTTAAATTGAAATTTTACCTATATTTAATTTATTAATAATAATATTTCATTTATAGTAAATATGAATGAAATCAGTGGGAAAACATATGTGTTGGTAGTGACTAGTAAGAAATAGTTCTCATGCAAAATATCATTACTACTGAGTACGCACGAATTCGGTGCGGTGTCCTTTGGCGTAATTTTCTAGACTTGGTTAAGCTTAGTTTGCACAAGGCGGAGGAATATCCTGGAAGTAGAACTTCAGCAGGGCTTCAGAAAAGTGCGAAGTAACCGTGAATAGATTATAGGGGTTTGTTTCGTGTGGTCGAGCGAACAGGCGAATGCTTTAAATGGCGGAGGCAGCAGCGTGTGAGCGAATAACCATACTGCTCGAGCATAGAGGACTGTGACATACTGTATTGTACGGAGTCTTGCTACAACTCGAAATATTAGTGGATCTAAAAATGGTTTCAAGTTAGCGAAGTACAACTAAAAAAATCATATGCATCTGCTTCAGGAACTTTGGTGTATTGGCATACCAGATATTGCCTCCCGCTTTTCGATTAATCTTACCGTTTCGTACACTGCTTAAAAAAATTTCCTTCATTTTACGGAAAAGTGCTGGTAAAAATTTATCCAGAAGTGTCCGTAAACTCTCCGTAAAATTACGGACACATTGATTTTCAAAAACTGACTTTCCGTAAATCTCAAAGAACCTCTTCGTTAATTTCCGAGTTAGTTTTCTGTACTTTCAGTTTAAAATAAAACGAGATAATGAAAATATTTTTAATTTTCGTTATGTGGGGGTTCTACCGTGTATAAAAATGATATTAAAAATGTTAGAATATTTTGTACTTACGGGAGTTTGAACCCGAGTCAAAAAAATTTCCAGTTGACGATCCTAACCATTCACCTAAAACTCTCACTTGAAAATTGTGGTATTACTTAAAAATTTAAATGGAAAGACAAAAGCAAAAATTTAGTTTCCATTAAATTTAGTGTGTTTTTAGTATTGCCAAATGTTACAGACGCCTGATGATATTTTTTACTGTTTGAAAGAATAGGTCATAGTCGCGTGGATAACCTTAACTGCCGCAGAAACTATAATTCTTTGGTTACAGTGGCGAAGAAAGGTTCTTGAAGAATCAGCATTGTTCGATCCCATAACTCGAAGCCAAAGGTAATGCGGAGACTTTCCGTATTTTGTATTTACGGACTTAACTCCGTTTTTCGGCATTACGGATTGCCTTTCCGCATATACACTATACATTTCCGCAAAACATTCCGTAAATATACGGAAATTTTTTAACAGAGTAAGTATTAAATACGATAACTAATTTCGCTGAGTTCATAGTTGACAGCTGCACACTGAGATAATTTTCTTTTTCTACGCAGTAGGAAATTTTTTTTTTTTTATGTTTTGCAAAGAAATTTGGACACTTGTTGCGAAAATAATATTCCAGTGAAAATGCATCCGAATTTTGTGATTTTACTAATATCTTTGCAGTTAAGTCACTTGCTGTAAGTAGAAACATTGCCTGGGCTGTTAATTTACTGTTAACAGTTTGGTGAATTTTGATATGAATGTCAGTAGTTTTCTGTAATACTAATACTCTCATGGACTGATCACGGTAAAATGAGCATTTTTGAAAGCCCTGCTTAAGATCTTGTACGCACATTGTGTATTCTTCCACTATGTTTAAAATTAACATTACCATGGATCTGATCACTTTATTCAAGTGTCGGTCAAGTAGAGGTAAAAAATTACTAGAAAATAAATATTTTGTAAATTCTATAAATTGTAAACTGATATGAATTAAAAAAAAAAAAACAGAAAGCAAAATAAATAATTCAAGTATCCTCTAACACTTTTAATTCAACATTAACACTAGGATTTTTCCCTCCATCGTTACCAACTTTAATGTTCGCATGTCACTCTGCGGGCCTGTTAAAATTAATGTATATAGGGCAATTATATTATTTAAAGGTTAGTTTCTAAAGTTCTCGATTAATCATGAACAGCCTACAAAATTGATTAACTACATAAAGTCAGGTTTACAAAAAGTTCGAAACCGTCTTTTTTTGCCATCGAAAAATCCACTCTAATAAGTCATTAAAAATATTTGTAAGGCCTACGCATAGCATATTTAATCTATTTGGACAGTTGATTCGGCGTCAATATGTGGAGGAGACTCCTCTTGTTTGTATTTTGTTAGACCTACGCTATGTATAACAATTTTGTTAGCACAGATATGTATATATTCGGAAGAAATAATTTATAAAATAACGAAAAATTAATAAACGTTCCATTGTCTTGCGAATGCCGTCTAACGAGCGAATCACTAAAATATGACTGAGTTATTAAGTACGGCCTACATTGCCGTGGAAAAATGTAACTCACTGCAATATTCACTTATGAATATGCTATTGAAACCGAATAACATAGAACTAACGAGTCAGTTTTTACCGAATTCATTGCAGTAAGTTTCACAGATATTTAGTCAAGTGTCTTGGATTTTAAGCAGTTAGTTTTCGGATAACTGAAAGTATGTATAGGAAAATTTACAATGTACTAACAATTTTATTACAATGATACAGTTCCAGGAGAAATTATTTCATTGATGTGGGTTGTAAAATTATAATCCAGTTATTTAAAATCACTCGCTATACTGTTTTATAAATCTGAACTTGCAGCTTTTGTGTAAATAGTTGACTACGCATTTTTACGAAATGTCTTTCTCTACTAACATCGTGGTTGTAAAATTTAAATATTTAACAACGAAAGTAAATACAAACCATTGTTCGGATTGTAGGCCTAACATATCGAATAGGCGGGTAAAAGTTAAAAATGTCTAATTGATTAAATTTTATGCACTTTTTACTGATTATATGCCTATTTACTAAATACATAGACTTTACCAGAATATATGAACAAATGTACACAATGAAGTTTTAAATAGTGTTCAGATATTACTTAAGAAAACTTTAAACATAAAACCATAATTAACATTTAACATGTTGCCAAAAATAATTTTATAAATTATTAACTTAACACAAATAACAAATAAATAATTACATTTGAAATGTAGCTCAAGGTCTTTATTAAAATGTTTTAACTGTACAAACATAGAGAAATGAGCTCTGTTATCCTTGCATCAGTTTGTGAAATTGCATTTGAAAATAATATTAAATTCAAGTAAAATATTATTGAAAACTATAGTATGAAGAATGTGGTGGAGTTAGTATAATTAAATGTGCTCAAATGACAGATTAATCAACAGCCTATAATTAAAGACCTGAAAAATTCGTGTATTCATTTCGGGACAAGCTAGAATTCAAAAACACGTGTGTTAACAACACTTAAGCCATTGGTCCACACGGTGTTTGGCACCTCCTGGAGAACGCTGGCCCAATCGTCACCTTCCACTGTGACAGTAGACAACCAATGCACAGTTGGTATTGGCATATTTGTACATATGACTGTAGAGTCTAGTCTGTAGGTCATTGAAATTGCGAATTTTTCAGGTCTCTGCTATAATCCAAACGGTTAATCTTGTACAAGTTAACAGAAAACGAGAGGTTAAATGTTTGTTTTTCGTTTCAGTAGACATATATCTAGAACTGCTAAACGAAAATGTGCAAGAATAAGGTGCGAGTAAAACACATATTCATGAGCGTAATGAACGTGTGCTACCAAGCTGTAACCTTAAAGAAATTAATTTAGAGACCTACTTAATAATAAGCAGGTTTGAATATTAAAAGAAATTAGTGACAATATAACTTAAATCCGCGCATTGCGCACAGGAGTATAAAAGTTCAACAAAGTCTTTTCATTAAAGACGTTTATGAATTTTCGGCAAAAGTAACCAAAGAGAACTATACTCCACTATAAAATTTATGTTTAAAAGCGTGGAGCTATCCTTAGGACAATAATATATTTTAAACTAAGTGTAGAAGTATGGTAACAGAGTACAGCTCATGCAACAAGATTTTTCCTAGCTGCTTGCGATCCGCTCTACAAAAATAACTAATTTGAGTTTTAATTATATAGTTTATTTTCACGTTGTTTGAAATATTATATCTAACATAGCGTTAAGCAATAAAAAAATAATGTTTACATGGAAAGTCCCAGACTAAAGATAAGATATTTATTGGTGAAAGTAATATTAATTTAAAAAGGTAAACCCTTTTGTTTACCCAATAAACAATATGCCTATATGTAAACAGTCAGCTATGGGCAGGAGTAGTGAAATTTCGCGAAAAGATTTCGAGACAAGTTATATTTCAAAGCACTGTACGTTCGTTTACCTATCTTGATTGGCTGAATTATTTCTTAACATATGTTAACTGTCTGCACACGAATCACGCAGAAGACGTGCCGTTGTTGTCAAATTCTGAGTGGCCTTGTCAGATATGAATACACCTCCTCAGGCAGACAGCAACCAATGGCAACAGACAAACTGCCGTCGGGTGCTTACAGTGTTGAAGTCTACCGTGTACTCGTATTTTTTTCGCGTAAAATCACTATCTCCAGCTATAGGGGCCTATAGTACGACGTTTCCTTACATCACGGACTAAACATCTTCAGAGTTTTGCTGTTACCTGTCAGAATATCTTAGCTATAGATCAACTTTCACAATTCAAACAAATTAATACTTGATATATCGAATGGAGTTCACCTATACTCTTATTCTGTTTATGTGTCGTAACTGATTACATAAACGTATTGAAGGCTACGGATAGAAAATAAAAATT
The DNA here is from genome assembly GCA_029891345.1 of Dryococelus australis. Lineage (NCBI taxonomy): Eukaryota > Metazoa > Arthropoda > Insecta > Phasmatodea > Phasmatidae > Dryococelus > Dryococelus australis. Next base: position 46,727,762 of record CM056995.1, on the reverse strand, counting down.
AATTTTGCTTTAAAACACGTTAAAATATTAATGTATTGTCTAATTGCATACAAATACCACTGTATTTCATATAAGGATTACCTGAAAACCTCAAAATTATTGCATGAAGAAATGCAAGCTCTTTTGTTCGTCAGCCGTGTGCAATGAATTTCCAATATTTCAAAACGAAACAAAAACAGGCATGTCTGGAAATTGTCAAACATATTTAAATGGCCTAAATAACAAGTTTACGGAGGAAAACAAAAATGGCCACATCAAACCAGTTTTGAAATATTTAGGTCTATACGGCTTAACTTTTACACAATTCCAAAACTCTTCTTAAAAATTTAAAAATAAATAAAAATATCTAAAACCGAATTAATTGCAAATTTTTTTTTTCATAGTACACACTTTTAGTTTTTGTAACCCAACATGGCAACCTTAACAAAACTAATAATTTAATTGTTTCAGATGGTGGAATCATTCTTTTACAAGCCCTGTTGTTCAGGTTTAAACGTATTTTATGAAATTAAAAGCGTACTTAAACAAGTTAAATAAATATACTAAACGATTTCAGACATATGACACATAAAATAAAATTATTACAAGTATCCAGGAGATTGCCAATAGGACTATAAGTGATAGAATTTTGCGTCCGTACGTGTTTCATGAATACTATGACACAGGATGTCAAGCGACTGAACACACACATACACAGATATCTACATACTACATCTGCATACTACACATTTATACACTAAATACCATCACAATACGAATGTACTGGCTAATAAACAGAAATGGCAAGAAATTTTTCGTTTACAAAATTCCGAGCGAGCCAACTATGTAGGTTAAATAAAATAAAACGGAATAGATATTTTTAGGCATTATCACTGTTTGCTATAGGAAAAACTGTTGCTAATAATGACTGTCACAATCAGAGAGGACACTGAAGTATAGTATTGATTGCACGAATTATATATGTATATATGTGTGTATATATATATATATATGGACAGACACACTCAGTAAAATAGTTTACTTTGATATACACTATTGTAATTTGTATTTCATTTTAATCACATTCATGATTGAGAATTTTTTTTGCAAATTTTTACCATAATTAAAATTAGCAAAAAATCTTCCTTTAGTGCCTTTTTTTTCGGGGTACATTACAAGCTTTTATGTTATGTACAGTAAATTACTTGGCATGCTGTGAGAATTGTAATTAGGATACATAAATATTTATACAGCAAATTTTGCTACATGTTTTTATTATTGTACTACAAAGGCATGTAGGCTTACTGTGGCTATCTTATTATTTTTTTTTTTATAAAGATGGAGCTACATGAACAAAATTTATGTACCACACAGTTGTAGACCTAAGTTACAAATACTCAATATTTCACTTGCATTGTTACAAAAAGGGGAAATTATGTTTATACCAAAATGTTTTTCAATTTTTAATGGATTATGTACTAATTTCCGTGATACACCCAGGTTCCTTGCTAGGAGTAATGATTAAATAAAAAATTTTCTTCACTTTTGCCGATCTAAATTGCCAGTAGAAAACACAGAGGACGAAATTAAAAACATGCATTAGAACAAGGCGAGGCTAGCGTTGTCAACAGATGTTTAAAATATTAACATAATCCCACAAAGGTTTCATTCAAGTGTTCTGCCAATATAAAGGAAACCAAAACGGGACGAGTAACAGATACGAACGAGCAATAAAGACAGAATAATATCTACAAATACGCTCACAAAACTCTAGATGACCAAACGTAAGCAACAACAGAAGAGCACTGAGACAAAGCCAGATATGTAAGCTGAAAACCTGACGACACAACAATGGTATGGGTGACGAATGTTGTTTAAATGTCTGCAATATCTCTTTTTAAGTGCTTCCTAGTCTTCGGGCTATTTTAATTTCGACTACCAACAGGTTATGTAAGGTTAAGTTTCACTAACATGTTACCAACTTTATAGGCTGTTCACGGTAAACTTAGCACTTTTAAAAGCCCTGCTTCAGATCTACTTGTATGCACGTCGTGTATTCATCTGTCTTATGTAAATTTAACATTACCATTAACGTCACTTTATTCATGCGTCGGTCAAGTGAAATTGTGAAATTATTAGAAAAGTTGATGTTTTAATATTCTGCTCATTTTAACACTCCGATAAAAAATAAAACAGAAAGCGGAAGAAATTATTTAAGTTATTGCAAATGGTTACCTAACACTTTTTATTCTATGTTAAGATATGGGACTACTTTCCCATTCATTGCTACCAACATCACAGGGCGCATGTCACTAAGCGCGCCCGTTAAAATATATCCAGGTAGAAGCAGTAACTTTTCTCTAAGGTTTATTTCAAAAGTGCTCACGTTATCGTGAACAGCCTCTACATAATTTTATACACTTTGCGTACAATAACAAATAGCATAATTTTCACTTATTTTTCCATCTCACAGTTCCTTCAGTTACTAAGTATTACCTTTCAATTATGTTCGTTTAAGTATTTTTTTTAAATTAGTTCATTTTTTTAATAGTCCTGCCTCTATTTTCTGTGACTCGCCATTATCTCAGCTTTCCCCATGGCTTAGCACTCTCTCCAAAATACACTCAATGTAGTATTTTTTAATGTGGACTTGCTCCGTGATTTTGTTTTTGAAACCCACACGAAAAAAAATTTTATTTTATGTATTTGCCGATATCAATCGCCCGTTATTTTGCGAATCACGCACCGGGGAACAAGATGAAAATCTTTTCCTGAGCGAAGGAAACGTACCATAATTTTCTCGCGGTTCGCTAGTAGATTCCGCAGATGTCGCCTCGTGGAGGCGAGCTGCTCTCCGCTCGAAGAAGCGCGTGATTTATGATCGACGCCTGAGTAATGCGGTGGCGATAAAATGAACTCAGCTCATTAACTGCGCTGTACATGAACGCAGGGCTGCTTAATTAAGGCCCCTCGGTTCGCACCCTTCCATTCTGGCCAACACTGTCACGAACACGCGCAGCAGCCGGCCATAATTTTACCACCGTGCACAAAATGTTTACTGTATATATAATATATATATATATATATATATATATATATATATATAGTTTTACACTATTCTGGTTACTACATGCTATTCACGGTCAAATGAGCACTTTTGAAAGCCCTTCTTAAGATCTACTTGTATTCACGCTGTGTCTTCTTCCGCCTTATGTTAGTTTAACATTGCCATGAGCCTCACCACTTTGTTCATGCATCGGTCAGTTGAAACTGTGAAATTATTAGAAAACTAAATATTTTACAAATCCATTCATTTTAACACTTCGACGCATAAAAATAAAACAGAAAGTGAAATAAATAATTTGATTTATAAGAAATTGTTACCTAACATTTTTATTCGTCGTTAAGATACGGAACTACTTCCCATCCATCGTTACCAACTTGACTGGGTGCACGTAACTTAAGGCGCCTGTTATAATATAGGCCTATACGGGTAGGGGCAGTGTCTTTATTCTAAGGTTGATTTCAAAAGTGTTCACTATTGTGAATAGCCTTTAGTTGCCAAGATAATTTTTGCAACGCTACAAGGAAATAAGAAGAAAATATCCAAGTGTCTGTAATAATGTATGGAAGTAATGTCACATTTTTAAAATCTATTACTTTAGACTTAGTTTTTATAAACCTTGAGATACACAAGCAATGAAATATTTTTCATAAAACAGACAGGGTAATTTTTTTTTTTACACAAAGCATTATCTGGGAACTACATAGTCGCCAAATATATTTTTGTAATAATGCAAATAAATTATAGCAAATTTCATGAAACCTTAGTATAAAATGTAGGAAGCTAAAGTTTAATTTTAACAAGCAAGTGTCATGGTATTCAAGTTTACTATAAACTTTGAGCAACATGGAAAATCGTATATGTTTTCTAAACTGCTGTGTTTTAAATAGGCCTATATCTACGTAAAATATTTCATGTGTAGGGCTACAAGAAAATCTTTAGCAACAAGTTTATAAATAATTGTTTGTAACAAGTGCAGAAAACTTTTTACTGAGTAATGCAGCGGAAATAAAACGAGCTCAACTTATTAGCAGCGCAGCACATGAACACAAGGCTGCTTAATTAAGGCCCCTCGTTTCACGTCCCTCCATTCTGGCCAACACTGCCGCGAAAACTACAGCAGCCGGCCAACGTTTACCACCACGCACAAGACGTACACTGAAAACAATTATTTTTGTAGTTTTACAAATAATTCCTTGTAAATGTTGTAACTCTACAAACAAATAGCCTAAGAGCTGAATTTTTCCACAAGTTACTATAGAATGCGTGAAGGTGCCCGTCTACGTAATAGATTGCAGCACACGTTCTTGAAACAAAATGTTTCACGTATGCACAATCTGTATGCATCCGCGAAAAGAAATAAGACGGCAGAACAGGGCATTATACAACTTTGCAAACACTAAGAAGCTCTTCAACATGGATAGAACTATGTACTTTTAAAATGTTGTAGCTTAAAATATTCTGGGCGCGGTAATGTGAAGCTAGTATAGGGCTCTGCATTGAACTTTTCTAAAGGCTGTTCACGTTAAAGTGAGCACTTTTGAGATCATCCTTAGAAAAATGTGATTGTCCCTGCCTGCGTATATTTCAATGGGCTCACTTGGTGACATGTGCCCTGCTGTAATGTTGGTAACGATGGATGGAAAGTAGTTCCATATTTAACGTCGAATATAAAGTGTTAGGTAACCATTTGTGATGATTTTAATTATGTATTTCGCTTTATGTTTTCTAATGCGTCGGAATTGTAAAAATAACCAGATTTGTAAAATATTTACTTTTATGATAATTTCGCAATTTCACTTTACCGACGCAAGAATAAAGTGATCAGGTCGACGACAATGTTGATTTTTACATAAGACGGAAGGAGACACAATGTACATACATACAAGTAGATCTCATGCAGGGCTTTCGAAAGCGCTTACTTTACCTTGAACTGCCTTTAAAGGTTTTCCACAAATAAACTTATAGGATCACCGCTTATATCGTTGTCCCTTTGGTACTCGCAGCCCGAGGAGAATAGAGCACTTCACGTCAGTTCAAAGTCTTGCACGTAATGGCGACAACGCATTTGATGCGCGGGACAATTAAGTCCTTATCGCTTCAAACGTGGGAAACAATTGTAGGTAGGCGGGCCCCGTAAAGTAATGTTGAATTTCAACAAGCATTTACTTTAGACTTCAAGTTTATTATAAACCTTGAGATACATAACTATGATGCAGGTGCAATACCTGGTAGCTTATCTCCAAATCACGAAGTTATCAGGATCAGCAAAATACTAATATAAAAATCTGTCTTTCCATCGCCATCCCATCGATTAAGAAACTGTATTGCAATTATTTAAGCTGCGGATTGTCAACAATACAAATAATCTATGTAATATATGGTATACACTAATAAAAATATTATGTCGAATCAAACAAAAATTGTTTGGTGCAACCAAATTAATTGTTTGTATAAAAGCATCAAAATAAGTTGTTAAAACCAAATTATTAGGTTACCTTAGACAAATATTTGGTTCGTGCAACTAAATATTTGTTTGGCTCGGCGTACATTAAGAAGTTTCGATTAATGTAAAAAAAAAAAAGCCGGAAGCTCGACAGAGACTCGATCCTAAATCGTTTGCGACAGAGCAACGTCGACTTTTTTTTTTAAGTTGATTTGATTGACTTCATTGACCGATACATTTGCCGTTGGACATAACGTGAGTGACGTTTGACGTCGGGCAGTGTGAGTGTATTTTGCCGTGTGTCGAGCTCAAGTAGACCAACCTGATGACAAATTCACAGTAGCTACAATTTTGCGCGACAGGCGAACAGGAGATCTGCCGCGGAGGAGCCAGGGGCGAACTACCGATCCTCCAACCACAAGTCGGCCACTCTGCCCCTGAGGTATGGGGGCATAGCCAACTACATGGACATACATATTCCAAATTCAACAGCTTTTACTTTTAGTTACCTATTGATCTTGTTCTATAAGGTGTTTATACCAATATTAACCATCAATAAGTGCACTAAAAAGCACAGATACTATCACAATAGTCGCTAAAAACAAGAAACAACTCTCGAGCTGTATTTTCGAACAAAGGGAATCAAATGAGTGGCCAAAAAAAATTATATACAGTCGACTGAACTAAATATTTTGGTCATAGTCTCATTTCTTTTGGTCCAACACAGAGGTTATTTTTAATTAAACCATGCATTTTGTTAGATGAACAAAATTAATTTTGTTGATTTTCAAGATTGGTTTACCTAACAAAATATTTCTTTGGGCTAAAAATGCTTCGTCAGGGCAAATAAATGTATTCTTTGTCCCTATACAGACAAATAGTTTATTTTGTGTGGCCTGTATGTTGAAACAACTCTTTCTTTCAGTGTATTACAGTATTCCTCTCGTGGTGTTACAAGAAAAAATTTTGGAAAACATTTTCCAAACAATTCGTTCTGCAAAAAGGTACACACTTTTTTTTTTTTTTTTTTTTACTGTTGACCCGCATGCACGTACGCCGGCGGGTTGACATAAATATTCTGGCGGGTGAAAATATCGTTTTCCTTTCACTCTTCGTCGTCTATTTTTCACCACCCGATTATTATATCTTACATTCTTGTTTTCATTTGTGCGAGCCTCGCTCAACAAAACTGACTGCAGTCTACTCATGCGCCTGAAACAAGTGGACGACGTAGGGGGGGGGGGCAGGAAAAACTGAGAGTAATGGTAGTTGCGGGGAGGAAGGGCGGACATATATGCTGTGCTCCGCAAAACCATAAAATACAGACATAATTGTTTTATGGTGGCAAACGGAGGCCCACCTCCCCCCCCCCCTGGGACACCCAGATCCTGCCTCGTGCCCCTCTGAGACATAAAGAGGAACCAGCTTGTAAACACCGACTGCGCTAAACAGCAGCCGACTTGCCATACTCATTTCGACGCGAGATGATTCTTCCACTCCGGAAACCTTTCCGGCAGAATTTATATATATATATATATATATATATATATATATATATATATATATATATATATATATATACACACACACACACACACACACTTATATAAGATATTTTCATTTGTCCGGGAATTATTTTTTTCGCTACCTCGCTTTCCTTACTTCGCAGTTTTCATACAGAAGCGAGTTAGGGCGATTTCCGTGTTAAATACGATTGTCAAGACGACCTGTTGACGAACTGTAAATATCCCGCGAAACTCTGAAAGACGTTTGCATATATGGGCTTTCCGGTGTGGAAATTGAGCACTTTTGAAAGCCCTGCTTAAGGTTGAAGTAAAGCAACTGTCTATGCAGCACTGCACCCGACTATACAACGTGAAGCGCTCATTAAAAAAAGTAGTACAGATACCATAAAAATGGTCTGAAATGTGCGATTTATGCTGTATATGAGAGAAGAATGTATATATTTTGTTATAAAATATTTTCCTAAAATATGCTTTTTAAATGTACAAAAATAATCGATTATAATAGTCTGTATTTTTAACAAAATTTAAGCATATCTCCATTCTGGATGCTTCAGAAAGAAGAATTTGCAATTAAATCTTCTCCATGAAATATCGTCATAATATTTACTACGATTATATGTAAGAAAATTGTAATAATAATGTAGGAAATAATTTTTATAATTAATTTCATGTGCATCCATTTATTACGAACATTTATGACTGAAACCGACGTAAACAAAGTTAATTATAAAATTGATATGATATATTACTACTATGACTATATTACAAATGATCACAGTAAATATTATGACGATCTTTCTTGAAGAATATTTTCTTGTAAAATCTGCTTTCCGAAGCGTCCAAAACGGAAATGCGCTCAAATTTGGTTAAAAATGCATTTTCTACCGAGATTGATTTTTTACTTTTAAAAAGCATATTTTAGTATAATCTTTTATAACGTTGCAAAATATGTACATTCTTCTTTCATGTACAGCATAAATCACACTTTTCTGACGATTTCTATGGCGCATGTACTAATTTTTTATGAGTTCTTCAAATTGTGCAGTTAGGTGAAATGTTGCAATGGCAGTTGCGTTACTTCAACCTCAACATCTGCTTGTATGCACGCCACGTATTCTTCCGCCGCGCGTAAAATTAGCATTGCCATGGCCCTCATCACTTTATTCATGCATCATTCCATAATTTCGAAATTATTAGAGAAGTAAATATTTTTCAAATCTGCTAATTTTTAAAATCTGATGCATTAAAAGAAAACAGAAAACGAAATAAATAATTCAATTCGTCACAAACGGTTACCTAACACTTTTTATTTTAAATAGTTATATGGAACTACTTTCCCCTCCATCGTGGCCAACTTTACTGGGCGCATGCCACTCAGTGCGCCCGTTAAGTACTTGCGGGTAAAGGCTGTTCACGATAAAGACAGCATTTTTTAAATCAACCTTAGAAAAAAGTCACTGCCACTGCATGCATATAAATGTGATAACTTAAATTGTTTATTTAGCTGTCTTTCTTTTTAATGAAACTAAGTGTAAAAATGAGCATATTTGTAAAATATTTACATTCATGATAATTTCAAAGTTTTACTTGACCGACGCACGAGTAAAGTGATGAGGCCCATGGCAGTGTAAATTTTACATAAGGCGGAAGAATACACAACGTGCATACAAGTAGATCTTAAGCAGGGCTTTCAAAAGTGCTCATTTTACCGTGAACAGCCTATAGGAGCAGTGACTTTTTTCTAAGGTTGATTTCAAAAATGCTCACGTTATCGTGAACAGTCTTTAGTCACTTTATTCGTGCTTCGGTCAAGTGAAACTCTAAAATTATTAAACAAATAAAAATTGTACTAATTTGCCGGTCCTTAGGCCGTGTCTCAATCGGCCCAGAGAGCGCTCTCTCGCGCTCTCGCTCTCGTGACCACGTCATTATGAAGCCAGAGAGAACGCTCTCTGGTCGCGTCAATTAGTCGGAGAGAGTGCGAAAGAGCTAAAGCACACACACACACACACAGAGAGAGAGAGAGAGAGAGAGAGCACGGAGTCGTGTACTCGCGTGCGATCTCTCGCACTCTCTGACCACGCGCCATATTTGTTTACATTATTTCCGTATGTTAATAAGGTTATAGCAGGCTTCTAAGCCGAAACCTTGGTCGCATCTTACCTGCAAGTGAATGCAAGTGAATAATTTCAACTGTTTTAAACAACGAATTAACTTACGTAACACGTAGCCTATTTATAAAAATATGAATACGGATATCTGAAAAGGCTCATTTTTGTCACTTCTGCAACATGACCGTAGTATATGAAACAAATATTATAGTCATTGTACGCTAATAATTATTCTGGTAGTATTATAAACACTTGTGAATTATTTTGAATACATCGGGGCTATATGTTATTTATAGGTATAGGGAAATTTTCGCGAGTTCAATTCAGGACAAGCTAGACGTCATACACGTGTACACTGAAGTCACATTTGCAATTGGAACTCAGTTCATTAGACACTCCCTGGGCCAACAGCAGACTTGCAATGAAACAAGTAGCAAGTGCCATAATGCCAGGTGTGGTGTAACAATGACTACTCTCTAGGGCAGCAGCCAATGAACAAGCATCTGAGGCTCGAGTATACACAGGACCTAGTTATTTACAATAGATATGAATACAATTTTAGCTAAACAAGATTTCCCACATTTCTGCACCATCTGTTTGCATGACGTCGGAGAGAAATGAGAGAGTGGTTGCCTCAGTCCCACAGAGCGAGAGCACGAGAGAGCGCGAAGCAGTGCTCTCGCCAGCTTGTGCAAAAAAGTGCTCTCTTGAAAGAGCGTTATTTAAATTGAGACACGGTCTTAGACTTATTGCCGTTAAAAAAAAAAAAGAGAGCAAAATTAATAATTTCAGTGTTCACAAAAGCTTACACAATACTTTTAACTCAACGTGGATACATGGTATACTCAATTTCCGTCCATCGCTACCAACTTCACCGGACGTTTGCCAGTCCCCGTTGAAATACATGCAAGTAGGGGCAGTGATATTTTTCAAAGGTTGGTTTCAAAACTGCTCAAATAATTGTCAGCAGTCTATACGCCACTTTGCCACTTGCGCGCTACTTCCGTACATCGCCTGAGTTGTTGACTGATCTGGATATAAAAAGAATAGTAGCACATGCTAAGATAATATGGCATTTCGAAATTTTAGGTAATTTATTACATGTTTTATTATGGCATTTCGTATATTTCAGTACGTATAAACATCGCTTTTTTAATAAGACATTAAAACGCAAATACTTTTGGCCTGTTCGTAAACGACATAGCGTGATTAATTCGAACAGTGTTTACAGTACTACACGTTTGCATTATTGGGCAGATATTTGTTGAAATGTCGATTACAAAAGTGCCGTGTTAAAAATGAAAGTAGAAAGAGTTCGTATTAACATAGCCTATTTCTTCTTCGAATGTTCCCATATGGTAAAAATTTTTTCCCCTCTGTTTGCCAATTAGGCTTTTCACAATTCATTAAGCCGTAAAAATTAGTGGTTTTTTTTAACGCGCAGGCAGTTCAAAGCATGCCGGAGAGACATTCGATTATGAAAACGGAATAGATTAGCTTAAATGTGCAATGTTTGGAAATCCATCATGTGGTTTTTTGAGACAAACATTTGGAAAGAGTACAATTATTTTTAATGTACAAGTGACGTCCGAGATAGTTTGTAACCTGTTGGAAGGCCTTGAGCTTAAAGTTATCTTAGATCACGTTTAAAATTTCCCTACAAGATTAAGAACGCGTATGGAAACAATATAATGTTTCATGTTAATTTAATACAATTTTACAGCTATAGTGTGTGAACGCAATACCTTATAAGCTGCATATTGTCCCAGATGCATCTTAGGTCTATTTCTCGCTGAAGAGTTTTCCACTGTTATTGGAGATCATTTCCTGCATCTCAGCGCAATCGTCTCTCGCTGAAGTATGTAAGTCAACAATAGAAATAATCACGAAGTAACACTCTACAAAGGCGTTGTGGTACAAGCAATTAAAAACCACGCGATGAAATTGAATAACTGTTCAAACGCAATCAGACATGAAACATGTTTTTAAAAGCGTTATCTAAATCAAAGCGAAATTTCTTATTTTTAGATAATAGTACACAGTGACACGTGTACCGAATGGGTTAAACGGAATAGAATTTGTTTCTTTCCTGGTAGTAAAACGAGGCGGGAAAGAATTATAGCCTGTAAAGTTTTAATGCCCTGTAACATTTAAAAAGCCATATAATTTTACTGGTACTGCATTGTGCGTTTACGGGACTTACAATGCGGGAAAAATTATTGCTCACAAATGTTTGCCAAGAACTGTGACAAGACTGTTTAAAATAGGCCTATTTTAAAGAAGACTTCAATAACTGATGTTTTTTTTTAATTATAACTTAAAAATATTAATCTACGCATTTACTGAAATACGTATTCATGTAAAACTGGAGCTATATGAACAAGGCTATTGTAAAACAAATTAAGCTCAGTTAAAAGCACAAATGAGCCGAGTGATGGACAACGTTTAAGACTTGGCGATTATTAATTTCGTGAATAATTCTGGTCCCAATAAAATTATATGGTAAAATATACAGCGTAAATATGGGCCTATAATATTAGGCCTACAATAAGTACAAAGAGCTCTTTAGTTCGGAAAACTTAAAAGAGAATTTGGTACAATTATTTTCGTCGGAGAATATTATCACGTTTTCCCGGGTTCTTATATTGCGAAGAAAATTTTCAGTCAAGTGACGAGTGAAAAGTTACGTTTGTACTTAACTCATAGAATTAAGCATCGGTAATTACTTTTACACATTCCGGTAATCGTGTTCGTCCCTTGCCTCCAAGCAGTTAAAATCAAATCACCTGCCTACTTTGTGCGTTAATTTATTTACAGATTGTTGTAAACATGCATTTCAAACAGAAATTACTTAACAAAACCATAACGTTTTCTTGGAAAAAAAAAACCACACACACACACACACACACTCTTCAGCATGATTTGACATGCATCGCCCCAAAAAACATGTCTCTTTTGCGTTAATTTGTATAATTTCTTCATAGCCAAAAAAACCTATTTTAATATCCAATTTCCGTATCTTGAAGTGTTACCATGTGAATGTCTAGAAAATCTGTACTGGCCTGGGATTTTCACAGGCAAAATTACATTTTATTTTTATTGTTAAACGTCGCAAGCAGAAAGTTTTGCAAGATATTTTAGCAACATTCAGTGCTGAATAATAGGTACGTACTATTTTACATATTTTCGTCTGAACATTTTGTTTGACAGTATTTGTTTATTCACAATGAAATTTTGTACAGAAATTAACGCAGTTAAATATTTAAACACATTAGCAAATTGGTAAAAGCCATTTATCTAATATTCCTTTCTCATTTGTTTCCTCCTAAATGGTTTCCGAAAGCCTATGTAGATCTTCAGAGTCAAGGTGCGTTGAGTACATAGAAGCGAAGAGGTATTAGACGTTTATGCTAAGGTTGCCCTTAGACCAGTCCTACAAAGCGCGGATGGCTATGAAAACGGATGCGAAACACGTAAACAGAACGGACGGACGGACGAAACGTTACAGATTTCAGCTTTTATACGATAAACAGAAACGTAGATCTGCAAACTATAAAAATAATTTCTGTTACAAAATTAATCTTAAACAAAAAAAAATAATACTGCCAAGCCGTGCGAAGTTTATTAAAACTAACATGACAATAAGCCACGTCAAATCCACACCCTCGTTTTCTTTCAAGCCATAACGGTCACGAAAACGAATAACATCGAACGAAATACTCGATTCCTATTGGGTACACGAATTCGCGGGCATGCTAAGGGTTGGGAGCTGACCAGTCTTCTTAGGTTCGTCCGCACGTATCAGTGCTCGCATGTGCTCCATTACAGATTGAACGCATAGTGTTTCACGTCGTCCGCTTCCCGTGAAACTTATCAACGTCCGTGTAGCTACGAGTGCCCACGTGGTTCGCTATGCTGCTAGTTTAGCGCTATATCTGCTGTGTTTCTGCTAGTTACCGTTCGTGTTACCGGGAGCATTATTTGTTCGCTGTTGCTATTTGTGCTATGAAAAGCAGCTATTTCTTCTCTTGCTCGCCGCGGTACAGCTGAAATATCAAAACGAGCAAGGTGAAAAAAATCGGCCTCAAAAATAAAATTACAAACGCCGAAAAGTCTTGGGAGTGAAGATTGCGAGTAGGCCTAGTAATTATCTTTTACGCAAATTGTCGAAGAGAAGAATTTTGGGTATCCTGTAAGCTTTGCAGAGGGAAATAAAAATAACTAAGACACATTTATCCGCGAAAGTAAGTTATCTTGAATAGCTACAATTTTTTACACACGTAAATTACACAGAAGCAAAAATGATTATAGGCTGTTCACGGTAAAGTGAGCACTTTTGAGGCCCTAGTTACATTTTCCCTTCAGCCATTTTTGATCCTTTAATAAACCTTTTTAGATAAATATTGCCATGCAAGTAATAAATACAGTGTGTATATTCCACTGCATTCGTAAGTTAACGTCTAAGGCTACAATAAAATATATTTAATGACTGTTACCCGAAACGAGAGGGCTTTCAAAAGTACTCTCTTTACCGCGAATAGCCTATATCAACATTTATTTAGTAAGATTTCGTTTATTTATTTTTCACGTGCTAGTTTTCTGCTGTTCGTAGTTCGTGTCGTCCCGCCGAGAATGACTGCTGTTTTTGCTACTTTGCGGCTCGTGGAAACTATCACTTGCTCTCATATAGTAGAAAAAAACACACCACGCGAACAAACTTTATATAGAACAGGACTTACTGCTGTCCCGTTACGGGTGAGAAACGTGCTGCAGGCAGGCGAAACCCATTCGCATTTAAGTTAAACTGTAGTTCGTCAAGTTAACTTTGCGTTGTTGTTAAGTGAAGGTGTAGGCCTTAGATCACACAACAGTGTATTTCACTCAGAAGTAAGAGCGATGTAAAGATATATCTCCCAAGTCACGAGAACTTGATCCATTTTCAACATAACGTTAAGGTACTATGTATTTACCAATAAGACTCAAGGGGCAAAATTAATTTCTTTCGTCTTATAGCCTATAGGGCCTATTCAATTTTTATTCCTACTAACTTATGACTGATTTTTTTTTTACTGTGCTCTATGCCACTATTGCAGCAGACGTTAAGGTTGACAGGTTCGTTTGGGGGTGTGTTTGAATGATAAACAAATTATCGATTTAAAAAAAAGTCTCGAATTTAAAAAATATATATATATTTTCTTCGGAAAACTGACGCCAATTTATTAAATATATGAGGTTAGTATAGACATCTAGATGAAAATATGCGCATGTAGGTTTAGGTAAGGTTTATTCATCTCAGGTTAGGAACAAAACTTGATTTCTCACGAGATAGTTTGGTCAATTGGGAAAATTTTCGCCCGCCGGGTACGCAGTGTTCCAAACGGTAGACCTAACTTTGAATCAAAATTTTAAGTTATGAAAATAATAAATGAGAATGATTTGACTTAGTCACGAAGTTGTTATATATTTTATTTACGATTATTACAACTATCCAGTTCTTTAACGCAAAGGATAGAGAAAATCTGGTACAGTGACGACACTAAAATTCTTGGTTGCCAAACATTTAACACTGACCATCCCAACCTGCAGAAGTACACCAGACTCTTTTAGATTTGGTAGTACTGAATAACAGATTATCAAAGTCGAGACCTCCGTAACTCCAATGTGAACACAAGTGCAATTAAAAAAAAAATTGCCACAGAGTTAACGCAATTGTAACGCCTTAGGCCGTGTCCGAATAGGCCGATTTTGTAGACAAGATGATCACGTGACCCGATTTTGTATACAGAAATGGTGGGGTATTTGGTAATTTGGTATTTCGTATTTTGCAGCCTACCTAGCGGATGTTAGCAAAAATACAAAATGACAAAATCAGCACCATGTGTGTTTCTACTTGAACAACACATGCAATAATGAGTAAATAGAATGACTTAGAACAAATAACTGTACATAAAATACACCAGGCATGTTTTAAAAAGCAAGTGTTGTGGTTTATATATATATATATATATATATATATATATATATATATATATATATATATATATATATATATATATATATATATATATACACACCGCAAATATTTTTTTTTTAAGTCGTTATTGACAAATTTATTATTTTCTTATTTATTAACGTATTAGTAGTAGTCCAGTGATGATTGCAGAAATATTGTGTATGTTTTAAGCATTAAATTTTAATGAGAATATTTTGCACTGTTAATATAGTAATGTGTTGCCACGAGTACTAAACAAGCGACTGTCGACAACGTCCGATTTGATAGCTACCAAATCACGGATTTTCAAAATAACTAAATAACGAAATTAGTCAATTAAGACATGGCCTTAACTTCGAAACGTGATCGGCTTATGGAGATGGACGCCACGAACTAAGTAAAAAACAGAAAAAAAAATGCAGCAGGCGATAAAAGAAATGCGTGGATCAACAACTCACGGGCAGGTAGAGAGAGGACCAGCTGGTGGTTCTTCGCTGGATCGCGCGTGGCCGGGTATAAAAAGGGATAAAGCAGCAGCGACGGCGCAGGATTTTTTTGCTGCAGTAGAAGAGGAGACCCGGGGCCCGCACAGATGGCAGAGCGACGGCCGGGACAGCAGTATGGCGGCGTCGGGGGCTCCACAGGGCGAACTGAACAAGACGGGCGGACCAACCAGAGGACGAAGGGGGGTCCCCGCGTCGCCATGGCAACCGGACGCTGGGCCTTTGGTCCGGGGCTGGAGGGGAAGTGGGCGCTGCGCGAGAGAATGAAGGGCGCGGGAAGGGGGGGGGGGACGCTTGCGGTCTCTCCATTTCCCCTCCATCAGCCGCGGAGAACAAGGTAGCCCGCGGTTGCCAGCCAGTTTCTTTAGTGAAGGGCTAAATCGAATGAACACAATTTGATTATTTGATTATTGCGGTGTGATCGAATTTTTCCTTTTTTTTTTTTGTCTGCGGTACGCGAAGTTTACCTTCTCGACAATAGATGGCACTTGTTCCACTACAATATTTACCTATTTTTTTTAAATAATCAATAATTGATATTTAACTTCTTGCAATTAGTGTATAAAAATTTAAAATTTCCCCTATTGCCTTTTGTCTTTCAACACAATTTATGTCAAATAGGCCTATTGTACTTAACTACTGCGAAATTCTACCCAGCATTCACTTTATTAAATTAATGTGGTTGAGTGAACAGATTTAGGTGGAACTTAACAGCTAGGTCTTGAGAGCCGATGAGGGTTAGGCGAGCTGAGTATGGAGCAGTGCCGGAATGCAAGGGCTGGTAAAACGGGAGTTCCCCGAGAAAACCCACCTACCAGCAGCATAATCCGGCACGATTCCCACATGCGGCCTCGCAGAGAATCGAACCCGGTTCGTCAAGGTAGAAAGCGAGTGGTCTAACCACTACACCTCGACGGCCTCTCTATTTCATGAAGAATCATTCGTTTCACTCATGCGAATGCTCATTTTTCGTTTATATATCGCCATGAATTGAACTTTCTATTCTTGTCTAAATTAATTTGAAGGAAGTGAATGGGAGCTACTGTGATAATTTATTTTCTGAAAATAAACTATAGGAATTGTTGAGAGTTTTTTTTAACTTCTTCGTAAATTGCAATGAGCTTTTAACTCATCGAAAAGTTTGAGAATATTTATTTATCGTTGAAACGAGAACGAATATGAAGAAAATAACGTATAAAATACTATAGACATATAGACAAACTCTTCGTGTCAAAGTCAGGAAAATTCGCTGCAATCTCCCCAGTAAAACTGCGTTTTAAACTACGGCAATACTGTGTCTTTTCTGTACAGATTGCTGTATTGAAACCCTATTTTCACCATTCAAAATTCTGAGGATATAGAACTCACGTAAAGCTTGTTTAAGGCATTTTATACCAACATCGCAATGCTTCCGTGGTGGCCAAGCGGTTAGCCTGCTCGCCTCCCACCAAGGCGAACCGGGTTCAATACCCGGCCGGATCACTCCCGGATTCTCGCATGTGGGAATCGTGCTGGACGATGCCGCTGGTCGGAGGGGTTTCTCGGGGTGCTCCCGTTTCTCCCGCCTTTTCATTCCGGCGCTGCTCCATACTCACCTCAATCATCCTCATCGGGTCTCAAGACCTAGCTGATAAGAGCCGCCCAGATCTCTTCATTCACTCACTCACTTGCCGCATGTGACCTTGGGGCGTGCATTGCAATAGATTGAACAAGTACGACTCATTATTATTTGGGGAACAAGTTAAACTTTAAACACGTATACCTTTGCAATACATTTGTCACTGGATCATACTTAAGCTGACACGCCCTGGTTAACTCTGCGCCAATGAATGAACACTTCAAAACTGTGTGCTTCAATCACGCGCAGTTCAGTCAGAAGGGCGTGGCTTCACATACATGCAGCAGCCAATGGAGAAACGATGCTGGGTCCAGTACATACAGGACTGTGAAGTTTAGCCTGGTGCCGAATAATAACGCGAATTTTGCTTGTCTCTACTCATTATAAAGTAGTACAAACACTACAACAATTATCAGATAAATGTGATTTGTTTGCATAAGAATACTTCATATTTGAGTAGGGACTGGACAAATTCGCGAATTACATTTTAGGACAATCTAGACTTCAAACGCGTGTACATTCCCTTCATGTTAGCAATTGGATCAGAGTTTTTTAGAAACGCCCAGGTGAACTCAGGGCCAATAACTGACCTGCAAGGAAACAAGCACCAAATCCCGCGACACATGGTCTGAGGTAAACCTTGCTATACGCACTGGGGCAGCAGCCAATAAACAAAAAGCTGAGACTTGAGAATATATAGCAAAGAGGCGTATGGCCTGCGGGTCGTTTAAAACGCGAAAATTGCCTGCCCCTATGTATAAGTATGCGACGTTATAAAATATTTTGTTAGAAGGTACAGGTTACCATCGCGACGTACGTAATGGCTAGAGACCTGAAGAATTTGCAGATTCATTTTGGGACTCGCTAGACTTCAAAACACGTGTGTTGATATGACTTTAGCCATTGGTGCCCACGGTGTTTGACACCTCCTGGAGAACGCTGGTTGAATCGTCGCCTTCCTCTGCGACAGCAGACAACTTGTACTTAAGACTGTATAGAATAGCCTGCAGGTCATTAAACTCGTGAATTTTTCAGGTGTCTAGTAATGGCAGCATGTACACTCACATGTAGACAGCAAATGTTTGTCGGTGTGAACGACTGAAGGGTTTTCACCTGTCCACAGGTTTTTGGCTGTGTAAACTGAATATTACATTTGGGGTAAACGATGCTTCGTCGGTAAACTACACAAACTCCCTAAAACGAGGTACCAGTGACAACACTCAACACGACGAATACCGTCGCTCGGTTGGCGTGCTTGCTTCCCTTGCGGATGAAATGATGTGGCTGTTATTCGTGCCACACCCACCAAACAGCCACTTGGTCAACATAAAATTGCTGTGCATCACGACGTTTGTGATGGCTAGGTAGGGACACCCAAATTCCGTGAAAAGATTTCACGACCAGTTGTATTTCATAACACTTTAGCTCATAACCACTTTTGTGATTGGATTATCTAGATGTTACGCGTCTTAGGTATCTGCCCACGAATCAGAGACGTACACTATCGGAGTAACTTAATTCTGATTGGCCAGTCAAATAAGAAAATGTCTTCTCATAGACACATGCCGCCAATAAGCTGAAGGAAACTGCTGGTACGCTCGTATAGTATTGAAATCTAGCATGTGCGGAAATCTTTTCGCGAATTTCGGGTGTCCCTATGGATAGGGGTAGCGAAATTTCGAGAAAATATTTCAAGACAGGTTAAATTTCAAAAGACTGTAGGGTCTTTTACCTATAATGATTGGCTGAATTCCTTTTTGACACATGTTAACTGTTTGCACACGAATCACGTAGGAGCCTTGCCGATGTTACCGAATTCTGATTGGCCAGGTCAAATAGGCCTATGGAAACCCCTGAAGCAGACAGCGACCAAAGGCAACAGACAAACTGCTGTTGGGTGTTTATAGTAGACCTATTGAAGTCTACCGTGTATACTGATACTTTTTTTCGCGAAAAATCACTAGCTCTAGTGATGGATTGTTCTCGACCTGTTCCAAAACCTCCTCCTGAAAGTTGGATGTGAGCATTGTGCGCTGAATTTCTGCGTCGGGTCTGTGGACTTAAAAAGAAACATTGCTGAATGATCACGAACCCACATTTTGACTAAATTACCTGCAATCAACCGGCTTCGCATAAGCGGTGATCAATCGCCACAAACGTGCGATGGTTTGCTATACGCTGTCCAGGATATCACTCTGCATAAAGACCTATAGCTGCACTTGAATTACCATTTCATGAACCATAAGTAGGGTCCTTTAAAATTCACGTTATCATTTGGCATCAGGATAACTTTCACACAACTGTATAGATTCGGGACACTGTCGTTTCCCCATTGGCTGCTGGCTAGATGTGAAGTCATGCCCTTTCTCTCTGAACTGCACGTGACTGGGGCACATGACTGTGAAGCGTTCATTTATTGGCGCAGAGTTACTCAGGATGTGTCATATAAAGAATGGTCCAATGACAGACGTACTGCAAAGGTACGCGTGTTTTAAATTTAACGTGTCCCCATATAATAACGCGAATTTTGAATGACCACAGCCATAAACCAAGTGCAAGTTTGTTTATTGAGCCCTTGTATAAGGTTCCTTCGCTCTGCTCTAAACGAACGGCAAAGTACTGCATGGTGTCACAGCACAGACATTGGACTCTGCTGAAGTCATGTCGTGTTTAACGGAGTATGTAATATAAATGGTTATTTAAGAAGAAATAAATTATGGTCCCTTCTATTAGGCCTATGAGTACTGAATTCTCTTACACCCGATAAATAAAGGCTGTTTACGATAAAGTGAGCACTTTGGAAATCCATCTTTCAAAAATATCACTGCTCCTACCTTCGCATATTTCAACGGCACGTGGCACGCGCCCAGTGAAGTTGGTAACGATGTAAAGAAAGTAGTTATCTTATCTTTGAATTAAAAGTGCCAGGTAAATATTCGAGAAAACAAATTATTAATTTTGCTATGCAGTTTTTTTCTAATGCAGCAAAGTATAATAATTGGCAAATTTCGTATAGTATTTAGTTTTCTAATAATTTCCCAGTCTCGCTTGATCGCCGCATGAATCAAGTGATCAGATCCACGGCAATGTTAATTTTACGTTAGATGGAAGAATACACAATGTTCATACACGCAGAGCTTGAGAATGGCTTTCGAAAGTGCTCATTTTACCGTGAACAGTCTATAAGATCATTTGACGGTGCACTGCGAGGGAAACAGTCTTTACACAATACAAAACTTTAACCTTTGACTTTACATTTACATTTACATTCCCTCGGCGAAATTACCAATACACAATAGAACTGTAAAGTCAAAATTCAAGACGATTGAAAAACGGTTTCTGCGAGCTTTGTAAAATTGTGTATCTTGTTGCGTAAATCACTTTTATATTATGCAGAAATGCATTTCCCGTGCCGGTTCTTAAGAGAGGCTTAAGAATTTATATTGAAAGTCCATTTCAAAAGAAAATATTAACTTTAATATATCAATTCATATATTTCCTCTCCACGTTATATTCGTTTGCTTTTTATTTAATTTATACGAGCTTGGTTTAATATAGCGATATGTAAATCCCCCTACATTAAAATAACACTAATTACAAATTACCTCGGTTAGATTTTCGGCAAAATGGCTGCTTGACTATGAATTCAAATTTCAACTATTCGAAATCGTAAAGTCAAGAGAGCTTAACTTTACCTTTAGCAGTTCCATTGTGTCAAGTTCCATAAGAAACAACACGTCGAAAAGCAAATGTAAAAGTCAAATGTTAAAGTTTTAGAGTGTGTAAGGTTCTTAATGATTAAATTAATAAGCTCTTAGGGTGTTTCTTGTTTCATACACCTTGGAGAGAGACCTACATTCCTAACATATACGTGGTTTCAATCGGATGGAGAATGAATAAAGAGATCAGGCCCATGGCAATGTTAATATTAAATGCAGCAGAAGGATACACAATGAGAGGGAAAAGTAGATCCAAAGCAAGGCGTTCAAAATTGCTCAATTAACCCTGTATGACCTACAGGCTACAACGGTTTCACGAGCATAAAAATTACGAGACGATTCGCAATGGATTGGCACTTTTAATTGTGCTTTACGTTCAGCGACGCTATGTGTGACTCCGCGAGTATTCCGGACTCACTGTTGCGAAGGAGCGGAGAGACCTGGGCGGCTCTTAACTTCGAGGTCTTTAGAGCCGATGAGGGAGAAGCTAGGTGAGTATGGAGTAGCGCCCGGACTGTGACGCCGGGGGGGGGGGGGACGGGAGATCCCCGAGAAAAAACCCCGCCGACCAGCGGCATCGTCCGGCACGACTCCCTCGGGCGAAAATCCAGGGCGACCCCCTCCGGGAATCGAACCCGGTTCACCTAGGTGGGAGACGAGTAGTCTGACCACTACACCAGAGTGGGAAGAAATGGAGGGAGGAAATTGGAACTAGTGAACCGGGCTGCCACGTGCTGTCCGTGTGAACCCGTCCCAAGGGTATTTACTGCCAAAGTGAGAACTCGCTGTTAAAACTTTATGGCTGGCTCTAAGCGCCTTGACGCGTGGTAAAACTTTGAGGTGATGGAAAAGAGGGGGGGGGGGGGGATAGTAGGTCCTATGCGTACGCACGTGAAAAAAAAAAAAAAAAAAAAAAGGTTCGCTGCCGTCCCACACACACGCGCATGCGTCCACGCGCGTGTGTTTGTGGATCTCAGGAGTCGCGTGTAGTCCTTCCAAAATAGTCGCTCCTCGAGCAAAGAAACGTGTGACGGGGGAAGAGGGGCAGAAGTGGGATGTACGGCCCTCTTCACCCATCCCCTACCCGACCAAAAAGCCAGTCAAACAACGAAGTCCTTCTCGACAAACACGGCCGGACCGTTAAAAACTGATGGGCGCGGGCACAGGTGACCGAATCTTCGCCGGCAGTCGAGTAGGGCCGAAGAGGCGGAGAATAAAAAAAAAAAAAATTTTAAAGAGTGTTTCGGTAACGGCCAGTTAAAACAGCGGGGCGACTGTGTAAAACGTCTCCAGACTAGTTTCGAAATGGCTCGAGACTTCGTTACGACTGAAAGTGCCGAATAAACCGCGGGACTTCTTACACCTCTTCCAAAATGAACCGAGATAGGAGTCGCTTCATAGACTATCTATAGGTTATTCACGGTAAAATGAGCACTTTTGAAAGCCCGGCCTAAGATCTGCTTATAAACACGTCATGTACGCCTCCACCTTATGTAAAATTAACATTGTCCCTGATCACTTTATTCATGCGTCGGTCAAATGAAACTATGATATTATTAAGAAAGTAAGTACTTTACAAATCAGTTTATGTTTTTACACTTAGATACATAGAAAACAGAAATCGAAAGAAATATTTTCAGTTATCACAAATGGTCACCTAACACTTTTTATTCGACGTTACGATATGGAACTACTTTACATCCATAATTACCAACTTTACTGGGCGAATGCCACTCAGTGCGCCCATTAAAATACATGGATGCAGGTACAGTGACTTTTCTCTAAGGTTAATTTCCAAAGTGCTCACTTTATCGTGAACAGCCTTTATGAGGTAGACCGATCTCGCTGGCTGCGCACAACTAATCTCCGGGGCCCAATATTGAACTACTCTTCTGCTATCACGACTAACAAAAACGGCGTGGAATGGATTTGAGGTGAGAACACTTTTCAGTAAATAAAAGCTCTGAATTTTTTGATACTTCCCCTAACCAATTTTGAATGCGATTAGATTAAATTCATATTAGAGAAAGTATTTTATCTATTTAAAAGTGATTGTGTTTTGAAAACTGAGGTATAAACAAATGCTTTCATCTTTGCTAACAATGTGACTTCGACAGTTGTGTTCCTTTGGGGCAGGTCTATATTGGGTGCATGAGCAGAAGACGGATAAGAAACCTACTTTATCTTTAGTCTACGAGTCGTAATAATACACGCTTGGATTAGGACTGGCGTATTTGAACATCTGAAGTTGGCGGCAAGGGATTTCTTTCACGAATTTCTCCCTTTACATATTTCAGTCCCCGATTTTAAATTCCCCTGTATTTTTTCCCCCGTAAACTTCATAAATTTCAAAGAACTGTTTTCAAACTTTACCCATTTTTTTTTTTTTTTCGGGAGACGTGTGTTTTTGGAGGAGAAAAGTATTATATGGAGAATAACTGGTTTTATGCTCAGGACCTATGATAGTCGACTTTAGAATACCTATGTATTGTTTAAAAAAAAATCACTTTTTTCTATTTTCTGTGTATAGTGTTGAACATATTCACTATATTAGCTTAATTGCAAATTGGGTACATTATTTTATTTCGTTTAAAATTGATCGATTTCGAAAGATATATTTATCTCAGTGAATTCATTTGTTTTAACTTATCGAGGGCCTTCTTCATTCACGTTTACAGGCCTCGCAGCCTCACAAAATACGCTTCGACCAAGTTGTCATTGCATTTCTGGGCAGTTAACTGCACGCGCGCGTTTCTTTCAGGGTGTGTAACTTAACACGCCGTTATTTTTTGTTTCGCAGTCGCATCCGGCTGTCAGCTTTTGCAGTTGCAGTGTCCTTCAAACGCCGTAGTTGGTATCTTCTGGCGGTGTTACTAGGCGTGAAACGCTAAAGGTGGGTTTAAGATTGAAAACTGACGAATTAAGAATTGTGCTTAATGACACGATGAGCAGACGGAAAATGACTTAAAGAAGATTTGCAGTTTATGATTGAATTAGCAACTGTAAAGTCTAGCCAATCGAAATCGTAGGGGACGTAAACAACCGAAATAACCTGGAAAAACTGACAATTTACATATATTTAATTATTCGTGGTTACTTCTTGTGTAATCGTTTTAAAAAACTAGTGAAGCCTTACAGGAAGGGAAGCCGATGCCAACATTAGGCATTTACAACAATAAATCTGAAAAGGTTAATTAAAGCGAATTAAATAACTTCTTTTGCGAAAGAAAACATGACCATGAACTATTCTTTAAATAAAAAAAATACTGTCTCTCGGTTAAAAATCGCTGTACTCTGATTGGCTACTGCGTCTTGACTAGTACTTACGATATAAAATATAACGATCTCTTAAGTCACGCCAAAATCGCACACGACCCGTCAATACCCGCACACGACAGTCATAAATTAAATACCCTTCAATACAATGAACCATATCTTAAGCACACGGCGCACTTATTCTGTTAAGTCGATCGTAAACCCAGCTTAAAGCTGCAGTTTGGGCAGCTCATGTCATCTAGTGGTAAACTCCGAAGCTCAGTCGCATGCTTGTAGCGAGTGCTCACCGCGTATCGACCTCGCATTTCTGCATCTCACTGGCTAGTTGTGAGCATCGGACTGGACGAACCGCAACACCAGACTTCACTTGTAATCAGGATGTAGTTTCGTGGAGTTCATCTTACTTTACGTCATGTTGTTTAAATGTGCTACCACATAGTTTAGTACTGCTGGGCTACGTTAGTGTAGTTTTCGACCTCCCTGATGGGCGAGTGTTGTCTGTCGTTTTCCTGGCCCAGTTCCGTAATAACGATGATTTTGCTCGGCCTTTTCCAGAGGTCGCAGTTTCACCGTCGCACAGTTCGCAGTTTGCAGTTTAGCAGTTTCGCAGCATCACCGATAACAGTTTGGCAGTTCCATTTGTTATCTGAGTAACAGTCTATACCAACCTGTAGTATGGGGAAGACCATAGACTAAAAATGAGGTAGACCACTTATCCGTTTTCTGGGCATGTACCCAATATTGACCTACCCCAATCCTACACAATTGTCAAAGTCACATGGTCAACATTGGTGTACGTGTTTGTATACATTTTAATTTTTAAATTGCCATCACTATTATACTAACAAAATAATTTTACCAGTTTGAATGTAATAAAAAATCATTATAGGCTGTACATTGTAAATTGAGCACTTTTTAAGGCCCTTATCAATTTTTCCTTTTATCAAATTTCCATCTTCCTGCTGCTTTTTATTATAAACATTGCAATGTGACCAATAAACACAGAGTATACATTTCACCCCCAGCAAAATTTAATGCCTGAGTCTGAAATAAGATAATTTATTTGAGGTTAATGCATTTTGGAACGGCCTTAAGAAGGTGCTGACTTTATCGTGAATAGCCTACACAAATTGATTAGAGGAAGTATTAAAACATCTCAAAATCTCTTGTTTACTAAACAGTGTTCTAACCTCAAACCCAATACACGCCATTTTTGCTAGACGTGTAGGCAGAAAAGCAGTTCAATGTTGGGACACGGAGAATGGTTGTGCGTAGCCAGGGAGATCGGTCTACCTCATCTTTAGCCTATGTGGAAGACTTCAGCTTCGCATTCTAACCTGGTAGCTGTGACGGAGTACTTGTGACTCCCATCACATTCACTGAAGAACTACCATGGCATTTCTGCTTTCTCCTCTCTGCTGGCCATCTCCACGTCAGTTAATTTTGATTGAACCCACAGTTTGTGAATTTCCCACGTTTTGTATATACAACAGTTTGTGAACTTTCATTTTTACAAAAAAAAAAAAAAAAAAAAAAATTTCATTTATCATTTACCTGGCTTTCTTAATGCCTTATTTGATCTGAACGTTTCTATGTCCTGGTGTTTAAATACGAAAGTACAATACATCTTTTTTATAAAGAAGGCCCCCTCTATTTTATCTTTTTCTTCATTATGTTAAGTAATCTAAGTACTACTCATGGAATGATTTGTTTTCTCCCCCCTGAATCACATATAAGTATTAATCTCATGCCCTCATCATTCATTAATTACTGTTGGCCTTTTTTTTATCCAGCACGCATATGTTTTGGGTACTTAATTTTCTTTCGGTAGCAGTAATTATGGTAGCAGATTAGCAACCAAAGTAAGACCATACCTGAAATCATGTCATTGGGTAATGTTTTGGGTATGTCAGTAGTGAGGGGTTTGTTTCGAGTGTATAGATATGAGTTCTTCGTTCTGTCGTACTCCACTCTTTCGTCGTTCATCTCACGCGTTATGCGTGTTAGTGACGACTAATACATTTTTAAGGTGAGATGTCCCATGGTAGGATCATTCCATCTTAAAAAATGATCAGTCTGGTTACTTCCGATGTATTTTTAACATGGGCTGTATCTAGTTCGATCATGCTGAAATTGTACTTATTCAGGCGTATCCGCAAAATGAAGGCTTACGAACTACAATGCGTTAGGAGCAAGCGCAGCTGGTTTTTTGGTGAAGTATCTCGTGACTGGTAATTTTTCAAAACACGCTTAGCTCAGATCCACTTTCGTGATTGTATTATTTTAATTGTTTCGCGTATTGTGCGTTTGTCCGCGAATCATAGATGTTCAGTACATGAATAGCTTAGTTCTGATTGACACATTAAAATAAGGAAATACCTTCTCATGACGACTCTCCCTATATAACCAAAGGAAATTTAAACGTAGGTCTTCTCGCTAAATAAGATGTCCTTGATCTTGTTTCTGACAATAATTATAATTTTATTTCATCACTCAATACGAAATTGCAAAGAAACTTCCAATTTTGAAAGTTACAGCAGATAAAAATATAATTGAAATAGCACTAGTGCGTGTATGCATTCCATGTATGCAAATTAATTAAAAAACGCAGTGCCATTATAATAAAACTATTAATTTCGTTGATCTTAAATCCAGTGGGACAGAAATTAATACTTTCATATTTTCACGTAATATCCTAAGATAACGTATTTCGTGTTAACTTTCAGCTATTTTGTCATCGTAGCGGAAAAAAAACTGTGCCCAACCAAGTTTCACAAAGATAAAAGTTGTATTTCAATATCTGCACAAGCTGGGGTTTTTTAAATAACTCGTTCAGGTTTTAGGGCCATTGTCCAACATTACTTTCCAATTTTTTTATTTTCATATATTAACTTACTTTTATGGCGTAATTCAATGCAGTTGGAAAATATTTTGTTCCTATATTTTAGGATACTGAATATATAATGTGTGATGCGTACGTATACGCTACGGAATTATATTTCAGGCATAGCATATTTCAAAGTGAAATTATAAATATTGAGTTGGGTCAATAAACTAGATAAAATGGTGCCTAATTATTAAAGTTTTTTAATTGTTCATTACTGACAGTAAAGCAAAATAATCTCTTCATAATTACGTTTAATAGCTCGTAGTTCTCGCAAGAGGATATTACCTTTTATGTTACTATAACGCCTGTTAACATCACTCGCTAAACTCATTTAATTGCTGCGAGAGTAAAACTGACGTAAGTGGTCAAAGTACTCATCTTCGACGCCAATATCTTCCAGTAGCGTTCACGAGTAGCTTATTTAACAACTGCGTTTTTATACCATCGTGCATGTCGCGGGATAATTACAGTCCTGTTTCTTACACGCATATTAGAGGAACATGCGCGGTTTAGACTTACTATCCTTGTTAGAAAACAGCTCCATACTTTCACTTCTGACACGGTAATGGCAAGCAGTTTACGAGGATCGTTAAATTGAAACCACGCATCTACGTCTATAAAAAGAACAATGTTTCGTTTCGGCCGTATTTGGAAGCGCGCTAGCGGTGGAAAGTTAAGCATGAAATACTGACGATCATGAGGCGCAAATGCTTCAGTTCAGTTCAATATTTCAGGTATGTACAAACATGTAATTTTAGGCCTCGCAACTAACTATTTTTTTTCCGGAACTGTAGGCTACTAGTAATATCAACACTGTGATAGTGTTTGAGGTTATTGCACTCTAATAAATTATTCGCAAACTTACAACACAATAGGATCCAAAATATATTTAGTTACCAAAATAAATATTTTTTTGAATAAACAAAACTTGAAAAGCAACAAAATTAATTTTGTTCATGTACTGTTACAAACTACACGCTTGAATAAACAAAATATCTGCGTTGAGCATAAATAAATTAGGCAGTCAACTAAATATTTGGTTAAATCAACTGTATATATATTTCTATGGCCACTCATTTGAATGCCTTCGTTCGAAAATACAGCTAGAGAAATTTTTTGTATTTTTTTTGTAATAATTTGGATAGTAACAGTGTTTCTTATTATATTTATTCATGCTTAATGATGGTATAAACATTGGAATAAAACAAGTTTATCGGGAATCCAAAAAGCAAAGCTGCTAAACTTGAAATACTTACTAGGCCTAAGCACGTTGTCCGGTATTTAAAATGTATTTGTATAAATACATTTCTTTTTCATTAGTAGTCAGTTAAGCTAAGATTATTAGGGTGTAGCGCTCAGGTACAAACGGTACAGGTTTGAATCTCGATCAGGCTCAGGTTTTTTTCATTATCAACCGAAACTGTTTTATGTACGTATAGTCAAACAAACCTCTAGTTGCACCAACCAAATCTTAGTTTGGGATAGCCAAAAAAGAATAACATAAAAATTTGGTTCCAGTAACAAAATATTTCAATGCCTCTGTACAAACAATTAATTTGGCTGCGCCAAACAAACTGTGTTTGATTCAACGAAACATTTGTTCAGCACAGAGCTTATCGACGCGTACATTAGGTATATGACGAGAAAGCGAGAATATTGAATTTATTTTCCCCACATCCAAGGTAGCGCTCCTACATTCGCTCAAGAAAGAGTGAAATGAGTAGAGAAATACTCCAACTTTGTATATGCTGGTAACGACGTGAAACATCTCTATATTTGCAGCCTTTATGCGGTATTGTTTCCACACAGTATACCAGTTAAAAACTACAATTACAGTTAAGAACAATTACCAGAAGATTTTTTTAGAGTATGGCAGTAAGTGTTCTCGTGGCTACGGATTATACTCTAAACAACGCGTGATGACCCTACTTGGAATTGAACGTATGGCAGGCACCTTATTAACTAATAATGTTAATTTGAGTACTCGTCTGATGTTTTTTTTTACCGCTATTTAATAGCATGCCACAATGTCGCATTATTTTTTCAGATTAAATAAATTGTATTCAGCTTGTGTCGAGTGGTGAACAACTACCACGGGAAAGGTCGGCCATTTCGGGAGACACACGTGTTGTCCATGTAGCGCGTGACTCGCGGAAGGGGGGGGGGGTGTCCCGCCCCTCCAGCCCCTCCCATTGCCCCGACCATCTGTCCTGGAGGCAATGGATTAGTGTTAACCACTACAGTATGCAACTGTTAACAGGTCATAGTAACTTAAAAGCGAAGTTACACAGTCTGCAGCTTGTGCAATCTCTGCTGTGCGACGTCTGTGGAGTAGATGACACAGTCCAGCACTTGATCACAGAATGTCTGAAGCCCGAAGTCATTAGACAATGGCTGCATGGAATTACAGAGATAAAGGGAATTCACTTTAAGACCAAAAATGTCATGATTGACAAAGCTCTCCATAAGATCTGGGAAGAGTTTGCCAGTAAGATTGGTTGAAAACTGGAGGACTTCGACAAGTGACAAGGAGAACAAATTTCCGATGACCCATGATGAGATACTCGGGTAAAAGATTGGTGAGGAGGGCAAGTTTTACAGAGCCAACCGGTAGGTAGAATACTATGTAAAAGCATAAAGCCCAGGTGAATGACCCGAAAAGAGAAGAGGAGAAAGTGCTGAGCAATGTCTTACTTATCAGAGTAGAATTACAGTGCGGGAGGATGGAGGGAATGCTAGCCTTCGGGCCGTAAAACCTGCCCTGGAGGCAGGATTTGGCCTTACCCGCTATAAACAAGGAAATACGTGTATGTGTGCGTAATCAGTGTTTTCACGTAACCGGTGACGTTATGTTCATGGAAAAGAAATTGAATCACAAATAAGCGCGCATCAAGTACTGGCAAAACCCACGCAACATTCCCGGAGCACCGAGCGAATTCGTAAACACGTGGAGCAGAACTTCGTCCCACTCTGGAGAACAGAACAGAACACAGAGTAAGATTATGCAACCAGTTCCTCGGTAGAAGGCCATTATCGGTAGAAATAATGAGGAATTAAATAGTATATATATATATCTTTTTTTTTTGTCGAAATATAAAAGTTTATAGAATAAAACAGTATTAGTTTACGATATGATAAAGTTAGTTGTCGTGTTATTAAAATTATATGGTTGTCTGATTACAAAACTTTTAATTTTTCAATTTATTAAAGTCCCTCTGGTCTCTTTCCCTTGGAAAGCTTCGTCCCGACCCATTGTCTTCCCTGTCGGAGACTGATTGTTGGAGTGATACTCCGCGCGTGAAATATGGATAAATACAATATGGCGGGGACTGATTGCCGGGAACCAGGCCTCACAGAGAAGCGAGGGAGGGACTGCGATTCTAACCGCTGTACTGTATAGTATATTAACGCTAAAGTAAGCACTATCGAAACCACTCTAATTTGAAATAATAGTCAATAAATATATCCTGTTAAGCCTTCGACGTTAACTTCCGAGTGCAGTGGAATATATACAATGTGTTTATTACTTACATGGCAACGTTTATCTAAAAAGCTAACTAAAGTATAAAAAAAAAGCTGATAGATTAGAGTAACTAGGGCCTCGTGCGTGCTCACTTTACCGTGAACAACATATGGAAGCAAATATTCTTCGCGGCGGCACGGTGTAGCATGACGCGGCACACTGCAAAAAATTTCTGGTTAACTTCTTAAACTGTAATGGAAGTTTTTAACCTATACATACGGATATAGGCTGTTGGCGGTAAAGTGAGCTCTATTTTAGGCCCTCCCAACAGGCATTAAGCACTAATAAATATATCTTATTCCAGCTTCAGAAATTAAATTTTGAAGGTGGTGAAATGTATACACCGTGTTATTGGTTACATTGTAATGTTTATATTAAAAAGCAGCAGGAAGGTGGAAATTGGATGAAAGGAAAAATTTAGAAGAGCCTTGAAAAGTGCTCACTTTACCGTGAACAATCTATAGCAACATTTCGCGAGTTCATTTCAGGACAAGATAGAGGTAAAACACGTGTACGCAGAAGTTGAATTTGCAATTGGATCGCAGTTTATTAGACACGTCCTGGACGACTCTGAGCCAATAGCAGACTTGCAAGGAAACAAGTAGCGAATGCCATACTGCCAGGTGTGAAGTAACACCGGCTACTCTATGGGGCAGCAGCCAATGAACAAACATCTGAGGCTCGAGTATACACATGACTGTGGATTCTAGCCTACAGGTCATTGA
The DNA here is from genome assembly GCA_029891345.1 of Dryococelus australis. Lineage (NCBI taxonomy): Eukaryota > Metazoa > Arthropoda > Insecta > Phasmatodea > Phasmatidae > Dryococelus > Dryococelus australis. Next base: position 46,696,393 of record CM056995.1, on the reverse strand, counting down.
ACTCGCGAATTTTTCCTATCCCTGCCTATACACAGTATGTAAATAATACCACAAATAAAGCAGCACACATAATAATGTTTAGCGTCGCTACTATACAAAGTTGGGAACTTTCCTAAGGCATTTTACTGTTTCCTGAGAAAATGTAGGAACGACACAATGAATGCGGCGGGGGGGGGGGGGGGGGATAACCATTCCCGCTTTCTCACAGTAGAACATACTGTCCAATGAGAAAGGTTCCCTACGCGTGGGAAACATCATTCGCTTGGTGAAACTATATTCCGTAGCCATATAAACCGCTGCGCTGCCAGTAAGAGAAAAAGCACGAACTGATAATTATTGGCGCCGATGCATGACGAAACGTCGTATCGGTATCAGTACAGCACGGAGCAAAATATTTGTTTGTTGCAACTCCTAGATTTATAGATTTATCTGTGAATGAAATGGTTACATTCACTGCCTGTAAGTTGTTTGAAATGTTTTTACATTGCATGTTTGTATGCGTGTGTGGGGAAAATTGTTTAAGCGAAATATCGCAAACATAAGTCATTGTTGCACAAGGTATAAACAGAACGCATAATAAATCCCACATAGAATTTCGTCAGAGAAATAACAAATATTGAAAAATAAATTTAAAAAATTACAGAAGGAATTATCAAACGGAAAAACTGAAAGAACAGAACAAATACAATACGAACTGAGACAGTACAGGCCAGCACAGAGTTAAGACAAAAACAAAAATTTTTGCTCACGAGACAGGACGACACAACGATGCTGATTTTGACGCGTTCAACGACCACCTTTATAAATCAATAACCAAATTGATAATTTGGCAACAAAATATTCGTATTTCATTTCTGCCTTTAAAAATATTTATAGTGAATATTCCATAGTTTTAAAAATTTAGAATGTAACCGCACAGCAACTTGCAATGAGGCCCGTTTCACAAATATGGTAGCTCCTTAACATAATAATATATTTGGTAAAATTTTCTGTCGATGACTTTGCAGTCACGTAGAAAATTGTTCGATAGCGATACTTACAATTTTTTTTTGCCAATTATTAGATCTCAAATTTCCCTGAGGACACTTTTGTAGTTATAGGCTGTTCATGGTAAAGTGAGCACTTTCGAAATCAACCTAAGAAAAAGTCACTGCGCCTACTTGCGTTTATTTTAACGAGCGCAGAAAGTGGCATGCGCCCAGTAAAGTTGGTAACGATGGAGCTAAAGAGTGGCGTAAAAATGAGCAGATATGTAAAACATTTACTTTTATTTTGCACAGTTTCATTTGACTGACGCATAAATAAAGTGGTGAGATCCAAGGCACATTAATTTTACACAAGGCGGAAGAATACACAACGTACATACAAGTAGATTCTAAGCTGGGCGTTCAAAAGGGTCCGTTTTACCGCGACCAGCCTATAACGACTATATTTTTTTCGACAACACGAACAAGTATTTTTTTTTTTTTTTTTTTTACAGCGAGCTGCCGACACGTTCTTTTAGAGCTCTCAGGAGATCCGCATTGTGAAAGAAAGGATGACAAGCTCTGCCGATTCCGTTAATTGCGCATGTCTGTTATAGTTGGAGAACATTTCCACTTAATTGCCTCGCGCTGCGAATATAGCGAACTAGCTTCCACGGGATATTTCATTTCTCGACGACAGCTAATTAGCCGCGTTAATTTACGATTTCAATCAATATCCCCGCGAGGAGTTCTTAAATTATTACGGAAAGGAAACCTCATGAATTGCAAATTTTCCTGTCAAAAAAAAATGCAAATAAATTTTTCCAGCTTGGTCCACTTGTTCTTCTGCAGGCTTGGGCTTACGGTTTCAAAAAGCTAATTAAAATATATATTTAAAAAATTAAAATATAGGGTTTTACATTATTACAGTCCCTCTACATTGTTAATACCTACTTTTGACTAAGGCCGTGTCTCAACTTGAAAGTGTGCTCATTCTCACTCGTCACTCTCGCTCTAGCGAATTGAGACTTGTGCTCTCTGTAAGCCTTCGGCATTATTTATCTGACAGAAAAGGTGAAAAATTAGTGAAAAATGAAATTGCTGGCCTTTCACTTTCCTCGAAGAAATGTGCACAGTGTTTCGTGAAATAGTAACTTATTTTAATTTGTATCATTTAGCGTGATCAAAAACTTAACTGTTAGGTACAAAGCACAATATGTAAAAATATGCATGCAGTTAACCTAAACGAAACGTTAACGTAATAACATCATAATTCGTTATGTTCCATTTCAAACGGAATATTGTTGTTATTAAACATTTCAAAATCGTAAAGAATAAGTTAAGTAGGTAACATATTTCTAACACTGCAGTAGAAACTAAAAATAAATGTCTGGATATTTGAGGTTAGACTTGAAAACAGCTCGGTTGTCTCCCTCTCGCGCTCTCTCCTCGGAGATTTGGAACAGCAGAGAGGACTCTCTGTGACGTCAAGAGTGGGCGAGAGAGTACGCTCTCTGCAAATTGGGACACAACCTAAGTCTTAAATGTTGGTCTTGTATGGAATGAGCGCAGCGAAAGTGTTTCATACATAAAAAAATGAAATACTTTATTAAAAAGTATTTTCCATTCCATAAACTTATTTCAAGCCATAACAAACGAAGATGAATAAAAATGATAAATCAAATCAAGGCGTCCATTTTTCGACATTAATTAGCTATAAAACGTTTTTTCTGCCTTTATAAGGCATTATTCGTGGATCCACGTCGTGTAGAATGCTGCTGAGCGAAGGGTAACCGACATTTCTATCTTTTCCCCACGGTTGATTGTTTTCTTGACAATTTCTCCTGAAACACGAAGCATTTACACAACATCTTGGTACTTTTACACTTCATCAAATAATTCCATCAATTAAGACGGCATTATAGACTCCGTTTATTGGTTTTGATAAACAAAACTTGACACTATATCCAAGTCATGAGCGCAAATGACACTGGTTGGTAACTAATTTGTTAGTCTATTGACAACTTTTTAACTGACTTTACGTAAAGATCATTTCATATCACTTACTTGGTTTTAAGAATGTAGCAGCAAGTAGGCTAGAAAAAATAGGAATACTAGGCAGAGGTCACCAGAGGTGAAACATCTGCTTATTCTGCGAGGTCCAGCACTACACTACATATGCCGATATCTGGGGAAAAAAATATCGATATTATTTTACCATTTTACGAAACGATATATATCGAAAGAAAGATTTCGATTTTGGGTATATCCAAATATATCGGATGTATTAAATAACTTGACAAAAATGAAATTGCTTTATGACACGAGGCATTGCACAACGATGTGGCACCTGTTAACGGAGCATGTTGCCAAAGTGAGCAAAATAATTGTTTTAATACGATTTTTGTGTTCAAAACAGAGCTCACTAAAAGAGCATTTCAAAAATATTTATTCCTGATACCTGGAAAAAAATATTGATTTCGATAAAATATCGTTGAAATCTATCGACGATTTATATCGATAGATCGTAGAAATAACAACGTTATTTCGATGTATAGATATTTTCTCTAAGATACCTACCGCACACGCCAACAAATTGGCGTCAGTGGACAGCAACCTGTTGGGACTCCGTTCGCAAATCAACGGCTCGTATCACTAGCCAGCCGGTATCGCAGCCAGTAGGGAATCTTTCAGCAAGCAGAAGCCAATCAGACACAGGGTCCGTTCCCATGTCTCGCGCAGCCAATCCGTACCTATATGGGTTCGCAACAGCCACGCCATTTCGTCCCTGTAGATTTATCTACCAGGAAATTAGCCCGCGGAATCCGCGGGCTAAGCCACCGTCGGTGAGGCAGGTAATCGTACGAAAATAGTCTGGGAACTCCGACACGTGTTCGCTCACGCCTTATCGGCACTCGTTCGCACGTCCCGCCCTGCTGTTGCAAACTTAAGACTTAAGAATTAAGACGTAAGACTTAATACGTAAGCCTTGGGTGTAGGTTCGAAGGGCATATCGGAGGAGGGTGGTATATAAAGACAACCCTCCCCCAAATCCCAAGAAAATCGGCCAAAAAAATGCGCCTTCTAGGCGGAAAAGAAGGTGAGAAATACACCGCTCTCGGTTATCGCATCTCCTAGGTATTCGATATCTAAAGGTCCAGGGGTGTGCAGGTTCTTGACCCCACCCCTCTTTTAATTGTGAAGGGGAGGGGGGCAGCTGCACGAACTCAAAAAAGTTTCGTTTTTGATTAATGAGGTGACTGTGTGTGGTATTATTATATTATTATCGACTTTTTTAATACATTTTTCTACTAGCTAATGTTTAACGAGTTGAGGATTTGATTTGGCCATCGTTCTGGAAAAATATCTGAGAGAGAGAGAGAGAGCGAGAGAGAGAGAGCTAAAAATTGTCTACGGTTTTTATATATTAAATTAAAGTATTACCGGACAGAGATTCTGCTATCTGTTCGTTGAAGTTGAGACTACAATAAGGAACTTCTTACATAAATTCGTAAGAAATCCATTATCAGTATGTATCTAGTGTATAGTTTATGGTATGAGTTCATAATTTTTTACTGTGTAGTAAATTAAGTATACTAGCAAAAAATCTCGGTCTTTGATGATGATTGATAATGATAGTGATGATAGTTATGATGGCGATGATGACTGTGAGCATTATGGTGATGATAGCGAGGATGATAGTAATGATGATAATAATGATGTTGAAGTGCAGTGGTGGTGTAGTGGTCAGACAGCTCTTCTCCCACCAAGGCGAACCGGGTTCAATCACCGGCCGGGTCACCGGAGTTTCGCCGGACGAAGCCGTAGGTCGGCGGGTTTTCTCGGGGATCTGCCGTTTCCCCAGTCCTTTAATTCCGGCGCCTCTCTATACTCACTTCAATCACACTCAGCAGCTCTCAAGACCTCGCTGTTAAGAGCCGCCCAAATCTCTTCTTCATGGTAAGCGCCGATTATAACATCCCGACGCCTGATGATTGCAGACCTGCGAAATTCGCGTTATTGTTTGGGGACACATTAACGTTTAAACACGCCTACCTTTGCAAGACCTTTGTCATTGGACCATACTTATAGACACCCGGAAATTTAGCCAATTCATGTGAGGACAAGATAGACTTCAAACACGTATGCATTTGCTTTTCTTTTCAATTGGCTAGCCGTTTGGTAGCTACGCCCTGGACGAATTGAAGCCAATAACTAACCAGCAAGAAAAACACGACCGAACCCGGTGCCACCTGATCTGGGATAAAACTGGAGCATCATCCAATGAACAACTAAGTGAGGCTCGAGTACATAAAGGAGTGTGTAGTATATGTAGTTGCCAAATGAATCAGTGAAATTTCCGGGTCTCTAAACATACTGTATCTGACACGCGCTAAGTAACGCTGTGGTAACTATTGAACACTTCACATTTGTGTGCACCAATCACGTGCAGTTCGTTTAGAAAAGGCGTGGCTTGACCTCATTGCAGCAGCCAATGGAAAAATTACGACGGCTCTGGTACACACAGTACTGTGACGATCATCCTGCACTGAGAAAAATGTTTTGTTGAAACAAACAATAGTTGTTTGGTGCAACCAAATTATTGGTTTGTATAGTGGCAATGAAATATTTCGTTGCTGAAACCAAATTATTTTATTGTTCTCATTTGGTTGCCCCAAACTGTAAGATTTGGTTTGTTTACAGCTAAAGATTTGTTTGGCTACTCGTACATTAAACCGTTTGGGCCGATATTAAAACTTTTACAAGTTCCACCGAGTTTCAAACCTAGATCAACTGCTTTCGAACGCTACGCCTCAGTAATCCCCCCCCCCCCCACGTTTTTCTTTATTTGACGTTGTTATGATATTTGACGTTGACAAAGCTCTAGTGAGACCGACTTGCTAACAAATGCCCGGTGCGACAAGAGAACTGAAAATCTGCCGCGCCGAATATTAAGGGAGGTACGAGCCCTTAAAATACGAGGTTTTAAGACCCATTTGGGCAAAATATCGACTCTTATGTTGAAGGTCCTGTCCTTGTATTTTAATTCGTTACCGATATTTTGCACAAATACGGTTTAAAACCGCGTATTTTAAGGGCTCGTGCCTCCCTCAATATTCGGTTTAGGTATAAAGTGTTACATATGTTTTCCTTTTACTTTTTCATGAAGAATCGCTTCCCGAAGTTTGTCGGTCATATTAAGAATTATCCTGTATATTTGGCCCTATACAAACAAATATTTTGTTCGATTTTCTCTCAGTGTGATGGCAAATAATAACGCGAATTTTGCACTTCTCTACTGACGATGATGGGTGGATGATGACGGATGGTGATAAACGCCGTAGTAGTCCAGGAATATTAGTCAAATGAGGGCAAGAATCTCGGAATGAGAGATAGTCAGCTATAAACTTGTATAAACCTTTATTTTGACACCCTAAAACTTGTCTCAAAACCTACCTATCGTAGGGTGTCCGCGACCACAGATATTTCAAGGTCAAAGGTCAAAAAATCGATTTTTTACACATTTATTGCAAATATCTCGTTTCCTATGGGTTTAATGCTATTTGTATTTTTATAAATAGTGTAGAGAATTAAATTCTCTACAACTTTTGTTTAAACATTTTTTTTATATCTTGAACCATTTTCGAGATAGAGGGCAGAGCGCGCGCAGTGTTTAACTATTTAGAGTATCATTCGAGGTCAACCTGTAGTCCCGATTAAAAACACGCCGTATCAAGTTTATAAATTATTGATAAATATATAATTATAAATAATTTGCATTTTTTATCAACTATTATGTTATAATTAATAATTTTTTTCAATAATTCAGTATTTATTCATTTAATAATACTTACCTACTCGTGTACTTACAAAGTTATTAAGGGAAATACTTTAATTACATTTTAAGTAGAAAATAATTAAGTACATCTATATTGAAATCCGTAAACTTATAGATTCTTTTAAAACGTTAAAAATTATACCTGGGCCAAGGGACCTCTATTGTATAGTACGAACCTTTCTATTTATAGCCAGAAAGGACAGATGTTCAATTGCTTACTCACGACCGGTTTCTTTTTCAAGGAACCACTGTTATTCGTTAGTTTTGAATCGTATCTTGGTAACTACGGACGTACAGTTTTAAGAGTGATGGATAATTTGTGTTTTATATGTAAAAAGTCAGATTCGGAAGGTGAATCATTAGTGAATCTAGTGCGTGGTATAAAAACTCTGAGAACTGCAAGTATCGAACGAAACGACGGTCTTATTGATTATTTAAAAACCGTAACCTCTGTACAAGTGCATGAAAAGTGCCGAACTGTTTACATTAGCAAAAATTGTATATTAGAAGCAAAACGGCGACTAGAACAAGATGAAACTACAGCTTCTCCAACTGTACCGCATAAAAGACTAAGTGAAGTGTTCGATTTCAAGAAGCAGTGTTTATTTTGTGGTGAAATAGCTGACGAGGCCGCAGAGACAAAGAAAAAAGAAAAGTATAGACTCAAGATAAGTGCAGTGAGTACTCTTGAGTTTAAAGACAATGTTATGAAAAAAAGCAGAAGAACGTGGTGATACTTTCGGAGAATTGGTGAAAAATCGTATATTTTTTCAATATGATTTAGTTGCTGCTGAAGCTAAATACCATGCTGTTTGTTATACGAATTTCTTCACAATTAAAGTACCATCGTCTCATCCGAAACTTCGTCAAGATAATCAAGTTTCAGAAGCTATGATAGAGATTTTCAATTACAAAGAAAATAATAACGATTCACAATTTACACTAAAAGAGCTTAAAGATGTCTTGACAGAGTATGTACCAGATGATAAAACTATTATTTCAAGGCTACAACAAAAGTACTTAACCAATATAATAATTACGAAAAAAGTAGGAGCTTTTACTATCATTTCTTTTCGTGATTCACACTCTAATATTTTATCAAAAGCTTGGTACGATAATAAAAACTTAAATCCTCAAGCAGAAAGACTAAGAACTGTAGAAGCTGCAGCAGCTATTATTAGAGAAGACATTCGATCATCCATTGTTGAAACTAAATCTTATCCGCCTCCCAGTAAAATGTTGGATGATGTTAACCAAGAAATTCCAAAAACTTTATTGTATTTCTTAGAAGAAGTCATCCCAAAAAACAGGAAAGGAAAGGTAGATCATTTAAAAACAAAATGTACTTCAATAAGCCATGCAATAATGGCTGCCATCCGGGAGCGTTCTTTTTCATCACAGCTACTATTAAGCCTTTATGTATTTCTTCACAGAAGATATGGATCTAGAAGACTATTGGATATTTTATCTAGCTTGGGATTTGCAGCTTCTTATAATCATACTGTACAGTATGAAATTTCAGCAGTTTATCATCCACAGCCTCGTATTTTATGATCAGAGTCAGGTGCACTTGTACAATATGTTGGAGACAATGCCGATATAAATGTCCATACTCTTGATGGTAACAATACTCTTCATGTTATGGGAATGATCAAGATAGTAACTCCAAAAAATGCTGTTATCTAAGATGAACGGATACAAAAATACACAACCAAACCAAGTGCGAAAGAGTTGGTAGCCATATCACATGTATCTCTTCAAGTTTATGAAAAACCAGTTGTACCTGTATACAGTAAAGTTCAAGTCGAAAATCTACACGATCATCAAGCATTCACAGAAAAAAACTTAAACGGAGTTGATTTTTTGTGGTTATATGGAAAGTCGAGGGATATCGCACCGTTGCCAGGGTGGAAGAGAACACGGAGGATTTTGAAATTTTACAGCGACTGGAAGACGATGATGAAGAAGAAGAAAATTGAAATTAGAACTTGTAGTTCTTATTATTATTCAATTTTTTTAATTTCAACGTTCATAAATGTATGAAATGGTATTTTTCAATAAAAACATTAATTAAAAATTTAATTCTTTTCTTTTTATTTAGTTAGGAAGTAATTAGTATAAATAAGATTAGAATTACAAAATAATTAAAGTATTTCCCTTAATAACTTTATAAGTACACGAGTAGGTAAGTATTATTAAATGAATAAATACTGAATTATTGAAAAAAATTATTAATTATAACGTAATAGTTGATAAAAATGCAAATTATTTATAATTATATATTTATCAATAATTTATAAACTTGATACGGCGTGTTTTTAATCGGGACTACAGGTTGACCTCGAATGATACTCTAAATAGTTAAACACTGCGCGCGCTCTGCCCTCTATCTCGAAAATGGTTCAAGATATAAAAAAAATGTTTAAACAAAAGTTGTAGAGAATTTAATCCTCTACACTATTTATAATAAATACAAATAGCATAAAACCCATAGGAAACGAGATTTTTGCAATAAATGTGTAAAAAATCGATTTTTTGACCTTTGACCTTGAAATATCTGTGGTCGCGGACACCCTACGATAGGTAGGTTTTGAGACAAGTTTTAGGGTGTCAAAATAAAGGTTTATACAAGTTTATAGCTGACTATCTCTCATTCCGAGGTGAAACCCCTAATATTCCTGGACTATAGATATTATCACACAGACGTGGGCGTGCACAAAGCCCACTCGGGGAACCAACGGTGCAGCGAAGAGCAGTTAATGACCGCTGTAGTTAAAACAAACAAACTTCGATGATTGCGCGCCGCACGGCTCTCGCGAAGAGAACCGCGCTCTTCTGCGTCGGCACCGTGGTCTTAAAAACGTTACGACCGCGATAAATTAGAGTGTAATTTGGGGCAGCAAAGCGACCCGCAGGACAGTTTCCGCTGCGTTTGTCCGGCGCCAGACCGCCCATTCTAGGCGCGGCTGTTCGAATAAATTAAAATAATGGAAAATAAAATTACCATTGCGTTGTGCACATTTTGTTTCAGAAAGTTAGCATGAAACAAATTACGTGGTACGAAAGTGGTAGTATATAGTTCCTCCGAGGGCAAACGGCTGCCGGTTGTGGTTCGGTGGCTCTGACGTCACGCGGCTGCCATGCTCTACCATTCCGGTCAGGGGTCCGCCATCTTGGACCACCATATTGGTAACCACTTAGTAATTTTTTCATGCTCTTGCATTCCAAGGTTTACTCCAAGTGCTCCCGCTTTTTCTTCTTCGTTCTTTCTTTATTTTTATTCTTTCTCTTTCTTCCTTTCCTTCTCCCTTATTCTTTCCTTCCTCTTTCATTCTCGCTCTCTCTTCTTCTGCGTTTACATCCGCTGTTACTGGAGACAACCATCTTTGCTGCTAGAGGCCGCCATATTAGATACTGGAGGCCACCATCTGTGTTTACATTTAAATGGAGGCAGCCATAGTGGTTTTTCGTTTGTCATAACTGGAGTCTGTACGTTCTTACAAGTAGTTTTCATTCCTGGATGGTGTCGGATGACCATGTGCGTGGGAATAGCTGTGTTAGCATTTTTTTCAACTGCACGGTGTCAGGTAAATAAAGAGAATGAGTGAGCAGGCTTCACGGGCAAGTACAAGCCAGCAACTGGATCGAACACTGGCCCATTTAAAGTGGTGGTGGAGTGGGAAAAATCAGCGGAGAGGGGGAAGCTGATATATAAAATTGGAGGAGAAGGCTCGTAGTATTAATTTCATCCCATCATATTAGTGCAGTTCCGACCTGAATCTGCAGCCATTTACTCTTATATTACTGTGGGCTACCGTCGTGTTCATTTCTGGATATGTGATCTGCCAGAGCAAGTACAAGCCCGCAACAGGCTTGAACGTTGGGTCAACATGAATGAAGAACTTGGTTTTTTCAGCTTTGGGTCCAGTACCATGCAGCCTTATTACTTGCCCAGTGTACCATCTCCGACCAGACTCGAAGCTATCCTGTACTACCAGCGAGCTGATAAGTCAAGCAAAAGAAGAAAGTCTGCGTCAAATTCGGAGTAATAGCACAATTGCATATCAACTCAGAAAACTAGACAGTTACAAGATTACCTGGTGGTCCAAGCACTGTGATGAAGAACGTCACACCACCATTTTGAACTACGGTAGAACAACTTGAGAGATTATGTGCACCCCACTAACCTCTGACATGTACACCGCATTCGTTGTCTGAGCATCGGTCTGCAACCAGTTTTCTTCCCCCTAGTATACAGTCAACCAACCAGCATAGACTCTAAATACTATGATCAACAATTTTCTGAAGACTACAAGGAAGATGAAATTGTATTCCTGTTGCCTGATCCTACTAGCACTGTGTCGTCGCCATGTATAATGTACAACCACAGTACTTGCTACGACTACGTGCTTGAAGGCTTACATTGGATGCAGTATCGTATTACTTTTAAAGATGAGTGTGGTGATATTTACAACTCGATATACTTTGAAATGTGTGGTGAGAACTTACATTCCCGTCTACAGTGGAATGAATTTTCGCCATATGCAACCTCCGGGGTAGTAACCAGCTTCGTGTGCGGAGATAGTAATTGCGCCGTTCATCTCTGTGCTCTGAAGTTAGCACCCGTCATATGTGATGCCCAGTGACCCCAAGGTCATCAAGTACAGAGTATCATGCAATGGTAAACAACATTATAAAAGTGTTAAGAAATACATGCTTGGTCGTTTACCGAAGATGAATACACCTTGTGCATCAATTTTGTGCTCCGTATATAGGAAAAAAACTACTTCGAGAAGCTAGATTTTCCCCAAAAAACATTCATATCAAGTCAAGCTGGACTAAATAATTAGTTCAGATATGTTAGTTCATGAACCATAGTCTATGTACTCCAGCAGTTGTGGCTATGCTAGCAAAAGTGGTGACTCATCCTTCAGTGACACTACAACAGAAGAAACCAGTGACTCCATCTTCAGTGGCTACACTAGCAGCAGTTCTGCTCTGTGAGCCTTCCATTTTTATTCACACAGAAGATGATGCTGTCCCCTTAAAAAGATTAATAGACTCTGATATTTCAACTCCATGTATGTACAAAAAAATTAGTAAAAATAATTATTAATTGATGAATTATGTTCTCTTTTTTTTTTTTTTGTAAAAATGTGAATACATGTATTTATGTAAAAAACATATATTTTTTTTAATAACCCGTGTGCCATAAGTCTATTCAAAACTAGTATACTCTCAAAAGTGTTAAAAGTTTAACTTGTGAGCAATATTGAAAGTTTTGATACCAATATAATTATTTTTAGGGGCTGATAAACACTTCTCATGATGGAATAAAGCATTCTCCCACAAAACCACTGAATTAATCTGTCTTTCAGAGCTACCAATAACATGCGTAAGGACAAGCAAGATAAAATTAATCCAAAGTAAGATAAAAACACACTTTTATTTAAAAAAAAATTGCTAAGTCTTACTTCAGAATGTCTTTTTCGTTGCTCAAGTTAGTCGATATGGCTGTTTATTGGCTTGTAAGCCTCTTCCCTTCGATTCTCGAGAGTCAGTTTGTAACTTTCTGCGAGTAGCTATTTCACTTTAACATCTTCGATGGCTTGCTGCTGCTTAGTCATCAGTTCGGTTCGGTCCATTATCATTCATAAACTGAAATAAACACACAACTACACAGATATATACATATATTCACTCTCGTATTGAGGAAATTAAATCTTCGATCTTTTCCAGTCGGTCGACGCACGCATCCAGCAACTTCTTACTATGTCTCGCAACATCGGTTTTGGCAGCCAGCTTGGACGTCAATATATTTTGTAGAGTCTTCAGTTCTTCCTGCCTCTGTGCATTCGACACGTTAATCAGGTCTATTATCCGTGCCTCCACGCCCCCAATGTGCCAGTCGGTAGCCATCATATCTTCCACCATTTCATTTTTCACGCTCTCGAGCTTTTGGCCAAGAAGCGACAGACCCCTGCGAACATCGGCGAGGTGAGCTTTCGGTAACACTTTTCCATCATCATCATCGGAGTGTAGACCATATCCGAACTGGGAAATTGTATTGTAACTCATGGTCAGTTTATTACTATAAGTCTGTTGAACTTACAATTTCGCAATTTTGCTCAGTGTTTCATATGCCATTTCATAATTTAAAAATAAATATAAAATGAATATTTTTTAATGAAATAATGTTTAGAGAGTATTATACGCGTAAGGCCAGTGTGTGTAACATTGTTTCTACATGCAAATAAAATACTTAAAAAATATACAAGTTGAATCTAAATAATGAATTTAAAAATTCTGAAATGTTTAACCCCTTACCATGGGTTATTATATATCTGTTTCAGTACCATTCTATGATGGAGGTGTCTTACCTTGTAGGATTCGATAAGTATGGATGGCTAGCATAATTAACTGGTTGATTGATTGATTGAGTTTTTTTATATTAACACACACTATTTATTTGAAAATTAATATGTTATTATTTTGCTAAGTCCTACGTGATGGCTAGGATACGTATAAAACTTCCTTCATGCTAACCCAAAGTTTAGTTCAGTCGCAGGCTTGAACTTGCTCTCGTACACCACGTAGCCAGAAATGAACACTGCTGTAGCCCACAGTAATATAAGAGTAAATGGCTGCATCTTCAGGTCGAAACTGCACTAACATGATGGGATGAAACTGATACTACGAGCCTTCTACTCTAATTTTATATATTAGCTTCCCCCTCTCTGCTAATTTTTCCCACTCCACCACCACTCTAAATGGTTTAGTGTTCAATTCAGTTGCAGGCTATACTTGCTCGTGAAGCCTGCTGACTCATTCTCTTTATTTACCTGACACCATGCAGTTGCAGAAATGCCAACACAGCTATTCCCACGCACGTGGTCATCCGACACCATCCAGGTGGGATAACCACTTGTAAGCATGTTCAGACTCCAGTTACCAGACAACAAGGGGGAGCAGAAATGCTCTGTGCAGACTAAGACTATCTGACATCATCCAGGTGCGAAAACGGTCAGGAAGCACGTACAGGCTCCAGTTACCGTGCAGGTACAGACTTGCTCTTGACATTTACAAGGTCAACTGGTCCTCGGAAAAATGAAGGGATCATGGTGAGTTTAAATCTAGCAATGGCTTGTTCAAGATGAATGAACTGTGGTTTACTTGACTTCTAGTTTGAGGTATGAGTAAATGTAGTCTGGTGTTGGTTAGTAGAGCAGATATTCTGCAAAAGAATATGGTGATCTATCTATTGAATATATTGTATATGTGAATAAAAATGTTATATAAATCCACAGCAATATGTGTATCTGCTTCTCTGAAATACTTATTAAATCAGCTTAAATCAACATTCATGCGAGTGCATGTCGTAGGAGTACTATAGTACTAGTTCTAAAATGCTGCTAACTAATCATCAATGTGAATAAGTTCTTATTAATGTGAAAATATATTTCGCTCAGCTTGAACTCATGAAGCAAACTACTGTCAGACCAGCCACTCGCAAGACTGATTGACACCTTGATTTTAAAATGACCCCAAAATGACCCCAAAATGATCCCAAAATGACTCCTAGTGACACCTAAATGACCCATAATAACCTCAACATAACCCTAATAACCCCAACATAACCCCTAATGACTCCAACAAGTCCCCTAATGACACCTAAATGAACCCTAATGACCTCCAAATGATTCCTAAATGACCTCTAATGATCCCTAATGACCCCTAAGTGTAGTGCCTGCAGTGCCAAGTGCAGAACACGTAGTGTATGCCATGCTAAGTGCGGAGCACATAGTGTATGTAGTGCTAAGTGCGGAGCACATAGTGTATGCAGTGCTAAATGTGGTACCATGGATATGTTAGGTTAGGTTAACATGTCTTTCAAAGTCCTGACATGGGGCAGAATGGGTGTGACTAAGCTAAAAATATTCCGTGTCATACACAATATGAAAATACTTACTAAGTCCTACACAAGTGTTTGGAGTACATACGACAAAAAGTACTGGTGGGTAGGTTAAGTGGATGTCGAGAGAAATAAAATATATTCAAAGTCCTGAGGTGTGTTGAGTACATGCAAGTATGACTTGGTTGTACAGTTAGTTTCATGTATAGCTGATTGGTATGACGTGATCTCATGTTCGGTTTTTTTGGCAGCATGAAAAAAAATGTATAGCTTAGATGTTGTGAGGAGAGTGGTTTAATTGTGTGATTAGTTTTTTTAAAATGTATCAAGTATGAGAGGGCAGAATACTTAGCTGGTACGGTCGGTTAGTATGAGCCGGATGGTGTAATGGGAATTAAGACTATATGGGTGTCGTAGATGGTTAAAATAATATTATTGATCTTATGATAGCATGGATGGAATATTTGATTAGCTGGACAGCTCGTATAGCTTGCTTATATGTGTAACTGGCAAAGTTAGAAGGGACTGAAATGGTAGTCAATATAGTTGACTGTTATTATTGATCAGTAAGTCTGAAGTATGGTTTTTGATATGGACCGTATTGTTAATAGCATGAATGAGGTAAGCTATTGTCATGGTGAAAGGTATTATATCTGTTTTTGGTATTCAGTATAATTCGTTATGGCTGTTAAGTAAGGCTGAAAGGAGGGGTGTGAAGAGAGGTCTGACAATGAATAGAGTGTGATGGTTGAATGTCGAGAGAAATAAAAATATATATTCGGAGATCTTACAAGATGATTGGGTGAAATTATCTAAGGTTAGGTGAAGTTAGGTTAGGTGAAGTAAGGTAAGGTTATCTTACGTTAAGCGAAATTGATACTGAACAGTTTACGGGATAGAGTGTTGGAAAAAAAAAACAAGCATTACATTACATAGGAGTAGGAAATATCTGGTTTTCTAAGTTCAACATAGAAGTCCCTAAATGCTTAAGTCTGGGTTATTAAAAATATACATTATATGTAAATAAAAATTGAAAAAGCTAGAATAATCAAAATTCATTATATAAAACAGCCGGCAGCCGTTTGCCCTCGGAGGAACTATATACTACTACTCATTTTATTAGCTGAACTAAATAGTTGTAATTTAAATTTTATAGCAGGTACACTCTGAGGTACATTAGTTGTATGTATAACTTCAAACATTTATTTACGAAGGTTGTCTTGTATGTGCTTGTATATACTTCGAAATATTCTTGTTTCACATGTGGTCACTTTAGCTGTGGGTGCTCTGGGCGTAGTCTCGCACACCAACTATCTAGTTTTTAAATTTATATGCCGGCGTGAATATTTTTTTATAATATGCAAAAATTTATCAGGTATATAGATCCAAACAAATTTTTGGTCACAGCAATCAGATCTTACAGTTTAGGGAAACCAAATTAGAGCAACATAATAATGGTTTCAACAACAAGATATTTAACTGTCCCTCTACAAACAATTGATTTGGTTGCACCAAGCCAACTTTGTTTTATTCGACAAAACATTTTTCTCAGTGACAAGCAGAATGGAACACAATGCAAAAATATATAAGGATACAAGCGATTGCAAAATGTATTTGAGTAATCAGGCTTGAGGGCAACGACAAACAAAATCCTATGTTAGAAACAGAATATTCTGCAAGTTTGTTAGCGGGAATATTCTAAAATGGCACATTGCTCAAGTTGATCTGTTCACCATTTAAAGTCACAAATAAATATAACATTTTAGGTTTTGTAAGTTACAATACTTGTGTTTGGAACAGTGGTGGTATATAGGCCATTCACGGTAAAGTGAGCAATTTCTAAGGCCCTCCCAACATGCATTAACCGCTAATAAATATGTTTTAATGTAGGCTCAAACGTTAATATTTGAGAGTGGTGAATTGTATACACAATGCGTATTAGTCGCCTTGCATTGTTTATATTAAAAAGATTCGGAAAGATACAGATTGGATCCAAGGAAAATTTTAGCAGGGCCTTAAAAAGTGCTCACCTTACTGTGAATAGCCTATATCATTATAACGCCGCGGTGTACATGAGTAATAATGTTTAATAATACCAGTAAGAATGTGTCTGCGATTGATGTTCTTGACAAGTGTTTATTAGACTGAGTAATACTTTATCAACTACGACTGATGTCTCCACACACTAGAAACTGTACTTATATGGCGGTGTTTTCTGCATGTGTACAGCGTATATCATCAAAGATCCATTTTCCTGTGGAACGTCCCATATTTTGGACAGAGTGACTGGAAAGCAATTCATTACCTTTGCTGTAAGAAATTTATATATATATATATTCCATTCACAGTTACTTCACACTGTCTGAATCAAACCTTCGAAAAATCTTCCCGTGAATGATTTTTTTGATTTTCCCAAAACTTGTCACGTAATAAAATCTTTTTATACTTCTCTTAACATGGAAGTAGCTAGCTTATTTTTGGGTAGTTTGAACTATTACTTACATTTTATGTATAAACTATCATATTTCATTAAAGATTCGTTTGAAGAAAAACAGAAAGGAAATAGGTGAATTGGTAATGCCTATAGTCTATTCGCGGTTTCTTCGCAATTTTTTAACCAAACCTTTAAAAAATCATGCTGGTAGTGGGGCCGCGTTGGCTGAACGGTTAGCCTACTCGCCTCGAACACCAAGGCGAACTGGGTTCAATCCCCGGCCGGGTCACTGCCGAATTTCCACGCCTGGGAATCGTGCCGTACGATACTGTCGGTCGGCGGATTTTCTCAAGGATATCCCTTGTCCCCGCACTCTCATTCCGGCACCGCTCCATACTCACCTCAGTCACCATCATCGACTCTCAAGACCTCGCTCTTAAGAGCCGCCCAAATCTCTTCGCTCACCCAATCAGTGCCTGGTAGCCTACTCCCCACGCCTGCAGCCCAGCCGATAGGGGAAATCTCGCAGTATGCAGTGGCCAATCATGCACAAGACACGTTCTCGGAGCCTCGCACAGCCAATCAGAATCTGGGCACACCCACATCAAGAGAACCGCCACGTAATTTTGTCTCTACGGTTTCATAAACACATGCTGCCAATTATATCAAGCACAAACGGATTTTTATGGGTCCCTATATATATGCCAGAGATTTATTATCATATCAGTGCATTTGAGCCCAAAAAATGTTCTTTGCAGAGCCAAGAATTTTTATTTCATCTGCGACTGAAAGGTTTAACAGTGAATAGATTATTAGTACAAGATTTTGGTTCATACAAACGCATTTTTTCTCCCTCGGTGTATTATCTGAAGTTTGGAAGTGAATCTGTGAAATAGTCCCTTACAATAACGTGTTATGATTTTTTTTTTTTGCAGAGTTATTGGCCCTGAAATCACTTCTATTTTTCTTTTTACGAATAAGAATAATAGGCCTACCTGATTAAATAGTAACATTTTTTGTTTATTCTGGCAATTCCACGTTGTCAGTATACTTTACTAATAGTGTGGTCATTTGGAATGAATGCTACACGGCGAAGGAAAGATTTTATCTTTGCCGTGTGACAAGTTTTGGCATTTGCGTGAATAATTATTCGCGTTATGTTTCCTTACTAGTTAGGCCTACGTTCAAGCAGCATACTCTCGCTGTGCGTTGTTTTCTCAGTCCTCAACAACAACCACTAATGATTGGATTTGCCACACGATTTGTTATACGTGACACACTAAAGTATTAGGTCAGTTAACACGTCACAAAGAAAGTAGCGACGCGTTTGCCACATTTGATCGAATTTCAAGGCAAGGCCGTGAGATATCTCCCCTTATTTTTATTTGTAGGGAAGGAAATCACATCACCCCGTCCCCTCAGTATTTTTTTACACGTCTTAATCTGAGGGTGTTTATGAGTAACTTTGACACTTCGAGTCTTCACGCTACGGATAAGCTATCGCGAACGATGTCGAGCAGTGATTTTTATGGTACATCCCAGGATTAAAAAAATGGGGGGGGGGGGGGGCGGGGGAACATCTTTCCCAATGGGTGTCGTGATTCCTGAGCGCAAAGCTGTATCCCAGAGCCGGTGCATGTTTAGGAGAATGCATGGTCGCGGTGGATGTCTGGAGAACGCTCCTCTGCTCTTCACGCGTGTCCTTCAACACAGCCAGCAACGGCGCGGGTCGGAGGAAACACGAAGGATAAAGGACGAAACACAATAGCCACAAATCCAAGGAAACGTGCGATCGAGTTCCGTAATGTAACAGACGTCGCCAAGGCCCATCGAGACGACATTTTGCTGTCTGGTGACCTTTTCCGTGTTTAGCAACATTTCGTTAAAGGCTGTTCACGATAACGTGAGGGCTTTTGAAATCAACCTTAGGAAAAAGTCACTGCTCCTACCTGCATATCTTAATTGGCGCACTGAGTGACATACTCCCAGTAAAGTCGGTAACGATGAAGGGGAAAGAAGTTCCATAGCTTAGCGACGAATAAAAAGTGTTAGGTAACTATTTGTGATATCTTGAATTATTTATATTGCTATCTGTTTTTTTTTAATGCTTCGAAGTGTAAAAATTTGCCGATTATTTAAATATTTACTTTTCTAATAATTTTACCGCTTCACTTGACTGACGCACGAAGAAAGCGATGAGGCTCATGGCAATGTTAATTTGTCATAAGACGGAAGAATAAACAACGTGTATACAAGTATATGTTAAGCAGGGCTTTCAAAAGTGCTCATTTTACCGTGAACAGCCCATAGCCAGTTTAACAGTTTGAGGATGTGCCTCGCTAGACACGTTCCTGTTTATTGAAATTTTTTTTCTTACATATTTAATTTTTTCGTCAGTTTATTGTCAAGTGCAGTATTCAGTGCTCATGTCTGTGGTATTGGGTCTGCCGGCGGTTATGAAGTTGTTGATAAAAAATTGTATTAATAATGGTGGGTTTGGCTAGTGATGTATCTTCAGTTTGTACTATGTATTTCCCAGTTAATAGGAATATTGAGAGCGGCATTGATTGGAATCTTACTCCGGATATGATGTTTAACTTGAACCAGAAGTACTTTGTATGTTTTCAGCTCTCTCCGACTGTGTTAACCGTTATATCATAGATTTATTTTACATTAATATATAAAAATAAATGTCTCAGCGTGCCCATATGTTAGAATGAAAAACTGAAATATACGTTTGTATTTTTGAAGTAAAAGATTTATTATTTTTATAAATATAAATTTATCAAAAACCTGTAGTTTTTCCGAAATTGCTCCGACTGTTTTGTTGCCCTTTCGAGCAGGACTCAAGGACTCGAGTTACGAAACATAAACCACCTGCTGTTGACACTTTAAGGTGGAGACTAGTGTCCAATGGGAAACTCCATCTCACCGTGCAACGTGCACAGATCATGAAAAAGTACTACCCACGCTACGAACATCGTCATGAAAGTACTTCTTACGTTACATGTGATAGAAGAATGCATACATTTTACATTTCGTAGCTAAAACAACAAATGTGTATAAAATTAGTTATTGCATATTTTGTTAACATTGCTATTACTGTTTTTTTTACATATAATCATAGTAATTACTATTATGGTCTTGCTTGATGAAGGTTTCATTTCGCTGGGACGCCAGATTGTAAACAGTGCTTAAGAGAATAAGAGTCAATTATTTCTGGGTGCTGATAACTGCTCTTAGGAAACTTTTCACGACTGAAGAAAAGTTCAGTGTTCTTTATTCGGCTCTAGCGTGTATTGTTTAAAAGCAAGAACTTTCCAAAAATTGGTGGTTTATAAGTTTAGGAAATATCCGTTACTTAAAGTACTTTAGAGAGTGAAACCACCTGTATTTTGATTAGCTTAGAGAGTTCGACAGTCCTATACATTTAATATGGCACCGTAAAATGACATCTCGACCACTGAGAGAGACATCCCAAATAGCATGTAAACTTTCGGCAAGCACTTTTTACTTGAATTTGCCTTGTTGAGCGAGCTTGTTGCAACATGTGTGATTGAAGCTTGATTCAAGTTGATTTTATCTTAAATTACGTAATATTGGCAGATAGCCTGAATTATGCTTGTAGGTTACCAAGGTAAGCTTGTGGCAAGTTTGACTAATGAAGCTTGCTACTAGTTTGACCTGTGGATACTAGTTACATTGAATCAAGCTTGATTCAAACTTGTTGACTTGCAGGGCTCGCTTGATTCAAGCTTACAGGCTTGTCATGTTATGTTTCGTTCAAGCTTGGCTCAAGTGAATTGCTATTGGGGACAGATGTTGTTCAGTACGTTTTAGAAATATGCATTGTAATATGTCCTTTGTTCGCGTCTGACATATCATATATAACCTATAACGCTGAAATAATTAAACAAAATATCCAAATTAATATATTTTTCTAATACGATTATTTGCTAACATCAAGATATTACGCAACAAATGAAAATTATAATCATTTCCAAAAAAAAAAAAATGTTACAAGAGCCAATCACTCTTTGTTATTAAACGAAAGAAAACATGAATGTTGTTATGGCCACCAATATCATAAATTTAATTCCATATTGACATTTTTACAGACCATGAGAGCTGATAATTAACTAAACCCTGGAATAGAAAATAGTAACAACTTAGGTTACAAAAATTATTTTTAAGTAACAACATACAGACGATGGTTCTAAACCACTTATTCAAACAAGTAGACAAGCTTTGTCATTAATATTCATTCGAGCTCTCATTTTTGGAAAGAACACAGTACTAGGAAATTACACCCTAGTTCTGTGAACAGTGCAAGTTAGTTAGGTCCACAGATTCCGCGCTTCTATTCCTCGAATACGTTGAATATCTGCATCAAGGAGACACGTTACACTTCTGACGTCTTCGGTAACTCAGCTCTATCAACTCTGTCTCTCTTTCTTTATCTTTGTCACTGTTTCTTTAATCTTCCTTTCCCTCTCTACCCTTTCCAACTAATTACTTCACCAGCCTTCGCCAGCGGGTGTTCAATAATACGCTTTATCTACCCAGAGGAGGGTTTTCATAAAATAAATTTGAGAGGGAAACGAACGTAAAAAAGCATTTACTAGCAACAATTTTGCTGTCATAAAAACGTTCTTACTTACTTTTTATGAAATTACCCTGTCCTTGCCCCCCCCCCCCCCTAAAGTTGCAAAAACACTGCCTGAATTATTATTTTAGTTTTCTACGTGTTCTCGTAAATGGAGTACCACGTAAGATTATTATTAGTTTAATATATTTATAGGAATTCTTACCGTTGTTTTAATGGTTGGCCTTTGAAAATATTAAATTTACTTGAACATTATATATTATAGCATTCTCGGGGTTTTAAGGCTTTTGTTTCTGAAGTAAATAGGCATATACGTGAGGCGACCACATTCTTGAGGATAAATTCAGTTTCTGAGACAATGTGAGTGTTTAGGTCAAAGATGGTAAATGATATTCACGGTAAAGGAGTACTTTTGAAAGCGCTCTCATTTGAAATAACAGTCAATAAATATACTTTACTTTAGCCTTGGACGTTATCTTCCAAGTATCGTGGAATATACACACTGTGTTTATTACAAAAGCAACTTGGTAGGAGAAATACACATAGCAGTGAGATCGGACGAGCTTAGAGCTTATCTTGTGTAGGAAAGTAAAATGAAAGGCAATGGAGTTTTTACACTCAAAATAACATTAAAAGGAATAAGTTTTATAGTGCATTACAAATACGGCACTTGTAACAAAGAAGGCATTTTACGAATTGTATTTTTTTAAGGTTTGAAAATGTATAAAAATTTTCTAAAAAAATTTACAGTGTAGTTATGATTATCGGAGCAAGAATTGATGCAATTGAAACAGTAGATTAAATATAGGGTAGAGATACTTTGAATTAATTAAAAAAGTAAATATTTCATAAATAATATACTCTTTTTTACACTTGGATACATTAAAAAAAGTACAAAGCGAAATAAATCATTGTTGTTACACATTGTTACCTAACATTTTTTATTCGACGGTAAGATATGGAATTATTTTCCATCCATCGTTACCAACTTTACCGGGCGTATGTCACCAAGTGCGCCGGTTATAGTATATGCAGGCAGGGGCAGTGACTTTTTTCTAAGGTTAATTTCAAAAGTGCTCACTTTATCGTGAACAGCCTTTAATTAATCTGTAGAGTGAAAAATAATCTTCATTGATTGGCTGTTGACAGTGTAATACGTTTCCCTTCTTTGTAGATTTCTTACGGATTTTTTTTTTAGTAGCCCAGTTTTTTTTCTGGCAAGCTTTATTATATTTGTGTGAACAATCTCAGTTTGTCTGTGACGTCCAACTATTAGACTACCCACTTTTGGTAATTCACACCAAGGTTATTTGTTCTCCTTCTTTCAACAACCAGAAGTTTTGTATTTCTAACGTGTAGCAATTAATAATTTTAACGACCATAACTCGTGGCGTCATCGGAGAGAGAAAAAAAAGTGTTTATCACTGTGTGGCGTGTAGTTATAATTGATGTTTACTGCAGAATACATTCCCGCTCTTTGCGCGTGCAGTTCTCGATCGCGTTTCTGAATGAAGAGTGGGGAATATCAGTAACCCGATGCTCGCCAAACTGGATGCACTATACCAGAACGAAGAGCAACTTCGTAAATATATTGTCAGAACTAACACGTTACCTGTACGGACTTTTATACCAAAACGACGTCATGTTACATAATCTGAAATGAATATAAAACATTCCAATTATATGAACGCCAGTAAAGAGATACAGTACGAAAATGGGCCTACTTAACTCAGTATTACATAGATAATTTTTCAAACAGGATCTACACCTAACTCGTCGGCATGTAACGAACAACATCATAAGAAAATTTATCGCTTACGAAGATATGGTTATTCTGACTGGAATTCGCAAGCAAATTTTCTGATAACAATGGCGACGTTGTTAAAACGCCCAGTTATGTTTAGTTCCGGAAAATTTTCCCTGTACGAAAAATTTTAATTATTGCGTAGGGTTATGCGATTATGATAATAACGTGCTTGTAGCTAGACGTAATTGTGTTCCATTTTGCTTACTTTAAAAACCTTCGGCCAATCAGCACCAGGCTTTGTAGGTATATTTAAGCAGCGAACAATGAATGCACAGACCTTCTATTTCAGATATCCTTATATCTACGTTTAAAACGCCAGACTTCAGAATTTGGAGGTATAAAATCCACTGATATATTTGAACTAATCTTCAGTGTGTAACGTGCAGAATATCGCAGGAGTGTTGAACCAAATTTAACACAATTTGTGCCCAAGGAATGCCATTTTATGACAATAAATCTTGCTGGCAATAATAAAAACTTAAATACTGATTTTCAGACCGACAGTTTTAAAGTTCTTGAGGCACAATGTAATTTTTTTGAAAACGTCATGAGTAAGTGTAATGTGGCGAGAACATTTTGCTCGGAGTAGAGGCAAATTTCTGCCCCGTTATTTAATATGTCGTCTCTGGGAGCATGAGAGTGGGAAAGAGTAGTAAAATATTACAGAGTACAGTATGTATACAGGGTGTATCCGGGGTGTTGTTACAAACTTTCAGGACGCTGAAGAAGGGCACTAGCATCTATTTGAAAGACCGTTCCAGTGTTGGGATGACCATTACAGTGGAATACGGCAACTTACAGAACTTAGTGAACTGTTTTAATGTACTGATGTACCAGGTACATCACCGGCCGGCCATGAAGACCACAGTTTACAACAGGTGTTCAAGTTTACGTCCTCCATCTTCGATGCAGGCGAGACGACATTGCACGAAGCTGTGCCGCATTCGGCCAACACGCCGCATGCCATCTACTGTGCATCAGTGGAGCGTACATTTCCCGCCACTTCTGCTCTACTGCGCGTACGCGGCGTGTTTGCTGACTCATGGCATCGGGGTTAACGTACGTAACTGCCACTCTCCAAGCACCGGGCTCGATTCCCGGCGCGGGCAACGATGTTTATCCTGATTTTCTGGCGTCGATGTATTGCCAGTACTTTACCTTACGAAATCAAACGTTGTAAATTATTTCAAAACGCCTCGTATTCTATTGTAATAGTAATCCCAACACTGTTTTTTGCTGTAAAGTTCGAATAAGGTGTTTTCAGACCAGGCTTCTCTATCTCAAATATATGCTGGTGCTCTTCTGCATCAGCCCTGAAAAATCGTAACATCACCCCGGATACATCCTTTGTGTGTGTATACATGTATACAACATTCGTATTAAAAACTGATATCCTATATCATTATCACGTTACACCATAATTCATGCCAAGTTATAAAGGTCACGGTTTTCTGACAAAAACTTGTAGTGTAAAATACTGAGGACATGAGCAGCCTACATTTACTAACAATAATTACATCCCCTAAGTAATAAAGCAAATATTCTTAAAATATTATAATGTAGTTTGTCGTGTGATATTCAGTGCATAATCACGTACTCTGTTTTATCCCAAAGAATTTCTTAGGTTTAGATAATGGTCCTATAAATGCAAATAAAATTATTTCAGACGATTCTATCTCAAACGTTGGGAATCCAGTGCATATTCTGAAGATCTGTTTTTAATCGAAAGTGCAAATACAATGCACTGATGAAATTTTAAAATTTGTTGAAGGGAGAAAACTGTTGATCAAAACCTGTTTGCATTTGTCTTAACTCCTCCTCCGAACTTTTATTAAGTAATCACAGAAAAAGTATTGTTACATGCATCCGTGAGCCTTTTGTCTCCTTTCCCCACCGGGCGAGTGTTGATATCGCCGGTAACTGGAGAAGAAAATGCGAGGTTACGAAAAAGGCCACCGCGGAACAAGGACACGTGCCGCGATAAGGCTATCGGAATTTAATGCAGCCCCCGATCCTTTGAGATTGAATGACGTGTAATCGTCGGGCAAATATTCTGGTTGTCGCCTCCTTTCTCCCTCTGTGTCACTTGGGGCGAAGAACTTATGGGCCGTGTTGGCTTAGCTATATATTCTGCGGTGTATTCTACGCTACAAAAAATTGAGGTAAAATTCCCTTACATGTAAGGGAAGCTTATTACCTCTACATGTAAGGTAAAATTACCTGTCAAATATGCACTAAATTTACATAACAAGTAAGATACTATTCCCTAAACGTACGTAAATGTATCTTACAAAAGTGGGGGAAAGTACCGTACAAGTAAGGCGATATTAATTATATTGTATAATAAATTTATATTAAAAATTACACAGTGTATTATTACTGTTAATATTTTTTATTGCCTGTATCCTCTGACGAAGAGTAACAAAAACCTTAACCCTAGAATTCTCGACACTTGCTGGTAGGTGGGCGTGAACCATGGACCTATATGATAGGCTGATGCGCTATCCATTACACCACGTCGATAATATGATAGCATGAATGAATATTAGTTTAAGAGGTTGTTTCTTCCGCCTATCCTCCCACTTAGCTGTTGAGACTATGCTGAAGAGATACACGCGTCGTAATGCAATTTTCCCATCCATTTCTGGGATTTTCCACCGCCTTTTAATTCAGAGTGCTGTAATTATATCTTACATATAAAGAGCCATGTTGGACAACTTGTATGACTAGACAATAAAAATTAATTTTAAGGAAGAAAAAATACATATTATACAATTATCAAATGGCTACAAATCGTTTAGGAGATCCATACGTCGTAAGGTAATCTTCCCATCCACGTATGGGATTTTTCACTACCGTACAGGCCTACGTGAATTTTACTCCAGAGTGCGGTAATTTCACCTTACATGCAAGGAATACTATGTTTCCCACACAAGTTTGCGAATATTGCCTTACACTTGTCAGGTAGTTTTACAATATTTTTTTGCAGTTTACCTCTGAATTGGAGAGTCTGGAGCCTTGTACGGCGTTAGGCTTAAAGTTTGTAGAACCACCGGCGACACAGTGACCAGCGAGAGTACACTGTAACAAATTATTCGCGAATTTACCACATCACTGCAAACGTATAGTGAGAAAGCGCGAATGGTAAAAGTTTATTTCCATACATCCGTTGTAGCGTTCCCAGGGCTTGCTCAGGATAGAGTCAATTGCGTAGGGACCTTCCCCAATTTTGCATCGCAGCAACACTACACATTCTTGTAAATGCAACCTGATGTGTGGTGTCATTGCCATACACTGAGAAAAAGGTTTTGTTGAATCGAGATTGGTTTGGCGCAACCAAATTATTTGTTTGTGTAGGGGCAATGGAATATTTTGTTGCTGAAACCAAATTATTTTGTTGTTGTCATTTGGTTGCCCAAACTGTAAGATTTGGTTGGTGCAAGTAAAGAATTGTTTGGATACACGTACATCAAACAGTTTGGGCCTATATAAAAAAAATTTATAAGTTCTACCTAGTTTTGAACCTAGTTCATCTGCGTTCGAGAGCTATGCCTTGATACACTAAGGTAATGTGACAACTGATAACCTCGGAATGCTTTTCAATACATATAAGGCAAATATTGGACAACGTGTGCAAACAAATATTTCAAGTTTTACAGCTTTACTTGCAGTTTCTTGTTGCATTGTTTTATGAATGTGTTTGTACGATTGTTAAGCATCAATAGATGCACTAACAAACACGGTTACTATCCTAATTGTCACAAAAAATACAAACAAACTCTCTAACTGTATTTTCGAACGAAGGCAGTCAAATGAGTGGCTAATAAAATATATACAGTTGATTCAACAAAATATTTAGTTGACAGCGTAATTTTTTTTGGTCCAACACAGAGATTTTGTTTATTCAAACATATATTTTGTTAGACGAACAAAGGGAATTATGTTGCTTTTCAAATTCTGTTTGGTTAACAATATATTTTGTTTGGGAAACTATATATATATATTTGACGCTATACAAACAAATATTTTGTTCGATTTTCTCTCAGTGTACAATGTATAGGTTAAAAACTTCCATTAGAGTTTAGGAAGTTTACTAGGAAAAAATTTACAGTGTAGTCTGTTAATATCGGGAGTAGAGAGAGAGACTGACTGAAGTGACTGTGCATTGAAAAAAAAAAAAGATTTGTTAGTGGTTACAAAAACTGTTTGGTTGAAGCTTTCCAAGATGAAATTTTGCTGCTGGTAAAAGAAAAAAAAATATTATCCCCAATACCACGTAGAGTGACGCACTGAAGCTACTTAGTGCTCACTAACATTTGTTCATCGAGAAAACGTTTATTGGCTGCCACAAAATATTTAGTTGGCAGAAACAGCATTCGTTTTATCCATAGCAAAACTACATCCGTTATATTATGCGCATGCGATCTGGCATATTCAAAGTGGCCACCTCCTGTCTGGCCACGACGCCATATTTGTCTGTGTTTCTTTTCTTTGCATCTGGTTACGAACTAATTAATAAGGGGCATTATTAAGTACTTATCAACGGATTACGTTATTCCTTTATTCCAAGTAGGTAAATGTTACACGTAAATGATTTAAAAAAAAAAAATCAACTTTCCATTAAGTGAGGTGTGCAAGCCTTGTGGTGTTCGGCTCTCAAAACCTCGGTGTTAAGAGCCGCCCAAATCTCTTCGCATACCCTTGTGGTGTGACACCTATTAAATTTCTCTTATATACATGCTGAAGGCAAAGGTTTAAAGTGGAGCAAGGGAGCGTAATGATAACACGCTGAGCTTGCAGTTGAGTAGTCCAAAGTTCGAATCCCACTCACGACGACTTTTAATTTAGTGCTTAATTGTTGTTAGACACTGCTTGGTTACAGAAACCCACAAAACACCTTTGTAAACCTCACTAACCAGTATTACTGTTATCATCGTAACATCCTCGCTGTGACTAACGGACACATTATTGGCAACCAACACACTGAATTAATTGGTAACCACAAACGTCATTTTGTAGTTACCACTAAATACTGGATTGACAAAGAAAATTCTGTTGGCATCACAAAAACTTCTTTCAGGTATATATTGACAAAAGAACTTTATGGTCACCAATAAAAATTTTTTGTCACCACAAAGCTATTTCTTCAGTGTGGGGAATTGGTACTGGATGCGTTAGTGGCAGGCTTTAACAACGATGTCAGTGTGTGTTAATAGATATTTTGACTATGTATATGTAAATAATAAGTAATGAGTAAGTGATTGTAGCTAGTATAAAGACAATGTTAAGGAGTAAAGTTATAATTAACATTGGCAGTAAATATTGCGTTTACCGATGTGTAGAGACCGGAAGAATTCGCATATTCATTTTAATACAAGCTAGAACTCAAAACACGTGTGTTTATATAACTTTAGCCATTGGTCCACGTGGTGTTTGACACCTCATGGAGAACGCTAGCCCATTCATCGCCTTCCACTGTGACAGCAGACAACCAACATGCAGTTAATATCCGCATGTTCGTACATAAGACTGTAGAATATAGCGTCTAGGTCATTGAACTTGGGGAAATTTTCAGGTCTCTACCGATGCGTAGTAAGTGAAATAGTAGAGATAAGCAATTAATGCTGTAAATAATAGCTGTGCGTATTTTACATTACGGCATTGCATTTTTTTTAACGATCTCCATCCCTATTGTCGTAGGATACGTCCAATGCGAATTATAGCAATAATAACGAATTATTGAAGAGTTAATTTTCTAATACACATATTACTTAACCCTTTATACTGTTACTTTAAAAGGGATTATGTATTGAATGTCTTATTATAAATTACATTATTTATTAAACAGAAGATTTTTACACTCTGCTGTAACGCCTTAGTGACAAGGTATACCGACATATAAAAATTTATTTTGCTTTACTGAAACCTTTCACTGCATTTCGCTGCCCAAGCAGAGGGAGGGGGCGAATGTTACGTGTTCATAACACAGGCCTTGCACTCGACCGGCATGCAATTTTCAGCAACCCCGGGGACGGCATGAATAAAGTCTACGTAGCTTGGAGGGAGGAGATGGGGAAGGGCAGCGAGGGGAAAATTCTTCTTCTTCTCATTGGCGTCCACACACGTGTAAACCCACCCCCCGCCCCTCGGCGAGCTAACCGGCGCCTCTGTTGTTCGCCTGGGATCCACAGGTGCATAATGCATGGCGTGGTGTAAGGTAAAGGGGTCGGTTGGTTTGGAGGGTTGGTCGGGCCCTCTCAATACTGCATTGTCCCCCTCGGGGAGAAGATGAAAGAGAGATGTTGGGGGGGGGGGGCGTGGTGCATTATGCATGTCTCAGGATGGGGGCTGCTCCACGGTGAAGCATTAACAGCGTTCTCCATCCGTGACTCCCGCGAGAGAGAGAGAGAGAGAGAGAGAGAGAGAGAGAGAGAGAGAGAGAGAGAGAGAGAGAGGTATGTCTACATCTTCAGCCAGACCACAGTGTATTTGAGAGTACAGAGGTGAAACGGCTGCATGTAACGTCAACTTGAGCCACACACGCCGACAAAATGGCATCACCTGCTAGCAATACCGCGGAATGCTGTTCACCAATCGTCTCGTTAAGACCAGTAGTGATCAGACTATTCACCTTCCACCTGGGCGAACCGGGTTCGATTCTTGGGCGAGTATGTAATTTCGCGTGTGGGAATCGTGCCGGACGATGCCGTTGGCCTCGGCAGGTTTTCTCGGGGATCTCCCGTCCCCCACCGCCATTTCATTCCGGCGCTACTCCATACTCACCTCACATCACCCCCATCGGCTCTCAAGACCTCGATGCCGAGAGCCGCCCAAATCTCCCCACTCCACTCGTTACGACTAACTTGCTGGGTGGAAGACCGACCAATGAGGAAAATTCCACGCCGTGCAACAGCAAATCAGAACTAAGCCCCGCTTCTACAGCTTTGAGCGGCCAATGAGCGTCTGTGTTCGCTGACATCAAAGGAACCGACACGCCGTTTCGCTTCTGTGGACTTAGTATATTCTGTAGCCAGACTCTCGATGTTTCTCCAGCTGTCTCCGCAGTCGTTAAGAATCGCCTTCAACCCTTTGCAGACTTTCTTACTTTTTGCGTATTAATTTCGGTTTCATAGCAATTACTGGCAATCTACGATCATAGAAAATTTACATTTTAAGTGTTGTTCGATATTTTTGTGCGTAATGTTAATTATGTGTTGTCTGCTTCTCGAAAAATATCGAGAACATGCATACATATTTTTTTGTGAGTTCTCGACTTTTTTTTTTATAGCGAGCAGGTAACACACAATTAAAATTACGCAAATAATATTTAAAAAACTTGTAAAATATAAATTTTCTACTATCTCACATTGTAAGTGATTACTATGAATCCGAAATTATGATGCGAAAACGAACAATTTCTACTAAAGGGGCGAAGCCGAATTACGCATGCCCGGCCTCATTTTCCCCAGAAGCTCATGTAAATCACCACGATCAAAATTCGTGTTTACTGTAAAAAAAAAAAAAGCACTTTAGTTCTTAGAATGTTATTAATACGGTACAAAAACTTCTAGGATGAAATTTCCCCAAATGGGGAAACAATAATTCGCAAATTTATATGCATGTTATCATAAATTTACACGAGTATTCCGAACTCAAGAGAAACAAAAATGTTATAATTTGTTACGCAAAAAAAAAGCTACTAAGTAGGAAACGTATCACGCCTTACATACGTGATTAAGAGAGGTGCGGGCACTTCCGAATCTATATTTAAAAAGATTTTATTTCAGTAGACCTTTACCATAAACTACTGTAGATGAATAACGGATACTCGAACAAAGTTTTTTTAAAATTTGAACTTCAATATGTATACTTCAAGAAAATATTGATGATGCGTTACCTTAAGAGACTACGTGGGCCTGGGCTGATATTAATTTTTTGAAGAGAAGTGTGAATTATTATTTAGAAAGTATTACCTTAGTTTTGGATAAGCATCTTAGAAGGCGCGTGGTTATTTGCTTGACAACTATGCACTCCAGGAAAATGTTTTATACTGTTAGTGAAAGGTAACGACTGCAATGAAATGTTTGCAGATTTCAGACATCTTATGGAAAACTTTGTATCATTCAGCTTTTTGCTAACAAATCTGAGGTAAAATTATTTTTAATTCGATTTTCAAGGACACGTGCTTCCATGAATAATCACTTTAAGTCATAATTTGTGCTAAGTTATCTATATAGTTTTGAATAAAGAATCACTTCGTTGTTGATAAGAGGTGACGTCATCCCATAAATTTTCAGCATTTTTTTTTTATTTCTGTGTTTGTATTTTATTGCAATGCAGGGTTTGTGAAATTTCTTGTTTTGTGTTATATTGTAAGACCATTCGTAGCATCGCATTTTGTAGACTTGATCCACGCACTTAATGACATCAACTTATGGCCTAGTTATACTTCGTTTTCCACGCAAGGGTAGTTCCAGCGGGTTTGTTCTTAAAAGTAGTTTGCACGTGAATTTTCGCTGTGCAGGCAAATATGCACGTTGTAACAGCGCTTATTACTCAGCCAAGACATTATAACACCGCTATTAAGATCAGTACTCATTCCCAATACCATGAAACGATTATTAATTTGCATGCAGGATATAAAGATGCCCAACTACCTGTGTAGCCTGTAACTGGTTGTTGAAATGTGGGTAATGGGCGATACCAGCACACAAACCAAAGGCAGCATCGCCCTTAAGTGCAAGGCGCTGAACTCGCGGTCAGTGTGTTCATATTCTGAGTGCAACTACATTGAACCTATGTATTACTATATTTGCGGGATGTCTTTAGCAATAGCCAATGGAGTCCTCTGCACAATTTTTTGCTTATAGTTGATTTATATACCGCTTGTCCCACTCCAAACCAAAGCAAGGCTTTCGTTAATAACTTAAACTATATTGAATATATTGTAACGGAATTTTGAACAGACCTATTTTGCCTTGTGTGAAAAGTGATCATTATTGTTAGAGTTATTAATGAAAACCAGGGTTGGGCTTGGAGTGAGATATCCTGTACTGTGTTGCCAGAAGTCACCATTCACCCATTTCCGTAGAATTCAAAAGGTGCCAAATGGGGTTCAAGACGGGGCTTTGAGCTGGCTGGATAAAAGCGGTTGAGACTAAAATTATTTTATACATGTTGGGCATATTACATAATTTTCCCTTGTGATGTGAAACAAAAGCGTAAAAAGTGTGGAAAAGGAAAAAAATTAAAATAATTAAAAATGAATGAAATAAGCTGTGTGAATTTTGGGTTTAGACTTTCTACGCGCAATTTCAAAACTAAACCAAATTGGTACTATGTACGGTAGGTGTAACATCTGGTAATTTGTAAATATTTTGTATACTTGTTTTGTTAATTTTAGATAGGATACGTTAGTAATTTATTGAATTTATTTATGTTTTCAAAGTTATTATAATTTGTTGTTGTTGCAGAAACGTTTGCTTTCACCTCTATTATCAAATGCAAATGTAAAGAGGTGACACTTCTTATGACAAACTGCTTTTGTTTGTTAGGAATTATGATGGTTCGTTTTTCAGAAGCCAAAAAAGAATGCTGAGGAGTCGGCCAAACTGATACTGAGAAATTAGTTTTTTTTTTCTCCTGCCCAGCCCTGATTTATAGAAGTGGTAGTTAAGATATGATTTTCTTACATTATAATTGGGCAGTGTGAGATTTAACGAAGGACTGTGAATAAAAAACTCCAATCCAGGAACTGATGATGACCCGAGGAAGGACGATCGTATGCCACTGCTAGGGATTCATCACTGCATCTGGAGTGTAACGGTCTACCAACACTTCGAGCCACCGCAAAAGTACAGGGACCTGTGTTCGAGCAGAGAACTAGAGTGATCAACGGACACCGAAGGAGGATCATCGTCATCCCTAAGCGGTATTTTCGTACAAGGTTCTATATGGCCATACATCCTATTAAATGTCAATCTAAAATTAATTTAATCATTTTTTTAAGGAATAGGTTTCTTTTCTTCTCACTATGTTAGGTAAATTATTAATTTTAATCTAATCTTCAAAAAGTCGTGTCGTCTTTTTCATTAATTTTCTTTGTAAAAAAAAGTTGCTTTTGGATGTGGCTCGTATTGTGAAAATATGCCACTTTATTCATAGGAATGTGTGAGAAAGAGAGTATGCTTATTTGTTCTTTTGATAGTCATTAAAAGCTTCTAATAAATTCACTTCACTATAATTACATCATGTGTACCAAACACATTTAACTTTTTTACAAAGATAATTAATGAAAGAGACGAGACGACTTTTTGAAGATTAGATTAAAATTAATAATTTACCTAATTTAGTGAGAAGAAAGGAAACCTATTCCTTGCAAAATGATTAAATTAATTTTAGATTGACATTTTATAGGGTATACGGTCAAAAAGTGTGAAAAATGTGGCAAAGGAAAAAAAAATGAAACAAGGTGTATGAATTTTGGATTTAAACCTTTTAAGCGAAAATCTCAAAATCAAACCAAATTGGTACTATGTACGTTAGGGCACAACTGAAAAAATATTTATCGTTGTCGTTGTTGTTAGATAAAAAATATATTTCTTGGAGATTTGTTACCCTATTCGCCATTATTTCAATTTAAACCTTTGAGTTAAAATCGTAAAGTCGAAATAGCCACAAGTTAAACATTTACCGTGGGTGAACTTAGCATCGGGTTTCAAATAAATTCTATCATAACACTCACGTGACTCCAATAAACACTTTAGCTGGACTCGAACATTGTTTAGAAATTTTGTACGAATATATCTTTACATATTTACACTAAAACAAATTAATGTATATTTTATCAAGTATGGTATTTAAACCAAGTTACCATCGATATCGTGTCATGAAACCATAAAATATCCTTAAAATAAATTTAAAAAATACTGGCTCTTGAATGGCCTTAAGGGGAATTTTCCCACTCTATATTGGATTCAAGGTTTAAAAACACGAACTCATAATTAAGTCACGATTTTAATTGGGAATTTTCTTTCCTAAATGTACTTATAAACAAGCTCTAAATACCAAGAATACGTTACCGCGGGGGAAGATAAGGGGAACAGCGATTAAATAGTGCAAGGATTTGGTGTGCTCTATACTTGTACAACCGATCAGGTTAAATGTAGGACTTACTGAAATCATTATCATACAGAATGTTCACAAAAATCACCGACAAATTCTGCCAAGGGATTCCTCGCATAGGCCTAAGTATAGATGAAAAATGCATACATGGCATTTATCTTAACACGCTTCCTAAGGATAGAGCAAGCTTGTAAAGGTAGAGATGAACGACAGGTTTATTGCAAGTTGCACGGGACAAAATTTACTCGGACCTCAGAAAGTGCGGGTAGTGTACGAGTTAGTACGGAACCATGCGCACGCAGTCGGTAGGGAGGCGTATCACTCGCCTCTAATGTGTATTTACATTTACTGGTACACTACACTAACATTCAGACGTCTAAATAAATTTAGTACCGTACTATTTGCAAAAGAAACATATCGCTCATCTCCACCTTCACAATTGTGTACCATCCTTAAGAAGCAAATTAGGCTGTGTGATGTATATACTTTTCTTCTTTATGTATATGGGGAATCACTTGAAGGAGTTTATCGGTGATTTTGAGAAGGACCTGTGTAGTACTCCTTGTCCTAGATAAATATTTCCACAAAAATATTTTAACATTATAACAGATGACAACATAAAAATAAATTTTTAAGGCATTTTAGAATTGCTTGGCCTAAGAGTTACGGAATCATTTCCATTACCATTACATATGCTCTCTAGATCTGCGTAGGTTAAATATAAATACCTACTAGATATTTGGTAAAAAAAAAATATTGATCTTATGGTCAAACGTACGCTATGAGTAGCGATAAGATACAAAGCAGCGTTTCAAAAAGTGCTCATACAATCGAAAATTGACTACAAGCCTACATTAGAAGTTCAAGCAAAAATCGATTTCATTAATATTGAACACACCTGTCGGAAGTTGATGCATACAACAGAACAGAATTCCAACTGCGTTACACGTCTAGAAATCAAACGTACAGTAGATATAAAAATGATACTTAATTTCCTTTTACCGGATGGGCCCGTTCACGAATGAATATGGCCTGCAGCTTTGATAATAGAAAGAAAATTACAGAAAATGTGTTATATGTTGATTGCAATATTTTTTCCCTTACGATTATTTAACGAACTAATGTTTTGGGAACTCAACAGCTGATAAAGGGGACCAGAACATCCTACAAGTGTCGGCTCCTTTAATGTGGGCTTCCCTATTCTCTCACTGGCTGTGCAAGGCCATGGAAACGGGCCGTGTGTCCGATTGGCCAATGTGTGCCGGGAGAGTTTCTCTATTTGCCGGGCTGACGGATGGCGAACGGCGTCCCGTCAAGTTGCTGGTCGGCGACGCCATTTTGCTGGCGTGCGTAGCTGGAGTAGTCCTACTTATCTGTGTCTCACATCTGTATTGTAAAGTTCTCTGTGTCGCGAAGACAAGTATGTCTGGCGGGTTGCAGATCAGCAAGGCTGCATTGTTCAGCTCGGCGGGTTGCGGCAAATTGCCCCGCCAGGGACTGGAACCCTGGACAGCGCTCGTAACGGCAACGGCCCACTTTGTAGCTGGTTTTACTGCCAGTAAAAAAAAAAACCGCCAGTTAAGAAGGTGGTTTTAGGGGGGGGGTGGTGGTGAGTGTAGGGGAGGGGATGGCCCGAAAGGCGAGGTGGTGTCGGAGGCAGAATTACGCCTGGTGTGATGTTAGACGCGCATTAACCGCGCAGGGGTGTGGCAGTAAATCTTAACTTATACTGCGAGCGGTCGAGAAACACGCATTTCCATACGGCCTACCCAGTGCGCGACTTGTCCTGGAGATGCCCGTTGCATCCGACACGACCTCAACGATACGTTTATCCCCAGTCGTTTATCTCTCGCTGCTACGCGGATAACTCTTAAGACGGCGAGAGAGCAAAAAAGAATTTCAAACCACAGGGCGGGCTGTAGTAATTTCCTTAGTGCGAATTCCCCTTCCCCCCACCCCCCTTTTTGCACTCCGTCAAAGTTTTCCAAGCGATGCCGAAGCACCGGCCATATATACCAAAGTCGTAAAATGTAAAACACAGTTTCTGAAACAGCGATTTTACTTTCAGGCGGGAGAATTTTTCTTTTCGTGCGTTATTTTTTTTTTTTACGGACATCTCCCCTCCCTCCCCCAACCCCCTAAAACACTCACAAAATGGCAATTACTCGGACCTAAGAGGATAGCTTTTCTTAGTATTCTTATTGTCTTCCAAACGGCAGTAAAAACACTTTTTGCTGTGGTCGGCTAGGAGTATTTGCTAGCTCCCGCCAAAAAGTCGCGAATCTTTGACCGACAAGAAGCAAAGTTCGCAATACTGCATCGGGTTCCATAGGAAGTAGTTTTCGGTCAGAGATGACACAAACTATGTTATAGAAAACGAAGCGTCTGAACCTTTTTCAGGATAGAGAACTTGCACTGAGCGATTCGAAACATTCGGACAATCGGCTGCGGTAACGGTGAAATTGATTCTTGATGATTTCAACATGCAGTGTAAAACGTGCTGTCAAAATAAAACTTTCCGCACGATTTGAATGGTAGTAAAGGATTCAAAAGTATTCACGCCATTTATAACATTAATTTTCAATTTTTTCCCAAACAAATTTAATAAGAGTATTTCTTATAACAGAGAAAAAAGAAAGAGGGATAATTTCCATACAGCCATACTGGCGTAATATATGTTTCACGTAAACTATGCTCACATCCACCCTGACGAGTTGGAATGTTTAGGCTTTATCAAATATACGCTACACATTTGAAAGCACTTAAAAAGGGCCTCGGTGTACATCACGTACAGATTTAGCTGAGCAATATTGGTAGCTGTCCATGAATTCTGTTTAGATAGACTATTCGTTTGTTAGCCATACAAGCAGACACACTTCTTATTTCTGTCAAAGAGAGTCTTTAAGCTCTGTTTTATTCGAAATTATTTACGGTCGACGTATGTCTAGTCTTTTAACCGGACATAATCCTAAAGTCTAACTAAGATTTCGGTAGGTTAAGTGTCGAAGATATGATAACGTACCAGCTCATAGATTCATACCTTAACTTTATTTTCAGCTTGTTATCAGGTATAGTGTGTATGAACCAATACAGTGAAGATACAAAAACGAAGTTTCATTACTTTTCCACAGTAATATTTGTGTCTCAGTAACTTTTTTAAATATTTATTTCTCAATATTTTCAGTTAGCATGACGTTCTTTAAATTTTTACGTTGTTACACAGCAATACTTTTGTTTATAGTATTTTTATTTAAAACAGAAACGTTCATCTAACAGTATGTAATGATATATGAGTGGGGTACGTGATCAGGTAAATCATAGTAGTTTTGTTTATAAGTATTGCTACTTATTTTAACTTATCTTCGATCAAGTAAATAAGTGATGTTAAGTATTCGGGTGTTAAAAGTTATTATTTAAATGCCACAAAATTCTTGATTGCGGTATCGTAGGTGGGCCCTAATTTTTTTTTTTCAAATAAAATAAAATGGGTACAAATTAAAAGTCAAAATGTAACGAGTTATCGTGAAATCAGAAATTAAAATTTGGCAATACTCTGATAGTAATAAAAAATATGTTGAAGTTTACTGACATGACAGTCTTAAGCCGATTTTCTTAAACAGCTCCTTAGGCTACCCAGTTATATTGTACAGCAGACAACAAAGAAATTCTTGTTCTGGTTTCAAGTAGACAATGAGACAAAATTGTAATAATTACATTAATTTAAGAACATGTTTTGGTCAATGCAAATTAATTCAGGGCTGGAAACCAGCAAAGCAAGAAATAAAGGAAAAGTAAAATATTTTAATGCTAATTTTGAACTATAAAAAATGTAACGTTGGAAAATTACTCTATCGTGCGAGCATATTACGTGGCAAACTTGTCCTGTGAAAACTATTTTTCAGTATGACGAGCCACTCACTGGAATTTTACTAAACCACGAACATTAACTTAACAACTAATGACCACTGCCCATCTGAGTGGCTTTCGTTGTCGAAATAACATAATTGCTCCCTACAGAGTAGAATATGGCGGTACGCGTTTGGATACCAGGTATGGAGCGTTCGCTGTTGGTCGAACATATTTAAAAAAACCTGCTCATTTTGAGTCCTTTCACCACGTATAAAATCAACATTGTAGTGATCCTGATAACTTATTTCAAAGTTGATATCAAAAGTAACCAAGTAATAACGAACCAGTTATTAGATATTGTTGTGTGCGAAGGTTGGATTAGCATGCACACTGTTACGCCATGGCTGAAAAAAAAAATATTTTAAGTGTATGGAGCTTACAAACGCAAATGTTTTTTTTTTTTTTTAATTATGACGATTCTGTCGTTAATACCACCTTCTCAGTGTAATAAGAACGGACGACTTTTGTGCGATACCAGCAAGTATAACAAGCATTTTGTAGGCAGTGGATTCCAGTCCAACTTTATGAACTGAAGGTACATTTTTTAATTTTTTTCTCATCCACAGTTAGTGCGGACGCTGCTGCAATTCCTTAAAATAATAGGGGTTATATTATCCTTGTCACCTGATCAGGTGTCTCGCATTTAACTCCTTAACTTAAGCATTAATATTTCGTTCTAGTTATTGCAAAAGAAGAGGTTTTTGGTCCGGCATGTACTTACGTATTCCTTGTTACAACCTATACGATGTTATGAAAATAATTTATATTCTCCTGTAGCTCCGGCAACAACCAATAACTAAATGTTAGTATACCAGCAGCGGCCAATATTAATAACCAGGAAAATACGCTGTCACTATTGGTTCTAGCTTCTTATCTTGTGGAACACCGACTATGAATTTACCTAGTATGCAACATGTACGTGAACGAGTACACTCGGGATAATACCTTAAGGGTTTAAAAGTGTCTAGATATGTTTTACAGATAACCTAATGATAGTAAATAGCAAAAAAAATATATATATATATAAACCTCCATGTTAAGATAATACTTCTGGTTGTATTAAAAATATCGCTAATACTGTTAGGTAAATATTTTCCTAAATATTTTGTATCAGCACTAAAATTCGTATTTTATGGTTGATGTACAACCTAGCCGAGAAATGTGGCACTGTAGTTACACAATGCACTTGCATTTAGAAGGTGCTTTGCTCGATATCCGGTACAGCCATTATGAGTTCGGTTTTCCGTGGTTTTCCGAAATCACTACAGGCGAGTGCTAGAATCGTTCCATAATAAAGAGTGTGACAGATTCATTGCCCTTCCTGGTTGAGCGAACCACTGATTCCGTATCTAATGCTTCACCTAATGACAAGAAGCTAAGTTGTAGACAAGAATTTATCTGGCTTTCATGGATTCATTTCTACAGTATTTTCATTACGTCGAGGTTGGTCTAGGTTGACCATCGAGCAAAAAGACCACAAATAGTTTTGATTTTGTAAGAACGTTGAATTATTGAGGACGACAACATATGGTTGTTATCTTGTAGGATCGTTGAATGATTGAGCACAAATACAACAGGGGCCACGGTGGCTGAGTGATTAGCCTGGTAGCCTCCCACCAAGGCGAACTGGGTTCAATTCCCGTTTCCTCCGCCCTTTCATTCCGGCGCCGCTCCATACTCACCTTTTTTACCCTCATCGGATCTCAAGACCTCTTTGTTAAGAGTCGCCCAAATCTCTTCACTCACTCACGCTTCACAAATACAACAAATGTTTGTTATACTTGTAAGAACTTTGAATGGCGTAGTATGTCTGGAAACTACAACACTTGGCCATTGACGCCATGACTCCGGCATCACTGCCGCGGCATTTCTTTGGTCTGTGGCTGGTGGAGTAAGTTGGCTGGCATGTCGGGGAAGGGAGGGAGGAGGTTGGTACGAGGCGAAGGCGCACCGCAGTCGGCCTTGAGCGAGGGCGAGACCTCCGACCGCACATCAACAGTCCCCGAGAAAGAAAAACGTGGTCCGGACAGCCTCTCCAGTCTGCGGACAGGGGGATGATTTATCCCCGGTGATGCTGCTTCATCCTCCCTTCTCTACCGGAGCGGCGTTACCCGGGATCGTCGTTGCAAGGCGGGGCACCAACAGAAAAGTACGGGATTAAGTGCCCCCCCCCCCCTTTTTTTCAGTTGTTATAATGGATCTCATTGTACGCTGTCGTGTCTATTATAATTTAAAATCTATGGAATATTTCAATATATTTTTTCTGGGCAGAAATGAAAGTCAATATTTTTTTTTTGCCAATCCATTAGTAGCGACCTGCAAAATTCGCGTTGTTATTTGGGGACACATTCGACTTTAAACACTCGTACCTTTGCAGTGCGTCTGTCATTGGACCATCGTGTGTCTGAAACGCCCTGGGTAACGCGAATCATTGAACACTTCACAGTTGTGCCCGCCAATCACGCGCGGTTCATTTAGAAAGGGCGTGGCTTCACATCTACGCAGCAGCCAATGGAAAAACGGCGCCGGATCCGATACATACAGTACTGCGAAGTGCAGTTTTATGCCAGATAATAACGTGAATTTTGCATGTCTTAATCCATTAGTTCTGTTTTTGAAACCTAAATGGGGTAGTTAAAAAATTTCAACGTCAGCAAAAATCACTGTAAACAGTCCCCTGTTTACGATATTCACTATTCTGTAAAACAGAGTTCTAAACTACAGCGACAATGCTGTAGCATTTCTGAGCAGATTGCTGTATTAAAACCCAGTATTCACAGCTTAAAAATATGAGGAAACAGAATACGTGCGATGCGAGTTTATACAATGTTCAATCGCCGTCGCAACACTTCCTTATGGCCGGAGCGACCTTGATGCTTTTAAGAATTTTAACTAGGGAGGTTCATTAAGTCTCCCGCCTTACCTGGAGATTTATTCCGTGTTTGAGAACGAGAAGCGCGAGGCGATAAGGACGACACTGGCACGCTCATTCAAGGGCGCCATCGCCGCTAGGCGCAAGTCTCCGACCTGGCGTACAGTGATCACGTTGTGCTGCGTGTACCCGTGGGACTTCCAGCGGTAACACAAACGCAATAGCTTGAATTTAAAGGTGCCAAATGTGTGTCCATTTCTCAACAATTTTTAAAATAGAAGCAATGAAACTCTGGTGTAACGAACGATGTGCAGTAGCTTTAAGGCCAGTTATGAATATTAAAATATTACCCAAAAAATCTGTATTTCCATTTGACAGTCCTACACGTGGGCACGGTGTCATTTTATTGGTGAATAGTCTGTAAGAAGGTTCAGTGCAATGCCCTTGAGAAGTTCTGCGTTGCATCTAACGAGCAGCAAAACGTCTGGCCCATACACTAAAGATGAGGTAGACCGATTCTTAATCTTCTGTGCATGTACCCAACATTGACCTACTTCCAAACCAACACAATTGTCAAAGTCACATGGTCAACACTGACAAACGTGCTGGTTTATATCATAATTTTCTAAAGACAAGTACTTTTATATGAATAAAATACTTCTATCAATTTGAATTCAATAAAACTGCA
The DNA here is from genome assembly GCA_029891345.1 of Dryococelus australis. Classification (NCBI taxonomy): domain Eukaryota; kingdom Metazoa; phylum Arthropoda; class Insecta; order Phasmatodea; family Phasmatidae; genus Dryococelus; species Dryococelus australis. Next base: position 46,654,237 of record CM056995.1, on the reverse strand, counting down.
TTTAAAATTGGTTATAGGAAGTAAGGGGGCGTAATGGGAGTGAGATGCGTCTTTGCAGCCCTATAGCAACAATAACATAAGGACTCGGTAAGTTCGAGTCCTCTAGCCTTTCTTACTCCAACTCCAAGCACTTAACCTAGAAAAGGTGCCCCTGTTAAGCCGAGCAACCCAGTGGAAGGTTCGGGTATTCAACCCCATTGGGAAGCTGGGTCGGCGAGCAAATCAGTGAAGGAGGATCACCAATCCGTCATTGAAGCAGGCGTGGTGATGGATGACATCAATGTATAAACGGTGTTGGAATAGAATCCAAGAAATCATAGGAGACCAAGAAGGATACCACCAGACCGTTGGGACAAAGACATGCGCAGGGTTGCTAGAGTTAACTGGCAGAGAATCGCCCAAGACCGTTCTACCTGGAGAAGGATATTGAAATTCTACTTGAATTCCTAACTCTAAGAGGCCACATCATTTCATGATTGCACTGACTGATGATGATGATACTAAGTATACAAACACCTCAAAGTGTTTGTTTACTAAACAGTGTTCTAAACTCAAATCATATCCCACGTCGTTTATGATAATCGTGTTGACAGAAAAGCAGTTCAATGTTGGGACACTGAGACTGGCTCTGAGCAGTCGGAGAGATCGCTCTTCCACCCTATATTCAACTCTACGCTCAAGGATGTTTTGCAAAAGAACGTGGTAACCCACAGTACAGAGATTTCCGACTTTAATTTACGGCTCACCTTCCACGAGAATATACGTCTGCGGATTTGCTTCTAATGTCTATTCAACCGCTAGCCACGAGAGCCGAAAGTGAAGAAGAGTAAGAGGGGAAAAAGAGTAAGGAAAATAAATTACGCACGAGGTGAAAGGGGGGGAAGAGATTGTTGGGCATCGGGCAGCGCATGCCCTGTTATTTTCGTGTTCATAATTCTTTTTGGTCCGGTATTCCCGAATCGAACACCACAACTCACGGTATTTTACGAGCCCTCGACTCGGCGGCGGTTCCCTCCCATCTTCACAACGGACTTCTCACACCACAATACTGCGTTTTTACCTTTCAAGATCTCCCCCCTCCTTCGACCTTTTTTAAAAAAATACTCCACAGACCAATTCCTCCGCCTCCACGGGCGGTATGGAAATGAGGCGCGAGTTTCGGCCCACTCAATGGCCGCGGAGGTGCCTCGAGATTTATCGTGATCGAAGCGCGAGGCCAGGAGGTCCATAAGGCGATTTTACCCCGGAGGGTTTGGAAGTTATGGGCGGCTGGTCGCGCTACCTCAAGGTGACACTTTACAGTCGAGGTGTGAGTCGTGGTTCAGTGCGGACTAGTATTCATTACCTCTCGCGTTAGAACAGGCCGAGTCGCCTTATTAACTTCAGCTGGAGAGTCCGGGAAACATAAATTAAACTCTAAACACGTTAATTAAAGTCTACAAGTCTAAGGGCCTAGTGCAGAGAAAACCCAATACGCAATGAGAAAAAATGGTTTTGTTGAATCACTCGAAGTTTGTTTTGCGCAACCAAATCAATTGCTCGTATAGGAGCAATGAAATGTTATGTTGTTGAAACCAAAATTTTTTGGTTCGTATTTAGTTTCCTCAAACTAAGATTTGGATGGTGCAACAAAATACTTGTTTGACTACACGTACATAAAAACAATTTCGTTAGATAAGAAAAATGGAAGAACAACCGGGATTCGAACCAGATAGTTAGCAATCGAGGGCTACGCCGCAACAACCTCATCAAATGTCACAATTAGTCAAATGAGAATGTTTTCATATGTAGGTACATACACATCAATTACTGGACAGCAAGAGTAAATAAATACTTGCAATTTTTCAACTTTCCTTATTAATTTCCGGTTGAACTTGTTTTATTGTGATTTTTATATCATTATTAAGCATCAATAAATGCACCAACACGCACTGCTACTGCCATAGTTGGCACAAAAAATACGAACTCTCGAGCTGTATTTTCGAACGAAGGCAATCCTAAAGTTGATTCAATAAAATATTTTGCTGTCAGTCTAATTTTAAATAACTGAGAGTGTTTAATTTTCTCTATTAATCAAATATTGTATATATTAAATCAATGCAATGACATAATTTTCCCTCGTGATTTGTTGAATGAATACATATAAAAATAAAACAGTTTTCTATATAAATATGCAAAATAAAACAATTTTCTATATAACTATGCAAAATAAAACAGCCGTTGGTGATTGTAGATGTATAACTCAACCATTCGCATACATCATATGCTAAAAAAATGAAGGGAATACTGACACGAGTTTTTGATAGAGCCTACTTATCTCGTGTGGTATGCTAAAATATTTCAATGTATATACATCTGAGAATTTATTAATATAATCCCGCGCTTGAAACAATGTTCCACATGAAATATATCATTAATTATGTAACGTTCAACGTTTATAAAAGAAGAATACGTATGTGTCGTACCTCGTGCCTGTTTTTAATAAATATGGCCACCACACTTCTCACTCGTTATTCTGGATTTGAGCGCGCCGATCGTGTAGGCAGCTTTCGAAAACAAATTATCTATCGAGTACTCTGATCATTTTCTAACGAATCTAAAGGCCGCCATTTACGGAGAATATAAAAAAAAACTCGAACATTATGATAATCATGATGGGGGACCCGTTTTGAGAAACTTAGAATACACCCCCAAGAACAATGCGCAACACTAGCGTAGCCAGGTATTTTGTTTTGGAGTTGCCCAACCCCTGAATTTTTGTAAAGACAATACACATTTATAAATACAATTAAATCAGAAGATCAATTTTGCTTCGTTAAAAGCTCATGTAGAGCATTTTCCTTAATTATAGAAACTAAGAGATCAATGTTGCCAAATTAAAAAATTATAAGAATTAACAAACCAAATATTTTTCGTCTGGGTTAGAAATTAACTACATGTTGTAATGTCTGTAGTGGCTTTCTTTCCTGGGACAAAAACAAAACGGACGATCAAATTGGTACTCACAAAGTTTTGATATATACCTAAGGTCAGTTTATGGTGTTCCCCGACCTTGAGAACTCTGTTCTTGAGTGATGAGAGTGTAGACGCTGTTTTGGGAGTAAAGCCACTCTGACTTGGAGAGGGTGGAATGTTGAACTGTAAAAAAAAAACGCAGCTTAGCTTGGCGGCCTTTCATCTGCTCTAAGCGTTTTACATAGTACAGATATTTCAGTGTTGGGCGGGAATTATATTCTCAATTTATTTATTTGTCTTGGATTGGGGGACGGCTCCTCTGGGATAACCCCTCGCTACGTCACTAGTTGGCAACCCAATTGGCGAAGGAACCTTATCGCTAGAGGCACGTATTTTTCGCGAAAATAGTCCACGACTAGCTGAGCTGCAAAACACTTTAGTTCAGGTCTGCTTACACGATAGGGTGATCTTAACCGTCACGTGTCTTAGTTGTCTGCCCGCGTATCTGCCCGACGTTTCTGCCGTTGTCTGCCCGACGTTTGCTGTAGGAGGAACTTAATTCTGATTGGCTAACAACAACAACAACAAAGAAATTACAAATTTGATCAGTGGTTGGCCATTGGCCATAATTGAACTCTACATATATATTTTTTAAATTGAAGTTAATTAATGTAATTCCTATATAACGTTATTGATTTCTCTTATCGGATAGTAGTCCAAAAGGAGATCATAGTTCACGTTAAAATGAGCACTTTTGAAAGCCCTGCTTAAGATCTACTTGTATCCACGTTGTTTATTCTTCCGCCTTATGTAAAATTAACATTGTCATGGACCTCATCACTTTATTCATGCGTCGGTCAGGCGAAACTGTATAATTATAAGAAAATAAATTATTTTTCAAATCTGGTCATTTTTAAACTTCGACGTATTAAAAAAAAAAACAGAAAGTGAGATTAATAATTTAAGTTATCAAAAATGGTTACCTAGCACTTTTTATTCAACGTTAAGTTATGGAACTATTTTCTATATATCGTTACCAACTTCAATGGGCGCATGTCACTCAGTGCGACCGTTAAAATATACGCAGGCAGGGGCAGTAACTTTTTTTGTTAGGTTGATTTCAAAAGTGCTCACACCGCCAATAACGGAATAACAGTTGCAAGAGGGCGCATAGCCTATTCAAGTCTAGTCTATGCGTAAATCTTTTCGCGGAAAAACAGGTGACCCTACTTATCGTGTTTGCGCCTGAAAGGAATGCCACCATCGCGTGCATAACCTTCTTTCACGACCTGGAGTTCTGCTATCAGCTTCCGGCCAGGTAAGGCGTCCACCGTATTCGTCTGTTCTTTGATAAAGCACCGCGTCGGGTTTCAACGTCCGCGTGATTCACGAGGTTGATAACTATCCCGCAGCTCTCAACAGGATGTTACCTTTCCTTACGTGCCTCATTATCGAACGGCGCCCATTAAGGCTACTGGCCACCAAATATAAATTATTATTTTATACCTACTTGTATAAAACACCCGTCCACTTCTAGACATTACTTGAAGTAGTCTTTCCTAATATGACAATTTTCATATCGCGTTGTAGTAGTATAGAAATGGCGATTCGAGTGCAGGCCCCAGTTATCAGAAAAACAACGGTAAATTAAATGCTCGAGCCATCAGAAAAAAATAACTCTTAATTATCTGATCCAAAACATCAAATGACCGCAAAAAAAGTGGCTCAAAAAGTTGCGTTTGGATGCATCTGCAAAAATACGCGTAAAAAGTTGCGTTTGGGAGCACTTGCAAAAAAATTGGATTAAAAAGTTGCGTTTGAGCACAACCGCAAAAAAGTGGCTCAAAACGTTGCGTTTGGTTAGACCGTAATCTTTAAAAAAAAGTTGCGTTAAACTTTGCGCTTGAGTGCATTTGGAAAAAATATGCGTAAAAGTTGCGTTTGGGCACAGTTGCGAAAAAAGGTGGCTCAAAAAATTTGAATATGTAAAAAATAAAATAATGTATATAATAAATGGACGCAAATAAACATCAACTGATGTCTAATATGATGACGATCATGGCAAAGAAAAAGGCTAACTCAACTGGTAATGTTTGGAAAGAATATAAATTTAAGAAAGATGTGTTTGTGAAAAGAAAGAAGAAGAAATCTCAAGAGAAGTATGTCATGTTTGAAACTTGATATCATTTTTGCAAACCATCTCTCATAAGAAGTCACTTGAGAAGTAAAATTCATAAGTACACACTCAGATTCAGTGTAGAAGAAATCGAAACAGCATATCAAAGTAGGATCAAGACTTATGCTGTAAAGAATGTGAATGCATACAGAGACCCAAATCATTTCCTAAGCAATGTAAAAGAAACTGTCATGGGACTAATTAATAAACATTTAAAATCACTCAAAGTGAACATGAAACTCTTCACTGAGCACAAGAGGGGAATTGGTGAGAATATTGAATATGTAGAAAGCTCCTTTAAAACAAAGAACAAAATTATACTGAAATCGACTAATCTGGAAAACTATTGTGCCAACAGCATATCGAAAATCATAGCTGAGATGGGGGCTTTCGAAGGAGAGGGATCTCAGTGGGAACTCAAAAGAATATTTAAACTAGAAGTGCGAATAAATACATAAATATGTACCACGCATGGGTAGTTCTTATGTTACTCTCCCAGAAAAAATCAAAGCTAAGCAAGTGGTAATTAATGTTAAGAATAATGATCAAAAATGTTTTTTGTGGTCTGTTCCATCTGCATTGCATCAAGTACAAAAAGACCCCCAAAGAGCAAATAAATACATAGCTTACGAACATGAGTTTGATGATGCACTTAAGGGTTTGGAATTTCCAATGAAATTGGATAGCATACCAACCTTTGAGAAAAGAAGTGGAATTTCTATTAATGTATATGCATACAAATAAAAAGTTGGTAATAAGAAATATATAATCTGCCCATTAAAAACAGCAAAAAGTAAGACGGATAAGCATATTAACCTACTCTATATCAAAGACGAAAAGAACGACCAGTACTGCTGGATAAAAAGTCTTTCGAGACTTATCCCATCATAAGTATCAAATAATGGCCACAAAATATGTATTTGCGATAGAGGTTTGCAACATTTCTACTCTGTAAATAAGCTTAAAGATCACGAACAAGACTGCCGAGATCACGATGGTGTTAGAGTTGAACTACCATCTAAAGGAAAAAATGACATATTAAGATTTAAAAGCAAAAATCATTCTTTAAGAGTTCCGTTTGTGATATATGCTGATTTTGAATGTTTGTTAACTAAAATTGAAACTTGCCAACCAAACCCCGACGAATCCTACACGAAATCATACCAAAAACTCGAGTCTATTAGCTTCTGTTACTATGTAAAATACGAACATGGATACTATAAACCACCAGTAACTTATGGAGGATCTGATGCATCTACTGAATTCGTTAAAATGCTAATGGAAGAAGCAAAGTCTATTGATGATATATACACAAATGAAAAGCCAATGCTTCCACTAACTCAGAAAGAACAAATTGTTTATGATACAGTCACCCATTGTTATATATGTGAAAAGTCTTTGAATGGTGATTCTGTGATAGATTATGATCATCTTATGGGGAAATTTAGGGGAGCAGCACACAGAGATTGTAACTTATCATATAGAAATCCATGTTTTGTCCCAGTGTTTACACGCAATCTATCTGGTTATAACACAGATTTATTCATAAGATATCTTGGCATCGATGAAAATAAAATTGATCTAATTCCCAACAACGAAGAAAAATATATTTATTTTACGAACCATGCATGTGAAAGGGTAAATCTTAGATTTATCGACTCATTTAAATATATGGCTAGTAGTATCGATAAACTCTCTATCAACCTTTCCAGAAGCCAATTCCGAGAAACGTGTAAGAATTTTTCCAATGAACTTCTTAACTTTGTTATAAGAACAGGTGTTTATCCATATGACTATATGGATAGTGCTGAAAAATTTTGTGAGACATCACTTCCATCCAAAGATGCATTTTACAACAAACTCAATAAATGTGACATTACATACAAAGATTGCGAATTTGCGATAAAGGTGTGGGAAAAATTCAACATAAAATCCTTAAGAGAGTACACAGAACTCTATAACAAATCTGATGTATTGATATTGTCAGATATAATGGAAAATTTTAGAGAGGTATGTCTCAAAACATATAAGTTAGATCCAGCATGGTATTTCACAGCCCCAGGGTTAGCATGGGATGCTATGCTCAAACATACTAAAATATAACTAGAATTATTAAATGATTACGACATGATTTTGATGATAGAAAAAGGTGTTCGTGGTGGAATTTCACAATATTGTAAGCGATATGTTAAAGCAAATAATAAAAATATGAATGCTTATGATAGTACAAAGGAAATCTTTTATCTTACATATCTGAATGCCAATAATTTATAAGGATGGGCTATGAGCCATTATTTACCCTATGGTGGGTTTAAGCAGAGAAATACAAATATAGATGTAACAAAAATACAAGATGATTCTAGAAAAGGTTATATATTGGAAATTGATTTGGAATACCCACATGAACTACACAATCTCCACAAAGATCTGCCATTGGCACCAGAGAATAAAATACTAGAAGGTTAAAAAAATCCCAAACTCTTAACTACTCTGTATGATAAAAAAATATGTATTACACAATGTAAATCTTAAGCAATATCTGTCTCTCGGAATGAAGTTGAAAAAGATCCATAGAGTTCTGGAGTTTGATCAATCAGATTGGATCTACTCCTATATTGATCTAAACACAAATATACAAACACAGTCTACAAATGACTTTGAAAAATATTTCTATAAATTAATTAACAATTCTGTTTTTGTAAAAACAATGTAAAATATTAGAAACAGAGTGGATATACGGTTGTGCACAAGTTCTAAGCAAATGGAGAAACTAGTGGCTAAACCGAACTTTAAAGATAGAACTATATTTAATAACTCTTTGGTTGCTGTTCATATGATTAAAACAAAACTGTGTTTAACAAACCCATTTATGTTGAAATGAGTATACTTGATCTATCGAAAGTCTTAATGTAAGTATGGGAAAAATATTGAACTGTGCTACCAAGATACTGATTTATACATCTATTATATAAAAACACCAGACTTCTACAGTGACATGAAAGAAATGGTCGTTCATTTGGATACTTATGACTATAAAAAAGATAATCCAATTGGTATACCATTAGTTAACAAAAGGATTATTGGCAAAATGAAAAATGAATGTAATGGAAAAATTTATTAGATTGAAATCTAAAATGTATGCAATAAATGTGGAAGGTGGTGTAAAGAAAAGAGCAAAGGGTGTGAAAAACACTGCAGTCAGAAATGAGATTAGTTTCGGTGACTACAAAAAGTGTTTGTTTGGTAAAAAAAAAAAAGTGTTGTACAAAAGGTACAAATCTTATTAAAAGCAAGAAACATGAACTCTATATGATGGAGTTGAGAAAAAAAGCATTAAGTTTCGAAGATGATAAAAGATTTACTCTCAAAAATGGTATTAATATACTACCATGGCGGCACTACAAAATTGAAAAAGAGTGATACTATGAAAAATTATATAACAGTAAATGTTTTTAATGGATAACCATCCATTAAAAACTAATAACAATACATGTTTGCACACTATTGGACTTCGGCGATTCTTTCACTTTTAACATAATAAATTAGGTTTCTTTGGCTTACTAGTACCACATTACAAATAGATGTAGCCAATGTTGGCTTACTAAAATCAGCTGTAAGTTTCAGATTAGTTCAACGTTTTACAATATCGGTTTTTCTGTAAGAACAATCAATAACATACAATGGTCTTCTCCCAATAAATCACCCAGTGTTGAAGCACAGTTCATTATTACGATAAGGGTAATCTAGTTTAGTCTTTGAATTTCTAAAATCATTGTAAGCAATATACATCTTAACGAAAATTTTATCATCAATGTTTAAATTCCAATTCTCTTTGGGAAACACTTAATTCCATCCATTCTTAATAGAAATATTTTTGACGTAACAAGAGTCAAACATTGAACCGTGTGTGAATTGCCCAGGATCTTCTTTTCTGTTTCGCTGAAAACCAACAATTACAAAGTCTGGCATATCGAATTGGATTGAATTGAACTGATATTTTATATCAAACTGAAATGAGTTTGCATTAGTAGGTATTAATTAAAACCAATTGGAATTTTGGGGTATTTTATAATATTGCTTTAATTTTGTCTCCATAAATAGGATCGTATTCAACAATTGGCCACAGAATTTCCATTTTCTCCATAAGAATTTTACCAGCATCTCCTATATTATCTTCCTCATCAGATCCACCTGCGTTCTTTGGGGGTCTTCTCGAAAAAGAAGCATCATCATTAGAATTTCGAATGAATGTGATCTTGTACCCACCTTTCCAGAATATTTCATTACAATCTCTCATAAACCCAAACAAATATCTTAATGGATAGGTAATTTCGTTATGCTTATCTTTCCTAACATATTTACCTAGTTCTGTTCCCGGCATTTGTAAGTATGCTGATTCTGATTCTGAACCTAGAAATGTATGCATAATTGTTGAAGTGATGCCAGGGTTATCAATACTTTCGATTATACAACCATGTTTAGAGATCTCTATTCTTGAGAACTGGAATGGGAAGAAATTCTCACAAAGATCAATAGTTGAAGATTTTTCATAAACTGCATTTGTATCTCTTTTAGTAAGCTTATACTGTTGGTATACATAAGCTTCATTCGGATGTGAATATGCATCGCCAATAGGAATATCAAACTCAATGTGCTTGTTGTATTAATTCAAATTATTTTTTGTTTGGTCGTTTGGCGGAAACGACTGACGCTCATAACTTTAACTTTTGTTGATTCATTTATTAAATAGAAAAAAAAATTTCTTAAACAACTACACTTTCCTTATCACCCCAATAATTATGACTACTATCAAAACCTAACCATTTAATTAGCAGCTTATTTCCTTTTCTTCGCAAAATGTTTTCCACTAAGTAGTCTTTATCATATTTGGTCTTAAGCAGCTCTGGCTCATAAAAAATACCTTTAATAAGTTCATTTTTTAAATCTTTTATTCTATATCTTGTGGGGTTTGTACGCAATACTTCACACACTTCAAATACTTCAGTGGACCAATTTGGTGTATATCCTTTTTCAAACAAATTTTTACTTTTATTTATACAAACTTTAGCTCCTATTGCAAACTTTGGTTTAACCATTTTTATTTCTCCTCCATACATGTTGATTAGAATAGAACTTTCATTCTTTGCATTCATTTTGGTGGGTTTCATTCTGATTGTACTGTGAACAGTGTTGTTGTATTCACTTATTAATTTAGGTAATACAGCAACCCATTTATAGCTTCCCTGCAAAGTAAATATCTTCCACATTTTCTCCTTCAATGTTCTAGTAAATATTTCTACAACACTAACTTTCTTTTCACTGTATGTTAAATAGTGTGTTATGTTGTTATTGGCCATTACTGTCTTAAATGATTTATTGTAAAATTCTTTCCCTTTGTCTCTTTGCAAATGCATAGCTTTGCGATCATTCAAAATAGTTTTAAATGCTAATGTAACATTTTTACCAGTTTTATCTTTGATTGGTATTGCCCATGCATATTTGGAAAAAACATATATCACAGTTAACATATATTTAAACCCTTTGTTAATTCTGTATATACCTTTTAAAGATCTAGAATTCATTTCAATTAAATCATCTTGCCAAAGATCATCGATGCCAAAAGATAGAACAGTTCTTCTGGGGAATTTTTTTCGCATTGGTTTATGAATTTCATTAAAAATATCGTTCTTTATACACCCACCAGTGAATATCGAGTTATTGGTAACACAACATCTACAAACATATTTAATTCTTACTTTCTTATTTGTAAGTTCATATGAATTTAGTGAATTTTTCATACATTCGAGAGAGTATACATGTAAGTTATCATTGTTCATTTTATTTATTTATACAGTAAATGAGATAACAAAAAATTGCAAACAATATAGAGAAGAATATAGAGAGAAGACAGCTAATTGAGAAGTTTAAAACTTTTAAAAATTTTCGCCAAGATGAATATAATAAAAAAAAAAACATGAACAATAATTGATATGTGTGATAGAAGATTTGGGACAAAAAATTGGACACGTAACACATGAGAATAAGAACTTAATCAAAGAAATCGTTCCATTTGCTGTTAGGAATTTAGACTATCCACAGACACCAACAGAAACATCTTTTGGAAGAAAACTGTTTGGTACTACAGGCGCCGATGAACGCTATGGCGATGGCATCAAACGAATTGCCAATGACAATGAACGCTATGACGATGGTGTTAAACGCATTGATGATGACGATGAACGCTATGACAATGAATGCTATGACGAAGAGCTGGAGCATTTGAAAACTGATATCTCACAGTACAATAACTACAAATCAACATCTATTGATAAGAAAGTGGCCGATTTCTTAATTGATTGCAAAGACGATTTTTTTGGACTAAAGGCTGATAAAGGTAGATTGTATATTGGTGATAGCAAACTAACATTCATCAATGACAAATTTACTGTAAAAGGCCGGACATACACTGGAACTGATGGTTTGATGAAATTACTAACTAGTAAGAAAGTAACAGAAAGTGATTACACTGCAACCGACTATGAACACTATAGTTGTATCCTAGCAGATACAAACACAGTTTTTCTAAACAATTATTCAATCTCGGGAATGCCAAAATCGAGTAAAGGGAATAAATGGAAAATTATTGCTAAAACTATTTACGATTCGATTAAAAAGAAACATCCCTCACCTAAAAAGGGGAAAGGTATAAAGAAATATACAGACTATACCAAATAATACATATGGATGGATGATGTCAGGATGCTTATTGATCGATTTCTCGTTATTTATGGCGAAGAGAATGCTGGAAATGGCAACTATTACAATGAAAAAGTTGGAATGATGAATATGCTCAACAGCAAGTTTAGTGACTTTGTTGTGAATAATCCAAAAGGTATACCATATCTGATACGAATGTTAAACACAATACCACATACTTTTTGGGAGTCAGATCATCATGGAAAAGGTTTACTCAATGACATAATAAAGTCTTTACCTTTTGAGTTGCATGCACCTGGTTATCAGTACTTAGGTCCGAGTACCAGACTAAAAGAGAGAATTGAGTGTGGTGATAAACCCATTAATCCACTAGATGCTGCTGCAATGGAACATGATATAGCTTATAATCATCATAAAGATCTAGCTGAAAGACACACAGCTAACAGAGAACTAGAAAAGAAAGCATACAAAAGATTGTTAAGTTCAGATGCTGATCTCAATGAGAGATTGTGGGCTGGTGTTACTGGATCTGCGATGCATTTTAAAGGTAAGATTGGCTGGGGAATTAAAATGAAATTATAAAATGTTTGTTATAATAAAGTAGTAAAAAACATTGTATTTCAAGTTTCTAATGAGGAGTTGAAAGGTTTGAATATTGATTTTTTCCTAACGAAATACCAACTGGAACATAAAAACAAGAAATTAAAGGAGGACAAAGGGATGACTATCACAATTTCAGTACCACAACTTAAGAAAATGTCCAAAGAAATGAAAACTGGAAATGGTCTGACAGTTCACAAGGGTGGATTTTTACCCTTAATTTTCTCAGCATTGGGATCTCTAGGATAGATAGCTGGTGGTGCATCATCTATCTCTACGTCAGTAATTAATGCTAAGAAGAAAAAGCAAGAATTGGAAGAACAACACAGACATAATTTAGCTATGGAGGAAGACGGCAAGGGATTGAAAAATGTTAAATGGGGTAAGAATGTTTAAAAAAGTAACTCCTCTCAGTAACTTTGATATTGATAAAATGGTTAAAAAATTAAACATTAAGAATTTTCGAGGTGTATTTATGATCGATGAGCTACTTAACATGCCAATGAATGTGGGATTGTTAATCTAGATGTTTCAACAAACTCTGGTACACACTGGGTATCCTATTGGAAAAAAGCAAACAACAAATATTATTTTGATCCATTTGGCGGAAATCCACCCCGACAATTAATATCATATCTCGGAAGTATTATTTTTTTTGTAACGATGATAGAATTAAAAATTTCAATTAAGTAACTTGTGGTCATTTGTGTGTAATTCTGCTAAATCAATTTTCACATAATTTTAAATTTCCAAAAATTATTTCACTTTTAATAAACAATATGTGGAAATGCATTAATGAGCTCTCGGACTGAAGATCAAATTAAAGAACACACAGACAATGATACAACTACTGAGAAGATCATTATTAATGTTTTTGTTTCCTACACACAGTTTAAACGACTTTATTATCACACTGACAAGAAATAAAAGATCTTTGGATAAAGCCTATCTTACTTACTTGGAAGTAGATGATAATATGGATTTTGAACAAAAAAAACTAAGACATGAGTGAGATCCCATTGCACCGATGGATGCAATCAATTGAGAGTACTTTCAGAAAAACCGGATTAACATTATTTGTTTAGTTGGAAAATACAATTCAAAAGAAAAGGTATTTTACTTTGATAATCGAATAGAATATTTTTTATGAGATATGGAACTATAGTTGAATTAATAATAAAACCATAAAAATATAAAAGTGTTATCAACTTATACCATCAACAGAAAACAATTGACATGTATAAAACTTTCGAAGTATACCCTTATGATATGATATATTTTAAAATACCAAAAGTCCACAATGTACCCGAAGGTACAACTGTGTTTATTGAAATAGTTATGGTATACCAATACATTTAAAAAGATCACATTATGTTAGTATTTAATGGAAACACTTCCATTAAAAACAAAACTTACTTATAATCTAAGAATTTAAAAAGTCTTTAATTTTATTAAGGTACTTGCCATTATTTAACTTGCGAGTTATATCTATTGTAACAAAGCCATATTCATTATTCCAACATTTTGAACAAGTCTCCCTAAATTTCTCAAACGACATATAACCACCAACAAAATCACCATGAATATGTTTAAGATTTGTATTGTCTTGTCTGAATATGAAAAGAAAATTGATGTTGTCTCTTATAAGCTGCTTAGGTACTTTTTATTATGTCTGGGCTAAATAGAAACAATCAATATCTTTGTGTCTACCACGAGTAAAGTAATCCCTTACCATATTTTGATTTTCAAGTATGATATCATCGAAAACAACTACAGACTCTTTATGACATTCGTTTACATCAACCATTTCTTCATTTGATGGAAAGAAGTATGCTAATGGTTCATTAAATAATTTTGATGCTACATCTATATCTTTCTTTAAATTGATATATTTTGGTTGGTCCAGACTTTTTGAACACACGTAGAGAGTACCAAAGTCCAACCATCTCTGAGCATATATAAAATTACCTATCGTAAGTGTAGTTTTTCCACGGTAACTAGGACCCACTATCAAACATCTAATATTATTAGGTAATAATTCTCCATGATGTTTAGTCCATACAGTCTTGTCCGGTATTCTTATTTTAATATCCCAGTCTACATGTTTCATGTTTTCCTTGCTCATTTATTAATAGATTTTTAAAATAATATAATAAATGAGTAAAGTATTCAAACTAACAGATAACAAATCAGTGTTGAAGAAAAGACTCCATTACCCTTTAGAGATATAGGGGCACTCATTGGCTTTATTCAGTTCTATACTACTTATCTAACACATAACGTTATCTCTGGGAGAAATAAGCTATATTTTGTGGGTCAGGATGACATGGAAGCAGCAATTTATATTCCAGTTGGTCAATATAGCTTAAAAGATATTGAAAAAACTATCAAATCAATTTTTTCATTTAGTGTAGATTCAAGGGGTGGGAAAAAATATTATATATCTTTCGAGCTGGATAAAATAATAGAGTGAAAGTAAAATGTATGCTTAAATTACAGCTTAGAAAACAGGGTTCAATAGGAAAACTTTTGGGTCTCGTAGAAAGTAAAACTCTGAAAACAAATGTGGACCATTATGGAGATACAATTCCAAAATTTGCTCCATTTGAAACAATCAATATACAATGTAATGTAGTCAATGGTATGATATTAAAATATGATGAATATAATCATAGAGAAACTAGCATAATTGCAACTTTTAAATCAAGAACAACATTTGGATTTGGCGACACGATCTATTACGAACCAGCTTATCCATTATTTTTTACAAATCATGTTAATGAAATAATAGTTGAAATTAAGAATGAAAAAGTTAAGTTAATTAACTTTGATTTGTCCGAAAGATCAGTGGTATTAGAGATGAGACCATAGATATATTTTGAGTTGGAATTAGTCATATTCTATATATAATAGCTTTAATAGTTTAAAAACTATTAAAGTTTCATGTGAAAAAGATGAATAACATTTCTATAGAAAGTGCAATGAAAGATTTAGAAAAATAATTCAATGTTTCAGCTACTTTTATACGTCGAATTTGGAGACGTGTATATAAATTTTTAATTAGACTATGTTGTAGCACATTGCCGGAGTCAGAGCGATAATTGTGTTTTAATGATTGGATAACCATTAAAACTTTATAGAGATATGAGCACAAATAAAAATCAACTAATGTCTAATTATACGACGACGATCATTTACTCTTTAAAAAACCTAATAGAATGCATTTGTTTAACACCACAATCCACTATTCCATAATATGCAAAACTTATACCTCCACGATTAACATAATTTAAAACTTTTTCACTGAAAATCTGAACATATCTATCTGGTAAGCTTACTTTAAAATTTCCAGAAGTAATTACCATTTTGTATCCATACTGTGTATCATTTATTTCAGCATGGTTTATGGGATAGGACTGTCCAATTGTAAGTTCGGAAAGTTTCTAAAATTGTTTGGTTCCGTTTAATACATTTAGCAACTGATCCATCTTCATTATATACAATATTTTATTTTTTTTATGTATTCAAAGTTTTTGAGCAACTTTTTTTTCCAACTTTGCCCAAATGCAACTTTTTACGCATATTTTTGCAGATGCACTCAAGTGCAAAGTTTAACACAACTTTTTTTCCTAAAGACTATGATCCAATCAAATGCAACTTTTTGAGTCACTTTTTTGCGGCTGTGAGCAAATGCAACTTTTTAATCCACTTTTTTTGCAACTGCTCCCAAACGCAACTTTTTGAGCCACTTTTTTTTTGCGGTTGGCTCGAATCGTCATTTGATGTTTTGGGTCAGAAAATTAAGAGTAATTTTTTCTGATGGTTTTCTGATGAATGGAGCATTTAATTTGCGTTGTTTTTCTGATAACTGGGGGCTGCGTTCGAATCGACATTTCTATACTACTCGTTGTTTTTGTACGATGGCATGTAAAAATCACAATTTTAGTGTTTTGGGGACGTCGCAAGTAAAATAACCGACAATATTTACAGAAAATATATTAAGGGTAGCTAAAAAGTCGCGTCTTAATCTATTTTAATGCATGCTTAGCAAAACTTATTTTACGAAAGGCCATAGACTGCTACATATTTAATATTGGCAATATTTTTCTTATTTTGGGAGATATAGAAAAAAAGAGAGAAATAATTTCTTAGCATGATTTTAAAGATTTTTTTGAAGTCACCCAGTAAGCGATTAATTTTTTATTTGTACGTTCCAAAAACACCAAAAAATGTGATTTTTACAGGCACTTCTGTGAAAAATATGCCATCTGATTTATTTTTGTTTATGCGAGGATATAGTATTTGTAAGTAATATATACAAGTTTAACCGCATTTCGAACAAATATAAAATAATAAATTTTTCGGTCACCAACGCCCTTAATGGGCGGCGTACCCGAGTCGCTTTTTGACTTCTCATCAGACTTTCCACCCTACGAAACCGAAATACCAACACTAAGTCATACAGTTGAGGCCCTTGCGTAGCCCTTCAGGTAAGACCCAAGCAAGGACATACATCCAGCAAAACAAACCAATGACTAAGTCGTAACAGCAGAAATATAATTCCCTAAGGGATAATGGCTTAAAATGGTTGAACAGACTAACTACCAGGTAAAACACATGAGTTATGAACAATAGCTACATTCAAAGTTCTCAATACCCATATTACAATTTCTACAATCAATATAATACTAGCGATTGGATTTCATTTGCACACAATGGTTGAAATATTATACATTTGAAAATTTACTTAAAATACAAAATATCACATAACAACCTTTCATAATTTTCTGAAGACTGAAAATTTCATGGACAATATCCGGGTAACATCCACACAATTTTGAATATTTTTGTTCTTTTGGCAAGTTAAAACAACTACAATAGCCAATCAAAGCCTCCTCTTACTGGAACATACAATAGGCTAAAATTCACACGAAAGCCTAATTCGATAAGACTTGGATACACTCTCTCGCATTAAAACTTTATACATAAAAGTTTTAAAATCGTAGTTTGCAAAGGGTATTTTGTTGTATTAAAAAACTGAGACTTATTTTAATTCAATTTATTGTACTCTCACAACAAATTTTTACTTTATGCATTAACATTTTACAATGCGCGAAAATAATTTTCTTTTGAAATTTCTACGATTTTTATATTGTGTGCTAAAATTGTATACTACCAGGAAAATTCCAATACTCTACAAAATTACTGGGTAACAACACCCATTTCTAAAACAAACTGGCCTTATGGACCTAATGTTTTGTACTTATCTCATATTCTGCAACTGTACTGGTCAACCCCCAACGGTCAGATCTCTCTCCCGACCAGCCCGCTGGAGGGACTATTTA
The DNA here is from genome assembly GCA_029891345.1 of Dryococelus australis. Classification (NCBI taxonomy): domain Eukaryota; kingdom Metazoa; phylum Arthropoda; class Insecta; order Phasmatodea; family Phasmatidae; genus Dryococelus; species Dryococelus australis. The sequence goes on along the minus strand of CM056995.1, from coordinate 46,636,444 downwards.
TTGTCAAAAAATTAACAGGGGAAAACTTCCCCACAAAATTTATTATTGTCTTAAACTGTCCTCCAATCAATAATAATTTCTGGCAAAAACTAGCGCCACCTTTATCAAAAATACACTACGAGATTAATCATTACAAGTATACATTGTTCTGGAGATCCCAATATTTCCGGCTGAGTAGCGCCATCTTTACGGCTGTTGCCCACAACTGCCCGCCGTCCAGCGCTTCCAGCGCCCCAAATGGGCCGGTCAGTGAACACGCAGGCAAAGGAGAAGCGCCGGCTTTAGAGTGAAGAATACTTAAGAATGCAGATACAAACCTGCCGTACGTACTACGAACTCCAGACACACGCGCCAGCAAATTGGCGTCGCTGGGTAGCGAAATGTAATTCCGTTCGCCAATCGGCGACCGGCAACTTAACTTGCCCGCCGGCAGCCGAGCCGGGGGGGGGGGGGGGGAAGCTTTCGCAGTACGCACACTGGGAAAAAAAAAGATTTTGTTTAATCAAACAAGATTTGTTTGGTGCAACCAAACGATTTGTTTGTGTAGAGACAATGATGTTCTTGCTGAAACCAAATTATTTTGTTGTTCTCATTTCGTTGCCCCAAACCGTACAATTTGGTCTGTGCAACTAAAGATTTACTTGGCTACACGTAAATTAAACAGTTTGGGCTGATAGAAAAAAACTTCAACAGTTAGATCGAGTTTCGAACCCAGGTCAACAGCGTCCGAACGCTACGCCTAAGTAAATTCTGCAAATGTGACTACTGATGATGCCGGAAAGTTTTTAAATAGATATACTGGAAATATTGGGCAACGTGCGCAAACAAATATTTCAAGTTTTATAGCTTTACTTGTCGCGTTGTTTTATTAATGTGTTTATACGATTATTAAGCATCAATAGAAGCACTAACAAACACGGTTACTACCCTAATTGTCACAAAAAATATAAAGAAACTCTCGAGCTATATTTTCAAACTAAGACAGTCAAATGATTCTCCAAACAAACATATAGGCATGACAGTTGATTCAACAAAATATTTAGTTGACAGTCTAAATTTTTTTTTTGGCCCAGCACAGAGATTTTGTTTATTCAAACATATATTTTGTTAGACGAACAAAAGTAATTTCGTTGCTTTTCAAGTTTTGTTTGCTAAACAATATTTTTTTGGGGGGGAAACTAAATACATATTTGGCCCTATACAAATAAATATCGTGATCGAAGCACGAGACCAGGAGGGGCGATTTTACCCCGGAGGGTCTGGAAGTAATGGGCGGCTGGTCGCGCTACCCCGAGGTGACACTTAACTGTCGAGGTGTGAGGCGAGGTTAAGGTGGTTTAGTTTTCCATTACCTCTCGCCCTATAGAGCCCGCTCGTCGCACAGTAAATTGTAGTTCAGTCTGTCCTTAAATAATAATGTTCATTTTGCAGGTCTCTAAGTATAAGTTACGGAAAATGGTCAATAGATCTAACGTCAACTTGGCTTCACTTTGACATTCGACTACGCCCATTCTGCTACAATCCATAAGACCTAAAATTAGGATAGGACCACGGTAGGCAACACTGGGCATGGAACTCGTGTCTAACTGGCTATTGCACTCGCCGAAAATATGTCTGTCACGAACCAATAAGATATCATTGGTGGACTGGCCAAACTCTTTTATGGAGGTCTAGCAGACAAGCGCATATTAAAAAAAAAGGTACAATAATAGTAATAAAATTCGTTGTGGTTTAACCAATTTTATTCGTTTTGTGCATGAGTCGTAGATACTTCTACAAATGTAGTTTTGGTATATTTTTTGAACTGGTTTGGTTAAAAAGTTTGTGGTAAATTTTAATGTGGAGACTTGAAAGTTTATTCAATGCAATTCGTTGAAAGGCAGATGAATTGTTATTTTAATTCAATAAATATTTTACATTGCGTAATGGTCTTTATTAACACACGTAAAAGGAAACTTATCGAGTACGTAATGTGAAAGGAACGTCGGTTGTGCCCTTAGCTGAATGGGGATATTGTAGTTTGGATCTGAGCCTCTGAGCCCTTGCCTTGAATTTAGACATAAAGTATGACGTCACAGCGCTGCTGCCCTTTTCTGGGGCACGAAGCCAGATAAAGGTGGTTCACGGTAAAGCGAGCACTTTTGAAATGAACCTTTGAAAAATGCCACTGCCCCAACCTGAGCATACCTATTTTAACTGGCACACTGACTGCTGTGCACCCAGTAAAGTTGGCAACGACAGAGAAGATAGTTCCATGTGTTAACGTTAAATTACAAGTGTTAAGTAAACATTTGTGAATACTGAAATGTTTTATTTTACTTTTTTAATGGATATAAGACTAAAAAAAAAAACATTTGTAGAATATTTACATTTATACCAATTTTACAGCTGTCCTTGACCGAAGCAAGAATAAAGTGGTCAGGCCCACTGCAACGCTAATTTTACATATGGTGGAATAATACACATTGTGAGTAAAATAGATCTTAAGTAAGGATTTTAAAAGTTCTCATTTTACCGTGAACAGCCTATATAAGGGTTGGCGAATTCGAACACAGCCTGGGAAAGAGAAATATCTTGGTGTATAAATGCCAGTTGTAAAATATTCTTCCCCGTTCCCTCTCCTGCACATTATCCCTCTTTTTTCCCGGTTCCTACACCTGGCAGGGATCGTGCGTATATGAAGGAAAACCGAGGAAATTACAGTCCAACCGACGTAAACAAAAAAATTTAGGAGCCATTACCGCAGCGCTGAACACGAGCCCCGCCTCACCGTGGGTCGTGGGTCGTCGCCCAGTGCGTTGAACTCTCGGCGGATACGCCCATGCTATAGAGCGTCTCACTCTTAGATTGCAGTGTGCGGTGTAATGGACATTCACTCTCTCTTGCCAGTACATGGTTTCTGTCGTTAATGTTGTCTTTGTTCCTGCGGGCACTTTTGCCTGGTAACTAGAGAGCTGTAAAATTCGCGTTATTATTTGAGGACATGTTAAACTCGAAACACTTTTCCTTTGCAATACGTGTGCCATTGGACCATTCCTTAGTTAACACGCCCCGGGTAAGTCTGCGCCAATAAATGAACAGTTCACAATTGTGTGCTCCAATCACGCGCAGTTCATTCAGAAAGGGCGTGAGTTAACATGTATGCAGCAACCATTGGATAAATGACGCCGGCTCGAGTATATATATATATTATATATATATATATATATATATATATATATATATATATATATATATATATATATATATATATATATATATATAGTATTATGAATTTTAGCTTGGTGTCAAAACATAACGCGAATTTTGCAGGTCCCTACTGATAAGTTATTTTTTTGCAACTTCGAAAAAGAAAAACTATTTACGTTGCTTGCGCGCCTTCCAATCACAATGATAGTGTTTCTCACAGGCTTAAGTTTCAAAGGAGCCGTTTAGCTTTGCGTCGCAGGATTGGATTCCTTTACGAGTTGGCAGGGAGGTAAACAGATAAAAATTATCTTAATCAAGCCGTTTCCTTCACCGCCCGTTTGTTTCTCAGCTTGCCAGTTACGTCACAAATATGACGCAATCTAGCAACAGTGAGCGCCATAAGCCCTGTATTGCAATCTAAGCGTGAGACAGATTATAGTGCGGAAGGAACCGGAATCCGAACCACGGAATTTGACATGCACTCAGTAAAATATTTTTGTATTTGCAATTTTTTTAACTAGTGGGGAATGTAGATTTTTTAATACCACGAGTGTTTTGTATCGAAAGTCGCAACAATCTGTAATGTTGAAATATACACATTACTGTTTGTCTAAACAATCAAGGACTGTATGACTTTGTGTTTATTAAAAACACGGAGACAAAGCTATACTTATTTTATCTCAGTGTTGTCAACATACGATAATTTACTTGTAGTGTTGAAAAGAAACGTTTTTGGAAACTGGTTTCCAAGGTGTGGTTGGTAAAACGTAAAATATTTTTGTTTTTACTGAAGGGTTCTTTTTACTTCTTTCATAAATATATGTAAAAATATAATAATACCCTTTGTAAAATTTCCTCTTTGTAACATAACAAACGCTGTATTTGTACTAAATCTATAAAATGTTTCTAATGACTGAGTCGTAAAGTCAAAATTACAAATTATTACATTCTGTGACAACTACTTCCCTTAAAACAATGTGAATTAGTATACAAATTATATGTTATTGAAAAATAGTTAGTGAACTGGTGGGTAAATGTTTACGTTTAACGTCATCTTAAGTGTAAATAACTTAGTTGACTTGTATTTTGCTTTCTGAGGAAAGATTAGTTCATGCGATCACACTTCTGTGTATTTCTCCTGCACAGAAATTTCGCAACCAAGCGGACAGACTGTAAAGATAATTGTTAGGTTTTCAGTGCCAATAACTGTCGTCCTAACGGAAAGATTCGTTGAACATTACAGTATAGGCTATGCATGGTAAAGTGAGCATTTTTTAAAGCCCTCTCATTTGAAATAATAGTCAATAAATGTATTTTATTGTAGCCTTACACGTTAACTTTTAAGTCCAATGGAATATACCCACTTTATTTACTACTTACGTGACAATATTTATTTAAAAAGGTGGTTAAAGGATAGGAAAATTTCTGAAAGGAAAAAGTAACTAGGCCCTCGAAGTGTTTACTTTTCCGTGAACACTCTATACGCAATTATAAAGTCCAACTATGCTACTGCTCAATCCGCCTGCTGACTTAATTTCGTCCTGAAGTGCAGTCATTATTCTCTAAATCACGAAACTCAGTCCTTCCCAAAAAAAGTGATACACTTTTCTTGCCGGATTTAAGGCATTTCAGTTACTTTATTTTCAGCACAAAAATGTATGTGAATCGTTGCGAATATTTTAAAATAACTGGCATATGACATCACTAATGGCTGATAATTAATCAGGCATTAAAATTGGAACATAAAGAAACAAAAAAGGACGTTTCCCAAACAATAATACATATTTTTTTAAACTTAGAATAATTGCTAAAAATGTATAGCAATAGTCTCTGGATATTATTTTTTAACATAAATGAATATATTCGTACTGTTGGTGTTTAAATTGTACTGCAGTTTGTAAAAACATAAATTGGTCAAAAAGTTGAGATATTTTAACAACTGTACTTCATTAATACCGTGAATGATACAAGGCACTTCATTTCTCCTAGCTAACTGTAGTGCCAAACAAGAGCGTCAAACGAAGCTATCTTCAACCATTACAATAGGCATTCATTGGCCAACGAAAACCGGCTACTGGAAGAAGCCGGAGCCCACGAAGCATCTATGATAACAGGTAGAAAATGGGTACCTCTCCTTTGCTGGTCACTTTGTCCTATCTCGTAGCGTCAGAGCAATAACTTGCTAAAAGAAACCGCTCTTAAACATTGGCCCCAATCTGAGAAAGTCATTCCAAACTAAACACGTTATGTGTTGGAACATAAATATCTCCTATAACCGGGGACCAAGAACCTAACCCGAGTTCCAAACACCACGAAAAAAAAAAAATACGATAGTGGACGACTTGAAAATATAGGTTCTTTTGGCGATCCTGTAAAAGATCCACGGTGAATTCGTACCATCGAAAGTAGGTGTTGACAGATCAGACGCGAGAGTGCCCGTATCTCGCGTGTATCAGAAGTTTAGAGGCTCAAAAAAAATTTTCGGCTGACGATATAAGCCAGCGTGTCGACAAAACGTGTATCAGACTCTCACCCATCCTGGCCGAAGATGAGGACGACCACACTTGACCATTATCGGCTCGCCCCTTAACCTTGCTTTTGCCGTGTCTCCCTTCTCCAACCCCGCATCCAGCGGGGTAGCGAACCACCCCGCCGACGCGCAAGGGGATGTTTATTGCACCAGGCCCTTGTAAAACCCTTTTCCCGGTATCTTTTCTTTTTCTCCTTTTCCTGCTCTTTGATAGCAGCCGAGGAATCTCCGCAAGCCACCGGGAGACCGACAACATCCCGAGCCGACCTTTTGAGGATCTCCTCGACTCCTTGCTAGATGTTCGTCAAACCGACCGCTCTTTCTTCGCCTGCATGAGTTTAAATACAAAATACACTAGTGCCGAAATGAAAAAAAAATGAAAAAATCAGCAGAGACGTGAAAACAGAGCAGTTCTGTAGTCGGGTTTCATGGTAGCGACAACCAAACTTCGATACCGGTGTCAGACTATTCTGTCAATTTGTTACAGTTCTGTTTGTCTCGAGAAAAATATCTAAATATTGCTGAAGTTGTTCTAATGAAGGAACAATCTAGTCTGTAGCAATAAAAACGTATCTCTGCTCTAAGAACTACGTGTATGTAAGCTGTTCACGGTAAAAATGACCATTTTTGAAAGCCCTGCTTAAGATCTACTTGTATGCACTTTGTTTAATCTTCCTACCGCCTTATGTAAAATGAACATTGCCATGGGCTTCAACACTTTATTCATGCGTCTATAAAGTGAAACTGTGAAATTACTAGAAAGGGAAAGAAATAATTTAAGATATTACAAATGGTTACCTAAGAATTTTTATATGACTTTAAGATATGAAACTACTTTTCATCTATCATTACCAACTTCACTGGGCGCATATCACTCAGTGCCCGTTAAAGTGTATGCAGGCAGGGGCAGTGACTCTTTTCTAAGGTTGATTTCAAAAGTGCTCAATTTATTGTGAACAACATTTAGTTATAGTGTAGGTACATTCATAGATAGGACCACATGAAATAATGCTGTTGATATTATCTCCGTTAATATGTCGACTGTACCAGCAACCCAATGTACTAACAGTTCGGATGGGCCGTGGCTACAAAAATGTGGTTGTTACAACCGTGTCGCCAGGGCGAATCCGAGTTTGTGAGATACGTAGGTCTTAATTAGAAGAAAACAGCTAAATTTAAATTTAATAACTTATTTATAACGCTATAAAATACACATATTAGGGGTGCCTTTTTTTGCGAAAAGATTTCAGGACAAGTTGTGTTCCAAAACAATTTAGTTCAGAACCACTTTCATGACTGTATCATTTTGAAATGTTGCGTGTCTTATCTGCTTGCGTGCGAATCAGGGGTGGTTAGTATCGGAGAATCTTGATTCTGATTGGCTCACTCATGTAACAGGCTGTCTTCACACAAAGACAGGCGGACAATAGCAAAAGGAAAGATGCAAAAGGGCACGTACGATATTGAAGTCTAGCCAATACGTAAATCTTTTCGTGAAAACAGATGTCCCTACACACAGTTTTATGTACAGCATTAAACTACCTATTTATAATATTGAAACTTTTTATTCTCAGTGAGCACAACGTTTAATTTCAGTCTCAATTAAGTTATTATCACTGCACGTACATTGGTAACAGTCACATAATACACATATTTTATTTACACATATGAGTTAATAAATCCAACTTGCTTCTGTCATTATTCCAAATGTCTGTGAGAAAGGGAAGAGATTTGGGTGGTTCTTAACATCGAGGTCTTGAGAGCCGATGAGAGTGATTGATGTTAATATGGAGCAGCGCTGGAATGAAGGTGCGAGAGGGGACGGGAGATGCCCGAGAAAACACCCCGACCAGCGGCATCGTCCGGCACGATTCCCACATGCGAAAAATCCGGGAGTGACCCGGCCGGGGATTGAACCAGGTTCTCCGTGGTGGGAGACTAGCAGGCTAACCGATCAGCCACCGCACTCCCAGATGTCTGTCACTTCCCGCTGGCAGTTCCAAAACTGATGGCTGGAATTGAAATGTATATATAATACAAGTAGTAGTAGTTTAGTGCCACAATATAGGCATAATATTATCATCAATAGAATAGAATGTCAAGAAATTGACCCCCAAGCTGCTAGGGGAGTCAGGGTAGAATGCAGGAAAACCGCGCTACTCTCACTTTCCAGGCAACTTGGTTTACACAGTTGCAATATTATAAAAAATTGTATTCATTAAATAAAGGCTATAATGGGAATTTAAAGTATCAAATAAAAGAAAACAAATAAATAAGGAACATCCCATACCCCTGTATTGCCCAGAAAGGACACAGGTACGGGGGTGATAAGAAAAATGCGTGACCAGACTTTGGCTGACCCTAGTTCAATAGTATCACTCTGTACACCGCACCTTTGCTCGCAGACATCACTCATGCTGATTAGCTCTCGTCATCACTTCATCGCTTCGTCGCTTCGCTGGTTCCGTTCATATGGCGCATAAGGCCGTACTACACTTGTGGAAAATGGAAAATGAACACCCGTATATGATAATGATCACAGGGTCGTACACCTACGGACAGGGGCGGCTACAAAGTGTCTTGAACAACAATGTCAGTATCTTGTGTAACGGCCTTTAGCGACTATGAAGTCTTGCAGTCGTGTGTAGAGACGACCATAAAGGTGTCGGATGTCATCTTGTAGAACAGTGTTCCACGGTAATTTCACCTACTGTTGAAATTGGTGGAGGTTTATTGTCGGTATTTCAGACCGCTCCAAACGCCATCCCATGATGTCCTACACATGTTCAATATGGGACAGGTCGGGTGATCGTACTGGCCAGAAGAGTTGACGAACACCTTCGAGAGCGCTTTGGGTAACACGAGACGTGTGTGCACGGGCGTTGTCCTGCTGGAAGATGACATCTCATTGGCTTTGTAGGAACGCCAACAACATGGGCTGGATGATGTTCTGGATGTAGCGTTCACTGTTAAGTGTTTCCTCAACAAACACGAGAGGCGTACGGTCATTGTAGGCTACTGCTTCCCAGATCATGATGCCAGGAGTTGGTCCTGTATGTCTCTCTCCTGGTCAACGCCGCACTAGCGAACGACCGTCCATGGCGCCAAGACAGAATCTGCTCCCATCACTAAACACAGCTCCGCGTGATTCATCCCTGCAGTTGCGTCGTTAGCGACACCATCCGAGGCGGGCTGCACGGTGATGAGGTGTGAGAGGAAGACTGGCGAGCGGCAGCCTTGATCGTAGCCCAGCGTCCAGCAAACTGTTGGTGGTGGTCCTAGCTGACAACCTGGGTGAAACAGTGACCCTTATCTGTACGGCGGTCACCGCGTGATCAGCAATGGCTGCCTGTCTGATGCGACGGTCCAGGCGGGAATCCGTATGCCGCTGCCGTTCGGGACAAGGTTGACGAGTATGTGCACCATCGTTGGACCACCGGCACCACCAATGATGCACAGCAGACACTTCACTTCGTACGCGTAGGGCAGTTCTTCGGAAGGACCATCCAACCTCCCTCGGGCCCACAATACGACCTCGTTCAAAGTCCGTTAATTGCACGAAGTGTGGTCGTATACGCCGTCGTGACATGTCTACGATGCTTACTACACACAGGCCGATGCTTGAAACAACAGATTACTCTTTCACCGAGTCAGCTACAGTTGTATTGGACTCAGCGTTGTTATGGCTAGTACGCAGTTCCTACTCTGTCCACGGCACAGAACTGTTGATCGCTGGAAGTACTGCGCTCTATCAGTTCCCCGTGCGCATATGATGTATCTACGTCACCGCTTTAGGGGTGTTCATTTTTTATTTTCCATCACTGTAGTTTATAGACTCTAGACTCTAAAATGTCAACTAGGAGGCCCATCACACTTATATAGACCTTCTGGCCCAGTCCAGGAGGTCACCCACTCACCTGCCTCGACCTGCCGTCCCACACCGCCGGACGTCGAACAGGGGCATAGACAGGTATGTTGAAGAACCCAGCCGATATCCCTCGTTGGACACGTAATTCAGCAGCAGAGTAGGCGAAAATTTTCCGGTGTTCCTGGCAAACCGTCACAAATGTCTGGGTGGACCTATAAGAAGGGACACCCGAATTTTGCGAAAAGCTATATTTCAATACCATACGAGCGTACCAGCAGTTTCCTTCAGCTTATTGGCGACATGTGTCTATGAGAAGACGTTTTCTTATTTGACTGGCCAATCAGGATTAAGTTACCCCGATACAGTACGTCTCTGATTCGTGGGCAGACATTTAAGACGCGCAGCATCTAGATCACCCAATCACAAAAGTGGTTATGAGCTAAAGTGTTATGAAATACAACTGGTCGTGAAATCTGTTCGCGAAATTCATGTGTCCCTACCTATAAGTTGAGACCTGCAAAATTTGCGTTATTTTTTGGGGACACGTTAATCTTCTAACACATGTACCTTTGCAGTTAGTTTGCCATTGAGCCATATTTTGTTTGACACGCCCTGGGTAACTCTGAGCCAATACATAAACACTTCACATTTGTCTAATCCAAACACACGCAGTCCAGTCAGAAAGGGAGTGGCTTCACATTTATGCAGCAGCCAATAGAGAAACGATGCCAGCGTGAGCACATATAGTACTGTGAAGTTCAGCTTGATGCCAAATAATAACGCGAATTCCGCAGGTCTCTACCTATACGTTTTATTTGTATAAGTAAACAAGTACTGCAAATTTGCGAACTATCGTTTTCTGAACAAACAAATGTACGTAATTTCACAATAACACGAAAGTTAAAGTTACAAATATTTCTTGTTGTGTTAAATTTGAGGTATAACTAGGGCCACCTGTTTTTCGCGAAAAGATTTACGCATAGACTAGAATTAAATGTATGTCCTCTTGCAACTTTTCTTCGTTATTGGCCGTGTGTCTTTGTGAGGAGACATTTTCTCACCTGACTGGCCAATCAGAATTAAGTTAAAATCACCCTAGCGGACCTGAACTAAAAGTATTTTGCAGTTCAGCTATTCGTGGAATTTTTTCGCGAAAAATACTTGCCCTACTGAGCAATATATCACTGTATCTAAACACACACCAGTAAAGAAACAAAACACATACATTCACAAACTAATTAAAATTATTGTTACAATTTTCTCAATGTTAATGAGCTAAATCAGGTTCGTTAATTGCTGGGGGTCTTAATTAAGTGACAGAGTTAATTACAACTTTCCTAATTTTTGTGCAATAATTAAAAAGAAAATACTCTTGTTACAATATCTCACAGTAAATTGATATATCTTGCTATTAACAATTAATAAATTTAAATCATTACAATTTCCAACTATTTCAAAAAAATTAATGTAATTAAATAACAAAAAATAGTCCCTATAAACAGTGTAACAAAACATATCGAATCACTTTATAAAGTATATGTACATGTTTGATTGTTCCATTATCATAATAAAATCCGTATCACATGTTCATGCAGTCCCACGTAGGTTTAGTCCGGACTAGAGTTCTCCGAGCGCCCCCATACACAGTAGCCTTCACACATCGGGTTTCACGCCCTCTCGTCCGTTCGCACCATAAACACCTCGTCCACCGTCGTCTCTCAATCTCCCGTCGTCGTCCATCCCTCACCGCACTTGACTCCGCCCGGTCACCTCACCCAGCAAGAGACTTCTACCAGCAGACTGGCGACCATCCAGCTGCGCTGCATTTATAATGTCGTCTGCGATCGCCCAAAAATTTCCCCCAATGCCGCGTTGCACCGAGGGACCTACACTGAGAAGAAGGCTTTGTTGAATCAAACAAAATTTGTTTGGTACAACCAAATTATTTGTTTGTATAGGGGCAGTGAAATATTTTGTTACTAAAACCAAATTATTTTTGTTGTTCTATTTGGTTGCCCCAAACTGTAAGATTTGGTTGGTACAAATGAAGATTTGTTTGTCTACACGTACATTGAAAAGTTTGGGCCAAAATAAGAAAAATTTACTAGTTCGACCACCGAGTTTCAAACCTGCATCAGCTGCGTTCGAGTGCTACGCTTTAGCAACCTTTTCTGATGTGATAACTGATGACGCCGGAAAGTTTTTAAGTAGATATACTGCAAATATTGGGCAACGTGTGCAAACAAATATTTCATGTTTTACAGCTTTACTTGTGAGTTTTTTTGCTGCGTTGTTTTATTAATGTGTTTACACGATTGTTAAACATCAATAAATGCACTAACAAACACGGTTACTATCTCAATTGTCACAAAAAATACAAACAAACTCTCGAGCTGCATTTTCGAACGAAGGCAGTCATATGAGTGGCCAAACATATATATACAGTTTATTCAACAAAATATTTAGTTGACAGTCTATTTTTTTTTGGCCCAGCACAGATATTTTGTTTATTAAAACATATATTTTGTTAGACGAACAAAAGTAGTTTAGTTTCTTTTCAAATTTTGTTTGGTTAACAATATATTTTGTTAGGGCAACTAAATATATATTTGGTATTATACAAACAAATATTTTGTTCGATTTTCTCTCAGTGCAGTTGCCAGAATATTCTCGCGCATCCTCTAAAGTCGTCGGCTTCTCCAACAAGGGGGAGGAGGAGGGGTTGTGACGCCAGCCATGTCAGCTGTCAATCATTCCCAGCCGCCCGGCGAAGGGACCGCGAGTGGTGCTGCCAGGGGGAGGGGAGTGTTGAGGTGCCCCCCCCCCCCTTACACAGAGCCGAGTCCTTGATATTTCCATGAAGTAAAATTCTTCGTGAGCGGAAGTGCTATGAAATTTCAAGATCACATATTACGTATAAGTTGTATTGCCATCACACATACGAGTAAGGAAGATGAAGAGTAACGTTACGGCAATAATACACAAAGGATATTTCAGAAAATTGTTTTAAACATGTACTTGTCACTGGGTAGGGCCTACTTGTTATTAAATGCATATGCTAAAAGTGGGCGAATACTACAAGACTATCCACTTAGGTCCTGCAATAGTAAGCCACAAAAATTCATTGCCTAAACGAACTGTCAGCATTCTTGTTTCCAAAGACTGTTTCGCCAGCTCTGCTATAATTTGATTGTTCTCGAAAATTCATCTATGCTTTGCACGAGTAAAAATTAGTTGGTTCTCTGTGAGTAGGGATAAGAAAATTTCGCGAGTTCAATGACCTGTAGGCTAGACTGCCACACCTGGCAGTTATAGAATTCGCGGGGTGTTTCCTTGCAAGTCTGCTATTGGCACAGAGGCGTGCAGGGCGGGTCAAATAAACTGTGATACAATTGTGGAGGTAACTTTTCTATATATGTTTTTGACGTCTATCTTGTACCGAAATGAATTCGTGGAATTTTCCTATTCCTACATATGAGGCATATGCGCAGGTTGTTACTTGATGCACACCAAAGATAAGGCAAAAGTAATCGGCTATAATAATCCTTGCAAAGAAAATTTTAAGTGTGTTATTTTTCCGTGAAAACAGCCATGCGAATTTGAGTCATAATATCTTCAAGATACTTTGAATGACCAAGAAAAGAGTGTGACTGGCTATTTTTGAACATGCATAGACTGGGAATTATAAAAACTTAAAAATTGTTATAAACATCTTCGGTTAGAGTAATTTTATGAAACTCGAAGAAAAACTAAATCATTTCCAAGTTGTTAATTATAAAAAAAAATAAAGGGAAATATTACGTGTCCCTAGATGCTTCTATCAAATTAATCAGCTCCCTTTTTGGAAAGGCAATGAAACTTGTTCCAAATACAATTACACATGATTAGGGCCACCTGTTTTTTGCGAAAAAAATTACATGGAGGCCTGACTTCAATATGCTATGTGCACACTTGCAGTATTCATTTGACAGTTGGCCGTTTGTATTTGTGCGAAGACAGTGTCTTACATGAGTGAACCAATCAGAATTAAGTTTCTCTGATACTGACCGTCCGTGATTCGCGGAAGACAGATAAGACGCTTAAAAATTCAAATGATCCAATCACGAAAGTGGTTCTGAACTAAAGTGCATTGGAACACAACTTGTCCTGACATATTTCGCGATAAAACAGATACCTCTACACATGATAAAATATATTAATAAGGGCCGCAACCCACAATATGACGCAAGGCTCCAACGAAAAGGGATTTTATACATGAATCCGATCTAATCCCTGCAATTTCTGAAGCGTTGCAGACCACAGTATACGTATATCATATGATTCTTACGCCGACATAAAGCGGACTGGATTGGCTCATAAAAGAGCTATGAAGGCGTTCGGCATAGTTTGGTGGAGTATAAACGGTACAAGAGCAAATAACCGGCATGATATCAATCATCTGTTACGACTTAGCCTCAGAGCTATTTACTTAAACTCTTTTCTAAATTAATAACAGAAATATTTTATAAGCCTAAAAAACGAAAGAAAAAAAAAGTACGGGAAAAATAAAGTTCAAGATAAACTAACAGTTACTCCAAATCCACAACAATTATTTTCTCATAATAAATACAAAACACATAAATTATCCTCTGCTAACATAAACGTATGCCATTTCGAATATTGCCAGAAACTACATTCCGACCACACAAGTTTAAATTTTAAAAAAATTTAAAAATATTATGCAATTCTAGATTCGAAGACCTGTAAACGGAGTTAAAAATAATTATATTTCATTTGAGTTTTTCATTTCAGAGCTTTCATAAAACCGTATTAAAATTTTTCCATTCTACCAGCATGAGTAACCGTATATTAGGCAAGTATGTACTAACCCTACTGTGGGGATAGCACATACACCTGTAATTCATGAAAGCGTTAACATGTATTTTCGTGCTACAAATATTTAAAAATCTTTCTTTTCACTTGCGGCATGGTACAGAATTCCATTCTATCTACTATTTTAGTTAATCAAAACACTTCCGTATTAACCACACTTCCCTCTGAAACAAATTAATACTGTATCTGTATCGTTGATATCTCACTTGTTACCTGCTTTTGACATAGCGACCACAAACATATAGAACTAGATATCTCTATTACTAATTTATTTCAGTCCTAGATTTTATTATTTTTTAATTGCCCTCATTATCATTATATACGTTCTTATTTTCCTACGGTAAATAACATGTTCGAGAAACTCGCGATTACATTTATGGATATTACAAAAATTCCACTCGTCATGTTAATGTGCTCAGAGATGAAATGTTTACATTGTTACCATGGTTACTGTTGCGTCGTTTTTGGCCGAATAGTGACCGAGAATACCACGGTACTTCATTAATACCTTACCAAATGCCATTCTCTTCACAGATGAAATACCACATCGATTTAATAAATAAGTTTTAATGGAAGGACATAAGAAACTATATTCAGCATCAAGCAAAATAAATTCCGGACCTTAGTAACAACCACGGAGAAGTCATGAATGGTATCGGTGAGTGGCAAGTTACGAGACGTAGTCCTGCGGCTCATGGTGCATTAAATCGGTACGCCTATCTTCCAGGGACGTCATTTCAACAATTTCCAAGTACGATACCATGAACAAGTAGTCAACACGTCCAAGTGCAATGGCACTACCGAATACTATTCCATGATTAAGTACGAGACCATGACCAAGAGAAATACCAATATCAAATATGACACCATGTTTATGTGCAGTGCCGCGATTAATTATGTCACCTTGACCAACAGCCAAGACATGGATGTCCCGTGACCATGCGGTTCATAATGGCGATGAAGTATGTCACCGTGACCAATTATGAGGCAGTGGCAAGGTGCAAAGCCATGACGAAGGAGCGAGTGCGATATCATAACCAAATAGAGATGACCAAGTGCAACATGACCAAATGTGGTGCCACGACCAAGTATGGCAGCACGGCCAAGTGTGAAACAATAACAAGAGCTGTGCCATGTATAGGTTCGTCGTCTATAACAAGTGCATCACCAGAGTCAATTTCATTATAATGACGAAGGGCATCACAGTGCTCAAGCTTTGACACATTGACTGTAATGGCAAGTGTATTGGCCTGACGAAGTACGGCACCATTACCAAGTGCGAATCAATGGTCAAGTACGACGTGGCCAAGTATGACTCCGTGATCGAAACAACGTTACCATATCAACAACAGGAATTTTATTGGCCCATCCCGCATCAGAACCAAAGATCCATGTCCCATGAGTAGAGACCTGCAAAATTCGCGTTATTATCTGGGGACAAGTTAAACTTTAAACAGGTGTACCTTTTCCATACGTTTGTGATTTGATCATACTTAATATGACACACCCTGGGTAACTCTGAGCCAATGAATGAACACTTCACAACTGTGTACCCCATTCACGCGCAGTTCAGTCAGAAGGACGTGGCTTCACATCTGTGCAGCAGCCAATGGGGAAACGACGCCGGCTCCAGTACAGACAGTACTGTGAAGTTTAGCCCGATGCCGAATAATAACGCGAATTTTGCAGGTCTCTACCCATGAGGCGCTGCAGCGGGAGACGATATGACAACATTTCACGAAACTCGTGGTCACGGTGTCCTTGATTAACCACGACACCCCACCACTTTACGAGACACATGCTATACGTCAGGATAATAAAGAATATCAAGCGTATGACCCTCGTCGTCCATCGTTACGGCAATCAAATGCCAAGTCTTGATATGGGAGGAACTTCAATTGGCTGACATTTGTTGTGGTCATGGTCGGGTCGGCAGAGTCAACGACGCTCCCTCGTGGAGGGTTTGTTTGGGCAGGGCTGATTGGCTGTCTCCAGACTGAATGGCGAGCCTGGACTGTTGAAGAAGAGTAGTGAGGGGGTGTTATCTGGGCACGAGTGTTCGGAAATTGGCTCAGGCGACCGTCTTTACAGCTGTTTGCGCTCACTTGGCCAATAAACGTGCCCATGGGGATGTAAGTAAACAACCCCTAGATTAGGGCTGAAATCGTGGTCCTTGAAAGAATGGGCCTAGAGGGTCTGGTCACGTGCTGAAAGACCATCCGCCATGATGGGCATTCCTATAATTGAAAGGAATTGAGAAGGCTAACCTCTCGCTGTTAATAATTCCCGTCTTTTTACGAAAAATAACTAATGATTTATTTTTTTTATTCTCCACAAAATGATGTACACATTACTTTTTCAATAATGTTCTTTCAGAAAATTTCACAGAAACTTCCCAGAATTCATGGAATTTATCTGTAATTTACTTTACTTACAGTTTTAAAAATCGAGCCTACGAATTTTCTTCAATTTTCGTTATTCAGGATTATGATGGGGAGTTGAAAGTGATTGTAGTTACATGAAACAATTTCATATAAACGCGCTTTAAAATGTAAAGTCACGTTATGAGTGTTTCCCTGTGTGTAAAAAATAAATTTTTAAATGTTAACAATTTTTTAATTTGAAGCAAGATCTGAACACGAATAACATTTTTGGTGTTAGTGGCAATTACTTCTTACTTGAAATTATCTGGTGTAGTATGTTAGTTTTAGAAATATGGCGTAAGTAACTTTCTTCAGTTTTTACTAATGTCTGAGTATTTGAAGTTCTGCCAACTGTTACAGGTGGCTGACACTATATTATATTTGAAGGAAATGACATAACTGCTGCAGGAACGCTCATTTACAGTGGCGAAGAAATATTCGCGCATAGACTCCTCAGTGTTCCTACCCGAAAGCCGAAGATAGAGGAAATACGGAGACAGTGTCCTCAGGTAAGACCTTGATTCAATCATTTAGACGTACGAAATATATCCATAAAAAATTGGGTTTCGCTGTGTTGGGGACACAGCCGTTTGTTTTGCGTGAATACGTCTACGTTGACGCGCTCGGGCGCCTTGATGTTTATTTTTTACGTTCCCGGCTCCACTTCACTCGATCAGATGGGGTTTTATGGATATCACTGGATTGATTTTGAGATGCTCTTTCCAATCGTATACGATTTCTGTATTTCGACTTGGCTTCTTGACGAGTATAGGCCGAAATTGTGTTAAGTTTTCTTAATTTTTTAAACGCATACAATTTCACCATAACCACGCCACACAAATATTTTTATACACGAAGTGGATTGATCTTGGCGAGAGCTGTCTGTTGAAACTTAAACGAGCGTCGTAGTTTCTCTTAGTCAAAAGTTATACCACGCGGAAGTTATGAGACGCTGCGAAACGAACTCAAAATTGTCCTACCCCCCCCCCCCCCCCCCTTCCTCACCCACAATGCTGTTTCGCAGTCCTCATTCAACGCAACATATTCTCTGATCCTTTGACAATCGAGCAGTGTAACTGAATTTATAATGTAGACAATAGATTCGGAGCTGCAATGCCAAACTGTATCCCCGATTTTGTTATCGTCGGATGTTCTGGATTGTCTCCTACTATGGTTGCAAATTTAAAGACGTATTCGAATGAAAATTCACAGCACTAAATCTTATTATGACATCACCACAGCATTTCAACGAGAGCTGGTGCACATTGACGGATCTCATGCAGCCGATAGCATCTCCCGTCCGCCTCATCGTTGGCAACGAACCGTTGACAACCTCGGAGACTACTTTAAAGGATGTTAAACAGCTCGTACACGTACGATACGTTCCCGTCCACATGAGTGTGTACATTTTGTACGAGAATATATGGATTGAGCGGTGATTTCAAGCAGCCATATTTGGCTTTGTTCCTTGTCGGACATTCCTGCATCCATACCCCATGTGGAATCACCTTTAAAACGTGCATGTCGTACACTTTCAACAACTGTACATATAAACAATTAAACATACGAATTAGCAGTCATTTTAGTATTTATCACGTCCGCTTTTACGTATCGTTAATAATTTTATCTATCACCTAAACTAACGGCAATTTGTACCCATAGATTGTATTTAATTCCAGAATTCTTTCAGATTGTTATTTCAGTTTAACATTCAAATATAGTACACGAACATGAAATTATAAATTCAAAGTCTGTATAAATAGTGGAATAACACAATGTACAGTCCAGACGGAAGATAGTACAAATAGTACTAAATACAGAAAACGAAATACAGCTGTAGGGTAATCGGGTTATCTTATTGTCTTCGCGCGATAGTGACAGTGTTTCTTAGTGCAGTTATTGATTTTCTATAATGGTATAAACAATCACAACGAAACAAGTCCGATAAGGAAACTAAAAAGTAAAGCTGTAAAACTGGAAAACATTCATATGTATACCTACACTGCTTATATTAAAGAGTTATCTATTTACAAACTTTGACACTCCATCAATAGTCACATAAGCAGAGGTTGCGAGGGCGTAGCGTTCGCTTGCAGAAGTTGCGAGTTCGAAACTCTGCCATGCTCTCGCTTTTATTTATGATATCCGGAACTAATCAATACAAATATTTGGTTGAACCAACCAAATCATACAAGTCTGTGGCAAGCAAATACTTATAACAGAATCATTTGCTTTCAGAAACTAAGTGTGTAATCGCCCCAATGCAAACAATTAATTAGGTTGTACCAAACACGCGTTGTTTTATTAAAAAAAAAAAAAACACTCAGTGAGGGGCCAAAACAGTCTAGAGACACTCGTGGGGAAGGTGGGGTGTTCGTGAACCATTAGCGCTGGGATGAAAGGGCGGGGAAAACGGGATATCCCCGAGAAAACCCACCAACCAGCGGCATCATCCAGCACGATTCTCACACGTGGAAATCCGGGAGTGACCCCGCCAGGAATCGAACCAGGTTCTCCTAGGTGGGAGGCGAGTAGTTTGGCCACCACATCACTGCACAGATACAGTAATGTACGCGCGTTTTAAAAGCACGAGTATATTAAAATTAGTACTGGGCGCAATGAAGGACTATGCTCGAGTATAGCTCGCGACAAATTGTATGAATATTTCCCTGCTAAAAAAAAAAAAAGTGGTCGAAATGTAGCGAGGCTTTTCGGCTATTTTTGTTAGAATGTTATTAAGAAATTCCATAATAACAACGACAATCTTTGCAAAAATAACACATTTTTCTGTGCAACCACGCAAATCAACACGATGGACTGTGCACCCTGGTATATACAAAAGAACATTTCACTGGAACGTGGTTATCTAGACTTTTCATTGGCTGTTAGCCTGTCACACATGAAAACCTGAATCGTTGTTGGCCAATAGGATGGCTGTAAGTGAGAATAGAGACCAATAGAACATTGCTTTTTGGCAGTTGTGTATATCGTTCTCACGACTAGCTTGTATTTAACGCTAGTAAAACAGCCGACCTCAAAATGCTGAGCAAAACGGCGAAGACAAATTTTTTTGAAGTAAGACTGCAGGGAAAATTTATACAAGCACGCACGTAAATGCAAACCAGTGATGGTTGGCTGTAAGAGAGTAGACGAGGGCGGCACCTTTGTAGGGAGACCTTCAACATACCGGTTGTACGACATAGCTGTGTCAGCACATGTTGCAAAAAGAAATCCGCCTGCAAGAAAATGCCACGCTTGTATAACACCTCGTTCCAACCCGGAGATAAAAGGCTAGCCATACATTAACGTCAGAAGTCGTTCTTGAAAAAAAAAAAAAAAAAAAAAAAACTGCTACACGTATGCTAAACACGAGTTTTACGTTTCACGTGACCTTCATGAAATGTAGATTACAGTTATATATACATTATAACGTAGAAGTGGGTAAAATGATGATGATAATAAATGTTGCCAACTTTCACCTAGCGTGTAGGAAAATCGTGCAAAGTACATCTCACCGGTACAGAACACGAGACCGCACTTAGAGTCAGACGCGCTAAGTGCATGAGCAGACACGTTGGGTGGTAGCCATATTGTATTTTCAGATAACTTTAGTCCGTGCCAGTGCAACCTCTGTTCATTGGCATGATTAGCTGGTTCGCCCACCCCATCCCCCCTCCCCACATTTCGCATGAACATTAGTAATCTGACAATGTTGTCCGAGTACAGAGTGGATAGGAGGGAGGAAGGCGGTCGACCCACCACTTTTGATTCAGGAGGGGCGTCGAACACTCTCTGTAACTTCTTCAGTTTGTAATAAGTATTTATAACATCGTAAACCACTTGCCTTTATTATTTTTTTAATAGTATTTTTAGTACTATAGGTATTTATGCAGACCAAAAATAAACATTCAGTAGAAAATATTTTATTTAAAATTTTAAGAGTAAGATGTTTAAAGTACTAAGAGTGGGAGAGAAAGGGTGAGATAAGATAAAAGTAAACTTGGGTATGATCACAGGACATTTGAAGTTTGCCCTTCTTCTATAAACAAAATATCAGTGCCTATTATCGTAGTAGTCAAGTTCTGGGAGGTGTTCAGTCTATCTGTTACCATCATTTATAATGTCTTTCACTCACGCATCTAGTTCAATAGTCCAGCCTTAAGCGGATATTACACCATACCTGCTGCCGTACTTGGTTCATGTACAAGCTTCTATAAGCCCTGGTGTACGAGCCGGTATACCAGCAGCTATATGAGCCTCCATGGAAGATTCATATCACACGACAGCAGTTCGCGTACTAGCATTTGGCAGCCTCGGTGGGTGCGCAGTGTGTGGTTTTGTAGTATAGGTGAACCCCATTCGTAGAACTGCTACCAGTTAGTAACCTGAGTAGGCCTATAAAAACACTAGCTAGCACGTCTCAATATTGCTATATTACTGTTCCCGTTTTACATAACTTACTTTCTTACTAGTATAGTTTCATTCATGTTCTTGAAAATGGCGTGCAATCACTACAGTACGAGTGCGATATTTTTAATTTTGACGAAAATTACTGACCGGTTGCAAAATATAGTTTTTTTCCTATATGTACCGGGACATTATCCGCATGTAAAATTGAATGATTTCAAATACTTGGGTCAGACGGAGTTTCAAACTTATTCCCAAATGTTACATTCAACTTGCGGGCGATGCAATTTTACCTCTGTACCGCCAGCTCAGACACTAGATACTGAGTTTATATACTGTAGATAACATACATTTTTAAAATTAAGTTTTTCATGCAGTAGGTAATGTTTTAAGTATTTGGAACGGTTTTAAACAGTAGTTAAAAGTTGTCATAGCCAATATTATTCGTCGTTGTCGTATTTTAAATCTATTTGAAAGAATTTCAACCTCACTGATGTAAATTCAAGATGGAGGTGTCCTTTTCAGTTTCTTCATCAACTCGTTTCAAGTAGTAGCCACGGGAGCGCCCTACGCTCTGAAACTGTAATGTCATTGGCCAGGTACGAGAGCCGGTATGGAACCTGCCACGAGAAATAGGACGTGTCCAATTACCAAACCTGGTACGAAATCTGCCCGTGCAAGGCGGGAAATTACATGACGGGTGCCACACTAGCCCGTATACCGGTCGCTATGGCGGGCCTTGCACAAGCTTTTACAGAATCTGGTATCGTGTAATATCGTCTCTACAGCCACATCCTTCACTGCTTGATACTCGCAGTCGCAGACTTCTCTTCCGCTGGTCACATCTCTCGCTGCTCATCTTCTATCGCTCGGAACTCACCCACTCATTCATTCATCAACTACAACTCAACTTAACTACCGGCCCGGAGGCCTGTTGAAATATTTATAGTGTTGACTTCACCATTTGGAAGGATCAACGCATCCCGAGTCGCGCTGAGAGAACGAGTCAGTAATCCAGAGAATTCTTCATATAAACGCAGAAATAAATACAAGCAGGTGGAAACAGAATGCACAGCAAAAGAGATTAAAGTGTCGGCTCACTTCCTATAAATGATACGTTGCCACCATAGCTCACGCTGCCGCCGCTATCATAAGACGACTCTCCGCCCTCCTCTTCGCTCGTTCGCGCGGCGGACCAGCGACGCGTAACAGACTGGACCACCACAACATTGCGTCTCTGTGTAATAACCTACTCTGTTATATCACTATCAACGAATACAAAGCCTGCACCTTACTGTGACGAGGCAAGCACTTATAAACTTAAACACACAATGTTAAACAGATTGTAGTTTTTACTGAGAAAGTCTTTGTATGTACATTTACAAAACTTCGTGAATTACAATAATTTGTAAATTTTGTAAAATTTCGTCTTTGTAACGTTACAAGTGCCGTACTTCTAATAAATCTAGACACCTTTCCTTCTTTAATGATCTGGAACCACTTTAAGCCGCGAAGTTAAAGTTACAAAATATTATGTTCTGTGATAATTATTTGGCTTAGTACAAGTGAATGTGTTTACGAATGACGCGCTCTTGAATAAACATCTAGCGACCTTTTGAATTTAAAGAACTTCTTCGCGTGATAACTATTTTTTTCTGGCTATTCAGTGGACATTCGCCTTGGTGGAATACAGAAGTTTGTGACCAAAATGTCATTTGATATCTTTGTAAAAAAAATTTGTAACAGTATTGTAGTTTATACTGAACACAATGTTTCTCATCGTATGTTGAAGTAGACTATAAATATTAATAATTGCCACTAATTGTTTAAAATACATATTATTTTTACTCATGCCTATTTGTATTCCATCCACACAATAGTACCAACAGCATTTTAATAAATCGGAACATTAATCATTTAACTCGCTAAATTTTTCAGGAGAATTTCTTGAGGACAATGATGGTGGGTAGTTAGAATATTGAGCTCAGTGTAATCCTGCCCTTCTCTGAGAAGGAGAAAAGTTTTATAGGCAACGTTTAACGAACTTAAATAGAACAACGAGGTCGGATTCTAACAATCATAAGTTGTATTCTTAGAGTGGTGTTTAACTATTCATGCTTCGTCAAGCTGGAAGCACTTTTTTTTCTGGCTCCACATGAAGAGGGTCTACATTAAGTGTATAATCACAGCAACTTGGAGCACCTTTCTTGTCCTGCAACGTCAGAGAATTCTGGCGTACCTTACAGTATGTTCATTTCACACAAATTTTAATAAGTCACAAACTGTCTAGAGATTACTGTGTAATCACGCCAAGGTAAGTTTCTATAGTTTATCTTAAGTAGTTTGTTATGAGTAAATTTTTCATTTTCAGATTTATAGCTGCCCCAGTTTTTCTAAATAACTTTTGCCGAGAAAATTTTGAAATGTGATAACATTTTACTTACAGCTTCCGTTTATTTTTTATTTTGTAATCGTTTGGTATCATTTGCGTGATCATAAACAAAAAAAAATGTTACTTACAAAAATAATGTTAGTTTTATATGTAAGAAACGATATCGCATGAAATTTATAGAATTTAACAACATCTTTTACGATACAAAACAAAAAATTGTTTTGCTATTCAGGGTTATTAAGATAGTTAAGTGTAAAACATTATTTTCTACATTTATGTTATCTTTTAAATAATTTTATATTATAATATCGAATAAAACCCTTATTAAAGAACAAGAAAATGGGCATGCATAAAAAAATTAGTTCTGTCACAGGGGTTTAAAATTCATAACATTTGCCAAACAAACACACTCTAAATCGGAATCAGTTATTTTTTTACTGACTGTCAGTTGGAAAAGCTCCATCCGGAATATGTAGAAAAAATATCACTAATTCATCAGTTAAAAGAAATCTACTAATTCAAGCAGTAGAAAACTAGTTATCTGTAGCTGGTTAATGGAAGTACATGTCTTTGCAAAGTTCAAAAGTCAATCTACTATCTTTAGTTTAATTCGGATTCTGTGCTTTAAAAAATAAATATAGTGGTTTCAATGCACGAGGTTATCGATGTTAATTAGTATCCGACATTTTACAATCCAACGAGACACTACAGATTGAAACTGATATTTTTAGTGACAGATAGGTCAGTGATAATTTTACTGATTCGATAGTGCGGTGATTCAATAAGAAAGGTGGATTTACACCAACAAAAGTTTTGTGATCTGCAAGTTAGCAGATCAAATAATGAAGAAACGATAAACCCAGTTATTACTAGTCAATCTGTCTCTTCAAAATAACAGCTTCATTCTGTACAATCTTGTTGCATTGTAAAATGGCATATACATATAAAACACCGACAACACCGTTAAAACCACTATATTTCTCTTATAAAGCACACAATCTGAACTAAACTTAACTTAGAATAACTTTCGAGCCTTACAAAGACATGTACCTACGTACGCATAATATGTGTATATTTCGACAACATTAAATACTTTCACATAACGAAACTTACAGCCGTTCGCCATTGTAAGTTTATATTTCTAAGCAAATGCTGAGACCGTTTATCTCAGTGGCAAAGTAGCAGAGTTGGTAGAACGCCAGCCAAAAGAAACAAGAGAATGTGTTGCATTTTGGGGTGGCGGTTCCATACCAACCACTTCCCAAATTTCCTTGCACATGTAGGCTAAAAATTTTGTTTTGCGGCAGGATAATTCTAATTTATTTATTTAAAACCGTAATGCGCCGTTTTTTAATCCTTGTGCTTTTTATTCGACTATAAATAACTTATTTTCTACTGTTTGTATTAGTGGATTTCATTTAACTGAAGAGATTAGTATTTTTCTTATTCTACTGATTTCGGATGGAGCAGTTTCAACTGATAATCAGTAAAAAATAACTGGTTTCAACTTAGAGTGCACTACTTTAATGGGCAGATGAAAACCCTGCTACCTAAAAAAAATATGATTCTTTCGTAGTCAGAAAACATATCACTCAATAAAGGTGGCAAGACTAAAGCGTATTGGAAAAAAAAAATAGTCAACACAAAATAGTGGCCACTATACTAAATAAAGATAGTTCATGGTAAATTGAGCACTTTTGAAGCCCTTCTTAAGATCTAATCATATGCGCGTTATGTATTCCTCCACGCTCTAAAATTGAATCAGTGAGAATTGAGTCAAATCCGCGAAAACAGTGAAAATTGAGTGACTATTAATAATTTCCAGACACCTAATTAATATGGTTGCTGAATTTCATTAATTTATTTGTGATTCCCACTGAATGTCAAGAATTCCATTGCAGTAAGTCAGTTGTTCCCAGTTAATTTGCTTGATTCGCCAGGCAGTAGTAGCTTATCAACTAACTTGCAGTGAGTGTTATTTAACTGATTTATACCATTGATTGGGGTTTAGTTTGCACCATAAGATCAATTAACGTCCCCATGGGCCTTGTCACTATAATCATGCATCGGTCAAGTGAAATTTGCAGAATTATTATAAACTAGCGATCCGCCCCGGCCTCACTCGGGTACGATTTACAAATATGGCGTTGTTTAGGTTTATAGCAAGTACATACACTAAATGCTTAAGGTAACTAACATAGGATTGGTACTGTGTTGTTCACAAAGTCTTGATAAGTGAAATTTAAAAAAAAATAGAAATGGTTATTGTGTGTCAACCTTAAAAGATAAACATATGCTGTCGCGGACTTCTTTGTAGACCTTTTTGAGGTAAACAATTCTGTAGTACTGTGCATTAGTTTGATGCATCTCTTAAGGTAAGCCATGTAAGCGCCCGAAAAGCAGCTTTTTCCAACTTTACTATAAAACGAAATTTCTCTACTACCCTTATATTAAATATTAATGTATTATATACTTGAACATTTCTCACGAAATTCTGTAAATGACGGTGGAAACCGCATCAAAATCCATCAAGTAGTTTAGAAGCCTTGGCCGAATACGCAGACACATGCAGACGGGCGATTTTGTTTTATAGCCTACTATGTACAGAAGCAAACATTACTAAAAGCTGTTCACGATAAAGGGAGCACTTTTGTAATGAACCTTAGAAAAATATTACTACTCCTGCTTGCATATATTTTAATGGGTTCACTGAGTCACATTCACCCAGCAAAGTTGGTAACGATGGTTGGAAAGCAGTTCCATATCTTAACGTCGAATAAAAAGTGATATGTAACCATTTGTGATAACTTAGATTATTTATTTTTCGTTCTGTTTCTTTTATTGTGTCAGGGTGTAAAAATGAGCAGATTTGCAAGATATTTACTTTTATAATAATTTCACAGTTTCACTTGACAAACGTATGAATAAGGTAATGAGACCCATAACAATTTTACGTAAGGCGGAAGAACACACAACGTGTATACAAGTAGTTGTTAAGCAGGGCTTTCAAAAGTGCTCATTTTACCGTGAACCGCCTATAACCATTATATGTAGATGTACAGTACAGAATAAAATAGCAAAATTAATTTCATCAGTGCTTTCAAATGTTTACCGAAGAACATTTATTCAACGTTAAGAAGTGGAACTACTTCCTTTCTGTCGTGGCCAACGTTACTGGGCGAGCACCTGCCAGTGCACCCGGTAAAATACATGCAGGTGGAGTAAGTGACAATTTTTCAAAGGCTGGTTTCAAAAGTGCTTAAAGGCTGTTCACGATAAAGTGAGAACTTTTGAAATCAACCTTGGTAAAAAGTCATTGCCTCTGCCTGCATATATATTAAAGGGCGCACCGAGTGACATAGGCCCAGTAAAGTTGTCAGTGATGGATGGAAAGAAGTTCCAATTCTTAACGTCGAATGAAAAGAGTTAGGTAACCATTTGTGATTACTTAAATTGTTTCTTTTGCTTGCCATTATTTTTTTTTAATTCATCGACGTATACAAATGACCATAATTGTAACATACCTAATAATTCCAGAGTTCCACCTGGCCGACGCATGAATAAATTAATGAGGTCCATGGCAATGTTAATGTTACATAAGGCGGAAGAATACACAATGTGCATACAAGTAGATGTTAAGCAGGGCTTTCAGGGGCACTCATCTGACCATGAACTAACTGCGTATAGATAACCCGCTAGCAGCATGTAACAAACAATGTGTGATCGCGCAGGCGAAGAGCGCCTTGGGATGCTGCGTCTGGCTGAGTTCCGTTACCCTGCTGGACCGTTCAACATGGCGACCGGGCGCGGCGGGGCTGAACAAACTAATGGCGGGAGGGCGGTGGGAGGGCATTAAAAACCCTCGAGTGTCTGCAGCCCCCTCGTCATCCTCTGGAGAATAACAGGAAACCGGGTTGCCGGGGAGAGAAGGGACTGCAGCCATCGACCCAGTGGCAAGGCGGCAACTCACTCTCTTACCACAGGAAAAAAAAAATCCTCTCGGGTGAGCAGTTGGCAGCACTGCAGTCCGTGGAAGACTCCTTCCCCCCGATACATCCGTTTCGGATGGAATTTTTTTACAGTACGCTGGACGAAAAAAAAAAAAATATATATGTATATATATATATATATATATATATATATATATATATATATATATATATATATATATATATATATATATATTCTCTTGCGAACAATTTTCTGTTTCTTGTGTGCTGAATAAGAACAGAAAATACTCCAAATAAGTGCTCCCAATTGTAGTATTTGAAAGTTAATCAAGTACTTCACAAATATTTTTCTTTTAGAGTATTTGCCGTGCACGTCAAATGTAATGTGCAAACATTTACAATGGTGGGTAAATTTCAGTTCCCCCCCCCCCCCCTCCCCCTGACTGTCTAATATCGCCTAACAACGAAATTCCCATGTGCTAATTTTGATATAGCTGAGAGTTTTCTGTGTTTTGATACTACTAAAATGCTTGAAAAATGCATATCATCTTACATTTCGTAGAATTATGTAGTCAGTATATTTTTGGCTAAGTATTTTAATGAGGCACAACTAGCAAAATGTATTTCCTTATCAGTTGAATAAATGAAACTAAAATTTTAAGTTTAAACACAATAACACCCGCAGTTATGGGCTCTGGCTACCACTAAATATTGGAAAGGATAGCTAAAATTTCGCGGCTAATATATGAGATACATCATTTATTCAGTGAAATAATTTGAAGTCTCTTTCTGATGAATAAATTAAGATTTCTTACAACATGAAAACTAACATCGTTGCTATATTGTAAAATAGTCTCGAAAATATTATATCTTTTCGACACTTACAAAGCTATTTATTTTCAAACTCTATACAATGTGTTTTTGAATAACAAGTTTAAATTAAAACCACAGCATCTATGGGTTAATAGAAACAATTAATCTGAATATAGAATTTTCAAATTAAAGTGATCACTTTTGGGACCTAGTTACTTTCCTTTTCAGCTCAATTTTGATCCTGTAACCACCTTTTTAAATAAATATCGTCATGTAAGTAATAAAAACAGTTTGTATATTCCACCGCACTTGGAATTTAGCGTCCAAGGTTAGATATTTAGAGAGCTTTCAAAAGTGCTCCCTTTATCGCGAACAGCCTTTAACTGTAATATTTTCGCAATAGGTCTTGAAATGCTGAGTTAAAAAAAAAAAGCTTGTTAAATCGAAAATAGTATTTCGTTACACCAACTGTCACCAGTTAGATATTGGATTTTAAGAAATGTGCATTTTTATAACTCATCGATTGATAAAAAGAGGGGGGGGGGGGTAAGATTCACTTTACAAAGTGGCAGCGAAAATACGCTGGAGAAAGATGTATTGAAAACACGCGACGAAATCGATCCATCGTAAAACGTTTATTCTAGGAAATGAATATTTTACGCGCGCATTCAATAACTAAATTAAATGCTCGGAATGGAAAAAAAGGGGGGGGGGGGGAGTGAGGCGTGATTGAACTTCGCAGCCGTAGCACCAGAACCCGTGACAGTAAAACAGAAGCTAGAGGAAGGCGAAGATACACAGGAGAGGAAGATATGTCCATTTTACTTTCTTTTTTTTCCCCTTCTTTTTATGGCGTAGATTAGTGAAGTATTTATTGTAGGCGGTGTCCTATCTTCAAGGGTTTCAAGGCGCCTGGGCAGGCCATCAGTCTATCAGCTCCTGTAGACGCCATAGTTGTACCCCCCCCCCCCCCCCTTTTCTCGAAGAGTTACAGCTGATGGACGCATTCTCTTAGAGAACAGGAAAACATTTTCACGGCGAGACTTTTACAGTAAGAGCTGCGCCTTGCTGGCGCATGGATTTAATCGCATATGTTTGGTAGAAGGTACACACTGTTCACGGTAAACTGAGCTTCTTTGAAATCCCTGCTTAAAATCTAGGCCTACTCATACGCGCATTATGTATTCTTTCACCATTGGATCAACTACCATTCTCATGGGCCTGGTCATGTAAAACTGTAGAATTATTAGAAAAGTAAACATTTAATACATTTTATAATCATTACATGTACAGTACTGAAAAAAAAAAGCAGAATAAATCATTTCCGTCTTTACGAATGTTCACCGAAGAACATTTATTCAACGTTTCGGCCGAATTTTAAAATATTCAAAAATAGTGTTTGCACCAAGCGTGGTCTGTGGAAAATTGTATTCCGCCCTTGTCTGAAGTGTAAACAGGTTGTGGACGCACGTGAAATAGTTTGTTGAAAAAAAAAAAAAAAAAAAGTGTAGGGCTGCAAGCCAGTTCGCGCGCTTTCTCACACGCCATGTTGAATTTTCATCTTTGTGTGCGATAACCTTATATCCAATTAAATAACTGAGTAGAGCCTATGTATTATTATAGCGCGTTTACAATGTACAGCGTCCAAATGTAGTTGTCAAATTTTATCCCCGCCTTTTCTGGTAGTTCTGAAACGTCAAGAAATTACTGATAATTTTAGAAAATTATGCTGTACTAATTACGCCATAATTACTTTACAAAAAATAATAATTTACGTTTCTTCTGCAGCGTGAGTACACTGCAAGAACGCTTTAGTTGTATAGTATACTAGCTGTTTCTTCACACTTTTGAATCCAGCCTTTGAAAAATCACCCCATGTATGACGTGTTTGGTAGTTTTGTATAACATTCCAAGTATCACAAGCGTTTCGTACATGCGTTGACATATAACTACGGTATTTTTGGTTAAATTCAACTTTTAACTAATATTCCGGCTATAAATTATAATATTTAATTATAACTAATATGAATTTAAAAAACAGTGAGAAAATAGGTGTGTTGGTAATGCCTAATAAGAAGTAGTTCTTACGCCAAATGTTGTTAAACCGAGTGCGCACGAAGGCGATGCGTTGTCTCTTCAGCGTAATTTTCTAGGCTCGGTCAAGCTTTGTTTGCTTCAGGCGGGGTGATATCCTGAAAGTAGAACTTTATCAGGGCTTCAGAAAAGTTGGAAACAACCGTGAATGGACTATAGTTTTGAAATATGTAAGTGTCCCTAAATGACCGAAATAAGCTATGGGCTGTTCACGGTCAAATGAGCACTTTTGAAAGCCCTACTTATGAACTGCTAGTATGAACGTTGTGTATTCTCCCGCCTTATGTAAGATTAGCATTGTCATGGACCTCACCACTTTATTCATGCATCGGTCAAGTAAAACATTGAAATTATCAGAAAAGTAAATATTTTAAAAATCTCCTCATTTTTACTATTTCGATGCAAAAAAAAATAGAAAACTAAGGAAATGATTTCAGTTATCACAAATGTTTACCTAACGCTTTTTGTTCGGCGTTATGATATGGAATTACTTTCACTTCATCGTCGCCAACTTTACTGGGCGCACGTCACTCAGTGCGCCCAATAAAATATATGCAGGTAGGAGCGGTTACTTTTTTCTGAGGTTGATTTCAAAAGAGCTCATTTCATCGTGACAGCCTTTAGAAACAAGAAATTCAAAATAGTGCGTGGGAATTAGCAATAAAGACAGTCGCAAGCCCGTGGCGTTGATGGTTGCCGGGGGAAGAAACTGGTTTAAGTGCAGCGGTGGTATAGAAAAAAAACGAACCCATCTTCATTCTCTCGTTACCTTTTATAAGGTTCTATAAAATAGAACTTAAAATTAAGCACTTTGCCTCTCCTCCCCCGACCCCCCTTCATCGCTCTTCTCGCCGAATAAAACACGGGAAGAAATCAGTATCGCCAGGAGTTATGGCACGTGTTTGGGCAAAGAGTGCACCAGTGATATCTTTTGAAGTATTTGGAATGAGCTACAAAAGTCAGACAAGATGATTATGTTGTCCAGCGGCGCACGTCATAACCTTAAATGCTGAGTACAGGCAGGTAAAGGCTGTTCACGCTAAAGTGAGCAGTTTTGAAATCAACCTTAGAAAGAAGTGTCTGCCCCTACCTGTATATACTTCAACGGGCGCGCTCCGTGACATGCGCCCGGTAAAGTTGGTTAACGATAAATGGAAAGTAGTTTCATATTTTAACGTCGAATAAAAGTGTTAGGTAACCATTTGCGATAGCTTAAATTATTTATTTAGTTTTCAGTTTTTTTTTAATGCGTCAGATGTGTAAAAATTGGCAGATTTATTAAATGTTTACTTTTTTTAATAAATTCACAGTTTCACTTGACCGACGCATGAATAAAGTGACGAGGCGTATGGCAATGTTTATTTTACATAATGCGGAAGAATACACAACGTGCATACAAGTAGATCTTAAGCAGGTCTTTCAAAAGTGCTCATTTTACCGTGAACAGCCTATAAGTGTCAGTCACTTCTTCACTTTGTAATAAGTATTTGTAACCTTTTTTACACTGCTTCCATCATTGTTTTATAAATACGTTTTGCTTATTATCTTTACGTGACCAAAAACAGCAATATAGAAGCTGTTCACGGTAAAGTGAGCACTTTCGAGGGTCTAGTTTTCTTTTTTCTTTTTTTTTTTTTCTTATCAGCCATGTATTTTCCTTCCCCTACTTTTTAAAAATAAATATTCCCATGTAAGTAGTAAATACCGTGTATTTATTTCACCAGACTCAAAGTCAACTTCTAAGGCTACACTAAAATGTATTTATTGACTATTATTCCAAATGAGAGGGCTTCAAAAAAGTTCTCACTTTACCTTGGATAGCCTATATCAAAAGGAATTATTTTATTTAAATATTTAGCCCACGTGAAATACTTATTACATACGTCAATAATAGGATGCACAACCACACGGCGCATAGTATGGGATAGGAAAAAATGGTGGGTACTGCCATAGAAAGACTTGACCTCCTTTTGAAAAATAATAAGTCGGCGTGTATGGCTGTAACAAGTTCATCTTTCCCATGACCAGGAATATCTGTCATGAACGAATATTCCATTTTCCACTACACTGTAGTATAAAATTTAATAAACAAAATACACAAAAACCTATGTATAATATAGTTTTTACTACATTCACTCTACTGCGGAATATTAATTGTCATTTTTTATATTTTCGTAAAATTATTGACGTTATATTTCAAAGTTTCTATAACACATACTTTTTATGCCCGGTTGTGAAAAACAATAATAGTTAGTGCGACTTCCAAAACAAAAGATACATTTTTTTTTTTTTTTTGCTTTCGGTAGTAATACTTTAATATATTGTTCGACTTAGTTCTACACAAAAAGAAACAAAGTTCATAATCAATTACTGTTACTTAAACTGTACAGTTAAGGAAATACTTAAAATGTATCATGATAGATTAATACTTCGCCAGGCTAAAAAAAAATGTATTAATACTTGCAATATATTCAAGGGCCGTTTTAATACAGCGATGCTACTATCGAAAATAACCAGTATATTTTCAGAAACAGTATTTCTTACAAAGATAACTTGGCAAAAGTCGAAACAGCATTTGAAATACTATAATAACAATTTTTCTTTTAAGAAGTCTAACATTTTAAGACACTTTAAGTGTTACAGTTCGTTCACACTGTTAGAACGTAACATAGCGACAATGTTGTTATAGTATTGCGAGATTAGATTTGACTGATATTTTGCAAATGGTTGATAAGAAACTATATAAAACGAAATGATCTAAAACTGAGTCATGTCTTTTAAACCGCTGTAAATAACAACCCCTACTACATATTAATATAAATGCTATATTCACATAAAATACATTTTTTTTCTCGTATTTTAGTGAAATATGTTTTGACCATTTTTACAAAGGAATAAAAATTCTTCACATCCGTATAAACACCGTCATATTTGCGGTGGCACCATACTCAGAAATAATTACCATAAAAAGAAATAGTATGTTGTAAATATTTCTATAGTTAAATAGCCACTTATTAAAAGTACCTACGCCTGTTATCACACTATAGTACAGGCAGAATTTCCTTAGGTAGTTAAATATTAAAGAACGGTGTTCTTAAAGTCATTGTGGGGCTACAAGTAAGCATGTTTGCTGCATGGAACATGACATACTCATAAAACGTAAATTAAATTTTTAAAAACCTCACGATTTCTGTAAGATTATGTGTTTCGCGTGTATGTGTGTTTTATTTCGATAATATAACCGTTTGAAACCCCCACAATTACTCGCGGGACAGAGCGTATGTATTTTATATGAAGACAAAATTCATTACCTTACACGGGCGCCTTTATGGCTTTCCACGTTTTTTTCTCTGGAAGCACGGCAGCGATCATTTCCCACGCATCCAGTTGTTCCTGACAGCAACTCCTGGGTACAACATGCCGACGACATGGCGTCAGATCTGCTACTGTCCTCCCAGGAACAGCATCCAGATTACCAACACGCTGTCGCGTGATCTCATCGGGAGGGTGTGAAACACACTCACTTCAGGGAATAATAATAATAAAAGAGTCCCCCTGAAGCAGGACGCCAAGCCCCGATCATTGGTTGGGCGAGAGACCTCAGCCATAGGGGTTTCCACCCCAAGCACAGTCCCACCCCACCTTCTCGTTCCAGCGAACCGTTATAAATCCGGGGCCCCCAAACTTTTTTTTCTCCTACCCTCAAACGCAC
This sequence comes from Dryococelus australis, assembly GCA_029891345.1. NCBI lineage: Eukaryota > Metazoa > Arthropoda > Insecta > Phasmatodea > Phasmatidae > Dryococelus > Dryococelus australis. The sequence continues at coordinate 46,602,194 of CM056995.1, read as the reverse complement.
CGACGTCATGACTCGGCTTGACCCAGAAACCTTTCGCTCGAACAATGATCCATGGGGAGGGAGATCCGTGATAATTCGGTTAAGGGGGGGGGGGGGTGAGCGGCATCAGGAATTATTCCTGGTGGCAGCACAAAACTGAAGGGATTTTTATTAGGGTGCATGTTTAATTCGGCCTTCGGTATGGGCCTACGTTTACTAAAATGCCAGCTCACTAACGATTCTTTTTTTATAGATGAAAACTGTAAGTTGAATTACATAAGGCAGAAAAAATATATAACATGGATAACAATGACATAAAAACGTAATTCACTCGACGTGGTCTACAAACACTTAGAAATGATTGATTTTTTTAGTATAATACTTAAGCTTGTTGCTCATTACAATTTTTTTAATTTCTGATAATGAGACTGTACACAAAAATAAAAAAATTCTACAGAAAACACAAATGAATGCATTAAAAATCTTATTAAAAGCGTTATTTGAGAGTCATCCTTATGGAGTTATAACTGAATATTTTCCAAGATTTTTGACAAAGATATTGATACATATTTTAAAAACAAAATGTATGAGGTATTTTTTTAAATTTTAACTGTGATAAATTTGAAATTTCATGGACTTCAACTGTTTTGAATTAAAGTATTAATTTATTATTCCAATCTCAATTTCCGTATGTACATACTCAGTATATAATAAGACCTAAATGGATAAGAATGGTACCATTAATTAGTCTTCTCCATTTCCTGTTGTAGATTAATTTTTTCATATAGGTCAGTGAAGATAAAATATGAACGACTAGAAATCCTATGGTTAGTTGGATTTCAGATTTATATTGCAGATGCCATGGCCACAATAATATCGGTCGTTGTCTTGTATATCACAGCGCATTTATATAATTAATATTTTGTTTAGGACGATACTTAACTATGTAGAGTGGTTACTAAGTTAGCCAGCAAAATGTATCGTGTAAGGGGATATCCACTGATAATTCTCATTGCAGCGACGGAAACTTCTTAGAAAAAACTACTCTGTTAGTACCGAAAAGAATTCGGTTACTTAAACCAATCATAAAAGCCCAATACAGATAGTTTGACGTCAGGAATCTGTGTATGAAGAAGTTTGGACATATTTATGTTTGCCTTACAACTAAGATATCAACCTTTCTATCCTTTTGGATGCCCAGTTAGATTGTAAGATAGGATAGAATTATCTGGAAGTCAGCCATTTTGCTAAAAATAATATTTTAGATAGTAAACAATAAAGTTTACAACCACCAATTCAAAATTTTGGTCAATATTGTGAAAACTTGTGTTAGTATCAGACTGCCCATACGGTTAACTGTAAGCATTGCCATTAATGTTACTTGAAAATTACTGACAGTTCCACGTGCGCGCAAGCAAGATGGATAGATAATCGTTTTATAGACATCCATACCTCGCTCCTAAACACACAATTTTATTGAGTTTCGAAATCTGAATGGTAAGTATTTGTGGTGAGTTGCGTATATTTTCGTACAGTACGCACTGAGAGAAAACCAAACAAAATATTTGTTTGTATAGGGCCAAATATATATTTAACTGCCCAAACAAAATATATTGTTGAGCAAATAAAATTTGAAAGCAACAAAATTACTTTCATTCGTCTAATAAAATATATGTTTTAATAAAAAAGATCTCTGTGTTGGGCCAAAAAAAATTAGACCATTCATTTGACTGCCTTCGTTCGAAAATACAGCTCGAGAGTTTGTTTGTATTCTTGTGACAATTAGGATAGTAACTGTGTTTGTTAGTGTATCTATTGATGCTTAATAATCGTTTTAAACACATAAATAAAGCAATCCTACAAGACGCTGACAAGTAAAGTTGTAAAACTTGAAATATTTGTTTGCACACATTGCCCAATATTGCGGTATATCTATTTAAAAGCTTTCCGGCGAAATCAGTTGTCATATTAGCTAAGTGTACTAAGGTGTATCACTAGGACGCAAGTGATCTAGGTTCGAAACTCGATCGAACTAGTAAATTAGCTTTATACCGGCCCAAGCTCTGTAATGTACGTGTCGCCAAACAAGTCTTTAGTTGCACCCAACGAGCTATATAGTAAACACAGAGTGGCGGAAGTGTTTTCTGACTGATGCCACTAGAACCTCTGTATGCCATTTTGTTGTTGAAAGGTCCGTGGTAGGGTGTAGGAATTAGGAATATCACCCAAAATAATCGACAAATAAAATTCAATTGGACATTTTCACGCACTTGCTGGCTGGAAATAAAGTGTAATTCTCGGATTTAGCTTTGGAAGGTTAAAGATGGCATAAAACAAACCGCTGGGAAGTTGTATATTGTAGGGATGTGAATGTTATTTCTGTGTAGAATTGTGTTGCTATCGAACCAGACTGAATATTTGAGATTGCAGTGTATAGCCTACGCATGGACGCATGCAAGTGATTTATGTATCCATTTAATTGAGTACTCAGAAATATTAAAGGTGCAGTGGGCTGCGGTGTTTCGGCTCGAAACTGCAATGCAAATATTTTATACACTACAGCAGACTGGCATCAAATCACAAAGTTGGTGGATTGACCTTGTTACCAAAATCATTATTTTCGTGTATTGAGACCGAAGTAGAAATTATATTTTGTGGGTGCTCACAGAAAGCAGGTTCCGGTAAATGTAAACATATTGTCAGGGTAATGTAAAGCAGAGGGGCTTTTTGAAAAAAAAAATTCCGGACAATGGTATAAATCCATTATATTATTAATACAGAACACAGATTTTATGAGGCGCATCAATATTTCACCTGATGGGGAGGGCTATGAACTGTGGGAAAGTAAAAGTTTACAATGAAGATGTACATATTTTGTATTTTTTTAACCCACAATTTCCCTAATAATCATTGCCCTCCCCACTATCAATTAAGGTGTTTGTAATGGTTTGGTAAGTGTTGTTTGGTTATGTATTTCGGCAATTCATGTATTTCCATGTGTAAATATTATTAAGTACATATTTTCCACTCGTTTTACCTCCCAATTTCCCTGATCTTTATAGCCCTTTCCACTATCGGTTTGGTAGATAGTATTGATTAAATATCGATGCCCCTAGTAAATTGGCGTTGTTTATTATAAGAAAAAAAAATTGTTTTTCCAAACAATTTTTTTTTTTCAAAAGGCTCCTCTGCTTAATAATTACCCTGAAGGATCATCTTCCGTGAATAGTGGAAAAAACTTTAGTAATTTTAAGGTCATCAGGAAAAATACTACTTTTAAAGGTTTCATTGATTTTGTGAACAAAGAGTTGTTATAATTATTTTAGAATATTCTTTAATTACTTTTATAGGAATCACATCAATTCCAATGGACTTTTTCTGTAAATTGTCAAGTACAGACTGCTCCAGGTAAAGTAATATTAATAACAAAGTTCAAACTGATTGCAAAAGAACACAATTTCTCTAATTTTTAAAAGTATTGTTATATGCGAATGCCTTCAGTAGTTACTTGTAATATGATATATCTGTTGTTTTATTACTGCTGTTAGTGAAGCCATACGCTGAGCATACAGCAGGCATCGGAACGATATTTTATATATATCCGAAGCTATAAAATGTACATTTCAAGACGACATTCTCTGACGATACTTCATTCATATGTGGGTGTCACGAACTCGACGTAACTCGACAAAAAACCAACTTGGCCTTCAATATTTCAAAAACTTAACACGTCTCAATCACGGTAACAACATGACAAGAAGCATCAGCTGATAATGTTTTGACTAACATTAAAATGGCGTGATAGTTTACCGAGGGTTTCCGCTAAGAGCGCTGTAATCACTCAGTCGCCCTCTCTATGTTTACTATATAGCTCGTTGGTTGTACCAAAAAAAATCTTACAGTTTAGGGCAACCAAATGAGAACAACGTAATAATTTGGTTTCAGTAACCAAATATTTCATTTCCCATACAAACAAATAATTTGGTTGCACCAAACAAATCTGGTTTGATTCATCAAAACCTTTTTCTCAGTGCATAAAGGTATCTAGTTTTAAAGTTCTTCAAGTATCCGGGTTTGATTCCTGTTTCCGGCAGGCATAACTGCGTCTTATGTAGGTAGCTGCTGTTATTATACCAGCGGCTGTGCTTCGCCTGTCAACAAGCAGTAATTTAGATCCGGTATTTGGAAACCGATTTCCGGCTAAGCGTTACAACATGGCAAAGTCGTAACACTGCTTGGAAACAACCACGACGCGGACCGCTTCTCCCATCTGAAACTGCCGGCAGTGGGGATGGAGGGAAGGCTTCTAACATATCGGCTGTAAACAAACCGAGATGTAGTAACTTCTTGTTTACACGACGCGGACGTAAAAAAAAAAAAAAAAAGCGGGCTCGGGATGGGGGTGTAATCGGGTAGCATCCCCTATCTCCCAAGCCGCTCCCGCTTCTTGAAGTTTTTTTTTTTTTTTTTGTTTAGCTTGCTGACTCCACCAGGACTTTCACCCCCCTCCTTTCTTTTGAAGGCAGTTAAAGTTGCCTCAGAGTAAGCATCCCAGCAAACCCTACTTGCAGCCCTCTCAGGCCATAGTCAACAAACAGGGACAAACAGAGACAGTAATTACACGCGCGAAGCGGACTTCTGATGTCTGTAGTGGGTTGGAGTCCGATGGTGCTTCCCAAACACACAAAAAAAAATTGTACGTCTTACAAACAATTTGTTTGGAAACTAGTTACCAAAATTGTCTTGTATCACAAATAAAATATTGCATATTTAACACACACGTTTTTATGAGAATTACACTGATGGGCATTAAAATTGCAACACGAAGAAGGTTCACTGGACAGAATAACCGACATACAAATGCGACGTGATTACTCTTGCAGTTCACTATGATGTAAATAACATGGGGAAATCAGTGTCGTGTGGCCCCACAACGGGCGGCAATAACCACTGCCGCACGACACGGCTTTAACACGAAGAGTCTTTGGGTGTTTTTTTCTGGGGTATCTCCACCCAAGCTGCTTCGATGTGTGCTCAAAGTTCGTCCATTGTGGACGCGGGTATCCTGTGCCAGGCCAGTCGTCCGATGAGGTAGACTGATCTCGCTGGCTGCGCACAACCAATCTCCGTGTCCCAACATTGAACTGATTTTCTGCCAACACGTCTTGCGAAAACGGCATGGTTTGGATGTTAGGTTAAAAAACTGATTTCTAAACAAATGTTTTAAGATGTATGTATACATTCTCTAACCAATGTGTAATGAAGCTTGATTAAATCCAAATTGGTAGAAGTAATATATTCATATAAAAGTTCTTGTCATATAGAAATTAAGACCTAAACAAACACGTTCGTCGCTGTTGACCATGTGATTTTGACAGATGTATTGGTTTGGGGTAGGTCAATATTGCGTACATTCGCAGAAGACGAATAAGCGGTCTACCTCATCTACCATGGGCTGGATGTTTTCGATGGGCGAGAGATCCTGTGAACGCGCAGGCCAAGGAAGCAGCGTGGCATCGTGATCACCCGGGAGGGGTCTGACGATGTGAACCCGTGCGGTCGCGTTGTCTTGCTGGCGTAAGGATCCAGGCTGGACCTGAAGGAAGGGGACGACAGGCTCCAACACCGCGATGTAACGGTTGACGGCCAGCATACCAGCGACGCGGACCAGGCGTGAGCGGGACTGGAATCCGATGGCACCCCATACCATAACTCCAGGTGCTGGACTGGCATGACGGTGCCTGCGCCGCGGTGCCGCTAGACATGGATGCGACCATCGGGGCGCTGCAAGCAGAAGCGTAATTCGCCGGAGAGGATGATGGCATGCCATTCGTTCCTCCAAGCCCGATGTTCCACGCCTATCGTGAGCAGCCAGTGACAGCCGCAGAAATGGCCTCCTCGTACGGACACAGCTTGATGTGCCACACGGCTGAACTGTTCAGCGAGAGCGTTCAATGAGGTTGTATGGTCCGTACGCGCCAGATGTCTGTCCTCGCGTTCGCTGGAGCGACTGTCACCACGTCATTGGCCTACCTGTTCTGCAATCCATTCACGGTCACTTCACACTTTTCTGAAGCCCTGCTAAAGTTCTACTTCCAGGATATTCCTCCTCCTTGTGCAAACCAAGCTTAGCTAAGTCTGGAAAATTACACCAGAGGACAACGCAGCGCTTTCCTGCGCACTCAGTTGTAATATTATTTTGCAAGGAACTGTTTATTACTAGGCGCTACCAACACAGATTTATTCTCGCTGTTTTTATTCGTGTTTTTTGCAAAGGAAATATAATGTAAAAATAAAATATAGGTAAAACGTCAATTTAACGAAAAATAAGATTCATCTGTGCTTACAGAGGTATAAAACGCTTGATACATGGCGTATTTAGGAAATAACTAAATACGTAATACATGGGATGATTTTTCAAAGGTTTGTGTTAAAACGTCCGAAAAAAATCGTGAATGAACTATACACATTCCCCTAATGTCGAGTCCTTCATGCGCATCCTTCTTGATGTTGCATTATTTTAATGGCCGGCGGTTTACAAAATCATTTATGTACCTCCCTGTTTATAAAATAACAATAAAAATAGCAGTATACAGTATTTTGTTTATTGAAATTAGAATTTTGTTTTACGCATTCCACTGCAATACGTTGTAAAATTCATTACAATTTACTTTTAGTGTTACAAACATAATATTCGTAATTGGTTTCGAAAAAAAAGTTTCTAAAAATACGAAACAAAATTGTGTATTGAGGGAATACGAAAAATATGCGAATTTTTTTTTTTAACTCTCAGAAGGCGTAGTTCCAGATTTAGTGCCGATGTGTAAAATCAGAGTAGTGTTCTCTCACTACGCACTGATTATTGTTTCCTTCAGTTTCTCGTTAACCCTGACTATCCTTTTGACAACAAAGCTGAGTCCTGCTCCGTACACAATGTAAATAAGCCCCACTTACGTTTTACTAAGTATAGCTGACACTGCTTTGTACAAATTAAAAGATGATACACCTTACACCAGGAATAATTAACCTGTTTGACCGAAACTTTATGTACATACCGCTTGCATACTTAAATGTTATATTGCGCACCGCCTTTCTTCAGAGTGAGTAATGCTTAATTTCCTTGGGAAATATTACGGTCCGAAACTTGCCGTTGATGACTCGACAGTCATCTAGTAAAATCGCACCCGCATCTCAAGTACGTCGTAAACTGCTGTTTTTTTTAAAACCTGCAACGTATAGTATCTGACGTGACAATTCACCAACAAAAGACTATTTATCAATATCGTTTTGTTCCAGCCTAGTCATACAAGGTTGGGTGTAATAAGGAGTAGGATTTCAACAAGGCTAAAGTGATAGTGGAATGTATTTAGTTCTAATGATTTGGAGTTTCGTAATTGCAGAATGTATTTGGCAATGGATGTTTGCATCGGGACAACAGTTACGTACTGGAAATTGCAATGTACGATAGAAAACGTTTAATAAAGTTAAGCCATTGCCTCTAGTACAAAGTAACATCCCTTTACTGTAAAACTAAAGCAGCTCAAGGAATGCGTATATCTTTGGTATGAAAGAAGGTGATATTCCCATAACATGAAAAAGTATTAAGAAAACATTTGTTATCAGCAAGCCTGTTTTTCTGTGTAACCATTACTTTTAAATGAAGCAGTAATGTGTTGCTGTAAATAAAACCGTTTCAGAGAAGTGGTTTTATTTGCCGTACAGAAAACTTTGTAAGGATTTATTTAGGGTGTGGATGGAGTAAGGCATTTTCCACAGAGGTGTCCCGAACCTGCCTTAGTCAGCTCACGGACTAGGATGTGGTATGAAACCTTAACGCAAGCGTAGGTTATTCTTGCAAGGCATGACATCGTGATGACAAATACGATGGTCTTTCGATACGTCCTGTGTACTACACGTCCTATATTAAAGGCTTACTTTGCTAGAACACATTATTTGTTACCACAAGGAAAAAATTGTTTGAAAATGAAGCACTGCAAAGTAAGCTTGCCATAGACGTAATTTTTGTGCGATCTATACACTGATGACTATGATAACTTGGCATTTTTGTTACAACAGTCAAGCAGAAATCTTTGTGATAGTGTCATTTAAACTGTAAGAAAAATTTATGGCCTGAAAACCAACCATGATTAGTAAATAAGTGTTGCAATAAATGTTCCTAAATTATATCCATGAAAAGAAACTCACCAGGATGGCTTAAAGGCTCAAAACCTCACCCCCCCCCCCCTCCTCACCATGTTAGTGTCCTTGCGCCTGTAACCATACAACCACTTTGTCTTACATTGCCCAACTGTCTGTTGATAGGTAGTATTGTGGACCAGAATATAATGTCACATCTTGGAATTAATTGAGTTCAGTGATTTGGAGAATCACTACACTTCAGAATGACACGAAAAGTCTGCAGGAGGACTGGATATTTGCCGAGTTGCAATTTCGTGACTGTAGAATTTTTTGGTTAGTGAATGTTTACGTTGGAACTACAGTCACAACAGAAAACTGCAATGTATGGCAGAAAACTTTTTTATATTGCTACACCGTTACCTTTCATACGAACAAATTTTTCTTTATTGTGAACAAAAGCAGCTCAAAGAATGTTTATTTCTTGACTATAAAGGGAGGCAATGTGGTCATAAAGAACGTATGTAGAAATACTTTGCTAACAGAAAATCTTTTACTTAAAGCAATATTGTGTTACTGTAAACAAAACCGCCTCAAAAATAGTTTTTTTTTTTTTTCGTACAGAAAACTTTGAATGGAATTTTTGAAGATTGTTTACAGCATACTGCCAAAGAGTGGATGTGAATAGAATTTACTTCCCCTAGGATGAAGTATTAATAGTGTCCTGTTACAATAGTGTTCTTGAATCGGTGAAATTCTACGACCGTGGTTGAGCAGTTATTAAGTTTGTACCGCAGTTGTCCCATTTCCTAGCCAATTATAGCCATGCGATTTAAGGAAGTCGTTTGCTTTGCAGTAACAATTTCATTCTTCGGTCATACTAGTATATGCCAATTATCAGGATTTATTTATAACCACTTCCTTAGGTATTGACAAAACCTATTGTCATCAGATTAAATTTATAGGTGACAGGTCTTCGCAAAAATTATTCTTATCCTTCCATATGTGATTATGGTAACTAATAACTATAAATTTCCCTTAGATTATTGTTTTAACCTTGAATAAGGCATCGAGATAGGTGTTTACATCAAAAACTTAATTTGAATTAATTGTTAAATATTTATTTATTTTTTATCTTAACAAAACTACATTTTTTATGTTTCTTTTATCTGTCTGGAATACAATGGTAAGGCGGCTATGTTAATTAAGGTTGTTTTTGAAAACTTATCCGATTATAAAGAAACGTTTTATTGGACAAGCATTTCAGGTTAAGAAAAAGAAGGGGTCACTCGTTAAGAATTACATTCAGATTTTTCATTTACAGATAGCAAAACACGAATGTCATTTCCTCGCTCCACCAATTTCGCCAACAAACATTTCCTTCGGCGTAAGTCTTTGAAGGCGGATCTTGGCTACAACACTACGGTTGTGAGTGCTCTGTTGCTCGTCAGTGCATGTGTGTGGGTAAAGCTGCGAGCCGCATTTCTCTTGCGGACTCTAATTAAACGCCAGGCGTTTAATTGCCTCGGCGACAAGGGAATCCACTCTGTTTCGTAGTCAGGGAGTCCAACTCTGAACCATGTTTCATTCCAACCAAGCCAATGACTGTGTCGCGAAGAGTACAAGCAAGAAGTGTGGAAACGTACAGACCCACTCAAAATGAGTGTACGGGCAATTTTCTGAGCGCAATTAGTCTTCATTTTTGTGTTAATGTTTGTTTTTCTATGAGCATGTGCGTGTGTGTGTGTGTGTGAAGAGACTCTTTTAATACCGGGGTCTTCAGAGCCGATGAGGGTGAAGCGAGGCGAGTATGGGGCGGCACCGGAACGCAAGTACGGGGAAGCAGGAGACTACCGAGAAAACCCCGCCGACCAGCGGCATCGTACGGCACGATTCCCACATGCGAAAATCAGAGAGCGGTCCCGCCGGGAAACCAACCCGGTACGCCTTGGTGGCAGGCGAGCAGTCTAACCACTACACCACCGTGGCCCCTATTTCCTATGAGTAATCCAGTCGTTTCCTTTACGTTCCATGAGCAGCAAATAAAGTGGAAACGCGATCGCAAAGAAACGTATGCTACAGTTACTGAACATATTGCTGTTTACGTGACCAAAATGCTGTATTTTAAATGGCAAAAAGCTGCAACCACATATGACACCGACAATGGTAGAGTGTGATTAATTTTACTAGAACACGTGGTGTAGAATAATCAGAATACACATTTCTGGCATGAAGTAGATATTTTTCATATACCAAGAAAGTAATAAAAAGAACAGCATTTGCTGCAATTAATGATGATGGCTGCACAAAATTCAGAGAACGACCAAATTTATTCTGTATCACAATACGCTATCGAATCAACTAAAACTTTTTAGTAAAATCTTTTCGAGAAAAAAAAATTTGTTTCATACAACGAAGATGGTTTTTTTATCTATTGAGAAAACAATGCGAAACATTTTTAGTTTCTAAGTTTTCCATTATGAAAATATTCTGACTAATCAAGGCTCCAATACCGTTCAATTATTCCAATGGGATACCATACACACCTGGAAAAACATCACCTGCACATTATTTTAAAACTTCGCGTATTAAGAGTTTAACTTCGTAATTTATTTTCCGATGTCGTACATAGCTCACTGGTTGGAGAGCTGCGAGCAAGTTACTTAGGTTCACAAATTTAAAAGTTACGTACCCACTCCCAAGCAGGAGAGATATAATACTAACACAGACCCTCCAGTCTGAAAGGCGAATATGTTGACGAAGCCGACCGTTAATACATCAGAAGAGCGTATCAATAGCTGTAGTGAATAATACTTTACTTTATCGATTATGTGTTGTAACTCTTTTGACTGTTAAATATTTTACCTATAGACTATCCACGGTAAAGTGAGCACTTTTTAAGGCTCTTCTATATTTTTCCTTCCCTCCAATTTCCATCTTCCTGCTGCTTTTTAATATAAACATTACAATGTCACCAATAAACACAGTGCATACATTTCACCACCCTCAAAATTTAATGCCCCAGGCTCCAATAAGATATATTTATTAGTGGTTAATGTATTTTGGGAGGGCCTTAAAAAGTGCTCACTTTACTGTGAACAGCCTATATGTCAGAAAAAATTAGGAGAATTAAAAAAACCAATAAGCTAAAAACACATATATGGGAGAATACAAACGTGTGTTTTCATGCCTATGATAATCTTGCCTAACACATGGATGTTTGAGTGGCCTCGAGTTATTAACTGGTTACTGAATTGACACCTTCAACAGAGTAATGCTGGGCTCACAACCATTCGTCGCACCCGTCAGTCGCCCGTCCGTCAATCAGTCATCCACCAGTTTTTTTTTTTTGTTCGTCAGTTAAAATCGATTTACAACAATCTGTCATCCTTCGATCCGGCGAGATTTTAGGGTGACAACTTAACATCGCGATCTTTCTTTCCTAGAAGGTTTATTTTGGTTGAAAATAAATTTTCAAGAGAGAAAAATTTTGGGGAATTAAATTTTTTTACGTGATAAAAATGTATACTGAATTATTGTTTACGTTTTAAATTCCTTAGTCTACCACCAAGATGTCCACCGCCTTGCATTTTAGTCCATCTTTTGGTCAGTCGAAAGTTAAAGTTTGAGATATATTTGACGATTTTGGACTTTATGGATAGAAAAAAAAATACCCTGCGATTGATCGCATATCACGTGAACGCCTGACAGAAAGACGGCTGACGGATTCGACAGATGGTTGTGAGTCCACCTTCAATGCACGTACTTATTGTGCTACATTTATGAAGTTAGTAAGTTGTTTGGTAACAACAAGAAAAAATCGATGTCCTTTCAAGTTATAGTTTTTATTGCACTTTTTTATTCCAGACAGTCAACACTGCCAGAAGGTTAAGTAACAAGTGGGGATAAGTAAGAGAAGGGGGGAGGGGTATAAAATAATTTTGTGACTAGATTATGACGCATCACAATTGCCTGGAATGATGATGTTACAACATAATGAGCGCGACCGTAAAAAAACGATAATTTCAAATGTACGTTCAGTGGTTTGGCTGGAGGAAATTGTGTCATTATCTAATAATTGGAGTAGCAAGTACGATATCTGTGCGACCAGATCATTATTGCGTTAAAAACGTTTAAATAAGTGTAATCTTATAATGTAAAAATCGTATTGCGAAATCATAATTAAATGGGTGATATTTTAAATCTTTAGTAAAAGTTGTCATTATCAATATTATTTTTAATTGTCTCATTTCGAATATACATGAATGTGTATGAACCTTAGACAATTATAATCGAGGGAAAGACACCTTTTTAGATTTCTTAATCAATTAGTTTCAACTATTGGCCACAAAGAGCGCCTTGCGCTGTACAACTGAAATGTGACTGGTCATGTACGAAAGGTGGCATGAAACCTGCAACGGGAAATTGAACAGATCATGTTACCACACCTTGTATATTGAAAAAAAAAAAAAAAAAAAAAAAGAAATCAGCAGAGAAGTGACAATGGAACAGTTCTCTAACCATGCTTCAGCGTAGCATCATTCACGCTTCTCTAACGGTAACATAGTATTATGTTGTAGGCTGTTCACTGTAAAATGAACACTTTCGAAATCACTGCTTAAGATTTATTTGTACGCATCCTGTGTATTCTTCCACCGCACGTAACGTTAACATTGCCAAGGGCCTTATCACTTTATTCAAGCGCCGTTAAAAAGAAACAATGATGCTATTATAAAAGTAAATATTTTACAGATTTACTCTTATAAACATAAAAAAAAAACAGGTCGTAAAATAAATTATTTCTGTATTCAGAAATGTTTACGTGACACTTTTAATTCAACTTTAAGACGCAGAAATTTTCCCTGCGCTATTCATGGTAAACTTGGCATTTTTGAAAGCCCTATGCTTCAGATCTGCTTGCATGCATGAAATGTATTCTTCCATTATATGCAATATTAACACTGTCAAGGTCCTGATCACTTTGTCCCTGCATCAGTCAAATGAAACTGTGAAATTATTAGAAAAGTAAATAATTTACAAGTTTACTAATTCTTACACTTGTATTTAAAAAAAAAACTGAAAGCAAGAGAAATCATTTCAGTTTTCACAAATGCACTTTTATTTCAAAGTCATAACATTAAACTATTTTCTCTCCGCCGATACCAACTTTACAGGACGAATGCCATTCGGTACCCCCGTTAAAATAGATACAGACAGGGGCAATGATATTTCTCATAGGTTGATTTAAAAAATGCTCACTTTATCGTGAACAGCCTTTAGTTTAATACAGTTCTGTTTGTAGTTGAAATTAATAATTGCTGAAGTTGTTCTATTGAAGGGACTGTCTGTTTCGTAGTAGGAGCAATCTACTCTGTTGTAGGAACTGTATTCACAGTTTCAAATACAATCACAGAAAGAAACACAGTACACAGTTCTGTTGCCATTACTATTATTAGATAGTTCCGCCAGAAAACCCGACTTCTGCCTTTATTTCAACAGTGTAGATGGGTCATGCGTACAGAAACTTGGTTCCGTCAACCATATTCTGTTTCAGTGTGTATTGTATCTGGCGGTAAAGGTTATTCGTGGTAAAGAAAGCACTTTTGAAAGCTCTCTCATTTAGAATAATAGTCGATAAATATATATTTTATTTTAGCCTTAGACGTTAACTCCCGAGTGCGATGGAATATATGCACTGTGTTTGTTACTTACGTGGCGATATTTATTTAAAAAGATGGTAAAATAATTTTAAAAAAAATAGCTGAAAGGAAAAAGTAACTATGGCCTCAAAAGTGCTCACTTTACCGTGAACAGCCTATACTTACCTTACTAGTTAGTATAACAGCTGCTACGGTAGACATTGAACAAGAATTTTTACCACACTCCTGACATGCGAACACCGCGCGTGCCAGCTGAAAGTGCCTACAATATGGGGGATCAGGGCGGGGTGGGTTAGCTACCCCTAACCCTGATCCATTCAAATGACCACCGCTTGGGAAGACAAGGGCCTCGGTCTGTACTTCCCCCGCGCTGAGAGGCCTAGCCTCAACGATGATAAATCGGCGGTGAACAAGAATTGACACAGTGTGATCCCGTGCAATAAGGCCATAACACAACCAGACAACTCGCAAGTCTGCTGCAGTTGCGCGCCTTCGGTATCCACCCACGTGGTTACGAAGACTTTCGCCCTTAGATCAATACACGTGGTCTGGCCGAAGTACTGCACTTATAGTCTGTTCACGATAAAGTGAGCACTTTTTAAATCAACCTTAGAAAAAAGTCACTGCCTCTACCCGCGTATATTTTAACGGGTGCATTGAGTGACTTGTGCCCAGTAAAGTTGGTAACGATGGAGAGGAAAATAGTTCCATATATTAACGTCGAAGAAAAAGTGTTACGTAACAGTTCGTGATATCTTAAAAATTATTTCTCTCGCTTTATATTTTTTTATGCATCGAAGTGTTAAAAATGAGTAGATTTTTACAATATTTACTTATCTAATAGTTTCAGAGTTTCACTTGACCGACGTATGAATAAAGCGTTGAGGCCCATGGGAATGTTAATTTAACATAAGGCGGAAGAACACACAACGTGTATACAAGTAGATTTTAAACAGGGTCTTCAAAAGTGCTCATTTTACCGGGAACAGCCTATACCTCTAGAATTTGTTTAGGACAACACCGGAGCGAATGTGCGAATCAATTTGGGAAGGAAAGGGGGAGGTGGTGGATGCTTTTCCCTTAGCTCATAGAAGAAAAACTATTTCTATGCGGGGAAAATCATGCCCCTTCCTGAAGAGTAATAATACATGATAATAAAATGATATAATGAGTTTTCTTCAAGTTTTCCTCCATCTTCGATATAAGCTTGCACGATTATAATTGCTAGATTTCCTTACATTGCAAACCACAACATTTACTGCTAAAAATCTATCGTTGAAAATAACTTAGGTATTTGATCTGTGCTGGTCTCGAATAGTTTAACCAACCGTTCTCCGGTAGTATCACTTTGTGTATCATATACGACTTGATAAGGCACTTAAATCTTTACAAATAACGTGCATGATATTTTAACTTTTTGTCGCCTGTCATATCGTAGTATTTATACCAAATCTCCGAAAATGAGTGCGTGAGTGAGTGCAGAGATTTAGGCGGCTCTTGACGTCGAGGTCTTGAGAGCCGATGAGGGTGATTGAGGTGAGTATGGAGCAGCGCCGGAATGAAAGAGCGGGGGAAACGCGAGATCCGCGAGAAAACCCTCCGACCAACGGCATCGTCCGGCACGATTCCCACATGCGAGAATCAGGAGTGACCCGGCCGGGGATTGAACCCGGATCGTCTTGGCGGGGAGGCGAGCAGGCTAACCGCTCAGTCACCGTGGCCCCCGTCTCCGAAAGTCTCGAGTTCACTTGGCGCCCTGACCGGAGCTGCGCCGCTACTCACCGCGTCGGCCCGTCAATGGGTGGGCGACCCTCAAGGTCCTCTTCAGCACGCACGACTGTTCGACGTAAAACTCAAGGCTCGAAGACTTTTCTTTGTAACCAATTCGATTTTTTTTTTTTTTTTTTTTTTTTTGCGGGAGCTGCACCAAGCGCACTTGAGTACCGCCAAAGATGCTGAAGGAACGGCTGAAGTTAATAGAAGGCCCGAGGGGATGTTGAGAAAGGCAATGGCAAAACTTTTAGAGTTGAGTTATCTTGGTTGGGGGGGGGGGGGAGGGCGGCGACAGTTCATTCCGTTCCCGTTAGCCGACAGACCGGTCGCAATAAACATTTATGATCATTGCCCGACGCCAGAACAGCTGAGTAGCTGTCTGCCGGCCAGGTAATCAGCGTAACAACCCTTTCCTCGGAACACCCCCCCCCCCTTCTCCCTTCACCCTCACCAAACTCCTTCTACTACTCTCTCTTCATACATTTTTTTTTTTTTCCTTTCGAGAAAACGTCAGTAATTTCTACCTTCGGCGATTCATTAAGCACGTGCGACAATCTCTCACGGTCGCGACTTCCTGCTGTAAATGCCATTCATGCCGCGAATGCTATCAGCCCATGCACACTTGACTTCATTTCCGTATATGGTCTTCATTAGCGTAAAGAAATATAAGCGTAATTAAGATTATGTCCACAAGTCTTAATTGTTATATCGAAAACTTGTACATGTGCCCATTCCTTATTAACGATTGTAGGCCTAGACTCCTCAAATCATAGGCTGGAACCCCAGAATATAATATAACCTTTCTCAATAAATATCCAATAGAATGTATAGGTATTTTATTGTTACGTGGGACGCCTGAGGGACATATCTGAGGTCGTGAGGGTTGGATGTCTTAATAAAAATATAAGAGTTTAATTTTGTTTCTAATTTATCCACTCACCTATTATTTACAGCATTAAATTATCTGTCTCCACTTTTACTCATTTTATTCAACATTGAGCGCAATATTAAATGTCTATTTCAACTCTAATTAACCTCTATCTTAATTGTCTCTGTTTGGTTACAGTCAATCAACACATACTCATCATTAACACGACTTCAGTCTACGTTGCCATTATTTGTCATGTATTTCATTCACGCAACTAGTCCAATAGTCCAGCCTACCAGCCGCACACTTCATTGCTTGATACTCGCAGTTATAGACTTCCTTTCCGCTGGTCACTTCTCCCACTGCTCGTCTTCCATCGCTCGGAACTCAGCCACTCATTCACTCATTGACTCCATCTCAACTCCCGGCCCGGAGGCCTGTCACAATATTTATACCGTTCACCTTAACCATCTGGTATTTTCAACGCACCCCGAGTCCCACTGAGAGAACAAGGTCAGTAATCCAGAACATTCTTAGATAAACGCAGAAATCAATACAACCTGGGTCAGCAGTGTACACCGCAAAATATATTATCGTTTCGGCTCGCTTTTTGTAACTGATATGCGGTTCGATCGCCTACCATTCAAAACATTCCATCGACGTGCTGCTCCGTTACCACAACTACTCTGTCCCTCTCTTCCGCTGGCTCGCGAGGAGCGGACCAAGGTCAGCAGCGCAGACCAGCGACACATGACATTATTTTCTACGATATGTTGAACATCTATCGTGTCCTGCTTAAAAAAATACTGGTTTCCTTGTGAAGTCTCCGTCTCTGACAAGTATCCAACAGTGTTACCGTGTTGTTATGAAGGACTATTCATGACTGAGAGTTTTTCCAGTTCACTGGTGTAAAGTTCATTGCGAATGAATTCAACTGCCCTTGATATGTCTGAATTTCCATTAGGACTACTTTACGCCAGACACTTCATCAATGATATTACTTATAAAACAAAATACTACGAAAAACAGCAGCACTGAGATGGAAAACTCGCCAACAGAGAAAATATGGTATCTTTATTAAACATAAGACTAAACTGGTAGACACAAAGTAGCTTTAAACCTCTCCATTATAATTCATGCTCAGAAGTTAATTAATTTCTTAAATATATAGACAGATGACACTAACCAATATAATGCTAAGCGACTCATTAAGAAATTCAATGATAATTTTGTGAAGAACGAATCTGGGGTTTTTGTTGGCAAAAAAGAAACAAATTTTTGAGTCGAAAATTCAGTTTAAAATCAGTCACAAAACAATTATGTAATTTCTTCGTCAAAAATTTTGATAGTACAGACTTATCACTAAATATTTCTCTTCTTGGTTCCTTAACCGCAGTACATATTCTGTTCTATGCAGGACACAAATACTGACTAGTTTTCAATCAATTACTTTGGCGTCTTTTCTTATAAAAAATCAACGTATACTCTAAACTTACTACTTTTTATAGTCCAAAATTACTGTCATCCGCTATAAATCATGGAAAATTATTTAAAAAATTGAATGTAAACAAACGTCCATCTCAGTATTTGAACTCATGATTGTCAGACTTCTGCAGACAATATTGAACCAATGTTTGAGAATGTTTCAACGCTTGCGAAACAAGGCGGACGGTGACTATGCGTGCTTTCTCGGGCAAATCTAGTATTCCCAACACTCCAACGCCAATTACTCTGATACTAGTCACTGAATATCCACGACAGAAAAAAATCCACTCTAATTTCTAACCTTATATGAGTGGGTTATTCTGAAATGAATAAAATTTCCGACAAATGCAAATTTGTATTCTAAGTCATATTTTATTACAGCCCACCGATCCTTTGGCAATGTTCTTGTTTTCGGTAGGGAGCGTAAGTTGGCAACATTACTTACATGAATTCAACTGTAATATGGGAGTTCACTTAAAAAAAAAAAAAAAATTAAAACTGCGTTTTGAAAATATAAATTATCAAAAGAAGTAAAGCACTCAAAATATTACTTTGTATTTAGACAGTTTTAAATGTTAGTATTAAACAATTAGTTTACGCTTGTAAAAACATAACTTTCGTTTGTCGACTGTCTCAAATTTGCTTTCCGCATCGTGTATTTAAGTATTTCGTAACTCGTCTGTAAATGCGACTAACCATGTACACCTAAACATGCTGTCATTTTGTAAACCTGTGTTATTTGTACTGTGATTAAATAAATTGTAACATAACCTCCTAATATTCTACCTGCACTGCTGCTTATGTGGTTTCAAGCTGGAAACAAAGAGGTTAATTGCAGACATTAAATATTATTGTTTGCTAATGTACTTTTATGTTTCTGGATGAAGGCACTCTTCTCCCACAGTTACAGATAACAACAACTTGTACCACCCACCCACCATGTTTTCACAACAAACCTTTGCAACGACAGCCCGAAGGGATCTGTTATCGTTTAAGGCCCTTTCACTTTCATGAAAAGTTTAAGTTGTCACTTTAAAATGTGTGGAAAGACTTCAAAACTTTGAGCAATAATTCACTTTACATTAAATTCAAACAATTGAAGTGCATGTGAAAACTTTCTGCACTTATTCAATAAGTTGAATCCAGTTGGTAGAATTCAATAACAATATTTGATAGCGTGAAATTGTCTTTAGAGTGCGATATCGAAAACAGTGGAGTCAAACGAACACTTGAAGGTGTTTAGGATGCCTCCTTTCGTGATTTCGCAAGGAGACGAAAATTCTAAAGGAGAAAAAAAGCGGGGGGCGCGGTGCTGTAGTGGTTAGACTAAGCGCCTCTTACATAAGCGAATCTGGTTCGATTCCCGGCGGGTTGGTCCCGGATTTCTGCATGTGGGAATCGTGCCGGACAGTTCCGCTGGTCAGTGGGTTTTCTCGGGGATCTCACGTTTCTCCCGCCCTTGCATTCCAGCGCTGCTCCATAGTCACCTCGTTTTACCATCATAAGCTCTCACGACCTCGATGTTAAGAGCTGACAAGTACTGGGATTCTGTAATTATCTATCACCTCGTTTCGGTCGAGATCGTCTTTAATTTCGATCAAAATGAAAAACGTAATTCTGTAACTTGTTTTACTTTCATTTCGATCGATTTCCGGCATTTCAATAGAGTTCTTATTTCGATCAAAAATGTTAGTCTTTTCAACATGGCGGAGGGTTACAAGACCCGTATTTGATTACGATTTAATGATTTCAATTTGTATGTGGCTTCTTTGCTAGGTGCTGGAGCTGTATTGCTAATAATTTATATTGCAACTGCACTGTCAGATTAATATTTAAATAAAGTGGTTGTTACAGATTACGAATCAAAATAAACACACGCATTGTAAGCAATGTTCTTTGTTTATATATATATATATATATATATATATATATATATATATTGTTAAGCAAAAAAAAAGTCCTTACTCTCTGTTTTAAATAGGTTCTACTAACCTCAGCACTTAAAATATAAATAAATATATGTGTACATAGAAATAAGTGGTAAAGAATCTAAATTCTGATTGGTAACTGGTTGCCAAGATTATGAGGTTTCACTTTCTCCAATGGCTATCCAATGTTGCCACATAGTCATCAGAGAAAGTGATCGAAATTTCTTGTACCATTTCGATAGACTTGAAAAAAAAGTTACAGAATCGCTCTCTCACAAACCGATCGAAATGAAACTTGATCGAAATCGAGACGAGAAGTCGTTGAGTTACAGAATCCATGTACAGGTCTCTTCGCTCACTCACTTGAAAGGAAAGGGAACGAGTAACTTATAATAAGCCCCCAGCTCCACCTCACCACGGACCCAGGAGGGGGCATCATCGCGCACCTGTGGGTCGCAGCAGACGACAGTGGGCGACTACCGTCTGCAGGCTCGCTGACCTCCCGCGGCGGACCGTAGCGACTGCTGTAAATCACTCGTCATCCCCGGTAAGAGCCTCGTGTAAGGGGAAAATGGAAGGGCACACCACCTCCGGGGCCGTAAATTACGTCCCGTGCGGTAGTCCGCGACGCGAGGAATGAGCAAAGGCGACTGGCCGGCGTGCGCAACCCTTCCATCTGGACGCCGATCGCGCCGTACTGCGAGATGTCCCCCCCCCCCCTCCCCACCCCCTTTTTCCCCACGTGTGGAAGGAATGTGCCTCCGAGAGTTTACGACGGTCGGGACAAGGTACAAGAATCTTCGCCATGGCTGCCGGACAGCGGCCACCAGTGTCGATCGAGTATGAAGGCGCAGGCCCACCGTGAGGAGCGAGAAGGGCGACACCGCCGTGTGCATCAAGTGCGCCGTCGCCACTAAGCGCAAACGTTCTGAACTGGCGTGCAGCGCTCTCGTCGTGGAGCGGTGAGAGTGACGCGAGGTGCGTAGGCCTTTGGAGCAGCGAGGACAGGGCAGAAACGGGAGATACCCGAGTAAAACCCGCGGACCACATATGAAAAATCCGGGGTCGAACCCCGCAGGAAATCGAACCTGTTTCGCCTCTGTGGGAGGCGAGCAATCTAACCACTACAACAGCCGAGGCCCCTGTGTGACCGTGGGACTTCCCTATCATTTTATCGGAGGAAAGTCTGAAGCAATGTTTGATACGGGGCCCTTGAGTAGCAAAGCTGAAAAAATATCGATACATCGAAATGACGTTGTTACATCAACGATATATCAATTAAAATAGTAGATATATTTAAACGGTATTTTTATTGAAATAAATATTTCTTCCAGGTATCGGAAATAAATATTTGTAAAATGTTCTTTCAATAAGCTCTTTTTTTAACACATAAAATGAATAAAAATATTACTGCGTTTGCTTTGGAAACATGCACGAAAAAACAGACGCCACATTATTTATTTATTTTTTGCAATGTCTCGTTTTGTCAATCTGTAATATTGTAAACAATTTTACATATGTCAAGTACTTTAATACAAAAAACATCGGATTCCGATGTACCGAAAATCTATCATTTTCTTTTGATATATCGTTTCGGAACACGATACTTATGAAATAACCAATATAAAAAACAGCAATATTTTTTTCCGATATCAACATTCTCATCCTTGTGTATTTTCTTATGTAACCTATCTGGGGCGTACATTTTGGCACACGGTGCTTTGGAAAAGCCATGTTTACCTATGTTAGAGTGTTACGAAATCGTGTTTGTAATGGTAGTGACCTCTTGAAAGCACTCAACACGTCTCATCTGAAATGCTCGTTCTTCTCGTAGATCACCTTATTGGACGCACGTTTGATAGTTTCGTAGAAATACGTGTGTTGCAAACACTCTCCAGCACAGCTCAAATGCCAGGTAGGTGAGAGTGAAGGTAGAAGCTGACTGGGTGCCAATGAAGCTCTACGCCTGAATTTACAGAGGCTATTCGCGGCAAAGTGAGCACTTTTGAGGCCCTAGTCATTTTTTCTTTTCAGCCATTTGTTTATCATTTAACCAATTTTTAAATAAATATTGCCATGTAATAAACACAGTCCACCGCACTCAAAAGTTAACGTTTAAGGCTAAAATAAAATATATTTACTGACTATTATTCCAAATGAGAGAGCTTACAAAAGTGCTCAATTTACCATGTATCGCCTATATAACATAAAGGACACGTCAGAAAGTAGCACACGCTGCCAGAATTGTCAGAAAAGAAGGTTTCGTGTTGCTTACGAAAGAAAAATACATAAATTTTGTAACACTCTAAAACATTTTGCTTGAATTTTCTTATTGAAATGTTTAAGAAACAAATTAATAAGAGTCTGTTTTTAATTAAAATTTAACCATATTTCCATTATGCCTCATAAAACGTCGGTAAATTTTGACGCTGAGATAGTGAATAAGGACTCTTTTGATTCTTTAAGCCCTTGTTTGTGCAGTAAATAAACTAAACTACTTATTTTAAAGCGTCCATATGTAGTAAGACAGTTGAGAGACTCTCCTGATATTATGCGCCGACTTAGTCGTATTCTTAAGTCCATCACATCGCAGTCGTCTTTCATCTAAGATTTCAACCCTTAACTGAAACATATTTAGCACTTAATTAAGCATGTATCGTCATTCTAAAACGGACAGAATATGCCCTTTTTTGTGTTTATGTGAGTTTGTTATTTCAGAGCTCTTCGTGCTGCCAGATATGTAACTTTGCTTCTGGCGAACATTTTTTGCTGGCTTTGTTTGCCTTCCCAATCCCCGCGAGGTCTTCCGGCTCATTATTTATTTATCATAGGCATATAGGCTTTGCCTTTGGGTCGAAGAACTAGATAATGACCAAATTATTCTTTGAAATAAATTATTTAATGCTTTTACAATTAGACGATTCCTTCGATTATGTTGGTTGTTAGGTTGCTCTACGTAATTCTAGTATCCCTTGCAAGCACTCAGTAGTATGATACAGAGGGTTCTGGCACAGTGTATTCTAAATGGGAGCTGTGTGGCTGTGGCTGTGGTTCTGATGGAAAAATAAATGAGGAAAAAAGTCCGAGTCACTCTTTCACTTTTTTATTGACAGCTATGACTGAAAATTGCCAATTGGTGTTGGTGACTTAGGTAGAATATCATAATCAGTGCACTCCATCTTTAATGTATGATTTCGTTAGTTGGTAGCAGTTTGTTAACTAACGTTCGAAGACTGATATCTCGTCGACTGATGTCGCCGACTTATATTTAGTGCGTACACGACCCTGCTGTTTCTGAATCCGTAGATAAGAATGTCTAAATTTACATTTACACATCCCGAAATTCCTCAACCAATGTAAAACCTTATTGGTGGAACAGGTTTTCAGTCTTTATATCACACACATTCTTTATATCATACACAGAACAAGAGTTTACACAATGTCTAAAGTTTAGAGGACAGTGGCAGTTTTCAAAAGTAAGACTGAATATGTAGCAATAGAGGGCTATTCTTACCTAGCCGGAACTTCTGTAGAGGTCCAAGACAATTAGGAGAATCCAAGGGTTATCCTTCCCCAGTATTTCTTGTCTGGTAGAAACAACTTAATCCTGTTGACAAAAATCGAAAGTTAAAAAAAAAAAAAATGTGTCAGCTCAGTTAGCAAGTAAATTTAAATTAGTAGTATAGTACTAGGACTACTTCTAAACCTCGTATCTTATGATAAAGTCTCATGTAAGTCGCTAAGGATCATTTGTTTGGGTACCAAATGCAGTAAACGAGTCATTGTACCCCAGTTTTGATATCATTTAGTACAATTTCCAGAGAAAATAATTATGAAAAAAGTTCCGTTAGTCTATTTCCATTCAATTTTAAATCTCAATTTCATACATAATTTTACGTGAAAGTGCATTTTAATAAAGAAAAATACTTTAAAAAATACACAACATTTTATAAATACGCATTACGGAGAACGAAAAGGATTATTTTTCAATGAATGCTGACGAGAGTTTACGTAATGAGGAAAATTGCTCTGAATCATTAACACCTAGGCTATAGTCACTGTTACTTCCAATCATTAACACCTAGGCTATAGACACTGTTACTTCCAATTATTCTTAAGCCTTGCTAAAGTTCTACTTCGGTTATATTCCTCTGCCTCATGCCTTTGGTTTAGTTTTCTATACTCTGTTAGAATATAGAAAACTAAACCAAAGCGACAGCGCACCGCATTCGTGCGCACTCAGTGTAATAATATTTTGCATGAGAACTATTTCTTACTAAGCATTACAAACACACCTATTTTCTCACTGGTTTTGTTCGTATTAATTATAGTTGAAATATAATAATATGCAATTTAAATATGAATAAAAATTTCCACCCTGAAATAACCGTTGGATTCCAACGATATTTTCTCAATGTAGCGGTAAATACAAAATTAGTATCATTAAATCAGTTTAATGTTCATCCCGCCCACCTGGAACACAGAATAAGGCCTTCTAACTCGTCGGCACACCTTGTGCTACATGGATCGATGCGATCAGGCATGAATTCAAACGAGCTCCTTATGTTATTCTGAGTTAGGTTTGCTCACAATTGTTGCAAATTATGGTCGACATTGAGGAAGCTGACGTCCCATCTAGTCCCGTTAATGTTCGATGGGTGACAAATAAAATAACCAGGCAGGCACGGAAGTGGTGAAACATAACGTAAACACTCCTGGAAAGAAGAGATGTGTGTGAGTAACTGTTGTCTGGCTGAATACAGACTTATGGTCTCTCAGCCAGTAAAGGTAGCCCCGCTGAGCCTCCAGATGTCTTAAACCTACCACTGTGCACTTAATGGCCCTCGTACCAATGATCCTTGTATCCTTACAAGTGGCGAACGACTCTCTTATACAATAGCTCCCTAGAACACCAAGCCAATAGTAGGGAAAGTGTGCCACTTTAAAATGAGGCAGCGGTTGTAGCGCTCACCCGAGTTTTTTTCCAAACTTTGGAACGCTGGTTAGCTATTCCCAAAGAAAAGTGTTATTTCGTCGCCAAAAACAATACCTTCTCAGTATCTAGCATCCCGTGTCACTGGAAACGAAGGCGATGATGTTGAGGTGGTGATTGCAAAACACACGTGCTGAGTGTCTGGAAATGCTTTTTGATAGAGATGCGGTGCTGTTGTAGTGCTATTAATCTCACTGAATGGTGAACGAGGAATCTGTTGTATCTGGTCTTCCCTATCTGACAGTCAAACGTTACTTACTCGGGGTAGTCTGTCAGGATCGTCCAGAACCGTCTCACCCTGAAAGTGTCATTCACATGTCCTGTGCTTTCAATATACTATGTACTGAGAAAAAAAAAAGATGGTTGCAGAAACAAAATTTCTGTACTCATAACCAGTCTGAACTGTTAACATAGGGACTTCAATGAAACTGATTGTCGGTACTACCTATAGATAGTTAGCGTATATGTTAATAGCAGCAGAACTGTATTTTGTGTTTCTGTTTATGATAGTATCTGCAACTTTGAGTACTTTCTTAAAGCAGAGCTCGCTGTGCCTACCACAGAACACATAGTCCCATTTGCAGAACAACTTCAGCAAGATTTGTATTGTTCCCACAGCAAACAGAATATTAATAAACTAGCAGAACATTCTGTTGCTGGCGCAGAAGTTGGTTGCTGCTACCATGAAACTATATTACAGAACTGTTCACCTGTCACTCCTCTCCTGATTTTTTCGATGTGACTATGTATTTCAACCTACCAAAATTACGGAAAGTTCGGCGAGAGGTCCACTCTGCTGCTCACTACCCTATTATTCTGCTTCTCTCAAACTCCTTCAGTTGTTCGTATTGCAATTTCATATGTCTTCTCTGCATGTCTACCCCTTCTTGATCACGCCTGAGAAATATTGTGCATGCCACATGCAAGCATTCTTTTGAGGACTGTTATTAATGATGTATGGTACATGAACAGCGATTGCAGCATCCTTGTAAGATGTTTATTTACCATCAATTGATGTATCTGTCTATCAGCTTTTACTATTACAAATAATTTTTACAGGGCACACAAATTTTTATGGCAATAAGTACACCAATTTGAGACAATTATTATCCTTAATATTATATAAATGCGAAAGTGTGTTTGTTTGTTTGTTTGTCCTTCTTTCACGTCAAAATGGAGCAACTGATCGTCGTGATTTTTTGCACAGATATAGTTGCTGGTCCAGAGAGTGACATAGGCTACTTTTTACCCTAGGAAAATATCTCAAACAGTTCCAAAAATGATGATTAGGGATGTACATAGGTACTGGATTAAACTTTTCTTAGCATTACTGCATAAAAAAGTATTGTTAAAAATGTCTCCTTTCTTTTTTGTCTATGGATTGTCTTACATTCCTTCCCAAGAGCCGTAGTAGCTATGTGGGTAGAGAACCTAATAGTGGGGTCACAGTAGCTCAGGGGGTAGAGAACTCGATAGTGGGGCCGCAGTAGCTCAGTAAGAAGAGAACCCTATAGTGGGGCCGCAGTAGCTAAGTGGATAGAGAACCCTTTAGTGGGGCCGCAGTAGCTCAGTGGGTGGAGTACCCGATAGTGGGGTCGCGCGTGAAGAAACGGGTAAAAGCTAGTTACTTTCATAATTAAGAAATGTTTTTATATAGTTTTAGTAATAAAGCAGTTTATATTTTTTGGAGTGAAAGTACTTAGCCTCTAGGATTACACAAGTACCAAAGATGGAGTTTTGTAAGTGGGTTCGAGTGACTGAAAATTGAAACACGGAAGCATAATAGTATAAATTACGTAGGGAGGAAGTGAAATGGAATGTGTGTTGAAAGAAAATGAATGGTAGTGTTCCAAAAACACCACATATGCAGCAGATCGTAGTTGTTGCTGCACAACTTCCAGCTAAATCGAAGAAAACTTATCAAATGCATAACTTTTGCTGTTGTACATTATTCAAATGACATTGGTTTGAAATCCAAGTAAACCACATGAAACTATTTATTTACCTTAGTTTTGTTATTAAGATAGGAAACAGAAAAAAAGAACTAAGATTATTGCGTGTATAAATTATGTGCATGGTGTAATTAGATATGAGATCGATCTTCTGCTGCTAGTATTAGGAGGAATATTTAGTAATATTAAGAAGGGATAGTAAGTATATTCTGTAGTCTTTCTCTGCAATTTAAATTAGCTAATCAGATTATGCCTCTGTTTGTTTTGACGGTTTAGGTCCCGGAAGATCCTGGAGATTTTAAGACATTTGGAGTGGTAATTCTTGAAACGCTTGTGAAGTGCTGGAAGATGATGTACGTCGACATAGTCTGATCATTCGCCGACTGTCGTAGATCTGGTTTGCATCTTCCCTTGAAGAGTTCGACAGCTGAAGGATGCTGTCATACAGTATGGATTGCTGTTCAGAACACGGACCGTCTGAGAAGAAAATTTACCTGTCAACTTCCATCACCTTTATTGTTTTCAAACATGCAAGCTAATTATTCATTTTCTATCCTATTCTATCCTATTCTGCAACATAAGGCATTGTTTGTAGACTTTCCACACCAGTGTACAGGCTTAATAGACAGCACGGATGGTATTGTGTCCTGACCCTTTCCAAACACTGCAGCATTAGTTCGTTTAGGGAAAAAAAATGAAGATACCAAAAGTGTAGCCGTACTTAAAATCCCTGTGAAGTTAATTTTCCATACCATGTGTACGTTGTGCTACAGATTCTGTTACACATCTCTTACCGTGTGAATTGGGTACTCACTAGATCTGCATCGTTGAAAGTCAAACCAAATACTTGAGACTGTAACTCGTTCGGAGAATAATTTATCACTGAGTGAAATTACAGTCTACACTGAGAAAAAAGGTTTTGTTGTATCAAACAAGATTTGTTTGGTGCGACCAAATTATTTGTTTGTACAGGGCAATGAAATATTTTGTTGCTGAAACTAAATTATTTTGTTGTTCTCGTTTGGTTGCCCCCAAACTGTAATATTTGTTTGGTACAACTAAAGATTTGTTTGGCTACACATACATTAAACGGTTTGGGCCGATATAAAAGAATTTCACCAGTTCGAACCTAGATCATCTACTTCCGAGCACTACGCCTTAGTATCCTCGGCTAATGAGACAAACATTAAGGCAGGAAAAGCTTATATATATATATATATTGGGCACATATTGGGTGCATATATTGGGCACCGTGTCCAAACTAATATTTCAAGTTTTACAGTTTTACTTGTCAGTTTCTTGTTGCATTGTTTTATTAATGTGTTTATGCGATTATTAAGCATCAATAGATGCACTAACAAACACGGTTACTATCCTACTTCTCACATAAAATACAAACAAACTCTCGAGCTGTATTTTGGAACGAAGGCAGTCAAATGAGTGGCCAAACAAATATATACAGTTGATTCAACAAAATATTTAGTTGACAGTCTAATTTTTTTTTGGCCGAACACAGAGATTTTGTTTATTCAAACATATATTTTGATAGACGAACAAAAGTAATTTTGTTGCTTTTCAAATTTTGTTTACTCAACAATATATTTTATTAGGGTAACTAAATATATATTAGGCCCTATACAAACAAATATTTTGTTCGATGTTTTTCTCAGTGTACAGATTACTATTATTAACAAATTCCACAGGTTTGATTTAGATATCTACGACTTCAAGTGAACTGTAACGATTTAAGTCTCCAAGTGTTATACTTCACCGAATTTCCAGTAACGATGTCTAAATAATTGAATTCAGGGACTCTTAAAGTTCTTAATTCAAACCATTCATTCCAATCTAGAGCGTTCAGTGAGCAAGTCAGGAAAAGCACGCTATTGTAATCTGTGCGTCTAAGAACTGTGTGACATAAGGGAGTTATCTTTGTTCTTTTCAAAGGCTTGCGTGCAGACTGTTTCCTACGCTCTTAAAAAAATGTGTCTGCTTTACTGCGGAGATGTACTCATGGAATGAAATATGTAAACGACGACAAAGACATTAATGGGGACTTCGAGGATACACTTAACGTTAATACTGTTTCATGGACGGTTGTTACAAGTAGTATAATGTTAGCCAGAAATCATTGCTAGTGCTAAGTATTCATAAAGTTCGTACTTGAACTTGGCACTGCATGTTGAAGATAGAGATTTATAGCGTTTTGACGAGTGAAGCGCTTTCTTGTTACCAGAGATTGCTGTGATTCGTATAGTGCCACTTGCTGGTTACGAAGTTTTCGTAAACTTTGTTATGTCGTCATTATTATTTTTTAACCTTTTTTTGTTGGATTTTTCATAAATAAGCAACACACTTATTACTTGAAACCCATTTCTTGTTTTCAGATTGACCAGGCAGCCATGATAGTGATTTTAAAATATATGTTGCTTTACAACATTTTAATTTTCAGGCATACACATTTTTCATAGGTTTATTTTGACAACTTCCAGGATATATTTATTTATAAAAAGAGACAACCAGGATGTATCCAGTTTCTCATAGTTGAGTCTGAGGCACCGAAAAACGTCATCGACAGTATAAGCAGACAGCTCAATAATTTTATTCTATATATGCGTGGGTGTTTTTATATGTAAATTATATGCACAAACATATGCATACGTACATACACACTTTACATCTTATAACTTATTAGATGGCGCTGCTACATTAAATATGACCACCAGAAATGTATTTTTTTTTAATGGGATGAATGATACACGTAATAAATATTTCATAACGAAAATAATTTGAAATACAGTACGAAGGTTTTATTTGGAAAGTCAAATGTGTCGAAATATGAGTTCTATTGCTTTGTAGCAACTGACAAGTTTTCAAGCTTTTTGAGTGTCACTGCAGTGTGCGAGCACAGAATCGACCCTCTTTCTCATCACTTCCGTAATATATATCTTGTACCATATTTGCTCAACATAAGACATTGCCCAGAAAATGCTTTGAGAAACTTCAGTTAGCCTAGAAGTTAATATGGCGATATGAAACAAAACATTACAGCATTAATTACTCCGTCTATTATACACAACCACCTTCAAAAACGTTCACAAACATCACGGAACTGGATGCTTTCCTATAAACTCATGGTTTCAGTGCAAAGTTCGTAAATTTTTGGGGAGGGTGTTTTTTACTGATGGAGCAACGTTTACAAATTACGGATAGTCAAATGCCTAAAAGTTCATTTCTATGGGTAACGGAAAACCCATACTGGCTTCCTTAAGTTACAGACAGGTACACTTGAGTCGGTGTGAGGTCAATGTCTGGCGTGACATTGTGAGACAATAACTTAAGTCGACACGTTTTTCTTTGATGGCCCACTTGGTGCGTGAAAGGACAGGTGTATCATAAAGTGTATATTACCTTTGTAAGAAAATATATCACTGAGCTTGCATCTAATGAAGTATCTGTAATCGGCTGTTAGTATTGTCTAAATAGCAATAAACTCAGATGTTTGAAAGAATCTTGCAATTGAGGGTGAATAATTAAGTGAAATATTTTGAACATGCTCCATTGCTTCACCAAGACGCCACAGAAAAACCACAGAGGAAGATATGAAAGATCTTATTGCCACCACATGTATTCAAAACCCACTTCTTAAGCATTGACATAGGTGAGCCGACAAGTGCTGGAGCGTGCACATATGTGCTGCAGTGCAAAATGTCGTCATATTAAAACCCGTTCTCTAAAACACCCCCTGTGTAGAATGTTACTGTCCGCCGTACTTAATCATGGTTTCCCCAAAGTATTTACGTTTCAGTTTTCGTTAAGCACTGCACTTTAATGTAATCGCCACAGCATGTGCAACACCACGACGGAATATCACTGTACTGTCCCTGGAATATACCACGTTTGCCTTCATATCTCCAATATGACTTGCGTCGCCTGCTTCACGTCCCCTTCGATTGATTTTCACTTATGTTCGCCGTCGTTTGCGCAACACTGGATTTTCCTACGTTTTAGAAAGTCATACAATTAGGTGCGCTTGTTGATATATATATTGTGTGCATGATGAGTTGATACACGTCCCCGACACCACAAACACAAAATAGGATTTAAATCTCAGCATGCATTTTAAAACTGTATGCACATTATATGTGGATTCCAAACCAGCAAGATTGCACTATTTTATCTCAAGTGTGCAGCGTATAAATACACTTACTTTCAACAATGTCAATGAAGTTTGCAAGAAATATTGTTTTAAAAGACATTCAGAAATAAACTGATGTGTGTTACAAATATTGACATTTATAAAATAAATCATACGAAATAATTTTAATTTATTACTAATTGGTTGTGATAAAGAAAGACGTTTGAGTCTCGTCAGTTACAACAGGTATCAAAATATTTCTAATTTTCAACAGTTGGAACCATTAATTAATATAGGTTTGAAAGGGCGATCGATACCTGACATTAAGTTAAATGTTTCTGTACATGAATATCGTCTTCATTTAAGCCAATATTGTATTACTTATTTTGTAAACATGCAGTCCTGGTGTATAGTCTATTCGCAGTTTCTTCGATCTTTTTGAATAAAACCTTTGAAAAATCACCCCATGTAAGACAAATTTAGTTATTTCCTAAATATGTTATGTATCACAAGCGTTTAATACTTCTGATAACATACAAGT
This sequence comes from Dryococelus australis, assembly GCA_029891345.1. Taxonomy (NCBI): domain Eukaryota; kingdom Metazoa; phylum Arthropoda; class Insecta; order Phasmatodea; family Phasmatidae; genus Dryococelus; species Dryococelus australis. The sequence continues at coordinate 46,570,741 of CM056995.1, read as the reverse complement.
ATCTTATTTGTCGTTAAATTGAAATTTAATTATATTTTATTTATAAATTATATTGTTTCATTTATAACAAACATGAATATATGTTATAACATGAATATAATAGTTTTCTTGCAAAATATTATTTCAAATTAGTGCGCACGAATTCAGTATGTTGCCCTTTGGTGTAATTTTCTACACTTGCAGTAGTTAAGCTTAGTTTGCATGAGGCGGAGGAATATCCTGAAAGTAGAACTTTAGCAGGGCTTCAGAAAAGGGTGAAGTAACCGTGAATGGATTATAATATTACTTTTTTCTTTCAAGTAAGCACTCAAAAATATGACAGGCTGTGTTTAAAATACAAGTTCAGCAAACGCTTCTTTCTTTTGTAGGTACGCTATTTACTGTGTAAAGTGTATTTTACACTTTAATGCATTTATTTTTAGACTAAATGTATGTACGAAGCGAAATGATGATGGGACTGAGTACACCGGGCATCGCAACGATCACCGATCAGTTTTCGCCCAGGATCTATTGATCGATTCTCGGAAACGAAACACAACACTTCTCGTGTGGCAAATTAAAGAATTCCTAAGTGCCGAAAAGATCTTAACGACACCTTCTACAAGAAAAACTCACAGAGGAAAGCCATTACTTTAATGAGGTTTCCGATTAATTCGGATAATGGCGGCGCAGCTTCGTCAACGGAATTGAGCAACTGCGTGATAAGACTGCTTTATGCGCGAGTACAAGAGGAATATATATATATATATATATATATATATATATATATATATATATAAAATCTGAGATGATAAATCCATGTCTGCTATGATGGAACTCACCTCTATGTGCCTCGTTGCACTTCGCCCAACCCCCCCCCCCCCTTCTTCCGCTCTCTTTCTATTTATCTTTCTCCTTACTTCGTTCCTACACGGAACGTAAAACGAGGAGGATGGAAGAAAGATCCTACGTATCGTATCCTCATGGCCCATATTTAATGCCACTGCATTAATGTCTATTTTTATGGTGACAAAGATGACGTTGCACGGCAGAGGCGCTGGGCGAACAGATGAATACGGCGGGAAGAATAAAAGACAAAAAAGAACGGAGAGAGGAATAGTGAAGGGAAAAAAAAGATAGGGATTTGTGGGTGCCTGGGCACATATCTCAGTAGCAGGGTTGAGCTATCCCAAATTAGGAGTCCAATAAAAATACACACTGGTTCGTGACTCTGTGCCCTCACGAGCTACAGGCTGTAGCAAAAAAAAAACTTTCCAAATACTAAAGATTGAATTAGTGAATACCTATTTAATAATTTAGGAGTTTTTTTTTTACGTTAATAGTTCAGGAATTTCGCGAAGTACCGATTGTATCACTGGAAATATTTTCATTGAATCAATTAAAAAAATTCTGAAGTTCATGGTCTGTTAAATAGCCAAGTATTAAAAATAATTTTTGACTCTCTCCTCTTGTTTACACTGAAAGTTCACTAAATGTACGTTCGATAAATTACTTTTACCTTTAGTGAAATTAATAAAATTAGCTTAAACTTAAATCTCGCAGAATATTTTTCCTCATGTGGTGCTCAAAGAGAATTCAGTAAATTTTTCAACTAAGTAGCAAGGTAAATTTGTATATTTGTATATGTACATCATAATGCCATTACTGAGGAAACAGTAACTAACCTAAATATTGTTACCTGATTATAGAATTATGAGCTATGTTTTATTATTAAAATAGAATGAAAGAAAACATCAACTAGAAACAACTGAAGGAGAAATTAAATTACATAATACTAAGTTGCATAATGAAATCCTGATAATTTTTTAAGACGCAAATATGAACGAAACGTGATCTGTTAAGTTTATTTCATTCAAGTCCGAGAAGAACACATGAGTTCATCGGGAGACAAGTTAGATTTGGTAGTCATTTACTGGCTCGAAACACTTTGTATCTGTTCATGTCCGTTTATAGCTTAATTTGTGTTTGTTCTTTACACTTGGTTACATATTGCACCGAGGTTGCCGTGCCATTAAAAAAAATATATAAAAAATAAGTTACTGTCATTCAAAGTTTGCGGTTCATATTCTCATTAATTTGAAAGAAGATTTTTTTTCTAGATCTGTATTCTTTAGGACTCTTATTTTTTCTTCATGTGCGGAACTTAAATTAGTCCTAATCTGAAACCAAAACGATAAATCGAACCAATGATCCGACAATACGTGACGCTTTGAGAAACGAATTTGGTTGTAGGAACTATCTAAACTTAAAATGGAGGCTGCCATTTGGTAGGTTGTAGGTACCATCTAAATATTGTTAATGTTGATGATAATGCCAACTGAACTTCTTGTTGTACTCCTGCCCATGATTGTGTTTTCTACTGTGCATATTTGTGGTTGCTACAGTAGAATACTGCAATGATATTTGGATTGATCACCCAAGAACTAAGATTGCAATAACCTAACAGAATATTCTGTTGCTGCTACACTCAACCCCGACTAGAGAACTGTTCAGTACTAGCGACAGAACATTTAGTTAATATATCATAATTGTAATTGCTGTAGTAACAATCCAAATATTGCCGATGTTGTTCTGTTGGAGGTACTATCTGTCTTGCAGCACGAACGTAGTGCTATGCTAGTATTACCACATGCAGAGTACCACATGCAGAGTACCACATGCAGAGTACCAAATGCAATCAAGGACAGTAATACAACAAACAGTTCTATTTGATATTACTATGCTATGTTAACAATGTTTAGATGGTACCTACAACCCCTCTTATGGCGCTACCTATTTTAACACAAAAAAAATTTCTCGCTGCTCTGGATTTTTGCACATGGGAAAAGTGCCTGACGATGCCGCTGTTCATTGGGTTTTCTCGGGGATCTCCTGTCCCCCCGCCCTTGTATTCTAGCACTGCTCCATACTCACCTCGCTTAACCTTTATCATGAGCTTTCCAAACCTCTCCACTCCATATTAGCAACACATTAATATTCGTAACAGTTACACGGTTTAACTTGTATAGTACGTAAATACAACGTGATGACGCCCACGGCAATGGCAATTTTACATATGGCGGAAGGATACAAATAAAATCCTTAGCAAGGCTTTAAAACGTGCTCAGTTAACCGTGAACAGCTTAAAGTAGGCCCAAAAATGGGTTGTAAGGAGTTTCCTTACAGGGAGTCTCCACATGACACTTTATTATTTCTAAATTTCTACACACACCATTTATGGTAATTTATGTATTGTGAACACGTGTTATCAACTTCATTGAATGATTTAAATGAGATTTTTTTGCATGTCACATTAATCAATATGTATTTTCACATATTGCAATTTAATTAAAATCAGTCAATGTTAACTATGTCAAAACATACTGCAACTTTTGTGCACACTCTACTAGATTGACATTTTAGCTGCATAATTTTAATAATGGAAATTAATGTTTAAATAGTGTGTTATATATTTCTCAATGGTAAGAGACTATGAAAGTGTGCCCAGCAGAAAACAAATTTAGTGGTTTTGGAATGTGACAATGCAGATGTGTTTTCGTTTATTAGGAAGGACTTGACTGAAAATTTTTTTGTGGTAAAAAAAGATTCTAAAGAAGGAACAAATGGCCTCCATGCAGAAGTGGCATGTATGACTAATGTGTTTATGAAGATGTTTCAGTATTGAGGCTAAGCAGTATTAAGTATCGCTGCTAAACACACCGGAGAGTATCTAACTGCAGGAGGACTATGCATTTCCAGATTGGTGTTCTGGGGCAGTCTGGCATACCAGCTATTGTGCCTTAATTTCTACAGAATTCTTCAAGTAAGGTTTTTCTTTACTATTTAATCATTCCAATACATTGCTATGAAGTAGTATGTGGAATTTAATAATATGGCAGTCCAGTGGTCCGAGTGTGTGGTATTAAATTACCATGAACAACTTTGAATGATTTTTAAGCTGTACTGATGAACTAAGCCTGGTTGCCCACATAAAACTATTCAGAAAATACTTTAGTTAATTTTAGTAGTCAAATTATATGTTTGTAATTTAACAGAGCGATTGTGAAATTATTTTGGGGAAATTAATTGTTTATTTTGTAACAGATTTTTTTATTACTAATTTTTCTTTGACAACTGACAGCATTATCTTTAAATATTAGATGTCTTCTGTTAAAAAGGGTCTAAATATGTTGCATGTGAGTATAAAATGAGGTTTTCCATTATTTCTTTAATTATATTTCCCTAAGCTTTCTTCAAAGTGTTTCCTTATATTATGTTAGTAGTAAGTATTTCTTTTTCTGCAATCTATAATAATCTGTGTATATTAATCAATTTTCCTGATAATAACATGGCAAAGAAGTGGTACATATTGCTCTGATTTGTACTTATATATATATATAATTTTCCGTAAAGTTAATCCGTTTCCTAACACACTTCTTTACAGGGTTAATTGAGATATGGGAAATATAATTGTCCATGCTCGTCTTCAATAAAACATTTTGGGTCTACCTATCGCAATAACTGCAGATTAAGCTAACTCATGCTCGAATTGTCCAAATTGTAACGTAGTAATTGTCACTTGACAGGTTTAATTTCGAATGCTAATTCAATTCAGTGTTTTATCATATTACTCAAAATATGTACGCATGTGAATCAATAACAGATTTTAAATTGATAATTAAGCAATGCTATACTAGTATATGTAAACGTAATGGGTGTCTAATCACACTTATATATGTAAATATAACTTCTTATCTGAGTATAATAATTACGATGTTTTAAAGATAATATTAATAACAATAAATGTCACCTTTTCAGACCAAGTATACACAACAGTGTACCTGAAGCACAGGAATTTTGGCCTGTATGGCATACTTCGAGGGTCAGGGTGAATGATTCGTAAACTGTGCTATATAGCTTTATCCAGGATCTTGGTTTAATTAATTCGTATGCCATAGTTGTTTCTCGAATACACGTGCCTTTAATAAGATTTGCCATAATAAGCTTCATGGACTCCACCTTTAAGAGTTTGTACGGTCCTCATTATTTGAAATGGACCATGGGTGTCATATTTAAAAAAATTTTTTTCCCACGCCAGCAATTCCCCGGCACAGTTTGGTCACATGTTTCCGAAACATACTATATATGGGGGAGTCAGGCACAATGCATTTTAAATGGGAGCTGTGTATCTGTGACTGTGTCAGTGGCTGGCGGTCTTCCGCTTGACTCGAAGACCTAGGCAGTCTTCGGCTCGACTCAGGTAGTGAAAGGAAGCCTTAAACTCGGGATTGTCGAATGTAACCGAAATTGCTCAGCAGTTACCGCCACTAACTCTTGAATCAAATACACATTTCTGTATCTAGGTGTCAGCTACCATGTTGGTTTTATAGCATAGAGTATATGAAATCTAAAATCTGTATTTATTATCCTATTCAACAATTCTGTTTTAAATAAAAGTAATATTTTTAAATTGATTTATTCTAAATTTGTATCGAAATCGTACATGGTGTATTGTGGCGCTATCCATTAGTCTCTCCTTCGTTACTATATTAGTTATCTCCTCTCTTGATGTTTAATTATTACACAATATCTGAATCAGTAAATATCCATTGTTTCACTGTTAGATAGGTATAAGTATGCTAATCAGATTATTTTTAAAACTTGGCATGTATATGTGACCAAAATAATCCCACCATACAAGTAGTGACCACCTGCATAAGTATGTTGTAATCATGGCATGTATCAGTATGTACCAACACGTTTATAGGTATAGTTTGGTTATGATTTAAACACTAATAGTGCTGGGTCCTTGAGACTTGGAATGTACGAGGGTAATTCAGCTGATAGTCTGTCTCATCTTTAATTCTCTTCTCAGAGAGCATTACTCCAGTCATTCCCAATTGTCCTCAGTCATCACCAATTCTGAGCAATACTTCCCCACAATCCTCCACAATCTCCAACAATCCTCTGCAATCCTTTGCAATTATCACCGACCATCCAACACATACCTCAGAAATCCTTACCAAAACTCAACAATCATAAGCAATTCTCCACACCAATCCTCACCAATGCTACAGTATCCTCACCATTCCTAAGCAATCCTCAGCATTTCTCAACACCAATCCTCTCCGATTCACAGCCATCCTCACCATTACCCAACAATCCTAACCAATCCTCAGCAATCCTAACCAATCCGCAGCAATCCTTGCCAATCTGCAGCAATCCTCTGCAAACCTCTGGAAACCACCCTAATTCTCACCATTCCTCACTAATCCACAGCAATACCCCTCACCAGTCCTCAGCATTTCTCCTCCACAATCCTCAGTAAAATTATCCCACTACTCATCAATCCTGAACAATCCTTGTCAATCCTCACAAGTCCTCTTTAATCCTTCGATCAAATGCTTCGTTTTGTCGCCTGTTCCTACCCATACATACAGTAATTACATCAATTTGCTAACTGACTCTAAATTTGCACATGTCGACTGAATTAGTTTTTTGTATGTAATCCACAGTCTGCTGCATTTGTTATACTTAAGTCTTTATTAATATTCTGTAAGCGGATCTTTCTTTTAATAGTCGAGTGCTCATACAACCATTTAAATTTATGAAGGTTGAAAGGATAAGATTCACAAAAGAATTAAAAGGATTTATTTTATTTAAAAAATAATAATTCTTATTTTACACATTACAAATTCAGAAGAAAACTATTCATTATATCATGCGATACAATCCCTGATTTTTAGTTCCGTATTGATTGAAGATATCTGGTTAATTCGCGAGAAATTTCCACCTTGTTGCAAAATGATCAAAATATCTAAGTCTATTACCAAGTTCAATAGGATCTTCGGGAAATATGTAATGTATGTTCTTAGCATCTTCCGCCTTCGTGTCACTCGTTGCAGTAAATAAGGTGTACGGGTGTGTCAAAGCATCGAAAAAAACCACCATATATTTTTTCAGCATCAATACGGTCTTCATATTCATTTTCATCGATGCTGTATTCATGATCATCTTCACCTCCTGTTTTGTAGTCAATATTGAGTTTACGTTTCTTTGTAGCAGAAGTCGAATAACGATTTTCTCGATACTTTGACACACCCCTCCACTACATTTGCTGTAACAAACTACATGAAGAATACGAAAGACTCCGAGGACATACATTTCATATTTCCAGAAGACTCGAATTAACTTGTTGATGCACATTGATATTTGATCGTTTTGCAACAATGTGGAGATTTTTTGCACGTTAAAGAGATATCTTCAATCATTAATGAATTGAATTTCAGGAATTATATCGCATGACGTGGTGAACTGCTTCCTTTCGAAATTGTAATGTGTAAAATAAGAAAAAGTTTTTGTAAATAAAATAAATCTGTTTTAATTATTTTATGTGTCGTATCCTTTTATCACTCATTACTTTGAAGTGGTTCTATGATAATTCTACTGTTAAACTACAGATCTGCATATGGAATGTTAATGAAAACTTAAATATAAAACTGCAAAGACTGTGGACTGCATACAAAACATTAATTAAGCCAACATGTACTAATTTAGAGACAGTTGACGAATGGATGTAATTCATATATGTATGGGTAGGGACAGACAACAAGATGAAACATTTGATCAAAGGATCAAACGAGTGATTGGGACTAATCGAAGGATTGGTGAGGATTGTGGAGTAGTGGTGATGATTGATAAGGATGATTACTGAGGATGTCAGAGAATTGCAGAGGAGAATTGCTTAGGATAGTCGAAGATTACAGATGTTTGTTGAATATTGAAGAGGAGTATTACTGAGGATTGATGTGGAGGATTACTGAGGATTGATGAGGATTCTGGAAGATTGCTGAGGATTGATAAGAATATGAGAGAAATGTGGAGGATTGTTGAGGATTGCAGAGGAGGATTGAGTAGGTTTGATGAGAATTGTGGTGCTTGTGGTGCTATTTTTGGCACATATGGTGCTAATTGCGGTGCATCCATTGCTGATTGTGGTGCATGTGCATTATTATGCATTTGGTGCTGATTGTGGTGTACGTGGTACTGATTTTGGTGTGCGTGATGCTGATTGTGGTACATGTGGTGCTAATTATGGTGCATGTGGCGCTGATTGCAGAGGAGGATTAGTGAGTATTGGTGAGGAAGATTGCTGAGGATTGGGAATGATAGAAGTATTGATGTCTGAGCAGAGCACGAAAGATAAGGCTGATTATCACCCGAGCTGCCCTCGTTCATTTCATGTCTTAAGAACCTATATATGTATATATACATATACACATATTATTAATGCATATTGCTATACAAGTCTTGGTAGATACTGATCCATACCATGATTTTAACATGAATTGTGTAGGTGGTCTCTACTCGTATGATGGAGATTGGTTACACATACATAGATTTAAAAATAATATCCTATAATATCCTATATAACAGTCATGGCAGTAACTAACTTACAGATTTTCACATCGTGTAATAGTTAGACTTCAAGAGAGGAGGTCGAAAATTAAGTAACTGAATATGAGACCAATGCATGTTTCCGCAATAATCTATGTACAGTTTCGGTACAGATAAAAATAAACAAATAAATAAACAAATGTAACATGTTTTTTGGTATTAAATAAATTAATATTGTGAAAGAATATTTTTTTTTGGTTATGAAAAAAGTATTTTTGATATCAGATAATATACACGTATTTTTGATTTGACATATCATATGCCTAAATAACCAATATGGTCGACGACTCCCAGAAATAGACGTATATGCTTGAAGATTCAGTGGTCATAACTGCTGAGCACCTTGGGTACATTCAACAATCCCGATTCGAAGGCTTCTGAGTTCTCCTGAATCGAGCCGAAGACCGCCAGCCACAGCCTTAGCCCCACAGCTCCTATTTAAATTACATTGACGCAGACCCATCGTATTTACACTACTAACATACGCTTTCTCTTAATACACGTACATTGACAGCATTCAGATAGTTATATGCTGCTATATACATAATATAATTGAGAAATAAATGAATGTTTACTTCTTCAGCTGTACCATACAAATAAACATTTTACTACACTTTTTACTTCCCAGTAATTTTGTGTGATACTTTCATATTATTGTTTTCCATTTGAAGTCGGCTCTTATCGTAAGTTATTATAATACTTACGGAAATTGTATAGTTTTTCTAATCTCTCGTAGAATCACCATTAAATTTTCGATTTTGATGGGTTTCAAGAAATAAAACAACAATGCTAGGTATTAAGGGGACACACTAATGATACTACTTTAATTTTCAATATATAAATAAGTTAAGTTGTATTTAAGGTAGGAGACCGTGTATTTGGCAAACTTCGTTGAAAGGGCGACTCTAGGAGAGAGCTGCCACCTTTGACTTGCCGAAACAAAGCTGACATTTTATAGCAGTAGTGTGAATGTAGTGTAGCACGAGCCATTTATCGTAAAATCAAAACTTCTTTATTTAAATTTTGATATAAATATATTTTTAATTATTAAGTTTAGAATTTAAATATCAAAATTTGCAATAAAATTTATTTTAGTGGTGAATTTTTTAAATTATTATAACAAAATAAAATTTTAAGCTAAATATAATTGTCCATGCTCGTCTTCAATAAAACATTTTGGGTCTACCTATCGCATGTTTAAAGAGACTTTGGGTGTAGCAGAATTCTTTAAGGAATGCACGATTTAGTTCAATAAAAGAGGCAATAACCGTTTGCTATTTTAGTGTTAGCTATGTAATATAAAAGAAATATAAAGTGCTTAATATCACGTATGTCATTTATGGCTATCACTTGCTATTTACATACATTTAAATAATCGTATGACACATAGCAGAAATTAATACAATCAAATAATTAAAATTAGTGCCTGTTAACCCTGTTTTTAAACCTAATGAATTAATATTCACAAATTATCTATTTTACTCTGTCAGTTCCTGGATTAAGGTCTACAATCAAGTCTGTGATGAAGTCCAAACATCGCCAACGTTCCCTGTCTGGAATTGTCTGGAGCGTCCCGAGTGTCTCCTCCAGACACACACACATACAACACACACGTGGACCGCGGTCTCTATCAGCCCTTGTTCGCCGCCGGTCAATTGCTCCGAAGTTGCTCGATGCTCCGATCTCCGCCACACGCTTGTCGTAACCAAGCCAGATGTTTATCACAGACTGTCGGCCCTCCGGACGCGGTCGTTTTGGCACTGTAGGTGTCCTAACCCAGAACCTTCTTTACACCTTTGGGACACGCCGAGGAAGGTGTTAGATGGAAGGTTCTTGAACATACTCTCAAGTCGTCGACTCCTCCAGCAGGGTCGGGATGTGACCGTCTGTCCAGGTCGACCATTCCCCGGCTGGCTGGGCGACGTAGCGGCAACTGGGCCTGCCTTTCGGAGAGGTTGGTCGTGGTGAGTGCTGATCCTCTACCGTGTCGGTACTGGCAGCGCGTAACAATATATCAATAAATTGTGCCATTAAGGTTGGAATAATGCAACTGCCTATGGAGCACTGCGCCCGACTATACGACGCGAATAACTCATAAAAAAGTAGTACAGTCGCCATGAAAATTATCAGAAAAGTGTGATTTACTATGTATGTGAAAGAAGAATGTATTTCTTTGCAACAATATAACATATTTTACTAAAATATACTTACTGAATAAAAAAAAAATATTCTATTATAATAGTCTATATTTTTAAAAAAATTTAACCACATTTCTGTTTTGGATGCTTCGGAAAGCAGAATTTGCAAGAAAATCTTTTTGAAAGAAAGATTTTTATAATGTTTAGTATGATTGTGTGTAATAAAATTTAAATAATAATGTAGGAAATAATTTTTATAATTGATTTCATGTGCATCCATTTGTTACAAACTGTTATGGCTGAAACCGACGTAAATAAAGACTATGATTTTATTACACAAAATCATAGAAAACAATATGACGATCTTTATTTTAAGAAGATTTTCTTGCAAATTCTGATTTCTGAAGTATCCAGAATGGAAACGCGCTTAAATTTGGTTAAAAATACGGACGCTACCGATCGATTATTTTTTATATTTAAAAAGAATATTTTAGTATAGTATTTTATAATGTTACAAAAAATTTATACATTCTTGTTTCATATATAGCATAAATAGCAATTTTCTGAAAAATTTTCATGGCGTCTGTACTACTTTTTTATGAGTTCTTCACGTTTTATAGTCGGGTACAGTGCTCCATAGGCAGTTGCTTTAATTCAACCTTAAAAACATTAGATTCGGTGCCTGGCCTATTTTAGGCGTGAAGACGGATTGTGCTCTGTGAATGGACGAAGTTTTTATTTTGTTGGAGGGCTTGTTAGAAGCCTTGTGGGAGGAGGAATTTTCCCTGGACTTTCTCCCCGGCTGCCCTGAAGTGTTGTTGCGTCGGGGTTAAGTTTTTAACGTCGTGGCGAGTTCGGTAGTGTTACTTCATTAGAGACTTGATTCCAGGCCACCTTGGAGAGCGGTTACTTATGGGGCTATGTCTTGGCTATCGAGTCGAGATTGCCGATTCTTTAGTGACTTGGAGACTTGACTCCGGGACATCCTGAAGTGCGCTTTTGTCAGGTTTACATTTCAGAAAGCCGGAAATTTTAGTTACTGCCGAAAACACGTATGTTACGTAAATTTCAATCGACCCATAAATAAGAGGGTATGCGTATTTTCCGCATCGTCATCATGATCCTCAGTACATAAATAACTTATTGCTCTTAAACTCGTTCCCGAGATATTCCCCATCAAGGCAAAGAAGATATCTCCAATCGCTCATACACACATTGTATGCATCGGGTATACAAAAATAGCTCTCACAAACTGTTGTGCAAATTAAGTTGAACATTCTGGGCGTATCACACATAAACTTTTGCGTTATAATTATTTGTTATCCGCAATCGCAAAAAATAATTTTCCATGCTAATAAAATTATTTGGAAAGACGGGTTATTTTTATCAAAAACCATTCCTTGCAAAGTTTCTGTTTTGATGACTTTTACAGACAGCTTGGTTTCATAATTTTTTTTTAATGTGGCGCTATTTTACATTTTACATTATGGCGGAAAAGACGGTCTCTGTGTAGATATATTTTACAATCGTAATACATACTGCTGGAGTAGTTATGTATAAGTGGGATTTAAACCATCTTTTAAATAATTAAAACAACATCTTAGAAATTTAAATTAGAATATTTAGAATTCGGAATTTAAATCATATTTTAAAACAATTTCTATTCTGAAAAAAATTTAGTCTCCAGGTGGTAAATTGAAAAAGTAGAATTATATTTTTAAAAAATTTGGGCGTACTTTGTTGCTTTAATTTTCAAGAAAAAAATTTGTTGTTTAATTTCATTCGAAGTAATTTTAGTAACAAATTGTTGGGAAGCTACATACATCTTGAAATTAAGACTTGAGAAGTTGGATGATTCCCAATTTCACAGTTCATTTTAAATTACAATAAAAATACTTTTAGTTAGTGGTTTGAAAATATTTTCATGTAGTCTACGTGTGCCGTTTTCCGTTTTATTAAATTGTAAATTTTAAAATAAAAGTAAATAAAAATAAAGATTAATTTTGAAATCTAGATTATAAACAATTTTTCATTAAAATTACTTTTCATAAAATATCTTACCTATAAAATATTTTGAAAATGGGAGCAACAATCTCTATCTCCCTCTCTATCTATCTCTCTCTCTCTCTCTCTCTCTCTCTCTCTCTCTCTCTCTCTCTCTCTCTCTCTCTTCTCTCTCCTTTGTTGCCTGTTGTCCAGGATCAAGGGGTGGCAGATCAATACGGAGGCTGTGCCGGTTGCTCCATATTGGCGTGAGGCGTGGCACCCTGTGCCCTGCCATCTAGCGGTTAACCTCCCAACTGCTAGCTTTCACGAATCCTCTCTCGGCTTCGAGACTATAGACCGCCATGGACTAAAGATGAGGTATGCCGATCTCGCTGGCTGCGCACGAATAGTCTCCATGTCCTAACATTTAACTTATTTTCTGCCATACCATTAGCAGTAACGGAGTGGGATTGGATTTGAGGTTGGAACACAGATAATAAACAGGTGCTTTGAGATTATGTTGTACTTCCTATAACCCATTTAAAATGCAGTTTGATTAAATTCATATTGGTGAAAGTATTTTATTAATGTAATAGGGCTTGTCATTAAAAAATTAATATATAAACAAACAAGTTCATCACTGCTGACCATGTGACTATGACAGTTGTGTTCCTTTGGGGTAGATCAGTGTTGGGTACATGTGCAGAAGCCGAATAAGCGGTCTACGGACGACACGCGCGAATGAGCGTAGAGTTCCTGTTCAGTTGTGGATCAAAATATAGTTGACGTTCTGGAAAAAAATATTTATGACAATCTACAAAAAATTATTTATATTTCCTTACGAATATTGCAGTAAATGCTTTGTTAGTAGAGACGCAAACAATTAAGCGAATGCTTTTGCAACATAAACAATTCACACCCGTGTAACTTACGTATCAGTAGCATTCGCAACTTGATCACCGTTTAACGGTCTTACATATCAAGCTATTGCCTGCTTTTGAAGCCGAGGGGCGCGGGAGAAATAAGGGCGGCACTGTCACGCTAATTAAATGCGCTATTGTCACTAAGGTGCGTTCTACAATGACACGCACGCGTATGCGCATCACGGAAGCGGACGCGTAACACTATATACAATGAGACGCACGCAGATGCGGATAACGTACGGATACACGTAAGAGACGCATGCGGACGCGGAAAACGTACAGATACACGTAAGAGACACATGCGGACGCGGATAACGTACGGATACACGTAAGAGACACATGCGGACGCGGATAACGTACGGATACACGTAAGAGACGCATACAGACGCAAATAATGTACGGTTACACGTAAGAAAGCTGGGTATCTCCCAACTCGTCCGCGTCCGTGAATCCGTGCAGCCAATAGGAATCGAGTATTTGGATTGTTGTTATTCGTTTACGTGGCCATTGTGGTATACACAGCAACAAGTGCTTCGATTTGTCTTCGCGATCTCATCATTTTTGTTTTTATAAATAAGTGCACATGGTTCGGCAGTAGTATTTGAGTATTTTTAAACACTGTAAAAATATACAAAATCATATGTGTATATTATGAAATCTGTATTAGTAATTTGGAACAACTGAGTATTTTTATATCGTAAGTTGCAAGACCGTACGTTTATTCGTATTGTAGGATGATTAAATTCATGTCGGGTCGTCGGCTTGTTCCGCTTGCGTTTCCGAGTCCATTTCTCTTACGTATCCGTGCATTGTAGCCACGGGCCTAACGCCCCATTATGCAATACGCAGATACGTAAGAAAACGGACACGGAACACGTAAACGAAACAAGCGACTTGTCGGGTTGAGTTTTAGTTATTTTACAATACAGAGAAACGTGGGTTCTGACGAAGCCAAACTCAGCTGTTGCAAATTACTTATAAAGTTTTGTTGTGTACACGTGTGGTTTCTTAATACTCTTACAGTGTTTAACAGTGCGTTAATACTACTTGTTATTTTCGTAGATCAGTTCATTCTTCGCAGGTTTAATATTTTCGTGGAAAAAAGCCCCTATTTAACACACTGCAACGCAATTCCAGTGCTAAGTATGTGGGCCTTATTAAGGCCATGCTATATTTGGAATAACCTTAACCATACCAATAGCAGTAAGAGTTTAATACCTTCTATACATAATAGTACCCATAACTATTATCAACTCACAATGGCCCTGGGGCACTTTAAAACTGAGGGGATACAGGTTAAGACCCAAGTCAAAGAAACTACAGACAGCATTAAAAAAAAAAAGGCTGCTGAAAACTGGTGGGCAAATGTAAAAGCTGTTAGGAATTAATTTATTAAGAATGCACCAACTCTCAATTTAATGTATATACGAGTCTAGCTCTGCCTGGAAATTGTAAAAGTAAATATTTTCCGTTAAACAATCATGCATGTACTTCAATTTGAATGCCACTGGCCTACAGAATATGGAGATTCGTTTCATTCAATAATGGTCAATGTAGTGCAGTGTAATGTAGATCAGTGTAGTATTGTGCAGATATGTGTTTTACAGCTGCACTAGAATTTTCCGTTGTTGTAAATATGCTAGCAGAATAGCAGAATTGTGTGAAACGATATTTTTCAGTAGTCATACAGTTCTGGCGGACTTGAACAAAATGGTGATTGAACTGTTAGGAAACAGTTCTATATGTTAAAAAATAATTTATTGAATCGTTATACGAAGTGGGATGATATTTCTGATTGTTCCTGAATATGTTAAAGTATTGTATTTTCTGAGAGCAATTGAAGTAATTGAATACCTTAGCATGATACCCAGGATTGAATTAGTACATTTGTAGTTTGCAAAAAGCCTAATTCGGCTACAGGTTTTAATTTTTTAGTACTGTGGTGCACCACTCCCGAGTCCAGTGGAGCTTATTGTATTTTATGTAAACTAAATTAGTTGTGTTTGTAAGCCGTAATAGGCAGGTTAACTTCATTTGCAGCGACACTTAGTAAAATCAATAATTATTTATTTGATGTTTTATAGTTCATACATTTTTATTCTATGAACTAACCTCGATGTATGAGTTGCCAGGGAGTTGCTGATTGGGAATATTACAGCAGTTTCTTTTCACAAACTTGAAATTAATTTTTATTTTAATGTTATAGTTGATTTTAGATAGATGGAATGTGTAATATGATTAATCATTTACAAATACTGGCTTAAACCGACATTCCTTCGACTCAGTTGGTAAGTCTATTTATTATACTGATCAAAACAGGAGTTCTTTGTGTTGGTCTGAGTCTTTTTTTACCCCAGTGATCCTGAATATTATCGCCCATTAGTGATTCTAGCCGAGGATTAATCATTATTAGTTGCTTACTTGTGCAACCTTAAGAACTACATATTAAATATTATATATAAACGAATAAATAAAGTTGGTTGTTAAAAACGTACAGACGGACCTATAAATTCTTGTTTCCCGTACAGCTGGCGCCCGAAGCGGGCCATGGAATGTAAAAAAAAAGGACTCTGAATTATAAAATTTCACAGTCACGAAGGAATTCCAACAACACATGGAGTCCAGGTTTGAGACCGGATAAGCGGCACTGCAGTCCAGGCTTGAGACTGTGCAAGCAGAACTACAATCCAGGATTGAGACCGGATAAGCAGAACTACAATCCAGGTTGTAGACTGGACAAAATGAATTTAAATGAGAATTGCAGTCACAACTGGCAGTTTTTAAAACAAATGTCGTGTCTGAAGTGTTAGAGGAAGTAAATCCTGTGATTAGTGACATTTCAGACCGGCTTCTCGCTGATACTGACGACTGTGTTGCTCGCAGTTAGGATGTAAGTCTCGAAATTAATGCTATTAAAAATACTGTCGCACATGTCAAATCGGAAGTTAATGAGTTAAAATAAGCATTCACACAAATACAGTCACTAAACCAAAGATGTGATGAATTAGAGAATGTAGGTTCTTCACTCTGGTTAGAACTTCCTGTCGTTGGTAATGTTGTACCTTACGATAGAAGTGAAATACAATCACCCCCAACTTCACAATGTTGCTCGCACACCAGTCATCCTCGATCTCTTATGGAGATGTCACCTGAATACCATGGTCGCTATTTGGAAAATCCTATTTCGTTCCTACGAAAGCTGTATAGTTACTTCACAATGCGGAAGGACAGCAGTGTTGAAAAATTACAATATTTGGATTTAGTACTTAAATATAGTGCGCAGCATTTGTGGGAGATGGAAAAGGATACAACTTCAACCCAAGAACTGTTCAAACAGGCCTTTGAGAGACGTTTTTGGAATCGTGAGGTTCAAGGTCTCCTTAGAACTCAGCTTCTTAGTGGTAAATTTTACCCAGGTAAAGGTAATTCCTTGGAAGACCCGTCCGTGGCAGACGAGGAGTTCCAAATGATGATACGGTTGCAGTTGACTATGAGATATGAATTGAGTTGGGCAGGTAGACATTTACCTCACTTTCTCAGTCCAGGGACGAGTTATGGTGGTATGCTAAATTAGAGGAGATATAAAGGAGTGGCCATACTGATTTGCAACGAGACCATTTAACCCCTTCTGCTCAACAGCGTAATTATAGAGTATCTACCTACCGCCGCAATAAGCAATAGGCGAAGGACGTGGAAAAGTCTCATTCTCCTAGAGGCAGTGACCCAGAACTATCATCTAATGAAGGATCGGATAGCAACAAACAATACCATAGGCGTAAGTGGTGGAGGCATAAAAGGAATAAATACCAGGGTAAGGATTCTCAGGAAAATTCCTTTGCAGGATGCAGAACTGTTTCGCGGTCCCCACCCAGGAGTAGATATGGTCACCAAACGGATGTTGATCGGACACCTCCACGAAATAAAGATTCAAGTAGCAAATGGGGACACGCGTAGTAAGCAGGGTGATACAGTTTCTGATAACGCCCATTCCGTTGTTAAACAAGTTACAAACTATATAGAAGCTGGAGAGGCTGAGTTTAATCCGTCAGCACCTCCGTTCAGCCCTCGCAATGATTGGTTTGGAGTGCAGGAATGCGAGATTGCCCAACTTGTTTGTATTATTAAGCCTGTTTGTATTATTAATATACACGAAGAAGAACGTGAATTTCTGTTGGAAGAATTTGAGGAAGTTGAGATCCCGTCTCGAGATCCTTTGTGTCCAAAAGTAGATGTATTGGTTAGCGACTGCTCCGGTTTAACAATGTTCGACAGTGGTATGGAAATGAACTGTTTCTCTGAGGAATTCCTTAATGCCATTGAAAAGTCAGGTGTTCGGATGGCAGAGATTCCCGTGCCTAGACTAAAACGTATCGCAGTAACCTCACGAGCTGGTTCAACCATTAACCTCCAAGCTGTACTGAACATAGGAAGGCTCGGTGACGAAAATAGCGCTATTTGTTTCATAGTAATGGACCTAGTTAATCATTCGATACTTGATGTCGAGTTTCTTAGAAGATTTTCTACCGTTATTGATTTTATTTGCAACATTGTTCTGGCCAGACAGAATTCTCCCGTTCCTGAGCTCAATCCAACAAAATGGAAGTGCAGAAATGTTATCGTTGTTATACACTCTGAATGTCGTCCATAGAGAATGTCACTAGCATGTGCTGTCCAGCACAATACTTCGAAGATGTCACTAATGCTGTTTCAGACTTCTGTATTGCAAGCAGAAATAATTTCAGATGTGCAAGAATTATATAAGCCAACAACAGTCCTATCTGACGAAGAGATTCAGTTTTCTTATGAAGTTTGGTAGACTGGGTTGACTAAGATGGAGATCAACCCTACCAGCATATCTGTTAGACATCCTCAATCAAATCCGAGTGAGCGATTCATGCGTGAGCTAGCGCGCATGCTACGTATTCTTTGTCACTCCAAAAAATAAAGTCGGATTTGCCTGCAATTAAGTACTTGCAGAATGACGTAATACATGAATCAACAGGTCAAACACCTACTGGTGTCGAAAGGCACAGTATCAAGGATACCATTTCCCTGTTTGGCAGACAAGCCCTCGGATACTACTAATAAAGATGTACGAAATGTAGAGGCGCTATTAGAGTAAATTCGAGCACTGGCCAAGCAGCGATTAATTAAGGCATCTGTAAATAGAAAACGACGATACAAGTTAGTAAGGAAGCATGTTTTGAATCCGGGAGACTTAGTACTGGTTCGAGTCCATAATGTAATTAATCAGGCTAAGTTCATAACAAAGAAGTTACTACCTGTATTCTCTGGGCCTTACAGAACTTCGAAGGTTATTCGAGAGAATTGCATGGAATTAGTAGGTGAATATAACAAGCATGTTGTTGGTAGATTTAACGTGAATCAATTGAAGCTAATTTACAAGATGATCGGCCTTGAGCTTCCTGCACCCTTAAGGGATTTGTCATAAAAAACAGTACACAACTTGATGTGACTTATGCAATCTGTTCGTTGTTTTCGGAGACGAAAGCAACCTAAGAACAGTTAAAAATTTACTATTGAATTATTGCTTAGTTTCGATCTTCAGAAGTAGATACCAACATACTAATTTGATAAAGTGTGAAGACACTTGGGGACTGTTGCTATGTTGGTATAAACATTTACTCTATATATATATATATTGTGTCATATGATGTTTACGTTCATCGCACGGCTGTTGATGTGAAGTCCCTACTGGGAAGCTGATTCGTCTCCACATTTGATGGCATATCTACTGGAGGAAGGTGAAGATCGACAATTGAGGATCCGGTGGAAAAGGATGCTGTTCCATTATGTCCGGCTCCAGTTCGGTCCAGATGCCTGAGGTTTTCTCTGACATAAAAATTGCTGGGATCCTGTTGGTGCATGAGCTGAGCAGTAAAGTGATGCTGCTAATGATAACCTTTTAATTATCAGGGAGTATTAAAAAAGTATTAGTCGATAGTTGTAGTTAGTTATTGTTAGTTTATTCCTTGTATTTTTAAATTATAAATGACTATGGTATATCTGCTGTATTTGTGAGTAGTTGACCAGTAAATTTTTGCAGTTGAATGTAAATTGCTTTAATTGTGAGTATAGTATTTGAAGCGTTCAGTAGTTTTTCAAGAAATTGCACTAGTAATTGTAATATGTGAATGTTACTAGCCACTAAATCATAATTCATAATCTTTATTTATGTTACTGGTGTATCTGTTTGTTTTTCTCATCTCAGCCCTCACACCTTAGCCCAGCCATCCCTGTTTTTCCGCCTTCCATTTTCCCTTGGGATCTTCAATGGCGTAGAAGGGAGAGTGCATGAAGCGAGGTGAAAGAGAATGATCTTTCCTTCTTCATTGTTCACACATATCTTGATTTTATTTCTTGTTTGCATTGATGAGTGCTGTAACTGTGGTCTGCCATTTGTATTTTAAGTGTTACCCTGTTGTTGTTTTATTAGCATATTGTTCCTAACACATTGTCAACTTTAAGCTGCCCAGTTAGAGAGTGGGATGCTGTTAGATGACGTCGGGAAGTCTGCATTTCTTCGCCTCCCGGCGTGGAGAGGCTGCTGTGATGTATCACTCTCGAGTCCAGTGGCGCTTATTGTATTTTATGTAAACAAAATTAGTTGAATTTGTAAGCCGTAATAGGCAGGTTACTTCATTTGCAGCGACACTTAGTAAAATCAATAATTATTTATTTAATGCTTTATAATTCATGCATTTTTATTCTATGAACTAACCTCGATGTATGAGTTGCCAGGGAGTTGCTGATTGGGATTATTACAGCAGTTTCTTTTCACAAACTTGAAATTAATTTTTATTTTAATGTTATAGTTGATTTTAGATAGATGGAATGTGTAATATGATTAATCATTTACAAATACTGGCTTAAACCGACATTCCTACCGCTCAGTTGGTAAGTCTATTTATTATACTGATCAAAACAGGAGTTCTTTCGTGGTCTGAGTCATTTTTTTTACCCCAGTGGTCCTGAATGTTAGTACTCAATAGTGATTCTAGCCGAGGACTAATCATTATTTAATTGCTTACTTGTGCAATCTTAATAACTACACATTAAATATTATATATATGAATACATAAAGTTGATTATTTAAAACGTACAGACGGACGTATAAATTCTGGTTCCCGTACAGTACATCTGCCCACGTTTCCAAGGCATCAACGAAATACGACAAACACTATAAACTAAAAAGATAACATTTATATACTTTATCAATATCAACGAACGGGTGTGACTACGAAAGCACGTCGGATTTGCTAACACTCCATCAGCTGCACATCCTCAGACGATGGTACAATTTTGACGTGAATACGTCTTTAAATTTACAACATAGTGGGAGGCAAACCATAAAATCCGTTTTAACCAAATCGGGGGATACAGTTTGGCATTACAGCTCCGAATATACCGCCTAAATTCAAAATGCAATTACACCACTCGATTGCCAAAGGATCAAAGAATATGTTACATTGAGTGAGGACTGAGAAGCATCGCAAGTGGTGAGATAAAAAAAAAAAGGATGGGGCGTAATTTTGATTTCGTTTCGCCGCGTCTCATAAATTTCGCGTAGTGTAACTTTTGACTAGGAGAAGCTACAACGCTCATTTAAGTTTCAATTGACAGCTCTCTTCAAGCTCAATCGATATATAAAAACATTTGTGTGACGTGGTTATGGTGAAATTGTATGAGTTTAACGTAAAAATTTAGAAAACACAATGTTGGCATATACTCGTCAAAAAGCCAAATTGAAATACCGAAATCGTGTATGGTAGGAAAGACCATCTCAAAAGCAAACCAGTGATACACATAAAACACCATACAATCGAGTGAAGCTGTGCCGGGAACGTAAAAAAATTCATCAAGGCATCCGAGCTCGTCAACGTAGACGTATTCACGCAAAACAAACGGCCGTGTCCCCAACAGAGCCAAACCAAATTTTTGGTGCACACACAAAGTGCTCCAAAATAATCTGCGCCAATGAAGAAAAACATTTTGCAAAGTAGTTGTGACGCGACATCCGACTGAGAGAAATACTGTTCTGGTGCAGCTCGGTGCGGAGCTGGGAGTCTGTGCGGTCGAGTGAAACGAACGTTGGGAAATCTGGGAACGCCTTTGACGTGTGAACGGGACGTAGGGCAGGACTTCGGCTTGAAGTGACGCGTCGGTTTATAAATAGACGGCGTACACGCCACGATGTCAGCTAATGGGGTAACTGCTTTTCCACGAACCGGGGTAAAACGTTCTTGCCCTCTGCCGTCTTCCGCGAGAAGTGCAGACAGAAATAGAGTTTTTGTAAGGACGAGAATCCTTGCGTGAATGACCTCTCTTTGGCGCTTATCCACCGCACACGTGAGAGCTGCATCGGTCATCTCAGGCCGGGTCCGACTTCAGGTATGTAACATCCCTGCATACTTTACTCACATAGTTCGTTCGGTTTACTCCCAACTTTTCTGAAGTCCTGGTTAAGTCCTACTTTCAGGATATTCCTCCGCCTTATGCAAACAAAGTTTAACTAAGTCTAGAAAATTACTCCAAAGGGACGACGCACCGTATTATTGCACACTGTCACATAATATTTCGCATCGAATTGCGAAATGCGGCGCTACTGTACGTATACTATGCCAAATGAGTCGCAACTGGGAAGTTTTTTTCATTTCTTTCAGAGCGAGGGAGAGTAGGGCAAGAATTGGGCTGGATAGTCAAAGAATACTATGGTCTACGTGTTTCTAGCAGTCATGCGGTGTCACTCAAAACACGCACGGATAAACGTAATTTAGTTCATTGCAAGCATAAAATTTTTACATGTGGGCACACGGATCGGGGGGGGGGGGGATTGTTTACACTGACAGAAGTGAAGGGAGGTAAGTTACCGACATTGGTGGTGCAAACACACCTGTTAATTAGGACAAATACTAGGAGAAAGCCACTTTATAATTGAATAAAATACATTAGACACTGTTGTTTATAGCTAGTATATATCACTGTCGCAATTAAAGGCTTATTAATAGTTTCAGTACTAATTACTGGCAACCTTGGCAACGTTACAAAATATTGCTCTGTGAGTTAGTTTTCTCTTTGGTTTAGCCAAAACAGATTGAGTAAATGATTTACTTTTCTCATGGCGGCGTCCCTAAATTGCAGAGTAATCACTCTATGGGCATCTTGCCAGAGTAAAAGTTTTACATCCACTATTTCAAAGAGTAACGAAGGGTAGGCTGAAAGTGGTGTGAAGTTTTGCATATTCAAATAAAACTGAAAGGAAATATGGACATTTTGGTTACAGACACAAACGGGAGAACTGCAAATGACAAGTGATAAAATTAAAATTTTTGTTTAAAAAATAACTTTTATAAAGGTTGTATTTTTGACGTAATGTTTACGTATACCTTATGGTTATTAAAGCTGCACTGTTAGAAAAAATGTCCGCAAAATATAGATAAGTACCGGTTACAAATTATCTAGAAATCTGGGTTTAAATTACGGACTTCGTTTTTTTTTTCAATAACGTTATCTCCGTAAATTTCACATAAATCTCCGTGAATTTACGCAACGTGTTGTAGCAGCACGGCGTTAAAAATGTGCAAATGTTGGGATATGTGGCAACACGCGAGGAAGCGAATTAAAAATTATGTAACATCAAATACTACTGCACTATTTTTTTAAATTGTGGTATGCAGAGATATCCAACTAGGTGTGTAAAGTATGAACATGAGTGTATGCCTCGACTATGGGGATTATGATTTCTGTTAAGAATTTACAAAAATAGAGAATCAGCTAAATAAATAATTATGAATGTATGTGTAAGGACATCTTAAAATTACCCATGGCAGTTATATTAAGACAAATTAAAAATAATCACAATATTTGTTTCAACTACGTGAAATGTATTCAAGTAAATCCCAGATCTTTGGACAAAATAATAATCATCCTTGTGTGACACTAATTCGAATTCCAACAGGCAGTCTTGTTGACTTCGGTAACAGGTATAAAAGAGTTAACCACTTTTAATGTACGTGTATTCCGACTAAGAATTTGAAATTGCCGAAAGTTTTAGGTGTTAAATAAAGTATTAAATAATATTTCAATTTGTTTTACATAACATTTTTTATCATTTGTGTACTAGCATACTTCCCTTGCAATTCGGACAGCACACACATCACTTCCGGAGACAGGTACGCACAAGTAGGCATGTACTTCAGGAGGATTCGGACACAGCCGTAATCTGCTTTCAGAGTAACGTTCTGGAATGCCGCCCTTAGGAGAAAATAGGGATTGGGGTTACAAACACGAAACTTGAAACCCTCCTGCCTCCCGCTGGTCTTGGCTGAGGCCCCTCGAGTCAAATGACTAGGAATTGATCCAATTCCCTTACTCTGTCGCCATGTGTCGTGAGTTGCAAAACTAGGTATGCTATATGTAGGCTGTTCACGACAATGTGAGCACTTTTGAAATTAACCTTAGAAAAAAGTCACTGCCCCTACCTACGTATATTTAAGCAGTCGCACTGAGTGGCACGCGGCCAGTGAAGTTAGTAATGATGGATGGGAAGTAGTTCCATATCTTAACGTCGAATAAAAATTGTTAGGTAGCCATTTCTGATAACTTAAATTATTTCTTTCGCTTTCGGTTCTTTCAATACATCGAAGTGCAAAAATTAGAATGTTTGCAAAATATTTGCTTTTGTAATAAATTCCCATTTTCACTCGTACGACGCATGAATAAAGTGACGAGGCCCGTGACAATGTTAATCTTACACAAGGCGGAATAACGCACAACGTGCATACAAGTAGATCTTAAGCAGGGCTATCAAAAGTGCTCATTTTACCGTGAACAGCCTATACCTCCCTTCACTTCTTTATTCCAGCTTTCCAAACCTCCAGTGTACCGCTTCTAGGTGCTTGGCCTTTATAGGCTATTCACGGTAAAGTGAGCACTTTTGAAAGCCCTCTCATTTGGAAAAATAGTCAATAAGTATATTTTATTTTAGCCTTAGACGTTAACTTCTGAGTGCGGTGGAATATACACACTGTTTTTACTACTTGCATGGTAATATTTATTTAAAAAGATGGTTAAAAGAAAAAAATACTGAAAGAAAGAAAAGTAACTAGGGCTTCAAAAGTGCTCATTTTACAGTGAACAGCCTACACCACTGTAGTGCACTGTGCGACGTATTTGTCGCTACCTGCCGCTGGTACCTTTTCCCTTGCCACGCACCATTCCGTTCACCCGCACGTGCATTCGTTCCGTTTTCCCCTCGCGTTTTGCACGAGGCGGGCCTCCGACTGCGTTCTTGCTGTTACCGCGGAAAGAGGTCGACCGACGGTGGCGCGGCCACTCATCGCTGACTGCAAATTACCGACGCGAAGAAAAAAAAAAAATCTGAGATGTAATATTTTGCCATTCCCGAAGAGCGTCCCCCCTTATAACGCATTCATGGTTGCTTCACACTTTTCTGAAGCCCTGCTAAAGTTCTCCTTCCAGGATATTCCACCGCCTCATATGCGAACTAGGCTTAACAAGTCTCGAAAATTACATCGAATGACACCGCACCAAATTCGTGCGCATCCAGTTGTATTGATATTTTACATGAGAACTATTTCTTACTCTAGACTGTTCACGATAAATTGAGCACTTTTGAAAGCCCTACTTTAAGATATACTTGTATACACGTAGTGTAATCCTCCGACATATGTGAAATTAACATTGCTATGGGTCTCATCGCTTTATTCATCCTTCGGTCAAATGAAACTGTGAATTTATTAAGAAAGTTAATATTTTACAAACCTGCTCATTTTTACACTTCGATGCATTAAAATACAGAAAGAGAAATAAATAGTATTTAAGTTATAACAAACAGTTACCTAACACTTTTTATTCGACGCTAAGATACGAAACTAGTTTCCATGCATCATTACCAACTTTACTGGACGAATATCACTCAGTGCGCCCATCAAAATATAGGCTTTGCAGGCAGGGAAGTGACTTTTTTCTAAGGTTCACATCTAAAGTGCTCACTTTATCGTGAACAGCCTTTAGGCGCTACCAATACGCATGTTTCATTACTGTTTTTCATTCGCATTTATTTACACGATAGGTTATAATTTATAAATAAAATGTAAGTAAAACTTCAATTTAACGAAAAATAAGATAATGTTACGTTAATAGAGGTATAAAACGCTTGTGAAAAAGAGCATATTTAGGAAATAACTAAACACGTCATACATGGGGTGATTTTTCAAAGGTTCGATTCAAAACGTGCGAAGAAACCACAAATAGACTATGCAAAGTCTTACAGGCTGTTCACGATTAATAAGAGAACTTTCGAAAGTCCTGCTTGAGATCTGCTTGCACCAACACAGTGCGTTCTTCCACCATGCGGAAAATTAACATGGCCGTTGGCCTGATCTCTTTATTCATGCGTCGGTCAAGAGAAACTGTAAAATTATTTCCATAGTAAATATATCACAATTTTCGCCAATTCTGTAGGCGAAAATGAATCTTTCACTTCTAATTCAAAGATAACACGTGGAACTATATTTCCTCACGCCATTAAAGACTTTACCGGGGCCATGTCTAATCAACGTGCCCGTTAGAATACATTGCGGTAGCGATAGTGACTTTTTTGAAAGTAGATTTCCAAATTTGCAAAATTATCCTTCAACAGCCTATAATTACTACTCCGTCTTCAGGCAGCGACATCCAACTGCCCTGTAAAAATTATAAATAACCAGCTCCAGTGAACGCAATTTGAGACTTTACGATACGTGTGCTCAGGGGTAGCGAAATTTCGCCAGAAGCGTTCAAGACAAGTTGTATTTGAAAACTTTACAGGGCCATTCAGGTACATTGATTGGTTGAATTGCTTTTCGACACTTAGCTGTCTGCACATACGCGCCACGTGGGAGCCGTTCCGATGTTTTCGAATTCTAAGTGGCCCGGTCAAATATGTAGACGCCTTCCCGAGCAGACAGCAACCAATGGCAATTGACAAACTGCTGTTGGGTGCTTATAGTGTTGAAGTCTACCGTGTACTCGTATACGTTTTCGCGAAAAGTCATCAGTAGGGACACCCGAATTTCGCGAAAAGATTCCCGTACATGCTATATTTCAATGCCCTACCGCCGTACCAGCAGTTTTATTTTCCTTATTGGCGGCGTGTCTTTGTGAGAAGACGTTTTCCTACTCGGCTGCCCAATCAGAATGAGGCAATGTCAGTACTGCACGACTGTGATTCGCGCGCACATACCTAAGGTGCGCGATACGGAGACCATCCAATCACAAAAGTGGATCTGCGCTAAGGTGTTGCGAAGTATAACTGGTCGTGAAATCTTTTCGCGAAATTCGGATGTCCCTGGTCATTAGCTCTACGCGTTCTCCTAACAAGGACACGTTAGTGACGCAGTGACTCATTCCGATGTTGGAAATGCCATTGTCGAGGCGTAATTAACACATGCGGTATGCAAATAAATCCCAATCCCCGAGCCACTTCTATATTTCGACTCTCTTCTTAGGTGCACGAAATTCCTTTAGACATTTTATTGTTTAGGTGGTGTGTGCGAGGTGGACTCAAAGCCCCCTCGTTGTTCGGCAGAATTCTCACCGAAACGCGAATTGGACACTGGACTTCACATGGCGATGCCCACAGCTTCTCTTTCTCTCCTCCAGTACCACCTCTTCCTCCTCATCCTCCTGCTTTTTACATTTTTTGCTGACTTTTTCTTTACGCATTTCCACCGCGAAAATGAACACAGGTTCTCTGTTTTCAAGTATGGTTCAGCGGAAGCGAAACGACATCCCAGAGAAGGTGGAGTGGAGTGGATAAATTTGGGCGGCCCTTTAACAACTGAGTCTTGAAAGCCGACAAGTGGGGAGTGAGGTGAGCATGGAGTAGCGCCGAAATGCAAGGGCGGAGAGAAACGGGAGATCCCCGAGGAAATCTACCGACCACCAGCGGCATCGTCCGACACGATTCCCACGGGCGAAAACCCGGGAGCGACCTCGCCGGGAATCTAACCCGGTTCGTCTTGGTGGGATACGAGTGCCCTAGCCGCGGCCCCTCATTCCAGAGAATATGTTTTTTTTTTTTTTTTTTTTTTTTTTCCGGACAGCAACACAATATTTTGAAGTGTCAAGAGTGGGGCAAGTGCTTCCGACCTCTCACTACAGTAACCCGAGTTCGATCGTAGTGGATAGTAAGACCGGAATTTTCTGTGTGGAGAAAATGAGAGTAATTCTGGATGAAAGAAAATATATTTTTGTTCCGGGTACTTTCATCTGTGTATTCTTTATCATACTGCGTCACAGTGTTGACATTTCACGTTACGCTCGTAAAACAAACGATGGCAGTTTATAGGGTTTCCATGCAAATAACGCTGTGACTGCAGCGGATACTACACCCGCCATATGGTTCCACATCTTCTCCGCCTCCACTCTTTAGATAGGAATCGAATCAATTTAGTCTCTTAGCCGCCTTCGCATCGTGAGGTTCTGTATTTAAATCCCGATTTTTGGATGTCATACTTACAAGAGTAGGAGATTCTTCTCCTCTCCAGGCTTCCAACTAGCTTTTTGGATTACAAGAGGGGCCGCAGCGACTAAGCGGATAGAGCACTGCTACCCACTGTGTCGGTTCTCCAGGGTCGCTCCCGGATTTTCGCACGTGGAAATCGTGCTGGATGATGCCGTTGGTCGGCGGGTTTCCTCGAGGGTCTCCCGATCCCCCGCCCTTGCGTTTCGACGCTGCTCCATATCCACCTAGCCTCGCCGTTTTCGACTCTCAAGAGCTCGAGTTAAAGGTTCTCCCAAACCTCAAAAACGTGTATTAGTTTACCTCACATACAGTAAATGATTTTCACTTGTTTACCGTCAAGACTCAGTGGCAAGGTTCAATTTTCAGAGATTCGGTTTTATAATTTGTAGTCAGGTAAACAGCTCTCACGTCGGTAACGTGGAGTAGAGAGAACTCATGATCCTTGCGTAGCAGCTAAATTCTGAGTCCCAATAGTGAACGCTTTTTTTTTTTTTTTTTTTACAATACGTGGTTCAACCCCAAGAAGACTACACTATTCCCTACCAAACTGATTAAATTACATAAATAAAAATTTCTAAATTTTAGTTTATTTACACATAGTGTGTTTGAATGAAATCGAGATAAATTCAAGACATGTTGACAGTCTTTTCTCTTATAAAGTCAGGGGGTGCTGGAAAATCAAACATAAACATAGATAAAATTATTTCGACATTAATTTTTTTTTTATTCGCTTGAGTAGAACATGACAGATAGACTAAAGCTAAGTGGTATGCCGACAACTTTCGTGTAAGTAAACTCAAATTTTTTTTGGCTACGCGAGTCTCTGGTTAAGTGGCTGACTGCTGCGTGCTGTGATTTACGGGGAGCTCTACAACTTTCCTGAAATACAGCGAGGAATGTTAGCGATCGCTGTGATGTAGTAGGCAAGTGTCCTGTCCTAGTCTACGAGGAATGCGCCTAATATAATCCCGAAGAAAATTGATTTCATTTATGATTCGGCTAAAGTCTCGCCGACCTGGGTGTCCGTTATAGACGGAACCAGAACCAGTAGCTTTTAAAAACCAAGTTTGAAGAAGGACTCGACAATGGCTCCATCCAAGAACCATTATGCCGTTCGCCTGACGTGGGTTCGCGAAAAAAAAAAAAAACACGGAAAATAATAATAAGTTGCACAGGAAATCCCGGAATTCGGGAAAACCACGGGAAATTAAAAATAGAGTTGCCGGACCAGAGAACGAACCCCGGTTCTTTCCGAATAGGCATCCAGCGTGTCAACTTCTGCGCCACCATCCTCGGTGGCTGGAAATTATACCAGATGACGCGGCCGATGTAGTGCATAGACCCTGCCTGACCAGGCGACCCTCCCGAAATTTGATGCTACCTGTAGCATCAACAAAAATTGCCACCCCAAACAACCGTCGCGTAATTGGTATTCTCTTTACGAGGAATGAAGTTCACGCCGCCAGTTGGTATCTAGGCCCGACCACTGACTACCGACCACTCGTGCCGCTGGGGTCCAAAGCCAGAATTTCGATGTGAAATTCGAAGGCCGTGGTAAGGGACACCTGTGCAAAACCTTCTAGCTGCAACGAAAATTTAGTTTGTCTCTGGTGAACAATCAAGTAATGTTATACTCGTGGGGTGAGTAGTTGGGATATCTGGAGGGGGAAATCTCCTTCCAATAATGGGTTGAAGCAATGTTAGCGGCCACACAGCTCCAGTACTGTCCTGGACAATCAGTAAGAGGCTCGCCAATTTCTGTTCATAGAGATTCGGTAGAGACATTTGCTAGTAGTTTCGAAAATAGTTAAAACAAAAATCACCGGTGCCGAGACGAACAGCCGCCTTCCTGAACTCACAACATCAGAGTTCAGGACCCATTAGAAGGCCATACAAACTATAGTAGCCCATATATATGTTAACCCATCAATCATCACCCCAATACCCTCTGTAGTAATGTTCTCTTAATAGTGGTTTCTCAATCATTTTAATTATATCATAAAAGGTAGATAGGTTTAAATTAGTAATAAATTATTAAATAACTTCCTTCAAAATTGAACCCCCTCCCCTTAAATAAAACGAAACTTTAATTTAGTTTAAGTGAATATGTAACACAGTTCACGACTTTGTATTGGATCAATGTGGGGAAGGCGGGATTAAAAATATGTCCAACGATACCCCATTTCGGCTACTACCCGATAAGAGAAATGAATAACGTTGTATTGGGAAGTACATTAATTAACTTTAATTTTAAAAATATAATAGAGTTCAGTTATGACCAATGGCCGAGCGCTGATCAAATTTGTAATTTCTTTGTTGTTGTTGGACAATCAGCAGGGGCGATGAACACTTCGGATGGCGCAAATAGTCTGCCGTACTTAGGCTTCTCTTCCTGGGCGAGTGAAGTGATAGCTGGGCGTATAATCCACTAAATAAGTGTATATCTATCCTTTTCTCGCAGAGGCCGTGCCAGGTCATAACAAACATTTTGGAGTTGCCACATGGTGGGAGGGGGGGGGGGTAATTTGTGAGTCGATACTCATACATAATAGATGTTCATTTATTGCGAAAATGTCGGACAGCATATTAGGTTTCAACTTCCCGTGCACATGTCTGCAAAAAAATTTATCCCTCCTTGTTTGACTGACCCAATGAGACTTCTATAGCTCTGATACTCAACGAACATGGTACGCCTGCAAAAAATGCGAATGTGTCATGCAATCCTTAAATTAATAGGAAATTGCAGACGACTAAAGGCTACCTCGGAACGAAATATTTTTTCAACAGATCACGAAATCTAATTATGAATTAAAAGCTGCACGGTTTCACCCTGGTACACTGAAAAAAAAAAAAATCATCTGATACGTGGGGCAACAGAACAGTTCTGTAATCTGGTTTCATGTTAACAGCACCACAATGTTCTGTTAGTTTATGAAGGTTCTGTTGGTTGTGGGAGACGTTCTGTAGACGGGACTGTTTGTTCTGTGGTAGGGACAGTGTGTAGTAAGCTACTGCAGATGCAATCACGGACAAGAAAACAACAAACAGTTCCGTTACTGTTACTACGTTAATAATATTTAGAAGGTACTGTTTACCGCTCTGATTACCTACCGACTCTACATTAGCAGTCTAGATGAGCTAACACCGTAAATCTGAATCAGTGATTTCGACCAGTGGACCGAGCGAGGTGGCGCAGTGGTAACACACTGGACTCGCATTAGGGAAGACCCGGGTTCGATTCCCGGTCCGGCCATCCTGATTTCGGCCTTCCATGGTTTCCCAAAGTCGTTCCAGGCGAATGCTGGGATGGGTCCCCAACAAATGCCATGACCGATTCCTTCCTCTATCCCTATTCCCTGCGCTACTTGCACCGTCTCTAATGACCTCGCTGTCGACGAGACGTTAAGCACAACTACCCAGCTCAATCAGTGGAATTATTTTAGTGAACCTTCTGGCGAATCAACGGAATGAATTGTGGTTTTACTGCCAGTCCAGTGAAATTCACTAAAGCCTGCTCACGATAAAGTGAGCACTTTTGAAATCAACATTAGAAAAAGTCATTGCCCTTGCCTGCAAATATTTTAACGGGCGCACTGAGTGACATGCGCCCAGTAAAGTTGGTAACGATGGATGGGAAGTAGTTCTGTATTTTACCGTCGAATAAAAAGTGTTAGGTAACTATTTGTGATAATTTAAATTATTTTTTTCGCTTTTTTTATATATATATTTTTTATTTTTACTGTTTTGAAATGTAAAAATGAAGAGATTTGTAAAATAACTATTGTTCTAATAATTTCAGAATTTCACTTGCCCGGTGAATAAACTGATGAGGCCCATGACAGTGTTAATTTTACATAAGGCGGAAGACTACACAACACGCATACAAGTATATCTGAAGCAGAGCTTTCAAAAGTGCTCATTTTGCCGTGAGCAGCCTATATGTATCAGTACAAATAACTCTTTAATCAGTGAATTCCAGCAAACTAAAATGATCAGTAGAAGTTTAACTGATTCAAGCATAGACTAAAGATCAGGTAGACCGCTTTTGCAGGCTGCGCACAAGCAATCTCCGTATCCTGACTTTGAACTGCTTTTCTGCCAGCACGTCTGGCAAAACGGCATTGTCATGGGCTATAAAACTGACTTGTAAACAAACGTTTTGAAACGTATGTATGCTGCCTCGAACCAGTTTGTAATGCAGTTTGATTAAATTCAAATTGGTGAAAGCATTTTATTGATGTAAAAATGCTTGTCTTTTGAAAATTGATATAAACAAATTCATTCGTCACTGTTGACCATGTGACTTTTACAGTTGTGTTTTTGTGGGGTAGATCAATGCTGGGTACATTCGCAGAAGACGAATAAGCGGTCCACACTGTAAACAATTTTCTGGTAAACTTCCTAACCTTTAATGGAATGTTTTAACCTATACACTGTATGGACATAACACCACACATCATGCTCCACATATATGAATGTTTAGCGTCGCTACTATACAAAGTTGAGAATTTCCTTAGGCATTTGACTGTTTCCTGAGAAAATTTAGGAACGCTACAATGAACGTAATGGGGAAAACACTACCGTTCCTGCTTTCTCACTCAGCTTGTACACTGGAATGGTAAATTTCCGAATAATTGTGCTCCTCATATATAGTCTATGGGTTCAAATGGGGCAGTTTCAAGAGCGTGGCTGTTTGCTTCTGTGTACTCGTCTGTTCTGTGTTTCGCGGCCTCACCTCGAGTGTTCACCGGACCCGAAGGACAGTTCTGGCTTTCTACGAGGCTGTGGCCGGGCAAGCAAGCGCATCATCTCGGCGTCGTCTCCTTTTAGCCCGCGGCCGCTAATGACAATTACAAAAAACCTCCTCACAGCTCAAACAGCGCGGCCTCCTCTCTCCCGGGATTAAGGCGCTCTTCTCCACGGGAAATTTACACACGCTTTGAAAGTCTCCGGACCAGCCGCTCTTTACCCCCCCCCCCCCCTCCATATTTCCTCTCTCTCTCTCTCTCTCTCTCTCACACACACACACACACACACACACACAAACACTGTAAAAATATTTTCTCTACTTTTATTACAAATAATTATTTGTAAACTAGTCGTCAAAGATTTTCTTGTCATTATACAACTGAAACATTATATACTTACAACACATTATTTTATAGGCTGTTCACGGTAAAAATAGCACTTTTGAAAGCCCTGCTTAGGATCTGCTTGTATGCGCGTTGTGTAATCCTCCGCCTAACGTAAAATTCTCATTGCCATGGGCCTCATCACTTTATTCGTGCGTCGGCCAAGTGAAACTGTAAGATTATTAAAAAAGGAAATACTTTACAAATCAGCTAATTCTTACACTTGTGTGCTTAAAAAAAAAAAAAAAAAAAAAAAAAGTGAAATAAATAATTTAAAATTATCACAAATGGTTACCTAACACTTTTTATTCAACGCTAAGGTATGGAAATACTTTCCATCCATCGTTACCAACTTTACTGGTCGCATGTCACTCAGTGCACCCATTAAAATAAAAGCATGCAGGGACAGTGAATTTTATCTAGGGTTACTTCCTAAAGTGCTCACTTTATCGTGAACAGTCTTTATATGCTTTTCACGGTTATTTGAGCACTTTTGAAATCAACTGTAGAAAATTGTCACTGCCCCTGCCTGCATATATTATAATGGGCACACCGAGTGACATTCATCCAGTATAGTTGGTAACGACGCGGATGGAAAGTAATTCCATGTCTTGAGGTTAAATAAAATGTATTACGTAAACTTATCTGAATACTGAAATTATTAATTTTACTTTCTGCTTTTTTTAATGCGTATAAGTGTAAGAATTAGATAATATGTAAACTTTTTACTTCTCTAACGATTCCACAGTTTCACTCGACTGGCGCGTGAATAAAGTGAACTGGCCAATGGCAATGTTAATTTTACATGTGATGGCATAACACATAATGTGCATACATGTAGATTCTCAGATGGTCTTTCAAAAGTGTTGAGTTCGCCGTGAACAGACTTTATGAAACACACGAAATGGGTTATGTAGCTCAATTTACTGAGAAAAAAAATATATTGGAAGAATTGTCTAGACTGTTAAAATACGAACAGCCATCTTATGGGCTGTAGGTGCCATCTAATTACTGTTGACGTGATACCAACAGAACTCTTCGTCGTATTCCTCTCTGTGGTTGCTATAGCGACCTCTGCGTTCCTACAACAATACTTACATTGCCTCCAATAGAACGATTTCAACAATATTTGAGTTGTAATCACAACAGCTATGATGGTAACAACCGAACAGAATATTCTTTTTCTGCTACCCTCAAACCCGATCAGAGAACAGCTCAGTACTAGCAACAGAACGTTCTGTTAGGTTACTACAATTCTGATTGTTGTGGGAACAATCGAAATGTCCGTAAAGTTCTGTTGGCCGTACTGTCTGTTTTGAAGTAGGAACGCAGTGATCTGCTGTTTCAACCGCATGTGCAGTATCAAATTCAGTAACGGACAGAAATACAACAAACAGTTCTGTTTGTGCTACAGTCTTAGTTATAGGCCGTTCACGGTAAGGTGAGCACTTTTGCAGCCCTAGTTACTTTTTTTCTTTCAGCCAATTTATATCCTTCCGCCACTTGTTAATGTAGACCCTGCCGTGTGAGTAATAAACACTGTGTATACATTCACCATACCTTAAAACAAAAATCCGAGGCCACAATGAAATATATTTATTGGATATTATATCCCATTAAACAGCTTCGAAGAGTGCTCACTTTACCGTGAACGGCCTATAATAATAGGCACCTACAACCCGTCAGGAGGCTGTCGCTATTTTAACATTTTAGATAGTTCCTACAACCAGGTTTTTTTTTTCTCAATGTGTCTATACCAAACTTGAAGTACACAAAATTTGTTTGTCTAAATTCAACACGAGTTCTACTGATTCCACACTACACTAGGGTTTTGTGAAATTTACTCTGATTTATATTGCTAATTAGTTTCCGAAGAATTCCTTGTATGTACAAATACAAAACAATTTAACAATTTTTAAAGTGTAGGCTTGCAGATGGCGTCTGTCTGAGAGAGAGAGAGACAGAGACTGACAGACAAACACAGAGAGAGACAGAGAGAAACAGCCGCACGCGCGCTAAGCCCTGCTGTTTGCGCCGACGAGAGGTTTGAAGTGTGATCAACTTGATTCTTCTCCGGACGAGATTCCAGCCTGACTCGCATTCGACACATCGAAGTTTTGATCCCTAATCTTACAATATTCCCTTATCGCTCACGCCCACGTTATATTCATATCCCGACTTTAGCCTGTTTGCGGTAACGTTAAACACTTTTGAAGAAGAAAAAAACATTTCGAAAATAAGTACCGCCCTTATACCGCATAGGCCTACGTGTTTCAACACACACACACACACACACACACAGTGGAATGAAGGTTCACATTCAAGCTGGCAAAAAATCAAGTAAGATAGTTCTGAGTCTTAACGCTCTATTTCTAATGTCATTTTTCGAATTATGGCAAACCAAGTTATTTTTTTATTTATGTAAACATTAGATTACGTATTTTCGTATAAGTGACAGATTTGGGTTTCCAACAGTTTCACTTTTTCACTTGACTGGCGCACGAATAAAGTCGCAAGGCCCGTTCAATGTAAATTTTACATACAGTGGAAGAATACAAAACGAGAGAAAGTAGATCCCGAGCAAGGTTTGCAGACATGTTCACTTTACGGTGAACAGACTTTAGCTATTGAATGAAAGCGGTACAATATTATCATTATGTAATGGATCAGTCGTGCACGATAATATTACCACCATGAAATTAAGGTGTTTCCGTGTCTTTCAATCAGTTGTGATGAACCAGTTGCAGAGCATAGTCCAACATCGGTGGAGTGGTGATAGGTATAACGAGTGTCCTATAACCTAGGCTAGGTTTGATAAGATCGATTCTCGTGGGTGCGCGTATTACATATGCACACCTGACAAGTCTGCAATACAACTAAAACGTATATATGTACATTTGTGTGTGTGTGTGTATATATATATATATATATATATATATATATATATATATATATATATATATATATATATATCACGTGTATGTAATACCTCACTCATTGCGCTTCACTTCAAAAATCGATCTTATTGGATTTCAAATTTTGCTTCGCCAACAGAAGCGTCAAAGAAACTACACATTTGTTGAGTATTTTACAAACAAATATTTTGCTAGCTTAAAAAAAAAGTTTCGGTGTGGTGGACACGTTTATACCTAACCATCCTCATGTTCGACCCAGGCTCCCAGGCGGTTCTAGTCACAGCTGGAGAAGAGAGAGTGGACAAGTTTGAGCGGCAATTAATATCGGGCTTGGAGAGCCGATGAGGGGTGAAGCGAGGCGAGTATGGAGTAGCGCCGGAATGCAAAGGCGGGGGGGAAACGGGAGATCCCCGAGAAAACCAGCCGACCCGCGGCATCGTCCGGCACGATTCCCACGTGTGAAAATCCGGGAGCAACCACCGTTCGGGAATTGAACCCGGTTCGCCTTGGTTGGGAGACGACCGCTCTAGCCGCTACGCCACCGCGTTCCCAAGTGGTCACAGCCATCCCCGCCATATTGGGTTCTTGGTTTTCCTAGTTTGTATTTCGAAAAAAAAAATCTGAAAATACCCTTAGCTTAGTTAAACCCAATTAGTCAATGATAGTCACCTTTTTTCGCGAAAAGATTTTAGGTCCAAATGTTCTCCAAAATACTAGAGTTCAGATCCACTTTCGTGATTGGACTATTTTAACTGTCACGTATAGCAGGTGTCTACCCACGAATCACAGACACTCATTGTCGAACTAATTCTGAATTGCCCAGTCAGGCAAGGAACTGTCTCCCGACAAATACACGTAGCCTATAACCGAAAGGAAACTGCACGTATACCATAGGGTATTGGAGTCCTGCCTTCCCGTAAATCGTATCGCGAGAAACAGGTGGCCCTGGCATTGACCTTAAAATGTGTTCACGGTAAAATGAGCCCTTCTGAAAGCCTTACTTAAGATCTACTTCTATGCACATTGTGTATTCCTCCACATTATGTAAAATTAACATTGCCATGGGCTTCATCACTTTATTCGTGCGTCGGTCAAGTGAAACTGCGACATTATTATAAAAGGAAATACTTTACAAATCTCCTAATTTTTACACTTCTGTGCATTAAAAAAAAAAACAGAAAACGAAAGAAATATTTATAAGTTATCACAGATGGTTACCTAACACTTTTTATTCAACTTGAAGACACAGTACTATTTTCCCTCCATCGTTACCAACTTTACTGGGCGAATGTTACTCAGTGCGCCCATTAAAATACAGAGGCAGTGGCTTTTTCTAAGGTTCATTTCTAAAGCGCTCACTTTATCGTGAACATTC
This sequence comes from Dryococelus australis, assembly GCA_029891345.1. Lineage (NCBI taxonomy): Eukaryota > Metazoa > Arthropoda > Insecta > Phasmatodea > Phasmatidae > Dryococelus > Dryococelus australis. The sequence goes on along the minus strand of CM056995.1, from coordinate 46,533,285 downwards.
TTTACTAAGGTTACTTCGACTACAGGTTGGTAGGATCAATGCTAAAAGTTCGGCAAAAGGGAATATTTTCGCAACTAGGTAGGCCTAAGCGGCAGCGTTGCATGTGTACCAGGTATTCTCTATTTTCTACGTTAAAATACACGATATTTGCAATAATCATAAATTGAATATATAATCACTTTATAACTAAGTCAAAATTTTTCTCTTTTACAATTTACGTAGCTTAGAATTATAATTTAAAACGACCTTTTTGGATCACTGCGCACATAGCGGCAGAAAATTTCCCTGTTCCGAACTCTCCTATAATAAATCTCGTTTTGTTCATAACCTGAGTGGAATAAACGTTAACCTTACACACCAGTGCAGACATACCGACGAGACGACGAACTCGTATTATAGCGACAATGCCGATTTGAATGAATTTTGGCGTAATTAATATGGCGACGTATTTATTAGTTTGCTGTAATTACGTCGTTATGCCTGTACTGCCGTGTAGGTTAGATAACTAGTTGGGCGTGGGGGTGATTCGGAATGTTCTGTCTGAAACTATAAACGAACAAGCTAGACAAAACCGAGTATCCAATATGGCAGGGGCAAGGTTGCCCTTAAAGCTGCCCCGGGTCAACTTGCAAGATCATAAACATTCATCAGCTGCGGAATGTCGCCTCTAATTGAGGTACTGCTAGCAGGCTATTTACGGAGGGGGCCCGAGGTGAATTACCCGAGCTGCGCAATTCCCGGTAATGTGGCTTGATGACCGCTTTGGAGACGCGCACCTGTGTCGTCCAAGTCGCCATTTTCCCTTCTTCTAACGCCCGGCGAGCAATTAAAATTATTTCCCCACCGCTCGCACCTTCCCTATTATTGGCACGCCTGATGTCAAGAGGTTCCGCGAGCCGCCGTAATGGCGTACTCCAGCCATCTGTTAACGATAACTACTACTGAATAAACTAATTGGTCTGCTTCTTTCAAGGCCGTCGTTTTCTAAAATTGTGTGCAATTTAGTGAGGGGGGCGTGTTTCGTACTGAATGGCTGGCGGTTCGAACCCTGCTCGTGTGATAGGCACTTTTAATTATACAAAGGTCCTTCCAATCAACACATACGAAAATATAAGATGAACATGTATGTACCACCGTCTCCATAAGTGATTAGGGAGCTATTCGTCTCCAAAAATCGAGTTTTGAAATGATTTTCTTGACAGATAACAAGAAGAATTTGCGATTAAGCAACGAATCGGTGAGTAGTGTTTTGTAGAATGGAGATTTAACACCTGTGGAAATGCTGTTTGTAAAATCATTACCTTTTATTGGGAAAATTCGTAGCAAAACCGCATTTTCACATAGTATCTCCGTCCAACAAATTACTGTTCAATGATTTGGTACTTAATCGCAAATAGTTCCTGATGTTGTAACGAAAATAATGTTTAAAAAAAATTGGGGGGAGGGGGAGCCACTCTCCCTTAGTAATCAAATTAAGGAAAATTGGTACATACAATTACGTCTTATATTTGCATCAGGAATTACCTACTGGGGTTTGTTGGTGTTGTTTGAACTGGAGCAATGAGAACTGGGCAACTTTGGTAGCGAATGTATGTAGACTTACTTTGTGGGAAGGCACGTAAAATGTGTATCAATTAAAATGATTGTATCGCTAAAGAGTATCTGGGCTTAAATGTTTTGAAATATAATTATAATTTTTTTTTTTTTCGCGGAAAACGGGTGTCCATAGGATCAAATACGAATGGAAGAAAAAATTGAAAACGAGATAACCAAGGGAAATACGTCGGTGGGAACCGAAACGTACTCTTCTTCGGTATACGACGGATCAGATAACCATTATATGGCGCGTAGAACTTTTATACAAACCAGTAACTAAACCGTATTAATAACTTTAACTGACATCAACGAATCAAAACACATGCAGAAGTTCATTCGTCACTACGAAAATGAAATCCGTTGAACATGAATTGGAAGTTGGAGTTGATGATACAAACCAAATACAGTGATTCCAATTTATAACTCCCCATATTTGTATACCATCGCATAATTCAGTTCAGCTATCCGATAGGTCATGTCAGTTTATCTACTGGAATATTCAAACCAATAAACAATGCCTTTCTGCAAGATTTAAGAAATCCTATTCTTCCAAAAGCTGTGTACATTTTTAAAAGTTGAATCATATTAGATTGCGGTAATCCTGTTAAAGTTGATGGCAAATTAGTGAAAAATATCCACAAAAATTTTATATTTGATGATAATTACTCTGTACAAAATCCCTAGCTTTTGTATACGCAGGATATTGTGATGTCAATTGCCTAAACTACTAAAAGCATGTACGACTAAAAAAAACTCGAATGTGGAACTTCATAATCGCTCTAGTAACCTTAATAACGGAGATAACATGAATCCTATACATAACTCTGATGATATGATGTAATTTCCATACAATGGTGAACTATCCTTATTTTCTATTAATTCCACTGTCGTGGATATTGCTTTTCACAGAGCACAACAATTTTTTTCTGTTTGGTTTTCAGGTATTCCTGTAGACTTGCAATATACTTTTGTCGGTAAACGTGATTACATATTGTAAACGCATAGTATTTGTTTAAAATTATATTTATCCTGTTTATTTGTTTGATTGGCCAGTAATTATACACAGTAAAAATTTCCCGGTACACTTCCTAAACAGTGATGGATGTTTTTAATCTATACAATGTATGGTAATAATACCACACATCAAACTGCAGATATAGGAATGTTTCTCGTCGCTATTATAAAGCGCTGAGAACATTCCTACGCATTTGACTGTTTCCTGAGCAAATGTAGGAACGATATACAATGAATGTATAGGAGAAAAAATTACCATTCCTGCTTTCTCACTAAACGTATGCACTGGTATGGTAAATTTTCGAATAATTTCTTAGTGTGTAAAGGGTACTCACGGTAGGGTGAGCACTCATTAAGGCCCTTCCAATAGGCCTTAACGACTAATAATATATTTTATTGCATCCTCAGACGTTAACTTTTGAGAGTGGTGAAGTGTATACGCTTTGTTTATTATTCACATGCCAGTGTTTATATTAATAAGTGCAGAAATATATAAATTTAATGAAATGACAAGTTTCGTAGGGCCTTGGCTAGTGCTCACTTTATAATGAATAGCCTACAGAAACAAACAAACTGTATTTTCATCTAATATTTTGTTTTTCGTTGGACGAAAACACCTTCTAAACTTTACAATGAAATCCTAGCGTCGTGTGTAAGGTAGCTGTGCTACGAAGCTCAGATGGCCAAGAGCAGGTCGTGACCTTATTCAGAGTGAATCTGAAATGCTTACCTGACGAGGAATCGTCATGCGGAATGCGAAATCCTGAGTTCCACTGCTGGCTCGCTTTCATATTGCACATACTATTTCTAGTTAGTGGAAGTATTTAGTATGACGTCCTAACATGATTATTAAGGGAAAAACACACCTCTGAACATTGGAAACTAAAAGAAGTTATATGCAAAATATAGGAAACTATGTGAGATGAAACAATAAATTCGTGAATATCGTTAGCGTAATATATCTGCCATTTGTATATTTCTGGTAGGAGTAGTGGGTGGGAGGAGGCTGGGAGAGGGTGTGCGGGTATGATTTTGGGGAGGTAAATGTGAAAAGATTGGTGTACCTATACTATATCATCCAATGACGTAGCCATTTAATGACATATTTTGTCATATTCGAATTCACCTTTAAAAGAAGAGACCGATTAGGTATAATGTAACGTGACATGCTCATGTATTTACATTTTCAAATTATTAAATAAATTTAAATTTTAAAACAGTGTTAAAAACATTATTAATGTTTCTAATCCTATGCCTTTTTTTTCTTCCATTTGTTTACTTGACTCACAAAAGTCTCCAAAGTTGAGTCATCGAGGTAAATTGAAGAGTTTTGTAGTTACACAGTATACTAGCATATTTTTTTAATACATTTCCAGGAAATTTCGCGGGTTATGAGGGGAAAAGAAGGAAGATTTTGCAGTGAAACTGGAATTTTTGAACAGTTGGTTGGCCATCTAGTAACTAGATGCAAGATAGCGGATGAATTCTAAATCCGATGCCCGATTTTCTTATTTCAAAACATGTCAAATCTATCTACTGACCTCTTGATTAATTTTAAAATTTATTTCGTCCGGGGAGGATGGTAGAATTAAAGTACATGTTTCAAAATTAAGTCACAAAATAGTGTAACTTGATAAAGGAAAACGTTATTCTTGTATGCTCAAACACGATTTTTCCCCTATTCCTTGATGTAAAACTTTTGCTTTTCTAATAATACAATATGTAAAAAATTTATAAAACCTCTAGCATATATCCGAGCTACGTCATCATGACAATATAATACATAAGCAACCACCTGACTAGTCTGCAGGCATAATGAGGGACATCAACTTAGAATAGCCTTGGACATATCAGGCCTGCACGTACAACAAGGATAACACTAGACGCAAAGATAGGTAAGTATATGCTGCCCGCGGTCGTGGTAGGATTGACTGTGGCGTGAAACGGTCATCTCCAAACTGCCGGCTGGCTTTATTGCGGAAGGAAACTTCCTTTCGGAACTCGTCAAATAAAAGCGGCAGCGTTAAGTATCCAGTAAAACACTACTGCAGTGAAGTGCCACCTAAAATGAAGCTTAAGGGTTATTATCGCTGACGTTAACCGTTTGCAGATGGCATAATCCCCTTTAAAGAAGGCTGAGTTCGGTATAAAAAGTTCAGCAAAGAAACTTCAGCGGATTTGCTGGGATTACTTTCCTCCCCCTTGAAAAGCTGGGTTTGGTGATTTCAAACATACTGCTTTGCTGCTTTTGATAATCGCGTTCATGTAAAGATAGCCCGAATGCACAATTAAGGGAAAGACGAGAATATATATACACGACGGCCAAAATCGCTTATGTATAAAGGAGGAAAATGTGATAGTTTATCATACTGGAACAGGGAAGCATGTTCTTGGAAATAATTTATACAGTATTTGTTACACAATATCAAAAGTTAAAATATGAAAATCCCCTCAAGTGATAATACCGACAAGAGGTTAACCGAATCTATAAGACATAATTCTTTCCTCGCCAATATATAACTAATGTACCAGAATTTGTTTTCATTCATAATGCATGTTCAAATACTCTCTTAACACTTGGACACGTTATCAGAGGGTAATTTTAATTCTTTAGGATATTTAATAAAACTTATAACTATCTGCTTTCTGAATCAATTTGTGAATGAGTGAGTGTATCAGTGGACTGTAAAAGACAGTGATCATAACAAATAATTTAGTCAGTAAATAACCTACCAAGGTTTTGTGGTAATACGAGGAATATATTCTATTGACCACAGAAACAGTGGTGTATCAACAGGGTGGCGGGGAGGGGCAAGGAGTCATTGGCCCTCTTTGTTGGCAGTCAGGAGGTGCAGGGGGGGGGGGGCTAAGTTTAAAAGCATTAAAACAGATACTTTTAAACTTCATTTAGGAATGTACGTTTACGGGTTACCTTGAAAATGTTTGTCTGCGGGTCACACCAGTCACATCTGCAACAGCCAAACGTTCTGGCTCCACGCTTCGAATGCTGAAAAGCTACCTGCGAACGACAATGACGCAAAAGAAGCTGAATGCATTGTGTATTCTGCATGTGTACGCAAATCTCACTGATGATATCGATATTAAAAAACTCATATCAGAGTTCATCAACAAAAATGAATATAGGGTTTACGTATTTCGTAAAAAGTAATTAACATTCTTATAATTAATGTATTATATATTAAACATTTATATATTTAATATGTATCGTATCCTCAATTGTTTTCAGCATTTGTTGTTTCTTACTGTTACATCGAAAAAATTTTTTATGAATATGTTGGAGGTTTAACTTTTTGGAATTTGTATGAAAATATCTTTGTCTTTTGCTCCCCACTGGAAATTGTTACCTGGTTTTTAAACAACGTTCTGATTAGGGTTTATTGACCACTATTATTAGTTTGGTTTTTACAGAAATCTTTAATTTCATTATCATATAATGTATATTGTTAAAAACTACTGCACTAGAAAATATTTATTTAGCTGTAGTTATCTTAAAATTGTACTGTTTTTTCGTGTCGTTGAATAATTAAGTTTACAAGGAAACTTCCCAATATTGAACATCAGATGCTGAAAATCTAAATACCTTAGAATCAATGAAACTTTGAGAATGGCAAAACTGGAGTTGGGATTTGAAATTGTAGGAAAAAGCACAACCAAGACCCACTTAATTAACAATGTCGTTATTACTTATGGTTTAGTTAGTGCCTTGCCAGTCACCAATGCAGCTATCGTTAGGTTTAAGGCCAACGTGAGAAAACTTTAATGATGGTAAGTTGTATTTTTACGTATCAACACCTTGGATGACGTGGTCACAAAACATTTAAATATTACCGGTAGTAGTAAAATGTTCGGAGAAATTCTCTATATTGGTTTGATTAATATAAAATATACTATACACAAATAAAACATTTTCGACATCCAATATGCCGGAATGGGGTTGGTGTGCGGTTTCTGTTTGCCTTGGTCCACTCTGAGTTCAAGATGATGCTGCGCTCCTGTACAGAACTGTTAATTTACGATTATAAAATGACCACTATTTCGTGAAACAATTTTATATGTGAAAAATAATTTTGCTGTTGCCGTAGGCCTACAACAATTTCCGGAATTCATTTCAACAAAATATTTTTAGAGGTCACTTTTTTTTTTCCAGCTCTCTCACGGAAATATTACTTGAGAATGAATTGATAATTATGAACAGTGATTACAAGCACACTACAGCTTCTATAATCGAATTAAAGTTCAAGTGCGTGCAGGATGTAGGCAACCATACAACAGAACATGTAGTCAAGTTGCCTGACGTAATATTCTTGCCGACAAACGTTTTGCAATTCATCGCGATCAGGCAGTCTAGGAAGACGATGTAGTAGAAAGGCGATTTCCGTATTTAGTGTCTTTTAATGTCATCTAGCCTACTGAGGGCCAGGGAGCGCAAACATGAATAGTCTAATAAGCAGTGATAAGAAAATTTCGCTAATTCTTTTAAGGACAGAATAGATGTCAAACACATATACACCGAGGTCGCCTTTGCAATCGAATCACAGTTTATTAGACCCGGCCTAGACGCCTCTGAGCCAACAGCAGTCTTGCAAGGAAACGAGCGTGGGGTAGCACTGGCTACTCTATGCGGCGGCAGCCAATGAACACACAGCTGAGGCTCGAGTACGGACAGGACTGTGGAGTATAGCTTGCAGGTCACCTGAACTCGCGAAATTTTCCTATCCCTACTGATGAGTTACTCACGCCGCAATTTCCATTTGTACAGCCATATAAAGGATGGGTGTTATTAAGTCCAAAAGCCTGAACTACGACTTTTTTTAAACAGAAAATGCGAAGATTGGATAGGAGGTTTTCGCACACAGCCACTATTTTATTCAAGGAAAAACAAACTGGTAAATTTCAAATTTCCAGATTACAGTACGTATGTACTTTAAATTGGCATCCTATCTGGAATGGAAAATTTGTTTTAGTAGATGTGATGTACCGTACAAATTTTGTATAGTACAGAAAAATCTTTACCTGAAATTCTAAACGTGCAAAATTATTCATCCTTATTAACTTCCACAAGGTACGAAATATTTCATTACTCCGAATATTACAAAGAAAATGATAAAACCTTATAAAAACCTTGTAGATTAAGCAACCTTGCTAATGTGAAAATAAAAAAATATTTTAAAAGTGGCCTAGGGATTAAATTAACAGAAGTTTTGTATATAAAAATGATCCGAAGATGCAATCCAACTGCGTAAGATAATTATAATTATAGATAGTTATCGACAAATGAACTTGAAAATAATTATGACAGGTGCCAAATATTTTGTTGAAATTCACCCTACCAAAGTTGTTTGTAGTGAACATAAAATAACAATTTATTATAACAGCCTAACTTCTGTTAGTGTTTTAAAAGTAGAGTCTATTTTCTAATCACTAGCAAACCGTTTTGTAGTCACTCAAAAGAAAATTTTGTTCACCAGAAAATTTTTTTTCGTGAATGTGAATTTCTGCAAAATATGTTTCTCAGAATGACTAAACAGGAAAGTTAACAGCAGCCTGTAGTTTTTCTAAATGATCTTTTCCTAGTAAGAGGAATGAGAAGCGTGAAAACTTCTCCGGTATAAAAGAAAGAATGATTGATCGGTGGTAATATTTTCACGTCAAATCAGAATAGCTGGTCTAAGATACCTGTGCATTAACGAAAGTGTACCATTGTGTTCATGAATATTTTTAGTTGTTGATTTCGGAAGATGCGTTGCGAATTTCTTCTTTATAGTACTTATGATTCAACAGATATTTTGGCATTCTATAACTTCCATTTTATACCTACGATTTCATTTCTAAAAACATAAGCCCGATTGAAAATAACTACAACATACGTAAAACATGGAAAAAAAAAAAAATTATTGCAGAGATTGTATGGAAAGGGACAACCAATAAGTTCAGGAACACTAATGTTTATATACGAAGATATTTTCAATTATGGAACTTATTAAATAGAGCTACATGTCGTCTACAGAACAATGACATTTAGTATCTCTTCAAGCCCCTTTCATCTTAAATTGAACAATTGTATCAACCATTATCGGGTTCCACGAGTGCACGTGAAGTCAGTCACACTCCATCATTTATTTATATGAGATTCTTCATAAATTACTTCACTGCATTTCTTAAATTATTCTCAATATTACGAGAATCGCGTTACCGGATAGTGTTATTTAAAAAGCGGAGTTATTCAGAAATATTTCTCCGTAGAAGTTCTTTTGAAAAGAATGCCATATTAGATCAAATTTAGTGTTTACATTCCTCTCAATTTGTTAAAACGTCGTTATTTTATAACAGAATTTATTTTATGCCATTGGCAATAATTTATTATCTTTACCTGGAGTAAAAATTATGGAATAAGTAATTGAATCTGGATTATTATAAATAAATTTTCGGAACATTATTAAAATACGTTATTTCCTATATCATACTGTATTTTACGAAACAAAACTCCAAAATATTCTTTAACAAAATTAGGAATCTTTACGACGTAGGCCAGTGACTAAAGATATTAATATTACGGCCTGTATATCACATATTCTTATATTTTTGTGATCATGCAAAAAAGCCACAAAGAAAATTTGAACGTTTACGGTTTTAAAACCTTGTTTATGTCACTGTTGGCAGCTAAATCGCAATTATTCAGTCACTTATTTTTAAATTTCACTTTGAACGCACTTCGAGTACCTATGCTAATAACAATAAATAACAACAGCATTGATGTTCATTTTTGTGTTGGATAAACATCATAAATATGTCTAATCTAAAAGATAGGCCATTATAAAATGGTGCCTTATTTTCATGTACGCAGGAGGTTTTTGAAATCAAACCAGCTACCAAATAATGATGAGTAACATTCATGTCCCCAATTATAGTTTATGAAACTAACACTATCTACATCTGCTAGCTAGAATTTTTAATTACGTGAATTTAGCACTACAACATGTCCTTTGTAACTAACTTTATCTGAACTCATTTTATTTGAAAATGCATTTCTCGTTATAATCACGTAATAACCAGCGCAGCTAGTAGCAAATATAAACATTAGGTAAATCACGTAGACTTACGTCACATTACACAAACTGCAGCCACACTGACTACATGTGTAAAGAAAGACATGAAATATTTCACATTATTCAGTAAGAAGCTCTGCATCTTCACCGCATAAGTAACGCTAAGTAATTATACCAGAAATAGCATTCAAATATTTGTACTAGAGACGTAAATTTACAAATATTGTTTCTTATTAGTTAAGTTTTTATTTATGTTACTATAATCCCCTTTTAAACTTATACACTTCTTGGAAATTCGCAAAGTATTTCTTATTAATTATGCGAAATTGTTTGCAAATTGGGTTCCCTAGTTTGCAATATTTGGTTTTCGCTAATTTACAGATTTAAAAGTGCACTCTTTAAATATCCATCTTACAAAATAAATACTGCCAAATTTTACAAGAAAATTATCCGCATAATTGGGAATTATTTTATACCCCTACAAAAGCATCGATATGAAATTCAATAAAGTAAATTTTAAGAATTATTTAACACATATTGTCAGTGACAGCTTTACTTCCCTTTAATTTAAGCTACCACTGAATTCCGCAAAAATTGTTCATAACCACCGGAAGAAACAAAGTGCCCGAGTTTTTGTTCTGAACTTCACATTAATAATTACTATAGCAAAAATTAAACATCTCTTTCCAAATATTGGGTTACTTAATTTTTTCTCTTTCCCAAGAAACAATTAACCTTCTTCCACCATACCAAATCCATAGTAAAATATCAAATAATATGTATTTAGTAGTAAAATAACACGTTTGAAGTTTTTCTGCGTTAACTCGCCAAAAATACACTCTAAACCAGAAACAGTGACATCAAAGAGTTACTGTACGCCAGTCGATGAGCTGCTACCTGCTGATGAATTGATAGACTCAAATCGAGGTAGTTTTATTTTCATCTTCTGCTAATTTCCCCGACATTGGCTCAAGTATTGCCCAAACAATTGCACAAATTCATGTGTTTAAAAAACGATGCACCGTTTGTTTATGTCTGGATTTACAACAAATCCAAGCTTCTACGAGAATAAAAACAGATTGCGTAATATCATTAAATTGTATTTGCGTTACAACTTATTTAAAAGTAATGTATTTGTGTAGCAAAGTATTTATTTTAGTGAACAGTGTACTAGCCTTAGTAGAAGCCACGTCGTTTAGACATTTCTGTAGAGAGAAAAAAATTGTTCAGATTTCAGTGTTGGGAAATGGAGATGGTCGTACCCTCCCAGTATTTCTCGTCTAGTGTTTCAAACACCCTTTCAATCCAGACTATTCTTTCCCTCCTTCTGTTCTAGTAGAGACCTTTCGTCTATAGGCTGTTGAAGCACTATTAAAGCCCCTTTTTAAGATATACTTGTATGCTCAATGTGTGTATTCTTCCACCAAATGGAAAATTAGCATCGCAATGGGCTTGATCACTTTATTCATGTATTTGGTAAAGTGTTACTATGAATTTACGAGAAAAATAAATATTTCACAGAAGCGAATTAAATAGTTTTCAGTATTTACAAATGTCTACCTAACACTTTTAACTCAACGCGAGGTTATGGAACAACTTTCCCTCTGCCGTTACCGACTTTACTGGACGCATGTCAGTCAGGGTGCTCATTTAAATCCACTGTAAAAAGTTTCTCTGGCAAACTTCCTAAACTGTAATGGAATGTTTTTAACCTATACGCTGTATGGAAATAATACCACACATCAAGCTGCAGATAGAAGTATGTTTAGCGTCGCTGCTATACAAAATTGGGAACTTCCCTAAGCATTTGACTGTTTCCTTGGCAACTGTAGGAACATTCCCACAGATGTGTGGGAAAATAGTTTACCACTTGCGCTTTGTCGTTGTACATATACACTGATGTGATATACTTACAAATAATTACTTAGTGTGTATGTGCAGTTGAAGGCAGTGACATTTTTCGCGGGTTGATTCTTCTCTGTCGAGGGGTTTTTAAGGTGCCTATGCCTGTTCCATCCTCCCTTTGTAGTTCTGTTTAGTTTGGCAAGGAAGGTAAACATGGCTCCAATTGTGGCCACGTTTGCCCAATCCCTGCAAAGTCTTGAGCACGTGCCGTTGCCGATAGAATCTTCCCTGCATGCCTAGGCGTATGGGGCTCTTAGGAACTATCCCTAACCAGGACCTCCAACTCTCCTCTCAGCTTAAAAAGGCATGTTAGAAAAAAAAATAACACGGAGATGGTTGCTACGCACGCTCTAAAGGCCGTTCACGATAAACTGAGTACTTTTGAAATAAACCTTAGGAAACTGCCACTGCTCTTACCTGCATATATTTTAACGGGTGCACCGAGTGGCATGCTCCCATTAAAGTTGGTGACGATGGAAGGGAATGTAGTTCTATATCTTAACGCCGAATAAAAAGTGTTAGGTAATCACTTGTGATAAATTAAATTATTTCTTTCGCTTCCTGTTTTTTTATCCATCGAAATGTAAAAATGAGAAGATTAGTAAAGTATTTACTTTTCTAATAATTTCACAGTTTCAGACTTGGCCGACGCATGAATAAAGTGATGAGGCCCATGACAATGTTAATTTCACGTAAGGCACGAGCATGCACAACATGCGTGCAAGTAGATCTGATGCAGGGCTTTGAAAAGTGTCCAATTTAGCGTGAATAGCCTATACCCGTATTCACTCCACGGAAGATTCGATCGTACGAACAGTGCCTCAGATCAGAGTATCCGGAGTCGCGGGAATCGAACGGAACTCGCCCATTACACCAGCAAACTTCTGACTGTCATGCTAATCTAAAAGCTGCAATAGATTTCCAGCGAAGCCATTTGTATTATTTCAGGTTAAGAGCTGCGCTGGATGGTTACGGTCAGAAAGATCAGCTCATATTGATTTCAAATTCCAAGTAAGGTTTTTTTTTTTTTTTAAATATATATATATATATATATAATTGCATCATATGCTCCCAGACGACAACATGGCTAAAGACAACGTGATTCAGTGGTTTTATTCTCTTGAGCCTTCTTGTTCGTAATCATAAGACGAAAACAAAAAATCGAACTGTTATAATATTTCTGGAGGAATATATTAATGTGCATTCCTCAAATAAGTGCCTTGGTAAAGTGGATTCCTTTTTTCGGCGGCGTGTTGTATCTCCAACAGACAAAGTTAAAACGTCTTCTGGAATCGCTGTCTGCACCACGGCTGCCAACACTTAAATCTGAACCTTATCACGTGAACGTGGAGGGTAGAGGTTAAAAGCAGAGAGAACTGGCAAAAAAAAAGGGGGGCGACCATTTTGGGGGTTGGCTTATAGGGAATTCATCTGGTTCCACTTCACAAAGGAATGGGTGGAGTGTCCGGGGCGAGAGGGTGTGTAAAGAATTTCGTCGGCGGCCATGACGCGGCGAGGAGAGAAGAGAAGGGGAAAAAAGTTTCTCAAATTCTGTTCATCTGACAAACGACACGCGGCGGCGACTTAACAGATACATCACCAAACCGGTGAAGGCTGCTACTAACAGTTCGGAAAAAGTCGCCCCAAACTACGCTGGTCCAAAAGCGCTTTTAATGCATATAGATTATCTCAGGACTTTTGATACCAACCTTGAAAAATGTCACTGCCCCTACCTGCATATATTTATACATGCACAAGGACTGATAGCGCCCTGTTTAGTTGGTAATGACGGAGAGAAAGTAGTCCCTTGTTATAACTTTGAATTCAAAGTATTGAGTAAACATTTGTGAATATTGTAGGTAATAATTTATTTTCCTTTCTTTTTTTTTTTTTTTTTTATAATATACTATAAGTTTAAGAATTAACAAATATGTAAAAAAAATTTTACTGTTCTGATAATGACAGTGTTCTATTTGAGCGACTGATTAGGACCATTGGAATTTTAATGTTACACATTGTAAAAGAATACACAAAGTTCATAAAGTAGATATTAATACAGACTTACAAAAGTGCTCAGTTTACCGTTACCCCTCTATTACTATCCATTTGTAACTGTGCACACGATTCGGTGTGGCACAATGATATAATAAATTTTAAATAAGAGTAGTTATCTTTGTAGCGTATTATTATGCAGTGGCACTAGTCGAATTATTATTTTAACGAATTAGGTTCAGGACTGCTCATAACAGGCATTCACTTGGAACAGAAATTTAAATATACTCGACGGGAACCAAAATCGAAAATCTTGTGATTTCAGCGTGTTATTCATACCTGAATGCTGACTTATGATGCGGCGTATCACATCGAACTCCAAGAGTTTGTTCTGCTAGGAACTGATTTTAATGGATAATAAAAGTACGTCTTTGACAATTTTAAATTATGATGACTGCCGTATCATTCGTCATCTATCTTAGCACAATTTACACTTGGCAGGACAACTCTGTTGTGATATGTGTACTTCTCACACAGTGGGAAAATGACTGAACAACACTGGGCATAGTCCTGAACGGAGGAAGTAAAATTTCATGCACTTGGAAAATCTTTCGACGCGACTGCGAATCGAACTCAGAATCTACAGCTTCTCAGGCCCTGAATTTCCAGGATCTGTGAAGTTAGTAAAAAAAACCTTGCTAGCATTTCAGTCCCAAGAGATCACCAATGGAGTGTGGGCAATAATAATTAAATAAATGGATAAATCACACGTCACTGATTCAGGATTGTCAAAACAACATAAGTTTCTATTGAAATGCCAATGTATCTGTAGCTGCAAGTTTAGAAATTAAAGGTTACTAATTAGTGCATTCAGCTCGAAATTTCACTCTGAAGTGATATTTAATAAACCGCTCAAGGCAGAAGAAGTAATGGAATCAAAAATATTTCTCCAGTCGCTTAATTCATCATGATTGGTTTTCTCTGTATGTAAACCCTACTATAGGCTATTAAAATTAATGTGAGCATTTTGAAAACCCTGCTTAAGATCGACTTCTATGCAAATTGTGTATTCTTTCATCATATCCATAATTAGAATTTAAGTTAGCCCGATCACTTTATCCGTTCATCAGTCAAGGGAAAAACTAAAATTATTAGAAAAGAAATATTTACAAATTTGCTAAATATTACAGCTATATGCATTATATATACAAAAAAATATAATTAATTATTTTAGTATTCACAAATATTTACCTAACACTATTAATTCAAAGTGAAAATATGGAACTACTTTTCCTTCCCCGTTGCCAACTTTACTGGGCTCATGTCCGTATGTGTGCCATTTAAATATATATATGCAGGTACTGGCAGTGTCATTTTTCAAAGGTTGGTGTCGAAAATGCTCACGTTACCATCAACAGCCTTTGACAAGTCATACATTATAAAATTAAGTTTAACGTGTAACTCACTTCTTTTATGAGGCACGCCGTGCAGAACCAGGGTGGTTTAAATGCCAATGAGTTAGTTGAGTTGAGTGAAGAAATTTGGGCGGCTCTTAACATCAAGGTTTTGAGTGCCGACGAGGGTAAAGCGAGGTGAGTATGGAGCAGCTCCGGAATGTAAGGCCTGGGGGAAACGGGAGATCACCGAGAAACCCCGCCGACCAGCAGCATCGTCCGGCGCGATTCCACACAATGCGAAAATCCGGGTGCGTCTCCGCCGGGAATAGAACCCGGCTCGCCTTTGGCGGGAGGAGAGCAGTCTAACCACCTTAGCCATTCGTGTCGCTGAACAACACGGGAGAAAGAGTAGTGAATGGGGTAGCGCCCGATAAACAGCGCGGCGCCATGTTGTGGCGCTAAACTGCGAGGTTACGATTTATATGCGCATACATACAGTTTCAGATGTTGAAAGAGAGAAACATGTAGCTACACGCTGTAGCCATTTGTGGCTCAATAAGCACCAGCTTCTCGCAGCCAGTGGATTGCGGGTTTGGTGCTCAGCAAATCAGCAAGATTATATAAGCACTTTTGAAATCAACCATAGAAAATAAGTCATTGTTCCTACCTGCATAGATTTTAACAGTCACACTGAGTGACTTACACCCTGTAAAGTTGGTAACGATGGAGAGTAAGTAGTTATCTTGTCGGCGAATAAAAAGAGTCAAGTAACAATTTGTGATAACTTAAATTAATTCCTCCGCTTTCTGTTTTTTTGATCCATCGAAGTGTGAAAATGAGCAGATTTGAAAAATATTTACTTTTTATAATAATTTCACAGTTTCACTAGACCGGCGCATGAATAAAGTGATGAGGCCCATGCCAGTGTTAATTTTATATTAGGCTAAAGAATACACAACTTTTATACAAGCATATCTTAAGCAGGGCTCTCAAAAATGCTCCGATTACCGTAAATAGCGTATACACATCTTAGCTTCTGGCTTATAGACTTTTCTTTATCTTTTATGCAGCATGCTAATTTGGTTTCGATTGCACCAGAACGAAATTTTCAAGAGAAACAAAAGGTGTTTTAAAATAAGCGGTTAAAGGCCAATCTACTGGTCGACGGACACCTCAAAGGTGCGTGCAGTCGTCGCCAACCCCTTTAAATATAACCACGCTTCCCCGTTGGTATAGGCTTTTCACGGTAAAGTGAGCGCTTTTGAAAGCTCTCTCATTTGGAATAATAGTTAATAAATATATTTAATTTTAGTCTTATGAGTTAACTTCCGTGGGCGGTGGAATACACACACTGCGTTTATTACTTACATGGAAATATTTATTTGAAAATGTGGTAAAAGGATTTTTTAAAAAATAGCTGAAAGGAAAAAGTAACTAGGGCGTCAAAAGTGCTCACTTTACCGTGAACAGACTATATAGTGATTAAGATTGTTATAGGTTGTTCACGGTAAACTGAGAACTATTGATAGCCCTGCTTAAAATCTTATTGCGTGCACGTTCTGTATTCTTCCACCACGTGTAAAATCCACATTGCCATGGGCCTGATCACTTCATTCATGCGTCGGTCAAGTGAAGCTGTGAAATTATTATAAAAGTAAATATTTGATAAATTTGTTCATTTTTACACTTATATGTATTAGAACATCAGAGAGGAAAAACATTATTGAAATATTCACAACTGCTTATCTAACACTTATTATAACTCGACGCTAAAACATGAAGCTACTTTCTCTGCAGTCGTTACCAACTTTACTGGAACCCGTTAAACTCCAAGCAAGTAAATGCAGTGGCATATTTCTAAGGTTGATGGGGCCGCGGTGGTGTAGTGGTTATATTACACGCCTTCCACCAAGGTGAGCCGGATTCGATTCTCGGCGGGGTCGCTCCCGGATTTGTGCATGTGAGAATCTTGCCGGGCGTTGCCGCTGGTCGACGGGGTTTTTTTTTTCGGGGTTCTCCCGTTTCCCCCATTCTTGCATTCTGGTGCTGCTTCATACTCACCTCGCTTGACCGTCATCGGCTCTCAACTCCTCGAGGTTAAGAATCGACCAAATCTCTTCACTAACTCAGTCATTCCAAGGTTGATTTCGAAAGTGCTCGATCAACCGTGAAAAAAAAAAGCCAAAACGATCATGTCATTATTCTACAGGACGTGCTAGCAAGCTTATCTAAAAGAGCGTGCACCTAGGAGTTGTTTGATTTGGTCATCCTCGAAAAGCAAAGGAGCCGCATCGGCGACGAGAACGGCGCTTGTTTGCAAAGGCACTTGGCAAGTTCGACAGTTGGGCAAACGCCTCGAGCCGGTGCGACAGTTGTTCTTTCGCATTAAGGAGGAGGTGAATTTTATGGCTGCCGCCCGAGCTTGTTGCGCGGGCTGAAGCGGCCTGAGAAGACGCGACAAAGGAATCGGCTCGGAAGTTTCCTTCTGCACACTTGCTGCTCGACAAACACTGTGTTTATCAGCTGGCCACGGTAACTTAACTACTTTTGGATTAAACCTTTGAAAAACCACTGCCACTACCTTCAAATACTTTAACGGGTACACTGATTTGCGTGCGCCCAGTAAAGTTGGTATAGGCTATTCACGGTAAAGTGAGCCCTTTTGAGGCCCTGGTTACTTTTTCCTTTAGTCATTTATTTATCCTTTAACCAATTTTTAAAATAAAAATAGCCATGTAAGTAACAAACACAGAGTGTATATTCCACCGCACACGGAATTGAACGTCTGATGCTAAAATAAAATATATTTATTGACTATTATTCCCAAATGAGAGGGCTTTCGAAAGTGCTCACTTTTGCCGCGAACAGCCTAGACCATCCAGTTTGCAAGGCAAGTAATTGCTTCCCTCGCACCGAAACTGCAGCTTCACGCCTCACTACGACGACTGTGGGGTACTTAACTTACGGCGTTCGTCTACTTGGGTTGCAAAGTGTTAGCAATACGTAGGGACCTGCAAAATTCGCAATAATATATGGCTGCAGTCTATACTCCAAGATTATTTGGGCCGTTTGACTTCTGCCATTTGTCGACGACCTGTGTGGCGCGTGCCAAGGACGCTTTCAGCCAATAGTAAAGTCTCAATGATTGAGCAGTCAATAGTTAGTGAAGAGGTCACACAGGCGAATGACGCTGTATATTTGCCAATAGCCAGTCACATCACGAATTGCACTTAAGTATGTATATATAACAGTGAAGTCTAGCATGTTACTAAATAATAACGCGAATTTTGCAGGTCCCTAGTAATACGAGTATTTGTGAATTTAGGCTACTGAGTTTTAAACAGGATTAAACAGCATACTACCACAATCAGCACATTTTCAGCTGTCAGATGTGATAAGAGCACTTACTCTTGAAGTGCAAATAATTAATGTTAGACAGTAACTACAGTATAGTCTATAACACCTTTACACAAGCATAAAATTTCCTGGGCATGAGTCGCATCTTAAAATGGGACTTGTTGGCCATAGTAAACAAGTAAATCTTTCTCGAAATCTTTCTAATAAAACTAAATTCTAAATGCTTGGGATGTTACGTTTTTAATTACTTTCATTATTGAGAGAAATTTTAATATCATTAGCAATTACAACTCGTGGTTGAATTACAAAATTTCTTCTGTTCGCGGAAAATTAACACCTTTTTGAATCAAACCTTTAAAAAATTACCCCACGTATAAAGCGTTTGGTTGTTGCCTTGGTATGTCTTGTATCATAAACGTTTTGAATTCGTGCAAGTGTAAATTTATTATAATTTAAATCGAACTTTTACGTATGTGTTACTTATAATTATAACATTTCATGTATAATTATTATGGATAAATATACAGAGAAAATGTGTTTATTGGTAATTCTTAGTAAGAAATAGTTCTCATGGATAATATTATTAAACTGATTGCTCACGAATGCGGTGTGTAGACTTTTTTGTGTAATTTTCTATAATTAGTCAAACTTTGTTTGCATGAAGCGGAGGAAGGGACTTAAAGAAGAACTTTACCAGGGCTTCAGAGTTGTTGGATGTCATCGTGAATTGACTATATAATTTGATTAGAGTGTTATCATGTTGTACATACTCGAGACGCACACCTGGCATTGCCGACCAGATGGCAGAATGGAGAGGATGAGAACGAAGTTTGGGAGGAAAGGTAAAATAATTGAGTGGAGGGATGAACGGAAAAATACCAAGAAAATCTACCAGACGTCGGCAATATCCACACCCCGTTTCCCTCACGCAGGCAATTCTGTATGGGACCCACCCTGTGATTGAACCCGCATTACAGATGCGTGCTAGGTAGAGAATCGGAAATTTCGCTTGTTCATTTGACGGCCAGGCTGAACTCGACTCTGTTTACACATCCCAAGCCCTGTTATTTGTTCATTGGTCTGTGCCGTACTGAAGAACACACTATCAAGCGTAAAGGTTGTTCGCGATAATGTGAGCACTTTTTAAATCAACGTAAGGAAAAAGTCACTGCTACTAACGTCGTATATTTTAACGGGCGCACTACGTAACATGCGCCCACTAAAGTTCGTAAAGATTGATGGAAAGTAGTTCCATATCTTAACGTGGAATAAAAAGTGTTAAGAAACCATTTGTGATAACTTAAATTATTTCTTTTGCCAGATTTGTAAAATATTTTATTTTATAATAATTTCAAAGTTTCGCCTGACCAACGCGTAAATAAAGTGATGAAGCCCATGGAAATGTTAATTTTACTTAAGGCGGACAAAAACCAAACGTGCATACAAGTAGAGATTAAGCAGGGCTTTGAAAAGTGCTCATTTTACCGTGAACAGCCCATACCAAGCTGTATGTGATTCACTGGTCTCCTTCTACGTGCCTATTACAGATTCGTAGCTCTGCATGGCGTAACAGCAAACGAGTCCCCCAATCGCAAACGTGACAAACAAGAACAAGCATTTAAAGTATATCCGAGCACTGCTTGAACTTGCGAAATTATTGGTCTCTAATGGAGGGGAGCTGACATGACAGTCTCCCACCCGTCAAGATAGCCAGGCGAAAGTCTTGCGACAAAGCCAAACATTTAGAAATCATCTTTGCGTGTTGCCTATACGGACATGTGGTGTATTTAGTGGATCGGCCTGTCCCCTTGTGGTATAGTACCATTACTAAGGAATGTCAGCGAAATTGAAGTAATAATTATAGAACAGGCGTTCTCTATCCTCGCACAGCTGACGACGTCGTGAATTATTCAACTTGTCCTTCGAGAGCACCGACATGTCAGTGCGAAGCGGCCTAGATTGACTACACAAATATAGGGTGTTCACGGTAAAGTGAACACTTTTTAAGGCTCTCCCAACAGGCTTTAACCACAAACAAATATATCCTATTGCAGCCTCGGGCATTACATTTTGAGGGTGGTGAAACGTATACATTGTATTTATTGGTCACGTTGCAATGTTTATATTTAAAAAAAACAGCAGGTAGATGGAGATTGGATGAAAGGAAAAATTTAGAAGGGCCTTAAAAAGTGCTCACATTACCGTGAGCACTGTATCAGAGGCCTGTGGACACCTACGCAGAGACGTTAAAGAGTGCAAGGGAAGCCAATCATATGTGTACATTCCTTGCGAGGTGAAGTGTAAAGAGCAATTGACAGTGACTGTGAGACTGTCCTAGTTTCTAGTCATCGCCGCTCGTATGGCACACGTGTTTCACTTGCGAAAGTGTGCATTTCTATTACTGTGGAAATAACAAAACAAGAAGAAAATTTGTTGTTGCCTAGAGTTCAAATGAAAACATCTGGGCAGAAAAAATGGGTTTGGCTTTGTTGGGGACACGGCCGCTTGTTTTGCGTGAATACGTCTACGATGACGCGCTCGGATGCCGTGATGTTTATTCTACGTTCCCGGCGCCGCTCACTCGATCATACGGGGTTTTATGGGTATCACTGGGTTGCTTTTGAGATCCTCTTTTCAACCGTATACGATTTCTGTATTTCAACTTGGCTTTTTGACGAGTATAGGCCGAAATTGTGTTAAGTTTTCTTAATTTTTGACATTGAACTCATACAATTTCACCATAACCACGCCACACAAATGCACACACAATCGATTGATCTTAACGAGAGCTGTCGATTGAAACTTAAATAAGCGTCGTAGCTTCTCCTAGTCAAAATTTATACTACGCGGAAGTTATGAGACGCGAGCAAACATATATTGAGTACATTATACGTGCTCCAGCTTGACGTACATCAACAGGTGGCCTTTAATTTCTGTGATACGGTATATGGTGACAATTCCTCCGCCCCTTCATAAGTTTCAAATTGACTGTATCAGGGTTACTTCAACCTTCTGAAAGATTCAGCGTGGGAGCGGACGTTTTCAGCACGGCTGCTAGTTGCCGCTTGCTACCGTAGGTGTCTCATGGCCCCCTTTTTTTATTTCCGCTGCCTGGTATTGTCTGGCAGGGACAGCCCAGCGACAGTAGCGCATTCGGCGGTACTGGAGACCTTAAAAGCCAGTGGCACACCCTCCCGACATCCTAGCGGGGGAAAAAAAATAAAAAATTTCTCTGAACAATCGGGGTCGCATTGTCCTTCGGGCCCGGATGGAATTACGACCTCTACCGCGATGCCTGGGTGCTCCAATCACAGTAAGTCGCCGGCAGTCGTCACCGGTCGTCGCTGGATGGCTGTCGTCCGTCGTCGAGCCGGGGAGTGTCTGCGACGGAAGTCATCGCGTCTACTGCAGGGTTAGTATCGTCGTCGCTGGAAACATCCCGGCTACCGAAAACTCTTTCCGACTCTATATTGCGTCCATATCATCTTCGATTTTTACTTACAAACCTTCGTAACGAAACTTCATGGCCAGACATAAAACGTCAAAGCTAGACACGACATAGATGAGACTAAGTAATTAACTTTTTTTTTTTAATCTGTACGGTTTTTATTATACCTATATATTCCCATGTGTGATTGAAACTATTAAATAATTTTCCCATTCAGACCCAGTGTACATAACTGTGTACATTACACTCGTGTGGGAAATATTTGGTTTGCCATGTACACTAAAAAACTCAATGACCAATGATCTTGCCTGTTGGTAAATAATTCGCAAAACGTCTTACAGGTCTAGGTCATAATGGGTACATCTAACGGTGGCCGAACAAATAGTCTACAGCTCATTGGCTGTGAACACCAAGCTTGTTTTGCGTGAATACGTCTACGTTGACGCGCTCGGACGCCTTGATGATTATTTTACGTTCCCGGCATCGCTTCACTCGATCATATGAGGTTTTATGGGTATTAAAGGAATGCTTTTGAGATGCTCTTTCCAACCGCACACAATTTCTGTATTTCGACTTGGCTTTTTGAATAGTATAGGCCGAAATTGTTAAGTTTTCTTAATATTTTATAATAAACGCATGCAATTTCACCATAACCACGCCACACATGTTTTTATACCCGCAATCGATTGATTTTGACGATAGCTGTCGATTGAAACTCAAACGAGCGTCGTAGCTTCTCCTAGTCAAAAGTTATACTACGCGGAATGTATGAGACGCGGCGAAACGAAATCAAAATTGTGGCGCCACCCTGCCCCCCCCCCCGCCATGCTTCGCAGTCCTCACTCAACGTAACATATTCTTTGATCCTTTGGCAGTCGAGTGGGGTAATTGAATTTTTAACGTAGACAATATATTCGGAGCTGCAACGCCAAACTGTATCTCCCGATTTTGTTATTATCGGATATTCTGGATTGCCTCCCACTATGCAATGCTGAACTCTATCCCCCGATTTTGTTATCATCGGATTTTCTGGATTGCCTCCCACTGTGGCCGCAAATTTAAAGACGTATTCACGTCAAAAATGGCGAGAGCAGACGAAGTAAACTACAAAGTAAATTACTCGTGCTCACGATCTACACCATATTAATTCCGAAAGAAACCAGAGAGGAAACTCTAGCAGACAAAATTCCTTTGCACAAACCTTTATCTTTTACAGTGTGTTGCTTAGAAAAAAAAAAAAAAAAACATGTTTTCTCCATTTACTTAAGCATTTTTTCTGTCGTCCCATCATAGCTAAGACTAATAAAAGTTACTTTACTAAAGTATCGTTCATCGGTTTTTAGTATTAAATATTTTATTAATTTCTATATATTTTTTTAATTATTTCGAAGACTTTATTTTGTTCATGTCAATCGTAACACGTTACATACCGGCCATAAGCAGTGAAGCAATTTAATATTTTCTATCATAGTGTATGACAGCAAAATTCTTTACAATATAATTTTGTCATGTACTACTTCCGTCCATAATTCAATTGGGCAGGAATTTTGGGACAGATATTATATGTCATCTTAATGGCATAAATCAAATCAAATTAATAAACTATCACGTTTCAAGTATTTATTTTAGGATTTGACGCAATCACTATAAAATACTTCGATTTATGCTGAATAATCTTTTAAATCAATTTTCATATAGTTTTGAATTTAATCGGATTACGATTTCAGAATAAATACAATTTTATGTAGAGAACCAGTGTCCAAAACATACAACAAACGGTCTTCGATTGTTTTATTATTTATTCACAATGGCAACAAAGTGGCTGCAGGAATCGGCAAATACCTTCTCGAGACAAACTTAATAAAGTTTCTACGTTACTGTATTCATGACATATATAAACATATCACTGTCACCACAATATTTGTGTGCTCTTAACGCAATATATTTCCTCCGTAGACTACCTGTAGGCGAGTGTCTTCTATTTACCAATTATTGCTAATTATTTGTACGAAAGGTATAAATAAATGTATTATAATAAATTATTTGATTGTAAAATGATAAATAATTACTAGTAAATCCTAATTATTTATTCATTAAGGTAGAAGTAAAGTTGCTTACAATTAAGAAATTCACCTGACTGTACACAATCCTCAATTCATTCCAAAGTAGTATACGCGCTACAAAAATTGTCAGAAAAATACGATTTGTGTTGCGTACGAAATAAAGATTGCTTATATTTTTAATGTATAATAGTTTGGTAAAAACTACTTATTTCAATATTAAAAAAAAAGAATTAATAAGTAAATTTTTAATAAATTTTAAACGCACATATTTTTATTATTAATCCCTAGGTAAGCATATTTTGCAAAATATTACTTATTATTTGTTTTAATGTTAACCGATATCTTCAATAATTAATTTATAAACATACGTATATTTAAGACACCAAAGTTATCATTCTTATAATTCATTAAATGTATTTAAAAACAATCATTAAAAATATTATTTTACAATACAAACCAGTATTTTCTTACATACAATCATAGTTTCATTTATAAATAAATACTTGTTATATGATTTTTATAAACAAATATATTTAAATACGGAAATTATAGCACAATATTTTACAGCGTTACAAGATATATCCTAGTTTCATGTGTACCACAATCCTTTCTTGGTACCGTGTGAACTACTTTTAAAGGAGGAACAAAGAAACGTAGAAGCGATATACAGGAGAGAAAAAACATCTGGCGATGTCAGTACAATACAATAATTTAATATGTTGTAGAGACGGTTGTAGCGACTATTAAAAGTTACTCTCCTTCATCAGATGAGTCATACAATTACTCATGAAAAATTGGATATGTTTTTATATTGCAGATCAGTGTAAGTATACACACGGTAAGTAAATTTACAAAAAAAAATCGATCATAAAAAGAATTAAAAGCTGTGAAATGGTGTAAAATGATAGTCACGTTCGAAATGTGACTTTCGGGGGTAGATTAAACTCGCCAGCTACAGTACATGGCTAATTTGTGTGTCACAATTTACTTAAGAAAAATATACGTCATATCAGTATTTCTGACAGAATGGTATTGTTTCTTGACGAATAATGTAAATAAATCCATTTTAAGTTTTCGAGCAATGTTGTTTTTCTTCGTACGCGGAAGTAATATTATTTACGTAGTATTTGATCTGCTGACTAATACAAGAAAAAACTAACACCGCACAAATATTTGTAACTTCAGCTATAATTTGGTCAACTTAGTTTATTATATGCTTACTAATTATCAATGCCTTTTATAGATAGCCAGTACGTACGAAAATGGCACTACAAATTGCTATACCAAGACATTACAATATGACCAAGTAATATAGCAGAAATAACAAAAGTCAAAGCCTATAAACAAGCAATGAATACAATTAGTTCGTGACGTGAAAAATAATTCCGAGAAAGTATAGATGGTCACAAAATATTTTAAGGCCTCGTTAAAAATTATATATAACACATAACGATTGAATTCATTACTGCTTTCATTGCACTTCTATAACTAATCTGTCCTTCTAATCCCTTCGCCCGTAGAGGCAAAGATTCAGAAAATGTTTAATTTCATAGCAATCAATATTTATAAACAGACCTGAAATCGCATAGTCTTGCATAAAATGCGTGTGGTTCAGTAGATATATAGGTACATGCTTATAGTTTTATTATAGAATGTTCACAGTTTATTGAATACTTTTAAAATCAACCTAAGAAAAACGTCACGTATTTTAATGGGGAAGTTACGGCTATGTGCCCAGTAAGTTGATAACTACAAGGGAAAAATAGTCCCTTATTTTAAAAGTTGAATCAAAACTGTTCGGTAGACATTTGTGAATACTGGAATGATTTGCATTGCTTTCTGTTTTTTTTAATGCATATAATTGTAAAAACAAGCAAATCAATAAAATATTTTCTTTTATAACAATTCCACAGTTTCACTTGACCGATGCGTGAATTAAGTGATACGGCCTATGGCAATGTAAATTTAACGCAAGGTGGAAGAATACATAATTTGCATACAAGTAGGTTTCAGCAGAGCTTTAAAAAATAGTCAGAAATAACTTCTAGCGGTGTTTAGACAAACGCGAGCCCACGAAACGTAATTACTTTCGCTGAGACATTGTTAATAGCAACAAAGTTTTAGCTTGGCTTTATAGCCGCAAGTTAAGAAGTCAAGGGAGAAAAAAAAACTCGCGTAGTTCACTAATGCGTTGAGAAATTTCGCGGCGCTGGCTTCGCCCGACATAAATTCCGGAAATTTGTTTGCCGCCAGCCGAGCTGCCGACGGGGCTGTGTGTAGGACTCGACTCGGCAGTAACCCCACTTGACGACGCTGCAAAATTAATTAAGGATGACTTATGCGCGCCGGGCGCAGGGCAGTAAAACGGGGCCCGACTCTGCCGAGTTTGTGTTCTTTGGCGGCGCCGTTAAAACTGCTGGGGAACGCGCGAAAAATAGCGGACCGCGGTTTTAATAGGGCGTTGCCACCAGCTTGCAGGGTTAGCGGCCTGGACCGGAGTATTATATTATTATTATTATTACTATATTTTCTTTTACGCCGTGAAACTTTTGTTGAAGGCGCTGCACACAGTGGCAATATAAAACTACATGGTAAATGTATCAAGGAAGTTAAATGCCTCTTTAAAAAGCCATGTCGACTCCATATGAATGTCGTGAGGTTCCTTTCATTACCACACCAACTGATTTATAACTTTGCATTATATGCACCTAAATACTGTTCACGATAAAATGAGCACTTTCGATATCAACCTTAGAAAAAAGTCACTGCTCCTGCCTGCATATATTCTAACGGGCGCACTGAGTAACATGGGCACAGTAAAGTTGGTAACGATGGATGGAAAGTAGTTCCATATCTTAACGTCGAATAAAAAGTGTTTAGGTGACTATTTGTGATAACTCAATTATTTCTTCCGCTTTCTGATTTTTTTTTAATGTATCGAAGTGAAAAATGAGCATATTTGTAAAATATTTATTTTTCTTATAATTTCACAGTTTCACTGAACCGACGGGATGTATGGACAAAGTGATGAGGCGCTTTCCGGTGTCAATTTTACACAAGGCGGAAGAATGCGCAACGTGCATACAAGTAGATCTTAAGCAGGGCTTTCAACAGTGCTCATTTTACCGTGAACAGCATGTAGTAAAAACCATCAATTAATCACTGTTTTTTCCGCGTACCAGTATCGTCATTGTACACAATAATTCTTAACAATGAAAAATTGCAGGGCTCATTTAAAATGAACCTTTGTAAAATAACAAGTTCCTGCCCGTACTGGTAAATCGATAAATATCAGCAACAAGCTGTAGCACACATCAAAAGTTTAGTACATGATCACTTATCACGCGAGCTGCAAATGAAAACTTCAACTTGACATGACAGGGAAATGAATAACAGAAACAAGAAACACTGTGGAATTATTTGATACTTCTTAAAAAAAACTTTACTGGTGTGGTACCAACTGAGCTCAACTGGTATGAAACATACTTAGCAGTTTTCGCATTGGCGAATTGGTGACTAATTTTTTTTTTATATTATGAATTCAATGAACAAAAAATCTTGTTTTCAAACGTGTTATGGTCCTCGTTTGGTTTTCTCTTTCAGATGTATCTATAAAGGCAATTATACAAATATATTTTTCGAAAATATCTGTAAAATAAGTGTGTCTACATATTTTTTTACACAAAAATATGTTCGATAAATCCAGATTTATGTGATTTTTTCAAGAATCATGACATTCAGAATTTTTAACTGATTTCAATAATTTATTCACGCTAATATGTTTTTGACAGTAATAATGGTAGAAAATTGTATAACGTGGAGTGCATTAAAAGTTTCAAACCAGGAAAGTATTTTAACAATTTTATTGATGGTCTTAAACGTTTGATGACTGTATTAAAGTCTTAACAAATAAGATTAAAGTTGAGTGATTTTCACGGCACTTAACGAATAAGTTCTGAGCGCAGGTGATGTGTAATGCTAATGCAGGAGTAAATAGGAATGCCCCGAGAAAACCGGACGTCAAACGGCAACGCCCGCTGTGTTTCCCCACATACGAAAATTCGAGCAACCATGCAGAGAATCTAACCAGGTTAGCCTTGCTGTAAGTCAAAACAAATGTTTGTTAAGTCGGAATCCGCTAATATTTACTGAAAGCCAGTTGAAATTGCTCCATCCGAGATCTGTGGAAAAATAAACCCGATAATCGCCTCAGTTAAAGAAATTCACTATTTCAAACATTGGAAAATCAATTATTTATTAAGTAATAAATAATCACTGGGATACGAAATAAATGAAGTACAATTATTTGTCGCAGAACAAAAATATTACATATACAAAAAAAATTGTCGGAGTGATTAGGATCGAGCATCCGCCCAAAATGTCAGGATGCACCAACAGTCTTAGGTAATAATTTTGTTTTTGGAACAACAATTTATTTTACATTGAAATGCGTTATTTTATTTCCGGTACCTATTTATTAATCAAATACCTATGAGTGACTGATTTCTTACTCTTGAAAACAGTGGGTTTCTTTTAACTGAAGTTATGTCTTTTATTCTACGAATTTCGGATGAAGAATGTTCAACTGGAAATTAATAAATATCAACTGATTCAGATTTATAGTTTAGGGTCTATTTTTGCTTATGTTAATAGTGTTTGGTACGGGACATAAACCCGACGCTGTGTACGTTAATTGTAGGCCTACTGCACAATTTTATGGAAATAAATGGTGAAAATTCAAGCAATGGGCCATCCTACATACCGTAAAATGGGGTGAGAATGTGCCATGTTCTAAAGTTTTCCTGTCGTATTTTCGTTTGTATTTCATCAAATGGTTTGATATTTGGAATAAGTATTGCTACATATCTTACCTTTTGAAGTGTTACTCAAAATATTTTTTATCTTGTAAGGGAGGGGTTGTATTAATTTTTTTTCTTTCCACAATCACACCCCATTGAGTGAGGTGATATTGTGCCAACTTCTTTTCAGGCTTGCAACGGGCAGAGCATGTGGCATGGCACATTCTCAACAGCACTTTCATAAAACAGAGCACCTGCAATTTGTTAGGAAGAGATTTTTCGTCGAAATATCACAGAAGAAATAATTTTTACTACAACAATGAAATTTCTTCGTAAATTATTTAATAGCAATAAAGAAATTTTAAGTTATAAAATGTATTTTAATAATTGTTAATGGAGCAAATAATATTATTATCAAAAACATTATGAACAAAGTCAGATGAGACAAAATAAAAAATTTGAATTACAAACATAAAAATATTTACATGAAGAATCAGGAGCACCAACAAATTTACGGTTTAAGGTCAACAATAAATACATGGTGGTTGCAGTTACAAGAAAACAAAGAAGGTGTTACAATCTTTCTCAGGACTTGTTCCTTCTTATACCATATTTTGTCGGCTGGATTAGGCCATATCCAATTTTTGCCTTTCTTGGCCGTTACAGAAATGCAGGCGTCTCCAGCTGGGTCAAAGTTTGTTACCATTTTTCCGGAGTAGGTCTTGCCTTTGTATTGAACGGCCACGTAGTCACCTTGTTTAAATTCAGAGGCAGTGGGTGCTGAAGGTGAAGATGTGTTCTTTGAGCCATGTTGAGAGGTGGTGGTAATCTGTGCTTCATTAAGTCTGATGCTATCTGTTAGGTCATTTGATAGCACATCACATGGAGGGTCATCATTCTTATCTTAATTCCCAGTGTTGCTCTCATTGTAGTTGAGCAAGGAGCCTAAGCTGTCATCACTTTCCGCATAGACAATTTCCATCTCTACTTCATCACTACTATATGGTATTTCCTGATGCTTCCGATGCTTGAGATTACTTTTCAATTCGTGCTGTTTCTTCTGTTTCTCGTTTTGTGCCACAGAAGTCGATGGTTGCTCACGTTCAGGCTGATCAGCTGAGGGTATGTCATCATAAGTGATTCCTTTGCCTAGAATAACATTGACTTTCTTCCTCCTGGTCACTTTCTTCGGCCCCATTTCGTCTCTGTTAGCATGTAGTTCACCAAGAAATGCTTGAGATACGTCTTCAATATGATCCCCCGACGATTCGAACACACTGTTGCGAAGCTTCTGGAGAACTTCATTCTTATTAAGTGGATAAATTCCACATGCTTTGAGTCCCGCCTTCAAATTAGGCATTTGTATTTCAGCCAGTTCTTGCATTAAATGATTTAATAAACGGGGCGAAATCATATTGGGAACTCTGGTGATCCTTCTCCCTTCATCTGTCTCTTTCCACTTTGTCAAGAGAGATGGCCATGCACCCTTCATTCACAGGCCTAAAAAATCCAACGTCAAGGGGCTGCAGTAGATGTGTTGAATGAGGTGGCAGGGCGACAAGTTTTATGTCGTTATCCCGACAAAGGGCCAGAACTCAGCAGTTCCAATGACAACTAACGTTGTCTTCTATAAGGATATTTGAGCCTTTTTTTTAAATATGGGCAACATCAGAAACTCAAACTAATCTTCAAAGATACACGAGTCGAACCATCCACTCTTTGACCGGTTGCACCAAGTGCCTGGTGGCCCACCTTCCATCCAACACTGGTACAGTCCGTCAGCTTTATATGTGATATACACAGGATTCAAAGCACCAACCGCATTACCACACATCATAATTGAAACAGAGACCTTTGTTGCATTTTTTTTATAATTTCGGGGATGTTTGGACCCCGCTTCACGATATTTTTTTTGGAGCCTGGGTCATCTTGCAAGTTGGACTCGTCGTAGTTCCAAATTTTTTCTGGGGGTATTCCTTCCAGTTCTTTGGAAAGATTTTCAAAGAATTCATTAACGGAATTCCTGTTAAGGGCTACACGTGATCGGGAAATGTTTTGCGACAACTCTTTGTTGTGCCTTTTCAAAAAGTGAATCGTCCAGTCCTTCCCTTGAATGTTGTTTTTAAATTCTTTACTTTCCGGTCAAGTCTGATCAGATATGATTTTATTAACTGCCGGAGAGTTCGAACGTGGTGACTTGGAAACCACATGATCCTAAAGCAATTACATGGGACACGATTACCTTTTTTCCCTCGGGTGAAAGAGCTGTCTGGCCTCCCGTTTTTCGAGGAGGTAAGGAAGACTAACTTACATGCAGCTTGAATGTGAACGTATTCCTGTGTATTCCATATCTTCAAAAAAGAAAAATTGCTCTAACACTAGGTACACCAAAGGAAGGCCTCGAAAGTAAATTCAAACATATAAAATGCTCTGTGTTTTTTGTAGCTGTACACTGCATGTGTGGAATTTCCTCCAGTGTCAGTATAGCTATGTATTCATAAATTATACCCGGATAAAAAAAAATACATTGACTGAAAAAAAAACCTCACTTGTCAGGATTTTTGTAGCATCAGATAATACCTAAAACAGCTATAAAACTACAAGCTGATTTTTTGTGTGTTTTCGCAAATATGTTGAAACATTAGTTTTACCGCTGTTAATAAAGAAACAAATTTATAATATTTTTGTTAGATTACAGAAAGTAGCTTTAATTTTAAAAAAAGAAGTTACACTCCAAAACTCAATACACATGTACCAGACATTTGTACATGTCAATTACCGGTAACACTTATTTTACAGTGTACAAAAATTAGCTAGCATTTCATGAAACAAAGTTTTTTGCTGCTTCCCTCACAGAAATCTTTTTTGCCTTTATTTTGGTTAAGGCAAAAACATCGGTCCAGTTGCGGTAAGGTCCGCCACCAACCTTCGTATGATAAACACGCCCCATTCCTGTAACACACAAAGATGAATTAAACAAACAACTTGAAAAGTTAAAATAAAAGAATATGGCACAATGTTACCCCACAAAGTATAGTTATTTTTATTTCTTTTGTTTTATCTCACAAACAAACATTAAGAAATATCAATTCAGATATGGAATCTTAAATTATTTTGGAATATCACTATACACTTACCAGTGTACGAGTATGTACCCACAAATAGATGGGAACAAGACTATAATGCACAACCAACAAGTTACAAGATTTCTAAACTCCACGAGCGAGCACAAAGACAATAGAATGTCATCGCCACTGCTGAAATCGCATATCTCCGCACTATCTAGCGGCGGCTGTTTGAACGCGCTAGCTTACATCACTGGCCGATACAAATAGCTATTTATACAGAAATTCCGACTGGCACAAATTCATCCCAGCAGGCATAATCTCGCCCCATTTTACGGTAACTGTAAGTTTTTAAATGAGTACATCATTCTAGCAAAATATTTACTCACGAAAATAGCAAAACCAGTTATCTATGATTGCACTATCTCAGTTTTATGCTGGCTTCCAAACACCGGTGAACTTCTACATGCCGTCCATACACGAATACTTCAAACTTTTCTGAAGCCCTGATAAAAGTTCTTCCAGGATATTCCTCCGCCTCGTGCAAACAAAGCTTGACCAAGTATATAAAATCACACGAAAGGGGAAACGCACTCAGTTTAATAATATTTTGCATGATAACTATTTGTTACCGGCGTTATCAACGTACCAAATTTATCTCGGTTTATTCATATTAATTATAAATTAAATATTATAATTTATAGTTAAAACATAAGTAAAATCTCAATATAACCAAAAATAAGTTACTTTTATGTTAAAAGAAGTATAAAACACTCTCGATACACGACATATTTAGGAGACAATCAAACACGCCAAACAAAGTATTATTTTTCAAAGGTTTGATTTAAAACGTGTGAAGGAATCGTGAATAGATTATAACGTATTTGGCGTTTAAGTTTTACGCACTCCTAAATTAGGCATTTGTGCAATAAAATATGTGTGTGTTTCAAATAAAAGCTCGGAGTAATTTGACTGACACATGTAATCCTATACCAATCAGAAAGTCTAAAACAATGCTATTCTCTACACGAAGCGTATTGATACAAAAATTGGCTGAAAGTTGTATCGAAGCAAGTCTCTCAAAACACGCTTAATTAACCTCGAACATGAAACGGTATTTATACCCAAATTGTCATTTACGCCTTGAGCCAACAAAATACTTGTTTGTATACGGAAAAACACAAAGTAGTTGCTCTAGAAATATATATCGTTGACTAAAAAAATATATGAAATGTAACAAACTGTATTTATTCAGATAACTAAATGTACACTTGAACTGACCAAATCGTTTAGTTCGGCCAACATAATCTGCTTGACTGAGTGAACTGTTTACACTTGTTCGCCCATATACATTGTTGGCTCAAAGCGTTTCTGTGGGCTTACAAAAAACAATGCGAAATCCAACAGTTTTTTTTTGTTTAATTAAGCTCTGAATTTTTGTATTTTAATAAGACTAACCTTGTTTTCTTGGTTCTTCATGCGTAGGTCTCAAGAGGATCAGTAATAATGGACGAAATTGTATTTAATGGCCTACGGTTATCCAGCGAAGATTTAGAAGCACTGGGATCTCATGCTTGAAAAATCTCCTAACCGTATGATTAATTAGTCTACTCTGTATTTCTGAGTCATGTTGGTTAATCTCAAACGATCCTCGGTTTGGTCTGCTCGCACGAAGTGAGCGTTGCTGCTTAGAATCACTGCAACCGCGAAGCCAAGTTCAAGATGCAATAACCATTCAAATCTAACTTCGTTACCGAGTTAAAATTCTCTTGAACAACCGCGCACCATGAGAGCAAAAATTTTTCCATAATGCCAAAATCACCCATAAGAAATATCGTTATCTCCCTAACCTGAGCAGAATCAACCGTATCACTGGTAAACCCTTTCGGTTACTGCTAAATATATCATGTTAGGTGTTGCAACGAAAAAAAAATGGAACTAAACTAGTACTTATATGATTTAAACGTTCTGGCGTGTATCCAAACCCGTACAATTTATTGTGATGTTATTGGCGGCATATGTTTAAGAGACTATTGAATAAAGTTAAAAACCAATGATATGTTCCACACGTGAAGGACATGCCGTATTGGACCTTTTCCTTTTTCTGCTGTATACAATGTAAATGATGGTCCACATGTCTTGTCACCCCCTGAAAATGTCTTGCCACCCTTATATAACCAGTTAAAACTTAATGTAATCTAATACCTACAGTTCCAATAATCAGACACTGCTAGAGTGTCGAAAACACCTCAAGAAATCGTGCGCTTGCTGAATGTCGTTTGTTCATGTCAGTATCGCTTAGCTCATTGACAGCTTTTGGCCTAAAGTATTTCAATCCAAGATCCTTTTTCACGTGTCTTAACAATGTGGTTTTAGGATTGCAAGCTCGGCTGCTCGTTTCCGCAGCGACTTCTTGGGTGATCGGAGCACAGATGCCTCCATCGCCGCACATGTGTCCTGTCACGAGGTTGGTCATCCCGTGAGGAACAGCTTCAGTATCGTCATTATAGGAGGATCTTCTTTGTGATGTCGTCTTGCAAAGTCTCGCCGCGCATCCCATATGGTGTTTACGCAGTGTGTGAACGTTCATATGCCCAAACACGACCAACAAGCTGCTCTTCAACACTGCAGGAGCTCGTGTCGGCCATCCGGCATAGAGAATGCAATGTCATATACAACCTCAAGGAAAATAAAAGGGGTGGCAAGACATTTGGACCACTCTGTAGTTAATCAAAGTAACTTGCAGGGCAGTGTCCCATATGATGGGCACAACTGAAAGAATTAAGCTTTAGAGTTTAAAGGAATTCATTTTGGAATTTTTGGTTGTAGGTGGTTATTAATACAAATCTACCTTCAAAATGCAACTGGCTTCGGAACTGCAGTCTTCTTGCATCGTACATGAAAGAAGGACCGTAATGGATACCAGTTTCTTGGGAAACTTCATAAGCTACAACTGGAAAAGTAATAAATTAATTTTTTTTTAAATTTCGAAATTAGTGAAAGCAGGTGCACTCCGTGAGTTTTACCAAAAAAGATCTATCCTCTTTATAACAGAGGATTATAACCAGAATTGTGTTAAATTTGTAACGGACTTTCCTATATGTGAAGTATGCCTTAAACGAATGTTAAGTAATATGGTAGAGTAAAGAAATTTAATGTGTGCAACTTAACCTTTCCAGTTTTAAAAATATCATTGAAAAATTGAAACTGTGTGCTTAAGCAATCCTTTTAAAACACGTCAATATGGACGTTGCAGATCACGAACTACAAGCCATAGAGGATGTAATTCTCAGAAGCGAGATTAATTTATCGTTAGCAGAAACATTTTCGTTACTGCTACGATTCTATTGGCGGATTACTGAATCTCAGTATTAACGACAGCGTTTTTCTATACAAATACAATTGCTACTTGAATTACCATAGATAGCAACAAGAATAAAAAACTGAAAGCTAAGAAAGTAAACACATTCATGGCATTTGGAATGAGGCATATCGTTCTAAAACAGCCTACTGCGTGAAAATACTTTCCCTAGCGTTGTTTTTTTCTCGGTACTGTGGGAACTTTTCACCCTTAAAGACACGAGCACACACAAGCTAAGGCATGACCATGCAGTTTGCTTCCCGCTCATTTCCTTATTTACAAATCCGCGGAAATTTCTATGCTAAAGAAAGTCTTTAAAAGCAAGATAAAATTTAAATATCGCTTTCTTAGAGAGCGAAAAAGAACTTATGCAATATTTTCTATAGACTAAGGCTGTTTCTGAATTCTCAGTGTATACTTGTGAAGTATATACATTTGCGTACTAGCAGTAATGAGTACTAGTTGTGTACTTGTTGAAACTATTCGGACATGCAATCGCCTCGTCATGTTAGACTGGTCGCGCATTCTGGCGGAAATATCAGATAAGATGTGACAACAGAAAATTTGATGCACGATGTTATGAATACATTACACCATCTATGGTTTATGGCAAAGTAAACAAATAACCACGAGGGCCAGCTCGGAAACATGTCTTTAAATAAACTAATAATTGGAGCAATAGTGTGCGCGTTTCATTCACTAATGATGTTATGTTCAATTTGTTTCTTTGTAACTTTGTATCTCATAATCACTTCAGCCACATACTTCCATGCATGTGAAGTTGGATTATGGAAATTTGTCATGTTTGTACTGCAAATGTGTTATAGACAAACCCACATACACTCAAACATTTTGTCCATTCAAGAAACATATTTATGCTTTGCTCTCATGTTATAGAACAAATCCTGTAGCTATCTCGCATGCAAGTAGTCTGTTGCTAATGAAATGGACGCCTTGTCAGTAACACATACGTGTTAACATTTCAATTATAGGCTCCTAGAAATAAATGAATTATTGTTTCATGTACACAGCAAAGAAAACGGCAATAGTTCCACATTGATATTCATACCTAAAACTTGAATGCTATTACTTCACCAGCGCAATGCTACAGGTAATGGGTTTATTATATTGTTTTATTTCTTCATAATAATGATAATGCAATGTTTCTATTCTGCAAACATCCTTTATGCACCAATTAAGAAAGCTACAAATTAATATGCGTACTAGTGGAATGTTTTGTAATGGCTTGTTACTGTACTCTAACATCTTATCCAATAAATATAATTATATTGTATTGCTATTCTGTAAGCATGACTGCGTTACTTATATGGTAGTCAAGTTGCCAGTTTGGTATCACACAAATCAGCCCTTATGAAAGGGTGTTGCTGCAGAAATGGGGCTTTGCTGTCAAAGGGGCACTAGAATCTTGTCTTTCAGGAACTAATACTTTACCTCTCAAAAGTCACGCAAAACTCTTCAACGGTTTTCTGGACGCCCACTTACACACACCACACACACACACACACACACACACACACACACACACACACATATATATATTATATATATAAAATATATATATATAATATATATATATATATATATATATATATATATATATATATTACAGCGCTCGTTTTTGGTTAGTATGATATAAAATTCTGGGTATTATTGCATGCGCACAAAACTCTCTTATTATTAATACTCAGAACGTTTACTGCTACAATGAGAAAAGAAAGAATATAAACACATATTTTTCAGACTTTTGCTTTAACCTGCAATGCCACGTCTCAAGCATTTTTATACAACGTGTCATCACGATGCCATGCTGTATAATGGTTTGAAAACCATGAATATGTTACCGTACACTTAACGTTTCTCTAGTTTAACAATGTTCTACAGTTCACATACAAAATGGTAGATCACTTTACATAATGTAGCTATTCTGTGGCAAAATGTAATTGGCACTATCCCTGTTGGCATGTGAGTGAGTTGCAGAATAATAATAAAACTAATCTTTGAGCCTTAATTTTCCCGAGATGCTCACCGTGTCAGGCGGTTGACAGTTATGCACCCTACAGAGACAAACTGGAACTGGTTTCCCCCCCTTGCCAATCCATTGCAGAGGCAGGTGCTTTATCTTTGCAGTGAAGAGGGTATGCAGATCTTGCACTGTAAATGATAATATATAAACTTCATATTTTATGTTTTCAGATTTTTGGGTGATAAACAAAGTGATTTTTAGGCTGTTTCTCCATATATGTTTTGAGTAGAACTCTCTCTCTATATGTATTTGTTCACGTTACTTTAATTAGTAAATCAATATATACTTATTTGCAACATCGAAAAATAAAGCAATGCATAATTAAGTGTATATCTTTTTTAACTTTGTTGGGTTATTCCATTGCGAACTTGAGCATTACAAACCTTTTACTAAGTAGAGAAAAGAAACAAAATTTTTAGATAGTAGTTATAGAGAACAATAATAATGTTCCAATTTTGTTCCCACCTCAGGCAGGGTGAATGAATGCAATGAGTGGAGAGGGATAGTGCCAAGGGGAGCACGCTTCCCTACAGAAGGGCCAAACTTGTCATTGTCAGCCAGCATTAAGGATTAGTGTTTTTAGAAGAGAGAGGCCTGGAACTATGATGGAATGGAAGGACAAAGACAATGGGAGCACCATGCGAAAACCCACCACCAGCATTGCCATATGTTTTGTGGATTAGCATGATGAAAGAATATGAAGCAAAGAGTTACACCTACTTCACAGTGCATTTGTATGTATGTGAAAGTATTGCAGGGTGTCCGCTGTATTTCCATTTTGGAATTCCATTACGTTTCCTTGTTTGCCAGGCAGTATCTTACCATTTTCACTAAAATACATTTTCGGGAATACTGAAACACGATATGTACTGTATTTTGTCATCGTTGACAGAACAAAATGCCATCAGTGAAGTTGCATAAAATTACACTGCAACACACCAAGAAAGCAGAACTGACATTTGATTCAGCCCATCGATATTTCTTACAATACACGCTATTGACTCCATACCAATACATTACTTTGTATATATATATATGCTGATGACGTGTGG
Organism: Dryococelus australis; assembly: GCA_029891345.1. Taxonomy (NCBI): domain Eukaryota; kingdom Metazoa; phylum Arthropoda; class Insecta; order Phasmatodea; family Phasmatidae; genus Dryococelus; species Dryococelus australis. Next base: position 46,495,125 of record CM056995.1, on the reverse strand, counting down.
TGGCTCGGTTGGTGGTGCAAGATGTTTTGAGGGGAGGTGAGGTTAAGGTTGATAAGTATTGTAGAGGTATTTGTTACCCGACTAGGCGCATGACACCACATGTGGCAGTGTCGAGAGCTGGAGACTCTTGTCGTTCTCAGGAACAGCGGGCCGATCTCCCCTCACATTTACTATCTGCAGTGTTCACTAAACGGTGGGCCTATTAAAGGCTGACCCACACACCTGATACTGGACTGCTGACTTATTGCATGATTTAAGGAATTACACTCATGACACACTGTTCATAGGTAAGGTGGTTTCGGCGGGCTTTGGGGGGTTCCGTTCCCTGATGTGCCCGAAGGTTTGGGGAAGGGAAAACACATGAAAAATAGGGTCTTACTGACTGATCACATACTGGAAAATTGTAATCTTACAATGTGTATGCTCATAATTACACTATCGTGTATTCAGACAACTAACACGTTTAGCAGAGTAGTAAATATTTACAGTTTCACTGACCCAGTTGACAATTCCCTCGATATATCTCTTACTTTTCCCCATCACATGTAATTCCCTGACACTTCCCTGTTTTTCCTGAGGGTGAACATCCTGCATTGTTACAATCATAACGTATATCAATGCTCTATTGATCTCAATTTAACATGAAATGCTTTTTCTCTACAATGTCTTAACCTTCTATTATTTTTCACAACATACACCGTTTATTTGAACACTGCACTCACGAATGCTGGTAATTACGAATTACTTTTTTTTTTTTTACGCTTCATATGGTTACCACTATTTTAGTCTAACTTTTAGGGCAAATGTACCATCTGTTGTGTGAAATATGCAACCACATAGGGCCAAGAGAGACTCTAAGGGATCACCTAAGAGTGAAAATAAACAATAACCTGGCAGCATTGGGCTTATGTTAGTCGCAACCATTACAAATGCTATTTGTTATAAATTTACACCATAGCAGGAATATACGAATTATTGCACTTCGGTATCCTAAGGTTATGTTTATCTGTTCAGCTTCTCTGTTGATTTCAAAAATATTCATACCACACCAATAGCCTTGCGATATTACTTTATCAGGTCATTAGACGATTGTAAACAAATTAGAGCAGTACTTATACGATTTTTTATCTTTTGCATTTATTTATCGTATATAAAGGGGCATTGCACAGACACTGGCATTCTTTCCTCTTCTCCCGATACTTAACCTATCATGTGTTTGATACCAAAAGAAAGATAAATACAATTAAATGAGGTTAGTACTATATTGGAAATACAGAATGCAATTTTAATATTATTTGTATTTAAACACGCCGGAAATATGCTGCAGAAATCTATAAAACGCTCAGAATATGATCCATATTTCTATGCACATTTATTAACCTGGCAATTGTTTACACAGCCCATTCACGGAAATATACACATTGATAACAAAAGTAAGGTAAATAGACCTACAACTCAGTGGGGTTTTAAATATCTTGGAAATGCGGATTGAAATTGTAATATTATTTGTATAAGCACACACCTGGGAAATATGCTGCAGACGTCTAAACCACACTCAGAATTTTAATAATAATTGAAAGCACATTTATTAATCTGACAATTATTTACACATACAACAGAACGACATTTTGTAAATACTACTTATTAACTTTTAAAACTTGCGAGCTTTATAACGACAAAATGTACACGTTAATTTTCACACCTTAAATACAATATGGCGACTGTCGTAAGTCCGTACTACGATCCAAAAGAACACAATTTCAAATACTTACCAAGTATACTTCCTGTGTGTACTGTACTGGGAATTTGAACAGCGCTAGTATACACATGGTGATGTCACTTCCCAGCGACAAGTACCCTCAAGTATGCCATTTTTGATGATTCAGAAACCGCCTAAAGTACCTCAAGTATATACTGAAATTGATTTCCGGTGATTTTAAATTAAATTGCTACATAATAAACTCGTATAGAGAAAACTTCAAGGCCAAATGAAAAATTTGTTTAGACATAGGCTATAATTCTCCAAATTTTCTGTTCACTGCAAATAAACTGGAACAGTGTCAATCAATAACATATATTATAAAACAAAGTCGCCCGGCAGCTTGTGTGTGTGTGTGTAATCGGATAAGGCTTCTAAACTACTCCATGGATTTTGATGCGGTTTTCCCCATAATTTAGAGAATTCCTCAAGGAAGGTTTAAGTGTATAATAATACATTAATATTAATATAAGGATAGTAGAGAAATGTCGACTTTTATAATCAAGTCGGAAAACACAGCTTTTCGGGAGCTTACGTGTCTTACGCTCACTAAACCATAAGAGATACGCCAAATTAATGTATTATTACAGAATTGGAGATCTCAAAAAGGTCTACGAAAAAGTCCGGGACAACATGTATTTATCTTTTAAGGATGATCCACAGTAACAATTTTTGTCTTTTAAATTTCATTTACGAAGACTTTTTGAACAACACAGCAACAATCCTATGTTACTTACCTTAAGCATTTAGTGTGTATATATATCTGTTAAAAATTTCTGCATTTTTACGAAATGTTTTACGGAGATGTACAGTGTATATACGGAAAGGCTATCCGTAATGACGAAAAAACGGAGTTGAAGTCCGTAAATACAAAATACGTAAAGTCTCCGTAATCCCCTTGGCTTCGAGTTACGGGGACGAACAATGCCGATTCTACACGAAGCTTTCTTCGCCACTGTAACAAGAAAATGATCGTCCCGGCGGCAGTTAAGGTTATCCACGCGACTACGGCCTATTCTTTCAAACATTAAAAAATAGCATCAGGCGTCTGTAACATTTGGCAACACTAACAATACACTAAATTTAATAAAAACTAAATTATTGCTTTTGTCTTTTGAATTTAATTTTTTAGTTATACCACACTTTATAAGTGAGAGTTGTAGGTGGTAATGTTTTGACTCGGGTTCAAACCTCGCTTGAGTACAAAATATTTTCACTTTTTAAATATCATTTTTTATACACGGTAGAACACTCACATAACGAAAATGAAATACATTTTCATTAACTATTTTTATTTTAAACGGAAAGTACAGAAAACTAACATGGAAATTAACGGAGAGGTTCCGTGAAATTTACGGAAAATCCGTTTCTGAAAACCAATGTGTCCGTAACTTTACGGAGAGTTAACGGACACTTCTGGATAAATTTTTACTAGCACTTTACCGTAAGAAGAAGGAATTTTTTTTTTAGCAGTGTACTTGCTATAAACCAGAAAACAACGCCACATTCGTAAATCGCACCCTAGTGAGGCCAGGGCTGGTCGCTAGATAAAAACAATACGAAATAAAAATTGTAGACAATATTATGTTGTTTCACAGAACACGTTCTAGAAACTGCATGGGTCGTGCGTCGTCAATATTAACCATAGGAGCGGGTTTTTCCCTGTCAAAGCGTCAGCCGTCTTCCACGGGAAGTTCTGAGATAACGAAGTGAACTCTTAGACAGTGCTCGCCACCAGCTCGCCTCTGAAAGACACTTTTCATTAGCAGACGAAAAAGGTTTTTGGGGGGGGGGGGGGAGACTTCAAACACGTGTTGTGCGGCATCCTTTGGAGAAACTCGACCGAGAGCAGGTGCTGGTCGCGGACGAAAATAAAAATCCTTCCCGCACATGCGTCTTTAGGTCTACGCGAGCTGCGTATAGGGCAGCATTGCCAGATTTTAATAAATGAATTTCCCTACACGTTGCATGAAATATCCGTACCATGGGATCAATCTCCGTACGCAATCAATATAAGTAAACTTTAACAATCAAACTTAATGATTTTTTTTTATGACGGGCACGTATATATCCACCAACTTTATATGAATGATGGGTAAAAAACTAATTCTTCACAAACTGGAAAAATAATCACTGGAGTTTCGGACTCGGCAAAAAAGAAAGTTTTTTTGCGATGTTCAAAAGTTTTTTTAAATACTGTATTATACAGTCAAGAAAGGATCATAAAAGTGTCAATACGTAATTGCCTTAGTTATTTATTTGGCGTATGACGTTTGATGTACAATCACAGCAATATCACCATGTAGTTTAAGAAGAAAAACAATCCCGTGCAATCATTGTTTTGCCCTTTTTTTTGCGACTGTAACATATTGCGATTTTTTGCGAACTTTAAGTTAATCAAAGAAATTAGCATAACAGCGTTAAAAACTTTGAAGGAGTATCCATGCTACACGCGTTACTTTCCGTGAAGCCAAGTTAAAAAACTAAAAACACTAGTTTTTTTTTTTTAAGGGGGCATTAAATATAATGGCATAATGCTTCTCATCGTTAAAGTATATGTTTCATCATTGGTAAGTCATGTGAGATCAGTTTTTTTTTTATTTTATAGAAGAGTATTTCTAAAAATGACCCTTTCTTGCAATGTCCATATTTCCGGTACGGAAGTGAAATTCTGTCCTTGCATTCTACATAACAGCGAATTTCCGCACAAATGAGGGAATTTTCGTACATCTGGCAACGCTGGCGAAGGAAGGGTCTGAAAAGTCACCTTGTACCCCCTACCCTCCTCCGTCCGTGCTGTTGCTGTGTCGGGACGAAAATTCTGGCTCTAGGCGGCGTTAGAAGCCTGCTCTGGAACACTAAACGGATCCTTCGGAGAGGAAAAGTTAAAGTAGACCGAGGGTTCGCGTTTAACGAACCGGTACCTTCCACCCTTCATCTTCTCTGCTTTCCCGCCAATGGGGAATCAGGCTTCTCGTGAGAGGGTGGGAAGAGGTTTTCAGTCTCCCCCCCCCTCCCCCTTCGTCAGCAGCCGACATCCTTTATGCTGGAGCAGAAACCTTAGCCCGAAAAACCCACCCTTTTCCCTCCCTTCTCGACATTTGGGATCAATTACTCAAGCCCTTTCATTGCGTGCCGCGTTTCCCATATACTCGTTACGTTTTCATCCTAAAGAGGAGCGTGCATAATCCATACTCGATTACTTCCAACTTTTCTGAAGCCCTGTTACAGTTCTACTTCCAGGAGATATTCATCCACCTCTTGCAAGCAAAGCTTAAGAGGACTATGTACCTGCGCGTCCAAGGTTAAGAAGCGAGAGGGCGATACAGGCGACACTAACACGCTTTCTAGCTGCCTCATCGCTCCTACGCGCAAGGCGTGCAGTGTTTCCGTCCTAACGCTTTACTGTGTAAACCAGATCTGTAACATAGGGGTTATATTACACGCGATGAAAGAACACAGATTAAATAAACTACGACCGTATAATCGTACTTTTCTCTTACCTCTTAAAGAAACCTCATAGACAATGCGATATTTGAAAATGCGATATTTGACCACTCTCACGATTGTTTTTTTTTTCCCCTTAATACAGTTAATATGACAAAAGTAAAAAAAAACAGGGCCATAGATAATGTTTTTTTGTCTTTTCTGACAAAAAGTCGCATTTGCAGAACATTTATTTACCTAGACACGCGTCTACGCACAAACAACGATTTCACAGAAAACATTTCAGTGCACAGGACCCTTAAGAGCGAGTGAGTGAAGAGATTTGAAAGGCTCTTAACATCGAGGTCTTGAGAGCCGACGCGGGTGATTGAGGTGAGTATGGAGCAGTGCCGGAATGATAGGGGAAAACGGGAGATCCCCGAGAAAACCCGCCGACTAACGTAATCGCCCGGCACGATTCCCACATGCGAAAATCTGGAGTGACCCGGCCGGGGATTGAACCCGGATCGCCTAGATGGGAGGCGAGCAGGCTAACCGCTCAGCTTAGAAAATTACACAACAAGTCCAACGCACCGCGTTCGTGCGCGCTCAGTGTGATACCATTTTGCACAAGAACTATATCTTACTAGGTATTACCAACATACCTATTTTGTCCCTGTTTTATTCATATTAATCATTAATTAATTGTTATAATTTATAATGATAGTAACAGTGGATGTTAAATTTAACCAAAAATAAAGTACCTAACTAATGTTAACATGTTATATATGACATATTTAGTAAGCAACCAAACACGTCATACAATGGGTTTTTTTTTTAAAAGGTTTGATTCAAAAAGTGTGAAGACACCGCGCATAGACTATATTGAAACATTTTCTGTGAAATCGTTGTTTGCGCGAATATCCGTATAACGCAAAAAAAAAAAAAAAAAAAAAAAATTATGAAATACGACTTTTTGTCAGGAAAGCTTGAAAAAAAAATATTCTGTGCTCATATTTTTATACTTTTATCATATTAAGTGTATTAACGAAGAAGAAATTTAGTGAAAATGGTCAAATATTCAATTTTTAAAGCTTGCCTATGCAGTTTCCATAAGTAGTAAGAGAAAAATACGACTATACGGGTTTAGTTTAATCTGTGGGCTTTCGTCGCGTGTAATGAAGTCCCATTGTTACAGATGTAATTTTCACAGCACAGCGTCACGACGGGAACACTGCACGCCATGCGCGCAGGAGCGATGAGGCTTGTCGCCCGTATCGCTCCCTCTCTTCTTCACCTTGAACCCGCAGCTACGTAGGTGTACTCCTGTGAAGAATGGAATTCTTAAGCTTGATTCACGTGTACGCTGATCACACCACAGTGGCCATAACCTGTAACGTGTAAGCAGATTTTCCTGTGTAACCGTTTCGGTGTTAGGTTCCGAGCTGTTTACGACCACTTTGTTTCGTTCATTATTTTTAACACCAAGATTTTTAAATCCGGTGATGGACAAGAAACTAGACGCTGTCATATTTTTACTTTATTTTATTAAGTCCACTGTCGTACAAATTTTTTACTGAATGATTTTTAAGAGAATGTAATTTTGTTTTATACTTCTAAAAAATTCTTTACACAATAGCGCTACCTGTAGGTTCATCTTTAAACAACGAACGTTTATTTAATGCGAGTGTTGAATCAAATTAAATTTTATGTTCTCTTATTTCATTATAAATATCTATAGGCTGTTGATGGTAAAGAGAGCACTTTTGACAGCTCTGCTTAAGATCTACTTCTAAGTATATTGGGTATCCTTCCACGAAATGTACAATTATCGTTACCATAGGCATGATCACGTTGTTGGTACGTCCATCAAGGGAAAGTGTAACATTTTTAGAAAAGTAAATATTTTACGAAATGTTTTTATTGTTACAATTCAATGCATTGCAAAAATTAAAATAGAATATTTACACATTTACATACGTTTACTTAACATGTGTAACTTAACGTTGAAACGTGGAACTTTTTTCCCTCCGTCGCGTCGTCGCCAACTTTATTGGGCGCGTTACAATCAGTGTGCCGGTTAAAAGATACGCAGGTAGAGGCAGTGACATTTTCCAAAGGTTGGTTTCAAAAGTGCTCACTTTACTAACGCGAACAGTCTTTAAGCTCTTACGATGCTGCAAATAAGAAATTATTCGGTCGATGCTGTACTTAAGCGGACACAGCACGTGCTTTGTTAGCGCACTACAAATAAGATGTGCGATCTATGTTCGGCTGTAACCTTTTGAAACCAATTTTTTTCATTATAAAAGAACGAAAAGGATAAAAATAATTATAGGAGTAGTTACAGAATTTGTAGAACTTGTAAGACGTGGTCGAACAGCCGTAATAAACTTTACTCTAAATTAATATTTTCGTATCAATTTATATTAAGTATATTAAAGCTTGGCAAAATATAGAATGTATACCTCATTTGCGTAAGCGTAGTACCTAAGCATATATCTTGCGTAAGGTGCTAAATTAATAACGTTAAGCTTTTATATTCAAAATAGATATTGATACAAAACTATTAATTAGGGCAAAGTTTACTACTGCTGTAAGACCACATCTTACAAGTTCTAAAAATTCTTCACCTACTACTATAATTATTATTTTTTAATCTTTTTAGTTCATTTATAAATAAAACTTTGGTTTTAAAAGTTTTTTTACAATAAATTTAATTTTCACTTTTCAGTCTCGACAGTTATTTTTTTTATTATGTAGACAGACTATTTATACAATAACAGACTCGTCCGTCATCGGTATCGCTAGTCATCAGGCGAGTTTCAGTGCACTCTTTCAGCGGGAAGTTGAACTGGCATGCTGAATATTCATTATTCATCTTACATGTGTGTGTGTATGTCGATGTATTTGACATTTCAATACGAGCTCACGCAGATCGCAAATCTTCAAATTGTATTTCACATACACACACACGCGGTCGATCATTTGAATTCCTTCTTGTGTTTCAATGTTTGGATGGTCTTTTACCCACAAAACCTTGTGTAGATGAGGACTTGCCTGACTCTAAAACTCTACACGCCACCAGTAATCGACAACTTCGTCAACGAAACACATCGTGATTGCTAGTGATTCGGAGGGCGCCGGACAGGCATCTCACAAACACCTACCGTACATACAAACAAGCGAAGTCAAATAAAAGCTCGTAAAAATCTAGTAAAGTAGGATGGTTTGTGATTCAGTTATTCACAGGGACGATCAATGAATACCGAGTTTTCCATGCGTACAGTGCCAGCAAAAAAAAAAAAAATTAATATTCCTGCGTGTTGTATTCTTTACACTAGGTCTGAATGTGTTACAAAACGTACAACCAAAAGTATCTCATGGTCACTTCAAAATATCTTGCTGAAATAGAAAATTACAATTTTTATGAGGAGATAGTAATCGGGTTAGTTGCATAGTTATGAAAGCCTATCGTGTGTAGTCGATTCACGGTTACTCCCAGCATTCATCATTCACTGCTTGCGTTCCAATTTTAAGACATTTGTCTAGCTCGTGCAAACAAAGCTTAGCTAAGTCTAGAAAATAACGTCAAAGTGACAAGGCGTCGTATTTGTGCAGACTCAGTTCAATATTTTTTTTTTTTTGCATTAGAGATATTTATTACTAAAGGCTATTCACGATAACGTGAGCACTTTTAAAATCAACCTTTTAAAAAATGTCACTCGCCCTGCCTGAATTTATTTTAACGGGCACGCTGGCTTTTTTTGCGCTCTCTAAAGTTGGTAACGACAAGAAGAAAATAGTTCCGTGTCTTAATTTTGAATTAAAACTGTTAGGGAAAAATTCGAGAATACTGAAATTATTTGTATTTTTTATGTATTTTAATTGCATAATATAATTGTATTAATGAGCAAAATAGTAAATTATTTACTTGCCTAATAATTTCACAGTTTTAATCGATTGACGCATAACTGACCAGGTCAATGACAACGTGCGTACAATTAGATCTTCAGCAGGTCTTTCAAAAGTGCTCATTTTACCGTGTGCAGCCTTTAGAAATTACCTAGATATCTTTCTTTCTCCCTGTTTATATTTAATGGAATATTATAATTTATAAATAAAATGCAAGTAAATTTCAATTTAATCAAAAACGAATTGATTTTGCGATAACAGAATTATAAAAAGTTTGTGGTAGTGACGTACTCAGGGTGCAGCCAAACACGTCTTCACACACACATGGGGGTGATTTTTCCAAGGTTTGATTTCAAACGTGTGAAGATACAGCGATGAGACTGTATTATTATACCCCATGTAATACGTTGCATTATCACGGGTCTAAAAAAACATTTATCCGTGTGTAGATTACGTGATTGCGTGAAACTGTTGGAAACATAAATACTGTGTAATATACTATTAAGGAAATTCTTTTTTTTTTTTTTCCACTTCGACATTACGTAATATGACAATACAAGCCACACTTCTAATAAGAAGCTATGACAAAGTATAATTCTGTATATAACTCACCAACATCAATACTGTGAGTACCAGGCAGTGTTTGGGTTGTAATATTTCCAGAAATCGGCCAAAAACGTTTTTCAGAGGCTGATTTTAAACTTGTTTGATTTACCGTGTATCGACGATTGTAGATTTATGTTTCTGTTGCAACGAAAATTATTGTATTAAACGAAGAAAAAAAAAACTTTCTTATTTTGACACGCATTAACAAACAATGATGCAGTTATACAAAATAATTTGTTATATCTTCAGAGCTATATAAAAATTTCGTAATGCTCGGAGGAGCCGTGTTAGGATGGAGAAGTGTGTCTCCCATTTCACACAAATCTAGAGCGCAAAAGTAACCTTTCCCCGATAATAACATCAAACAGGTGTAACACGTTCTGACATGATTAAAATGTTTAAAACTATAATTTTTTTCAATGTATTATCGTATACGTCACCGCTGCTTCATTGTTATTTTGTTCTTCCTAACATATTAAATAATGTATATTCTCAACGTATACTTGGAGCAAAATCTTACTAAATTAAATTCTCTACTGGTCTATAATTACTCATTAATATTTATGCGATATGTATTTCTTTTGGTGATGTGTTTTGTATATGACAACACATCGTCATGTGCTCAAGCGTGAAAACCCAGCAAATATAAAACTATTTCAGTATAAGGATTTTATTAATTTTTTGTTCCGGGGGGGGGGGGGGGAGTAATTTTTTTTATATGATTGTACACAAAACAATGATACGTAGTTTTATGTGCAAAGTTTGTGAGTATATTCCCACGTATGCAGAAGTCAAAAGGCGTTACATATGAAGCCTTGGATGGTACAGACTATTCACGGTAAAGTGAGCACTTTTGAAAGCCCTCTCATCTGGAATAATAGTCAGTAAATATATTTTATTTTAGCCTTAGACGTTAACTTCCGAGTGCGGTGGAATAAACACACTTTGTTTATTATTTACCTGGTATAATGTGTTTAAAAAAGGTGGTTGAAGAATAACAAATTACTAAAAGGAAACCGTAACTATGGCCTCAAAAGTGCAAGTCATGCTTAATGCCTTGTGTTACGAGCTGCTAATCACAGCAAGCACTTTTCAAACTTCCAAACCAATTAAATGTTTCCTTGAAATAGGAAAGCGAAGGTTCATCAGAATATTACATCTATGCAGTTTATTCACGTAGTTAAGCTATTTTCAACATGGACATTATTCATTACTCTCGCTATTTTAAAAAGCAATATATCTTACCTGAAAATTATTTTAATAGAAATAACGGCCTATTTATTACCCACAATTTGAGTTTTGTGAATAATTTAGTCAGCTAACCAAAACTGGTTGGTTTACCAGAAGTAAATTACTCTTGGATTTAAACATCTCAACATTGCCATTCCATTAAATATATAACTAGTGATCCTGTTTCATGTATGTGTATAAATTGTGCACGGTGACTTATTTGAACACCAGAAAAATTAATAACGTGTTTCAAAAAAAAATTGTAATTAATATAAATTAAAATAAAAGCTTACGTGGTAGGGATCAATGAGGTAAAATTTTTTTGTGTAAAAATTATGAAACAATTTTTTGTAGCTTCCTAACAGCGATACTTTCCTGGTGTTAACAACAGCCCCTGGAACTCTAGAGTTCCTGCTGTACATTTAAGGGAGCCTGGCGAACTTGACTGCCACCTATCGACAAAGGTTACAACTACGTCTGTCGGTCCCGTTTGCTCCGTTGCTCAGCGTGCTTATTCACGCGAACGTCCATGACTTCGAGAATAAAAAAAATGAATAACTACATGCTTGCAGGTAATGACACTTTCTGCAAACGTTCTGTAAACATATGTTGGTACCTCCCGGTACCCTGTAACTGGCACTACTAGGCTTTTGTACTGGAATGAAACAAATAAACGGAAATAAATTCAAAACATTCGTAGTATGTTTACTCACTTCTCGCACACACATCTCTAACAAAAAAACGTTGAGTAATTATTTTTCAGCGACATTAAAGCGGTTAATTTGACTTTAAAAAAGGAGAATAAAATGTACATTTGCTATCAGATTGCAAATTTCCCAAATGTAAAATATAAGGTAGGCCCTAGTCATGTTCGTTACAAAAAGCATTTTCTTACAGCATAAGCAAAACAAGAAAATATAAGTTCATTTTATTTTATTTTTAATAATATCAAAAGCGAAAAGAGCGCAAGTCTTCGTGCTATTAAGCAAACAATAATAATCATTCAAATATACAAATGCCATAATCTTAGTTTATGATATATACGTCACAAAATAAATTGCTTCAAGTCAATCGCGGAATATAATCATGTCAATTATAATGTATGCCATAGTCTTTGAAATTAGGAATTAGTTCAACACGCAATTTTCATCGTTTCATAGAAAAGTTATTTGCATTCCTTAGATCTCAGTTCTAAAATATACAAGTAAATTTGAATACAAATATAAGCAAATAAAATACACAATAATAAGACATGTGAAAACGTAGGCCTATAACACAATCAATTACACAAAATGTATTACACAATACAAATTATACTAACACAATACTAATTATGAATGTAAAATTTATTCATGTATACAATATATATGTACATATGTATATATTGACCCATTACAGTACCAGTGACGAATTATATACAAGAATTTCGTTGACATCGTAATAACAATCAAGTAGGAATTCAGTCAATTTATGGAAAAATGTCGAATGGTCATTATTTGTATAAAGCTGCAGTGGCAGATCCGCAATAAAATATCTCATTTAAGAAAAACACTTCAAAATAAATCATATATAATAAATAAAAAAAATTACCTGTTGTCGAAAGAAATTAACATGCCTTTTTAATAGGCTAAAAATACTTTTACATCCCAGAATGATATTGAAAATCCCCCCTAATATCTATTTCAGGCAACAGAGGGTGCAATCAATTCAGTGATTCAGTCAAGTTATTATGGCACCCAGAAGCAAGGGCTGTAATTAGCCTCACTCTGTTTACGTTCTTAAGAAATTGAATTTGAGAGTAAAGAAATTAAGCACGTTTTCAACAGACAGCGTAATTCCTAATATGGACAAACTTAAAGAAATAATGACGTGTTGAGTTAATGTGAGACCGTAGGACCCGAAGCAAATGATACGAATCACGACAATGACCTTCATCGTAATTGGGGTTCCCGTATCTTTATGTCTCCCTCGCCTTACAAAAACAAAAGGCGTCTTCTTTATTGTTACGTATTGTGTTTCGGGCAAGGCTGTTGGCACGAAAATTGTGAACGGTAGGATGTAAGAGATTTACTGAGATGACTTAAGAATCAGCACATCGTAACCAACACAAATGGTCGTCTTGTTGGAATACTCTCAGGCGAACCGCTGTCGCGAAATCACAAGGGAGCAACCCCTATTTTCATGATGGCTGGGGATGATATTACCATCTGCATTGTCACAGGTGTAGGATCTCCGTTCTACACAACACCATTCACCGATTTGTTTATTACTTGTGGGTGTTTACTGTTATTATTTACTGAATTACATTCGAAACCGTGGATTTTAGGGCCGCGTAGCTCCCTTAATAATCACTTTAGGGTAAAAGTGATACATATATTTTCTTCTTATATTTACGTCAGGAATAACCTGCCGGAGTTTGTCGGTGTTGTTCGGAATCACATTGTAGTCGTTGAATGGTCCATCTTCAGGTAGAAATGTTTAGTTTGGTCTCTCCTTTAGAATAAAGAATTAACTGTTCCTAAAAAAAAAAATTATACGAGTTATTTGTACCCTGAGAATAGTTTTGTGATGAATGTAATATTTCGCAGGTTATTTTTCCAAGTTTTATCATTTTGTCACTGAACTGGTGAGGAGGCATGTTTCGAACTTGTAAATAAATAATTTTAGTATTCACGGATGTTTACCTAACTGTTTTAATTCAACGTAAAAAGATGGGACTGCACTATCTCCGTCATTACCAACTTGACTCGGTGCACGCCACACAGTGTGCTTGTTAAAATATATGCAGGGAGGGGCAGTGACATTTTTCAAAGGTTAATTTCAAAACTGTCCTGTTAACCGTGAACAGTCTATAGGCTACCAGAATAACACAGACGAAACTTGGTTCTAGTAGCGCAATTTTGAGTTTACAAATATTGTTCAAACAATATCGTTAAAGAGACCTGTTCATTGAACCGGGCACATTATTCTAAACACGAAAACAAATTAGCTAAGGTCAATAAGAGTGCCTTGAATAACTAAAATTATATAACTTAAGGAAATGTCCTTAAGTGAGACAGGTTATAAGTTTAATTTTTATCAGTGTCAACTTACAATAAGTAAGCAATTTTATCTGTCAACACACGCAAAGTGACCCCAATCCATATAGGTACTACATTGCACCCAATCCTCCTCAGAAGACATCATTAACCAACAAACTTGCTTACTTGTGGCACTTATTCAAAAAGTAAGCTATTTTATCTGTCAACACACGCAAAGTGACTCCAATCCCTATAGGTACTACATTGCACCCAATCCTCATCAGAAGACATTATTAACCAACAAACTTGCTTACTTGTGGCACTTATACAAAAAGTAAGTAATTTTATCTGTCAACACACGCAAAGTGACTCCAATCCCTATAGGTACTACATTGCACCCAATCCTCCTCAGAAGACATCATTAACCAACAAACTTGCTTACTTGTGGCACTTATTCAAAAAGTAAGCAATTTTATCTGTCAACACACGCAAAGTGACTCCAATCCCTATAGGTACTACATTGCACCCAATCCTCATCAGAAGACATTATTAACCAACAAACTTGCTTACTTGTGGCACTTATACAAAAAGTAAGTAATTTTATCTGTCAACACACGCAAAGTGACTCCAATCCCTATAGTACTACATTGCACCCAATCCTCCTCAGAAGACATCATTAACCAACAAACTTGCTTACTTGTGGCACTTATTCAAAAAGTAAGCAATTTTATTTGTCAACACACGCAAAGTGACTCCAATCCATATAGGTACTACATTGCACCCAATCCTCCTCAGAACACATCATTAACCAACAAACTTGCTTACTTGTGGCACTTATTCAAAAAGTAAGCAATTTTATCTGTCAACACACGCAAAGTGACTCCAATCCCTATAGGTACTACATTGCACCCAATCCTCCTCAGAAGACATAATTAACCAACAAACTTGCTTACTTGTGGCACTTATTCAAAAAGTAAGCAATTTTATCTGTCAACACTCAAAGTGACTCCAATCCCTATAGGTACTACATTGCACCCAATCCTCTTCAGAAGACATCATTAATCAACAAACTTGCTTACTTGTGGCACTTATTCAAAAAGTAAGCAATTTTATCTGTCAACACACGCAAAGTGACTCCAATCCCTATAGGTCCTACATTGCACCCAATCCTCCTCAGAAGACACCATTAACCAACAAACTTGCTTACTTGTGGCACTTATTCAAAAAGTAAGCAATTTTATCTGTCAACACACGCAAAGTGACTCCAATCCCTATAGGTACTACATTGCACCCAATCCTCCTCAGAAGACATAATTAACCAACAAACTCGCTTACTTGTGGCACTTATTCAAAAAGTAAGCAATTTTATCTGTCAACACACGCAAAGTGACTCCAATCCATATAGGTACTACATTGCACCCAATCCTCATCAGAAGACATTATTAACCAACAAACTTGCTTACTTGTGGCACTTATTCAAAAAGTAAGCAATTTTATCTGTCAACACACGCAAAGTGACTCCAATCCCTATAGGTACTACATTGCACCCAATCCTCCTCAGAAGACATCATTAACCAACAAACTTGCTTACTTGTGGCACATTCAAAAAGAGAGTGGCTAAACGCTTTATTTAATATTTTCTCTGGCGATACTATAATAGATTTCCTTCGTTTAGGATTACAAACAACGGTCTCATAATAGTTTGTGGTAAGAAAAAGATTTTCAGGGGCTTGGCACGCCAACTAGAGCAATTTTCATAATTTATCTATCCGAGTTTTCTTCTGGGTGCAATCACTGAGCCAAAATATTCCTAAAATTAAACAATACTCCTAGTGCATTTTGTCGAGATATTTTCTTCTCCGTCCAGTATTGCACACTAGAAAAAAATCCATTCAAAGTTTTCCTGTACAACCAAGAAAATAATTTCTTCGAAGCTGTTTTGTTTACAGTAACACCATTTTGCTCATTTTAAAGAGAAGGTTAGTGAAACATATGTTTGCTGTTAGTAAATTTTTTCTTCGTAGGTGTTTGTTTTAGGGCAACAATCCTTTATAGCCAAGAAATAAACATTCATCGAACAGCTTTTTTTTTTTTTTCTCATTAAAGAAAAGTTACTTTGTACCACAGGTTACGGTTTGGCGATTCTCAAGGTTTTTCTGTTATTACATAGCAGTTTCCAGTACGTATATGTTGCCCCGACGCAAACATTCATAAACCACTGTATTCTGTAGTTACTAAACTTGCAACTGAGCAAATGTTCAGTCCTCCTGCCGACGTTTGATATCATTCTTGAGTTCAGTGAGGTGTATTCTGTCCTATGCCATCACCTGAGATAAACTACCTATCAAAAGAAATATGATCACAATAAGACTAGCGGTTCTCTGTTTGGTGAAGGGCTTTCGACTAGTATCGCGAAGGAGGGGGAGTTTCAGTGGTTCATATTTAAACAAAGTTTCTTTGCGGTAAAAAAATCACGTGTTCCACGAAAAAAGGGGGGAGGGGAGGTTTGCAGTGTGAGAGGGGGAAGGGGACAAAAGGAGTGTTCCGTATTATTTAGGCAAGACCGTAAAACAATTGCGAAGTAATAAAAATTGAATAAAATTTCATTAAGCATAGCATTTTAATATGTATTCATGATAAATATTTAATATAAGAAATAAGTTTAACGCTGCCAAAGTAGGGTAACAAAATGACAAAAAATTAACTGAGTACCTCGTTAACTTCACTTTACACTTTACAACGAATCCCACAACTTGATGATTAAGAGCTGACGGAATAGTGCAATCAATGTTATTATTTTTTGTACTTTTATATTTTTGTGAGTGTAATTTTGGTTAAAGAATCGAATCCGACACGCCTGCACAACCAAGCATTTGCGCCAGAACAGTCGATAAAATTGTTAGATCGATAGTTTTTGGTTGGAATCTTTCGGCCAACTCAAGTCAGACTGTCAAAATTACGGGGTCAGTGTTCTCTTGATTCAAAATAAATTTTAATTTCATGACTGTTTTTTTTTAATTATCATTTCCTTGTTCATTCGATAGTGCACCGAATGTAAAATAGTCGTGAAAGCAGACACAATTACCAGAGCGTTTTTAAAGCATCGTGAACAATTTACGATGTAAGATTTTGGCGGCGGGAAAAGAAAAAAGCAATTGTTGGATGGGGTCGTGGGGGGGGGGGGGGAGGGCGAAGAAGGAAGAAACCCCGTTCGTCATTACGCCAAAACTTCATCTAGAACGATATTTTCTGAAAGCACCGGACGAAAATACGGCTGCGTGAGGAACAGCAGTAAAACAGTTCTATTACGAACGCGGATTATCGTAAAATGACTTCTTTTCATTACGAAGAAAAGTTCGGTCGAGTGAGTTTTACATCTGCGAGTAATTTCGAGTCAGATCCCGCTGAAAGCGCGCCGAGAGAAGAAAGAAAACCAACCCTCATCCCCTTGTGTTTCCTTTCCAACCCCTGTGCGCAAATTGGCAGACTCGTAAACAGGGTGAGCACCCTCGAAAACGTCTTTTTTTTTTTTTTTTTTTTTTTTTTTTTTTTTCTCCCTTCATCAGCCAGACCTGGATCTTCCATTTGTCGGACGCAGTCGGTGGGAAGTTAGTGCAACAGACGCGGAACTTAATGTGGCGTGAATGAAACTTTCGGACAGTCGGTTGAAAACTTGCTGCGATATTAAAACGCAGAACTCGGTACAGCCTGTTCATAAAAGTCTGCAGCCGGCAAATGCATCACATTACATGAAGTAAATCATATAAATTTTTCTTTCAAAAACACGCTACGAATATTAAGAGCAGCCACAGCGCGAAATTAAGTTTTCAAAGTGCAATTTTACTTATGAGTAGAAAAAAATTTCCACGTCAGAAATTTACGTGTAACGTAAGCCTAACATAGTTGAAAATACATTTTTAATAGCTGTGTTACACGCCACTATTTTACAAATTAGGTGAACGCGATCCGTTATCAGTAAACAAGGAAATTTTCTCAGCCTCCCCAACATGCAGAATATCTCTGAAAAGAAAATATTTGTCGAGAGACATGAAGTGTTTTGCACCATTACAACCAAGAAATTATCACTCATGCTACATTTATGTCTTACAAGGTCCTTAATGAAAACCTCCATTTATAACAGTTTTACGAAGTGGGATAACTGGAAATCCATGTGCGTCTTTAAAATATAAATGCAGACCACACGTCCCAATAACCAGCAATGTGTTGGCGAGTAATTTATGGTCCGGTTCTTGCCTAGGATATTTGTTGGTAATCAGTATGAGGTACGATACACGCCTCATATCACAATCTCGGGGGTGGGTCCAGTATGGCGAGTACGAGTGCACAATGGTACGTTCCGCTCAACTGCACGCCGACGAACGAGAACACGGCCATCATTTTGTGCAAGGACGAAACGACACTCTCTCCTCCCGACATCTCCGGAGTCATTCACGACGATGAAAGAGTATCAAGAGTGAGTGGTGATGTTCCACCTACTATCAGCGAGCCCTTTACACACTATCTGTTTGTATTGTAGAACCCTTTTGGATTGTACGAGCATCCTTCAATGTATTTCCACTCGGGTATATTTTATAGATGCTTTAAAACTACGACAATATGATTTACCTCCTTATGCAACAAACAGCTATTTATTTCCCATGAACATAAAGTTTTCATTTCAATGTTGATAAAGTATCAGGAAAAATATAAACTTTTTGCACCTGTATTGCTCTACTCTCACGATGCATTTTTTTTAATAATATTAACCATTTCGTATTCGGTATTAATATTGTCACGTTTCAGTAGCCAAATATTTTACCAACCAAACATCAGGAAAATTCTTTAAAGTTTAGAAATAAATTACAAAGGAACAACACGTAAAGAAAAGTGCTTCACAGACAATAACAGAAATTGCAACAAACAGACAGTTTTGCCAAACTTATTGAAACGTCACTCTCTTTTATGTTTCGTGAAATGTGATCGTCATGTTTTCTACTGATACCATAAAAAATTGGGCATGCTGCAGACTGAAGTTGAACTTTTCATTCTCTAAACCAATAAAACGTTTCTGCAAAGTTTCGTAACATTGCCAGTACACAGTGGCGAAGCTAACAGATTTATTGTGGCACAGAACACTAACAGTGAAACATTGCCAGTACACAGTGGCGAAGCTAACAGATTTATTGTGGCACAGAACACTAACAGTGAAACATGCCTAATAATCTTCCTAAATTGAGATTGAAGATTTCTAGCTTTTGCATAGCATGGAAATGATACCACGTATCATACTGCAAGTATAGGAATGTTGAGCGTTGCTTTTATAAAAACTGGGTAACTCGCCAAGAATTTTGGACACTTTCCTTAGAAAATATAGGAACTTTACGGCTAAAAGTCTACCATTTACGCTTCCTCACTATAGACGTGTACACTAATATGGTAAATTTGCAAATATTTTCTGACAGTGCAATATTGTTTACTGATCATTCTAAAGCCTTTTAGTGTTTTGGGTGATGATGTTCTGCCATAAGTTTGCTGACATTGCAGCATGTGAACATCTGTGCAGGCCACTAGTGAATGAGACCACTATATAAAAATTAGTTTTTCGATCAGAGGATTTGCTAACAAAATGAAACCATGTGATAAAAACTAGAACGCCTCAATTATTTTTCGAGTGGAGTTTCCTACTCGATTGTAACATAATTTTGTCCAGAATAAACGTAGATCATTCGAATAGAATACTTTCATAGCTGAGTATGTACAATCACATAAGAAGCCAAAGCGAGACTTTAAAATGTCTTTACTCGCTGCTGCCCGTACACTTCGAACCTCGCGGCAGGTTATTTTTCATAACAGAATATCTGCTCATGAGGGCCAAAGTTATGTCTCCGAACCAAGCGTTTTCGGTCACGTGGTAGAGTGCCTGACATTCGTCCTTGAGGTCGTGGGTTTATTCCGACCGGCTTCAAAGGAGGTATTTTTTCCTATCCCAAGTTTCCAGCCGGCCGGATGTACTTGGGGTGTTTTCCTGTCGCAAATTGTTAACCATCCTCTCGGCTGCCACGGGGCTGGTTTTCCTATCCTAGTTGGCTTTCTATCTGGCCGGTAGCACTGGGGATGGCGTTCCTATACCAAGATGATTTCCACCTGCATTCCTTACAAATGCAGGTGAAATTTCATGATATGTAACTGTTCGATTCCTCGCCCATTAAAAATAAAATTTCTGATTATACTACGCATCAAAGAAAGAAAAGATTATTACAGTCATTATTACTAAAGGCTGTTCACGGTAAAATGAGCCCTCCCAAAAGGCATTAACCCCTAATAAATATATTTTATTGCAGTCTCAGACGTTAAATTTTGAGAGTGATGAAACATATACACTGTTGTTATTAGTGATATTGCAATGTTTACATTAAAAAGTGGCGGAAAGGTAGGAATAAATTGAAAGGAAAAATTTTCACAGCCTTAAAAAGTGTTCACTTTGCCGTGAATAGACTTTATATACTAACGTTCGCGAATTGTTACTCATATTGACAGATTTAGTTCATGAAGGTGCCGCATAGCGCTGTGCCATAATATTATTTGTACTCTGAAACAAATCATCATAGAAGTGGCAACAGAACAGTTCTGTAAGCGAGCTTCAGGATAGCAGTAACTTGACTTATGAACCAGCAACAGAATAATGTTCTGTTAGTTTATTATAATACTAATTGTCGCGGGAACAATTCAGACATAGCTGAAGTTGTTATGCAGGAGGAACAGAATGCTCTGTTGTAGGAACTATATTCATAGTCACAGATACAACCACAAACAAGATCACAACAGACAGTTCTGTTGCAATTATCATCTACGTTAGGAATACCTATTCACATGGTTCCTACAACTAGCCTGATCGTTGTATCTATATCAATCGTCTAAATGGGCTGCGGGTACAGAAAACGCATTCCTACAGCTACATCTATATTTTTCTCAGTGTGTAATGATCCTTGCCTCCATACATAATAGCATGACAATAAAAAAACATGCATTCCTCCCATCCTCTAACCCAGGCGTACCTGGTAACATTTACATCCATTCTGTTGTCAAAAACATACCTATTGTAACTGCTATTCTTGAGCTTCCATAATTTTACCAGTATAACGTTTCAAGCACAAACATATTGAAGATATTCTCGGAATATTTAACCCACCAAGGCGAACCGGGTTCAATACCCAGCCGAGTCACAGGATTTTCGCAATTCGAAAACAACAATTTAACAAAAAATATTGTCATTGCCTACATACTTGGCGTGTAAAACAACTAGCACAACTTTGATAACAGTGCTGTCACGTCAGGGTCTAGACCTGTCATTCTCAATGTTTTACACGAGAAAATCAACTCCATCTGCTGCTGTCTCTTTGTCGGGGGGGGGGGGGGGGAAGAGGGAGGGGGGTGGAGAAATTTTGGCGGCTCTTCACACGAGGTCTTGACAGCTGATGAGAGAGAAGTGAGATGATTATGGAGCGGCGTCGGAGTGCAAGAGATGGGGGAAACGGGAGATCCCCGAGAAAACCAGCCGACCAGCAGCATCGTCCGGCATGATCCCCATGTGTGAAAATCCGGAAGCGACCCCGCCGGGAATCGAGCCCGGTTCAGCGAGGGTGGGGGCGAGTAGTCTAACCACTATACCACCGCGGCCTCTCCTGTCACGTGGGACGGGCAGAGCACATGCCAACAGATGTTAGCCGGAGCCCGACGCACTCTCTCGGCCGCGCGAATTCGCGGCCCCCGTGTTACGTCCTCGAGCGGCGAGCGCTGTAGGCGACGCGCGCTGTCCTGAAATAGAGGAAAACAAAAGAAGGGAGGAAATACGGGGACGTGGGCGGCGCCTGGGCGCGAGGCGACGCCATCTTGCCGGGGCACTCGTAAAGATTTACGGAGCGAAAATATCAAACGGCGCTTCGCATTCCGGTGTATCGCGGGGAGGCCGGGTGTTGCTTTTGGGGAAGCGCTTCTTTACGACAAGCACGCCGCGGGCCCGCTCGATACCGTCCGGACGCATATACAGGCCGTCCCACAAAAAACACACACTCAACTCGTAAATAATAGGTAAAGGCTGTTCACGATAATGTGAGCACTTAAGAAATGAACCTCAGAAAAAAGTCACTGCCCCCTGCATGCACATATTTTAATGGGCGCACTGAGTGACATTCACCCAGAAAAGTTGGTAACGATAGATGGAAAGTAATTCCATATATTAACGTCGAATAAAAAGTGTTAGGCAACCATTTGTGATAACTTAACATTAGTTCTTTCATTTTCAATTTTTCTAATGCATAAAAGTGTAAAAATTAGCAGATTTGCAAAGTAATCACTTACTTTATAATTTCACAGTTTAATTTGACCGACGTATGAATAAAATGATGGGGCCCACAGCAATGTTGATTTTACATAAGGCGGAGGAATACACAACGTGCATACAAGTAGATCTTAAGCAGGGCTTTCAAAACTGCTCGTTTTACCGTGAACAGCCTATACACCGATTTACGTATTCTGCAAATTTATTCAACTGTAGCTCACGATTTCCCAGCAGAACTTTAAAGAAAAATCACGCTATCAAACAGTAACGTGATGTTTTTTTACATTTCGTTTTCTAACATACCTGTCCTTATATAAAATGTATATACAGGATATTCCGCGACGAAACCGACAAACTTCATCAGCGTGTTCTAAAGGTCATTAGCAACAAAGAAATTCATATAAACACGTAGGTTATTAGCTCCGTTTCAGAGGTACTTTGACAGAAATGCAATAAATAGAACACGTGGAAGCGTATTGCACCTTCGTTGCAATTTTGTGAATGGCTGCAGGAGCACGTGAACACTCTACCACACATTCTGTTCGCCGATGAAGCAAATGTTCGCTCGGCACGACATTCACAACACACTTGATTCGCATACGTGGGTGCATGGACATCCACATGTAACCGATACAATTTTCCAAGAACGGTTTTCAGCGAATGTGTGGTGAGGTTTACTTGGAAAAATTTCTTACAGGGCAATCCCAATGCTCATTACTACAGACAATTACTGGAAATCGACTTACTGCCCTTATTGTAAGTTGTGTCGTTAGCAGTACGGCGTGACACGTGGCTACAGAGCGTCCGCGCTGGTGAATACGGAGAGTGGCTCTGCCGTATGGCCGGCGCGGTCTCTTGACCTCTCATCATTTACCTTTTTGTTCTGGGGCTGCGGGAAGAGGAGGGTTTAGGTACAGTGGACGGAAACCAGATTTACGGGACCAGTTGGTAAGTGCGATCAATGACGCCGCCACTCAACAGTGAAACATTTTTTTTGGAAGGACTTATTAACGTCCTGCGGTGTTATGGCTGAAGGCTTATCAGAGGACAGCTTACAAACTAACTTATGGCTTAGCTGAAATTAACACCCATGCCTTACCTAGAATTCGAACCCAGAACCTTCCGCACCCCAGATCGGCGGTCCACCAACCGACTGCAACATGGGAGGTCTGCTCATCTTTGAAATTAACTTTCAGACAGCATGTAGTGGCTGAACGCCATCGTGCAACGTGTTGCAGTCTGCTTATTGGTCAGGTAGGGCCCATTTTGAGCAGCTTGTATGAAATATCCGTCATGTAACCAATGTCAATAAATGGAGTTGAGAGATTTGGACGGCTCCTAACACGGAGGTTTTGAGAGGCGATGAAGGTGAAGTGAGGTGAGTATGGGTCAACGCCGGAATGCGAGGACAGTCAAAACGGGAGATCCTCGAAAAAAAAACCCCCCCGTCGACCAGCGGTATCACCCGGCACGATATTCCCACATGCAAGAATCCGGGAGCTACCTCGCCGGGAATCGAGTCCGGTTCGCCTAGGTGGGAGGCTAGTAATCTGACCACTACACCACCGCCTCCCCAAATTTCCATAGAAATATTCAGTGACTACACATGTTATGTTTATTCCATTTGCGCCACAGTAACTCTGACGACCAGTAAATAATCTTCAAGCATGACAGACCTTACATTACGCCATGACCTACCAAAGTATCATAGATTGATCTTAGTGAAAACCCCATAGGTTTCGATAAATAAGCAAATTTTTAAATTGTTAAGAATTTCTTAACTTTGGTCGGTACTTTACGTGGTAGAGTTAACCATTAACAAACTACGTCAACGGTTTGGAACCCAGTGTAAGCTAATCAGGAGACCCCGTTCTGCTCACAAATAAATAAATTTAATGTAAACACTGCAGAATAGAGGACTTATTTTTACGTTGGCAGCAGATTTATTAAAGTAGTTCTTAGTATTCCAGGCAAAATTCAGACACGTGAACTTCAACACAATAAAGTGACATACAGTTACTAAATACTGTTGCCAACTGCATTGGTGTATGAGCATTTCTAGTACTCAGAGCCCATTCACGCAACGCTGCTCTAAACAAATCAATCACTTAATATACGTGCTAATAATTATTGTACAATTATTGCACATTGTATTACAAAATGTGAAATATTACTGCACAGCAGTACTGAACTTTTGTAATGGTGGATACGCTGTGTGCTCTCGAATGAAATACATATTATATCCATCTGCTTTCCATTTTTCGTTATCTAGTTCTATCAGCTCTACAGGGAATTATAACAAATAACCACTACGTGAATATTAGCTTTCAAGAGAAAGATCAGATCACCATCTGCAGAAACTGTATCACTTCTGTAATCTCTTCCGCAACTTTTAAGCAGGAATTTTATAATAATGACTACGCACCTGACCATGAACTGAAAAAATCAGCAATTCGATGAGAATGAAAAACAACGTAGTTGCTAATTATAAAAATGTACAATATCGGGTTATGTTATTTGGGTAATATCATTTAAATTGGCAGCCACTGAAATCAGGTATTTTATTACACAAATTGTAGTAAGAAATAACGAATTTTCGCCAAACAGTTTTAAGTGTTATTTGATTGATGCTGTGGATTGTACACATTTGGTACATAGCAAAGTTAAGTCTTATATTTCACAGTACACATTTGGCCCATAGCAATGTTAGGTATTATATTTCACAGTAGGAAAAACAATGATATATGATATGAATGTATTAACTAGACAAGGCTTTCTGAAACACTCATTCAGCAACAAAATAGTTACAGACTATCTAGACAATTATCTGAAAATCAATCTTCAGAAAATATTTATATCATTATTCAGTCCTGCTTTGCATGTGAACATTAAGATCAAATCCCTTGGCAGATTTTTATGGTGCAGGAATTATAAAAGGAACACTGGCTGAAAAGTATGAAATATAAATTTGCTGACTGATGCAAAGATTGTAAATTGTAAATTTACATTGAAGTTGTTCCTGAAATTATATGCGTAATTAAGCTGTTGTGGGTAGTAAAAATTTACTCTTGAAATGAATCATCTATTAAGCTTATTTATTCGCTTGAAAATTATTTTAAATTTTTACACGTAAAAATGTATTTTTTTTCTTCTGTAGTACTATTACGAAAATAATTTTGTGTATTTTGTTTTAGAGTCCTACATCAACGTCTTATGGTCAGATGAAGAATGCTGTTCGTCTGAAGAAAAGAACAATGATTGGCAGACTAATGGTGTTCTCTTCTTCAACGCTTTTATAGAATTAACTGCAAGGCTTAAAAACAATTTCCATACAGAATTTACACGTTGTCGTGGACATTCGACATGAATTTTGTTATTTGAATTTATGAAGTAAAGGCAGATCTTCAAATGCACTCAAAAATGTAATTTTTGCACGCATGGTAAGATTTGATAAGTCAAGTGCGGTAGACATTCTTGGTAACGTTACGGCACTAATATGAAGTTTAACTTTTGCTTATTCAGCATGGATGAGTCTGGCATCACAGCTGCTATGTATCACATATCTAGAAGTAGTTGTTAAAATGGGGATAAAAGCTTGT
Source organism: Dryococelus australis (assembly GCA_029891345.1). Classification (NCBI taxonomy): domain Eukaryota; kingdom Metazoa; phylum Arthropoda; class Insecta; order Phasmatodea; family Phasmatidae; genus Dryococelus; species Dryococelus australis. The sequence goes on along the minus strand of CM056995.1, from coordinate 46,469,232 downwards.
TGGAAATGTATCTTAACTTAAAAGTTTAATAATCTTTTTCTGACATTTACCTTTTAAAATAGAATTACATACTGATATCTGCATGACGTTTAGTGTCATTAGAAAGCATTCCCTACCAGCACATTTTCTCCTCGTTTCCCTTCTAAAAAAAAAATGTGAAATATGAACGGATGATTAGAAAGTAGGGACATGGAAAATTAGCGTTATTATTTGGAACCAGGCTAAACTCGACATTTCCGTATACACTCGAACCGGTGTAGTTTCTCCGTTTGCTGCTGCATAGCTGTGAAGCCACGCCCTTTCTGGCTGATCTGCATGTGATTGGAGCATCTGTGAAGTGTTCGTTTATAGGCTCAGAGTTACCCAGGGCGTGTCAAATAAAGTATGGTCCAATGACAAACATGTTGTAAAGGTATACGTAGCTTAACTTGTCCTCAAATAATAACGCGAATTTGGCAGGTCTCTAATAAGACATCTGGATCAATAATTACGTGTTCATATACCGACAATATAAATTATTCATTATTAATTAACTTAGGACTTTCCATATACATGTAATTGCCTCCCATGAAAATTCAACCCTCTCAATACCAGGTAATCTTGCTACTCATAACATCGTTTTTGAACATTTTTGCAATGAGTGTAAGTAAATTAAAAAAAACATCATTTTTGATGTAGGCTACACTTTGGAATTGCCAGTGATCAAAATTATAACCGATTCGTTTCCTTATTATCTTGTCTCACAGTACCCAGAAAATACAACCATTTGTGAGAAACCGTACATAAAAATACCTAAATGCCAGTTTAAACAAGTAATAGACCAATAGTTAATTAATCACATTAATATTGTAATAACACAATTTCAATCTCATTAGTGAACTAATGCAGCTCATGAGGAGTGAATAACTGTGGTCGAAACAATAAATGTCTTTAAAGCATATGTACCCACTCCATATCCACATATTCTGTGACGAAGGTTTCCTGCCTTTTCCGACATCCGTGTTGAAACTGTTACAGTCGTGGAAAAAGCTAATGAAACCACGTGCAAGTACAGAAGTACCGAAGTCGAGGACAATCACAAATTACTCCCGTCTTTACTTAAGTTATTAGGCCGCTTTCAAAACGATTGTTTTAGGGGCTTATTAAAGGAATAGTCGATGCATTGGCAGTAGCAACTAGTTCATTACTTAAGTCTTCAGATGTTTAGGCCAAAGAAAAGGCTTATGTATAATTTTAAAAAAATTGTGGGGGAGGGAGAGAGAGAGAGAGAGAGAGAGAGAGAGAGAGAGAGAGAGAGAGAGAGAGAGAAAGGGGAGGGGGTGTCTGAAGGATCATTGCTAAGTGTTCAACGGCTGCAAAGAAAATTATATTTGGAAATTGTAAAAAGACGCTAAAATATTATTCAGCACTTCTAATATTCGTGTCGCGATAATTATTGTAACGCAAGTACATTGTAAATGTTTAATTTATCTGTGTATCTGTGTATGTTTATGAGTAGTGGAATTTAGTGTGTGTAAACATATCATATGTGTTATTCGTGTAACCGTCTTGATTTAGCTGTAATTCGCAAGTATTAATGTCGGTGTGAAAGGCCTCAATATGGGCACGTAGTGTGCCCATATAAGGCACACAGTGCCCACATAAAGTAAGCAGTGCCCATATAAAGTACGCGGTGCCCATAATAAGGAACTCTGCTGTGTCTTCCAAGCAACTGCACGCACGAACTTCAGCCGATGCACAAAGCTGTCTTCAGATCCTTCGAGTGCCACTAGGACAACGAATTTCAATTGTTTTGGGAGAAACCCTCAGGTAGGAATTTGAACAGATCTAGTTTTTGTACTTTTTGTCACGTGTTTGGCTTAAAGCTCTTTCGCCGCCATCGACCATTATTTCAGGCTTCCATGCAAATGTAATTTTCCCCTAAGATCTAGATATCATTCCAGAACATGTAACCATACCCTCTACCCAATTACCAAGTGAACTTCGAGCTCAGTTTTCATCCATACTAACATCCCAAAACGTGACAACCTCTCTGAAGCTTATGTCTTCAGACTCTACTCCTGGGTCCTCGTCCACACAAAATAAGGAACGTAGGCGGCCAAGTAAGAATGAAAGTATGGTTGACTCGGATGATGACAATAGTGATGATATCACTTTAGATGATTCAGATTCATTACTAGGCTCACTCGAATCAATAGATGACAATGATGATGTAACTACACTTAAGCCCAGCAAACAGTTTACAGATATTTTGAGAACACTTAAACCACGACCAATTGCAGAGAAAAAAATGTCGCAGGAAGTCAATAAACTTAAAAACTGTCGAGATGAATAGGAATTGATTTTCCGAACAAAAGGAAAGAACATGAAAGAAGCGACTCCCAACAAAGTTGTCTGACCTCACAAACGAAAGTAGTCTCCTGTGGGAGAAGAGAACGTGAGTCAAACATCGAGATCATCTACCTTGCACTGTCACTTGTATATAAGTACAATGAGGATAGGAAGATTAACACGACACGATACAAGGATTGCTTTCGTTGGGTTCATGATGGATGGGTAGGCTTGGTTCCTGAGGAAGATCCTGAGGCATTATTAACTTTCAAGTGTACTTCTTGTGAATGGACAATTTGTTTGTGATAAAATGTGACGAAAGAACTGTTGACTATAATGTTTTTACTGGTCTATATAAGTGACCACAGAAAGGTTTTATTAGAAGTATGATTATTTTTTTGGGAACACAGTTATTTTTGTAAATCACTAACATTCAATTCACGTTTGACTGTGATACATAAGGTACATTGTATGTCATTTGAATTCATATTGTCGTAGTTTCTGTTTTCATGTTAGACTGATGGAAATGTGTATCTCGCTTGTTGTCATCTCTGAACCCCTTTATGTTCAAAAGTGTGGCTAATAAATGTTCGAGTGTAACATCAATATATGCATTGTTACTAGCCCGAATAATGGCGTCAATAACGATTTTTTACATGAACTTAAACTCTATCACTTATAAAATGGAGTATAGTGCCCATATTTGGAGCACCTTCTCTTATTTCGGCCACTTTCTTAAGACTAAAACTTTTTCACATTCCATGAAATAATGATTTCTTATTCAAACATTGTTGACTCACGCTGTTAGTACTTAGTTTGAGGGTATACTTCCCATAACAATGGCTGGGATTGCTTAAGGGTGCCCATATTTGGACGACCTACCTTATAAGTTTTAAATTATTTTAATATCTAAAGTATTATTTGCATAATTTTTTCATTGTAAAAGATAGACTACTAAGAAGACAGATTTTTATTTAAAAAAAAAACAGGCTTTGCCAATTATAAATGAAGGTGATATGTGCTCAAGCCAGCATGATGTTTTTTTTTTATTATTATATATCTCGCACGATGTCTGTTTCAATGAAAAAAAGAATTAATTGTTAATAAACATAATTTGCTGAAAAGTTGGCTGTCTGTCGTCAAAGAAACATTTTATTTTCTTTGTCCGCAGTTATAATTTCAAATGATGTTAGTAAACATGACAGAAGTGAAAGGGCCTTGTTCCGAAGACATCCCCGACGCGTTTAACAGCGACTTATAAATTTCCACGCAGAGCGCTGCCACAAAGTGATTACACCGCCAGTGTAAAGCTCGCAGTTCCCACAATAACACAGCAAACACAGGCTCGCAACTTACGTCCACCCCTCCCCCCCCCCACCCCCCTTACGATCGTCGTGCGCCTCAAACAGTTTGTTCTTCATGGGCGATAAAGCGCCAGTGTCGTAAACATAGCATTATGGTTTACCGCTCACTACTGCTCGTTTCTCGAATGTATCTACTGAGCGCACTTTCAGGCTGCTCATTAGGCGGAAAAGTTTTTGTTCTCCATTTTGAGATATTTTGTTGTTTCGTGACAAGATATCGATATGTAAAATAACATTGAAAATTTTTTTGAACCATGAAAATGAGGTTTTTAACTTAAATTTTTTATTCATACAAATCTCCAGAAAATAATTTAACTCAAAATTTGGTTTCAAGTGTGATGATACAAACTAAAAAAAAACTATCGCCACCCCACAAATATAGGCAATAAAATAAAACAGTTAAGTTAAATTGATTATTTTAATAGTGACACTTGTTGGAAATGAAATTATCGACTCCAGTAGTCCTTCATGGTGATATCGATTAGGTCTTTATGTTTAAATAGGGCGCCTCTTATTTGGAAAGATTTTCAGAACGAATCTCAACAAATAACACGAGTTCGTAGAAATCATCTGAAATAGACACGATTGTATGAAATCGGAAATGTGTTCTATAAAACTTGCAACTCTTCAAAATGAAAGAGAAATTAACTCAGAGTAAACTATTCGACCACACTAAATTTCACACGTTGAAAAATTACATAAATTAAAATTCACGTATTGCACGGTCATCGAGTAAGATTACTTGGGGAGTTTGCAAAGACAATACACAAAATAGAAATATGAATAGGTGTGACGAGGCCTGCCCTCTACACAGATGCCAATACTGGCGCAAAAAAATTAATAAGATTTCAAAACACTGAGGAAATAGTACATAAAGCATGTAGGACACGGTGCATTTTCCACACAGACGAAAGTATTTGCTGAAGTAACAGTGGCTGCATATTGCAATTTCTTTGAAAATTAGACAATTAGTACACCTGCGGTAAGAGTTTATAGCCCGTTCACGGTTACTTCCGACTTTTCTGAAGACATGCTAAAGTTCTACTTATAAGATATTCCTCCGCCTTATGCAAACATTAACTAAGTGTAGGAAATTACACCAATGGGACAGCGCATCGGATTCGTGTGCACTCGGTTAAATATTACTTTGCATATGAACTATTTCTTACCGGGCGCTACCAACACACATATAATCTCCCTGGTTTATTCATACTAATTATAAATTAATGATTATACATTGTAGATAAAATATAAGCTAAAAGTTAGTTTTAACCAAAGATGAGATACTTGTACGTTAATACAAGTATAAAAAGCATGTAATACGTGAGATACATATTTACGACACAAGCAAATCAGTCATACATACAATGATTTTTTAAACGTTTTTATTTTGAAAATGTGAAGAAACCACGAAAATGCTACAACTTCTGCTTCCTTTAACTTTGAATTTGATCTCAGGAGTTAAAATTGAAATACACAGACGAACCGCGAAAAAAATTTCCAGCGATTATTCTTCACGACGTTCTATTAGCATGGCCAACTATTTTGAGCTGTAGTATGACGTTTTTTTTTTTTTTCTATATTGTGATATGTACGAAGAAAGATATAATTTTAAAAATGTTTTTATCTCGTTTCATTACTTTCTATGAAAACTATATTTTCCCAATTGTCATAAATTTTTTTCAGTCTAGTATTTTTTTCATATCACAACGAAAAATAATGTCAAATGTTTAAAGGTAAAAAGGTAATTGTTCCCCTTGAACGCCCTTGTAAGGACTATGTACTTAAATATTTTCTTTGAAATCTTTGTTTGTGCGAATACGCGTATCTCAGTAAATGAATAATCTAGGAATACGATATTTACAGGCTGTTCACGGTAAAAAGAGCACACTTGAAAGCGCTGCTTAAGATCTACTTGTATGCATGTTGTGTACTATTCCGCCTTATGAAAAACTTACATAGCCTTGGGCTTCATCATTTTATTTATGCGTTGGTCAAGTAAAGCTGTGAAATAATTGGAAAAGAAGATATTTTACAAATCTTCTGGTCCCCTAACACTTTTCATTCGACTTTAAGATATGGAGATTCTTTCCCCTCCATCGTTACCAACATTACTGGACGTATGCCACTCATTGGGCCGGTTAAAATATACACCACATAGGAGCAGTTACTTTGTTCTAAGATTGCGTTCAAAAGTGCTCACTTAATCGTGAACAGCCTTTTCCAGAAAAGGAGAATACCAATTAGGGCTATATAAGCCTGCATAGTTCTGCGTTCATCATATTGAGTGTAGTTTATGGCTTGCCTGCGCCGTTTCTTTAAGAGGCAAGAAGAACGCACACAGCTGCGGGCTTTCATCGCGTGTAATGAAGGCCCACTGTTACAGAACTAACTATTACCGTACGGCGAAATTAGGGGGACGCCGCAAGCCGGTTCACCGTCTTTCGCGTAGGGGCCATGGAGCGCTTAGGCGCGTGGGTTAGTGTCGCCCTTATCGCTTCCTCACTTCTGTGCCTTGAGGGTGCAAAGCCGAAATATTTTATATTTGTACGAAATACTGTAAAACTTGTAGACATTTCTAGCAAGAACTATCTCCTTTAAAAAAAAAAATAGTAGACCACATCTTTTTGCATAATGTCAGATCAGAAACACAATGTCTGTGTTTTTGAGATGTGAAAATATTAAACACTAAATCACTTACCAGAATGAAATAATTCATAGTGAAATAAGGCACCAAAAGTTACGTCAAGTAATATGTGAAATCACACTATGAAAAGTTTTTGAAATTTTTAATAATTCAAATAAATATGGCAATATTTGTATACTTTCAGTTTGTAGTCGTCTATGAATTTTTTTTGTAAAATATACAGGTTGATTCACGTTGGGTTACCGGCCCTCCTCGGGCCTATTCCTTACATAATTTGGAGCAAAATATGTCTTATATACATGTGGGTCCTATTCCCAATATTTACATATTTACATCTAAATTCGGAACTTTTGTAAAATGACGAATAAAATAATATCCCTTTCCCAAGTAGGCCTAAATAAGGCGATGTATTATCAGACCGTATTGTTTACAATTGAGCATCACAGTTGCGTCTAACGAGCTTACAGAAGTTGTTCGAAGATGTTTCCGTCTACTTCCATACACTTGGCCGCACGCTTATGAACCGCACGTGTTTCTCTACTTAGCTGCACGCGGCTGTCTTTGATTTCTGTAGCGGCATGCCTGATACGCGCAGGTAGTTCCTCACGTGTTTGTACAGTTTTTTGGTAAACAATATCCATCATCCATCACCATAAGCATAAATCTAGGGGCGACAGATCTGGTGTTCGAGGAGACCAGGGGTGAAAAACCGCCTCGTCCTATCCATCTCTCAGGGAAATGCACATTCAAGTGTTCAACAACAGCTCGGTGGAAGTGAGGAGGTGCACCATCATTCTGGAAGATCATACGACTTCTCACTGCTGACGGAATATCCTCAAGTAAAGGTTGTTCACGATAAAGTGAGCACTTTCTAAATCAACCTTAGAAAAAAGTCACTGCTCCTAGCTGCATATATTTTAACGTGCGCACTGAGTGGCATGCGCCCGGTAAAGTTGGTAACGACAAATGAAAACAAGTTCCATAGCTTAACGTGGGAAAAAATGCTAGGCAGTCATTTCTGATATCTTATATTATTTATTTCGCTTCATGTTTCTTTAATGCACCGGTGTGCAAAAATGAGCAAGTTTGAAAAATATTTACTTTTGTTGGAATTTTACAGTTTCACTTAACCGACTCATGAATAAAGTGATGAGGCTCGTGGCAATGTTAATTTTAAGTAAGGCAGAAGCAGACACATCGTGCATACAAGTAGATCTTAAGCAGGGCTTTCAAAAGTGCTCATTTTACCGTGAATAGCCTATAACAGCGTCAGTTCTTCTTGCAAAAATTGCAGATACACCACACCAGTCAAGCGTCCCGGGAAAATGAATGACCCAATCAGATGATCATGTAGGACACCACACCACACATTGATACTAAAACGGCGTTGAAAACCCTTTTCCACTGTGGGGTAAGTATGCTGATTGTCGTATTACTCTGTAAATATTGGGAATAGGATCTACATTTATATGACACATTTAGCTCGAAATTATGTCAGATATAAGCCCCGTGAGTTGGTCGTAACTTCTCCTGAATCATCCTGCATTTCGCTTAGCTACCCTAAAGTGAATCAAGACGTAATCTTCCAGATACCCTTGCTGAATTTTCTGTAAGTTCTAAAAACACTCAAAATGTAATTTTGACACGCCATAATGCAGAAACTATGTGACCTTAAACTTTTTATGCCAGGAAAGAGAATTCGCAAGTAATGTCTACAGGTTGAACTGTTTGCCACGAAAAAAATTTGTTATTCTATATATGTAAAACATTCTTCTTATCTTGTAGACATTATCTATAACTACTTTTTCTTCGCATATTTTTTTTAAATCACGTGGTTTTTTTTGCAAAATGATATGTTAAAGACAAAATGTTACCTTTTTGTAATATGCAAATAAAATTAACCCAACCATTTGCAGAAAATTTAACAATAACTACTGAAAGATCTTGTTTCGGTTCATTTTAAGGCACGCTCATTTAGAAGTTATTTTACAAGAATTCAGGGGCAGCAACAAATCAAAACTACGAAAGAATTTTATTTTCAGAATTATTTTTATTTCAAAAATATTTTCTTGTGCGATTTCAAGCCCTTGGCATCTTCTTCCAGTGATAATTCTCTTTTTTGTGCGTAAGTTAATTTTCGTTACTTGTACGTATAAAAACAGTGAAAATTGTGGCACTGACATGCGAATACTATGCGCTGAAAAATGTAATTTTACGAGGATACGGTACTCGATAATAATGTCTACAATTTGAACAGCGTGTCTCACGAATATAACATACCTCATTTTTTTTCCCCCGCGGCCAACACCCTCAATAGCGCGAGAAACCGCGATGACGACTCGCCGGGACAGAAGGAGCGGCCGCTGTGTGACGAGGAAGAAGGTGGGCATATTTCAGATCTCCTAAGGGAATGCAGACCCGACAAAAAGATACACAGAGAGAGAGAGAGAGAGAGAGAGAGAGAGAGAGAGAGAGAGAGAGAGAGTGAAAATACTTGATTGTCAGTCCTGGAGTGCAGGACATCGTGATGTGAATTATCGTCGAGGGAGGGTCATTTACAATTTGCAGCAGTGTGTGCTTCGAAAAAATGGCCGGCAATAAGACTTACTTTTTCTTCGGCGGTTAGAGTGGCGAGTGCGGGAATCGCCTATGCAGCCTTTACGACATCGCCCGTTAAAGTGCGTAGGGGTGCGTGCACGAATAACTGTAGTTGACGTCATATATCAAACAGTGGTTTATTATACTTTTAACACAATTGTATTGTACTGCAGCACAAGAAATATATCTACTCTTAGGTAGAAAACAAAAAAAAAATATATTCCTATACGTACTTTGCTATTTCTTTAATGTTCCACCTAACCCATTCGCATTAGCGTACAATTTTTCAGAGGTTTTCAAATAGTTCAATATATTTATCGTGTTTGTTTGAAATTGGAATTATAACACATTATTTACGAAGACAAAATATTTGCACTACATTTATAATGCACTGTGAAATTAATTCCTAGATGTTAACAGTTAAGTTTTTTTAACACTCTGTAACCTGTAACATTTGATGAGATAACCTACAATCTGTAGACTGGGAGATTGACTTGTGGGATACGACGTTTTCTGATTGGGCGTGTGTGTGCGAGAGAGAGATAAAAGGAGAAAGCGAGGCAGAGAAAGATAGAGAGTAACGTTTCCTTTTATTTATAATATTAAAAACCATAATATTATTTAGTGTTGTAAAAATTTTTTTTTAAGATGTTTCGATAAGTCGTGATTGTATTATAAACGCGAAAGACTGCTTTGCTTCAAACGGATTATCCTCAGATAGTTACTATTATTTCTCGTTGAACCAAAAAAAAATATTTTCTATCACATAAGTTAGACTACAATTACGACGAATGCTAGCTGAAGTTTTAAATAAAAATTAAATACCCTGTCTGCATTCAGTAATTATGAGTCGTTTGCAGTTACTAAAGACAATGTTGAAAGTCAAAACTTTATAAAATATAGACTTTATTAAATGTTATTTTTATACTTGTTTAGAGTTAAGTTTAACTACAGTACAGCGCGATGAGTGAGAAATAGTTATCTTCCGTAATCCTCTAATTTCTATATTTCTAAAAATTTGTATTTGAAATGTTGACACCAAAAAGTCATAATTTTCTAACACAACTGCACTTTACGACGTTAGAGAACATTTAATGTATGTATATGCACCTAACCGAATTACAGAATTTTCGCTGCACCTTCTCATTTATACAATAACTTCACCAATAATATCGCTCTGTACCTTTCAAAAATATTTCTAATCTACCGGTTAAAAAACTATGTCTAAAAATAATTTAAAAATCGTAGGTGTGTTAATTTTGTTCATACGCATCTGTCATCATTTATGACTTCCAAAGTTCTGATTATCTCAACGAGGAAAAATAGGGAGAGGGTACTTTCTGAATATAATCTGACTGTAAACTGAACATTGCTCAAGTTCTACTTGTAGGCGCTTTGTATATTCTACAACAATATGTAAAAATTAATATTGCCATTGATCTGATCACTTTATTCATGCGTAGGTCAAGTGGAACTGCGGAATTATAAAAAAAAGTAAGTATTTACACATTTGCTTATAAGTTAACTTATGAGCAATTTAAGAAACAGAAAGCAAATGAAATAACTTCAATATTTAGAAATAACATTTTCTATTCAACTTTAAGAATGGAAAAACTTTCTCTTTCCGTCGTTACCAACTATACTGAGTTAAGTTGAGTTGAGCTCTTAACAACGAGGTCTTGAGAAGAGCTGATGATGGTGACATGAGGTGAGAATGGAGCAGCGTAGGAATGTAAGGGTGGGGGAAACGGGAGATCCCCGAGAAAACCCGACAACCAGCGGCATCGTCCGGTACGATTCCCACATGTGAAGATCCAGGAGTGACCCAGCCGGGGATCGAACCCGGTTTGCCTTGATGGGAGGCAAGCAGGCTAACCGTGCCACAATCGTGGCCTTGCCAACTTTACTGGCCGCATGGCATGACATGTGCCAGTTAACATATGTGCAGGTAGGGGCAATGACATTTTTCGAAGATTTATTCCGAAAGCGCCCAGTCGTGAACAGCCTTATAGCAAGAGGACACTCAGTACTCCACAGTATTGGAAAAATGCATGTAAAGTTTGTAAGCATAAATGGGAAACCAACGTTAGTATCTATATTATGAATTAGGATTTCATAATCAGCCAAAACTGAGAGATTTTTTTTTTTTTTTTTTTTTTTTTTTTTTTTTTTTTTTTTTTTTTCAGAAAGAAAATTCTAAAACGAAGTTCGGCGCAAATAATTTTCACGAATTCAAAGACTGCTTTCCACCGAAATGTAGGCGTATGTGTTGTAAATACTTTTCACATCCATGGACAACATTGTTTTAAAAAGTGTTAAGACCGAACATTTTACAAATTCTATTTAATCTAATTTTGTGTCAAACGTTCTTATCGTATTTTCTGTTGAGTTATAATATTTTTGTGAGGCACCTACTGACGTGATTTTTGAATCTGTTTATGAGAAGGAATTCTGAATGCCATAAATGTTCTTCGTTCAAGACATAAGTTAATCTTGAGAAATGCTAGAAATTCAAAGGATAATAGAGTTCGTAGGATCTTTATGGCGGAGCGAGCCTTAATTAACTTTTATCTGTTTCTGGACCCTCCAACCCCTCAACGAAGGAAAAATGAGGCTACACGCCATGCCGGATATTTACGGCTGTCATATTAAAAGTTTTCTGAAAATAATTTAGTGTTTAGGGGTGGAAAGCCAGGCGTCCGTGAGGGATGGACGCTCCCCATAAAGCCGAAAGAGTTTTATGTGCTGGCGGATAGCAGGGTAAGATGGCCGCGGCTGCCTGGCATTCGTGCCAACCCCCTGACATTATGCAGGCTTGCCGTAGGGGTGGCGGGAAATTTCACCGGCGACTTTTGGAAACCGTGCAGAAAGACGTAAAAACCTGTAAGGGCGCCTCTGTTCTTGGCGAGTGTGGAGAAGTCGAGAGCAACAACTGCTAAACTACAACCAACTCTAGACAACTCTAGTGGCACAACGAAGAAAAAATCGCTGGTATAAGTGATTAAAAACTGGCGTGTTGCAACTTATAGCTATGAATCGAACAATAAAAAAGTTTTTTTTTTTAAGTGTTTTACGCAGAAAACTACTTCGTTGTCTTGAAATGTCAACAAATAAAATTTTTTCTTCGCATTGTTCCACGTTAATTGAAGGCCCGAAATCCTTCCGATAGCGATTGTTGTTCTTAATAATTAATCCGCTAATTCATCAACGCAGTATTAAGAAATATCTTAGTATTGTTTACACTAATTCTCTAAACTTATTTCTTAATAGCAGTAAAATAGTTTATACCAACGATAATTTTCATTTGAAGTCTTGTCTATTTTTCATAACATGATCAATTTCCCTTGCGATTTAAAATTATACTTTACTAAAATAATTAGATCATCATAGAGAAAATATACCAATTTCAACAATATTTCAAAATATTCAAAATCCCAAAAAATCAAAATACCTTTTTTAATAACCTCTAAAATTTTGTTGTGACCATTTGCAGGATAATTATTAACAATTAATTAATACCTGTGGATTATTCTGCTGTAATTATCGTTAGCTAACAAGTCATATTTGGTTCGGCTTTTATAAATTACACAGTGAAGTTATTTTATAGAATCATATGGGTATGAGAAACCCTGACTTACATGCTGTCCACTTATTTTTAACTAACTAGTCTTTTTCATAGAAAAATCTTTTATTTACAAATTATTCTACGGCAATGAAAAGACTTAGAAGCATTTACAGAAGATTACTAGTACAGAAAATAATTTTTTTCTTAAAATAAGCTAAGCATTCGAAGTAAAGAAATTTCTTCCATTTTTATGAAAATGCTTTATCGAAAAGAACATCACAATACAAGTTTCTTGGCAATTAAATAGCTAGATATAATATCATTTTCGGCATTTATTTCTTAAATTTTTTTAGAGTATTTATACATGTACATTGTACAATGCATTTAATTGAGGGCTTGTAACATTCTTACTTTTCTCTAGCGCGAAATTCAATTGTATATCCCCCCCGCCCCTTCGTATGCGAAGATATCTGTTGGTAACAGCCCACCAGCTCCTTGCACCAATTTTGGATTTTTCTCTCGTACGCATTTTAAGGAAGACCGTAATTTGTTCTCCAAGGAGAGCAAAAAAAAAAAAAAAAAGAGATAGAGATAGATAGATCTCTAAAAACAACGACGCACCCTGGTAACCTCTTCACTAAAGCCACCCTTCTCCCCTCAAACTCCTTCTTGCGGTTGGTTGCCACCGACCATGCTCTCACGTTAACAATGTTCTCTCCTCTAACCCACTTGAAGCTCCTCCGAGAAAACGAGAGACCTAAGCCAGAAAGTTCCCCACGACCCTTTAAATGTCGGTTCTTTTTCAAAGTCCGTTCTCCCAGATTGAAGATTTACTGCGGGGTCGTACATAACCTGAAGTTTTCTCGTGCGCGCGCTTTTCATATGTATACATGTTTTTTGTTGGTTGGCCAGAAGCCCATCTGGATGGTGCTAAAAGTTTCAAAGCGGTCCTCGTAGTTATGATTACTACCGTAAACCTCCTGACGTATTTTTCAACCCTTGATTTTGTTTCAGCGCCATGGAACACCGCAATGCCAGCGTGTGTCTTCGTGAATTATGGTTGATCTCGCCTGCAAGTTCCATTTCAAACATATTTCATTTTTATCTCTTGTAACTAAATTGTACGACTTATACTAGGCAACTGCTATGTTGCCTGAAATCATTGCCTTCAGATAATGAAAAGAGAAATAATGTCATTAAAATACTGTAATTTGAATGTATTTCTTAAGGTCTCATTAATAACATCACTAAAACACATTTTTCTTCATCGCTGCCGTATTTTATAAATTCAAACCCTTCGCCGAAAAAAAAATGCTAATAGTACAACAGATTTTAATGCTATGAATGATAAAATCAACATTTACTGTTAGTTTCGCAATTTTCTAGAGCAAAGAGCCACTATAGGCCTTCCTACACTGCCGGTGTCACTTTGTTCCGTGTCATTAGAGACGACACATCACATAATTCTGCGTAGGCAAAATCACATAGCAAGGTATTATCCAAATAGGTGTACCGCAATATCTCGCCTGTGTGTTACAGGGTCGATAAAGAAGATCAAGTATGGCGTTTCAGAGCTTCAGCTGTTGAGGAGAGTTACATTTCGCTTTCATTTTTGTTTCGCTTTGGTTTACATGGTATTACTGCGAACGCTGGTAGTGGTCGTTTAGAATTTTGTTTTTTTCAGGAAACCTTATAACGCCAAAGAACCTAAACAAGTCAAAGATTTGAATGACATCGATGCTCGTAATAGTATTTGTTGGAAGTATTTTCCAGTTCATTATGGTGTTGTCAATCAGACTGCTGTAATTAGCACTTTTGGTAATGCTCTTTTGTATTCGCTTAAGAAGACGAAGTTTGAGATTGGTGATCACATATGGTTGTATCGAAAGTTGGTTGGTACCACTGGAAACATGCATGTACTTGGTCACGTAGAAGTGTCTTTAATCCATAATAAATAGTGTTTTACCATATTTATTGGTTTTTTGTTTTTACTTCCCATTTGATCTTTCTTTTGTAACCCGTAATAGTCTTTTGTTTGTAATGCAATGGATTGTTTTGATCATGTGTTATTACAAAGGAGGCAAGTATCATGTCGCAAACGAGACGTACGTATATAAAGAGTTTGACTTGGATATACCAGCTTCGCCAACACACGTGACAGTGAGCATATACCAAACGCTTAAAAAAAAAGTGAATCACATATACGTGTGTGACAGTTGGCAGTGAACTGACAGTTCGTGAGGTAATTTTGCGGAAATAAATTTTACAGCAAATTAAGTTTTAATGGCCTACGTGAGCACCTATTTCCTATTTCTTACCACACGTGATCTGTAATTCAGAATGGGATTTCTTTATGTATCAAAATGCTATGTTTCGTTAAAAACAGCTGACTCATTGATTAATAAATTAACTTAAATTATAAATTGTATGATAGTGTTAAGGTATATATTTCATGGCCTTGAACATAAATGCCAAAAGTTATTAGATCTCTCGGCTAAAGCTTCATCTACATAGGCAAGCCCTGTCTTGAGGAAGGGAAAAAAAACGACTAGTTTTAAAACGCTCTCCCTGAAAACCTGACAAGTAGTATTAATTAAGATTTTGTTCATCAAATTTCAGCAGTAAACAGGTCACTATTTTACATGCTTTTATGTGCTGTGTGTCAGGAAGCAAATTTCTAGAACATTTTTTTTTTTTTCCACTTTTTACTGCGTTTTATGAAAACACTTGAATAAATAATATATCTACAAACGCGGAAGGAACATGAATGTCGCCTTGAGGTTCCGAAAGTTACATAGTGTATGTGTGTTATTTAATCGAACGCGTTTGTGATTGTTTGTTTGTGATTTCAGGTGAAGACATTTAATTTTACTTCGCGTCTCACTGCGGAAAGCAGAAGCCGTCATCGAGCTCATAAAAGAAGGAAAAAAAAACAGGAACATTTACTATTAACCACCGTAGACACACAAGTGAGAAAATTTTATGTGGACGTACAGCATCTTCATCATCTCATTTCGAAGTTACGATGGCCCACCTTTAGTCTTGAATGCGCATCTTGTGTTCGTCTAGGAGGAAGTCGTGAAGATATCGTCGTCTGCGTTTTGCGATTAACAATGTCTTTGAAATTTTTAATCCTTATTAGTTTCTGTTACTCAGAAACAACTGAACACTTCCGTACTTTAAAAATTCATGTGAAATACTAAAACCTTATAGCATAAAGCTTCAGCGCATTCTTGGCACGAAGATTAAATCCACAATATTCCCACGTAAACTATGCCAGCATAGTAAATTAGAAATCTTAAAAATTCGAAATTGTATAACGGAATGTAATTCATGTAAACAAAATATTTCTACTCTCGAAATCAAAAGTATAAAGTCCAATCAAAGTGATCGCACTCATTGGAAATTCACATGGCAAGTTGCTACCAACCGGCGAATGAATAGGATTCACTCAGAATCGATATACCGCGATATCGATATATTCACTTTTAAATGGTATATGTCATTGTTAAATTAATAAAATTGTTTAATTTATACAAATATTGCAATTTTATAAATAGTGAAGCAGTTTCCACCGTTTTGCAGTCAGGTTTAACTGATTTTAAAAAAATTTCTCACTGTGTCATATTTAAAGTGTGGACTTTCATATACCACACATCATACTTTTAGAGATTAACGAATTAAAAGAAAATATTAGACTACTACAGGCTGTTCTCTGTTAACTAAGTGCTCTTAAAAGCCTTGCTTAGTTTCTACTTTGGAGCCAATTTAGTATCCTTCCAACACATGTAAAGCTAACCTCTCTATGGACTGGATGACATTTTTCATGCTCTAATCAGGTTCTAAATGGGTAAATGTTAGGAACGTAAATATGTTAATAATAACTAGTTCTAAATAAAACTAACAAAAATAAAGTAAATAAAGTAAGTGTATACAAATTTAAACTTTTTCGCTGCCAACTAACTGGAAGCATGCCTGTCAGTTTTTTCGATTATAATATGCACAGTTAGAGGAAGAGAGATAGTTAAAAAGGGTACTGCAAAAGTATTAAGTTAACATTAAACTATAAGCGCGTACGTATATATGTAGCAGTGAACAGTAAATACCTTAAATGGTTGGAATTTAGTCACTCTAATAAATTAATGTCTGACTGACATAATGTTGGGGTTTGTGGTCCAATGAAAAAATTTAATGTTTACGAGACTTAATTTTTAGTTATATTTGTTTTAAGATCCTCTTCATTATTCAATATGCAATTAATATTTACATAAGTACTACAAGTTAAAACACACAGGAGTATTGAATCAATGAGGAATATATCTAGAGCTGGAAATGTTTTTTTTTTCATTATTATTTCTAAAAATCATGTACTAAGTACCTTTTATTGGGTATGCAAAACTAAATGCACTAGACAACATCAGCTTTTTTGAGCCCAACTTCCTTTCTGGTATTGTGCTATATTTAAAAACAAAATGTTACATTGTGTTTGCTTCCCTTTAAAAAAAAACGCAGTTATTTCGTACATTAGCCGGTGTACTGTGCAAGGTTGCTATAATAAGTTGTATTCCTTTGATTTAGTAACTTATATTTTCATCCATTTAATACTATCAAATCAAAAAATATACACTAATTTAAGAAATTAATTACATATTTTATTTTATTTTAAAGTAATGAGTAAACAAACAAAATGGTTTGTGAAATTAAGCAAACAAGAATTACTTTTATGATTATAAATGTACTTTCCTTCTTCAAATGGTAACACGATTGTAAACTTTAACTGACTGTTATCCAAAAGTAAGTGCCAGTAGCTAACATTATATCAATCTTTATTAGCTGTTAACTGTTGTTTATAGTCTGTTCACGGTAAAGTGAGCATCTTTTAAGCCCTAGTTATTTTTTCCCTCTAAGTCATTTTTTCCCCCTTTAACAAAATTTTGTAGATAAATATTGCCATGCAAGTAACAAACATAGTGTGTATATTCCATTGCACTTGGAAGTTAAACTGTTAGGCTAGAATAAATTATATTTATTAACTCTTAAATCAAATGAGAGGGCTTACAAAAGTGCTCACTTTACTGTGAATAGCCTATAGCAAAATGTATTATTATTATTATTTTAGTATTTAAGGATTTGTAATACTAGTTGTAAAATATAATTTATCTAAATGTAGATATTTTAATGTTTAGCAAACATGCTTCTGTGAAATTATGTTATTTATTTATAATTTTATACTGATAACGTACAGGTATGTGTGTATACTCACTAACACACACTTTGCAATACATTACGCCATGCTTCGTGATTAGGGACAGGTGTTTTTTTTTCGCGAAAAGATTTCATTACAAGTTGTACTCCAAAATACTTTTGTTCATATGCACTTTCGTGGGTGGATGATTTTAAATGTCATGTGCTTCAAATCATGAACGTTCAGTATCGGAGTACTTTACTACGGTTGGCCCAGCCTAATAAGAACATATCTTCTCACGTAGACACGCGGTCAATCACCAAAGAAGTTCGTGGTTGTGGACGTAGAATATTGAAGTATAGCATGGCCATATATCTTTTCGTGAAAAACACCTGTCCCTATTCATGATTAATTATTTTTTTTTAGGACATACAAAATAAATACCATCAAAATCTGATTCTCAATTTATTGTAAAAAAAAATAGTACAAGTGAGTGTGTAATAACACAGTAAAAAATGCTTACAATATTTGTAATTAATACAAATTTCTACACTTTGACTGTAAATCACAGAAAATTGTCTATATATTATGTTTTTTATCTTCATTGCAAGGAAGCACATTTCACATACGTCTGTTGGACTTTTCAGCGTACTTCAAGGAACACGCGATACAAATTATTATACATACAATTTTTCATTTAAATTAAGTTTACTATTATGTCTAAGATGTGTTTTTTTTTTTCAGTGAAATGTAAAAAATATTTATACTTAATGAGCTAGTGTTTTCCTATAATTACTTCTTTGTGTAATAATATAACTTGCACAAGAAGAAATTTTATAATGTTACCTGTGATAAAAATATTGACAGTCTTTGTTTCTTTCCATGGAATTATTTTTAAAAAAATAAGCAGGTGTTAGTTTTTTACTAGACCTGCATATCTGCACAAAATCTTTGTTACAAATGACTGCTTAGTTAGAATTACACGGTGTGTTCGAGTATTGGAGTTTAAACCATTTATTTACTTTTTATTTCAATAATTTATTTATACTTTAAAGCTACACAAACACATGCTCTCACAAACACGAACACATGCATTCATGCACGCATTATATATATATATATATATATATATATAACACACACACACACACACACACGTCCTCGAATTGGTAACTGAATATTGTTCAGAAACAGACCTTTACTCGTAGATACTACCAACGATATATTCGGGTCGATGTTCTCATAGCTTTAGGAATGCAAGGTTATCGGTTATACCTTTAACCGGATACTATGTGGCAGTGACCATTAAATTAAGGTAGCACGCTCATGTGACCAGAAGGCTAAACTGTCAACTGTACCAGACTAAATACCGCAATAAGTGATATCATTTACACCTAATTACTATCAAGTGATTCGTAACTCTCTTTAACTAGGAGGTCCCGCAGTCTTCTACTGTACAGAAGGTGTTCACAAGGTAAGTGGTTAGGCTTTCGTAAATTTTAACTTATTATTTTAATTGCAGCTTCGCACTATTTTACGTTGTGTGCAACGCGGACTATACCTGCAACAGCATTGTGCTTGCACTTTGGCTTCGTCCATTCAAACTATTGCTACTTCAAAATGCCTTCACGCCAAGGAGACTTTGCAGAGTAAGTAACTTAGGGAACGTTTTAGTTATCGGTTTTCACGTTAAATGTATCAAATTTAATATATTCTGTAATTTGTTACCTAATGTATTTAAGAAACAATACAAAACTTGCTGGACTGCATTCTGTTGAATTTTCTTTGCTGTAGAAACAGACTGCTCTGCTGTATGAATCATATTTATAGTTCAAGCCGTGTGGGCTACAAAAAAACCAAACAAGCCAACTGAGTGCTTTGCCGAAATTAACAGTCTTCAGAGTTTTGACTTCAAAAAAGGGGTTAATATAATCATTTTATTTAAAAGTGCGGTATGCACAAAATAACGCTCCTCATAAAAAAAATTACACACGTATTATTTTCAACCCTTTAAAATGCCACCTCCATTACTCTACCAAAAGAATTATCAGAAGTAAGCTAGTAAACTAACGTATGTTCATTCTTGAACTGGAATTCACTCTCAGAATTTCTTCCTAAATCAGACAGCCTCTTACCTTCGAAACAGACTTCAGTGGCATTTTATGTCTTTATATAACTTGTAGGGGGCTATGCAAAAGCCACGATGATTTTTAGACGAAATTAAAAGTAAAAAATAAAGCACCTAGATCCATTCGTATCCACGTAAATTCAATAATTCACTTAGTAAGGAGCCTTAACATTACTAAAAAGGACTTTTACGTTAAAAGTTATTATTTTAGTATAGTACTTTACGTAAATAAATAAACAAAATCATTATAATAATTAATCCGTCACAACTTAAAATGAAGGCATTGATCAGGTTTACATATGAGACAGAAGGGTTAAGAAGAGCCAGCGATTTATTAATTTATTCTAGAGCTTTTGAGTAAATTTAGGAGAAAATGCACAACACTGAAACAATTTACTCGCTTAACACTTACATCTTCCTTCAACATTTTCAGTTGTAGCTGGTGTCAGCTAAGGCATTTATTATTTCCCAGTCATTGCTTACATCATAGGTAGAAACAATGTCACTACTACAATATTTTCATTTCGGCCCACTTCGTTCAGATTGGTAATTTAAAAAGAAAAACTTAATTTACAAGTACAGTTTCTTTCATTTCATAAATACATCCAACAGTGCATAAATAGAGCAGGCAGAACGAATTAAAAATATATAAAACAGCAACCATTAAAAATTTTAAGAATAGAACATGTAAGTTGCATAGGATAACGTAATGTAATAATTTTTATAAAACTATAAAATATTTCGCTACTCTGTACTTAATTCTTCTCAGTTCAAATTAATTAATCGTTAGAAGCATTTTTCTAACACAAAATAGGCGTAATTTTTTTTTAGGTTCATAAATGCACCTTGTTGAAAAAGAATCATCGTTCAGAGAAATCACAATAATTAATTTGCTATGTAAAAAATATTTATATAATTTTTTTTTATAAATGTAACTAAACTTTTGCAGTAATTTTAAAGCGGTAACTAATTACATTTATAAAAAAAGATAATTCAAACGTTTTCATACATAGGATCAAGAATTTATTCTGATTATCCAACCTGAGAAAAATTCCTTTAAAAGCCTTGCTTTCCAAAGCATCTAAAACTAGCAATGCGCCTAAAATGTGACGAGAAAAGAATTTAGCTCTTTTAAATAAGTTAGTTAGCCTTAAAATAAGAAAATTGCGGAGAAATATTTTACGGAGTTGCAAATTATATAAATTATCTCGTATACAGTTTAACAGCGTTCAAGAAACTAAATTTATTTTCTTTATTTTCAGTATATTAGATTATTTTTCGTTGTGGTGTGAAATAATAGCCTGAAAAAGTATCACAAAGGAGGGAAATTACTTTTTAAAAAATAATTAAATGACTCAAAGGAATTTTAATTTGTTGTCTATCAAATTGAACTACAGTTCAGAATAATTGTTCATGTTATTAGGATATCATGAAGAGTATTTCTTGGATTTTTGCTGTAGTCCGTTCAAGGTTATTTCCAAATTTCCTGAAGCGCTGCTAAAAATCTACTTCCAGGATATTCCTCCGCCTCATGCGAAGAAAGCTTAACCAAGTCTACAAAACTACACCAACAACACACCGCATTCGTGCGCACTCAGTTTAATAATATTTTGCATAAGATCTATTTCCTACTAGACATTACCAACACACCTCGTCTTCTCAGCGTTATTATTAATATTAATTATAAATTAAATTCTATAATTTACAAACATAATATAAGTAAAAGTTAAATATAACCAGAAATACGGTACTTTTACGTTGGCAGAAGTACGCAAGGGTTGAGATCCACAGTATATTTAGGAAGTAACAAAACATGTCATACATGGGGTGATTTTTCAAAAGTTTGATTCAAAAGTGTGAAGGAATCGCGAATAGACTATAAGCGATTCGCCCTTACTTAAATTTTATTTTTTTAAGATAAGATTGTAAGTAAAAACAGCCATAAGTTAATTCCTTACAACATAATCTCCCCCGCCCCCCTTCCCAAATGCAACATGCCACTTTTATGACTTCAATAAAATCTTTATCTGAAACCAAACTTTGTGTTATAATTTTTTTTTTTGTACGAATCAATATTTTTATTTAAAATTCTTGTATTTATGTAAAAGAGCATGATGAAAGTTATTTTCCAAATGAATGTTTTTATATAAATTTATCACCGATATCATGCTACGAAAACATACGATACTCCCTAATTCTAGAAAATAAATATTGCCTCCTGAAAAGCCTTAAATATTAATTGCTCACAATTTTGGTAGATTCTGCAGTAGCTTTCTGTAAGTTTTACATTTGCTGTAATGAAGTATTTTCCGTTTCAGCGATGTCGGGAATTTTACTCTTCTGTATTCCTTAAAGCACTGGCCAGGATTGGAAAGTGACCATACCGGTGGAGAGGTGCAAAATTCGCGTTATTTGTGGTGAGAGGATATACTCCACTGCCTTATAAACAAGCGTACAGAGTCCGGGGTTTCATTGGCCGCTGCACTCTATTCAACGTCACCTACCTATTTATCTTAAAAAGAAAGATTGGCCACTCCACTGCTGAACTAATATTACTGGCCCAAGAGTTCTCCGAGGCGTGCCAGACATATTTCCAGCCAATGACTGAAGAGAGACAAAAAGCACAGTAACTAGCAATTCAGTCTGTTTTTTTTTAAATAATAACGCGAATTTTGCAGGTCTCTACTCACTGGGTATATTCAGTTACCCAGCGAGTAACATGCAGCTGAGAAAAAAATTATCACTTTTTCGCTCTGCACTGAGAAAAAAGTTTTGTTGAATCAAACAAAGTTTGTTTGGCGTAACCAAATTAATTGTTTGTGTAGGGGCAATGTAATGTTTTTTTTTAAACCAAATTATTTACTCTCAACGTACATTAAAACGCTTCTGTAAATATAAAAAGCCCAACCAAGATTCGAACCCACATCAGCTGCGCGCCAGCCCTACGCCATAGTAACATCAGATAAAGTGGCAATCGGTAAGGCCGAAATGTTTTTAAATATATACGTTTCAAATTCTGGACAACGTGTGCAAACAAATATTGCAAGTTTTAAAGGGAAGGGAAGAGATTTGGCGGCTCTTAACATCGGGGTCTTGAGAGCCGATGAGTGTGACTGAGGTGAGCACGGAGCAGCGCCAGAATGAAGGGGTGGGGGAAACGGGAGATCCCCAAGAAAACCCGCCGACTAACGGCATCGTCCAGCACGATTCCCACATGCCAAAATCCCGAGAGACCCGGCCGGGGATTGAACCCTTGCAAGTTTTAAAGTATTACTTCTTAGTTTCCTGTTGAACTTGTTTTATTAGGACGCTTATACTATTATTAAGCTTCAATAAATGCACCGAAAACATCTTTATTATCCTAATCGTCACAAAAAGTGCAAGCAAACTCTCGAACTGTATTTTCGAAAGAAGGAAATCAAATCTGTGGCCAAGCAAATTACATACAGTTGATTCGACCAAATATTTCGTTAGCAGTCTAATTTATTTTGGTCCAACACTTAGGTTTTGTTAATTAAAACGTGTATTTCGATACACGAATAAAAATTTTTTGTTGCTTTTCAATTTTTGTCCACTCAAGAAAAATACTTTGCTGGGCCAACTAAATATATTTTTGGCCCTATACGAGCAAATATGGGCATGGACTTCGTTTCAAAGCCTTTCGGGGTGCAGACGAGTCCTCCGAGATGACTCTCGTCCTCATCGAGTGCGAGAGAAACAACAGTTCAAGGTTACGTGGGTATGAGGGTGAGAGCCATTTCCCAGCATCCCTTCTCGGAAAGGATGAAAAACTCTTCGCTCGTCGGCTGCGCACGGGGTCCCACATTACAGCGGGGAAGTTGGTGAGAATTTTTTTTTTCTTAAAGGGGGCAGTAACGACTCAGTTTTAGAGCCTTCGCCTCTTCGCGCACAAAGAAAAAAGAAGGGGGGGGGGGGGGTTATTGCACAAAAACTGGGGCAATGGTTTTATTGGCCCTACGTCACAGTCCGTCCATTTTCACGCATACAGTGCGAGAACACACGCAGGACGGTCTTGAGGCGAGAAAGACACCCCCCATTTCGTCTGGAAGACGAATACCTGAAGGCGAATCCTTTGAGAAAAGCATTCCAAGAAGGTTCTACTTGTAATACTGACCCACTAGGGGCAAGCATAACACTGACCAAACATTGACGTGCTTTCGTAGGCCACACACATGTGAACTGCGGAATTTTGAAAGGTTTGCATGGATCAACACGCAGCTTGTTTTCTCATAATACTTTTTACTAGCGTATAAATATTCAAAAATATTATGCCACGGTAATATGCATTATTCTTTAGCATTTACAGCCACAAGTAATGCATAACATTTAATAACGCAATAAATTGTGTGCTAACATAATGATTTTAAATGGGCGTATTTCTTTTCTGAAAATATGCATTAGTCAAAATGACAATTTTAAATATAAGTTTGGCTACATAAATAACAATTAAAATGCAATCAATAGAAAGGCTTACACACGAAGATACCCCAAGTAATAAAATAACGCACATCTAAGTTGTAGATCTCTAATATGACATTATTTCTGCTTCAAGCGCGATTGGAACTACTGTTATCTAAAATATATATAATATTAATTAAACGCTTAGATAACATTAAATGTACACATTTACTTAAGCATAGTTATTATTATAGCTTGCTTTTATATTTCTAAAACGTGTTTTACTTCTACGTGATTTAATTAATGTTGGCCACACTCCTTATTTTACTAACAGAGGTTTGTTCACGTGTTTAGAGATTTTTGTAGAGTATTCGGTGTAAAATTTGTAAATGAAAATTGTGAACATTCAATCAAAGATTTCACATCTGTGCTGACAAAAAGACAGATGGGTTTTATGCAACGTCTAGAGTAGAGGTTTGGACTGCGGTTAACACTGGGGTCTTGAGAGATCTAAACAGTGAAGTGTGAGCTCGTACGTTACTAAAACACCTCCAAACGGTTATAGAAACTATCGTAAATGCAGTGCCTTGTTTTGTCGGCGGAGAGTAAATCCTGGGGAATACTCTGTCCGTGCGACACATAAAACACGAAAGTCATAAGGATTCATGACGTGGAAATACGTTACAGTTCTTTCATAGATGTACATACACACGTGTAAGCCCCAAGAGCGTGTTCATATTTTTTAAATATGACTTATAATTCAATTCTTATTTATCACAAATAAAAACATAATTTACAAACATGTACTACGATACACTGCATCATTTCGAAAGTCAAATCACATGTTTTACTGTCTTCGGAATTAACATTTATATACTTCCATTTTCGTAATAAAGACGAACTTCATTGTATCATTTGTAAGCTCTATGCAGGCCTTTGCATACACCAACCCCTGTATCACTTGTAAAATACACCACAATAATTAAATAAAAAAAATATAAAAAAATAAAATTGACTACCTTCCCAATCATCAAAGAGTGCAAAAACCGAAAATAAATAAAATACAGAACTTTATTAGGCAATTGAACTTGTTTGATTTCTTATTCGCCACCTGTCCTAAAAAAAATAAAGACATTTTCTAGAGCACCAAAGCAACATTCCAGTCTATGCAGGCAAATTACGTATACATAATTCCTCGACAAGCTATCTTACTGTGATTTTTATAAACAAACACAATTGAAAAAGAATATATTTTCGGCAAAGATATTTTAACTATTCTTTTACAATCTTCAGCGACATTTGAGCGGCACATAAACAAAGTGGAATATTGCACATACAAGTGGAATATTGCGTGTTCGCGGTTAATTGGGCCCTTTTAAAATCAACCTTTAAAAAATGTATCTGTCCTTACCTACAAATATTTTAACGGATACAATGACGGGCATGCACATAGTAAAGTGGATAATGACGGAGCGAAAGTAGTTCGATGTCTTACAATTGAATTACAAGCATTACGTAAACATTTGTGAATACCGAAATTATTTATTTTGCTTGCGGTTTTTCAATTCATATACTCAAATGAATAAGCAAATTTGTAAAATATTACCTCTTCTAACAATTTCACAGTTTCGCTTTACCGACGCGTGAGTAAAGCGACCAGGACAATATTGGGCAATGTTAATTTCACATATGGTGGAGGAATACACGATGCACATGCAAGTAAATATGGAACAGGTATTTAAAAAGTGCTCAGTTTACCGTTAACGGCCATTTAGTTATGTATCACTGTGTTTTTTTATAGACACTAATTCTCACGGTATTAAAATGTTAAAATATCTTAACATCACAAATGGTATTGACTGTTCACGGTTAACTCAACGCTTTTTTCTTCTTATTCTGTATCCGCCCACGGATTGTAAACTGAACATTTGCTATGGACCTGATCACTTTTTTTCACGCGCCATCCAAGTAAGATTGTAGAATTGTTAGGAATGAAAATGTGTAACAAACAATCAAGCTCATACTCTACTCCAAAGTGTATCAAAAAAGAAACACTAACTTAAGTGGGCATATATTTCAACTTCACACTCACAATACAAGCAGCACAATGTCAAGTCCTAAAATTATTTTATTAATTCGCTACCAACTTAACTGGAAACCTTCATGGTGGTGTGGTATTATATCATATCTGAAGTCATGCGCAGTGGGTTTTTTCAAAGGTTTGTTGCAAAATTGTTTACTTTACCGCGAACAGCTTTAGTGAAATTTGCCCTAATACACCAGCAGTATTAAAAGAATTTTCTCGGTGACTATATTCCAAGGAAATTTTTGTAAAAATACAAAATATATTATTTTCTGTAACGATACGATAAATTCTGTTTTTTTTTTCTTTACGCCTATTAGGAATACAGAGAATGCATGTTCTTTATTAATATGCACTGCAATGTTTAAAATGGTGCCGAAATGTTTAGAAATCTTGTTTTATAAATGTTAAAATAGGAGACCCAAGATGAAGTGAGTTATTTCAGCTATGCTCGTGCGCAAGCGAGTTTAATATATTCCGGATTCCGGCCAACCAGTTTCATCACAGAATCAATACTGGAAGTAGTTTTTGTCCCTACAATCACACATTTATCCAGTTCCCTCCAACAAGCATTAGGATAATGTAACATTTTCCAGCTAACTTCCTAAACCATGATCTGCATATTGTGGATAATATTATATTTACGAATGTATTTGCTTTTGTCGTACAACTCATATAAATTCTAATGAGCACTGTGGAGTCTAGAAACTACACTATCTACCAAAAAGTAATTGGGCACCTGTCCACAATATTTGCTCGGTGGTTGTCACCCCGTTAGAATCTCGTAGGGCCACCTCTTGCGGTTATAACAGCAGCCACCCTGTCTGGCATGCTCTCTACGAGTGTTTGCAGGACATCCACGGGGGTTCGTCGCCATTCCTCTTGCAACCATTCCATGAGTTGAGCAATGGATTTTGGCCGCGCCTGACGAGCCCTCACCCGGCGATCCAATTCCTCGCAAAGATGTTCTATAGGGTTGAGGTCTGGGCTCTGGGCGGGCCAGTCCAATCGGCGAACATTGTTGTCGGCGTACCACTGCATAGTAGCCATTGAAACATGGCACCTGGCATTGTCATACTGGAAGTAACACGGGTCCGTTCCGTAAAAACGCCACAATGTTGAGAGCATTTCGTTATCCAGAATGACAATAGGCCTCTGTGTTCATGCTACCACGGACAAACACCAACGGTCCTACGCCGAAGGCCATGAAACACAAGTCAACTGACGTACTGAATTACGTATCTTCACGGGTGCCCAATTACTTTTTGGTAGATAGTGTATTTCATTTCACCTACTTACATATGTGTATTCATTGGCTTTACTTGAACGTTTATAGAACAAGAAACAAGCCTTATTTTTTTCCAGGAAATAAATATGCTGTGTATCATGTAAAAAATTAGTTACGGTAACTTGTTGGGATTATCGAACAGTTCTTCATAAAATTGTCTATATTTTTTAGTTGTCTGGAGGAGGATAATACTGTAATATTTGCAGCCAAATTTATTACAGTAGTGGCACTAAACAGCTGAATTTTAAAAATTTACAAAATGAATTTAAACAACTAGTTGTTATATTTAATACGAACAATATTGTTTAGTTTTGCAGTATTCATTTAAACTTGCAATGAATTTACTTCCCCTGTGTCACAAAAGAATGGCCACGGTGATCTGAAACTCGGACGATACATTCATTTCAAACGACGTCAAGTCTGACTTTATCCCGTCATTGTATGTAGGTTTCGCGTTATTCTCCGAGTTAGCGTAATTCATAGCAGTAAGATTTTTTTGACCCCACCTTGATGTATGAAATGCTATTTTATGGGATCCTTGTACAAATTTTGGTATTTTTCCGCATAGACTGCGCAAACGTAACAGGTTTACTGAAAGTTTTGTAAATTCGCAACTGTTTATTTTACTGCAAAAACCTCCAGCTCTATTGACCATCTTTTTCACGGTGTAGAAATATACGGGATGAAAAAAAAAAATGTATTCGTTATCTGTGCTTAGCAGAGTGATTCGATACATTTTATATGCTCAACTCTATTAATTTAATTTGGCGTCACTTGTCCTTGACAATGGCAGATTGTGAAATATTCCAAG
The DNA here is from genome assembly GCA_029891345.1 of Dryococelus australis. Lineage (NCBI taxonomy): Eukaryota > Metazoa > Arthropoda > Insecta > Phasmatodea > Phasmatidae > Dryococelus > Dryococelus australis. The sequence continues at coordinate 46,440,813 of CM056995.1, read as the reverse complement.
ATACACTGTAAAAAAAATACATTAAAATATATTTGTATAGAAAATAAAAGCGTTTCTTTGACGCAGTTTGGTTTACAATAGCAAAATATTGCTTCAGTTCAAAGGGAATATTAAAGAAACTTAGTTTTTTTGTTATTAGATTTTATCCTTATACATTTTTCTTCTATGGCAATTTAATTTTGTTTATGGGGAAAACAGTTTCCTTGAGCGTGTTTTCTCTACAGTAGAGAAATATATTTTCCACCGAAGAAAAGGGTTACAAGATATTGAAACTTTTTTTAAATGTTTATTACAGTTTACAGTACCTGATGAAACATTCTAAATGCTAAAACTGACTGCAACAAACATTTAAGTCGTTTTTAAGTTGAGAGGCTGTTAGAAGTAAACTAATATAAAAATCGTGTAGACATCAAAGACTTGCCCAGGAAACAAACTCGGTACCTCGTAGTCAGAAATAAAAATCTTGCCCACCTTTCAGACAGTGACAATTGTCGCATGGGCGAGAAGTTTTCGCGTCTTGGTAGTAGCATTATTCAGTGAGTGAAGTTTGGTTTGGTAAAATCAGTCTTTATAAATTATATTTAACCAGATTTGAGTATGTTTACAGAACTGTCAGTAAAATGATAACAAACGAATTAAATAAAGATTTGTTTTGTACAAGACCCCGAAATTCTCAAGAAACATGAATAGTTCATATTGTTCCTAATGCTATGCCCTAATTATTTGTCTTCCGAAAGGCGGAACATTTTTTAATATTAGCTGTAGATTACAATACGAGATCAATATAGTAGGTTTCCTTAAGTAATAAACGGCAAGGAACTAGCATACCTTACGTGCGACAGGTGTTGAATGACTGGTGTATTACGTAAACCATAAATAAAACATTAAAATGTACTGAAGCATCCGCTTAACAATACAAAAAATTGAGAGAATACTGTGAGCAAAGAGCATTGCCTTTTATTATTGTTTATAATATACCCATCACGATTTCCGACGTAATATAAACAAATTTAAGACGGTGTGGCCACCCCGTTGAAAGAACTGATGAAGAGTGGTGAATTTAAATGTGAGAGATGTAGATGATATTAAAATATTCGTTGTCGAACATCTTGCGAAGCAATTATTTCCCTTACATGCTGCAACAAGCTAACCCAAAACCAAATGGAATCGCACATCATAACATGAAGCATAATTAGAGGTAGTAAATAAGAACGGCATTGGCATTACAAGTAGCATACACCAAAAATTATTTATAGTAGCCAACAGAAATCACAGGATGGAAAAATGCGAAAGTAATTCAATGAAGTCATTAGCCATTTCCAATAACTCATCATCATCAGAGTGCAGCCGCAGCGTATCTGACCATGATTATGTTTATTGCTAATAATAATTCCAAGTAACGTTTTACGTCAGTTCGGTTCACGGAAAATGAGCACTTTTGGAAACCGCACTTGTATGCACGTTGCCCATTCTTCGTCAGTGTGTAAAATTAACATTGCCACGGGCCTCGTCACTTTATTCATACGTTGGTCAGGTGAAACTGTGGCATTATTAGAAAAGTAAATATGTTACAAATATGGTCATTTTAACACTTCGATACATCAAAAAAACAAAAAGCAAAGGAAATAATTTAAGATGTCACAAATTGTTACCTGACACTTTTTATTCAACGTTAATATATGGAACTAATTTCCCCTCCATCGTTACCATCTTTACTGGGCACAAGTCACTCAGTGCGCCCGTTAAAATATACACAGGTAGGGGCAGTGGCTTTTTTCTGAGGTTGGTTTAAAAAATGCTCACTTTATCGTGAACCGCCTTTGCTCACAATGCCTTTACACTGATTAAAACCGAAAACGAAAAAAACTGAATGTTTATCCACCAACACGCATTTATGACAAGAAAAGTGTTGAGAGTAATATTATTTCCTTAGGAACGACGAGCCAATAGAGGAAATACAGGGGTTTAAAAAGGTAATAACGAGGTTTTATTTATTAACCGCAGTCTGCGTTTTTACGCTACGGAATACCGCCAGCAGGTAACGAATAAATCCACGAGTACACTTAATGTGTAGTCATTAATCCAGCGTAACATATTAGAATTAACATCTCAGTGACGTGGCCAGCTCATATCAGGTACAAGTAGCTGCAGAAAAAGAGTGCTTAAATTTATTTCTGTGGAAAAGTAAAACACATAGTCCTACAACGACGCGGATTTGCAATTAACTATAGTTGGAAAGCCTTTCAATAAAATGCAGCAAGCCTGCTTCCTTCGTCTCTTTCGAATGACTGTCACATCATATAGAGTGGATTCTAAATAGATTTTAAAAAATTAGATGAGGAGCGAGCAGGGTGTTTTTTTCGAGAGCTCTCAAACTCGACGGGTGGGAAAGAATACAGCAGTTGTTTCAGTTCGGGAAGGGAAGAATCCTTCACGTCGCCCGTGACTAAAGCATCCTTCGACGAGTCCTGGAAGGACGTTCCCTCGACGAATGAAAGCGAGTCCTGTCTTCCCGTTGTTGACCAGGTGCTCTTGTTTGTTCCGGTGCGCCTTCGACCTCGCGAGAGAAAGACTCCAAAAGCTTTATTGGGCCACAAAAATGTTTCCCTTCTTGGCACCACCGCGGGGTCTTCGCGGGTTTCGGGAAAAAAATGGGAAGGGGGCGGAAAGAACGCGGGGGGGGGGGGTCTTCCTCTGGTTGTTCGCGGAAGGCGTCAGTCACGCCTCGTCTTCGCCGACAGTTGGAGGCCGAGAGATGCTGGGTCCAGCGAGGGATGCTGCGGAAATGCTACGCACAGGCGCCTACCAGCGTCTTCACTTGGCCGCCGGAAACGGTAACAACTCACACTAGAGATGATGGAAAATCGTGAAAAAAAATTTTGTGCCGACATATCTTCTATAACACTCGAACTAGTTTATTCTTTCATGATTGGGTGGACAAGGTTTTGGACGCGGCTAAGTTGTTTGTAGACCAAACACGAACGTTCTGCCTTAGAGTAGCAGACTCCTCATTGACCCAGTGAATTGGGGTAGTAGCTTCATACATGCATGAGAGCCAATAAGGAAAGAAAACTGTCAGACATGTGTACAGTACGTTGAATCCCAGCAAACAGTCAACTTTTCCCGCGATAAACCATTATCTCTACCCATCACCTTAGGGTTGGAGTAAAGCAACTGCCTATGGAGCACTGCACCCGACTATACAACGTCAAGAACTCATATAAAAAGTTGTAAACAACATGAAAATGGTTCAGAAAAGTGCGATTTATGCTGTATATGAGAGAAGAATGTATATATTTTGCAACATCATAAAATATTTTACTAAAATATACTTTTTAAATGTAAAAATTAATCAATCGATAGAGTCCACATTTTTAATCAAATTTAGGCGCATTTCCATTCTGGATACTTCATAAAGCAGAATTTTCTTCAAGAAAGATTGTCATAATATTTACTATAACTGCATGTAAGAAAATTGTAACTATACTATAGGGAATAATTTTTTGTTTTATAGATTTTACGTGCATCCATCTCTCACAAACATTTATGGCTGGAACTGACGTGAATAAAGTTAATGATAAAATTGATATGATACATTATTATTACAATTTTCTTATATGCAATCGTAGTAAATATTATGACTATATTCCGTGACGAAGATTTCATTCTAAATCTGCTTTCTGATGTATGCAGAATGCAAACGCGCTTAAATTTGGTTAAAAATGCAGACTCTACAGATCTATTAATTTCGTACGTTTGAAAACTATATTTTAGTAAAATATTTTATAATGTTGCGTAAAAATATAGTACATTCTTCTTTCATAACATCGTAAATCGCACTTTTCTGACAAATTTCAGGGTTTCGGTACTACTTTTTCATGAGTTCTTCACGTTGTATAGTCGGGTCCAGTGGTCCATAGGCTGTTACTTTACTTCATCCTTAACCTCGTGTCACCCCACGAGGCACTTCATTGACGTCTACGGACCAGAACATTCCGCGAATTAATCCTTTGACAGATTATCTCTAGTGTACTCGTGCAGTGCGACGTGTTGCAGAATAGTTGAAATCATGGTCGGTGCCGTAAAAAGTCATGAGCTGGCATCAGAACGGGTCATCGTCTTACCCTGGGCAATACTATTGGCTGCTGATGATACAATAATTATTTCGTAATTGGTTAATTCTTGCACCAGGGATATGACGAAACCAATTTCCGTAGGCATCAGAGTGTCAGTTGTTGTAAGAAATTCGAAAGTACTTTTCACTTCATGAATATCCTCTTTTGCAACACTTGGAACGAAATTTTAACGTGTACGTCAAGGGGGTTGAACTGAGAGCAAGCTGAATTGTCTTCTACGATAGTCTAACTGGCATAAAACTGGTGAGCGTTGAGCATAAAAAGAGAGGGGCTATATGATTGTAAACACTGGCGTGAGTAGGGAATAGCCTGCCACTGCGGTTAGATACTGAACTATAATCCTTTCACGGTTACTTCAAACATTTCTGAAGGCCTGCTAAAGTTCTACTTCCAGGGTATTCCTCCACCTCATGCAAACTAAGCTTAACTAAGTGTAGAAAATTACACCAAAGGACAACGCACCGAATTCGTGCGCACACAGTAGTAATTATGTTTTGCATGAGAACTATTTCTTACTAGGTGTTACCAACACACACGCTTTCAAACTGTTTTTTTTTTTTTTTTTTTTTTTTTTTCATTTTTACTATATATAGAATATTATGATTTATAAATAAAATACAGATAAAATATCAATTTAAAGGAAAAAAGATACTTTCATGTTAACAGAGGTATAAAACGCTTGTGATACATGACATATTTAGGAAATAACTAAACACGTCATACATGAGGTGATATTTCATATTTTTTATTCAAAAATTGTGAAGAAGCCGTGATTAGACTATACTTAGAACGCTACATTAAACTAATTTCTCGCTAACAGATGCTGCAAATTGTGTGCACTTGTATGGCTGTAATGAAAGCAGGCAATTGACACGAGCACGTTTTACTTTTTTTTTTTTTTTTACATTTGTAGTACCTTCTGTAAGAAACACCTCGTGCAACTCAAAGTCAATAAAATGGCCCGTGGAAAGAAAAAAAAGACAGGATCTGATCTCATTTATCATCACCTGAGAAAGAATTTGGCTATTCAAAAGGGCAGCAACTGACGAAAAAATATCTGACGTTCGAGTAAACAGAAGATTGTGGGGTCTAGCCAAAACGTCGTTCAATTTGCAAATTTTCAGTCCCTAAAAATGATGTAGATAAACGCTGAAAGGAATGCAGAATGCATCACTTTACTAGAGTTTGTTTGTGAGAAAAAGAAAGTTATTTTTAAGTGAAGAATGCTCACACGTGTTTTCGTGTCGTATTTTTTGCTTCTAGGCATGTCATTCACTTCAGCCCAATTGAAAGCTTTAAGATTCATATAAAGTGGCGAGATTTTGACAGTTCAACGAATGTTTACTTTTAGTTTATGTATCCTTTCGCCATCAGCTGGTGAGTCAATTGGAGGCTACACGAAGACAAGGAAATATGTTTACGGGAGGGGGGGGGGAACATGGCGTGTTTAAGAAATAGACGGACAATTATTGACCCAATAGAAATTACTAGTAATCAAAATCGCTGCACACGAAATATATGTTACTTTAAAAATTATGCAGAGCTCGCGGAAAAGTAAAACTATTGGTATCTGTTCGTGAATTTGTTATTTTACATACGAAACCTATTCATTTGATCGTTATAGCTGGTTAGGTTCGAGAAAGAACACACAGATGACGCGCGCGGCGTGGTAAAACGTGTGAACCACGCGCGATACCAACAGATGGCAGCAGGTTCGCCGCCTCTAGATCCTGCTTTATAAAACTTGACTTTTTTCCTATTACTGTCTCGAAACGACACGAATTTGAAATTTATTTAGTCAAATTATTTGAAAAAATAATTCAATATTACGATGCAATATTTGTGTATGCTTTTGGAATTAATATCAAGCACATATGGAAAGCATGGATAGACAGTGGGAATACGACATGAAAAGATCTAAGGTTTGAAGTCGCGTTTAATTCGGCTATGAATCGTCTTTTTGTGTATTTCATTTTGAACACGTATACATTACTACTTTAGCACGAAGATTAGTTTGTAACACTTACAACCGCTGTTTTGTGACCACGTAAAATAAAATATATTAATTGATCTAGGAAGTCTTTGTTATCGAGTATTTTGTACTTGTCTGATGTGCGTCGCCAGTGCACCCAGAATAGCCAACTTAATATTAACTTTTGTTCGTTCGTGCATCAGCTGATACACGATTTTGTAAACGGCACTTTATTTGTTTCGTATACGTCAAGTTGCCACTCACTGACTGTAGAATAATCAGACGGTGTTTTACGCAAGCCGTATTCTGCAGTCTAAAGCCATGGAGAGATTGAGTGAAAAGATTTGGACTGCTCTTAACATCGGGGTCTTGAGATCCGATGAGGTGAGCATGGAGCAGCGCCGGAATGTAAAAGGTGGGGGACTAGGGAGAAACCCGAGAAAACCCGCCGACCAGCGGCATCGGCCGGCACTATTTTCACATGCTAAGATCCGACAGCGACCAAACCGGGAATCGAACCCGGTTCACCAAATTGGGAAGCGATTAGTCTGATCACTACACCATCGGTGTCTAAAGCCGTAACTGTTTATCTCCCAGCGTTTTTTATGCTTATTGGAAAACCCGTTTCCTTTGCATTAGTCGTTTGTCATATCCACGAAATGCGAGAACACCTGTTGAGTTGATGTACTAGGTTTGAAGTCGCATAAGTACGCACGTTTGAAGGGCTTCCATGAAAACATAATTTCAGTTTTCAATGAAAATATTATTTAAAATTTCTTATAGCTTAATTATAGTTCAGATTAGTTATAAAAGCCAAGAATTACCCTACCAGTTTATGAAAAATAAAGGCCGTTGTACTATGACATGGATGCCGATACGTGTCACGAAAGCGGAAAACATAACACATTCTTTTCTTAATCAACAATGGGGGGCATGCATATGTGGATAACATACGGATACGCGTAATAAAGCTGGCAAACTCTCAACTCTTCTGGTTCGGCTTGTACGTGTAGCCAATCGATTATTTCGTACGATGATATTTTTGCTAACGCGACCATTGTGGTTTATAAGAAAACGACCTCATGGTTTCGAGGTGACTGCAAAAATTTTTATTTCAATAAACACACGTGCATGGTTTAACAGTCCTATTTGTGAAGTATAAGCATAGTGTAAGTAAAGTTATTTAATTATTTTCTATCATTTTTTTTTAAGTTCGTTGGTGGAAGATCGTTATTGTTGTTTCTATTGTAGTACAGCTAAAGCCATATCCCGATTCGTACTCTCGTTCCGTTTACGTGTTCATGTCCGAATTCTTACGCTCTAGTAAGTGAGTGAAGAGATTTGGACGGCTCTTAACATCGATGTATTGAGAGCCGATAAGGATGATTGGGGTGGGTATGGAGCAGCAACGGGAGATCCCCGAGAAGGCCCGCCGACCAACGGCACTGCCCGGCACGATTCTTACGTGCGAAAATCCTGAGTGACCCGGCCGGGGATTGAACCCAGATCGTCTTGGTGGGAGGCGAGAGCGCTAACTGGTCAGCCACCGTGGCCCTTTACGCATTCGTGCATTGTAGAACAGATCTTATGAATCCGCATTCGCAAGCTATAAACCAAATTTAAATTTACACTTATTAATTATTAAATTCACTTTTATAACCTCCCAGTTTCAGCGTACAAATTTTGTCTAATTTGATGTTAAATACTGAGTAAGTGTGATTAAGGTCAGTTATTAAATCCAGAGATCCAAGCGTAGCCATTATGACAAGGGTATCATAATTTAGTTTAGCAATAAACGTGCCTATAAATACAATTTGCGTGACACTTAAAATCACGGCGATACGACAAAATGTAATCCTTCCACTCATATCTCGGTGGATTACAATTTTTCGCCTGTAACAAATAAAAATTGTCTTTCAGTAAGACATGTTGAGCATGTGTCAATTTACCGGGAACATCGTTTAGTGGTGAACATGTTTATGAATTGCGCATATTGCAGTGCAACATGCGGTAGTGTACAGACAAATGTTTGTCGTTTACTACAAGAAGCTTTTACGTGTTAACGAACGATATTCACGAGTATCAATACTTCGATGTTCTTCGGATTACCTATTTCTGAAAGGCGATAGCGTCTATTCCGGAATAACTTCGGAGTAGGGATATTATGGCATCGTTTAACTATTCAGGGACCTGATATATTGAGGTTATCGTGTGCAGTGCAGTGTATAGCGTACGCGTTTCTGTAAGCAGGTTGGTAGGAAGTTTACTGAAATATTTTTTACAGTATAGTTCGTGCTATTGCCGCTATAATGTCTGACGTTTCTAATCTGAAGAGGCGATGACCCGCCCGACTGCTCCGGACAAGTACACACTAGGGAAAGTTAAGCATATGCGTGCTGACGATTCGTATATAACCTACGGCATTGGTGGCCGGAGGTAGACCGGCGCAGCGAGTGGCGGGGGTTAGAACATGAGGATTGTTGTAGGGAGAAGCGAGCCACGTCTCACCCAGTCCGGGGAGACCCGGTGCGGCTGGCGTCTTTGACGTCGGGGTATGGTAAGGAAGGCTGAGCGGGCTTGAGGGGACTGGTGGATGATCGTAAAAGTCACGTGGCAGCATCCCGGTGCGGCCGGACCACAGAGCGAGGGACATAAATCAGCGGGCCCGGGGTTGGAAATGACACATGTTTCCCCTTAATGATGCACCTCTTCTCCCTTCATGCAGCCACGCGGACGCGCAGCGCGGCTCGGGATTTCCAAGAGGTGGTCGGAAGGAGTGGGGACGAAGGAACGCATAACAGGGATACTTGACACCTGACACAGGCTCTGCAGAACACAGCCAACCCTAGGGCCCTCATTATACACTCGTCCCTCTCATAAGTCGGCGAAATGCGCACGTGGTTTGGTCTCTGACACGCACGCGCCCTTCTGCCTAGCGTAATCTGAAACTCACGTAAGAATATTTAGTATACAGTTTACGGTGGTCTGCTATAATAAAGCACGCCATATTCTGTGGCCCACCCGATTACATCTTCTGGAAAGCGAACCCTGCATTCAGTGGTGAAGCTACGGTGGGAGATGAATAACATGTACCGTCCCAGACATAAAATATTTGTTTTTGAATTTTTTACTCTAAATAAAACCATTTTTGTTGTTTTTTTAGGGTGTTCGTGATATTTTATGAGACAAAATATTACAACAGAATCCTCATTTATACTTTTACCTTATACATCATCTGTAATATCTCCACTATTCCTGAAGATAAATGTTTTAAATCAACTTTTTGAGGCACACAAATGAGTCTTGTAACTACTGTGACATAAAACCCGGCCTCCAACTCAATGAATACGTACAAAATGTTTTGTAAAAGTAACTGATACTGCAAAATCGAGTCCACTTGTCCCTTCCCGGGGGAAAAAATCGTATTTGCACCAGTGCGTGCCATTCATAACAGTCTAGATTCTAGGTAGCAACATGCAAGATTAAATATATGTTATAATACAATAATAAGTTTCATGACATAAACATCGCAACTACAGTTGTAGTCTCGAATAAACAGGTTATCGCAGTTAACAATTCCGATAAGCGCTTATGAAAATGTTTTTTGAAAGACAGTCCAACTGGATTATCAAAAGCATAATGTTGACTGCAACATATGGCAGGGTTATAAGCAACCAAGAAAAAATAATTTCACATCTTAACATAAAGAGTAATTTTCAAACCGAAGGCCTTTTAAGGTAGTTTACCTCTGATTTATACATACTGCTGTAAGGATTGGCGTAAGAGCGACTTTTCATGTTCGTAGCTAGACATAACTGACCCATATCTGACGTATGGGTAAAAATCTATAGGCTTCGGTCAATATTAATTATTCATGTAGCTATGACTATGATAGAATACACATTCATAATAGAAACGAAACCAAGCAATGCTTTAGAGCCTGCTCATTTAACCGCCAGCCATCTTACAAATTACGTTTTTTCTCTTGTAGAGGCAAAACGACTGGGCTAAACCAGAGAATGTACATACAGAAAAAAAACATATGTACGAATGAACCTTGTCTAGTGTTGGTATGGTATAAGCTCGTGTTGTACTCGAATACTGAAAGGAGCTCTAGTATTTTTATCCAGATGTTGGCAAAACTACTGGGCTAAACCAGAGAATGTACATACAGAAAAAAACATATGTACGAATGAACCTTGTCTAGTGTTGGTATGGTATAAGCTCGTGTTGTACTCGAATACTGAAAGGAGCTCTAGTATTTTTATCCAGATGTTGGCAAAACTACTGGGCTAAACCAGAGAATGTACATACAGAAAAAAACATATGTACGAATGAACCTTGTCTAGTGTTGGTATGGTATAAGCTCGTGTTGTACTCGAATACTGAAAGGATCTCTAGTATTTTTATCCAGATGTTGGCAAAACTACTGGGCTAAACCAGAGAATGTACATACAGAAAAAAACATATGTACGAATGAACCTTGTCTAGTGTTGGTATGGTATAAGCTCGTGTTGTACTCGAATACTGAAAGGAGCTCTAGTATTTTTATCCAGATGTTGGCAAAACTACTGGGCTAAACCAGAGAATGTACATACAGAAAAAAACATATGTACGAATGAACCTTGTCTAGTGTTGGTATGGTATAAGCTCGTGTTGTACTCGAATACTGAAAGGAGCTCTAGTATTTTTATCCAGATGTTGGCAAAACTACTGGGCTAAACCAGAGAATGTACATACAGAAAAAAACATATGTACGAATTAACCTTGTCTAGTGTTGGTATGGTATAAGCTCGTGTTGTACTCGAATACTGAAAGGAGCTCTAGTATTTTTATCCAGATGTTGGCAAAACTACTGGGCTAAACCAGAGAATGTACATACAGAAAAAAAACATATGTACGAATGAACCTTGTCTAGTGTTGGTATGGTATAAGCTCGTGTTGTACTCGAATACTGAAAGGAGCTCTAGTATTTTTATCCAGATGTTGGCAAAATTGCCTTTCAAGAATCAGATTAAGATTCTGCGATGTAACTGTTTTCGAAGACTACAGGCATGACTATCATTGCAATAGTTTTATTAAAATACTGCGTGAATGTCTGACAGTAAATATACTGGTTAAACTGGGCAATAGGAATACTAATGACACGGCTAAAACCTATAAGGTTAATTTTTAATGATCCGCCACCAAACTGTGATTTGTTTATTATCCGTGTGCATGTATTATGTAGAGTGGAAGCTGTTTCAAGTAACCGGAGAAATGCACTAGTTGAGAATGAGGTTTTTCTTACACTAAAATATATTGTGTGTAGATGTAAATGTCGTGGGCCCTGTGCATGCTTCAGGTACATTAACTAAGATTTTTTTTTTTTGGGTTCAGAGCAAGTTTGATTCTTGTAAACAAAAAAAAAATTAGAATTCTTCACTTAGCCTACGAAATGTTGTAAAATTTGTGTTCCAGCATACCAACCCGTCCAACGGATATTTAAATCTTCATTTATGTACGATCAAAGATAATGCATTTGCATTTGATACTTAGTCAATAGCATAATACGCAGGAAGTTGTACATACAATCAAAGGAAAGTATTCGCAAACGAAATTATTTTTCGTTTATCACGAAAGTTACTGTAAATTAACCGAAAGTAAATTCTTTACACAATGTTGACGTCCGTAGTTTATAGTAAAAAAAAATAAAAGATAACGAAAACTCTATAAAAGCACGTTTAAGAGCCAGGTTTATGTGATTTATAGACTACGGAAGCATTACATTGGTCTAACTCTTCTTCCAAATATCCTGTTCAGAAACATCTTAATATAATTAACTGAATTTGCTAAACCGTTCATCCAATCACAACAATTAAGTTCACCTTTACATACTAGCAGAAAAGTGTTAACTGTATTTAAGGATTACAAAACCTATTTTTCAAAGTAAATGTGTAAAGTAACACAGAATGAAACTGGTCTGATTCTAGTACGACTTCTGTGACTCTACAAAGAGTATCCAAACAATTTGAAATCTCTTATTTAAAAAAAAAATCTTATACTAGAATCGCGATGATAGACTGCTTAATACGATTGAAGTGCACGTATTTGACTGTGATTTACATTTTTTTTCTGTTAATAACATCGCTCCAAACTAATGTGCACAGTGAATAACAATGGCCAACCATTAGTTTTTAAGCATATTATTATCATACATGCGTTTTTACATCAACACGTTAACTGGAACTCTAAATCTCGCACAGATTATACCCACAAAATAACATTCAATACACCTTGTGACGTAAGTTCTATTAGCTTATTGATTTTCTGATTTTTTGTCGATACAATTTATTAGAAAGTATTATTTGAAGCATTTTTAGTACAAACGTGTTAAAATATTTGAAACAATATAAAATAAAATAAACGAGTTTCAATAAACCGCAACAGCGATTAAAATTGGCTATGTTTGTATGACCAAACATCATCAAGCATAAAAAATTGGGGCTTGGTCATAAACTGTGGTTATCAAACAATAAGACGTTTCAAGACAAATTATATGCTACACGATTACGTATATATCCTTGCATGTTAAAAGTATGTAATATACGTTTTCATTGTGTAGTACAAAACACATACACCCTGAGTGGAAGAAATTTGACATGGCGTGATAGCATGCTTGAAATACCACATATCGAGAATGCAATCGCTTTCTCTTGAAACTGCAGAAGTTATTTATTACAATTCTAATAGAGATACACTTATGGCTTTATGAATACCAAGTGCTGCGAATCAACTCAATACTTCACCGCACTTCTCTGGAGTAATGCAAAGGAAGCATTAGCTTACGAGATATACAATGTTGCATGCGTATATTGTTATGTCATTCATCTATAAAACACTATCAACTTGTGATGCTTTGAAGAGTAAGTTATACATGAAACATTCCTTATAACTGATGAACTGAAGGCTGGGTGAGCTATTATTTCAAAGACTTAGTATTTCAAGTATGTATGCAATTCTGCCCAGAGCGAACATGTGAACAGGTGTTTCCAGTTATTTGGACACCATACTTGAAAATTTACAGTAATTTCACAGTTTTTTTTTTTTTTTTTTTTTTTTTTTTTTTTTTTTTTTTTTTTCCTGCACAAACTAAAAGTGAATAAACACGTAAACTATCCCTAGTGACGTTATCCTTGTTTCACTAAAAGTTGAGAATATTTTTTCAACACTTTGTGCCTTACACGATCACTTAATGGGACAAGTCAAGTTTATAACATTTATGCAAATCATTTTGTTACTGACACTGCTTAATGTGAAGGAATGGCATGATAGCCCTCTACTAAAGTAACATTTTATGCTAGAGAAATTTTATCTCGAATTCTCGGATTCATTTTAACCGACATTTAACAGTACTTGGTTAATGGGCTAATCGACGTTTACAGTACTGTCAGATGACATAATTGCTATTACCATGCAAGTGATTCAAGAAATTATCCTCTTGGAATATTGTAAGAAATTTTTTTTACGTTTTAAATTTGCATAAAAATAATCGTCATTTGCTCTAGTTGCTACGATGCCTCATTGTCAGTCTAAATGTCCTGGGTTCGATTACCGGACTTGTTATAAGTTTCTCATGGGTTTAAAATATTCTTATTAAGTCCATGACTCTATTTTAGCTTTTTTTCCGACACCGTTACATTGCCTGGATTCAAGTTGTTCAATAAAGAGCTGGTGGGCATTATTTATCACCAGAAAAGGAAATTAATTTTCAGTATATCAGAACCACTTTAAAGAAATGCTAGAACTTGTATTAAAGCTTGTGCGCCACGCCGATGCGTTGTTTATGTGCTCAAAACGACGCGTGCCCACTTCATATCCTGATGACTAGAGATGATGGTTTGTCGCGGGAAAAGTTGACTGTTTGCTAGCATGCAACTTACTGCACACATGTCCGACAGTTTCCTTTCCCTATTGGCTGTCACGCATTTATGAAGCTACTGCCTCATTTCACTGGACCAATAAGGATTCTGATACTATAAGGCAGAACGTTCATAATTGGTTAGCAAACAACTTAGCCGAGTCAAAACTTTGTCCACCCAATCGTGAAAGAACAAACTAGTTAGAGTGTTGTCGAAGATATGTTGGCTCTAATAATTTTCGCGATTTTCCATCATCTCTACTGATGACACAACTGCTTTCCTCTGGAGCAGAAGACGCCTAGATCCAGGCAACACACATAGCACGCTGCGTGTTGCCTATATAAAATGGCATGCCCCCATTCAACCGACGGCGTCGTTTGAATGCGCAAACGCCCGTTCAGGTAACTATAATGTACTTTTAAAGGTCTGTCAGCATTGTTTACGTTAAATCGTAGAATCATTTAACCATTTCCCCTCAGTGGCATTGATGGCATGCCCAATCATGACAGTTATCTCTAATGTCTGAAATCATGAATATTACGTTACTACAAAAGCACATTGCTTGCGCTAAAATACTTATTTTTAGTACGATCCATGATTTCTTCGCTTTCGGGACTAAGAAGTTACGCCGTGGTTTAAAGTACGGACATTTCTGTAGGTGGTCGCATTCCTGAACTTCAAAGAGAGGTGGCAGCAGCAGCGAACTGAGTTTTAGGAATTTTCCGCAGCACTTTTGTAACAAAAGGCTTTAAAAACGCATTGGAATATTGAAGTGTCTAGTTACAATTCTGCTATTTCTGTGTACTAGTTGGTTATTATTACACCGAGAATGGCTAAAAATTATTTGTGTTTTGTCTGCATTAGATATATACATTTCCCTTTCAGAGCCCGTATTGAAAATTCGGAAAGTGCTCTCAGAAAGAATATTTTATTTTGTGCGTACGCAAAATTTGACAGTCACCGATGCTGGGATAGTTATTACACGAAATAGGCACATTATTACATAAAGAAAAAGTTGAAAAAAAAAAAAATCAACATCGAAGCAATACTTTTCTAAAATGTTTGCTGCATTGTGCTGGGACTCGTTCGCCGTGTGTTTCCAAACCCCTCGCTAGTTTACAGAGATCTACTTCATGACACACATGGGTACCTTTTTGAGGAATGCTTGGAACAGATCCAGGCTAGGACGAGAAAACCCCCGCCGTTCCCTTCACGGAGGAAAATGTTTTCTAGAGAGGTCACCAAGCCAAATTACTTTGTAGACAGTACAAAATAATTTACAACAGGGACACAAAAGTTTAGCGGTGACAAGTAAATAATGATGTGTGCACGACTTAATTTATTTGGCAAGGCGAATGCTAGCAAAACATTTTGTGGTTGCCACAAAATATTCTTATCAGTGATGACGCATCATCTTCCACTGAGAAACATAACATTTATTATAGCAATATACCAATTTACTAAAATATTTAGGCTGTTCACGATTAATTGAGCACTTTTGTAATCCTCTTTTAAAAAATGTCACCTCTCCTAAAAGTTGTTCAAGTTGAAGTGAGCACTTTTGAAATCAACTTCTGAAAAATTTCACTGCCTCTAACTGAACATAGTTTAACAGGCACACTGAGTGACATTGGGGCCTATGAGGTTGGTAATGGCGGAGGGAAAGTAGTTCCATGTCTTGACATCGAATTGAAAGTGGCAAGTAAATATTTCTGAATACTAAAACTATTTCTTTTGTTTCCTGGTTTCTAACTGCTTAAATATGTAATGTTAGCCAAGTTTGTGATATATGTACTTTCCTAATTATTAAACAGTTACACTCGACCGTCACATGGATAAAGTGATGAGGCACATTACAATGTTAATTTTTCATAAGGCGGAAAAATGCATAATATGCTTACAAGTAGAACTTAAGTTGGATTTCAAAAGTGCTTAGTTTATCGCGAACCACATACTTCTGCATATATTTTAACGGGCACACTGACTGGCTTCCGTCCATAAAAAATCCATGTATAAACGTAGAATTAAAATTGAGAGGTACGCATTTTCAAATACTGAAACTATTACTTTTGATTTCTGCATTTTAATCCATATATGCGCAAGAATTTGCACATTTGTAAAATATTAACTTTACTAATAATTTGACATGTTCACCTGACCAACGCATGAATAAAGTGACGAGACAAATGGCAAGTTTAATTTTTACATACGGTGGAAGAACACGCAGTATGCATATAAGTTGATCTTAAGCAGGGCTTTCAATAGTGCTCAGTTTATCATGAACTGCCTAAAAATGATAAAGTATCCCAACATCACTGTGACAACTAGCGCTAAGGGGAACCCTTTTATAATTCCGATTCAGACAATTGTACCACAAAGTACAGAGTTATGGATAAATGCGAGGACAGAATGTAAATATAACTGCAGTTTAGCGTAAATAAAATTGTTAACTGGCCTGGTTTTACTCTCACAAAAGAGAGAGACAATTAAATTGGTTTTTAATTACCTAAAAACTACAATAAGTAAGTGTTTTTCTTGAGAAAATAAGTGTACACATTACATAGCAACGTTACACTCTCAACTGATATGTTGTAGGAGGCTGATAAACAGGAACTGACGGATATGCTGCGCTTGGTGCATTTCTGTACAAACCAGTGTGTACCAACGGGCTGCTGTAACAACCATCTCCTAACACATCATGTTCTCTAACAACTAACACCTACAGATCACGGCCTAAGGAAATATTTCCTATTCAGAAAACCAACGCTGTTTCTAACATTTGAGCGACATATTGTGAGCATAAGATATAAAACGTTAAAACGATAGAAGTACACCACCATAAAATGTTTTGGTGTAGTCTTCTATGTGAGGTCTAAGATGCCGACTAATCTCGATATCGAAGGTGGTAATATTATTATTTATATGGCAGTATCCATAGTAGTTAACAGTCCACTGCCTCTTAAGCGTTTATTATTTGACGAAGTTTTCACAGTGCCGGAAATCTGGAATGTGCACATGCCACAGTGCATTGTATTACGTGATCTTTGAATCCATTTTGAAACTAAATGCTTGAAGACAAGAGCCATATATACTATAGCTATCAACATCTGGTGACAAACCACTTCTCATATTATTGCTCATACTTTGCAGTAAATACAAGTCTAGGATTCTTGCAGTGATAATGGTAGTGAATTAGGAAAATTAATCCTATGTCGTAACATTATATTAAAAATGCAATGATTAAACTTGTTGTCATTGAGTTTTATGTCTTGTACACATTGGAATAGCAATTAACACACCGGGGGATATGTTAACTGAAACTATTCTGTTGCGCCTGCTTTCCAACTGAGAAAGTAATATGTCATCAGACTCGAACGGATTAATTGTTACTGAAAAGAAAGCTGAAAAATTTTCGGGTATAATCGAATTAATTAGAGTAAGTAAAACCGTTTCAAGAATGTTTCATCTTATGCCATGTTTACAGGGAAGTGCTATAGCACTGCTATGATCTCCACGCATCAAAAATGACAATAATGTATCAACGGCAACAGCCGTACTTAAAACTTGACGCTTGACTATAACCTGTCAATACCAGTTTTTATAACCATGATAATGCTAAACTTTACTTGTAGCGGAATGGTCAGAGATTAAAGTTTAAGTAGAAAAATTTTATGCTCTACAAATGTCAGCAACATTGTCTCTCAAACTGCAATTAACAACTGTCAAAAACACGTGCTCAAACAATTATGTTACTTTTGATTACATTAACAGCCAAAGCTTTTACGAAAAATATTGCGTTACTTTATTACAAGTTTTGCGTTACGGTTTAGTCAAAAACAGTGTACTAACATATCATAATGCTTATTTAAGTAAACAAAATGCTAACATAAGTCGGAACCACGCGGTTTATGACGGTTTCGTATGAAGAAAAGTCGTTCAGTGTTGGGGCACGGAGACGTCCACTGCGGAGCAGGCAGGCGTACTCTACTCCACAATCACTTTATTGACTGTTCACGATAAAGTGAGCACTTTTTGAGGCAGTCTGATAAGAAATAATAACCAATGAATAAATTTCGTTGTGGCCTCGGACTTTTGATTTTGAATATGGTGAAAAATATACACTGTCTTTATTACTCACATAACAGTGTAACTTATAGATTAACAAGTGACGGAAGGATATATACTGACTGAAAGAAAAAAATTAACCAGAGCTTCAAAAGTACTCACTTTAACGTGAACAGTATATACGGGAAGGTACACTGTGGCAAGAGACAAAATAAGAACTCAGAGTGTTCAGATCTGACAAACAGCGTACCAACTTAAGTTAGTTTAGTGGCTCAGCTGTTGCCACGTGACTAACGCACCCTGTCTCCCACAGAAGTGATTAGAGGCTTCGATCCTCGACAGTGTCGCACCGGGACACACCTGCGTGCGATGACATGGCGGACGTTGCCGCTTGCCTCACCGCTCGCAGCTCCAACCTAGAGCTCGCATTACACTCGTCCATGAGTCTTTCTCAAGGCTCCGCTTCATTTGTTATGCAGACATTATTGGTTTTCGTGATATAATTTCAGTTTCAGAGTTATTATTAGTGGAAGTGTTTGAGTACAGAAAATTTACAATCAACTAGTTGTTTAGTATTTGTATATCTATCTTGTACTGTGTGTTATTTCCTGCTTGTGAAAAAGCAGGAGCTTATTGATAATATATAAGTACGTTCCTGACATTTACAACAAGCAGTTAACACACAATTAAAATTACGCAAAGGAATATTAAACAACTGGAAAAACGTAAATTTTCTATAATCTTAACTCTCAGCAATTACTATGAATCCGAAATTATGACGCGAAAACGAAGAATTTCTGCCAAAGGGATGAGACTGAGCTTTAAGGGATGAAACCGCTGAAGGTGGACTCACAGCCATCCGTCCCGTGCGTCAGTCGCCCGTCCGTCAGGCGGTCACGTGACCTTCGACAAATCGCAGGGAAACTTTTTTTTTTTTTTTTTTTTTCTTTCTCGTCAAATACTTCTCAAACTTTAACTTTCAACGGACCGACGGATGGGCCACCGCTTCTGACGACATTCCGTAGACACAAATACGCACTTTGAAATAAAATTCAAGACGACGGATATGTGTATACTTACCTTGGTTGTAAATTCAGGAATTTAAAACGTAAACAATAAATTTAGTATAAATTTTTATCGAGTAGGAAAAAATTATTTCCTACAAATTTTTCTCTCATGAAAATGTGTTTCCAACAAAAATATACCTTCTACGAAAGAAATATCGCTATGTTAAGTTGTCGCGCTGAAATTTTGCCGGGCAGAAGAATCGACGGACGACGGATTGTTGTGAGTCGCTTTCAGTTGACGGACGGAAAAACAGACGGATGACTGACTGACGGACGGGTACGATTGTAGGTTGTGAGCCCAGCTTTAAGGTTCCCCACCTCGAATTTCCATCACCAGACGCCGTTAGACTTATTTCCGCCCTAACTGTTATCACCGCTTGGCATTTATTGGCTATTTAGCTACGGTTAAGAGTTCATGACACCTAGCTACACATACGGCATCGCATTTTTTTTTTTTTGCTTAAGTTAGTCTGGTTGGAAGTATTATTGCCCGTCTGCTTCGGTTTCGGAGCTGTCTTAAAAATAAAATTTCGTATTGAGTTGGCGCGCTAATAATACGTCCCAGCCGACAGCGTGTCTGCCTCCCGTGAATGGGAAATCTGGCATCCACGTGTTCACGGGGCTGAAAGGAAGTTTGGTTTTTGACGAGGTGGTCACGGTTGGGGAGGGGGGAGGCAGGGTGCGAGACGACGAAACAAAGAAACCTCCCAGCCTCCCATTTCCGACCGCGTGTTGCACCAACCCGCGACGAATCGGCGAAGATGGCGCGAAGAAGCTGGGGATTCGGCGCTGCCGCCACGCCACTCTTCTTCCAGCACTGACCTAGGTCACGGTACGACGGCTTCTTGTGCTCCTG
This sequence comes from Dryococelus australis, assembly GCA_029891345.1. Lineage (NCBI taxonomy): Eukaryota > Metazoa > Arthropoda > Insecta > Phasmatodea > Phasmatidae > Dryococelus > Dryococelus australis. The sequence continues at coordinate 46,420,816 of CM056995.1, read as the reverse complement.
GGCTGCTATTTTCAGAAGCGGACGTCCCCCGCAAAAAAAAAGAAGAAGAAATCCCTCTTACAGTCGTCGGCGCGAACAACCTCGCCCGCCCCTAATTGGGCGCCACGTGCGTCATTTCCTGCCGCTGCTCTAGAGTGCGGCGGTGAATGAGCTCGCCATGACGTCACGGCAGTCCGTAAGTTCGTGGACTGGCGCACCGGGTGTAAGCAGCCACACATCACGGCGTCCAAAGACTTACTTAGTACGTTTAGAATCTATATATATACCATTAATCAAAGCTGTGACGGCCCAGGGGGGGGACATCCTAGGGGGGATCGATAGTGCCCTATGGGGAAGGAGGCGACTTATGGTTAAGGTTCGTGTATACCATAAAATTTGGGTTAGTATGTACCACAATTATCGTGCGCAAATTAATATACCCATTTATCGCGTACCCTCGAGCCTTAAGTCTTACGTTTTATCTCTTAAGTCTTAAGTATTAATTTTTAAGTCTTAATATTCCCCTTAGCAACTTCAGGATGGGATGTGCGAGTGAGCGCCGATATGCGCGAGCGAGCACGTGTCGGAGTTCCCACACGACAATGTACCATAAATACTAATCCGTACGGTTACCTATGCGTGAAGCATATGGGGGGCTTAGCCCGCGGATTCCGTGGAATCGTCCCCTGGTAACATTTCAATCAGGATTGAACTTCTAATGGACTGAAGAATCCCGATTGAAAGTTCACTGTAAACACACCCGGACTATACTAAAGTAGGGATGGAGTGGGTAATTCAGTCCAGTTGGCTAGATGGGCTGGAGTGTAGAATCCGGATTGAAAATCTAGCCTGGACGGATTGGAGTTTAGGTTAGAATGATGTTTGAAGGCCATTCACGGTTACTTCACACTTTTCTGAAGCCCTGCTTAATTTATACTTTTGGTTACGGATTACGTATCCTTTCGCTGCATGTAAACATAAACACGCCCGTGTGAATTCTACGGTTTAACTGGCAAATACTTCGTTCAATGTTTTCAGTTGTTCAAAGAATTTTGTCATATTTCAAAAAATATTTAGTACGAGTGTTCACAATCTAGGCCTATAACCGTATTTAGGTCAGCTTTGTGACTTTTTGACAATGTCTGTATTGACGACAGTTCTTTCGGTTATTATTAATTAACATCGTTAACAAATTTGTTATATACGACATAGCACATCACATGACGCACGTTAATATTTTGCAGCGACTGTGTTTAACCTTGTTACAACTGTGGGGGAAAGAACTGTAGTATTTAACCTCTTGTTATTAATATGTGTTGGATTATTTCGTTGAAAGGAGGCCTAAGTTGGAATAAAAATTAAAACGAAAGAACAATCATTTCAACGAACAGATGCAGTAAATTCAAGCACGCATCTCGTGTCGCTTATTTTTTGTACGTAGCAGCGACAAACTTAAAAGATAGTGAAGAGAAGTGAAGAGATTTGGGCGGCTCTTAACAGCGAGGTCTTGAGAGCCGACGAGGGTGATTGAAGTGAATATGGAGTGGGGCCGGAATGAAGGGGAGGGGGGAAACGGGAGATCACCGAGAAAACCCACCAACCAACGGCATCGTCCGGCACGATTCTCAATTGCGAAAATCCGGTTACCCGGCTGGAGATTGAGCCCGGTTCGCCTTGGTGAGAGGCGAGGCCTACTGTAACATTTAACCCGCCCCATATGTCTATGCATTGGTACTTACTGTCTTCTAGGTTTATTTCATTATTTGTTTTAATTTATCTGGATTGCCTTAGCATTTTGTTGGAATTTGTGGCAAATATTCAAATAACAGGAAAGTAAGTACGTTACACAATTGTATTTCAAACACCTAGGGTGAAGTTACACTGTTGTAATAAATAAACATACGTGATTTTCAAATAACTAATTTCGTTATAAAAACAGTTCACGGTTAAAACGTAAAATTTTTGCACTTCCAATATTTGCAACCACACACTCACAAGTCCAGCGTGAGATACAACAATACCCTTTAGCACGCAGTGGTCATGGCTCACGTTAAAGTATATTTATTCCTGCAGTGAAAAAAAAAAAAAAGATCTATTACAACACCATAAATTGCCTAGGTAGGTTTCAAAACACAACGTGTACAAACTTGATGTGGTAATGTTAAGCATATTTCGCAGGAAGAAAAATTAACACTTCGTTCAGCCAAGAAGAACACGCTGTGTCATTGTCATGTCGCCACAATTCTGCCAATTTAGCATTTGTAACCGTCCTGTCATCACATCTAAATATATTAAAATAAGTATTCAAACAATAAAATCTAGTTTCAGTTGTAAATTACAAATTCAAAAATCATTATTTTTGCTGTAAGTATGAAACATGCAAAAAATTTAAAACACGCTAAAAGAGAGAGGGAGAAAGCGACAAGCTTTGCTACGCCTATTCAAGTTTCTTCCTCGGACGAAAAAAAAAAACACAACATGTCACTAGGACCTACGCACGGTAATTTGCGCTGATATTTTTTAATGTAACAATGAAACATGTTTCCTTCAGTGCTACCTAAAAATTTTAATATATCAAAAGGCAAAGTTTAATTTACAAATAGCATACAAAAAAAACCTAGTTTGAAACAATATTTTGACTGTGAACTATTTCTTACTAGCCGTTGCCAATACGTCGCTGCTCTCACTGTTTTTAATTAGTATTTGATACTAAATAAATATTACGAGTTATGGAAGATACTAAGTTAAAGTTTAATTTATTCAAGAATAAAATACTTTAATGTATTCGTAATATACTTGTGGTATACAAGTTATAGAAAAATAACGGATTCGCATGTTACTCCTAGTGTGATTTTTCAAAGGTTCGTTTCAAAACATCCGGAGAAATCGTTAACGGATTAGGTTTCATAAACAAGTGCTGTGAAATGTTTGTATACTTCCTCTAACCAATTCGTAATGAAGTTTAATTATTGATAAGAGTATTTCATTTTTACTTATACTAGTACTTGTCATTTAAAAATTAAGATATAAACAAACACGTTCATAATTGTTGACCATGTGACTTTGACAGTTGTGTTGGTGTGGAGGTTAGTCAATTTGGGGTATTTGCGGTTTCTTCCTAATTTTTAATTCAAACTTTTGAAAAATAACCCTTTATATGACGTGCTTGGGTGTTTCCTAAATATGCCATGTGTCACAATCGTTTTATACTTGTGTTCATATAGGTATCTTATTTTTGGTTAAATATAAATCTTATCAATATTTTGTCTACAGATTATAATAATGATGTATAATTAATATGAAAAACAACAGGGAGAAAATAGGCATGTTAGTAACGCTTAGTAAGAAATAGTTCTTATGCAAAATATTATTACACTTAGTGCGGACGAATGCGGTGCGCCGTCCCTTTGGTGTCATTTTCAAGACTCTGTTAAGCTTCATCTGTACGAGGTGGAGGAGTATCCTGGAAATAGAACTTTCGCAGGGCTTCAGAAAAGTTTGAAATAATCGCGAATTGACTATACATACGTAGTAGACGAATAATCGGCCTGTCTCATCTTTATTCTACGGTGCTGAGACACGTGAATGTCTACTGCGCAGCTCGCATGCGCACTCTGCCCCCCCCCCCCCCCAATATTCCCGCTACTGTGCTGGTAAAGGGTATTCACGGTAAAATGAGAATTTTTGAAAGCCCTGCTTAAAATCTACTTGTATGCACCTTGTGTATTCTTCCGCCTTATGTAAGATTTAACATTGTCGTGGGCCTCATCACTTTATTCGTGCGATGGTCAAGTGAAACTGTGAAATTATTTGAAAAGTAAATATCTAACAAATCTGCTAATTTTTACACTTCGATGCATTAGAAAATAAACAGAAAGCGAAAGAAATAATTTGAGTTATTAGAAATGTTACCTAACATTTTTTATGCGACGTCGAGATACGGAACTACTTCCCATTCATCGTTACCAACTTTACTGGGCGCATGTCACCCAGGGCACCCGTTGAAACATATGCAGGTAGGGACAGTGACCTTTTTCTGAGGTTGATTTCAAAAGTGCTCACTTTATCGTGAACAGTCTTTAGGAGCCCAACAGGATCACGTGTTCCTCTGAAGGACTGAGGAATCTCAGGATGACGTGACTAAGGTTCATTATACTAGCATTGGAAAGCTAAATGCTTTTGGTTGGTAGCAATTTAAAAAAATTTGATGCCATGTTGCATTGCTGTCGCACGTGTACCGGATTTTTCTTTAATATGTAAGTATACGGGGTACTTCTAATTTTCATAAAACAAATATAATAGTGTACAATATTACTATTAGCATCGTGTTGGAACCTATAGTCTATTCGTGGTTTCTTTGCCCTTTTTGAATCAATCCATTGAAAAATCTCCCCATGTATGACGTGTTTAGTTATTTCCAACGTACGCCATAGGCTATATCGCAAGCGTTGTATACCTGTGTTCATTAAAGTTAATTTTTTTTCTGTTAAATTGATATGATATTCATATTTTATCTATAAATTATAATGCTTCATTTATAAATAATTTGAATACAAAACAGTGAGAAAACACGTGGGTTTGTAGCACCTAGTAAGAATTAGTGCTTATAAAATGCAGTTACACTGAGTGCGCACGAATTCAGTGCGTTGTCCTTTGGTGTAATATTCTAGACTCAGTTAAGCTTAGTTTGCACGAGGCGGAGGAATATCTTGGAAGTAGAAATTTAGCAGGGCTTCAGAAAAGTTTGACGTAACCGTGAATGGATTATACGTAAATAATAAGCCTTCTACTTCGCATTAAACTGGAAATATGACGAAATATGTCCACACGTTGTTTAACATTCTTTTGTAAAACTGGATTTAGGAGAACGTAGGATTATGCGATCAATCAATTAAAATAAATATGGCATCTGAATCGAAAATAAATTGTGAAAATTGTTTTTAAAAAAAATTTTAATTTTTAGGGATTTCCTGCTCGGTTTTTTTTTTTTTTTAAGTAAAGAAGAAAGGTAGAATATTTATTTTGATAGCAGCTATATTTACTTCACACTTCTATTTACGACTTTTCTTTACATTTAAGTAAGCTCGCTTATAAACACTCAATGCCAAAGTATTGGTCTCTTAAACGACTTTATAGTAAGTAGCAACTACTTTTGATGATAAATGTAGGTAAACTAATAACATTAATATGTCATATTAAAATTATTGATTATCAATAATTTCTTATTCCTCAAATATATCCAATAAGATGAATATTAATTTATGTATAGTTTATTTTCACATTCATAATATTTATTATAAAATCTACTTTATAACAAGATTAATCTTTAAACATAAACCAAATTTAATAAATTTACATAGTGAAAATATTTGAAATTGATAACAGATGAATTTTGCTGTTTACTTTTGTGAGCACCATTGAAGGACGTGAATAATAAATTCGAAATGAAGCTAACACTAAAAATTTGGCTTCAGTTAAGTACTTATTACAATTCGCGCCAAACACAAGCATTTACAAACAAATAAATAAGAGCTCTCCATGCACCGCCAGCTTAAATGCGACCGCTTTGAAACACCAATACACGTTGCAGCAGAAATGTTCGCTATACCAAACTCTCCCATAAGAAATCTCGTTTTGTTCCTAACCTGAGTAGAATTAACCTTAACGTGACAATTGTGTAAGATCACCGGATAGTTATTCTCTCTCTGGTCAACTAGTATGTCAGCTGAAGAACACTCCGTTCATAAAAGCCAATGCGTGAAAATAGCGATACCTTCTGTACACTTTTTTTTAAATACAAAGTGTCAGATAATTCTCGGATACGGACTGCGCTTTTTGTTTTTGGTTTTTTTTAATGCATACGTAAGATCTTTTTTCAATACATAGCTATACAAAGATATTGGAAAAGTAAAATAACATTACACAAAGATTATACACTGGACACATAGTAAACACACACACACACACACACACATATATATATGTGTATATATATATATATATATATATATATATATATATATATATATATATATATATATATATATCAGACTACACGTACTCGCATCACATATTTTCCTCATAATTTGACCAATCCTCCGCCAACATGCTGTGGGGCGGCGTCGTTTTGCTGAAACAGAAGAAAAAAGAAACGAGAAAAACCAGAACATGAAATGTGTACAAAGACATCTATACTATAAAATGTTAGTTTAGAGAAAAATTCTTTCAGCTGTTTTTTGAAGAGTTTTTGTTTAGAGAAGCATAGTTCTTGAAGGTGTTGTGGTAACTTATTGAGAAGTGGCTACCAAGGTAGTATGTCCCTTTCTGGACAAGTTTTAAGTTAACTGAAGCCACGTGTAAATGTTTTTTTTTTTGTATTCTAGTATCATGCTTATGAAATGAATCATTTTTCTGAAATAAATGACTGTTTTTGGACATTAATATAAGTACTGAAAACATGTACTCACATGCAAATGTTAAAATCTCTGAGCTCCTAAAAAGAGATCTCCTAATAAGTGATCAAAACAAAGCAGAAAATATTCTTCGCTAAAAAAAAAGCATAAGGCACTTAGTTTACTAGAAAAACGACATTAAAGTAGATACAATTACTTCATTTCACGTAAAGCACAGCTTACAGCATCGGCGTACAAAACGTCGAAACGTCATAACAGGTGTCCGTAGTTTGCTCTGCCCCTAGCAAAGCACTTTTCCACACGTTGGATGCATGCAGCATGCACGGAGTTCGGCCGCTGGATGCACCCATAGCCATTGCCATGTCCCATTACTCACTGCATGTGAACCCCAGCGCCTCTTTGACACTACTGAGCTCGGCTTGTTCCCTTGCCGTATGCCTTGCGACCAACACATTACTTCCAGCATTGCCACATCACTTTACATTGACCTAATTGGACTACCACATGTCTGCTACAGTGGTTTTATTGGACCTTTCATGCGTCGGTTTTCTCGTCAACGAAGAGTATTATGCATTTTTACTTAGTTTTGATCACAGATTCGTGTGGTGCAGTCGCGGTATCTACGAATTACCTGACATTATGTATATGTATGTGTCTATGGTACGGAGTCCCAATGCTTAAAATAAATCTACGGATAACTACGTGAATTCAAGCCCAATAAAATACTCACTTATTTTTTTATTGTGAACTTTTAGAATTACCATCTCATTAAGTAAAAGCGTATATCGTTATATGGGTAATTGTGTAGTTTAAAGTAATAATACACACGCATGTATCAATGGATTGAAAGTGTCTCCAGCACGCCGGTTGGTTGTTTTTTTATGCAGACTGTAAATATGTGCCTTTGTTTAGCTCATCCGTTATTGAGGTTGACCAGAAAACGACAAGAATCGCTTGCTCCTCTTACAATTTGGCAGATGTTTCGATTCTCTGTTTTACTCTCGTGTGGACCATGTCAATAACGAACGAGAAACAACGTGAGAATTTAACTGATGTTGATAAAGGAACTTGACATAATCATAACTTTACATACAAGAGATTATTTTTAAAAATTATAATTTTTTTTTTTACTATAACCAGGCCTGGTCAAACTATTTGGGTGATAGGACTTCTAAGCCCCAAATGCCTATTCTGTAGTAAATCAGATAAGCCTTCGGCTTTTACCAGGCACAAAAAATATAATGGAAATATTTTGATAGGCATGATAATGGATAAAATATTACATGGTTTCCTGAACTAACAGTTAGTCTGCTCTCTTTGGTACTTCGGCTAGATTACCAAAATGTTTAATACGGTTTCCATGATGCTTTAGACTTTCCGATTTTTGTAGCAAAGGTTATTGGTACCTGGATTGCATACAATGGTTAGATATCAGCTCCATATTAGAAGGGCGCACTCCTTTGGCACCCCATAAGGTGAAGGAGCGGGCTAACTGTTAGTTTCTCCCTTTAAGAAATGCAGGCTTCTCTTATAAATTCAATTTTACTGCAATCAAACCCCAAATAACATGCTGCATAAAAGATTGATAAAAGTATATAACTAAGGAGCGAAAGTGTATCTCAGTATCATGCATGCATTATAACAATTCTTTAGAGATTGTATACAAAATAGAAATGCATGTTGGTGCACAAAAACATCCTGGACGCCCATTTACATCCACTCTGACAGCCATCACCAATTTTTGTGAGTAGAAGTGTACACCCTGGTCAGCCTAGTTGTTACGCTACTGATTGCAGATACTAAGAAGAAAATGGAATTATTTAACCACAGGTAGTAACATTTTCCGGCATCAAAACATAGTGTTGTTTTCTTACGCTACAGTGAAGTCGTCTGAGTTTAATTTACTTTCATTCTCGTGGCCTATAAATGTAAGAACAGTGGGGATGACACACAAGATATTTTAACATTGTAAGTGTACAGGAATTGTACAAAAATAAGCGTAAATCCATTATTCTCACAAGTGCCTAGATCTTTTTTAACCCAAGAAAATCAACTCTGACTGGGGTAGTGTCGAACAGTTTGGAAGATTGCACTAAAATATTACTTTCAAAATTTTTCAATAGCGAAATTGTATCTGGGTTTGTGTGATATTTCTAAAGGATGTTTGCAAAGTTTCAATAAATCAGGGTCAGTATTTTCACGTAATCGGTTTTAATTAAATCATATTTTTAACTTAGTGCAAGAAGGATATTTACAAGTACATCGTAAGATTCTTTGCCGTGTTTTTGAGTTTTATCATGGAACGGAGTTTGTCAGCTAGTCCTTTGTATATTACGGGAAATTACACCTACGTGGAGCGAATTTAACTACACTTCTTCCATCACTGAACGCTATGTTCCTTTGATGAGGCGGAGAAACAATGCCAACATTTGCACTCGGGTCATTTATTCACGTCGCTTCTATTGGCCAGGCCACACGCTGTGATCGTTAGGAAAATTAAAAAATAAAGTGCTTTCATTGACAGCGCAAGTAGCCAGACATACCGGATGATTCAAAACAACATCGGCAACTCTTAATGTTTTGTACGGGACGGCAAACCGATCAATTTTCATGTCCGAAAAAGCATGGTTTGGGCGCTATGGGTATTCAAAGTTTGACAACGCTTCGGATAAGTTCACGGGTGTACGTACCACATCGTGTCACGAAACATACGTGCCACATCGTGTTACGAAACAACTATCGACCAAATAAGAGCATCGCATCGTGCAGTAAATTACAAAAGGGGTCCGAATTGTCGACCCCATACTTGATTACAGAGCCTACATAGAAAGTGCAGGGTTTGACGTACTTGCGATAGTGTACTCAGTAGTTCAGACGTTCCGTGTATTCGTATTGCTATGATCGTATAGAAGAGCCCAAACTGGGAATCCACACACGAACCCGCCAGCACAAGTTTAGACTAAAATCAGGACGCCGGGAATTGTGACAGCTTATTGCAGCAACCACCGGGCGAGGCCACTTGCAAAAAACTCCTCCACCAGCCAGCTATTGGGGACATGTATGCCTACACGACGCACCGATATAAGCCACTGTAAGGCAGGGCCCAGCGTCTTTCCAGATACGACCAGCATCCAGGGAATATCACAACATGGGTACGTCCAACTGCCGCCATCAGATCAGTTAGAAACAGCCTCCGGCATCAAGAATAAGGTGGGGACTGCCCATAGATTACTAATTAACCAGGCGTGTCAACACAGTTTTGCCTTAAATTAATATCAATTATTGTAGCTCCCCCAAGTGTTAAATCATCCAGTACTATGAAAATGGTAAATGCTTTGTTATACTTATTTCACAAGCCATAATAAACTCCCTCAGTTACAATAAAAGATCTACCATTATCTATCATTTCAGCTACGCCCCTTGTCCCTTTTTGTGCGGATATGACCATAAGTTATATCCGTAACAGTATGATAAGGTCCTCCTCTAATGGTATACGAGTCTTATATACCATACCCTTAATATTAGCGTTAATAAAATAGTCGGGAGGTGTCAGATCTGGGGACCGTGGTGGCCAAAAAACAGACCCCTCAGGGCTCAAACCATACTTTACCAGACATGAGCCCCGTCTTGAAAATTGATCGGTTTGCCGTTCCACACAGCATTCTCAGCGTTGTAGGTGCCATAAAAATGGTATTTTTCACTACTTCTCTTTCTAAGACAGTCATACGTATGTGCCACTAAGCTATGCCAAGAAGAGCGAGACTAGAAGAGACGGTGACTAGCCTAAGTTACTTTGTTTAGCGCACAATGACGCCATGAACGATGGAAGCTATTAGATAGCCTTGGGTCGGAGAAATATAATGTTGGCTATTTCCATTCATGGTTACTTATAACTTTTCTTAAGCCCTGTTAAAGTTCTCCTTTTAGTATATTCCTCCGCCTCATGTAAACAAAGCTTTACAAAAGTCTAGGAAATTACATCAAAAGAACAACGAACTATATTGTTGCCCACATAGTTTAATATTTTGCACTATAAATATTTCTTACTATGCATTACCAACACACACATTTTCTTCCTGTAGGTATTTATATTATATTAAAATAAAGTTAAATATAATCTGTATGTAAAATTAAAGTAAACGGCCAATCCAACAAAAGGTGTAATAATTTTATGTTAACAAAAGTATGAAACACTTGAGATACATCGACATATTTTGGAAGCTACGAAACACATCAAACATTAGGTGATTTTTTCAAAGATTTTGTTCAAAAGGCGTAAAGATACCACGAATATACTATACTTTCCTTCCGTAGTCCGTAGTGATATTTGCAATCCGTCGTTTCACAACGCTAATCCACGCATATAAGACAGTCGTGTAGCAGCTAATTGCACATACTTTCTTAATTCAACTTTGTGTATGAGACGGAATGATACAGATTATTTTCTTACGAAGCTCGCGGGTGATGGACAAAATAATATAATCTCCCATGCGAAAACAGTCCGTACATCTTTATTGCAGGAAAGCTACACTACGCAGCACAGAGTTCTGCAACCTAGTAGCGGTGAAGGCGGAGATATTTTTCTCTGTATCAGTCGTAGTGGTTGCATGATCATGACAATCTACGTCTCGGACTTCTAGAGTTACGAGATTATTGGAGCCCGTTTTTCTATAGGCAACTTCCAGATATTATGGCAGCCTAACAAAACATGGTAAGACGTCATCTTCGAAAGGCGGATGTAAAAACTTACCTGTAAGGCCGGTTGCCCGGCCGAGCAATACAACGATGTCCCAGATAACATCCAAGACGAACGTTCACCTAAATAACCCCGTATCAGCCAAAACTCTCCAACGAGAAGTGCATCCTACGAACATTAATGACAGAGGGGCTATTTAAAAACCATGGGTTTCAAGCTTTGAAGCGACGATAATGGTGATGGAAGAACTTAAACCGACCACAAACAACCGTGGGGGCGAATCATGTGGTCTGACGAATATGTATTTGCATTATTCCAGACCAACGGATGTGTTTATGCGGAGAGAACTACCGCAGAAGCCTTTCATGTTGACTGCTCCATTCGTACTGAAGGGTATTGCCTCCTCTTACTGCCAAGCATGGAGGGGACTGTGTGATAGTGTGAGGCATGACATCCTGCCGTGGTCCTGGACAACTTGTGGTCCTCCGTGGAAAGATCAAAGCACAGCAATATCTCGGCGTTCTGGGCGATAACGCCTCTTTCATAAGCTCCACACTAGTGGTCCTTGGCGAACAGTCTGTGTTCAAAGACGTCTCATTCACGCAATTTGTGCGCTCAGGAATGGTTCGATGAACACGAGGATGAAGTGAAATTTTTCATCTTGCCTCCTCAAGTTCTCTGATCTTTAAGTGGCTGAAAATTCGCGCGGTACTTTGTTTAAGGTACACACTTCCAATCACTCCTTCTTAAGGATGGCCCCTTTCTGAACGAGAAATAGAAACGTATTGCCTTGAACTTGCCAACTTGCAATTGCCAACGCCATACCGGATGCAATGTGTAGCCCAACCAATTACTAATGAATATTCTGTGCAGTTTCATAGTTTCCGCACTATTTTGTCTACAACCAATATGTTCTTTAGTAATTTTTTTAGGAAGCGCCGTGAAATAGCATAAAAAAATAATAATCGTTGTGATGTACAACCTCACGAAGAACCCGTAATTGAGACGAGTAGTGAATAATTATTTAATTTATTGTACTTGATGAATTTGTAATTTGCTGCACGACTAGCTTTAGGTTCGTGAATGATAATGCCAGAGTAGTAATGATATATTTGGAACCAATATTGGAAGTGATTATGTATTTACAGAGTTTTGTACAAACTCGAATGGTGAAATCCTCTGTACCAAAACTAGCCACCAAACAAATTTATATCACTTACAAGTTTTCTGAGACGACATCTTGTGTTTAATATACATGGTAGCTTTTAGCCATGATTCTTGATATTAGAATAAAACAGACAAACTTATTCTCCACTAGCTCATCCGTGCGACTTCGTTCGCATGAAATTTAGGACCCTTTTTTCTAATTCTTGAATTACAAATTTCGTTTCGCTTATGTTTTATGAAGTTATTAAAATAAAGCCCACCATCGTTTCGCTAAGGATTTATGTATAATATAGTAATATTGCTTCTTTCAGGTTTAATGGAGTTATTAAATTACACCCTGCATCGCTTCGCACATGTTTTATGGTGTTAATGAAGTAGATACCTACATACCTTGCCACTGAACCAGTGCGACCCCACTTGATGAGTTCTATCCACTAAGCCAATATTGCCCCTCTTGGAATAACTCTAGCCACTGGGCCACTGCGGCTCTTGGAAAGGAAAGGAGGACAGCCCATGGACCAAAAAGAAAGGAGAAATGACGGAACTTTTTCTAACAATGCTTTTTTTATGCAGTAATCCTGAGAAAAGTTTAATCCAGTACCTATGTACAGCCCTGATCATCATCATATTTTTGGAACCATTCGAGATATCTCAATTAAACAAAGACTAAGTTAGTTCGGGTATTATTATCTATAGACTATGTAAATTTCATGTCATTACGTTCAGTGGTTTTTGAGTTAAATCCGGTCGGACAGATAGAAAGACAGACATGAAAAAATTAACATTAGATATGGCTTAGTAATCAATTATCCTATACGAAATAATTATTAGAAGTGGAAAATTCGAAAATCAGACAGACTTCTATTTTATTTATTTGTATAGATATCGATGAGAATAACTGCTTCGGTATTAATAAATAAAAGTCAACAGACCAACTCATAAACGTGACCACATATATTCCAACTTTTGTTACATACAGAATAATAATTAAAAACAAAAAACAATCACAGGCAGTCCACGTCCGTAAAATACCCTCTCCTGGTAAGAACACTAGATGTCTCTCTGCACACAGGACTGCACGAGACGACCCGGCAAACAGCATCATAAACGTCAGTGTGTCACATCGTTAATACATTTCCAGGACAATTTGTCAAAATTTCTGACAGTTCCGTGCAAAACTAAGCTTCCAGTGTGCAAGTCTGGTGTATTGAATATAGCAAAAAATAGCTCACATGATGTACGTTTCGTAGCGTTCTGAATCCAGGATCTCAACACGTCGCATAGACTGGCTGTCCACCCGTGAGAATTGAGGAAGTAGCCATTATACTTCGGCTACATACCGGAGAATTTTCATGTTTTATTTGAAAGTAGGATTCTTTCTGCTCAAGTCGCTGTTATTTATTCTCATTTTCTACCGGCGGGAGAAAGGGTGATTTTTCCTCGATGGGAATGCACGCTCAAAAGAGTCCCGCTCATGCGAACAGCGAAAAATTCCTGTACATGGAGCAAAAAAAAAATATTCCTGTCGAATTGCCGACGTTGCACCTTGTAAATATGCCTACAGAAATTGTTACCGAACATATGGCACATTCGCGAGGACCCGGGTTCGATTTCCGGCCCAGCCATCCTGATTTCAGTTTTCCATGCTTTCCCGAAATCACTCGAGGAGAATTCTTGGATGGTTCCTTACTATAAGCAATGGCCGATTCCTTCCCCTTCTCTGAACAATTCGACCCGTCTCCAACGTACTCGCTGTCGACGGGAAGACGTAAACCCTACCTACCACGGCAATCATGTGCTTACAAAAGGAGGACTTATGTGAACACTGTCAAAATATGTCTGCTTACAGCTGACAAGACCTCGCCAATCCCAATTTCTGGTAATTCCAAATATTCCAGTCGTCTTTAGAGGTCCACTGGCTATTGACCTGGAAAGGGTCGCATTTGTTTCACGTTTTTACTGTTGCTGACGTAAAATTAATTCACCGAGACCGGATGTCAGAATTGATGGTGTTTGTGAAGTCATATAATTTCGTAGGTTCTTAACACTACTCGTTCAAAAATTTTAACCACATATACAATTCGCACAATTTTTTTCTGGAGAACCCCATGGGAACAGTTCGGCCACTAGTTTCTGAGTTTGGTTAGTAAAAGAGACATATTAAAGAAAACAGTTCCAAACCGTGGCATTAATCAGTAACTTATAAAACTCATGTCTATATCCAAGTGGTCCAGTACCCATCATAATTATGAGGTCGACAGTTTTTAGCATTTCCCGCGTTACCTTGTGTCATAAACCCTGAACTTCTAATTATTTCTTACTTTATAAAGGGATTATTTTTGCTGAGGGATGCATGAGTCATTTAAATTCTGGCTTAAGCACACTGTCCGTAGCTACTTGTTTCGGAAATACACAGTTTACGGTAATTTTTAGGTACGAACTCTAAAAATATAACCGAAAAACGGGACTAAAGAATTTCACATATTTATGACCGAATATTGCAAAAAATAATAAACCCATGCACTTTAGCGGAAAATAATAGAAAAAAATTAGTATTATATTTTGGTCGGATTTTAGTGCGATGGGAGGACAGAGTTGAAAACAAGAGTAAATAATTGGTGGCCCATAAAAATTTTTTTAAAATATATATGGAACTAGTCCTGTTAAATCTATTTTGATGCGTAAGATGGACTACAGAATTTTTTTCAGAGTGAGAACAGTGTATTTCTATGTAGACCTACTGTAAATCACAAACGTTGCAAACTAATAATAAAATTTTCCCCACAAAATTGTAATCTTATTGGTTTTTAATATGTACATTTGAATTGTTTTGAAAGTATAGTCTATTTAATCCAACTCAGCATATATTATGTATCAGTGGTCGTATTAAATTCTTCGAAATTGCCCCATTTATTTATGCTCCCTTGCACGACATTTTTTGGCTTAACTTACTGAAGAAGGAATCAGAATAAAACTTATTTCTGCATCATGGCTCTTGGTGTTTCTGAAAGAAAAACTAGTAAACATTCCTTTTATCGAATAACGTTTTATGTAATGTCTCTAATTGCCTTTCGACCGAACTTCTGCAGAACTTTACTCCGAGATGGATGTATGTTTGTAAACTATGTGCCACTATTTCGACGCGTAGTGGGTACATTTTAACATGTGATTTCCTATTAATTTTTTTACCATTTACCATGTCATGGTTATTTGTGCTTCTGTGCTTACTTATATCATTTTATTTTTATATGTTATTATTTATTGCGGGGAATAATGCATTTATAGTTTATGTTAGAATTTTATTTTAATGCACTTTAAACTATAAATAGTGAGAATGGAGTTAATACCAGTGGAAACAGCTCCACTGGTAATTAGTGATAAATAACTTATTCACCTGATGACTGAATTTCACTGATTTATGTGTGATTCCCACTAAACGCCGATAATTCCACTACCATAAATAATTTGTCCCCAGATCACTTATCAGTTGGTAAAAGCTTATCGACTGAATATCAGAGAATTTAATTTCACTGTTTGGTATCATTGATTCAGGCTTAGAGTGTAAAATGTACATGCTTACTAACTCTTCTGTGTCGTACAGAACCGCTATTCTTCTTTCGCAAAGAACTTTAGATACGTTGCGCTAAATAGTTATAGTACAGGTTGGGAATGTTAAAAGTTTGGCAACCAAAAAGTTTCGCCACTAACCCTTTCAGACCTGATTTAATTTTCTGGTTTTCCAATAAAATTCCGAATATTTTTTTTATTTAGTTCATTCTGAGCCCCAGAGATGGCATTAGTATCTAAAACCACAGAGTAATGATACTAAGATGAGCAAAATAGGTCTTTGTTGCAGTAAATGTAATTTTAAAAAACAAAACACTGTCTACCTTTAATGGCATCAATTGATGCCACCGGGTCGGAAAGGGCTAAGTGAGCGCTAGTGTTGCATGTGTACAAGATTTAATTTTTCTACGTTAAAAGTAGGAAAACTGTAATGATCGTAAATCAAATATAAAATAACTTCGTGACCAAGTAATATATTTATCTTTATTATTCACGTAGCTTAAAATTCTAACTAAACACTTTTGGAACACTGCGCACCTAGCAGCGGAAATGTTCCCTATTCCAAACTCTCACATCACACTGAGAAAATTCTTTTGTTGAACCAAACAAGATTTGTTTGGTGCAACTAAATTATTTATTTGTATAGGGGGCAACGAAATATTTTGTTGCTGAAACCAAATTATTTTGTTGTTCTCATTTGGTTGCTCCCAAACTGTAATACTTGGTTGGTGCAACTTAATATTTGTTTGGCTACACGAACAATAAACAGTCTGGACCGATATTAAAAGGTTTTATCAAGCACGACCACGTTTCGAACCTGGATGGCCTGGATCCGAGCGCTACGACTTAGTAATCTCAGCCAATGTGACAACTATTGATGTGTAAAAGATGTTAAATAGATATACCCGTAAATATTGGACAACGTATGCAAACACATAATTCAAGTTTTATAGCTTTACTTGTCAGTTTCTTGTTGCATTGTTTTATTAATGTGTTTATACGATTGTAAAGTATCAATAGATGCACTAATAAACACGGTTACCATCCTAATTATCACTAAAAATACAAACATACTTTCGAGCTGTATTTTCGATTCAACAAAATATTTAGTTAACAGTCTAATTTTTTTTTTGGACCTAACACAGAAATTTTGTTTATTCAAACATATATTTTGCTAGCCGAAAAAAAGTAATTTCGTTGCTTTTCAAATTTTGTTTGCTCAGCAATATATTTTGTTAGGGCAACTAAATGTATATTTGGCCTTATACAAACAAATATTTTGTTCGATTCTCTCTCAGTGCAGACATCAAGTTTCGTTTCCAACCTGAGTAGAAAAACCTTAGCTGAGCACAAACTATTTCTGAGTACGAACGGACGCCACTCTACAAACGTTCAGATCGCACTAGTGGCCGGGCGTGGGTCGGGCTTTGGCGAACGGTCTGGTTTTCGAAAGAAGGCGGCCGAACAGGAAGTTTGCCAGATGGCATACCTGGTGCGCCGCACCGAAATACACCGCACTAGACCGTTCTGTCTGACGGCTCCGGAGGAGCGCCGGACCACACGCGTACAGACCAGAGGCTGGTACTGCGAAACCCAGCTTCGCTCCCAAAAAAAAATATAGTTAATGATCGCCGAGTGCCGCCGCCCAGGGCCGTTAAAAAGGGCGCTTGGTTCCCCCCCGTCTTCGAGACACCTTCCGGAACGATTGCGGGTGCAGCGACCGTGGGCCGAAAACGGATTTACTACCCTGTAACTACCGGGAATCTCTCTTCTGGCCGCCGCAGTTAAAAACACGCACCCTCCCGCGCGCCCGTGTACCCGTGCGCGACGGCTCGGCCAATCACACGATCGTTAACTGCGGCCAATACAAGTACGCTTCCCCCAAACCCCCCCCCCCCCCCCCAACCCCTCCGAACACTTCCTCGCACCCTTCAATCTGACGAGAGCCCGGCTGGCGGGGGTGTCTCTCGTCTAAATTTGTTCCGCTTCGGAAGGAAAGAAAAGGATGCTGAGTTTCCATCACTCTTGCTAAGAAATATCTCAGAGCCACTGCACCATAAGTTAAAAACTGAAACATTGCTTTCAGTGTCGTTAAATCTCGTTTATATCGTTGAAGTTCAGCCACTGTTACGATCATCGTGCTGTCAGCCACTGTATGTACCGAAGCATATTTTATTGGGATGCAAAAGAATGTCAATGAATTGCATTTGTTTTTATTGTTTTAGTATTTAGAGTTGGAGTCATTGTAAGTATGCCGATTACTTCAGAGATAAAATTTCTCAGGGATACCTGTAATTCTTACTGATTTTCGATTAAAAGGCTGTTCACGATAAAGTGCGCATTTTTTAAATCAACCTTAGAGAAATTTCACTGCCTCTTCCTGCATATATTTTAACGGGCTAACTGAATGACATGCGCCTAGTAAAATTGACAACGATAAATGGAAAGCTGGTCCATATTTTAACGTCGAATAAAATGTGTCAGGTAACCATTTGTGATAACTTAAATTATTTCCTTCGTTTTCTGTTTTTTTTTTATGCATCGAAGTGTAAAAATTACTGGATTTGTAAAATATTTATTTTCCTTATAATTCTACTGTTTTACCTGACCGACGTATGAATAAAGTAATGAGGCCGGTGGCAATGTTAATTTTACATAAGCCGGAAGAATACACAACGTGCATACAAGTAGATCTTAAGCAGGATTTTAAAAAGTGCTCACTTTACCGTGAACAGCCTATACTTATACTGTTCCTCGTCACTGATCGTGCAGATTAATTATTCACCAAACAGCAGATGGAAAATAACTGAATTCGTATTGACTCTGTGATATTTATTTGTAAATACGGAAAAAGCGTAACGCAGTATTGCTGCGAGGTCAACAACCAAAGCAGTCTAAAAAAAAAAAAATGATAAACAGAATGTATCCAAACTAAAATCCCACTGGGAAGGTCGTGTACATGAAATCAATAACCACGTGTTGACCAAGAGACTATAGGAAGACAAGAGGATCCAGGCTGTAGCATACTGCTGAAGTAATCTTGGAGATGAAAGCGAAAACGACAAAATAAACCACAAGATCTGTATGTTGTTATCGATAAAATAAACTCATACAAATCTTTATCTAGTGTTACCACACATCACTCGGTCAAAATGTCCTCCGTCAGGGAGTATAAATGCGTCAATCCGTCATTGCATTGACTCCCAGCTGAGCTGATGTAGTCCTAAAGGATGTTCACGATAAAGTGAGCACTTTAGAAACGAACCTTAGAAAAAAGTCACTGTACCTGAATACATATATTTTAATGGGAGCACTGAGTTATATCCCCCCCCCCCCCCAAGTAAAGTTGGTAACGGTGGATGGAAAGTAGTTCCATATCTAAAAGTCGAATAAAAAGCGTTAGGTAACGATTTGTGATAGCTTAAATTTTCTTCTTCTTCTTCTTCTAAATGTAAAAATGAGCAGATTTGTAAACTATTTACTTTCTTAATGATTTCAAAGTTTCATTTGACCGACGGGTGAATAAAGTGATGAGGCACAAAGCAATTTTTATCTTACATAAGGCGGAGGAATACACAACGTGTATACAAGTAGATCTTAAGCAGGGCTTTCAAAAGTGCTCATTTTTTTTCCCGTGAACAGCCTATACCAGGAGAATTTCATGTTGAATCGCAGCCTTCTATAATAGGTTATAACTGCAGCTGTCAATTTTTTTTTCAATGCGAACACAGGTAAGGCTAGAAACGGCTAAGCAGATGCGACTGTCAGTATGTCGGGGGATGTCTGGCTCAGGTGCAGCTGATGGAAAACGCGGATGGAAAACCTATCGATATGCGAGCAGGTGGGTTCGCTCACCCCGCAGGGCGTGGCGGGGGAAGGTTGGAAAGAAACCTCTTGGCAACTCGTCTCAATGTCCACGTCTCCGCCCCATAGAGTGCCACACTCCATACTAAACACTTGCCAAGTCTTTTCCTCAGTGCTTTGTCTAGTTTTCCGCATAGCAATCTCCTCTTCCTATTGAACGCTTCCTCCGCTACCGCAATACGAGTCTTCACCTCCTGATGACATTTCAAGTCCTCAGTTATCGTACTTCCTAGATATTTGAATGCTCTTACTTGGCTGATATAAACTTGTCCTATCTTAATATTTGCCGGTTGCCTTCCTTTACTGAATACCATACTCTTTGTTTTTGATGTATTGACTCTCATTCCATACTCCTCACAAGTTTCATTCAGATTTTTTAGCATTTTAGTTATAGTTTTTTCACTTTCTGCTAATAAAACCATATAATTGGCAAACGTTATACATTATATTCTCTTCCCGCCAATACGTACTCCCCTTCTTCTATATAAGCATTTCCCAATAATCTCCTCCAGGTATAAATTGAACAAGGGAGAAAGGCAACAGCCTTGTCTAATGCCCCTCCCAATGCTTTCTTACGACATTTCAGTTCCAATCTTTATTCTTACTTTCAGTTGTAAATATAGATTCTCTACTAGTATTCTCTCCTTCCAATCTATTCCTTTCCTCTTCAAGATGTAATGCGAATATTAGCGCAGCGCACTAAATTAGATAAAATTCAAGCAAATTAAAGCCAAAATCTAGTAAATTTCTCATTTCCTGGAGAATCTTTCAAATTGCAGCTCAAAATCAAGCACATTTAAGGCCAAAATCAAACAAATTTAAACATGTTTCAAGCCCCCGTGAGCAGGCTTTTTTTTAAGCCTTATCTGCAAGCAAAATCATCATATTTGGATACAATTTCAGCACCATTTTCTTCTTCTTCTTAATACACTGTTCTCTTTATTAATCAAAATAGAATTGCTTCTCAACATGTTGAACAATTCGTTTGAATACACTAAACTACAAGATCTCGAACAAAATAAATGGTATGATGCTACAGATTTTCAAATTTATGAATCTTATGCTGGTAAAAAAAAAAAATAATTGTATTCTAGATGGTAAGTGTAAAATTACATTACCAGATCGAATTGGCAAGATATTCGATAGTAATATTTTGAAACTAATAAATGAGAAAGATGTTTTTATAGAATACAGAGGCTTAAAATAAATGAAAAATGGGAAATTTATGCATGATTTAGAGTTCTCTTAAGAATAACTTCATCAAATGTTGTGATAATTTTGGGCTGGTTGATTTGGCTTGCAGATTTACATTAAATTTGGATTAAGATTAAGATCTACCGATACTATTTTGAATTTTGCTTAAAATTTGACCGGAAAAAGACCCTGCTCAGTAAGTTTTTTTTTTTTCAATTTGCCTTGATTTTGATTGTAGACTTGGACGAAATTAGCTTGATTTTGGCTTTAATTTGCTTGATTTCGATAATAAAATTGAAGAGGTAAATTATGTCCCCAGAAGATTTGAAAAAGTATCTTTAAAATGGGAATTTTACTCGATTTTTAGTCCAATTATTGCGATGGTGCTTCGATCCGCATTACATATCTACTGTTAATGATAACGAAAATGCAAAACGCTTGCTATATATGATTTATTTAGGAGGGTGAGGGGGCGGAGAGAGAGAGAGAGAGATGTGTGAGTAAGTAGAGATTTAGGCGGCTCTTAACAGCGAGGTCTTGAGAGCCGATGGGGGAGTAGCGTATTTTTCAAAGCCTATATTCGTAAATACTGAAGTTACCCTGAATAAGCCATAATTCGCTGCCAGCTAAACAGCAGGGACTCCGTTCACTAATTACCTAAAAACATGCACTTATGGAAAATTATTTTTAAAGATTAATTTTTAATGTTTTTGATTACTCGTCAAACGTAAATGTTGATGGTTTTAAGACTCACGGCTGTACACGGAGGTTACATGCGATGGGACTTGTTGACTGCATTGGGCTTCGATCCACCGGATTAAGCCTACTGAGCTCGTGCTTTGAAACGTTTTGCCTCGGCGGAGACGGGGCCGTAATCATTACTAAACAGCTTTTAAATTTCACGAATTCGCCTAGAGCTGGACTAGACTTCTCGTTCCTTCACACACTCGGGTCGGAATTGTTTACTCACTGGCTGCTGCCATGGCGAATCGTTTCTTTTTTCCTTGAGCTGGATTACTTGTAATAGGCTCGAGACCTGTTTTCTGATTTTCTTTAGTGGTCCAAGATAGCGTCCTCCAGCACAGCAAATGACAGACGAAAAAATCCAAGATGGCCGCACACGATAGAATGAGTACAGTTGAGTGGTGATGGGGGGTGAGGAGGGACCCCCGGAAATGTAAACATTTAAAAATAAAATTGTAATAATTTTTTGTAACTTTTTGGCATTGTTTAGAGTATTGGAGTTTCAAGGTCAAATATTACCTGGTTCAAGGTGAAAGGTCAAGGTTAAGGTCAATGGCTGTCAAGATGGCCACCAAGCGAGCGGAATGACAGAGCATGAACAGCTCCGACGCTCTACGCCAGACGCTGATGGCGCCAACTCATATTTTCTCTACTACTATTATATTTACCCTCAAACTCAGGTTCTGTGCGTGTTTAAGCGCGTTCCTTGACGACACTTTCTTTTTTCCAAAAATAGTTTAAGTTATACAGGATGGTTCACCTAACATGGGCACCCCCAAAATTTCCGGAACGTTTGCAGATCACGAAATGCGGTTTTTGCTAAATGAAATATACGCACGGAGGCAAGTAATTCGCCTCCAAGAGAATATTCGTAACACGTGGATGGACAGAATTAATTAAACCATATAAGATTTTTCCCCTGGAAATATGGATTTATTTTAATCGGCATCTGAAAGTACGCGCAAAGAGGAATTCTGTGATATAGTATATGCAATGGAAAGTAACAGAGAAATAATTTCCGTTGTCGCAAATTGTTACCTAACACTTTTTATTCGACGAAAGTTACGGAACCACTTTTCCTCCATTGTTACCAACATAACTGGGCGCATGCCACTCAGCGAGCCCGTTAACATAAATGCAGGTAGGTTCAGTGACTTTTTTCTTAGGTTAATTTCAGAAGTGCTCACTTTATCGTGAACAGCCTTTAAGGACGAAGTATCCATGCCATCTTGGATTTACGTATTTTCTTCAATAAGTTAATTTTCGGAGTCAATATATAAAAACCATGCTAGTCAAGATATAGGGAACATCTGAACAGTTATTTTTTAATTCAATTTATTTTTCTTACAGGATTAGTTTCACATCTGCTTCCCGTAGCATTTCTTTAGACTAAGTAAAGAATGGATGTTTTTGAATTCTTTCCTGTCGAAAGGGGTTTTTACGGTCCTTTACTGGTTTTTCCCCTTTATCTTCTTAGCTATAAGTTAATATGGGTACACTTAGGGAGGTAGTCATGGCCCCAATTTTTGGTCATGGCTGCCCAATCCCTCTGTGCTGCGTCGCATGCCTCCTTGCACGATTCCCTTCCATTTTAAGTGTACGGGGTTAGCTCTGACACGCAATAAAATCCCGCCCTACCTTCGGGCTTCCAGTCTACTTAACATTAGATATAAGGTAGAGTAGAAAAAAAAATTGAAAAAAAAAAAAAAAAAAAAAGTTTAACCAATAAATGTTTAACTGCCCCTATACAAACAATTCATTTGATTGTACCAAACAAACTTTGTTTTATTCAATAAAACCGTTCGTTCAGTGTGGGTATATGTGGATTAGTCGGGTTTTCGAAAAGAAATTTTCACCTTGAATTATTGTCAAGTATTATAACTAGAGATCCATTTTCAACCTTGAAGCTAATGAAGTTTTTGGCATGGTTATCCAGCCAGTGCTATTAAAAGTATGCTGGCGAACATTTGAACGAAAACTGGTTTTGGTAGATTTAAGTGCGTGTTTTAACAAACGCATGTTCAAACGTAAATACCTGTTAGGCCAAACAACTGTCTGTAGTTTTAAAAACACATTTTTGGATAAACGCCTGTTCAATTCCTTCCCGCACCATTATTCTTGATGTGGTTGGCACTAACTTGAACCCGTATATAGTTCAAGTGACTTTGTTAAATGGAATAATTAACGTAGAAGATAATGTGTAAAAATAGTATGTTCCATGACTCACCGATTGTTCGCCCTATTTCAAGCCGTGCTCCTTAATGAAGAGGACATGAGGCTGAAACATAATAATATTTTTGTAGGCAAAATATAAGGACGGTATAAATCAACCAAGTATAAAAAATTCTACACATAATTTATGTATTTTTGTGACTGTGACTGACAGAAGTGCCTGTTTGCAAGTACCTAGTTACTGATCACTAAAAAGTTAAACCGTGTTTTAGTGGGAATAACAATTAAACCGCACAGTGTTAGGACGAGAACATTCAAGATTTTGAATAAGATACTTTTGCTAAGTATGTGACTGATACAAGTGTCAAGGAATTACTCAAATTTTACTCTGAGAAAAGCACACAACTAATTAAATTAAAAGCACTTTTTAATCAATTCGCATGTAGTCAATTTACGCGAGTTAGCATTACCATATGAAATAAAAAATATAATTTTTAATTCATTTATAAGCCTACACTAGTTTAAAAAAATTACCTCGTTCAATAACATAAACCTAAACACTCATCACGGAAAATAATAAACTAAGTCAAGTCAATATAGCATAGAATAAAATCAACATTTATGTTTAACACGTTTGGCATGTGGATATTTCTGGCTCATAAGGAGACTTTGTAGTTCAAACCCTCAATAATAATTTTACACAAGGAACTATTCTTCTCATAAGTTGAGTGCTGTATTTCAAATGTTAAATACATTTTTATCTACACTGTATGCAAACATTATATATTACATTAATTGTTAATGATTTATATCATTTTGGCTAATAATGAGCAACATGCATTATATATATAAACTGCTGGAACCTCACATTGCAGAAGATAGTTACAGTTTTTACAAATGTTTATACGAAAGAAAATGATTTTCATTACTAACAGAATACCCTATCATTCTAACATACTTTTAAAAACTATATTGAAAAACTTATTGTATTTTTTGTTTTAATACATGCCACTTACAATTATTTTTGAAAGATAAGCTGCGACTTCACAAATAAGTAGTTTGTGAACTGGTGTCATTTATAAATATTCCCACGCATAACAATAACAATGTGATAGGACAGACGGGCATTCGGCCAACGTATTCTTTATTTCAGTCAGTTGGCAGTCAAAAACAACAGCGGATAATTTTTATAACGCAGCAGTCGTTTCTTTGCCACAGCCAGTATTTCGACTATTACATCGCAGAAGAATAAATTGCCGCTGCCCGATTATAACAACTCCGAAAGAATTAACATGTAGATTTTTAATATCATCACGACACTCTCCGAAGAAATGTTAGCAAGAAATATTTGACTAACAGTAGGCCTAATTACAACACGGCATTCTAGATAACTTACTTTGGAAGATAACGCACGGATCCGCATAAAACGCTATTGAGTGTTGCGTAACATATTCAAGGAAATTTGTGGCATTTTTTTAACTTAGTTCCTCCATACCACTCATTTTTAAGCAGCTATTCTTTCGCAGTGGTATCTTGTATAAAAAGTGGCCTTTTGAATTTCTTAAACCGCACTGTTGTTGAAGGTAGTTTCAATCGTTAAACTTTAAAAAAAAAAATATTGACTCTAGTGTTCCTTTCATGATTGGCACACAGTTGTGTTAGTGCGCCCTGGATGGTTCTTCAGCCAGTGATGAACAAGGAGAACTACTGTGACTGTATCACGTGCAAATAAATCGAATAAAGAAAGGAGCTTTCCGCCCTCGACAGCAGCAAATGACTAAGTTGCTCGAGCATGTACCGAAAAAAGAAGTCTAGACTGCCGTCAAAATAATTTTCAAAACGCACGCACCTATAACAATCAAACTGAATCAAGTTTTATACAAATGTTCTGTTCGCACAGCAAGGTACAAGTATTGCTTTTCATGTTATATATATTTTTTTTAATTTTTGAACATCACGTTAGTTAATATGTTTTCAAAATCCGGGGCTTAGTTACGTTATACACGAATTCACCAAGCAAGGGGTTTGGATTCGACCCCCGGTGCAACACTGGTTGTACAATCATTTTAAGCTTAAACTCATATTTATAGTCCTTTCATGGTTACTTGCAAATTTTCTGAAGCCATGCTTAATTACTATGGTCAGGATTGTCCCCCGCCTCGTGGTAACACAGCTTAACTAAAATTACACCAAACGGGCGACGCATCGCATTCGTGCGCACTCGCCTTAATGATACTCTGGATAAGAACTAATTCTTACGCACATTTTTACCTCAGTTTTTATTCGTATTAGATATAGATGCCATACTATAATTTATAATCTAAATAAAAGCAAATGTTTACTTCAACCAAAAGTAAAATACTTTTATTTTAGCAGAAGTATAAAACGTTTGTGATACGCTGCTAATTTAGGAAACATACGCCGTAAACAAATTTCTGGTAAACTTTCTAAAGTGTAATGGAAAATTTTAACATATACACTGTATGGAAATAATACCGCATATCAAGCTCCAGATATAGGCATGTTTAGCGTCACTACTATACAAAGTTGGGAACATTCTTACGTATTTTGTTCTTTCCTGAGCAAATGTACGAACTCTATAATTAATATATGAGGGGGGGGGGGGGTAAATTACCATTCGCGCTTTCTCACTAACCGTACACATTGGCATGGTAAATAAATTTCAGAATAATTTATTATAGAGTACACTGGGTCATTTGTCAAAATTTCGATTCAAAAAGTGTAAAGACATTGCGAATAGATTATAGTTCAATTTATAAGCTACGCCGACTATCATGCCAACATTGAGAGAAGAACATAGTAAACGTTAACAAAATGAAACCATTTTCAAACTTTCCAGGGCACAAAAAAAATGTATGACTGTTTTGTTTCCAAATGTATGTGTTGTAAACACGTACGCACCAAAACCACGCAATTATTTGTATAACTATGCTCTTTTCTCTTGATGTTTATTATTCAGCAGTACGTGCGCAGATTATTGCGGAATGTCTTCTTTTGTTTTAAGCTACGGCCTATTAACAAAGATAAGACACTAGGGTGGATTACAATGATGGATTTTAATAACTTATCTCAATGCAGTCGGTTCTGCTCGTCCTCCGAATAAAATTATAGTGTTATGACGTATTACAGATTCTACTGTCCATTATGAGGCGAATTTTCTTGACACAGACGTGTGTTTGTAACTTGTCATTAACGGCTGTGCACGATAAAGTGAGCACTTTTGAAATCAACCTTGGAAAAAAGTCACTGCTCCTACCTGCATATATTTTAACGGGCGCACAGAGTGGCATGCTCCCAGTAAAGTTGGTAACGTCTGCTTTGTGTTTTTTTTTTTTTTTTTATTTATCGGAATGTAAAAATGAGCTGATTTGTATAACATTTAGTTTTCTAATAATTTCACAAATTCACTTAACCGACTCATGAATAAAGTGATCAGGCACATTGCAATGTTAACTTTACATAAGGCGGAAGAATACGCAGCGTGCAAACAAGTAGATCTTAAGCAGGGCTTTCGAAAGTGCTCACTTTACCGTGAACAACCTAAAATACAAGTTGCTGTACTGTTAGCAAAAAATTATGAAGATGTTTGAAATACGTTTTCATGCCACAAGCAAGAAAACGTTGACGCATGGCACACTGTTACTGTAAGACACACAGAGATAGTAACCAGAGTTTGGTAGAGATAAATTCCAAGGAATAGTATCGAGCAATAAACAGATTAAGAAACAAGCAGCCCTCTCTCTCTCTCTCTCTCTCCCTCACACACACACACACACACACACTCTCTCTCTCTCTCTATCTCTCATTGTCTCACTCAAACCAGAGATATACTGGTTGCCAGCGTCAAACTTTCCTTTAACCTAATTAGTTTTGAAGAGAAGAAAGAATATGATTTGCTTGAAGTATTGTGTGCACTGCACTGTTAGCGAAGACCCTTATTAGACATCGAGAGTGAAGGACCTACCATAAATTATATAAATGTATATTGTATTTCTCCTATACGAAATGGATTTTTGTCTAGGGATAGTTGTGTACACTCGTCCGAAAAGGTAGTCCTTACTAAATATTTTCCCCCGAATTTAAAGCATTTAAATGCAAAAAAACTATTGCGTCTTTGTAACAGAATACTTGGTCAGAAGTTATTAAATAAAAGTTTACTTCTGTCTAAAGCAACTTTACTGTTTACTCTAAATCAACTTTACTGTTTACTCTAAATCAACTTTACTGTTTACTCTAAAGCAACTTTACTGTTTACTCTAAAGCTCGCCTCACATACTCAGTAATAACCTATTTAATTTTGTACTTGAATTTGTATGGCTGGCATTATTACTTGTGGACGCTAGGCCTAATTATCGTTATCAAAGTGATAATTCCGTACTTATTAAACATATAGATCCCGTCATGTTTCGTGACAAAGTTTCTGTGCGTGCGCATGTACAATAAATTTTAAGAGCTTCCAACATTACATCTAAATGAAAGAAAACTTTTGTTTATTTTCCCCTTTTTCCTTAATATATATATATATATATATATATATATATATATATATATTATATATATATATATATATATATATATATAGCCGAGGAGCGCAATATACAAAATTACAGTGATATAGAGAAAAATACTTTCTTTATTCAAATTATAATTCTGCTTAGATTTTTTTTTATCTTAATAAGTTTTTTACAGCAAATTCTGTGGCATTATATCATTCCGCATTGGTAGCATATATTTCTTTCTTGTTTTTTTCTGCATTGGAATTTTATGGGGAAGAGTGAAGCATAGTGAAGAGATCTGGGTGGCTCTCAACATCGATGCCTTGGGAGAACTTGTAGGTGAGCAATGGTTTCGTGGAGTGAGGGCAGTTTCGGTGTTACAGAAAAATTGTATGATTAATATTCGGCTTAAATAATTACTTAATTATTACAGAACCGCAAATATTGTGCGCCTGGCTTTAAAAAATTAACGTAACTACACAATATTTATGGTCACTTACGTTTAACCCAACCAGTTTTAAATAGACGCTGGTTCGACTCAAATGTCATTTTCTTAACCCGGAAGAATTTTTCCCCCCTCTCTGTCCCACTGGGAAGGCGGAGGCATCCCACATTCTTGGAAATATTTTTCTCGACACTCCTTCATTAGATTTACGAGGCTGCTATGCGTGGGGCAACGCTTCTAAATCAACCGGACGAAGGTTTGGGGTGATTGGGGGGGGGGGGGACGTGTCCGAGTTGAAATTCTCGCGCACGCGCAGACACTGGCAAAGTGTTACGGTTGGTTCAGAACCAAAATACATACCCATAGAGCAGAGAACTTAACCGTAGAACATCCACGCGACCAAAAAACCTTGTGCAAATTTGATTCACAATAGATCACCACGAGTCTGGTGTCAATTGTCAGTGTTCGTAATTAATATTATAATATTTTGGCTGTCTTTAAACAAACAAAAATTTTTTTTTGGTGATATTGCGTTCAAAATAAACAATAGTTTAAAAATAATTAGCGTTTTTATTTATTTATATTTTTTCCAATTTTCTGTGTTTTCCGATTGTTAAGATGTTGATAATTTTTAAATACTTCAAGCTAGTGCATTTACATCTGTTCTTTCCTATGAATCTATATATTGTGATATTTATTTGTTGGTTTCTATAGTACAGCTGTGTGAACATTTTTTCTGTGCTGAATCTTGTTTTTCAATTACAGACATCTGCATCGTAATGGCGAATATACAAAAATCTCTATATATAGGCCATTCACAGTAAAATGGGCACTTTCGAAAGCTTGCTTAAGATTTACTTGTATGCAAGTTGTGTATTATTTCACCTTATGTAACATTAACATTGTCATGTGCCTCATCACTTTATTAATGCGTCGGTCATGTGAAACTGTGAAAAAAAAATAAGATAAGAATTTTCACAAATGGTTACCTAACTCTTTTTATTCGATGTTAAGATATGGAACTACTTTCAATCCATCGTTACCAACTTTACCAAGATCATGTCACTCAGTACGCCCGTTAAAGCATATGCAGGCATGGGCAGTGACATTTTTTAAAGTTGATATCAAAAGTGTTGACTTTATCGTGGACAGTCTTTAGTCTGTGTAGCTCTACTCCTCCATTTTTAATCAAAAATCTTTGTCGATTTTTTGTCTGCTCTCATTAGCTGTTCCCCTATCCGTCACCATAAGAAATGAAATATAACAATTGTCCTTGTACACTATGTCAGAACCTCAAATGCACACTACCTGTTATATGCGGAGTTGTGAATCAGTAGGCTCGATAGCATGGGAGTTAATTCTCGTGCACACAATCTACATTCTATGGTTACTGTTAAACATTCGATTGTGAACCAAGTTTTAAGCTCCTGCAGGACTTAAGGTGGGTTTACGATTTACTTAACAGAATAAGTGCCCCGTGTGCTTAATATATGATTCAATGAATTCAAGGGCATTAGTTTATGACTGTCATGTGAGGGTCTTGACGTGTCGAGTGCGTTCTTGACTTGACTTAAGAGAACGTTACATTCTACATGTTAAGTACAAGTCAAGGCGAAGTAGCCAATCAGAGACCAGTGACAATTGTTGATGGCGGGAAACTGTATTTACATCTTGGATTTAGGTTATATCGTATTGTGAAATCGTATGCAAATAATTATTTTAATCGAAATCGAGAGAGAGTATCATCTTAATTTGAAGAACAGTTCATGGTCATGTTTTATTTCTTGGAAGAGGTTATTGAATTCGCTTTAATTAACCTTTTCAGATGTATTGATGTAAATGCCCAATGTTGGTATCGTCTTTCCCTTTTATAAGATATTGCGAGTTTTTCAAAACGTTTACGCGAGCAGTAACAAAATTAATTAAATATATGTAAATAATCTTCACTCTTGTCCATATTTCCAGGTCAGGTCGGCTGCTTTCGTTTTCTAAGATTTTGAATAGCTAGACTTAACAGTTGCTAATTCAATGATAATCTGCAAAGTTACTTATTATTCATTTGTCTTTCGCTTATCGACTCATTACGTAAAATTCCTAATTCTTCAGTCTTTAATCGTAAACCCACCTTGATTTCTGGGAGGCTACAAGAAAACTGGACCCAAACGATTCTCGTTTGTCCGCGACACAGTGCTGACAACCTTCTCCACGTGTGGTCGCTGAGGTTCTTGGTAAAGGATAAAAGAGGAGGAGGAGGAGTAGGGAAGAGAAAGAAATAAATCAACCAAGTTGAAAGGCGACAAGTTGGAAACACTCTGTCGCCAGCCCTCCAGCTATTCGCGTTGCATAGCAGCGACAGTTCCGTGTAAACAAATACCTGGAATAACGCTTCTAGTTCTCCTTGGGGAAAGGACCACCTGGGCATGCATATTTTCTGATTTTCTTCGGTTTTGATTTACGGCCAGAGCTGGTTGTCAATTACGAGCACCCTCTCCCAAAAACCCGAACACAGCCAAGATGGATTTTAGAAGCTTTTTATTATCAACTAGGCTTACATCAGCAATTTGTACGTCTATGTCATTGCAATTCCCGGAACGTAAAAGCTATACAATTATTTGACAGTCAACCATACATTTATTATTAATGCTTCTGTTTTAACGTATAAAAAATAAAATACTTTACGTAGTTTAGAATTTACAACGTCAGTAAGTGCGCTTTTTCTGTTAAGAATACAGCATTTCCTGAATAAGTAAAACTTCGTTGTAAGAAATCTGAATACACCGTGAAGTTTCAAAACACGTATAAGTTAGAATAATTTCTATATTTGCAGCCTGATGAATGGAAATTTTTCCATAGTGTGTACAGGTTGGAAACTTCCTTTACAGTTTAGGAAGTTTACTGAAATTAATTTCAGTGTTCTTTAGTTAGTATGTAACACTGGGACTAGAAAACAATATCATTCGTTTATGCCAACCAGGTATACGAGAAAACGTAAAGAAGGGGTTTCAATATTTTTCATTATCGCAGCTCCCGAGGAAAATACTAGTCAGCGAAATACTTTAAGAGCCTGTATTACGACCTCTAGTTACACATCCGGTTAAAAATTAACTACCAGCTGGTGTAAAATAGTGTATTACGACCTCTAGCAATTGCTAACTAGAACTGTTATCAAGGGGTTAAACTATATATCACTTCAAATGGTAGACAATCATTTATACCTTTAGATTAGCTTCAAGATGGTGTCTTAAACATCAGGTTTTGGTGTTTTGCTTATATGCATGTGTTATGTAGCTATAGTATTTCTGCAAAATGCAAGTAAACCTTGAGAATGTTGATAGCGACACAGAAGATTAGTTTTTTAAATTGTATTTTTATAAGAAAAAATCGGAAATAAAATATTAGCACTAAGCATAATGTCATTTTCAGGAATCAGATGCCTTGAAATTTCTGAAATAAAATATTTTCCGCTGCCATTCATTAAATATTAAAAAATATATATAATTGAGAAACACAGGCACTAACATCAATCTTGAATGGTAAGAAAGAGAGTCTCATGCATTGTGATAAATTCTATGGAGGTTAAGCAAGCTGTACGAGGTTTGATATCACCAGTGACAGTAATAATTATGATCAAATACGTTGTTTGCCTGGGCTTATAAAGCCTAGTGTTTCACAGTCGGAAATTTGGTTCATAGTAATTCACTTTCGCTGAAGAAGCGTTAACTTATATATATATATATATATATATATATATATATATATATATATATATATATATATATATATATACACAGAAAACTGCAATAAGATATATATGTGTATATATACATATACATATAAAATTCAAAACACATCTCACACTCATTGCTGACAACTAAACATAAACTATAACACCGAACATATAGTGACTTTTATTGCCAACAGACACAGTAACGAACCAACATCTTGGAATACTTATCAAAAAAGGATAACTTAACTATAGGTTGCTCACGATAAAGTGAGCACTCTTTAAGGTTCTTATAAATTTTCCCTTTAATCCAATTTCCATCATCCTACTGCTTTTTAACATAAACATTGCAATGTGACCAACAAACAAAGTGTATACATTTCACTACCATCAATATTTAACGCCTGTGGCTGCAATAAGATGCATTTTTTTATCGGTTAATGCCTGTTGCGAGGGCCTTAAAAGTGCTCACTTTATCGTGAACAGCCTATAATGGAATGTTCATAATACAGGTTATCATCAAATAGCTTATCTATGGAATAGCTACTCCACACATTTATCTAGAGATCGTAATACAGGCCCTAAAACTTCATTATTGGCGATATTATTTACAGGCTGTTCACGGTTAAGTGAGCACTTTTGAAATCAACATTTGAAATAATCACTGCCTTTAACTACATACTAATACATACGTTACAGCGCACATTGGAATGCGTGCTCCCAGATAAGTTGGTAGTGAATAAATATACCGGGTGAGTAGCCCGCGCCTATTTTTCCGTATTTATGCAACCCGCACACATAACCACCCATCTACCAAAACATTTTCTTCGCTGTAAACTAATTGTCTCTTGAGTTGACGAGTCCCGTGCCGTGTATATACTCGTTACGGCGCCTCGTCTGTTAGCTGAACATTCGACGCCGTTGTCAGCCTGCGCCAATCAGCGGCGCAAAAATAGATAATCGCTTCAAAACAGCACGTGCAAGTTGGTTTCTTTTCGCCAATACAGAAAGCGGTGACCGTATTTTCATCTCACATGATGGCTCGACGCGAGAAAGATGTGCCACACCAAGGACGCGATCGTCACGTGCCAACGTATTCGGTAAACATCGCAACAACCTGTTTCAACTCAATAAACGGACGTGCATTCTTTGAAAAGTGGCTGCTTCTCAGCGCTTCGCTGACATAACACCATCCGTTCGCCGCATACTGTGCTGATGACAACGAATCAACGCGCACGTGGTGTTCTGCTAAGACTGATGTTTTGTTAGATGGGTAGTACGGGTTGCGGGTTGCATAGATTCGGGAAAAAAGGCGCAAGAGACTAGCCCAGTATATATAGCCTTAATACTTGGCACTGTATTGCGAACGTTATGTTTGAATTTATGTCGAGTGAGGTTAGTATCTCGTGTATTACTCGCATTAAATTAAGACATTGCGTATGATTAGTACATTTACATGGCAGAAAAATTCCACGATTTTACTTGGACGGCGCATGAATAAAGTTGCTAGGCCCGTGGCAACGTTAAATTTATATATGGTGGAAAGACACAATGTATTCGGAGAAATAAATACGAAGCAGTATTCTTACAAGTGCTCAGTTTGCCGTGGACAGTCTGTACTCAAAATGAAGATAAACGAGTGGTCTACGTTGATAGACTGGCCAAAGCTTTGTTAAATGTAACACTTCAAAACGCCTAAGGCCATTGGTGGATGAAAGCAGAATATTTATATAATTTGTGTCATAACTTATTTCGCAGTGGATTTTTCAAAATTTTTGGCATTTCAGGACGTAAATTACAACTTTTGGCACCTTCTTACGTTATTAGATATTCACTGTCATCATTATTTTCGGAACACTGATGGAAGAAAAGAAAGATTTTTTTTTTGTTTTATCTGCAATCTGTGCTCAGAGAATAATGATGGCAATGAATATCTAACTACATAATAAGGTGCTAAAACTTGTTATTTACCACTTGACGAGTCAAAGATTTTGAAAAATATGCTGTGAAACAAGTTATGGCACCGCTTTCATGCACCAATGGCCTTAATATTAAACTCATACAACGAAGTGCATTCTGAGCCCTCTCACAGAACAACCACACTGAAGTTACAAAATACATAATAAATGACGTAACACTTCGTATAATATTAAATAAGCCATTAAAATATGTTATATGACTTATAAATTATGGGTAAAATTTTTGTAAAGAGTAACAATAACATAATATTCCTCTACAATATGATAATTCATGACAAGAAATTGAATATGTTTATTTGTAAACAAGAATTTCAATTTTTGGGTTAACATGTGCACAGTTTGAAAATATCCAGCTATTGTGGAAGCATGATTAACGTTAATAATTTAGGACAGACTCAGCTAACTTGATTTACCGTGTAGGCATATTACTCTAATTTCAATCTCGTCTTTAAGATTCGAATTCGCTTCTGCTTCCTAGCCCTTTCGGGACGATATCAATTTATGATTTCAAGTTCAGCAAAAAGAATAAATTTTAATGCGTGGAGCGGTCAAGCTGACACTGGAATTGTTTCCTTATTACAGTTAATTAGCTGCAGCCTTTTGTGCTCGGAGATATAGACGTGAACAGTTCCCACCTACAACAGGAGCTCGGGTTTACGAATCAGTTTCTTGCAGGGGACAAGTGAGTGCTGAGCGTGCAGTGTAGAAGCTGTTCACGGTAAACTGAGCACTCTTAAAAGCCCTCACTGTAAAACTGAATCAGTGAGAATTTCACTGTTTCAATAAGTGAACAGTACCTGACTGATTCAACAGTCGCTTCGGTGAATTTAACTGATGAATCAGTGGGAAAATTCCAGATTTCCTTTACTTATTGATTCAGTGACATTTTACACTTATTCGTCGGTAATTTTTTTTCCACTGTTATTCAGTGGTTTGCATTTTGACTGATGGATCAGTTAAACAGCGTGTAAAAATGGCCGTCCAACAACGCGTATTAAGTGAAATAACAACGAATAAATTAATAAAACCAATACAAAACACTTTCTAAAATGTGTTTCGTCTTTCAAAACACAATTTTACGAGGTAATATGAACATTAAGCCTTTTATTCCTCTTTAATATCTTTCATTTCGTTTTCATGCAATCATCACAGCACCCTGTTTGAAAGTTTAAACTTCATATAATGTCGTGAAGAGAGTGCACTCATATCTACTATTCGTTTTAACAATCCTAACTTACCAAACAAACCAAAAACGAAAACTAAGGGCATACAATTAAAATTTTCACGGTCACAGTAATTTCCGCCTATTTGTCAAGTTGAATTGGTAGCGAATATGGTAAGGTAATGGATTGAACAACTGTAGGTAAAGGGTGTACGAGGTTAATCCAGACCAGTTCCGGACATTACTTACTATTTTTAAATACGGAAAATTGCGCAATATAAATAGTAAACTATGGTAAATATATTAATCGTCACTGCAGTCGGCCGACTGTTACTGCTCCGGCCGACACTAATTCAATCAGTGAAATTTTTTTCACTGAAACGATCAATGGTTTTCCACCTATTCTAAATGGAGCCACTTTCACTGATTCCAGAAGTTGAATTTCACTGCGAATCAGTGGTTCCTCACTGATTGGAATTTAGAGTGCTGTTTAAGCTCTTCTCGCATTCCCAGCGTGTATTCTTCCACTATATGTACAACATTTTAGTCAAGTGATACTGCGAAATTATTGGGGAAGTAAAAGTTTCACAATTTTTTTTCTGATACTTAACACTCATATGCATTAGAAATGAAGCTAAAAACAAATTTCAGTATTACCAAATGTCACCTATCACTTTTAATTCAACGTTTCAGTATCGCGCTACTTCCCCTCCTCCGCTAGCAACCGTGTCAGTCAGCGTACCTGTGCAAATATGCAGAGCCAGGGGGCAGTAATATGTTTCAAAGGTTAATTTCAAAAAATGCTTCAAGGGTCGTAAACAATCTGTACCGATAAAATACACTGAAAAAAAAAATCTTTGTGGCGGCTACAAAATCTTTTCTTGGTATTCACCCCGCAAAGTTATTTTGTGGTGAACACGAAATATTTTAGTTGTCATCACTAAACTTTTTTGACCACTATAAATTTATGTTGTGGTGGCTACATAAAATTATGTGTTCACCACAAAATAATTTGGCAGGGTGGAAACCTCAAAAGATTTGTAGCCAACCACAAAGTATTTTTTTTAGTGTACGTCATCCTTCCAATGCATCATGTATCTGTTTGCGTACAGTGCATAAACGGGTGGAATCAATATATTACGCGGACACATCCATACGATAAGATGTATCGCAGGATCCAATTCCACAGCAAAGCTATTCGCGTCGCAGAGAGACCTTGAACTGGCGCCATGTAAAGGCACCAGGCCGATCATGACACTATAGGCTGTTTACGGTAAACTGAGCACTTCAGAAAGCTCTGCTTAGTATCTACTTGTATACGCGTTGTGCATGCTTCCATTTTCTGTAAAATTAACTTTGGCACGGGCCTCATCACTTTATTCGTACGTCGGTCAAATGGATTTGTGCAATTATTAGAATTATTAACATATTACAAATCTGATCATTTATACAGTTCGGTGCATTAAAAAACAGAAATCGAAAGAAATAATTTTAAGTTGTCACAAATGGTTACCTAACACTTAATTAGACGTTGAGATATGGAACTGCTTACCCCTTTACCGTTACCAACTTTACTGGGCACATATCACTTAGTGTGTCCGTTAAAATATATGCTGGCAGGAGCAGTAACTTTTTTCTAAGATTGATTTCAAAAGTGCTCACTTTATCGTGAACATCCTTTATCCAGCCCTACGTACGTCACCCATCCAAACATCTCAAAAGGCAACCCTGTAGAAGGAACACCTGTTTCCGCATATCTGAGAATGGAAGGGTAGACTGTGACTCCGCCCCTTCAATATACCTCTCCACCTTGGCGAGGGTCAAAATGATGCCTGAGGTGTACACTCTAAGAAATTATTCGGAAATGTACCATACTAGTGTATAAGCTTAGTGAGAAAGCGGGAATGGTAATTTTTTCTACATTCATTGTAGCGTTCCTACATTTGCTCGGGAAACGGGCAAATGAGTAGTGAAGTTCTCAACTTTGTATAGTAGCGATACTAAACATTCCTATATCTACAGCTTGATGTGTGATATTATTACCATGCAGTGTATAGGTTAAACATTCCATTAAAGTTTAGGAAGATTACCAGAAGATTTTTTACAGTGTGTACGATGAGTGCAAGTTCTGCGAATGATGGCAAAGAATATAATTTTTTTTTGCACCGATGATTTTATTCCAGGCTCTAGCCATACCGTGCTCTCCGCTCGATAAGCTCTGCCATAATAATGGGCTTGAAGTGACCGGGATGAGATAAGGGCTACGAAACATGCCTACATCGTTGTTATCATTTATCCCATGTCAGCATACATTCAGGGCGATTGTAGAAGCTGTGTTAAGGAAGTTTTCTACTTTTCAGTTATATATTACAAATTCACGTGAAACGAAGGATCAGGTTTTACACGGTTTAAGAGAGATAAATTTCACGCAATTACATGGTTTTTTTTTGTTTTGTTTTTTTACTGCACATGCTTGCGTTTGCTGTCAATGCTACAGTTCTAATATTCTTCTGACTAGGAACTAGGCAAACTAAACATTATCTATAACAAACATTTTAGGTAAATGTTCTATATTTTTCTACTTCAAAACACATTTTGTAAAGTTTTCGTTCTAAAAAGTAATTTTTATTTTGTATTTGTTTGGAAAGTATCGAAAAATTGAGCACAATATGACTTTGTGGAATCGCTTAATATTGTAAGTACCAGAATCATCAACGGGATGTAAACTTACCTTAGTAATATTTATTCGTCATATTTGTTTCATTTCACTAAGGGCGTTAACATTTTTTATTCTTACATAATAAAACTGAAAATTTGGAATTTTCCCCAAAATTATTCTAAATTATATTTCTATATTAAAAATTATGTTTGTCGTAGCTCCAAAAAATAAACATAGATTTTGTATAAATATAATATATAATGAGTTGGAAAATATCAAGCTAATTTTTGTTTGTCACTTCTGATATACCTAGTATTTTATCTTTGTTCACAAATGTGTACTGATTAAGGCCAAAAATTTTTCTCCACGAGCAACTTCTAAAGAGAGCATGCTTTCGTAACCCTATTCAAGACAAATATGGTGTACAATGTTGCAAGGCGGTGAAACTACATCCAATTTTTTGTATCGAATGTTTTTAGAACAATTTAAGTTTTGTACGTACATCCTTACATCTCACAACTTGATATCTATTTAAAGAGTAATTTTTGACGACATGGCACTTTTCATTGTAAAGTGACAAAAATGTGTTTTGGTTTTGTTGTGTAGTGTCACAAAGACCCACGAGCTCTCGATGTTTTATGTTCACATTTAGAGCAGTGTAGCTAGATATTAAAAGACCAATGCCATGATGTTAGAAGGTAATGTCATTTTGTATTTTGTTGAAAATATTTTGTTTTTTTTTTAGAGATTGCATATTTGTAATAGTTTAGTATAATAATAAATGGTGGAAAATCTACGTACAGGTGATTCGAACAATATTATTAACATAAGTTATATACTTTTTTAATTAGTTATTAGTCAGATGAATTTCTGCAGGACGTTTTCTTCCACTTTTTTTTAAATGCCAAGATGGGGTCTCAGAATCAATGTTTAACATAAAATGCAGTTATTTTTTCTACAAATGATCTCGAAAGGAAAATGTAAATAAAAGTCTTAATTACAAATTACAATGTCCAGAGTGTATGAAAATAAACTGTCATTCTATACAAAAAGGTTTAGGGGGCAGTCTTTCACTTAGCATTTGTAGATTTGAAAGACTAAGTTGCCAAATTTTTTTAAGTTACAATTATAAATGAAAATGCATTCCAAAGTAATTTAGATTACAGCACTTGACGAAATAGATATTACGAAAATCTTCGTAAAAATTTAATGCAATAATTTGAGTCATAAGCGTATTTGACTTTTGTACATCGCAAAGATAGCGCGGTAGTAGTTTGGAAATCCAATTTTTTACCATATTTGAAGCCGATAAACGAAACTTTACTATTATGAAAGCGTGTTATCAAATTTGGGAAAAAGAAAAAAAATCGAATACCGATTTTGTTAACAAAATTGGCTAACTGGAACATAGCCTAAAACGTGGGAAAATCGTACAGATAAATGCACTAAAATTTACTGCAGATTTCCCATTAATAGCCTAAGTTCAAATCTCCATTTAAGATCAGCTGAGGTAACAATAAACGTGGAGTGTACCCAACCACGTGGTACTGACTTATTTGATGAAATCATTTTTGGTTTCCAGACAGTTGTCTCATATTCTATAAACGCAGGCATTCGCTACATCACGTTACCTACCCTCCCCTAAAGTATCGGCAACACATCCAGTATTTACCTACCTCATATTTAATCTTTACTATGGTGTCTATGTCCCAGGCGTTACTATATACCAAGCACTTGGCGATATGACAACTGGGGTCTGCGACTTAACCATAGGCCTACTGTATACCTAAATGGCTGTTCCGAGTTCTCGGCATTGTATTATAGATAAGAAAATACGTTAAATATTACTACATATCACACAAAAAATTGTCAGCATACAGTAGCAACAGTAAACCTAATACAGCAAGCAGTCAGAATGAAGATCCTAGCAGTCAAACAATACATGTATGAACGTAACTTTCTATAGCCTAGTAAAAGAGAATATTTTGCTATAATAATAGATTTTTTAAGACAGCACCTATAAAACTAAAGTTAGAATTTCATTACATGGAAACAGGAATAATCAACTCGCCTAGTAAGAATGAAATAATGAGATTTGTAAAACTCCCACTCATCCCAACATAGTATAACAATTCATTATACAAAGCACCTAATTATACACACCTAAAAATGTATGCATACAGCATAAAGCCGGTAAAAGGAATATTGCGCTTTCATTTGAATTGACATGTTCTGCTTATGAAATTATATTCTGGCAGTAACAAAGCAGACATCGAGCTATAAAAGCGCATAATCATTTTAGAAGATATTTTTAGATCACCACAATAACAGAGATGATAAAATACGAAAACCTAAAACATACCCAGGAACATCACTGAAATAATTCCTTTAAGAGGTAAAATGAGAAATTTTTATTTTACCTCAATTATATGTCAACATATAATCACGAATGGAATCAGTTAAGTAAATTTGACGTGAGAGATGTTTTATTAGTTGAGATTTTTAACATGTAATATTCTTGTACATAGCAGGCCTCGTAGTATTCAACCCTGCTACATCCTGTCTCGCTTCATCGACGCCCAATAAGTAATGCATAATTGTAACATGTAATATTCTTGTACATAGCAGGCCTCGTAGTATTCAGCCCTGCTACATCCTGTCTCGCTTCATCGACGCCCAATAAGTAATGCATAATTTTAACAAGTAATATTCTTGTACATAGCAGGCCTCGTAGTATTCAACCCTGCTACATCCTGTCTCGCTTCATCGACGCCCAATAAGTAATGCATAATTGTAACATGTAATATTCTTGTACATAGCAGGCCTCGTAGTATTCAACCCTGCTACATCCTGTCTCGCTTCATCGACGCCCAATAAGTAATGCATAATTGTAACATGTAATATTCTTGTACATAGCAGGCCTCGTAGTATTCAACCCTGCTACATCCTGTCTCGCTTCATCGACGCCCAATAAGTAATGCATAATTTTAACAAGGAAGTTTATTTCCCATTATGACGGTTTTTAAGCTATTTATTCTCAATGGCAACAAAAGCCAGTATTTATTCATGGATTTATTCTTTAGTTTAAGAGACAATTTCCAACTGCTAACTTACCTCTCACAGCTTAATGACGCAGGTTTGTTGTGTTGCCTAGTAGTGCTGACAAGAAAATTTTACAGCTGGAGTTACAACACCCCGATAATCCCGCCACGACTAAGTTTACTCCATAGGCGTGCGCAGCGTGGGTGCAGGAGGTGCAGCTGCAACCCCATTTCATCATGTCGCTAGGAAAAAAAATCTTACCAATTTCCTATTTTCACCATTTAGTCTGCGCGTATAAATTAAACACTGACCTAAAATATGTCTAGTAATGCTCAGAATATTTGTGATGAACGAGATTAAATATAATCTTACTTCGTATTTTTAATTTCGTAAATATTGATCTTCATTTTGCAGTTCGCCCCGACCCCCATCCCCCACACACACACACACACACACACACACACACACACACACACACACACACACACACACACACACTCTGCGTAGCAGCCAATGAAAAGCAGTCACTGTTACATTTTCCCCCACAAAAGTAGATTCTAATTTTGCTTTACGTCGTTCTGGGCTCGTCGGAGTGCGCAAAGAATTCAAATACAACATTACAAAAAATAATCGTGTCCCTAATGCAGTATGTATTAAAACAAGTAACTGGGCGCTGGGCACCAAAATCACGTTTCGGTTTACTAAAAAAATACTATTTCGCGTGTGAATTCAATCACTGTCAAAAGCAATTAATCGTTCACATTATCGTGGTTTTGATATGGTAAACATTGGTGGTTACATGATTGACCTGCCGTTTTAGAATTTTCCAACTGCCAAGTAAAACACTCGTGGGACAGATATCCTAGGGGTATCGTGTACACTGAATAATATATAATAGGAAATGTCGTGCTTTGACGCCCTGTCGGGCTGTCGTGTGGTGTTCGGCCAACTATTGTGACTCCATCTTAACTCACTCTAAATTCGAATCAGTGGGAAACCACTGATTCGCAGGGAAATCCAACTACTCGAATCAGTGAAAATGGGTCCACGTAGAATCAATGGAAAACCACTGATTGTTTCAGTGGAAAAATTTCACTGATCGAATTAGTGACCTGAAACTATTCCACTAAGTCACGGCCGACTGTGCAGTGCCAAATTACATTTTTTTTTTTAATTTAGCGTAATAATTACGTGAAATAAACAAATTTACGGTATTTCATTATTTATAATGTAAAATTTACAGTAATTTAAAAAAGTGTAAAAATTCTTCGGAGGTGGCCGGGATATAACACACAGCCCCTTTCCACACCGCTCTGAGACCATCAGGCATGTCAACCATATAATCTGCGCTGCCAACTCAAATTGAAACAGAAAAGGAAAATAGTCATATACTTTTAACGAACACGTGAAGATGTAAACTGTATGCCCCTAATTTTTGGTTTTGGTTAAATTGGTACCGTTAGCATTGTTAAAACGAATAGTGCATATGAGTGCACTCTATTCACAGCATTATATGCATTTTAAAAATTCAAACAGAGCGCTGTGATGATACACAAAAACGACTTGAAAGGCGTAAAAACGGAATGAAAGGCTAAATGTTCATATTACCTAGTAAATTGGTGTTTTGAAAGACGAAACACATTTTAGATAGTATTTTGTATTGGTTTTATTAGTTTATTCGTTGTTATTTCACTTGATACACTTTGTTTAACGACCAATTTAAACGCTGTTTGATGGCCATTTTTACCCGCTGTTTAACTGATCCATCACTCAAAAGACAAACCACTGGAAAACAGTGACTAATGAATCAGTGAAAAGTGTCACTGAATCAATAAGTAAAGGAAATCTGGCATTTTTCACTGATTAATCAGTTAAATTCACTGAAGTGACTGTCGAATCAGTCAGTTACTGTTGACTGGTTGAAACTGAAAAATTCTCACTGATTCAGATTTAGAGTATCATCTATAGTCGTGATTATATTAAAACCCTTGGCACGCCTGTGTCGCAGAGAGAAAATTGGGTAGTAGAGTGCGCGCCCAAAGTGCGCATTACCCAATCTCGGTGTCCCAACGTTGGAGTACTTTTCTGCCAATACGACTACCATAATGACGTGGATATCAGTTGATGGCAGAGCACTGTTTATGTAAACAAGTGCTTTGAGATGTTTATACACTTCCTATAACCTATTTTCAAAGAAATTAGGTTAAATCCAAATTGGTAAATGCTGTTCACGATAAAGTGAGCACTTTTGAAATCAACCTTAGAATAAAACACTGCACCTACCTGCACATATTTTAACGGGCGCGCTGAGTGACATTTGCCCAGTAAAGTGGGTAACGATGGATGGAAAGTAGTTCCATATTTTAACGCCGAATAAAAATAATAGGCAACCATTTGCGATTACTTAAATTATTTCTTTCGCTTTCTGTTTTTTTAATGCATCGAAGTGTA
The DNA here is from genome assembly GCA_029891345.1 of Dryococelus australis. Classification (NCBI taxonomy): domain Eukaryota; kingdom Metazoa; phylum Arthropoda; class Insecta; order Phasmatodea; family Phasmatidae; genus Dryococelus; species Dryococelus australis. The sequence continues at coordinate 46,377,041 of CM056995.1, read as the reverse complement.
AAATTACCAGACTTGTAAAATATTTACTTTTCAAATAATTTCGCACATTCACCTGACTGATGCATGAATAAAGTGATGAGGCCCATGACAATGTTACTTTAATATAAGTCGGAAGAATTCACAACGTGCATACATGTAGACCTTAAGCAGGGCTTTCAAAAGTGCTCATTTTACCGTGAACAACCTACAAAAAATTTTTTACTCATGTAAAAGTGCTTGCCTCTTGAAAATCACGATATGAATAAACACTTTCATCAATGTTGACCATGTGACTTTGACATTTGTGCTGATTTTGGTTAGGTCAAAGCTGGGCACATGCGCAGAGTACCAAAGGTAATCTGTCCACCTCATTTTTAGTCTATGGCTTAAGCCAGTTGTCGAATGCACTGAGAAAAAAGTTTTGTTGAATCAAACAAGATTTGTTTGGTGTAACCAAATTATTTGTTTGTATAGGGGCAATTAAATATTTTGTTGCTGAAACCAAATTATTATTATTATTTTTTTCATTTGATTGTCCCAAACTGTAAGATTTGGTTGGTGCAACTAAACATTTTTTTGGCTACACGTACATTAAACAGTTTGGGCCGATATATAAAAGGAATATCAAGTTCGACCAAGTTTCGAACCTATATCATTTGGGTCCATGCGCTACGCCTTAACAATTTCAGCTAATATGACAAATCAATATCCCAGTAATCTTTAAAATATATATTTTGCAAATATTGGTTAAGGTGTGCAAACAAATATCTCAAGTTTTACAGTTTTACTTGTCAGTTTCTAGTTGCATTGTTTTATTAATGTGTTTATACGATCGTTAAGCGTCAATAGATGTACTAACAAACACAGTTACTATCCTAATTGTCAAAAAAATATATAAACAAACTCTCGAGCTGTATTTTCGAACAAAGGCAGTCAAATTAGTGGCCAAACAAATATATACAGTTTATTCAACAAAATATTTCGTTGAAAGTCTAATTCTTTTTTGGCACAACACAGAGATATTGTTTATTCAAACATATACTTTGTTAGACGAACAAAGGTAATTTCGTTGCTTTACAAATTTTGTTTGTTCAACAATATATGTTGTTCAGGCAACAAAATATTTATTTGGCTCTATACTAACAAATATTTTGTTCGATTTTCTCTCTGTGTGGCAGGCAATATCACTGCCGGTTGTGCAAAAGGCGAGTACAATGGTGGCCCAATCAGCGGCGAGCCAACCGTATGACTCGCCCTTTTACAGACAGGCCGAAACCAATGACAGGGCCGTAAGTGCACGCAGGTTGAGCTAGCTCCCGGTTGAGAAGCCTTACCTCTGCGCGTTGCCTGGTAGGACGACTGTAAATCTGTCAATTGTCAGGGGACTACAAGCTGTAAGTCACAGGTAGTGCAACTAGGGAATCTGTCCTTGGACAGATTCCCTAGTTGCAGGATAACCGCAGGGCTTGAGGTACAGTACTCGCATATAGCTTCGGGTTTCAAGACGAACAATTCCATGTCCACCCGAATCTTTCTTCGCCCCCGTGACCCGAAAGTCGTCGTCTATGCGGCAGCCGAGTTATCCACGCCACTTAGACTCTAAATCTGAATCGGTGATAATTTCACTGTTTCAATCCGTAAACAGTGAGCCTACCTTACTGATTCAGCTGCCACTTCAGTGAATCTAACTGATGAATCAGAGAGAAAATGCGTTTTCCTTCACTTATTGATTCAGTGGCGTTTCCCACTGATTTATCAGTCTATTTTTTCCCACTGTTTTTCAGTGATTTATTTTATGACTGTTGAATCAGTTAAACAATGTGAATTGCCATCAAACAATGTGTATTCAGTTAAATAACAACGAACAAACTATTAAAACCAATACAAAATACTTTCTAAAAATGTGTTTCGTCTTTCAAAACTCCATTTTATGAGGTAATATGAACATTCAGCCTTCGTCCCGTTTTTACGTCTTTCGTTTCGTTGATATGGTGTAATCGCCACAGCGCTCTGTCTGAAGGTTTAAACTGCATATAATGTGGCGAAGAGAGTGCACTCACGTGTACTATTCGTTTAAACAATCCTAACGATACGAATTAAACCAAAAACAGAAAAAGTAAGGGCATGCAATTTAAAACTACACGCTTTCCGTAAATAACTAAGTATACGACACATATTTTCCTCTAACTTATTAACTTGACGTGATAGCGCAGCTGGTAATATGGTCTAATAGTGAAGTGGAAAAGGTGTATGTGTTTAATTCCGGCCACCTCCAACAATTTTTTTTTTAAATTACGTTAAATTGCGCAATATAAATAGCAATTTATTGTAAATATATTTATTTATCGTAATTATCCAATAAAAACAATATTTAATTCTCGCCACTAGAGTTGGCTGTCACTTATTCAATCAGTGAAATTATTTCACATCAGTGAAAATTTTTCACCGAAACAATCTGCGATATTCCACTGATTCTAAGTGAAGCCATCTTCACTGATTCTAGTAGTTGAAATTCAATGCGAATCGGTGATTTTCCACTGATTCGAATTTAGAATGCAAACTTATTCATTCAAACATCGAAAAGTAGAAGCATGGTACCTGTGATGGTCAGCAACATTAAAACACTCAAACATTACTAGAAACTTAAAAAGTTGTATACGTACACTTAATTGAAATAACATATTTCCATACATCAATTCCGCAAGTAGGGCGTAGATGAAAGGTAAATATCGCATACTACGAATTGTTAATTCATGTTCAAATCCTACTTCAGAACAAAATACTGTATGTAACTGTCTTGAATTTTACTTATATATATATATATATATATATATATATATATAACTAGCTAATTTACAGAGAGTTGCCATAAATTCGCGGAGAATTGCGTGAAATTTACGCAGTGTCCGTTAGCGGGAAAAGTATCGTTTTTGTTATTTTTCTAAGAGTTCTGGAAAAATTTTTACAAGCACTTTTCCGCAAAATGAGAGGGAAATTTTTAACTGTGGTGAGCTATTTATTTTTTATGTAACTTTCGGAAGTTTTGACGGTTTCTTTTTTGTTGCGCTAGAAGTAATTTGTCCACAGTTTGGCAAACTGCGCACTGGGCAGAAACATTGTACACAATTAATAAAGTGACGAATTTTTTGGAAGAGAGAGGAAGTAACACATAATTATCTAATTTACCCCCAAAAGCTGATTGCTGGTAATGTAATTACGTTCAAAGGATTACGAAACGCAGTCAAACAAGGTGATTTCCGTTCATTACAACGCTACGGAAATATCTGCCAGTCTATCAAAATGTACCTTTTATTGTTAAAATTTTCATATCTAGAAAAATGGCACTGAATCAATAAGTGAATGAAATCTGTTATTTTTTCACTGATTCATCAGTAAAATTCACTGAAGTTACTGTTGAATCAGTCAGATACGTTTGACTGATTTAAACAGAGAAATTCTCACTGATTCAGGTTTACAGTGTAAAACTTTTTTTTGGGAACTCTCAAAAATATCCTAACTCTGCCATTTACTAAATATTATATTTTTTCTGCATTATTACAACAATGCCTGTTTTCTCAGAAAAATGTAATCTTAATTTCGAAAGCGGAATGATTTTAGACACATGTAGGCTAGCTTGCCAAATCTGAAAATCCGTGATTTAGACTAAGGTATTGTAAAAAAAATTGGAAGTTAACATTTTAGGCCTATTTCCTGGAAATTACATCACATGTATTGTCTACGTGTTTAATAGTGTTGCATGTAACCTACATTAATAATATTTTTCTCTCTGCGAAATTTACCGTATGGGTTTCTTATAACACAACTACAGTAGGTAAAAATGAATTTTTTTTATCCCCGATCTATGGACGTAATCAAATGTAATTCAGCAAATAATAGTAAGATCGTAAACAAAGTGTTATGTTGAATAATTTTGGATGGTGCAGGCATAATACTTCTTAGAACTGTACGCGTTTCCCCAGAAGAGATGAGCGAAGCCACATGTTAACAGAAACACCAATTAGACATTCGTATTTTCTCTTGAAAATTTGCACACGACTTTGCTTGATAAATAGGTACATGACCAGCTGTAAATAAAAAAATATGGAAAAATTCCCTTATACACAACAACTATGAAACGCAAAATCTTTCTTCTGCAATATTTGAAATATGTCTTCAGGTAGCATTTTCTCAGAACAATTTGCATTGTCACGGAGCACAAGCAATAGGATTTCAAGTAAGCGGGATTCTAAGTTATTTGATTTGCCCGTCATCATTAGAAGACACCTGCCTGGACTTTTGAGATGCTATTAGCAGATTACTGTATTTCAACATTTATGACAGAAATTTTTATATTGCAGTATGCGTTCTGTTCTTGTGAATAAACAAATATGGCACATCGGAAATAAATGTGAATTAGCAATTGCCAAGAAGTCTTACCATAACTAAATATTTCTCAGCTCAATTATCAATATTTTACTCTGCTGATAATCTACTCCACCTTCCAAAAACCTGAATGTTTATAGACAGCTTATAAAACGATTTTATTGCTCAAAATTAACAAATTCATCACAGCCTCCACATCTCTCCAATAATGTACGTTGCGTGGACCCAACATACTTTCAGAAGTGAGGGTGCTATCAAAAAATCTTGAACTGCTCATGAACAATATTTTGAACTTCATCTTACAGTGAAAAATTTGGGGATGGAGGATTGCGTCATATATAAACCTAATTCCCCATACTTGCTATGTAAACACAGTATGTTCTCAATATAATTTGCAGTAGGAATATTAGATTTTTTTCCGTAATTTTAAGTAGTCATTTTTTTTAATACGCTGTAAATTATTTTGTATTTTTACCAGAAATTATTTGTAAACTAGATGTCAAATATAGTTTTGTAACGCTATAAATACGTAAAAAAATAATATATTTCACAAAACTTCAGAGTGGAATGTGAAACTAATGTTGAAGTGTAACCAGCAAGTGGTGCAGACTTCAAGATAAATATTGATCGCATATACAATTCTGTATGTTTTAGGAGATCATGTGTTGTAAATATACTCTATTTCAGCTTTATAAGTACAAAAAGACCTTTAGCAACCTAGTTTCCAGACAATTATTTGTAACGAGTGCAGACATTTTTTCTGTGTAGTAACCGCTAAATTAATAGTTGAGATTTCTCACCAGCCACCTCTTCCAAGTTGATCCTAAAACTCCAAATCACGCTCATAAAAACTGTGATCAATGAAATTAGAACTGATCTTAAATTACTAATAAAAGAATGTAGGTATTTAATACAATTTAGTGGCATAATAAAATAATAAAAATCTACCTACCCCAAGATGGCGTCTTATTTCAGAAGGTGGCGTTGAAATTTTCACATTTTCGAACTATAAAACGGGCTAGCTTGAAAAACAAGCAGAGTAACTATAATTAGGCCTAAAATTATCGCACTATTGTCATCCTTTATTTGACTTTGGTGACAGTCTGTGTAGTTTTTTTTTTTTTTTTTACACTCTTAGACGTGAAGTTTTCGGCTAATCAGACAAAAAGTGACGAGTCACTAGCAAAAGTATTTAATTTCGGCCATCAGCTTAAAAGTGAGTCATTCGTTTACGATAAATATCTTCCGTGTGATTTCTGTCAATAGAAAGTCAGATACAGCTTACTGGGTGGTACACTGAAAAAGATAGGCTATAAATAATTGGCAAATAATAATATTTGTTATACCTACATGTTAAGCATTTGGTGTCACATGCCCGCAAAATTTGCAATGGAAGAGTGCATAGGTGGTGAACAAATTTTATGATATCGTAAGAGGGGTAGAAATCTTAAGGCACCTTTAGAGTTTAATAATAAAAAATAATCATAATGGAGCTGGTAAACATTCACGTTTACATAAACACATTTTGGTTGAACCTGTTACAATTGTACATTCACAAGAGTAGCAATTGCGTTAGCAGAAAATAATACTAGCATCAATTATAAACACAAGAAATCTGACAGTAGTATCTTAGAATTACGCACATGGTTTCATCATTTGAAGGTTAATCTCGCCTTTGAGAATCCCATTTACCACTATAAGCTTTTTTTTTTTAAAAAAAACCTGGAAAGGGCACAAACAAATTCTAGAACGGTTTGCTTAGTTCACTCCTGCGCCATTTAACAAAGGAAAGACGGGCTTCATGCGTAAAATGTAAATATAATTTTAAAAAATGCTCCTAATCTATAAGAGCAATTTACGACTCACTTGAACACAAGCATCTACATCTTGTAAATGTCACTAAGCTTAATTGCAGTAAGGATAAACATACATTAAAATTGCCTGAAATTAAAGAAAACTGTTTCCATTGCCGTTTGTGATGTTACTCTCAAATGAACGTTTCTGTTCGGGATAGTAACACGTTGCTTATAATTCTAGAATTATTTTTATACTGTCAATTGAGGCACGCGGGTTATAGGTAGCTATAGGGCTCACGTATTTTCACATACAGACATGCAAGTTAGACAACATGAATGTATGAAACCCATGCTCTAGGTGCATACTGGGTAAGTTGAGAGGTTATTCAGGTGTGACTGTAGAATATTTATGACATCATTATGAAAACATGAAATTCATATAAAGTTGCATTCTCTATGCCTTACACAACTAAACCTCTCTTTAAATGAATTGTTACGGAATATATGTGTCCGAGGTGGTTGGAAAAAACTGCCGGAGAAAAGGGACGGCTATAAAAAGCTACCGTACACCGTAATAAACACAGAGTCCTATGTTTGGAATTAGAATAAAATACCTTCTATTTTTAGGACTGTTCTATTATTTCTCTGTGCATATCCTATTTGAACTGTGTTCGAAGTTAATGTTAAACATCAAAAAATACTTTTACCAAAATTTGTGGAGTGTCTAGGAGGACGTTTGTAATATAATACTAATGCTTTACACGACTTTGAGGTTATAACACAACCCTTAGGGTGCTGAAAGGGTTTTGAGGTTATCCTTACCAAAATACATAAAAACACGTGATTCGTTATGCACCATGACGGCCACGTCTCGCTGAGAAATAAACGCAAGGGTCCAGGCCTAATCGATATTTCGCAGTTTTAACTGCACATGTCAAACTATTTTCTGTGCAAACCTGGGCTTCAACAATGATAATATCACTGAAAATGTTTGTCAATTAAGTAATCGTAACTAATTGTCAAGGAAGTCAATGCGTGTTAATTTTTTTGCGAAGTGTTAAAACAGTAAATATGTAAAATGATAAACTGTTTTAAGCTACGTTACGTCACTTGTTAATAAGCTTGATTATTTCGCAAGCATTCTAAGCATGCAGCTGAATATATACTATAAGAATTTCAGTTTCGTTACGACAAATCACAGCACCACAGCAAATTTAAAAAAAATGGTCAGCTCACTGAGAACCAAGATTTTTAGTCCGTTTTATTCCTGAAGAACGAACGTGTGAACATGGTTGTAAAACTTACTGTTTGGTTTATGTCCGTGTTTATTGAGGAGCCAGCGCGTGACGTATCTAACACCTGACCACTTCTGTCGCAGCTCGCGGGCGGGAAACAATAATAAAATTATAACCATAAATTACCGCGGAAAATTTGCCAGCAGTCAGCGCCGCCTTTCCCATTGGCCGCTCCTCCCGCAGAAGAGGGGAGAAGGTTGCTCAACGATTTGCATTTCCCCCTCTTCCCGCAGGCTTTGCACCCGTGCAGTTTTTTTGGAAGCGGGGAAAGAGGTGCCGCTAACCTGCGAGCCAGTTGGCGGTCGCCATGGAAACGGCTTTCGTTGCTAGGCGACGGAAGCTCCGGATGCGTGAGTCCCCGCCCACCGCAGTGATGGCCGCAGTTGCTCGGGCCTGCGCACGCGGGATCTAGATACATTCCTGCCCTCCCCTCCAAACAGCACCAGCCTTCCACGCATGCGCAGTTATCTACTTCCCGCAGAGACGGTAGAATGCGCGGAGCTTGGGAAAGACGGAATTGATTCAGGCGGTGGGTGGAAAAGCCAGCGGAGGGGCGGACGAGAGAAACAAAATATTTTTTTTTTTACGACCGCCGGACCCGGCCCTGCGCAAGACGTTTTACTGCCCCGGACGAGAAAGACGGTCCGTGGAAGAGATCAAAATGAAATATGCCCCGTTTCACGTCTCGTTTGTAGTGGGAGTGTCCCCAAAACAGGGCTCGAAACGGAGTGGAAAACGTTACGCTGTGATGAAGCGAGGAAGGGGGAAAGAAGAAAGGAGATGGCACCAGAGATTCTGCCTCGGTAACAATGCTCCAAAGTATCCTTTACAACCGGAGGAAACGTTTCTCTATGTAGAGAAAAGTCGGACGTAAATACGTGAAAAGTCGTCAAAGGCGAAAAGTATAAAAAGCACTTCCCCGCTACCCTCTTCCACTGCGTGGGAAGAAAAAACATTTACAGGTTTGTTTTCTCGTTCGTCCTCAGAGTTGTCTTCCAGACGAGAGGAGGGTTGAAAAAAAAAAATTGCGTGCAAAGTAAAGGCTACTCGTTTCCTTAGCCGTCAGCCATCGCCGGATGAAAAAAAAAAAAACCGAATGAAATTCGACTGATTTAAACACACGACATAAACGCTTTTTACTGCGGTTATATAGCCTGTCGGAGAAGCGCTTAGACCGCAGTAAAACGGATGGATGAGCCATGCGAGTGGCATTGTAGTAAGTCGGGCCTACTTAACATTTACAGTGTTGCCAGCCCTGGCTACGGCTAGCAGACAAGCGTACTTAAGGATACGTCGGGGATTATAAATTGGCTCGTGGGACCCTCCACAATCGTAGTAAACAATTAAACGGTAGCGCTTCGTTGCGGTGATTAAGCCTTTACGGACCTCGGCTTGTTTGTAAACCGGTTTGACAAGATGGCCTGGAAGTTCCGGAAGAAACTAGATACAAAACCTTGGGGAAGTTTGTCTCGATTAAGAAGATGCTGACACTGATCATAAAACGGCGTCGTATATATCACTTGCGTACAAATTTTTAGGATGGCTACATGAAAAATGAGTTATTAAAATTTGGATTTTTAACGTTACGCGCCCCCCCCCCCCCCCCCATACTCCAAAATTCCTAAGACTACGGGGATATATGTAATTACAATAGATTCCAAATCTTTGTCGTATCGGCTTGGTACTTACTATCTCAGGCCAGGTTCGATATGATAAATTCGTTGTTTAATAATTTGCAGTTTGTTATAGATTTCAGCTCTGCAACTGTAAGCAGTCACTTGTTTATCATTCATAACAGCATACTGTAGCGAAATTTCGATTATTTAAAAACATCTTACTTATGTTATGATATTTAAATCAACGTAACGCCTGAATGAGTTTAGATGATATATTTGGCAGGCTCTTAACGATGAGGTTTTGGGAGCCTATGTGCGCAAAATGAGCTGAGGATGGAGCAGCGCTGGAATGCAAGGGTGGAGGGAAACGGGAGACCCCTGAGAAAACGCCATGAGCAGTGGCATCGTCCGGCACGATTCCCACGTGCAAAAATCCGAGAGTGACCCCGCGGGAATCGAACCCGTTTCGCCTAACCCCCCCTCCCCCCAACTAAATTCAAAAATTATAATTGCAGGGTAAATACTTTTACAAGAAAGTAGTTATTGTGATAACTGTAAACCAATTTTCGCTTGTGCTTACTATTTAAAAACATAATTTAGGATCACAAAATCAATCTAAATCTGAATCAGTGAAACTTTCAATGTTTCAATCAGTCAACAGTACCTGTACTGATTCAACAATCACTGTACAGTGAATTTAACTGATGAACCAGTGAAAAAATTCCATATTTCTTACACAGAAATTTGACTTACGCAACTCTTGCTAGTTTGTGGTAGTAACAAAAATTTCGATGGCAACTATAATATTTCGTGGTTATTGATCACACAGCCACTTTCAAGCAACACAGTTTGAAAAACTGTACTCGCGAGTAATTTAGTTTCCAGGGCAAAAATTTAATTGTATATCTATATTAACAAAACTATGTTTTAGTAAGGGCAGTTTTTAAATCTTCACGAAGCTAAAAATAATCACCAGTGTCAAACAGATATACGTCTACTCATTAAAATAAATGTTACGTATTAGTTGTTTGGTCATTTGCAAATAAAGGGCGTTGTCCACGAAAAAAAAAAAGTGTTATTTTATATTTGAACCATATACTTATTGTTCAACTGGTAGGCATTATCTTTGAGTATCTCATCCTCAGATGAAATATTTTTAGACTTCATGGTTTTTCAAAGTGGCATGCCAAAGTCAAAATTCTACTTTTTTGCAATGTTCAAATAAAGTAAACCAAACTATTTACAGAAAAATTAAAAAGGGCATCTGAAATATGTTGTCTTAATTCATTTTAAGGAGTACTTAGCAAAAGTTATTTTATAAAAACTTATGGGCAGCCAAAATTCCTTCTTAGGTATTTCCGGCAAATTTTTTTTTAATTGCAAAAATGTTTCCTTGTACAATTTTATAGACGTGCTGAAGTAGCTCTTGGCATCTTCTTCTTTCAGTGTGAGGGTTTTCATTGTTTGTATCTTTATACAACAGTAAAATTATGATTTTGAGACGTCATTTTGCAAAAACTACGCTATATAAACATATTTTATCTAAGGAAAACGCGTTTGAAGATTAATGTCTACAAGATGAACGGTTATATGTATTGTCTTTCGAAGTTTGATTTAAAAGGTCTAATATTTCTTCCGTGGGCTAAGTCTATGTTGGGCATAAAGTTTTGCAGTATAGCTAACCATGCAATTGTGAGGATAAGTGTTCAACTTTTGCAAACTCATAGCATGTCTATGTTATTCTACGTAAGTTGCAAGTTATTATTCTCAAAGTTCCAAATTTTTGCGACGTACAGTGAAAAATTGTAATTGTATTTGTAAAGGGATTTTTAACTTCCCCCTTCCGCACTCCGGATCGGCGGAGCACCAACCGGCTGCGCCCCGGGAGGTCGGCTTACTGTGAAAAATATTTAAGAACTTTAAGGGGAAAGTATTTCAAGTTCCGTATTCGACATTTGTGTAGATGTACACATTACTTGAAATAGTTTATTTTTTATTTTAAAGATTTCGTTATTTATTGTAAGGTATATTTAGACAGTTTGTAAATAAAAACGTTTTGACTTATTTTAACCCACTGGCAATTTTTGCCTATTTCGTGCAACGTATTCCGTGTACGAGAAAGCCGTTGCTAATATAACAATAATTTTCTGTACTATGTAGCTGTATAGATTAAAATCCATTCATATTTTTATATCAGTTGTATTGTAGCTGTATAGATTAAAATCCAGTCGTATTTTTATATCAGTTGTACGTAAATTGTATTTACATACATTAAGTACTACAGCAATATTGATTTATTATAGGCTCACACATAACGCTTGAAAATAAAAAAACTGGTGGCTTCCACAACAAATCGTGACATTTACTTGTCATATGGACGCATTCGGCCCAGGTATCCAGATTTTCGCCCCTGTGTCTGTGTACTTGATTATTTTGCGATGGAGGGATTTCAAAAGATCCGGACCCTGCCCCTGGTGTATAGGCAGTATACCTAGCATGTCGTGCGGAAAGCAGCCCTTTAAAGGCGCGGAGGTAGGGTAAAAAGTGCCTGCAGTATATTGGAAGGAAGTAGCGAGATTTGGGCGGTTCTTAACATCGAAGTCTTGGGAGCCGATGAGGGTAAAGTGGGGGAGTATGCAGAAGCGCAGAAATGCAAGGGCGAAGGAAATGGGAGATTCCCGAGAAAACCCGCCGACCAGCGGCATCATCCAGTCCGCTTCCCACATGCGAAAATTCTAGAGCGAGCCCGCCGGAACTCGAGCCCTGTTCGACTAGGTGGGAGGCAAGTAATCTGACCACTACACCACCGCGGCCCCCACGAAAGAAATATTTTCAACTAGGCCCAGAGCAAATATTTTTTCTTTCGCATACAGCACATTTAAATAATTTTTTTTAAGCCTATTTTGTTAAACAGGCAAAATATCCTACGTATTTAATTCTGTTCAGACGGGATATTTATAGTTAAGTAGTCCCTAATCACCCTATTTCGTCAGAGCGGGTATATGTTTTGACAACCTAAAAATAAATTTCCTATTAGTAATAAACTAATATTTTGTTGATTTATAGCGTTGTGCAACTGCGGGTTTAGTGTTTTATGCGGTGTAGTTTTAAGAGGGCAATTTTGACGTATTTGAAGACATGCATTTATAATTTGTTTATGCATTAAAACCCGCCTTAATTTCAGACACTTTTTTTAAAAACCTTTTACTTATTTGTGTAAATTATAACTTATCGTTTTATCAATACAGAGATAACTTCTAGAATAAAATATCTGGTCGAAATTATATGTTTGAAAAACTTACTATTGAGGCAATTTCTTTTGTGATTTCAGTTTTTCAAAAAAATTGTTTTTTCGAAGGAAAATCCATCTAATCTATCCAGTGTAATATTATCTCGATATCTGAAAATTTCACCAAAATAATAACGGAAGCTGCTAGCTTAAAATGAATGCACTTAAACAAAGGGCCAAAAATGCGTCTTTTTTAAACAGCATTTTATGTAGTATTGTATCGAGTTTCATGACAACTATATTAGAAGCCTTTATTTGTGAAAGGACAGAAAAACTTCGTGAGTACGGTTTTAGAGTGTGTAAGATAGCTAGGGAAATTAATATGTTCTGTATCATATAGACCTAAGTGTTAACCTACGCTACATGAGCTAATCCGGGAGTGTTTCACCATACACATTCAGTGTTAGGAACCACGGCAAACATACAGATGTACGCAGAAAATTATTAAATTTGTCAGTGTTTTAAATAGTAGGCGGTATACGTTATATACAGCTTTTACTTGAGTCAGTACTATACCGTTCTGATAAAATATTATTCATCTCAATTCAAATATTGCCCCAATTTTAATCACAAAAGCACACATACGAGTAACAATTACGGTGTATTTCTTACTAACTGCAGCACAGTCTTTATCTAGTTAATTCTAATAGTTATCGTCTGACGTGAGTCCTGTGCTCAATATCTTATTCGTAGAGACCTGCAAAATTCGCGTGGTTTTTTGGCATAAGGCTGAACATCATAGTACTGTATATACTGGGGCCGGCGTCGTTTCTCCACTGGCTGTTGCACAGATGTGAAGCCACGCCCTTTCTGGCTGAACTGCACGTGATTGGGGCACAGAATTGTGAAGTGTTCATTTATTGGCGCCCAGGAAATGTAAGACAAAGTGAGGTCCAATGACAAGCATATTGCAATGGTACACGTATTTTAAGTTTAATGTGTCCTCAAATAATAATGCGAATTTTGCAGGTCTCTACTTATTCGTTACTCGCCCCTTGCTCTACATCGCGAAAACCAATATAGTAACTTTACTCGTCATTACTACACTGTAAGAAATTATTCGGAAAGTTACCATACCAGTGTATAAGTTTAGTGAGAAAGAAGGGGTGGTAATGTTTTCCCCTATACATCCATTGTGGCTTTCCTACATTTGCTCACTAAGCAGTCAAATGCATAAGGAAGTTCCCAACTTTGTATAGGTGCGGTGCCAAACATTCCTATGTATGCAGCTTGATGTGAGGTATTATTGCCATACAGTGTAGGCCTATAGGTTAATATTTTCCATTACAGTTTGGGAAGTTAACCAGAAATTTTTTTTTACGGTGTAGGGCAGGTGTTTTTCGCGAAAGTATTTATGGCCATGCTATACCTGAATATTCTGCGTCCACAATTGCAACTTCCTTTCGTTACTGGCCGCGCTTCAACGTGAGAAGGCATGTTCTTATTTGACTGGGCCAGTCGTAATAAATTAATCCGATACTGAGCGTCCATGATTCGCGGACAGACATTTGAGGCACGTGTCATTTCACGTTCACCAACCACAAAACTGCTTAAGAACAAAAGTGTTCTGGGGTACAAGTGGCGTTGAAATCTTTCCGCGAAATGTTCCTATCCTTAGTCATTACTCAACGCCCTCTTGCCAAAGACGCAGCCTGGACCGCTGTGACACAGAGTACTGAAAACTACAGCTGCGAAATAGTCTCTTTTACCGCAAACTTCAGTCGCGCACGCCAGCAAGATGGCGCCACTAGTCAGCAACATGGACCGCCGGCCGCCAATCAGCGCGCCTGGTAATCTGCTTGCCGGCCGACATTCCCTCCAATAGAGAATTTTTCGCAGCACGGAAAAGCCATTCAGAAACCAAGCCACGTTCTCAGCACCTCGCGCAGTCATTCAGACAACGGGTTCGCCCACGCGAAAGGAACCACCGCATAATTTAGGCTGTGTCCGAATTCGCCTGAAGTACATACTTGTGCGTACCTGTTCCCGGATGTGACATAAGTGCTGTCAGAATTGTAAGTGAAGTTTGCAAGTATACAAATACACGTACTTGCGTATTTGCTATATATATGCCGTAATTTTGAGAAGTAATTCGTAGCTGGCAAATTATTTTGACATAATAATTTTATTTTGGTATTAGTAGGGAAACATTATTACTTCATAGCGTAGCATTTTAAACTCAATTAAGAGTAATCGCTAGCCGAACCTTAAAAAAGGTTTAAACAATAAATTATATTTTCGACTATGTTCATAACTAGGGACACTCGAATTTCGCGAAAAGATTTCACGACCAGTTGTATTTAATAACACTTTAGCGCATAACCACTTTTGTGATTGGGTGATCTAGATTTTACGCGTCTTAAATGTCTGCCCACGAATCAGAGACGTACTGTATCGGAGTAACTTAATTCTGATTGGCCAGTCAAATAAGAAAACATCTTCTCATACACACACGTCGTCAATAATATGAAGGAAATTGCTGGTACACGCGCGTGGTATTTAAATCTAGCATGTGCGGAAATCTTTTCGTGAAATTCGGGTGTCCCTATTTATAACCTACAAAAGGTAACGTAAAACAATCATTCAAAATTTCAAACTCACGTGCAATCAGCGAGAAAATAAATGTTACATACATACAATTAAAATATTATTTAATCCTTGATTTAACCCTGTTACTTTCGGCAATTTGTGATCAAGTTCTTCTTAGGAATACACAGTCACTCAAAGTGATTAGCTGGCTGAGAGTTGTCGTCGAAGCCAACAAGACTGCCTGTCCGAATTCAAGTTTGGCGCCAAGGGCAAGTAAAGTATGCGAGGATGCAAGTACACCAATACATACCTGAATTCGGACACGGCGTAAGTCTGTGTACACTTAATTCTGTTACTGTAGCTTTCATTGTCAGCAACTGACGTCAACAGCATGATAGGTAAATGCTGTTCACGATAAAGTGAGCACTTTTGAAATCAACCTTTGGAAAATGTCACTGCCACTGCCTGCGTGTATTTTAACGGGCGTACTGACTGGTACGCGAGCTGTTAAGTTGGTAACGACGAAGAAAACGTAGTTTCATGTCTTGACGCTGAACTAAAATTTTTACGAAAACATTTGAAAATACTGAAATGATTTGTTTTACTTTCTGGATTTTGACGTGAATACGTCTTTAAATTTGCGGCCACAGTGGGAGGCAATCCAGAAAATCCGATGATAACAAAATCGGGGGATAGAGTTTGCCATTGCAGCTCCAAATCTATCGTCCGCATTTAAAATTCAAGTACACCACTCGATTTCCAAAGGATCAAAGAATATGTTACGTTGAGTTATGACTGCGAAGCGTCACGCGCTGTGGGGGAGGGGGGGTGTGGTTACGCGCCGCAATTTTGAGTTCGTTTCGCCACGTCTCATAACTACAGCGTAGTATAACTTTTGGCTAGGAGAAGCTATGGCGCTCGTTTAGGTTTCAATCGACAGCTCTCGTCAAGATCAATCGATTGTGTGGCGTGTTTATGGTGAAATTGTACAAGTTCCATGTAAAAAAAATAAGAAAACTTACCGCAATTCTGACATATACTCGTCTAAAAGCCAAGTCGAAATACAGAAATCGTGTACTGTTGGAAATAGCATCTCAAAAGCAATCCAGTGATACCCATAAAACTCCATATGATCGAGTGAAGCGGTGCTTGGAACGTAAAAAAAAACATCAAGGCGTCCGAGCGCGTCAACGTAGACGTATTCACGGCCGTGTCCCCAACACAGCCAAACCCAATTTTTAATGCACATGAGTGTATGAGTTAGCAAAATGGTAAATTATTTACATTTCAAATAATTTCACAGTTTAACGTGACCTTCGCATTAATAAAGTGACCAGGTCCATGTCAATGTCATGGTGAAAGTATACGGAATGTGTGTACAAGTACATCTTTGGAAGGGCTTTCAAAAGTGCTCATTTTACCCTGAACATCCTTTACCTTACCACATGCTCACGACGCTTCAAAACGAAAATAATCTACTACATCCCCAAGCTGCACAGTATAATTGACTACAACTTGACAGCTAATAAAATAAATATACTTAATATACGGAGAGGAATATTTTGTAGGGAAGTCACCACTGCCAAATTCTATCGCTGTTACCATAAAATAATTTTTAAAGGCTTAGAAATTTAGCTGAAAAAACTTATATAACTTTGTGTTCACCAAGAAATAAATTTTCAGTGTGAATACCAACAAATCATTTTGTGGCTTCCACGAGATATTGTTCTCAGCGTACAGTTAAATGCATCAGTAGTATGTTATCGATGTCACCGACATATGTGTACAGTTTTCATAGTTGGCAGTGTCGAGATTTTTCTCAATAAAAATGACTAATTGATTTTACAAAACTGTTAACATCACTGCGAAACAAAAGACTTTATGGCAGTTACAGCACGTTCAGAGTTCTAACTTGTATATGTTATATTTTCCTACAATTTAAAATAATTTACTTAACGTATAGGTCTATATAGAGTTTTAAAAAAATGCGACTTCATTTGAAAATGAGCTAGGCCTTAAGTCCTTTACGTTTTTTTGACGTTTTTAACTGGCTGACAATTTATTTGACATCTTAGAAGTCAATAATAAGCCTGCTTCAAGATGCAGAGCCAATTATTTTCTCTCACTGTGGTGGCAAGTAGCCAATAAACGGTTAACTTATTTTCGAATATACAAAATAGTGCGAAGTATAACCTATAGATCAATTAGTTCACGAATTTTTCACGTGTTAGTGTATAGGTATATCATTCTTATTCCAGAACACAAAACGTTTGGGTATATAGGCTAGGTTCAACCAACTTAATTACTGTCATTGGAGCATTTTCAATTTTATATTCCTTAATTATGGCATACAACTTCGTGATCGAATGGATTAAGGCAAGCAAAATTCTGGACACACAACGTGCGTTCTAGTTACTGTTAGGGTAAATTTAGGGAGGATTTTAGATCTGAGAAATATATAAACTGTAGATAATTTACTAAGGTTAGCATTACTCTGGCAGTATAAATAAATTAGGAACATCATGGTGCAGATAGAGGTACTAAATTCATTCTTTGGTATATTATATAAAGGTTATATGTAAAACAAGTTCCATATAGCTTTAAATTATTGTGCCATTAATGTAGGCTTTTAAAGAGCATGGTGACAGTCATTAGTATTATTCTGACAAAAACATTCTGGTGCATTAATGACTACAAACGAGTCCTGTGCCTGTGCCACAAATGCTACAGCACTTTCATATTCAGCTAATGCAGCGCTGAACACGCAATGAAAATATCATCATGTTTCCTTAAAATTACTGTTCGTTGGTAAACCTTGAGTTCCTTTACATGAATATTTGTTGATAACGTAAAAATCAGTTTTATTGACAATTAGCATGAACATGCAGTCTAGTAGTCTACAGTTAGTTTGAACTCAACGGAAAGTATTTCTCATGTCTAGCATGCGCGGAGTTATTTAATCTGAAACATGATCACTAAAACTGGATCCATGTAACCACAACACTCACGTAATAACAGAATGATCAAGTTTATCAGCATGCAGTTTGATATAAAATAATTCGATACGATGACACGTCTCTAATGATACAAGTGTTATATCACATTCAACCACTTTTCGATATCTCTTTTAAAGGTAGACATAATAGATACGGATGTATTTATCAGTGACTTCCTCAATTTTCATCGACGCAAGCGTGACGTTTCTACTATTTCATTAAGGATGTGTTTATATTTAAACATTATATAAAATGAGTGTCTTCATGACACGTCGATTTCTGCAAATTTTCGTAATATCCTTTCAGCAAAACTTTTCCTTTAAGCGAGAGCACTGCCATATTCTTGTAAAAATTAAGCATATACCATGATGTATCCACGCTTTCCCATTTCGTCAATAATTAAATAAAGAGAACAGTTAAATTATACCACGCGTTCATACATGTTGGGGCTTATTTCCGGCAAATATTGAGGAACGTGAAGTTAATCTCCATCGCCAAATTAAGTATAGATCTGCTTTAGGCTGTTCACGATAAAGTGAGCACTTTTTAAGGCTCTCTCAACAGGCATTAACAGCTAATAAATACATCTTATTGCAGCATCAGGCTTTAAGTTTTCATGGTGGTGAAATGTATACACTGTGTTTATTGGACACATTGCAATGTTTATATTAAAACGCAGCAGGAATATGGAAAATGGCTGAAAGGAAAAATGTATAAGAGCCTTAAAAAGTGCTCGCTTTACCGTGAATGTCTTATATGATGTTGTAACCTACTTTTAGTGGATATGGTTGCTGTACGATAAAAGATATAGGACCATTCCATATTAAATATACCTGAGATGGAAAAAATAATAATTTCAAACCAAATAAATTTTTATTACTATAAAGTCAAGGAAAATCCTGAAAGGATTATTCTCATATTTCATTCTGCCTCGTTTTGGCATAAAGATACTGTATAATCTGTGCTGCATGTAAGGTTTACAGTATTCAACTGTTTCCCTACAAAATCAGTATTTTATATTCGGAAAAATGTTATTTTTTTGTGGCCCTGACTATTTCAATAGATTCAGGGAGATATTTTAAGAACTCTTTTTCACACCACCTGTCCATATAACTATAACCAGTTGTGTGAAAAAGTTGAATGTGATTCCAATAATGAAATATTCATGTGAAACGGGTATAACCAGTGCAAGTATACAGAAATTGAAAGTGTACCAGGAGAATATGACCCAAAATATGGAATGAAATAATTAAAAGAGTGAATTAATGTTGAGCAGCGCCACACAAAGCCAAAAATAAGTACTGTATTAGCTCCAGCAGCTCAGCAGCTTAATGATAAGCTTCATGCACTAAAAATACACCAGAATAGTTTAATATGACGAGTTTTAAAAAAAAATTAAGAAATTTTCCCAATATAAAAATGACATTAAAATCGACGTAGCAGGAAATGTCACACTTTTTAGGGCAGGATAATATACAGCTACTATACTGGTCCCATGATCAGACCACATTTTTTGCATGGCTGTGTGTGTACTGCAAAACATGCCTTATGATATACATATGGTGTTTATGAAGCGTAATTGTAAAAATCATACTTCACATATATTATGTAGCAGTATTACAAATATATGGAATTACATCTTCTCCACAAATAAGAATTAATGTTGATCACATGCTGTACGATTCTGTCACACGTTCTCCAAAAAACAACACTTAAGCAGTCAACCTTTTCTGTTATCTAAAGGTTTTGTCCCATCTTTTTATTGCAATTGTTGTTGGCTTATAGGAATTTTCTCCACGGCGGTCATCGAAAATGCCAATTTAAGTTGGTTATATGAAGTGTATTGTTTAATACCATGAACAATTCCGAAATATTTATTTTATTAGTTGCAACCACAAGAGTATGTATTTTAATCACGAATGCTAACTGTTAAAAAAATATTTCTAACAACATTAAATCCAATAGATTTTTAAGTAAAGGTAACTTACCTGTAGAAGACTTCCGTAAAGCCTTCAAAACTTACATGTGTTGCTCTCATTCACTCACACCTGGAACTTACCTTCTCCACGCACGGAATCTCTGGAGTAAAAGCCTTAACAAATTTTGCAAATTTTGTATCGTCCATTCGTTATACCAATCTTTGAACAATAAAATAAAAATAGTTTTACATCACTTAATCAATATAATTCACAGAGTTTCCTGTCTGCGTTAGCCTTCCTATAAAAAAAAGAGGGGCGGGGCTTATTCTATAGCCCACCGGGAATAATAAATATTTTGTTTTTCCCAAAAAAAAAATTATTTAAGTTTTATCCTGGAAGTGTGACTGGTGTTTGTGGCTGTTCCGTTAGAATGTTCGAGAGAAATATGTCAAAAATATTCCTTCGACATATTGTGGAACCATTTCTTCGAACGTTTATGTTGCGGTGGAAATAGAAATGTCGTATTAAAATCAATAATATCAACCATTTACAAAGTCCTATATTGCTATAATGCAAATATACTGTTGAAGTGTTAATGTTAACCAATCCTCTAAGTAATTTTTACTCAACCAAAATGTTGCACCACACTGAAAATAACAGGAATAACAAAATATTTTTTTTATTAAGACATTAAAGTTATATCCAGCCAACACCAGTTAACACTGACTTGACATTGCAAAATGGCTGATGCTTGTGACCAGCGATAACCTCGTTACACTAATTCACTATAAATTTTATGACGTAGAATGAAACTAAATATAACTCGGATCAGCTCTGAAACCTTGAGAATCAGTTAACGTGGGCCAAGTATGTATCTGTTTCTAGAACATAAGGTATTTTCACTAATGACAAAGTAACGTGCTGTAGTTTGTCGTTATAAGGTTGGAATATCCACAATTCTAAGCATAGCTAGACATGTTTAAATAGAGAAATTATCAGTACGTTAAGTATTGCGAAATGTCAATCATCGTGCGCACAAAGCACATGTCCGATTCTACCTCCTGCCTTGTTTTTTTTTTTTTTTTTCATCGTATGTAATGTTTTGAGACAAAATACTGTACTTAACTTATTTTACATCGGGACGATGTTTTAAAGCAAAGGAAATGCAATAACATTTTTAACACAAGCGTCAACATCAACTTGACACAAAATTTGTTTTGCTGCAACAGAAACACCCCATTAATCTTGACAGTACCGTAAGGAGGTAACATTGTTATACAAAAGTAGTTAATATTACAGTTACGTCGAAAGCACAGCATTATAGGCCTACTACACTAACAGCAACATTCGTTATTGACGGCCCACAGATAACAAAAAAAAATTACTCTACTGGTAACATTAATATCGTTGGTTCAAACATTAGACTATTATCTGTACACCCAGATCTCATGGAGTGGCCCTACAATCTTGCGACCCTAGTATCTGGTGACCATAAATGCCAGAGTACGAAACGCATCAATTGCTTAATGTTTAGCAGCGCTATTTTGGAACCGTAAAATTTTCAGATCTATAACCAGCTGGTTTTATCGAGCAGCTCTCTATATTCTCCATAATATAGCTCCTTCGCTCCTACGTAACAGCATGCCACTGTTACGCCACGCTTCCTGGAATGAAGAAGATCCTCAAGCACCAAACAAATGTGATTTTGTTAGCGAGAGTCGCACCTCTAAATTTAGAGAGCGCTAGAAAAAGAAAATTGAAAATAATCGTACCAATTTTTTTATGTGAACACGAAATTATCGTATACCGGCAGCCAAAAAATATATTTGTAGTGATTGCAAAGTAAACATCCATGGTTGCAGTGATACAAAAACAACTTTTAGGGCGAATTTCCAGGAAATACTACTTCCACTAAATGTTTTTTTTAGAGTACAATCCGCAATAGGCTTTATTTTCAACGGCGCGTTAAAATATCAAAGTTGCGTAGTAATAAGTAATAGACAACTTAATTTATTTCGATAATTACCTTTCACTAACTTCGTACGGGGGACCAGTTTTCTGAAAAATGTTGCTACCAAGACGCTGCTTAATATTTTCCTAAGCTGAGGAATTAAAATAGGGTGACCTATGGTGCCGAAAGAGTATCAACCATTTGTTTTACAGTTGAAATACAGAAATTATTCCCCTCACGTTTTGAAAGTTTGTAACGTATCACACCGAATTTCCTTACTTCGATTTTACTAGAGTGAGACAAATCCTACAAGGCGAAAACTTGACTTTTTTACAAAAACTATTATTTGCAAATGCTCTTTCTTTTTTTAATTTTCTAAGCAATAGCTATATTTGAGACTCCACGGCTTTCAGTATGAAAAAAAATTCAAAACTGGCAAATAAACAAAAATAAGTGTTTCCGTTCTCGAATCGCATTACAGAGTCAATGTAGGCTTATGGTGCCTCCTTTTGAAGACCAGTACGCTGGTTTTAAACCTACTTAAAATATGTTCGTTTTGTATGGCTTATACAATACAGTACACCAAACAGTTATTAGGCATAAATCAGTGCATGAATTAAATGATAAAAAGTCACGTATTTTCGGTTGGATTGAAGGGCGGGGGAGGGAGCCTATCAACAACATAATGCAATGCAGTTCTTTGCGTTCATAATATTTACTGCAAGAGCTTCTGGAGAAATTCACAAATCTAATAACCTTTGTTCTAACTATTTTACCGGGGAGTTTTTTCTGTGAAATAAGATGATTATATTTTTAATGATATTTTCCTCTGTGGGGAAAACTGGAAGAAGAAACAGTTTATGGTAGTGCTTTATTATGTTTTCTAGATATAACGTTTGTTAAAAATATTAACGCTATAACAAAAATTAACATGTAAGGTTTTTAAAAATTTTTAACTTGCTATAGGGAACCCGAAATTCTAGTTTATAACTCTTTAATACTGCACGATGCACAAATATGAATGTTATGGCAGGAAAATGTTACAATTACTGGCAATCTTTAGAGTTAGTTTATTTATTAAGACTATAGCAATTCATGAAAATCAAAAACATTAGAATTATGGAAATAAAAAATAAATCAAATGCCTCATTAAAACGTAGCAACAATATTTTCTGATACTGGGAGAATTTTAGTGAATGCCAGGTAAACCTGATGTTTACAGTCGTTGTCGTGTGATAACACTTAGGGCAAAACGTTCAAAAACTCTTCGGTTTTTTTCCTATGCTACATTTTATTCTGTGTAGATACTTACTGAAGAATAATTCCTTACTATGAGAATTCAGTTAACAAAAAAAAAAAACTGTTTGCAAATTTATTGCTGTCGTTGTTTATTTTTTCTTTCAAGTGTACTTATAAAGACAATTAAAAATATTACCCTAAAATTGCTGTAGAAGTATCGTGTCTACATAATTTTTTCACACAAACATGTGAAAAATAATTCCAAATTAATGATCGTTTCAAAAATCATAACTTGCCAATTATTTGGCCGATTTTAATAATTTAATAATTCTAATACGTGTTTAAATAGTAACAATGTTAAGAAAGTGTGTAACATAGATCGCACCAAAATTTTTATTGCTGGAAAGTATTTTAACGAATTTACTAATGGTGTTAAACTTTTGACCAGTCCTGTACATCGTTCAATAAGGAAATCAGTTCCCTAGGGGGAAGACTGTAAAAAAGGGGGGTGGGGCGGTTGTTGTTGGGGGGGGCTATATTCTGCATTCTCATTAACAGCAGCGTGTCAGTAACAACAAACATAGTCTTTTTGGTCCTACATGTGACATAGCGTCTATAGGCTGTACACGGTGAAGTGCGCACTTTGAAGCCCTTGTTATTTTTTTCTTAATACCATAGTTTATCCATTAACCACATTTTCAAATTAATATTACCATCTATGTAATAAACACAGTTTGTATATTCCACCTCACTCGAAAGTTAACGTCTAAGGATAAAGAAATATACAATACTTGTTGACTATTATTCCAAATGAGAGGGCTTTCAAAAGAGCTCGCTTTACCGTGAATGGCCTATACATGCACATTTCTAAGCAAAAATACACATGTTGAATTGCGTAAAATTATGTAGGCCCGTGACTGGCAGGGTTAATCACCACTTTTGCGCTGGCAGGCTAATTTGTGGGTGACAAAAAACAAGCATACCTGCTTTCGCGGAAATTATTACGCGCCCGTTAGACTTGTTAATCCTTTGCCCACTCGCAGGTTTGCTATCGTTGCTGCTGGCCGCGTGTATGTCTGAGAAATTTTCATACTCGTCATTCATTACCCCGATATAGGCTGTTCACGATAAAGTGAGCACTTTTGAAACCAACCTAAAAAAAAAGTCACTGCTCCTGCCTACATATATTGTAACGGGCGCACTGAGTGGCATGGACCCAGTAAAGTTGGTCACGATGGAGGGAAAGTAGTTCCATGTCTTAGCATTAAATTAAAAGTTTTAGTTAAACATTTGTAAAAACTCCAATAATTTATCTCATTTTGTGTTCTTTTCGATGCAACTGAGAGCAAGAATTAGCTGATTTGTAAAGTTTTTTTTTTTTTCACTTGACTGATGTATAAATAGAGTGACGTGGCCATGGCAGTGATTATTTTACATAAGGTGGAAGACTACACAGCGTGCATACAAGTAGATCTTAAGCAGGACTACCAATAGTACTCAGTTTACCGTGAATAACATTTACTAAATGTCTGTGATTCGTAGGCAGATAACTAAGACGGTTAACAATATGAGTCATCCAGTCAAGGAAGTGAAATTAAGCTAAAGTATTTTACAGTACAGCTGGTTGTGGATGATTTTGCTTCCTTAATTACCCCAAGCGACTTTTGTCACAGACTTCGTCGTCAAGTGAAATGCTCCTTACAGTGACTTTTTGGTGTCATCACAAAAAAACCCGAGAACTTGAATCGTGAATAATTGTAAATTTCTGATTGCAAACATTTTTAAATGCCATACTGTACTCGAAAAGCCTCAAACGTGTATACCTATTGGAAAAATGTTAGTTAGCCAAGGTTTATCCCGCTCAGCTTGGGAGGAAAACGAGGTTCGTTATGGCAGAGTTCAGCATAGGGAAAATTTTCCCCGCAAAGTGGCGCTGGTGTTCCAGAGTTGTCGCTTTTAAGCTGGCGGTAAATATAGAAATTGTATCTATTTGCCCACAAAACTTTGTGTCTAGTCCGAACTCTGGTACATTTGCTTCAGTCGAAATATATATTAAAAGTAAACAGTAAAAATACAAATGTTTGGCGTTGAACATTAAAAAAACAACGTCGTTTTAGTGAGAAATGAGCGAAATCAGTATAGCTGTCATCGAAAGAAAGTTTTCGATTCAGTTGCCACATTTAATTGAAGTAATTGCGTAAGCCAATGCTTTACTAAATCCAGGCTTGCGACAGAAAATTAACCAACATGTGGACGTATTTCGTTAAATTGTGCACTGTAAAATTATTTTTCAAATTTTTACAAGAAAAATCCTTGGAAACTCAGTTGCCAAAAAATTACTTTGTATAACTACAAAGAGTTTCCTTGTAAAATCTGCAAAATATTTATTTGTAATATTACAAGGAAGAACCCAGTATTACAATTTACATTATTGAAAAAGTGTATATAATTTTTTTTTCTTCGAGAAAACAAATGTGATAAATTAATAACAGAGAATAGATTTTAAAAAATCAAAATATAATTTACGGAAAAAAATTACTCTTTGCCAGTCCAGCGAAGATAACCCACTCCCCTTGTATTATTAGTTGGCAGTTTAAACCCCAAGACCAACTTGACTTACGATCTTAAGTTGTATTTGTACAGTAAATATAACTGCAAGTACCTACAACATATTAATGAAGTTATTTGGTTAAGAATAATAGGTATATTTATTTCATTTCAAGAGTTGTGTTGTTCAGTCAAGCGATCTGGACGGCTCTTAACAACGAGGTATTACGAGCCGATTTAAGAGTTCTGTGTAGCTACGAAACATTAACAGTTAATGAATAATGTGGTCACGTTTCATTATGATTATTTGAGTTGTTTTAATGGTTTTAAGTTTTTCACACTTGCAATAGGTACATTAATTTTTGCACACAGCTATACTTTACATCGTCCATAGTGTTTGCACAAACAGCTATATACGGGTTTACATTGTTGAGTGTCCGCCATTTTACTGAAACACGTGGAAACGGATCGGTATAGTAGAAACATTTCTTGACGTGTATAACAAACACGGCCCTTGTAGTTTTACGAGAGAGATATTCGTACTGTTAAAAGCATTTGTAAAATTACAAAGCATTTCTCAGTAAAAATTACAAAGTTTTTAACCTGGCGACGAAAATTGTTATTTGCCAAACTATTAGCATTGAGTTTCAAAACCTGTGTAGAATACAGCTTCACTTAGCTGACCAGAACACTCGCGTGCTAATGCTGAGAAGATGACAAGGCTTGAATAACTGATTTGCCCGGGAAAATTCTGTCACACATGGAAACGCGGTGTGACTAATTTAACCGAACGGAGTGTGTTTTCTGAACTGCAGAATGATATCTGCATGCCATTTGTGAGATTACTTTGAACGTAGAGTATAATGACACGAGAAAGAACAAAATTACATTGTTCTGTAGTGGAAAGCTGAATACGAAATGGTAGGTAATTTGCTGCAATAATCGAATATTCCAATTATTGCTATCTTTATCAGCCTGGCTACCGTTTTATTAGACCTTATTGATACTATCGACCATGTGCAATTATTTTTTCCATTAAAATCGTCGTTGCTGAAATGCAACAGTCAAAACAGAAACTGTATACTTGGACGTCTTTACACAACGGTTCTGAGAATGTTTGTTCCACGAACAGAAAATATTTTATCAGCTGACAAATGCTAAATTAGAATCACACATTATATTCTTTTGTATATCATTGTTTATTTGTTTCTTACTATTAGTTCATTTTGTGCGCTGTTAAAATTTAAGGGTAGTATATATTACTTGATATCTCATAAACTCCCGTGCAACTGTAACCAGATTTTAATAAAGCCATGAACAATTTTTTGACTTAACTGTGTTTGCCTTATCATACGTAAAAATCATATTTGTGAGCATCTATCAGGTCGAGATCAACTAAGATAATGATTTGTCATCACGTTTGTTCCTATTACTCACAGAAATGCAGCACAAAAACTAATAACTTTAAACAGTTCAGGTTATAGATTGCAAGCACGTTTGTTTCTCTCTTGGAGTTCGTATAATGACTGTGTATATCTAAGACAACTCAAGTAATGACTGCTATGAGTGTGAAGGCTCGCTGCTCTCGTGGGGGCACACTGATATGGCGCAGGAAATAACCAAAACACACGCTGTTCTCGTACATGTAAGGTGTCCTTACTCGAAACGGAATTTTAGTCCTGTTATTCCATCTAACATATGATGAAAACAAATATTTAACGCATACAATTGTAGAGGAATTTTATAGAACATGGCTTACAAGCGCACGCTCTCGTGCATCTGCGAAGTTAGAGGCAATAGCATACGCTATGTATTAGTTACTTTGCCCGGCTATGGTCATAAGCTTGATGGGTAACCATTCTCCCAAAACCAACTGAATTCAAAAATTAAGAAAACACATTGACAATCAAAACTGTTGTTATCACTTACATGATTTAGCCTCGCTACTTTAAAAACTCTTAGGCAGTTTTGACAGTAATTCTAACATTGAAGTTGGAAATAATTTAAAAATAAATAAATTTAGAGTTTTTGCATTTTGATTTTAGGCAAAACTTTCTTGTACATCCACCCAAATGTATTTGAAACCCTGTTTTGTATTTAATAAAGTATTTGTCATTCATTAATTTAAAATTTGACCGATTCTTAGAAAGAAAAAAAAAACCTGTTCATGACATAAAATTTGACCAAAAAAATTTGAAATGTTAGCAATTGAATTTTTTCCTCGCAATAATTCTACAAAATATCCATTAATAATTTTAAAGTTTTACAACCAGTGTAATTACATGTCTACACCAGAGATACCCAACAATCGAGATACTGCACTTATCTATAGCAGTGTTCAGAGCCAACGATGCGGTGCGGCCGAGAACAGTCGACGAGAGTCTATAAAAGCTATTCACAATTGAGCGACATTATATCCATGGTAGTCGTCATTGTAGCCTGTGCCATCTCTTGGTGTCATTTTGCTCTATTTTGCAATAAACTTCAAGTTTGTATCTCTTAACATATTCATATGTTGCAAAGTTTCCCTCCAAAATTCAAATCAAGAATTAAAAGTAAGATTTACACATTGGAAACGGATATTTTATTTATTTTTTTATTTCATACACACGGACGCAAAAACCTATAAACTTATCATATTTTGCGGGAGTAAACATCACGATGTAAGATATAGTTGGTATTGATAAGTACAGGGCATTTATCTGTAGTACTATTTATCGATAGGGATTAATAACTCACCTACCGTGCAAATATGGAAGCTTTGAAATTCTACAAAACTTTCCTTCTTCTGTGCTGTCTGCATCCGACGCCGACGAATCCGGTGTCTGCGTTGGCTACAATGAACGTGTCGCTCGTCGCCGGCGACAGCGTTCTGATTGGCCACCGCTCAGCGCCTTGCGTCGCTGTGCTGCGAATGCCACTTCATGTAGGCCTGCCGGCCTGCCATGTCGGCCGCCCCGCGCAATGTCTATGCTTAAATATCCTCCACCACGTCATGGGCTTTTCTAGATCGTTCTCATGGGGACAAAAATATTCTCGTTCTGTCCCGTGTCACTTCTGTAGTAGCGTCTAAAAAAAAAAAAAAAACAGCTGTACGTTCGTGGAGCTTTCTGATTAGTTCAAACCGATCAGGAACCAATCACGCGGCGACATTGTTGGGCAGGAGGGGAATGTGCGGAAGGAAGTGCGAGCGGTCGTTTCATTCCTTCCGCGCTGTAAATTCGAACCAGTGAAAAAGGACATTGATTCGCGTGTGAAATTAAACTACTCGAATAAGTGAAGATGGTTCCACTTAGAATAGGTGGAATAAACCACTGGTTGTTTCAGTGGAAAAATCTCACTGGCTGAATAAGTGACAGCCAACTGCGTGCGTGGAACTAAAAATTTTTTTTTTGTTGAATTTATCCAAATCATTACGAGAAATAAACATGTCTCCGATAGTCACTGTCCGTAGTGTGCCATTTAACGTAAGCAAAAAAAATGAAACAACTTCGCGGTGTCCAGGATTAGAATCCACAAGCACCCATTTTACATACAGTTTATTTCCCATTCACGCTATCAAGCCAAAGTAACCTAAAAAAAGAAACGAAAAAAAAGGGGGGGGGGTGATATAGAGTTTATATTTCTTAATCGAAAATATAAAGCTTTAAACTGAATACATGAACTTTTTTTTTAGTTTAATTGGTTAACATTAGAAATAGCAAAATAAGTAGTACGGATGAGTGCGCTCACTTCACCACATTTAATGCAGTTTAAACATTCAAACTGAATGCCAAGATTATACCGTCGAAACCGAAATGGAAGACGTAAAAACGAAATTAAAGACTGAATGTTTATGTTACGTCGTAAAATGGTATTATAAAAGACGAAACACACATTAAAATATGCAATAGGTTTTATTAGCTTGTGTATTGTTATTTCGTTTCATACGCCTTGTTCAACTGAGTCATCAGTCAAAAAAAAACAAGTCACTGAAAAACAGTGAATTAAATGGTTGATGAATCAGTGAGAAGGTCCGTGAATCAATAAGTGAAGGGAAAATGGCATTCCCCCTCCCCGCCCCCCTTCACCAATAATTTGTCAGTTAAATTTACTGGAGTAACTGTCGAATAAGAGAAGTGCTGTTAACCAATTTAAACAGTGAAATTATGACTGATTCAGTTTTAGGGTTCACTAGGTGCATTAAACATGCCCCACTCTCCCTCGTAGAACTGAGTCTTGTGGAGAAGAAGCCATTCAAGCAAGGTGCCTCATTACTCTCATACACTCAATATGAGGTAGGGCGATTTTCATATTTTCCACATGTAACTAACACTGACCTACCCCACATCAACACAACTATCAAAGACACGCGGTCAACAGTGATTATTAACGTGCCTGCTTACATACTCTAAAAAAAATTTTGTATACTTTTGCAAGAAAAATCCTTGGAAATTCCGTTGCCAAGAAAATCCTTTGTAAAACTACAAACAGTTTTCGTGTAAAATCTGCAAAACATGTATTTGTAATATTTCGAACGACAGCCTTGTATTACAATTTATATGATTGAAAAGTCTAAATATATATTTTTTTACAAAATAAGTGTGGTGAATTAATAATAGAGAATAACTAAAAAAAAATAAAAAATATAAATAAAAAATAGATTTTGAAAAATATAATTTACTAAGAAAAAAAAGTTACGCTTTGCCAGCATGAGGAGTAGAACCTATACCCTTAGCGTTATTAGCACACCCCCTTAACTTCAAGGCCAAACAAGACTTACGAACTTAATGCTTATTTTTAAATTTAATATTTACTGTAGCAGCAAATACCTGCAAAATATGACGTTATTTGATTAAGAAAAATATTTTGGTTTCATTTTAAGAGTTCTGTTGTTGGGTGGAGTGATTTTGGACGGTTCTTAAGAACGAGGTCTTGAGAGCCTATTTAAGAGTTCATTGTAGCTAGGAAACAGTTAATGAGTAATACGGTCACGTTTTATAGAAGTGGTCGTTTTGTTATGTTATATCTGAGTTGTTTTAAGTGCTTTACGTTATTCAAACTTGCAATACGTTTCTTTTCAGATGCAACTTCACTTTGCATTGCCCATAGTTTTTGCACAAACCGCTACATACGGTTTTACGTTGTTGAGTCTCTGCCATTTTCCTGAAATTCATGGATACGGTCAGTATAGTACAAACATTTCTTGAGATCTATTACAAACACGGCCCTTGTAGTTTTACAAACAAGTATTTTTACAAGAGATGTCTTTGTGGTGTTACAAGTATTTGTAAAATTACAAACATTTTCTCAGTAAAAATTATTTAAAAAATTGACAGTGTATATTAATTTTCAAAAGACAAGCCCTTTTACAAGAATAATATATATTTTTTAGCAATTTTTTATTAATAAAATTGCTTTAAGAGGAAGTATATTAATATTTCAAATCACTTGTTTACATGCTCAAATCCTAACCACGTCGTTTATGATAGTCGTATTGGTAGAAAAGCAGTCCAATGCTGGGATTCGGAGAGTGCTGTGTCGCACCTCTGGCACGCTCTCTATACAACAATTTTTCCTCTATGGTTACACCGGCAGTCGCCATTTTCTCTCCCAAGATGTCCTCTGACCCACGCAGGCGAGAGTTTGTGACACCCCGTCACGTACTCTCCTCTTGGATGTCTCCTGGACGTAATGCAATATCGTCAGGAAAATAAGAACACAACTTCTGGGGCGGTCTTCTCTCCGATGGATTCCTCCGACAATAAAAAAAAAACCAACTGGGGAGTGAACCCAGGGCGAGGCAACACACTCCGAGTGATCGGCTGTCCAGCTGGGACCCGTTGATGCTCGTCATACCCGGACATGACATGAAATGAATTCAGTATGGAGTTTTTGTCATTTTGGACTGATTCTGACTACAATAAACATATTTTATGGTTTTTTATTTCGATATTTGTTTTCGAATATATTATCAATATATGATGTCTATATTATCGACTACACGTGAATTGTGAAAACAAAAAAAAAAAAAAAGAAAACTAAGTAAATAGAAAAAAATGTGTTATCATTTTTCTTTTGTATTGTTAATTGTGACGATATTCGCATACATATTTTTTGAAAACCACTTGCATACGATAAACGAAGACATGGCTTACCTTAGGAGAGCGATAAACAACATGCATACCTTTTTACCTCGACCTAAAAATCGCCTTCGCCAAAACAGACGAATATACGTGTAATCTGGACTTTTACAAGAACGGTGTGTTGATTGATAATGTGGAAATACGGATGGCCCTAGGATGGAGCGGCGCTGGAATGAAGGGGCGGGGGAAACAGGAGCACCCCGAGAAAACCCACCGGCAAGCGTCATCGCCCAGCACGATTCCCACGTGCGAAAATCCGGAGTGAACCCGCCGGGTATCGAGCCCGGATCGTCATGGTGGGGGGCGAGCGCTCTAGCCACTGCGCCACCGCTGCCTCGACAAGATATTAACGAAGATATATCTACAAAAATTCAAACACCAGACAGAACTGTAACTGATGGACACTCCCGATCCCCTAACTTATCACTGGAATCTTTGAGAGTAATAACCTCTTAAGATCTGACGAAATTAATGAAGTTCGTTTTAATAGAACGTAATGTAATTAGGCAGCTTACCGCAAACAAGCAACGCTGAAGATAAATTTTGGAAGTTACCTGCTGGGAAAGTAATTTCGAAGCCGTGATCCTGCGTGATATTAGAAAAAATTATGATTTTGTTACCAAATATTTTCTATGTAACAAAATAACTCGCATTGTCCTCCACTTGAAAACTTGTTATTTTTTCTTTGCCGTGCCCTACAGTACATATTAAAAATTTAACTTTCTGCGATGCCCAACAATAACTGGAAGTTTCAGTTGACGGACAGGCGTAAGATTGACGCAGAATATGTTCCGACGCCTTCATCTCTTGGTACGAGAAATTGTAGTCTTAGATAGCAAGGCAAATCGCCGTTTATTGTGATGACATTAAGTCTTTATATGAAACAACAATTATTTTAAAATCCTATTAGAAATTTCTACCAGACACGTTGTAGGCGTGCTATCTAAAAATGCAGTTAATAATCTGGTACCAAATGAGAAATAAGTGGAATTCTTTGTTAATTAGTGCCACGGGGCAGTGAACTAAAGATAATTCACCTATAACTAGGGATAGGAAAATTTCAAGAGTTCAATTACCTGTAGACTAGACTCCACAGTGCTGTGCACACTCGAGCTTCTGTTGTTTGTTCATTGGCTGATGCTCCAGAGAGTAGCCAGTGTTACTACACACCTGGTAGTACGGCACTCACTATTTGTTTCCTTGCAAGTGTGCTATTGGCTCATCTAGGGCGTGTCTAATTAACTGTAATCCAATTACAAAGGTTCCTTCAGTGTACATGTGTTGGACGTCTATCTTGTCCTGAAATGAATCCGCGAAATTTTCCTATCGCTTCCTATAACCCAGTGAATTTTTGTAGGTCACGGCGATCACGTTGGAGTAATATTATTTTATTTGTAGTCAAACTCCAGGTGCACGCCAACAATACAGAGGGAGGATATTCGCCAATCACAAGCCGGAGACGAACTTGTCAGGTGGTAGCCCACGCGGCAGAGAACTGTTGAGAGCAAGCAATAGCTAGTTAGAATCAAAACCCGTATCAAGCTCATCGCACAGATAGTAAGCGACTAAACAGTCAACAGATCAATACACTCGCCACCCTATTTCGCTTCTGTACTCTCACACAGAAGTACATTGTAAAAAATAATGGGATAATTACCTGACAAGTGTAAGGTAATATTCGCAAACTTTTGGGGGAAACACAGTTTTCCTTACAGGTAAAGTAAAATTACCGCACTCTAGAGTAAAATTCACGTACACGGTAGTGGAAAAACTCATACATGGATGGGAAAATTACCTTACGACGCGTGCATCTCTTCAGCCTTCTCAACAGCTAGTGGGAGGACGGGCGAAAAAAAGCAACCGTTAACACACCAATATTCACTGATTCTATCACGCTGTCGTCGTGATGTAATGGACAGCGCATCGGCCTATTGTGATAGGGAACCAGGGTTCTCGTCCATCCACCAACAAGTGTCGAGGATTTTAGTGTTCATGTTTCGGTTACTATTCGTCAGGGGGTGTTTTTAAATATAAATTTATTATACAATATAGTTAATTTTCCCTTACGTGTATGGGATTTTTCCCCCACTTTGGTCAGGCACTTTTCCCGTACGATTAGGGAATAATACTTTACTTGTTATGAAAATTTACTCTACTTTAAGAGATAATTTTAATTTACCTTCCCTTACATGTAAGGGAATTTTATCTCAAATGTTTTTACAGTGTATTAAATCAGATCTTTTTTTATAGTATTACCCGTGAAGTTGACCTGCAAAACACTTTAGGTTTGTATCACGACTCAGGAGTACAAGAGGCTTGCAGTGCTGTGAATCACACTTATTTCATTCGATTAAGACTTGATAATTTCATACGACATAATTAACATACCGACTCATCGGTCCTATTTTAATATCGCCCCCTCATCAATAGGGAGACCTGAGCTACTGGCTTCGGAAAACACTTTATAGTTATCATCGAAAATTAGAAACAAGAGTTATGTTTTCAGTGGAAAGTGAAACAGGCGCATACAAGTTATTATTATCCATATACGAATTCAGTAGAAAAGATAATTACAACGAATGATACACTACGCAACATTTATCACTAATATATATCATAAGCTTAAGTATGACGCAAACTAGACGTCATAACGGCTTTAAAGAATTAATGTAACCTACTTCCGATGGCCCAACAACATTGATAATTTTTTAGCCTTCTCGACAATGCCTCGCCATTTTGTTCGTTCTTGAATCACATTATCCTAATCACAGTGCCTTAATTAAGACTAAATAATTAAGGTAATGGGGCTTTAAACACTCAAAAAGTCAGTGCCATCGAAACACATTTTTTTTCCTTGGCATTTAAATTTACTGTCCTCTTTAGCATTTTTTTACGATATTTACGAAGCGCAAATGTTTACGCTGTGAGTTGAAACTGTTCTATAACTGGAACGATTTAGGTTAGTTAAATTAAGTGTATTGTTTAATAACATTAAGAATTATGAAATATTTCTTATATAGGTTGCAACCATAATAGCATATTTTAATCATGAATGCTAATAAAAATTGAATAAATTTCCTAACACGGAAGTAATATTCCAGAAAATAAGCTGTAAACAATTCATTCTCCACACTCACTACCCAGTGATAATTCAGTCGTATAAGCTGGGAGTTAGTGACTACAATTAGTAAGAATCACTGGTATCTAGAGGTAATCACAATTACATATGAGAAATTCAGTGAATTTTCACTGGTTTCGCCGATTTCGAGGCATTTTCATTATTTCAGGTTCATGGTATAATTCATTGAACTTGGCTTAATGGTTACTGTCATGAAATGGCTGGATTAGGTTACACAAAATTTAATAGTAACTTTCATTAAAATCCTTTGTAAGAAATATGAATTTGTTTTAATGTCAATTGGAGTAGCCAACGCTTAACATTGTATCCATACGATGTTATTCATATAAACTTGTGTACTTTTAATTAAAATCGAAATCATTCTCTTTTCGCCTAATTATTTTCCAAGCGAAGAAATCTTCCTCACTCTCCAACTTTAATATTGCGCGGATGACAGATTATGTGGATATGTAGAAATAAGACACAAGTGATATGTGCCCTTTTTTACAATTAAAGACTGTCATTTCCATGGCCTAATATATTTAAACGAAAATTAGTAAATGAAAGGGGAACAAACGTTCATAATCTGCTAATTCTTTTAACAGGAGAACTGTATTTTAGTTTACCTACCAGGACCTTCAATGAAACAACACAAATTATGTATTCCAAATTCAATAGCAATTTCCTTCCGAATTTTCAATTTCCCTCCTTGTCTTCCTAATGTTTAAGAACCAATAGGAGACACTCGAATGGTGAGCGGTTGTATTAAAATATTCCAAATGTCTATCAAAAGCAGCCAAGAATTATAAAACCGAGTATGAGTAATGCATCATTCAATAAATTTTTTGAAATGTTAATTTTTTGCAATCTTACAATGTAGTTATTTCACTGTGTTGGATGGTATTATTTGAAGAAAATATTCACTGGCTCAAAAAACTGGCGTAAATTATTAGAAACAAAATGACTGCCATTCTAATGTCTAAAATATTTCACTCCCGTCGTTTAACGATATGGCAATGTATACAGACTCGAAAAATTCGCAAGTCTTTCCGGCGTAAGCCTAGGCCTTAAACTTCGCAGTAGCCTACATTTACTCCAAGAGACGTGCTGCGTAAATTGGAAACTGTCTTTGCAATAAAACATTACTTATTTCGATACGTTCGTACATGTTTAAGTCACTCTGCAGATTTAGAGCACTTAAAAAAGTAATAAATTAACTGTGCATTTTCGATCACGTGATAAACTCTTTCAATCTAGTTTGCAATAAAACATTTTCGTACCAGTTTATTGTGATTTCTACATCAATACATGTCGATTATTTCATATTCGCTTTTATGGAGTATGGTTTATGTAATGTGACAATGCATGACCCTAATACTCAGAGTACGCTGTACGGAAAAATCTACAAATATTTTTAATGTTTTCAAAATTAATCAAGGTAGCAATATAAGCAAATTTTCGTGTATTTAATTAAAAACAATTCCATCTTTATGTAATATTTAAAAAAATAAAGGTTTAGCACTGTGATAATGCTAATAAACTAATCGCGGAAACCTTTTTCTCCTAGTACTTCCAGGATAAATCAAGAAGGACTTCACTCTAATGTTACAGATCACAAGTCAGCCTATGGTAAATGGGATTCTCAGTAGTGAGTTTCATTTGATATTATTTTCTTATATTATTTGAGTGATACAATTTATTTTGAGGTTAATGCCAACATTTTTCTGTTGCTGTTTGTTAGTTACACACGTAAAAGTAAAAAAGGTACAACTTCACGAAATGTTTACTTTTGTGAAGTCGCAAATATTTGTGATCTTGTTGTAACGTCTCGTTATGTGGTGCACATTATTTACACACGTTAAACCTTAAAGTAGTGTGCAAATCTGAGATCTGAGTACACACATGTTTATATTATAAAAAAGTGTCATTGTTGTTACGTGTCCCACATGTGAGATTATCATTCAGTTATTTTATTTTATTCTACATGTTTACTAAGGTACACGCAGCAGCTGAGGTTATATTAACCATATGTTTAATTTTACTTATTTATTTTATATTGTCAAGTTTTCAGTAACGTACTAATTTGTTTAAGTTGGCAACGTTTGATAGCATCGCTTTAATTATAATCATAAGGAATACGCCGATAATGGGTAGCGAGGGAATATTCTAGTCTCCATCTTGTTTTACGTGGGTCTCAAAGGTAACCGGCCAGGTAGGCCTGGGCTCCACCTAAAAAGGCGTAATAAATTATTATTATTATATTTAACGGGAAGCTGACCTCAGCAAGCATGCTCAATTTAATGTTGTTAGCCGACGGCGAAATGGTAAACCGTCAGAAGAGGGCTAGAGAGCAGGTCAAAGTAACTAATTCATCATTGTGTAAGGTATTTTCCACCGTCCTTTCCAGTGACTGTTGGTCCAGCGGCGAAGTGATATAAACTTCGTTAGTAGCTGCACTTGTTTTTCAACACTTTCTAGATTGTCACACAGTGCCTGAGAACAGTAAGTTTTATCTTTCGGTCTACCTGATTTAATATATTGTTAGCCAGGGATATTTAAAGAGTCCAAGCTTACAGGCAGATATTTTTTAAACTATTACGTGTGAGAGTAATTATTATCCTATTTGAACTGAATATTCTACACTGTAAAAACAATTGAATTTTATGAAACCGTTAAGGCACAGCAAAGACTTTTGTTACCGTTACCAGACTACACAAATAAGAATTATTATTTTAACAGGCATAAAGAGGTGAATGCACGTTTTTGTCCAGCTGTTGCGTGATGATTTTCATATGTTCTTGAACCACAATATGAGGGCGCAAGTCTTATTTAATTTGAGAAAAAGTATTTTCTGCATTAAAATTTACATTTCCTCATTGGACGTTTTTGATTTGAATAAAGTGCACGTAGTTAATTTCTTTGTATCCTCTAATGTGTCATTGAAGAGTAACATATGTATAGGTGTGCTTGAACTGTACTAAACCTGGATACTGAGGCGACATACAGGTAATCTACTGATCTGATTGTGTGTGGCTGTTGCTTTAATAATATTCCAGTGTGGTTTTTGTATGCTAATTAGTTTTAACTCCAGAGCAAATGCTATGTTTGAGGCCTATATTACCCAGCTTTTCTTAGTTATTACATGTGGCCTGGTACGACAAATTTAATTACATTTCCACACATTTCACACTCTACACTCCCGTATTCAGTTGTCTATGTTTTAACCCTGCCTATAGAAGCTTCATTTGGTATATTAATGAGTGACTATATTACAGTATGCTGAATGTTCTGGCTGTCACATATAATCTGTGAAACCATTATACCTTACATTGTCATTAACCCTTTCAGATCCACTTTAAATTACGATTCCAGGTGTTGCGAACAAAACATGTATGATGCGTGCTGTACTTAAGTCGTTACAACACTTGTTTGGTGTTCACAGCCAATGAGCTGTAGGCTATATGTTCGGCCACCGTTAGATGAACCAATTATGACCTAGACTAGTAAGAATCATTTACCCACAGGCACGTTCATAGGTCACTGAGTTTTGTAGTGTACAGTGCAGTGCAAACATTTCCTACACAAGCGTAATGTACACAATTGTGTACGCTGGATCTGAATTAGTAGAAGACTATTGCAGACATTGGCGCAACACAATAATTTAACTAAAATTCACGCAAATTCCTCAATTTCGAGCAACATTTTATCATTCCCTTCTGAAAACATGATTCATCTCTTCAATTTCATCCCCAAAAACCAAATAATTTGATCCACAATCAAGATAATTTGACCCAAATCTGCGTTCTCAATCAAGCGCACTTTTTTTAAAAACAAACTTTGTTCACTCTTTTATCTGTGGTCCATTTTCAGGGTGAATGAGGCTAAATTAAGGTCAAAAAGGCAAATATTTACTAAAAATTTGAAGAGAACAAATATCACAAGAAAAGTATCAAAATTCTTGGAATTTCATCAAAAAAAATTATGATTTAGCTCGAAAATTAGTCTTTAAAGAACCACACACAAAGATTGAACACAAGTGAGAACTGTTTTTGATTTTGAGTTGCTCTTTGAAAATTTTGACGAGGAATTAGAAATTTGTTTGAATTTAGCTTGAAATTGGTTGAATTTTAGTTAAATTTTTCAGTTGCGCCAATATCTGCGAAAGATTTTACGGAGGAATTAGAAATTTGTTTGAATTTAGCGTGAAATTGGTTGAATTTTAGTTTAAATTATTGAGTTGCGCCAAGATCTGCAATAGATATCTACTCGAATGAGTTAAATAAAAATTCATTTCCAGTTAGCAAAAAAATATATATATATGGGGTCGGTTCATGAGATTCCTTGCCAGAGTTCTGAACACGAGGACACACAAGATGAGCCTTCAAAGTCACACTCATGGGTGAAGCAGTTGACGCTTTATCTTTGGAGTGCAAGGTGCCGGGAAAGCACTTGGTTGGGTGCGGACGTGGTAGGTGCAGGATGGCGGTCGTGTGAGGTGGCCAGGTCTGCTGCTCCTCCACGGTCCCCTGGACCTGGCTTGGAGTCTCGAATCCTCCTCTCCTGCTCTGAGGATTGAGGTTGAAGTAAAGCAACTGCCTATGGAGCACTGCACTCGCCTATGCAACGTGAATAACTCATAACAAAGTAGTACAGACACCATGAAAATTGACAGAAAAGTGCGATATATACTGTATATGACAGAAGAATGTACAAATTTTGCATCATTGTAAAATATTTTACTTAAATATACTTTTTAAATGTAAAAAATTAATCGATAGGCAGAGTCCACATTTTTAACCAAATTTAAGCGAATTTCCTTTTCTGATGCTTCGGAAAGCAGAATTTTACTAGAAAATACTCATCAAGAAAGATCGTCATAATGTTTACTGTGATCATATGTAATAAAATCATAGTAATAATGTATCATACCAGTTTTGTAATTAATTTATTAACGTCAGTTTCAATCATAAATGTTTGTGACAAATGGACGCACATAAAATAATTTATAAAAATTATTCCCTACATTATATTACAATTTTCTTAGATACAATCGTAGTAGATATTATGGCGATATTTCATGAGGAAGATATTCTTGTAAATTCTGCCTTCTGAAGCATCCAAAATGGAAATATGCTTAAATTTTGATTTAAAAAATACAGACTATTTTAATCGATTATTTTTTACAATTAAAAGGTATATTTTAGTAAAATATTTTCTAATGTTGCAAAATATTACATTCTTCTTTCATATACAGCGTAAATCGCAATTTTTATGGTGTCTGTACTATTTTTTATGAGTTCGTAACATTGTATAGTCGTGTGCAGTACTCCATAGGCAGTTGCTTTACTTTAACCTTAAGTGGCTCATTCCGCTAAGTGCCTCTAATCCTCTTGCTCAACTGAGGATTTTTCGACTCTTGCTTCAAGGAGCTTCTAATTTGCTTTCCTAATTCTTCCATTTTTTTTTTTTTTTTTGGTGAACAAAGTCATTTTTGGGAGAAATAATTACTTTCGGAAGTTATTTTTGGAGTGAAACAAGAAATTCTGTTGACAACATGGCCGTTCCAGGCCGCCGACCAATATGGCCGCCGACCAAAATGGCCGCCGTCCGCACCAACGAAGATGGCGGATAACTTCTATCTCCTATACCTGAACCCTGTGCCAAAAGCCCCATATGTACACTACTAACAGCATTTTAAAATCTAGGAGAAGATAATGACATATCTCCGAAAGGGAGAAAAATATAAACACTGTTTGTAACTATGAGAAAATTTTTATTACGTCGGTATATTTTTAATTTGATTATTCTTTGAAATTGGTAGGGCAACACGGGGATCAATTAGCTCTCTCTCTCTCTCTCTCTATATATATATATATATATATATATATATATATATATATATATATATATATGTGTGTGTGTGTGTGTGTGTGTGTGTGTGTGTGTGTGTGTGTGTGTGTGTGTGTGTGTGTGTAACACACGTCACTTTTTACCTGTGGTAAGTTTTTAGTTAAGTATTTTGCTATTATTAAGACTGAAATTGTTAGTAAAATAAAGTGCCATTAAACCAGATATTTTGTTAAATAACATTTTAGTATTAGAAAAAATGTTCCATATGAAATATTGAATTTTCCTTCATTTGGTATAATAATCACGCAGAATGAATTATTGAATTTGTAATTTTTAATTTACTGGGTTTTATGATAGCCCTATTAATGTAATTACAACTTTCTTTTTATTAATTTTAAGTACTTTTTTATTTCGAATTGCGCTTTTTCCCTTGCAATGTTTTTTGCAAATTTAAATTTATATTTACTCTCAACGTAAGGCTTCATGATTAAAATAATTTTGAAATCAGTCTAGACAATTTAGACATTTATTGATGAAGCTGACTCTGGCAAGAAATCTGTTTACAGTGATTTTTTAAATCTTAAATGTTTCCGGTGAGCAAGGAACATTTGTAAGCCGTCGGGCACAGATGCTGTTGTAAACTGAAGGCACACTAGTTAAGTTTTCATTTTTGTCAGCGTGGCGGATGGCCGCGACGAGGATTTTAAACGCGCCGTGGTTTATGGCCGTGTCGCCAGCAACGCAAAGTTAGAAGATGAACACGTCAGGAAGCGGACGGTCCAGCGGTCAGTGTTGTCGCGCGTACGCGAATACTCGTGCACGCGCGTCGATTGTCGTACGCTTTTTCTCAGAAATTTTAGTTCAGCAAATAAAATCATATATATGGAGAAAAAGGGGGGGAAGGGCGAATTTGACCGGCAAACTTTGTGAGGTGATTCCTTATGCAAAATCAAGTCAAATATACCGGGAATTTTGTACTTAAACTAAATATTAAGGACGGAAAAAGTCCCCGAAAATGGAGATTTTGGAATGTATTTCTGCGAAATATCGGAAACAAGATGAAATGACAGTACAATACGCGGAACGTTGTTTTATGCTATCGGGATCTTTAACATGAGAGCAAATGCACAATAAGAACACTCCCCGTTACGAAAATAACAAGGGGGGGGGACCCTCTTATTGCTGGCAACTTCGTTACCGTCAGGAATTATGAACGTTTGATGCTGGTTTACTGAGCAGTATGACCTACGAAATAAAAATGGTCCCCTTGTTGCAACTACCTAGGACCCGCCGTTTTCGTTTAAAACGCACACAAAGATTCTGCTAGATACCGCTGCAGCGATACTGCGCCTAATATGCAAGCAATTCTACCTACATGCGTGTATGGCCACAGCACAGCCGATGGTGACGGACAAGGTTAACACCTACTGTAAACAATGCGTACCATACATTAATAAGCATTCACAATTGTTCGATTGTGGAGTCAATCAGTGTGTGATTCTATACAGGACGTAAAGATATCGGAATTGCCTACGCGCCTGGAACTGTATCGCGGCTGCTGTGAACTGTGGGGGCTTTTGAATGTTGAAACATTTGGTGCAGCAGTGTAGAGCAATGCCATTCAAACGCATCACATTTAAGAAATATCAGTCAAGACATTGCATTTGACAACAAAAGCTTTGGCATTCCATAGGTTCTATTGTAGAAACTTGTATTACAAACACTTTCATGGGAAAGGTTCGATAGTACGGCCGCCATGTTTGACGCACAGTTGACATCGCTGCACCAACGATTGTCGGACATTTTGAAAACACCCTTATTGTCCCGAATAATTCCTGCAGCTTCAACGATGCGGGTGACGAGGTTCGCCTCGGATTCCACCGCGGTTTCATACACCAGGCTGCGCATGTAACCCCAGAAGATATAGTCCAACGGATTCATATCTGGGGATCGTGGAGGCCAGGGAACAGGACCCCCACGGCCTCTCCATCGTCCAGGGAATGCGAGATTCAGGTGGTCGCACTCACGTCACGAACTGTGGGCTAGGGCGCTGTCGTGCTGGAACCATATGCCCGCTCGTGTTTGTAACGGGACCTCTTCGAGTAATGTCGGCAGGAAAGCAGCGTACACATTGCGAGGTAATAGGTAGGAACCAACCATCATGTTATGTATTAATCCCGCCCAGATGTTGACACTGAATCGCTGTTGAACCCTGTGGGCGAATGGGGTGTGAGGATTGGCATCCGCCCACTTGCGGATATTTCGACAATTCTGTATGCCATCACGTTGAAAGGAAACCGCTTCAGCGCAGATAATGTCAGGGTGTGTCAGGGTCAAAGTCAGGGTGTGTTCTGCGTTGTTCCATAAATCATGCTGCAAACTCCACTACGTCGAGGATAATCCACAAGGCCCACTGCATGCACACGTAGTACATGGAACGGATGCAGTAATTGCACATGAAGCACTCGACCAATGGTGTGGCGGCTTCTGTTGATTACTACTGCAATAGTACGCGTACTCACACGTGGGTTATTCTCAACATGCATCAACACATCTTCTTCTAACCTGGCTGTCATCGCTGTCCGTCTGCGCCTTGCATTCGGTCGTGTCACCTCCAAACTTCCACTTTCTCTCAAACGTCGCTCCACAGATGCAAATGTGGTGTGGCGTGGCTGCTGTCTGTGCGGAAATCGATTTCTGTACATTATTTGCGCTTTTCGTCGATTTCCCTCTGATGCACCGTAGGCGAGTAGAATATCGGTCAGTTCCGGCCACGTAGAGCGTTCCATTTTGTAGACGCAGCATGCACCTTGACTAACAGGAATGTAACTGATACGTTATGGAGTTCTCAGATATTTTATAGAATTCGTCTCTGGGTTTGATTGGCTGCATTCGCTATAGCGCCTTTGGTGCCGCAATAACAGTCGTGCCAGGCGTGGAATTGAACACGCGAAACCGCACAGAGCTGCCTAGTGTGGTATTAGTTCCAGAGATGTAGACCACTCGCACAGCCTGTACACACATGTTTTATACTACACGCTGTATCTGACACCTAGTTAGATGTTTGCTCGCAAATGATTGGGCTGACAGTGTTTCATTAGGGGAACGTTACTTTAAACTTTCGACATGTCGTTTGTCAAAAGTAACACTTATTTACGCGCTAATAATTCAGGGTTATCTATACGTGTTTAGTTGTGCGTTCAATGTCTCGCCGCAAGCGAGGTCATTGGACACAGGAACATATAACTAGGCACTTGAAGGGAATTGAGCAAGAATTCGGCCATTGCCTTTATTAAGGAACCATCTCAGCGTCTGCCTGGAGTGACTTCGGGAAACCATGGTAAAGTGAATTCTGGATGGCCTGACCAGGATTCGAACCTGCGTCCTCCCGAATGCGAGTCCAACATGTTACTCTTGCCCCACTTCGCTTAATGACATAATGACGGGATATGTTCATACGTAAAGTCAAAACTCATTCATATTTTATGCTTGTTTATTTAAGACAATGACCTAAGTAACACACGGGGCCTCTAGCTGCAACTGCCTAAGATAATCGCTTTCGTGCACATACATAAAGTTTCGACTGCAGCGATACATGTCCAGGCGCATAAACAATAGTCTTTACTGTACACAGCAGTGCCAGCAATATGGTCCCAGGCACGTAGGCAATACCAAT
The DNA here is from genome assembly GCA_029891345.1 of Dryococelus australis. Lineage (NCBI taxonomy): Eukaryota > Metazoa > Arthropoda > Insecta > Phasmatodea > Phasmatidae > Dryococelus > Dryococelus australis. The sequence continues at coordinate 46,332,733 of CM056995.1, read as the reverse complement.
ACTTCGTGTAGGGATTCTCACACCTACTATTGCCTGGAATACCTTGTCGGATGCCGTATAGTAGACTTCTTAATACACGGTAATGGTTGTTTACAGTACGCAATAAATGTCCTCCACCATTGTTTGTACTGTGGGAACAGCAGCTTACCATACACGCGTGTACGATGTATTGCCTACGTACGAGGCGCTGTAACGCTGCAGCGGAATCTAGCGGAATATCTCTGTAGGTTTTAAACTAAAACGGTGGGTCCTAGGCAGTTGAAACAAGGGGATCATTTTTGTTTCGTAGGTCATACTGCTCAATAAATCAGTATCAAAAGTTTATAATTCGCGACGGTAACGAAGTTGACGGCAATAAGAGGGTGGCCACCCTTGTTATTTTCGCAACGGGGAGTTTAATTTTTGTAAATTTGCTCTTCGGTTAAAGATCCCGATAGCATAAATCAATATTCCGCGAATTGTACTTTCATCTCACCTGGTTTCCGAGATTTCGCAAAAAAAAATACATTCCAAAAATTTCCATTTTCGGGGACTTATTTAGCCCTTAATATTTAGTTTAGTTACAAAGTGTCCATACATTTGCCACTTTATTTTGCATAAGGAATCACCTCACGAAGTTTGTCGGTCGAATTCAGCCCCAGCCTGTGTGTGTGTGTATATATATATACACACACACACATAAACACATCGAGAAAGAGGGGGGGACAGAGGGTGAGAGAAAGAGTTGTGTTTGCAACTGTTGACCGTGTATTACGTAATTAAATATCTTACTAATTAACTGTTAAATAAGCAATTTTAAATTAATCTTTGAGAAAATTGACAAATTTTAAAAAGAACTAATTGATATGCTCCAAGTTAAGTGAACAGCGATTTATTAAAGAAGTTCCTTTTCTTTACGTCGTACTAAAATACCGATGTTGAAGGTTCTTGGGCAATGAAATAATAGTATTTATTTTCTGTCTGTTTACGGATATATAACTACGAAATTAGAAATGTTTTACGTTTTCTTAAACAATCACACTTGATCGCCTCATGAAAAAAGTGGATGGGTCGATAGGAATGTTAATATTCCTTTCAGTGGAAGGATACGAAGTTACCATAAAAGTATGATTTATGCAGGGCTTTCCAAAATGTTCGATTTGCCGTAACGTGTGGTATTTATTTTTAACGTTTTGCAGTTTTTATTGTTTTAATGTCTTGTCAAGCAGCAACTGCCTAAGAAAGCACGTTTTGGTAGATAAACCTCTGTAACTAAAATTACTGCTATCTTATTTGCTAATTTCTATAGTTTTTGTTAATTTTGGTTTCTACACTCATAATTAGTGGGCTGACTCGGTGATTAGGTCTACTCCTCGATTCCATGCGCCTGTAGTGTAAAATTCTCCGGGTGGTGATTCACGTGTGTGATGGAAACTGACGAGTTGTGGGGGTTTCCGCGAGGTACTCCCAAATGTTTCTTCGTATTTATTAAATAGCTGCTATCCTACCCCTACAGTATATCATATCTTACCTCATGCATTCCTCGCGCTGGCCTCAACGACAGGCTTGTGCCTCGTACACCTCTAGGCGCGAGCAATAGGCGGATTTTGAAAATTACCGAGTACCAGGATTCTTTACATCGTACACGAGAATTATGGTGGGCTGCTGGTGAGAAAACTGCACTTGGCGTCGGCAAGTGGGACCTTTAATCTGGATTAACATTAGGCGTTAACATTAGCATTACGGCGTGCACAGAAGAACTCCGTGTGTGTTGTTTAACATGTTTGTTCACAATAGAAACTAGAAGGTCGCATGTGTGGTTGGGAGTTACTTAAGCTTTAAAAGAAATCAAAGTATTTGTAGCTAAAGCAAAAATGTTGTGGCGGTGACCAATCAGAATAGAGCATTTGGTGTTGTTGACGGAAAAACTGTTATCTGCAGTAAAGTAAGCTTTATTTTTTTTTAAGAAGTACGTGTGTGCATTTTTATGATTATACTTGTGAAATTCACAATAATAAGATACTCCGCCAGAAAATGTCTGCTTTGAAGCATCGTCTGTTTGTACTCAAATGGTTGTGTTAGAGTACATTCACGGTTATTTCCAACTTTTCTGAAGCCTTGCCTAGGTTCTACTTCCAGGATATTCCTCCGCCATATTCAAACAAAGTTTGACCGAGTCTAGAAAATTACACCAAAGGGACAGCGCACCGCATTCGCGCGCACTCAGTGCAATGATATTTTCCATAAGAACTATTTCTTACTGGCGTTGCCAACACACCTATTTTCTCCCTATCTTAATTTATGTTAATTGTAAAACAGATATTATAGTTTATACAGAAATAGAAGTAAAAGTTTTATTTCATTTTAAAAAAAGTGTTTTTGTGTTAATACAAGTATAAAACGGTTGTGATGCATGATATAGGAATCATCCACTCACGTTTTTCATTAAGTCATTTCTCAAAGGTTTGATTAAAAAAGTGTGAAGAAACCGCGGATAGACTATAGGAATAGTTGTCAACCAAAAGTAAACAGGACATGATTGTCGCACTCATTCAGCGGACTTTAAGATTTACCATGTGAGTAGTGCATCTTAAATCTAGAAGACGTAGCGCCGTGTGCGAGTCACTGCATAGTTCCTAATTCATAATTTCTTTTCCAATTGAAAACATAACTTCAGGCGTTGACGACAGCTGCGTGTCGAGATCCGGGAACTGCCACACGACGGGTGTAGCGCTGGGGTTCAAAAGATCGTAAAAGCTGTCCCATGTATCGCATCGCAAGGCAAACACGTAAACACGCGACACGGTTAGAGTGTGGATGGGGGAGAGGGAGGAGAAAGAGAAAGAGAGAGAGAGAGAGAAGGGAGTCGGATAGAAGTAGTGTGGTGCCAAGTTTCTATCACCAGGACGTCCGCATGCCACACAAGAAGATGGCATGTAACACGAGACGGGAAGAAAGATCGTGCCCAATAAAAACCTGGCAGGACAAGAGAACAGAATCCTGTGTCTTACCCTCTCTACCCTCTCCCATATCTTACCTTACCCCCGCCTCTCTTCGTAAGGACATTTTGTAAAAAAAATGGCCGCCGTAAGCGTTCCCTTAACGCACCGCCATGAATTCCACCGAGCTGACACAGGTAGTAGGAAAATAAATTTCCGAAATATACATCCCTTTAATTTACTAAACATGGCTGAAACCCGGAGGAAAACTATCTATTTTTATTCCCTTGCGGACCTTTCTGCGCAGAAGCGACACGCCGAAGCTCAAAGGCCATCTTAGGAATTGTAAATGTTTCTGAAAACACTTTTAGGGTTATTTACGTGACGGCAGGTCGTCATATATATCGCGAGGTGGGGGTGAGGCGGCCTGATTCTCAAGCAATAGCATGTTTTACTGATCGTGTAAAATGGCTCGTGTTTTACTAACCTTCAGTAATGAAGGGAACACCCTTCGCCAAGGCGAAGCCGTAAAAGGAAAAGTACTACGTCTGTGCCGTGTACGAAAATTCCTTAAAATGATGTCGCTATAGTGCACTAAATCATAATTCACTACATATTTTCAGGTAGGTTTGAACAACCCATAAAGGCTCATAGTTAGTTCCATAACATCCATCACACTGCTCACAAAGTCAGTGTGTGTATATATTTATACGTGTGTACACGCATATAATATATGTGTGTACACACGTACACATATTATGTGTATGTAAGTATATTATTTGCCAATATTACTTTTAGGACAAATTGTATTAAAAGATTCAGTAATGTGGACGTAATATATTTTAAACATGAAGAGGCATAGTTAATTTTGAACATTTAATATTAACTTTGTAACAAAAACATACAGTATACCTATATGTGGTGTGCATGTGTAGAATTATTTTACATTAATTTTATTGAGTATAGTTTTGATACAACAGAACTGAGGAGTTTTTATTCATGGTGTGTACGTGGCAGAATTCGGGAATATATTGTACGTGAAGAGTCACACAATACTAAGCAAAAAAAAAGAGTAAATAATTTTGATTCTTTTTTACTAATACAAACTCGCAGTTTTAAGATGTTATATACACATGTATAAGTAAGTTGTAAAGATTACGTAACGTATAGGGTACTTACTACAGCAATTCCCCGCGTAAGGGCGCCAAAAATTATTATATATGTAGTAATGCGTGATGTGGTAAGATGAATGTGTAAAATGGCAGACAAGCAGACATAAAGTGTAGTTAGAGTGTAAAGAATGCAAATTTCCCAAAATGCTTGTGGTAAGAATAGCAAACACACATTCCAGTCTGAATTAAATACCACCACTTACGACTCCTTGTTATGTGTACCCTCATTCAGAAACCCTACAATCAGGATATTACTCCGCTACTCTCTCTCTCTCTCTCTCTCCCTCTCTCTCTCATTTCACTTACCATGGGGGAGTACAGAGAAATACCTGCTAGCGAATGGCTATTCTACTAACAGTAAAAATACTCTCCATAACATATCACGAATCAATATTTATTTAAATATTGCTACGTTTCAGACCACATTTCAGATTATCGTTCAAGACACAATGATGCTCTAGTTCAACATACACGTATAATTTCTGAGACAGATTGGAATCAAATATTTGTGAGCAGAAATATTTTAATAGTTAGAAATTTAGAGCAAAAATACATACATTTCTGATCGAGACCAAAATTTACTTTCATTTACGTTTCCGCAACTGAGGTAGCTCAAAGCAGTGATCTACGCCAAAATAAAATAATATTCCATCAAATTAATACTCTGCGGGGCTAATTATTACTAGAAAGTTCACATCAATCTGACTTGGGAGCATGAGTCACCTTGGAGTTTACAAGGTTTGCGATGGCTTAACTAATAAGCGAGCTTATGTGACTTTCAATATGGTGTAACTGGTTAGCTTCATTTGCAATAACAATTAATCTTCGGCCATGGTGATAAATGGTTCCATCGATTAGAAAAACGTAACGCTTGACTCACAGATAATATCTGGTAGAATCGCGTCTGGAAGTTCTGCGACGCATAGGGTCCTGGGTTCGTTTCCAGCGTCTTCCCTAAATTAAGGCTTGTGCAAGCCTTGGTACGAGGTACATTAGTTCCCTCTGTGCCACTCGTATCACTCACGGGTGGCGAACTAAATTATATATTAAACACGTAGGAAGCGCGAGCAGACATTCTTCTTGTCTTCCCTAAAATACCGACTTCGCCGTCAGGCTGTGTGTTGTCTTGACCCACGGAACTCGCACGGGTTCCCTCGAAGAAATATAAAAATCTACCGGGCATGCGACACGTGCCGCAGCCCGCCTATCGGTAGAAAAACCAAGATGGCTGAACCCTAAACTAGCAGCTTAAGTTGAAGTTTCCATGGTCAGCCAATCACGGTATGGCTACCCCAACAAGGTGACTACGTCATCTCGTTACTATGGCAACTGTCAACAAGATTACTTAGGTGTAAGGCCACGTGACAATAAGACCAATATTACATAACTGCAAACATTTATAACGTCGCAGATAAGTAGAAATTATATTACGTAGTGAAATAGCTTGCCAATAAATTATGTTGATTGAAAATAAAATTGAGAGTTAATATTTATATGTGTCAAAAAATTATATGCAAATTATTCAATATTATATGCTGCTTAAACTCTGTATGCTAATCAGCATGTATTGTTGTGCATGCGTAACGACGCATAACGACTTTAAATATCTCAAGTGTTACAATGTGTGTGTATGTATATATATATATATATATATATATATATATATATATATATATATATATATATATATATAATGTGTCACGGTTGTACTTTAAATAATAGCAATTGTATCGATACAGAAAAATACTCCCCTTAATACCTATAGTCCTTAAAATTGTCCATTATGATTTGTTTCAATTCACTTTCACATACCTCCATGCACTTGGTTTTGGGCCTTTCATCAGCCACAATTCCAAACAACGCTTCACCACTTTGTGGCTAAGTGTCCAGTTTCGATTTCGAAATCCTTGTTCTTTGCTCTTGATACAAACTCTAACATAAATGCAGAAAAATTGTACATATATTAATTACATTTTGCTTATGCTCTCAAGTCTTGTTAACAAGCAACCAACGTTGACCAATAATTTAATAATAAGAAAAGGGCACACAATACATTCCTCGTACCTTTGGTTGAGAGGTTATTCAGGGATTCGTTCATCCCTTTGGTTTGAATTTTAATAGTTTTACTGTAACATCACACTTTCCATGCAATTTTGAATGGGTCTTGGCTTGTGAATTCGAACACAATAACTGAATTTCACAATTGGCGATATACTCTACCCTTACAGTCGGCTGCGATTTGCAACGATCCGTCATAGTCAAGTTTTATGGCGATTTATATGGTTTATGTTATCTGAGATACAAAAGTATAGTAATATTTTTATGGCTAAACATGTTCCAGTAGCTTAACTTCTCTTGAGTCAGACTGTCGCAGCAAAAATTAAAAATGTTTATAAAATAACACACACATGCGTAAATGTTTACCTCAGAACTACATAAATTTCTAAGTAACATTTTTGTTGAGAACCCTGGCAACTGTGCAGTACAGAAATTTTGCATTTTAGAAGCAATCTGTTGGAAAACATTTTCGATGTTATTTTTGCTACAGAAGTAAATTGGAAACAAATTTACAACACAGTACTTAAGTATATACTTATACAAAGCAAATATTGTTTTACACGTTTGTTATACACATTGCAACAAATAATTAATGATGTACAAAAATTATCTGTAGACATGCAATGTTTCACTTGGTAGTGCAAAATAATATTTTTTGTCATCCGTATTTCAAAGAATTGTTTTAAAAACAGAGAAAAATATAATTCCTCCGAAGCTTCCAAAAAAAATGTTTAGAAGTAAAAAAATAAGCTGTGTAGTTACGTTCAATCAAGATTTAACTTCGATAGTAAATGCGACATAGCTTCATTCCGAAGCATCGCTTATTGCAATGCAAATTTCAACAACGTAGATATGGTTGCACTTACGTTGCACGGGAATTGAACAGATACACCTTGGAGCTCCTAGCACCTTCTTTCATAATCTCTACTCCTCGAAGCATTCTGTTTGAATCATAGACTAAATATGAGGTAGACCGCTTATTCGTCTTCTGCGCCTGTACCCAATATTGACCTACCCGAATCCTACACAAATGTTGAAGTCACATGGTCAATAGTGATGAACGTGTTTGTTTACATAATTTTTAAATGACAAGCAATATTATATTCATAAAATACTTTCAATGGTTTTAATTTAATCAAACTGTATTACAAATTTGTTAGAAGAAGTATACATTCATCTCAAAGCATTTGTTTACAAATCAGTTTTCTAACCTAAAATCCAATCCACACCATTTTTGCTAGACGTGTTGGCAGAAAAGCAGTTCAGTGTTGGGACACGGAGATTGGTCTACCTCATCTTTAGTCCATGGTTTTAATACGTTAGTCACAGTTAATTGATCACTTTTCAAATCAAACTTTGGAAATTTTCACTACTCCTAAATACATGTACACTGACTGGTAAGTGCTCGTAAAGTTGGTAATGACGAACGAAAAGTAGTTCCGTTGTCTTAACGTCGAATTAAAAGTGGCATTAAAAAGGGCGAATACTGAAATGGGTTCTTTTGCTTCCTGTTTTCTTAATTCATATGAGTAGGTCCTATAAGAATTAGCAAATTTGTAAAAAAAAAAAAAATTACTTTTCTAATTAATTTCACAGTTTCACTTGACGGACGCATCAATAAAGTGATCAGGCCTACGGCAATGTTGATTTTGCATATGGTGGAAGAATATAGCCTACAATGGGCATACAAGCAGTTCTAAAGCAGGACTATCAAAAGTGCTGAGTTCACCGTGAACAGCCTATATGCATCCTGTTAAATCTAAAACACCTTATTTGATCTTCATATATAGAGCTTAACTAATGGTCCCTATATGACTCAATCTGTATTGTAGCGCATATATTACGCTCAAGTGCATGTTGTGTCCACTGATTGGAAACATAGCAACGCCCACGTGTAAGGAAAACATTAATTTTAAGTTTAAACATTCTGATAGTTATTAATATTTCTCGCAAGAGGTAGTTTTGACGTGAATACGTCTTTAAATTTGCAACCATAATGGGAGACAATTCAGAAAAATCCGAAGATAACAAAATCGTGGGATACAGTTTGGCACTGCAGCTCCGAATCTATCATCTACATTCAAAATTAAATTACACCACTGAATTTCCGAAGGATCAAAGAATATGTTACGTTGAGTGAGTACCGAGAAGCATCGATGGCCAGGGGGAAGGGAGGGGAGGGGCGCAATTTTGAGTTCGTTTCGCCGCGTCTCATAACTTTCGCGTAGTATAACTTTTGGCTAGAGGAAGCTACGACGCTCGTTTAAGTTTCAGTCGACAGCTCTAGTCAAGGCCAATCGATTGCGTGTATAAAGACATCTGAGTGGCGTGGTTATGGTGAAATTGTATGCGTTTAATGTAAAAAAAATTAAGAAAACTTAACACGATTTCGGCCTATGCTCGTCAAAAAGCCGAAATACAGAAACGAATGCGGCTTGAAAGAGCATCTTAAAAGCAATTCAGTGATACCCATAAAACCCCATATGATCGAGTGAAGCGGTGCCGCGAACGTAAAAATTCATCAAGACGTCCGAACGCGTCAACGTAGACATATTCACGTAAAACAAACGGTCGTGTCCTCAACACAGCCAAACCCAATTTTTTTTCTGCTAGTTACAAATATATCTCCCAAGAGGTACTTTTTAATGCTATTTTTACTCTGAGTCTTGACTTATAAGAATGTTTGTTTTTTCAGTTCTTTAAAATTAAAATTAATTGTATCTCGGAAAGTGACACTTAGCCATATAATTGTTTCTGGCCACAACTTGCTTTATACTAACACACTATCATAAAGGTTTCTAGATAAACCAATGCACCTATGTAATATCTGAAACTTACAGGACGCTTAAATTGATTTCGCTAATCTGTTTCCTACCCCTTAAAAATAATAACCAAAATTGCAAACACCAAAAATTAATATCAACTGCATATTTTGAAAGCGAAGAAGCAGGAGGACTGTTTGTATATGGTCAATACTACGCCGATCCAATGGAAGCGATTCTGTGACTGTCAACTGAGAAAATTGCCCGTGGCATGTTTTGTTTATGCCAGTAAAATTCAACGCGCATTTGTGTATTTTTGCTCGTTATAAAATACGAACTAGAAGTGTATACCTACTGCAGTGGCAGATGTAAAGGATAGACCTTAAATAACCAGAAAATGTATCGCTATTTAATTTTGTGTCCAGATATGCAAAACTGGCCAGGAAACGTTTGAGATGATCAAGTGATAAAGAAACAATGGGCAGATCGGCCGAAAAGTTGGAAACAATTTTAAGGAATGCGAAAGGAGTCTGCAGAACTAGTCGAGAAGCAGGAGCCTAGAAAAACCTTTGAGCGATGCGAAGATTGTGAAAGCATGTAAATTGTTGAAAGAACAATGACGTCATCAGTTGTCAGCTAACCTGAACGTCGACGTAGCAAGATGCGAAAATTTTAAGAACCAACTGTAAATTTATCGTGTTTGTGCATGTTCACTGAGTGAAGAACATGGACTCCGACATGTTCATTATTGCCAGGCATTTCTTCAACAAGATGAAAAAGGTCCTTAATTCTTGAACAAAACAATCACAGCTGATTGTTTTGTTCAACATTACGAAACAGAAACCAAGCAACAGTATAACTTATAGAAACACATGTTTTAAGTTAAATAAATTTTTATTTCTGACGTGGGAATTATGATAAGGCGATTTTTTCACCTCTTAACATCTGAAAAAAGAAAAACAAATCGTAACAGATATTTAAAAAATATATTTTATAGTTTTATAGCAAACGTAAATGTATTAATGGGTAACGTGTTATGTGATTTTTCATTATAAAAACCTCGTTATAGGCATTCAAAAATACTTAAAATGTTAACAAAACAAAAATAAAAATTGTTTTTTGCAAGTAACAATAATGTTAAAAATTTTCCTAACACGCCCTTAAATATTCTGAGGCTTAGCTTCTTAAGACAGTAGATTTTCAGTACCAGTTAATATTTGATTAATTTGATATATTTATAAAAGATTTATTACAACATGAATAAATAAAGTCATGGAACAAAAATACAAATACAGGAACAATTATACTGTATTTACTGTAAAAATTACTAGTACACCAGGCTTCTCCATGCAGGATGATAATTTGACATGTTTTAAAGATATCGTTTTGATCCCTGTCCTAAACTAGTGCATCAGATTTGGTGCCATAAGTAATAAATGACCACTTCATTTTAAATTCTGCAAATACATAAATTACGTTTGTCTATTTTGACATTGTTTAACACTACTGATGCTACTTGTTATAACTACATGTTTTCTCGCAAACAAATATTAACAATTCTTCCCGAATATCTTATCATGCATTTTTATATATGGTGTCATCAGAAAGATTCTCTAGGTGAAATAACATGTTCAGATACTGATAATGACTTTTTACTCAAGATTCATTTTTGTAAAGTTTTCAAACTCTGGAATGCAATAACAACATAGTTTCAATAACAACTGCCTTGAACCTCTTCTCCCGCACCTTTAAGCACGCTTCATCCAAAGTCTGAATAAACTGTACCATGTTTAAACATATCATATGTAAGGGATGCAGGAAGTTTAGTTCTTACGTGGCACACTTTAAAAAATTGGTTAAAAATGTAAAAAAAAAAATGCAATCCAGTGTATTAATTTTAAAGATATATCGAACTAAAAATTGTCACCGCGGTTTGGCGTGACGTGTTTAATACCTTAGAGGGAATCCTTTGGGGGCTCAAGCCTTTCCCAAAAATAGTATCGAACTTTTAATTAAATTGAAGAGCACTCGGCTATGTAACATACTTTCCTCTGCTGCACGCATAAAAAAATATTAAAGCAATATAATTGGTGGGTAGGGAGGACAGACATAATAGTTTAGCTAGACTAGAATTTCACCATGAAATTTTGTAAATAGTAATAAGGTTATATCAGTTTTGAAACAACCCCAAAAAAGATTGACTTTGTGGTATAGGGTGTAAATGAACTAAAATTATGATGCAGAAAATACCAGTTAGGGAATGAACACTACACAAACACTTGAAATTTTATTGTTATTACTATTATTATTAGTTATTTTAATTATGTATCCCTATCCTTTACTTCTGATATGATACACTTATGTAGGCCTAAAAAGTGTGTAGCTTTGTAACTGAATTAGTAACTGAATATGTTAGTAACTGAATTAGTAACTGAATTAGTAACTAAAATAGTAACTGAATTATGAATTACTTCATAATTTGTCTAGATTATCTTTGATCATTGAAGTTTGACTGGATTATACACAAAACTGAATCATAATTTAAATGTAAATATTATCGTAATGTGAACTTTATGTAATGGGGCAAGGAGCAGCTGTATGCAGTGCCTTAGATTGAGAATTTGAAGCTTCATTATGCAAAATTAAAGGCCTTTTCACACAAATAAATTTTTCTTAAAATTAACTTCAATTTTTATTGAATTAAATTAATTGAATGCTATACGTCAAACGAACGTCAGTCGCGGCCAAGTTCTCTTTCAATATCATTAATGTCTGGTTTCCCTTCAAGATTTTCGTTTGGAACATGTTCTACATTTTCTTGAATTCAAAATTTCAGTCGGTGATTACATATTTTTTGACAGTATTAATGGAAGTAATCTCATAATAACATAGTTGCGTAGAAACATTTAAAGTTGATACAAAATAAGGACACATTTTTAAAAATGAAAATATATTATACTGCTAGAAATTTACATTTGTTTTTTTTTTTTTTTTAACTGGTTTCATTAAAAAGTTTCTTATCAATTATCATGTGGAGACTTGAAAGCTAATTGAATGCAATTCATTGAAAGCCAAAGAAGAGAATTTCTAATTCGATAAAGTGAATTCAAGAAATCGAGTTCAAGAAATATTTGATCGCGTGAAATGGCCTTAAGGAGCTCACCTTTGCTCACAGTGCAGCACCTTCGACGGAGCACTTATGCAACATTAGGAACCGCCCCTTCGACGTGGCCTGACCCAACATAATAGCCATGCTTGTTTGACACGGCAGTCTCGTGCCCGAAATTCGCATCCATGAAAAAAAAAAAAAAAAAAAACTGAAAATTTTCCACCTGTCTACCTCCCCGTTATCGTGGTTAAAATATCACGTCGAAGAACGTAGGATATTTCAGACTAAAATCCATTCAGGGCTCCGCCTGATACCTCACACCTGGGCAAAAAATTTACATGACTATGTAAATGTGTGGAAAAAAAATCAATCTCCTGTCGTTCTCGTTCCATGGACGTGAATACGTGACATCTAAGTTATTTAGTACGTTCTGTACATCTATTTTAACTACAAAAAAGAAAACGAGAATTTTGTGGCATCTGGCAAATAATGTTGTTTGCTGAACATATTTGGCAGAGATCTAACTGAAAAAGAGCTTCGAAAAGACCACAACTTTTCTTTCAGTGACGGGTGTCCACCTTGAAGTGTTTCAAGGTCATTTAAGATATCTAAAGCGTTACTACAAAACAGCTATATGTTGTGTCCATCTCATTTAGTTTTAAACCTCCTTTGTTTTCATGTGCTGAACATACGAATATAGTAGGTTCCTTAATACCCCTTTAGCAAAAAAAAAAACACATATAGTTACGTTTAATTGGGTGGTATGGTAAAAATTATTCTACATTTCCATTATAAGTAGTTTACTAAGAGCTTATAATTTGCGATTATCATTCGAAGTGAGGATGTATGAGCGTATAAAGATTATTATTAACACAGTAACATTAAACTGGATTGTTCGTTATGTCGCCTGACTCAAAACGTGGCCCGTAGGTTAGTTTGATGAGAAAAATCGCCACAGTTCTGGAAAAAATTTCTCATTTTACAAAGTAGAATAGTTACAGCTGAAAATATTCCTCGGATTGCTCCCGAAGCTATTAGGGAGAAAGAATAATACTATGGTGTATTTTATGCCTGTTTCCCCAGAATAACATTAACTTTATTTTATGCTAGTAGGCCTACTATAACGGCTGGAATTTTGCCACTTAATTTATGCTCAGAAAGACTTGATGAGTTTAAATGCTAATTCAGATAGAGATTATAAGATAATTTATTTACTATGGCACATGGTATAATTTATGTGATTTTACTCATTTGCGTGGGTTCAGAATATTTATCCAGGTATTCATGTGGAAGAGATGATTATTTTGTGGTTATGATTATCACTGTTTCTAATATACCACATATGTTTATCGTTTTGGATAGCCGTGATATTGGAGGCTATAAGCAGGTTGCCAAGGGCAACGGAGTTTGTTGACAATTCAACGAAGTAGCCGCCCAGTGATTGGCCGAATTCTAGCGTCGCCTTAAGCCATAGCTGAGCCTTGTGTGGCCATATTGTCTTATTCTTATCCTAACACTAGGCGGTCCGTGGCTCGCGTCACAAGCCCGGAAGGGTTTTGATTGCAGTACTAGGGAAAGTGAAATTGAGTGCCGCTGTTGTATATCAGGCCATTAAGAAGCATACCAAGGACGATTTAGAAGAAAATAAGACGGTCCGCAAGCCAGAGGAATATATTAAAATAGTTCGCCTCCCGCGAATCAATATGTGGTTCATAAAATACTGTATGTTCCGTGTACCAAGGCCCGTTTGCCTAAAACTAAGGAAGACTATGAAGATGCCTCGCGGGTCACTCACTGCTGCAATTATACGTCCAGTTGCATCACATATTGACGCGTGAGTTCGAAATATTTCTGCTTTAACAAGTAAGGGTTTATTTGAGATGGCTGCTGATTTTAATTTTCGTATTGTACAGCTAAGTACCCCATTTTTGAACCGACGCCAAGTGAATTTGCTGAACTATATTTAATCTGAAATCCCTGTGTGTTTTGAGTCCTGCTCCCAATTAGATTGGTGTGAGCCTTTATTAATTTGAGAAAATTATTATTTCAAAGGGATATATAATATTTTATGAGGCATAAATTACAGGGCGATACTAATTATGTTACGGCCACTTCGAGTATCTTAGAAGTAAGTCTTAATGAACATCTTTGTTAATGCAAATAATATCGAAGTCAATATAATATTTCAGAATTATTACTCGGTACAATATGATTATTTGCAACAAATCACTAATGCAATAAACTTATTTAGAGAGTGTTATTTCCTAGTAGTAAATCTTAATTGTCTTAGTCTTTGTGAAAGAGAATATGGTTTTATGTTATGTTCTTTAGCTGTCTTCAAATTGATTGACAGTGTATCTTGTGGTAAGTGGAACATTCAGAGAGAGCACAGTTATTAATCCTCCGGTCGTGATGTTCCTGTACCCAGGCAGTGGTCTAGTATGTAAGTGTTGGCGAAACCAAATTAATGAAACTGTGTCCACTCCACTTGACGAGGGTGTGGAATCAGATTATTTGTAATTTGTTTATTGTTGAAATCACGTGTTGCACACCTATTATTGGTGTGAACCAATCGCACTGTAAGGTACAAGGTGTTTTACTTACTCGCTCTTCTACATTGCATTTGTAATTAGGTCCCGCCTGAACTACTACGAGACACACAATCCTCTTCCGATATTCCACCATCATTTCATTCCTGAGAGTATTTATTTTCCTATGCAACTTTATTCTTGTATAACATTTATGAAGGCACTTTTTTGGTTACACCATGCTAACAGTCAACAAAATCTTCTTCCCGAGCAAAATATTTTGCGTATCGCAGCAGAATGGCTGTTATGATTAATGAAATGCCTTTCGATATAATTTATACTGAAACTTTATGAGTTTAACCGATTAAGCTACACTCATTTTTGCAATGAAATATTATCAAAATATCTATACAAATGCCGTGAAATTATGACCGTGTCTTGGAAATTCGCTTAATAGTATAACGTGTATAGTATTTTACAGGACTTTAAAATCAGTTAAAAGCCACATGATTTTGTTTTTTAATCATAAGAAGTAATCTCATAACTTATTAGTCTAGGTCTTTAGTACTCGCGAAAACGATATGAATATAATAAACGAAAAAGTTCGAATATAAAATTAATAACTTTGCCAACGCCAGTGAAAAAGTTTTGTTAAATGTAGTACACGGTATCCGCTCACTGAACTGGGCTCAAAGTATTGTAACTAGTGAACATTGTATTATAAAGTACGACAGAAACTGAGGAGTGTTCTAAGGTTCCTCTCAATGTACAACATTATTCCCTTTCTCAATACAATTTGTTTAATCATGACGTCTAATGCTTCAATCAGTGCTTGATAAACGAACCATCTCACGAAAATGAAAGTAGATTGTGGCTTGTATTAATGGCATACACATCAACGTATTACAGAAGGTTATAATCTGAACATCTTATTACACTGTCTGTTGAAGCGGACGCCATATTGATGACAATAAACCTGTCTTCCATTTTAACAAGGCGTAGTTAAAATTTTAATAAGCGTTGAAAGTCATTGCAACATTTTGCTTACGAGCAAAACTTCTATCATCTTCAACAGGTTTGTAAAACTTTTGATAATTCCTTTCCTTTAAAAAAAATCCTTTTTAGCATGTTTTAACGTTTTTCTGAACTTTTGTATATTTTCTTGCTGGTTTATATGATGTTTCTAATTGATAGAAAACTTCTGTGTGATGATTTGGTAAGAAATATATTCTTGACACCAATTGAAAATATCAGTTCCCATGGATAAACTTAAAGGCACTGGAGAAAGGAAAATTATTATCTCACGGTTATGATAGACACATTTTATACATTTTCATTTCCAGCTAATAAAATGTTATTTTCGGTTAATTTTTATAATCACAAGTAAATATCACAATTTTTTTTCTCACTCACATATCTAAATGATATAGGCCTAAACCAAAGGATTTTTTGTAGAAGTAACAATGACAACATGATTGTTGTCAAATTTCATTTTAAGATGTGCGTAGCAAAAAATAATATTTTACGGAAAATCAGGGAATCCTACAAATACAAAATACGAATAAATGTTCCCTGTAGTCCATATTAAAAAAAAAAGTTCCCTACTTTTTTTCTGTAGGGTTTCGTAGAATGATGAGGTAGCTCATAGTATCCCCCCCTCCCTTTTTCCCAGTGTGAATCATCTCATTTCTGCAGGTGGACTGTTTTGCCATTACTTCTGCAACTATCCCAAATATAGTAAAATAATTGTGTGGTACTATCACGTGATTAAGCAAAAGAAATGCTGAATCAAATATTTATTTTTACTTAAAATATCAGCGCAAGCTACGTCTAGAAGTTGAAGAGCGTTTGGCACAAGCGTAGCAAGTGTGCATACATAACTGTCTCAAGGGACTTTCCTTTGATGCAGTCTTACGTTCGTGGTGATTGTTGTCATATACAAGAATTTATCTGAATTCTATATACAAGCATTCTTGAAAGACACCATTTGAAACATTATTGTTAAAGCGTTATTTTCTCAGCAATATTCGCCGCAGTTAGAACTATTATTATACTGTGTCTCACAACATGATTTCTTGTAAAGATTATGTTGAAGTCATGTTATGTTTGGGTCGAGCTTCCTTGCGGATGCTGCGCGGTGGTTCGGTAGCATCTCCCGACTCTCTTGACTGCCGAAGGCGTGAATCATGATTCTCGCTGTCTTGTCACGAGACTCGCCCTTTCTCGCAACGACGCGGTTAGCGCCAGAACCGAGGGGTGGTGGAGATATTGGTGTTACGCCGCCAGTAAAAAGTTGAATTATGCAAATTACGACGGGCCCTAATGGGGAGATTTTCGCAAGGCGATATTCGGAGGTGCGGGTCCTTTATGTGGGAGAAGACTTCTGCGACGCCGGCACTCGCAGCTCGTCGGGGCACAAGAGGGCCATTTGCATCGGCCATAGCCGTGAAGATCCTGCGCCCGCATACCGCTGGCCGCGCTGATAAGACTCACTGGGGAGGGGGGGGGTTGCAAGGGTAGGGCTGGCAGGAAATGTCTGCCGGTTTTAGGGGCTCGTATAGCCCTCGAGATGGGCCGGCTGAAGAAGGGATGCTGCGCGTGATGTATGTACCCCCTTACAGGGGATGGGTTGTAGGGGGAGCGGGCAAAAGGACGGAATGGCGCGCGTTTTATTATTCTGGAGGGTTACGACCACTCGGATCAGGGGACCTCCTGTCATCCATCAGGCTCTCGCCCCCTCCCCTTTCTCCGCATTTGTCTGCTGCAGCCAATAGGGAGCCGCCGTTATTACAGTCTGTTGCAAGGGGGGGGGGGTATTTCCGCCCGCCTCCTTAGCTTCAGTTAGGCGATCCGATAGTACCAACATGGGTTGAAATCCTAGATATTTGAGTGCAACAACGGTGTGAACTTGCTATAAATAATTTATTTGGTTGCCACATTACACAAACTAAAATTAGTTAAGATTAGCCCACGTTTTAAAATAATTAAATTTATTTTTATTTTTGTGCATTAACTTTTTTCACATTATCGCCACTTTTATTTTACTGATAGCGGCACACAAATCAAGCTTCTCTTTGAAAAATTTACTACGCCCTATGGAAAGCAGTTAATTAATTACAAGCACATCTCCCAATGGATTAAATTTAAAATATAATAAATAAATACCTTTTTTTGTTGGATTACTATTCAGTTACACATTTACCCTACAAATATGAGGAATTCTGAACTATTGAAGTTATCTTGAATTTGTAATAAAGTTATATCCTCCTTAAAATTCATATTATTCAATGAAAAGTTCGTTTGACTGCTTACTCAAATATATTTTTATATTAGTAAACAAGTTGCCTTTTTTTTTTATCACCGTATTAAAAAAATTTCCTCGATCTTTCTGATCCATAATGTAAGTGTTTAACATATATGCGGTAGGGAAGAAAATTTCCACATATCAGGCTGCAAATATGGAAATGCTGAGAGTCCCTGCTGTGCCACTTTGAGTATTCACTTTGGTATTTGTTTCCCGAAAAAATGTATGGAAAATACCCTCGATCTATGGGAAAAAAAACTTTACCATTCATACTTCCTTCTCACGCGTATATGCTATTTTGATAATTTTGGAAACAATATTTTAGGGCGATAATACATTGTTTCATTAAAATGTTTATTTATATCTATGAAATATGACTTAAAAGTTTTTGCTAGTTGTGAGGTGCACTTTGAATAAAACAATTAAATAAATATACAGGAACCTACGTTTTATTTTCAGATCTCGACATAGTATCGCGATTTCATTGAAGTGACTTTTACGGACCTAGCAAACGTCATCACAACTTAGGACGGTGTAGTAGCATGAATCAAATTCAGGTATTGAAGAAGGTGAAGAGATTCAAAATGAATAAAACTGGTGAATACAGATGTTTAGTCAAATGCATGCTAGTCACACGACCACAGACAGCCATGCCATAAATAATTTCAAATTGACATGTGTAATTCTTTGCTCTGGGTGAGTCAATATTTATTTTAACACAGAACTATGGAAATTGTATTCAAGTGAGCTTTTCATAAATAAACTGCACAACAATGCTATCAAACGAAAGTAGTTTATTTATGATAAGAGAAATCAAAATAAATTTAGGGGTTGGAATGCACAAAAATATTGTTACTAGTTAAAATCCACTTAATTTACTTGCGCACTGAGAAAAATCCCCCACGGGGCGCGTCATAGTGTAATTTTACAGGATAGGACAGAATTGTCAGTATTTACATCAATTTCATCAGACAGTAATTTCAGCATTAGCTCTGAATTCAGCACAAAAGTTTTATCAGGTGCTACCTGATCTACCAGACGGGACTAGGAAACCTAAATATACTGTACTCAAAACATGATAAACTATAACATTTGTTTTACCACAAATACCAGCTCACGTTTCCCAGTTTCTAAATTGCTCATTATTTGGCTGATTTTTAAGAAATTGGGATAAAATAAAATATTTTTACTCTCTTTCAAGGGATATCAAAATCTGGATGTCAATCACGAGGAAGATAAGGTCCCTACTGCCATCGCACAAATGTAGATAACCGGAGTAATAATTTAATAGTGAACACTGTACATATCTTATCAGTATTTACTTAACTTTGTTTTGCAAAAATTATTTTAATTCGCTCGCATTGGTCCGTAATCACAGTTTTATTTGCAATATTAATTTATAATGCGTGGGATAAATAATGGCTTTACTGTCAAGAGTTAAAGTCACATCGGTTTATCGCATTATTAATTCTGTCGCGCTGCAAATATTTCCTCTTAAAGCATTTTCGGGGTCTGAGTTTAATATCAAATTTAAAAATTAGCGTCGGACTCAGGAATTTTTCTTTGAAGAGTTCGCAAGAACACTACTACATGCGCATAAAGGTATACGTTTATGTAGACTCTGGACAAAATAATGGAACTTGAAAACATAAACACAATGTATAATAATACTAACCAGGTAGTAAAATATTACTTTGTCTTTGTATTACATATTTTGTGTTTTTGTTTATTTTTCTACCTTTAGTAATGGGAGTATGAAAAAAACAAAACGACAGCAAGATGGAAACAAAAATATCGTAATTAATAAAATAATTGAATGAAAAGTCTAGGTATCTGTTCAGTTTTGTTACGTGGCTGTAATAAGCTCTACTAAATTCTAATGTATTTTATATATATTATTTATCATAGAGTTCTGTCAAAGACGTTTGTAAAAAAAAATTGAAAATAATTTTACAAGAACTCAATAATTTCCTGTCATATAATATTTTTAAAACTAAACATGAAGACCGCACTCGTTTTATAAAAAACAATCTAAATTGCACTAATTTTTGGCGGCTATAAAGAAAAAATCAGCAAGAATTTAATTAGATTTTAGAATCGATGTAAGTACAATGACCACATGTATTAGAATAGCAGTATTATTTACGGAATTATTTCATTGGATTCTACTGGCCTGTGTATAAGTGATTAACGTAAACAATGACTTCAATGTTTATATATAGTTACATAAACCTTTAGAGTTGAGATAAATATTGCTGTTACTATTTTTAACCTAACGATTAATGTTGTTGTTGTTGTGGTTTTTTTTTATACTGAGTGTATCCTTACATTTCAGAGAGTTGAGTGCTACAATATGGAGCATGGTTAGAACCGTATGGTTAAATTTTGACATTTTGTAAACAGTTTTTCACTTAACATTTCTGCTAACCATATTATTTGTTCTAAAATTTTACGAGAAAGTTTTGAAATGAATTATAGTATTTAATTTATTTTGTAATTTCTGCAGGTACCTACTTTTTAATTCGTTGAAAATCGGAATACAATAGTTTTCCTCCTATTTTTATGGTGGGGACAGATTAATCAACTAATGTAAAGTCAAATGAATAAGCAAAAAAAATATTCCTAGCAACCAGCCCACATCAAATTTCTTGAATAACGAATCTCATACGTTTTTAAGACAAATAATCTTATGTTTAATATACGTACACTGCAGCGTGGCTATGCATCTAAAAAAAAAAAAAAAAAAAAAAAAAAACTGTTGCCGGTAATCTGTTCAAACTTTGTATTATATATATATATTGTATTATATTATATATATATGTGGTATTCATACGATTTTTCGGAACTAAACATTTGCAAAATCACCCCGTACATGACGTCTGATTGTTTCCTAAATATGTCACGTATCATTTTTGGTACAATTTAATTTTACTATTAATTTTATCTATTAATTAAATATTTCATTTTTAGTTAATGCGAACGAAATGTAGGTATTTTGCTAATGCATAGTAGGAAATAGTTCTCTCGCGAAATATCACCAAACTGCGTACGCACGAATGTGGCACGTTGTCCCCTTGGTATAATTCTCTAGTCTTGGTTGAGCTTTGTTTGCATGTGGCGGGGGAATCGCCCGATAGTGTAACTTGAGCAGGGTTTCATAAAAGTTGGAAGTGACCACCAACATACTATAGTAACGATTACAGTATACAGAACTTACACGGTAGTGA
The DNA here is from genome assembly GCA_029891345.1 of Dryococelus australis. NCBI lineage: Eukaryota > Metazoa > Arthropoda > Insecta > Phasmatodea > Phasmatidae > Dryococelus > Dryococelus australis. The sequence goes on along the minus strand of CM056995.1, from coordinate 46,311,655 downwards.
TTATGATTCAGGTATAAGTATTAAATAAGTAGTGTCAGCGTAGTGTTAAGCTTATTAAGTGAATTCTACCTATGAGCTGTTCACGGTAAACTGAGCACTTTTTAATATGTATTCTTCCATCGTATTATATAATACCAACATTCCCGTGGGCTTCATCGCTTTGTTCATGCGTTGGTCAAGTGAAACCGTACAATTATTAAAAAAGTAAATATTTCAAAAATTCGGTTATTCTTACGCGTATTCGCTTTAGGAAAACACAAAGCAGAAGAAATAATTTCAATACACACAAATGGTTACCTAACACTTTTAATTCAACGTTACAAAATTGAACTACTTTCTCTCCTTTTTCTACCAACTTAACTGGATGCTTGTCAGTCATTGAGCTCGTTAAAATACATGCAGGTAGGGCTAGTGACATTTTTAAAATTTTGATTTCAAAAGTACTCAGTTTATCGTGAACAGCCTATACAAGTATGTGAGTAAATAAATTACCAAAAATTTGCATTGGCTGCACTGAACTCTTCAGCCCAACGAAATCGTGAGATATTCCCCTTGAGGGCGCCACTTCGCACGTTCCCAAACAGAGCGCAGAACTTTCATCGTATATTTTTAATTCTAAAACTGTTCAATATTTTCGAGCAGCCTACTTTTGGAAGGAAAGAAATGCTTATGAGATCACCTTCCTGTTTGTGTGTATGTGTGTGTTTGTGTGTGCCTGTGTGTGTCATTTTTGTTGTTGCATGTGTTTCTGTGCGTGTGTGTGTACTCTCCCCCCACCTCCCCCCTTCAATTTTTTAACGCGTGAACCGAATTTCACCAAAACTCGGTACCCATGTAATACTAAGTAATGACACCTGAATTATATATTTTGCAACCTCTCAGGGTACTTACTTTCAAAATGGCGGTCATTGTAAAATTTTACGCTGATATGTTATATCTAGGGAAGTATTTAACCTATTTAAATCAAATTGTGTACGCTGAGAGCGCAAGGTGTAAGCTTTGAATTCAAAGGTAGATATTTTGTTGCTCCGCCATTTTGGTAGATGATATCACATAAAATAATGAAGCTTATACGTTATATCTCGAAAGCTACGCAACCAATCTTCGCCAAATTTGGCACGTAAGTAGTACTATGATATTCTAGATAAATGTAAGCAATTCAATTTAAATAGGAACTTATTTTCAAAATGGCAGACATACAAATAGTTAAGGTTTATTTTGTATAACTATCATACCATTTTATTAATTTCAGCCAAACTTTATACGCTGATAGTATCTATTACAAGCAACATATAAATAAAAAAACAATCATTTTGTGAGCCATTTTGTAAGATAGCGCTACATGAACTTATAAAGTTTTTGTGTAATATCTCGGGAAACAATGTACAGATTGCTAAAAAAAAAAAAAAAAATTGGCAGACAGCAGTACTGTGACTGCTGATACGTACAAATACTTTTCAAGTATGTTAGACACTTATTTTCAAAATTTCGACCTTTTAGATATTTTCGAAATAGTATGCTATGTCTTGGAAACCATGTAATCAATTCAAACTTAACATTGTATGTTGGGAATATATATATATAACAAGCATCACATATGTCTACACGGAGCCTCTTTTCTCCACCTTTTTGTAAGACGAATAAATGAAGTTGTAATGTCATATCTCGGGAAATAATTGACCGATTCCTAACAAATATGGCGAACAAGTAATACTGCGGTAAGCGATGTTAACTGATAATTTTTTGGTATGTCAAACACTTTTTAGCCTACTTTCCGAATGAAAGAAAGACTTGTGAGATCACTTTCCTGTGTGTGTGTGTGTGTGTGTGTGTGTGTGTGTGTGTGTGTGTGTGTGTGTGTATGTGCGTGTGTGTCCCTCCCCCCTCTCTACAATTTTTGAACGTGTGAATCGAATCTCACCAAACAAGGTACTCATACAGTACTAACTAAGGACACCTGAATTTTATAGTTTTCAACCTCGCCGGGCTCTTGCTTACAAGATGGTGGTCAGTCTAATATGCATTTTGCTATGCCATATCTCGGGAATCATTCAATCGATTGAGACCAAATTTTGTTTGTTAGCAGAGCATCAGTGGATCATTAAATGTTGATATGGATATTGTTGCAGGGCCTCCGTTTCGAAACAAAAAAAAAGCACTAAATTAAGAAATAGCGATTTCACGTTACATCTCGAAAACTATAAAACCATGCCATTTTTTTTTAGATATCCCCACCAATGAAAATAAGTTTTTTATCACATACCTCGGGAAACAATCGACCTATTCTTACGAATTTGGCGAAAATGATGTACTGTGGTAGGCCATATTAATATACGTTTTTTTTTTACACACTAATTTCAGAATGGCGGCTATAAAATAATTTTAGTTTTGTGTGCTATACCTACGAAATTATGTAATATATTTCATCTAATCGTTGTATGTTTGCAGTTTATAATCACCGTATGTGCTACTAAGTTACATTGCCTTTTTGTCCTCTACTTATGAAATTCGCCACACGAAAATTATGCATAGTATATGCCGTATCTCAAGGATTATTCAACTGATTCCCAACTAATGTTACATTTGAACATTTCAAATATTTTTTACCAAACTGTGCCCACCATGTATGCTACAGACAGCCATGCAAACTTTCATGAATGAAATGGGTCAGACAAAGTTGTTCAAAATGGCGGTTTCAAAAATTATTTAAGGGAGTTTGTCACATATATAAAAATATTAACGAAATTCATCCAAAATTTGTATGTAGACAGTATTCATTAGAAGCACCGTACATAAGGCCTCTTTTTTGGTAATTCTGTACCATACTTTCAAATAAGAAAATAAAGTTTTTTATGCCATATATCAGGACCAAACAACACATTTCCACCAAATTCTTCACACAAGTAGTGCTGTGTAAGGCCATGTAAATATCCATGTTTTAAATGGCTCAGTCACTTATTTTCCAAATGACGGCTCTCTAAATATTTTTTGTTAATAAATCCTATGATTCGAAACATTAGACTGATTAAATCCGAATTTCATTTTCCGAATCCGACCTCCATAATGTAGTGCATTGAACGCTAGATTATTGTACGAGGTTTTGTGGGTTCAAGTCCCGGGTAAGGCAAATAAACAACAACCTCCAGCTCATACTGTGCGGAAACTGAATAACTGCATCAGCAGATGTATAGAAAGTAGCCACATCGTTGGCTTATGGTCAGGGTCCTTAGCTCTTGCCATACAACTCTATAGACTGCCACAGATTGTAAAAATTACGAAACAGAAGCTGAGAGACCTGATGTATGATGGAATCCACCCCCCTCCATTTTCCCCGGACATGGCTCCATATCACGTATCTAAGTCCCTTCCTGAAGGACAGGATGCTCAAAAAGTGGGATAATTAAGAAAGTTCCTTCCAGGAATTCATTGTCTCGCGGAAGCCACATTTATACAGGAAAGGGACTGGCAGCCTTTTGCGTCGTTGACAAAGATGTGTCTGCAGGAGGAGACTCTTTTGTATGATTCAGATTCTTTCTCCATTCCGAAAATCTTTAGTTACGTGAGGATAAAACAGCCACTTATTACATTACAACCTGATATTAAAAAAGAGAACAAACTAATGGAAATAAAAAAGCCAGAAAATTTCAACATACTGTATTGTATGGTTCAGAGGAAGTTATTTACTACTCAGAACCAGAGTACAAAAAGTGGACATTTTATTTCAATTGTGACACAATTACTATACAGCTACATTTCGTACTTTAAAACATATATTTAATTTATAAAATTCACACATCACGTACTCGTGCAAAGCGTATCTGTGTGTGGGAGTCTTCAATTAAATTTTACAGTAATCCAGGGGGTTTATAGAAACACTATCTTAAAAAAAAAACTCCTTTGTTGTTAATGTGATTGAACAATACACTTCGAAATAACATTTACACGCTATTACGTTTCCCGTCTTACAGAATGTGCAATAAGGCAATCAAATAAAATAAGAGATTGCAATTCATTAAATTAAACGCATAATAAATATATATCGTAATAACTTTTATTGCAGTTTAGCAAATAACATGTTCTCCTGTTATAATTTTTCCTAACAATATTGGTAGTTGCTAACATACAATAAATGCACCCAGTCAGTACTCCCGAAGTTTATTTATTATCTTTCATCTATGCAATATTCATTTGATAATTTTTTATTTTATATCTTCTTAACTGCATTTAAAATCTATAAATTTTTTTATTGCCTCGCTTAAATATTTTTACAAATAATTTTCAAGGTTTTGTTTGTTAACGTATAAAGCTTTTTATGATTTATTGCTTCATTTGGTCCACAATAATGTGGCGTACTATAGCACGCGTGTGGTATAATTTGTCTGAATACCAGGAGAAAACTGCAGAATATCGTTGGCAATCATACAGTGAAACATAATACTGTATTACTGCCAACTTTGTAGTGAAATAGGTTTAAAATAGACACAAGTTAAAGTCGAACGTTATAAATATAAACAGAAAAAATATATTATCGAGATAAGTCGTTCAAATATATTAGTTTATTATCTTTACACTATAAATCTTAATGGGTGAAAATTAAACAGCATCCGTAAAAATTATTATCAATGTTAGGTTTTCGAAAGCGATTTCTTCTTGAGTTCCAGTCATTTAAACTGATTTAAGTGATGGAGAATATTACTCCTTTATCAAACAATAAATGCAAAATAATTGGATTTATGTTGACTTGATGCCAAACGAGTGACCTGAAAAATTTGAGACATTTTACCCTTAGACACAAATATTTATGTAAGTGGTTAAAATTGCTGAATGTAAAGTATCAATAATGACATTTTACGGACGGGGAGTTTTCGACAACTTCACAAGATTTACAGACACCGGCAAACTAAGATATAGAAAAGAAAGTTTCTCAGAATATGAAATTATATAAATTACACATCTAAACTACACTAACTGATACGATCTACACACTTTAATGTTATTATTTTTCGTTTTAAAACAATACCGGCATATATATTTTCATTGAAATATTAGTTTCCTGGAAGGCAAGCGATAAATCGGAAGTAATTCACAGCCGTGTTATTGATGGAAACTAAGTTTGTCCCACATGCATGGAGTATGGAGCTATGGCTTTTAGTTTCGAGCAACTACGTTACAATCCCATTATTTAGCAGAATTTCAGAATACTTTAGCTGCGACTTTCCATACATTAAGGCACTTATCTCCAAAAAAAAATAGCAATCAGGTGATTGAAGAAAATGAAGTCGTGGGAAATTATAAAAGTTCTCTAATGCTCCTTTTTCCATAAGTAAACTTACCACGGAAAGCAGATAAATAATCTAAGTGAACTAGGTAAATTAAATATTATATAATTGTACATCAATACTAACTAATCCGTAGCTGTTGCGAATTAATAGTCTAAAGGTTTTTTTTTTTTTCACATCCCATAACATTTGGCTTGTAAGTGATCTATATAGGTTATTTTTAAAAAAATTGATAAAAAATGTTTCTTTCTCTCAGAAATTTGTATTATTGTGACTGGTGTTTGAAATATTTCTTAAGACTTTTTCGGAAATACGTAGAAAATAGATTGAAATTAAAATTTTGAAAGACATTCCTTGAACGATGGGTTAAATTTGGACCAAATTTTGTTGTACTCGGCGCAACTTGCAGGAACAGCCTATTACGAATGACTTCTATCAAAAAAGTTACATGATATTTGGAGTAAAACATTGAAAATATTTCTCACAAATAAGGTTTAGTGAAGTCTATAGAGAGCCAAAATTTACTACTGTCATGTTATAGGATTTCTGTTACGAAAAAGTGCCAATTTTATGAAACTGCACCCCGCTTCCCCTTGAGGGCTTTGAGTTTATTGTCAGCGGTCTGTGAGTGACACTAATATATTTTACTTTTCATAAAAATGTTCTCAGAATGCTTTAACTGTAAACCTTTTTTGTTATTTATAAAGCTTGTTTTTGCAAATGTAAACTAAACTTGAGACGGTAACCGTTTGTAAAAGGAAAAAATAATTAGACCGTATACATGGCAATATTCTCTTACCTAGTATTAAATAAACGGTACGGGGGAGTGGGAGAGGGGGCGGGGTGCGGCAAAATGTACATCCTATCAAAGGCGTCCTCGAGTTCAGCTGAGAGATTTGGGCGGCTGTAAACGAGGTCTTGGATGCCGAAGAAGATTAAAATGAGGTGAGAATGGAGCAGCGCCGAATGCAAAGGTGGGGGGAACGAGAGATCCCCGAGAAAACCCGCCGACCAGTGACTTCGTCCGGCGAAAATCCGTAGTGACCCGGCTGAGGAATGAACCCGGTTCGCCTTGGTGGGAGGCGAGCAGTCTAACAGCTCAGCCACCATGGCCCCCACGGGGTACTCGAAATCACAAAGTTTATATCCCCTGGTATGGAGTGTAGCGACACACTGATGTCAAGTCTTGCAAAATTATTTGCTACCGCGTTAGAGATACATGCGTATCATACATTAGTCAGTAAGCTCACCAAGGCTGGCAGAGGAGAGTTCTCGGTGGAAAGTTACGTACATTTTATATCTTCCCATTACAAGAACCTTCTAGACTGTGCTAACACACATAACTTCTGTTTCTAGGTGCTCTTGGTTAGCCAACTTTTCTCTGTACGCAGGAGTTTTCTTGTGGTAGTTGCTGATCTACCACGTTACGTCATGGCTGGTTTTTTAAAGACCTTCATTAGCGATTCTTTTACTATTGTACAAAAGCTTCACGTGAGTTAAAATTTTAATAATTTCACGCAGTCGCCTCACTTTTCCCAGAGGTACTGTTTCGTTGAAGTGACGTTGCTCAACGGGAATTTTTCCGGGTTACATTTGTCATCCGTGGAGCGGTATTAATACTAGGCTTCCTGTTTTTGTGACGTTATATGTGCGATAGTTTATGTCACCGGTTTAAAATGGTGACCTTAACACAATGGTTTAGGAAAAGTAATAGTCAGAGTGAAAATATTAGGTCTATTTTCATATTCAGTAGAATTTGCCTTTCGATGATTCGTTTTATTAAGGCTGCCACATTAGACTAACCAGAATGAGATTAGCCTGGAAAATTACAGAGTGTCGTGTGTTGGTAGAACCCTTACGTAATGACGGGCAGTCTAAAATAAAGTAGTATAACACTCGTTTAAAAGCTACCATGTGTGTATGTGGTGCGGATCACAGAGAAAAGAGCCGTAACCTTTAATAGGGCTTCATTCAAAGTTTCCAATAACATCAACACTCGTTTACTTAGTTTTCCAATCTCAACATGGGTAAAACTTACAGGTACGAAAGCTTAAATTTAATGTCATGCCCTTCCAGGTGTGCTAACAATCTCTCAGAAACACAAAGTGCCTGGTCTGAGAGGGCTTGACTTTGTATGACTTACCACCAGGACGTTCACGTCGGGCAGGAACACAAAATAGTACACAATTTGTGCACTTAAACACTAGAAAAAGAAAATTATTTAGCTATGCAAAATAGTAAGTCAGGAATAAGTAGAAGACTATGTAAATAACACAGGAACCAGTCACAGAGATAATGTAGACAACACCATGGGATGTATATTTTAGTCCAATTACTTTATTGAGGTGCTTATTATTTTCAGGTTAATTTTGTTATTCAAATGTTATTGTCATCTGTACTATCTCTAGACAAATATCGTCGTGGCAATTTGCAAAGCTAAAAAGAAAACAACAACACATTCCTAATCAACATGTAACTGGCCGTACCTGGCCTTAATATCGATTCACTGCAAAATATATCTCCAGTGTGCACTCAGGTTTTCCTTGGGCTACGTCTTACGTAGCTGGTTCGAATTACGTAGAAAATTTAAGATGGCGTCACCAATGAAAAGTTTTACCGTTTTGGAACAAGTCTGGGCGGACGCCAAAAACAAATAATAATGTATTTCTGTATTATTTACTACACTTATCTCAGCAGGTAAATGGCGCTCTCGATGTTCACCGGCCCCCGGACGTAATGCAGATTTCAATTGGGCCGCTATATCTCGTAACTGTAGGGCTTTCAAATCCAAATCTGGGCGAGTCGACTTGGAGAAATGCCGCATCTCTTACACGTACTCACACGGCACTCGTTGATTGCTGGTCACAAATTGTATTTTAAAATATTTGAGAAAAGCTACAACACCCTAATAAAATTAATTAAAGCCCTAATCGTCACCTACCTCCGGTGCGAGACCTAAGTTAGACGTCCGGCCGTGATAAGGGTCAGTTTGAGAGAGGGCGAACGCTTCGCTTTTAAGGCTGTATTGGACATTTCAAAGGGATCTAAACATTCCAGCCAATGATAGGCCAGGACTTCAACCTGGAGTTCAATAGGAATTAAGTAAATACCTTACAACCCCCCCCCCCCCCCCCATGTACGTACCAAGTTACATGCCCTAACTAGCCGTTAAGAAAATAGCACATAATAAGGTGGTCTCGGCAATGAATACAACAATGAAATAAAATAAACAAAACATGAATGTTTCACAAAAACGAGATCTGAAAATTAAAAGGATATTATTAATTCAAAATATCAATAAAATATGAGAAATAGCTAAATACCTATCTTTAAACAAGAATAAATTGCCACATTACATCTAAGAAAAGTATCCTACCAGAGTAAAATAATGAAAATTAATAAAACATGAAGTCATGTGGGAATGCAGATTACATTAAAATAACATATGTGACAAGTGTGGAAAACATGTAAAACAATGAAGTGACATAATATCGCAGTATGCAAATACAGAGAATTGGCATAAAATATTCATAGAAGATAGTGCGTATAATGTTCATTTTATGAGGGTTACAAGCGAACCAAAAACATACGTTAACTCCAAAAGCGAATTATTGCTCTTGTCTTATTAGTGAGCTATCACAGTTTCTCTTTGCATAATCATTCGTGTTAGCTTATTGTATCCACATGTGGCGTACGGAAGACGTAGAAAAGTCAATTCTCGCAGCCTAGAACTGGTTAACAGTGATAGTCTCCGCTATGCAGTAGTGTAGAACAAACGAACATCCTACACTTTAATTTTTAACCAGTGGAAAACCACTGATTGCACCAGTGAAAGAATTTCACTGATTGAATAAGTGACTGCCAACTGCAGTGGCGAATTAGGTATTGTTTTTATTGAATTTAGTCAGCCGATCACGAAAAACAAACATATTTACGATAGTTTATAATTTATACTAAGCAATTTACCGTAATTTGAAAAAGTATACAAGTTTTCAGAAGTGGACGGGATTGAGCTCAAACGTCCTTTCCACTTCGCTTAAGGACGTTACCTTACAATTGGCGCTACCAATTCTATTTGGCGCGTGGAAGGTACATATATGACCTACAATATTTTATCGAAAGCGTGTAGTTTTAAGTTGTATGCCCTTACTTTTCGTTTCTAGTTTAATTCGTACCTTTAGGATTATTAAAACGAATAGTACATACGAGTGCACTCTCTTCACCGAATTAAACCCAGTTTAAACCGTCAAGCAAAGAGCTGCGATGATTACATGACACCGGCGAAACGAAAGACGTAAAAGCGGGACGAAAGATGGGATGTTCATGTTACCTCTTCGAATGGTGTTTTGAAATACGAAACACATTTTAGAAATAATTTTGTAATGGTTTTATTCGTTTGTGCGTTATTCCCCTTGATACGCGTTGTTTAACGGCCATTTTTACACGTTGTTTGATGGCTTTTTTTTTCGCACTCTTTAACTAATCCATCAGTTCAAAAAATAATTACTAAAAAAACAATTTAAAAAAATACTGGTGGATCAGTGGAAAATGTCACTGAATCAATAAGTGAACAAAAACTGGAAGTTTTTCACTGATTCGTCAGTTGAATTCACTGAAGTGACTGTTAAATCAGTCAGATTGTATTAACTAATTGAAACAGTGTAATTCTCACGGATTCATATTTACAGTGTACCTAAATAAATATCATAATATTGAAACCAGTTTAATTTATTTTCATGGATGAAGATAAAATTAAATAGCTGCGTAACTGGGAATTAACACACATGAATCTGAAAATTTAAAAATAAACTGATCATCGTGAAACTTTATTCCTCGAATGTAGATTATTTAATAAGTTTCTCCAGGAGGTCAGTGTTCATGCCGATGTGTCAATTAAGTGGAACTATAAAAATTGTGATTAACATAAGTACGTTAATTTTTCAACAGTTATTACTTTGTTTTGCAATACAAGCTTACTGGCATTGACACTGAGTTTGTGTTTGTATACTTGTTGATATCTATATATTTATTTGTATTGATATTTAATTTCAGTTATAGCATAACTGTTAATGCTAGGAGATAATTCTCCTAATTCTTTGCCAACATTACCAACAGGTGTTATAGTCTGAGATTGTGTTAAATGTATGCAGTTACGGATATGAATTGTTTTTAAAATGTTTGCTAAAAAAAAACATGAACTTTTAATCACAAAGAGTTATAATACACAGAGTACGTTGCATTGGGATACAGTAAGGCCACTGACAATGTCTCTTCAGGACACGTTAACTTTTTCATGTATCACCGTGCCACCTTTTCTTCTGAAGTTATTATATAACCGTCTAGCAGTAATTTTGGAAATAAATATCTCTCCATCATTACTGCTAGAGGATGGGAGTAACAGACTTCGACTCCACGAATTAGAAGACGATCTGGCACGGTCTTCGCCTGTAATCTCGCCATCTTCATCCACCAACAATCTGCAACAAAGATTTTAAAAAAATGTTACGTTGAAACACACTTTGTGGGAAACAGACGTGTTTTCACATCTCCATGACTACGGGCATTCTGCAGTTTGTACGATTTTTTTTCACTTAATTACTTTCATCAAAATGGCCGAATATAACATTTTCAAGATTATTATTTCTTGTGATAAACATGTTTTTCATATATAATTTAGAACCCTGAATGGCTTAAGGTTAAGTGCGAGGTTAATGTTATGCACTGAAATCGCATAATAAATATGAGAGTAAAATTAATTGCGTGCACTGAAATCATATAAATGGGGGCGAGGGAAATGGGAGTTCCCCGAGAAGACCCGCCGGCCAGTGGCATCGTCCGCCACGATCGCCACATGCGAGAATCCGGAAGCGGCCCCGCCGGGAATCGGGCCCGGTTCGCCTAGGTGGGAGGCGACTAGTCTAACCACTACACCACCGCGGCCCCGGGGGCAGTGTGCATTATCCCGTTGTGTAGTTGCAAATCTAGACTTTCGATTATGTGGCATGGAAATGAGATACTGTATCATGGTAATTTGTAGGAAACAATATTTAAGTACACAGTATTAACGTTTTCTTAGCTGCAACACATGATTTGTTGCTGAAAAGACGAAGTTGTTAAAATATGAACCACTGTATGGTAGGCTTTCTATAGACATAATTTTTTTTTATTTGTATATATAGTAATGACTATGATAACGTTGCTTTGTCGTTACAATAGTACAGCAGGCGTCTTTGTAGTAATATCATGTACACTGCGAAGAAAATTTGTGATTTGAAAAACAACCGTGATCAGTAAATAAGAGAGAAGTAACGCATCAAAATTAGAATGGCGGTAAAAGTCTGCGAGATAACTGTATACATCTGTTCGGGTGCAGTTTTGTAACTGCAGAATATATTGGTTTGTGAATGTTTGAACAGTCACATAATGAAAACTACAATGAACGACAGAAAACCTTTAATATCGCTAAAAAGTCACCTTTTGGTAAGAAGAAATGTTTCTGTGCTGTGAACAGAAGCAGTCTGATGTAAAGGAAGGCAATGCTACCACTCAACCAAAACATATAAAGAAAACCTCATTATAGTCTATTCGCGGTATAGTCACACTCTTTGAATCAAACCTCGAAAAAAAAAAAAACACCCATTTGTGACGTGTTTGGCTCTTTCCTAAATATGCCTTTTATAACAAGCGTTTTATACTTCTGTGAAGATAAACATATATTATTTTTGGTTGAATTTAACTTTTAATTACATTATATCTCTAAATTACAATATCTCGTTTATAACTTACGTGAATTGAAGCGGAAGGAAAAGCATTTTGTTGGTAATGCTTAGAATGGATTTGTTCTTGCGCAGAATGTGATTCAATTTGAGTGCGCACGAAGGCAGTGTGCTGTCTCTTTGTAATAAATTTCTAGAATTAGGTAAGCTTTATTTGCGCGAGGCCTACGGAATATCGTGAAAGTAGAAATTCAGCAGGACTTCAGAAAAGTTCTCCTTAAATTAAAGCAATACTGTGCCACTGTAACCGAAACAGCGTTAAAGGAATGGGTTTCTTGCGCAGTACAGAAAAATGTGCGAGGAATTTTTTTTTTTTAGTGTGTGATCAGATAAAATCAATGTGTTAAACAATTCTGATTTAATTTCATTCTGAAATATTCACGGAAAAATTTCATGTCGATGTGAAGGGGGGTTTTTTTTGGCGGGACCCTCTCCCGCCAAAAAAAAAAACCCTTCCGTGTACCCTGCCACCCCCCTCCTTCTTCTTTGGGATCCACCCCTGTCGCGGGCTCGTGGTGGGTCAACTGAAGCCGCTGGACCGAGAGGAGTGTAGGGGTGTGTTTGTGGCTGGTGAGGTGCGTGTGACGGATGTTAGAGCTGGTTTTACGAGCCCCGCGTTTAAAAATCGCTTGTGGGCCGGATTACGACCTGGTAAATCATCCTGGCAGTCGGTCTCAACCCGCGTTCCACCGCCCTCCCCCTCCTTACTACCCTTCGCCGGGCAGGCAACTATTTCCTCCCTTTACCCACTCACCCCTTCTCGAAGACACTGCGCATACCTGCAGACTTAATGCCATTACACAATTGAAAACTTTAGCATTCGACTTTAACATTTGACTTTACGTTTGCTTTCCAACATGTTGATTCTTATGGAGCTTGACACAATGGAACCGTCAAAGGTAACGTCAAGCACTCTTGACTTTACGATTTAGAAAAGTTGAAATGAAAAGCCAAAGTCAAGCAGCCATTTTGCCGAGAATCTAACAGAGGTTATGTGGAAAGTGCTTTATTTTATTATAGGGTGATTTTAATCTCGGTATGTTAAACAAAGCTCGTCTTAAATTTAATGAATGGCAAATAAATATAATGTTAATAAGAAATTTATGAATTGTAGTATTTTAATAAAATAAACAAACGAGCATTTTTTTTTGTTTTGAAACAAACTTTTAATACAAATATTAAAACCTATTTTTAAAAAGGTGCGTTAAATGCTTTACTGGATATCATAATTATTTACATAGCAAGATATACATTTTTACGAAGCTCGAGGAACCGATGCTCAATTTTCAGAACTCTGACTTTACAATTGTATTGTGTATTGGCGGTTTCGTCAGAGGAGATGAAACGTAAGATCAAATGTTAAAGTTTTCTATTGAGTAAGAAGCTTTGCGTTTTTACCAACCCGATACTTATGCGTTGTGCAGCTGTTTGGTTGCCTGCGCAAAAATTTCTTCCTTAGTCCCTACGTAATTTTTTTTTTTTTTTTTATTGAAAACTAGCATACTAAATATAATAATTAAACACTGTACAATAAAATCCACCCCCCTCTCTCTAATTCAGAAATTATCCAAATAGAATAATTTATCCTAAGGTAAACCGGTGTTAAAATATATATATATGTTAAAATAAAGTGTTTGTCTTCGAATTTTAAATGTAGCATGGTTGTTTAATCTAATTATTCCTTAATATTCACCTTATGTGAAACGAATCCAAGGATATTTGGTCGTTAAGTAAGTGCTCTTCTACTTTATCAATGTGCACTGGAACAAAGATCTGTAAGCACAATGACCCCTTTCTGTCACTGTCATGAAATTATTTCATGGTAAATAATCGCGGTTACTACCTTTTCTTCGACTTAATCTCCTCGAAGCTGTAGCAAACCAGGGATTTAAATGTTATTAATCCACATGATACAATTAACTTTACACATTTTGGAGACACTCAGTGTTCAGTCTTAAACAATTTTTTAAGTATTTGTAACAAACTAGTGGTTCAGGTGCGACTTCAAATACGTGTACCGCCGTTAGGAATCTATTTCGACCAGAGTTCGTATAAGTTATCGCCTTATTTATTTTGTTTAACCCGCTGCTGAAGTTTGTCTGTCTAATTATGCACACTCTATATATGCACACATACCGTGATAATAAGTTTCGCGGGTTAGTTCGTAATAGATTATCATAGGAAAAAAAAGTGATATTATGGTAGTAATGTTCCCGAATAAACACCGCAAACAAATCAGTTAGCTCATCGGAGGCTACATATCAAAGGAGCGTGTGTTTAATAAAATTACGTTTGCCCGGGGACGTTCGCGAGATATCGAGGTGTGGGGTACAGAAAAAAATTTCTACTCAAGTGTGGAACATATCGTCCTCTTGCTGCACTAACATTCGATCTTGCAGCCCGCTCATGAATTACCCGCGGATATAAAAAATATTTCCGGGGCACAATAAACTGCTTTGAAAAATTGTTTCAAATCTTTTGGAGTCGTTACTGATTTAAAAAAATTAAAACCAGAATGAGGTTGATACTGTTTATGCCAATATCTAAACTAATTTGAGTCTGTTTTAGGGAATGAGAGGTTGTTTACAAACAATCTGAATGACACGCCCTTGCTGCTGTAACATTAAGAAGTGTGATAAGTGATGACAAAATAAATATCAGGACTTACCTGCACTATGTGAGACAAATGTTCTGTGTGTTAATTTTTTCACTGCCTGCATTTTTGCTAACTTCGCAATTCCCGGTACACCAGCATCACATTATTGTAGTGTATCCTGTGTTTTCCCTAGATTCTCTCAACAATGACTAACTTACGTCTCCTGTTCTGATAACTTTTCTCGTGTCTTGATGCCATTCGTCGCATCACTACTTCGTCGCTTGTTCAACTGAGTGTACCGAATGTAATGAGTGTCGAACAGGTTACTACGTGACAACTTCTTAGTGAGGATAAATTGTCTTCTTTCTCTCACCTTTGACAGAGATTTTTTTTTTCAGATGTAAGTTTAGAATTAAGTTATATTATATTTAAAAGGTCCTGTATTTGCAAAACATTGTGGCCCAACGAGTCCTGCCCTCATAGCTCAGGGGTAGGGTGCCCGACCTGAAGTCGGAGGGCCGCCGGTTCGCGTCCCGGCCCCTCCGACGCGGGAGACCCCAAGCTCGCCTGTCGCACTGGGAGCCTGTCGGTCTAACTAGAGCTCCGCAAAACGTCAAATGTCACAACAACGTTTAATAAAGGAAAAACGAGAAAAAATGGATTTGGTATCCTTCTCCTGAAGTAAGAATTGTGGGTTCGAATCCCACCAGAGGTAACAGGAATTTTTTAATTTACTCGTATGCAAATCTAAAAGGTGGTTGGTAAGTTACCTTAGACGTCAATATACCAGAACAGTTGTTGTTATTAAAATTTTATGTAAAAAAAAGGCTAGAAAATCCACCTACAAGCGTAAAGTATTACTATACATTTTATGTAAAACAGTATATATATATATATATATATATATATATATATATATATATATATATATATAATACACATATATACATGTGGCGAATTAGTTAAAGCGAACCCATTTTGTCTTGCCTTTAACCATAGAAAACATCATGCACACTCCTAGATTATTCGCAAAAATAAATGTATAAAAGAAAATTAAAATAATTAATAATACGATATGAGATGTAGTGAACCATTTTATCTGAATGTTACATAATAAATATTTAGTGTTGGCATATTAAGATCATTCAAATGCAAAATAGACTTATTTACAGAGTAATCCTATATAACAAGTAGACGATGTCTGTATGTCTGTCTGTCCATCCGTCATAATACCTCTAAGTCCCTTGAAACTCAACAGAAGTTCTTCAAATTTTGCAGAGTAAAATGTTCCTCAGGGTAAAATGTAGGTCAAATTCGAATTTCAGCACAATCAGATTAGGCAATCATTACCTTTTACCCTAAAAACTCATTTTTAAAATGCTTTTTCCTTATGAAAAGTTTGTAATAATGCATAGAGAATATTGCATAGAGATATGAAGGTAATGGAATATCATTTTTGTTTACTTTAAATGTCTCGCTTCAATGTTGAGTTAATTAAGTGGGGCCACAGTGGCTCAGTGGATAGAGCGATTCCAAGTGGGGCCGCAGTGGCTCAATGGATAGAACTATATCAAGTGGGACCTTAGTGGCTCAGGCTCAGTGGATAGATCGATTCCAAGTGGGACCTTAGTGGCTCTGTGGATAGAACTATGTTAAGTGGGGCCGCAGTGGTCAAGTGGATAGAGAAATATTAAATGGGACCGCAGTCGCTTCAATGTTGAGTTAATTTCACATAATTTCATTATTACTTACGTATATCTATGTAATTGGTTTTTTTCAGTCTTTGTATGATAACCAACTTTTTTGACATGATAACTGTCAATACGAAACTGTCAATACGAAAAAAAAAAAAAAAAAAAAATGTCCCGGGCTGGGTCCCCTAGTTAGAAATATTCACGTGTTAGCTTTGATTTATGGAGAATAAGAAGTGTTGTAGCTGTAGCGAACGCGAAACTAATACGTATATGAAATAAAATAAGGTTTATCCATACAAGGTTAGATAAGATCAGCAAATACTTATTCTGTAAAATATCATCCGATAATAAGACTTCCGGCACAGAGAGAGATCGTTTGTGTGGATGAAATCTAATTGATTTTTTTTAAACTACTTTAGGTGGAATGTGAGTAAAATAATTAATCAGTCGCTGCCCTCATTTTTCAATCCAACCTTGCACATCCTTTAACCCCCTCAAAAATTTCGTTTCAGTGGCTTATATTTTAGACCTATCCTTGAGAGAGGACATAAGGCAGAAATTGAATATATATAGACTTAATGATAAAATTGATCAGTATGGACCAGAATGGAAGGAACATATCACACGAATGGATGAGAGAAATTTCACAAAGGAGATAATACTCTGTAAGCCTAGAGGCAAGAGGGATGCTGGTCAACCAAGAAGAAGCAGGAACGAAGTATGAAACTGGAACAGGCAGTAGCCTAATCCATGAAGTGTAGAAGAAGAAGAAGAAGATCAGTCAATGTACTTAATCTGTCATTCTTACACCAGCAGAGAGACCTGCCGGGAAGCCCATGCATAAAACAATATAACATGTGAGCTTAAATTATGTCCCATAAAGCTGCGCCTGAAATATGGGTTAAATATGAGAGGACTTCCACACTTAGAAGTAGTCTGGTGGTAAAGGACAATATACAAGTGATATGACAGCAAAACTAACGAAACAAAACAACGTAAATAGTCTCACAAGATGATGTGATTTTTAAAACCAATGCTAACGTTAGTGTATGGAGGTTTTCCAGCTAACCAAAACCAGTTCGGACACTCTGAATTTTTTACATTTTTAAGTTGGCTATTTCGACTCACAGTATAATTGTTTCAAAATCGCAATTGTTTCTTAAATAAAACACTTTTGACAAAAAAAAAAATATTTCCAAGATTGGAAAGAAAGTAGAGGGGTAAATTTTACTAGCTTAGGAAACAAAACTTTAACGTCTGTAATTGAAAATGTTACTATACTAAGGTGACAATAGCAGTTACTATGACGTTTCACATTCTCATCGACGGATTCTAGAATTATCTGCAAGGCGATAAAAGGTGGCTGTTCGAAGTACACAACACACTAATGTTAAGTGATTACGCTGCGACATATTCTTGTTGGAGATGCTGATATAAAGAAATATGTTTTATTGTCTTGCGTTATGTGGAGTGGATACCATATGGACTGAAGACAACATCTTAGTCTCACCACTCATAGTCGCTTTTGTCATCCCCTCTACCCGCTCATAGGTCTTACTAGTAGTCATTTTAAAGTAGGTTGTGATTACCGTGCAATTCCGGACAACTAAGAAGACTCACTCAAATCTGGCCTTTGTTGAAGCTCGAGACTTCAGTCTATAAATGAGTTATTGTATTAGACAGTAGTTGTAAACCACGACTTATTTTTTTATGGAACGTTAGTGTTTACCATAACCACCATCCAGCAAACTTCAATTATCAGCGCTACACGTAAAAAAAAGAATTACATAAAAACACGTAATTGTTTTGTGAACAACACAAAATTTGTTGTAAGCACAGAAATTTTCATTTGTGATTACAAAATAATCATACATCATCGTTCCAATTATAAAAGAACATTTTAAATTACATTCCCATCTTCTCTTAGGTCGTCCCACATATCTGTGTGTGAAAGGTCTCTAAGACCACACTTGCTTGTCGTATAGTTTATTTTCCTTTTTTAATACGTGAATGAACCATTCTTCTTATTTTTATCTATAGTTTAATTTTAAAATAAATTCGTTCTTAGTAGAATGATTATCTGCGTTTGGAAGCAATGGTGTCTGATGTCGGAACTCGAAGCTGGCAGACGTCATCTTCAATTTTCCTTTTTCCATTAAAATTCCGTTTTTTTTTTTTTTCCTTTAAAATGTTTCTTTCCTCCCTCAGGATTACCCGTTTTTTCCCTCAAAAAGCACCAATACCCCCGGGCTGCAAAACCATCATCCGAAAGGAATTTTTTGATCCATCGGAATTATTTGGGGGGATCGTTTTCGAGGGCAGAGCAGTGGCGAGCATATTAGTGTTATAGGAATAGGGTATGCCAAATCTATTAAAAGGGGTCCAGTGTCCGGAGTCAGACCTAACCATCAGCTATCTTGGTTCTGTCAGCCATCTTGTCCGCCTTGTTGGTTGCAGGTGATCTTGACATTGACCTTTGACCTTGACCCTAGTGGGTTTTTTTTACCTTGAAACAAAAACATTCCCAAAAATTCTAAAATGTACCCAAATATTTGTATAAAATTATTTAAAAATTTGTTTTAAAAATTATAAAATTTAAATTTTAAATGTCAACAAGACGTCATATTGCTTGCATATGGTATATTATAAGCATTTGGGTGTCAGTTGTGAGGCTTATTTTGACAGCAGCTAACGTGAAAGATACATCTTCTCAGCTTGTGAAAGCACTTATAAAATATCATGGTGACAATGGTTGTGAGCCCATCAACAAAACCTCCAGCACTACTGGCGTCGACTTCATCAAGCATGACGCTGACAGCACCTTCGACTTCATCAAGCATGACGCTGACAGCACCTTCGACTTCATCAAGCATGACGCTGACAGCACCTTCGACTTCATCAAGCATGACGCTGACAGCACCTTCGACTTCATCAAGCATGACGCTGACAGCACCTTCGACTTCATCAAGCATGACGCTGACAGCACCTTCGACTTCATCAAGCATGACGCTGACAGCACCTTCGACTTCATCAAGCATGACGCTGACAGCACCTTCGACTTCATCAGATGGGTCTCCTACAGCAATGCCGTCATCGATGACTTCGTCAAGGCTTCGTTGCTGTTACTGTGACAAGACATTTGCCTACGGGCGAGGTGCAAGGAAGCATGAAAAAACTACTTGTGTGAAGGGACCTTCCTGTGCTATGCAACAATGTGTTAAGTGTAAACATCTGTTTAAACGAGGTGATAAGCTGAATAGACATAGCAAGAACTGTAAAGGTAGAGATCATGCAGTTAAGAAACGCCCCGTACTAGATTCTGGCGAAACCACATAGAATAGATTCTTTCTTAAACTATCAGCATTAAAGAGAACTTTAAAAGATCGTGTGATTAGGAATAACGTTGTAGGCACAGAAACATATTTACATACCTTGACCACATAAAGCAAAGGATGTTCAATCAATTAACAGAAGAAGTCGAAGAAAGTCCCATAAAATATAATGTTTGGCTGGAATGTACCTACGATAAGCCACAACCTTTGTATGAAGCCATTAGTCGACGAGCAGTCAAGACTGCGGGCGTAGCATTGTACAATGGTGAAAGCATTCCAGGGGATGTAGAAGCCTTGAAAGAAAAACTTTGTCATGAAGAAGAATAAATGGCCAAGGGTTCCGGTTGTAAACTTGTTAGCATACTGTCTTGAGCTTCGTTTAAGTAGATAATATTCAATACGTGAAAAGTGAGCATGCTGTTTTAAAGACACTATGTGAATGGTGTGATGAATGTAAGGCTTCGGTTTTTTTATTTGTAGTCTGAAGTATATATACATATATGATTTCAAAGGAAACATGTTTTATTTCTCGCTTGTGATGTAACTTATACTAGCATGCCTACTTCCCTGATATAGAGAATAAGATAGGCTTGGTTTTCGGATCTGTCACTACATGGTGATACTGTAAGTGGGTATGATAAAAAAAATGAAATGATGTTTCAAATTATAATAATTTGAAAGTTAGTAATTCAATATTTACTGTGTAGGCACATCATTGGATGTGTACAATCAATGATAAGGTAATTAAGATATAATATTGAAATTAACTGTACAGATACTAATAATGGATTGCCATCACAATACTTTCTAAGCTGGTTGGATGCAACAGACATAAACATATGATGATGAAATAGTATAAATTTGACCCTGAGACTTCGATGGGAGTGCGAAGGTTGGCTCATACCTAACCAGGCAGGCTTCAGTGCGTTATATGGCGGAGAGAGGTCTTACATAAATTTCTGCATGACTAGTGTTGCTCTAACACGTCACAGTAGTTATTGTCCTGGCAAATGTCAAACTAAATAGAGGATTTTGAACGTTAAAAGCCAAGACAATATGTCATAATCAAAGATTGCGGAAGTGATGTAACCCAAGATGGTGGTTAGAGGCGACCGAGTAATCAGCAGACTACTAAATCGAAGTGGAATGGCACAGTATGAATACAATGCAAGGTGGTGGTTGGATCACAGGCAAAATTAAGAAGGAATGGTAGAAAATGAAAGGAAGGTGACTAAGAAAATCATAAAATCAAAGATGGTGAACATGAAATGACAGAGAATGGTGGAATATTTGTTTCGTCAGCTCACCTGATGGCTAATACGAGAAATTAGCACCACTTAGGCAATGAAAATAGAATCCAATATGGAGAGCGCCGATAGCACCACTTATACTTTTAAAAAAACACAAACAAATATGGCTGCCACCTTGTGGCTAAATTGCCAATTTGCCTGGTTAGTAAATTGACCAAATAGCGCCACCTAGGTGTTGAAAACGTAAACATAAAATCCAAGATGGGGGCCTCCAACAATGTATAAATAAACGACAAACGAAAAAATCCAAGATGGCTGCACACGACGGAATGAATATGGGTAAGGGGGGAGGCCTGCTGACTAATTAACCAATGAGAAACATTGGTAGGGGAGGGGAATGTTAAGACAATGTGATTGATTAGTGGGGATGGAGGCCTGCCGACAAAACAGCTACAGTAATAGCAATTGGCGACGGTCAGTCGTCTGCTGGACGTGGTACTATTAATTTCTTATAGTTTTTATGTAATTTGTAATGACTTTTGTTATAGATTTCTAGGAATTTTTTGGTATTTTTTATGATATTTGGGTTTAATTTCAAAGGTCATCAGATCAAGGTCACCTGGACTCAAGATGGCGGTAGTAGTCAGTAATGTATTACTCTCGCTGACTTTTATGAATGTATTCAATTTATCTCGAATTTTTGTTTTCAAGGTTATCCAAGGTCATGGTTATAGAGTCAAGGTCATGGGTCACGGTCAAGGTGACCTGGGTCCAACATGGTTGTTCATAACATGGTGGCTGGTCGGTTCCAGTCGCTCGTCCCCTTTAAGCCAAAATATTTAAAATTTTAGTTTCATTAGTCTTTAAAATACATTTTAAAATAACTTATTCTAAATATTTGGATATTTTTAGAATCTTTCGGATTTTTTGTTAATATTCTGGGTTCAAGGTCAAAGGTCATTGAGGTCAAGGTCAAATGTTAACATCAAGGTCACTGAAATCCAACATAGCGGACAAGGTGGCTGACAGAACGTGGATGGCTGGTCAGATCTGACTCCTGGCCCTGGTCTCCTTGTATCAATTTGCCATGCCCTATGTCTATAAAACTAACATTGTCGCCACTGCTCTGCCCTCGAAAACGATCCCCCCAAATTCTTCCGATGGATTGAAAATTGCCTTTCTGGGTATCGTTTTTGCAGCTGGGTGATCGGTGCTTTTTTGAAGGAAAAACGGGATGTCTTGAAGGAAAAAAGGGAAATTTTATTGAAAAAGGGGAAATTTTGAGAGTAAAGTGGGAAATTCAAGTCTGCAGCTGCCGGCTCCGAGCTCCGACATCATACGCCATTGCCCGCAAACGTAGATAGTAATTCTACTGTTCTTGATTGTGAAATTTTTTACTTCATCTCTTTGAGTATATTCTGCCACGTAATTTAGAAATCTCAAATCAGCATATCCAATTTTTCTCCGGTCTTATATATTTAATACACAATTCTATGAAAAAATACACCAGTTATAATGAACTGTCATTATTTAGTTTCTTTTTTAACAAATTGAGATTTTCTATTTGTGATTGTGTACCTATTCTACTGCAAAACATGACGTTAACCACAAAAGAAAAATCTGACGTGAATTTCTACAAAACGTTTCTTTTTTCTTGAGTCCGAAATTTGTCCCGGAAATTCTACAATTTTACCGTGGAAACTCATAGTCGCTGTTCTCTTACCTTAGCAATCTTCGTCAGTTCATACTCGGTTGAAACTGTCATAGCAGACGCGTCACGAGGAGACGCCAAGTCAGAAATAACCTATCGTTTCTGGCGTAGGACGCATGTTTCACGACTTCTCGGAACCCACGTTCCGTGAACCCGTGACACAAATAGAACTGATCCTGTGCTCATTTCTTGAAAATTGCTGTTACCGCCCACAACATAGGGTTAGTACTAAATATAGCTTATACTTTTTTAGAATTGTCCAGTACTTCAGTACTTTTCATGGAAATCTGGCATTTATTGAATTATATTCAGACATTATAAAATTATAATAAATAATTACAATTTATAAATATATTATATGAAGAAAGAATATGGTTTTCCCTATTTAATCGTGTGTTAGTTGAATAGCGGGGTAGATCAAGATTTGTTGTTTCTACTGAAACATCAACCTTAGAGTAAGAATGCTGCGTTGAGAATACTAATTCTGATTTTTTTTTTCTATTCTTGAGTAAGCCCGCAGCAGCCATCCATGCCAGAGAGACTGCAAGAGAATATGTGGTATTCTAAATTAAATACAAGAATAAAAGTTAATTTTGCATAGAAATTGTAACGTCTATGACTTACGTGATGTTAGTTATTATCGCCCTACGCTTGTGAGCCAAAAATTAATTATGTAACACCACACACTAGGACTTCTACACAATTATTAAAAAGTTTGAATATGCTAATATGTAAAATGAGTTGAATGAAATATGTATATGCATGACTCGGCTATGGGGAATGGAATTTCTGGTCAAAAGATTCCAAAAGAGAACCACCAAAATTATTATGAGCTTATTTGATAAACACCTTAAAATTTCATATGTCAATTAACACTAGAACAAGTTATTAATAATCTCAGTATTCAATTTCCATTACGTCAAATATATATTTAGTAAAATTAAGGATCAACGAACAAATCAGTTATTATCATCGTGAGACCAAATCTCCAAAAATTATTATACAATGAAATTAATCTTTTCACGTCTAAAACTCTGAAATTTATTTATTTATTCTAAAATTACTATTGAAGTTTTAAACGATTACTTCACCAGTCGGAAGGACTGCCGCTGAACATTTGCCAAAACCCCAGGACTAATCATACGTTAAACGAAAATGGTGTCAGCAATTATTTAGCTGTTCGTAGATGCCAAAACTTATCTGATGACGACACTGTATGGTAGCTCTGCCATTCCGCTGCGGGCGGTCCTAGTGGAGTCGCAAATCAGCAGCTGGTAGACGTCCCGATGTCGCTCTGCAAGCAGGACCTCCTGGCGTCGAACCTAGGACTGGAAAGCTGGACGGCGATGAGGTAGACGGATGCTCCCTCGAACTCTGGACGGCGTACTATTCCCTGGATTTGTGCCGAGGACGTCAGCTGGTCCTGGAACCGATGCCTCTCGAAGCTGTAGCTCAAGTTGCGTCGTCCTGTCGTAGATCTTAGCCGGACTTCACTGACGGAATCATATCCTTCGGGCTCGTTATTTCTTGTACGATTATTTTCTCCCAAAAGTCAGTTTATCAAATCTTATGTAACTTTTCTTCTTTTAATACGTAGTTATTTCAGATTATTCAAATTTGGCGAGTTTGCAGACATAAATCTTGAGTAACCCGGAGCCCTTGGTGTTCCACATCATTCTGTCGAGGTCACTTTTGGAAAAGCATTTTGTAAGGCTCTATTATGCTGATTGTTTCTAATAAACATAATTTTGTTTTTCCCTACTGGTGTAGCGTGATTTAACGAGAACATAATTTCAACTACTAAATTAACAAAACACTTTCCCTGGCATAGACAAAAAGTCATGAATAAATGTGACAATATTACCCCCTACAGAATAGTGCAGCTGTCAAAATAAACATTCTCACGTGCTAAATCTTTGCAAAACAGTTCACACATAACACATTTGTGAAATTTACATTAAATCAAAGACATTAAAGGAATTATCATAACATTTGGAATATTGAAGTGTTACAACATATTAAATGATTATATTTTGTTAACCATGTAAGGTAAGTTAAAACTAAGTATTGTGAAGTGACTGTTGGCAAGGAGCTACTGTATTCCGTGAAAATATCAATATTACAATATATGAACGTTGAATGTCTGAGCACAGCTCAATATGGATCCGCCTAGTCGGCGAGTTTAGTTTCCTCTTTGCAAATTGACGTTCTCGATACGCATATCTTAAAATGGTTGGCACTGCCGCTAGTTTTTAACAGCATTTTTGTCTTTTCAGTTAACAGAAGTACATGTTTCAACACAAATCTAGTACTTTAATTTTTCCCTTTTGGCAACCTGCCGCAAAACGTGTGCATCGTAGTTCACTTAAAAATTAACATGAGTTTCCACTTTCCAGTGATGCACAATTTAATGACTCAGAGGAACAGTTAGTTTTATGAGTACCAAACACTCGTGTTTTAACTACAGACAGAATTTTTTCGAATGTAAGTCCTAATTTTCAGTTTTTTTTTTAATTTTTTTTATTGTGAACATGAGCCAGAATATTTTCCCGAATTATATCACTTGTCACGGACTTGCAAGAGGCTATATTTTATTCGCAGTGAACATAAAAATACAGTAAAAGGGTTTGGCGCACAGTACTGCAGCATGTTAATTTTTTTTTTTTTTTTTTTTATGTATCGAGAACGTATTTCGCTCAATTTTACCGGCACCATGATTTCATAAGACATTAATGTAAATAGGGGAATGTAAAAATTAAATAGAAAATGTTATTAAATGAATTGGTTTTGTTGAGTGTACTTATGATGTCATGCAGTTAAAATATCAAAGACCAACTACCGGCACGAATCGTGACTGAAATATTATCTATAGTCAATTCATGGTTACTCCCAACATTTCTGAAGCCCTACTGAAGTTCTACATCCAGGCTGCTCCTCCGCCCCATACACATAAAGCTTAACTAAGTCTAACAAATTAGACCAGGGGCAACGCACCGCATTTGTGAGCACTCAGTCCAATATTTTGCATTTTTTTTGCATATTTTCACGAACACAACTAATTTCTGTCTAGTTTTATTCATAGTAACTGTAAATGAAATACTATTAATTATAGATAAAATGTGGGTAAGAGATCAATTTTACCAAAAATAAGATACTTTTATGTAAACAGAAGTATCAGATTCTTTTGATAAATGGCATATTTAGGAAACAGCCAAACTCCTCATACATGAGTTGGTTTTACAAAAGGTTTTATTCAGAAAGTGCGAATAGACTGCGAATGTACATTAGTGTATCAGCAGCAGTCGTATGGGTTGTATATGTAAACCTTTGTCAGATCTCTAAGACCTCCTAAAAGCATGGCCGTTGAAGCCTGCCTCCATGGAACCTCAGCGAGGACAGCCTGCCTTGTGGTTATCGCAAGGAGCACTTTGTTAGTTAAGCAACCTTCACCTTAACCTTTGCAAGACATCTTCGAAAGAGAACAGTGGGCGAAAATTAAAGTCAACCGACAGAGACAGTTAATATTCCGTGAAGACCTGTACGTCTTCGGAAATGCGAGGATTACAGAGGTTCCAAAGATGGAAAATAAGTTGCCCTACATTCCCAGCTTGTTTTTATAAAACTAACGTATCTCTGTTAAGCTTCCATTGAGAGTATGGTAACGCTGTTTTCTCACACCCGTGGGATACTGGATTGATTCCCGGCAACAACACTTCTAACTTTTCAAGTGGGTTTTTTTTTCTGCGTATGACTCTCCCCGTTTTGGGTAAGACAGCTGTAAACCATAGCAGATTCACCCTGCTTGTCATCTCAATGCTCTGGGTTACATCCAGCCCTCGAGCGGTTAGCTTACCATTAATAAATTACCTGGAAATATTGCACGTGTTACTTGCAAATGTTAACCAAGACAATCAGAATATCTTCAGATCAGACCAAATCAATTGAGAACTAAGCTCAAACTTTTTTTTAATGGAAAGGTATATTCTAGAGCATGTAATGAAGTCAAGACTGCACATGCTATTGATGATACACCACATTATCTAACACAAGATAAGGCATCTCTCTGATGATATTTAACATGTGAAACACCTCTTTCTATTACGAGAACTGTTAGCATTGTGATTCTATTAACAGGTGGGAAGTAACCATCTCCTCAGTGACAGGCATTCAAAAGTCATTGTTCAGTAATGGTTTTTTTTCACAGAATTTTTATTCGTCACTTAATTTTGTAATCGTCTACAGACACATTGGGCTACGACGAAAATTCGTAGTATTTGGTAGACGATGTAGCATACTCTATCAGTTCCAAGGTGGAAGCCGAGATAAACACTACCAGCGAAAAATACCGAACTATTGACTGACGAGACAGTTCGCAGGATGATTGTGGCAGAAAATAGTTCCAAAGGTATTTAGCAATTATCGGGTCAGACGTATTGGTTGTCCATCAATTAATGTAGTGGAAGATTAAAACACAGCTTGGGCGTACAAGATTATATGCTTGCAGCATGGAAAAATTATTATTTGTAGTTTTCTTTCGCAGTAAAACATAAATTAAGTAGCGCCATACAATGTGGTGAACATGGTGGGTAGCGCTGAAGCGTAACTAGGTGTCTAAAAAACATGATAGTGGAAGGTTTTTACGAAGTAGACAGAAATGACTACTGGCTATTAATATGTTTAATGGTTGGTGTAGTAAAGCATTCCCAAGATTAAAGCAAGTGAATTAAATAAATACTACATTTATAACGTGAAAGCAGAAGGAACGTGATTCTTAGAGCTGGTTGTTAATGACATGTGTGTGTGTTAGTGGCCGGTGTAACGCATCCAGTAGCGTAGACAGGCGGAGTAATACACTCTGCTACCTAAAAATGTATATGATATAACATTTTGGAGTAAAATTTCCTATTATCAGCTCGTTGCATGTTTTTTTAAGTTTAATTGTCAAAAATTTTAAGGGAAATAATACAGCAAAAGGACGTTCTGGAAGTCGAGGGGCTCTGCAGAAATACTTTCCATGTACTTATGCATAATTTAAAATGTACAGAGTTTGCCTAGCAAATGAAGGAGACACTAAAGTGTATCCACAATATGGCGGATGCTTAAATACTGTCACAACCAAAGCATTTATGTTATTTGAAATACTAACAACAACCTGGGACATTTGCTTTATATTTATTGTAAACGTTTTTGATTCCACAGCCGCCACTTATTTGCAAGTCACAGCAATAACATAACATTTTTTCTTCTCGCGATCTTGCAATCTTTCATGGTAAAGTAAGCAGTTGAAATCAACTTTTGAAAGAAAATAAACCCACTGTTCATTACTACATATACGCTACGGTACACACCAGCATGCAGTCTCCGAGTTAAGTTGGTAGTGAATCAGCAAAAATAGTCATAATAAATATTGTCTTTTTTTAGCACGTGTAACTATTAAATGTATGGGAAACGAACTTGAGTGTTTCATGTGTTATACACAGCAGAGTTCGAATAATTTGCGTATTGGTAACGCATTTCCAGTCATACGAATTCCACGATTGCACAGTTTCACTTGGACTGCGCTTGAATAAGAAAATCAGACTCTTGGCAATGTTAATTTTACGTATGGCGGAAGGATACTTAATGAGGAGAAAAGTATATCCCGAGCAGGGATTTCACTAGTGATCGATTTATCGTGAACAACCTATATATATAACTTATATTTTTCTTCTCCGACCAGCCTTTATCCGCTCGGGGGAGGGGGGAGGGAGCACTTAAAAGGTCAGCAGATTTCCGCAGTTCCCTTCGGGTAAGTCCTGCCGTAATGCTTTCAATACACCAGTTCCAGTCGTAACCGAACCGGAACGAAAACGGCTACTTTCGGCCTGGACGTAAATCCCACTAGCGGCAGGGGAAGTGGAGTCGGAGCTGGGGTGCTCCAAAGCGACGCGGTGTATGTTTGTTTACTGTGAGAGGAATTGTTATAACAATAATTTTTGGCGATGGAGGAGAAGGGACAAAAAGGAGTTGGAGAGGGGGGGAGGAGGTGGTATGGGCGTTTCGCGGTCGTAACCGGAGACTCGTAAAAATGCGAGTTCTTGGCGGGTCCAGGCTGCGGCGTTATCGCTTACGAACACGCACATCACGCGAGGCTTTTTCGCCTTTTACGCGGCTGTTTGCCTTGTTAACTGTCGCTTTCGCTACAAGTGACTGACGACGGGGGATATCCCTTCTTCTTATCCCCCCCCCCCCCCCGGGGGGCGGGTTCTCTCTCGTTCTTCTCCGTCGCCCTCAGAAAAGTCGTTACCCGACGACAATGTATCTTTCTCTCCGGCCGCCAGCTAGCCTGGCAGAGAGAGTTATGGACGTTTTTACTGCGCGAAATGTAAATTTCTTCGGAGGCAGGAGGAGCCCCCCCCCCCCCCAACTCGTTTTCCAGTGCTGCGGCCTGCTATTGGCGGTGCTGGGCGAAAGTATGGCGTCCCAGGGATCACTATCATTTGTCGGTCGGGAAAAGGATACAATGCCCAGTTCCCCATGCACGTCAAGGAGTGTAAAGTACCCGTTCACGCGTTTCCATGCTGAATCTCAACACACACTTCCTGTTATAGGCTGTTCTTGTTTAAACGGGCACTGAACTCGACCGTTGAAAAATGTCACTGCACCGAAATGCACATATTTAAGTAGGCACGGTAACTTGCATGCGACCAGTGAAGTTGGTAATGATGGAGAGCAAAGTAGTTCCACAACTCAACATTGAATTAAAAGGGTTTGGTCAACATTGTGAATACTTAAGTTGATCTCTTTTGCTTTCTGTGTTTTAATGCACATGAGTGTAAGAATAAGCAAACATGTAAAATATTTATTTTTTTCTGGTAATTTCATAGTTTCACTTGACCCAGAATAACATAACGTGATCTGGTGTAACCGGCGAATTACCCCCAGGCGGATTTTACCCCCAAGTAGGAAAGGACGGACACCCTCGCGATCAAGACAGGAAAAGTACGTCATTATACCATTGATGAGAAAAGGGGTGTTCAGAATAAGGGATTTTCAGAAAAATATATTTTTTTCTCAGGGAGGGGTACAATTCCACTCTACTAATTACACAGAACACAGAGTTACTACGCTTGAAAGTCATTTCTGGGGAAACTCCAAGCTTGGCTGATGCGTGACCGCTTCGCAATCACCACCTACAAAAAACAGCCGCCGCGCCTTGAATCACTGTTTGGGGAATTAGCTCCCCTGCTGGCGCTGAGGACTCTAGCTCGGTGCATAATTTTTGGCTACGCTTGAACAGTAATTTTATTTGCGAGTGGGCTACATTTGTTCCTTAAATTGTTATTCTACCAGGGGACACATTGTGGCGAGAAAGTGACGAGGGTAATGCTCCCGGGGATTAGTGTCAACCTAATGTATTGTGGTCAGCCGAGGGTTGTAAACAGTGTTATATTGTTGCAGCAGTTGTCAGCGGAGTGCCAAACTGCTTTTACATGTGCCGCCACTCAGGTATTAAGGGGATAAGAATCGCCTGGGTAAAATTCGCCTGCTACACCGACCCATGGCCGTATTAATTTTACGTGTGGTGGAAGAATACAACATGTGCGTACAAGTAGGTCTTAAGCAGAGCTTTCAATAGTGCTCAGTTTAGCGGGAACAGTCTATAGATAATTTTGTTTATCACGGAAGTCTTACGGCAGCATTCAGAAACCCAGCACAGCTGGTTTATGCAAGAATAACATTAACATATCGTTAAACTTACTCACACGTTTTCGGATTCTGTTCACAAATACAGATATCGAATTCTGATTTCAGCCAAAACCCGAAATTAAACGGTTTCAATGTGGATTTTTAAAATTATTATTTTGATAGTACGACTTACTTCCTGTGCGTGTTTTTTTTTTTTTTTTTGGCAATGATTTATACCTTTCTTACAATCTTTCTAAACACAGCAATTACTGTATGACAAAAAATATTAGGCATTAAGTTATTTATTGTTGTTTTTATATCGATATTTTGAAGTTTCCCTAACATCGAAATAAAAACTGTAAGTGTTTCATATGCCAGAAACAGTATTATAAAACCGGAAGTCGTAAAACACTGATTTCTTTTGAAAAGATGACTTTACCAAGTTTAGTCATAAAATAATCATTCGTGCAATAGTTGTCTCTAGCTTACCTAAATAAGAAATACATTAAGTTAACTTCGGAACCAGCGATAACCGACAGTTATTAAACATGTAACCTAAAAGGGAACAAAACTAGCTACTGATAAGCTCCTGTTGTAAAACTTTTTCATCTACAGCTTCTGTGCGGGATTTCAAAATTTATCGATAAACCCACGAATTTTTACTTAATTATTTTGAAAGTTTTGATTTAAAGATCAATTTTGTGAATATTAAGTTATATGACGAAATTTGACCTTTGTGTTTGTTTTACAATTTCTTTAGAATGGTTTTTATTTTAATAACTTAATATATGGAAATTGGATCATTCATTGATTGATGGTTGTTTTTAATAACTAATAACATAGAAAGTGTATCATTCAATGATTGATGGTTGTGTCTAATAACTAAATGCATGGAAAGTGGATCATTCAATCGTTGATGGTGGTGGCTGTGTAGTATTATAACAAAATATTTAATTGGTCAGCCAAGATCCAATAATTTATTTTTAGTGAGAAAAAACAATTGACAAAGCGTTATTTCAATGATCCTACCAAATAGTTTCATAAACAGACAATGCGTAAAATTTAATTAGTAAAGAAAAATAATACGTTCTAAACTCTTTCTTCAGAACATTTCTTATCTTATGTCTGTTTGGCAATACATGCGTAGATCATGCATCTTTACAACCAACAGTATATCAGTGAAGTACATGTAGAACTTGTGCATTTTAAAAGAACTTCAGAAACTATCGAGTTGTTAAAAGTATACTTTTTAAGTTGTATATGACATAATAATATATATGTACAACTGTAATATAAAATCTTTGCACACTTCGCTACAACATTCTTATTTACGTTAAGTTATTTAAGAGAAATATTTTCTATAACACAATTTAGATGCATTTAGTTTTTTATTTTTGTGTTTCAGAAAGCGCACGCTGCAATGAAACTTCGACAAGCAGAACAATCAGGAAAATTTCTTTGTTTTTCTGTAAGAAACCCCATTTACAAATTTGTAAAAAGTTCCTTAAGTACGTTTACAGAAATTAGCACGAGTACGTACATAAGTGCTACATAAGCACAGCTGTTCGTAAAACATTTCTTTATATAAATTAACTTAAATATGTTTACAAAAATCAGTAAACATGTATTCTGATTTCTTTACTGACAAGTGTTCTTTGTAAAATGTGGGCTTCAAAGCATTTTTATAAATATAATCCTTAATAGATTACACTAGAAACTACGTCACTCAAGATGTATCATGCATATTTTAATTAAAGTTGGTTTGCATGCCATCCTATGTTAGGTACTGAATATTATTAGTTAAAGGTATTCCGCGTACCGAGAAAATTTATCTGTGTTTCAAAATCTGTACACAATTTTTTTTTGTGATGTCATTTATATTTATAATATACACACAACATTTCATTACTGTCCAGTTCATAAGTAGCTTACCGACACCAGGGTCTAAAATGAAAATGAAGCATTCGTTATCTTTTCATTTGAGCTGTACTGCAACAATAATTTGTCTTTACTTTGGTTTGCGCTTATGGTTGGCGTATGTTATATTCGTCTTGGATAAATAGGGAGGCATAGATAATAAATGATAACTTAGAAAAACGGCACTCCCATGTTTTAGCTGAGATTCGCACCTACAAACAGACAACACCAGCAACATTTCACTTTTTGATTGCAGAAAATGTTTTCTGAGCTGTGAAGTGGGTCAAAACTATATTAAATGCGGGAAATAAGGAATCATTAAGGAAAACAAGTAACATAAAATGCAAAGATACGGAAACAGACTAAAATTATTCTCTGGGAATGTCTCTCGTCACCCGAGTTGAGAATATAGATAGCGGAGTGCCTTCATCACTATATATTGAATTAAGCCCACAGTTTTGAGTAGGTACTACTTTTCTAAAACATTTCTGTGGTTGTTATAAAGTTCTCGGGAAACCGGCTCTGGCCTCTCCAAACCTCCCCTCTAGGTGGCCGATACCTATTAAAAGGTCATACCTAGAGCGCTGCTTTCTACCAGTTACGTTAGCCCCCCCCCCCCCCCCCCCCCCCGCCTCAAAACAAAAAAAAAAAAGCTAAGTTGGCTCTTTGATCTTCAGGGTCCACCGGGAACATTGCAATTTTGAAACCTCCATGCTGTCCGAAAGAGAAAAAGAAAAGCTACACTAATTACTCACACATACACTAACTACTCGCGACCCGCGCATGTCCTTCACGTTTCAATTTAAGCATTATGGTATCCCCATTAACTGCATTCGCGGCCCAGTGCGCCCGGGTACAGACGGGCTAAGTTTTGGGCGATGCCCGGTAACCAGAAGGGCATAGTCGAAACCACACTGCTTCTTTCCGGGACGGTACACATTCACACACACACACACACTCATTCCAATACATACACATGATCTTACAAAGCTCCTTGTCGACTCTTCTGAGGTTCATTTGGTAGTCTCATTCCGGGGCCTGAACTGTTGTCATCATTGGTTTCCCCGGGACTATTTGTCCGGGGGAGGATTGTCATGTACGGTCTCAATCAGTGAGTGATCAAGCAAAGGTGAGGTGAGAGAGGGATGAGTAGTGATATTTTTTTCCCCTTTCAGGTTCTTCCATTTTTGAGTTCGGCACAGCCGAGAAGGTGGCCTATGGACTCCTTTTCGATCCCCACCCACCCTTCCCCGTGTTCACCCACGCTCAATCTGGCTTCCCTTATTGGAAGTACTTGTCACTTCGGTGGAATGGCGCGATCTTTTTGACAGGAAGCCAACCGAATTGGAGGACTAGCACCTGACCATAGTGTACCCCTTAAGGGTTTGCTTTAATCAAAAGTACGCCTCCCATATATGCGGTCGGTATCCTTGAGGATTTCATATTCCTCGAATCTTCCTCCCCTGCGCCAGTGGCACTCCCTGAGCAAGCTCAAGAGCACTTCCTGCTGGGTGGGTAGGCCCGCTTGGGCGACAACAAGCTTATCCACAGTCTCCATCCTTGGGAAAACTATCCTGTCACCCCCCCCCCCCCCCCCAATTCGCCTAACGACCAGGGCAATAGCTGCCATTAGGGTAGTGGGATATTCCAGTCGCGATAAATGCGCTCCACATATGACCTCGTCATACAGCCACAGTGAGTCCTTCGGGTGCGCCCCTGCAGGCCAAGCCTGCACTGATACATCCACCATGTTCTTTTCATCCGGCCAGTCAATAGTCACTGTTCTCTCTGTGACTGGGGTTGCTTCGGTTCTTCTCAATAGCTGTTTACGGAGGAAGACCTCCCTGTAAGACTCGGTTTCCCTTGGCTGTATAGTTCGTACCTCCTCCATGGGCACCCCTGTTGTTTCCCATACCATACTGGCTTGGTTCATGGCACATACTGTTTTTCGCCTGTTATCTCGTTTGAGCCTGCTCATGTTAGAATTAACACGAGCGAACCCCTGCTGAAGGAACACCACTGGGCTCCAAGTACATAGCCATCCATCATTGACAATTTCCTCATCCCTACCCTGGTCATGGGTCTCTTGCTGCTCCAGGTCTACAACTATCATTATAAACCTGGACTTGGGCAACTCCTTCACATTTCCTTGTTGCTCCCTCACTTTATTAGGCCTTTCGGAGGGCAGTTCAAGTACCATGTTCTTCCCCTTCTGCTTTTCCTTGCTGGAGGCCTCCAGCTTCTTGTCAAATCCATGCACAGGAACCATTTCCTGTGTCTCCATCGAGTGAGAGGCGAGAGGGCCCTACTCACACACATCCAATACAATGACTCTCGGGTAAACGTGTTCACCCATACTGAGAGTCATTGTCTTTCTCATTCTCCTCCGGCCTATCCACAAAGTCATCGCTCAACTGGCGACTTGCCCACCAGACATCAAAGCCTTCCATTCTTTCACCTATTCTAGTTAGGTAACCCAGTACCTCTTTAGTCAGGTCCAGGTCCCTGTCCCTGAGAATGTCCCTGAGTTTCAAAGGTCAATGTTTCCCCTCGAATTAAATTCTCATATCCTCTACCTTGGGGCACTCCAATACGTGGGCAGGGGTGTCAAGCACACCACACACTATGCAGTTGGGGTCGTCCACCAGGCCCAGGGAGGACAGCTTTGTACGGAAGTTCCCATGTCCCGTCAGAAACTGTGATGAATATTGGCCCCACATCAAGCCTCTTTTCCAGCCTCAACCTCTCGCGAACACTAGGGAAGATCTCCCATGTGACTCTTCCTTTATCGGAGTTGTCTCATCTAGTCTGCCATGCTGTTATTGTGGCTTCCTTTCGTGCCTGGAGTTCTTCGAGGAGTAGACCTCCCTGTTTTCTCTTTGCAGTTCCTCCTTTCTCTACCACTGACAGATCTATAGAGGGATTTCTCCAGCCACTACCTGCAAAGCCTCGTTTGAAGCCATCCTGTAGGCCTTTGTGACCCCCAACAGTGCAGATCTCTGTGCACTTATGATCTTTCGCTTTCCATGGACTCTCTCCACCTCAGGGAACCATACCCCACATGCGTACATGAAAATGGCCAGGAACACTGACGTGTACATTAGCTTCAATGTCCGATAGCTAAGTCCCCAGTTTGCATTAGCTACTGGTCTCAGCCTCTGGAACGTTACCACGGCCTTGTTCACCACATAGCATATGTAGGCATGGAACGCAAGTCGGCTCTCCAAGATGACACCCAGGTACTTAATTTCCATGGCCCTCTAGATCACTCTACCGGTTTTTGCTTCAGATTGCCCTTCAAATAGATCTCATTGATTTTTCTACTGAGAAATCCATCTTGAATCTCTTGGCCCAACCTTCTGTTTTCTTCAGGTTTACATCCACTTTCTCTCCCAGTTCGCTCCGAGACCAGGCTGGGACAAGGAGAAGCCCATCATCCGTGTATTCATAAATCATGCACCCATCCGGGAGGTCCAGCCTTAGCAGCTCCTCGAAGATCACATTCCATAGTATCGGACCAAGGACCGACCCTTTCGGACAGGCCTTCGTCGGCACCTTTTCCTCTCTATGCGTTCCCATGTCCAGGGCACATGATCTATCAGAAAGAAAGCTCTTAATCATTCCATACATGTTCCTGGGGCACTCCAACAACTACAGCTGCCACAGAATCTGCGGCCCCCACGCATTGTCAAACGCCCCCTATATATTTAAAGATATCGCAAGTACATATTCTGGTGGTAGGTTCTCACCTTATCGACCATGTCCATAACTGCCATCTCTGTACTTTTCCCTTTCATAAATCCATATTGCTTCGGATGTATACCTTGAACTACATCAACCTCCTGTTGATTACACGTTTCAGCATCTTCTCCATCACTGGCAGGAGGGTTATTGGCCTGTAGGACTTGGCCTTTCTCAGATTCCTTCCACCCCCTTTATAGATCACTATAAGGAGGCCTTCCTTCCACACCTTCCTGTAGGCAGCTATTGAACAGCTCCAATAATTCCTCACATATCTTCGGATATGATCGAAGGAGCATTTCCCCTGTCATTCCATCCATCCCTGGGGCTTTCTTAAGCTTAGTCTTTCTGACTATATTGCCCAGCTCTAGCATAGAGAAGGGTGCTGTATCTTCCATTTCCATGGGCAGTTGCTGAGCAGCCCTTATCTGGAGGTGATACTCCATTTCCCCTACCAGAGTATCATCTAGCAACAAGATTTCCGTCATGTGCCTCGTGATCTCCTCGAAAGTCTGCAGTGGATGTCAATCGGCCTCAAGTGAAGGCAGCTCCTCAGAGCATTTCACCATTCCCATCACCAACTGGTAGATCAGGCCCCGTGGGTCTTCATTTCCCCTATTCGTTACAAGCTC
Source organism: Dryococelus australis (assembly GCA_029891345.1). Classification (NCBI taxonomy): domain Eukaryota; kingdom Metazoa; phylum Arthropoda; class Insecta; order Phasmatodea; family Phasmatidae; genus Dryococelus; species Dryococelus australis. The sequence continues at coordinate 46,275,059 of CM056995.1, read as the reverse complement.
TCTCCAAGCTTGTTGTCTTTTCTTTCTTAGCACTATTCTGTACTCCACTCTTGCGACATTGTACCGCTCCACTGCCTTTTGTCTGTTATCTGAATGACATATTCTTTTCAACCTTTTCCGGAGTTATTTCAACTTTTTCCTGTGCGCCTCTAGTTCATCATCCCACCAGCGATGATGAGCAAAATTTCTCTGGGTTTTGGGCATTGCTGCCTCACAAGAATTCATCACCACTTCCACCATCCTCTGGGCTCTTTCATCCAGCGACATCTACTGTTTACTGTCCTTGTAGACCTTAAGACCACAGAGCAATACTCTGTCGAAGAAGGTCCAGTCAGCCTTAGCTGTCAAATATTGGGGCCTCTCTGGTCTAGTTTTTCCCTTACCATCCAGCCGGATGGTGAATAGGATCATTCGATGGTCACTCTCGACCTCGTCGGACACTCTCCAGTCCCCAACACATCCAGCCGCTCATGCCGTCGCTATGATAACATCTAGATATGAGTCAGTATCATGGGCAGGCGACATGTAGGTCGCTATATGTCCTGGTGTATTCCAAACCTGCAGGTTTCTCTCCATGAGATACTTATTGACCTCCTCCCCTCGATCGTCCATCTTCGGAGGATTCTATAAATCCAATTTGGCGTTGATGTCTGTGCCAAATATGATATTCCTTTCATTTGCTTTGTTGAGTATGTTCTCCCACTGGTTCATGTGTCTGTCCAGAGGATCTTGAGGTTGGAAATATGATGATACAATCATCACACTCCTTCCTCCCTTTTCCACCTTGACACACGCGTGGTGCGTGGTCGACAGAGCTTCAATCGGGATATAATTAATCTCAGGGTTACATGCCCATATCCCTGCCATCGAATTTTCTCTGAAAAGAGCGAACCGACCTTGGAGACTCGGTATTTTCCCTCTGAGCAGGAAGGGTTCCTGCATTAATACCAAGTAGAAATGTTGCTCCTTCACAACTCTGTGCAGCTCCATTGTAGGAATGGCAGCCCTCTGCATGTTTATCTGCCCTAACTGTAGTGGTGCGAGACGACTAGTCATATTGGGTTCTATCGAGCTCCAGCACTACCATACGGTGATGAACCAGACAGTCCGGGGAGCCAACCATATGGTTAGATTCCTTGTGCTTTTCCTTAACACAATTTGCACATTTAGGCGGGGAATTCTTTACCTTGTACTCAGAATACTTGTGCCCCTTCTCAGCACAGCAGGAGCAGACCATCTCAATCTAGCGCTTATCTTTAATATGCCCATACCCTTGGCATTTAAAGCATCGTGCAGGAACAATGTAATCTCTTATCTTACACCATTTGAAACCAATGTAGACCGTGCCACAGTCCACCAGCATCTTCCTCAAGGAAGAAGTAACCTCAAAAATTAGGTTTACCTTTTCTTTTTCTCGAGGTCCCGTACGGAAACGCACAGTGGCGTATTTCCTTAGCTCTTCATCTGTGATCTGTGCCTCTCTGAAGTTCTGGACATGCAATGTCCAAGAACTCAGGATTGTCGTACTCGCGTGGTACGTCAAACACAATCACCATCGGGCCTCTCCTTTTCGGATCTGCTATCCGATGTCCAAGCTCTTCCGTCCTCTTTTCGTCTTTCAGTTTGAGGGGAGTTTCCTCATCCTCAGCCTCGAGAAACACTCCCCCCCCCCCCCCTTCACCACCTGGTGCACATTTCGTATATGCAATCGCTCCTGGACCAGGCCCATGGTCTTTAGTTTTTCTTTGATCTCCTCAGACTTACATTCCCCCTCCTCTGGGTAAATGAGGACAGTATGCTTGCTCATCTGTCTCCTACCCATTACCCCTTGCCACTGACCTTCTAGAGACAGCTTCAGCCCCTTCTCCTTTCTCTCATTCCGTTCTTTCATTATATCAGTAAAAGACTGTGGTTTTGCTCAATTTGTACCAGCCTAGCTGGTCCCGTGCTTGGTTGTTGGAGAACTGACTTCAACGACTTGTTCTCTGATACCAGCTCTGCATTCCTCAACAGTTGGAGATCGAGCAGCGTCTTCATCTTCATTACCCTCAGTAAAAGGAAATTCGCCCATTCCTTATCAACTTTCCTTTTATCATCGGTGGCATACTCTATGATCTCCTCCATTGCAGTAGATGCCTCGATTTGCGTATCCTCAAACCACATGGTCTGCCCCACTGTCTCCACCTGAATGGGCCCTCTCACCTCGGGGGTTTCCTGATCAGGATTACTGTCCTTCTCTTGCTCCTTTTCTGGAACAATCTCTTTCTCCAGCGTACTGCTGCCACGCTCAGCTGCCACTAGAAGCCTGGCTGTCATTTTCTGACTCTTCTCCTAAGAGTCAGAGATCACCTTTTCAATTGCCTTACTCTCCTGGTTCCACACCAGTGGTTAGGATTTCCTCATCCATCCAAATTCCCCTTATTTGGAGGAAGCACCTGGGTCCAATTTGTGAAAATATCCGCTAGTCTCTGCATATAATATAGTGCCTTAGATAGTTCTACACCCTTTGCAGACATGATTGCTTGCAGAAAACCTTCCCTCTCTCCACTTGGTCCCTTAGACGGTTTCACTGGGGGCTCCTGAAACACAACGAACGAGGAGTCCTTCCTTACATCAACAAGCGTTTCTGCAACCATCATACAGTCTGTTTTAAGTGGCGTTTACTGATGAGGTTTCTTACCTCTGAGGCTCCTGGCCTCTGGCTGGGGCTAGTGGTCAAAAACCATCGCCCCACCTGGTACCGTCTTTACCCTGTTTTGCGTTACCCTCTTAGCCGGCTATAGGATTTGTTGCAACACACAGTCAACTACAGTCACCGGTTGACTGACTGCCTTAGCGCGTTGTTACCACCTGCCCGTGTTGAGGGGGGTAGTGGGGGGTAACGCACGGTACCTTTGTCCTTGAGTTTTTCAAACCCACTTCACAGAGTTTCGCAGACTCTAACCTGATAGCGAGTACTACATTCACTCTCAGGATACACCGCTCACCATAGCAGAGTGGGTTTTCTCAGGACATATTTGCTGCAATCCAACTCACACCGAGTGGTACCCTCAGAAAACCACTCTGTGGTTGTTACAAATAAATCTTTGTGAACTGGTTGCCAAAGATCTTCTTTTAACTCTACGGATGAAATCCTTACATAATATAAAACAAAGTCGCCCGGCCGCGTGTGTCTGTGTATTCGGCTAAGGCTTCTAAATAGCTTGATGGATTTTGATGCGGTTTATCCCATCGTTTAGAGAATTTCATGATGAAATTTTGGTTAGATATTATATTAATATTTAATGTAAGGATAACAGATAAATGTCGACTTTTTTCTAATCAAGTCAGAAAAGGCCGCTTTTCGGGCGCTTACATGGCTTACGCTTACTAAACCATTACAGATGCACCAAATTAATGTACTATATTATTGAAGATTTCAAAAAGGTCTACACAAAAGACCGCAACAGCATATGTCATTCATTTAAGGAGGACCCGCAGTAACCATTTTTGTCTTTAAAAATGTATTAAAAATAAAATGTTTTGAATAACGCAGCATTGATCCTTACCAAATTAAATATGTTAGTTAAACCATGCCATTTTAGGAGATAGCACATATTCATTAATTACATATTTGTAAATCGCACCCGAGCGAAGCCGGGGCGGTACCGCTAGTATTGTACATTTTAAAACACATTATTTTAGAAAACATACAAAATTGTTTTTGTAGCCCAATGTTTATAATATATTTAATGTTTACAACACTTGCTTGTTGAATCGCAGCATTAATTTTACACATTCCACACTAAGGTTTTGTGAGATTTAGTTTACTCTATTTGCATTATTACAAAAATGTCTTCGGCAACTAGTTTCCAATACCTGGCACAAATCCAAACATATCTTACAGTGCATATCATTACGGGCTGTTCACGGTAAAATTAGCACCTTTGAAAGCCCTGCTGAAGATGATCTTGTGTGCATGTTGTGTATTTATCCACCTTGTGTAAATTTAACATTGTCATGGATCTCATCACTTTATTCATGCGTCGGTCAAGTGAAATTGTGAAATTATTAGAAAAGTAAATAGTTTAAATATCTGCTTGTTTTGACACTTCGATGCACGAAAAAAAAATAGAGAGTGGAATAAATAACTTCAGTTATCACAAATGGTTAACTAACACTTTTTGTTCTACGTTAAGATATGGAAATACTTTCCAATCAATGTTTACCAACTTCACTGGGCGCATGTCTCTCAGCGCGCCCGTTAAAATCCATGCAGGTAGGAGCAGTAACATTTTTCTAAGGTTGATTTCAAAAGTGCTCACTTTATCGTGAACAGCCTTTATCTAAAACAGCTCAGCCGTGGCCCCCATCTCCTCCCTTCCCATCCCCCTTTCAAGTAACAGAGGGCCAAACAGTCTGAGAATTACCAGTCGCATACTTCTCAAGCGAAATTTTATCTCCAGAAACTGCCAGTAGCGCCATCTCTCGAATGCCAAACTAATTAAATATGAATTGTTTTCAACCCTAATGTAGAGTAGGCCTACTTATTCAAATGTTATTTAAACCAGTCATTGAAACCAACAATATATGTGGCTGAAGGCACTTGAAATGAGTGAAGAGATATGGGCGGCTCTAAACATCGAGGTGGGAGGCGAGTAGACTAACCACTACACCACCGTGGCCCCAAGGCACTCGGACAACTCATTTTAAGGCAGAGATGTTAAACGAACCTTGGACTAGCGATGGGAAGTATTTTCAATACTTCTTATCAGCAACAGGTATTGGGCGAGAACAGGCGGTACCTGTTCCTAGTTTCTGGAGATACCTGTTGCCATCCCTATCTGTTACCGAACCAGGAACAATCACACGTACGCGTTTGTTACTCGACACTCGTACGATATCATTTCGTCGTACCTGTTCCTATCGTCTAATATTAGTATCCAATACTGCGTCCCAATAGTATTTACCAATAGATATTACATATAAAAAAATTATTTATAACTTCTGTAGTAGTACAGATCCTTGTAATTTGTTTATTTTGAGTCTAAAGTATTTTCTGTTTACTTGGATTGCAGAAACATAATGTTTACTTATTTAAATTTCATTTCTTTTACGCTCTCCAGATACTAATATATTTACAAATAGTTGTTTACATTTTTTGTTGACATTTATCAGATTTCTTTCAATTCACAAGCAATAGACTCACTCAGATACAGAGGACAGTATGGGCAAACCCTGCTAAGGACTTCTGATTTTTCATAGTAGTTGTATATTACAGGTAATTTAAATTCAATACTCTGTTTAATATATTTTCTCTGTGGCAAGAGTGAGTAACAGTTTCAGCATAAAATTTTCTCTTTGATGTCTTTATCTGAGGAGTTTTTGAAGTAACAATCAGGACGTGACAACACTAGTATTATTACAGTGTAACACAAAAAGTTCTTAAACTTAATGTTCTTCTTCATCATGTCGTGGCGGCAAATGGACGTATGTAAAAGACGCTATGTTTCAACGCAGAGTTTGGCTGGTCCCGGACACGACTGCAACTGATAGGTGACCGGACTGGTGACGTCCAGCTTCCCAGGAGATGTGGACGTATTATTTCCCACTCGTAACCCGGATTGTGGTATCCTGAAAGATGAGAATGATGGAACTATGTCATCGCGTCGATCTGCCTTGTAAGCTCTGCCCATGGTAGCTTCGTAATAGCATTGCTGTTCGCCAAACTATTGCAATTTTAACTCTCATAAACCACAAGAAACTTTCTAGTGTAAATTTCACTGATAAATAAAACTTTAAAGAATTCAACTTAGAGAAGCCTAAATGATTCTTTATCGAGAAGTTAAAATTACATGTGTTGAACGATTTTACAGAGGTTCCCTACCATGTGTACAATCAGAAGTCTCGAGCCGGTTTATTGCTAGCCTGAGATACATTTTAAATGAAGTAAATCTACATCAGTCATTACATAATCAGCTTTATATTTGGAAGTTGCGCCTATCTGTAATCATAAATGAATGAGGGTAAAATGAATTCAGTAATGATTCATTACATATCACACACAAGTATTGAACAGGTTGGTTGGCTGACATCAATTATTTTCTAGTTGCATATGATATGTAGTTGTAATCTTTATGTGATTTGTTTTCCTTCGTTAAAATATAGTTGTCTGAATTTTAGTGTATGTGTAATATTTTTTGTAGTGTTTAAAATTGTCTGAATAATGTTGAGAGTCGTGAACTATTCACATTGAACGTCTTGTTCCTACTATGCAAATATTTGGTTGTCACACGTCACTCCACTGTGATAATCTAAAGACATGAATACTATTCTTTCTTTCAAATGGTCAATTAACATGTCATCAAGGGTAAGAAACTGCATTATATTACATGCAAATCTTATTAATATATTTGCATGCATGGCTATCAAATAAGATAATTATAGTTCATTCTCTTTGGAATGTCTTGCCGAGATAGTATAATTCTCGTCGTATGCTCCCACAGCAGTATATGTAAGATGCAATTTGTATGAAAGGCCTAATCTTCTCGTGGAATTGTAATGCTTTATATTTTGTAGTTGTGAATTTAATGATCGAAGGATATTTAATATTACGCAGTAGTTTAGGCTGAGTTTCACATTTCTCTTCCCTCTATTCACTACACACTATATATATATATATATATATATATATATATATATATATATATATATATATATATATATATATATATATATACACACACACACACACACAATTTCTGTATTATTATTATACTTCATTTTGAACTTAATTAACAACCATAGTCGCACAGTGTCCATTTTGCATGTGCCTTTCTTTTTTACAATTTTTTGGCAACGAAAATAATTTTCAAAGTTTTGTTTGTTAATTGTCGCTGTCCTACCAGGAGAACATGAGATGGGAGGAGGTATACCTCCTTATACCTAACTTCGTCGTGAGTCATGTGTTTCCCTGGTAGGACAATCCTAATGCCCGCTTGCTCTGCAGGGAATCCCGCGCACCTTATTTCTCTGACGTGAACACCGGAGTCGTGTTTTAAATATCATTTTTTTTGTAAAAAATGACGGTTTTAAAATAAATAGTTTTTTAGATCTTTTCAGAAGGTAATGAAAGAATCCAACTACCAGGAGGGTACGCGCTACATAGTGGTAGCGAAGAAGCTCAGGCCAGTACATGTCGAGAACAAGGTGATATAGTGGAACAACGCGGCCTAGCACACTGTTTACCCATAACATATATTCTGAATAATAGGTATTAGCAATAGTTATCGAATTGGAACAGGAACATGATCGGGGTGTTCCTGAGAAATACTGATTTAGCTCATCTCTACCTTGGACCAAGTTCACGTAATGAAACTACCGGAGTCGGCAGGCATGCCGCCTACATAAAACCGCCGAACATGAGGGGAAGGAGAGAATGGAGGGATAAAGAACGGAAGAAGCGAGATGCAAGAAGAAAGAGAGAGAGAGAGAGAGAGAGGGGGGAAAAAAACGCAATATCCCGCGCCGTATATACCTGCGCCAAGTGGAACGTAAAACATGGTGGTTATATGGCGGCCATTTTGCGCTCCTGATCCCTGTGGCAGGGAGGGAGAGGGTAGTTTTTATCGGTTTCGGCCGTAACTGCTGCCAAGACGCGGCTCCAGTTCGGTACATGTGTTTATTACGCCGTTGATTATTCATCGCCGCGAGAATATGGCACCGCCATTGCTTAATTTCTCATTTAAATTATTATATGTGAATTCTGTATGCATCATATATATATATTCAAGTTGTTTTTATTTTAATATCAGTCGAAAGAACTCGTAACAAGTAAAATTGAAAAGAGAAACATAAAATATTGTCCATAGGTATATGGAATGCTGAACTTCAAGAATATCTCTTACGTAAAGGGGAAAAAAAGTAGGATTAACACCGAAAGCAGAATAAACACCCCTTCGGCCCCCTTTCTTAGCCATATTTAGCTGCATAGAAACTGTACCAGATTTATAAATGTTTTGCCCTAAAATAACACTGCATATTTTTATTCTACGAAAATTCCAGCCCCTTGCTTACAAGTAACGCATGCATAGCATTTTACCCGTGTGCTTACACGTTTTTTTTTTTGCAAGAAGACCATTAAAAAAATTAAAAATATACCGTTAGAATACGTTGAGAACACCGGAATTCCGGATATCAACAAGATAAACACTTTGTATCAAAACGTGAAAGTTAATAAAAAGTGGGGATTTTTAATCTCGTTTCACACTCCGCGTCGAATAGAATAGATTTGGGTTCATTCTACTTAGATTCCGTAATCATTTTTGGAGATAAAGGGATATTTGCAAGGTTTGCTGGTGTTTGCTGCTAGTTGTGTCGTTTTACGCCGGTGTCGGCGCAGATAACGTCTCGTCACGCATGAGCTCTTAGACTTGCGACTCTTTAATTAGCCGTGGTAATGTCATGAAGTGACCAGGCCTTAACTGGACGGCCTGCCTGATCACACCTTCAAACATTGAACCAGTGCACGGGCGTGATTTGCAATAACGCCTTGCGAAAGACATTTGCAGAAACCCGCTCCACCGGCCAATAAACGGGGCCGAAAATATTAAACAACATACCCGATATAGGCTAACGTCACACTGGGAACGAGGTCTTTTGTCATCGGGGCAGCTGATCAAGATGACGTGGAGATGGGTATGTCCGGCCTTCGTTAACTGCCTCCTAGAATCAGCCTCCGGTAACATGAACAAGGTGGGGACTTTCCTATTAGATTGTAATATTAGTGGCGTGTGGTAATAAAACTTACTATAATTATTTAGCATTTTTGTATTCCATTTAAGCTCCCCCGATCAATAATTACGTAAATAGTTATTGTATAATCCTTATGTTCAATAAACCCCCATCTTATACCGTTATGCTCTACACAATCATTCAGGTATGAGTTGACTTAAAAGCAAATTCGTAACAGTACGTTAATATAAAATTTATATTTGAAAATCACGTTGAAACTGTTGAGCAAAAGTTTAGTTTAGATATCGAGTCCCCAATTTTAAAAACCCAAAATTTATTCCGTTTATTTATCTGTGGGATGAATAACTGTGTCAATAATGGTAATTTGGCTTGCATTTTTAGATTCTAAAATGAAGCGGCTTTCCCAATAAGGTGATATTAACCTTGAGCGTGCTATTACGTTTCGCTTGTTTCAAGTTTATTTTCGTCTGAAGGTAAAAACACAAATGTGCGAAAATTTTCAAATGAATTTCTTGTGCGGAAACCTTTGCGTTATACAAAGTGTTTTGATTTTTTTTGGCTGACAGAGTTAGGTGCAGTGGTAAAGTTCTTTTAAATCGCACCCCGGTTCGGCCGTCCTTGCTCCAGGCCATGGCCCACTCCTTCCCCAATCCCTCTTCCATGTGCAACTTGCTCCATCTCTAATGACATCGCTGCCCACGAGACGTAAAGTCCCTGTCACGCTGTCAAATTTTCGCCTTCAACTATGTTTGAAATAATCTTAAATGTGTTTGAGAATGTGTCATGCCGTCAAACTTTTTATTGGAAGAATCTAATTTGAATTATTATTTAAAAATTATTGTCAAAGTGAGATATTGCTTTTTTTTTTTTCCATGCGGTCCATTACAGGACGAAATGTAAGGAATGTATTTATTTATTTTCGTTTCTTTACTAAATTAAAATTTTATTTATAAGAGATGTTTCCTGCACACTGAAATTCAATGCCTCCGAGTTCGTAATATTATGTGCTTCTACATGAATTTATTATCTTCATTACCTACTTCGTTTTCAGCAATGCTTCGTTATTTTGAAGTTTCTTGATATCCATTTTTGTCGTGCACGATTCTGATTAGCTGAGACCGTCAAACATTAAAGAAATTCTAGAACCGGGCCAATCTTCAAAATGTTTGATTGGAACTCAAGCCATCCAACAGACAAATATGGTGGCGTTTACGACGTTTCAATGACGTCATAACTGTTCGACTTTATTTGGCCAACTTAGTGGAATCAGTTTGACGGGAAAAATTGACAGTGTGGCAGGGGCTTTAAGCCCACCTACAATTTTGTTTTAGATTGGAGTTTTTTTGTAGTATAGTGCTTATGCCTTATCTTCACACTTTTTTAGTCAAACCTTTGAAATATTCCCCCATGCACGTCATGTTTGGTTGTTTCCTAAATATGTCGTGTATTGCAAGCCCCCGTACTGCTAACCAGCCAAACATCTCCCATATAGTGTCCTTTACTTCTGGTTATAGGCTGTTCACGGTAAAACGAGCACTTTTGAAAGCCCTACTTAAGATTTACTTGTATACACATGGTGTACTCCTCCACCTTATGTAAAATTAACATTGTCATTGGCCTCATCACTTTATTTATGCTTCGGTCAAATTAAACTGTGAAATTATTAAGAACGTAAATACTTTACAAATCTGCGCAGTTTTACACTCCGATGCATTAAAAAAATAGAAAGCGAACGAAATAATTTTAAGTAATCACAAATGGTTACCTAACACTTTTTATTCGCCGTTAAGATATGGAGCTACTTTCCACCCATCGCTACCAACTTTACTGGGTGAATACCGCTCAGTGCGCCCATTAAAATATATACATTCTGGGGTAGTGACATTTTTCTAAGGTTCATTTCTAAAATGCTCACTTTATCGTGAACAGCCTTTAGGTCTTTTATTGTCCTCGAGTACAGAAAATATATCATAGTTCCCATGTGGTATATTGCCCTGAATAATCTGCAAGATTCATGCCCACGCACTTTTCTAACCAACAATCCCGCCATCTCTCGACTGCTGATTTGCACCTCCCATTATGCAGCGTCGAGTCCTTGAGTGTAGAAAATCCTTCACAGTCCGCATGTAGGATACTGAACTAAGATTTGCGTAAGTCTCATGCCATCTACACACCCAAATCCTGCGGTCTTCTAACTGGTTCCATCCAACGTCTTTTTGCAGTCCCCAATAAAAAAAAAAATTCTGTCCTTCTTCGCTATACGCAGATATTTAAAAAAAAAAATAGAGGCAACTGAACTGAAACAGTGTGTGCGATTGTTCCCGCCTCTGTTGGTTTGATTACATCGACACGCAGCAGAAAATATTTTTAAGGTAATGCTGTAGAGAATTTTCCATTTGTAACATTCCTTTACGTGTTAACTGAGAACAACTTTGTTTCCACTGCGGCAGCTGACTGCAGTTTTGCTGGTAATGTTTACTATCCTGAACAGCCTAAGACTCTTAGTAATTGTTGCTAGTCCCGACCATCTATTCCTAATTCCGTTCGCCATTCGTTGCGCATGTGCTATGGCTTGCGCATGTGCTATGGCCGGTTTATGTGGTCAACGCACATGTCCGCCAACTGGGCTGGTACTATGGACGTAGCTCCCTGCTTGTAAGTTTATTATAATAAGCGCACACTCGAGGTCTCAAGCATCTGTAGAATTTAGCAGTTCATTTTGATTTGTAGCATTCAATTTCCAGAAATTTCGCAATTATTTTTCGGCTTCTGTCGTCGAAACCTCATTCAAGGTTTTTAATTTCAGATAATTCTCTGTGCTATTGTAGGTCTCAGTTTTTAGCGCTGGATTATCTTAATTTTGGTTCGTAATTATTTCTTCGTCAGTTGAATATTTTTCCCCTAAAATATACTGAATAATATCTGCTTCAATGCCGAGTATTTACACTCTAAATCGGAGTTATTTTTTTACTGATTGTTAGTTGAAACTGCTCCATCCGGAATCTGTAGAAAAATATCACTAATTCATCAGTTTAAAAATATCACTAATTCATCAGTTTAAAAAAATCTACTAATTCAAGCAGTAGAAAACTACTTATTTATAGTTGTTATTAATGAATAATCACAGAACATTCCTATGTGATGTAAGTTAGGTACGATCTATTTTGTCGCAGAACACAAATATTGTCTACACAAAAACGTTGTTGGAGGCAGTTGGGCTCGAACCTCCGCCCATAAAGCAAAGCATGCTGAAGCTTACATAATCAGCCATATCCACTGCCCTACTTTACCACTGCCAGATGTGTGCTCGTATTATGGATACTGAACCACAAAATGTGATGTCCAATATTGCTGTAAGTTTCGTGATATGAAAGTATTTCTTGTTGTCGAAATATACAGATTTTCTGCGAAAATGTACATGTCTTTGCAAAGTTCGAAAGTCAATCTATCTTTCGTTTAGTTCAGATTCGGTGCCTTAAAAGATATATGTAGTGGTTTCAATGTACGAGGTTATCGATGTCCACTTGTATACGCCATTTTACATTACAACGAGACAATACAGATTTAAACTTTTATTTTTAATGACAGATATATCAGTGATAATTTTACTGACTCGATAGTGCGGTGATTCAATAAGAAAGGTGGATTTACACCAACAAAAGTTTTGTGGTCTCTGCAAGTTAACAGATAAAATAATGAGGAAACGACAAATGTTATAAAATATTGCATTGTTTCTTACGTTACACTGTCTAATCAGCACAGGTATTACTAGTTAGTCTGTCTCTTCAAAATAACAGCTTCATTCTGTACAATCTTGTTGCATTGTAAAATGGCATATACATATAAAACACCGACAACACCGTTAAAACCACTATATTTCTCTTATAAAGCACACAATCTGAACTAAACTTAACTTAGAATGACTTTCGAGCCTTACAAAGACATGTACCTACGTACGCATAATATGTGTATATTTCGACAACATTAAATACTTTCACATTACGAAACTTACAGCGGTTCGCTATTGAAAGTTTATGTTACTACGCATATGCGAGACCGTTTTTCTTAGTGGCAAAGTAGCAGAGGTCGTCGAACGTCAGCCAAAAGTAACAGTTGAATGTGTCGCGCTTTAGGGTGGCGGTTCGATACCAATCACTTCCAAAATTTTCTTGTACATGTAATAATTTCGTTTTATAGCAAAATAATTGGATACCTAATTTATTTCGAACCGTAATGCACGGTTTTCAGTCCTTGTGCTTTTTATTAATCGACTATAAATAACTGACTTTCTACTGTTTGTATTAGTGAATTTCATTTAACTTAAGAGATTAGTAGTTTTCTTTTTCTACTGATTCCGGATGGAGCAGTTCCAACTGACAATCAGTAAAAAATAACTGATTCCGATTTAGAGTATAGAACACGCTTTCCTGTCTCCTTACGTTTGAACATTGACATTACTGTATTGTTTAGCTAAGTCTGAAATGGTTGGCGTTTAACCTCTTCAAAATCACAGAAATACTTACATTTTTTGTAAAATTTTTCATCTATAAATAGTAATAATTTCGTGTACTGTTTTATAAGCCATAGTCCTTCAAGAACTTAATTTTTCTACGCTGTATATATATATATGTTTGAAATTTTAGTTTAACTCTCTGACTGAATTATATTAATTCTCTACAGTGACATTTTTAAACATCTTCTCTAAATAAGTAATCTTGTGGCTCTTATGAGCTTTCTTATCTGCAAATTTGCCACAAACTTACATTATGTATATGTCCATGTAATAGCTAGTTATGTTATTCTGATACATATATTGCAACTGGGTTTTTATTTTTGCCCGTCTGCTTGAACTTGTTGATAAGACATGTTTAAAAGGAAACTCGTTTTATCTCTTTTACCAATTTTTTAAGTATTTTTTTTCAGTCTATAAGACTACATATACATGTATATGTATGTATATGTATATATATATATATATATATATATATATATATATATATATATATATATGTATATGTATATGTATATGTGTGTGTGTGTGTGTGTAATTATATAGAATATAAAAATATACCACATCACAATGGTGCTTGAAGTTAGTTTACTTTTTGAGTATAGTATAAAATTCCATAACATGCCTTGAAAATTATTTTACTAGTTTCCCTTTAGAATATTAATATCCTGTTGCTGTATGTGTTGTAAAACATTTTACATCTCACAACTGTGTATATAAAGTCAAAGGGCTTAGGAACCTTCTTATCATGAGAATAGTCAAATATATTATACTTTATGCGTAGAAGTGTAAAAGTTAGCAGATTTTTAAAATACTTACTTTTCTAATAATTTTACAGTTTCACTTGACCCAAGCATGAAGAAAGCGATGAGGCCCATGACAATGGCAATTTTACAGAAGGCGGAATAACACACAACGTGCATGCAAATAGATCTTAAGCAGGGCTTTCCAAAGTGATCATTTTACCGTGAACAGCCTATAGCAATACCTACAAGTTGAAGGGTATTTACACACGAAACATAATAATTACGGCCACAGTAGTTATTGAATTTTTCCTGCGAATAACAGTTGTACTCTACTGACTTGTTATTCAAGCGATACCGTAGCCGATATATCACGTATCGCTGTTTAAAAATCTGATTTTTTTTTTTTCAGAGTGAGGGTAAAGGTTACTTATACTCGGGTTGGGAAGATCGACGTTAAAAGTTCGGCAAGAAAATGTTTGCCATAAGGTAAGCGCTAGTGTCGCATGTGTACCAAATTTTCTCTATTTCCGACGTTAAAAAACAACAGCATAATTTAAATAATAATAAAATAACTTCGTAACTAAGTAAAATATTCATCTTTTAGAATCCAAGTAGATTAAACTTGTAATTAAAAGTTCGCTTGTCGAACACTGCGCACCTAGCGGCGGCAATTTTCCCTACGTCAAACTCTCCCATAATAAATCACGTTTTTTTCCTAACCTGGTTAGAATAAACCTTAGCGAGGGGAATAAAAAGAAAGGAAAGAGGAAGGATCGTTGGAGATACGTAACAGGTATCGCCATGTAAAATACCAGGCTCGGCGCGTCGTCGCACACGCCACATCTGAATGGCCCGAGGGCGTAAAAATAAATCTGCCAAGTATCCATGACGCCGCGTGATGGAACATTACGTCGAAAAGGGCAGCAGAATGCTGACGAGGGGTTCGGTTGTGTGTGTGTGTGTGTGTGTGTGGAGGGGGGCGTGTGGTTAGGGGTAGGACTTGCGCACTCGACAGGGGGATGATGGTAGCGCGAGGGGTTGGCGTCTGTCAGAAGATTGGCGGTCTGGCGGGCTGTATCGCATCCAGCCACGAGCCATCAAACCTTAACGACCACAGTAAAGTTCATGGTGGGTGCCTCCCTCTTCACCCCCCCCCCCCTTCAGAACACCCCCCAACAACCTCCTCGCTATTCCCGACACACCCTTCGTCCGCCCGCGCTGTCGCTCAGAATATTCTGCAGAGACCGCTCGTGAATAATTACTGGTATAGGCTGCCCACGATGAAAAAAAAACTATTTTTTTAAATAAACCCTTTAAAAATGTCACTGCCCCTACCTGCTATACATCTTAACGGGAACACCAAGTGACATGCGCCCTGTAAAGTTGGTAACGGCGGTTAGAAAGTAGTTCCGTGTTTTGACGTTTAATTAAAAGTGTTATGTAAACACTTATAAATACTGCAGTTATATATTTTGCTTTCTGTTCTTTTTTTCATGCATATCAATGTAAGAATGAGCAATTTTGTAGAAAGTTTACTACTCTAATAATTTCACTTTTTAACTTGACCGACGCATAAATAAAGTGGTCAGGCCCATGACAATGTTGACTATACACATTTCAATATAGATGACTGAAAAAGTGCCATTAATGGACCAGGTAACTAGTTTGTATTATGGTGCAATAAATGATGTAGCAACATCATTGAAAAAATGAGTGTACACGTGTATAATATAACCCTTCCCTTTAGTTCCCTTGATGGATATATAAAAATCTCTTATTTTTACGGGAAAAAGTATTTTTAAAAAGGAGTATCTGGTCCATTCATAGGTATTGGTTCTATGAATGGATCATGTAGGTTACATCAATGGAACACTCTTAATATGTATTGTATTTACAACATAAATGCTCTTAATTGATAAACTAAACATTTAAAACGATAAACATGTATCGTCTACTTACAAAAGAGGCACATTCACAAGAAACTGCAATACGATAGCTTCAGTCTTCTTCAACATTCACTTTTTTCAGTTTAAATATTCATTAGCAACACATTGTAGCTGTAGTGTAAATGTGGTCTTAATAATAACCTTGCGTTTATTAGGTATTGACAAAATATATTTCAAAAAAGATAATTATAGGTAATTATTGCAGAAGAACATATTCTTTTCCTTTTTACGCCTACACGATCTATATGAAACCACTTTATTCACTACATAACCTATATCATGCCTTCTTCCCTTGTAATTTAACAGACATCACAAAACCAAGAATCTTCCATTGTACATATCTCCTTAATTTTTTTAGCACGTGCATGTTTACGGCTTGGTTTAGCAGCGCGATTTTTGGTAGGCATTTGGGATTATTCAAGTGCTGCTTTGTAAGGGGACGAATTAACTACAGCCTCTCTTTGTGTCCCTGTTGTATACTTGCTAGAGAAAACCGTGTGTGATGAACGTGTGGGCGCGCCTTAAGTGATATTCACACCTGAACGCACCATCACACTTGAACAGTTATCAGGACAGGAGTTGCCGCAATTGGGGCCCACATTGCCAAACACGGTAAGCGGGAACACCCTCTACCAGCTAGGATATCATACCAGGTTGCACCGTGTGACGCCGATATCAG
Source organism: Dryococelus australis (assembly GCA_029891345.1). Lineage (NCBI taxonomy): Eukaryota > Metazoa > Arthropoda > Insecta > Phasmatodea > Phasmatidae > Dryococelus > Dryococelus australis. The sequence continues at coordinate 46,258,445 of CM056995.1, read as the reverse complement.
GGAATACTGAGTGGATCTTGCTGTGCTGACCACCGTTACTGTCTTTGTACAACAGCTTCCGGACACATCGCGTGGAGAGACTAACCCAGTACTTTAAAACGGCTCTCATTAAGTGTTGAATGTAATAATCTATTATTATAATAATACTCCCCCGAATATTCAGTCTTTCATGTAATGTCCTTATGCTAAATCATATCTCTATCTTGAAGCCGTATAGATCTTTATATTCATTTGCCCCATACTCCTTTACCATTTTAATTACAACTAAGATATTAACTTCAATTGAGACATCAGTATAAGATTAATCATGCATAATTATTCAGCTATGGCCCTAAACCCTTTCAAGTATGAAGTTTATTATAAGTTATACTCATAACAAGTGGCAGCTGCCTTCGTAAGTGGTGATATTTGTTTCACCGAAACAAACGGAGACGATGAATTGGGCTCGGGGCTTTGCGAAGGGCCACTTATTTCTCCATATCCTCGCTGTATGGGAATCACTGGATTTGTACTTTTACTTGGCTGGCACTCCCAATTTTTATCTGTGTCGGTGTATGTTACGTGCCGAGATAACGACAGAGAATTGTCACCAAGGGTAGGGGGCGATGAAAGAAGCGACAAAACGATATTCCTAAATACATTGCTGTTTACTGGCCATACTCATGTAGCTCGGAAAGAGTTCACTGCCGTGCCTACTGTAGCATCTCTTCCACAAGCAATACCGAATAACAAGGTCACTTTTTACTGAGTGCCTTACTGACCTGGATATTTCCCTAAGCCACTTTCGTCTTCATATGTATTGTATAGGTATTCAAAGGCTTGAAGAAGGCGATATGTGAATGCTATAGGTGGTGTGTGGTGTGGCCTGGTGATAACATGAAAATACCATTATCACGAGCGATGCGCAAAGCTTCGACGTTCTTAATGTGCGTCGAGTGCCCGTCCAAAGAAGAAAAACTGTTTCATGCATGCTTGGTTTAACTCACTTAATGAAATGCTGCGATACTCTAACAAATAAAGCTTTGCTTATATAACTGATTTCATGACTGAAGTCAAAAACCATACTGTGACGATACAACCTCATGAAGACTCCGCAAAATAACGAGTATTGAATAACGATTTAATTGATAAGTGTACTTGATGGATTTGTAATTTACTGCACGATTAGCTCTACGTTGGTGAATGATAATGCCAGAGTAGGAATTCTAGCTTTGGAACCAATATTGGAAGTGATTATGTATTTATAGAACTTTGTAGGAACTCGAATTGTGAAATACGCTTAATCGAAACTAGCAACCAAAACAAATTTAGATCGCGTGCAAGTTTTTTGAGACGGCTTCTTGTGTTTAATATACATGGCAGATTTTAACCATAAGTATTGTTATTAGAATAAAACACACAAGCTTGCTATTCATAACTGCTTCGGTATTAATAAATAAAATTAACAGACCAACTCATAAAAGTGACCACATATATTCCAACTTTCGTTACACACATTTAGTATAATTGAAAACAATAAACAATCTCAGGCAGTCCATGTCCATTGACTACCTTCTCCTGACGAGGACACCAGATGTCGCTCCGGACACAGGACTGCACGAGACGACCCTCGAACAGCATCAGAAACGTCGGGGTGTCATAGGCCTCTCCATACTGAATTGAGGACTTCCTCCGAATGATCGGCTCCAAATACCACACCGAAGCTGGAGAAGTGATGCAGGTGCTACTGTAGTAAAAGAAGATGTGCACCACATGGAGATCCATTCTCAAGTGTTGCATTATCGCCGCAGGTGGACATAATAAAACTCGTCCCATTGAAACATTAATTTTAAGTGCACATTTAAATGTTCGAATCATAAAAGTTTTGTTCCAATGTCCAATTCACGTACTTCTTATCAGAAGACGAAAGTAATGCCATGGCGTCTTGAAAATAATACATCTTATGATTTCCTTACGTTAAAAACAATTGTTTGCTCTTCTAATGAAAACAAATATGGAACTGTTTCTCCATAGCAAACAGCACTTTTAAACTAGTTAATAAAAACAGTTTCCATTCCTCTACCATGGAGACATCCAATAGCCTAGGCGTAAACCATTTGTATTATACAACAACATAAGAACTATTTCAGAATCATTGTTCCCACCTACGCAGACTTGATACAACTTCACGCTAGGTAGGCTGCAACAGCGGCACAAACCACAAAGTATGTGGTCTCTCTGGCTTACACGCCTCGTACATTATACTCACAATGCGGTAAAACATTTTCTAAAAGTGGCGATACAAGCCGAAATGACAACTCTTCAGACCCAAAACAGACGCTCAGCGTAACTTGTGGGGTCAATATAAAAATTTTATCGCAGTATTGCACGAAATATTTGCTGCGAAGAAACAACATATAAAAACAATAATAGGCCTATACTTAGTTCCTGCACGAGACTGCGGTAAGAGACCAAATATGTTAACTGCTACAAGCTCTTGATATATGGCGGATAGAATTGACTGCATAGCATCTCGCAACTGCTCGTTGGTGTGTTTAAACTTCTCACATGTATCACAAGTCTTTAGAGTCCTGCGAATGTTCCGATTCACAGAGGGCCAATAAAAACCCACGTCTCAGTAAGACGAAACATTTTGTTTCACCATAGTGCTCCAGATATCCGTGTACTGTAGTTACGACTTCTCCATGCAGAGCAGTAGGCAAAACGATTTCCCCACTCGTCTTCCATTGTGCTAGGCTTCTTTCCTCACGTGTCACTAAAGGTAGTGCGGTGCTGTAATAACACATTAACGAGTATCTCTCGATGTTTCTCTGAAATAGTTTCTACTCTTAACGTAGCCTGGCGAAAAGAAACTTCTGAGACATCCTTGTTAGACTTATAAACGTTGCAGGTTAAGGAAACTTGCAAACTATTTTCAGTTAGCGAAATATTACATTATCATGCCACTCCTTAGATGGCTTTAAAGCTGACACACTGCATTCCTCTTTAGTTAAAACATAAAATTTACCAAAATCCAAGGAAATTTAATATTTAGCGAGGAAGTCAACGCCCAATATCAGAGGGGTTATTTTTACCTTAACTATCAAACACACAGCCAATTTCTCTGCTCCCAAACCATTTATTTTCAACCATGATTGACGATTTACAAACGAACTGAATCTAGAGGTAGCACCAATTATTTTCAATTGTGTTATTGGCACTACCGGTACAGAGATTCCGGTTTCCTCGATAGTAATATAGAATTCTTCCGATATGCAGCTTATCTCTGCTCCGCTTCCAAGCATCGTGGTACATGGGATATCATTAACAAGGACACTCAATTCTGGATTATTATTTTTTCCTAGCCTACCTTATTTCTAAGTGTTAGATGTGCATCCGATGTAGGATCAGGAAGCTAAGTGAGTCTCAGGGCGAACCCCTTGCGCCTACGAGGAAGGAAATCATGCAAGGAGACATGCATCACGACAGAGAGGGATTGGGCAGCCATGGCCAGCGATTGGGGCCATGACTACCTCCCTAAGTGTACCTATAGTTAAACTATACCTAGGAAGAGAATGGGAAAAACCGCCATAGACACCGTAAAAATTCAGTCGACAGGAAAGCATTAATACGCATGCATTGATCAGAAATGCTACAGTAGGCAGAGTGTGTGGTAACATGCACTTGTTAGTAGAGATGAATAGCTAGTGTAGAGTGGACACTGCATTCTGGACAAAGAGGTTCGATTGCAGAGCATTCGATTTCGGAGTTGTTGTTAAGTAATAACTCTCGTTCACTTTCTCGCAAGGCTACAGTGCATAATATGTAATGATTAATTAATTTACAATCACATGGTACTCTGCACGACAGCAAATATGGGGGTCTATGTTCGAGTGCTGTCAACACCAACCCTACCTAGTTTGACTGTTTTGTATTATTGTTTGGCGAGCTTTCGCGGTGTTGCCGCGAACTAGAAGATGGGTGAACATGTGGTTAAATTGGCGAAGCACTCGGGTCAAACCCTGCCTCTCCATCCTTCTTTGGCGAAGACTGCTGACTGCTACGCTTCTCCTGGGAATGCGACTTTCGGGTACGCTATCCTTTGCTTTGCAACTAGAACTTTCTCGTCGCGAATCACGTCGCCGTTCAGGCGTGCGTTCATTTGTGTCCCGATATTTATCGCGAAAATGCTTGGAAGATTGATGGGTCTCGTCACCTCGCTTTGTTCGCTTATCTCCTTGCTTTTTATCAGATTCGTCATTTATGTACTGGCATCGTCTATTCCACCAGTATCGCCTACGCTCACGTCTTGATTCAGGGCCATTATTATCCTCGACTGACCAGTAATCAACTTTTCTCTGTGGAGGAAACTGCTCTGACGATCTGCGGGTAGACAGCGTGGTTACTCAATATTGGGTATTTGATAGCCACGGACTGACCTCTGTTTGCGATGCTGAGTTTTGATGAATATTTTGCGTAACATCATAGTGCGCATATCTGACTATCTCTCCACGAAACTCTTGGACAGAAGAAAATGGACGAACCGACCTACGTAGTTGGTATCTAAATGGGAGTTGAGTTAGTACCAAACTTATAAACTCTTCGTCCGACATAGGAAGATTCAAATACCATGTGCGTGCGTATAAGGATGTTATGTGCTCCTCAAGCGACTTGATTTTAGTATGGTAGAACTTTTCCCAATACAGTTGAGCACGAAGTAATCCCTGTACTTTTCTGTTCCAGAACTTTTGTTCTAATGATTGTCAAATCGGCATACGAACTGATATTGTCCCTCAGTAGTAGGAGCATGCTAGTTCTGGCCCACTTGACGGCAGACGTAGTCCCATAAGATTAACCCGGGAAGGGGCAGGATGGGATTTCTGACCCACTTAGCGTGGAAAAAGGGCTATACTTAGTCCCATAAGATTAACCTAGCACCACAACTAGCACCCCAATCTCCTCCTCCTCCTCCTCAGTCAGGAAACACCTAATATGACATTTTCTCTCAGATCGTTAAAAACATAAGCTGTTGTGATGGTTTCAATGCCTCATATGCGAACGGTCAACCTTGCCTGCTATTTCGCAGCTGTGCTGGTGGGTAGCAAGGTGCACTGTTTTGTAAACTGATTTCACTGTATTTTCTTTGATAAAATCGGGACGGACAAAATTATGTAAAGCTGCACTATCAGTGAGCGCCCTCCAGCGGTGATTGTTGACATGGACGTCAATGCGGATGAAACCATTTGGTGTTCCAGTAATCTGCGAGGTGAAAAGCTGTTGAGGAGTCTGGTAGATTTTTGTTGAACATGGGTGGCTAACATCCAGTCGACCTACTCCAGCCATGTGTTTCCCAGCGGCGGCAGTTGTTTTGCACTGATTCCTCATGATGTGGACACATATTGTTCCAATGCGGCCTCCCACACCAATAACAAGGATTGGGAGGCGCCTGGCTAGTAAACGGCGAGTGTGTGGCATCGCTGCATTAGTAGTTGTTGACACTGGAGGTGTTACAGTTCTGATCGATTCAGAAACCAGTGGTGGTTTTGAAGTAACTGGTGGCGGTGATTTTACAACCTCACTAGTGTCCCGGGCTTTTTAAGTTCCCCATTCCCGATGCGGTTGCACAGCATCCCGGTCGCGAGATGGTCGAGCTGGGATGCTAGAGTTCAACAAGATCACTGTTTGTATGACGACATGCTCTGTAGCATTAATAATTGGTGCAAGAGCAGCACGATACTCACCTCATGCTGTGCTTGCTACAACCTCGATGATGCCTTGAGCGAAAGTTCAGGATGATACGTCCGTACCAAATTTATTTTCATTGTCACAGAATTCTACAGTGGCTCTTCGCCTTGTTCTTCAAAAATGATTTGACTCTGTGCACGAAGCAAAGTGTACAATCCCACAAAAGGCAAATGAATTTAGTGCGATACTCGTTCCATGTGATGCCATAGTGAGCGACTCCGCGCCACCATAACTTTGCATCGCCGCTGAAGCGTTCTCTAATGCTGCTTGGCCAGTCGTTCACATAAATGCAATGCCAGCTGAGATGGTTTTCGCAGTCTTGTAAAAATGCAACAAGATCCTCACTTGCGATCCCTGCATAGGTGAGAAGCGTTTGAAAAAGTGAATACGTGGTTGCGGAGTGCTCCACAATGCAATGTATTTTAGGAACACGTGGTATGACAAGGTTACTGTGTTGTACTTGTCAGGCACCTCTGATGTTCGCAGAAGTAGTGTAGAGTGTGTAGGCAGACCATGGAATTGACAGCTTACGAGGTCTGGGCCATTGGGAGGTAGTAAAGTTATGTGGATTGGAATGTAGATGTAGATATTGCTCGGATAGGCACCAGTTAACAATGCAGTGAATATGAGACTGCTGGTGGGATCGTGCGTCCGACGGCCAGCGTGGCTTACCCCCAATGTTCTGCCGTCTGCAGATAGTGACTCCAATCTGCTGTTGAAGGTCTTGGAGAGCTAAAATCCATCTCGCCTAGACTAGTAGGGGTTGTAGGCTTCCCCTAAAATGACATTCACTCCCGAGGGATTTTTCTGGCCATCCCATACCTTTCATAGAAAAATGTGTGATTGTGCGGGACGAGCTGCATCCCATTAAATAAAAAGTCGGAGATTATCAATCATCCACACATTTTATTAAGTTACCCTCGTATGAAGCACAGAAAAGTACAGTTCCTTCATTATGCAGGAGAGCACGTATGTTGTATAAAAATGCATGAAGCCTAAATGATCACTTACTGTAAAATTATGGTCTAGTCGTGCACAAAACGGTTTGGACTATGGGGCAGGGCACTCCAAGGGCTGATGCAAAGGTTAGGTTAAAGTTCCAGATAAAAGTTTACGCTATTGCAGTTACATGATTGGTGAAGAATAGTGATGGACCTGGGGACGCATAGACGGACATCTGCACCACGTGAGCACTGGTAGATTATTACAGATGGCAATACGGGAGAGTTGCCGCCAAGTGCACAAACCTACCGTGTGACCCAATGAGAAAAATTTTAATGTGAAATTATGACAAATGATGAGCATTATGTCATCTAAATGGTGTGGGTATATATAAATTTACATATAACACTTTCTACAATAAAATAAAAATTCTAATCATTTAAACACATGAAGTTACAGACCACATGACTTTGTTGTCCTCACTGTCCTTCTGTCGTTAACCCTTACTCTAGAATATGAGTGATTTTGTTGAGTGTGTGTGGCTCTTATGTTGCATGTTCTGTCCCACTCATTTGTGCATGCAATTTATTAGCGTATCTTTGTTGACACTGTATTAGTTTTACAAAAAATACTACTATATATAATTGAGCAAAATCATCATGTTGTTATACTGGAAACAGACATGTCCATTGGTGTGCTGTCATGGTCATGTGCCTACCATGTACCAGACACCATTGTACCCATCCATACAGCCACCACTTACCACACCTAACCAGACCATACCATCCACCATGCCTTATATGGCACCACAAGCAGAACTAGTGCAGTAAACAACAAGAACAGCAATGGAACTGGCAAGGGAAACAGGAACCGCAGAACCAAACTACAACACAACACTGCCAGGGCAAGCACATGCGAGGATGCCTAGCAGATTTCAGATATTGCCCACGTTTGTGGGAACATCGTTGGAGGACCCCACTGCCTTCCTAGAGGACTGCACCCACAAGCTCACTAGGTATGGTGTAAGTCAGGAGGACTGGGTTAGCTGTGTTGGTGTGCAGCTCCAAGGAGACGCACAGTCTTAGTGCAAAATGCCAAATTACTATGGGTTACAGGGGCAAGAGTTTCGCCGTGCCTTCCAGAGCCATTTCAGAGGTGTGTTCAGCTCTTTTCTCGGGTCAGAGCCGCCACACGTTGGAAGAGCAGCAGCCAAACGAACTTCTAACTGCATTCATCACACGCAAGATGCACCTAATCTGCCGGATTCGCCTGCAGTTGCAGGAACAGGAAGTCTTGGAAATTATTGCAGAAACAGCAAGGCCAGAATTCATGGCAATAGTGATACCGCAACTGAAAGGGACCATTGAAGATGTCATGCACGCCGCGATATTACTGGAATGCAACTGTGAGCAACCACATCACGATCTGGGAGTAGATCGATGGCGTCACGAGCAAAGAGACATGCTGGAACACACCGTCCCACCACTGGTAAAACAACAAAACAAACAGATCAGCCAACCTAAACGAATTTTTTTCGACCGCCACAAGTGAACAGACCAACTTACCTGAACGAAAGGAGGCTGGAAGTGCAAGGTACGATGCACAGTGCAGGAATTCAGTATGTGCATGGGACCAGAATCAACAGCCGCGACATGCGTGTCGGTATTGCCCTACACCGGCATACCACTGGCATAACAAAAGCCCCAACAATCCTCACCTACCACTCATCCAGGAAGCAGCAAGTAAAAAGCAGTGAAATTGGATGCAGGGGTGAGGAGTCCAGATGTCCCTTCCCCCCCCTGATCCACGTCATAAACAATAGGAACAGACACCACAACAGGCATTATTGCAGCAGGTCAGTAATGGTGAACAGCTGTTTATCCGGATCCTTGTAAATGTGAACAGGCATCAATGTCAAGTGCTAGTTGATACCGGAGCATCACACAATTTAATTATTCCGGAATTCGTAAAATCACAAGACGTAGAACCTGTTAATTTTTTCATTAGATAAGCCACGAATAATGATAACAGTACTGCATTAGGCCAAGCAAAAATTTCAGTTAACATATGGGACATTAGCACAATAACAAGAGCTATTGTTATGCCGGAAATCCAAGATGATATCATCTTAAGAATCCCGTGGTTATCCGAGCAAAACACAAATGTGAAACTGGCTGCCCGCAGAATACATTTCGGAGAGAAATAGAGACGTATAGTATATAATTTGGACAGAAAACCGGCAGGTAAGTTACCACATGCTATACTGTGCGATCTTGACCACAAAATACCAGGCCTCATTTAAATGTTTGTTAAATTAATGTAAGGATGTATTCTGTAGACGAAATGCTCTACACCGAACTACAGTTTCGGAACATGATATACCGTTAGAAGCAGAACCCGTACGGACATTGCCACAGAGATATTTACAGCAGCAGGTAAGAATATTTAAACAACAGATCAAGTAAATTCTAAACGATGGTGTTATAGAGCCAACAGACAGTATCTACATATCCGCAATAATGCTCGTGCCTTAAAAGGATGGCACGTGCCTTTTTTGTGTCGACTTTAGGCCGTTAAATCAAGTCAGTAAAAATTTACTACTGCCATATATAAGTGTAATAGATGCTCTCAGCTCATTAGGACAGGCAAATATTATGCCATCCCTTGAATTAAAAAGTGGTTATTGGCAAGTACCAGTAAAAATAAAAGACTGTAAGAAAACAGCATTCACTGCACCAGACGGGAGCCGATTCCAGTTCTGCACTATGCACTTTGGACTTAAGTGTGCCCCAATCACATTTCAAGCCATGATGGTGCACGTGTTGGATGGTTTAATAGGCGAATACATCATGGCCTACCTGAATGAAGTGATCTTATACTTCAACACATGGTAAGAGCACTTGCAATATATGTCTGTAGTTCTGGAGAGATAAGCTATTAATGGTATGACGTGTGATCTGATAAAATGCCACATAGGAAAAACCAGTATTGACTTTTTAGGGAATGTCATAGACACAGAGGGAAATAAGCCAGATCCAGAACATTTGAAACAAATTGCAGAGTACCTGCAGTCTAAAACAAGAAAACAGTTACGAAAATTTTTCGGACTAATTAATATGTTAAGAGAGCGCATTGAAAAATGTTCAGTCATAACAGCACCGCTAACAAATTTATTTTCACCACAAATCAGGTTCCAATGGCCAGATGAAGCGGTACGATCTTTTCAGGAAATCAAGGAAAAATTCCAAACGTGTCCAACACTGACGAGATACGATGCAGGCAAGCACTTGTATTTACAAACAGACGCGCCAGGAAGGAGTAGGAGCAATACTATACCAACTGCCAGACAGTGGTGAAAGAAACATAATTGACTTCGCTAGCACCAAGTTAGGCCCTACCAAGTGGTGCTACGATGTCAACGAACATGAATGTCTCGCTGTAATCTGGGCGATAGAAAAATACTGGGTGTACTTAGAGTACCAGTACTTTGCGTTATGCACTGACAACAGATGCCTGCTCTGGCTAATATGTGTGAGGCCCGAAGTAAACTATACAGATGAGCGTTGCATCCGCAATCCTTCACTTCCTCTGTGTAACACATGGCAGGAAAGGATAATCAATAAGCGTACACATTATCACGTACACCAAACTCCCAGGTAATTTTGCAAGATGAGGCAGATTGGGAGGAGATCCTTCCGACAGGCGACAGGACTATTTCCGAACTTAACATACAGCAAGTGAGTGGCATAGAAAATATCGTTTTGATATCGGATGTGTGAGCAAGTAAAGCAAGCGCAGCAGGGTTGCCAATTTTCGGAAAAAAAGATGTGGCCGTTTGGACAAGGAATGTTAGAGAACAGGCGGGTCGTGAACAGCAGGTTAGAAACATGCTCGTTGGGAAACCCGAGGAAATGGAGAGTGTATGTCCCTGCATGTGCGTGGAATCAGGTGTTCGCCCAGCGCATAGTGGCAGCCTACCAGGAAACTCCGGGGTGAACCAGACAGTGCGGAACATAATGGAGCATTTCTTACAGCCAGTACTCACGAAACAAAAGCGCAGCTTAGTATAAAAGTGTCAGAAGTGCATTCTGTTTAAAAGCCGTAAGACCGATGGCCAGTAACAAGAGCATCCATGCCTGCCCCGAAAACCTTTCGAGATGATGTGCCTCGATTTAATGAGACTGTACCCTAGGTCAGCTAATAGGAAACAATTTCTAGTGGTAGTCACTGACATTTTTTCGAAGTGGGTTGAGATGTACACTGTCAGTAGTGCCCGTACAAATAACATCGCAAGAGCGCTCAATGACGACTTTTCCCCGCATTGAGGTTTTCCTAAAAACTTCTTGACTGATAACAGAACCCAGTTTACTGGGAAGGAATGGCATGAATTATGAACGAAGTGGAGAGTGAGGCACATGACAATTGAAATTTACCTTCCCAAAGCCAACCCAACACAGAGGCGGGATAAAGAGTTTAAGGTTCAGCTTCGCCTCTGTGTGGGTGACCAACACACAAAATGGTCGGAACACATAGCAGACGCCTTATATACACTCCGCCAATGTGTCAATGCCGCCACCGGCAACATCTTCCAAAGTATTTCTGGGTAGGAACCTACGCCTAGCTGGAGAGGGAAAAAGCAGGAGAACGGACAGCAGTGATGCACACAGCAGTACTACCAACCATCGAGCAGGTATGAGATGGGAACAGCTGGTTCGCGAGCAGCATGTGTGATACACAGCAAGATGGGTGCCACCAACAACACGATTTCCTCCGATGTCGCATGTAGGGCAATAAGTAAATGTGAAGATGCACCCACAGTCTGCCGCATGCAAGGATTTTGGCACAGTAATCACGGCTAAATGGATAGTGCCTCACCGAGTGTTACAGCAGTTGGGACCTACCACCTACTTGGTCCGTATCGGCAGGAGACAGGTTAGGGTGCAGCGGCACGGCATCCGGCTCACCCTGATTTTCGTCTACGATGAGGTTGTCCCGGTGCCCCTCATCCCCAGGATGGCGACAGGAGCCGCCGAGCTCGGCAAGGCAGGCTGAGGAGAGAGAGGTGCAACGGCACCTCAGAATGAAGTGTAGTTCTGGCTCCACCTGAAACGATGCACTTGGGGGAACCACCTAGTGAATCCCATGATGGCCTCGTGGGAGACAAGCTCCCTGAGCAAGCAGTAAGGGAAGAAAGTACATCAGTACCTCCAGCAGGAAATGGCGGAGAGGGGACAGAAGACCCGCCGTTGCCCGGCATCACCACACCTGACAGGGAGTGACGTAGTGCTTACCCAGGTCTCTCCGACGGCGAAGCGCCATTGATGATACGGCACCCATTCCGGTGGCAGTACCTCTGTATGGGACGACCGCAGCAGGTACACCAGCAAGTATGGAGAAAGATGCTGCAAGAGAAGAGGAAGGAGCAGGAGAAAACATTACAAGTGAACAGGAGGATGGAGATTGTCTGGGTCGCAACCAAGAATGGCAGCATGATGCAAGCATAGCAAAAGACAGCAAGAAGAGGAGAAATGGCAGGAGCAGGTGAGTAGACAGAAGTAGCAGCAGCGCTGGCGAGAGTGAAAGCAGTGGGTCAGTTGCTTCATTTCGCCTCCGCAGGACGTTATGGCGGGTTCACCTGCCTCAGCAGTGCCACCAATATGGGTGTGCTTCGGCCAACCGTGGCACCATTCACCGCAGACATACAGGAGCACCGGGAGGAGGTACGACTCAGCAGGTAAGGGACTACAACCTACGCCCTCGAAGGACACCGAGGATACCCGAGTACTTCAGATAGTAGTGTCGGCCCACAAACGGCCTCAGAAAGGGGGGCAGGCACTTGACGTGTGTTGCTCCCCACCTTAGGCCATTTGTCACGCAAACCGCTCCCCAGCACAGCACACATGCGCACTAGACGATTGTTCGCTGGCGAGTATTGTCTGTGTCGTGTTAGGGCACATGTGGTACACGCAAGTGCAGGATAGGACAAGTGCACTTCAGTGCAAAGTAGGGAAATGCCATGTGCATTTACCAGCCCGAGAGAGTGGGCATAGTGATACATAAACACATGCTATTGCATAAAATATGTTATAAACATTTTTGCAGGAATATTTCTCGACACATGATGAGGACACGTGAACAGCAAATAAAGTAAAGATGCCTAGTGTATTTTTTTTTCTGCAGTGTTGTTGTGTTTTATAAATGTTTATTTTCACTGCCGCCAGTCTTTGGTCCATTCCATTTCACCCTATTTGCAAGATAAACCTCAGAGATAATTATTTGATTTGTATTTGCAGTGTTTAATTTTGTTTGTACCCTGTAACGGTCTTCTATGTGTGCAAGTAAATCCCTCTGTGGTGTGTGGGTCAGCGACCCCAGCCTTCATGCCACTGTGAGAAGTTAGTCAACAAGCCGTACCCAGAGGGGAAGGACCATGTGAAATCGCGCTCGTGCTTTTCCCCCCGGACGGCCTCAATTCTTCATCACCAATAACTTCTCTGCAAGAGTTTCATTTCTCTAGAACATTTAGGTTTTCTGCCATCTGGGTTACTCCCCCTCGCCCCAATAGGAATTGCACACCAGCCTAGAGCTTTTATTACCGTGTAGCCTTCGCCACAGACTGAAAGCGTGCAACTGTGTAAGCTGTTCTCCTGGAGAGAACGTTAGAGTTTCCAAATAAAACAGCATGAACTGACGAGTTTTGTTATTTGGTCGCCGAAAGGCATTTCAAGGAACAGGCCCCTTGAAACCCACCATTTTCTTATGCAACTGTTGTGTGATTTTCAGAAGGGTAAATATTAATTTTATTTGTGTTGTAACCTAAAAAAAGTTCGCGAATAGCATTTATGGGCATGTGGTTTGACTCTAACAATCTATGCGTAGGGAGTCTGATTGCACCGATTCAATATTTTAATAATTTGCAATACCATGCGGTGATTGTGCCGCCTGAAAAGCCCCTAGTTTAGCAAACCACGAGGCCTCCATATCAATTAAACAGCAAGATCATCAAGGGAACGTTTGGCCGGGTGATCAGTCCGCAGCATCCCAAGGTAACGAGGACTCAGCTCTACCACGACATCATCATTGACGCCATCACAGCGACATCTGGAGCCTACTGGGTATACAGTTCCAAACAACCCTTTCCAAATTTTGTTCTCCGCCTTTGTAACGAACCAGTCAAGCCCATTCCAAGCCATGATAGCTGTCAAATAGCAGCTACATCTTTGACGTCGCCTGCCGGGGTCGGGCACCCTGAGTATATTTAATATTTTCTTTCACCATCACCGCTCCAGAAAATCCTATTCCAACCTTTACCGCCATTACCAGTGAGTTAAATAGCTGGCCCAAGTGGGCCAATTCTCCTACCACCAAAAATTCCCTCCAAAATTTTCTGCAAATTACCTAAGTTTTTCTGAGTTTTCCTGAAATATCAGTTTTTCCTGCCTTTTTCCTACCCGCAATGGCATGAAGGCGACAGCATGGAGGCAACTAGGGCAGCGGCAGCATCGGAATGACAATGAGCGACCGCACCGATGCTTGGGACGCGTGTCAACATTGGCAACAATTTGCAGATTGTGCCATGCCGTGAACGACTCCATGCTACTCGGAGGGTGGGCAGCAGCGAAGGATACGTGATGGGGTGGAGGCTACCTCCTCCGTTCCATCAGCAGTCATAATCACTGAACGCCAGCTGGACCCCTCGTGCGCATCGCACGTGATCTGTGACATCGAGTCATCATCCCTACATGGGCAGGTCAGCCGCATCATGAGAGTGGAGGGCGACCCCTCTTCCCATTCTCCCTCCCCCCCTCATGTTAAAAGGCTGGCCAGCGGCATCTCCCGCACATGTGTATTTGTTGAAAAACAAACCATGGCTGGCAGGATGACTGACAGTACGTCGGCACTGTGGTGTCCTGAGTGATTATGCCCTATGGTAACTGATGAACACTACAAAATTTTAACCATGCCAATTGTAAATACCATTATAAGAACAGCCCAACAGAAAATATATGTGCCAGTGACAACCACGTAACAAAAGATGGTTGCAGAGAAACAGAGCAGGACAGTACAATTTTCGTAACACAAGTAAAGTCTCAACATGTATCTTTTCCAAATATTTATGCTAATTTGTTGTGTAACGGACAGGGTACAATATTGCTTCATTGTGTACAGTGTGATGTGAAATATCATAAAGAATACATCAGTGTCACAGAATAGAATTCATTGCAGGACTCACATTTGTTTGTTTATTGTGTCACACAGGACGCCGCACACTTCTGCTGTGCACGTGCCAAGTGTAAACAAAACTTCGCCACCCAACTAACCCAACAAGCAAGTGTACCAACCTCCCATAACATTTTCCCCACCACTACCACACATGTTTCCTACAATGGTCTACCCGATAATAGTGCCGAACTATCAACCAATGCCACAAACAGGAGGCATGGGAAATGCAATCAGAAGCGGAACCATGGAGCCCCACCCCCCTTAACGAACCATCCAAGACCACATCCGCCAGGACCATTCGCAGCAAAGACACCATCAAAATTTCAAACGTAGCCCACATTTTCAGGCACCACAATGGAAGATCCGGCAGCCTTTGGGGAAGATTGTATGTCCCGTTTCACGAGATATGGCATCAGCCGTGATGAATGGGCCAGGTGTGTTGAAGAGCAACTCTATGGAGATGCGCCTCTTGGTGGGTCTCACTCAACCACTACGGACTTCAGTGGGAAGAATTTCGACCTGCATTCCACTGCAGGTTTCGGGGAGTTTTCACATCTGTACAGGCCCAGAGCAGATTGACTCTGGAAAGCCAATAATTGAGTGAGTCTTTAACATCTTTCATAACACGTAAAAATCAACTTATCAAACTCTTCCATCCGAATTTGCAGGAAAGTGAAATCTTTGAAGTAATTGCAGAAACAGCTCGGCCAGAGTTCAGAGAAGTTTTAATTCCTTTGTTGAATGGGACACTTGAAGACCTAATGCATGCCGCAATTATTCTAGAGAGAGTGCATGAAACATCCCAACGGGATGCAAATTGAACAAAATGGCATCACTAGCCGAATGTGGAAAATGTAAGCAAACCTACCTATGGCATATCATGTAACTTTCAACTGCATTCTAGTAGTCATAATGCACCAATGAGTGATAAACAGTACAACAATACATAGCATGGAAAGTAGCACTGGGAACAAGTGCATGGAAGCATATACAAGCAAGAACAACAGTAGAGGGGAGCAACAGGGACGAGTGGTCAGAGACCACAGTATCAAGAAGGACCAGGTAATAGTAATCTGCAACAGCAAGGATGGAACCTGGATTACCCACCCTGTCATCCATGCAGGTATTGTCCAAAGCCACAGTATCATTGGCATAGAAAATGCCCAAATAACCCGCACATGAAAGAAATCAGGAAAGCGGCAGCGCGTCAACAACAGGGAAATGGGTTCTAGGGGTGAAAGGACCAGACGCTTCCGACACCCCGCCCACAAAAATTCGGATAGCACCAGACACAAAATAACTCCACAGCAAGCACTCATACAAATTATTAGCAGCAGTCACACACCATTCATACATATCCTAGTTTCAATTAATGGTCAGTTGTGTCATGCATTAATTGACACTGCAGCTTCGCACAATTTAATATGACTGCACTTTGTATACAAGTAGGATGTGATGCCTACAGACCACATAATTCAATTGGCAACAAACCAGCACTGTAGTATGGCGTAGGACAGGCTTTAGTGACAGTTCAAGTACGCGACATTGGGGCAACCACTACTGTTATTGTTACACCAGAAATATGTGAGGAAGTTATTTTGAGGTTATCTTGGTTAACCGAACAGCACACAATAGTGTAACCCGTTGCGAGAAGGCTACATTTTGGTGCGAAAGAAAGACACATGGTAAACAGTTTGGATCGCTGCCCGATGGGTAGTATACCTGAGATCAAGTTAGGGGATTTCGAAAACCAGGTACCATGCAAGTACGAGGCCACAGTGCAGCGGGTTCTTGATGAGCGACGTGATGTATTCGGAGAGAGTGACACTCTGAAACATACAACCATAGCGAGACATGCAATACCACATGTAGACGAAAAGCCAGTTTACACTAGTCTGTGAAGTTTCTTACCACACCAAACACGGATAGTTAAAAATAAAATACAGGAAATGCTTGATGACGGCATTATAGAGTCAATGGACAGCCCATTCAATTCCACAATTACGTTAGCTCCAACAAAGGACAGAACATAGCGATTTTGTGTAGATTTTCGACCAATGAATCACGACATGTGCAGTTCACCACCACCATATATAAGTGTGAAGGTCGAGCTGAGTACATTAGGACGATAAATTGTCTGCACGCACTTGGATTTGAAGAGTGGGTACTGGCAAGTGCTGGCGAAACGCGAGGGCAGGCCATAAACAGTTCTCACTGTCCCAGATGGCCGGCGTTTTCAGTTTCGTGCAATGCCATTTGGATTGAAATGCACACCCGCGACATTCCAGGTGATGATGGTACATGTTCTGTATGGCATTATTGGAGAGTGTATGCTCGCATATCTCGATTATATCATTATTTGGTCAGACAGCTGAGAAGAACACGTACATCACGTAGCAGTAGTCCCGGGAAGGCTTGTGATAAACTGCAGTACGTGCTCAATTGAGAAATGCCATATGGGGCAGACGAGCACAGTGTTTCTGGGCCACATAGTCGATCAGGAAGGAAACCGGCTGAACCCGGAACAATTAAGGCTAATCGACAACTACCCACAACTGATAACCTGCAATCAGCTAAGCAAGTTTTTCGGATTGATTAATTGGCTACAGGAACATATTCCGAGGTTCGCAACAATCACCGTGGCTTTGACAGAACTTTTGTCACCACAAAAGAGGTTTAAATGGACAAGTGAGAGGGGAAAATGCATTCATGGAAATTAAACAGGCATTCAGATCGTGTCCGACGTTAGCACGTTATGACGCTAGCAAGAATTTGTACCTTCAGACTGACGCCAGCCAGAAAGATCGGTGCAGTATTGTACCAGTTCGGAGAAAATGGGGAGAAGCACGTAATCTACTTTGCAAGCATGAAACTAGGACCGACTGAGAGATGTTACAACATGAATGAGAGGAAATGCTTAGCAGAGATATGGGCAGTTAAGAAGTACCGCGCATACCTCTAATACCGATGGATCACACTGACAACTGACAATCAGTGTCTAGTATGGTTACACGGCATGTGTGAGGCCCGGAGTAAGTTAAAGCAATGGGTGTTGCATTTACAGGTGTACAATTTCACAGTAGAGGATGT
Organism: Dryococelus australis; assembly: GCA_029891345.1. Lineage (NCBI taxonomy): Eukaryota > Metazoa > Arthropoda > Insecta > Phasmatodea > Phasmatidae > Dryococelus > Dryococelus australis. The sequence goes on along the minus strand of CM056995.1, from coordinate 46,240,466 downwards.
GCCAGGGAAACAGAATGAGTTGGCAGATACGTTGTCACGGCACTCTAACAATGGGGTAATTGTCAGAGATGAAACAGGTTGGGAGGACATTTTGCCGCCAAATTCACATGACATGGTATCAGAAGTGTACGGGCAATAGATCACGACTGCCAACAATGAGGATCTGATTAGTGACGTGTACAGGGAAGTCGTTAAGGCACAACGCAATTGTAGGTTCGCTCAAGAGAAAATGTAACAATGCGCACAACAGGATGTCGAAGGATGGTGCGTAGTAGACGACAGATTGGAGATGTATTCGGTTCAATAGCCAGGGAAATGGAGGGTGTATGTCCCCACCTGTGCGAGGGTTCAGGTCTTCGCCTATTCGCACTGTGGCAGCATGGCTGGACACCCTGGTGTAGAACATACAGTCAGAAATGTCCACGACCATTTTTTTTGGGACCGGTTTCAGTAAAGAAGCGAGATGTTACGTGAAACGATGCACGAGTGCAACCGTTAAAAAAACACACCGTACAGATGGGAGGCAGCAAGAGTTTCCTCATCGTTGTAACCACCGGCTGCACTGTGCCAGCATGCCATGCACTTGCTCTGCACCTGCCAGCTCCGGCGACCGGGCGCACACTCAACCCACTGGTAGAGTGCGCAGCCCTGCTGCAGTGATGAAGTAGGTTACGGCTGGAGAAACGGTCTTAAGGGATGAAGGCACACATCACACGTCACATGACAGCTGCGAATATTATTGGTGATGGACATTCACGAAAACGAAAGTAAACAAACATGGCTTGAATTACTAGCAAAAGTATAAATTAATACAATCAAGTACTGCTTAAATATCTTGTTTTCACACATGCAGATTTGTTTCTGGAAATGATTTCTACAGATAAAGTAAATGACTTCATAAAGCCATCGGATAAGAAAAAGCACAGCAGATTAATGATTGTGTGTCTCCAATACCATGGTTGCTAGGCAACGAAACTGGAAGTGATGTCGACTTCAACAGCGTTTAGTAACCATGAATGAGCGACAGTATATTTTTTGGATTTGGTTGCAGTTACAATAACGTTAGAGAGGCGTATAAATAATTTCGTTTCGTGAAAGACAAAGTTGAATATTGTCGATGTGCATTCGTATGTATCGGTGCGTTTTTAAGATTCTTTGAAATAATTATATTTCAAGTGGAAAAGTAAAATTCCTTATAAATGCTAAAAAAAAAAATACACATTTGTTTAAATACCAGAAATATGGTAAATTGAAAGATGCCAATGTTATTTTTATTTCTGTTTAAATTGGAGCTACAGAAAATACATGCTACAGGTTAAGATAAGTGACATTCTGTGTAGTCTACCATGTTTATTATTAATAGTGGACTAAACTATTAGTATGAATCCCTTGTATTTTTTTTTTTACAAAGTTACCATTCTTAGCGTATAAGTTAATTTTTGTGGAAGATAAGATAGGGATCCAAATGAAGGCTCGCGTCTTTATAGCTGCCACTTTAAAGACAGCCTGAAAGAGAATGGTCCTACATTTGAAAGAAACAGAAAAAAATTGTTTGTTTTCTTCTCCAAAGACGTTGAAAAGGAGGTACATTATAGTATATAATCTGTGGTTACTAATGTTTAACATCTTTGTCATAGCAGGAAAATATAACACAAGATGTAGTTGAACATGCCTTATCCTGTCCACAGTGGGCACTGGGCTGTTGACAGGAAAGTGGAGTAACTTCGGACGAGTTTAAAAATTCTAGTCGACAGGAAATCTGTGACAAACACAGTCAGCTGATTTTTTAGGACTTTTAATATATTTGATGTAATGACAATTTGTGTAATATAATTCATTGTCAGTAGTCCTAGCAGAAATGTATATTGTATAGGGTTGGAGAGTCAATTAATAGGCATAATAACAAATAACCTAACATGAAATGCCCTTAGGTTGAAGCATCGAGGAGAAGAGGTTATGTGGCTTGGATAGAAAACATTACTGACATCTTCCGGGCAGGCGCAAGCACTCTCGGTGGAGAGCACAAGTCGAGTTGAGGTTGTGTGGCCGACGGCCTTAAGTGACCCTCTCGATGTCCTACGTCTTAAATTGTAGAAGTTGCAGAAAACCATGATATCCGAGTACCTGGGCTTGTGAGGTTTATCGGAGATACTCCCATGCACTCGTACTAACTCCTGTGGCTGTTATAGGCTGCATTATGCTTAAAGGTTATTTCGACCTCGTTATCGGTGGTGCGGCCATTAAGCAGCCGATAAAATAAAAGAGTAATTGGATGTACTTAATTTTTTCACATTTCCCCTCCAAAGAGGCACACACATTATTACTTCACCGTTGAAGTGGGTGAAAACTAGTACAGAATAAACCAGCACGAGGCCCCCATGAAGTTAAGGTATGTTTAGTCCCTGCCATGTACAAAATGACTGGGTACAGACTGGCTCACACCCGGACAGCAAAAGGAAAAGGTTCCAGTTAATTCACATATTAGATACTATTGAAATCTACATGATTGGAACAAAAGTTGTAAAGTCTGGGAAGGACGTCACAGATGTGACCATCTGCTAGACCATTAGAACGCTACTGCCTATGCGTTGGCGCGGAGCCCGCTGGTTGGCCCATTCTCCCACCACATGTCATGTGAATTGTTCCAGACATGTTTAGTTCTTATTTACATAAATTAGATGTGCGAAAATGAAACATATGGGAAGATGATTCACAAAAACACTTGCAATATTTTCACTCTACAATAATTAAAACAAAAAATGTAGAAAATAGAATATTAATCGTAGTAGGGTTGCCACAATTGACTTAATCTCACTTTTTGTCGTGATTGTATTTGGAACTGGGGCTACACAAGAATCTCCCTATATCAAACCTAATATACACATACCCTTAAAAGCTCTGACAAAACATACTGACAATACAACAACCCATTAAAACACACTTAACAAATATTACACACTCTTGTTGGTTATCCGGCCACATGTTAGCCACATTTCCGGGTACAATGGCTGGACTCCGGTGGGTGAACTGATTGCCGTTCTGGCGGTGCCAGTATTCAATGCTGTGATTTTGATTTTATTGTATTTATAACTCAATGAGTATTTGCATGGCATATGCCAAGAGTCTGAAATATTCTGCAATGAATATTGGTGGTGCTAAATTGCCACATGCTCGACGTGTCACTATGACTTTACCTCAGGTGACGCCCCTAGAGGGCAAACACAACACTTCAATATTTAATTTTACACTTCAAAACAAAATACACTAAACATATATATATATATATGTATATATATACACATATACACCGACACAGGGTGTGTCACCAGCTCTGCGAAAAAGGCGAGAGGACGTTCCTTGCCAAATTTCAGTTAGAAAATATCTGACAACGAACACCAGGAAACCACTTCCAAGGGCCGGAAATCCTTGTGAAGGTGGGGTTTCAATTATGAACTATATTTAATTACACTGAAACCATGTGATATTAAGGGATGAATTTCTGTATGCATGCCAAACAATTCAGTCACTGTAACATGCAAGTACCCATGTTGACCTACCACATACATTACATAGTAAAATGGGGTTTGCCACCTCATTGAAAAAGTGGTCGTCGTACATCGTTACATAAATTATAACCACAGCATAAAAACTTCCATTGCACGACTTGAAAAAAGTCTTCTTGATAAGGAATCTTCCCACGGATCGTTTGCAAGAAAACAGACCTCCAAGATATTAAATACCACTAATACTTATGAGGCATTTAATGTCTTGGAGGTCTGTTTTCTCTCAAACCATTCGTCGGAGGTTTTCTTACCAAGAGGATATTTTTTTACGTCTTGCAATGATTATTAATAATCTAGGATCATAATATACGTACCTATGTACGAAGATCCTTTTATTCACTATTTTAAGGGGTGGCAGCCCCCATTTTAGTATGTAGGGTAGGTGGTAGGTCAACATGGGTACTTGCATGTTACAGTCACTGTAAATGTTTGTTATGACTACAGAAATTCATCCCTTAATATAATGTGGTTTCAATGTAATTAAATAAAGTTCATAATTGCACCCCCATCTTCATAAGGGTTTTCTGCCCTTAGGAATGGTTTCCTGGCGTTCGTTGTCAGACATTTTCTAACTGAAATTTTGCAAGGAACGTCCTCTCGGTGTTTGTCGAGGAGCTGATGACACGCCCTGTGATGGCGTTCAAGTGCTGTGAGATGTGGTTCATGGATAGTGGTTCAGGATCCAGAAAAAAATTTGTAAATTTAAAGGTTGAGAAGTGACTATGTCTGGAATTAGGATAATTGAGTGAGGTAGTTTACCCGGGCGCCGTGCACTACCAGACCTAGTGTCGTGAAGTGATAGCGCTGACTCTTCACCCTGGGTCATGTCGCCTATGGCAAAGGCAGCTAACCTTCCATGCTGCTACACTCCTATGATGACTGATGAACGGTGTGCGTGTTATGCGGTAGATTATTAGGGCATCCACACCCCTATGCTACTGCACTCACTGAAATACTTGCACAAAAAAGAAGTTCCACACACGTGCAGTATGGTGGGAAATTACAAAAGCCCGTACCCTGAAATGCCTTGTGACATACCTCAATAAAAACATTCAGTTTCCGATGTGATGTTTATTAGGTAACACTGGAAAATGTCCCGAAGGCAACACTTTACAAATAACTGGCCGAACAACTATCAGTCGGCAGTGGTAATACTGTGCAAAAATGACACGAAGCCCATGTGTTACATTAAGTGTGTAATTATGCTTTCCCAGGCGATGCAAGCACTGGGGAAGTGAGAGGCGGTGTCTTGGGCAGCTATCGAAAAAGGTTCACAAGTAAATAAAACAATTGCAATGAAAAATGATAGGTACTAATGGTGAATGCTGCCTGGACATGGAACCGAACGGTATGCGACCAACCTCTCTGAGCTCTCCGAGCTCCCCCAACATGGTGTGCTCCCAGGGGTTGCTGCCAGAGTGCGACATGTGGGACTACTTCCTTGCACCTAGAACGTTATAAGCTATTCTAACATAAACATACCGTTTCAATAAATTGCATAAAAACATATATAAAATCAATAAATATAATTACCCTTTGCAAAATACATGTGGTGATGTGAAGGTTATGACATGTGAATGTAAACGAACCAAAACACTTGAAAACACTTGAAAAAGTACTCTAGGGCATTTGAGAGTTCATTACTGGTGTCCTACCTTGCATTTGTAACAGTATGTTACTGATCCAGCCCTTTGAAAATATTACAATAATAATAATAATAATAATAATAATAATAATAATAATAATAATAATAATAATAATAATAGTAATAATAATACTATTTCTGTATCAATGTGCCAAGCGCACACTGTCGCATGGCCAATGTCCACCCCGTTCGTTGTGTAGTACCTAAAAGAGACACTTGCACTGCACTACCTGCACTGTCTTGCTCACATGTTGTGTTGGGCACCAGCGCACTACCACACGTGGTAGAGTGCGCCTCCTTGTCTGTGTTGTTGATGGCAGGCAAACAGTCTAAGTGTGGTAGATCGGCTCACGACAGATCCCCCCTCCCCCTTTTGAAGACCATTTGCAGCCATGGTGATCCTACCAGCAGCAGGCACACTGCCCACCAGTCTGCTGTTGTGGATGTAGCTGATAGTGACACCTGGTCATCTCTCCACCATGTGCTGTTGACGGCTGCCGTAGTCGCTCTCTGTCGGCTATCGTTCACCCCTTCGCTGGCCTTTTAGGTGCCGTAACACCCCTGCAGGTCTTACACATTGCCGGCGGACGTCTCCGCCTCTGCAACCGACGTAGGTATTACGAGCTAACCAACTCGTCCCTGCTGTCTTCGCTACTCTCTTGCACTTGATTTCTATTCTGTTGCATCTTCTCTTGCCCCTTGCTCTCTTGCTATCTCCCTTCTTCCATGCTCTCGCGGGCATGACCCGCTCCTAGCCTCTCGTGCTTTCTCCTTGCACCCCCTTCCTCTTGCTGTGTTTCGCCCTCTTCTGTTCGCGTCCTAACGTCCACCGTTGGACTCCCTCCTTGTGCACGTTTTTGCTGAACTGCAGACACTGGTTGCAGTATAAAGGTCCAAGCGGTGCTGCTTGTAGATGGTGTGCCATTGAAGATGTTGGGGCGGTCCTTCTGACGAGCCTCCTCGGCCCCCAATTAGGCGGGCATCGTCGGGTTTCCGGCACCCTCTCCTGCTATTACTGCTTAAGGTGCTGCCCCACCTTCCACGTCTTCCTTCCTTGCCCCTTGTTCGGCATCTGCAATGCCGTCGAGCGTCGTAGAGGTCGAACTCTCCCCATCCTGCTATTCAATTATATCCTGAGCTGCGGTTTCTTGTTGGCTGTGGCACTAACTGAGCCCTTCAGACAGTTTGCCCGTCGCAGAAGCCATGGCAACACAATCGACATTGGGCTCTACCGGCGCATCAGTGTGCACCAGAGTAGTTCGGCGGCGTGTTCGAATCGAAGTCGAACACACCTACATCAGTGTGAAAGAGTTAAACCGCAGTGAATCATGTGAAGCAAGGAAGTGCTAGGCAGGATAGTGTAGGGGGGCAATGCGGCTGAGTGCTCTCTCGTGCAAGAATCGGAGGAAAGAGAACTTGCGTGCTGTCCAGGGTGGACACGCAAATAAATGCAAGGAGAATGCGACGAAAATAATGGGTGTATAAGCAATACTATAAAAACACTCCTTTAAGCCTTAGAGGCCATTAAAAATAACCTTATCTTTTCGATTAGAAATTTTAGTAATTGTTATTTTCTCTTGACATATATTTATTTCATTTACTTTTAAACAAATTATATGACATGTAAATCTTTTGCTTGCTGAGTGCGGAATTTGAACCTAGGGCTCTTGAGTTGTCAGTCCAGCATGCTAACCTAAACACCACGGGGTAAGTTGCTGATTCTCTCCAGTAATTACAAATTAATAATGAAACAAATTATTTTAATGAATGTATAAATTCCATGACAAAATTACAAATAATTTTAAAAACTGATTATTTAAAAACTGTTTCTTCGTTTACTGAGAGACTTGCAAACAAAATAGTTTTTGTTAGTTTTTAATATATCTGTCAGATTGTTCTACAAATGAATAAATTCAAAGTAAAAACTGACATGGGCTACAACATGACACACATATAATCATGAAAAAATAATAACTAACATTCAGCTAACATCTTGCATTTTCAAAAAACACTTTCAAAACGTTTCTCGACAAAAATACATCATATTTGTATCTTTATTGGGATAAAAAGCTATGTCTCGAAAACGTTAGCGGGCTGGAATAAATAAGAATGTGGCCAGCTTACCGAAAAAAGTATGATGCTATATCAGAATCGAGCCAGAATATTATTTTTGCAATTGGTGACATGTTGGTTGTGAGATATCATGCCGACATGATTTAGGTAATATCCATCTGTTATCCAAAAAAATAAGTGGGCCGTTGTCTTTTTCCTAACGGCAAACATACTTTCTCAAAAAAGACGTCACGCTGTTTTCAGATCGCTATCTTTTGGCATTGAAACGACAGTTGCCGACAGTACATGTATCTGGCCGCCAATCTGTCGACACTTTGCCGACAGGTTGTGTTCACTGGGTAGGTTATATTCTTTAAGTAATAAAAGTAGAGTTAAATGCTTCTCTTTTTTTTTTTTTAGAATTGCAGGAATTTTTTGTCGTTTGATTGTGTTTATGCTATAGCCTATAATGAATTTGTTTTATTTTTATTATTTTTGGCTGGAATCGCCGAGACCTTACAAATGAACTGTGTTTAAAGCTGACTTATAAGTGTGGTGTGTATAAAATGGCATTATTAGACTGACTGTAGTTTGTAACCTCTATTTTTTTTTTATTCTGATTGTGATCAATTTGGCTAACCTCTATTTATTGTAAGATAGTAGAGAGATCTCAAGCAGATTATATTATATTGCCCTATTTTTATTTATTATTTTTGTAAGAGACCAACACCTTTGGCCTAAATGATAAAGGATTCAACACATTGCTCTCTTTTTATTCATTTTTATGTAAAAGCTGAATACTGAAAAGAGATCTGGTAAATTCCTAAATAACCATACTCTACATTTTCTTGATGTTTTCCATGTAAGATTTATTGAATTAATTTGACATAGACAAATAAGATTCTATACATTGTAATGTATCTGTCAATATAAAATAAGTATGAATTTTCACTGATATATTTCACCCTTGTGGCAATCGAATAAGTGCAGTCATCAGTTCATGCAGTTTATTACAAACTTGAACATTGCCTCAAGGGGAATAGCTGATACACTTGCTCGCTTTGAACCTGCTGCGAAAGCTATACAGTACAAAAAGAAGCCCTAGGCTTAAACAAAGGTTACGTGTGCTGATTACGTTAAAAACTCCCTGGTGATGCAATTCCTAGGGAGGTGAGGGGGAGTGTCCGAATGGCTAAACCGAAAAAGTTTCTTGATAATGAACTATTGCTTACAAAGATTATCGGTGATGAAGGTTGATACCGTCCGGGCAGGAAAAGCGCGAACGCTGTTTCGCACTTGCCTCCCCTCTAGGTGCGACTTGCTGACTGACTTGCTGCCGTGGCTTGAGGGATGACAGTGGCGGGCCCGCACACCATGGAAGGAACTATTTGCAAATGTGGATACGCAAATATACTGTTACATGTTATCATATGTGGAAATATTGCACAAAACGCAAATCAATAATAATTCTACAGCTTACCTTGTGGTGCTAAACTCCCTGCACTTCACTGCACTATACTGCTATCCACTCCTGCACCCACACTACACTACACTGCTCGCCGGTGATCAGTCGTCGAGAGCACGTGTGTGTTGCTCTTAGTAGCAGCCGGCATAACAAACGGCTTAGGGGTGAGGGCGACACACGTCACAAGATATTTATCAACACTATCTGCCACCATCCGTGATGTCACCGATAACATCAGAGTGCCATGGATTATCAGGATCATCGGTGAAGTTAGGCCTATTGGAAGATTCTGGGGATGCCCAAATGAAACTTACACCGCCCACATTATTGCCGCTATATCAACCACGAGTCGGGGGTCGGAGGAGCTCTATTTCCCCACACCCATGCTCTCGTCAAATTCGTCTCGCCCAGCATGCTTTGTGCACTGCCTGTGGGCGCAGTCGCGCCCACAGGCAGCTGCAAAAACAATTGCCGGCAATTTTTGTCCAGCCCAACAATAACAACAAGATAGCTACGACTCCGTGGGAACTGTCAAGTCCACCTATTGCTGCTAGAGTCTGCAGCCAGCGAGATAACGACCTCCGAAGAGGTGACCGTTTGACGTGAACCGTCAGCATCAGCCCGCTCTTCCCGCCACCAGCACATCTACCCAAGCAACCTACGGCCATGTGCTACGTCAGTGCCATAGCATACCTTCCGTGTGTCAGTAATAATGCATCAGTGCAGTGCAATCGAAGTGTATATGTTTGGTTATTTTTGAAATGGCCTCTTTAATAATGTTTATTATTGTGTTTTAAAGTGATACAGTATGTTCGCCATATGTGCACCGCAGCGACCATGTGTTATGTATTGTTTGTTTGTATTTTTGTAAGGTGATATTTTTATGTGTGTTCTTCGTGTAATTTTGTGTTCATAAAGTGTCAAGATGTATGCTAAAGGTGAGTGCTTTGCACATGACCCATGTACACGGGATATCCATGCAGAATACCAGCGTAAAAATTATGTGCAATGTTGACAGTTGTGTTGTTTACCATTTTCGATGTGTTATGTCGTGTCATGTTTTGATATCACTAAATGTGTAATGAAGTCCTCATGTGGATCGAATAAGGTAAGTGACCTGTATACAAACTTTGTTCACGAGATATGAAGTAGAAACCATATATACTAATGGCCGGTCTTACCATCTCTTGGTAAGGGTCTTGGGTAAGTTATCTTTTAGGCAAATGACAAAATTAGTCTTACCATCTATAGATACTGCTACCCAGAGGGTAAATTGTCATCTACTTCATGTGCATGTTGAAGCTCTGGGTAAGGGTCTACACTTGAGATAAATATGGCGATCCCGTCAATCATTGTTTATATTTGAAATTGAGGTTGTGAAAGAGATTGGTGAGGTTATTGGAGACGATATTATTAAAGAAATTATTGGAATTATCAATTCTAATGACGAAAAAAACGTGAATTTAGAGGAGTAAACTTGCAAGGATTACCATAGAAAAGTACATGTTCGAATGGTTGTGATTTTTACAAACAGTAAGTTTGTGTGTTTTGTAAATAATGCATTAAACCATTACTATAATTATTGAAATGCATTTAACCTGAAAAAGCCTCACTTCCAACACTTTTTGTAGTGTGTAAATAATATTTCTTTATTTGCCTGTATTGTAAATTCAACGAGTGTAAGGTTAACTTCGGTCGGGTCGAAGTATGTGTATTGTTGCATCGATACGAATACGAACAGCGACGTATGTATTGTATTTTGTTTTTCATTGAAGTTAAAATTTTCGAAATTACAATAATGTGAATGTTATTTCAGTATGAGTGAAATTTGCCACTGCTCCATCAAAAAATGTGCTACTCAAAATGCCACATACTCGTACGAATGCCATCTCACAAAAGACGTTAATCTAAAGCCACCCACAACCTCCTCTTAGTTTTCTTTATCCCTTCGAAATAAAATATACAGGACCCCAATAAACTTAACTTGGCAATTACAAGAATAAAACAGGTTGGAATGCCAACCTATCTATAATATAACCTACAGTCTTTCAGTGTCTGTCGTGATTCAGGAAACACTCAGGAACATACAGACACAGTAAACCAATCAAGAATAGTTGCCAGAGAACACAGAGAAGAACACAGAGAATTCCATGGAAGGAATTCAGTCATCAAGTGACAAATTAATGAAAAAAATTAATGACAGACAACAAAATAGGCCAACATAGTGGTCTTCTGCAAGTAAATGATACCTTTTGCAAAATTCTGTGTGTTTATGTACCTGTTGACAACTATTCCTGTTTAGTTTTGTGTGTTTGTATATAGTTTCTGCAAGATAAACTCTGCTACGACAGTGTGTATCCAAAACACAGATGTTTACATCATTGTTAGATTCTAGTAAGAAAGAAAAATGAATAAGGTAAATTAAATTAGATTAACAAAATTTAACGTATTTAATACTCCATGCGTATGAAAAAAAAACAGCTCTTTTGCTGATTTGCCGAGGTTATAGAATTTTTTATGTGATGGAGTCACGTTCGTACCAAATCGCATCAACTTTTTCTGGCCATTTCCAGTATTTCCCACAGGAAATCATTATCGATACGTGAACATCACAATCATCCAGGTCGATGACAACACCAGAACATAGTCTCTTCTCATAGGTGACTACAATGTAGTCTTTTTTCATGTACTGGTGTTGAGAGACAGGTGCTGCAGTGAGTGGATGTTGTCCATCTTCACTTTCATCGTAAGGCTTGTCATCTTCAACTGAGTTGGGTGATCCTCAGTGTAAGTTGTCTAGAAGAGACGTCATGTTGTCTTCACCTTCATCATAAATGATTCTCTCGTCCTCCTCAGACGAAAAATATTCTTTTTCTTTTCTTTTTGTGGTCCTTTTTTTTTCTTGAACTGTTTTTTTGATAAGGGCCTGGCTGAATCTCTTGAACGACTGGAGAAGAGGAAGGGTGGTGGTGTTGAAATGCTGTTGATTGGCCTCGTTGAGGCTGCAGCATATATTGAATATCAGCAGTGGTGCACCCTTTTCCAGGTGGCAAGTCAATTTTTTATATTTTCTTTTGAACAATGCACACCACTGATTGCCTCTTCTTTTCCAATTCATTCAAAAAGGTTTGTGTCAGATGTTCACGTAGATGAGATAATGAAGCCAATTGGTTGGCTACAAGCTTTTTGAGGACAGCATCCTAGATTAGAGGAACAATGCCACAGGCTTGAAAATATGATTTCAGGTTCTGGCTGCCTCTCTCCTTTAGTGAGTCCACCATCTTTTCAGAAGAACCGGAAAACATTTTTTACGGATTGTTCTCAGCTTCCCCCCTTGGTCACTTTCGTCTACATATCACCTTCATTGACCTAAAGAATCACACATCTAATGGCTGCATCATTTGTGTGGAGTTGGGAGACAAAGCCACAAACTTAATGCTGTTAACTTCACACAGTTAAACAACATGGTAATTTATGTGAGAACATAAATTATCCCCTATTAATAATTTTCAGCCATCCTGCCTTTTTTATATAGGAAGCATTAATCCCTCAAACCAATCGTCAAAAATCCTAGCATCAAACCACCTGCTTTTGAACTTAGTGCCAGGTGGCCTCCCTCAGTCCAACTTTGATAAAGACCTTCAGCCTTATAAGAAACATAAGGATGGGCCATTTCCCCTTCAGCAGTCCCAATCATCATTATTGAAAGACGCCTTTGTGGAATTTTTAATTAGATCTGGATATTTGGTTTCCTTCTTGAGTAATATTTGGATATTTCCCAAGTCGTCTGTCAAATGGGTTTCGTCATAATTCCAAATATTGGAAGGGGGTACACTGTCAATACTTTGGGCCAATTGGTAAAAATACTCAACAATAACATCTTGGTCTAAACCAGCACGAACACGTGATGTGGGGGGAGCGATTCGCTGAGTTAGCTCCTTTTTGTGTCGTCTCAAAAACAACTCTGCCAAGTCCTTACCTGGTAGATTCTGATGGGATCTTCTTTCATTCCGCCCCATTCTGTCAAGGTACGATTTGATCACCAATCGAAGATCCAAAATGGTAAAGGACATACCAAATGTTGCCACAGTGCTGAAGTGAGCAACAATTGCATTTTCTTCCTCATAGGTAAGTACAGGTTGTGCGCCTGTTTTAGATAACAGTTGGCCGTGCATTTTTTTCCACAGGGTGTTTTTGTGGATCCCATATCTGAAGATGTAAACACTAAATTTTAGGTGCTTCTAGTATTTGAAACGTTCGTGTAGAACAATGTTCGTGATAAATAAATAAATAAACACACTTTTGTAAAGTTAACCGTAGACTCTCCCTTTTTGATTTAACGTTTTCAATTGCAGCCTTCAATTGGTCATCTGTCCAATTACAGTAACTTCTACCACCCACTTTCATTTTTTAATAGTGTGACATACTGATAAATACAACTTCAAGTTTAAAAAAATTACAATAAACCAATGTCACATGTCACTGATAAAAAATAACAAGTCTGAAAAAAAATTATAAAAACAATGTCACACTTCACTGATAAATAAAACAGCATAACAGCATTTTACTTATGTTTAACCAGTTCCCCTTCAACTAATTTTTTTTATGTTTCAGATATATTTCCAATGTTTTTTACATTTGATAGGAATTTAGCAGATTTCAGAAGTTGAAATTGGCATAATTGCTGTTACATTCCCACCCCATCAAATGCCATTTTTGGAACACGGCCATGGAAGACAGGTCTGGACACTCGCCTATCTAACAAAGTTAGCGAATTGACCCCCTTATTAACTGATTTAGTTCATGCAGTAGCAACAGATCGCTGCAAGCAAACTAGTGTTGTTAGTATTGCTGGTATAGGGATAACACCATAGAGATATGAATGTAATTTTCCCATTTTAAGAAAAAATTGCAATTCTCCTCGCTATAGCCATGTCAACAATACTACTTCGGAAGTAGCACTCTTTGGCTGGGTTAGTGAAACTAAACAGGTCAATAAGGGTTTCAACTTTTCAAGCTAGTGTCCAGACCTGTCTTCTACAGCAGTGGTTTGCAAATAACCTCGTTTCATAATTAACAGTTTTATAATATTAATGTGTTCAATATCGCAAATAACTTATAATAACTTTAGTTATCGAAAAAAAAGGACTTACCTTCATCCACGAGATATCGGAATTTACTTATTCAGGCACACTTTTCCTGTGTTTAACAAAATTATAAATATTACCACTGTACTGCAAAATTTTTAGTATCTGCCATAGACAGTATAAATTGGTAAAACACTTCCATTGCCTGTATGAAACCCTCTCAATTTTAGCAGTCGATGGAGCGAAGTTATAGCATTGACGAGGCACCAGGCACTGCTAGGATATGCTCAACTGCAGAGCTTTGTCGCATTCTCACCCTCGTTTTTTTTTTTTTTTTTAGTGTAGTGTGTTGTTTGTGAGCCCTGGAGTGTGTTATGTGGGGAGAAGTCCCTCCGACCGGGAGGTACTTTTGGGGTTAAATGAATGATAGGGGCGATGAGTGTGTGGGCTGCTGGGTGATAAATTCAGATGATAAAGGAGGGGCGTGTTTACCTTTGGAAATTTGGCATGCATGAAGGGGAGAAAAGTGTAAATAATGTGTGGTGATGTGTGTTAGTGAGTCAAGGGGAAGAAAAAGTGATGGGGCATCAAGGGGGGGGAGAAAGTGGGTGATAGGGGACAATAGTGCTACACTAGCCTTGGCTCTGGCCATCGCCACCAGTCCGGGGCTGGGCAGGGTCCTCGTCTTCCTCTTCCTCCTCGGCGGCGGGTTTCAAGTGCTGCGTGTAATGGAGAGGTCGGCGAGGATAAGGGGTGAGCTGCAAGGGGTTGGCGAGTTGGCGGATGAGAGGGTTGGTGAGATGGTGGGCACAGGATTGCTTGAATCGGTCAGTATTGGTGGCAAGAATGGATTGGAAGTGCGGGATGCGGGTAGTGGCGAGGACTTGATCTCGGAGGACAGGAAGGCGATGGATGAGGTATAGCGAGCGAAAGAAAATGTGGGTAGGGGGGCGGAGCATATGAATGGTGAGGTGGGACCAGGTGAGGCAGGCATAGGTGAAAATGGGGATGACAAAGGTGCGGAAAACAGTGATGTGGGTGTCAGGAGAGGTGCCAGCTGAAGGACAGAGAACAGGAGCGAGGTGAATCATGGCAGTGCGGGCTTTGGTGGTAATGGAGTCGAGGTGTGGGATGAAGTTGAAATGGGAATCGAAAATGATGCCAAGGTAGCAGGCCTGGGATGATCAGGGAATGGCATAACAGGTGTACAAATGTGCAAATGCAATGTAAAAGGGATTTAGAGAATTATTTCCATTTATCATCGAGTATGGAGAATGTGATATAGACAAATACACCATCAGTAGATGGATAAAGTCTTTACAGGATTCCTCATAAGGGAATGGAAGAAAATAAAATATGCAAAGAAGAATGGTTGTGTTCGTGAACCAACACTGTGGTACTTTAATCTGATGAGATTCATTCAATGTAAAGAAAGGGGAGAGATACATTTGACCATGATGGATAAAGTTTTACAAAAGAGGGTGGAAGATGCGGGGTATGTGGCTGTGAACAACACATCCATTAAACATGGAATGATGAATGACAACACCATCTATTTTCCCATGTATGTCGAAGATGAGGTAGTGGACAATGCCATCAACACATCAGTCAAAGACGAGGTTATGGATAATACAGTTAACATATCAGTCAAAGACGAGGCAGTGGACACAATGGTGATGGAAAACACAGTAAACTGGGAGATTGTTGATAACACAGTCAACATGTCTGTCAAAGACAAGGTTGGTGACAACACAGTCAACAGGAGATGTAGATGATGGATCAAACAGA
Organism: Dryococelus australis; assembly: GCA_029891345.1. NCBI lineage: Eukaryota > Metazoa > Arthropoda > Insecta > Phasmatodea > Phasmatidae > Dryococelus > Dryococelus australis. The sequence continues at coordinate 46,224,866 of CM056995.1, read as the reverse complement.
GAACAATGCAGTCAACACATCAGTCAACAGTGAGGTTGGTGAAAATGCAGTCAACACATCTGTCAACAGCAGGGTTGGTGTAAATGCAGTCAACAATTCTGTCACGAGTGAGGTTGGTGACAATTCACTCAACACATCCATCAACGGAGAGGTTGGTGACAATACAGGTGACTTGTTCCTCAACAGCGAGGCTATGGAGAATGCAGTCAATGCATTCTTCAACAGTGAGGTTCGGAACAATGCAGTCGACACATTTCTCAACAACAAGGCGATGGGTCAACAGCAAGGTGATGGACAACGCAGTCGACACAACCAGCACATCCGTCAATCGTGCAACTGACACATCCATTAGTGATGCAATCGATATGTCAATCAATGGTGAGATTTTCCACATATCTGTTTTTGTTATGAAATTGAAAAAAACCAATATGAATGGAATTCACAGAAGAGTTACTCGAAATCAATTATCAACCATATGGTAGAGGTGGGTTTGTCTAAGGGGTTGTTAAGCCAAGCCAGATGTAATATTGTCATTTAAAAAAGAATCATATGTGTAATACCTTTATAAAATCAAATAAAACAAATTATTTAAACAAAAAGTGTTTATTTTTTACAATTTGTTTAACATCATCTATGAATCACTTGTACAAGACACATTTAGTAAATTCGTTTGGAAATCTCCCATTTGCAATATCCAAATTCATTTTGTGTTCTGTTAGATAAAATTCATAACTTTCAAACCATTTTTTAAACAATTCATTGACTGTTTATGTGTATCTTGTTATGGAAGTTTGAGGCATGGCTGCATTCAAAATTGCATGTATGACTTTTACATAATTGCGTAGATATTTACCATAATGAATCTGATACATTTCAGGCTGTGGCACATTGTTTATTTTTTGTCTCGTTGGTAATTTGGAATACTTTTCCAAAGTCAAGTACCAACCTGCCTGACAGTCTTCGGGATCGTATAAGAGCACTGTTTTCTTATGGCCAATGTGGGAAGAACCGAGACCCTCAATGTACCTTTGGTGTACAGACGAGTTTTTGAGCCTAACCACCTTTATATTTTCTTTTCGTATAATTCTGTCTGGTCTACCAAATAAAGGTAGTTGTAAATGGCAAACATTAAATTTTCAAAATTGAGGAATATCTCCAATTTGTAACATGATGTATGCTGCATTCCCCAGCCCTAGACAGTTCGCCACGTATGACAGAACCTGCCAAAACATATCGGCACCACCATCTGCACCGTGAGTTCAGCTAGTGTAGTGAGTGCATGTTCCTAGGATGTATCGAATAGGTGTGCTATAAAGTGTGTATACTAGTGTTTTCGTTTATGTTTCTCTCGTGGCCCTAAAGTGTTCTATTTTGTTTTTATTGTTTTCTCAGAGTTAATAAGTGTTCTAATATTTTTCATGTACTTTTCTCTGCCGGCACAGATGACAATCTTCTTGTTTACGTTCACATGACCACGTGGTCTCAAACACACTGCACCGTGTACACCAGTGCGATGTCAACAAAACACATATCATTGAGTTCCCAGTCAGTGTATCGCCCGTGCGATATAGTGCTTTGTTTGTGTAATATTATTTTAGGGATTATTGTGTTTTATTTGTCTCGTATAATATTTATATCACCAGTGTGTTGACATGCATAGATTGCACTAACGTAAACAAACAACGCAACCACGTGGTAGAACTCTACGCATGTGGAATATTCACATTGTAATTTTCATACTTGTTTTATTGTGTGTGCTTGTTTTATATTTATGTGTTTTATATTATTCTGAACTGGCCAGCAATGAGAACAGTGAGATACTGGACAGAGGCAGTATTATTCTTAAGTGGATTGCAAGCCCCGAACCACAATAACATAAAGTATTGGACACATGCTGAAAAGAGGCCAAATATTCATAATATTCATGCAATATTTCTCATAAAGGATATTTTTGTTGGGTTGAAGGTGTTAAATAAATTTTGTATAAATGAATGCAGAGTAATCACAGCACAAGTACGGTTGTGCACAGGAAAATCATAAGGCACCAGAGAGATGTTAGTGTGACTTACGCGGTAAGTTTACATTTATGTGTTTATATATTTTATTTTTCCAGTAATATTGAATTGTACCTTATAGTGTTGTGTTTTGTATGCATCATATCCATCTAGGGCCATGTTCATCCCTTACATTTTACTATATCATTATGTTAGAATAAGTTGTTGGTCACGTGATGTGGTGGCGGGAGTTTGATCTGGGAAGGAGGCAGCCCGCCGCTATGTTAGTCAGTCGCCTATTGGTTACCACATCAGATGGACATGTAGTGTACCCTCCCGGGCACTTCACCGTTTTGATACCCATCATGCAGTTGCAATAGTTTTAATGTAATTGACTGGAGCCTTTGTTTTGTTTTAGCCCGGGAAGTGAGCTGCATCACAGCCCGATCCATTTTATGTATGGCCGGGACATAATTGCTTAGTTTCATGTACGCACTTTTGCCGCCTTTTCTCAGTGCTAGTGTAAACCCTGCTTTAATGGGACAAATGTTGTTTGTGCCCTTCAGAGGTCAATTGGAATAAAATAAGTATGTTCGCCGACTCGACTGCTTTATTATTTCAATGGTCACTTCATGACCACATAACCAGTAATAGTACGTATATTTTTCATAAGGCGTAAGGCAGCCTATAACAGCCCCGGGAGTGAGTGAGTGTATGAGAGTAACTCCGATAACTCTCACTAGACCAGGTATTTTAGAATGTATCAAGGATGAATTGTGCAATTTTCTACAACTTCTGCAACAAGATGTCGAACATCGAGGGGGCCGCATGTAGCCCATCAGCCACATGACCCAACATGTGCAACATGCACACAAACAACATCATGCCTATCGCTACGGGAATGCTCACAAACTTGAAAGATGGAGTGCCAAAAAGCCTGTAGGTCAAGTTAACTGTAATTTTAAGTGAAAGTTGTTTCTCAACCCACACCGAATACTCTAGATTCATGTCTTGAATCCCCTCTTCAGAGACTTCTTTTTTTGCATTTCAGAATTTAGAGATTTCATTTGTTTATTTACAATCCTCCTAAGGTCGAGTAAAGACTTTATAAAGTTTATGGTGAATGGAGTTTTGGCATGTGAGAGTAAATGAATCAGAATGAGAATATCGCTAGCCAACGACTCTAGTTCAGTGACGGAAAGTATCATCTTCACGATAGGCTGACCGGAATGCATTAGGTTCATGTATTCCAAATAAATTTGGTTTTTGTCTTCCATCACGTACAGAGCAATTGCATCATTCCTCGGCATTTCATCAAACATGTCGCAGGATATCGGAGCATTTTCAAAAATTAGATTCAATGCTTTGGCGCAGCAACAGTCGATGGTCGATCTGGAAAGTCGTTTGTCGATGATGATGTTTGGGTAGAAACTACTGACGTCGTATTGGATAACATTACAAAAAAGACAGTGGTATGCAAACACCATGGCTCCTAGATATTCTTTTTTCGCGAACTAGAACTATGGTTTGGTGTAAATTGGTCTAACATCCGTAACACACATTCTTTCAGCGAGAGACAAACATTCCAGATCGGGCATGGCCAAAAAAAATGGAATCATTGCTCTGGTATCCTGGTAACATACCAAAGGATAGCACCTGATACAGGAACGTATTGGTGATCCGGCGAGAAATGGCACTCATCGAACTGTCTTCGAGACTGCAGTTAAAGATATTGGCCAATTGGTTGGTGAAATTTGCCAAATTAAACTTGTTGTAAAGTCCGACCACACCCACATAATCCTTCGCATTGTAAATTAAAGCCTGTTCCAAGCGGTAAAAACAACAGAGTCTGTGTTTGTTTCACCTGTAAGTTTACCCCAAATTCTACCACCTATATATTCGGCATGATGCACTTGCATATTTGTGTACTGAGCATTCACTGCATCAAACTTTTCTTTGTTGTGTTGCTCAATGTGAAAGATATTTCTCATGCACTCATGTCGAAACTCATCATCTGTGAGGGTGTCATATAGAATACAATATATTTGCATAAGCACACAGTTCAAGTCGATTTTTTGATCATTTTTGAGGCAGGTAGTTTTTAGACAGGTTCCCCAACGACAAATTTCCACTCGCCAAAGCATTTTTTTCTTTTTCAAAATTGTCAACATATCGAATATGATACCATTGCAGTAAAAACTAATGGGTGAAGCCGCAGCTAATTTTCCGAGGGTTGCAAATGCTTTTACTTAGCGTTACATCTTGAGAACCCGCAAGCAAGTCTATACGAATTTCAAATCGTATTCGATAATGTTGTGCCCGATAAAATAATGTGGGTAGTTTTGGTATCCTGTTAGTTTTTTCAGCAAGTATCCCTGACTATACCAAAAGAGAAAATTAGTGATGAGATCCTCTTCGAGTGAGAAACCTTGGATCCAAATGCACTTCGCGGACAGTCTTTCGTATTTCTTTCACATTTCCGCGTTGAAGTCATCAGGTATGCTGCGACATTTTAGGTACGAAATTATACCTCGACAACCAAATACTCGCAATAGAGCACAAATATCAGCATTTTTTTTTTAAGCGAGACCCCCAGGGCACGTGTTCCAAATTATCCACACCCGTCTCGATGTCGAAGCTCATCACATGAATGTATTTGTACAAATGAGTGTAGTCGTAAGACATGTCCAGGATCAGATGCTTAGACTCGGTGACTGTGATACACCATTTGCACGAAATATGTTTCCACCATGGGATTACCAACTCCATGTTTTGGTCTGCGAAACTTTAGCTTTGCAAGTTGACTCAGTTTTATGGATGAATTTTGCAACACCCCCTCTGAAGTTACAGTATCGATGTATAACTCCATATGCAGCATGTAATTCATATCAGTCGACTGGATGGTAAAGTAATTTTTTTTTTCACTATTATTTTCCACGAGAAACTTGTAGACCGCATTCAAGTTACTATTAGTGAGAAATTCAATTTTTTCCTAATTATATTAATCGTACAATGTGCTTGCAGCATTTTGAGTCAAAATTTCCAGCAACAAGTTTGAATTAGTTTCCAGAAAAATTGTCGTGTCGACGATTGAATCGATATACAGTTCATATAACTCAATCAGTAGTTGATGCATTTCATGTTTTCAGCAACTAAAAAGTATATCGAGAGGGGATAAGTTAAGATTTCTTGACTCGTCTTCATTGTTTTTGACATCTATGCCCACCACATTTATCTCATTGTTGTAGATTAAAGACCTCAGTATAAATATTTTATTTTGTAGTTTTAAAGAACGTGGAGGACAATTTTTTGTTTTGTTTTATAAGAATCTTTAGTCATGGCTAACAAACTAAGTTTTACGATGACTAGAGTATTGGAAATATTCAAAAATAGCGACAATGACCCGAAACTACAAACCTTGGACGAATTTAAATGTTTTTACGCATCATTTGGCCACTGTCTCTTGGAATGCATCTACGTACGCGAAAATGACAATAACAAAGACTCTGAAGAAGATTTTGAGGAGTAATTTGATACTGATCTTAATAACAATACTTACATTCTGTTAAAGTTTAAAGATCTTCGGGAAAGTTCCCAAACACCACATTCGAAGACTATCTATACGTCTAACAATGGTCATCCTCTCGCACTTTTGAAATTACTTCAGAAGATAAACTGGTCTTGCTCCAATAATCACTACTTTCATAATAAGACCATTGAGGGAACAGCGACTCTTTATATACCTAGTTGTAAACTAAAAATAATAATGTGTTGTGTAGCCTTTGCAGAAAAAATCGAAATTGACAACCAACATCAGCTTTTGCTCACATGCAAGTACAAAAATGCTATTCACATGTTATCACACGGCTGCTTCCTGATTTATGATTCCAATGAAACCACTGTGAAACACGCATACCATTCGATGGGAATTACGAGGAACAAGGACAACACCCCTCTATTCACTAAATTTAAATTAAATAATGTATTTGTATACGAATGTAATCACAACTCCATTCGAGGATCAGTCAAAGTCTCAATACCGCCATCACCATTGAGATTTGTCAATTTAGTTGATAACCTGCTCCAATTGAGAGACTACATACACAAGCAGTTTAAAGAGTACATTAGTGCAAAAAATTTAGCCAGTGTATACTTTGTGCCTAAATTGGCAAACTTTGATATTCTTTTTCTCAGGCCAACTTTTTTCACTCTTGCTGTAGAAGAATATGCCACTGGCTGGAGAAGTGTAATCTTTCAATTGCTCAATACTTATGCGGGAAATATAAAAATTGAATTTACAACTATTGTAAAAACAAAAACTGCTATGTCGTGCGACGTAAGACATTTTGTCAAACGACCCGCTCATAATTTGGCATGTTCAATTAAGAGTAATCGTGCGCACACTTTACCAAATGCAAGTTACTGTCAATGTGTTCACATTACCATAAATTCAGATACAACAGGACAAATAATCACTTCTACAAGTTCACTATTCATGAATGCGATTAGCAATTGCGTTTTACAAGCTCAGATAGAAAAGATTGGGGAAAAGGATATCGCCAAAATATACGAACATTCTTGTTATTTCAAACCTCATTTGATACGAGCTTTTTGCAATGTGTTTGGCCGTTCCAATAAAATGCATACTTAATTTTGCTCACCAAACATTTTCTTCAATTCAGTTTGGTTTAATGAGTTTAAACACTTAATTCAACTTCAAAGAGACAGATGATGACTGAAGGTAATGTGAGAAATAAAAAAATTCAATTTTTTTAATAAATAAAATTTATTTTACACTATATTATATAAAAATATTTCAAATATAGAAAAAACAATAAACATATATAAAATTAATACACTCCAGACTTTTCAAATTTCCACTCATCAGGACCCGGACCACCCGCCCCGTGATCCTAATTTTTATGTGGGGTCTTACTTTGAAAAAATCAGCCATGCTTTGGGAATAAATACAATATAAATATTAATTTTCCCATGATACTTTACCCCCCACACAACCCATACATGGCTCGAATTTGGGTAAGAGCCATAGTTGGGGTTATAGTAGGGACTGGGGTTGTGGGGAGTGTTGTGGGAATGTATGCAGTTGAGTGGAAATTTGAGAAGTCTGGAGTTGGCGCTCGGTCTGGAGCTGGTGCTGGGCCTAGATCTGGTGCTGGGTCTGGAATTGGCACTGGAGCTGCTGGAACTGCTGGAGGGATAGATGTTTTAGCTGATGGTGTAGTTGGGGTTCCTCTTCTTGGAGGAACTGACGCTGGTACTCCAGAGGCTGCCGCTCAAGTCACTGCTGCTGTGGCTGGGTGAGAGACAGCCCCTGCACCTGGAGGAGGAGATATTGTATAATGGTGAGGTTTGCTTGCCAACTCCTCTCTCTCATCCTCCCTCCCAGAATTGGTTGATGGACATGCTGTGGAAATATTAACATGTTACAATCTGTCTTACCCTAAAATCAAACAAAAAATAACACTCTAAAGTCAAACAAAAATTAACCTTATATTTTTTCTTTTGCCTCCAAAGAAAGCAGACTTTTAACTTTTTTGCAATACTTGTATTTTTGCATAATGTTGCATTGACGATGTTTTGTCTTTACTTTACATAATTTTTTCGCATCCTGCTTTTTAGAATTTTTAAACCCATTCCTCTCTTTCTGAAACTCTTTATATTCTCTATTCAACTCCTTCCCCTTTTCATTCTGGATTTCCAACCATTTCTCCACTTATTCCTTTGCTTCTGTATATTTTACTGATAGTAATTTAATTTCCATTTTTACGTTATGGTGCCTCAAAAACCTAACGTAAATAGCTCTAACTTCATCCTCCAGTCACCAAAATAGCCCATCAAACTCTACCTTATTTTCTCCAACCCTATACATTCTTGCATGTATACAACAATTTGTGACAGCTATCTTTACAGTGTTATAAGTGCTATCCCTAGCACACTGACACTAGACCAAAGTGCATGGTGCTTGTATACACACCGAGAAAAATTTTTTATTTCATATTTTGGGGTAGTGGAGGTGGGGAGGGATTACTCTATAAGTGAGTATTCTTTTCTTTTTTACACCACCTGATCTGAAACGCACGCATTCGTTCCTGTTTCTTTTTTTTTTTCTTATCAGCTTATCTAGTATGCACTCCCTCAAAGACATGATTAGTGTTTGTGCATGTGCTGATGATGTGACTGGTATACATTACTCAACTTGGCCTCATTATTATGCGAGAATTATCTTGGGGCAGAAATATTTATTTTACAATGGAGAAAGGAGGTTCCCCTCATGTTTCCCCCACCCATCTCCTTCTACCTTTTATTTATTCTCCTAGTGTCCTGGGTAGGATCCAGAGTATGTTTATCTTCTAGTATCCTGGTAAGAGCCAGAGTATTTTTTTCTCTTGGTATTCCAGTCAAATCCAGAGTATATACGCAGTGAACTTTGCGAAAATCATCAGCCGATGGAAAACCGATAGTGCATTGGGTATAGTGGTGGCCAGTGGCCGAGATGCCAATCTTTGACTCCAATGATTTCGCCGTCTATGCCGAGGAGGCCATGTTCATCGGTGACGAAGAGGCCATCGAAGAGGCAAGCATCTTCGACAGCGAAGAGTTCATCATTCTCAATTTTGAAGACCTTATCAAACTCAATACCAAGGATGTCGGGCTCTTCGACGACGCCGAGGATGTCTACCTCTTCGACGACTCCAAAGATGTCTGGCTCTTCGGTGCCGAAGAGACCGATGCCAACTCCTTCGACACCAAAGACACCAGAGAGCAGTACAACGCCTTTGATGTTGAAGAGGTCTTCTTCTCGACGTCCTTTACCTTCGAGGAAATTTTCGAAGAGTTATTCGACGTTTGTGATGCGGAGTCGGCCTGCTAAGAGAAGGGCACCTTCACCATCACCTTCAGTGGTGTCGGCATTGGCACCAGCATCTTCACCTTTGGAGTCGGCATCGGCATCTTTACTTTTGGAGTCAGCACCGGCATCTTCACATTTGAAGTCGGCATCGGCATTGGAACGTTCACCTTTGGTATCGGCATCGGCACCTTCACCTTTGGCATCGTCATCGGCACCTTCACCTTAAGCATCGGTGCGTCCACCCTCTGGACCAAATTGGATTATTGCGCCCATGTTTCCATCAATGGCATTGATGAAACAGATACTGGTGTTACCTTTGCCCCTACCTGGGATTTCACTTATATTTAAAACTACCTATTTTAACAATAGGACTATAAATATTGTAATTATTAATAACCAAAATAATTATTATTTATTCAATTATGTTTTTATTTCAATATTCCGTAATAATGTGTAATTATTTCTTTTGAAGCTAATATTATTGATTATTATAGTCGTATTGTTGGTTTTAAAAACTGAAAAAAAAATTTAATGCTCCTAAACATGAACATTTTGTAAAACCTGTATAGCTATCTAATTAGTCTCCACCACCATTACCACTTTCATCACTTCAGTTGTCTGCGACAACCAAATATAATTCCAGCCATAAAATATATATATATATATATTTTTTGTTTCGGAAATAACTTTGTAACCCATCACTCTGCAAATTTTTGTTTTGATTGTAATGCAAAATATTTTGACAAATTTAAATGGAAAGCAGTTTCGCGAAACTTGTACGTAAATTTTAATTTTCCCAGTACGAAACATATCTTTTGCATTTGACGACATTTCGTTAAAGCTATTCAATTTATACAAAAAGGACCATGTTATATATTCAAAATATTGCCATACAACTCGAGATGGATGTAGCTCGAGACACTGCAAATCCTCTTTTCAAGAATGCCGTGTTTTTTGTAACAGAAAAACAAAACAATTTGGATACTTTGATGGAAATTTTACGAGTGAATAACGTATTTACAAATTTCGACTATAAGGAATATGATCGCTTGATGTGCCTACACTCTACCTTTGGCTACTTTAAAGATTCCATCGATGAGAACGACATGTTATTTCAGTTTAGCGGCGGTGGCCAGGTCTGCTGGAAATGGTACCCATAAAACCTTTGGTTCCTTCCTACGACGAAAGTGATGAGAGTGGCATTGAAGAGGATGGTACTTTTATTTTATTCAATAATGATTCCGAGATTGGCATAAAAGACAAAAAAATGTAATTATTTTTAAGAAACAAAACCCTCTGAGAAAAATCTTTAATTTATAACTACAGTAAAAGACAAATATGGATAAAATAAATGTGGACAGAGTCGAAAAACTCGCAAAGATGTTGGGCCACGGTCGAAAAAATTATATTTTGTCAATTTTTTTGTCAATTGAGTATTACAAACAAGTGACAAAAGGACTGGGGGGGTATGAACGAGTCTAAAGATTTCGCCTTAAACAACTTGTACTCTCATGAATTTACAAAAAAAAATGTAATCGAAGATGAGTTTACAGATTTTGAAATTGAAACGCTAATAGATGCAAGCAGTAATCCCAAAGAGTTTTGTTCGAAATTGCTAAACATAATTCACACAAACAATTTACACACAGGCATTTCGTCAGAAGTCGTACTGACGTGGCTTGACTGGATGATGTAGGATTGATTGGGATTTACAAAGGTGGTGAACATAATTTGGAAATGGTGTTAGGAATAGTATACCTGGTAAGCGCCAGACGTTGCTGTGGCAGCATCACTGATGCTGTTGCGATAAAGCTGAGTCCTCGTAACCTCGATCTGCTGGCGGCCGATCACCTGGACCACCTTCCCACGTAGATCTTGCACTAGTTCACGTGCCATGGAGGCCTTGTGTTTCCTAAATGAGAGGCTCTTCAGGGGGCCCAATCACCGCTTGGTATTGCAAATTAGTATGACATTTATGTAATGAAAATAGAAACACCTACGGGTGGATTGTCAGGTCCAAACCACACACCTATGAATGTGACTCGCGGTACTTTAGTTAAGTTGCAGCACACATACATATCAATATTTACCATTAAAAATTTACAGACACTTGTGTCAGGAAATGGCAGATTTTAAGGGGTCCGTGCCCTGAAACGCCTTGCCGCAATCGAATAAACGAAATCATCAATTCATGCTGTTGATCACAAACTTGATGTTCCCTCCAGGGCAATAGCTATACACTTGCTCACTTTGAACCTGCGGCAAAGGCTAAACAGTACGAAAAGAAGCCCTAGGCTTACACAAATGTTATGGGTGCTGATTACGTTAAAAACTCCCCAGGCGATGTAATTCCTGGGGAGGCGAGTGGGCGTGTCCCAGACAGCTGAAATGAAAAAGGTTCTTGATAATTAACTATTGTTTACAAAAATTATCGGTGACGAAAGTTGATACCATCCGGGTGGGAAAAGTGCGAAAGTGGTTTCACATGTGCCTCCCCTCTGGGTGCGACTTGCTGACTGACTTGCCGCCATGGCGCGAAGGCTGATGGTGGCGGGCCTGCGCGCCACAGAGGGAACTACTAGCACACGCGGATACACAAATATACCGTTACATGTTATCATATGTGGAAATATTACACAATATGCAAATCAATCATTATTCTACAGCTTACCTTGTGGTTGAAATGACATGGGGTGAACGTAACATAGGTGGTGATAAAATTAACATATGTGACAAAACAATAACACTTTAAAAACAATAACTTTGGGCGTAAATGGTGTATAAACATATTTCACTGATTTGCATGTCATGTGTCTATTAGGTGACCAGAAATGTATTTGTGGAAATGCTATTGCCCATTTTACGTAACACATGTGGCTGTGTATTCTTCCACCTGCTCTGATGGACTGGTGGGCGTACATGGCGCTACACTGCACTACACTGTACTACACTGCTCTTCCCCACTCCTGCACTCACACTACACTACACTGCTCGCCATTGATCAGTCGTCGAGAGTGTGTGTGTGTGTGCTGCGCTTGGGAGCGGCTGGCGTGACAAACGCCCTACGGATGAGGGCGACACACGTCAGTACTCTATAAGATTTTTGCAATGGTTACCTACATGTCTACAAAAATTCCCAATATAAATACTTATATGCTGACAGATATTATGCGAATTTTCAATGGCATTACACTGAATGGTTGAAACAGGCCAACTATAAATCATGTTTACAGGCCATGATATGAATATCGATCATAACAAACAAAAGAACATATGTATTTGTACCAAAAAACATAAATTGTTTAAAACAAAAGGGAGATTGAATCACCTTCCAAATAGACCTTTTTGGGGGGGGTCTAGAAGTCCCCCCCCCCCCAAACACCTTAAAAAATTATAAAATATTTATATTTTTTAAGATATTTTATAAGGTATATATATTAAATTATTATTACTCCTTTCCTTCTTCTCTTGGAGCACAGATGTTTCTCTGTCCAGCTCCCGTTCTCGACTGGCATCTTTTTTCCAGGTTTTGCCACCGTATAGGCCAAACTGAATGGTGTAAAAGGGAAGGGAGGGGGAAACCAAATGCTGCAATGATTGGTTGTGGAAAGTGACAGTGGGAGGGGGGAGAGGAAAGACAATCGCAATACATTCTGGTGAGTACTGGTATTGAGAATCGAACTCAAATCGTCGCAATTGTAAACTAAAAAAAAGCATTTCCAAAACTGCGACCTTTTAAAAAATCTTTTTTTTATTCAAATGTTTGTCATTCATTAAAAAAATTTTAACTTATTATACACAGTTTGTTTGATTTTTGGCATGTTATGGTACCGAGAAACTCGTTAGACTTTAATTTCTTTCGAAATTGTTTACATAAACTGCTCATTGCCCTTTAATTGTTCTATGATGACCTCCACTATAGAGTCGTGTACGCAAATTATCTTAAAAATGTCTTGCATAAACCAATAACTAGGTAAATTTACTTTGAGAATATTTTCAAACATCGATTTCATTAGATATATGGACTCTGACATTTTGATTTTTTGTGCTCATCGTTCGAAGTCAAGGCGAGGAAATAGCCATAGACTATCGCCAGATTCTGGCACCAGTCTTTTCTCCCACAGAAAATAAACAGAAACAGTCATTAATTGATACCGTCAAATTGTAATTTTTCATTGATGGCTTCGGTTAAGAATGGTAGATAATTTTGGTTTCTATCAAACACATGCATGCATAACCATGTACGTGATGTGTAATAATTGATTCTTTGGCCCAAAGTCCGAATAGTTTCCAGCAAACGCCATTACAGCGTCGGTAAAAGAATTTATGTACATTTAGCATGGTTTCTTCGCTATTGTCGTGTTCGAGCAGAGGTGAAATGTAATACTCAAAGACGGGATTTTGTTTCAAGACGTTTTTCAAACACTTGAAAAACGAATTGCACAAAACATTGTCCAATCCGGGCATATTTTGCGCTTTGGGACTCACTAGTTAATTGTTTTACTTTTGCCCCTCTACACGTGTTTGATCAGCAAGTGCAATCACTAGGCAGAAACCCAACACTGGTACAAATAATATATGCAATATCGAACTTACCTGATCGAATTCCATCACGTAGAATTGGAAAATTAATTTGACAAGGGAAACCATGTTTACTTGATTGGGTTTTTCCACGAGTCTGAATACATCTCGAGTTAAATCTTCGATAATTTTCGGCGATTTATTAGTCAGCTAACTTGCAAAAATTTGGTTTTGTTGGCTGATTATCGCCGAATGTTCGCCCATCCAATTTGGAAGCATTTTAAACGTGTCTAAAAAACAACTTTTCGTGGAATTGTTCAAATCTTGAACTATGGATAAAATTGAATCGATTTTGAGTTTTTTGTTAAGTTTCAACAGAGCTTCATAGTTTATTATAACCGTCCAGTAGAAACAAGTAGAAGTTGACAATTTTTATAAGCATTTCTACATCATATGTGAAAATGATATTGACGTTTGAAAGTTTATATTCTCGAATATCCAACAGTTCAATGTATTCGTCGCTCAATGTATCCTATTTTTTACTTGCTGTGTTTGAATCGAATGGTTCCTTAAAAGTGTAAAATTTATAAAAATCATTCAAGGCAACATCGATAGTAGGAGCCATTTGGGTTGTTGTGTCCAATTATTTAATTGATCTTATATATACACCTTACATAATTATTTTTGTAATAATTTTTTATAAACTCGCTGTTCAGTAAAAAAAAGTGTGCCCAAGTGGGGAGTGGTCGTTTATTTTAAGTTATATTAGTTTTTATAGAGATATGCATAAGGGAATTTAGTATGGAGACCACCCCATCGCCATAGTCGAAAAAATTTAATTGGTAACATGAAATGACACCATCCGAATAATTTTTCTCGTGAATGGCGGGCCATCTCGCATCGAGAAGGAAGGAATTTTTTGCCATGTAATTAATTTCCAGATTGGTGATTGTAGCATAATACGAATTTGTAATGACTACATACCGACCGGAATATTCCCCATTTAGCGTAATTGGACAATCTTTCAACCATCCAATGGTGTTTAGTTTAGTGTTGTTGACAACTCGTGATTTATCAGAGTAGTTTTAAAAAATTCGAAATCTAACAACAACACGAAATTCTTTCTAAATTGCCTGTAGAGTACTAGTAATTGATTTTTGTAAAAGAAATTGTATTTGGACTTGGCTGTATCTTCTGCCAGCAAAGGTAAAAGCAAATCATCAAACACATTTTTTAAATTTTGCAAACCATCTAAAGGAGCACCTACGAAAAATACACATTAAATACACTATGAAAATTTCCAAGGGAAATGAGTATTTCAAGTACTTTTCCATCGAAAGTTTTACTGAATATGCAGACTGCAATAAATATTTGCGCCAATCATATGCGATTCCCTTCATTTTAGCTTTCGAAACATTTCGATATAAATAAGAAATTTAATTCAAATATACAAATTTTCCACACACTGAACATAGCACTTTAATGGGTCATAATAAATTGTCATTCAGTAGGTGCTGAAAATCTTTATCCGATATTTTTCTGAAAGGAAACAGTTTGTTTGGAAAAATTGTAGTTTTAAATTTATTGTCGGTAACTAGCGAAGATCCATATAATCCCTACACTAGAAATATAATTTTACTAGAAATTGTTTTACACACACAATCACGAGTAATGAGTTTTAAAAAAAATATATGTATAAATACTTACATGTACCTGCTGACGAAATAATGCATGGATACTTACATGTAGTTACCATATCGTTATCAGCATGGAATACATAATCATTTATTTCACCTTCTAGATCGATGACAAATATAACAAATCACGAGCATGTAATGGTGAAGAAAGTAATAGTGTTGTTCTCGCCGCAATGAGAAGAAATAGAGTGGGCGAGTTAAAATGTCTGAACTAGATGCGAGGGGGGAGTGCAATGACGTTGATATCACCTGTGACGATGATGGAAGGGGAAGTTGTAGAAGGGCAAGTAGGAAGAGGAAGAGGGACCAGGTTTTTTTTAAAAGATAAGAGTGGGGGGAGAGGGAAGGAGATCATATTCCAAATATGGTGATGAAATAAACCAAGCATGCTGATTGGGTGAGGAAATAGTTTTTTTAAATACAGGAGTGGGAGAGAGAGAAGGAAAGAGGTCACAAACCAAATTTGGTGATGAAATAAACCAAGCGTGCTGATTAGGTGGAGAAAAAAGGTGCGGTGTTGACATCACATGTGACATTGATGGAAGGGGAAGTAGGAGAACGAACCCAATGATCCAGACAGTTACATTTCTTCTTCAGCATTCTATTAGGCCACCGCAGAACCGCTTAGGTAATTGTTCCGTATTATGTATCGTAATGGGTAAACCATAGGAACATGAATTATATAGTATAAAGTACCCAACTTAATTGTTTACTTTGCAGTCTAGTGCCATATCACATATCCGGTAAAGTTCCGTTTAGCGTATCCAAATTCGCCTACGATTGTTCTGTATTACGTATCCAAGCAATTTTTTCTCAAAAATTTAACAATTTTCTCTCGCGAATCATAAGATGGTGTGCACGGTATGTAAAATTACAATGTTGAATGCGAGGCAAGTTATACATAAACATGTTTCTCATCGAGCTCAACATCATAAAGTCGGCGATACGGTGCGAAAAATGCAGGAAAGGCGAAGCGAAGTTGGTGGAAAACAGGGGCTTGTTTTACTGGTGCCGACTGCGAATGGAGGACGGAACTAAATGCAACTTCAAAGTGTCATCGAGACAGGGTAGTTTCGTGGGAGATTCAAACTTGTCTCCAGGCAAGATAATCGAGTTGTGTTTACTCTGGTACGTGATCAAATACCCTCCACAGCATACTATAGTGAACGAACTTTTGTGCTCGGGAAAGACTGTCGTCGTCTGGTAGAGTTTCTGCCGCCAAGTGTCCATAGACTGGGTGCTGATGTACAGGAAACGCATCGATGGACCCGGTAAAGTGGTCGAGACCGACGAGTCGAAATTGGGAAAACGCAAGAACTGCAAAGGACGTAAAATTCACTGCCAGTGGGTTTTCGGGGGAGTGCAAAGAGATGACACGACGAAATTTTTCCTGGTGCTGGTTGAAAAGAGGAAAGAGGCGACCCTGACCGAAACCATTCGCGAGTGGGTCACTCCAGGCACAATGATATTTTCAGACTGTTGGTGTGGGTACAGCAACTTGGACATTCATGGCTACCATCACATGCAGATGAACCACTGGAGGGAATTTGTGCGCAGCGAAAATAGTGGAATGGTAAACACTCGAAACACGCTAAAGATGAAGAAGGGTGACACGTTGAGTGTGCACACGCAAAATATTGAGCAATGTTGGTGTTCTGTGCGATACAGCAGTCCCTGCTTTGGCCAACGGAGAAAATCTTGTGTCGGCTACCTGGCGGAATGAATCTTTAAAAAGAATTATCGGTACAGAAAACGACTGCACTCTTTACCGATTCACGTTGCCGATATGCACCATTGGAATCGGCACAGAGGAGATGGCGGCGAAGGTTATCCTGATTTCGACAGATATCTGTTTTATTGTTTTAATTTACAGCCACGAGCGAGATTGAGTTGTTGTTGTGGTTGCAGTTTAAAAGAAATTTTCATTGAGTTGCTGCTTGTTTTAATTTACAGGTGTGAGTGAGGTAGTGTAGTTGTTTTATTTAATTTTTGAAAAATTTTAATGACTTGCAGTTTGTTTAAGTTAAAAATTAAAGTGTGGTTGACCTGCTGTTTGTTTTAATTTACAGGTGCGAGTAAGACAGGTCATCTATTTGATTTAATTTTTAAAGAAAGTTTGAATGAGTTGCTATTTGTGTAAGTTTAAAAAATAATTTTTGATTGACTGCTGTTTCCTTCAGTTTAAATTTAAAGTGTGATTGATATGCTGTTTGGTTTAATTTTTAAAAAATTTGATTGACTTGCAATTTGTTTCAGTTAAAATTAATGTTTGAATGACATGCTGTTTGTTTTAGTTTTAAAAAAGTTCGCATAAGTTTTAAAAAAAAGTGTAATAGAGTAGCTGTTTGTATAAACATTCGTTCGCGATCCGGAAAAAAAACATAAAACAGTCATGTATTTCATGATGGGTCCGCCCGGCGACGACGGATGTACTTGCATCTGATGCGTCCACAAAACTTGGATCTGCCAGTTTTAATTATTGAGGTAAATTGATTTTTTTTAATTACATTGATTCGCAATCCCGAAAACGCATAGTGTGGTCGCTTCTTTCATGGACGGTTCGGTCGGCGGCGAATATAATTGCATATGCTGTTGCTTTCACGTACTTTGGATCTGCCAGTTTCGAGTGTTGCGGTCATTTATAAAAAAAGTGAGTGCATATATAAAAAACATTAAAATCTATACGGTTAAATTTATGAACAGTTGAATTTTTAACTGTATGCGAATTGCCATGCCTTTTTAGTGATAGTATACATACACAACTTTGTATAATAAATGGTTAAATTATTTTTCAAAAAGATCCTTCAATCGTACACCATTTTACTGTACTCATTGTTGATTGGGTACATGTGAAAAATTGCGAATTTTGATACATATAAAAAAATTGAACTTTTAAAGATACATAATTTTCGTGTACCCTTTTAGTGATAGTGTATATACAAAACTTTCTATAACAAATCGTTTAAATTATAAAAAATATATTAACTCTTTAAAATAAATTAAAAATAATGCATCGCGAATCGCGTATATTTAAAAAGAATAAAAAACAGGATTAAAATAATGGCAAAAAAATTTTTTTTGGATACATGATAGAAAACTTTTAGCAATAGTTTACTTTGGCATATGGGTATGCCACCGGAAACTAATGGGGTCTTTTATCCTGTGTTCAATTTTTGGTTTGCATACGCCATAGGAAATAATTGGGTGTAGGTAAAAATTTCTCCCGACTCGGCTGGATACGTAATTCGAAACAAGTGGGGTGTGGCAACAATTTCACCCCTTCTTGCTTGGATACGCAATGTCGTCCTTTTCGGTCCTGCACATTTTGTCACCTGGATACGCAAAAGGTAACTTTTGGGAAAATCCAATTTTTCAAGGTGTGTTGGATCTGCAGGGGAAAGCTTTGTATTTTATTTGGCTTTTTCTGGGCCGTAGTTGGATACATGATTGGCGGTTTTTTGTCTCGAATTTTTTTACCATTGGATACATAATTCAGTGGGGTTGAGCTATTTAGATATGCAATATGGAACAACCACCACCTTTTGAATGTGTTTACATCGCATGTCTGATGCAGTGCGATCATGCATGTTAGTTTTCAAGAGGGTTTTACAGTATTGATATCTTGGTGTGTTTATTTAATATTTCTCCTAATCATGTGCAGATCTAATTTGAAAGTACATTTCGTGCAGTCATGTGTTAGGGCGCACCATGCCAAGTGAAATACTATGTGTTTACCACACAAGTTTATTTACATCCGCCTACAACTATAATTTCAATTACGTACAGTACTAAGGACAGTACAAATACTGATTTTCTCCAGTGCCATTCTTACGGAATTCATGAACCACATGTACATAAGGCATAATGTAATGGCCACATGCCAAATATTGTCACATAATATTTCGTATTTAAGATCATTATTTCAAGTGTCTTTTATTTTTGTTTTTTATGTATTTAAATATGATTGTGTGAACATGAATGTGAATAAATCACAACATGTGCAGAGCTGTACACGACCTGCATCCTAACCCAAAATTGGAGGTTAGGTTGCCATCTACGTGGTAAGTGTTAAGTTTAAGTAAAATGAATATATCTTTTGACCCAGTGGTTTTTAAGGGCAAGTTGTTGTATGTTTTAAATATAATTTTCACCCAGGATTATGTTGTTCAATTTCATTCACTTATAATTTTATATTTAATGTATAATTTAGTCGTGTGGCATGGCACAGGAACTGTGGCCTCTGGGCAGGCACCCCATTGCAATGTTGAGTTAGTAGCATCTTGACTATGGAGTGAGGTGGTCGCTTGCATGCATCCTCCCCATGCCTTCATGTTTTTCGTGCTGGTCATGTAGTTTTTCAATAGTAAGTTGATTAATTCTATAACCTTTATTTTATAGCCCGAGCCGCCTCACAGTCCAGCCATGTTGTATATGACCAGATCTTAATGAACTTTAATTCTCTCATGGCCTAGTGCCGACTTTACGGTTTTAGCATGTTCCTGCTTTAGTGGGACAAGTAACAATTGTAAGTTCTTCTATTGAAGGTATCACAGAATAAATCACGATCAATATAAAATTTCACCTATTTATTTTGCTGCCCCATATGGGCTGTTTCACAAGTTTTCATGTCTTAATTTTTATTCTTAATTATTGGTTTCGGAGGATACCATAACAGCCTCCATGGGAGTGTAGTAAGCATTTGGGGGAGGCTTACAGTCCCAAGAGCCTAGGTATTGTGGAATATAATTTGGCGAGCAATAGACAACTTGAAGAAATATGGCTTGGATGAGGAGCCAACACCTCATGTTAGCCCAGGCATTTATAATGTCAACTGTAGCAATGGTAACAAACTGATTTTCTACTACATCAAGAAGGGTGGTCTACTAAGGAAGGCCACACTGTGCCATCGACATCACGGTTAACCTTTTTTCTCATACTCTGCACTGACGCCCTTACGCTGACTTTTCCTTCATAACCTCTACATTTTCCCTTTCCCCTGAAATCCAAGTGTGTACCCACAATACTGACTTTTAAGGTTGTGTAGACCATACTTACCACCAAAGTGTAGCCTTTGTCTATCGTATCAAGTGTGTTTGCTTTTGTGCCTTTTAATTTGTCTTACTGTTTTCAAATGTAGCTGGGGTGTGTGGCTAGCCCGAATAGGCCATGGTGTAGCATGTAAACCACTTAATTATTATCAGTATGTATTATTCAACAAGGAGTACCAATACATCAGGAAGGATACAGCATTGGTCGTTAGCCGAGCGATTCCAAGACTACAGGAGCTTGCTCTACCATGCTAGTGATTCCTGGCACCCAGAATAACATATCCAAGATTCCCCAGACTTCCCTGAAACAGGAAATCTGACATGGTGGAGTTTTCAGAACACAGGGGGCTTGGAGGTTATGTTACCTGGAAAGGATGTTAGGTTAAATTTACCGGGTTTGAGGCCCAGAGCAGAGCATAAGAGTAACAGGGAGCATGAAGGCTGACGGCCTGTGTGGCCTCCCTGATGTCCCGATGTCAATTTCCTGCAACAACCATTCCTACTTCGCTGAGGTGAAGAACTGATGTGCTATATTCCTCATACCTTGTCTAGTAGGGGCTCTAGGCCTCCCCTAAAATGCCCTTAAACACAAGGCGGGTTGTTTCGGGCACCTAACTTCATAATATATTCTTGTACATTTTAAAGAAAAGTAGTTGATACTGGTTAAGTGGTCAGGCTGACCAATAAAAAGAGTACATGCAAGTTAGTTGACGAAAGTGATTCATTTATTAACCCTTGTATGAGGCAGTTACACTTGAATCTCCACTTTAGTTAGGAGAGCTCTGATACAGACAAAAATGGTGTGAAGTCTACATTATTATATTACACGAAATATTACGGCTCGGCCATGAACAAACGGTCCGAGCTGTGGGGTGACTCTCGCTCCGGGGCGAAAAGAAAAAGAAAAGGTTCTGGAAATCAAAAGGTAAACACTGCAGCCACAAGATTGATACAAAAGTTGAAGCCCTTATAGCAGGCGAACACATGCGAACTGCCCCACTTTATGCGATGACGCTACTACATAACTAGAGCATGGGAGCCAGTCGCTTTGACACGAGCCTCACAATTGACATAAAAAGTCCTGATATTCGAGAACAAATGTTAACATGAAGTATGAATTTGGATGTAAATGAGACAGGAATGACCATACTTAATGTAAAATACTGATAACTACTATAAAATATTCATAAATGAACATAAAGTATAACCTTAAGCACTATTTTACTGTCACAACACTTGGCCTTGCACTTTGCCAATAGCCTATAAAACATACATTCTTACACAGTGCATGAGTCTCATTATGTATATTTCTCTCTACATTCATTTATGTGACTATCATAGGTTTCTATCTTTACTTTGATTAATATTATGTTGAACAAAACATTCAGAAATGGATTATGTATTGGTTTGCTATGCTTTCTTTAAGACTATGGACAAAGTCCGAAGACGTGATATTGGGCCGTAGCCACTGTACCTTGGCTCAATTAGCCAGCTGTTTGGTTATGTTGACACGGGATAAAAACACTATTAAAAATAAACAAAGTACAAAAATAAATATACAACGCCCTTACCGAAAATTTCCCATGTGGAAATATTAAATTCATGTACCCTAGTGGGGTACGGTGCATGTTAGTGAAAGAAAGAAAATGTGTTAATATTTTGTTTACAAATACACAACTGTCATCAAAACACAATAAAAGAAATATTATCCTCTTATTTCTAAACTCGTGTACACGATTTGTGTACGAGGCACTTAAATTACATACAACACAGTGGAGCTCTTTAATAAACACATTTAAAAAAAATACAAACATCACATGGAACTGCATTTTCAAAACATAACAAACACACGTGGTCGCAAGTACGCTATGGTGCACACTTGACAGACACACTGTTACTCAAACATATTATTATTAAAAAGGCCTTTCAGAGATGCACACACTACTATAACCCTGCATTGATGCACTTCATACAGGTACACGTGACACAGTCTGGTGCACTGATGGCTTACATGTTGTGCGATGCCTTGGCAGTTGTGCTGTCGGTGGGATGAACGGGCTAGCATTGACTGGTTCACATCAAATCACAGTACAAAACTGACATATCTACCCACCGGCACACCACGGCACCCACTTATGCCCAACTTTGTGGTGTATTCTTCCTAGGAACACGGAAAACTTTTATCCATCAAATTCCGATAAAACCCATCAAATATTTCCAAAGTTTTTCTTCCAAAATTTCCCTTCAAAATTTTTCCCTTTCATCCTCACTACAATGCACGCAATGAGTGGACAGTGTAGAAGGCCTGATTACCAACTATAGTGTCACTATGCTTTCTGGATGCTTCCAATATGCCGGAGAAGTATGCATGTGATCAACAGGAAAAGCAATCCAAAACATCAAGATTCGCCATTTTGGTAACAAATGAGGATGAGCAGGAAAGTCGGCCATCTTGTGGCCTGCTTGTGGCTGGTCGTTGACACCAGTTCTGTGACGTCATGCAAAACGCTTTGGCAGTTTTCTGTACTACCATTTTTATACATTTTTACAGTGGTTGTTTTAGGTTAATATGTAATAAAATCCTGGGTATTATTGTATATGCAGCAAATTCTAATTGTTCATATTCAGAATGTTTACTTCTACAATGAGAACAGAGAATATAAACATATACTTTTCAGGCTTTTGCTTTAACAAACAATGCCAGGTTTCAAGCATTTAATTATAACATGGCAAGATACCATGCTCTATAATGAATTGAAACAATGAATATGTTACTGTACGCTTGACGTTCCGCCAGTAGTTTAACAACGTTCGATAGTTCATATAAAAAATGGTAGATCACTTTACATAATGTAGCTAATCTGTGGGAAAATATAATTGTAGATTACAATAATTATGATCCAATTTTGTTTCCACCTCAGGCAGGGTCAGTGGATGCGATGTAGGGAGGGGGATACTGCCAAGTGGAGCACGCTGATCTACAGGGAGGGTAAAATTGTCACTGTCGTCCAGCTTTAAGGATTAGTGTGTTGAGATGAGAGAGGCCTGGAACTATGACAGAATGCAAGGGCATAGAAAATGGAAGCTCCCTTCGAAAAACCACCAACACCATTGACATATTTTGTGGATTAGCATAATGAAATTATATGAAGCAAAGATTTACACCTACTTCACTATGTTTTTGTATGTACATTTAAATATTGCATGGTGTCAACTCAATTTACATTTTTGAATTCCCTTACATTGCCTTGTTTACCAGGCAGTATCCTACCATTTTTCCTGAAATATATTTTCGGGAACACCGAAACACGATACTGTATTTTGTTATCATTGACAGAAAAAAATGCCATCAGTGAAGTTGCATTAAATTGCTCTGCAACAGACCAAGCAAACAGGACTGACATCTGATTCAGCCCATCGATATTCCTTGCGATATACAGTATCGACTTTACATGAGTGCCCATTCCACTCACACCTATACATTACGTTGTACATATTGACATTGGTCTAATGCGCAGAAGGCTGGCAACTAGTGCCAAGGTGTTGGTCAATAAGGATATTGATTTGGTGAGGAGCGGTGAATATATATTTGGATTATCAGTGCAGATAATTACCCAGGGCATCAGATAATGTCGGATTGGCAATATCGTGAAATCGGAGAGCATTATTCACTCGTTCCTCAGGGTCGTTCGTCCAACGACCACGGTAAATCCTCCCAGTGCGGTTGTCTCCTCGTAAAATAAAATTAACACTGACTGAATAACTCCCTTACTTGTTGTGCTGTGGGATATCTAGGCTCCCCACATGAACATACAAAGCACTTTTACTTATTATGCCGACTCGCGACCATTTTAGACATAATTGCACAAAAAGTTCCACTTTGAGAAAATTGGCAGGAGAATATGGTAACTCATCACTGCTGCGAATTAAGCCAACCCAGGCGATGCCAGTACTGGGTTGGTGGGAGGCATGGTGAAGTCTCGGGCGGCTGAAATACAAAAAGGTTCTGGTATACTAAAATAACTATTGCTGTGAAATGATTAGTCCAACATGGTGATGGCTGCCCGAGCACACGAAACCCCTCGCAAAGACGAACAACTACTGACTTTCTCTGCGCATGGTTACTTCCTGGCTTGACGGGCTGCCACCTTCCTTTCGCACAACATTTGCAAATTGGATACGTACACTGCGTGCCAGTTGTTATATATTGCTTCTAAAATTAACCCTGTAAATATTATTCATTATACCAAAACATTGCACTGCGCGGATGATGTGGATATGAAAGACACATGAATGAACATTACAGAAAATTACAAAAAGACTCTTTGAAAACACTGAAGGTTCTAGGGCTGTGAGGCAGGCATCTTTATTAGTTATGTCACCTTGCATGATCTAAAATTGCCCTTTAATTGTACAAATTAAGTAACAGATATTTCACAGGATCTATTTTCGGATTCCTGCACCACCCGCACTTGGTCGCACTCACTCTGATTTGCACCGGCATCGCTCATTTGCAACGCTGCACTACACTTGCTCTCGTAGAGCGTACACACACACCCCATTACGGAACCTGGTGCACTGGGCAAACGGGCTAAGGAGAAGGGGTCAAATTGTGCACACGTCAACCACACCCCACCCCACCAAATCCTCGAGACAGTTTGCAGTGGCACACATCACTGATGACCGACACACCTCCTTGTGTCTGCCCGTTGTGGACATAGCACATAGGGGCTACTTACCAGCTCCCTATGTTCTGGAACTGCTAGCTCCTCCAGTCGTTCCGCATATCATTGCCATCGTTGTAGTGTCACAGTGCTCACATATGTGACGCATGTGTGGCAGGTGGCCGATGTCGGCGTGCTGAGTAACGAACCTCATACGAATCGCACGATCATCCGTCATCACTGCAACTGCTGTTGTCCTCGTCGCTGCCAGTAGCTAGGCAGACTAGTGACTAATGGGGGTCAAGTGTCACCGTCGGGTAATTCCCCAGCTGATGTTGGCACCATTGCAACTTCCACTGTGCTGTCCTCCTCGACGATCGGTGTCCCATTAACGAGCGTCACGTCGTCTCCTGAGGGACCCCCTCCCAGAGGTGTCACTGTTGGTTGCAGTTCCGGATCTCTTCGGGTTGCGGTGGCAGCCGCTGTGCCGTCGATCTCTGCTGAGCCAGCCATAGGATGCTTCCTGACTGGTGCCATTGCGCCGGGTGACATCGTGCCTTCGGCACCCACTGCTGGTGGTCCTAGGTCCGTGCCTGTTGTTCTCCCTTGGATCTTGTACTCGACGGCGCCGTTGTGAGCCTCCAAGTCTCGGGTGCCTCCTCCGTGCTATGCGTGCATCTACCCTCTTGCTTGCTGTGTGCTGTTTCCAGCATATGTTGAGGTGGCTTCGCCCTTAGTTCGACGTGTTCTCCGTCATCCGGACCTATGTCGTCCTGGCACCTTGGGAACATAGCCTCGTCCGGCGTAGACTACATGGTGTCATCTTTTCGGTGTTCTCCTATGGGTGGAGCTGCCCCAATCTCCTCCTCTCCCCATTGCTCTGCAGGCTCAGAAGGTGTTGCGCTGTCATGAGTGACGTTATCACTGTTCTTGTAGCCATGGATGTCTCCAGGTGGCAGGCTTATGGTTTTTCAGTGATACTTGCTCGTCCTTCTTCCCACACTGACCAAGTCGGTGGTTGGTGCTAGCATATTAATAACCCTGTGTGGGCCTGCCCATCATGCCGCGAGCCCGGCACAGAAGTTTTGGCAGGCTGGCGACTGCATATGCGTTTTCACATATACTAACTGTCCAGGTTCGAGCGTGGGTGGGGTCCGGATGCTCGTCAGGACTCACCCAGCCATGAACCTTTCCGGCTTCTCTCTCTGCTCTCTGTCTCTCTGCTTCCTTCTGTTTCGTCTGGCCATGTTGTCCTCCATACTCTTGCTAGTGCTGTAGCATGGGCAGATCGTTTCGCCGGGAAGCTTGATGTTTTATCTCAGGACATGCGCAGGTGACCGGTCTGTTGCAGCATTCACACACCGTGGAGGGTGAAGAGGGCATCGGGCATGTGGTCTGCCAGCTGGTGTATACCTCACCCACAATGGGCCGCAGTTGCATCTTCAAGTCCTGGTCGCGGTGCTCCTTGCAGTTGGCTCTCGGGTGGTACACTGCCATCTTCAAGTGTTGCACCCCCACCGGATGCACTTTGCTTGCCACTTTCTTCCAATAAACTGTGTTCCATTTCCCATTATCACTTGCTTGGGGTAGCCCAGCAGGGGAAAAATTCTCGGTCCAGTACTTGTAAGAAGTTCGTAACTCTTGCACTGTTTATTCCATGGTCCTCCACCACCAGGATACACTTTTTCCTACTGGGGGTACAAGGGTATGGCCCCATGACACCCAGGCTTATGGTCTCGAATGTTAATTTCGGTAGGCAGAGCTGTTGCTGTACCCCATCTGTCCTGCGTGATTTGAATGTCGGGTATATAACATATTTTTGCACTTATTTTGTATGTTGCGCGAGAGTCCTGGCTAGAAGATATGCTTTCAGACGTTTTGGATAATCTGCTGTGTACCTGGTTGCCATGCTATGTTACTTGTGTGTGCATGTTCCAATTCTTTCACCCTACACGTTTCTGGTACAAACAGACACCATTTGGTGTTGTTTGCCACACACATTTCCAATCTCCCTTCCATCACACGCAACTTTTCCACAGTCTGTCTCACACACTTCTCCTTTCTCTCTCTCTCTCTCATTACCGCACAGTTGCCTTGCGCATCGACTATTTCCCAGTACAGTGCATATACAAGGATATCACCGTCCACAGTTTATACCTGATTCACTTGCACCACACGGAATAACTCGTTCCTGGGGGGGGGGGAGAGAGGAGAGAACTTCATCCCATTCTTTGTCACTATGCTTGCATCAGGAATGTGCGATAATGTGTCTGTCAGTTTATTCTCCTTCCCAGGGACGTGCTCTACTGTGAAATCATAGGACTGTAGGAGCAACGCCCACCGGGTGAGATCACTGCGAGCTTCTTGCATTGCATCTAACCAAACGAGGCCTATGTTGTCTGTTTCTAACGTGAAAAGTTTGTATTCCAAGTAGGGCCGGTACTTTTTCATCGCCAACACTACGGCCAACATTTCCAGCTCGTTTACATTGTATCTGCGCACTACTTGTCCCAATTTTGTGCTGGCATAATCGATGAATCGCTTTGAGCCATCCTCTGCACAATGATACAAAATGCCACACAGCCCCTCCTGACAGGCGTCCATCTGCAGGTAAAGGTGTTTGCCTTGCTCATAATGTGCTAGTTTGGGGCAAGAACAAAAATTTTTCTTTATTACCTGCAATTAATTTTCTTCAACGTCTTCCAACACGAACCACTTATGGCGCGAAAATAGATCCATGAAAGGGGCGGTTATTACTGCAAAATCTTGAATGAACTCCCTTAGCCTATTAATTATGCCAAAAAACTTGCAGAGCTGTTTGCGTGTGCATGGTGCCGGGTGGTTCTCTATTAAGTTCAACTGTTCTGGATTATGTGTGTTTCCAACCTCGTATACAATGTGCCCTAAAAATTCAAACTTGTGCTTACCCAAATGGCACTTATTCGCAGCGCAGGTAAGTCCATTGATAGTGGGCCTCTCTATTACCATGGAGACCTGATTTATGTGCTCCTCCCAACTGCTCGACAAAAAATAATCACATCGGCCAGGTACGCTAGCGTAAAGCCACCGATAAGCCCCTCCAGCACATGGACTATCACTGACTGAAGGTAGCGGGTGCTCCTTTGAGGCCACAGGTATCGTGCAAAAATGGGATCTCCACCCATCAGGTGTCGTGAATGCAGTTTTCTCCCTGTCTTCCTGTTTGACGGGAATTTGCCGATATCTGCTTCTGAGTGATGTCATTACCATTGCCTTGCCGAGTTTTGTGAGCGCATCTTTTACGCTGATATAAGGTGGCAGATTGTTACATGTGACTTGAATAATCGGGTGGAAATCCAAGCAGAAACACCAACTCCCATCTTTCTTGGGCGCTAATATGATGGCCTAGTTTTATTTACTGTGTGTCGGCTAGATAACCCCGTCTGCTAGCACCTCTTTAATTTGCTCACGAAATATTTCGGTTTGATGTCACCAGGTCCCCGAACTTGCTGTGATGGTTGCTTGGCCAAGTGGTCCGTTACTTACTTAACCAGTAGCGAGCATAATTACGTGATTGCTATATTTTATGCCACTGGGATTCACAAAACACGACTGCACAAAGTTGTGTGATGCAGCCGTATCAATTAGTCCATGACCATTCATGCTCACAAGGATACGAATAAATTTCCCCTGACACCCTCTCACATGCTCAATGAATGCCTGCTGTGGTGTTTTGCCAATTTTTACTGACATGATCGGGGCGAAAGAAACATTAGGCTTCTTCGCCCCTGCTGGCCCCTGCGTGCCAAGGTAGCGACTACTTCCTGCATGACACATAAACGTCCTACTCTACCTGCTGAAAACTTGATATTACATTATACATTAAATTATATACTGACCCTGAATTATGTACACATACATAGCACTGGTGAAATAAATATGGACATAATGTAGATCCAAATGCATATTTTCAGAGAACATAACACTGGTAAGACAAAAGAAAATACAAAATAGACTCTTTATTGACATAACAAACAACCATGGTGACAATAGCCATAACCCCTTTACGCAATGTATTGGAAGGTTCTCTTTTCATATCACTCTGACTTGCGGAGTCCTGCTACTCTCCTATTGGGTAGATGCCATTTACGCTGCCCTGACATACCCAAGGTTACACTGGCACTTATTGCACACTACGAACACTGGGTGTGCTCTGCACATCTGCAAAGTGTGTTTCCGTGCTGCGGTGACGTTGTAGTGCTAGACCGGACAAAAGGTGTTAGAGGAAGGGGAACGTGGCACACATCAACACCTATAGCATTTCGATATAACTTTATCTTGTCATCAGAAGAATGTAAACAAATTGGAGCAGTTGTTATGGGATATTTATGTTTGTTTATAGTGTGTAAAGGGGCATTACAAAGACACTGGAATAATTTCCTCTTCCCCGACAAATAACATAACATGTGTTTGATACTAAAAGAACGCTAAATACAATTCAATGGGGTTTGTACTAACTTGTAGATGCAGAATGCAATTTTAATATCATTTTTATCAAACACATCGGGAATATGCTGAAGGAGTCTATAAAGAACTCAGAATATTATCTACTGATGTGTGCCACATGCTCCTACCCCTAAGACCATTTGTCTGGCCCTGACCTACACTGCCAAAGCAGCAGGGCTGTTGGCTCTACCGACGGGCAGAGCATGCGCCCGGTCGCAGGAACTATCATAAGCAGTGCAACATAAGTGCAAGGGCACACCAGTACAGACCAGTTGGTGGTTGCCATGATGACCAGCGATGCCGCGAGGTGGAGGGAAAGGAAATAGGCCTTAATAATAACTGAACTTAATGGTTCAGGGCCAATATCAGACATTCTTTGTTATGCCTATTAAAGGATTTACTGATTGTTTTCTCTCTTTTGTTTATAGTGCATTGTTAACATGTTATTACATTTCTCATCGCGCACCTGTGTTTGTCCATTCTATTCATACGTGTTTTGTGTTGCACGGTTCTTAATATGATTTTTAAATATGTATGTTCATTTTAAAAAATAATGCAAGGTAAAGAGATGCGAGATGGACCGTGAGTAAGCTGGGGCGCGACCATGCATCAGGCAGGGAGTTCAGTAAGCAAGTAGTGTCAGACAGAGGTGGAGTGCATGTCATGAGCTCCGGAATTTTTTCTCGCTCACCAGGCGGTCATGAACTTATAATATGGACATTCTCTGCAATAGACTGTAATGTAATTCTGGAACATTTTCTTTCGATTTCAACTGCCTGGTAAGCCACCCCCTATGCCTGCGGGATTAGCATTGCCCTGGGAATATTCACTGTTTCCGTAATCCATTGTATGTTGAAAGATACTTTTTTCAGTTTCGCTGGAGTGGCCGGTTTAGCCACCCTGTGTTAATGTAAGTGCTCTCCTAGCGGGAAATGTAATTTATCGAAATAAATCTGTCTGTGAACTGTTTAGAACAAAATTTATTTTCTATCGCTCTATGCATGTCAGGGGACTGGCCCTCATAATACCCTCTCAGGCGAGTTTCACGTTAACCATTCTTTTGCAAGTGTCAGTAAGTATTGTTCCGTACCTTGTGGGTGAGTGTTTGGCCCTGATAATCCACATACGCGAGTGTTAAATGTGTAGGCATTTTCCTGCCAAGATCAACAATGGTCCGTAGTCGACCCACTGGCTACTGTTTAACAAATAACCTTCATCTGGAGCAATAATCCACGGGGCAGAGGTCACCAGCATCATCGGCGAGGAGATTGAGTCCGAGTGGATGGCCCGCAACCCTGAGGTTAAGAGATTCAGCATTCACATTCACGTTGCCTTGACGGCATCTGGCACCAGCTGGGTAACATCATTTCCTAGAACTCACATTCACCGCCCCTGAAAATAATTTCAACCCCTTTCCCGATGTCCCGCAGGCATCAAATTGGCTGGCCCAAGAGGTGCTACTGTGCATTATGCCAAATTTTACCATGTCAAATTGACGCCTCTCCGTGTGGTCAAATCTCCCGCCAAAAATTTTTCCAAAAATTTCCGAAATTATTCTGCAAGTTTTCCTGAACAGTAATCTTTCCTGTCTTTTCCTGTCCGCAATGGTGTGGGGACGACAGGGAGGTACCGGCAAGGGCAACGGCACCATTGGGATGCCAAGGGACGCCGCACAGATGATTGGGAAGTGTGTCAACAATTGGAAAGTGACCCCATGCCATAAGCCATGCCACATCGCTTGAAGGGAGGAGCAGAGGGAAGCAGCGAGAAGGAGACATGATGGGGTGGAGACTACCCCTCTCCCGTCCCCATGCCCACTCCGCTGCCTACAGTCAGCTGAAACCCTCGCATGCACCACACATAAGCTGAGCGTCTGGTCAACAACCCCTGCGTCCGGGACGAGCAGGCCAGCCACGATGCGAGAGGGGAGGGTTACCTATCTTCACTAACCCCGCACAACCGTGTCGATACACCTGCATCTCCCGTGCACATGGCGTGGTTTAACAACAAAGAGTGGCTGGCACAATGACTGACAGCATGCCAGTGCTGTAGTGTCCTGAATGTTTGTGCCCTATGGTAACTAGTGACCAATCAGTGAATGGAAACAATACACATTGTAAATTCCATCGCAAGACCAGCCTTGTGAACAACTGCACCGGTGACATCCGCGAGACAGTAAGAGATAGTAGCAGTGAAATAATGCAGGACAAATAAGATTTTACTACACAAGAAAATGCGACATGAAGCAGAACCACAGAGTCCAGACTATCTCAACATCCGCAAGGACCAATCACGGCAAAAACACAGTCAAAATTGCAGACTTTACCCACGTTCGCCGGGACACCAATGGAAGATCCGGCAGCATTTTTGGAGGTATGTGTATGCCGAATCACCAGGTACAAGGTAAGCAGAGATGAATGGGCCAGATATGTCGGAGCACAACTCCACGGAGAAGCGAACTCTTGGTTAACATCTCTCAATCATTATGGTCTTCAGTAGGAGGAGTTTCGGCGTTCGTTCCAGTGCAGATTTCGAGGGGTTTTCCCCTCTGTACAGGCCCAGAGCAGACTGACTCTGGAGGTTCAACAATTGGGTGAGTTATTAACAGATTTTATCACACGTAAGAATCATCTTGTTGAATGGTTTCACCCACATTTGCCAAAGCAAGAAGATCTAAAAGTAATAGCAAAAACAGCCAGATCTGGATTCAGAACAACCTTAATACCTTTGCACATGAATCACTTCGCAGTGATGCAAATGCAGTAAAATAGCAGCACGAGCAGAGGGAAGATAATGTAAACAAACATCATTCTGGCAGGTCACAAAATTTTTCACAACTATCCCATAGCTATAGCGGACAGGTGTACGAGAAAATGTATAGTGGTAAACTGCATGAAAAAGTGTACAGTGGGCAATCGCATGGAAATATGTTCAAACAGGATCTGAAGCAGAGCAGAACCATGGGTCCAGTGGTCAGAAACCACAACTCTGGAACTCAACTGATAATGTCAACAGTCAACAGCAAGGAAGGAATCCGGATTATCCAACCCGACATCGGTGCAGGTATTGCCCGAGCCAACAATATCATTGGTACAACAAATGGCCAAACAATCTGCATATGAGGCAGATTAAAGAAGCTGCAGAATGCAAGAAACGGGGAACAGGTTACACGAGTGAATGAGTCGGATGCTTCCGACACCTCGCCGCCAAAATTGGAACAACAAATAACAAATTAAACCCACAACAAACTTTAGATGAGCAGATTAGTAGTAGTCACACACCAGTTATCCGAATTTTGGTTTCCATCAACAGTGAGTTGTGTCATGCTTTAATGGATATGGCAGCATGACACAACTTCGTACAACTGTACTTTGTACAAAAGCAAGATGTGACACCTACAAACCACATGATTCGGTTGGCCACGAATGAGCATAGTAGTATGGTCGTAGGACAGGTGGTAGTAATGGTTCAGATACGTAACATCGAGACAAAAACAGCAGTCATATTATGCCGGACATCCATGAGGATGCTATTTTGGGAATTCCATGGCTGACGGAACCGAGTACAGTCGTGGAACCAGCTGCAAGACGAATACATTTTGGTGCGAAAGAAAGACACACGGTGTATAACATAGATCGTTCTCCGAAGGGTAGCCTACCTGATGTGAAACTAGGGGAATTCGACAATCAGGACCCCTCGCTCGAACACCAAGCCGCATTTCAACCTGTCCTTGACGAATGCAGTAACATACTTAGCAGAACAATGAAGTGATCATCTGGGACGAAGCAGAATGGAACGATGTTTTACCGCCAAGTTCACGGGATCCAGTATCGGAAGTATACCTACAGCAGATAACAACTGGCAACACTGAGAGTTTGATCAGTGATTTGCACAGAGAAGTCGTTGAGTCACACAGAAGTAGCAAATTTATGCAGGAAAACCCCAGACAATGTGCGCAGCAGGAAATAGAGGGATGACATGTCGTAGATGGCAGGTTGGAGACCTGTTCTACTCAAGAGCCGGGGAAGTGGAGAGTGCATGTCTCAATATGTGCGAGGGATAATGTTTTCGCCTATTCGCACTGTGGCAGCATGGCTGGACACCCAGGCATTGAGCAGACGGTCAGGAACGTACGCGACCAGACTCCATTGCATTCGCTCCGAGAGCGAATGCAATGGAGTGCATAAATCAATAAATAGAATCTCAACTCAGACTCCGTGTGGGTGAACAACACGCCACTTGGGTGGATCACATTCCCGCCATCGTCTAAACGCTGAGAAGATGAGTAAACGTGGCAACGGGGAGCTCACCCTCTGAAGGGGAAGCGAAATGCCAGCAACAGGAAGACAGCAGTGAAATGCTGAGTACAGATACACAGAGACAGCAACAGCAGAGACACATGTGGGACATTAAGCAACAGCAAATTTGCTATGCTGCAAGATGGATGCCAGTCATGAACCGACCGCTGCCAAGACTGCATAAGGGGCAAGCAGTGTATGTACGGACGAACCCCCAGTCCACTATTAAGAAGGATTTATTTGGGGGTTTAGCAGCACACTGGAGTGGGCCGCATCGTGTGCTACAAATGCACAAACTCACTATGTATACTATTCGCATGGGAAGGAGGAAGGTAGGGTACGTCGGCACGACATCCGGCCAACCATGGGTGCTTTCGACGACGAAGTTGGTCCCTGTGTTTTCCGACCCCATGACGGCGAAGGCTGCGACAAGCTAGGGGAAGAGCAGTAGGAGTTGCGAGGGGGGAGCCCACTGAAGACCCACCCGTGTGCGCTGAAGACAGACCACCACCAGAGGTGAAGCAGGGCGGAAACAGGGCTGACGATCTCCAGGAGGAATGGAGCAGGATAGAAAGTGCATCAGTACTTCAGGAGGATGCAGAAGGAGAGGAGGAGAATGTGCAGAAGTTACCTAGCATCAGTATGCCCCAAAGGGAACCTGTAGCACCTCAAACACAAGCACAAATTGAGCAAGAAGAGCAAGAGCAAATGGAGTGAGTAGAGCAAGAGGGACAGACACAAGTGTGTGTGCAAGATGAGTAGGTGCAGGGACAATTACAGAAGCGAAGAGTTAATGCAACTGAAAGTCTTTTTGCAGGGGCTGCTTAGCCGGGTCGCACCCAGAAGCAGCGAGATTAGCAGGACAGCCGGAATAAGGAAGGGGACAGCGAGGGCAGCGAGTCAGGAATCTTACTTTGCCTTCGATGGTCACGTAGTGGGCACACCCGCCAAAGCAGTGTCACCAGTGCACCTAGCAAGAAGGGGCTCCTGCCGGCAGTTCTGGCTCGTGCACTCTACACCGCATATGCCTCTGTTTACCTCGAAGATAAATTGGTGACTACTATGATGAAGCGTTTACCTGTTGATGTTCTCGGATACAGGTCCATCAAGTCCAAGGACACTGTTTGAAATGGTTCACTGGGTAATCGAGGCAGCTGTTGTCAGTTTCCGTCCGTATGTTGTCTCTTACACTTGCTGCATGTTACATACTTTCTTACGAATTGTCGCATGTGTTCTTATATTCCTGGCCAATGGAAGTAACATAAAATATTATGCTTTGTTTGTGCGGCACCCGAATGTCCTGTCAGGTTATTGGAGAGAGTGTACTGCAAAACGTTATCGCACACGGAAACAGGCATAAAGGATCTCCTATTTTCAGAGTTTTTCGAGGTGCGTGATTCCACACCATGGTCTGTCACCCTACTAGTTTCTACCACGACCAAACAAACTCATGCTGCCATTTGTTAGCGATGGGGTACATGACCTGTTGATTGTTGACAAACATACATATCTAGTATAGTGATGGCGTTACCAAGAAGACTATGACATTTAGGCATTGTACACTTGTTTTGGCTGCTGTACTCACCTTTTGCGGGGGTGGGGAAGTACTTCGTCCCACTCATCTTCGTCGCAGGCACCAATTTCCCCTGGCGTGCAGGAGAGATAGTCCGCCAGCTGGTTCTCCTCTCCGGCGACGTGCTGCACTTCGAAATCATATCCTTGTAGAAGCAAAGCCCAGCACATCAGTTTGCTGTGGCTCGCCTTCATACTATGAAGCCACACCAAGAAACAATTATCCATGTGTAATGTGAAGCGCACATGTTCCAACAATTGCCGGAATTTCTTTAAACTCCATACCACAGCAAGGCATTTCCTTTCATTTACATCATACCGTTGTTCCACCGGTCCGAATTTCGCACTTCCGAAATCCATAATCCGGTGAGTTCCATCCTCGGCCAGTTGGAAGAGCACCGTCCCCAGTCCTTTCTCACTGGCATCTGTTTGTACGTATAGGTGCTTCGCTGGGTCGTACCTTGTTAATGATGTGCATTGTCTGAAGGGTTTCTTGATTTTCGTGAAACTGTCCTGTTAGTGCCATCAGAGGAGCAGTCATGACCAGAAAACCCTGGGATGTACTCCCGTAGCAAATTTATCAACCTGAAGAATTTCCTGACTTGCTTTCGGGTGGTGGGTGTCGGATATCCTCAATTAACTGTAGCTGTTCTTCTGTAGGTCGACTCCCTCCTTTGTCCATGATGTGGCCGAGGTATTGTATCTGTTCCTTTCCGATATGGCACTTCTTAATCGCACAAGTCAAGCTATTGATGGCGAGCCTTTCCAACACTAATGACAAACGGCAGACGTAGTCTGGCCAGGACTCCGACCAGATAATCACGTCGTCGAAATAGGCGAGCGCACATTCTCCCCCCAATCCATCCAATGCCTTGACCATCATAGATTGGAATGTTGATGGGGCACATTTCAGTCCAAACATCATTGCTCAAAAATAGAAACAGTGTCCATCTGGTGCTGTGAAGGCCGTTTTGTGGTGATCATTGGGTCGAACAGTAATCTGCCAATAACTGATATGCAGGTCAATTGTTTTTAGGATCTTGGCACGCCCGAGGGTGTTTATGGCGTCATTCATGTGTATCTAGGATGTTGGTGCACTGTTGGTGATCTGGTTCAGGCGCCGGAATCCCACTCATAACCCCCATGTCCCGACCTTCTTTGGGGCCAAAAAGATAGCCGAGTTGAACTCACTCTCCGAAGGTTCTATCACATCCTCCTTTAGCATCTCCGCAATCTGTTCTTTAGTTATTTTGCACTCATGCAGATAATACATGAGGGGGTCTCTTAAACAGATTTGTCTGTGGACAGTACAATGGTGTGTTCCGCTATGGATGTATGTCGCAAGGGGTCCGTCACCGTAAACACATCGCGGCGTTCGTTCAAGAACTGCTGGATAGTGTCTTGGTATTGCGGCACTGTTTATGCTGATCGCAGTTCCAAGTTATACACTGTCCAATGTTCCTACTAGCCGAAGTGTATCCGCCTCACTGCAGGTTCCACAACGGTGTTTTATTCAGACACAAATGCTGTTATAGCCGTCCCTATATCCCGAAATTTCACAGTTATGATGACCTATCCCATGGCTACACCTCAATGCTGCTGTGTTACGAGTAGAATTTGTGGTTTTGTTGGTTTTATGGGGGTGACATTTACAAAATTTGTTCTGACAAAATTATACGAAGCTGCTGTGTCTATTAAAACTCGACATGGGATCAGATTTATGAACACTATGACCGTTTCATTCGTATTCCAATGACCAATAATTGCTTTCTTATAGATGAAAAACATATTTATAAAATTAGCGATAAGCACTTGTGTTATTCATACTACAAATTACACCATAATTTATTATACACTGTGCCACTTGACGTGTGCATGTCATCAACCTAAGACAGTTAGTCCGGCCAACCCTCAATTGTAACCACAGCTGGGTTGCGCACTCTACTTTAAGTGTGCTCCTGGTCACCAAAGCGACGAGGGGCAGCGGAAGAGCAGGGCATGTCGTTGCTAGTGCAGCCAGTGGTTGCTATAGCAACGCATGACAACGAGGAGGAAATAATTAGGACCGTAAATTGACTGAAACATTTCAGGTCTAATTAAAAGACTTTATTGTGTTGTTATATAAAATATTTATGGTTCGTTTTGCAGGATATTGTGTTTTGTTGTGTTTGCAGGGCCATGTGTTTTTCATATTTATTTTCATCTTCTGTTGAGTCTTTTGTCCATCCCTTTTCACCAGTGTTTATGTAGAAGGAATATTTGTATTGTTTTCATATGTCTATTTATTTTCTTTCGTTAATGCAAGGGTCAGTGATGCAAGTCACCTCAGAAAGTAGTCGCATTTTTGTGCGAGGGCAAGCCGCGGTTCGCCATCGAGTCCGGCGGGAGAGTCAGTCAGCTAGAAGCAAGTCACAGAGATGGAGTGCGTACGGTAGGCTCCAACATTTCCCACACACGACAGGTGTCCATCACCTTATTGCAACCGGACATGTAATTACAATAAACTTCATCATCTGGAACATTTTTCTATCTCATCGCTCCGGGGAGCTTAATGAGCACGTAAATCTTTTGATTGTCGAAAGACACTTTTTCTGTTTCACCACACGGCCTGTCTGAATAGCCCACTGTGTTTAGTGTAAAGTTCCCTCAGAGAAGAGGTTGTAATTGTAAATGTAATAAATAATTGTTTTTTAGTCAGTTGTTTATTCATAGCCGCTAAAGTGTTTAAGGGGACGGGCCCTGATAATCCCCGCTCAACCAGTACGTAGGTTCTTATTTTCAGTGT
Source organism: Dryococelus australis (assembly GCA_029891345.1). Classification (NCBI taxonomy): domain Eukaryota; kingdom Metazoa; phylum Arthropoda; class Insecta; order Phasmatodea; family Phasmatidae; genus Dryococelus; species Dryococelus australis. Next base: position 46,186,931 of record CM056995.1, on the reverse strand, counting down.
AATCAGTTTTGTTCCGATCTGTATGGACATGTGGCAGGCCCTGACAGCCCATGTAAGCGAGTTTAATGAGTAGGAAGTTTTCCCGCCAACATCAACAATGGTAAATAGCCGACCAACAGGCTATCGTTTAAGAAACAATCTTAATCTGGAGAAATAGTCTACAGGTGCATGACAACAATACAGCAGCCACTGCGAGTAGATTGGTCCCGGGTCGACGGCCCACAGACCCTGAGGTTAAGAGGAGCAGTATCATCTTTGGCATCGCCTGATGGCGTCTGGCACCCTAGGTATACTCATTCCTTTCTTTCACCATCACCTATCCAGGAAATTCTTGTTCCAAACTTTACCAGCATCAGCCGTGCGTCACACTGCTAAGATTGTAAAGCGCTATCTCTGTAACCTGAAAGCAATGTGTGCTTTGCCCATGTCACACATATCTGCACTACATGACATTAAAAGCATTCTTAAAATATACACACGACACTGTAAAAATATTCATAAGCTGCCCCATGGATTTTATGGACGGCAGTGACTTACCGTAATACGTTTGCACCACGTGCATGATAATGCATGATTACTTTGCATTAGGAGCAAAGAACATCAACAAAAATATATTTCAGAACACTTCACACAATAAAACAAACAACACACATTATTACCCTCGCACACCGGACTGTCATGAACTTTTGATATGGGCATTATCTGCAATAGATTGTAATGTAATTCTGGAACCTTTTCTTTTGATTTCAACTGCCCGGTAAGCTACCTCTTTTTCCTGCGGGATTAGAATTGCCCTGAGAAGTTTCAGTTCTTCTGTAATCCAGCGTATGTTTTAAAATGCTTTTCACAGTTTCACCTCAGTGGCCGGTTATAGCCAACCTATGTTAATGTAAGTGCTCTCCTAGGGGTAGATGTAATTTATGGAAATAAATAAGTCTGTGAATTGTTTGAAACGACATTTATTTTCGATCGCTCTATGTGTGTCAGGGGACAGGCCCTCCTAACATTCGCTCAATCAGGTTTCATGTTAACTATTCTTTTGCAAGTGTCAGTAAGTTATGTCCCGTACCTTACGGGCGTGTGGTTGGCCCCATCAATTCGTGTCCGCGAGTGTTAAATGTATAGGCAATTTTCCCGCCAAGATTAAAAATGGTCCTTAGTAGACTCACTGGCTACCGTTTAACAAACAAACCTTCATCTAGAGCAGTAATCAACGAGGCAGAGGTCAACAGCATCATTTGAGAGGAGATTGGGTCCGAGTGGACAGCCCGCAATACCGAGGTTAAGAGAGTCAGTATTCACATTGACGATATCTGGTGCCAATCGGGTAACATCATATCCTAGACCTCACCTTCGTCACCCTCGTAAACCATTTCAACTCCTTTTTCAACATCCCATATGTGTCATTATATTTCTATTCACACTAATTAACCTGACAATTACTTACAGTTCCCATTCAGGAAAATATACACATTGAAAACAAAAGAAAGAAAAATACAATTCAGTGGAATTTGTAACCTGAAACGCGGATTGAAATTGTAATATTATTTGTAAATAACCTCTGGCAAATATGCTGTGTAAATATACAAAACGTTCAGAATTTTATTCATTATTTGTAGCACATTTATTAAACTGACAAATTATATACACATACAACAGAACGACATTTTATAAATACTACTTGTTAACTTTTAAGACTTGCGAGCTTTATAACCACAAAACCTACACGTTAATTTTCACACCTGAAATGCAATGTGTTTTTGTCTTAAGTTATGAAACTATAGATTCGATTAAAAAATTAAGTTCTGAATGTGAACTATTACAGAATAAATTTTATTATTTTAATAATATAAGCTTTTTCACTAAAACTTTCATTGTAGGTAGCGCTATACATATAAAATATGAAATAAAATTTTAGTCACTTTATTTTTAAAAGAATTAAGTTTTACTGACAAATTTTTTTTATATATTTTGTTACTAACTTGTTTTCGTTAACTTATAGTTCTATTATAAACGTAATAACTTTAGTTTACGTTAAATAAAAAATATACTACGTAATAGAAATAGATTTTACTAAAATAAAAAGTAATTTAGCTTGCTAATATGTTAACTCTTTAATCAGTATGTTTGTTAAGATTAAGTTATTTGACTGGTCTCTTAAGATCGTCTATCGAAAGAATCCGCGCCCCACCACAGAAACGTTGGCATGAATAGAATTATGGAACGACAAATCGGCTACGCTACTCACACCTGATCTATCGTACAAAAAAAAATATTCATTTTTCTCGAGGCAGAGGGGTCTCTTGCTCACTACTTGAACGGCATGTGCCTGATGCACTGAAGGAATAACTATTGTCGCTAAGACTTAACAACGATACTGTTAATTATATCTGACAGCACCGTCATTTTCCCAGTATTCAGTCTCAAGCTTCTGTACATGACCACACTACCCTTCCCGGTCGGTCTTGGTTCGCCTTAATAGTAATCTTGCTGAGCTTCTGAAGAGATAAATCTCTGTTACATTTCCTTCGCGCGCTACCCGCTTCACCTTAGCCCAAGCTAGCTCAATAGCGTTCTGGTCGCACATGTATGGGGAAAGCCGGACCACGGTATGTCCCAGTCAGACAGGTCTCGAATTTATACACTTTCTCTTTAGATTTCGCGTGTTCCACCAATTTGTAAAGCTCCTCTTTCCGCATCGACGTGTGACAAGTTATGCCTTTGTTCGTTAACCAGGTTGACATATCTGCTTTCACAGAGTACTTTGTAGGTGGCTTATCAATCTGTGCGCAATGATACGTTGCATTATATACACTACTACAGATGACTGCGGGAGGTTAGGAGCAAGTTTCTCGGTAACCCACTTTATGAAATTAACACTTTTCATTTGGCCGTGACAGTCGCCCCTAACAGTGGCGGCTTTATAGACAAGGAAAGCATTTTCGATCAATCCGTTAATACCCCCAGTGTGTACTACAATTAATCGGTTACCCGAAGTCACATTAGTTTGTATGTCGAACACTTCTTCATGTTGCCAACATTCACCAAACGTTAAATTACCGTCTATCCATGTATCGTCTATGTAGATAATTTGTTTCTCACCTTGTCTGTGCTGTGTCATTGCAACTAGATAGTCGGGGCGCCAAGATACAATGTGAGGTGTCTCAATTAGTATCTTCCTGTAGTTTTGCGATTTTTTCCACCGAAAACCTAGTTGTTTTACTACCTTACGCAACGAAGTATGCGACCACAGAAAATCTATTTTCTCCTTTACCACGGGCAGTAATTTTGCAATGGCAGGGACACTTTTATCCTGCGTATAAAAATCTTGAATCGTCCGCCGAATTACACATAGATCAAAGTAATCAATATTCACGACAGTATGTTCCGGCCTAGTTTTCTGTCGTTTACCCGGCGTGTGCAAGCTACCTCCCTCTCCGCTGTTATCTAGTTATTTCTGTTCCTTCCGTATCGTTTTAATTAACGTCTGCGACACTCCAGTGTAGTCTGCAGCTCTTGCTGTCGCCTGGTTTACTGTAAAAGCATAACATTTTTGTTTCCGATTCTCCGGCTCTCCGAATGCATGACGGTGTTTTTCTTCCGGGCAGATTAACACTCGCAGCGGCGATTTTCCGACACTTCGGAGCTAAATGCGTTACTGCGGATAGTAAATGTGTGTCCACGCTTCCCAATCCCCGCTGTGACTCAATGTCTTGCCTTCCCCATACCTAGCAGGTTCAGAGGTGGCGCGCGGACAGTACATAGCTGTACAAAGATAGTGGACAAGTCAAATTACAGTTAGGGATGGGCGAAAGCATTATTTTCGCGTAACAGGTTCCACTGTTCGCAGTGTTGCCAACAGTAGCGGAATTCCGTTACACATAGCGACATTTAAACCCTGGTGAAACAAAGCAGCTAAAAGTGATAAACATAGATAAACATGATAAACATAGACTTTCTAACATGCCGTTGGCACCTACAAAAAAAAACTATTGGTGCTTTAAAACTTATCGCAGCAGAGTTAGGTTTACTTTTTAAAGCTTAAACATTATTTTTTATTTGTTAGTATTTTAATATTGTTCTAATTTTGTGAACATATAATTTGTTCGACGACCACGTAGTTCATCGCCTGTCACCAAATACTTACTATTGCTATCATCAATATCGCCACTGCTCTGAAGACAGCAGAATGTTCAGAATACATCTTTATCATGAATTGAATGTCTGATTTCTTCACCTTCTGATTTTATCCCCTGTTATCATGTATGTATTTTTTCCTCCCATTAATTGTAGAGTAGTAGTTCTTGATGTTTATAACGGTTATGATTTTTGGACCTCGGCATCGGGGTTGCGTAGTCATTTTACGTGTGTGCTGTTTGACCGTTTGGCAAGTTTCTAGAGTTACGATTTTTGGATACTTTGTATTTTAGAGCTTTTGTACTCGTGTTTGTTCATGCTTTTTGTTGTTTTTCGAGATTTATTGTACTTCTGGCTGTACAAGCTTGAATATTTAGGCCAGTCACATTTTCGACCAAATTATTAGAATGAAATTGTAAAAAATTAGTTGTGTAGCTGAATGTAGCGGAATTTTACTATAGGTGTAGCGAAATCGCCTCCTTCCGTGTTGGCAATAATGGCTGTTCAATTCCGAGTAGATAATACATTCCGATAACAGGTTATATTTATAACAGGTTACCTTGAAACCGTTTCGTGTAACTTTGTGCTAGGAGTTATAATTGGCAGTTCCATGTTCCAAGACGTTCCAACTAATAACGGTTGCGCATGCGCAGTTCGAAATTCTGGTATGGGGGGGGGGGGGGGGAAGTTAAACTGTTACAGGTTTTGACATTCCAAAAAGTAACTTTGGGCCGTATTAATGATAGTTTCTCAGATCTCGTCTTGAGATCGTATCAGGAGATACAATCTTGAGATGAATTTCTAGTCTTGAGACACACGCAAATAATTAATAGTCAGTACTTAGTTGAAATTAATTTCAAGTTTCTCTTTTCAAGTGATACTAGATTGTGAGATACTTTTTTTTTTTTACCTAGCCTCGCAAAGGGCCCGTCAAAGCATAAATTGAGGCTTTTTTTTGCTGTCAATGGGCGTTTGTCTGCAGCTACATTCGAGTGTTTGTGTTTTGTTATAACTTATTTTTTTCCTGTTTCTTATGCGGAAATGCATTTTTTTAGTGTTAAAAACTACACGGGGCTGAAAAAGGATTAACAATTGTACTTTTACAGTACAAAGACAATAGAAAAGTGATGTGAGAACCACATACATGCCTAAAATCCCCAGCGAAAAGCTATAAACATAGTTATTATTCAAAATTTCAACACTGACGCATTTAATTTATAGTTCGAGTTATACTGTTTGACATGTTTTATAACAACAAGCAGGGTGGAATATCGACGTACATTGACGTAGTCTTCACGAAATTGGTTTGTAAAATAAATGTAGTTAAAAATTAATTGCTAGGAGGCGATAAGTGTTGAAATATTTTAGAAACATAACACAATATTAAATAAACTATCCTTTACAGTCCTTTATTTCAGATACACTGCATTACAAGTAATTTTGTCTTAAACTGTGCTTCCAACCAAATAAAAAAGAAAATTAATTGATTGCTACTATGCACTGACATTTTTGAAATGAAGGTGGCAAATACGATGATAGTTATTATCTTCTTTTTTTTTAATTAGAAATAATATAAAACACATTATTTGCCCGCTAATATCGCATCGCGCATACTATGTTACTTCTTCTCTCACAGAGAAGTAAGTCGACAGATAGATAGTTTTCTGTCTTTTGTTCATTGTAACACAACACATGCACAATTAACTATAAAATAAACTAACAGTAATGTATACTTATATTGTAATGTGTAAATGATGAGCATATAACACGGAAACTGTATAGAAAACCAGTAAAAGTTCAAAATGGAACCATAAAACTGTCCATTTCTGTTATGACCGCAACAGAAACCTAACCGACAGTATATAACTGGCTGTGTTGGAACAACTAATCTGCCACCAATACATATGCAACAAAACCGATAAGCGATAACGAGAACGAGAACTGACTCGATCGGAACTACTACTCATCTCCCTGTTATCGTTATGATGTGCAGAGGTAACCGCAAAGAACACCCACGATGGAACTTCGCATCTCCCATTATTACCACGTCGCTGATATGCATCATATCCGTAAGCAGTTGCAAGTTTTCCCGTTTGCTTATATGCTATTTTCTCATAGTGCATCCATGAAGATATTTTTTCACTGACTAAAACATTATCACTTCCTATTGCAAAACATATCTGCCTCAGAACCAGACAAGCATTAGAAAATGTTCATGTTATCTCAACCGTTATTTATTTAACAGTGTTCGCTGCGGAACAGGTTGATTTCATAACAGTTATCATTACAGAAATGTGTTATTTTAACTGTTACATTATATACCGCCCATCCCTAATTACAGTATACAAAGTTTATATACTGGACATAGTAAACACACACATATATATGTCAAACTACATGTATACGCATCACATATTTCTCTCATAATTTGACCAATCATCCTCCAACAAGCTGTGGGACATCGTCGTTTTGCTAAAACAGAAGAAAAAGGAAACGAGAAAACAGAACAAGAAATGCGTACCAAGGCATGTTATGCAATAATTTCTTAATTTTTGTAGTTTAGATATTCATCTACACAATAAAATGTTAGTTTAGAAAAAAATTCTTTCAGCTGTTTTTTTAGAGTTTTTGGTTAGAGTAGCAAATTTCTTGAAGGTGTTGTAGTAACTTATTGAAAAGTTGACTACCAAGATAGGATGGCCCTTTCTGGGCAATTTTTAAGTTAACTGAAGCCATGATTAAGTTTTTGTTTTTTTTTCATTCTAGTGACATGCTTATGAAAGGACTCATTTTTCAGAAATAAATGACTATTTTTGGACATGAATATAAATACTGAAAGCATGTAATCACATGCAAATGTTAAAATCTCTGAGCTCTTCAACAGAGGTCTACATGAGTCTAGCCTTCTTTTGCCATTGATTGTTCTTACAGCTCTCTTTTGCATGTGAAACACTTTTTGCTGTCAATGGAATTACCCCAAAAGGTTATACCATAACACATGATGGAATGAAAATATGCGAAATATACCATATTTGCTGTATTTTTGTTCAACACCTCTGCAACACTTCGCAGGGCGAAACATATGCAATATGAGATTTCCAATTAAGTAAATTGTCTACTTTTAAACCAAGGAACTTAATCACTGCAGTTTCATTAATTCTGTCTCTGTTACTGCTAACATATGAATTAGTATTTTTTCTGTTCTTTGTGAGGAAATTCATAAGATATGTTTTATCTAGTATGAGATTTAATTTGTTTGCAGTAAACCATGCATTTCGCTCTGTAAATGTTATGTCCGTTTCTTGTGTAAGATCATTTACTGAGTCTCCAGAGACTAAGATGCTAGTATCATGTGCTAATAAAATTAGAGTAGTTTCTGGGGTTAAGGCACATGGAAGGTCGTTTATATAAACTAGGAAGAGTAGGGGGCCTAATATTGATCCTTGTGGGACGCCATGCTTGATTTTTTCTGGTTCAGAGTAGGATGAAGTAGTTTTTTCTTTGATCCGCACTTGTCTGTTTGAAAGGTATGGGCTTATTATTTTACTTGGAGTACCTGAAACTCCATAAAACTTTGATTTTTCTATGAGTATGTTGTGATTTTCACAGTCAAATGCTTTAGTGAGGTCGCAAAATATTCCATTAGATGGCATCTTTTTAGCAGGTGCATTAAGGATACTATTTGTTAGTTTAAAGATTGCATCATTTGTTGGCATATTTTTCCTAAAGCCAAACTGGAAATTTGATAAGATTTTGTGATTCTCAAAATGTTGCAGCAATCTCCTGTAAATTAATTTTTCAATTACTTTTGAAAAGGATGTAAGAAGTGAGATGGGTCTATAATTGTTTACTTCGGTCTTGTCTGCTTTCTTGAACAATGGTGTTACCGTAGCCCATTTTAGCATGTCTGGAAACAATCCTGTATTAAAGATATAATTACAAATATGGCTTAATGGAAGCGCATTGCTTTAATAGATAATTTTGGTTGCAAAGAATTCATTGTTTTCTCCACATATTTTGGAGTTGTGTTTGTAAAAGATGTAGCAGTGTATTCTGTACCCTATAATGTAAGAATATGGTTTATATCTTGTTTAATGTTTTTTAATCATGTTTTCTACGACATTTAAGTAGTATGAATTGAATGTACCTGCGACTAATTTAGGGTCTGAGGATATGCAGTCATTTACTTTTAGTTTTACAACTCGACATTGATCTGTTGTTCGCCCTGTTGTGTTTTTTACAATATTCCGGGCCGGTTTCACCAACACATTTAAAATTTAAGCGCTACTTAAACACTGAATAAGCTGTGCCTAGTGCCTTTTCACCAACTTTAAGCTCTTCTTAAAATGTTTTAAGCAGATCTTAGTGCAGGCAGCCGAAATGGGATGCCTATTTCTTTAAGCTCTCCTTAAATCATTGTAAACAAATTAAAAGGAAAATGGCTGCTACTGAAAAAGTTGTTTATAGATAACCCAAAATGTTCTATAAATATATAGTTTTATAAATTAATTTTTTTATAAATAAAATAAGAAATTATAGTGTATCAAAGTTATTGAGTCTGGGTGCAAGTTTTTATTTGCTGAAGCAACCTATAACGATTGTAGAAGACAAAGCTATAGGCAGGCTTATATTTGTGTATGTACATTTTGCACATATTTCAAGAGGCATGCCCAATATATAAATAGGAAATTGAGTGTAAAGGCAGGTAGCTGATTGATAAAATATGAATTTATTGAGTACACATAAGCTACGGAAGTACCTGTTTGAAGTAAATGGAAAAAATGTTTGTCTTCACTACACTGCATGTATGTAGGCCTATAAAGATATGGCTTATATGATAGAATTTGAGACTGGACATACTATAATACATTTACACATACGTTTTACTACACATGACAAATTTGCAGTACAAGTTTTGCACAATTCTACTTTGTTTTGAATTACAGAAGTTAACGAGGGCCCAATTAAAGATGTCATACAGGTGTGACGTGTAATCATATTTATTCAAATTCGGGCACTGAGCATTTCTAAATTGCACATGAATATCGTCAATGTTACTATCAACTATCACAATTTCAGAAAGTTCAATTCTGGTTAGTGATGAAACTCAAACCGAATCTTTAAAACATAGCATTAATATCGTACGTAAAACATAAAACAGATCTATTAAAGTAAATAAATTCGGGATGGCCTTGTAGATTGTAGTAAATGTAGGCCCAGTGTTGTTTTTTTGTTGGCAATACGATCTTTTACACAGAATATACATTACGTTTAGAGAATATTTAATCAGTACCTAAACAAGACAACAGTTTCATTTACAAATTAATTATTAACATAACGTAATATTTTTATAAAGCATTTAATTTATAAATAATTGAACAAAGCTACATAAATATATGTAACGGGTCTAAAACATTACCCAAGTAGATTAAATATAAAACAATTAAAATTCATTCTGAAAAATAAAGAACAGCCCAGGCCTGATACAGATCGTAACTTATGCTACGAAAAATCACACTTCTTGGCACTAATAATTAATAAAAACGATCATAAAAAAATCACAGAATTGCAACACATTTCCACGATAATAAATCAGCCTCGAAATATTATAATCTTATCTATTCCCGAACATAATGTTAATATAAATAAATTTCGGTATGCATAGTTAGTTGAACAAATCGAGTACTCATATATTTTCGTATATGGAGTGACATTTGTTTTTAAATTGTTCTTATTATTAGTCAGCAAACGATAAGGCTTTAATCGTTTATTATAAAATAAATATTTGGTTAGGATTTGTAGTGAACTTAAGTTTGATGAAGGAGCGACTTTTTGTGGATCTGTGCATAATATTGACATCGATAGTTTTAATGAATGTCAACTAGGCCTACTAATGATAGTGATTGAAAATTAATTTTTCCCGATGAACGATGTGAGTCTAACCTAAAATATTTATCCTTGCTACTCATCAACTCGAGGAGCATAATAAGCAAATTTGATAGCTTAAAGCTTTGCATCTCTCAACTAGGTCACTACCCAGATGTTATTGTTGTTTCAGAAACTTGGCTAAAAACTATTGATACTCAGTATTACAACTTACCTGGTTATGTTGCATACTTTGCTTGTAGAAATGATGCTATTGGAGGCGACGTAGCTCTGTGTGTTAGAAATAAGTATAATCCCACTTTGATATCAGTACACAACGAAGGCCACTACTCAGTGTGGGCTGAATTGCATAATTTGGGAAACTATCGCAAAATTCAGATTTGGAGGGTATTACAAGCCTCCCTCAATTAGTGTAAATGAATTTCTACCAGTATTTGACAAGGATCTAAATGAGTGTAACTCTATTATTAGCTTTGCAGCTGGAGATTTTAATATCAACATCTTGAACTACTCCTTGTCTAATCCTTATATAATAATTTAAGGATTAGACAAGGAGTAGTCAACTGTAATAGATCACTTTCTGTATAATGTAACTAATGAATGCTTTAATATTTTCACAAAAAATTCAGCTATAAGTGACCACAATGCTATCTTAGTCCAACTACCTATGTATTCTGCCCCTAGACAAGACAGTGACTTCATCAGAAAAGACTATTATGAACAAAACATTCTGAAAGGAAAATGCAGTATTCTGTACCCATCTGGTTTTACCTCTGATGTAAATGCAAACCTCGTAAATATAGTAAGTGCTATTACTGATTCTATTGAGCTGGCTTCTGTAACTATCAAATGTGACAGGAAATATAAGAATAAGTACAGTCTAACTCCATGGGCCACTGGTGACTTTATGAAACTGATTAACGAAAAGGACCTATTGTTCAAAAAATTCTAGAGGAAAAGATCTAATGTTTCCATCAAGTCTCAGCTAGGTCAATTAAATAATAGGATAACCTCACTCAAAAGGAATCTTAGGACTAGCTACTACAACAAAATATTTGCAAACTGCTCTGGCAATGGCAAGCTAGTCTGGCAAAATGTAAACTGGATCCTTGGGAGAACTCGTAGGTCATGTTCCACCATATTGAGTCCCTTTCCACCCAGGATAATAATGTGATACATTATCTGCAAGAAATAACAAATGTCTTCTGTCAGCATTTTGCTACAGTTGGCACTAATCTCCCGAAAAGTTTCCCTGGCACTCCTGAAAACATTAATAAGCTACAAACTTTAGACAGATATCCATCATCCATTTTTATGGCACCTGTAGATGAAACCGAAATTGATCACATCATAAATAAAAGTCAAGAAAAAAGCCAAGGCCCTGACAACATTCCTGCTAAGATAGTTAAATCCTATAAAACTTATCTCATACCTATGCTAGTATATGTAGTATATGTGATAAATCAGTCATTTACTGATGGAGTCTACCCAAATATGTTTAAAATAGTTAAGGTCATACCAGTTTTTAAGTCAGGAAATATCAAATCAGTTAATAACTATAGGCCAATCTCGGTGCTAAGTGCCAATAATAAAATTTTTGAAACTTCCATCAAACGGCGACTAGCTGAATTTCTTGAAGTCAATGATATAATAACTGTCAATTCGGCTTTTGAAATAACCATAATACAGAGGCTGCAGCTACTAAATTAGCTGACAGCATTCGAACAACTATAGATAAAAATAAGGTAGCTGGCACCATATTTATAGACGTATGTAAGGCTTTCGACATGGTCGACCATGCCATACTACTACAAAAGCTAGAGTACTATTGTGTAAGGGGTGTGGCATTAAAGCTCTTTAGAAGTTAACTAACTAACTGCTATCAGTATGTCCAGATAATCAAATATAAAAGTTTACCCCAACTCATCAGTGTTGGTGTTCCTCAAGGCAGTGTTCTGGGGCCTCTATTATTTCTGATTTACATAAATGACATTGGTAGCTTAAGGTTAAATGGTTCACTTATGCTTTTTGCCGATGACACAGTTGTATTCTACTGTGATTATACTAATACTTAACAGATGGAAACTGGGATGCAGAATGATCTAGACACACTAGCTACATATTTTAGAATCAATAGATTGTAATAAATACTGGGAAAACTCGATCTGTAGTATTTAGAGCTCCTCAGAATTCCAGGAGTTCATACCCTTTACTGTCAGTTAATGGCTATTCCATTATGAGAGCTCAATATGTTAAATCTCTTGGTCTTTACAGAGACGAACACTTGAAGTGAAGTGTACATCTAAATAAAGTGATTCACAAAATCCTCCCCCTAGCTAATGTTTTAAACAAATTACATAGTGTAGACTCAGGCAATGAAAGAATAGTTTATGATTCTTTGGTGCACAGTCATTTTAGATACATGATCTCCTTGTGGGGTGCTGTGAGAAAAACTATTCTCCATCCTTTGCAGATACTTCAAAACAAGTGCATTACGTCTGTTTTCAACTTACCCTAATTAACTCCTAGTAAAGACATATACCTAACCTACAAAATGTTGCAAATTAAGGGAATATATAAATATAACCTAATTCTTTCACTGCATATGTATAAGTGCCCTGCTAACCCTGACACAAATAGAGCCAAACATGACCATGTCACCAGAAACTCAAGTGGGAAATATTTATGTAGTGTTAGGACTGAGTATGGCAAGTCTGCAGCATCCACCTTCCAGGGGTAAAAGATATTAAACTCAGTGATTAATAATTTAAAAAGTTGTAAAAGTCCTGTGGCCTTAAAAACAAAACTGAAACGTATCCTACTAACTAAAATAAAATATTGGCCATCTGTCTTGCCATATTAGCAATAGCACATAACTAGAGGGAATGTTTAATAATGTGCAACTGTTCTATCTCTTAGTTTGTATGTATCTTGCCTTTTTTTTCTGTTCTGGTTTTTTTGTAGGAATGTGTATGTAAATTGTATGTATTTCTTACTATTAAGTATGTATATTATGCTTACTTATTAGCTGATTTTTTTAAACTTTTTTTTTTTCAATCTTTGTCCATCATCTTTATGTTGTAGTAATTGTATTTTTTTTAAAGATCCCCATACGAGCTATGCTCAAGGGGATCAACAATAATGTATATCCTGATATAACTTGTAATGTACAAAAATGCAAATTTAAAAATAAATTAACAATTTTTTTTTTCCTTTCATTGAAATAATTCTCATTGGTTCGTTTAGTCACATAACCACAACGTGCCACTACCAACAGGAGAATATTTGCAACTTGTTTCTTTAAGCAACACCCAGCTAAGATGTTCTTATAAAATTGAGTTTTTGGATTGTGAAACACTTCGACATCCTTAAGCATCACCTAAACTTAAGTATCGCTTTACTGGAACCTAGTTTATTCCTTGTTGGTGAAACCCGCCCATGTAGTTTTTATTTTGTTTTGAGAATTGTTAACGAAGTTACAGAAAAAATTATTTTTGGTGATTTTATGACCTTACTCGAAATTTTGCAGTATTTCCTGTAACGATTTATTGTGTCAGGGTTTCTGTTGGTTCTGGTGGTCTTGTGTAGTTTTGTTTCGTTTCCGCAGGAAATTTTTATTCCTTTGGTGAACCATAAATTTTTCTTTGGATTTGTATTACTGTGGGTCAGTCGGGGTGGGAAACATTTTTAAAAATAAATTGGTTAAGAAAAGAGTTAAATTTTTCATTTTCTTCTGTAAAAGTATACAATGTTGACCATTGCTCCCTGCTGAGCTCACTTTTAAATTGTAAGAAATTTTCCAGCGAAAAATCTCGTATTTTCTTATAAGAAATGCTTTTGGAGGGCATTTTTATGGAAGGGATAACTAATATTTGTTCATCATGATCTGATAAGCCATTTATTATTGTGAGACAGTGGCACTCTGCAACTGTGTTATTATTAATAAAAATATTATCAATTGCTGTCTGACTGGTTCCTTCTGTGCTCGTAGCAAAGTTTACTACAGATTTAAGGTTGAAGGTACTGAGTAGACTATCGAGTTCAGTTCTCTGGTTGCTTTCTTTTAAATAATCAATGTTAAAGTTTCCACAGAGAATAATTTCTAGATTGGCTCTGTACATGGCTTTAAGATTTACTTTAAGAAATTTTAAGAAGTTACTAAAGTTGGCAGAAGGGGCTATATATATATATATATATATATATATATATATATATAAGTGGGGGCCCTCCCTATATATATATATATATATATATATATATATATATATATATATATATATATATATATATATATATATATATATATATATATATATATATATATATATATATATATATATATATATATATATATATATATATATATATATATATATATATATATATATATATAGGGAGGGCCCCCACTTTTTGTAATCTGTCAATTATTACTTCCACATAACTGCACTCAAACACTTGATCTTCGCATAAAACATGTGTGTCATTTTTAAACATTAAATTATTTTTGATGAAAATAAAGGTATCGCCCTTAGTCATGCTATTTTTAAAATAAGTGGAACAGAGGGAAATATCAGGAATTTAAATTTGCTTAGCAGAGGATTCAGTTGAATGTGTTTCTGTTAGACATAATATTTGTACATCCAAATTGTGTTCTGCGGATAATTTGTCCAAGCGCACAGAATGGTCATCAATTTTGCTTATTAAACCTCTAATATTCTGATGGAATAAATACAAATTATTTTCATTAATTATCATAATTTTTTTTATTTGCACAATTATTGAATGTTTCTGGTATTGAGGGTGAAACTTGATGTGATCCTGATGCCCATGTATCCCTTGTGTCCCATTGTTCCATCGCAGATGCATCAACCACACAGCAACACTCGACCGATCGACATTAGGTCGTGGTCTCGATCAGTGCAGGTCGACAAGAACGGCACATTTCTTGCTTCCCTTTTTAACTGGTGGCTGTGGTCATAATATTTAACATTCACCACAAAAGTTAATTCTCGTAATGAATGGATATGTGACCTAAACGAGTGTGTCCCGTGAAGGCACAGCCGTTAGATGAAACAGCCATTGGAGGGAACACTGGGGTAAGCGCCCTGCTTATTCCCACGACTTTCCGATGTGCGCGATGTCGACGGGACCCATGGCCGAATCCGGAGTGCAATGTTGCTCCGAGTGATTTCAAAAGACAGGGAATAAAATTCCCGCAGGAAGTGTGAAGTGGCGAGTCGTTCCCTAGCAGCATTAATTAATAGGAGCATTTTTAAGCATAATTCGCAGTGATTACACCGCTCCAGCATAGAGAGTCGATAACATTCCATAGAAAACAGGGTGTAGTTACGAAATCCGTGTGTCGTCACATCCATACACATTCCTGAAATTAATTACATAACGACACACGCCAATTCTAGAATGTTAATTATAAAAATATATATGTAATCATATATCGAGAATCAGCCACCTGAGCTATCATTTCATTTAATATCACACTTCAAGTGTGGTGACATTCTCGTGACGTCACATTCTTAGCCATATCTGGGGCTCCGGCATTCACGAGTATGTCACCAATGTGTTTTAGTTTAGCAATCTTAATTATGTACATCAATTTCACTTGTCATGTCATTCATTAAGTTCAGTTTTTTCATGTTTTCATTTTGGCACCGGATTCGCCGGACGTGTGGCGATACCGACGCCATGTCGTTAGTCAGACTTCAGCATTCCAGACAACAAGCAGGGCACACGGTAAGCTCCGCGTACCCCTCTTGGCAATTCAATATAGGCTGAATTTTTCGTCATTTCCATAGTTAACGTAATTCAAGAACCTTTTTAGTACTTTTATTTAGCCGAAGGGACGTAACATATCAGGACGGGTTTCACGTAATTACAATCTAAGGCCCACGCATTATTTTCCAGCAGTAGCGACCATCGGCAGGTCCAGAGTGCTGGGTCCGCTTAACTAAGGTATCCATTAACAAGTGCAGTAACATTCCATTGTACCTTTACGGTAATAAAACAGTCATGCCATAATTAGACATGTCTTATTACATTTAACTCTCCTGAGTTCATTGGGTACTGCGCTCTAATAGTAGCCTTCAAATTTACAAGTGTATTTCAATTTCAGTGTGTTTTGCATTTACAGGGCCTGCCTCCATTAAGCAGGGTACCTTCAATGATAATATTGGCATGCGAAGTGGCCGACAGCTCCGCCCACAGGCAATATCTTACCTTCACTTAATATTTTGGACAAATTCACTCAGCTCTCCTTCATATTAACCGCGTATCCGGAGTCGCCGTCGGCCGTACGACCCCCATCAACAATCGTTCTATATACTGAATGTGGCACCGGGCGCATCATCAGTTCCTGTTCCCCACAAACACACAACTAGCACCTCTTGGGGTGCAGAGCGTCAAAGTAAAATTTATTTATTACATGAATTAGGCCTTATGGGCATGAGTTTTTTTAGTCTAAATAATTTCCATGGTTCCAACGATTAGCTGGATATTTTTAATAGAACCATGGTCTGTAAGAACCCTACTGACAATGATGTCAGAAAGTTTCCCCTTGCCAGCACGACTCAGATGCAGACTATGTGTCGTGTGGTCAGCCCTGGTTATTTCCTCTAGACCACTCACACCAACATGGCTCAGTCTGCCAGACCTTGCGAAGCACTGCACGGCAGTGTTAGCTGGCTGCACCTTCCTTTGTAAGAAAGGTTTGCTTGTCATGTGGTTGCAGTTCCTCACATTGGTGTGACCTGGTGGCCGTGGCAATGTTATGGATGTCTCCAACTGAATTATTTTTGTCCCAAGCAATGCTGTTGCCTCTTCCCCCGACAGAAACAAACCTGATCCGACTTGCAAAAGTCTTTACATGAGCAACTTACATCTTCGGCACACTGCCAAGGCCTGCATTAGGTTTACAAAACGTGATCATGTCATAACCCTCACCCAGTTTCTTTTTGATGCGCTCTTCTAGGCCTCTCGCATGTCTACCTCTGAAGATCAGCACTTTCCTCTTGGGCTTGATGTCATCCGCTTCCCCATAGACCATTTGCCCGCCATCGCCGGCAGCCGCAGCAGCTACCAACACTCTACCGGGCGTTTGTGCGCACTGGTTGGGGAGTGCACCACAGCAGTCGAGCCACCAAGACCTACTTTATGAGTGCGGCCGCAGGGGCCGAAGAGAGCACTCGTGACGTGAGCAGAGTAGGGAAGTGTAAGTGCCAAACAAGTAATGTTTGCCCATGTGCACGTGTCTTAAAAGAAGCTTTAAGTAAGGAATGCTCAAGGATGCCTGTCCGCGCAACTCTAAATTAAGGAGCCCTATAGAGTTTTGATGCCCCTGCAGGTTTTAGTTACAGTATTTTCTATTTTCCATTATTTGCCATTTTCACATTTTTCATCCTCATTTCATTGATAAGTCTATTAAAGGGTTTCTATGCTAAGAGCATTTTTTTTTTGTCAGATTTATAATATTTCAAGTAACGTGGGTGTGTTTTCGGGGATTTTGTGTCTGTAATAAAATAGTCTATGCGGCTGGCCTGCCTGCCAAACCTCGGCCGGCATGCTGCACGGGAAAGTAAGTAGGTCCGTGACATCTCAAGAAGTGGGACATGCTGACCGACAGGGTCGCGTTTCGCGTGCTTGGGCAGCGCTTCATCTTTGTTCTCCAATCACTTCACATCAATAGACATTATTTAACCAGCACCTTTGTATTTCGTAGCCACCCAAGCATTATCACTCCTCCCTTCCTGTGGAATAGCATCGCCCGGGAAGGCTAAAGTTTTCAAATGAAGTTTTTGTCGCCTTCGGTCATTTTGTACAGTGTCACCCTGCTGGTGGTTAAGCCTGTCAACATCTGAAAATTGCTTCCTAGAGGAGCCTTAATAAATCCCAATGATCTAACGTAAATGGTGTGCGTTCTCATTCGGGTTGCCTATGGGCCATAGGGTGTGGGTCCCCACCTTTTCCTGCAATTTATTAAGGGTTATGTATCAGTGTGTATATTCTTTTTCAGTGTTTTATCTAAGTACAACTAAATATGGGTGTGTGAGCCACCCTAAGATATCACTACGCAGGTTTTCAGTATTACAATTATTTCCATATCAATCGAAATGGTAGGAGCACCTGGAGAACGCCGCCCGTAGGTTGTCAGCACATGACCCCGGGAGAAGCGTCGGCTCTGCTGAGCTAGTTGGTATTTCGCTTCAAAATACCTGGCGGCTATCATCTACAAGCCCAAGAGTTGGTGAGAATCTACAGAACATTTACCTATCCTGCTCCCAAACTTTAATGAACACCACTTTGATCCACTGCCTTGCTGTTAGGCTTTGTTGGGTGCTGGGAGGGGGATGAACTCAGCTTCTGCCTGCAGGTCTGCGAGGACATCAAAGCTGTTGCTACAGTTTTGTGTTGTCTTGTGGACCTGTGAATTGACTAGTGGGGGGGGGGGGGGATGGATCACTAGTTCTTTTTTCCTACACTTGCTTGTAAAATCTCTGTAATCATTCCTGGCCTCTTGGGAGACTGGCAATTCAGAGGATGAACAGATGTCTTGGAGTAACTCTCCATTCTCCCTTTTTACTGCTGTCAGTTTGCTGACAGTTTTTGAGTGCTCTGATTTCCAGTGTTGAATTTCATCTTTCATTCTTTCTAGTTATCTCTCTTTCTGTTCGGCTTGTTCCTGAAGCACAACAGCAAACTGTTTTGCTTCGTCCAGCTTCCCCTCAACATGTCAATGAAAACACTTTGTCTCCCTCAGGAACAACATTGGCATTAACTCTGGCACAAGGATAGTGAAACCATCTGTTACCGCGATCATAAGCGATTCGTTCTTCAACAACTAACCTGCAATGTTTTCATCCATTTATTTCACTAAATATTGCTGCAATTTCATCTGCTCTGTTTCAATATCTACTGGCGTGTTTATATCACGTCTGTTCCTGATGATGGGGAAAATATATCCAGAAGCCATTGCAAGGCAAAAATTTTTTTAGTAATTATAGGCCTAAATTAGTATGTAGTTAAATGTCATTACATAAACAAGCTAGGTCTATGGGAACCAATGTACACTAAATGTAAAACAAAACAATCACAAATACTAATTCTTCACTAAATATTATAAAGGCCCCACCTCCCTACGAGCCAAGTCATTTCCCCCTATATGAATGAGAACTACCTTTGCCACCCTGCTACCTCTCATACCACTAACACTTTCCTCCAAATCCCTGGTATTTGCCCCCCCCCCCCCCCCCACCAAATGCTGCTTTATATGTAAGTTCCTTCCTGATAACCCTCAGCTCCACCCCCTTTACTATAGAGCTGCCTAGAAAAACTACCTCGGGCTCCCTTCCTACAACCTGTTCCTGCTTTGTGGCTCTTCCACCCACCTGCCTACCCTTGTCTCCGGCCTCCTGCAGCAACCTTGTTTCCCTCCCTTTGGCCAG
Organism: Dryococelus australis; assembly: GCA_029891345.1. Lineage (NCBI taxonomy): Eukaryota > Metazoa > Arthropoda > Insecta > Phasmatodea > Phasmatidae > Dryococelus > Dryococelus australis. The sequence goes on along the minus strand of CM056995.1, from coordinate 46,167,453 downwards.
CCCTCCTCTCTCCCCTCTGGTCCTGAACTGTCCACTTTGTCCTGCTTGCTGGTCTTTGCTAATCGCACACTTGCAAGCCTCAGTATACTGCTTCCTACCTTCTACCACTGCCTGTTCCCTGCTTTATGTTTCCCGTTCCTCTATTCCTGATTGCTTCCTGCCTACTACTATCACCTCATCCCTTGCTATTATTTCTTGCTCCTCTAACCTTATTTGCTCCTAATGCATGATCCCTTTCTACTGCCTCCAACTCATCTATCCTCCTCCTTAATCTTACCAACTCTATCTCTGCCTCCCTCCTCCTCTGCCTTTCCTCCTGCAGTTCCTTCTGCAGCCCTACTTGCATTCTGCCTAACTCTTCCTCTCTACTCAGTTTTTCCTCCTGTGGACTGGCTTTCATTTTCCTTGGCACCCCTTTTCATCTTCCGACTCCTCCTCTAACTTATCCACCCTCATTTCTACTCTACTCTTACCCATCTCATTCCTGACCTTTTCCTCCATCCTCTCAATCCTATACATAATTTCCTTCTCTTTCCTGCTCATCAAATTTACCATCCCCCCTTTCCACCTCTTCTCCTTAGTCACTTCCATTGGCACTGGCATACCCTCTACAAAGCTTCCCCTCAGCATATCCCAAATCCAGTTTACACCTTCTCCACTTATTTCTGTTTCCTTCTCTACCCTTAATTTGTTCCCTACCACTGCCACTAAACCCTTTCCCTCAGCACATTCCTCACACTTCCACTTATGTTCCTGTAGTGATCCCAGATCCTCCTCCCTGATCTCTATACAGCCAACATGGTACCAGCCGCCACACTGGTCGCACTGCACACCACTATCTAACCTTCTCCACACCTTACCACAGCCCCTACACTTACACCTCCCTACCATTTTATATCCTTTCTCTTTTTAAAATAATTTAACTAACTTCGAACTAAAACAACTATGCCTTATACCAAATACCTAAGTATACACACACTTTCTTAACTAGCCTAACTTACACCATACACCCTTTACCCTCGTACAATAACAAAGGCCTCGGCCTCGTGCACACAACCGGACACTACTCCCTCCTTACAACTAATTGCCACATAAAACACTAATCTTAACTCTAATTATGCCTCAAACTACTACTCCACGTATATTTAAACCTATTGCTAGAACTAATCACAAGCCAAAACAACCTAAAATACGGAACGACCCAACCTGTAGTCCGTCTGTGGCGACCATCTTGCCAAATCAGTGTTTATGTAATAGTATTTCATTATTAAAAAATAGTTCACAAATTATAACAGACAGGTTATTTGGTGCCTTTAAGACTTTTTTTATTTATGTTTTTTGCATGAAGAAATGCTACATCACTAATCTCAACTTCGAAGCCTAGGAAGGTTGGTCTATTCAATGCTCAGAGCACGTGGAGGAATATTTTTTGTGTATAGTTGAGTGTTTTTGAAGGTATGTAGATTGATAGTCGAAATAACAATGGATTTATACAACATATTTACTATTATGTTATGTTGAATTACATAAATTACTAGCCTGCGTTTTCTTAGTTTATTTTGTTTGTTCTGTTTTAGATAAAATTGTGAAATTTGAGTGTGTTTGAAGGTGTGTAGATTGATAGTCGAAATAACAATGGATTTATACAACATATTTACTATTATGTTATGTTGAATTACATATACTACTAGCCTGCGTTTTCGTAGTTTATTTTGTTTGTTCTGTTTTAGATAAAATTGTGAAATTTTGGTATTTGAGATGTGTTGTATTGAATGTAACAAAACTGATAAATGTCCGTAGAACTTTATGTATAGTTATTTGTAAAATGTACTTTTGCAAACCATGTTTTAAATGTATATAACTAGTTGTAGGCTATATACAGAAGCAACTGGCTTCATATTGGAGCTATGGAATATAAATAAATAATCTCGTTCCACTATGTTAATTTACACGCTCAAAAAAATCAAGTTGGAGTTTCGTGTTGATTGTTTATTTATTTATTTTTTCTTTGCAGAAAAAACTACAATGCTATGTGCATCTTAAATTTTTTTGCCATGGATGATGAAGATCATTGGCACTGGAACCCTTTAGAATTTCTAGACGCGAGCAAGGACCACGTTAAGTATGCTGTTGTCATACTCAATCGCCCAATCAATGTTAGGTGTGACGTGATGTCATCGCTGTGGAATAGAGGTGAGTTTTAATAATATTTTGCAGTATTGACTCTGGCGCAGTTGTGGGAATTGTTTCACAAATGTAACGGTACCGTAGGGAGTGTGCGAATTATGCATGCTGCGCTTACGCGACAGGCTTCGTAAGTTTTTGGTGGTACACGTACAGAAAGCTTGATACGTAAATACATTTCAGAGTTTACTAAACCAAGGTCGAAAGACAGAAGTGAAGCCCTGCTACAATGGGCACATGAGTTGCTGGTACAGAGCCAACTTTTAACTTTTACCAGCAACTGACCAGCACTTTGCATATGATTGGCCGTTACTCGCGCCACGACGATTGTGCACCAATCAAATCTATGTTATTGGATAATTCTTAAGAATAAGGGCTTTTATGAAGGAAAAAAATCTTGGAAAGTGGTATAATTCCACTCAACTAATTACACAGATAACGAATTTACTAGGGGTATCAACATTTGACGAATAGAAACCCCAAAAACGATGGTGGGGGAGGGCTGTGAAGATAAGGGAAATTGTGGGGTAAAATGGTTGAAAATTATGTAAATAATGTAATATTTATTAATGAAATACATTAAATTGCAAATAAAGTGTACCAAACATTAACTAAATAGACAATATTACAAATACGATGGTGGGGAGGGCTATCAAGATGAGGGAAATTGTGGAGTTAAAAAATTCAAATTTAGTATATTTTCATTATAAATTTTTACTCCTCAATTTCCCTGATCTTCATAGCCCTCCCCACCATCGTATTTGTAGCTTGTATTGGTAATATTGTCAATTTAGGAAATGTTCAGTTCAATTTTTTTGCAATTAAACATGTTTTCATGAGACAATATTACAGTAATATTACAAATAGTAAAAAAATATTTTAAATATCAAACGCACCCAAACTTTCTCTGTGCAAATAGGCTACGCATGACAATTTATGGGGAAACTCCTAGCTTCACTAATGTGTGACGCTTCGCGTTGCCAAAAAAAAATTGCCGGCATGCCTTGAATCACTGTTCTGGGGATCTACTCCCTTGCTGGTGCTGGGACTCTGGCTCGGTGCATAGTGTAATTTTAAAAAAGTCTTTATTTTTTGTGGAAAAGTTGAGCGATTATCACCTCTTACACTTAACCACTTTGCATAATAATATATATATTTTAAGAAGAAATAGAACAATGACACTAAACTTAATGTCTACTATAACTTAGAAAGAAGCTTATATGAAATATATAAAAGCAACTTACATAAATAAAATAAACTTAATAGTGAACTTATATGATTAACACATACATGCATACACAAAACCATATACACATCTGACATATCCATGTGTAGTCCATTCCCGATTGGAAGCGACTTATGAAAATCAACCTTTGAGAAAACGCTTTAGGCAAAACATGTCAACCTATTTTTTCAATAACCTGTATTCCACAAATATATAACACTGTGGTTAACTTTGTATTATTGAATAAATGAAACTTTACCTTAATATATTCTATAACTTGTAATATTTATTTCCTTTTTAAATATACGTTAACAACATCGAGAGCAGCGACGTGTTGGCAACGGCCGGTAAGAAATAGTTCAGTTAAAATATTATTTTAACCTAGTTTTTTAGTATACTATTTGTAAATTAAACGGAGCCTATTTAAATATATAGGTAGCCCCAATTGCAACATATCTCATTTTCACAGTGTAAAATAACAGCGGAAAATATTGTGAGTAGGCCGTAATGGTACAGTGTTGTTTTATCGAGCGAGAGCAATTTTTGAAGCAACTGTCTGTTAAGCAAACTTTGTCGCTCTCTATCTCTCTCTTTCTCTGTCTTTGTTTCTTTCACACTCAGGAAGTTTCACTTCGCTAGTACGCGGGAATTGTAGCATATTTCATACTTATTACAGCAAAATAATGATTTTTTAATTTGTAATTTACAACTGAAAAGAGATTTTAATATTAGAATACTTATTTTAATATATTTAGATATGATGGCGGGGCAGAAACAAAGTGAAATTGGCAGACATGGCGAGCCATGATGTCATGGCGTGTTGCTATTTTACCAAATGAAGCATAAATTATACCTACTCCGAAAAATACTTCAAATTACCACATCACGTTTGTAGATGTTGTATTTTGTAATCCTACCTGAGCAAGTTACGATGTTGTGATAAATCTGTGTTTCCGCGGCAGTAATAAATACACTGTTACTGTGTGTTTCGTTAACCGCTGCATGTGAAATAGCGTGGCTTGGCAGTTTGGTGATAGTTACGCTGGATCTGTGTGTGCGTGATTTCAAATATGTGATGGGAACTATTTGTATGTTGTAAATGTGAACTGTTTTTATGACGAAGTTATTTATTTACATCCACGTATGTTTATTTATCACAACGTTGTACCTTTGCCCTGGCTGTTTGAAACACAGTCGTGTAACGTGATTTACCACCAATCCAAACAAAATAACCAAGCCCAGCCCCAATAAATTTCAATATACCTAATACACAGTAAGTAGCAATACATATAAATATGAGTGGAATAAAAGTTATGGTAGGCTTATTTGAATGCATGTTCACCGCTATATTTTAAGTTTCTATAACAAAATATGAGCGATACGAGTTGATTTTAATGTCACTTTTTTGTTGAACTGTCTATTCCTTCGCTATTCGAAATGAGGCAGTCCTTTTAAAGAAATAACCCAACACACATCAATAACAAAAAGTTAAATACTACAGTTCATTACCCCGTAGTTGTAACATTGTTTAATACAGTTGCTGCAAAATATTAACGTGCATTACATATAATGTGCTATGTCTTGGGAAACAAATATGTAATGTACCGTAAGAACTATCGTTAATTCAGGCATTTTTAAAACGTCATAAAGCTGACCTAAATAATGTTACAGGCCTAAACTGTGAATAATCGTACGAAATGGTTTTTGAAATAGACCTAGAGCAGAATAATTAGAAAAGCTGTAAACAGGTATTATAAAAGAGGAACCTCCACGATAAATATTTTGTTTATTTACATCAAACCCACATTTCAAGTTCATTTAAATATTTATAGTGTGACCAGGCTATCACATAATTTTTTGAATTTAGTGATTGAGATTGTACCTCTTGCTTCCTGAGGTAAGCAATCCCAAAGTTTGGTTGTGATGACGACGAAAAATGAAGCAAAAAAATAAGTTATGTTTTGGTACTAGAAGCTTTTGTTGATCAGTAGAATGAGTGTTTGATGCATTGGGCGGTACGAAACAAGACAAAAGGTATCTAGGACATCCTGTTAAAAATAATTTCTTTAACGCGCAGATCTTGTGCAATGATCGTCAATTTTTTTAATGTAGCCATGAGAGAGTATGGCTGTATTTGGTGATATGGTCTTATCTTTTAAGATTAAAAATAAGTCGTACATAGTTGTTTTGTATTCATTGAAGTCTCTGAGCTAGGTCTTCATGCAGGTCTATGAAGACTATATCAGCATAATCCAGGCGTGAAATTTATAATGATTCTGTTAAGGTTTTCATCAATTTCCCAGGTAAAAATTTTTAAGCCTTCTTAATGAATCTAAAGTGACATTTGTTTGTCTACAGATATGTGACATGCTCAAGTTTCACTTAATATTACACCTAGGGTTTTTTACGGACTTTGGTAGAGGAATCGGATGGCCATCAAGTATGATATTAGGGGCGCTAGTGACGTTTGGTGATGTGAGTAGTTTCTTGGATCCAATTATATTGCTCTGGAATTTCTTAGGCTTTAATAGTAGCCTGTGCTTTATTGACCATTCTGAGATATGTTTGACAATTCATGGTTAATTGTGTCAATTGATGACGTTATATTACCGGGATGAGCTGGCAGGTAGATTTACAATGTTTTAGCATCTGAGGGTGGTTATTCATGAAAATATAAAATAGAAGGGGTCCCAGAACAGAGCCTGGGGAACTCTAATTTTAACTGTGTGCCAAGCAGATTGTTGTTCTCCACAGACAACTCTCTGATAACGGCCACACAAGTAACTTTTAATTCATTCTAACGATATTTCGGAGAAATTAAAAAATTATTTTAGCTTTTCAAATAATAGCTCATGGTCAACGGAATCAAATGCTTTGCTAAAATCTAATAATATCAAAATCGTTAGCAAACGGTTATCCATGTTATGTTTTATGTCATCAGTGACCTGAAGAAGAGTATTACATGTGCTAAAGCCCTTTCTGAAACCAGACTGATTGTCGACAATCGGGTTATTTTCAATAATGTACCTTGTTATCTGTTGGTGTGCAATATATTCAAGGGCTTTGGAAATTGTGGGAAGAAGGCTTATGGGTCTATACTCACTGGCACATTGAGGTTTATTTGTCTTCGGGATCGGTATTACTAAAGCAGATTTCCACTGAGTTGGAAAGCTGCCTGTGACCAGTAAATATTTAAATATTTTAGTTATTTCTTCTAAGATAAACGACAAGGCTAGGTTTATCATGTCAATTGAAATTCTGTCTTTACCCTCAGCCTTGGTTTCAGTTTGTCTGATAGCTTTCAGAACGTCAACAGGCGTGGCAACATTAAAGTAAACGTTCTTCTACACAGCAAGTGTGGGCTTTAATAAGAGACAGTGTTTCATTTCTTGTTTCAGGAGTAATACGGGTACATGGAGTTGTGAAATGAGTATTAAGTTCGTCAGCACTTGGGTTGGTGGCTATGCTTGTACAGTATTTTTGCAATTTAACATATTTTCATCAATAAATATTAAATTATGTACATATGTTTCACTCATTTTACCCTACAATTTCTCTGATCTTCACAACCCTCCCCACTATAGTTTTTGGTATTTATGTTGGTCAAATGTTGATGCCCATAGTATGTTCGTGTTCTGTGTAATTACTAGAGTGGAATTATACCATTTTCCAAAAAAAAAATTCCCAAAAAATTAATTTAATTTAGTCAATACTCGCCAAATCACTCACAATTCATGTGGTGTATAGGAATACGCACTCCACAACTTTGATCCATTTGACCACACTACACAGACATGCTAATCACCGTACATATATTACTATTTACCTTTTCCCTTGCTATAATAGCATAGAAACACTTGTAATTTCACACAATTATTATATTTAACACTTCAAACAACATGAGTTGCAATAAAACACACGTTTAATCGTTAATCCGAAGCCTCAGACAGGACTGGCGCATACCAGCATCCGGCAATTTCCCCACAATCTATCTGACGTCAACCAACATGGCGGTATACACGCACGCGCATTGTATTGAAAGTAACGTAGTGTTATACGTGCATGCGCAGTGTAGTGAAAATAACATGGCCACATACATCGCTTTCAAAGATAAAGACAGTCTCTGAACGTCGCTCTGTATCATTTACGATATTTATATTTATTCTACTAGTAATACGTTTTATCCTCTCGTCAATATAGACCAGATAAGCCTTGAATAATTCGCCAGAATTACATAATGTCCTGACACTGCTCAATACCTGTGTTGTTTACCTGTATAAGCTCAGTGCTGCACTATAAATATACCCCGTACATGATGTTTTACGCAGTAAGTATTTGTTGCAAACGTTATATTCTTACATTTAAAACCTTTCAGCACTCCTGTATAAATATATTCTGCGTAAATTATACGTATTTTATAGCATAAATCTAGCAATCTTGATCACCCTCCTCCCTATCACTTTTTTTTTCTACAGAAAATTACTCGAAGCCCCTCCAAAATTCCTAGTAATTATTATCACTAACAATCATATCTAACATATACAGGTATTATTTTTGCGTTTTTCGAAAAACCCCTATTCTTAGGAATTACCTAGAAGATACCTACTGTCATTAAATTCCAAGACAATGCGTAATGAAAAGATTGTAGCTATTATTCTGTACGTGATAACTACCTAAATAGATTGCAAGTGTTGTTGTTGGGTCAAAAATAAACAAACATTCAGAAATTTGGCATTGGGATATCTTAGTCAGTGTAAGTAGAGTCGAAAATAAATAACTTGGAACAAATAATTATATTTAATATCTATCTATTTGGAAAACTGACTTTAAAGTTAATGAACTTTGATATTTACTAATAGTAAAGCGCAGATAAATGTGTACCCAAATGAATGCACTCTAGTACAAATTTGCAATTGTGCACACAATACACAACTGTAAATATAAAACCAAAAAAACATGGTGAAAGCTGCGCTATCTTTTGCGAGTCGAACTAACTATGCTTCACCAGCAAAGCACGGACATTTCATTGTAACAGCGGGATCGACTTGGATCGACAATCCACCATCACACGACCAGCACCAGCACGGTACCAGCAATCAACCAGTTCAGATTAGCAGGGCTTGTAAAGTGTTTATGGTAAGGCATAATTCTTAAGAATAGGGGCTCATCTGAAAGAAAAAGAAATTTGGAAAGTAGTATAATTCTACTCTACTAATTATACAGAACGCAAATTTACTGAGGGCATCAACATTTGACCAATAGAAACCCCAAAAATAATAGTGGGGAGGAGAGGGCTATGAAGATTAGGGAAATTGTGGGGTAAAAATGGGTGAAAAAATGTAAATGTAATATTTATTCATAAAAATAAATTAAATTACAAAAAAAACTGAATCAAATATTAACTAAATGTACAATATTACCAATACAAACTGCAAATACGATAGTGGGGAGTGCTATGAAGATCAGGGATATTTTGAAGTAAAAAAAATACAAATAAGTACATTTTCATTATAAACTTTTACCCCTCAATTCCCCTCCAGTTCATAGCCCTCCCCACTATAGTGTTTCTAAATTGTATTTGTAACATTGTCAATTTAGGTTCTGTTCAGTTCAATCTTTTTGTAATTAAACATATTTTCATGAGACAATATTACAGTAATATTACAAATAGTACTAAATTATGTTAAATTGCAAAACACACACACACATTATCTCTCAGTGCAAATAGGCTACACACGACAATCATTTATGGGGAAACTCCGTGCTTTGCTAATGCATAACTCTTCGCGCCACCACCTAAAAAAAATTGCAGGTGTGCCTTTAATCACTGTTTTGGGGATTTACTCCCCTGCTGACACTGGGACTCTGGCTCTGTGCATAATGCTTTTCTACGCTTGTACAGTATTTTTATGTGCAAGGGGGCTATGCTTTAAAATCATTTGTTGGGAAACTCCAAACTTCGCTGATGCGTGACGCTTCGCGTTACCACCTAAAATAAATTGCATGCATGCCTTGAATCACTGTTTTGGGGATTTACTCCCCTGCTGGCACTGGAACTCTGGCTCGGTGCATAATGTTTGGCTACGCGTGTACAGTATTTTCTCAAATTTAACATATTCATGAATAATATTATGTGCATTTTCACTTGTTTCACCCCATAATTTCCCAGATCTTTACAGCCCTCTCCATTATCATTTTTGGGGTTTCTATTGGTCAAATGTTGATGTCCATAGTAAATTCGTGTATTTTGTAAGTAGTAGAGTGGAAATATACCACTTCCCAAGATTTTATTTTATTTTTGGAAAAGGCCCCTATACTTTAGAATTACCGAAATAATTAAGTTACTCACCCAATACATAGGACTACGTCGCATACACACCACAATGTGTAGCCTATTCTACGATTTGCTACACACACTCACATTACCGCACAAATATTATAAATTAAATAATTCCGTGTATATATTAGCATACATACAGCCGTATTTTCACACGATTATTTGATTTAACATGTCTATCTGAATTAATTGCATTAAAAACTCACTTTCACGCATTGTTCAAAACACCTTACAACTGTTAACATCCACCATTAGTTATGATCATTCCCACAATGCACTAACGTCTGCAAGTCAAAAACGCTACTGCTCGTTTTTCACTGTTTGGTGTGGTGTTTACCTGTAGGTATAACCTCAGCACCGCATCATAAATATACTCCATAAATGACATTATCTACATTAAATACTCATTTCAAATGGGAATCTTACATGTAAAACAATTCAGCGACCCGATATACATATATTCTACATAAATTATGCATGTTTTATAGCATAATCACAGCAATCTTGATAACCCTTCTGCACTATCACTTTTTTTTTTTTTTTTTTTTACAGAAAAATACTTGATACTACCTCCAAAATTCCTAGTAATTATGATTACTAATAATGTAATAATCATATCTAACATATCCAGGTATTATTTTTTTGATTTTCGAAAAAGTCCCGATTCTTAAGAATTTCCGGGTCTATTAAACAACGGGCGACAAAACAGCAATCAATACTGTTGTATTGTGGGGTGGGGTGCAGTGCCACGTTGAGAAACAGTCCTTTAGTTCTGAAATTGTTTAGGTCTCCCCTCCGATATGCACCTTAGTTTCAGAAGAAAGAATGGATTGTGGCAGTAAAGTGTGACACTATCAAGGGAAAAACATTGTTTACCATTTTCATAATTTTCTTTGCTCAAAGCCTCAAATAATGCAAAACACCTATTCTGACTTCTTTCCTCAACAGAAATCTTATATTTCTGTTATGGTAGTGTTTTCACATTGTTATAAAACTGTTGTATCTGTGCAGGTAACTTAGCATATGATTGTAATTTGATGGAGCCAGCAACCACATAATATTGGGCAGTTAAAAAGTAACTGTACATATGCACTTTGGGACCGTTCTAATTTCGTAACTAACAAACACATTTATTCAAATTTTTAATTATATTTTTTTCCAACATTTATCATCTTATCAGTTTGAATTTGCTATTACAAAATTTTGACTTGCATATTCCACTTACAACATGCTAGTAAAAGTTCGGTCTGCATTTTTTATTGGATCGCACAACATAATTTTGTCCAAGGTTGTCCAATTGTTATTTTTGGCAACTGCGAACTCAGATTTGAACTCTAATAGGTGTTCAAAGTTGGCTCCACGCATTGGTATCCATTTTCCAGTGTGTGTAGAACATGCGCTCTACACACAGCCCTTCATGGGGACATCAGTCGTGGTTGCAGCAGCATGTAGCCGCGCGATGATGCCCTCGGGTGACTGGGGCAGGTTGTCTGGCTGATACACCAGAAACTTCAGGTGAGGCAACAAAAAGAAGTCCAGTGGAGAGAGATCTGGTGACTGCAATGGTCATGCTACTGGTTCCCCATGGCCAATCCAATTGCCATGCCATGATTGTTTGCCAATATTGAGCCAAACTGCTTTCTTCCACCCTAACACTGCCTCATCATGTATGTCACAGTTTTTCCATACCACCACACTCGTCCCATTAACACACACTTGCTCCTACTCATTCCAGACATTCCGTGTCAGTTTTCTTCAAAAACTAAGCCTAAAATGCCATTTTACCATTGAATTGTATGCTGTATTCCGTACTTGCAAAATTCTGACCCACCTGGTAAACACACACGCGCGTGTGCTCACGCACATGCAAACACACATGCACCAAGGATTGACAGGTACTCAATTTTCGCTTCAAATAATGCAATATATACACCCGGTGGCGAGCTGTCTCAACTCTCCTTTACCCAACCAACTCCTTTTCCACTCCTTTCCTGAATTTACCAACTCCTCTCACAGATACCGATTCCTCCCTCAACACATTCCACTCCCTCACAGACCTCACAAGCATGGACTGCCTACCCCGCTCTGTTCTCCTCCACACCCTCTGAAGCTTCTCACTGCTGTTTCCTCTTCCTCTAAACACCTCCTTACTTAGCTTGCAGTGTAGCCCCCCCCCCCCCCCCCCCTTTTCAACCCTCTTCATTCACCATCCTGTACATTCTGACTAACCGTTCAACTTTCCTACTGTCCTTCAATGAGCGCCACCCCATTTCTTTCATCACTGATGGCCTATAGTTTCCTTCTTCCTCACCATCTTGCAGCTGCCTTCTCCACCTACCCTTCACCCATCTTGCTGCCTTTCTCTGCACCTTTTCCAGTTCTCACACCTCCACATACGGGTCCCATACTACTGCAGTATATTCTAACATTGGCCGTACCATTGTGCCATACGCCTTCTCCTTCACCTCACAGCTGACTCCATTCAGCACCCTTTCCAGCATACCCAGAGCCCTTCCTCCCTTTGCAACCACCCTCTCTACCTGTTTTTTCCACCTGAGGTCTCCCTAGATACTTACATTCTGCTGCTTTTTCTATCTCTTGTCCCTCCCATCTGTACATGCCCCTGTTTATCATCTTCTTCCTTGTAAACCTCACTACCTTAGTTTTTCTTACATTTATCTTCATTTTATTTTTTCTAGTTCACAACCATATCTTATCAATGTCTGCCTGCAAATTTACGCCCCCCTCTTCCCACCACAGCATATACAACGCAATTATCTGCAAACAATCTGATTTTTCCCCTAATCCCCAAACCCATGTCATTTACCATTATGGAAAATAACAAAGGACCCAGCATGCTTCCTCCGATATTGCCTTCCCCACTTTCACTCTCTGCCTTCGCCCCCTGAGGAAGTCCCCTATTCATTCCACTACCCTCCTGTCTGGTATCAGCACCTCCACTTTCCTCATCAATATCCCATGGGGCACCTTATCAAATGCCTTCTCAAAATATATGAAGCAGGCATCCACCTGCTTCTCATCAACTACCTGCACCAGATCCTCTAATAACCAGCGAGCTGAGTCTCACAAGAGTAACCCCTCCTGAAACCATGCAATACTTGTACTGAAAATTTAAAATAAATAAACACATTTATTAATTGTCGCATTAAAATCATGTTTACTTTATATATAACAAAACAGTGTAAAAATATTTTTATTATGTACGTACCTTAATTTTAATGTTATAAAAGGGGCTTGTAAAAATGTGTTTCTCTCACGCACTTGTCATGAATTTCATGCACTAACATTTCTTTAAAGTCTAATATGTGCGTAATCTCATTTACATTCTGAACATTCTTTATAATGGACTTTCGGAAAATTGATGAATATGCCAATTTTTTAAACAACTCTAAAATTGTAGTAAGTATATCTCCCAGCAACGTCATTGTGTCATTTTCTGTAATGTGTCTGCTTGTCGTCCTCTCCCACCCCGTTTCTACTGCAGACTCCGCTAGGGGCGCCACCATTTAACTCATTGGCACGCTCACTATACACACAAGGGGCCCGCCTACCTAAGGTGGTTTTCCGTGTCTGATACATGCACATCATGCGGGAGCAATAAGAGCTATATTGTCACAGGCATTGTGCCATTGCTGCTACATGCAGGGCTCTGAACTGGCATTCAGTGTTTCCATCGTCCTGTGTTTTCCTGTGAGACATAGCGATTACCCTATCATTAATTGAAAGTCTGTGGCAAGGTTGAATGCAGGGCACTAGAGTATTATTTTTTATGTACCCGACACATATATTTTTAGTTGCAGTGTTTTAGGTATGTTGGGAGTGCTCCAAAATGATGTTGCATGACCTATTGAATGCTGTCAATAGGTTACCCAAACCATTTTGGAGACGCGTCTGAAGTGTATGTTCTTTTCATAGTGCAGCACATTGGATACACAGTTAATAACTTCATGGAAAAACTTGTATTTGAAACACTGCAACACTGTTCGTGTAGATGGGTAGGTGGACCCCTTAAGCAAAGTGATATAATTGTTTCTTTTAACTGCACATGCTGCACAAACTCCCATTCTGCACACAGCTTTGCAGCACATTTTTTTTTCTCAGATGAATGTGTCATTACAGCTCTTTTGCACAGTGTTAAGTCTCTTAGCTTGTACATATTATTTTGGGACACTTTATGCAGTACAGATTGTACCAGTTTTGGAGGAAGTGTAGTGAATTGGCATTATTTATCATGCTGAATAGTGATTGCATTGGAGTATTATGATATTTACAGTAAATATTATAAATTGTGATAATGAGAGAGTATACACAGTCAAATCACATTATTATGACTACCTGCTAGTATCCAGAGTAATCGCCCTTCGCAACATGGACAGCAGTTAGACGAGCTGGCAGTGACTCAGTCAGGTGCTGATAGGTCTCCACGGGTATCTAGAGCCATGCCGTCTGCAGTACGTCCCACAACTGTTGAAGGGTGCGTGACGGAGGACAGCTGGCAAACACGACGATCAAGGTGATCCCACAGATGTTCAATTGAACTGAGATCGGGTCGGTTTGCGGGCCAAGTCACTGGCCGAGAAGCTTGAGGCTATGTCACTAAGGCCTTTGTCCTCGCACTTGTACCAGAGCTGACCGCTGTTGTGCAGCCTGGCTCTCCCTGCCCTCTCAGTCCATTTATCCAAGAGGCAGGGAGCTGACAACTGGTAGCAAATAAAAGACTAGGCGAAGTTGTGCTCTTGTGGACCATTTTGGATGGTGTCAATCTTATTCACCAAGGTGGCTATCCAGTTTACACGGCCTGCTACCTCACCCATAAGGCCCACACAGGGCTTTAACTGAAGGTGGAGATATTCTGTTAGGAATGGCTGGGGGTGCGTGTGTGAATCTGGCACCCATAAGCAGACTTAACTGTGTGTGCTTTACATTGTGTTTGTTCAACAGCTGCAGCGAGAATTGTTCTCAAAGAATTCCTCTCCACCAATACAAGTATTAGGTGGCTTCGTGTTTTTCTCTCTCTCTTGGCGTAAGCCTAAAATATTCACCTTATACTAAATCAATGGGCACATTCTGCAGGCAAAGTGCTACCATGGTGCTGCCAGTTAGTGCTGCACGTTCTGCAAAATAAACTGCTGCCAGCAACAATACTATCTTTTGAGTGGGGGTGTTTGCTTATTTCCGCTGCATAGTTTTGTATCCAGTAGTCAATTTCATATCTAAAAATAAAAATCGCAGGAGTTGGTAACAGCACAGAAATTTGCAGTATTCATTCTGTTGTGTGGATGTCTCACTTTTAGTAGCACAGTATTTAAGTGTCGACAACATGTTCCACGTGAAAATCCCCCAAGGCCTGGGATTGAATGTGGTACCGCAACAGTGGAAGCAAGTTGATTATCAAAGAAAATGTCGTCTAACATGAATTAACAATTCTTTGTTGATTATCAAAGAAAATAAGGTCGTCTAACATGAATAAACAATTCTTTGTGTTTGTGATACTCTCTCAACTAAGCGCTTAAGCAAGGATCACACGATGCAAGATGAGTACCAGTCTTGCACGAGAATTTCTTGCACAAGTTCTTGTGCAAGGCACATATTGCACGAAATAAGGAGATAGAGCAGGTCCTATTTTTCTTGTGTAAGGCGATTCAAGTTGTGATCCTATTGGTCCTTGTATGCTGGTCATGTGATCTGTTGTAAACTCAACCATAGAGTAAAAGAAAATCGTAATCTGAGGTGTGCGAAGAGGAATACAGGGAAATAAAACATTGCTAGAAAATAACTTTGAAGCGTGGATTGAAGTTTAACCAGTTCGCTGAGAATAAAATAATAATTATATATTGGAGGGATAGCTTTGAAACAAATGCCTTGTTGAGGTAAGCAACTTCATATTTTGTATTATGATACCTTGGCTGTTTGTTACTCACCAGGGCTACCAACAAATTTTGATGCGAGACAGTAGTAATCTTATTTATCTGCGTGTGAACTTGTTTCGCATGCAATTTAGTTGGCGTTCTGGTACGAATTCTTGCGCGAAATGCATCTTGCATTGTGTGATTCCTGCTTTAGTGTTTTGTGTGAACTAGATTATATTTAAACACTATTTATACAATAATTGCTGTAAGAATAATGGTTTTAGTTCTTTAACATTTTGTTAACGTTCTTTACAAATGAAGAATTGTGTATTGTAGGTTGTTTTTTCAGCACTGGTCCGGATAACAGTTGACGGTGGCACAAAATGCTGGTACAAGTTCGTGGTGGATGAAGGACTTCACCCAAAGACAGTAGAGAATGTCTCCCCGCACATAATTTGTGGAGATTTTGACTCGTTGCCAGAGTTTGTATTGAGATATTTTCCAGAAGCACAAGTTAGGAGAACACCTGACCAAGATGAGACTGACTTCACCAAATCACTCAGAGTGCTTGGCAGTTACTTAACAGAAAATGATTTAAAGGTATTGTTAATGTATGTTCCTTTCATCAAATATCCTATATGTTAGGGCTATTCGTTTAGTTTTCCCATCAGGCCACTTGCAAATAATTACAGTCTTTGACAGGCCACACTCATGTATACATGTTGTGGTTTACTTATACACACACTGTATTTTTGAAGAGGTAAATTATATATTAATTTACTTCAATATTTATGCTACTACTGGTTACAGTTGATGTTAAATTAGGTTATAATTCAGAAGAATATATCTGATAAAATACTTGGTTCGTAAACCAGTCTTACACATGTAGTGGCCCGTAGTACTTGAATAGGCCTGCTAATATATATATATATATATATATATATATATATATATATATATATATATAGGGAGAGAGAGGTAGGTCATGTTTGTGTTTATGAGTATGTATTTAATTTTAATGTTATGGCAAATTCATATATTATGCATATGACTATATATTGCTGTATGCTATAAAAGGGTTGCCTGTTGGCCAGAAGATTAGCTTTGTTGACTTCCACCACAATTAGATTTAATTCCCATTATTGTGCTTATGGGTTTTCTTTTGTGGGGAAAACCGAACATTGCCAGTGATTTTTGTTAGGGTAGTCCCCATTTTCCCATTCCATCACCTCTCCATTCCCAAGCCATTTCCACATCATCTCATTTAATTCATTCCTCGGGCTGGCTGGAGCATTTAATTTTTTAACCTTTTTGTAAGTAACCGTTTAATGTACTGGTAATGTCCTAACTTTAACCTAAGCAATTCATAGTTGCTTACAAATGAAGATCATGGAGAGTTGCAACAACCTCCTGCTTTGAGCAACTTCTTCGCACTCTTAGGGAAAACTGGTTTTAATGTTGCTCCTGTAGCAGTATTTTAGTAGCTAGTGCTTCTATAGATTGTAATGTTGCAGAGGTCTAAATTCTACAAACTTGGAATCACAACTTGGTTCATTCACTCGGCAGAAACACGAGACTTAAGTAAAGGTGCCGTAATAAGAGAAAATAAAAAAAAAATGTTGGATTATTTCCTCTAAGATTTATTCAAATTGAAACAGTTCACATTAATTTAAAATGCAAATATACTTACAGTTAGTGATACAACAAGCCAGAAGGATTACTCAAACACCATCATCACAGAGTTCATTAAATATTCATGTCACTAAAAACTTGCATCGCGAGAAAATTGGGAAGGCAGGAGGAATGTAATTTTCCCTCCTGGCACCCTGGCAACCCCCCAAACCGGCAAAAGTAATTTAACTAGACAAATCAGCCGAAAACTGAGGTTCAAAAAGAAATAAGGTGACGTGCTTGCGGGTGTGGGCAAAATGGGCCACGTGCGAAGCCGCTTCTTCGTGGGCTGGTCGTAATCTATTAACGGGCAGCAGGCACTCGAGGCTCATATTGTGACTGCGCTCTACCCCAACTCCTACATCAGGGTGCCAAAAACCTAACCAAATAGGGGCATCGTGCGGTACAGAATCTCTTCTGATAATCGTGCAAACCCATTTGCCACCACTTTCCCGCACTAGTTACACTATGCAAAAGTTAAACAATCAAATTTCTAGAACTTACTCGAAAGGAAAAATTGCCTACAAACATCTTGGTGGTCTCCAATCATTCATGCAGCCTCAACTCATGAGAGATAAACATACTAAACCAGCCAAAACACCTGAAATATCGAAAAATAATTACATTTCCTTGCAAAACAAAAGAAAATCAACCAACTTTCCCTTTTAAATTCTTATTAACTGCATCATTACAAGATGTTTAATAATGTCTGTGCTGTAGTTGTGAAGACTGTTGATTGTGAAGTGAGCATCCTTTGAAAATAACCTTTAAAAAAAATCACTGTCCATCACTACATATATACTACAGTGCAATCTGATGTGCAGTCCCCCGATCAAATTTGCAGCAAATCAGTAAAAGTAGTTATTAAGGCTTGAAGTTGTCCTTACTAATTACTATATGTGTACCAAGTTTGGTCAAATTCAGTTTACGTGTTCAAAAATTGAAAAAGGGGACCGAGACAGGAAAGTGATCTCATAAGCCTTTCTTTCTTCAGAAAGTAGACTAATAATGAAAAGTTAAGACCAGTGAACAGGATAATCACAGTCATAACCTTCTACCTTTCCATCAACCTTGAAAGGTTCTGTTCAATTGGTTAAAGAATTACTGAGCACAGTTTAACATGTCCAGGAATATGTTGTCTCCATCCATACATTTACTTTGAGTGTGTCAGGTTTCCACTCCAAAATGGAATCTTGGATTGTGATTAATTACACACACACATGTCCAGCTGTTTCTGTACGTTCCCACGTGGTAGGAATGTAAGGATATAGTTTTATTACGGAACTGAATGGGTTCCCAATAACTAATTTCACACTATGCAGGCTATCATAACTATTGCGTAACAGCTGTTGAAATATTTGTGCAAAAGTTTGATGTGGTACATATGTGCAGTTTTTAGGGTTGTACAAAAGCAACTTTTTTCTCGTGAAACGAAATGGAAAATATGTTATGAACTTTTGTGAAACTAAAATGAAAATGAATTTTAAAAGATCTCGGTTTAAATGAAAGTTTAATGAATGTCATAACATTTTAGCAAGTTATTCATTATGATGAATTCATTGCAAAACCAAACAAAAAAAAAAGTAGGATATGGAGCATTTACCACAGGGGTTCTTGCCTGTATTTAAATTTCCTTTTTACGTACTTATTTTAGTTATATAATGGAAATAAACAAAATGGTTTAAAAACAAAGAAATTTTGCGCTGGTGCACTACATGAACATTTATTAAACACCAGAATATTCGTTTAAATCTAGGATTTTAATTTTGTCACAACTTTCAGCAACCAAATTTCTTACTGAAATGAAAATGAAGATTGTTTTCGTTTCAGTATACCAAATATTCAAACAGCCCTAACAGTTTCTTAAAGTAAAACATAGAACTTCCTACCGCATGGTGAGTGGGTATCAAGCTCCGTGCCGAGATGGAGTTAAGTTAAGTATGTTTGGTTCTGCGCTTAATAGCGTGTTCTTGAATAATGCTAGTGAGGGTGGAATGAGATGATGATAAAACAGCCCCAGAATGAAGGGTAGGGTAAACCAAAATACTCCAATAAAACACTGCTTGCCAATGTCAGTCACATTTCCCTGTGCGAAAATGTGGGTGATGCTGCCAGCAATCAAACCCAGTTGGTGTAGGTGGAAGGCTAATATTCTCAACTACCACACCACCATGGCCCCCTACTGTGATGGAGGTTCATATGTTAATTCATTTTTGCTCCTGGGAGTGGCATCTTGTGTCTGTTTTACAGTCGCAGCTATATGCGTGACCCCCAATGACATTCTTCATCGTGCACACAACCTGTGTGCTGGAATTTTTTTTCCCCAAGTGGATTCATGTGTGCCCTTGTGTAGTAACTTCATAATGGAATCTATGAGTAAATTTGGCTCTGGTGCCTTCAAATATAATTTAATGTACCCATTCGTAAACAGTGGCAACCACTTTTACCTTGGTAAATAGTATACATGGGCCTGACTTGGTCTATTTCTCCATCTTTGGCTCATTTTACAATCTTAAATTACAATAAATTTAATATTAGATTAAAGTGTGTTAGTTTAGGTTATGTTAGATAGGTGCTAATCAATATTGGCTGCAAAACCAACTATGCAAAGATAAGGGAAAATGTCTGCATTTTCATTGAAATGGAGAATACTTAAGGCATCCGTTATTCGTTTACGTTCTCATTTCATATTTACTATGCCCAGTCACTAAGATAACTCAGTTTATAAATGCTAAATACACAAGTAGCTTATTAACTTTAGTTAATTTTATGTGATATTTTAACTAATAAAGTGCTCATTAGATGCTTTTGAAATCAGCAGTCACTCTTCAGAAAATTCAATACTTTACAAAAGGGAAATCTAGTTATTAAAAAAGGAATTTTAAGTAGTTGTTTGTAGGTTATACTGGTTATAATTTTCCTGATATGTTCATTGGTAACATTAATGATTTCCAAGCAGTTATCAAAATAGTGTATATTTTGATAGCAAGAGATGAATTTTGGGCTTGAGTGCAGATTGATGGAGTTGTAGCACTGTGCGACTCTTCGGGCCGGTTCGACCAGATTGTCGCAAACGTAAACACACTATACAAGGCTGCCAACATCCTGGGGCCGACGCCAGTGTTCCTGCTTGCGGATAACTCCCTCACGTGGTTGCTAAGAAGAGGTGCGCACATCATTGAAGTTTCGGAAGACATGAGGGAGAAGCGGCCATGGTGCAGTCTGTCACCGTTCGGGCAACCCGTGCAATGCATCACCACCACAGGGCTCAAGTGGAACTTGAGTAAGTAGATATTGTGGCTGTTATTCATTTTTTATTAGGCCACTTGTTATTGCAGCTACTTTTTATCAAGGTGATCCATGTTAGCTCCAACAAGGACACACTTGAATTTACTTTCACATTTGGGAAACAAGGTGGACTTTGGTGGGTTTTCTAGATGTATTTGCATTCTCTTCATTATTGCATGTTATCACCATTCCCTACTTGTGTATCATTCCATATCTCCCCCCTCTGTAGATGACAGGCCTTTGTGGAATTGACTGAAATCCCACCGACAGGTGGGTAGCACTCCTGCTCTAAAGTGCACCATTCTGTTCTAAATTATTTTCTATTTAATTAATTTTTACTGGGTCACCTCATTATGCATTGACTTTCAGGGAGCATTTTTGTATTGTACTGCCGTTACAAACATTTTGTTGTTAAAAATAGAATAATTATGCAGTTATGAGATACTAAAGACCGTACATCTTTGCAGGAATATGCTACTCGGATACTATAGTCCATTCCCCATTAGAAGCAACTTTCTCGGAACCCTGCTAAATATCTACTTGCAGGCCCTTTTCGTATCCTTCCGCCCAATGTAAACAAACATTACCATGTGACTGCCATGTAGCATCTGTCAAACTCAATGTTTACATGCCATTGTGTGTGTGTACGTGTTCGTATGCTTTCGCTACACCTAAAAATAAACATTGAAATGTGACTTCTACTTTTATATCTGTCAAATGTGTTGTTTACTGTTTACATATTTTCAAAGAATTCTGTCTTAGGTCTATTTCAAAAAATATTTTGTTCGAATATTCACAGTTTAGGCCTATATCATTATTTAGATCAGTTTTATGACGTTTTAAAAATGCCTGAATTAGAAATAGATCTTACGGTTATGTTACAGTAACATATTTGTTTTCCACGACATAGCACATTACACGTAATGCACGTTAATATTTTGCCGCAACTGTTGAACACTGTTACAACTGCGGGGTAATGAACAGTAGTATTTGATTTTTTGTTATTGATATGTGTTGGGTTATTTCTTTAAAAGGACTGCCTCAGTTCGAATAACGAAGGAATAGCCAGTCCAACGAAAACGCGACATTAAAATCAAGCACACAACCCGTGTCACTCATTTTTTGTTACAGAAACTTAAAATTTAGCGGTGAACATTCACACAAATAAGCCTACCATAACTTTTGTTCCGCTCATATTTATATGTATTGCTACTTACTGTGTGATTTATTGAAATTTATTGGGGCTGGGCTTGGTTATTTTGTTGATTGGTGGTAAATCACGTTACACGACTCTGTTTCAAGCACCCACCAGGGCAAAGGTACAGCGTTGTGATAAATAAACAGACGTGGATGTAAATAAATTACTTCGCCATAAAAACAGTTCACATTTACAATGTATAAATAGTTAATATCAAATATTTTGAATCACGCACGGGGCCAGTGTATCGACCACGATGCACAAAGGCACTACATTTCACAGACGCAATGATTAACGAAACACATGTCGCAGTATATTTATTACTGCCGTGGAAACACAGATTTATCGCGACATCGTAACTTGCCTGGGTAGGTTTAATAAACACGTCTACATACATGATGTGGTAATTTGAAGTATTTTTTGGAGTAAGTATAATTTACGCTTCATTTGGTAAAACAGCAACATGCCATGACGACATGGCTCGCCATGCCTGCCAACTTCACTTTGTTTCTGCCCCGCCATTGTATCTAAATATATTAAAATAAGTATTAAAACATTAAGATCTCTTTTCAGTTGTAAATTACAAATTTGAAAATCATTATTTTGCTGTAATAAGTATGAAATATGCTACAATTGAAAACATGTACAATTATTTTCGTGTACTAGCGAAGTGAAACTTCCCGAGTGTGAAAGAGACAAAGACAGAGAGAGAGAGAGAGAGCCAAGCCTCGCTCAGCAGACAGTTGCTTCAAAGTTGCTCTCGTTCGATAAAACAACACCGTACCATTACGGCCTACTCACAATATTTTCCGCTGTTATTTTAAACTGTAAAAATAAGATATGTTGCCATCGGGGCTACCTAAATGTTTAAATATTTCAATAGGCACCGTTTAATTTACAAATAATGTACTAAAAAACCAGTTTAAAATAATATTTTAATTGTGAACTATTTCTTACCACCCGTTGCCAACACGTCGCTGCTCTCGCTGTTGTTAATTAATATTTAAAAAGAAATAAATATTACAAGTTATAGAAGATACTAATTTAAAGTTTCATTTATTCAATAATACAGTACTCTAAAGTTAAACACAGTGTTATATATTTGTGGAATACATGTTACTGAAAAAACAGGTTGACATGTTATACCTGGAGTGTTTTTTCAAAGGTTGATTTTCATAAGTCGCTTCCAATCGGGAATGGACTATAGTGTTACGCGGATTGCAGAGAACCCTCTAGACTGTACCTTCCTCAAGTATAAAGACCACATACGGGCCTCTGTGTGGGAGTGATTAAGAGCCAAGAGTTTGGCGTCTTGTGCGACTTATACGACAGTTGAGCGATTCCATAGCATCGAGAAATGTCTGCAGCAATCTGCAAGAATGCGTCGACTAGTTTGTGTGCAGTGATGAGTGGGACTGATCTGCAGGACTGTGGACTGGATGCGTGAGTGAAAAGACATTCGGGATGATGAAAATGACAGTTTTAACTAAACGTGTGGAAATAATTGGAGCAATTTAAGGGACATTAGAAAGAGTAAAGACTGTGATAAAGAACTTTAATTGAAATTGAGATATTAATTAAATATTGAAATCAATAAGAAAAATAAGAGTTAATAATATGCTCAGACTGGTAAATAATAAATGTTTGACAGTTTGTAGCATTGAGAATAATTATAATTATTGAAGTTAATTCTTATATTTTTATTAATACCTCCATCCCTCAGGAACGCAGATACGCCCCTCAGGCATCCATGTAATAGTCCCTCTTGCGGATACATGCAGATACACATTATACTAACACATTCTCTACATGGATGTATGGTTGTGATGTTTCATTGCTGTGCCAGCTTCCTCATGCCTGTATTTATCAGTGTACACTCCTCCACCATTTATCCAACCTTCAGTTTACCAGTACACATTTGGTGTCCCTTCACACAACATGCTGCTTGACGTGTGTGCGAAGCAACTATCCCCCTCCCTCACCCATCAAGCACCCGCTTTAGGTTGCACGTAATGACAGCATGCTTGCATGTAGTACATATTGTTTGCAGACAATTTTTAATATTTAGTTAGTTGTTGTATTGTGTAATGTCAGCAAAAAGGGGCAACGAGTGTTTCGGTTATAGCACAAAGCGTAAAAAAATTATGTTGTCTAGTAAAGACTGAAGCTGTTTCTCTTTAACACATCATGTTACGCAGTAAGCCACCGAGTACAGTGACACTAAGTCAACAATATTTGCTAAAAGGTGAAGTGAGGAGACTACAGCCCTAGCTTCGACAGGAATCTCACACAGGATCATCTGCTAGTTCTGCGGAGAGAGGTGGGCATTCCCCACGTTGGGAGGATTCCGATGGGTCGAGAGCTTGAGGATTACAACCCCTAGGGTGAGTTTCACTTCCAGTGACCTGCGGTATACATATCTGGTGTTGGCAAAGGATGTGGTCTTCAAATAAAAAATGTGACGTGAGTAGCGCTGGGATCATGCCTCAAGGAGAGGTTGCTCCCACTTGGCTAACTTGGTGTTATATAAAATGGGTAGGGTAGATTTACAAGTAGGGATGAAGCCAAGTGCCTATTGGTGCAGTAACTTTCCATCGCTTTACCTGGTGTCCGCTCGGCACTGGTGCTATCTCGGCTGCTGGGATGCGGCTGGTGGCTGAACAGCGACTGAACCTGGGTGCGGCGGAACGGTGCTGATACTGCTGATGGGCAATTGGGAGAGGTGTGGAGGAATGGCAGTATATGGGTCGGGGAGGAATTCTGGTGCTATTTCCACGACCTCGAGATTACGATAAAACCATAATAAATATTCAAATGTAATATGTTGCAGTGTGCGTATTGGAAGTGCAAATAATGTGTTCTCTCTGTTAGACTCTGGAAAAGTAGTGTTATTTATCTCCAATTCTAGTTTCTTATTAAGAGTCTGCTTTAATCTACAATTTTTACTACTCTTGTGTGGGTGAGGCATAATGCCTTTATAGAATTCAACAAGAAAGAAATAACCAAGTGAACACTTCTGATTCATTGCCCTCGTGAGGGAAAGTCAGTGAAATAAACAAGCAATTATTAAGCAGACTAACATGTACTTCTAAGGGTACATCTGATCACGTCACCTCCACTGTGATCCACTCACTTAGCCGTTGCCAGCCGAGCGTGAGATACAGAGTATAGGAAGATGTGCAACTGACAGTACTCTTAGGTGAGTGAGTCCCCATGAGTCGAGTGAGGGTGGCAGGTCTCCCTTCATCAGACGAAGTAGGAAGCTACCAATTCAACTTGATTCTACGAATGGAAGAGAATTACTAGTGCTTTGGGCTTTGCCGAAATTGGTGTATAGACCAATATCTTGGTTGCCTCTTAATGTGTGTGTGCTCTGCCTTTGTGGCGAATATGCTGGGTTGGCTTTCACTTGCAAGATCATTCTTAATTCTCAGTGCTTCAAAACAATAGCAAAGGTAATAATCAAAGCTAAATATGAAGGCAACTAAATACACTGGTAGGATTGTGTTTATTAATACGTAATCAGAGATTATAAAGTGTCATGAATTCACACAATATTAATACCAATGAAATTCAAATGTAAAATAATTTGTATTTAGACATTTGCGGAAGCGTGGCTTAATTCAGTCAGGTGATGGCTACCTGATAAAAATGGGATTAAATTGTAATTTAATTGAATTACGAAATAATAGTCTGGGTTTCCTAACTGAAATTAAGGGGATGTTCAGAAGTAACCTAGATGTGTGGTCAAAGGAGTTCTTTAACAGAGAGGTGGCTGGCCAAAGCCTTAAGGGGTGTCCAGAAGGGACTGTGTCCTATGACCTATACCTGGGTAGAAGTTGCGGAAGGTGTGCTGGAGGAAGGTTAGGGATGATGTGGTGGTGCCCTGTGGTGGTTGGTGGTGACTGGAGGAGCTTGTGGAGGCCGCTGTGGTATAAGCCTCTGGATGGCAGTGTCTGTAGGCTTCCGAAGAGGTTGATGTCTTCTGCGAGGTAGTGCTCTGTGGAGCTAGTTGACGTCACGACGTTAGTTTGCTTAGCGCATTTGACAGTGTGGCTGAGGGACTCTGCCCTTATTGATTGCTCCGGCACAGCCAGGAGAAGAAATGTCGATACTGGCATGGTCTTCTGCCTTCGCAGCCAGAAGGAACAAGACTTTTCCTAAGCCCTGAGCACACTTCAGTTTCTTGCCTTGGGTGCCTTTTATACTTTTTCCCAATTCTTCTAGGTTGCCAACGAGTTCAGTGTAATTTGCCCCGTCTCTCAGGGGTGGAGCTTGTGACGTCACATACATGAGCCATGGATCCTTATCGGCGTGGCGCACTGCATGAGGCATTGACATATGCACTGATGCTCTTGTGGAGGCTGTGACTTTCTGGCGAGGCGGAGCGGCAAAATAAAACGGTCTTTCCTGGGGAAGGGGCAATGATGTGATGGCTTATTGTAGAGTTCAGGTTACACTGTAAATGCTAGGAACACGTGGTAATTACGTGTGTTGTGTCTCCTGCCTCCATTACCGTGTTTAGAGGATTGACTTGCTCCGGTGAATAAACTAACTTTTGGATGGGGCGTAGTTGCTTCTGTAATATACGCCTGTTCTAGACATGAGTTGTATCATGTGTCAAAACAAAGTTGAAATTTTAAAAAAATATATAGATGTTGGTGCATTAGTTAAATTGCTGTTTGGGCTATGGCGTTGGCAATTCACCTGTATGTGACATAAAATACAAAAAAACTAACTGCAAGTTTTATCCATATTTAGCTAGTTGAATAAAGCTGTCGGAAATCGTAAAACAATCCATTTGAGTATAAGCTGTTCATGATAAAGTGAACTCTTTTGAGGCCCTAGTTACTAGCCTAGCGTGGGGGATCAGTGGAGACTTTACAGAGCCTGGTCAGCAAGCCAAAACCGGACTTACACTATAACTTGTATTTCGTATGGCCTTTCAGCCAAAGGCACGGCCGAAAGTATAGAGCAACACGCAGCGCTCCTTGCCACCAGACAGTTGAGTGCACTTCCTCAACCTACACTGGAAAGGCAGGCCGAACAGGACTGCGCCGCCCAACTCAGGCACGAGTCAGTATCGACTGCTCCGGTTGTGGTATTATTTGTATCTCCGTGCATACGCATTCACCCTGCTTTTGGTCTAGTGGACAGAATCCTCAACTGTTGTGACTATTCATCTAACCAGTCACGCATCAAGGGATTTTCTGGCGCCTAACGTGGGACGTCAGACGAATAGTTGCATGCAGTAAATGGCACGAACTAAACCAATCATATCCCGAGAACTAAGTGTCAACAACGATAAGTCAAGCGAACTTCGGGGAGTCTTCAAAACACCCTGTGGCACCCTTAATCACTACCATGTCAGACGCCGAAGTCAACGCCTCCACTGGCGAGAACTCCGACAACGAACCCGACGTATCCAGCAGACAGTGTACCCATGCTGACTGCCCAGACGATGGCACACTAAAAATAGAATGCTGTTGCTGCAATAAACTCTTTCATTATGCCTGTATGGGCTGGCCTGAAGAGACCCGAGCTACAGACGGTTTAGAGTACCTCTGTACTGCTTGTCGACAACAGCCAACTAGTTTCTGTAATGAAATTACATGCCCGGGTGAGGCATAAACTGCATAAGGTGCACAATGTGCAGTAAACCGTACCACCACTTGTTCATAGAATGGCCCGACGAATGCATCTCTATTCCCGGGATGACCTACCAATGCAAGAGATGTCGAAGGAAAAACATCTCTCACTCCCGCAGATCTAGGCCTTCCTGGATATATATCCAACCGGAATGGCACCTGGCCATCCAGCTACCGATAGAGATGACAATATTCAAATAACCGACTTTGCAGGTCGCCCACACAAAGATCCAGTCACATTCACGCAGGAATGCAAAAAATAATTTATAGAAACGGACCTGCCACCAAAACAATGGGTTGACCGGGCCCAACTGCATTTGAAGGGCCTCGCTCTCACATGGTGGAAAGATACTGAGAATTTTTAATGAACTGGAAGTAGTTCAGTAACTGGATAGCAGCGGAATTCACGGGCAAGGAGGTTTTGGCTAGGCTAACCACACAGTTTTATAGCCAGACCCAGGTACTCTATGAAGAAGCCGAAATCATCATACATAGAAAAGAACAAATGTTTCCACAGGTGTTTCCCGAGTCGATGAGGCTACCGCCGTTCGTTCCATTGGTCGAATGTTATTGCCAAATCTCCAGAACGTACTCTTGACAGCAAGACCCACGACCTTGGATGAATTAGTTAATCAAGCCCGAGAAGCTGAGTAAAACATTTTAGCACAGGCTAATCTCGGAGAATCAGTATCCATCAAGGCCCCTGAAGTATGAACACCACCTGCTGCGCCTCCTAAAGGCATACCAACCCCAACCCCTTGCATGGCATTTGTACCCAAATTCTGATCCCATCCAGAGAACTGGAACAAGGACTGCCCTCTGAAACCAGAAGGAGCTGCCGTTTCACCAAACCAAGTCGATAAGACGTCAACAAATGTCCCAACACAACTAGCTGGAAATCCAACCCCCGGAACCAAGGCCGGGAAACACAGACACCGGGGTATGAAGCGTGCCACCACCCCAGGTTTACAAGGGCCCATCCTCCAGGGATCAAGTCAGGATGTACCGATTCCTGTAGCCTCCCACATAGAGGTGGAGGTACATAATAATAGGGTACTCACCCTACTTGACTCGGCAGCCACCGGAAATTTTATCACAAAGGATTTGTTAACATCAGACCAGCTCGCCGAACTAAGACCACAAACCAAACTAGTAAGAATGGCGCAACCTGAATCCGCTCTGGATGTAACAGGCTGCATTACTCTGAGAACATTGCTACACCGACAGAATTCATTGTATCACCAACCATCATGTCCAAATCGACCCGATGAGCATTAACCATGAACTCGGCGAACCAGAATTTTCCAATTAAACACCATACCAGATGAGCACGCCCGAGCATTCGGACAAGGAGGACTGCTACTACAAACACGTTCCATACAACATGAAATATGGCGTACAACTGACGTATCAGTCTACAGCCGTCCATACCGAGTGTCAGCCCGCCGTCGTGACCTTATCATGGAATATGTCAACAACATGAAGGACCAGGGGATCATAGTCTTCGAACTCCCCATATAACTCTCACGTGGTCCTTGTACCTAAGGACGGAAAATTGTAATTTTGCGTAAATTACAAATGGCTAAATGAAGTCACTCATCCGATTGCTCCCTCAGCTATAAACTTGTCTCATACACTTTGAGATATTGGCAAAGACAAAATATTCAGTACTCTTGACATGGAGTCAGGATACTGGCAGATTGCAGTCCATCCGGACAGTCAAAAATATACTGCCTTTGCGACACCCGAGGGCGAAACCCTACAATTTCGAGTCATCCCTTTTGATTTGAAAAACACCCCTGCAACATTCCAACGATTGATATCTGCAGGGCACCGCTACATCCACTTCTTGAGAAAGACACCCGTTGGCAATGGGGCCCGGAACAACAACGAACGTTTCCCAACTTAAAGAACATCGTCAAGAATATTCACTAACTCCATCAGCCACAAGGAGACAAACCCTTAATACTGCAAACGGATGCGTGTCAAAGTGGCTTGGTCGCAGTATTATACTAGCAAGATGTAGGAGGACAGCCCCATGTGATAGCGTATGCATTGACCCGCGTAAATGATACCGAGCAGCGCTACCACATTAATGAGGAGTGTCTGGCCGTTATCTGGGCCGTGAAGAAATATCTGTATTATCTCGAAGGGCAACACTTCGTTCAACGAACCGACTCTAAAGCCCTCCAATGGCTACAAGAGTCCCGGAATTCGAAGGCCAAGCTCGGCCGGTGGGACACATTCCTCACTGAGTTTGACTTTGATGTCCGACATTGCCCAGGTAAGATGAACGACCTGCCAAACGCCCTATTTTGGTCCGCGACATTGGAGGAGAAAGCTGAGGAGGCGAAAAAACTGTTTCTTCACTTACACCTGCAGATTCCCCACAAACAGTTTTGCATACAATTCCTGCACGTTTTCTATATCTGTCAAGCCACCCATTTGATGCTGTGAATTGTATGTTCAATCCCAGTGCAATTTCTTCTGCTTTTTGTCTTATTACTGTACCATGGATAGGAATGTTCAAGGCTCGTTTCTGCTGAAACCACTCCAAAAGTATTTCTTCAAGTTTGGAATATTTTGAAGTTTTAACTTCTTTCAGCGATGTTGTTCTGCTACAGAATGCTGAAGAAACTGGTCTCGTTTGGCCACAATACTGTTTAAAGTAAAAACAGGCAACTGAAATTGTTT
Organism: Dryococelus australis; assembly: GCA_029891345.1. Lineage (NCBI taxonomy): Eukaryota > Metazoa > Arthropoda > Insecta > Phasmatodea > Phasmatidae > Dryococelus > Dryococelus australis. The sequence continues at coordinate 46,137,338 of CM056995.1, read as the reverse complement.
GGCAATTGTCACACGAGCCAGGTTGGGATTTCTGCTTGTATAGTTAATGATGTTCAGTTTTTCAGATACTGATAATGCTTTACATTTAATAATAGGCTTAGAAGTTTTATCTTCCATCTTTTCCAAGTCTACTGTATACACTAACACTTAAAAACAACCTCTTTAACCATGTTTATTACACAAAGAAACTGTAAAATACAATTTTGGTAAGTTTGTCTGTAGATCACGCCTCACAAGGTCGAAAGAAGTTCTGATGAAACCTAAACTGCACGCCACATTTTTTCACTAATGTTCAACCAAATATCTGCTCGTGTTCGTATTGATCCACAGACACTGTTCTACCCGTGCTTCTATTACAATGGCCATCTTGTGAAACCTGAACAGCACGCCGCAAGCTGATTCAATACTGTAGCTGTTCACTTTCCTTGGCGGCGCTAGCGCAAATAATACATATTATTTCAGGCGCAAAATCTGTAGAAAGCTAATCAATGCTGTAATCTTACGGGGGTTTGGTGTCTTACAATATTACCATTAATTATTCAACTCACTTTTTCACAGTTACGCTTGTATGCATTAAAACATTTGGAAAAGGTTTAGAAGGGGAAAATGTTATGCAGGCGGACCAGCCCTGGCTATCGTTCATTGGCGCATGCCCAATGTTTATATTGTTAGTTGTTTTAGAAAAAAATAGGGTTAGGAAGCATAGAATCTACAATCTACATGTTATTTTGCCTTGACAAGAGAAACGTGCTATGTGAAATATGAAAACAAAAGTTTTTTCAGAAATTCGGCATCATAAAAGTAAGGTGCCAGGGTGAGAATTGCACCAGAAAATATGTATTTTAAATTTATAATCTTAAAAATGGGTAGGGTTTTAAACAAATAATGTGCTTTTTAAGCGGGAAATTTTTACAAGCAGGAACATTTTAAGCGGGGTAAATATGCATTGCATGTATAGGTTATTGTTTTGGGACTTATACAACACAGCTTCTTAAGCGGGAACTTCTTAAACGAGTTTGAATATTCATTTTATATGTTGGTATGTAACCAAACAAATTCCATATTACTTAAAACATTATTGCTCATGTTTGGGGGTATTCTATTGATTAAAAGGAATGGAAAAGAACAGCAGAAAATAAAAGAATCTTTACAGTATTTCATGGATTTTCTGTGTTCTTATTTATGCTATGGTTTTAAATTTTGCTCTGATTATGAAGTTTCTCTGCTCAACGAGGTTTCCTTTGTGTGTTAAAGGGGTTTTTATTGTGGACGTGTTGAAGTCCACTTTGCCACTCCTTTGTGCGGACAAGTGCGTAGCAACTGAAAACTGGAAACCTGCATTGTTACATAATCGCAATCAAGGCAGCAAGGCACCATCTCAATCAGTGCCATAAAGAATGCATACCTGATGGAGAGGAGTTATTTTTTCTTGAGCACAAACACAGCTTTGCACAGTAGATAATGTGACATTAATGCCAGGAATGCATCAAAATCAAGTCCTTCACAAAGTGCTGCCCCATGGCATATTTTTAGCTTGCTTTCTGAAGAAACTATAGTATTGTGAGATCACTACCGCGTGCGCACGCGTGTGTGTGTGTGCACGCACACATTGTATGCATGTATGTGTAGCATGTGCACGTGGTTGGGAAAGGGGGGGGGGGGGGGGGGGGGGGTTGCACATCCTTATTAATAATTTGTTCCAATACCCTACCCAACAAATTTCGTGCAGCCTTTTGAAAATGGTTATTGTTTCTTTGACTAGGGTCTTTAACTGTACTCCCTCTAATGTGTAACTGTTCTAGCACCTCTGCTCATTGTGTGTGGAATAATGTTTATGGTAAACTGAGCATTTTTGAAAGTCATCCTCAAGATCTGCATATAATATGCACATTGGGTTCTTCCATCATTTGCAAACTTAACCTTGTCATGGACCTGATCACTTTATTCACGTGTCGGTCAAGTGAATCTGCTTAATTATTAGAAAAGTAAGTAGTTTACGAGTATGCTAATTCTTAACACACATGTGCATATAATAACCAGCAAGCAGTAGAAATAATTTCAGTACATACAGTATTTACAAATGTTTACCTACCACTTTTAATTCACAGTTAAAACAAAGGAATTGCATTCCCTCTGTTGTTTACCAACTTTACTGGACACATGCCGCTCAACATGTCCATTGAAATACATATATGCAGGGCAGCGACATTTTTAAAGGTTGATTTCGAAATGTTCGGGTAACCATGAACAGCCTATATGCCTTTAGTTCTGACTGCAGAATTCATTTATGCATTTCTTGTTTTTTCCAGACGACGGGCGGCTGGAATTTGGCAAATTGGTGAGCACATCCAATAAGTTCAGTGGAGTACCTCGTGTGACCGTCCAGACAGATGCTGCTCTGGTGTGGTCCATGGGGCTGGGATACACAGATGATTGATGCAGGCACAGCTGTAGTTTCATCTGTGTGGCTTTCCTCAGCATGCACATGGTTTCAGATTTTAGTACGTGCTATTAGATCATAGCACATAATATATAGATTTTGTAAAGAGAGAATTATTTTTCTGAAAAGCACTATGTAGTATGTTCCTTCCTTCAAAGGTTTTATTTTTTTTTGTGAGCTAAATTTTGTGTAGAGAATAAATAATGCATTTTAATGAAAAATATTGATGTCTTTGTGTCAGTTGATTAGTCAGTTTATCAATACCACCAATCACATACACTGTAAACAGGAATAAGATGATGGCAATTATTTAAATTTTGACAGTCCGATTATGTATATTTAGAATGTACTAATTTCACTTGGATCAACTCGTAAGTTGAAGGTGAAGGAACAACAGAAAATAGTTGTTAGTAGTGTAAGTAATAAGCAGTTTTTCATTATGCATTCCAGGTATTTTTGTATTTTTGCAAATTCCACTTCTCAAATGTAAGCCTAAATGCCAATTTATTTTATGTTCTATTAATTATTGTACGTGGCTAACAATTTTCATTTCAAGAATAATTTGAAAGCATTGATATGTGAATTGGGAATAAAGAGAAACTGATATTGTGACATCACTAGTTTATGTATTTTATGTTGGGTTTGTGGTTGTGTATGCCTGAAATACTTAATTTATGCATAAATTTATCTTGGTGAATGTTTTACTGTATGTTAATTTTAATTGTTGGTGGAATACTGTTATGAAAATGATGTTATGCACATTTGCTTTCTAATATTGGTGGAAGTGAGCATATAGCCAAACCAGGATTCTAAGATTCTCCTTGTAATGTGGTTAAATTCTCATCTTTAACACTGCTGATTTTAAACTCTGATGATACCTGCTTAGATAAAATTGCAGAACATTGGTAAATACTATGTATTACATTCACGTAGCTCATCCTTGAAAGCCAACACAATCAATGTCTGGCATTATTCTATAACATTTGTGACAATACTTTCAATGAGTTTAGCAGTACACTTGTTCCTTTCTAGTTTCTTTGTGTACAACTTAAGTTGCAGTAACAGATTGTTTTTAACTGTCAAAATTTACTTAAGTAACATAGTGTAAAGTTAATATTTTGCGTCCAAGCTGCAATGCATTCCTTTATGAAGGACAAGACAAGTTTGATATTGTACATCATACTGCAGTCTCTTAATACATTTGCATTAATGTTGCTAGATTCTTATATATGACAGATTACTATGTGAAGAGATGTCATGACTTGTAAAGCAAACAGTTTAAGAGGTTCTGTATTGTTTACGAAGTACTTTTTATAATTGACATTTATTAATGTATAGTAACACAATTTTAAGATGTTCCCAGTTGAGAAGTTTTGCATCTTAATAAACTTAAAGAATTTGCATTTGGCCGATGCACTGTAACCATTATATGTTTTCCTGGTTATTAAGTCTGTAAATGTTTGTCACTTACAGAGTTACATTAAATACATTAGATTGTAAAACTGACATTTGAAAACTTTGTGTTGAGTTAATGTGTGTACAATATCAGTTAGGTGTTACTTAACTGGTTTTCTAGTACAAAATTCTTATTAAGGAACTCAAAATTTACTGTGTTAAATCTAATAAATACTCTTTAGTTGAAGATGTAAATGTACCCAGAATTTAATTTTCGTATTACATTTTAGTACTGAAGGTATATACTCATGGTGTTTGCTTTTTACAATATTTAACTCTCCTTCCATGGCTTTCCCATGTAACCAGCAGGTGTATTACGACCCATCTTTGCTAGTTTGCTTCCAAAAGGAACTTTACATTGTATTGTGTTTCAAATTGCGTTTTAAGTATTATCACTCTTCATTGCTGTAACCAGTATCTTTTACCTCAACTGAAAACGTTGCATCCAAGTACACTTTGCGATGACAGTTGACAATGCTTCAACTGTAAAATATATCTCTTTTGAATAAGATCAAGACAATTTCTGTTTTCAAAGTTTTCCAAAAGCCATTTGCGATGTTACTGACATGAACACAACATGCATTAAGTAGAAAATAAATATGAGTAAACTTCTTACAAACATGTAGTAAAATTTGGTAACGTGTTCTTCTTGCACAAAGTTGTGAATTGTGATTTAATATTTTCCAAGTACACTTACACCTGTTGTTCTTGTGTATCAGAAACCATAGCTTATAAACATCTAAGTTCCCAGTCTATACATAAAATTGTAGTTAAAAATCAGGCTTTTATAGTATGAGGCAATGTAACTTCTGGGAACATGAATTTTACTTAAACAATGCAATCTAATGAATAGTATATTCTTTGAGTATGTAATGCAATGGGGATGAATGACTAGATGGAGATTTTTTTTACATTCTCCATTGCAATGCAGATGTCTGTCATGGGAAAACAGGACTGAACATGATAAAATACTTGAAAAAAATGCAAGTAGCCTATGAACAAGAAAATTAATATATGTATACAATACTGGGAAATTCCAAGAGGGAATAGGATAAAAATAAACAGAACAGCAACTAATTATGAAAAATATGTGTAAATCACAGATAACACATAGAAAACAACACCGGCTAGAAACCAGCTGGAAAAACTTAGGACAACGCTGACAAAATTAGTAGGAACGAAATAGGACAACAGCAAAGTAAATGCACCTAAACACAGCAGTTTTGCCACACGACAATGCAAGCCATGTATGCTGAAGTCAAGACCTAATTTTTTAAGCTTTTTTCTAGTCTGTTGTGTTATCTGTAGGTTGTGTATATGTACACACTTCAGTCACACCGCTCTTCTATGATGCACTCGCTCATATAATACATGGGCCGCAATTAGCCTGACAAGAACATGCAAGCCCGTCAAAATTTTATCCTCAACAAAAATAACTTTGCATAATTCTGGCCTGACTATTACCCAGGAAACAGTGCTGCAAGACAGGCAGCAAATCTTAAATTGCACATCGTTATCAAAAAGTCAAGTTTACCGCTACATGATCAGCACACCCATGTACTGCAATTATTCCCGTGACTTTCGTAGCCAACAACACCTGAGTGGACTGACGATCTCGAACAGTCTCATGTAGTGACAAAACCCAGCACAGCTTTAAGTCACAGCAGGAATATTTAATGTCTGTCCAGCTCCATGCTTTTGCTAATGTTGCGCACAGCATTAATATTACGTCTTTGTTTTATATGGCCACTCCCTGAGCAGGTCGCGCCTCGCACAATTTTTAACACAAGGAAAAATCTGATTCCTCGCAGGCCAATTTCACAGTCTCGAGTTGCGCTCAACACTGCGCTAATTCAAACAAACATTTTGTCCGAGTCTGACGAAACACTTATCGGCGCGCAATCCATTACGGGAACAAACTATATGTCTTCCGACGGGTAGAAAACCAGTCATAGATAAACATTATTCAGTCACCGTTCACTCTCTCCAGCATTAATACGCAGGCCATTTCTGTTGACCCGGTGGAAACTCGCCACACACTTGTGCAGTCCGAAATAACTGAGTCCGTTACCCCACTGGACAGCAACACACTCATGCTCAGCCCGTCTGTATGGTAGCTTTCCCGTCAACATACAGACTATTACCCCACACGATCATGCTGAAGCCCAGCTACATGCTGCCACACCTCACAGCTGACTGACAACTCACTCCCTCATGCTAAGCGCCTACCCTCACTGAAGTCACGCGCCAGTGGCGATACCTCATCGCTCTGTACATTTAAAGCCATAAAACATGAAACTGTATATCCAATAAAACATGCTAATCCTAGATTATTACTATTGCATAAAACAGAGAATGAAAATGATTTGTAATGATTACACAACGTAATACATAAATCTAGTAAACAACTCATGACCGGCCATTATAAAAAATCTAAGCACACGCTAAAAGATAACAGGTGTTCCTGACAACCGCTTCAAAAATACACAAAAAATATTTACCAAAGATAAAAAATACTGTGGCAATAACCAAATCATCACACAGAGAGAAAACATTTTAATGAACTAACTAATTAAACCACGGGAAATAAATTATACACACGAAACTACTTGAACATGGTGGAATTGATCTCGTGTACTTATTCCGCCTGTAGCTAGAAGACGACAATGCTGCTCACTGTCTCACAATTCACAAGTAGCTCAGGCGACTCACTAAGTCCAAGTATCCTCAGACAACTGTGATGTGTGCCCGGTTAGACTGACTGGCACGTTTGTCAAGGATTTTTCCACTAGACTAAAAGTGGGGTGGTTAACTCTAGTTAGAAGGTGTGAGGTGAGGGGTGTTGGTTACCGCATACACTATCGTCTTGGATGTTGTTGTTGATGCGGGTTTCTCCCAATAGTGGCGAGATTGGTCCACTCCGAAGCGGTGATTCCAGTTGTATGCTTCACTGCTCTTAGAAGTTCGGGTTTGCTCAGCCGTATCTCGATTCAGCATGGTTTAACAACCCTCTTACCATTGCAGCATCCAGACGTATATAGGTGAAGCTTTTCATCTTTAAAATTCTCTGTACGTGTCTCTCACGTCTGTAGCAGTGGAAGTAGGTACACTTAGCGATGAGTCGTAATCGTAGTTGATTAGTAGTAGGAGCAGCACACGTCAATTGTTAACAAACTGCTACACTTTGTATTGTCGATAAATGTTTTTGTGTTTTACCTGATGGTACGTAGATTTGTGAGTGAAGGGATTTGGGTGGTTCTTAACGTTGAGGTCTTGAGAGCTGATGATGGTGATGTAAGGAAAGTGGAGCAGTGCCAGAATGAAAGGGCTGGGGAAATGGGAGATCCCAGAGAAAACCAGATAACTGATGGCATCATTCAGAATGATTCCCACATGCGAAAATCCGGGAGTAACCCCACCGAGAATCAAACCCAGTATGTGTGGGAGGCGAGTAGTCTAACGTATTCTGCCAAATAAATCTGGTTGTGACAACTCTCATCCTTTTTGGTGTTGCAATTTTAATGGCGAACAGTGTATTTCACATGTGCAAAATCTGTTGCACACAAAAAGAAATAACGTTCATCAGAACACTATTTTGAAGCTCCTCAACATGGTCAAAAACAACACTTTAATACTGTTACAGCATAAAATATTCTGGGTGAATTCCTGTACAACTAGTATAGAGTCTGTCATTGAACTTAGTGACAGTCTTTCCACAAATAAAATTATAGGTGCACTGCTTAAAGTCCTGTACATGCAACACTACGAGAACACTGCACGTCAGATCAGAGCCTTGCGCACAGCAGCATCGCCCTTATTGATCCTGCATTTCTCTACCTCAAACGCGGATAACAACTCCAGGTGTACGGGTCCCTTAAGGTAAAATTGGCAGCCGTCCTTGCGCAATGAGTAGTTTTTTTTGTTCGGCCATGACAGCAATGCAACCCACATACCATTCCCTATCCTTGGCCTGTAACACTAATTTTCGATCTGCTTCTGATTGATGCCGTCCTTTTAATACATGAAGTGAAATTGAATGGAATGTCCACGGTAAAGTGAGCATTTTTTGTTTAGGCAGTCTCATCAGACATACTAATGTTTAAATGACTACATTGTGTTTATTACTCACGTAGCAGTGTTAAACAAGTAGCAGAAGGATGCAAATTGGCTGAAAGGGAAAAGTAAAAAGGGCTTGAAAAATGCTGATTTTATCATGAACCGCATATAGTTGGATATTAACCTGTTAAGTACCCGTGTCCACGATCGAGGACATGTTGCATTGGAAGTGTATTTATGGTGGGTACTGTACACACCAAAGTCTTAATAACTGGTGTTTTGAACGTCTTTTTTTGTGAGTGATCTGATTTTCGAAAGTCTCGGGACCTCTAGGTTATGGATGGTTTATGTTGAAAAAAACGGAACATGCACAATGTGATTCATTGGTTGAGAGAAATATCTTCAATACAAATAAAGCACATGCCAAATTATGACATTTACAACACTTTAGCCGGTAAATTAATTCCGGGTGGGTTACACATACGTCTTCGATCCGGAAGTAAATATACGGTAGTTTATTCACTGTATGTTAAGACTTTTTAAATCTATCATTTTAAAAATCACCCCTTGTATGATGTGTTTGGTTGTTTCCTAAATCTAACATGTTTAACAAGTATTACATTCCTGCATGATAAATGGATAAATATAAGCTCAGCGTCAATGAGGCGCAAGCTGCGATAAGTTTATCGGCATGCATGGTGGCATCCTTTATGATAGGCCGCTCACTTCATCTAACATTACAGATTTGACCATCTCTCGCCACCATCCTACGCGAAGGAACAGCGGGTTCGTAGAGTGCTGGATGGTCGATTTGGACAACCTTCGGCTTTGCCCGAGAGCCTTGACAAATCCAAAGCACCACTTCATTGATCTTCTTCAGAATCTTGTAGGGGCCTTCCCGAAATTTCTGTAATTTTGGGCAGTGCCTTTTTCGCCTTTGGGGGTTGTAAGCCGCACCAGTTGTCCTTGAAATACCTCACCCGACATTATCCTATTATACGGCATCTTCATCGTGTGACTATTTATTCTGAGTTGCTGTCGAACAAAATCATGAATGCCAACAAGTCTGTTATGTAATTCGCTGGCATAATTAGGGGCTGCAATTTCCTCTTCTGTCGGTCGGCCAGCAGCAGGTCCCTGGGAAGACATAGCTCTGGTCCAAAGAGCATCCTTAAGGGTGTTAGCCTTGTGGACTCTTGAAAAGTCTGAGCGGTAAGCAAGGAGAAACAATGCCACCTTCGAACCCCAGTCCTTTTGGCTGTCTGCCACAAAGATCGACAGGTACTGCTCAAGAGTGTGATTAAGCCTCTCGACCATTCCATCCGAATGAGGGTGTAGTCCTAGTCTTTTTCATTCCCAGAATTTATGTTACCTGCAGACAGACCGCAGCTTCAAAGTTTGTTCACTGATCAGATTGGAGTTACAGTGGCACCGCAAACCTCGAAAAGACATGTTCTACATGAGTGCCTCAGCCACAGTGTGTGCTTCCTTGTTCGGGAGGGGAATGACCTCGGGCCAATTAGTTAAATAATCTTAAACCAGCAGTAGATACTGATAATCTCTCTGTGACAGGCAAGGGACCCAGAATATCTGTAAATGGGGCTCTAACAGTGTATTTATGGAGGTGTCCTTGCCCTCTGGTCTTTTGCAGTGCTAGAGTCGCACAATCGGCTCCACTTCTCAACATCCTCCCTACAGTGAAGCCAGAATAATCTGTCTAATTCTGTCAAGTGTCTTATTTACACCAAAGTGTCCACTGGCTGCCGCAGCATGCAATTCTTTTTAGACTTCGGGAATCCTGCCTTCTGGAAGGACAAATTATAATCAAGTGTGTTTCCCATAATTACTTTTCCAGTTTCTGTAAAGTACATTATTCTTCAGTATAAGGGAATTCCATTGTGCCTTGTATGCTTTGACTGCTGCGCTCTGGCTAGATATCTCTTCCCACTTTGCCCGACAGCCAACTTCTTTCCACTTTAATAATGGCCGCAAAGTGGGATCATTTAGCTGATCTTTCCTAATACTCTTTATCACTTCATTCAGTTCATAAAGTTTGGGAGAAAGGGGGGAAGCACAATTTTTTACACAAAAAATTGACATGGACAATAACATTGTCCTGAAATACCTGCATGCAATTATTACCAAATACATGAACATTAATATTGTCTTTAAATACCCACATACACGAGTTTACTTAATGTGATAAAAACTACAACTTTGGACAAAAAGATCTTCCCAGACACACATTCAAATAGCATATGACTGTAGAAATTTAGCTTTTACGTAACACTGCATTGTTGGTTATTCAAATAATGTATGAAAGGAAACAACAGTATTTCTTCAATGTCTCTGACATTCGTTTATAGTTTACCAAATATGTGATAAAAGGAAGTTAATGTGCATAGAATAGTGCAACTGCTATCAGAGTGTGTCAAAAGAGGGGTGGGGGGTTCATGACCCCTCTGTCCCCCCATATTCTACACCCCTAACTCCATGTAGGTGGCACATTACAAAATAACGAAATTTGAATTCTTTTCCTTCGCACCTTCAGCGATTCATCACCCTTTTCTTCTTGGCACTGAGTGAGATGGTACAGTGGTAACTCACTGAACTCGCATTCTGGAGGACTTGGGTTCGATTCCTGGTCTGGCCATTCTGATTTCGGTTATCCATGGTTTCCCAAAATCACTCCAGGCGAATGCTAGGATGGGTCCCAAACAAATGCCATTGCCGATTCCTTCCCAATCCTTCCCCAATCCCTTTTCCCTGTGCAGCTTGCACCGTCTCTAATGGCCTCGCTGTCGACGAGACGTTAAGCCCACTAACCTACCTACCTTTTCTTCTTGGTGCTTGCAATGACGACAAAATGGCTCACATTGCCTCCTAGACAGTGCATCTGCATTGCTGTGAAGGCATCCAGATCTGTACTGTATCTCAAAGTCATATTCTTGAATATGCTGTATCCAACAGGCTATTTGACCTTCGGGGTTCTTGAAATTTAAAAACCAGCTCAATGAAGCTTGGTTGGTTCTTAGAATATAATGTATGCCATAATGGCAGGTGTGGAAGTATGAAATCTCCCTCCACCATGGCCAGAAGCTCTCTGTGTGTAACACATTAATTTCTCTCAGACTTATGCAATACCTTACTGAAGTATTCTAGTGGTCTGTCCTTCCCATCCTGAACCTGGGATAGCACAGCTCCAATGCCTACATCATTAGCATCAGTGCCCAAAATGAATACAACCTCACAGTTCGGAAAACCCAGGACTGGAGGAGATAACAGAATTTCCTTCAGCTTACAAAAACCATTTACACATTGGTCCAATAAAAATTTCTTTTTGCCTCGGTCAGTTCGTATATTGGCTTGGCGATCGTGACGAACCCCGATAAATATCGACAGTAATAGTTACATAATCCTAGAAAACTCTACACTAGTTTCGTAATTTGGGGTGGCCAATTTATTTGATTTGGTCTTCTTGGGGTCTGTTTCAATCCCAACGGTAGACACTACATGTCCCAAGAAATAAATTTTCTTTTGGAACGTGTGGCACTTCGTAGGAATGAGTTTCAGGTTGGCTGTGGCCACTTTCTGGAATCAGAGTCTTAGGCATGATATGTGCTCTTGAAATGTCCTTCCTGTCACAACAATGGCATCGAGGTAAACCTGACAAATATCTAAAGGCAGAACATTTCCAATCATGTGTTCGAAGATGGCAGGGTCATTACATAGGCCAAAAGGCATAACTTTGAACTACCTGGTTTCTTTCTCTTGCAATGCAATCTTCTCTTGGTCCACTGGAGCCATTTCGATCTGCCAATACACACTAATGTCCGAAGTAGAAAACCATTGTGAACCTGATAGGCTGTTTAACGTGTCATCTATCCTTGGAAGCGAATAAGAGTATTTCTGGGTCACAGTATCTATCCAAAACCTCAGAGTCATATTTATTCTTAACAAGGGCTATAGGGAATGACCATAGACTAACTGATGGTTCTATTACATCTAGATACTTAATTTCCTTCCAAATTCCCTCAAAAGAAGAGACCAACATCCTTGCTACGAAGACTTTGCCTGGCAGGATGCCAATCCTCTCTCTGCTAGTTTAATTAGACTCGAATGGTTGAGAAATGTTGACACCTGTCTGAAATAATAATTCTACTAGATTCGCGCAGCACAGTGGGTTGACCACATTCTACTGGGCAGCTGACTGGGGAGGTCATCACGCTGTGTCGACACCAAACTCTGAACTGCCTACCCATAACACACCAAGTCGAGTATCGATACAGAACACCAATTTGCTACATAGTATATCATGCCCCTAAAGACATTCATTCTTTTTTTCTTATATGTAAACATTGTGCTCTAAGCTAAGGTCACCAAGCTTCAAGATAACTTTCCTCTAACCTATAACTGAAGTCAAGTAGCATCGTTCCATGTTGTCCGGCGATTGCTAGGGGAAGCCCCAATATATGGTCGCCTCAGTGTCGACAATTATCGGGCAAGGAACATTGTTCTGGCTCCCTGCCACAAGTATTGCATCCCAATCCTGTTTCACCAACCATATATGTAAGAAGATTGGATCCTTCCCTCCAGCAGTCACCGGCCTTCGCCCTCTAAGATCGGTGTTTACAAATTTTCCGAATGTGCTCAATTCTCACCTGCCTCTTGCTGCCTCTTTTCTCGTGAGGCCATGGTTGCTGAGTAGTTAGACTGCTCACCTCACGCCAAGGTGAAACGAGTTTAATCCTCTGCCGGTTCACTCCAGATTTTCGCATGAGGGAATCGTCCCACACAATACCGCTGGTCGGTGAGTTATCTCGGGAATCTCCTATTTCCCCCACCTTTTCATTTCAGCTCTGCTCCATCCTCACCTCTCTTCACACTCATTAGCTCTCAAGACCTCAATGTTAAGAATCACCCAAATCACTTCCCTCACTTTTCCTACTGCTGCTTCTGTTGCTCCTGCTGATGCTGCTGCTGTTGTGGGCAGTAGGCTCCCATGTGCCCCAGCTGTCCTCATAACCTACACTCCGGCTGTTTAGATGGGAGGCGGCGAAGCTCTGTAGCACGGACCCTGGAAGCGATGTACCTCATAAACGTCTGCATTTTTCAGTGTTTTCTTGATGCCGTCGTCGTCTTCATTCAGCACCACTGCCCATATCAGACATTGGGGTGCGGCCCCTGTCATGCTGATTCAACCTCCAGTGCTCGGGCCAGGGCATCCTGCATGTTACGGGATGCAGCCAGACGTACGGCTTGCCGAACCTCGGTGTCGGCTAAAACATCGATGAAGAAGACTGCGATTATGTCGCGCGCCTCCTCGGGGCACCTTTCTAGAGATAGGTGGGAGTGAGCCGCACAATGTCTTGTCATAGTTCCTGCAGTGACTCTCCTGGTCGCTAGGTGCGGCTTCGCAGTTGAACATGGTCAGCATGTCGCAGATATCGGTCACCGAAATGAAGTTTCAAGGTCGACACCTGTGTGGGGTACTCTAGTTGATGTCCCTCTCGCTAAGATTGTTGTATGCACAGTTCTAGACCCTCAGTAATGCTGCGAGGTAGTAAGCCCGTTGTTCTGTTGTTCAGCCATTAAGAGTAGCGGCCATTTCAAATTGGTGTTGGTGCTCCCGCCATTAAGTCTGGCCATTTTAAGGGATGGGGGTAATTGAGACCCACTTCTCCACTGCAAGCTGAGCGACACCAATGCAGCAGATCTTCCTGCTCTCCTCTGAGGTTGCTCTATTGGTTTCGAATTGCATTCCTTTTTAACATTTCTCGACTGTCGTATTAGGTAAAATCCGCAGCTGAATAAATTCCTGTCATTCCTTCTTCATCGCACTTATTTCCTGTTTCACATCGTTCTTGAAACTGTTCATCCTTTAATTTACACTGTGAATCTTCTTGTCCACATAGTTAACTTTTTCATTTACTAACTCGCAAATGTGAGTTATAATTTCCTTTATTGTGTATTTGTTTATCTACCCTAACTACATTTTGATTTACAGAATCTATTATCTTGGTAACATGCTCATTTATATTATTTACATTCATTCGCTCTTTCTTTTACACCCATAATTTAGCTATCTAGTCCCTCAATAAAAATGTTCATAGTGCTTTCAGTTATGCAGGCATTTTTATAATTGACATTTACTGTGACAGATGTATAAAACAGTCTTAATTATTTTTGCCTACATCTATCACAATTAATTTGTCTTAATAAGTTATCACTAATTAATAAACAATTGCCTAATTTGATTTACAATTAATTAATAATTGTATCCATCCCACTTCTGACAAAAGTGTTCCAAGAATGTCTGAGGGGCGTATCTAAGTTCATGATGGATAGAGGCCTTAATAAAAATAAAACAACTAAATTCAATAATTATATTTATTCTCAATGCTACAAACAGTCAAACATCTGTTGTTTACCAGTCTGAGCATCATATTAACTCTTATTATTCTGATTAAGTACAATATTTAATTACCATCCCAATTACTATTAAAGTCTTCATCACAGTCTTTACTCTTGCTAAAGTCCATCAAACTGCTCCAATTATTTCCACATGTTTAGTTAAAACTGTATTTCCATCTTCCCGAATGTCTTTTCACTCACGCATACAAATCAAATCATTTTCATTTTTATTATTAATGTGTTTTGTGCCCAGCCTATATGGCCATTACGTCATCGTGGCCGCCCTATCGGCAAGGAAGAGGGATCACGCCCTCTCAATGCAGGTCAACACAGACTAATGCCTACTTTGACCAGATCCGAAGCCCAAACCCGGTACACATGCACATCCGGGCCCTCTCTTCCTCAAGGCTCTGAGACTCTCGCCCTCAGATCCGCCAAGTGTGAGGTCTGGCCGGGGCCTATCCAACCCCTAGTGCCTTTCCAAGGCATAACCGGAGCAGGTTGCCGCTCACCGCCCTGTCTTTCAACAAGAGTGGGAATCTCTCCAGACCTTCTCCAGCATACGGAGTTAACTACTGCCAGCACGAGTCCAACCATTATGATCAGTCACCAGAGAGAATCTCCGGTGGGGACAACTGATTGTCCCATGCTACCACTTATTTCCATGGCACTTGTGGGTTATCTATGACCAATCGCCTTATAGGTGGCAGGTCTGGCAAGCAGAGATATACCCTTCCACCTAAGTGGTTCTGATTTCCTCACCGAGGAAATCCCGTACACCCAATGAAGAGCCGTTTGCTCGCCTTTCCCGCCCTGGGACTACCGCGTGCGCAGGAGGCAAATACGACAAACCCAGAGTGGCATACTTCCTCAGCGCCCTACTCCTCTGGGAAGCAGAGAAGCGCCATCCCCCGGTGTCGCGGTTAACTGGGGAAAATAGTCCTTGCTCTGAAATGGAGATTATCTTCATCATTCGGGGTCAAAAGACAGGCAGGCTTGTACAGCGCCTTGTGGTTGAGGACAAATCCTACTGGGCATGTGTCTTACACACCAGTTAGAGGCTGGTTGCCCACCTGCCCCCCAACCTCGAAGCTCTGTTAGTTCTCATGTTTTCATCACAGCCTCCGGGCAGTCGCCACAACATACATACACTCCGAAAGACCCAGTACGAGGGGACTGCATCGGCCACAATCCATTCCTTGCCTTTGAACTTCTATGCACATTGAAGTCCATACTTTGGGCCCAATGGCCTTAATGCCAAGTGGTCGGGCCTAGGTACTATCTGTCGGCGCAAGCCATCATGGCAGATACACCTAACCAGTTGCGAGGTAATTGGCAACCCATAGGGAACGGGCGACGTAGCCCAATTCGCGAAATCAGAAGTGGCACGAGAAGCCTTGGGTTGCCTTGAGTGGAGAGAGGCTATGAAGATGCATCATTCACCCTGAACGGATTGTCTGTGGTGCAACTTGGCTCGGTTACTATAGCATGGTAATTCCACATCACCTCTCATGCCAAGGACCTTCCTCACTAGGCTACTACACCCCAGGGATGAATCCGAAGGGTGCCTCGTCTGGAGTCACACAACCCTACCCCTTTACTTACGCATCCAGTCCACAGTCCTGGAGATCAGTCCCACTCTTCACTGCACACAAGTTCATCGACACACTCTCGCAGATCACTACATCCATCCCTCGTTGCTCCGGAATCGCCCAACTGTCGCACTAGACGCCAAACTCTCGACTCTTAATCACTTCCCCCTCAGAGGCTCGCATGTGGTATTAACGCTTGAGGTGGGGCCATCTAGAACATTCTCGGCAATCTAAGTTGTTTGGGAAAAGTAATGGTGATTACGATATTCCTGCATGATAAACGGAGAAAGATGACCTTCTCAGGGTCAGCGAGGCGCGAGATAGGCATCTCGCTATCGTATAACTGCTGTCCTTCACTTCCACTCGATCGTGCGGGATACGAAGCAGCGAGCACCTAACAATAATTATGTATAAAATAAATGTTCTATATATCTTCAATTTAACAAAGAATAAGATACCGTTGCATATCGCTGTCCTATATTCCTTCGTGTGGGAAGGCTCCATGAGATGGTGGTCAAGTTTGTAATGTTAGTCAAAGCGAGGGGCCTGTCATAAAGGACGCTGCCGCAAACGCCGATAAACTTATCTTAGCTAGTGCCTCGCTAACCATGATAAGCTTATATTTCTCGATTTATCATGCAGGAATGTCGTCGTCATAACAATTACCTTTCCCAGAATAACTTAGATTGCCGATAACGTTCTATGCGGCTCCGACTTCAAGTATAAATATCGCATGTGACATTTTGACGTGACTGGCAGAAGATATTGCTATATAGATTTTCCTGAATAAATAATAATTTTTTTATTTTTGTTATATGTAAATTTCAGTGCTATATTTTATAAAATTACACATTAAACAAACAATCGGCAAGATGTCTTAATATTCCTTATGAAATTTCATGTAGAATACTTTTACTTTCAAATAGTTATTTTTAATATTGATGCAATGTGAATGAATTTCGTTTAACATTGATTCCCCTTTTGAAGTTCGCGGCTACCGGCTTGGTAGGCAAAGCCGTTAAGGTGGCCACTTGCGTAGGCAGCCGAACGTTGTGCCGAGCTCCAGCAGAAAACGTTTTATTAAGAAATCGTCCAACGTGTCTGAGTGAAGTCTGCTTGCATGTGGCATTTAAGAAAATGTTAGGCGTCTGTATACGTTTTTCCAGTGCTGGATCCAGGCAGTTTTGTAAGGGGAGCAAATAAGGTGTTCTTCTGCCACCCCTTTTCTTAAATCCTACTTTAAGATAAGTAAAGTGGTGGGTTAAATCATAGTTAATACTGATGTAATATTATTTTTGCAGTAGTTAATTAAAAATCGAATATTTTAGCTATGCAAAACCTCTTCATTAAAATTATATGATGTAAAGAGCAGTACAGTAAATGGAAATTTAATTGGTGGATCACGAGTTATACATATTTGCAAGTGTGTAATAAAATAGTTTGTTACTGCCTGTGCACAATGGGAAAAATTGGTAAAATTATGGTATATTTAATAATTGTGGGCGATCTATTGGTCCATCATGAACCTACAATAGCTTATCGGAAAACTGGGGAGGTGCGAATCCAATTATGGTACGAATTTCGACATCGTCTTACAAAATATCGAAATTGTGGTACGAGATTCCATGGTTATGGTATGCGAAAAAGGGTTAATATGACTTTGTACCATAGCTATGGTACAAATTGTTGGTATGCACTTATGGTTGGGGAAGTTACCCAAAGTGCCTAACCAATTTTAGGGGGGATAGAGGGCTTAAAGAGAAAGGAAAACAAATTCCAACAAAATACGAAAAAAATTAGCCATATAGCAATTTATGAAGGTGAAATAAGGGGTGAAGGAGGTAAATATTTTAGGAGGGTGGTATGTTAAGAGCCTAAGCTGCTTTGGTATGAGGTTGGGGTAAATAAAAATAGCCTTCGCGAAACCGTGAGTAAAATATATGAAAGTGGGGACATTCGGAAATTTGGTAAAATTTACGCCACCCCCTTTCCGACCATTTCCTCCCGGGAGGGGGGGGGGGACATTTTGGATAAGGAAGGGGTTGCAAAGAGAAAGGGTGGGAGACACAGGTGTAGGGAATTCGGCTTAACCCCCTCCTTTTGGTTTTGCCACAGCTGCTTCCCAAAAACAGCGCTTTTTGTAAACACCAACCTTTATTGTCGGGCAAAACCCCCCACCAGCCAGAATTGGGAGGAGGGGGAGTTTCCCCATGGGGCACTATCGATTCTTCCTAGTCCTCCCCCCCATCAAAACGTTTTTAGAAATTAGTTAAAGAAGAACCCATTCCAGGAAATGATAATTACAACTGTCTCAAAGAAGCTACGAATGATCCTCCTGAAAGTTTGACTGGCTGCTTTCAAAAGTTTAATATCACCATGTGAACCCTTCCTATAGATAGGTTTCAAAGTCGAAAACCGTTGGTGCCTTTCCTGTACACAGCACTTGAAGAAGTTGTTAGGAATCTCCTAATGAAATTTGTGAATGCCAGAAAAGATTGCTGAAGCCAGTACTGCGCACAAACTTATGACTTTAGATCCGTCTGATAGTGACAATCTCATTCCAAAAAAAAATGAAAGATGCTTAAAGAAGTAAAGTGTTCTGACAAGATCAAAATGTTGTTTAAAAATGAGTTTCGAGAAATTCTAGGCAGCATTGTAGAAAAGCTGAAATTTGAAAGCCCTCTGAAATCACATCTTATACGAGGGTTAACTTGCATCGATCCAAAAGTTATTCTCCTCCAATCAGGTTTGGGTTTGAAGTGAGTTAACGTTGTCCTAGAAGAGTTACTTGGTGCCAAAAGATTATGCGAAAACCTGGCCGTGAGGGCAAAAAAACAGTATGTTAACATGACTATTGAAGCTCAGTCGGAGAAGTGGAAGAAGCGTTTCACTGATTTTGTATCGCACAAGGACACTCTTGGACTTGGTGAATTTTTTCATACACTTATCGGTAATGCCAAGAGATTCGAGGATTTATGGCATGTCATGAAGCTATGTTTCATTTTGTCACATGGAAATGCTTCCGTATGAAGGGGCTTCTCAGTAAACAAGTCTCTCCTTGTTGAGAATTTATTAGAAGAATCTTTAGTGGCTCAACGTATTATTTGTCATACTATGAAGTGTATAGGTGGTGTAAAAGAGGTGAATATTACAATGTGAGAGCTGCGAGGCGAAGACACCAAGCTTATTTGGAGAAGAAAAAGAAGTTGAATGCAGAAGAAGAGAAACAAAGGTATTGAAAAAAGGAAAATTGAGGACAACTCAGGGAGCTAGAAGAAAAGAAGGAAATCATTAAACTGGAACGGGAGAAAGAAGACATTGAAATGGAACGCAAGAAAAACTTCTTGAGAATATGAAAATGTTATAGACGATGGATATGTCGTTAATATTGAGTTCCTTAAAGTTGTGTTTTGAAAGACTAGACAATGACTGACTTAATTAATGACTGTGTAAAGACTGTTTATTATTTTGTACAAAATTTATGTGTAATTGAATTCGTACAGTGTCTTTTGCTTTTATAATTATTTTATGATTAGTTTTTGATAGTCAATAAATAAAAAAGTTAAATAAAATAAAAGAAACGAATAAAGTGAAGGGAGAACTAAGCAGCTATGGGGATGGTGGAGACTGGATTTTTTTTTAATAGGCAAATAATAAACATTGATTTAGTCAGGTGTCCCCCCCCCCCCCCCCTTACCCTCCCAGAGTAAGTCAAGGAAATTTTACTACAGATTTGTGTAGCCACCCTGATAGTTGAAGTTACATAATGTGTAGAACTTGTAAGACGTGGACGAACAGCAGTAATAAACTGTTCTACAAATTTATATTATTTGTATCAATTTATATTTAGTATATAAAAGCTTGGCGCAATATAGAACCTATACTATCTCAATAGCATAAGCGTATTAAGCACATACCTTACGTAAGGCTATTAACTATTCGCAATGTGGAACGTATGCCTCATTTGCGTTATCGTAGTAACCTCAAACCTTGCGTATGTCTCTTTTAACTATTCGCGTCAAGCTTTCATAATTTAAATATAAATTGATACAAAAATATGAATTTGTAGTACAGTTTATTAATGCTGTTCGTTCACTTCTTACAAGTTCTGCATATTCTGTAACTGCACCTATAATTATTTTACTCCTTTTAGTGTATTTGTAAATAAAAGTTTGTTTTTAAAAAAAAAATTTACAGATAATTTATTTCCTTTAACCACCGTTTTAAATAAATATTGACTGTAAGTGATAAACACGGTAATTATATTCCATTGCCCTCTAAAGATAATGTCCAAGACTAAAATAAAATATATTTACCAGCTATTATTCCAAATGAGAACGCTTTCAAAAGTGCTCACTTTGCGGTGAATAGTCTATATAAGCTGTTCGCAGTAAAGTGAGCACTTTGGAAAGCCCTGCTTATGATCCACTCTTCTCCCAAATTTATATCCTTCCTCAGTATGCAAAATCAACATTACCATAAGCCACATCACTTTGATAATGCATTAGCCAAATATAATTTTGAAACGGTCGGAAATGTAACTATGTTAATTATATGCTAATTGTTACACTTACTTGCTTAAAACAAACAAAAATTTAAATAAATCTATTTAAAAAACGCGCTTCTAATACGATGCTAACACATGGAACTATTTTCCCCGCCTCAATGCCAACTTAACAGACAGCTTGCAAGTCGGTGTTTTCGTTAAAAAATACATTCAGATAAGTACAGTGATTTTTTTCCAACAATTAATTTCTAAAGTGCTCACTTTATCATTAACAGCTCGTATAATCGCCGCTCCTGTTTATAAAGAAGAGGAGTGTAGAGATTTAGGCAGCACTGAACATCGGGGTCTTGAGAACCGACGTGGGTGAAACGAGATGAGTATGGAACAGCGCCGTAATGCAAGATGTAGGGGGGTGGGGGGAATGGGGGATCCCCGGGGAAAAAAACCCGGCCACTATGCAAATTATATCTTTAACAGCGGGACTTTATTACACGCGATGAAAGCCCACAGATTAAACTACGTGCGTATCTTTCTACTTCTCTCTTTCCGCTTAACAAAATTGCATGCATAAACTTTAAAAATTCGATATTTGGTCACATTCACAATTTTTTTTCTCCATAAATACAATTAATTTGATCAAAGTAAAAAAAATAGGGATATAGGCAATAGTTTTTTTTATCCTTTCTGGCGAAAAGTCATATTTCCAGAACTTTTATTTATCGAGATACGCGTTTGCGCGCAAACGACAATTTCAAAGAAAATGTTTCAGTACATAGTCCTCTTAATTGTGAACTCTTGATTAGAGGGGAGTGGAGTGGAGTGGATAGATTTCGGCGGCTCTTAATGAGGTCTTGAGAGCAGAGGTGAAATGAAGTGAGAATGGAGCAGGGCCAAAATACATGGGCGGGGGAAACGGGGGATCCCCGGAAAAAAAACCCGCGACCTGCGGGATCGACTGGCACGATTCCCAGATGTGAAGATCCGGGAGTGCCCCAGCCAGCCCGATTTGCTAAGATAGAAGGCAAGCAAACTAACTGCTCAGCCACCACACCCCTCCCCTCATCTTTTAGGGAGGGCAAAGTATACACTGCCCTCCCCCCCCCCCCCCCCTCACACCTCAGTTTCAACACCACTCGGTGTTGGTATAACGGGAAACGACTTATAAACTAAGTGAAAATATGAAAGTGCAATCTAGTAAGTTGGAAAGTGATATTTGGGTCTATATACTACAGTCAATCACGAAAGTTTGCGACGACTAACACTTTACGCCCAATCGGAGAGGGGTGGATGGGCCTAGGGAGGGATCGATAGTGCCCCAAGGCGAAGGCAGACGAGTTATGGTTGCCGACCACCCTCCTGCCCAATTCACAGTTCGCACTTCCGTAGGGGAGGCGTTTTTAACCTTAAAAGTTGGGTTCGGATGTACCGTAATTATCGTACACAAGTTCACAAGTTTATATACCCATTTGTCACGTACCCTTAAGTCTTAAGATTTACATCTTATGCCTTATATTTATCCCTCGAGCAACTGCAGGACGGGATGTGCGAGCGAACGCTGATAGGAACAAGCGATCACGTACCGGAGTTCCCATACGACATTGTACCATAATACTAATTCGTACGGTTACCTGCTTCGCCAACGATGGCTTAGCCCGCGGTGTTTGTCTTATTCGTTAACATATTTATAAGTAGGCCTATATAATAGAATAAATTCCCTTACCATTGAAATATAGTCTGGTCTATATTTTGCCCCTCCCAGCAAGAACAAAACCCCTGGTGGCATTCTGATAGTAAGAAATTGTTACTTCCTACTGGCAGGGTTGACAGCGTCCATTACACCGTGGCCAATAGCTATGCTGTGGCAGTCACATCAAGGCCACAACGCATCATGTATTACTTACGCCAACAATACATAGACGTTCTTGTGATGTTTACATCAGGCCGTCACTTCAAATTCAAAGTTCTTTGCTGTTCTTGAAAATTCAAATTTTGCTCCGAGTGAAATTATGTTCAACAAATTGATTAGCATGTATGTGTGTGTGTTGTTTTTTTTTTCTTCTTCTTCTTCAATTATGTCTACTATAGAACTTACTAAATGAATATAAAACCTTTTTCTTTGCGAATTTTTTCGAAGGTTTTTCTTGTTGTAGATGAGTCATAACTAGAGTCCTGCCAATTTTGCGTTATTATTTGAGGACATTTTAACACTCGTAACACTTTTCCTTTGCAATACGTGTGTAATTGGACCATTCCTTAGTTAACACGCCACGGGCAAGTCTGCGCCAATAAATGAACAGTTCATTGTAGTGTGCTCCAATCACGTGAAGTTCACTCAGAAAGGGCGTAACTTAACATTTAATGCAGCACACCAATGGATAAATTACGGCGGCTCGAGTATATATAGTATTATGAATTTTAGCTTGGTGTCAAAACATAATGCCAATTTTGCAGGTCCCTAGTCATAACACGTCTTATACCAGTAACCCTTAAAATGATACATAAAATTTATTTTCGAAGTTATACGGAAAGGTGAAACTTCAGTACCGCAGCTAAAACATCATGCATGCCACGAAATTAAGTGTTCTTTCGTGCATATTGAATTACGTATGTTTGCTGCGCGCGTATAAGCAAATGTAATTCTAGTTGTCCCCTTGATAAGGTGAGCCGATGTAGAACCAGCAAAAATAGACGCGCCAATCTGCTAACATTGGCTCAAGTGCTTGTTCAATACATCACCAGATGAGAGGTCGATGATTTATGGGCCGTGGCGTGAGAGCAAGAACAGAGGCCGTCCGTTCCGTGCTGCTAAGTAGTGATTCTCTCCGAGGTTGATGCGCTTAACAAAGTTTAATGCCCGGTTGCACCATCGTGGTTCGAAACTCGATCCGAGATCGGATCGAAGATCGACGCAGAATATTGTTGTGCCATCCGTGTTCAGAGCTGGACTGGATATCGAGATGAAGTTCATTTCGATCCAGGATCAGCAGCCAACTTCGACAGTTGTAGTTTGAAAATTCACGTTATTATTTGGCATCAGGCTAAACTTCACAGTGCTGCATATACTCGAGCTGGCGTAATTTCTACATTGGCTGCTGTATAGATGTAAAGTCACTCCCATTTTGACTGGACTGTACGTGTTCAGACTACACATTTACTGGCGCAGAGTTACACAGGGCATGTCAAATAAAGTATGGTCCAATGACAAACTTATTGGAAATGTACATACATGTGTTTGATTTAACCTGTCCCCGAATAATAACGCGAGTTTTGCTGGTCTCTAGTGATTACGTGTGTGTCATGCGGCAGCCCATAGCATTGGCTTATTTTGTAAATTTATTCCATTTGTACAACTTAATATTTGATATCGTCGCTGCAGGAAAACACAAAAATTTTATATTTGACATCAAATTATTCAAAGAGTATAAAGTATAAAAAATTTTAATTTGGGGAAAATAACATACATGCAATGCGTTGAAGTTGGACAATGTCTGGTACAAATATAGAATTAGTAATATTTCGGTATCAAACACCCATAAAATAAGTATGTACACTTAAGTGATAATTTTATTTGAATATTAAATGATACGGATCTGTGACCATTTTTACCATGAACCAATGAGCTTACAACACTGTACAGTTAATTCCTGATTACTAACAATTTTATAATGTCCTGCTAATACCTGGTTACACCAACATCTTCCCTGATCCGAGATCGAATGATCCTAGTTTCGAACCAGGATCTAGTTTGATCTTGGTTCCAGTGTAAAAGTGTTGCAACAACGAAAATTCATGATGCTGGATATCCGATTCGTCGATACTGGTTCCAAAATGAGAGGTCGAGATTAAGTATGAAAAATTTTTTCCTATTCATTCGTAATATATGACGTCATGGAAGTAGGTTTATTTTTCACTATAGATAAAACTAGATGTGCGATGTTTTATCTGTTTTAAGTGAATTATTGTTGTACGAATTTTACTGAGTAATATTCAAATGCGTATAATGTTGTTTTAATTTCCCAAGAAAACAATTGAACGTAGTTCTATCTGTTGGCGTATTTTCAAACTACATTTGTCGACGATGGCTGCTGATCTCGGATCGAGATTTCGAACAGCCAATTTCGGCATTACTAATGAACTTCATCTCGATCTCCAGTTCAGCTCTGAATTCGAGTGGAGCAACAGTTTTCTGTGTCGATCTTAGATCCGATCTAGGATCGAGTTTCGAACCACGATGGTGCAACCGGGCATAAGTTCTGCTGACAGGACATCCCTCCACCTCATGCAAATAAAACCTAACCAAGACTAGAAAACTACACCATAGGGACAACGCACCACAACCGTGCGCCCTCAGTTTGATAATATTCTGCATGTGAACTACTTCTCACTAAGGATTACCAACACACCTATCTTTTCTCTTTTTATTCGTATTAATAAATTAACTATGGAAATGTACGAATGAAATATAAGTAAAAGTTTAATTTAACGAAAAATATGACACTTTTATGAAAAAAAAAAGTATAAAATGTTTGTCATACATGGCGTATTTAGAAAAACCTCCAAAAACTTCATACCTGGGGTGTTTTTCCAATAGTAACAGTAGACACGTTACGTGCCACGAGATTCGCAGAGCAATTTCTCCCCTCCACCGAACCAGTTTCACCGTTTACAAGCCAAATATGAGTCAACGTACGAGGTGAGAGCGGCCCTTAATAGCTGGGGTCTTCAGCGGCCATAATAGGTAAACAAGAAATGGGGAGAACTTAGCTTGTGATGGAAGTCATAATGATGCATTGCGTTTATTTATTATTGTTTAACTGTAACGCCGGAGATTTGTCACAGGTACGCTGATTTGCATTAAAAGAAATTGGGTTTGACTGCGTTGGGGACATGGCGGTTTTTTTTTTTTTTTTTTGCATATATACGTCTAGGTTGATGCGGTCGGACGCGTTGATGTATATTTTACTTTCCCGGCACCGCTTCACTCGATCATATGGGGTTTTATGGGCATCACTGGATTGCTTTTGAGATGCTCTCTCTAACCACAATAGGAAGAAATTGTGTTAAGTTTTCTAAATTTTTTACAATAAATGCATACAGTTTCACCATAACTACTCCACACAAATGTTTTTATGCAATCAATCGATTAATCTTGACGTGAGCTGTCGATTGAAACTGAAACGAACGTCGTAGCTTCTCCTAGTCAAAAGTTATACTACGCGGAAGTAACGAGACGCGGTGAAACGAACTCAAAACTGCGCGGCGCCCCAACCCCTTCTCACGCCGCGCGCGATGTTTCGCAGTCCTCACTCAACGTATCATATTCTTTAATCATTTGAAAATCGAGTGGTTTGTTGAATTTTGAATGTTGGATATAGATTCGGAGCTGCAATGCCAAAATGTATCCCACGATTTTGTTGTTATCGGATTTTCTGGATTGCCGCCCACTGCATGGTTGCAAATTTAAAGACGTATTCACGTCAAAAATTGATTCTGAAGGTTCCACTGCAGGGTCACGTAAGTGGGTACGAGTACAGGACGTGGTAGTATGTACACAGAAAAAAAAATCCAAAATATTGTACCATACCAAGCATGTATTGCAGGGGACCAACGCCTGCAGGATGTACTTAGTATGGTGTTGGACTATTCGTAGCACGGAGACAGGTAGAGATACAGTCGTGCGTGGAGGCGTACAGACGTCGGATTTTCTCCTGAGGAAGATTCTGGCACAGCTAACCCAACTGACCCTCCAAATCCGCCGTGGTTTCCGCTGGCCGAAGTTGCCGTCCAATGTGGTCCCAAACATTCTCGATGGCCGAGAGGTCCGGGGACCTCACTGGCCACGGAAGCGTGTCGACATCACGAAGGTAGGCCAGAGATACCCGTGTTGTGTGAGGTCGGGCATTAACCTGCTGGAAAATGGGGTTGTCATGCTGCACAAGAGAGGGAAGCGCGCGTGGTCACAGGATTCCCAGGACATATCGCCACGACGCCGCCGTAATGGTTAATTCAATGACCACCAGTGAGGGGCGGGGATCGTAGAAAATGGCATCCCACTCCATGATAAAGGCTGTTCACGATAAAGTGAGCACTTTTGAAATCAACCTTAGAAACAAATGTCACTGCCCCTGCCTGCTTACATTTTAACGGACGCAGTGAGTGACATGCACCCGGTCAAGTTGGTGACTATGGATGGAAAGTACTTGCTTATCTTAACGTCGAATAAAAAGTGTAAGGCAACCATTTGTGTAAACTTATATTACTTCTTTCGCTTTCTGTTTTTTTAATACATCGAAGTGTGACAATGAGCATATTTGTAAAACATTTAGATTTCTTAATAATTTTACAGTTTAACTTGACCGAAACATGGATAAAGTAATGAGACCCATGGCAATGTTAATTTTACATAAGGTAGAAAAATACACAACGTGCATACAAGTAGATTTTAAGCAGGGCTTTGAAAAGTGCTCATTTTACCGTGAACGGTCTATACCTCTTGTTGGGTTGGTGTGCCGCCTTAAAATGAAGCGTGTATCACGACGCTGGCCAGGATGTCTCCAGACTCGAATTCGGCAATCCAGACAGATTCGTGTGTTTTCGCTGAACGCCACTCGTCGCCAGTCCACAAGCTGCCATGCTACCCGTTCCCGGCACAAGATCACTAGTGCTCGCCGATGCTAATGACGTAATAGCAGACACAAGGAACATCACGACGACAGACCCTGCTCTGCTAGCCGCCTGAATATGGTAATAGTTGACACGGACATATCTCAAGCTGCCGTGACAATGTCCCTGGATGGTGCGCAGTGACGCCCGTGGAGGGTTTACAACCTATCCGGTGGTTTTATTCCATAGACGCAAGGTAAGCAATGCCTACCCTATACATATTGGAAATGATTGACTTTTTACAGTTTTCGTGAAAACGCTTAGTGCTGCTATCTAGTATTTATTTCCACAAACGGGAGCGAGTAGCGATTAACAAACTCGTAAGCAACAACGCGGGCAGGTACCGAGGCATTCTGTTTGCCTTCTCCAGTCCTAATTTTTCCTTGGAAAGTGGATGAAAGTGTTCGGGAAAACGGGAGTTTTCTTATAATTTGTAATATGATCTCTAAATCATTTTCAATTTTAGATTATTATTTCATTCATTTCATATAACTAATTTTAGGTGTTATAAAATGATAAATACATGTGGAGGTTAAGCAAAGTTGGATGTTGCGTTTTTTAGTAGAAATGGAAAATCCAACCACAGCCCGGCTTATATCAACCATTTATTGTATTGTAAAGTGTGCAATGTACCATATTTTAATGACATTTAACTAAATGTTACCGCCATTTCGATGGAAATACATACACTTTTTTTTTCATTTACACCATACATTACATTAATTTCTAACTTTTTAAAATAATAATAAAAATAATATCGTAAATGCAAATATATTGCCCTGGAATGAAATAAAACTCATCTCAACATAAAATATAAATACACTTTCAAAATCTAGTTTAGTTTTCAGAATGGATGAAAGCAGACCTTAACACCCAACTGGAGATGAATTTTCGAGGCTGAGCTCTACAGAAGTGTTAGTCACTTCTCTGCAACTCCAAGCTTAAGGGAGGTTCAGAGGTTTCTTGGAAAGGAATCGACATTCGGCGGTCCTTTATATGGGGTTCTGTAATTACAAACCGTCACGAACCGTTACCAGGTACATGCCCACATTACCTCCCGTTTCCACACACACACACACACACACACACACACACACACACACACACACACACCTTCTCCTTTTTCCCGGTATGAATCAGCTGTGTGTAAAAGGGTGACTGGCAGGGGATCGACTTGTAGCCGAGTAACATGCTAACACTATTATCTACTGAGGAGTTCTAGGGAAAATCTGTGGTATTTCATAATCCTCTCAGATGTCTAGTTAGTACTGTTTGATATTAACACAACGCTCTGGAGTGTTAGATATAAATTTCACAGGCTGTTCGAGGTAACTGTGGACTTTTGAAATCCCTGCTTAGATTTTCTTTTCTGCCCATTTCATATCATTATTCCGCACATAAATTTCCGTCAGGAATCTAACTAACTCGGTTCGCCTATGTGCGAGACAAGTAGTCTGACCACCACACCACCGCAGGCCCACCCAAAAAAAAAGACCACGTTTCACGTGAAAGTGTAGCGTGATGTGTGTTACATGTAAATGCTGTTCACGGGTAAAGTGAGCACTTTCGAGGCCCTGGTTACTTTTCTCTTTCAGCCATTTTTTATCCTTTAACCACCCTTTTAAATAAATATTCCTATGTATAGCCTGTTCACGGTAAAGTGAGCACTTTTGAAATCAACCTTATAAAAAAGTCACTGCCCCTGCCTGCAAGTATTTTAACGGGCGCACCGGGTGATATGCGCCCAGTAAAGTTGGTAACGATAGACGGGAAGTAGTTCCGTATCTTAATGTAGAATAAGAGTGTTAAGACCAATTTCTGATAACTTATATTATTGCTTTCTCCTTTTTTTTTTTTATCGAAGAGTAAATATTAACAGATTGGTAAAATACTTACTTTTCTAATAATTTTGCGGTTTCACTTGACCGAGGCTTGAATAAAGTTATGAGGCCTATAACAATGTTGATCTTACATAAGGCGGAAGAATACACGACGTACATGCAAGTAGGTCCTAAGCAGGGTTTTCGAAAGTGCTCACTATACCGTGAACGACCTATAAGTAATTAACCGTGTGTATATTCCACCGCACGCGGAAGTTAACGTCTAAGGATAAATCAAATGTATTTATTGAATATTGTTCGAAATGTGAGGGCTTCCAAAAGTGCTCACTTCACCGTGAATAGTCTATAACGTGAAGTCGTAGTAATCCCAGGCTTCACGTGTAGTTCTTGCAGGAACTTCGCAAGCCACGTCGCGGTGACAGAACGCCCATGCCGAGGCAGTCGTCGAGGTCGCGCGTCGAAACGGCGAGTCAGCGGCTTGTAAGGAAGGCTGTGGCTGATCGTCTGCCCGTCGTGTGTGCCGCACAAGGCCACGCAGGTGCTCAAAATTTGCTGTGAGCTGAGGCCATGTCCCATAAATCAAAAGTCGATTAGCCTGCTGTGACGTGTATCTCGCGGCGCTCGCTTACTAGCGCTGTGCGATGTGGCGGCCGGCACGGCGATCACAGAACAAAAATATTTCTGAAATATCGCAACTGCGACTCAGAGTAGGTATAGTTGTTCACAGTAAAATGACCACTTTTGAAAACCCTGCTTAAGATATACTTGTATACACGCTGTGTATTCCCCCTTTAGTAAAAATTAACATTGTCATGGGCTTCGTCACTTTACTCATGCGTCGGTTGGATGAAACTCAGAAATTATTAAGAAACTAAATACTTAACAAATCTGCTCATTTATACACTTCGATGCATTAAAAAACAAGGAAGCGAAAGAAATAACAAGTTATCATAAATTGTTACCTAACACTTTTTATTTGACGTTAGGACATGGAAACTACTTTCCATCTATCGTTGCCAACTTTACTGCGCGAATGTCACTCAGTACGTCCATTTAAATATATGCATGCATGGGCAGTGACTTTTTTTCTATGGTTACTTCGTAAAGTGTTCGCTTTATCGTGAACAACCTTTACGTATACAGTGACGAAATGACGGGGCGGTTCCTTTGAAGTGGGGCGTACCGCATCCTTCGATTGGGTACGCGAGGTTTTGGGAACGGACTTTGTGTCTGATTGGTTAAGAGTGGGATGCTCTCCCCCCCCCCCCCCACCCCTGCCAAGGTCAAGAAGCGAGGGAGCAATACGGGCGACACTAACACGCACGCCTAGCGCCTCATCGCTCCTACGCGCAAGGCGTGCGGCGTTTCGACCGTGACGCTGTACTGTGCAAATTAGATCTGTAACAGTGGGATTTGTCTATGCTAATGTGGCGAAGTTCCAGTTGGACGCGAGTACGGGCGACGGGGGGCTCCGGTTGCTGAGCGGTTAGCCTGCTCGCCTCCCACTAATGCGAACCGGGTTCAATCCCCGGCCGGGCCACCGGACGATGCCGTTGGTCGGCTGCGATCTCCGTTTCCCCCGTCCATGCGTTGCGGCGCTGCTCCATTCTCACTTCATTTCACCCTTATGGGTTTCTACTCTACATTTTCTTCTGCACTGGATGTCACCCTTCTACTAACTTGAGTGTTCTGGAGCTGTACTCTGCATACAACCCCACAGTTTCAGAATTATTATTATTATTTTCTCATGTGTCTGCATGCTAATGTGGTGAAGTTCCAGTTGCGCGTGAGTACGGGCGACCTTGCGGCGTAGAAAAAAGAAGGGCCGAGGGGAAAAAAGGCTAGTGTTGCGCCCGAGTGTGTAAACGAAGCCACGGCCAGCCGCACTCGACCTCGTTCCCGCCGACACAAAGGACCGCTTTGTGCGGGGTTCAAGCTCGAAGGCTTCGGGGGGAGGGGGGAAATTGCAAGGTATCAAACTGGCTTTACGATAGGAACATCAAGCGTAAATTTATGAGCCAAGCCGTGCGCGGAAGAACTGCAAATGTGTTATGTTTACACACCTGAAAAAATTTGCGATTTCAATTACCTGCAGTCTTGTGTACAAATATGCCGATGTCAACTATCCATTGGTTGTCTGCTGTCACACTGGGAGACGACGATTGGGCCAGCGTTCTCCAGGAGGTGACGAAAACCGCGTGGACCAATGGCTAAAGCTATATAAACACAAGTGTTTTGAATTCCAGCTTGTCGCTAAATGAAACCGCGAATACTTCAGGTCTCTGGTTACTTATGTATAGGGTAGTGGCGTGTGTTGAAAGGTGAGCTGGTGCTTGCTCGCTGCTGTACGTTCTCGATGCACGCGGCAGGAGCCAGTAACCACCGTGCAGCCCAGGGGAATATGGGTGCATTCCGACCACTCACAAGCGAGCAGCTTGCAAGCAACTGGGGTACAGCACAGAGCTAACGCCAGTTTACTTTGCAACAATTCACTGCACGTCACTGGTATATAGGGGCAGTGCGGAAAGTTTTCGAGACGAGATACAGCTCAAAGCACTGTAGGGTCGCCGCCAGCTTTTTTGATTGGCTGAAGCATGGTCTGGTCCATGTTGTCTGCTTGCCCACTCCCGCAGGTTCAGTATCAAGAGTTGCAGTGGCGCGGTCAAATGCTGGAACAACACCAGCAGCCAATGGAGGTGCGACAACAGCTGAGGTGAATATATAGTATTGAAGTCTAATGTGTGCTCCGATTTCCACGCGAAAAAATCATGGTAAAATGAGCACTTTTGATATCCCTGCTTAAGATCTACTTGTATGAACGTTGTGTATTCATCCACCTTATGTTAAATTAACACTGCCATGGGTCTTATCACTTTATTCATGTGTCGGTCGAGTGGAAACTGTGAAATTATAAGAAAAGTGAATATTTTACAAATCTGCTCATTTTTACAGTTCGCTGCATTAAAAAAAACACAATGGGAAAGAAATAATTTAAGTTATTAAAAATGGTTGCCTAACACTTTTTATTCGACGTAAAGATATGGAACTACTTTCGCTCCAAGGTTACCAACTTAACTGGGCGCATGTCACACAGTGCACCCGTAAAAAATATATGCAGGTAGGGGCAGTGACTTTTTGCTAAGGTTGATTCCAAAAGTGCTCACTTTATCGTGAACAGTCTTAATTGCGCGGTGTTGGGATTTCCTTAGGCGTTAAAAGAAATTATAATTTTTTATATCCGTTCAGTTACACATCAAAATAAATCTTTAGATGTCGAAATCAGCAAAAATTTTGTTCGGAACTATACGAATATCAGTGAACTCTCTATCGTGTACGGGGATCAATGGACAACTGTAAAACTGCATAGTTTTAGAAAGAAAGAAAGTATATCCAAATATTGCTTACAGTGCAGAAATCGAAATAATATTTTTTGTTACTGAAATTCTACGTTTTGCAACTTAAGCAGACTTTCCTCCATAAAGTGATCCGCATGGCAACAATGAAAATATAACCTGTTTTGACACCAGAGAGTATTTATCCCGGACACTTGATGTTTAACAATGTGAAGGGTTATTGATTCAAATACTGGTAAAAGAATGGCTGTCTATGCTTCTTTTTAGTAGTTTCCTGTTCAGCTCAGAAACAAAATGTTTAAAATGGGAACGTCAGCAAAAATTAAGTTTAACTAACCACCGTTTTAACAGTAGATGTGTTAATTTTATTCAACAGATAGGTAAATTAAACGATAATTTATATTTAACTTAGTAGTGTCAACCATGAAATCGAACCCATCCGTAGGTCTGAAGAATTTCAGACATTTCGAAATGTTAAACGTTTATCCTTACAACTCTTTACAAACGCGGTAAGCTTGCGATTTGAGCGAGTCAGTGAATCAATGTGTCCACGGTTTCGCAAGTGATTAAGGCATGCCGAAGATCAGGACTTCGCGAAAATCAAACCCGTGGTAATTAGATTTTACGAAATATTTTGTGCTACTAGGGAACATTAATAAGATGCTACATGGGCTATTCAAGGTAAAGTGAGCACTTTTGAAAGCCCTTTCATTTGGAAAAATAGTCAATACATATATTTTATTATAGCCTTAGACATTAACTTCCGAGTGCGGTGGAATATAGCCTACACCCTGTGGTAATATTTATTTTTAAAAGGTGGTTGAAGGATAAAAACAGCTGAAAGTAAATAATAACTAAGGCCTCAGAAGTGCTCACTTTACTGTGAACAGCGTATAGAAATTTGGTATGTAAACATGTAAATTACACTCATTTACAAAATAAAAATTAATCACCATGAACGAATCGCGCGAGTTCAACGAAGGTTGCCACACAAAATCGCCATAGCTCGACATGTGTCCCATTTGCGTATAATGAGGTTTGCTTGCGCGAATGTGACACTAGGTGGCGTACATGTCCCTCCATCATTCATAAAGGCGGTTCACGACAAAGTGAGCACTTTAGAAATGAACCTTAGAAAAAGTAACTTCCCCTGCATGCTTATATTTTAATGGGTGCACTGAGTGACATTCACCCAGTAACGTTGGTAACGATGGATGGAAAGTAGTTCTACATCTCAACGTTGAATAAAAAGTGTTATAACGTTAAAAAATAATAATTTTAAGTAATTGAAAAAATTTGATTTGTAAAATATTTCCTTTTCTAATAATTTTACAGTTTAACTTAACCGACGCCCATTACAATGTTAATTTTACATAAGGCGAAGGAATACACAACGTGAATAGAAGTAGATCTTGAGCAGGGCTTTCGAAAGTGCTCATTTTACCGTGAACAGCCTATAGCTGCAAGGCACCGAATACGGACTTAGTAGCAGTGTGAGCAGTTCGAACCGCAGATCCAAGCCTTTGCCACAACTAGATGTGTTAGAGAGAGGCAGCATCGTTGGCCTCCGAGAGGCAGGTTGGATGTTTTGGCGCATCGCTCGCCACTTCACTATATCTGCCTACACTCTTGAGTAGGTGTTGGACGTAGTGGGAACAGGAGGGTACAAACGCCCGTCGAGAAGGCTCGGGTCGACCTCGGTGGACCCCCAACAGGAAGGATCATTTTATCGTGCGATAAGCTCACACACTTTTAAAAAAAATCCACGCATAGTTTTCTGTGCGACAAAGAAAGCCTTTTCTTTGAGGCTGATTTGTTTACAGCAACAAAATGTAGCTTTAATTTAAAGAGGTCACCGAAACACAAGTTTGCTGCTAATAAATGTTTTCTTTATACGTTTTTGTGTTGTGTCAACATTGTCTTTGTTTATAGTAAAGAAACAAACATTATTTGAGCTGCTTTTGTTCACAGCAAACATATATTACTTTGTAACGAAGGTAACTGTTTAAAGGTTTCCTGTCGTGCATTGTAGTTTTCAGAACATAAATCTTCTCCCAACGCAAACGTTCATAAACCAATAAGTATATTCTGCAGTTACGAAACTGCAACTGAGCAAACTTATGGTCCTCCTGTAGGCTTTTAATGTCATTCTGAAGCTCGGCGATTCTCCACATGAATAATCTCAAGTCTTCCTAACTGGTAGCATTGTATTCTGACCAAGAGGCAGCACTGTACTCTGGCCCATCTTACTACGGCAAATAACATGCCTAGCAAAAGTAATCCCGACCGATAAAACACAAAGTGGTCGAGTGGTGCAGGGTGTCAGGTTAAAAACACAAGGGTGTGGGGTTCGTATCTCGGAGTTGCTTCACTTTGTTTTTAGTATCATTTAAAAATATTTGTTGTGTCTCTCTCTCTCTCTCTCTCCTCTCTCTCTCTCTCTCTCTCTCTCTCTTATTTACAAATTACGTTTGTTTATCAAAGCACACATTGTCTTTACAGCGTAACTGGCATTAATACAAAAGCGTCTGCTGAGTACTGTAATGACAATGGAAGGTCATCATAGTCATTACTATATAAATCAAACAAAAAATTATGTTTGTGGCAAAGCTACTTCGCAGTGGTTCATATATAAACAAATTTTTCTTTGCTACAAAAAATTATGCCTCGCATCAAAGAAAGTGTTTTTACAGCTCAGTGGCGTGTAGTGAGTTTTTTTTTACAGG
Source organism: Dryococelus australis (assembly GCA_029891345.1). Lineage (NCBI taxonomy): Eukaryota > Metazoa > Arthropoda > Insecta > Phasmatodea > Phasmatidae > Dryococelus > Dryococelus australis. Next base: position 46,102,291 of record CM056995.1, on the reverse strand, counting down.
GTACCCAATATAATAGCTCCACATATTTGAGTGTTTTAGATAACATTTAGTTAAATGTCATTAAAATATGGTACATTGCACTCTTTACAATACAATAAATGGTTGATATAAGCCGGGCTGTGGTTCGATTTTCCATTTCTACTAAAAAAACGCAACTTCCAACTTTGCTTAACCTCCACATGCATTTACCATTTTATAACACCTAAAATTAGTTATATGAAATGAATGTAATAATAATCTAAAATTGAAAATGATTTAGAGATCATATTACAAATTATAAGAAAACTCCCGTTTTCCCGAACTCTTTCATCCACTTTCCAAGGAAAAATTAGGACTGGAGGACGCAAACAGAATGCCTGCGTACCTGCCCGCGTTGTTGCTTACGAGTTTGATTAATCGCTACTCGCTCCCGTTTGTGGAAATGCATACTAGATAGCAGCACTATACGTTTTCACGAGAAAAAACTTTCTCGAATCGGAAACGGGAAACTTGGTTTTAAATGTGTTTAAAGTTAAGGCGAACACTGTAAAGGGTCAAACATTTCCAATATGTATAGGGTAGGCATTGCTTACCTTGCGTCTATGGAATAAAACCACCGGATAGGTTGTAAACCCTCCACGGGCGTCGCTGCGCACCATCCAGGGACATTGTCACAGCAGCTTGAGATATGTCCGTGTCAACTATTACCATATTCAGGCGGCTAGCAGAGCAGGGTCTGTCGTCGTGATGTTCCTTGTGTCTGCTATTACATTAGCATCGGCGAGCACTAGTGATCTTGTGCCGGGAACGGGTAGCATGGCAGCTTGTGGACTGGCGACGAGTGGCGATCAGCGAAAACACACGAATCTGTCTGGACTGCCGAATTCGAGCTTGGAGACATCCTGGCCAGCGTCGTGATACACGCTTCATTGTAAGGCGGCACACCAACCCAACAAGAGGTATAGACCGTTCACGGTAAAATGAGCACTTTTCAAAGCCCTGCTTAAAATCTACTTGTATGCACGTTGTGTATTTTTCTACCTTATGTAAAATTAACATTGCCATGGGTCTCATTACTTTATCCATGCTTCGGTCAAGTTAAACTGTAAAATTATTAAGAAATCTAAAGGTTTTACAAATATGCTCATTGTCACACTTCGATGTATTAAAAAACAGAAAGCGAAAGAAGTAATATAAGTTTACACAAATGGTTGCCTTACACTTTTTATTCGACGTTAAGATAAGGAAGTACTTTCCATCCATAGTCACCAACTTGACCGGGCGCATGTCACTCACTGCGTCCCTTAAAATGTAAGCAGGCAGGGGCAGTGACATTTGTTTCTAAGGTTGATTTCAAAAGTGCTCACTTTATCGTGAACAGCCTTTATCATAGAGTGGGATGCCATTTTCTACGATCCCCGCCCCTCACTGGTGGTCATTGAATTAACCATTACGGCGGCGTCGTGGCGATATGTCCTGGGAATCCTGTGACCACGCGCGCTTCCCTCTCTGGTGCAACTTGACAACCCCATTTTCCGGCAGGTTAATGACCGACCTCACACAACACGGGTATCTCTGGCCTACCTTCGTGATGTCGACACGCTTCCGTGGCCAGTGAGGTCCCCGGACCTCTCGGCCATCGAGAATGTTTGGGACCACATTGGACGGCAACTTCGGCCAGCGGAAACCACGGCGGATTTGGAGGGTCAGTTGCGTTAGCTGTGCCAGAATCTTCCTCAGGAGAAAATCCGACGTCTGTACGCCTCCACGCACGACTGTATCTCTACCTGTCTCCGTGCTACGAATAGTCCAACACCATACTAAGTACATCCTGCAGGCGTTGGTCCCCTGCAATACATGCTTGGTATGGTACAATATTTTGGATTTTTTTTTCTGTGTACATACTACCACGTCCTGTACTCGTACCCACTTACGTGACCCTGCAGTGGAACCTTCAGAATCAATTTTTGACGTGAATACGTCTTTAAGTTTGCAACCATGTAGTTGGCGGCAATCCAGAAAATCCGAAAATAACAAAACCGTGGGATACATTTTGGCATTGCAGCTCCGAATCTATATTCAACATTCAAAATTCAACTACACCACTCGATTTTCAAATGATTAAAGAATATGATACGTTGAGTGAGGACTGCGAAACATCGCGCGCAGCGTGAGAAGGGGTTGGGGCGCCGCGTAGTTTTGAGTTCGTTTCATCGCGTCTCGTTACTTCCGCGTAGTATAACTTTTGACTAGGAGAAGCTACGACGTTCGTTTCAGTTTCAATCGACAGCTCACGTCAAGATTAATCGTTTGATTGCATAACAACATTTGTGCGGAGTGGTTATGGTGAAACTGTATGCGTTTATTGTAAAAAATTTAGAAAACTTAACACAATTTCTTCCTATTGTGGTTGGAGAGAGCATCTCAAAAGCAATCCAGTGATGCCCATAAAACCCCATATGATCGAGTGAAGCGGTGCCGGGAAATTAAAATATACATCAACGCGTCCGACCGCATCAACCTAGATGTATTTACGAAAAAAAAAAAAAAAAAAAAAAAAAGGCCATGTCCCCAACACAGTCAAACCCAATTTCTTTTAATGCAAATCAGCGTACCTGTGACAAATCTCCGGCGTTACAGTTAAACAATAATAAATAAACGCAATGCATAATTATGACTTCCATCACAAGCTAAGTTCTCCCCATTTCTTGTTTACCTATAATGGCCGCTGAAGACCCCAGCTATTAAGGGCCGCTCTCACCTCGCTTACCTTGTACGTTGACTCATATTTGGCTTGTAAACGGTGAAACTGGTTCGGCAGAGGGGAAAAATTGCTCTGCGAATCTCGTGGCACGTAACGTGTCTACTGTTGACTGATGATTGCGTAATATCATCCTGGCGAGGACGTCGCTTGTAGTCTACTCGTAGTTTCTTCACAATTTACGAAACAAACTATTGGAAAAAAACACCCCAGGTATGAAGTTTTTGGAGGTTTTTCTAAATACGCCATGTATCACAAACATTTTATACTTATTTTTACATAAAAGTGTCATATTTTTCGTTAAATTAAACTTTTACTTATATTTCATTCGTACATTTCCATAGTTCATTTATTAATACGAATAAAAAGAGAAAAGATAGGTGTGTTGGTAATCCTTAGTGACAAGTAGTTCACATGCAGAATATTATCAAACTGAGGGCGCACGGTTGTGGTGCGTTGTCCCTATGGTGTAGTTTTCTAGACTTGGTTAGGTTTTATTTGCACGAGGCGGAGGGATGTCCTGTCAGCAGAACTTATGCCCGGTTGCACCATCGTGGTTCGAAACTCGATCTAAGATCGACACAGAAAACTGTTGCTCCACTCGAATTCAGAGCTGGACTGGAGATCGAGATGAAGTTCATTAGTACCACCGAAATTGGCTGTTCGAAATCTCGATCCGAGATCAGCAGCCAACGTCGACAAATGTAGTTTGAAAATACGCCAACAGATAGAACTACGTTCAATTGTTTTCTTGGGAAATTATAACAACATTATACGCATTTGAATATTACTCAGTAAAATTCGTACAACAATAATTCACTTCAAACAGATAAAACATCGCACATCTAGTTTTATCCATAGTGAAAAATAAGCCTACTTCCATGACGTCATATATTACGAATGAATAGGAAAAATTTTTTCATACTTAATCTCGACCTCTCATTTTGGAACCAGTATCGACGAATCGGAGATCCAGCATTATGAATTTTCGTTGTTGCAACACTTTTACAATGGAACCAAGATCAAACTAGATCCTGGTTCGAAACTATGATCATTCGATCTCGGATCGGGGAAGATGTTGGTACAACCGTATATTAGCAGGACTTTAGAAAATTGTTAGTAATCAGGAATTAACTGTACAGTTTTTTAAGCTCATTGGTTCACGGTAAAAATGGTCACAGCTCGGCATCATTTTATATTCAAATAAAATGATCACTTAAGTGTACATACTTCTTTTATGGGTGTTCCATACCGAAATATTACTAATTCTATATTTGTAAAAGACATTGTCCAACATTAACACGTTGCATGTATGTTATTTTCCCCAAATTAAAATTTTTTATACTTTATACTCTTTGAATAATTTGACGTCAAATATAACATTTTTGTGTTTTCCTGCAGCGACGATATCAAATATTAAGTAGTACAAATGGAATAAATTTACAAAATAAGCCAATGCTATGAGCTACCGCATGACACACATGGAATCACTAGAGACCTGCAAAACTCACGTTATTATTCGGGGACAGGTTAAATCAAACACATGTATGTACATTTGCAATAAGTTTGTCATTGGACCATACTTTATTTTACATGGCTTGTATAACTCTGCGCCAGTAAATGTGTAGTCCTGCCACGTACAGTCCAGTCAAAATGGGAGTGACTTTACATCTATACAGCAGCCAATGTAGAAATTACGCCAGCTTGAGTATATGCAGCACTGTGAAGTTTAGCCTGATGCCAAATAATAACGCGAATTTTCAAACTACAACTGTCGAAGTTGGCTGCTGATCCTGGATCGAAATGAACTTCATCTCGATATCCAGTCCAGCTCTGAACACGGATGGCACAACAATATTCTGCTTCGATCTTCGATCCGATCTCGGATCGAGTTTCGAACCACGATGGTGCAACCGGGCATTAAACTTTGTTAAGCGCATCAACCTCGGAGAGAAGCGCTACTTAGCAGCACGGAACGGCCGGCCTCTGTTCTTGCTCTCACGCCACGGCCCATAAATCATCGACCTCTCATCTGGTGATGTATTGAACAAGCACTTGAGCCAATGTTAGCAGATTGGCGCGTCTATTTTTGCTGGTTCTACATCGGCTCACCTTATCAAGGGGACAACTAGAATCACATTTACTTATACGCCCGTGGCAAACAGACGTACCTCAATATGCACGAAAGAACACTTAATTTCGTGGCATGCATGATGTTTTAGCTGCGGTACTGAAGTTTCACCTTTCCGTATAACTTCGAAAATAAATTTTATTTATCATTTAAGGGTTACTGGTATAAGACGTGTTATGACTAGGGACCTGCAAAATTGGCATTATGTTTTGACACCAAGCTAAAATTCATAATACTATATATACAATCGAGCTGGCGTAATTTATCCATTGGTGTGCTGCATTAAATGTTAAGTCACGCCCTTTCTGAGTGAACTTCACGTGATTGGAGCACACTACAATGAACTGTTCATTTATTGGCGCAGACTTGCCCGTGGCGTGTTAACTAAGGAATGGTCCGATTACACACGTATTGAAAAGGAAAAGTGTTACGAGTTTTAAAATGTCCTCAAATAATAACGCGAATTTTGCAGGCCTCTAGTTATGACTCATCTACCACAAGAAAAACCTTCGAAAAAATTCGCAAAGAAAAAGGTTTTATATTCATTTAGTAAGTTCTATAGTAGCCATAATTGAAAAAAAAAAAAAAAAAAACAGACATGCTAATCAATTTGTTGAACATAATTTCACTCGGAGCAAAATTTGAATTTTCAAGTACAGCAAAGAACTTTGAATTTGAAGTGACGGCCTGATGTAAACATCACAAGAACGTCTATGTATTGTTGGCGTAAGTAATACATGACGCGTTGTGGCCTTGATGTGACTGCCACAGCATAGCTATTGGCCACGGTGTAATGGACGCTGTCAACCCTGCCAGTAGGAAGTAACAATTTCTTACTATCAGAATGCCACCAGGGGTTTCGTTCTTGCTGGGAGGGGCAAAATATAGACCAGACTATATTTCATGGGTAATGGAATTTATTCTATTATATAGGCCTACTTATAAATATGTTAACGAATAAGACAAACACCAGGGGATGGCTCCGCGAAATCCGCGGGCTAAGCCATCGTTGGCGAAGCAGGTAACCGTACGAATTAGTATTATGGTACAATGTCGTATGGGAACTCCGGTACGTGCTCGCTTGTTCCTATCAGCGTTCGCTCGCACATCCCGTCCTGCAGTTGCTATGGGCGTAAATATAAGGCGTAAGATGTAAATCTTAAGACTTAAGGGAACACGACAAATGGGTATATAAACTTGTGAACTTGTGTACGATAATTACGGTACATCCGAATCCAACTTTTATAGTTAAAAACCCTTCCCCTCCGGAAGCGCGGAGTGTGAATTGGGGAGGGGGCGTGGTCGGCAACCATAACTCGCCTCTCTTCCGCTTGGGGCACTATCGATTCCTCCCTAGGCCCGTCCACCCCTCGCCGTTTGGGCGTAAAGTGTTAGACGTCGTAAACTTTCGTTATTGACTATAGTATATAGACCCAAATATCACTTTCGAACTTATTAGATTACACTTTCACAGCTTAACTTAGTTTATAAGTTGTTTCCCGTTATACCAACACCGAGTGGTGTGGAAACTAACTGTGGTGTGGGGGGGAGAGGGCAGTGTATACTTTGCCCTCCCTTAAAGGTGAGGGGAGGGGCGTGGTGGCTGAGCGGTTAGTCTGCTTGCCTCCCATCTTAGCGAATCGGGCCGCCCGGGTCACTTCCGGATCTTCGCATCTGGGAATCGCGCCGGACGATGCCGCTGGTCGCCGGGTTTTTTTTTTCTGGGATCCCCGTTTCCCCCGCCCATGCATTTCGGTCCTGCTCCATTCTCACTTCATTTCACCTCATCGGCTCTCAAGACCTCGTTAAGAGTCGCCGAAATCTCTCCACTCCACTCCCCTCTAATCAAGAGTTCACAATTAAGAGGACTATGTACTGAAACTTTTCTGTGAAATCGTCGTTTGCGCGGAAACGAGTATCTCGGTAAATAAAAGTTCTGGAAATACGACTTTTCGAAAGGATAAAAAAAATTATTGCCTATATCCCTATGTTTTTACTTTGATCAATTTAATTTTATTCATGGAGAAAAAAAAATCGTGAATGTGGTCAAATATCGCATTTTTAAAGCTTGTTAAGCGGCAAGAGAAATGTACAAAGATATGGACGTAGTTTAATCTGTGGGCTTTCATCGAGTGTAATAAAGTCGTGCTGTTACAAATATAATTTGCACAGTACAGAGTCACGACGGAAACACTGCACGCTTTGCGCGTTGCAGCAATGAGGAGCTAGAAGAGCGTGTTAGTGTCGCCCGTATCACTACCTGGACCGTATTGACCCTGGATGCGCGGTTACCAAGTCCCCTTAAGTGTGAACAGCCTATAGTAAATTGTTGGAATATAGGTATGATATTTGATACATCTTCGCTTCTGAGTTATACACTTTTTCCCTGCAGCTTGTTATTTAGGTGTTGATCGCACGAAAATGATATTTATAAGAGAAACAAAAATTTATCAGTTCAGGGGCGTTTGAAGTCTTACCCCCTACGTTGGAGACCTTTTTTTCGCCATTCGGCAGACCAAGCACTAGGGAGTACGGTCTGGCTCACGAGTGAAAATGAAGACAGGGAGGGGATGAGGCAAGTAGGCCTTCCAGGCCTACTTGCCCTGGCGGGGTCACTCCCGGATTTTCGCATGTGGGAATCGTGTCGGACTATGCCGCTGGTCGCCGGGGTTTTTTTTTTTTTTTTTTTTTTTCGGGGATCCCCCTTTTCTCCCCACCCCCTCTTGCATTCCGTCGCTGCACCATTCTCGTCTCGTTTCACCCACGTCGGTTCTCAAGGACCCGATGTTCAGTGCTGCCTAAATCTCTACACTCCTCTCCTTTATAAACAGGAGCGGTGATTATACGAGCTGTTAACGATAAAGTGAGCACTTTAGAAATCAACTGTTGGAAAAAAATCACTGTACTTATCTGAATGTATTTTTTAACGAAAACACCGACTTGCAAGCTGTCTGTTAAGTTGGCATTGAGGCGGGGGAAATAGTTCCATGTGTTAGCATCGTATTAGAAGCGCGTTTTTTAAATAGATTTATTTAAATTTTTGTTCGTTTTACGCAAGTAAGTGTAACAATTAGCATATAATTAACATAGTTACATTTCCGACCGTTTCAAAATTATATTTGGCTAATGCATTATCAAAGTGATGTGGCTTATGGTAATGTTGAATTTGCATACTGAGGAAGGATATAAATTTGGGAGAAGAGTGGATCCTAAGCAGGGCTTTCCAAAGTGCTCACTTTACCGCGAACAGCTTATATAGACTATTCACCGCAAAGTGAGCACTTTTGAAAGCCTTCTCATTTGGAATAATAGCCGGTAAATATATTTTATTTTAGCCTTAGACATTATCTTTAGAGGGCAATGGAATATAATTACTGTGTTTATCACTTACAGTCAATATTTATTTAAAACGGTGGTTAAAGGAAATAAATTATCTGTAAAAAAAATTTTTAAAAACAAACTTTTATTTACAAATACACTAAAAGGAGTAAAATAATTATAGGTGCAGTTACAGAATATGCAGAACTTGTAAGAAGTGAACGAACGGCATTAATAAACTGTACTACAAATTCATATTTTTGTATCAATTTATATTTAAATTATGAAAGCTTGACGCGAATAGTTAAGAGACATACGCAAGGTTTGTGGTTACTACGATAACGCAAATGAGGCATACGTTCTACATTGCGAATAGTTAATAGCCTTACGTAAGGTATGTGCTTAATATGCTTACGCTATTGAGATAGTATAGGTTCTATATTGCGCCAAGCTTTTATATACTAAATATAAATTGATACAAATAATATAAATTTGTAGTACAGTTTATTACTGCTGTTCGTCCACGTCTTACAAGTTCTACACATTATGTAACTTCAACTATCAGGGTGGCTACACAAATCTGTAGTAAAATCGCCTTGACTTTTCCTGATCAAAAATTCAAAAAAAAATTTCCTGGCCTAATTTATTTATTTTTTAATTATTCGCAAATTTTGCAATTTTTGAAAGAAAAAAAAAGAATTAAAGAAAATCCAGCCTCCACTGTCCTCATTGCTGCCTAGTTCTCCCTTCACTTTATTCATTTATTTTATTTTATTTAACTTTTTTTATTTATTGACTATCAAATACTAATTGTAAAAAAAAATTATAAATGCAAAATACAATGTACGAATTCAATTACACGTAAATGTTGTACAAAATAATAAAGAGTATTTACACAATCATTAATTAAGTCAGTCATTGTCTAGTCTTTCAAAACACAACTTTAAGGAACTCAATATTAACGACATATCCATCGTCTATAACATTTTCATATTCTCAAGAAGTTTTTCTTGCGTTCCATTTCAATGTCTTCTTTCTCCCGTTCCAGTTTAATGATTTCCTTCTTTTCTTCTAGCTCCCTGAGTTGTCCTCAATTTTCCTTTTTTCAATACCTTTGTTTCTCTTCTTCTGCATTCAACTTCTTTTTCTTCTCCAAATAAGCTTGGTGTCTTCGCCTCGCAGCTCTCACATTGTAATATTCACCTCTTTTACACCACCTATACACTTCATAGTATGACAAATAATACGTTGAGCCACTAAAGATTCTTCTAATAAATTCTCAACAAGGAGAGACTTGTTTACTGAGAAGCCCCTTCATACGGAAGCATTTCCATGTGACAAAATTAAACATAGCTTCATGACATGCCATAAATCCTCGAATCTCTTGGCATTACTGATAAGTGTATGAAAAAATTCACCAAGTCCAAGAGTGTCCTTGTGCGATACAAAATCAGTGAAACGCTTCTTCCACTTCTCCGACTGAGCTTCAACAGTCATGTTAACATACTGTTTTTTTGTCCTCACGGCCAGGTTTTCGCATAATTTTTTGGCACCAAGTAACTCTTCTAGGACAACGTTAACTCACTTCAAACCCAAACTTGACTGGAGGAGAATAACTTTTGGATCGAAGCAAGTTAACCCTCGTATAAGATGTGATTTCAGAGTGCTTTCAAATTTCAGCTTTTCTACAATGCTGCCTAGAATTTCTCGAAACTCATTTTTAAACAACATTTTGATCTTGTCAGAACACTTTACTTCTTTAAGCACTTTTTTTTTTTTCTGGAATGAGGTTGTCACTGTCAGACGGATCTAAAATCTTAAGTTTGTGCGCAGTACTGGCTTTCGCAAATCTCATTAGGAGATTCCTAACAACTTCTTCAACTGCTGTGTACAGGAAAGGCACCAACGGTTTTCGACTTTGAAACCTATCTATAGGAAGGGTTCACACGGTGATATTAAACTTTTGAAAGCAGCCAGTCAAACTTTCAGAAGAGGATAATTCGTAGCTTCTTTGAGACAGTTGTAGTTATCATTTCCTGGAATGGATTCTTCTTTAGCTAATTTGTAAAAACATTTATGGGATGGGTCGGTTTGCCGGGGAGGAGTGTGGGGGGAGGTAGGAGAAATCAATAGTGCCCCATGGGAAACACCCCCTCCTCCCAATTCCGGGGGTGTGGGGGTTTGTGCCCAACAATAAATGTTCGTGTGTACCAAAAACGCTGTTTTTGGGAGCAGCTGTGGCCAAACCAAAAGGAGGGGGTTAAGCCGAATTCCCTACACCTGTCTCCCATCCTTCCTCTTTGCAACCCCTTCCTTATCCAAAATGCCCCCCTCCCCCCTTGGGAGGAAATAGTCGGAAAGGGGGGAGGGGTAAATTTTCCCAAATTTCATATATTTTACTCGCGGTTTCGCGAAGACTGTTTTTATTTACCCTAACCTCACGCCAAAGCAGCTTAGGCTCTTAACCTACCACCCTCCTCAAATATTTACCTCCTTCACCCCTTTTTCACCTTCGCAAATTGCTATATGGATAATTTTTTTTCGTATTTTGTTGGAATTTGTTTTACTTTCTCTTTAAGCCCCCTGTCCCCCCTAAAACTGGTTAGGTACTTTGGGTAACGTCCCTTACCATAAGTGCATACCAATCATTTTTACCATAGCTATGGTACAAAGTCATATCAACCCTTTTTCGCATACCATAATCATGGTATCGTTTACCAAAATTTCGGTATTTCGTACGGCAATGTCGAAATTCGTACCATAATTGGATTCGCACCTCCCCAGCTTTCCAATAAGCTACCGTAGGTTCATGATGGACCAATAGATCGCCCACAATTATTAAATATGCAATAATTTTACCATTTTTCCCCATTGCAATTGCAGAACGGGATGTGCGAGCGAAGGCCGATAGGCGCGAGCGAGCAAATGCCGGAGTTCCCAGAGGACACTGTACCATTAATACAATTTCGTACGATTACCTGCTTCACAAACTGCGGATTCTGCGGGTCCGTCGCCTGGTATATCTTTATTCAATGACTACAGTTACCACAATATGTGCATTGCTCAATTCTCTCAGTTCACAACTCTTTTACACTGACGAAATTATCAGCAGAATAAATTCTCTGAAAGTTATTTTTTTTTTTTAATGCACACATGTTCCTAGCTATTAAATACATTCCTGACTGTTTAAATGCTATCGTAATTCTGGCATTCTCGCGAAACATAAACGCGTCCACAAAACTTTAACATTCATTAGCACGAATAGATTTTCAAAAAGACTCAAGTGAAACGTAAGTAACAGTGACTTTATCACATTAAGTCAACCAGCTACAAATCTCTGTCGCAATGCACTTTCACACTTCAGCGATATTACCAATGGAGAGGTCTGTTCGGTTTCAAGGCATGTGAGTTATGGTAACGAGCTATGGATTTAAAGTGGAACGGTCTCGCGAGCGAACTGGTTCTGAATCCAGCACAAAGTCATGAATTCCCGTGATAAATGTCTTTTGCATCCAGTGACGCATCCACAAGTTTGTAGGACTCTAGAGCGGAGAGTTTAAGCTCCACCAGTCCGAAACGAAATGGTTTAAAAGTTAAAATACTGTTCACTGTCTTAATTTCGCTTTAGTTTTCTCTCTCTCTCTCTCTCTCTCTCTCTCTCTCTCTCTCCTCTCTCTCTCTCTCTCTCTCTCTCTCTCTCTCTCTCTCTCTCTCTCTCTCTCTCTCTCTCTCTCTCTCTCTGTGTGTGTGTGTGTGTGTGTATATATATATATATATATTTGTTTAATATGATGGAATACTTTTCCAGTTCATGAAGGTAATGCCGATAATACTGCTTGATAATGCTTCCGTGTTTTCGCGTAAGAAGATAAAGTTGCAAATTGGTGATCCGATTTGGTTGTATGGCAAGCTGGTTGGTACCAGGGCCGTAGCCAGAATTTTATTTCGGGTGGTGTTCTTCATTGCTACCCCAATTAAAACGGAGGGTCCTAGGGTTCTCCCCTGGGAAAATTTGGATTTTAAAGTGCAAATTGGTGCTATTTAAGTGGTTTTAGAATCTAAATATCGAATATACAGCTGGCAGACATCGTAATATTTTTTAAAAATTAACTTACTGAAACTCTTGGAAGTATTTAGTGGAGGGGAGGGGGCACGGGCCCTGGTGTCCCCCTTAATCACATTATATACTAACTTTGTCTGTTGAACATTAAAGCAAAATACCTGGGGATATAACAATTTTCATCAATCACATTACTAATAAAAATTTACACAAAATTTGTTTATTCAACATTAAAATCCAAATACGCACCTAAGAATCAAACACTTTCGTTCAATCGTATTACTAATAAAAATATACACAAAATGAGTTCTTTGAACATTAAATTCCAAACACCCAATAATAAAACACTTTAAAACTGTGTATTACATTACCAAATACTTAAAAGGTACACCAGTATAAATAATAAAAATATTGTACTTATATGTAGAAGTAGCGACACCTCATATAACTTTTATAATAACAACATTCTCCTGTTTGGTTTCCTGACCATGACATCTTCAACGTCATCAGCCGTGAATTGACATGAGCGCCAGTGCTAGCCCAGTTATTCGTTCGCTGCACATAGAGTTTCTTAAATATTTCATAATCCTATTCAATGAAGAAAATGGCCTCTCGACCTCAACTGTTGATACAGGTAAAGTTGCCAGGCCACACAACAGATGGTGTATGGTTGGGAAGAAATGTTTACTATATGCATCCAAGATGGACATAATCCCAATTGGCACGTCAGATTTTTTGTCTTTCCACTTCTCACACCACAAAATATATTCCGCTTCATCCGCGGCCTGAGAAGTTTGCTCTTCAAAGTAGAGGCTTAGTTTTTTGAGCTCCTTGATACAATTTTCGTGTGCGTGTTTGGGTAACAGAATCTCTAGCGCTGAGAGAATGTCCTCATTTCGACAACATCGCTGTTGAAGACTGTCAATAAATCCATCTACACATGGCAGAAAAATAGATTTGAGATAGTACTGTTCAACAGATTTGTGGGGATGATTATTCCACGTAGTCTGCTTCTTAGCCTGTCGTGGTACTTCAATAACAGTTCCAAACAAGTTATCTGCTGTAGTTACAGACTTTAGGAATATCTCAGCAAATTGTTTATGGTCATCATTATCGCTAGCCCTTAGACTTTGGAACATTTTCAGGGTGTTTACACAGTAAGATATTGCTGAAGCGAGATCATGTTGTAGGTTCTGCGAATATGAAGACAATTGAAGAGTGAGGCTAAATAAATACTCGCAAACAAAGAGTGCTATACCACTATAAATGTTACCATGGGTATTTTATCCAATTTAGTTCAATAATATTTCGGGGGGTGACCAGAAAACACCCCCCCCCCCCCCCCGACTACGGGCCTGTTGGTACGACTGGTGACATGCATATTCATGTGGTCATGCTGAATTGTATTTTAATCCATAATAAATCTTTTTGCCGTAATAATCGATTTATGTTATATATTATTAATTTGCCCATAAATAACAGTGAACTTATAATGCGTTTTGTAGTATGATATTGGTGGTATTATAAGGTATATATATTTTGTACCACTAACCTGTCAATCCACCCGCACCAATCGAACTAGAAAAATTAATGTACGCCTGCACCAATGAATACGTAAAGAGTGATATACACTTACGTGACTGACAATTGACAGTGAAATCCAGTTCGTGTAGGGAACTCGTTAGGAGGAATACATCCTTGTGGTATATTAAGATTGTAATTTGTAAGTGGATTTCAGATCCAATATACGGGATAACAATTCTGTATTTGGTTGTTATTTGTGACGACTGTTTAGTTCATAAAACATCTGGTCTTTTTTACATCACAAGCTAGAAATCGTAACGGCTTACCTTTTTACGTTCACCAAGTTATCAGTCTTGTTTCCTACCAACTGCACCAAATTAATGCCTCATTTCAAACACAGTACACTCCAATACCTAATTATTAATCTAATACACTTAAAATACATTTTTAAAAAATTTCTGCGAGCTCGACAGGTGACATTGTTTTTCATAGTTCATAGGTCTTCTGACGAACGCTGCTGCCTGCATTCGAAAAAATCGTAGCGCGAGATACAGCTGTAAGAATTTCAGGGAACAAACAGAAAACCATTGCAAGATCCTCGAAAATTTCAACGCCAACACTGCATTTTTTAATTCATTCTTTCAAAAGTCGCATGCCAATACACGTCCATTGTTTCGAAATAGGCGCTGCTGGTTTTTACATCAAAAAAGATTTAAAACAAAAGTTAGATGACTAATGGAGCTTTGCGATATCTAGAGAAAAGTTGAAAATTGTATTTTAAACTCCCTGTAAAGCAACTGTTCCATTTCCACAAAAAATGTGTGCACTGATGCAGATAATTGAAAATGTCCGAGATGTCCAAATTCACGCGTTGTGTGTGGAATTAATATTAGGCCTACAGGGAAGATAAAACGTGACAAAGGCCGAAATTTTTCACTCGTATCTGAGTACACGCCGTACATTTGTGATAGTCTTCTAGCTACAGAACGCTGTACAACCTTTAAAATGAACTTAGGAAAGTGACCGTCTTGTTGAAGGGATTTTGCACGTCTGAGGCCTAAAAACGAGGGAACCGTAGGGGCGACTGAGACATGCACACCAGCACTATCATCGCCTCTAAGTGCAAAGCACTGAACTGGAACTGGCGTGCAGTCTTGTCTTCGACAACGCGCCCCTAAGAGACTTTCGGCGAAGATCTTACCATTTTATGACGTGATAATAAAAATAAAGCTTGGATGCACGTCCCCATTTCTTTTCTAGTTTTGTACCCGAATGTTCAAGCCTAAAAATGACCGTGAAAACACCCGTTTGAGCTATTTTCACTATCACAAAACACGCTTTAGAGAGAAATGGTAGAAATGAAAAACGAAGAAGTGCCGAATCTAGGAAAGAGGGGCGGGGGGAGAGGAAGAGAGGGCATGTGCCCCGGGCGGGCAATAACAAACTGCTTTATTACACACTTGCAGACATGTTGGACAACATAACTCGTGATCCACCAACATCGCTAACACGAAATTTCCATTTACTGGATTGCTCTTTACATCATATAATTTTAATGTAGAAGTTTTTGTATAGCTAAAATATTCGATTTTTAATTTACTACTGCAAAAATAATATTACATCAGTATTAACTATGATTTAACCCAACACTTTATTTATCTTTAAGTAAGATTTTAAAAAAGGGGGCTGCAGAAGAACACCTTCTTTGCTTCCCTTACAAAACTGCCTGGATCCAGCACTGGAAAAACGTATACAGACGCGTACCGTTTCTTAAATGCTATGCGTAAGCAGACTTCACTCAGACACGTTGGACGATTTTTTAATAAAACGTTTTCTGCTGGAGCTCGGCACAACGTTCGGCTGCCTACGCAAGTGGCCACCTTAACGGCTTTGCCTACCAGACAGGTAGCCACGTACTTCAGAAGGGGAATCAATGTTAAACGAAATTCATTCACATTGCATCAATATTAAAAATAACTATTTCAAAGTAAAAGTATTCTACGTGAAATTTCATAAGGAATATTAAGACATCTTGCCGATTGTTTGTTTAATGTGTAATTTTATAAAATATAGCACTGAAATTTACATATAACAAAAATTAAAAAAATTATTATTTATTCAGAAAAATCTATATAGCAATATCTTCTGACAGTCGCGTCAAAATGTTTTTTAGTTTGAAATAGTTATATTTAAAATTGACGCAATGAGAAGGAATTAAATCGTTTAACATTAATTCCCCATTTGAAGTTCGTGGCTGCCGGCTTGGTAGGTAGGGCCGTTAATGCTTTCAAAAACTGCTGAAGAGCTATACGAGTTAATTCTTACAGACCTACTTTATTTTACGGTTTCATGCGTGGCATGAGAAATTTTAACTCGGTGAATTTCACTTGCACAAAGAAAGGTTTTTATCGCTTACGTGACTTAAAATTAATTTAAAAAAAGATAAGGGCTTAACATTAAAAAATTGTGATAATCTAGTGAAGGAACAAGAACAGAGTTTCCTAGTTAGGAAATGTACACATTGCTGTGACATTTGACAACAGGAACCCAAATTTTTCTATAACTGACGAGGCGTGTTGTATCAACACTTCGTGCTCAAACTCAAGCAGCACCCCCCCCCCCCCCCAAAAAACCATAATATGTACAACTTGTGTTAAACTACTCGTGATAGTTGCTGGAGGAGGGACTGAAATGTGCTTCTAGTCGCCTTGCTAGTTCAAGGTATCCAGCCTCCATAAAACAAGTCGTAACTTCAGCCTCCGTCAGCAGGACGTTAAAATGTTATTTGCTCGCCTTGAAATGCATATCTCTCCAGCCAAACGGCTTCTAATCTTACGCCATTTGACATTGTACTGCTGTTTTAACTCGCTGAAACGTCCAGTTGGCGAAATATGCAGATGTGTTTACTGTTTCCTTAAACAGCCTCTAATCCATTAATGACTACCAACTTTTCGGAAGCTCCGCTTAAGTTCTACTTTTAGGCTGCTCGTCCGCCTCCAGAAAACAAAGCTCAACGAACGTAATATATTGTTACATGGGACGCCTGAGGTGCGTATCTGAGTTCGTGAGGGATACAGGTCTAAATAAAAATAAAATAACTAAATTCAGTAATGATAATTATTCTCAATGCTACAAACTGTCAAACATCTGTTATTTACCAGTCTGAACCTCCTATTATCTCTTATTATTTTTATTGAGCGCAATATTTAATTACTATCTCCAATTCAATTGAGGTCTTCATCACAAGCCTTTACTCTTGCTAACGTCCCTCAAACTGCTCCTATTATTTCCACACTTTTAGTTAAAACTGTCTTCTTCCATCGTCCCGAATGTCTTTTTACTCACGCATCCAGTACACAGCCCCGGAGATCAGCCCCACTCTTCTTCACTGCACACAAGATCGTCGTACTCTCGCATATCTTTGCAGTCGTCCCTCGCCGCCCAGAATCGCCCAACTGTCGTTTAAGGTCGTACTAGACAAACTCTCGGCACTTAATCACTCTCTCCTCAGAGGCACGTATATCTTGAGGTAGGTGCCGTCTAAAATATTCTCGGCAATCCAAGTTGTTCTGGGAAAGGCAATAGTGATGACGACGAAGTTCCTGCGTTATAAATAGCGAAACATTAGCTTCTCAGGTCAGCGAGGCTCGAGTTTCGATAAGTTTATCGGCGTGTGCGGCGGCGTCCTTCATGATAGGCCGCTCGCTATCATATAACTGCTGTCCTTCACTTTCACTCGCCCGAACAGGATGCGAAGCAGCGAGTACGAAACACTGTCCCCTCCTCAAGACTGTTCGTCCCTAACATACACTGTAACATCCGGACCACCGTAGAGTGCTAGTCGGTCAAAGTGGACAACCTTCAGCTCCACCCGAGAGCTTTGACGGCAAATCCGAAATACATCATTGATCTTCTTCAGAATCCTGTAGGGGTCTTATAAGCAGTTCTGTTGATTCAAGTACCCTTTTCGTCTCTGTGGGTTGTACATCCACATCACTTGTCCTTCTTGATATACTTCGCCCGACATTCTCCTTTCATAACAGGTCTTCACCCTGTCACTATATGGTCGTTTGTGCCTTATAAAAGGTGTAACGCTGTCATTACCGGTTTGAAAAGATGAAGTAACTCCAGAATTCCATGTCTACCAATTTGAAAAGTGCAGGCACTTGCGCGATGGATGCTGCAGGTTGTGGCTGGATCCTCGTCCGACATACCCTGAAGCACTGGTAGCTTCTGTCGACTTCTTCATTCCCTTTCTCGAATTCACGTAACTGGTTCTTTGCCTCCCGAACCACTTCCTCCATGGGACCACTATCCTCAGAGCCACTACGGAGAGGGGCCATTCTATCATTCGTTCCATGCTACGGGCACCTTTCACTATTATTCAGCACAGTGTGTACAGGGCTTCTGTACAGCAGTCGCAGGTCATCATGTGCATTTTCCAACTGATTTGTGAGGTGTGCAGCTTGCAGCATCAGCTCGTTAATGTGGTGTCTCCAGTTGTTGGACATATGCACGAAGCTCGCAAATTTCTTCACGCAAGCGCTTGCATCCACTCATGGAGTCCATTTGTTCTTCAGCCGCTGTCTCTTTACTGGCTGCTGCTTCTGTTGTGAGCAACAAGCTTTCCGTTTGCGTGTGTGTGGGCGCGGGGGCTCTGTAGCATTAATCTTAGAAGCGATATCGCTCAAGGCCAACTGCGACTCCTTCTGTATTTTCGCTATCCTGTCTTCGTCTGGTTTAGCCTCACTGCGCGCACTGAACGTCGGAGTCCGGGCTCCTATCTTGATGACTCAACCTCCAGTGCTCGGGCCAGGATGTCCGGCATGTCGTGGGGCGCAGCCAGACGTACCGCAAGTCGTATATCTGTGTCGGCGATGGCATCGATTAAAAAGCCGAATGCGATGATGTCGTGCGCATCTCGGGGCACCCTTCCACATATAGTTTAGACAGGACGCACAATGTCTTGCCATAGCTCCTGCAGTGGCTCCCCTGGTCTTTGGGCGCCGCTTCGTAGCTGTGCATGGTGGTCATGTCGCAGCTGCTGATCGCCTAAACGTAGCTTCAAAGCAGAGACCCCCTTCCACACTCCTGGCTGTGCGACAACGATGCCGCAAAGCAGTTTGCTATCCTCAGAGGTCCCTGTGTTAGTGACGACTTGTACTGCTTCCCCACTTTTCTCTGCTGCAGGTGTGATGGTAGAGACACTACATTGCTGGAGAAATTCCTCCATCTGCTTGTCTACTGCACTGATCTGCTGTTTCATTTCATTCTCGACTCTGTCCATTCTTTCATTTACACTGTTAATCTTCTAGTCCACATAGTCAACTCTTTCATTCACTAACTCGCAAATGCCTTCTATTTTTCTGACAACATTTTCGTTTGCTGTGTCTATTTTGGTATCTACCCTGTCTACGTTTTCATTTACAGTGTATATTTTCCTGTCTATTAAATCACTTACATTAGTTATCTGGCTATTTCCATTCTCGTTCACATTTTCTTTTACAGAGCTAATATAGTTATTTACATCTTCTTTTAAGGCATTTGCACGTGTGCTTACTCTAACCAACTGACTGCCTAGCAATCAATTAATGCTCTCAGTGCTTCCAGTTCTGCAGATATTTTGCTTGTTAACATTCAGTGCATCAGTTGTACAAAAGAGTCTCAATTATTTTCACCCACAGCAATTATTTTATTTGTTTTAAAATCGCATACTAATTGCCAATTGTCTAAATTTATTTACAGTTGATTAATTAATAATTGCCTTTATCCCACTTCTAACACTAGTGTTACATGGGAGGCCTGAGGGGAGTATCTGAGTTCGTGAGAGGAATAGGCCTTAATAAAAATTAATGAACTAAGTTAAGAAATGTTATTAATTCTCAAGGCTACAAGAGTCAGACATCTGGTTTTTTTTTTTGTTTTTGTTTTTTTTTTTTTACCAGTCTGAGTATCCTATTAACTCTTATAATTGTTATTAAGCGCAATTTTAACTGAAATGGAGATAGTAATTAAAATATTTATCACAAGTCTTTACTCTTGCTATGTCTCTTAAAATACTCCAGTTACTTCCATACATTAGTTAAAACTGCCTATTTCTATAGTCCCGAATGTCTTATCATTCACGAATCCAGTCCACAGTCCCGCAGATCAGTCCCACTCTTCTCTGCACGCAAACTCGCCGACGCACTCTCTCATATCACTGTAGTCGTCCCTCGCCCCTCCGGAATTGCCCAAATGTCGCTTTAGGTCGCACGAGCTGCAAAAAAACTCTCGGCTTTTAATCACTCTCACTCTGAGGCCCACGTGCGATATTTATAATTGAGGTAGGAGCCGCATAGAACGTTATCGGCAATCCAAGTTATTCTGGGAAAGGTAATTGTTATGACGACGACATTCCTGCATGATAAATCGAGAAATATGAGCTTATCATGGTTAGCGAGGCACTAACTAAGATAAGTTTATCGGCGTGTGCGGCAGCGTCCTTTATGACAGGCCGCTCGCTTTGTCTAACATTACAAACTTGACCTCCCTCTCTTGGAGCCTTCCCACGCGAAGGAAAAAAGGACAGCGATATGCAACGGTATCTTATTCTTTGTTAAATTGAAGATATATAGAACATTTATTTTATACATAATTATTGTCAGGTGCTCGCTGCTTCGTATCCCACACGATCGAGTGGAAGTGAAGGACAGCAGTTATACGATAGCGAGATGCCTATCTCGCGCCTCGCTGACCCTGAGAAACTCATCTTTCTCCGTTTATCATGCAGGAATATCGTAATCACCATTACCTTTCCCAAACAACTTAGATTGCCGAGAAAGTTCTAGATGGCACCCACCTCAAGTGTTAATACCACATGCGAGCCTCTGAAGGGGAAGTGATTAAGAGTCAAGAGTTTGGCGTCTAGTGCGACAGTTGGGCGATTCCGGAGCAACGAGGGATGGATGTAGTGATCTGCGAGAGTGTGTCGGCGAACTTGTGTGCAGTGAAGAGTGGGACTGATCTCCAGGACTGTGGACTGGATGCGTAAGTAAAGGGGTAGGGTTGTGTGACTCCAGACGAGGCACCCTTCGGATTCATCCCTGGGGTGTAGTAGCCTAGTGAGGAAGGTCCTTGGCATGAGAGGTGATGTGGAATTACCATGCTATAGTAACCGAGCCAAGTTGCACCACAGACAATCCCTTCAGGGTGAATGATGCATTCTTCATAGCCTCTCTCCACTCAAGGCAACCCAAGGTTTCTCGTGCCACTCCTGATTTCGCGAATTGGGCTACGCTGCCCGTTCCCTATGGGTTGCCAATTACCTCGCAACTGGTTAGGGGTATCTGCCATGATGGCTTGCGCCGACAGATAATACCTAGGTCCGACCACTTGGTGGGGTGTTGGACCACTTGGCACTCAGGCCGCTGGGGCCCAAAGCCTGGACTTCGATTTGCATAGAAGTTCAAAGGCAAGGAATGGATTGTGGCCGATGAAGTCCCCTCGTACTGGGTCTTTCGGAGTGTATGTATGAGGTGGCGACTTCCCGGAGGCTGTGATGAAAACAGGAGAACTAACGGAGCTTGTGGTTGGGGGGCAGGTGAGCAACCAGCCTCTAATTGGGCTCTAAGGCGCATGGCCGGTAGGATTTGTCCTTAACTACAAGATTGGGAAGGCACTGTACAAGCCTGCCTGTCTTTTGACCCCGAATGATGAAGATAATCTCCATTTCAGAGCAAGGACTATTTTCCCCAGTTAACCGCGCTACCGGGGGATGGCGCTTCTCTGCTTCCCAGAGGAGTAGGGCGCTGAGGAATTATGCCACTCTGGGTTTGTCGTATTTGCCTCCTGCCCACGCGGTAGTCCCAGGGCGGGAAAGGCGAGCAACCGGCTCTTCATTGGGGGTACGGGTTTTCCCCGGTGAGGAAATCTGAACCACTTAGGTGGAAGGGTATATCTCTGCTTGCCAGACTTGACACCTATAAGGCGATTGGTCATAGATAACCCACAAGTGCCATGGAAATAAGTGGTAGCATGGGACAATCAGTTGTCCCCACCGGAGATTCTCTCTGGTGACTGATCATAGTGGTTGGACTCGTGCTGGCAGTAGTTAACTCCGTATGCTGGAGAAGGTCTGGAGAGATTCCCACTTTTGTTGAAAGACAGGGCGGTGAGCGGCAACCTGCTCCGGTTGTGCCTGGGAAAGGTACTAGGGGTTGGATAGGCCCCGGCCAGACCTCACACTTGGCGGATCTGAGGGCGAGAGTCTCAGAGCCTTGAGGAAGCGAGGGCCCGGATGTGCATTTGTACCGGGTTTGGGCTTCGGATCTGGTCAAAGTAGGCATTAGTCTGTGTTGACCTGCATTGAGAGGGCGTGATCCCTCTTCCTTGCCGATAGGGCGGCCACGATGACGTAATGGCCATATAGGCTGGGCACAAAACACATTAATAATAAAAATGAAAATGATTTGATTTGTATGCGTGAGTGAAAAGACATTCGGGAAGATGGAAATACAGTTTTAACTACACGTGTGGAAATAATCGGAGCAGTTTGATGGACTTTAGCAAGAGTAAAGACTGCGATGAAGACTTTAATAGTAATTGGGATGGTAATTAAATATTGTACTTAATCAGAATAATAAGAGTTAATATGATGCTCAGACTGGTAAACAACAGATGTTTGACTGTTTGTAGCATTGAGAATAAATATAATTATTCAATTTAGTTATTTTATTTTTATTAAGGCCTCTATCCATCATGAACTTAGATACGCCCCTCAGACATTCTTGGAACACTTTTGTCAGAAGTGGGATGGATGCAATTATTAATTAATCGTAAATCAAATTAGGCAATTGTTTATTAATTAGTGATAACTTATTAAGACAAATTGATTGTGATAGATGTAGGCGAAAATAATTAAGACTGTTTTATACATCTGCCACAGTAAATGACAATTAGAAAAATGCCTACATAACTGAAAGCACTACGAACTTTGATTGAGGGACTAGATAGCTAAATTATGGGTGTAAAAGAAAGTGCGAATGAATGTAAATAATATAAATGAGCATGTGGCCAAGATAATAGATTCTGTAAATCAAAATGTAGACAGGGTAGATAAACAAATACACAATAAATGAAAATGATGACAGGATGGGTAGTGGTGCTTCATGAAGACGACGACGGCATCGAGAAAACACTGAAGATGCAGACGTTTATGAGGTACATCGCTTCCAGGATCCGTGCTACAGAGCTTCGCCGCCTCCCACGGCCTGAGTGTAGGTAATGTGGACAGCTAGGGCACATGGAAGCCTACTGCCCGCAGCAGCAGCAACAGAAGCAGCAGTAGGAAAAGTGAGGGAAGAGATTTGGGCGATTCTTAACATCGAGGTCTTGAGAGCCAATGTGGGTAAAGAGAGGTGAGGATGGAGCAGAGCTGGAATGAAAAGGTGGGGTAAATAGGAGATCCCTGAGATAACTCACCGACCAGCGGTATCGTGTGGGACGATTCCCTCTTGCAAAATCCAGAGTGAACCGGCAGAGGATTATACACAGTTCGCATTGGTGTGAGGCGAGCAGACTAACCGCTCAGCAACCATGGCCCCACGGGAAAAGAGGCAGTTGAGAATTTAGCACATTCGGAAAATTTGTAAACACCTATCTTAGAGGGCGAAGGCCTGTGACTGCTGGAAGGAAGGATCCAATTTTCTTACATGTATGGTAAGTAAAACAGAATTGGGATGCAATGCTTGTGGAGGGGAGCCAGAACCATGTTCCTTGCCAGATAATTGTCGACACTGAGGCGACCATACATCGGGGCTTCCCCTAGCAATCGCCGGACAACATAGAACGATGCTATTTGACTTCAGTTATAGGTTTAAAGGAAAGTTATCTTGAAGCTTGGTGACCTTAGCATAGAGCACAATGTTTACATATAAGAAAAAAAGAATGAATGTCTTTAGGGGCGTGATATACTATGTAGCAGATTGGTGTTCTGTATCGATACTCGACTTGGTGTGTTATGGGTAGGCAGTTCAGAGTTTGGTGTCGACACAGCGTGATGACCTCCCCAGTCAGCTGCCCAGTAGAATGTGGTCAACCCACTGTGCTGCGCGAATCTAGTAGAATTATTATTTCAGACAGGTGTCAACATTTCTCAGGCATTCCAGTCTAATTAAACTAGCAGAGAGAGGATTGGCATCCTGCCAGGCAAAGTCTTCGTAGCAAGGATGTTGGTCTCTTATTTTGAGGGAATTTGGAATGAAATGAAGTATCTAGATGTAATAGAACCATCAGTTAGTCCATGGTCATCCCCTATAGCCCTTGTTAAGAATAAATAGGACTCTGAGGTTTTGGATAGATACTGTGACCCAGAAATACTCTTATTCGCTTCCAAGGATAGATGACACGTTAAACAGCCTATCAGGTTCACAATGGTTTTCTACTTCGGACATTAGTGTGTATTGGCAGATCGAAATGGCTCCAGTGGACCAAGAGAAGATTGCATTGCAAGAGAAAGAAACCAGGTAGTTCAAAGTTATGCCTTTTGGCCTATGTAATGACCCTGCCATCTTCGAACACATGATTGGAAATGTTCTGCCTTTAGATATTTGTCATGTTTACCTCGATGCCATTGTTGTGACAGGAAGGACATTTTAAGAGTACATATCATGCCTAAGAGACTGATTCCAGAAAGTGGCCATAGCCAACCTGAAACTCGTTCCTAAGAAGTGCCACCTGTTCCAAAAGAAAAAAAATATCTTGGGACATGTAGTGTCTACCTTTGGGATTGAAACAGGCCCCGAGAAGACCAAAGCAAATAAATTGGCCAACTCCAAATGACGAAAATAAAGTGCAGAGTTTTCTTGGATTATGAAACTATTACTGTCGATTTTTATCGGGGTTCGTCACGATCTCCAAGCCAATATATGAACTGACAGAGGCAAAAAGAAATTTTCATTGGACCAATGTGTAAATGGTTTTCGTAAGCTGAAAGAAATCCACATATCTCGTCCAGTCCTGGGTTTTCGGAACAGTGAGGTTGTATTCATTTTGGGCACTGATGCTAATGATGTAGGCATTGGAGCTGTGCTATCCCAGGTTCAGGATGGGAAGGACAAACCACTAGAATACTTCAGTAAGTTATTGCATAAGCCTGAGAGAAATTAATGTGTTACACACAGAGAGCTTCTGGCCATGGCGGAGCCAATTTCATACTTTCACCCCTGCCATTATGGCATACATTATATTCTAAGAACCAACCAAGCTTCATTGAGCTGGTTACTAAATTTCAAGAACCCAGAAGGTCAAATAGCCTGTTGGATACAGCATATTCAAGAATATGACTTTGAGATACTCTGGATGCCTTCACAGCAATGCAGATGCACTGTCTAGGAGGCAATGTGTGCCATTTTGTCGTCATTGCGAGCACTAAGAAGAAAAGATAGGTAGGTTAGTGGGCTTAACGTCTCGTCGACAGCGAGGTCATTAGAGACGGTGCAAGTCTCACAGGGAAAAGGGATTGGGGAAGATTTGGGAAGGAATCGGCCATGGCCTTTGTTTGGGACCCATCCTAGCATTCGCCTGGAGTGATTTTGGGAAACCATGGATAACCGAAATCAGAATGGCCAGACCAGGAATCGAACCCAAGTCCTCCAGAATGCGAGTTCAGTGAGTTACCACTGTACCATCTCACTCAGTGCCAAGAAGAAAAGGGTGATGAATCGCCGAAGGTGTGAAGGAAAAGAATTCAAATTTCGTTATTTTGTAATGTGTCACCTACATGGAGTTAGGGGTGTAGAATATGGGGGACAGAGGGGTCATGGACCCCCCCCCCCCTCTTTTGACACACTCTGATAGCAGTTGCACTGTTCTATGCACATTAACTTCCTTTTATCACATATTTGGTAAACGATAAACTAATGTCAGAGACATTGAAGAAATACTGATGTTTCCTTTCATACATTATTTGAATAACCAACAATGCAGTGTTTCGTAAAATCTACATTTCTACAGTCATATGCTGTTTGAATATGTGTCTGGGAAGATTTTTTTTGTCCAAAGCTGTAGTTTTTATCACATTAAGTAAACTCCTGTATGTGGGTATTTAAAGACAATATTATTGTTCATGTATTTGGTGATAATTTTATGTAGGTATTTCAGGACAATGTTATTGTTCATGTCAATTTTTTGTAAAAAATGGTGCTTCCCCCCTTTTTCCCAAACTTTATGAACTAATCTACGCCACTGAATGAAGTGATAAAGAGTATTATGAAAGATCAGCTAAATGATCCCACTTTGCGGCCATTATTAAAGTGGAAAGAAGCTGGCTGTCGGGCAAAGTGGGAAGAGATATCTAGCCAGAGCGCAGCAGTCAAAGCATACAAGGCACAATGGAATTCCCTCATACTGAAGAATTATGTACTTTACAGAAACTGGAAAAGTAATTATGGGAAACACACTCGATTATAGTTTGTCCTTCCAGAAGGCAGGATTCCCGAAGTCTAAAAAGAATTGCATGCTGCGGCAGCCAGTGGACACTTTGGTGTTAATAAGATACTTGACAGAATTAGACTGAGATTATTCTGGCTTTACTGTAGGGAGGATGTTGAGAAGTGGTGCCGATTGTGCGACTCTAGCACTGCAAAAGACCAGAGGGCAAGGTCACCTCCATAAATACACTGTTAGAGCCCCATTTACAGATATTCTGGGTCCCTTGCCTGTCACAGAGAGATTATCAGTATCTACTGCTGGTTTAAGATTATTTAACTAAGTGGCCCGAGGTCATTCCCCTCCCGAACAAGGAAGCACACACTGTGGCTGAGGCACTCATATAGAACATGTCTTTTCGAGGTTTGGGGTGCCACTATAACTCCAATCTGATCAGTGAAGAAACTTTGAAGCTGCGGTCGGTCTGTCTGCAGGTAACATAAATTCTGGGAATGAAAAAGACTAGGACTACACCCTCATTCGGATGGAATGGTCGAGAGGCTTAACCGGACTCTTGAGCAGTACCTGTCGATCTTTGCGGCATACAGCCAAATGGACTGGGTCTCGAAGGTGGCATTCTTTGTTCTTGCATTCCGCTCGCTCAGTAATTCACGAGTCCACAAGGCTAACACCATCAAGGATGCTGTTTGGACCAGAGATATGTCTTCCCAGGGACCTGCTGTTTGCCCGACCGGCAGAAGAGGAAACTGCAGCCCCTAATTATGCCAGCGAATTGCATAACAGACTTGTTGGCATTCATGATTTTGCTCGACAGCACCTCAGAATAAATAGTCACAGGATGAAGATGCCGTATGATAGGATAATGTCGGGCGAGGTATTTTAAGGACAACTGGTGCGGCTTACAACCCCAAAAGGCGAAAAAGGTACTGCACGAAACTACAGAAATGTTGGGAAGGCCCCTACAAGATTCTGAAGAAGATCAATGAAGTGGTGCTTCGGATTTGTCAAGGCTCTCGGTCGAAGCCGAAGGTTGTCCAAATCGACCATCCAGCACTCTACGAAGGCCCAGATGTTGCAGTGTGTGTTCGGGACGAACAGACTTATGGAGGGGGCAGTGTTGCATGTCGCTGCCCGCTGTTCCTTCGCGCAGGATGACGCCGAGAGATGGAGGTCAAATCTGTACTGTTAGACGAAGCGAGCGGCCTATCATAAAGTACACCACCACGCACGCCGATAAACTTATCGCCGCTTGCGCCTCGTTGACGCTGAGCTTTTATTTATCAATTTATCATGCAGTAATGTAATGCTTGTTAAACATGTTAGATTTAGGAAACAACCAAACACATCATACAAGGGGCGATTTTTAAAATGTTAGATTTAAAAAGTCTGAACATACAGTGAATAAACTACCATATATTTTCTTCCTGACGGAAGACGTACGTGTAACCTACCCGGAATTAATTTACCGGCTAAAGTGTTGCAAATGTCATGGTTTGGCATGCACTTTACTTGTATTGAACATACTTCTTTCAACCATTGAATCACCTTGTGTATGTTCCGTTTTTTCAGCATAAACCATCCATAACCTAGAGGTCCCGAGACTTTCGAATATCATATCACTCGCAAAAAAAGACATTCAAAACACCAGTCATTAAGACTTTGGTGTGTACAGTACCCACCATAAATACACTTCCAATGCAACATGTCCTCGATCGTGGACACGGGTACTTAACGGGTTAATATCTATCTATATGCTGTTCATGGTAAAATCAGCATTTTTCAAGCCCTTGTTACTTTTTACTTTCAACCAATTTGCATCCTTCTGCTACTTGTTAAACACTGCTACGTGAGTAATAAACACAATGTAGTCATTTAAACATTAGTATGTCTGATGAGACTGCCTGAAAAAAAAAATGCTCACTTTACAGTGGACATTCCAATCAATTTCACTTCATGTATTAAAAGGAAGGCATCAATCAGAAGCAGATATAAAATTATTGTTACAGGCCAGGGATTGGGAATGGTATGTGGGTGGCATTGCTGTAATGGCTGAACAAAAAAAAAAATTTCTCATTGCGCACGGATGGCTGCCAATTTAATCTTAAGGGACTCGTATACCTGGAGTTTTTATCCGGCTCTGATCTAGCGTGCAGTGTTCTCGTAGTGTTGCATGTACAGGACTTTAAGCAGTGCACCTATAATTTTATTTGTGGAAAGACTGTCACTAAGTTCAATGACAGACCCTATACTAGTTTTACTGGAATTCACCCGGAGTATTTTATGGTGTGCAGTATTAAAGTATTGTTTTTGACCATGTTGAGGAGCTTCAAAATAGTGTTCTGATGAATGTTATTTCTTTTTGTGTGCAACAGGTTTTGTACATGTGAAATACACTGTTCGCCATTAAAATTGCAACACCAAAAAGATGAGAGTTGTCACAACCATATTTATTTGGCAGAATACTTATCATACACAGGTAACAAGATTATGTTTTACAACTCAGTATGATGTACAGAAGATGGCGAAATCAGTCGTGGGTGGCATGGATGAAATTTTTGTAAAATTGAATTTAACTGAGGTAAAACATAAAAAAAATCATTACACAAATTCACGGGGGCCATGGTAGTGGTTAGACTACTCGTCTCCCACGCATACCGGGTTTGATTCTCGGTGGGGTTACTCCAGGATTTTAGCATGTGGGAATCATTCCGAATGATGCCATCAGTCGTTTGGTTTTCTCTGGGATCTCCCATTTCCCCAGCCCTTTCATTCTGGCACTGCTCCACCAGAACCGCAGTCTTTTAGGGGGGTGGGTAGAAGCAACCCGAGCGGCTTCTCCTCCACCTAGTAGAACTCAGACGCCACAGGTCAAGGTCATTCCAGCTTCCACGAAGTTGACCTCTGGTGCCGTGGATGAGGAACAACCCGCCACTAGACCAACGGAAATTACGCTCTGCAGGAACGCACCTACTGCAGAAGAGGAAACGCCAGGGGCAGTGGTCAAGGTCATTTCAGCTTCCACGAAGTCGACCACTGCACCCAAAAGCTATAAACTTCCGCAGCCCAGGACGTTGAGCTCCGGTGATAGTGCTCCGTCCAAAGAATCTGCAACGTAAGAACTTCTACCCACCCGGACATCGAGCTGCTACAATGTAAGTGCTCCGCCCCAAGATCCTGCCACACAGGAAAACCCGCCAGCCGGGACGTTGAGTTGCCAAGCCGGAAGTGCTCCCCCTCAAGAACCTGCGAAGCAGGAACTCCCGCAGACCCGGATGTTGAGCTGCCAAATCGGAAGTGCTCCATTACGCCATCTTGCCCCGCAGGATGTCACTAGACCACCGGACACAGTGCTCAGCGCGAGCGCAGATAATGCATAAGAGGAAGAATCGCAAAGGGCAGTGGCCGAGGACATGTCGGCGTCTACGACGTGGACCACTGCACCCAACAACAAGAACTCCTGCCGCCAAGGACGTTGAGCTCCGGTGAGAGTACTGCGTACTTACAACCTGCTACGCGCGAACAACCTCCACCCGCGGCGTCTAGCTTCGACAGAAATGCTCCGTCCCAAGGTCCTGCGACGCAGGAATTCCCGCAGACCCGGACGTCAAGCTGCCAACTACCCCTCATCAGGCACATCACCCACAGTGGAGGTCGAGGCGATCCTTCCTACCACTGCCTCGCCCCAGGACCTGGTCACCGAGACCGTCGATGCCGCCTACGACCTGGTCCTACGATGAGCTGTGCTACCCGAAGTCGAGGTCGAGGTCTTTCTCCCTCGCACTTCCCCGTCAGAGAAACATCCTGCCTTCCGGGTAGGAACCCGTGCAGTCAGGATGGAGAACTTGTTTCTCCCCCACACTGCCTCAACGTTCCTTGCACGAGTGCCCTCCCAATCTGTTGCGGCAGAAGCAGACGCCACGACGCCCCGGGCTGCTCCATGACTCCTGATGCCCCTGCGTACCGCCTAAAGCCGCCCAGCCCGCAGGAAGTAAGAACGAAGATCGCCAGTAAGTACGCCGATAAAAGAGACAGTGCATGTGGCTACGTAGTGCATGTGGCAAAGGACTCGTTATAGATCTGTCACGTGCACTACATTTAATTTAGCCGCAAATCAAAGACAGTGATGTAAGCAGAACAACCACATTTAGGCTAAATTGAATTCAAAGTATCACGCAAAAGTGCCTCACCTCGCTGTCAACCGTAAGGGGGGGGGGGGGGAGGGGTATAAGTAGTGTACGGAACCAAAGAAGTAAATGCAACCCGCAATTCAGCACTCGACTATGTGCTAAATAACTTTTTAATACAGCCATAAAAAGCTGTACGTCAGACAGTAACTTCACCACGGTGAAATATAGACATTTTACACGTTAAGGTTCAGTTTTCAGTGGCAGACAGCCCACTTAAGTCGGTATCATTACTAATAGACGTTTTTCACAGGGGTAGGAATAGCTACCATAAGTGCATCACGTTAAGACACCACAGTGACACTGATTAGATTGAAGACAGAGACTTCGAGGTAACAATGACATTCTCAGCCTTTTATATTTTTATATTTTTCATCACTTAAATCTGACTTGGTGTGTAGGTAAACCTCTAAATGTAACCATACGTTTTTACAGTGTACTTGTGAAGATCGCCTACATGAAGAATGCCGTCGTTTTAGGAGTGTATTTTCAGCACCTATAAACGTTTACATTCCTTGTAAACTTACCTTGAACATTCCAATGAAGATACACAGTGTAAAATTAGCTGTTAGACCTACATGACAAGATGGACTGCGTAAGGACTAGCTAGGTTAGTATTTCTATTTTCCAGCATTTAAATCTGATTTGATTTGTAGCCACACAATTATATATAGCTGTACGTGTTATAAGGGTTCTATGTGAAGAGAACAAACCAAGAAGAATTCTTTTGAATGTGCTTATATATTCAAAACTTAAATTACTCATGTATTTTTACAGTGTATACGTTTGCTATCCTCTGCACCATTTGAGAGTCAAACCAGTACTCTGAGCTACAGAGCTCCCAATGAACTTGCTACGCATAAATAAGGTGCAAGATATTAACTTCATTCCAGTGTATTGCAGTGTCTATGTATGTTGTATTTAATTGACAAACGTGCGCACATTTGCCGCGATATTCATGCATGATCTAGTGTACTCGCTTTGTATTAATTTAGCCGGTCAACCCATGTGTTGAAGGGCCTGTGTTTGCCCACCTAGCACCCAGTCACACATAACTATTTAGCTTTCTGACAGACACAAAGGTTCCCTGGAAATATTTTCCTTTTCCTTAACTCACTGCAACAAACACCAGGATTGTATTGGTGTTTCCAAGCCTTCCGTAAGTAATTATTACTACTTATAATGCTCTCATTTTGTCGTGCCATTGTTTTAAATGATTTTTCTTTCAGGCTTTTATGTATAATTTCCTTACAGTATCCACCAGCGGTATGCTAGGTTGTCAATGGCAGAGCGTCAAAATGCAGGTCGGTGGGACACCCGACACACGTGGCTTCCTAACCCAGTAATCTTTGCTACCTTACACAGGGGAAAAACACACTCGCCGTATCAGCAGGACGAAGGGCAGAGGACGCTAGCCCGAAAGAGAGACACCCAAGGTCGCCGGCCGCCACCACTTCACGTCTCACACATTTCGCTTCGCCGGCCGAGCGACCAAAGCCACAGAACAAGCGCCGCTACAGCGGTCAAGCCACCCAAGCTTAAGGGTCCCGCCTACCTGACTGATTTTTTTTTTTCACACTATCTGCCTCGCCACGTCTACCTACGTCTACCCAGACCTTCTAGACCTACCTGAGAGGGCGTCTACGCCTGTTCTCTTTTCTTTGGTTATAGGAGATGGGGTGTTGGGTGGTCTGGTATGACTTGGGTTATACTGAAAGGTTGGTATGGTGGTATAGTGACTAATATATAACTGTTCAACTGTTCCAAGATGAGTCTTCATCGCAACGGAGGGGGGCAATTGACGCATGCCGCTCCTACTACTAATCAACTACAATTGAAACTCAGCGTTAAGTGTACCTACTTCCACTGCTACAGACATGAGAGACACGTAGACAGAATTTCCTAAATAAATTCTCGTTTGCCTACTCTAACAGGAACTTATGAGCGAATTCTCTTCACCTGAAGGTTAGTAGCCCGGCAGGCACGCCGCCCCGCCCCCCTTCTGCGCGCTGAGAGCCGACAAGCTGCCCGGGCATCGGACAAGGACGAGCGCCGCCGAAGTGGCACGAAGCAGAAACACTGACTATTGCTGACTCGAGTTTTTCGACTCTCACGCCAACCAGTGCAGGATGCTCGCCCTCCCTGCAGCCCGCGCCGGCAGCCAGCCAGCTTCACCTATATAATCCCGACGCTGCTGGGATCGGGAGTCATTCTTTCGCACCCTCTCTCGCGACATCCCATAGCACTAATTCAGTGCTGGGACCTCCGGAGATCTTGTAAGCTTTTCAAGTACGCTCCCAGCGGCTACTTACCACGTCTCGATGACCAGCGAACAAGTGCAGAAGTATTTAATTCCACTTTGTCTCTTCTAGGCACCTTTTACTTAGCTCAGTTTAACTTTAACTAACTTTGTATTAGTCTAAAACCACCTATTCCCCTTTTAACCTAGAACCAGGTCGCCTACACCTGGAACCGCAGATACCTTCAGCACTCCACGGTTTGGTAGGAGGTAGCACGGGTCACATGTTTATTGAGTATTAAATAAACACTCATTGTTCACTACTCTCCCGCTTTTCATTTACAGGGTACTTGTCTGTGCTAATGGTTAGAGACGGAATACATCGTGCACTGCCGACAGGAACCGGGAGATTGTTGACATCTGCATTAGATGGCTACCTGTTTCTTTCCAGCCACCCGAGCACCAATGTAGTGCTGGTGGGGAGAAACAGTGACGCCACAACCACTAGAAACACCTTCACACAGTGAGGGGCTACAAGCTCAGGTTATTTCTCGCTTTGAGCACCAATTCAGTGCTGAAGTGACATTAGCCTGGGGTTTGCCGCTCAACCCTGTGCGATCACACAACCAGTAGAGGCTTGGTGGTCGACACGGCTCCATGTCCCTGATCAGCCCGCATGCGTGGGGGATCAGTGGGGACTCTCATCGAGCTCGTGGCAGCAAGTCACTATTGGGTTACACTGTAGTAACTGTTCCTGTCTAAGTGCATTACGTAAACTGTCAAAACGTTTTACTCTATGCCTTACAATGTGAGGACGGACAAAAGACATAGGAAACAATACCTAACTCACGTTGCTATCGAACAGTGGATGATCTTACCACCTCCTACGCAGAAAAGGCAGGTGAAACGGGACAGCGCCGCCCAACTTAGGCACCAAGCAGTAGCACCTGCTCCGGTCCTAGCAATCTACTTGTCGCCTTGCGTTCGCACTCATCCATCGTACCACCCTGTGGTAAGAGGGTTGTTAAACCATACTGAGTCAAGATACAACTGGGCAAACCCGAACTTCTGAAGCCGTGAAGCCTACAACTGGAATCGCCGCTTCGGAGTGGACCAATCTCGCCACTATTGGGTGAAACCCGCATCAACAACACCCAAGACGACAGCGTAAGTAAACAGTAACCAACACGTGCCAGTCAGTCTAATCGGGCACGCGTCACAGTTGTCTGAGGATACTTGGACTTAGTGAGTCGCCTGATCTATTTGTGAATTGTAACATAGTGAACAGCATTGTCATCTTCTAGCTAGAGGCGGAATAAGTTCACGAAATCAATTCCACCATGTTCAGGTAGTTTCTTGTGTATAATAAATTCCCCGTGTTTTAATTAGCCAGTTCATTAAAAAATTTTCTCACTGTGTGACGATTTGGTTATCGCCACAGTATTTTTTATCTTTGGTAAGTATTTTTTGTGTATTTTTGTAGCGGTTTGCGGATTTTTATAATGGCCGGGCATGTAGTTGTTTATTAATATCATTTAATTATTTAATCCTATCTATATTTAATTACGTTGTGTAATCAATATAAATCATTTTATTCTCGTTTTTATGCAATAGTAATAATCTAGGATTAGAGTGTTTTATTGGATATATAGTTTCATGTTTTATGGCCTTAAATGTACAGAGCGACCACGAGGTATCGCCACTGACGTGTGACGTCAGTGAGGGTAGGCGCTTAGCGTGCGGGAGTGAGTTGTCAGTGAGTTGGCAGTCAGCTGTGAGCTGTGGCAGTGTGTAGCTGGGCTTCAGCGTGATCGTGCGGGGTAATAGTCTGTATGTTGACGCGAAAGCTACCATACAGACGGGCCGAGCATGTGTGTTTCGCTGGCCAGTGTCGGTCTAGCGGGGTAATGGACTCAGTTTGTCGGACTGCACGAGTGTGTCGCGAGTTTCCATCGGGTCAACGGAAATGGCCTGTGTATTAATGCTGGAGAGAGTGAACGGTGACCGAATAATGTCGGGCTACGACTGATTTTCTACCCCTGTCGGACGACATATAGTTTGTTCTCATAATGTCGGATTGTGCGCCGATAAGTGTTTCATCGGACTCTGACAAAATGTTTGTTTGAATTAGCGCGGTGTTGAGCGCAACTCGAGACTGTGAAATGGGCCCGCGAGGAATCAGATTTTTCCTTGTGTTAAATATTGCGTGAGGAGCGACCTGCCCAGGGAGTGGCCGTATAAAACAAAGACGTAATATCAATTAATTGTGCATAGTTGGCCACGATTTCCGATCCATTTGAGATATAGTCTTCAAATTCATAATATAGGCATCACCCTCGATTCTGAATAGGGTGATGGAGACAAGTAGGCCTTAAGCCCTCGTATAAGCATAGTCGGTGTAATTTTCGAACTGTTTAAGATATTGTCACCAAATTCATATAATAAACATCGCACCCGAGGACAACACCAAAGCTATAGCCACCAAATTAATATAGGCCTAATATGCATTGCCTCCGACAACAAGTAGCACAACAAGATCAATTACACCTTAAGCCTTGGTGTATGCATATTTGGCTGCCATTTTCCATCCGCCGAAGTTAAAGTTACCAAATTCATATCACACATCGTTCCCAGCATCGAACTGGTGGCAGGATTCGTTAGGCCATAACTACTCTTACAAGCACAGTTGACAACCATTTCTCATTTAATTCATACACATCCCGCCTAACATATAACAGGGCAGTGGTGTCAATTCTGCAATAATCCCACTTATAAACTTAGGTACCTGTCATTTCCTATCCGCAAAAGCCACTACTGCCAAATTTATCTCACTGGTATCATTCCTGGATGCAATGAAAGCGATAAGGATAATTAGAGCCCTAAGCCCTGTTATAAACATAGGAAGCCGGCATTTATGAACTATTCAAATTCGGCTAACATATAACAGTCAGCCCTACATGTAAAGAAAATAAAGGCAGGTATACATGCAATTGTGTTGCAAGCAGATCATATTCGTTAGCAGTTACTAATGCACGTAGGCGTTTAGTGGACCTGAAATAGTACACATAGGCGCTGGTTTGCAAGCACTCGTCATTCACACACCACCATATATATATATATATATATAATATATATATATATATATATATATATATATATATATATATATATATATATATATATATATATATATATATATATATATATATATATACATATATATATACACACACACACACTTATTTGAATACGTACAATTTTTTGCACTAGAACTGTAAGCACATTATGAAACGAATTAGCCATGAAACGCTCGCCACCCATTTTTTTTTTAAAGAAATATCTTTAAATGTACGAACTTTGCAATGACGAGTAAGAAGGCATCGCAACACACATACATTTCAACGCATTGTTATCTCGGGAGGCTGCAATGTTCCCATCCTGAAAACTGCTTCTTTTGTGGGATGCAATATCTTTGTGTGCAGAAAACGGTACGAAGGGAGTACCACATGAATAAAACGTTGTGGGCATCCCACACAACTCCCAACAGTGGAACGTCGTATCATGAGGACGTTCTTGCATGATCTATCTGCCTCATCATCGGCGATAGCGCACCAGAGGAAAATTAAATCATCCTATGTCTGTTGTAATGGTTCCTTGCCATTTATTACAGCATGGGTTGCAATCTCGTCTGCTTCTGATTACCGTCGATGGACATCACAAAATTTGGACTTCAGTTCGTGTAAAATTATTGCTGCACCTGTATACGCCGACTATCTGGTATGAGGCATCGTGAAGAATGTATTTGTAATTGGAAATTCCCACAATTCAGATCCCGTGGGGGCGAAAATAGCTGATCAATAGAGTTACAAACTGCAGAAGTTAGGATCCTTCCCTCCCTCTAGCCCATTCGCGTCTCTGGAGGGGGGAGGACAGGGCAAAGGGCAAATAACAGCCCTTCTGTCATGTCAAATAACTTAAAGTAAGCCTATTGTGTTTTAAGTTTTCACAATTTATCAATAAAATGTAGGACAATTTCTTCTAACATTACGCTGTTCATTTTGATATCAAGTTATTCTGCAAATATTACAAGTCAGTGATGAATCTACACTACTAAATAAAATAGAAGTGTCTGTCTGTGATTTTCGAATTTTTCACTTTTAATTATTTTTTCATATATTATAATTCATAACTAAGTCATATCTAATGTTAATTTTTTTTCGTGTCTGTCTGTCTGTCCGACCGGATTTAACTCAAAAATCACTCAATGTATTGACATCAAATTTACACAGTCTATAGATAATAACCCCAGGACCAACTTAGTATTTGTTTCATCGAGATATCTCAAACGGTTATGGAAAAAATTATGATCAGGGATGTAAATAGGTACTGGATTAAGCTTTTCTTAGGATTGATTACTGCATAAAAATAGCATCGGTAAAAAAAAATTCCGTCATTTCTCCTTTTTTTTGGCTATGGGCTGTCCTCCTTTCCTTCCAAAATGCCGCAGTGGTCCAGTGGCTAAGAGTTATTCCAATTGGGGCCGCAGTAACTCAGTGGCAAGAGCACCCAATAAGGGGGCCGCAAAAGCTCAGTGGCTAGAGAAACCAATAGTAGGGCCGCAGCTGCTTAGGGGATAGAGCACCAATAGTGTGGCAATGGTAACTCAGTGGCTAGAGAACCCAATGGTGGGGCCGCAGTAGCCCAGTGGCTAGAGCACCCAATAAGGGGGCCGCAGTAGCTTAATGGGTAGAGCACCCAATAGTGGGGTCGGAGTAGCTCAGTGGGTAAAGAACCCAATAGTGGGGCCGCAGTAGTCCAGTGACTAGAGCACCTAATAAGAGGTCGTAGTAGCTCAGTGGATAGATAACCCAATAGTTGGGCTACAGCTACTCCGGGGGTAGAGCATCCGATAGTGTGGCACTGGCCTGCTATATCAAGTGGGGCCGTAGTGACCCAGTGGATAGATTTATTTTAAATGAGGCCGCAGTGGCTAGAGCGATATGATTATCAGGGATGTAATTAGGTACAGGATTAAGCTTTTCTAAGGATTACTGCATAATAAAATAATTGTTAAAAAAAAAAGTTCCTCCACTTCTCCTTTGTTTTTCTATGGACTGTCGTCCTTATCTTTCAAAGAGAAAAGGCTAGATCGATTCAAAGTTCTAAATATCATACTAATGAAGTAGCACTGGCCTGCTGGTATTAAAGTAATAGTAGTCGACTTTTTTTGCAAATAGTAACAGTTTGTCTAAAATGAACTTAAAATTAAAATCCACTGCATCACCTGGCAGCTGCAATCCTTGTGAAATATGAGATTGCTAGATAACTTGCTGTAGCTTCAATTACTGAAGAATGTTTTCTATCAATGGACTTAACCAGTGTCACTGTTACCTCAAAAAGAAGTAGAGAACAAGTTCTATTTTTCTTATTAGATGCTGAAAAACGTTTACAAAGAAAGCTGGCCTCTATATAACTACGTGAGCTAACATTTCTGGTAAAAATTTAAGTATATTTAACGCAGTTGTTTGAATGTTTTAAATCTTAGCCGAGCTGATCCCCTCTGACGACCAGAGACTGGGGAGGGGGTGGGGGATGATATTCCGTCCTCTCAGCTCCTGTTCTTTCTCCTTGCTGGAATTTGTGCTTAACTTGGCACCTGGCCTGGATCCTAGTGTCTCTCTACCGCCTAGCTAAACTACCGTCGACTTTCTGAGTCTCACCAACACCGCAAGTTGGATTCACATTCACAGCATTAACTGGCGAGTCCCTGACAACCGATCCGTCGTCATAACAAAAATGTCCCTCGCAAAAAAAAAAAACCTCTGTCGCTTTCCAAAGCTTCAGCCGACCGAAAAATTCCTTTCTCAGCTCTCACCGCCGAACAATAGCCAATCACTTATGTTATTTCTCCGAATCTCTTATAATGTTTCTTTCGTACTTAAATTTTAACATCAACACAACTGCTCTTAATTTCTGAAATAACCCTTACAGCCTAAATTAACACTAAATTTTAGGTTATAACTTCAGGCAAAGACACTTCCGATGACCCTCATCGGTTGTCTGTGACCCAGATTACCACTCTCTAATTCTACCTTGAGACGGCCTGCGCGGAGTTTGGTCGTCTCCTTACTCATCAACCATGTTTGACGACTGCATCTGACTGCGCAAGTACGACGCAACACGACAACGTGCAGTGAAAGAACTTTTCCAGTTTCTGGTTTAAAATATACTCTACCTGAACTTATAAACTATTACTACCTGTTTACCAACCTGGTTGTGTAAACGTGAACTGCGTAGAAGTTTGTTACGACACACTTTGGTTACCGACACGGAAGTTTACTAGCACATCGAACATAGCTTCGCCGCTTGGAGCCTGTTTTGTTACTGAGCTTTTTTGACGTGGCGCCGGATTTTCCACTGTCTAGATGGGGCTGCGATATGCGGCCACTGCGTATGACCTCCCACCCCTGTGACATCACCTCGGAGGCGGCGCAGGAGTACCAATATGATGTTCATTTGTTTGCTAAATTGTTAGCTGATGGCGCTACTTTTTTCCTTGTAATTGTGACGTATTTGTTGGCGATTGGCTGTTTCCCCATCGCCTCTTGAACATTTCCTTATTCGGTAATAAATTCAGCCATTGGCTGATCATTAATTGATACCCTCTAGGGAGAATCAAACAAATTCCGCTATATATACTGGGAGCGGAGTTGTCTCGAGGTGAGACAGCAGCCTCGAGAGAGCTTCGGAATGCCAAGATAAGTATGCCACTAGTTGTCATGCCGGCCCTTATGGCGAGACATACTTTAATGTCTTAATAGGGAGAACGTAGGGGGCCATGATGCCCTAAAACAACCTAGTTAAATCTCAATAAAATGCTTTGTTTTATCCTCGGCCAATCTGAATGTAAATGTTAAATCTTTGTAAAAAAATTTTTATGAGATGCCGAATTTTTAATTAAATGTGAATCAACAATAAGCAAAATTATGGACAATCTGGGGGAAATGCCCATAAGATTTGTACACGAGATAAACCAAGAAAGTGGTTTAGAGTTTTCCTGAATCCTAGAAAATAATCCTTAAAAACGAGTGCTAGGGTTCAGGACAGAATATAGTAATTTTGCTAGCTCCCCAGTTAAAAATGTTAAGTGTCTTTTCTGAGCTTTTCCCGATGAAGTTGATTAAATTTGGGAAAACAAAATGGATATTTTGCAATTGTGGATAACCCACAAAAGCATGTTTTGAATAGAGAACTATATGAAACATTTCTCATTGTTTTGGAGAAAACTTTTTTTTTTTTTTTTCTTTCTTTCTCAATTCAATGGCCTTATGGCGACTAGAATATGGCCGAAAAATAATTTGTAGCCTTCTCAGTATAGACTATTATGATATGCCACATAATATTCTTGAATTTTTCTGT
This sequence comes from Dryococelus australis, assembly GCA_029891345.1. Taxonomy (NCBI): domain Eukaryota; kingdom Metazoa; phylum Arthropoda; class Insecta; order Phasmatodea; family Phasmatidae; genus Dryococelus; species Dryococelus australis. The sequence continues at coordinate 46,062,247 of CM056995.1, read as the reverse complement.
GGCCTTAGGTAAAATTGTAGATGGCCTGAAAATACATTGTAACTTGTAGAATGAAATATTATGATATGTCAAATAATAATTTTGCAATTCAATGGTCTTTGGTTACCAGAATATGGCCGGGAAATAATCTGTAACCTTCAGTATAAACTATGATATACCACATAATATTCTTGAATTTTTCTGTGGCTTTAGGTAAAATAGTAGATGGCCTGAAAATACATCTTGACATTCAATATAAAAGAGAGTAAGGACAACTGTTAAGACTATAAAGCCAGAATTATAAATGCTATAATTGTAAATTGTAAAATTCACATTTGTGAAAGATATTGGCGGCAACAAAAATTTATCTCGAATCTGTAAAATGTTTCTGAAAAAAAAAAAAGTAATAAAATCAAAACACAGTATCAGAATTCATGTGTATTGCATTTCAGCTCATAGTCTGTCGAATTTTTCCTACTTTAGTGTTCTTCCATGTTTTATTCACTTTGCCTTAACGAGGGTTGTTTTCACCTATGTGATTGTGTTTTCGTTGGATGGTGTTTTAAAATCCACTTTGCCGCGTCCTCGGCTCTAGGGCGTAGCAACCTTCACCTTCAAAAGAAGGCAACAACATGGGAACCACAGATGTATGTGGGATAGCTGAGAAATTTTCTATGTAAATTACGTGGGTCGTTGCGTTAATATTGTTTCGATGCCGTACCTCGTGACTAAGTCGGTTGCTACATCAGTTTTCGGTGTGTGAGGTCCTGGTTCGAATCCCGGTTAACGCATGTCTTTATGTGCCTTTTTTAGTCTCAAGTCAAGATACCTTCCATTTAGCTTTCCGGTATAAAGCCCCGTTAGAAAATTATTTTAAAAAAAGTGTTGTTATGTCTTATAAGTAACAAAAATCCTCAGTGAAATTAAGCGTTAAAATGTACGTTTGCCTAAATAAAAATGTGACCTCTTTTGCATTTAATTTTAAATCCTGACGACAAATCAGCAGATTTTAATGACACGCTAACTTAAAGGTACCTTTGAAAGGGAAACATCAAAACAACATATATAAAGCTGAGGTGAGGTAAATAAATAAGCTATTCCGACGTGTCATATTGACTTTGAAAACACTTTCTCATAGCAAACTATGATCCTACATTGCAGTTTCCTAGAGCTGTGGAGCTCAGCCGAGTCAGTCAACAGGGTCGTAGAGTTGCATTTCCAATTCTGGCGTTTGTGTAACGCAGTGCACGATAGTTGAATTTAGTGTGCGAGTCGTACATCTACAGCTCGTTAGGCATTTAGTAGAGCAAAATAATCGTAAGCAGAGTCGTACATGTCGTGATCAAGATGCGGTTATAATACTCGCTACCCACCAAAGTGGACCGGGTTCAATTCCCGGAGGAGTCTAACCCGAATTTTCGCACGGAGAATAAAGTGAAGGGCGTCGTCATTGCCTGGCGGATTTTCTGGAGGTACTGCCATCTCACCCCCCCCCCCCCCCGCCATTGCTTTCCGTCGCTCTCCAATGTCCGCCCAATTTCATCTCATGGACGCTTCAACCTCACTTGTTAAGTTCCGCACTGCACTCAACTATGCAACGCGAAGAACTCATAAAAAAAAAAGTAGTACAGACACCATAAAAATTGTCATAAAAGTGCGTTTAATTCTGTGTATGAAAGAAGAATGCATATATTTTACAACATTATAAAATATTTGACTAAAATTACCTTTTAAATGTAAAAAAAATAATCGGTCGTTAGAGTCCGCATTTTAAACAATATTTAAGCGCATTTCCGTTTTGGGTGCTTCGGAAACCAGAATTTACAAGAAAATCTTATTCAAGAAACATCGTCATAATATTTACTATGATATCATGTAAGAAAATCAGAGTAATAATGTACCATATCAATTTTATAATTAACTTTATCTATGCCAGTTTCAGCCATAAATGTTTATGAGAAATGGACGCACATAAAATCAATTATAAAAATTATTTCCTTCATTATTATTACACACCAGAGCACGAAGAAATTTTATATGATATTTTGTCTAATGCCGACAATATCCCGACCATATAGGTTTGTTCAACACGTGTTGTATTTTGCTGCTGGAAAAACCGAAAATGGCAATTCGCTCAATTATCATCCAGTATTTACAATTACGTATTCAGAAATCGCTGAAGAATGAGGCAGCAAATTTTCTTAAAATTTCATTTTATTGGTTTGGCTGTTAAAAAATTTATTTTCCTAGCTCAAACTGTTTTATATCAATATTATATTTAAACCGTTTAAGAGAAATACGTATTTCCATTTAACTTCCATACAGGGAGTATTGACTAGCAAAAATGTAAAACAGTTTAAATTTGCCTAGGGTGGTTTTCTGTGGAACTGGCATAGGTTTTCACAATTTTGGTGGAAATCAAACAAGAAAAGAGGGAAGGAGGAGGAATCACGTGGTAATGTTGTGATCCTCCCTTAAATACGCCCTTTAGTATTTAAGGCAAAAATTTCCCGATGAAGTAAATTATTCTGTGCTTTTCACATAAGTTGAACGCTACGAATAAAAATTGTGTAAAAACAAACCTATAGGTGATTTTGGCACTAAGTTACTTTGCTTATTGTTTAGTACAGTAGGGAAATATACAACATATTCGTGGTTACTTCCAACTTTTCTGAAACCCTGCTTAAGTTCTACTTTCAAAACCAAGTCTAGAAAATTACACCAAAGGAACAATTGTTGAGTTGAGAGATTTGGACGGCTCTTAACAACGGGTCTTGAGGGTGAAATGAGGTGAGAATGGAGCAGTGCCGGAATGAAAAGGGCGGGGAAACCGGAAATCCCCGAGAAAACCCGCCGATCAGCGGCATTTTCAGGCACGGTTCTCACTTACAAAAATTCGGGATTGACCTGGCCAGGGATTGAACACGGGTCACCTTGGTGGGAGGCGAGCAGGCTAACCGCTCAGCTACCGCAGCCCCAACCAGACGATAATCCGGTGTAAATATGTGTTGTATCTACACGTTAAATTTAAGTCTATTTCGTTTCTAAGGCTCTCTCCTCCCTCAACAGGCGTCCTGGCATAAAATTAGTGGTGTTACTCAGTCCAATAGAACAAAGAAAATTAGTCGCTAAGTTACCATGTTGAAGTATGAATAACTAATACCTACATTTACCTACCGACAACGTAATACTTAATCTTGGATTTACAAACAATCCTCCTTAACTTAATTTCCAGATTTAATATTTAAAAACAAATCTTGTCAAGTCATAAGGAAAATCTTAACTGTTATTTCGAAATCCAACATATTTTTCTCATGTGATTCGTTTCACCGTAATGAGAGAGGTTCCTTATGATTTAACCATTTCTGTTCAACATAGGAAAATGTGGGTATAACTGAAAACGTACAGACTTCAAAAATTGTATTAATCCTGTACGCCATGCCAAGCTTTGAGTTTCTATGTCCGGTCATAAAGTTTGATTACAAAGATTTTTAAAGACACCCAAGTTGGATGGGATCTCTCCATCTCAAACGTCTCCGAAATACGTTAATATTTATTGTGAAGCTTCTGCTATACTTCCATTACCCACTCCCTTCCACCTAAAACTGCTACAAAGAAAGTTGGTAAATAAAAGTCTGACATTTCGGAAACCTCAACAGAGGAACCATGTTTACTTTAAACTTGTTTGATGCCTCCGATTTACTAGCAAACAGATACTAAAATGCCTTTGATGTGAGACTAACTCGGCCATCCAGACTCGTGATGTATGCAGGCATGGTGGGGCTGCGCAGTTCTGCTTGCAAAGTAAACGTATTGCAAAGCATTCATGATCTCTATACTGGTAGATTGCTCGGTGTAAATTCTCATTAACAGTTTAGATACAGTTCACAGAAACCAGCTAACACAGATGAGCATTTCTATTGCCTAAGTTCCTTTGGAAGTACCTTCTGAAACAAAATTGTTGCCTTTGTTGTGTCTCTGTGAGCTTAATTCCCCTTAACCACTGAGTTTCCAATTAAAATATTTTTAATTAACTTATATTAAGCGCCCAGCCATACTTTGTATGAAAATATAATTTTTGGTCAAAATTGGTTTTACAGTGCCATAAGTCGTATGAAAGAACTGAATTACAAAATTCGCGCAACTTTCAAAACATGTCACAGCTAACCAATTAATACGAACTAAATGTTTAATATTTTTGTTTTAGGCGTAATTATTTGGCAAAGCCTTTGATGGCGTGACCCATTACATCTATTTTGATTTGAGTCAATTTTTAACAAATTTTTTTAAATTAGTTTTGCGTTTTTTTTTTTTTTTTTTTTTTTTTTGACAAATATGCATTATTATCGAAACTAATTAGAAAATTTTGCCTCTTTATTTAGGTTCTAAATGACATGTTTTGTAGTAGTCCATTGTCTTTTTAAGAATACAACTTTGGAATCTTTTCCTCTAACATTTTTTTAAGGTTTTATCGAACTAACCATTCAGCGTATGTTTTATAGAAATTGTTAGGCTGTAGTACTGAAATTAAAATGTTTAAGCAATGACGTTCAACTAAAATTTATTTTTTTAACTAAACTTAAATGAATAAAACTAAAGCTCTTAGGCAATTAGGCCCCTTCATTCCGCAAGAGGATTAAGACGGGTGCGTCAAACGAGCATCGATGAGGTTTGACGAGATATGCAGCAGGTGTGACAAACTTGAATAGCATATGTAATTTTGTTATAATTTAATTGTTTAAAAAATGCATAAATATCTGTAACGCTGTGAGGGGTATTTTCTCAACCTTGGTTTGCTTTACCACACTAACTAATATCTGATTAAGTAAGATGTTACAGCTTAAATTTATGCACCTATTTTCACGAGCTTAAATGAGAGGTCAAATAGGTGTATCCATAAAACAAACATTATAACACATGCCATATATTTAATAAACCAACAAACTAATGGACATAATATTAAAACCTTGTATCATATTATCACACTAATTTCTACACTACATGATATAATAACGCTTGATTATGAATCCAGCGATCATGTATTTTCCTAGCAATGCAAAACAAACTTCAATACGATTCCACTGGTGATTCACAAACAAGAGAAACAGAAAATACCATCTAAATTCTACTCTAGCATACTTGTGAATGAAAACCTCAGGATTATTTTGGTTCCGCCAATAAATGGCAATTCGTGAATTTACTGAAGCTTTGATGAATTCCAGCATCAAATCCTTAATCTTGGTTTTGGAAAGCTTCATTATCAATAAGCTCTGGCTTTGTAATTTTATGTTCATACTTGGGCATCCTCTGGGTTAGTTATCAATTGTACTGTTTAACTTTAATAATGCTAATACAATTTATTGTGAGAGCGGTTCTCTAAAAACATATGCAAATTTTACATTACTAGTATATCATCGAAGTGAAATTTTATTATCTTCTTTAAGAGTATTAAATATTTCTTGCAGTAATACTTTAAATTAAGCAGGATTCATACAGAATAGCAGGCCTCTTTGGACAGCCTAATTATCCTGCACATTTTTTTTTTTACCAATGCCTATTCTTCTAGAATATATTTGAATAATAGTAATATTCAATTATACACCAGTTAGTGCTTAAAAATAAACGTTTTTCCGAAGCACAAGATGGAGAGAATAGTTATTATAATTTTTTTTCGTAACCGAGAATTCAATCCATGATAATAACCTAATATTATTTTACTCTTAGCACAGGCATGGATGAAAGAAAATAAATAAATCAGCAACAAACATAAAATTAAAAGCATACGTTTACATTTCACTCTTCTTCGTTATGTAAAATCGAACTAATATGTTAATGATTTTTCCTTTACGTATACATATAATCAAAATCTAAGACAAATTTAAATAGCATATTTCTTAGGCTACTTTGTATACGGGCAGATATAACCTACAACGTTTTAATATGGGTAGGGGTCTGTAGTAGATCAAATATTTAATTTTATTTCACTCCTTACAACACCGATGCTTAATTAGTTTTCCAATGACGGGTTTTGAATGAGCACATCAAAGTTAACGGAAAAATGTTGTTCTGCGTTATCAATCCAAACCCCACTTATGCGACAACAGTCTAAGGAACCTTATTTTCTCTATGGCATAATTTTATCGCAGTGGCTGGTTTTGCAGCGGTTGCAGATATTCGATGAACTACACATTATCGTGTTAAATTTCAAACATTATCTGTAATATTTACAGCTAACATGTCTTTCAGTACGACCTTCATGGGTGCGTACCGCCCTTGCCATGCATTGTCGATCATACGTTGCATATACGTTTTCTGTTTTATTTTTTCGTAAGGAATGTGCAGGCGGAGTCTTTCGGGGTTTTCCAGACTCATCCTGTATACAAAATGTCACTATAAAGCATTGTTAACAAACTTCGGGAGGTGATTCCTTGGATCAAAACAAGCAAAAATGGTCATATGAACATATGTCCTACAGAGCGTTGTTATCGAGTTACAGGCGTTTCGCATGGTGGTAACATGTATCACCACCGCCATTTGCTCTGTTGTTACGTTGGATCTGGCGTCGCGGTCCGGAGTCATTGGCCTGCCCGGTCTCCTGACCTCAATCCACTGGATTATTGGCTGTGGGGACACATGGATAGTGTGGTGTATGCTACGCCGTTTTAACGTCATCGACGACTTGGAACAGCGTATCAATAACGCCTGTGCAGCTGTTCGGCATGACCCCAGAGCGGCTTCGCCAGTTCATGACGAAGCGCTGCCGCGCATGCATTGCTGCCCTTGGCGGACACTTCGAGCATCGTCTGTGATGTGACCAATGTACGCTCTGCAACTCGATAAACGCGTTGTAGGAAATACGTTCATAGGGACATTTTGGCTAGTTTTGATCCCAGTAATAACCTCCCGAAGTTTGTTACAATAGTTTAGATACACTCTGTATATGCTCGAAGCTCTGTGGTCTCGGTGGCTGAACGTACCTAAGTCTGCATTGCTCGTATAGGCTGTTCACGGTAAAATGAGCACTTTTGAAAGCCCTGCTTAAGATCTGCTTGTATGCACGTTGTGTATTCTTCCGCCTTATGTAAAATGAACATTGTCATGGGCTTCATCACTTTATTCATGCATCGGTCAAGTGAAACTCGAAATTATTATAAAAGTAGACATTTTATAAATCTGCTAATTGTTACACACTGATGCATTAGAAAAAAAAACAGAACACGAAATAAATAATTTAAATTATCACAAATGGTTACCTAACACTTTTTATTCGACGTTAAGAAATGGAACTACTTCCCATTTATCGTTACCAACTTTACCAGGCACGTGTGACGCAGTGCGCCCATCGAAGTATATGCAGGCATGGACAGTGACTTTTTTCTAAGGTTGAGTTCAAAAGTGCTCATTTTACCATGAACAGCCGATATATACTCTGCGTCCAAGCACGCCCACGTGGTTGCCGTAGATACTCCCTCAGCCGACGAGGTATAGGCTATTTACGGTAACAAGTGTAATTTTTAAGGCCCTCCCAATAGGCATTAATCACAAATAAGTACATTTTTGAAACCTCAGATGGTCATTTTTGATATTGGTGAAACCTATGCACTGTGTTTATTTGCCACATGACGATGTTCGTATTAAAATTGACGGAAAGATAGAAATTGGCAGAAAGATAAATATTAGCAGGACCTTAAACAGCGCTCACTTAACCGTGAATATCCTATACTGACGTGTCCTTGCGGACGAGCGACAGGGCCGCGACCCAGACCTGTTACACGCACTGTCTCTGCCCACGACCGAAAGGCGGGGGAAATGGATCTGACTTTCTCCTTTTCCCGTCGGTGATGCAAGAGCACGAGGCCAGTACACAACGTGGCCACAATGACACGTTTGTCTGGTTCTGCGCCACGGCGTAGCTTTTGTAAATCCGTCACCTGACCGTTACGAAATCCGCCTACCCACAGCTACGGCGCTTTTCATTTCTTTCTATCATGAGGCACAACCAAGGGCGATGTACGCGTTGAGTTGGAGTTGAGAGATTTGGGCGGCTCTCAACAAGCCGACGAGGGGGGGAAATAAAGTGAGGATAGAGCAGCGCCGGAACGCAAAGGTGGGGGGGAAACGGGAGACCCACGGGAAAACCAGCCGACCGGCGGCATCGTCCAGCGCGATTCTCACTTGCGGAAGTGATCCGGCCGGGGATTGAACCCTGTTCACCTTGGTGGGAGGCAAACAGCCTAACCGTTCAGCCACCAGGGCCTCAAGGGCGATTTAGGCACACCCATGAAATGTCCCGTCACCTCTAAGCGCGAGTCTATACTATTCGCGGTTTTGTACTTGCGCAGAAAGCAATATGGTAAAAAATACACTAGAGAAAATACCGGACAGCTCTATACCGGGTGAGTCACCCGCACCTATTTTTCCGTATCTATGCAACCAGCACACATTTACAACCCATCTAACAACACATCAATCGTAACAGAACACCACGGTGCACGTTGATTTGATTTGTCGTCAGTAAGGTGAGCGGTGAAAGGACGGTGTTATGTCAGCAATGTGTCGAGAAGCAGTCGCTTTTCAAAGAACGCGCATCCGTTTACTGCGTTGAAACAGATTATTGCGATGTTCACCGAATACGCTGGTACGTGACGACTGCGTCCTTTGTAACGTACATCTGCCTCGCTTCGAGCCGTTGTGTTTCTTCACGTGACATAAACATACAGTCGCCGCTTACTGTATTGACAATAAGGAATCAACGCTCACGTACTGTTTTGTAGCGGTTCTCTATTTCCGCGCCGCTGATTGAAGCAGGCTGACAACGGCATCGAGCGTCCAGCTAACAGACGAGGCGCCGTAACGAGAACGTACACGGCACGGGACTCGTCTACACAAGAGACAATTATTTTACAGCGGAGGAGATGTTTTGTAGATGGGTAGTATTGTATGCGGGTTGCATAGATGCGGAAAAATAGACGTGGGCGACTAATCCGGTATAGTCAGCATAATCGAGTGTGCGAAAAAAAAAATCTAGTGACAAGAGGTGTAACTAATGTTATATTTTCAAAAATATTTCAAAATATATAGTAAACATCATTTGTTAGTAAATATTTGCCACTTTACAATTGGCATGTTATGAATTAATTTTCGGTTATGGTTAAATAAACATTCAAGGTAGAAAAGAAAGTTTCATCTTCATATTCACCATGTTGGTATTGTATCATTAATATTACTAGCTGTACTATTAAACAGAGTTGCTGCTGTCTGCTGAGTGAAGGGGAAAACACTGTCGGATTTTCTAGGAGAAATCCTTAAGCTGTCCGGTATTAGTCTTTAGTGTATTTGATGGTACTTCAGGGTGAACATAAACGTTATCAGTTTAATGTGTGGTTTAAAACATTATATTTTGTTTCAAACGAAAATTATCTGAATTCTGTGTGAATCTGACTGATCATTATCAGCACGCGGGGCCGCGGTGGCGGACCGGGTTCAATCTCCGGCCGGGTCACCGGATTTTCGCATGTGGGAATCGTGCGGGTTTTCTCGGGGATCTCCCGTTTCCCCCGCCCTTTCATTCAGGCGCTGCTTCATGCTCCCCTCAATCACCCTCATTGGCTCTCAAGACCTCGCTGTTAAGAGCCGCCCGAATCTCTTCACTCTTCATTATCAGTACGCATAAAAGAACATAAAAAAAACGAATCAAAGGGCCGTATACGAATCCATGATGTGCTGCTTTATATCCAATCCCTAGTTGAACTGTTTCCTTTGCTCTGTGTATTTTTTTTGCCTCCGACTCAAACTTGTTGAACTGTCTCCTAATTAATTGATCGTCTCATTTATTCCTGTTTGTGGTGTGCATGATTTATCTAGTTCAGACCAACTAACTTCGTCAGCAGGTTAATGGCGGAAACAAGAAGATGAAAACATCACATGACATATGGTCTAAAGTGAATCGTAAGGGCGGTACACGTCTTTGGAGTTGGACCTGAAACACTTGTTTATTACAAATATGGGAGATATTTCAAGGTGAAAGTAACGATGAGAGTATGGATGACGCTGTAGCAAACCAGGGATTTTTAAAGTTATTAATTCGCATCTCACAATTAACTTTACATGTTATGCAGGCACTCAGTGTGTAGTCTTAAATGAATTATTCAGTATTTGCAATAGACTAATGCTTCCGGTCCAACTTGAAATAAGCGTACCGCCGTTACGATTCACTTTAGGCCATATGTCGTGTTTTCACCTTCATTTTTTTTTTGTGATCAACCTGCTGCCGAAATCTGTCGATCCAGTTTAAATACATCCTGTATATTATCTAAAGGCTGTAACACGATAAAGTGAACACTTTTGAAATCGACCTTGTAAGCAGTCACTGTTCCTACCGGTATACATTTTAACGGGCACACTGAATGACATGAGCCCAATAAAGTTGGTAACGATGGAGGGGGCGTAGTTCTATATCTAATTTCACTTTTTGTTTTTTTAATGCATCAAAGTTTAAAAATTACCACATTTGTAATGTATTTACTTTTTTTTTTTTTATATTTACAGTTTCATCTGACCGACGCATGGATAAATGATGAGGCCCATAGCAATTTTAATTTTGCATAAGGCGGAAGAATACACAACGTGCTTACAAGTAGATCTTCAGCAGGGCTTTCAAAATTGCTCACTTTATCGTGAACAGCCTCTATCAACGTTCATCTTCAACGACTGGTTCCCCGCATTCAGCTATTCATTCATTGACATCGGCCAGTAAAGAGGAGGGCCGTCGTGGTGGTCGTAGACTGATCGTCGCCCACCGAGGGAAACCGGGTTCGATTCCTGGTGGGGCCACGCTTAGTCACGTGACGGGAGTTGCCGTCGCCCGGCGGGTTTCCTCGGGGCACTACAGTTTCCGCCGCCCTTGCATTTCATTTTATACTGGCGAAGTTAAGGCTTCAATGCCTTCTCTTACACTTAACCAGGTATAACTCAGTGTGCACATACATAAACATAAAGAACAAGAAAAATGCTTACATTAACAAGAGGCGAAACAGAAATATGATAGCTCGAAAAGTAGTAAATGTGAAGAAGATCTGTGGTTTCATATTATGTACGTATCTTGAGCATGGCTAGAGACAAGGCAATGTTTAAAGAAATTAAAATTCACCTCGCCACTGCTAAGCGTGCGACCAAATATCTCAACTCAACTGGTCGCGAATAAAGAATGATTGTTACTTATCTAATTTCGCCAAACGCAATGTCATTTTTGGTTCTTATCCTTTTGTTCGTTTGTTTTCAACGCTGTTCACGATAAAGTGAGCACTTTTGAATTCAACGTCAGAAAAAAGTCACTGCTCTTACCTGTGTATATTTTAACTGGCGCACTGATTGATATGTGCCCAGTAAAGTTGACAACGATGGATTGAAAGTAGGTCCATATTTAAAAGTCGAATAAATATGTTAGCTAAACATCTGTGATGACTTAAATGATTTATTTCGCTTTCTGTGTTTTTTTTTTAATGTATCGAATTTTAAGAAATGCCAGAGTTGTAAAATATTTACTTTTATAATAATTTCGCACATTCGCCTGACCGAAGCATGAATGAAGTGATGAGGTCCGTGGAAATGTTAATTTTATATATGGCAGAAGAAACCATAACATGCTTACAAGTCGGGCAGGACTTCCAGAAGTGCTCATTTTACCGTGAATAGCCTATAGTATAATTCTCCTTCTGGTTTTTTTTTTTCCCCCAAGTCATTGCAGACTGTCATTTTAAAACTCCGGATGTAAGAAAGATAGGATTGTTACATTGCATCAAGTTTCTGGGCGTCTCTTTCATTACTGGGAATAAGTAAACACTGTTCGCCACACTCCCCAAACGAGAACTCCGCGGGCGTATAGGGCTGTTCGAATATCGATACATCGATAATTATCGATATGAAAAATAACTTATCGAATGATATGTAACTTTAAAAAATATTGGTATATCGATGTTCTGTTAGCGAAATGATCGGTATCATCGAAATGTTCGATATTATCGATAATTTCGGTATACCGAAAATACCAACTAATTATTTGGAAAAATATCGATTTTAAATTTTTATAATACCGAACAACCCTATAGACGAAGTTTCCTCGCCCGCCGCAGCCTTGAATCGAACCGGTGACCCCAATGATGGGAGGACAGAGTCTATAGCGCTGGGCCAATCGCAGCTTCTATTGCGACTATACAATGAATGAAAAATTCCGTATAAATATTCTGGTCTTTCCCAGATTGTTCTCTTTGGTATAAGCCCGGTTTTAAACTGCTTTAAAAAAACACAGGAGAAAAAATTTTTGTTTGTGGTAGCCAAGTTACAACCGTATGTCTTGTACAACCAAACTGCTACAATAATCAAACTTAATGTTCAGTCGGGAGGATGAATGAAATAAGACGAAAAAAGGTTGATAATATTGATTGTGATAGAAATTAATTGATTTGCATGCTTGTATGTTTGTGTCTATCAAACATTTATGTTTTGCTGCATTTGTAGGTTGCGACTGCCCTTTAACCAGTTATGATGTTGCGGTTGTTGACAAACATAGGTGGGATGTCAAAATGAATAACAATAAATAACTAGTGAGAATTAATATTAGCTGATATTAGCTGGCACGAGAAGAATTAGGAGGGGCTTCGAAAAAAAGTTAAATCCAAACAGACGAGTCTCGTGAACTATGAAAGACGATGATTCCACTTCATTAGACAACCATACGTTTGAGATGTAGTCCAGTTCATTAGACAGCCATTAGTTTGAGTAGTGGTACACTATAAGGCAGGAGGAATACATCCACAGCCTACCAGTACATGGGCCAAAACGAGGAGGCGACATATAACCGCGTGACAGATATCACATATAATTACTACAAATTGATCAAGGACGCCGTCAATGATCACAGCAAAGAAAATTTTCAGAAGACCACAGAATTTCAGGTGCGTGAACTATAATGCAGCGTGTTTTGAATACCCGTTTTAAAAATTATTTTAAAGGAATTCTTAGGGATGGTTTCACCAACAAGGAATAAACTATGTTCCAGCAAAGCGACACTTAAGCTTAAGTGGCTCTTAAGGATGTCGAGGTGTTTCATCATTATAAAACTCAGTTTTTTAAGCGCGTCTTAGCTGGGCATCGCTTAAAGAAACAAGTTGCAAATATTCTCATGTTGGTAGTGGTGCATTGTGGTCATGTGACTAAACGAACCAATGAGAATTATTTCAACGAAACGAAAAAAAGCAATTTTTTCCCCTGAAATGTTATGTTTACTTTTGTTATGAGCATACGAATCCTAATCAAACATTTGTTTTATAATAAACAATTAAAGCTTTATCGTTTGCCTGACGAATAATAAGAATAAATTAAAACATGTCACTGCATATACGAAAAAGATATGTGTACTCGATTTGTTAAACTAACTACGCGTACCGAAATTTATTTATGTTAAAATTACGTTCGTGAATAGATAAGTTTTTTATTTTTCGACCCTAATTTCTTATCATGGAGGTGTTGTGTTGCAATTGTGATGTTTTATGATCTCGTTTTTATTAATTATCAGTGACAAGAAGTGTGTGCTAAAGTTACGACGATCTATATTAGGCCTGGGCTGTTTTGTTCTAACCAGGATGTTAATTGTTTTATATTTTATATACTCGGGTAAAGTTTTAGACTCGTTACATGTATTTAGGTAGCTTTTATTAAGTATTTATATATTAAATGCTCTATAAAAATAATACGTTAGGTTGATGATATATTTTAAAATGAAACTGTTGTCTTGTTTAGGAACTGATTAAATATTCCTTAAATCTAATTTATATTCCATGTAAAAATTGTATTGTCCTCAAAAAACAACACTGGGCCTACATTTACTACAGTCTACAAGGCCATCCTGAATTTTTCTACTTAATAGAACTGTTTTATGTTTTACGTACGACATTACTGCTATGTTTTAATGATTCGGTTTGGCCTGAGACACTATATATACTGCCGTAACCCAGCGGCCGGCAGTCTTTGATGGAGGTTACCTAGCCGAGTGTGCGCGAGCAAAGTGAAGTGTGGACGACGACGGGAGATTGCGGAACGACGGCGGGCGAGGTGTTCGTGGCGTGAATGAACGAGAGGGTGTGAAATCGACGAGTAAAGCCTAATGTAAGTGAGGGTGCTTTGAGGACTCTAGAACATTGCGACTAGCGGAACATGGTCTGAACTGAGGTGGGACAGAATGGAAGCGTAATACGGATTTTGTTGTAAATATCTGAGCTGTCAAATTGGACACATATTTTACAGGATATCTGAATAGGTTGATGCACTGTCTATTGGGACTGATCTTTAATTATTTTGTTTAATTGATTTCTTTATCGTAATTATAAATTTTATTAATTGGTGTATATTGTGAACAGTGAGTGATTTAAATTTATTGTGAAAATTTGAATTCAGAGAATTTTGCTGTAGTTATGGTAAAAAAAATAAAGAAATTATATTTAATTATTTTTTTGATTAAGACCTCCATCCCTTAACGAACTTGGTATAGCCCACTTAATTTCTAGAAAGAGAAATTGTAACATTGGTGTAAGAAGTGGAATGGAGGCATTCTATAAAAATAAAATAATTAAACAATTGTAATTAGTATTTGTAAATATCACCATATTTGTTGTAATTGGGCAAGAAATTGTTTTGCAATTTTTGAATGCTAACTAGAAAGATATCGGCAGACATGGAAGCATTCCGCTCTTTAATCGAAAGTTTGAGTGGCCAAATAAATAGCAAAATAGATACTGTAAATAGTAGAATAAATAGTGTTGTAGATAATGTTAATAAAAATGAAAATAGTCAAATTTGTAGTGTTAATGAAAATGTAAATACCCAAATTTTTAGTGTTAGTGAATTTTTAAATATCCAAATTATTAGTGTCAGTGAATTAGTAGACAAGAAAATAGACAGTGTAAACGAAAATGTAGATAGAAAAATAGGCAGTGTAGATAGAAAAATAGACAGTGTGAATGAGAATGTGGACAGAAAGATAGAATGTGTAAGCGAGGTGGTGAACAATAAAATAGACTGTGTGGACAAGAAGATTGAGAGTGTAAATGAAAGGATGGACAGTGTTGAGCAAGAAATGAAACAGAAAGTGAGCGCCCTCAAGCAGGAATGGCAGGAGTCCTTGCAGCAGCAGGGGAGATGACACGCAGAGGCAGTAGAGGATCCGAGTTTGGTCACCACCGAGACGAGTGCGGGCAGCGAGAAGAAGGTAGAGGTCGTCGCCAGTGCAGCTATCGCAGGGGAGGCCTAGCAGTTCTGCAGTTTGGGAACGCCCCAGCTAGGGGTGGTTAAAGGCGTCACAATTGAGCCCGCTCCCTACGATGGACAGACACCTTCCCGCGAGTACCGGCACCAGTTCGAGATCGTTGCCACTCTGAATGGCTGGACTGAAGAGCAGCGGGCGTACTACCTGGCGGCTGTACTGAGGGGACCAGCATTGAGAATACTGCAGTCGCTGCTGGAACGACATCGTCTCGAATATTCCACACTGGTGTCGGCTTTGGAGCTGCGATTCGGTGACCGGTACCTGTGGCACGCCCACCATACCCAACTGCAAAGCCGCATCCAGCGACTCGGCGAATCACTGCAGGAGCTGCGGCAGGACATCGTGAGGCTGTCGCACCGGTCTCTGGAGGGATGCTCGCCGTCGACTTCTTCGTCGACGCCATCGCTGACACACCGAGGTGTGGCAAGCTGTGCAGTTAGCTGCGCCTCACACCATGCAGGATGCCTTGGCCCGAGCACTGAAAGTGGAGTCAGCACGGTCGCCATCAGTGCCCCGATGTCCAGTGCGGGCAGTGATGCTTGATGAAAGGGGAGGTAGGGGCAGCGTCAAGGGGATGTTGAAGGACTTGCAGACGACCATGAGAGATATCGCATCCAGGGTGCTCACTACGGAGACTCGCCGTCCCCCACCCAAACGGCCGGAATGTTGGATGTGTGGATTCAACTGTCCTCAGCAGCAGCAATATCAACAATAACAGGCTCCAAGGGGCAGGTGAGAGTGCAATGTCTTCGGGAAACTTGTACAACGCCGGTCTTGAGGAGCAAAGGTCGGTGATTGCTGGAGAGAAGGCCCCAATGCTTTTGCAGGTGCGTTCATTGAAACAAGGCTTCAATGCCATATTGGTGGAGGGGAGCCTAGGTGATGTTTCTTGACAGATGGTCGTCGACACAGGAGCGAATATAACAGTGGTATGACCGGACCTTCTTGGGTCTTCCCCCAGCTATCATCCGATAAGAGCATTGATCACTGTTATTTAACTACAGTAATGGGCGAGACCACACCAGTCAAAGGCAAAAGAAGGGTACTCTTACAGCTCAGTAACCTTGAGATAGAGCATGAGATATACATAGCAGAAATAAATGACGACTGCATTTTGGGTCTTGATGTATTACGTAAGCGCGGATGCTGTATTGATACTCGACTGGGGTATTACATGTAGGTAATACCGAGTTGGTAGTGACAACATGACAAGATTTATCTTCGCCAATGAGCTGCCCAGTAGTGTGTAATCAGTCAACTGTGCTCCCTGCTTCTAGTGAAGTTGTTATTCCAGGCATATGCCAGGGAAAATTTGTCAGCATTTTACCAGATGGTGGAATTGTATCCAGGGCATTGATTTCTTCAAAATCGGACAGCTTGCCTGTTAGGATGATTAATTTGTCTGACCATGCTATCCGCCTTGAAGAGGGGCTACAATTTTGATTTTGCAAGCAGGTCTCACAGGAACTTCCAAATGTTCCAGAAGCTTCACTGCCACAACTTACTGAATGTCCTCTTCCCGATGTTCTGAGGGAACTGCTGACAAGAACAAGAGAAAACTTCAACTGGCGACAGGAGAGGGAAGTTTCAGATTTGTCACAGAGAAATATATGGCTTTCTCCTGCGAGCCCAATGCCCTTGGCAGAACTAGTGTTGCATGCCACCACATCGACACAGGGGATGCCAGACCCATAAAGCAGCCACCAAGGCGACTACCGCTAGCTTCAAATGAGGTTGTTGACAGCATTCTGAAAGAGATGAGGGATTTAGATGTGACAGAGCCATCAGTCGGTCCATGGTATTCTCCCATTGTGCTTGTTAAAAATAAATATGGCTCTATTATATTTTGTGTTGATTACCACCAACTTAATATTCTGACCAAGAAAGATTCTTACCCACTCCCTAGGATAGACGACACCCTGAATAGCTTAGCAGGTTCACAGTGGTTTTCTACTCTAGGCATGAAGAGCAGGTATTGGCAGTGCGAGGTGGCCCAGGAAGACAAGGAAAAGACTGCCTTTTGTGTCCAAGGGAAAGGAACCTGGGAATTCAAGGTTATGCCCTTTGGGCTCTGCAATGCCCCTGCCACCTTCGAACGACTAATGGAGAAAGTTCTGCCCTTAGACATTTGTCAGGTGTGCCTATACGACATTGTGGTCACAGGAAGAACATTTAAAGAGCACCTGGCACACTTAGATTCTGTGTTTCAGAAAGTGACTGGTTCCCGAGAAATGCCACCTTGTCCAGAAGTAAATTAATTTCTTGGGCCATGTTGTATCGGCCCATGGGATTGAAACAGACCCTGAGAAGACCAGAGCAATAAGAGACTGGCCTCTACCAAAGGATAAAACTGAAATTCAAAGTTTCCTGGGCTTATGTGCTTACTACCGTCGATTTGTGCCTGGGTTCGTCACTATCGCCAAACCTCTGCATGAATTGACTCAAGCAAAAAGAAAATTTTGTTTGGTCCCAGAGTGCGAAATCGCTTTGAATAGACTAAAGGAAATTCTAATGTCATCCACAGTACTGGGCTTCCCAAGTAGAGATGGTGAATTTATTCTGGATACTGATGCTAGTGATGTTGGAATCGGGGCTGTGTTATCTCAGATCCAGGATGGAAAAGAGCGGCCATTGGAATACTTCAGTAAGGTGCTACACAAGCCCGAGAGGAACTACTGTGTGACACACAGGGAGCTTTTGGCAGTGGTGAAGGCAATTGCACATTTTCATCCATATCTTTATGGCAGACAATTCGTCCTAAGAATTGATCATGTTTCATTATGTTGGCTGCTAAATTTCAAGAACCCCGAAGGCCAAATAGCCCTGTGAATAGAATACCAGCAAGAATATGACTTTGAAATAAAACACAGGGCTGGACGCCTTCGCAGCAATGCAGATGCACTCTCCAGGAGACCATGCGAAACATTCTGTCGTCATTGCGAATACCAGGAGGAGAAGGTTGGTGTATTGTGGAAAGCAAGGATGACAAGAATTCAAGGTCCTGTATCTGGTGATGGGTCATCTACATGAGACGAAAAGGACATAAGAAATGATCAGCTAAGTGACCCCACCTTGCATCCAATATTGGAGAGAAAGGAAACCGGGTGTCGACCAAGATGGGAGGAGATATCCAACCTAGGAATGACAGTCAAGGCATACTGGGCACAGTGGAATTCCTTTGTTATAAAGAATGGTGTGCTTTACAAGAACTGAGAAAGTAATGATGGGAAATAAAGCAATTTACAATTAGTCCTACCAGAGTGCCGAATCCCAGAAGTGCTAAGAGAACTGTACAACCCGCCATCAGGTGGTCACTTCGGTATAAATAAGATCCTTGACAGAATTCGAATGAGATTCTATTGGCTGCAATGTCGGGAAGATGTTGAGAAGTGGTGTCATCTGTGTGATGAATTTACCATGAGGAAGGGTCAGAGGGTTAAGGGACGAGGTCCCATTCATATATACAATGTTGGGGCCCCATTCTAGAGAATGGCAGAAGACATTTTTGGATCACTGTCAATCACTGACAGAGGGAATAGGTACCTTCTAGTAGCACAAAACTATTTCAAAAAGTGGCGTGAGGTCATAGCCTACCGGTGCCAAAACAAGAGGCTGGCACGGTAGCTGATGCACTTGCAGAGCATGTTTTCACCAGATTTGGAGTGCCACTGGAGCTTCATTCGGACCAAGGACGAAATTTTGAAGCAACTTTTTTACAAGAAGTAATGAGGATTACATCATTACACCCTCAGTCGGATGGAATGGTTGAGAGACGAAATAGTACCCTGGGACAGTATCTGGCTATCTTTGTAGAAGACAATCAGAGGCATTGGGACTCTAAGGTACCCTTATTTCTCCTCGCATATCGCTCGGTGGTCCACGAATCCACAAGGGTAACACCTTCAAGGATGTTGTTTGGATACAGCTACGCCTTCCTGGTGACCTGCTGTTCGGACCTCCAGTGGAGGAAGAATTAGCCACTCCAGAATATGCTATTAAGTTAAGTCACAAATTAACCGACATTCATGAGTTTGCCCCGAGGCACCTTTACATTAACAGTGACACAATTAAAACATGATATGACGGAAGAAAACCTGGGGAGACTTTTCAAGAAGGATAGCTGGTGTGGTTGTACAACCCTCAAAGGAAGTAGGGAAATTGCCTGAAGCTTCAGATATCTAGGGAAGGCCATACAGGATCTTCAAGCGGATACATGATGTGGTCTACAGGATTTGCCCACAGGGCTCTTAGGCGAAGTCTAAGGTTGTCCACATCGACCGACTGGCGCTGTACGAAGGTCCTGATTTTGTAGTCTGTTTGGGACAGACAGATTTAACGAGGGGCAGTGTTACAAGCTACAGCTGGCACCGTCTCAGCTGCCCCATGCTGTGGTAGGAGACACACCTTGCCCTCCCTTCTTCCTGGAACGATGCACTTGCGGCCTCCTGATCCCCTTTCTGGGAAACCTATGAATAATGGACAGTGGCTGGTCGGGCTGCCACACTGCTCTGCACCTTGCTTGTGCCACGGCCCCTCTCTACTGCTGGAGGTTTCGACAAGTTTGGCGATGACGGAATAATGTTCTGATGAGAACTGGCTGGCGCCTCAACCCTCCGCTATGCATCACGTGAGTTGGGGAAGATTCTAGGTGACGGCCTGAGACACTATATATACTGCCGCAACCCAGCGGATAGAGTCTTTGACGGAGGCGGCCTGGCCGAGTGTACGCGAGCGAAGTGAAGTGTGGACGATGGCGATCGAGGTGTTCGTGGTGTGAATGGACGAGAGGATGCCAAACCGACGAGTAAAGCGTACTGTGCGTGAGGGTGCTTGGAGGACTCTAGACTGCGACTAGATTGCGACTGGCAGGACACGGCCTGAATTGCGGTGGGACTGAATATAAGTGTTACTGATTTCATTGTAACTATTCGAACTGTCAATTTGGACACAAATTTAATAGAATATTTGTATAGGTAGATACACTGTCTATTGGGACTGATCCTTAATTATGTAATTTAATTTATTTCTTTGTGGTAATTATAAATTGTATTAAATTGTAGTAATTAGTTTTTAACAATAAGTGATATAAATTTGTTGTGAGATTTTGAGTCCAGAGAATTTTGCTGTAGTTATTGTATATAAAATAAGGGAACTATAATTAATTATTTTATTTATCCACCTACGGGCGTCCAGCCAAACCCATTTTAGCCTTGCACCGTGCCAGGCCCAGCCCGTGCCCGTGTATGCTGCCCAATGTCTCTCCATGTATCATCAAAAGTGGACGGGCCAGACCCGGCCCGTGAAGCTTGTCGTGTGTTCCTGGCCTAAACTACCATTGGTGAACCAGGTTATCGTACGAAATTGTGTCTGGGAACACCGACACGAGCTTGCTCGCCTCTATCGCTGCTCGCTAGCACATCCCATCCTGCAGTTGCAAAATTAATACTTAAGACTTAACACATAAAATGTAAGACTTAAGACTTAAAAACCTTTGGTTCGAAGAGTGTAACTTGTTATTGGGGGAGGGCAGGTTATAGAAATACAACCCTCCCCCAAATCCCAACAAAATCGATCCACATAATTTCACCTCCCAGGCCAAAAAGAAGGTGCAAAATGCGCCCCTCTGTACAAAGTGTCTCCTCCCTAAGAAGGGGGGATGTGAAAGGGGGATCGATAGCCAGTAGTAAGGGGTGATGGTTTCATTTCACATTTGATTAATCGGTTTATAAATTTGATATAAAATTAATTGAAAGGGTTAGGTTAATCCTTATTCCGATTTTAATCCTATCAAAAAATTCTTAATCCGATCTTAATTCGATTAAAAATTTCTTAATCCGATAAAAAAATGGAAAGGGTTAAATGTATTGAAAGGGTTAATTTTTTATTAGATCAGTTTTTTTTCTTAGTTTCTTTTTGGGTGGGGGAGGGGGTATCAGGAGCTCTGTTGGATGTTGACAGTGTGGTCTCCTAAAGGCGATTGACCAGAGTGCCGCCGCCGACCCTCATATGCCACCGGAATGATACGTGTTTTGTGAGACTGGGAGTCGCAGCTCCCATAACTCACTGGGTATTTGTAAAAACAATTGCCACACAACACTTGGACTAATCATAGGGTCCGCGGGCGGGGACTGTGTCAGTGTAAGTCTAGGGCACCGGGCCCACATTTAGGATGATTTTGTTTTAGTGTATATTATTATGTGATTTTACATGTTAATGTTGTCGGCGGGAGATTGAAGCTCCCCTCCAGCCTCCCGGCTGGAGTGAGTGTGTCGAGATGTCTGTCTTAACATGTAATTTTGTATACAAGTGTGCTATTTAATCTCAGGTGTAGTGGGTCGGTGAGTCCCTAATCGCCCGGGAGCAACCCTCGGGGTAGGTTTTATTGATTCAGAGTATTGTGACATAGGAAAGAAATCCAGTGTTAGTAACAGAAACAATAGGAAGGGTCCTTGGGACCACAGTCTGCCAGGCTTTGCCAGAGTCTGCCAGGCCCTAGTCAAAGCAGAGCCCCCTCCCCCCCCCCCCCACTTCTACCCCTCTTCAAAGAGGATCGTCTTATTCCCGACCTGAAACAGACTATCAGGTCGGTGCGTTATTTCAAGTAAATAATAGTGTATGTAACATATAAAACACTATATGTTTTAATTATTTAATTTTTAAAAGTGTTTTTGTATTTTGTATTTTTTAATTTTTTTATTTATTTTTTATATTTAATATTCTATAATTATTTTTAATTCGATTTATTTGGCTTGGCCCTTGTTTGTTGTGTAAGTGGTTATTCCCTGTGTGTGTTTCCTTGTTCAGTTTGTGTTTTTCCTACTTGGAGGGGGGGAAATTCAGCCTTTGACTGAATATTTGGTCGCGTATCCTGCCTATTATTTTATGTTTGTATATTGGACTTAGCTTCCAACCTTTGTTTATGTGCATTAATGTACTTTTGGACCACTTCGCACTGTTTCCATACAGCCGAGTGTCCCGTTTTCTTACAAAGTGGACAATGTCCACTTTGACTTGTCTTGATCTTTTAAGCTGCAAATCTTCATTCTGTGTTTTCTCCCACAGAGACCGCACAGACTCTCAAGCATGCAGTACTTCTGTGTATGGCCCAGTGCACATCTCTTACACTGTGGCACATCATCAGTGCGGTGTTTATAGAGCTCTATACGTACTGACATATACCCTAATTTGCGTATTTTTTAAATGTCTAGTTCGTCGTGGTGCTGTACTACAGCCCAGAAAAAATTCCGGTGAATCAGTTGGTTTTCTAAACTTCCAGACATTTGCTGGTTTGAATCTATACTCTTTAATTTCGTTAAGTATTCCTTTTGTGTCTGTTTTGTGAGGTAAACCTCTAATTACTACTGCCATTGGCCTTTCGCTTTTAATGGTGTGTGTGTGTGTGTAGCATCTAATAATGTGGTTGTCAAGAAAATCGACAAACTCATTGTGTTTCTCCTCTTCTACTACCACCCTCAAATATTGTTTATTTGTAAGCGTTATGTTTTCTAAATAGTCTTCGCCTAGTTCGCTACTTAAAAACTTAAGCTTCGTGTTGTCTAGAATATAGACTGGTGGACCAAGTGGTGTTTTACATTTGTGTTGTTGTGGAACTACTATGCCTGTACTACTATTACTATATTCTAATTGGTCTGATACTGCCAAAGGAGAGAAAGAGTTCTCAGTTGGAACTGATTTGCTGTGTGTTTTTTGCTTGGTTTGTGATAGCCTGTATGCTGTGTGCTGTGTTCGTGTTATCAGAGGAAGAAGCAGGCAATGCAGCTGTTACCTTTCGGCCCTTCTCCCCTCAGATAACATGTCGTCCGCCGACCGACATCGCAGAGTCGGTGTTGTCGAGCCGCTACCGACTCGCCTACAACCTTAAACCTCGATGGCTGACCAGCTCCATTGAGGAGGGAGACAGGCGGCTAGGCCTTTGGGAGGATATCCTCCCAGCACCGAGGTTCGGTGCGAAGTGTGACCAGACCGCCATTTTACATCACTGGGACGCTACTCCCTCAGCGCGCGGGTAGATCGGTCCCTTGTGAGGAACCTTGGCCACCCAGTTGGTTCTCAATTAGATTGCGGAGGCGAGGAGAAGCTAATCCCCTCCCCCCTCCGCACCCATCAAACATATTTTAAGCTGCAAGGCAACATTCTTTTACAGGATTCCCAGGGTAGCGCCTGGGAGCTGTTTCCATAACTGATTTTTACTCTCTTTTTCCCTGCCTGTACGGGATAAAAGAGAGTGGTGAAGTTAATTGATTTTATCAGCGCGGAATTTTAAAGTTCAGGACTTGTGAAGTACTGTCACGAGCTCCCTGTGAGAGAGCTAGCGACAGTTTGGTATAAAAAGCGGAGGTTAATAGCCAAATGAAGTTAAATTTTCGATAAAAGTAGCTTTCCCATGACTGGAGTGGCAAGGGTTTATTTAATTAAATTAATTATATGTATATTGATGTGGTGAATTTAAGTTTCGCGAAAATTTAAATCAGTGTGGTTGTTTGTGTGACCAGAGTGGGGTTTACAATGTCTTATATAGTTGTAGAGTTTAGTGCAAGAGTGAGCTAACTGTAATTTTTAATAATTTTTCTAATTTTGAGGTGTTTGGAGGGACATTGGTGGTAGATGGGCGATTTTTACTAATATATTTAACACACGAGAGAAATTCAGAGTGTTTAAACGATTTCTAAGAGTGGCCTAAGTGTAAATGTTATGTTTTTTTGGGGTGGATATAGCTCATAGATACACGACTTTGGAAGATGCGATTTACGTGTTAAACGATCTGTTTTCGGAATGCAATTAAATGTAAGAGAATTTCATAGTGTTCTACATATGAATAAATTACACACATCGAATCGGAAATTTTCAAATGACTACGTGAATAATAAGTGAAATTATGCGAGTCTTAAACATAAAGTGAGTCTCGAGTTTAGAAATATAATTTACATGAGAGAGAATTTTAACTACGTGAATAACATCTGATGTCGACAAGTGCAAACTCAGTAAACGAAATCCAGCTAGTCAGTATGAATAAATAACACATTAACAATTTTACACTATTCAGCCTATGAATACGATTTAAACCAGACAAAATAGCGTAATAGAAATACATGTACACTACTTAACGCCTCTCGCACATACCTTGAGTATTTTTTAAACCACGTCCGTTTGATGTGAAGTCCAGCATAGCAATTATGTCGTCTCAAACACTTTTGTACCAGTAGTAATTTTGCAATAGTAATAGTAGTTTTAGTAACAGTAGTTGTAGTGTTAAGTTCCAGATGTAATGTTTGTAAAATGTTGTTGATGAAGTTTCTTTTAGTTTGTAAGTTGATTGTTGTTAAAATGATATTGATGAAAAATCTTGTTTTTGTAAAAAATGGTTTTATAAGTTAAAATATTGTTTGTTACACGTAAAATATCTTCAATAGTGTTTCATTAGATGTAAATAATAACTTTATCTAATGTAAAATATTGTCTTTTTTGAAGAAAAAAAAAGAAAAAGAAAAATTGTAAACTCAATGCTTGTAATTAGTTGTAGCTTTTTGTATATAAATAAGAAAATGTGTTTTAGTATGTGTAAAAAAATTATTGTTTAATGACTTTTACTGTGTATAGTGTATTGTTTGTTGTAAATTAACCTTTTTTTGTGTGATATTGTGAATACGTAGGTTTAAAAAGAATTTTTTGTAAAAAGAATATTATATAATAAAATGTTAACAATGAATTATATGTGTCTATTTATTTATTTTTTTAATACCTTATGTCACTAACTTTTTTCAATAATATCTTATGTAATATGAGACAACAATGCTATGAGTGTATGTCTATCAGTATTGGTAAGCTGATGACTTATATTAAAATTTTACTAACTATTTCTTGCTTTCACGAAGAAGAATATATATTTTTCTTAACTTATAATACTTGCATAGACTTGAAAGGGCTGAGGGGAAATTACAAAAAATAAATAAAATCTATGGAGAAAATCAAACACAGCTGAATGAATGAATGACGTTTTTTTTGCAAAGGAATGAGGAAGCAGGCTAGTACTTTGAGAGAATCTTATTCCACTCTGGCTATTCAACTTGGAGCAGGACACAACCACCTGCTGACTAACTTTAGTAACATCCCAGGGGAATCTATTGAAAGCAAAGCTCTGCATACCTTCACAGAGGTAGGTAGCAAAAACCTCTGTACCTCCTTGCCTTCAATCTACGACTGCACCCAACAGAAACCAGCAAACACAGTCTAGCAAACATTAAAAAAATCACACATTTCATTTTACATACAAACACACAAATTACAAGAGTTCCTATTCAAGATACAACACGATGATGTCTAGAGAAGAAGATAAAAATAATAATTCAAACTAGTTTTTAAATAAAATTCAACTCAAGTTACGTAATAATACCAATATATTTTCCCGTAAATTTTCAAGAGTCTAACCTACCTTCATCTCTAGTGATAGCAGCGATTTACGTTGTATTTTATCGGGAAAATATACATTATTGTGTGTTGAGACCGGAGCGATATACTACGTTTGCGATAAGGTTTTCAATTTCTGTGCTCGGTAAACGAAAATAACGTTTGTGTTAACAACTCGCGTTTTTTGTTAACAAGTGACGTGATTTCACATATTTAACGTAAATTTGTAGTACGTTTCTATAAAGTGTTTGCACGGTTACACTTTACAGGCTTAAGTACTTCTTCACGTCATCCGAGTGTCCCTACGCTTCGACGGAAATAATTTATGTTAAAAGTGAATTATTCTGAAAATAGTGAAACTTTAGTTAAAAAAATTATTGGTTTGTTGTCTGTTGTAGGACGAATGCAAAGTTTTTCTCTTAGATTTCAACTAATTTGTCTATCGGCTTCGCTAGATGTGTATAGTCAGGATCTCCACACACACAGCTTACAATACGATGTAATTGCTATGTTGGAGTCCACATCAAACGGACATGTTTTAAAAAATACTCAAGGTATGTGCGAGAGGCGTTAAGTAGTGTACATGTATTTCTATTACGCAATTTTGTCTGGTTTAAATCGTATTCATAGGCTGAATCGTGTAAACTTGTTAATGTGTTATTTATTCATACTGACTAGCTGGATTTCGCTTACTGAGTTTGCACTTGTCGACATCAGATATTATTCACGTAGTTCAAATTCTCTCTCATGTAAATTATATTCCTAAGCTCGAGACTCACTTTACGTTTAAGACTCACACAATTCCACTTATTCACATAGTCATTTGAAAATTTTCCATTCGATGTGTGTAATTTATTCATATGTAGAACACTCTGAAATTCTCTTACATTTAATTGCATTCCGAAAACAGATCGTTTAACACGTAAATCGCATCTTCCAAAGTCGTGTATCTATGAGCTATATCCACCCCAAAAAAACATAACATTTACACTTAGGCCACTCTTAGAAATCGTTTAAACACTCTGAATTTCTCTCGTGTGTTAAATATATTAGTAAAAATCGCCTATCTACCACCAACATCCCTCCGAACACCTCAAAATTAGAATAATTATTTAAAAAACTACTGTTAGCTCACTCTTGCACTAAACTCTACACCTATATAAGACATTGAAACCCACCACTCTGGTCAGTCACCTCTAGACACCACACCGTCAACGTCGGACAGAGCTCCTGATACCCCCTCACCCACCTAAAAAGAAAGAAAAAAAAAAAGAAAAAATTTGATTCAATTAAAAATTAACCACTTCAATAAATATAACCATTTCCATTTTGATAGGATTAAGAAAATTTTAATCGGATTAAGAATTTTTAATCGTATTAAAATCGTATTATGGATTAGCCATTTTTAATTAACTCTTTCAATTAATTTGATATCAAATTGATAACCCGATTAATCAAAAGTGAAATGAAACCATCACGCCCCTACTACTATAGCCGAAGGTCTAAAGGTGTGCTCAAATTTGGTTCCAACCATCCACCCCTCGAGGAGGGGGGGGGGGGCGCTGCGCGCCCTCAAAACAGTTTCGTTTTTGATTAATGAGGTGACACAAAACATGATAATACAATACAAAATTATAACATAAGTGATAATTCAATACAATTTAGACGTATTTTTTTAATGAGTAAAGTAAAAAAATGCAAGTTTTTCTTTTGTAAAACGATATTTTATTAAATGCAATTAATTTCTCCTTATTCTTCTTTTCTCCGTCATTTTTATTGGCTGCACTGAAAAAAAAAATACTTTGTGGCTGCTACGAAATGTTTTGTTGGTGTATAGTCCACACACAGTCAAATTATTTTGTGGTGAACACAGAATTATTTAGTTGTCACTACTTTATATGTGTGGCTTCTATAAATTTATTTTGTGGTGGCTACAATATATTTTGTAATCATCACAAAATTATTTGGCTGCGTGTACACCAACAAAACATTTTGTAGCATCACAAGGTTTCTATTTTTTTTTTTTTTTTTTTTTTTCAGTGGGAAGTCCTTACCTACACGACACGTAATACGATGACCATGACTTATTTCGTAAAAATACCTCCTTGCATTCTGATGCGTACAATTTATTTACGCGCACGGTTTTCATCGTAAATCCCGTTTTTTCACAGTAAAATATAGCATGGATTGGGCTCTAGGCGATACAGGTGAAGTTTGATATTTTTATGCTCGACCATTTCAGTGGTACCTATACCCATCGACTACGATATTTCCGGTGAAATATCGAACGTGGTAGGCGTCGGCTGTGGAAGTCTCGTGTGAATGTGGCGTCACTACAGCACGGCGCAAACTAAACGAGGAAAAACTTTTCAACAGCCAATAAGAAACAAGGCCAGTCGGGCAAAATCGCAGCCCGGCCAGAACGAGAGAAGCAGTTTCTATTTCTGCTCTTTGTCGTGTCAGGCTCTTCGGAATGTGCAATGAATGCAAAAAAAATAAAATAATTACAAAGAACGTTTATGAAGCATTTTCCTTTCGTAAGTAGTAATATTCACCTGGTGCCAAAATTACCTTTCAGTTTGTTTTAAATGCATTATTTTTGTATGTATTTAACTTTCGAGGAAAATAAAACATTTCACTTCATCGTGACTTTGTGCCGTAAATACTAAATGCTGAGTGGCTTGCCATTTTTAAGATATTCCTCCAGATAAGTACGACACTTGCCGAAACCAATATTGTCAGGGTATTGTGATCACTGAATAAAATACCGCATGAAATTTCTTCGTGCTGCGTATAATCTGGTCCGACTGCCATGTCGCGCTTGTTGTGCTATTGTGACTCGAGCATTAAGAAAACGCGCTAGTATAGGCTGTTCACGGTAAAATGAGCACTTTTGAAAGCCCTGCTTGGGATCTACTTGGAATGCACTTTATGTGTTCTTCCATCATATACCACAGTTAAGTTAATGTTACAACGAGCCTGATCACTTTATTCGTGCGTCGATCAAGGGCGACTGTAAAATTTTAAGAAAAGTGAATATTTCTCCATTGTTTTTATTGGTATAGGTATGTGCATTAAAACAAAACAAAAATAAAATAAAATATTTCAGTATTCACTTGTAATTTAACGTTGCCGCATGGAACTACGTTCTCTCCATCGTTTCCAAGTTTACTAGGCCCGTGGCAATCAGTGTGCTCGTTTAAATATGCACCAGAAAGGGCAGTGACATTTTTCAAAGGTTGGTTTCAAAAGTGCTCACTTTACCGTGAATAGCCTAGATCGGAAATGTAATCAATTGGCTTTCATCGTGTGTAATTATAACCTACTGTTAATAAAGATCCAATTCGCGAGAAATGCATAGTCCATTCGCGGATTCTTCACACTTATGAATCAAACATCTGAATAAACTCACATTGTATGACGTGTTTGGTTGTTTCCTAAATATCTCACGCATCGCAAGCGTTTTATACCTGTGTTAACATAAATGTACCTTGTTCTGGGTAGCTCGGCAGCTGACGCCACAGGACGCGTGTAATTGGCCCCTTGCTCCTCGCTTGTGAGTGGTCGGAATACATTCAGTGCCCCTATACTGCACGGTGGTTACTGGCTCCTGCCACGTGCACCTAGAATGTACAGCCATGAGCAAGCACCAGCTTGCCTTGCAACACACGCCACTGCCTAGCACAGCTCTGGTGTTAGGCCGTGGCGTATTCGGAAATTTATCAAAAGGGGAGTGGAGTTTAAGTGAGCGGAGGAAGATTACATTTGCATTAGCGGTGCTGACGCACGTATTAATTAGGGAAAATACCAGGAGAAATATTACTTACCAATATGATACATTGCGATATAGTTTAGCCTACGGTAATTGGAAATTTTTATCACAATGAAACGGTTGCCAATAATTTTAACTATTTGTTGGTTACCACACGGGGAAAAAAGGGCGATGGGAGAGGTGACAAGCCGCAATCTTACCTCAACCAATACCGACTATCTAGTGGGTGTTGCCTAAACCCCTGGCTTCGCCCCTGGCGACAGGTGTACAACACAACAGCAAACACCAGAATGCATTGCTGGGGCGTCGAAGGACATCATCGTGTCGACTGTGCGACGTAGCCTCTAGCAGCCGACGCCCAACCAAAGTACCCCTGACAACCGCACGACAAAGCTAAGCGCCTCGTGTGGGCTCTAGAACACCACCAACGGACGCATGTTGGCTGTGGTTTGGGTCTTGGGTCTTCAGTCTTGAGATCCGATGAGGGTGAAGCGAGGTGAGCATAGAGCAGCGCCGGAATGCAAGGGCCGCGGCGGGGGAAACGGGAGATTCCAATAAAACCCGCTGGCCAGTGGCGTCGTCCGGCACGATCCCCACTTGAAAAAATTCGGAAATGACCCCGCCAGGATCGCCTTGGTGGGAGGCGAGTAGTCTAGCCACTACACCACCGCGGCCCCTTCTGCGTCGAGAGCATGATATGTAGCTGCAGGTAAAAAATACATTTATGTGAGGAGTATATGTTTCTGTTTAACAATATTTTGTTCGCGAGATTAATTTAATATTATTCCAATCTGTATTCGTTCCCTTGAACTATACGATACATTTAGAAATATTTAATTGAGCTGAACAACATTTGGGTGTCCTGATATATGTATTTAGTTCGTATCACTATTCTACTTGAATGTTCAACTGATCATTTTGATTACCGTGAATTTTATAAATGTTATGATAGCTGCAACATACCGAATGTTTGGCGCGAATATAGTAATTTGGGTGCAGTGTCGGTATTCATTTATTTAGGGCTATATCTGCGTGATGGTTACAGAAACGTATACTCCTCACATAAATGTATTTTTTACCTGCAGCTACATATCATTCTCTCGACGCAGAAGGGGCCGCGGTGGTGTAGTGGCTAGACTACTCGTCTCCCACCAAGGCGATCCTGGCGGGGTCATTTCCGAATTTTTTCAAGTGGGGATCGTGCCGGACAACGCCACTGACCTGTTAGCATTCCATCGAGACTCAACTTGGCTGTTTTCTCTAAAGCGTAGACTTCGATCACAAAGATTTCGGGGTTTGAACATGGACCAAGCCTTTTTGCTTCTGTGATCGAATCGACGCTCTGCTGTAAGTACAGCCACGCAAACGTTCAGTTGCGCCAACAAACGAACGGCACCAGCTGGCGGTGGCTCTCCGCAATGGAACGGGACGTGTTTAACTGTCACGCATTAGCACCCATCGTGCTTTAATAAACATCTGCAACCTGTGAAAGCCACGTTCACATCCTCCCGGACGTATTAGACACATTCGTATCCTGCGTCCATCGTGGCGAGTTTGTGGTCTTCCAGAAGAAAAAATGCAGCACCAGACACGCCCAGACCCAGTGTGGTGCGCCTGCGCCAGGAGAGGGTTACTTTCGTTTTGTCGCAGGAGGGGAGAGGGGGGGGGACGAGGTGGGATGTCATTTTCTAATTGTTCATGGGCAGGTTTAGATTTTCGATTCGTAGCATAGGGGTGAGGCACTGTCTCTTAATAATTTTCGGAAAAAAAAAATTAAATTAATTGAATAAAATCAATACTTTTAAACAATTCTCATATTATTTCATGTTTTAAAACATTCATTGGACAGTTTTCAAATCAAAGTGAGGAAATTTTTTGAGGAGGGGGAGGAAAGGGCCACTCACGTCCCTTGTGAACCCCTACCCTCTAGATCCACCCCTGGTTGGCGCAATAATAAATCACTGAACTCGCATTCCAGAGAACGCGGCTTCGATTCCCGGTCCGGCAAATCATGATTTAGGTTTTTCGTGGTTTTCCGAAATCATTCCATGCGAACGGTTCTTTCACAGAGGCCACGGCCATGTTCCTGTTTCTCTGGGCAACTTGCTCCGACTATGATGACCTCGCTGTCGACGAGACGTTTAGACCTACCTACCTACTTACCTACATATTCACCTACCCGCCTACCCACCTACCTACCAGACTCGTCCAGAACCCGGAGCCGCCAAATTATGATTGAAGAAACACTCACCCGAGTTTGGGTTTATTATATGGCCGCCCTCCATCTGGTTTTAACGTCATAGAGCATATCTGGGATAATGTTCACGCGCCTTTGAAAGCTGAGGTCTGCCGCCTAGGCAAAGTACAAAATTCTGTACCATTGTTGAGAAGACATGGTGTGTACTCTCTACATACTACTTCAGAAAACTCGTACCAATCTCTTCCCGTCGTATTTATGCCGTTCTTCAATCCAAAAGTGGACCTGCAAGGACGTCCCTGGATTTTTGGCTGTTCATTGTATTTTAAGGTATAGGGTGATGGGCCCTATACCTTAAAATACAATACTGATTACCGAGGGTGGTATACTGTATACTGATGTGGCACTAAGTACATTCAGTACTCCGTATCTATTACTTGGTTTGGTCTGTATTGTTGATTATTTAATATCATCAAGCTATATTACCTCTAGGTTTAATCGTAAATAATGTGACATACACAGTCACTGTATTGCAATTCTTTCTTAGAAGCATTTCCTGAAAATCCACTTTAAAAAAAAAAAAACACCCCCGCCAAGGCATGGTAACTTTCATTCGGATTTTGGCTCTATGTCACTCAAGATCTCCTATTGTAGAGCAAAAATTAACTTGTTCAATTCAAACATACAATGTCGTACAATGTAACTTTACAGCAGCAGCAAGAATATTCTTTCCAGATGTGGGAAAATTCGCTTTCCAGGACTTAGACGAAAGCTATTATGATGTAATAGTTTTTGAAGAATATTTGCATGAATATAATTTCAAAATTTTTTATATCTAATAAGAAAATGGACATCCTAGATGTATTTTCCTTCTCATCAAAAATTAAGGACTTTTTTTTTTTTTTGTAATTCTTATATAAAAACGATAACCTATAATTTCAGACTTAAGGACACCAATACAAGTGAATATTGAACTATGATTTACGGTGCACTGCAGTGCCACATTTAGGAATTTATTCTAAAAATTAATTCGGTCGAATCATATTGTTTTAAATATTTGATGTACTTTTTAAGATTTTTTTAATACGTTTTCTTTAGCCAAATAAAAAAAAATATTAAGCTACGTTCGGTATTGTAACAGGAAACATAGCCAAGGCAGTAATCTTTTCGGCCTGTCCGACACAACGTCAAGACAACGAGGGCGTAGTTTTGGTGTTAGTCACGTTTATGGCATGTCAAAACATCCTTGTGCAACAGCCCCTCTCATCAAAGTCACTCTGATGATGCAACTGCAAACAAAAGTGTCTGTTCTAAAAAAAAAAACACTCTTGGTGGCTCGTGTCAGCTTTTCTCGATGTTATACGTGATTACTCAACCAATCGTCGCCCGTAGCCGGAGAGAGTCGCCATTAGTCACGAAGATTAAGAAACCGTTTGTGGAGAACTTATAAATGACCTCTCATTATAATATTTAGGTTCCAAGCAAGTTATCTTTTTGTGTGTGCTATTTTTGTTCATGAGCAATAAAATACTTTGATGTTTTTTTTCGCTAAGGTACCCTAGCTTAATAGCTGATCCTCCTCATTTCACTTTAATTTACCTAAACAGTCTCCACTGTTTGCCATTGCAGAGAATAAAACAGAAACCCCAAAGAAAACGAGCTCGATAATATTTTTTAGAACACGAAAATGCATTTCCAGTGAATCCCTACATAGTCCTCGAGATCGATGTATGACCCAGTGTATCGATCTGTCGAGCACATCTCGTAAATAATTCTCACTATCGATCGAACACGGGTTATTTTCTTCCTTCCAAGCGAGTCTCGTTTCGTGGATTGATCACCGCCTGGCCTACATTTTGGAATGCTCAAGAATTTGTTATTGCTTACTTTCGAGTGAACATGGGGAATGAAGTTTTCAAAAGAAGCACTATAATCAAATTCTGCTACTCTGATTTCAGTGACGAGTGCAGCCTCGGAAGTTAACGCATGTTGCGTTCCTGCTCATAGACATTAAATTAGTACGACCCGCGATAACATGCAGTTATTTAGGCACGTGCCGCCCTATAAAAACATAACTTTTGAGGGTTCGGACTGACTTAACATCAAGACTACGGAAGAAACATGCACAACGGCACAAAAAAAAACTGTTATCTCAACTTCAAGGAGGTACATAAAATGAAACACATATTAAGGCTGTTCACAATAAATTGAGCACTTTTGAAATCAACCTTTCAAAAAAGTCACTGCTCCTAACCTCATTTATTTTAACGGGCGCACTGAGTGACCTGCGCCCAGTTAAGTTGGTAACGATGGATGGAAAGTAGTTCCATTATCTGAAAGTCCAATAAAAAGTGTCAGGTAACCATTTGTGATAACTTAAATTATTCCTTTCGTTTTCTGTTGTTTTTATGAATGGAAGTATAAAAATTTAACAGATTTGTAAAATATGTTATTTTCCAATAATTTCACAGTTTCACCTGATCGGCGCACGAATAAAGTGACGAAGTCCATGAAAATGCTAATTTTACATAATGCGGAAAATTCGCAACGTGCATACAAGTAGATCTTAAGCAAAAGTGCTCATTTTTCCGTGAACTGCCTATAAACAAATACTTGTTCAAATAGTATAGTCAATTCACTGTTACTTCCAATTTTTCTACGTACCGCATTCGTGCAAACTCAGTGAAACAATATTTTGCACAAGAACTGTTTGTTACTAGGCTATACCAACATACCTATTTTCTCTCTGTTTATATTCGTATTAATTATAAATTAAATGAAAGTTATGGATAAAATATAAATAAAAGTTCAATTTAACCGAGAAAAAAAAAGGTATTTTTATGTCAACAGAAGTATGAAACGCTTGTGATAAATTACATATTTAGAAAACAACTAAACACGTCGTACAAAGGGTGATTTTTCAAAGGTTTGATTCTAGAAGTGTGAAAAACCGCGAATAACTATTTGCGCAAAAGACTGTACATATTTAGTGAATTACGATACTAAAAATGAGATATGAACTTCTTCCGAATTTAACCCGCTCGATCCCGGATTAATTTACGAGCACAAATATTGCAGTTAGTACGTAAAATGATGGTGCTGCGTGCTGTACTTGTGCGTGTGCGTGTGCGTGTGTGTGTTTCTCGCAGTCAGCGAATAGCGTCCTGCGTGCTTGCTGCTGCTAAGGCCTGACTACAATCAGTCATTCTTTTGGACGTGGGCGTGTCCAAAACTCGGCATCAAGTGACGTCGCGTTGACGCAGTTCGGATGTGGTCTACAATGCATTGTCCGAAGTGAATTTTCAGAATATGACACTCGACCGCAGTAAATTCGGCACATATGTTGATACGTAGTAATTATAAAATTTGCTAGATTTTTAATTATTTAATGTTTACGCGATGGGTGATTTGAATATCTATTTATAATATACTCCTTATCTGTTTAATTAAGTTCGCCAACTGACATCCAAATATACATTTTTTTTTTTATGTTTCAAAACTTTTGGCCTTCATATTAAATAGTTCATACCAAACGACGACATCGTTAATTATTTATTAACATTTCAATCAGAATTGTTTAGAGAAAGCCCAACGTGCACATCCACTGTTTACATTTACAACGCAAACATTCCACGAATGTGCGCGAAAGTATTGGAAGTCTTCTTTTACTATCAACTTACGACACAACTAACTTGTGACAAAAGTTCAGTTTTCCGAATGCTTTAACTTGGGACACTGGTTGACATAGGACACGGGAGCTTGGAACAGCGCCATGACGTCAGCGGTCACGTGCACCAAAATCCTTGTCCTATGGCACAGGTTGGGATAGCGAAATCGTAGATAGACCTTTATAGTATCATTCGCAGTACCGCCACACTTTTTGAACCAAACCTTTCAAATTAGCCCCACGTATGCTGTGTTTAGTCGTTTCCTAAACATGAAATGTACCACAAACGTTTTGCACTTCTATTAACATGGTGGTGTCAGATTTCTAGATAAATTGAGCATTTACATGTATTCAGTTGTTAAGTGTCGCTGGGCCGCCCCGGCCCAGCGAGCGAGCGAAGAGGAGGATAGAGAGTCGTTATATGATAGCGGCGGCAGCACCAGCGATAGGCCAGTGGCGGCGTATTAGTTACAAAAAGCGAGCTGACCCGATAATATCCTTTGAGACGCGCGCCACTGACTACTACAGTACATTCCGAATTTCTACGCACTTGGAATACGTAATGTGTATTATTTTAAATTTCTTTGTGAAAGTTTTCATTTTCAGTTTATCATACTCAGTTTTAAGGACCCTTTTATAAATTGCATTGCTATTTTAAACCAAAATTTACACTAAAAATGTTAAACTCGTGTTGTTTAAAACCTTGGCCAACATAAAAACAAGTGTTACATTCTTGCACAACCATAGCACAAACATACGACACACAGTAAGAGAGAGAAGGGGAAAGAGAGTGGAGTGGTTTGGATCTTGGGTCTCGAGTCTTGAGAGCCGATGAGGGTGAAGCGAGGTGAATATGGGACAGCGCCTGAACGCAAGGATGGGGGCGGCGTAAACGGGAGATATATGAGATAACCCGCCGACCAGCGGCATCGTCCGGCACGATTCCCACGGGTGAAAATCCAGGAGAAACCCCCACCTAGGATGGAACCCGGTACGCCTTAGTGGGAGGCGAGCGCTATAGCCACAGCTCCACCGCGGGCGCAAAGAAAGAGAGAGAGAGAGAGAGAGAGAGAGAGAAAGAGAAGTAAAGGCTGTTCACGATAAAGTGAGCACTGTTGAAACAAACCTTAGAAGAAAAAAAACCACTGCCTCTACCTGCATATAATTTAACGGGCGTACCGAGTGACATACGCCCAGTAAAATTTGTAATGATGGAGGAAAAGTAGTTCCATATGTTAACGTCGAATGTGTTATGTAACCATTTGTGATAACTTAAATTATTTCTTTCGCTTTCTGATTTATTTAATGCATCTAAGTGTAAAAATTGCCAGATTTGTAACATGTATACTTTTCTAATAATACCACATTTTCACCTGACCGACGCATGAACAAAGTGATGAGGCTCATGGCGATAAAAAATATACAACTTGCATAGTGTACAAGTAGATCTTAAGCAGGGCTTTCAAAAGTGCTCATTTTACCGTGAACTCCTTATGCTGGTACAGATATCTCCGCGGCTCGACTTAGAGCAGAACATATTTCGCTTTTCCAGTCAACAGGTGTCTGTGGGTTCTGTTCCAGAGCACACACGACACGTTTGGCTTTGCCATGCGGTTAGTACTGGTATAGGCTGTTCACGGTAAAATGAGCACTTTTGAAAGCCCTGCACGTTGTGTATACATTCGCCTTATGTAAAATCAACATTGTAATTGGCCTCGACACTTTGTTCATGCGTCGGTGAGCTGAAACTGTAAAATTATTTTTAAAAAGTAAATGTTAAAAAATCTGCTAATTTCCACACGCCGACGCATTAAAAAAAACAGAAAGCGATCGAAAGAATTTAAGTTAGCACGTATGGTTACCTAACACTTTTTATTCGACCCTTACAGGAGTGTGAAGTGAAATATTTTTTGTGAAATCGTTGTTTGTGCGTATTCTCTTACCTCGGTAAATATATGTTATATAAACACGACCTTTTGCTAGAAAAGGTAAAAAAAAAAAACTATTATATATGCCTCTATGTTTTTACTTTTACCACATTAAGTACAGTCATGGAGAAAAAAAATCGTGAAAATGGTCAAATATTGCATTTTTGAAACTTGCCTGTGCGGTTTCCTTGAGCGGCAAGAGAAAAGTACAAACATGACATAGTTTAATCTGTAGGCTTTCACTGCATGTAATAAAATCCCACTGTTACAGATCTGATTTGCACAGTACAGGACCACGACGGAAACACTGCACGCCTTGCTCGTAGGAGCGATAAGGCTCTAGGCGTGCGTGTTCGTGTCGCCCGTATCGCTCACTCGCTTCTTGACCTTGGAAGCGAAGGTTCACACTCCTCTTAAGATATGGAACAAAGTCGCCCTCCATCTTTACCATCTGTACTGGGCGAATGTCACTCGGTGCGCCCGTTAAAATATATGCAGGTAGAAGCAGTGACTTTTTTCTAAGGTTGATTTCAAAAGATCTCTCTTTGTCGTGAACAGCCTTTACTTGGGTTGGGCATTGACTGCTAGCGGCCAAAAGCATGCAGTGTGCGTTGCACAGTTCACACGATGATGTCCTTCGAAGCCCCAGCAACGAATTCTGATCTGATCTGGAACGTTTCCCTCACCACGAAACATGTTGGGAGGGAGCAACGCCAACGAACCCGAAAATTCCATCAGATAGCCGCAGTAATTGAATCAAGCCAAGGTCAGGAGCGCGCTGTTTGTGGTAGGATTACCGCAGCTGCAAGCAACGGAAGAATCCTTTTGTGACTCGCCGACCGCTTATCGCATCACCACTCTGTCCTTTTTCGCTCGCCCGCGCGGAACAGGTCAAAGGAAGAGATGCTAAACAACGAGCGCGTATAAATATATTTCACGATATTGTGTGCGGACTCAGCAGGGTTGCCATATTGCACGATTTGTCACCGCTTGGGGTACTTGAAAGCACAATTTGCGACCAAAAATTACGAAAATGCGGCTATCGCAATTTGGGCGATTTTTGTAATGAATTTGCGATATTTGGGCTACTTGGAATGATTTACTTGGTAAATATTTTGACTGCGGACTAGATAATTAATTCTTATAAGTAAGATCAGTTTTTTTTTTTTTTAACGGCA
Source organism: Dryococelus australis (assembly GCA_029891345.1). Taxonomy (NCBI): domain Eukaryota; kingdom Metazoa; phylum Arthropoda; class Insecta; order Phasmatodea; family Phasmatidae; genus Dryococelus; species Dryococelus australis. Next base: position 46,023,782 of record CM056995.1, on the reverse strand, counting down.
ACCACGGTGGATACAATTGAAGAGGGTCTCTTGATCAGATGCTTGTTACTCGCTGCGGACAATGAATAGGCGAATTGAATATCAAGTGATTGTTTGTGTGTTTGAAATTTATTTATAATTTTGTGTAGGCCTATATCATTTTTAAATGTTAAAGCAATTCGCGTTACTTATATATAATATATTTCATGAGAAATTTACAGTATATTAAAAATACATTGAATGTAAAGTGTAATAAAATTGGGCAATATTTAGGCGACAAATATTGGCCATTTAGGCGACTTCAACAGAAACAATCTCGCAACCTTGTTGCAGAGGCATGCGGGATGTTTTGGTAAGATATACTAATGCAAATACTTTTTTTTTCCGACATTACGTTATCAGGAAGTAATATAAATCATCACGGCAGATATAGACACAAGAAATACCGTCGTACGCCTTCCTCGCTGTGAGTCGCCGATAAAAGTGATTAAGGCTGTTTACCGGTAAACTAAGCACTTTCGAAAGCCCTACTCAAGATCTACTTGTATGCGTATTGTGTATTCTTCCGCCAAATCTTTTGGAATTTCCACGTGTTTACCAAACACTTTTAACTAAAGTTTAAGACTTGGAACTACGTTCCCTCCATCGCTACTAGCCTAACTGGGAGCATGCCAATCAGTGCGACCATTAAGATTGCATACTCAGATAGGGGCAATTACATTTATCAAAGGTTTAATCTAAAGTGCTCACTTCACCGTGAACAGCGTATAGTCGTTATCTTCCTGTAAGCTGGCGTTCAAAGAGTAAAGACAGGAAGGATGGTATGCGCTGACGCAACACTCAATCGAACAAAAGCATGCTTGAGCGCCGTCTGGAGTTGAGAAAGGCACGAATAAAAGAGAACGGAAATGCTCCGCTACTTGCATTCTGCACCCCACATATACGTGCCAAAATAAATTGGGTTTGGCTGTGTTGGAGACACGGCCGTTTGCTTTGCGTGAATACGTCTACGTTGACGCGCTCGGAATTTTTTTTTTTTTTTTTTCGGCACCGCTTCACTCGATCATGTGCTTTTTATGGGTATCACTGGATTGGTTTTGAGATGCTCTTTCCAATCGTATACGATTTCTGTATTTCAACTTGGCTTTTTGAAGAGTGTAGGCCGAAATTGTGTTAAGTTTTCTTAATTCTTTACATTAAAATCATACAGTTTCACGATAACCCCACCACACAAATGGTTTTATACATGCAATCGATTTATCTTGACGAGAGCTGTCGATTGAAACTTAAACGAGCGTCGTAGCTTTTCCTAGTCAAAAGCTTTACTAAGCGGAAGTTATGAGACGCGACGAAAAGAACTAAAAATTGCGCTCCCCCACCCTCCAGACTCTATAGATGCCTCGCAGTTTTCTCTCGACGTAACATATTCTTTGGTCCTTTGGCAATCGGGTGGTGTAATTGAATTTTGAATGTAGACGATAAATTCGGAGTTGCAATTCCAAACTGTATCCCCCGATTTTGTTATCATCGAATTTTCTGGATTGCCTCCCAATATGGTCGCAAATTTAAAAGCGTATTCATGTCAAAACAGACGTCTTTCATCTCAAAAATGTAGATTTATAAGTTTAATAATAAATTTATACGATCGTTTTAGGGAACGCCAGGTGTTTGGGCGTCTCATAACGCTAGACGCCAGTAGACTGTACTGTAGTATAGTTGCGATTAACGGGCCGTGATATTTTACACATGTTGATTCAAAAAGGTGCTCACTTCACTGTGAACAGCCTATACTTTAGCGGCAACGTGCAGGTTGTCCTCGATCTACCGCCTAACACGACCCCACGCGCGATTGCTGTGATTCATCCGGTCACGGTATTATTACTGTGACGACAGGCTCGGAGTGAGGGATAAAAATCAGTAGAGTAAGCGTGCCGTCCTCGCTGAAAACATCCTGTTGACGCCGTGTCACGTTTTCAGAAGACGTAGGCCCTACTTCAAGAAGCCTCGGTGGTGGAGCCGTTAGCCTGCTAGCCTCCCACCCCCCCCCCCCCCAGGGCGAACCTGGTTCAATCCCCGGCCGGGTCACTCCCGGATGTTCGCTAGTGGGAACCGTTCCGGACGATGCCGCTGGTCGGCGGGTCTTCTCCTGTTTCCACTGCCCTTATATTACGGCGCTGCTCCATACTCACCTCGCTTCACCCTCATCGGCTCTCAAGACCTCGCTGTTAAGAGCCTCCCAAATCTCTTCACTCTTGACGTACTTCAAGTTGGCTACCAAGATTTGCATATAAAACATACGCTTAATTTTACACATCTGCAGTTACAACCTAGCAGCATACAGACAAAAGTGAAATAAGCTCTCGCATCTCAGCGGCAAACCCAAGAATGAACTACACGAGTTTAGCATGAAACACAAAGATCTCTCGTTTACACCCTTGTGCTGATGAAGAGCGTCCAGAAATATGTTGTTTCCATTATTGACTATAGGAGTGAACGAGTGAAGAGATCTGGGTGGCTCTTAACATCTAGGTCTTGAGATCCGATGAGGGTGAAGCGAGGTGAGTATGGCCCAGTGCCGAAATATAACGGCAGGGGAAACAAGAGATCCCCGAGAAAACCCGTCGCCCGGCACGATTCCCACGTGTGAAAATCCGGGGGCGACCCCGCCAGGAAGCGAATCCGGTTCGCCTAGGCGGAAGCGAGTCATCTAACCACTTCACCACCGCAGGCCCTATTGACTAGGACGGCTGACCTACCCGTAAGGAGAAACAGGTCTACGGGGAAATGTAAAAATTAGGAACATATTCACTTGGAGGAAGTGAAACTTGTCCTCAAGATCTTATCATTTCCAACTTCCGTAATATTTAATATGAACTTATAATTTATCCATAATTGCAATTGAAACATGCATTTTATATGTTGTTTAACTTATAAATATCCGTTTAAACATAATGATCATCACTATCATCATCAGCAATGAAATACGTTTCCGACAGTGTTATGTTAAAACCTAAATATATCAGTTCGAAAAGTTTACAAAACCACAAAACGAATACCGTGAAAGTCAGTTTAAAACTCAATAATAAATATATATGCATTTCTTACTATCCATTACCAACGTACCTCATTTTTCTATAATTTTTATTCGCGTATAAGCTTGCGCAGCCTTCATCATTGAGTTGTGCCACAAAGTTATAGAATTGTCAATTGCCACCCATAAAGCGGGAGTCCACAGTTTATACCCTCGTATAATTTTTAGTTTAAAGATAAAATAGTGTTGATTACGCAAACGTTGTAACAAAGTAGGATACTGTAAGAAGACCACATCTCGCAATCACGTCCTAAAATACTTATAAAAGATTTCAATTGTGAAAATTATTTTCTTATGAAAGATGAAACTGGTAAATTAAGCAACACAATAACCTTGCGATTATTAACTTCTCTTACTTTAAAAAAGTTAGGTACTGGTACATTAATTTTATTACTAATAGCGGTTAAAATAACAAATCATAAGGACCAAAGATATTGCATGTGTAGAATAATGTTTCGGTATCCCTAAGTATATCTTAGGCGTGCTGAAATTTGAGAATAATAAATCTTAAATATTACATTTTTGAATTAATATTTGTGGTGGTCATAGGGTGTGCCTGAGTACAGCGGACACGCCCTGCGTGCACACCTATGGATTCACGTTGACTCTGAAATAAATATTGTAATTTCTAGGCAAAACATTTAATTAAAAATTATAATTTACCCAAATATAACGTTACTTAAATATTAGATAATTATAAAACGCTTGTGATGTATGCTTTACGTAGGACACAACCTACATGTCATATAGGGCCTATGACTGATTTTTCAAAGGTCTGATTCGAAAAGTGTAAATAGATACCGTGACGAGACTATTGTAACATATTTATGTTTTTTTTTTAAATACCAATTTATCAGTTCAACTTGCTCGCCGGATGGATGCTACGTTAGATTTTCGCGAAGCGGAATGATTATCGGGCAGGAAAGTCTTTCAAGAGTCTTCAGATAACTGCGAATGAACAGCCTATGTCGTTGTTTGGTCTTCACATTCAGTTTGGCTGTTACTTAAAATGACTTATATAAATATCATATATATCATAATTCACAATTTTCTTTCTGTTATTTGCAAATTTAGAAACAGGCAGCAAGGAAACATGTTGCAAACTTTAGGCACTATCAGATCAACTACGTCGGTATAGGCTGTTCACGATAAACTGAGCACTTTTGAAAGCCCTGCTTAAGGCCTACATGTGTACACACTGTGTATTCTTCCATCTTGTGTAAATTTTACTTTGTCGCCTGATCACTTTATCCATGCGTCGGTTAAGTGAAAGTGTAAGATTATTAGAAAAATAAATATTCTATAAATTTGGTATTTTTTATGCATTCAAACACAGGGAACAAAACACTTCAGTATTCTCGAATGTTTAACTAATTAAACATTTACTCCAACATTAAGACAAGGAACTACTTTGCCTACGTCGTCACCAACTTAACTGGGCACATACCACTTGAGTGTTTACGTTAAAATATATGTAGATTTGGACAGTAACATTTTTTTCAAAGGTTGATTTCAAAAGTACTCACATTAAAGTGAACAGCACTTATCGACTATTTTAGAACGAATAGTAATGGTGAAAAAGAAAACAGAAATAAAGAGACCATCGCCTTAAAGAGTGCTCAGTGGCGCGGGATGTTTTGTTACGCGATCGCTGCTTCGCATCCCGCGCGAGCGAGTGTAAGTGAAGGACAGCAGTTATACGATAGCGAGCGGTATATCATAAAGGACGCCGCCGCACACGCCGATGAACTTATCGCAACTCTCGTCTCGCTGACCCTCGGAAGCTTATATTTCCCCATTTATCACGCAAGAATGTCATCTTCATCCCCATTGCCTTTTTACAGAGCAACTTGGATTGCTGAGACCGTTCTAGACGGCACCTACCTCAAGTATAAATACCACACGCGGGCCTTCTTGGAGGAGGAGGGGGGGGGGGGGTGATGAAGACCCGAGAGTTTGGCGTCTCGTGCGACCTTAACCCTTTCAGACCCACTTTAATTTATAATTTCTGGTATTGCAAACAAACATTTCTATGATGCGTGCTGTACTTAAGTCGACAGAACACTTTCGTTGTCACAGCCAATGAGCTGTAGACTGTATATTCAGCTACAATAATATAAACCAATTATGACCTAGAACAGTAAGACTGTTGGCGAATCAGTTACCCACAGGTAAGATCATTGGTCATCAGCTTCGCAGTGTGCAGTACAAAGTTCCCGATGGAACCGGCGCTGGCCTCTCCATCCATCCTCCCCTCTACGTGGCCGATACCTATTAGAAGGTCTTACCTAGAGCGCTGCTTTCTAACCGTTACATTTAACCCCCGCAAAAGCTAAATCAGCTCTTAGATCTTCAGGGTCCACCGGTAACTTTGCAATTTTGAAGCCGCCATGCTGTCCGAAAGATTAAACGAAACTACACTAAACTACAGCGTCCGCGTTCTGTCCTTCTTACACAATAAATTTAAGCATGATGGTATCCCCATTAACAACTTTCGCGGCCCAGTGCGCTCGAGTGCACTCAGGCTTAGTTTCGGGGAATGCCCGGTAACCAGAAACATTTCCCGCCACCTCGCCCCCGAGCACAAAGGGTTTAATCACTGCACACTACAGACTATCGATACGGTTCTCTTACACACGCACCCACACACACTCATCCAATTCATTCTTCTGTTGACCTCGTGGAAGTCCGGTCCTTCACTCCATGGTTTGCCACCCTCAATCGCATTCCGGTGCCATCTGCCTGGCTCATGGTCGGTTTATCCCTGAGTGAGACTAAGTCCTACCCAGGGATGTGCGTGTCTTGATCGGCGTGCAGTACAGACCAAAAATGTCTTACATGTGCGTAATGTACACTACTGTGTACACTGATTCTGAATGGGTTAAGCGACAGTTATTAGGCGATTGCGACGAAGCGACGAGGGACGACTGCAGCGATCTGCGAAGAGTGCGTCGGCGAGCTTGTGTGCAGTGAAGAGTGGGACTGATCTGCGGGACTGTGGACTGGATGCGTGAGTGATAAGACATTCATGGAGATGGAAATAGACAGTTTTAACTAAACATGTGGAAATAATTGGAGCAGTTTAAGGGACATTGGCAAGAGCAAAGGCGGTGAGAAAGACTTTAATTGAAATGTAAATAGTAACTAAATATTGCGCTCAATAAGAATAATAAGAGTTCATAGGACGCTCAGACTGGTAAATAACAGATGTTTGACTGTTTGTAGCATTGAGAAAAATATAATTATTGAATTTAATTATTTTATTTTTATTAAGACCTCCATCCCTCACGTCCCTCAGGCGTCCCTTATAACAGTTCGCTGCTTCAGCTGTAATTTCCTAACGGCCTCGGCTCTCAAGACCTCGCTGTTAAGAGCCGCCCAAATCTCTTCACTTACTCACTCCTTCCTAACCGCAACGCCTGCCGAAGAGATTTCCGCGGGCTACTGTGAACAATTCTTCCCGGATCCTTTCCACGTCCTTCGTATTTTTCCTGCTCCAAGGACACTCCTCAGTCGCCATGAACTTATTATACCACTCACGCGTCGATAGTCTGCTTGGTTCCGCGACCTTCGGCGTAATATCTCGAAAATTACGTTTTGATCGGAAGATGCCTGATGTTTCAATCACCCCTTCCTCACGCAGACGAGACTTCACTTACAGTGTTGCCAATATTCAGTTGCTTATATACTTTATTATTTTTTCATATCTTAGGTTTATTCATAGTTTTAGCTTTATTTGTTATTTAGTTATTAAGGATTATTTTAAGTCAATTTTCTTCTGTTTTAAGCTATGAGAGTGAAGTTAAAATTTAGTTACTGTCATAACAAATTACTAACTCTGTAGCCGATGTTGCAAAATCATTTTTGGAGCAACGAGGTTTAATATTCGAATCCTAAATATGCCATGGATGTGTATGCTACTGAGAAGTTCTGATCTAGCGGCGATACGTCATTGACACGCATGCCTTGAAGTCCCATGATTTGCCTCCAAAGCTCTTTTCCTGCGAACAGGAATATAAATAATTCTTAATATAGGCTGTTCACGGCAGAGCGCACAGTTTCGAGAAAAAAAAACATTTTCCATTAAATGCATATAGGCCTACTTATGCTGCCGTGAGGCCTCGGTGGTGTAAAGGTTAGACTACTCGCCTCCCGCCAAGGCGACCCGGGTTCGATTCACCCGCCCTTGCATCCTGGCGCAGCTCCATACTCACCTCGCTTCCCCCTCATCGGCTCTCAAGACCTCGACGTTAAGAGCTACCCGAATCTCTCCACTGCACTCCACTTATAAATGAAGTCATTCAAAGAATAAGGGTGAACCATTACCATACCGGCAGCCTCGTCATTTGGGCGCGACTCTAGAACCCAAAAGAAAAATATCTAATTAATAATGGGCCTACGCAACCGTAATACGTATAAAACAATCACATACTACCTTATGGCTGCACTCATTCAGTAATTTTCGTTTGCGGCTAATTTATCACCTATGTCAGCCTTGCTTAGGCATTACTTACTTTCCAGTCCATTTCCTATCAGACCGCCACGGATCCAACGGTTTTATTCATGAGCCAATCAAACGTAACTACAAGACTGTTAGGAATGTAAAACTGGTAGTACTATATCAATCTTAAGTAGAAAAGAAACAGAAACTAAATTAATTAAATTCGGTATTCATAAATTCAAACGTTAAACTTTTAGCATGACTTTGAAGCATAGAATCAATTTCTTATATCACTATCAACCTCACCTTGAGCTTGCTTACTAGCGTGTCCGTACATTATATGAAGTTACGGGTAGAGAATTAACTTGCAAGGTTTGCTTTAAAATAGAAGTGTTCAGTTTATCGAGAATCAGTTGTATTTCAAAATAACACATTTTTCCTAGTCAGTTTAATATACAATTGGGGAGGAGAGGGACACTTCAAGAGACTTTCGAAACTGTAAAGATGTGTCTGCTTATTACGGTTAAAATGTTATTTATAGCTTTACATTTCATTTCGCATACAGTTCTGTTTATACCCATGCTTTCGATGGATTCTGAAAACCACTCAGTCGATTGTTAGTTTACAACGTGTTTAGTCTAGCCCTTTCTTCTCGTGTTCTGTCATAAATCGCGAACACGAGAACTCAAGCTGCGTATATACGTGTTGCAAGTCCACGGTTTCATAAAGGCTCCATTCAAGACAAAACAGTATAAGGTTTCCATCTGCTGGAACTGACTTTTTCACTGGTGGCAAAAAGTTACGTTTCCACTTTCTTTTCCTGTCATATAAATAGGATTTTGTTTCGACGACAAATATTTTGTGGTTTTATTAGCCATGGCAAACTAACAAAAAAAAAAGTTGACCTTTGCTATAGAGCGTCTCACTCTTAGATTGCAGTGTACGGTGCAATGGACATTCACTCTCTCTTGCCAATACATGGTTTCTGTCGTTAACTCTGTCCTTGTTCCTGCGTGCACTGTTGCCTGATGTGTTATCTTTATACAGCCTTTAACGAATGACATTTTCGTTGCTTGCGCGCCATGCGATCACAATGATAGGGTTTGTCACAGGCTTCAGTTTCAAAGGAGCCGCTTAGCTTTGCGTCGCAGGATTGGATTCCTTTACGAGTTGGCAGGGAGGTAAACAGATAAAAATTATCTTAATCAGACCGTTTCCTTCACCTCCCATTTGTTTCTCAGCTTGCCAGTTGCGTCACAAAGCTGATGCAATCAGGCAACAGTGAGCGCCATAAGCCCTGTACTGCAATCTAAGTGTGAGATGGACTATATATAAGGCTTAGTCACCCAAATTTCAAATAATAAGATTTGAAAATGCAAACTAAATTTACTGAAGAAATTTCTTATAGGTTTGTTACAGTATTATGAATCATCGAGAAAGAAAAATAATAACGGCAGCTTTGAAAACCTTGCTGTGACAGTAAGCTATTCTGTTACAGTAACGCACCAATGGTGTGTGGAAGTTAGGGTTGGGCTGTTTCGTTACATTCGGGTATTCGTTACTACTCGTTACTTCACAACTGAAGACTCGTTACTTTGTACTCGTAACTTAGTTACTCGTTACATTTTAACGAACGTACGGAAAAAAGTGGTGTGCTGTTAACAGAGGAACATTCACTCGTTACTTAAATATTCGTAATATATTTTCACAAAAACAAAATGTTTGCTTAACAAACTCGACTCATCCCATGATTTTTACTTATGTTAATATATATGTTAATTCACTTATAATTGATGTTGGGTATGTTCTTTTATTGTAGCTTAAGTTAATCTCACAGAGTAGAGATGTTGTTGATTATACTGTGCATTAATTTTTAACAGATAACCACGTGCTACCCTTTATTGTCCACAAAATTAATAAAATATAAAAATAATGCTTATTTAATTCTCATATTCTATTTTGTTTATTTGCACATAATTTGTTACTGGAGTACAATTTCATAAACAACTTATGAAACAATTTAAAGGTTACTTTTCATCCCAAATGTTACTACATACATAACATTTTCGTACTAACAAATATATATTCAGAGTACGCATAAATACAAATAAGAATGTTTCTAACGCCAATACTTTCGTGACGCATGGAACTAGGTATTTGAAAACGCTAGAACAAAACTAAGGTTTACCCCTCCCTCCAAAAGACGTAACGGCTTCTTCCGCCCTTCATCCCCCTGCCAACCCCACAAGCGATATCCTAAATCAGGCTGGCTTGAGGAGAGGAACTCGTTACTTTTATACTGTGCATCTTCGCTTCGTTCTTCGGTACGAATCCTACCGAGCCTGCAAAATAACGACCCGAGACAGCTTCGTGAATAGGTACTAGAGTAACGAGTATTTGTAAGAATCGGTAATCGTTACTTCGGATTCAGCACAGTAACGAGTACTAAAGTAACGAATCGTTACTATTCGCCCGTCCCTAGTGGAAGCGAACCCGCGTGAAGCACACGGGGCAGGACAGACGTGATGTGACACGTCCTGCCTGTACCTTACAGTGCGATTGGTGCGAGCTAGATGGTGTTCCAAGTGAACTGAGTAGGTGTGTAACATGTGATATAAACCATAAACAAATTACAAATAATCTGATTCCGCACCCTCATCGTGTGTGGTAGACACTGTTTCATTAGTTTTGTCACACCCACACTTACATCCTGTACCACTGCCTGGGTTCAAGAACATCACGAACTTAGGATGGACAACAGTATATATATATACTCTCTCTCTCTCTCTCTCTCTCTCTCTCTCTCTCTCTCTCTCTCTCTGAAATACTTCACTTACCCCAAGAGACACTATCAGTCGATACGAAGACAGCTGAAAATCATAACACAAAACCATGTTCTCGTTCCCAAAAACTAGTACAACTAGGATTTATTAATAGGGATTACATTCTCCAAATGAGTTTTATGCATTAATAAGTTATTGAAAATAATTACATTGTACTGGATAATGATTCTGAAATATCATGTTGGATTTGATATTGTTTGCATTAACAAGGATACTCATGAAAACTTATACTAAATATGCATGCAGTGGCCGTAACAGAAGTAGATCCGCCCTGTGATCAAAAACCCTACCGCACTCGTGACATGCGCCACGACCCGCCTAGTGCAAAGATAAGACAATATGGCCTTCCAAGGCTCAGCTTTGGCTTAAGGTGACGTTAGAATTCGATCAATCACTGGGCGGCTACTTCGTTAAATTGTCAACAAACTCCGTTTCTTTTGGCAACTGGCTCATAGCCTCCAATATCGCAGCTATGCAAAACAATAAACATATCATGTTTAGCCTACTAGAAACAGCGATAATCATTAAAAAACAAAATAATTATCTGACACATGAATAGTTGAATAAATATTCTGAACATACGCAAATTAGTAAAATCACATCAAACTAGACCATAAACCTTAGTAAATAAATATCATATAATTTGTATTTGATTTAGCATATCAACTTATCAAGTCTTTCTGCGCATAAATTAAGTGGCAAAATTCCAGTCGTTACAACATACGACTAAACAGTGGAATTTGAAACCATGGAACTAATTTTGTACTAGCAGTGATTGAAGGTTGTTCGTGGTAAAGTGAGCACTTTTCAAAGCCCTGCTAAATTTCTACTTTCAGCCCGTTGGTTACGTATCTTTCCGCGTACCTATCAAAATAAACACTGACGTGTGACGTTCAACAGGTGTTTACATCAGCTGGCTCATATAACCACTGTATATTCATTAAATAAACAACGAAAAGTAATAATAATAATTGTAATCGGCGCTAAAAACATGTGCACATTAATTTAAGTAAATAATATTGGTTTGTGAACATCGATGTTCACGATTATTTTTCTGTTTAGATATAAATTAATATCCATCTGTGCGGTAAACACTTCCGAGGCCATAATAAAATACGTTTTTGTTAAGTTCTCAAAAGAATAGCAGAAGAGTTAAACATTAATTCTTTTTTTTTCCTTTTATAATAAAACAACAAACGCTGGCCTCGACTTTTTCCAGGTTCTAGACGAAGTCCGCACTGCATCGGAGCAAGTCGCTAATACTTCAACAAACGATGTCAGCGAAGCGCGCCATTAAAGCTGAAACTGAGAAAGTCACGTACACGACTGGCATAGGCTGTTCACGGTAAACTGAGCACTTTTTAAGGCCCTCCCAACACGCAATAACTACAAATAAATATATCTTATTGCAGCCTCGGGCATTAAATTTTGAAGGCGGTGAAATGCGTACACTGTGTTTATCGGTCACATTGCAATGTTTGTGCTAAAAAAAAAAAGCGGCAGCAAGGTGGAAAGTGGACGAAAGGAAAAAATTTTTAATGGCCTTAAAAAAGTGCTCACTTTACCGTGAACAGCCTATAAAACTAGTTCACTGGTAATTTGGCCTGTGATTATCTTGACACGTTGTTGGTTTCAGTTTCTGTCAACGCGTCGCTTCCGTTACGACCCATATTTTCAAACGATCGTCGACATCTCTGGGTGCAATGTAGGCGTGTTCAAATCGGCGGCAAGGCACGAGTGTATTTCATTTAATTTTTGTTTATCAACACGCAAGGCTTAATAGGCTGACTGATGAATTGACTTGCGCGGTAAACCGAAATAAATTCAACTCTAAAAACAGCGCAGATGTCCGTGGCTTTCCTTTGTTTCGGAACACAGAATCTTGTGATCAAAGTTTTGCGTCAAAATGCATTGTCGCATTAGGTTAGTTTCTTCCAACTACACAAGCCAGCCACGCGGGTAAAACTGCACAGATGTAGTTTCTTTCAACCGGATAAGACGTCAGATCAGTCCAAAATTACAGATACTTTCAACATTTTTGGCTATACCTGGTATCACCTAAAATTCCACCAGTTTTCTGAGGTGAGGTGGGACAACAGGCGTAGTGCAAATACAAGCGCGCGAAATTTAGATTTGTTAGTTGCTCATTCGTTGTTTGAGAAATGTGTTCATGACGAGATGAAGGTTTGGAATATTCCTGCAGATGGCGGTTAAGGAGTTATTATTATTAATAATATTAATAAATAGATTGAACGCGATTTTTAATTTTGTGATATCGCTTAAAATAAAATTTGAATTTTGTAAAAGCTTATTTTCACACTTTGGAAATTACTTTTTACACCTTTAGCCGAATAGTAAATAAGAGGTTTGTAAAGTGATAGGGGTGATAGGGTTATGTTTGTCATATATATATATATGTATGTGTATGCATGTGTGTATGTGTATGTGTGCATGTATGTGTATGTGTGCATGTATGTATGTGTGCATGTATGTACATGTGAATGTATGTATGTGTGTATATATGTGTGAGGGTGTATGTATGTGTGTTACGTATATGCATGTGTATGTATATGCATGTCTATGTATGTGTGTATATATCTATGTATGTGTGTATATATCTGTGTACGTGTGTGTATGTGTGAGGGTGTATGTATGTGTATTTGTGTGTTTGTATATACGTGTATGTATGTGTGAGTATGTGTGCATATGTGTGTATGTATGTGTGAGTATGTGTGTATATGTGTGTATGTATTTGTATGTTTGTATATGCGTATGTATGTGTGTACATGTGTATGTATGTATGATGTGTGTGTGCATGTGTGCGCCTGCATGTGTGGGCGCGCGCGCGTACGTGCATGCAGAATTCAGGCTAAGGACTTGATTTCGGAAATATTTCAAGCGCATCATAATAAAAATTAATTACTCAATTTCTATTGTGTTTTCGAAGGAAAAAATTGTAACAAAATTGCGTATTGATACACGATCATGACGCGAAATTGGGGCGAAAGCTGCACAAAATTAGTTTATTTCATCTCTGCCATTGTACTTGCACGAAGATGTAAATCTGGCGAAGCTTCGCCACACTGCACTAGCTTAATTTTTTTGTGTGTGGTCGAAATAAACGAACGCATTGTATTGCAACATGCTGCGGACGTTTCGTCTGCCACCATATCCAATTAAGATTCGTGCGCTCTTTGCGACACTCGCGATGAGTTTCGTGACAGAATGCGGTGCTGCCTTCATTTATGTGTCGTATGTTTCGTAAGAAGAAGAAAAGTGACGCGGGACATTCCGAACTGGGTATGCACCAGTAGATCTCCAGTTGCCGGCCGAACATTTGTGTCTTTGATCTTCAAGTGTCCGAGGTGATACTCGACTGGATATTTTAAAAATAAATCCTGTGACCTCCAAGAGTTGCTAGCCTCTATCAATGAACTGTTGTATAGTCCGTCTCACGCTTAGATTGCAGAACAGGGCTTATGGCGCTCACTGTTGACAAGATTGCTTCAGCTTTGTGACGTAACTGGCAAGCTGAGAAACAAATGGGAGGTGAGGGAAACGGCCTGATTAAGATAATTTTTATCTGTTTACATCCCTGCCAACTCTTAAAGGAATCCAATCCTGAGGCGCAAAGCTAAGCGGCTCCTTCGAAACTGAATCCTGTGAGAAACCTTATCATTGTGATTGCATGGCGCGCACACAACGAAAATTGCATTTTTTAGTAGGCTGGATGAAGATAACACATCAGGCAACAGTGCACGCAGGAACAAGGACAGAGTTAACGACAGAAACCATGTATTGGCAAGAGAGAGTGAATGTTCATTACACCGTACACTGCAATCTAAGAGTGAGACGCTCTATACTCATAAGTTAAATATGAAGTAGACCCCGACTATCGCATGTAATCTGCGCATGTGCCCAACACTGACCTACCCCACATTAGTACAACTGTCAAAGTCATTTGATCAACAGTGACTAACGTGTTCGCTTATATTTTAATTTCTAAAAGACAAGCCGTTTTATATGAATAAAATGCTTTTACAGGCTGTTCACGGTAAAATGAATTCTTTTGAAAGCACTGATTAAGATCTACTTGTATGCACGTTGTGTATTCCTCGTCTTATGTAAATTTAACATTGCCATGGGCCTCATCACCTTATTCATGCGTCGGTCAAGTAAAACTGTGGAATTATACAGTAAGAAAATGAAATATGTTACAAACTGCTCATTCTTATACTTAGATGCATAAAAAAAAAAAAAAAAAAAACAGGGAGGAAAAGAAATAATTTCAGTTTGCACAAACGGTTACCTAACACTATTTATTTGACGTTAAGGTATGGAACTATTTCCCATCCATCATTGCCAACTTTACTGGACGCATGTCACTCGGTGCGCCCGTTATAATATGTGCAGGCAGGGGTAGTGACTTTTTTCTAAGGTTGATTTCAAAAATGCTCTCTTTACTGTGAACAGCCTTTACCAACGGGAATTTAATCTAAGAGCATTTTCTAAAATGGCTAGAGGAAGTATGCAGGCACCTCAAAACACTTGTATAAATAAAATGGGTTTTGTGAGGCTGTTCACGGTAAAGTGAGCACTTTTGAAGGCCTAGTTACTTTTTCCTTTCAGCCATATTTTATCCTTTAACCATCTTTTTGAATAAATATAGCCATGCCAGTAATAAACACGCTTTGTATATCCCAACACACTCGGAAGTTAACGTCTAAGGCTAAAATAAAATATATTTATTGACTATTATTCCAAATGAGAGAGGGAGCAGGCGGTGGCCGAGCGGTTAATCTTCTCGCCCCCCCCCCCCCAACCTAAGCGAACCGGGCTCAATCCCCGGCCGGGTCACCGGATTTTCGCATGTGGGAATCATGCCGGACGATGCCGTTGGTCGGCGGTTTTTCTCGGGGATCTCCCGTTTCCCTCGCCCTTTCATTCCGGTGCTGGTCCATACTCGCCTCAATCTCCTTCATCAGCTCTCAAGACCTCGCTGTTAAAGAGCCGCCCAAATCTCTTCGCTCTTCTCCAAATGAGAGAGCTTTAAAAAAAATGCTCTCTTTACCGTGAATAGCGTATAGTCGTATTGGCAGACCAGCAGTCCAGTTGTTAGGGCACGAGGTCGCTACTGTACACCCTTTGGGAGCGCACTATACCCCATTTTCCCTCTACTGTTCTACTCACTCAGCGGTACCTTTTCCCATGCTTCGTTCGTCCCGTTGTTCCAGGGCTTTTTCGCACTGCGTGTCATTTGGGACCCGCCCCTCGTTGCGTGTCCGCGACCACTCGAGTCTGTCGCTGCGTTCGTCGTCGCGCCTCGCCGGGTCGCCGTTACGTAGACGTAGCGTCTCGTCGGCCAGCGTCTCGTCCTCCGTGTCCATCGCCATTGCGAAAGTAGTACGGTATCGTCTCCACACGCGCGGGACGGAAAGGACACGGGCTGTAACGCGGAATTGTCTCGGTAGACGTAGCTCGAAGACACTCGTGGCGAAAACTGCCGAAGGGTGTTCACGGTAAACTAGGCTCTTTCGAAACCAAACTTTGGAAAATGTCATTGCCCCTTCCTTCACAGATATTGACGAACACACTGACTGACACTCGCCCGGTAAAGTTGGAAACGACGGAAAGGAAAGTAACTCCATGTCTGAACGTTGAATTAAAAGTATTAGGTCAACATTTCTGAGTACTTAAACGATTTATTTCGCTAACATATTAAATCTGAGAATAAATAAACTTGTAAAACATTTTTTTTCTAATAATTTCACCGTTTCACTTGACCGACGCATGAATATAGTGATCAAGCCATTGCAATCTTAATTGGACATATGGTGAAATAATACACAATGTGGGGCTTTTACAAGTGCTCAGTTTAACGTGGACAGCCTACATCATACCCTATATAGAAAAATAATGCTTAAAATTGAGACGGGATGGTAGTCACTTCCAAACAGTGGAGAAAAATTCTATGTTGTATGTGTCTCTGGTTAATTAGTTGACCTGTCAAATCCATTCACAGGTTTCGAAATGGTGGCTGTTAATATTATAAAAACCACATCCCCTTTGATAATTACCTATGTTTTGTAATCGTGTATTTGAGGTCTAAGTATAGTTACTGTGGAATCTCCCCCCCCCCCCCACCCTTCCTTCCACCTTAAGCAATGTGAAAAATACATCGTATCCATACTGTGCTCATAATTTGCTAACTTTCTCCCATTGTTCAAAATGTTGCACATTATGACATAAAAATTACGTTTTCGTGTTCGTCACTCTTGTGTTACAGCTCGGAGACAAAAAATTTATGAAGCCTGGGTTAAGTATCATTACTTACCAGATCTGCAAAAGCACGCTTCTCGTACCCTCACGCCACTTGTTATTAAACTTGTTTTAACAGACGGTCACTAACGTGTAGCTACAAAAACCATACCTGCTGTAGCATCACGTGATGCGTTACTCGGTTGTTTCAGGTGAAGAACTCTCCGTGTCTACGTTAGTATGCCCTCAGATTACCTTTGGGTTGTCGATGGATATGATCGTTAAATCGTCACGATTGTGTGATGATCGTTTAGCGAAGCCTATGCCATGAAACCCGATTGCAGAACTGTTGTGTTGTTGCTCTGCAAGAGACACATCCCGTGTCTCGAATATCCCAGCCGCTGTTTCGGGTGACCTCGCGCAGAAACGGGCAGAGAGCTATATTTAAGATGAAAAGTTGCCGAATCCGCCGAGGGGACAATGGCGAAAGTGGTAAAGGCGGGAGAAGTCGTTTGTGGGAGGGTGGTAGGGGGTAGGGGGGGTCAGCCAACTCGTCGATGGGGCAGCAGAGAACGGTGTTTCGCCAGGGACGACCTCCGAGAGTTAAATTTACAAGAGGCTGGTTTCAAATAAACACACAGCTAGCCCGCGACCACGACTTTGTAGTGGGAGTTTCTGGCCCGTCGCCCAGCGGGGGAACTTTTCTGACCGACTTAATTGCCAGTTAGGCCACCTTTTGTCTTCCTCTGCGGCATCCACTGGTGCGGTCGCCAGAAACTGCGCGCGCTCGGGCGCCTGTTGCAGTTCAAACGTCCTGTCTCGAAGCGTCCTTAAGGGAGTGCTGTGTGAATCAAGGAGACTGACAAATTGCAGGACGTTCAGTATAACGAGGTCTTACTGACGCGGTGCCAAAAAGACACGTAATTTTTTATTTGCAGTTTTAGACATTCTTCACATTCTTGTTTCTTTAAACGGCCATCCTTCGAATTGAAAAATGGATGGGGGAGGTGATGGGTGGCTGGCGCATTGCTGCAAACCCTTACCCAGGCCACCAGGTAATTTATTTTCAAGGTTTCCTTACCTTAGTCTTTGATGACCTAACTCCGTAAACTAAAGGACAACAGCTTCATCACCAGATCTCTTCTTCTTCATGCATTAAGCCTTCAACGCTTGTTGCGATCTGCAAATAAGCCTATTACTCTTATCTAACCACATTTTCTTCGGTCGTCCGTTTTGCCTCTTTATCTTCTTTAGTCCAAAGATTTTTACAGTATTGGAGCCATTTTTCTGCGATCAAGCAATTCAAGTTTGGCAACGTCTTTTTAATTTCTATTTAGATCTTTTATTATTCTACATGCCGTATTTTGTTTTCCATGTATATTGTTTTCAATATCAGCTATATATTTATCTCAACTATATTTGTGTGCTTCTTTAACTAACTTCCTTGTTTTCTTACAACTAATTTGGTATGCTTTTAGTGCTTCCAGTGTATCAGATGATAACCATGTCAAGTATTCATTTTTCTTCTCCTTTATGGCATCTTCTATTTCCTCATTCCAGATGTATAATACTTTCTTTTTTCTTCGCAGTTTCCGCTTTCCTAATACCTCAAAGGCAGATTTTTCTATTACTTCTTTAAAATCAATCCATTCTTGTTCTATGTGGTTATTGATTTCTCTGTAATCCATGTTTATTTTTAATGTTCTATTGTATAACATTTTAATTGATTCCTCCATTAGTAAATGACATTTCTATTTTGATGCTTCGGGCTGTTTTACCACAGTACTTTGTTTGTACCATTTTTTTCCAAGTCCAGTTTCCCTCTTAATAGGTATCGCATCCTCTTGGTACCTACTCTTATATCCCTAAATAGTTTAGACAATTTCTCGTTTGGTATGATGTCATATATGATCTTAATCCTTTTGCAGATCATGTATATTTATATATTTCTTTGTGTTTAAGGAATGTATTTTAAATTAGTTTGTTGTAACTAACAAAGATTATTAAAACTTTTCCGCTTCCAAGTGATATTAATTCTCCGTTTGTTCCTATAATATCTTTCATTAGTGCAATTACTATTCGAGCATTTACATCCCCACCTATTAGTTTATATTCGTTCTTATTTACCCTCTCTAATACTAGCTGTACTTCACTGTAGAAAGTTATTGTATTTTCTTGTCTACCCTCTTCCGGGACATAGATACCTATAACTGTTAAATATCCCCTATCTACTTTAAATCGGCAGGTCTTCAGATCAACTGCCTGGAAGGGCGATGCAGAGTTGAAATTTAGTGCGACCCGGTACCACTACGGGGGCTGGAAGGGCATTATATCTTTTTTTTTTTTTTTATGGTCGTGAATGTGGTTAAATGTCACTCGAGTGTGATGACACCCTTAAGTCGTGCCAAATCAATTTTGGACTTCAATGACCATGGAACGCGATTTAATAGAATTTGTCCAAAAATATGCCGCTTTACTAACTTCATCTCACATTAACGCATTTACTCTGATTTACCGTGATGTATCCTGGTATTACGGGCTTCATACTTACGCCTGACAGGCAATCAACTTTCACATGTTTTTATGGCAGGCTTAATTCTTTTCAACGCGACCCCATGTGGGTTGAAAGTGGTATCATGGTATCAAAGAAACACTTAACACATTTTTTGTCACGAAAATGGCTATTACAGGGTTACTGTTATAACTTATAAGTAGCTAACTTAGGAACACAAAATTTAGAATTTTCTAAGTTATGCCTGTTCTAAGTTATGTGATTCTAACTTGTGAACTTTCTAAGTTATGTATCTCTAACGTATGGCAGTACTAACTTGTGTTTCTAAGGTATGATAGTTCTAAGTTATGGTAGTTCTAACTTGTGTGGATATTTTTTTCAAGAATTCTAAGTTATGACTGTTCTAAGTTGTGATTTTCTAAGTTGTTATGTGTAGTTCCCGCTATTACACACGTTCGTCTCAGTGAAAAAACACGTGTCAAACTTTATTATGCAACACATAGCCCCATTCATCTTACACTCCGCCTTCTCTGCAAGCATCACGCAGAATATTTCGGAGCAGTTAAGAGTTTTTCGTAGCTTTTGTGTCGTCACATCGCTCATGCTTGCGAGGAAGACGATGAAACACGCACGTGCTTCAGCATGGCTCAGCAGTGAGTAATGAACTTGCCATGCAGAAATATGAGAAGTTTCCATGAATATGCTAACGAAACATAGGTCCTCTAGGCCGAAGCCAGTCACGGCGTAGCAACACAATAATAGTAGGTTCCTTTGCCCCCTTATTTCTTCGAATATTCAACATCATTGTTAAGGTTATGAGAAATAAATGAAACGGTATAACGTTTAGACACTTACCAGGATAACGCAACAATAAACGTGTGCTAAAAATACGACTTTTTCATGAATCTGTGTTACTGAATTGAATTTATGTTAGCTCACTGTTGAATTTTTCAAGGTTACATAATTGGTCTCCTATTTTTGTCCACTCTGGATGCTTACGTCTCATGTGAAATAATATCACAGTGGACAAGCTGTTTTCCGCGAAAAGTTTTTGGTACAAGTTGTGTTTCAACGCACTGTAGTTCAGAACCACTTTCGTGATTGGGTCATTTGAATTGTCACGCGTCTTGTCTGCCTGCTCGCGAAACACGGATGGTCAGAATCGGAGAAACTTAATTCTGACTTGCTCACTCACGTAACAGACTGTCTTCACACAAGACAAGCGGCCGATAGTCAAATGAAAGACTGCAAATGTGCACATAGGATATTTAAGTCTAGCCACCGCGTAAATTTTTTCGCGAAAAACAATTGGCCCTACTCGTTACTAGTATATTAATGTGTTGATCTAATACCAATGTGGAACGATTGTTAAAAAGTTAGCGAGTTTATACTGCGTAGATTTCTCTCCCTAATGTTCATAAAATAAAAAGAAGCGAATTTCGAGGGTAGAGCATTTTGAATAACACACTTTTGGTTTTTAATAATAAAATAAACCGTACTATTGCTTTTCATAGTTTGCTGTCATGTTGATACGCCTGATGGAAATCATATTGAATTATACACATTTATTGGTGGGGAATTTTTTCAAAGATTTATTTTAAAAGTGTTCAATAAAGCACAGATCAGTTATTAATGCAGAGTTACATACTTTTGCACATGTGAAATGATATATTGAATGTCAGGAGAGGTAATTTATATATAGGCTGTTCACAGTAAAGTAAGTACTTTTGAAAAACAACCTTTGAAAAACGTTACTAGCCCTACCTTAATATATTTTAACGGTCACAGTATCTGGCAACCGCCCAGTATAGTTGGTAATGACAGAGATAAATTAGTTCCATAGTGTAACTTTGAATTAAAAGAGTTAGCTAAGCATTTGTGAAAACTGAAATTATTTATTTAATATTCTGTCTTCTTTTTAATGCATGTAATAAATGTGAAAAATATTTACTTTTCCAATAATTTTTAGTGTTACTTGAACGATGCATGAATAAAGTGATCAGGTTTACGGCACTGTTAACTGTACATATGGTGTATGAATACACAGCGTCCATACAAGGAGATCGAAAGTGCTCGGTTTCGAGATTTGCACGATAATAACAACAGGAAGCGCTAACTCACAATCGGGTCTCGGTGGTTTTTTTCATCGGATCTCCCCCGCTCCCCTTCCCTGCTGTGAATTCCGGCGCCACTCCATACTCGCCTCACTTCACCCTCATCGACTCGCGAGACCTCGATCTGTTAAAAGACGCCCAAATATCTCCACTCGAGTCTACCGACTCATAACACGAGCGCGTAGAACGACTGGTAGCTAAGCCAAACCCTGGGTAGTTTTTTAAATTTAAATTAAATATTTGAGTAATGGTAATATTTCACAGGCACAACTTAACCAGTGATATTATTATGTCGTAGATCTCGCATAACCTTGGAATAATTTTTTTTGCAGGTTTCTCGGTTCCCTACCTTACCAGCTTGATTCTCGTAATTTTTATTTTGCAGTTTTTGAGCTGAACGAATTTACCTTAAAGGGAAAAAAAAGGAACTAAAAATAATAGTGAGGTGCAAATCCTACCTTAAAAATAGTTATTTGAGCACCGAAAGACCAAATGGTCCAGGACGCACTGAAATAACGAGATGACTGTCTTCAGTCTGCGAATAACTATGCGATACTAACTGTAACGCCTGTGCAAACATTATGCAAAAAAAAATTTAAAGTGTAGAAATGCGACTGACGTTGATAGCTGATATTCTGTGCACAGTTTTTTCTTACGTTAATCAAGCAAGGAAGAACGTAATTCCGACTAATAGCCGAGCTACATGAGCACGTCTAGTTAATGACAGATATTCAGCCTTGGCTAAGTTATTAAGAACACATGTAGTTATGTATCGTTCTCATTCGATAACCCGGGACGCTGCCCAATTAGCGATAATGGGTTAACGTGGCATTTGGCCGACGGAAATATTATATAAATACTTTCCGTAGCGCCAGTTACTTGTTATAGGCTGTTCACGGTAAAGTGAGCACTTTTTAAGGCACTGCTAAATTTTTCCTTTCAATTAATTTATACCTTTCCGACACTTTTTAATGTAAGCAGTGCTATATGACTAATAAACACAGTGCATACATTTTATCACACTCAGTAGTTAACGTCTAAGACTGCAATAAAATATATTTATTAGGGGGTTAATGCCTTTTTGCGAGGGCCTTAAAAAGTGCTCGCTTTACTGTGAACAGCCTATAGCTGCCTAATTAGCATTCAGTGTTGAGGAATTCCGGTTCAGCAGCCACTCCGGTAACGGTATGGACTACTGTTGCAAGGTCTACCTACCCGCAGCCAGGATTTTCTGATCATTTTGCCCCTCTAACTAAAGAGGGCATCGTATAGTCTGATACAAAATAAATATCTTATTTAGTGTAAATAAATATTTGTGGTTCGGTGACGCGTTTGACGTCCACCACATTTGTCGACAAGAAAACTAACTCGTGTACGCGGGCAATTGGACGTCACGAACCAACTGACTAGACAAAATTTCTGAAATTCTTCCCTATCAAACTGTACATATCAGCTATGTTGTAATGAGTAGCATACTGTGCGTGAGAGTATTTTATTAATCACTATCATGTGTGAGACTAATGCACCATAAAGCCACACGTGTGTGTGTACCAGTTCTTATGTAACGCATCAGAAGAATTATGTAAAAAATACTTTAAAAAGTTTGAGAAATGAAATGTGTATGGGTGTGAACGATTATTTTGTTCAGAATGATGGATTCTTGCATTCATGGGGAGTTAAACATAAGATACCTTTCTTGCCAAACTTACACTTCCAGCTTCCCTGTAGTTGTAACACAAACTTACAATTGGCCTAGACAGTAGGCGACAGGGAACATGGCTAGATATCAGAACATTAAATAGACCTCACACATGTCACTCCAACTACTACTGGAAAAATACTCAAATTGCAAAAACTAGAAAAAAAAAAAAAGTTTATTGCAAATAATCGAAAGGAAAATAATTGAAGATGATTAAAAATAGTAATTGATCAATGTTAGATTATTTGCAATTATTTCAATCAGTATTCAAACTAGTGTAAGTGGTCGTAATCTAAGTGTCGTCTTGTGATATGGCAATCTTGGAATGCAAGTTAAGTTGGTAATATACCTTTTTAAATGTTATTAAAAATATTTCTTCTTTAAATATTTCTTCTTTAAAATAATTAATACAAATAAGTGCTCATGGCTTTCGGGAGCTGAGATCTCTTTTAAATAGGGAATTGTAGGTGTTAAAAAATTAGATTGAGTCTATGGCGTCAGACGGCAAGATTCCGTGGGCTTATGTCTGTATCAAACTTAATCGTCCGCCATCATTATAAAAAATTCGTGCTTGAAGAGTTTCTTAATACATTTCTTAACTCACTAATTACAATGCAGGACTCAGTAGATTATCCGGAGTAGGAAGTTCTGGAGTTCTTCTAGTCAGTTAAACTCTTCCCTAGTTAGGGCTCCCGGGCCCTGGTACAGCGATATAACGAGTGTACTTTCAGTACCACACGCGGGAGAGCGATAGACTAAGTTGAATTTCATTTTAACCGGAGGAATAACTCACTTAGACCCTCTTCTCTTCTTGATTCCAACGTCCCGTATACTTTTATTCTTGGTCCGATTTACGTCACTGCAACACTCGCGGACTTTCCCTATAAAATCAAAAATAAAAACCCTACGAGAGCGCAACACGTGATACGCCGCGCCTAGCGCCACCATAAGACACGCCACGCTATCCTACAAGAAGCGGCTTTAAAAACGACGCCAAGAACTAGACAATCACAAGGCGGCTACTTCGTTACAAATCAACAAGAACTTACGTTGCCCCTGGCAACGGCCCACGGCCTTCTAGATACTTAACCACATGAAAAAAAAAAACGATTGAAAATAATGAACAGTTACAATAACACCAGAACGCTTATTAAATTAGGCTATAAAGTAAAATAATTACGACCACAATAAGAAAAATATTCAAACATATTAGACAACAACACAAAATAATAAATTAAATTTCCCTACATCTAACAAAAATAAAATTAGCATTACAATTAAGCAGTCTGTAGAAATTATAATAAGTAGTATTTTACCAGGCGTTACAATGTGTAGCTGTAAATATTAGATGGGGAGACAGTTTTGTGTTATTTACATGAAAACTGACACTGAAAAAAAACCTAGAAAATACTTGTAGCCTATACATAGTATAAAACAAAATCGCCCGGCCGTGTGTGTCTGTGTATTCGAATAAGGCTTCTAAACTACTTGATGGATTTTGATTTGGTATTCACCATCATTTAGAAAATTTCTCGAGGAAGGTTTAAACATATAATACATTAATATTTAATGTAAGGATAGTAGAGAAATGTCGACGTTTTCTAATCACATCGGAAAAAGCCGCTTTTCAGGCGCTTATATGGCTTACGCTGACTAAACCATAAAATATAGTCTACACCAAATTAATGTACTACAGAATTGTAGATCTCAAAAAGGTCTACATTAAAATTGTCCGCGACAGAATATATTTATCTTATAAGGATGATCCACAGTAAACATATCTGTAAATCGCATCCGCACGAAGCTGAGGCGGATCGCTAGTATCCTATAAAATATAGATGTACTAACACCAAACCCCTAATACACAAGAAACTCGCACAGAAACAGATTTAATTATAAAATCATGTACAACACAGTAATAGGTAAACTGTATCGAGATTTCATGGCATAAACTATGAATAATCCTTCACGCAACTGAAGAAACTATTATATCAAAGATAATTTCTAATAGAATGAACAATAAATACTTTCTGTTACAATGAATTAAAAATCATGCACAAAGAGAATAAATTTATTCTATCAAACATAAACATACTCTAAAATATTATTTGAAATAAGTTATAAAAACAAAAACTGAACCATAAATCACAAAACGTGTAAAACCAACTACTACTGGGAAACTCACTGTACACCCCAAGCACACTTCCGTATGCTGGCAGAAACACATTTTCAGATTTATCAAGCTTACAGCAGAAACAAACTAATGAGCCTTGTTCCCTCTTCATATAGATGTAAATAATTTCGATGACGGTTGAAAAAGCTTAGATGGTAGGTGGACATTGACACCTTGTTGTCATAGATAGAGCCCATCATTAGAAAGGGAACAAGAATTATACGCGACACTTGTGAGACAGGACAGTTACAAATACACATGTGCCTTAACCCGGGACTCGAACTCAGAACTCCTCGTACCGTATAATCTGGCGTGTAACCAACATTACGGAGGTAACGTTTCGACCGTGAACTTCAGTTGTAATCAATCCAACGTGTTGGTAAACAGGGTTTACTGACCTGAAATATCTACAAATCCATCATTTTGAAAACAAGCACTCGAGTCACTTAAATCATGCATGTTTATATGGCCTAGTGTAGCTTCACTTGTGTGCAAAATTTGATGGGAATCAGTGGTTTGGTTCCCGAAATAGGGCCCAAATGTGCAATTTTCTCACCTGTCACCATCTTACAAAAAAGGCAGGTAAAATGCTTCTGTGCATATATTTAATGCTCTAAATTGATAATACCAGGATACAAAGTTTGGTTGAATTTTGTTAAACGGTTTAGAATGTATAATATACCTAACTAAATTATTTACATTGCCCCCACAAAAAAATGCTTGGCCGAATTAAAACAAAAATGTAATTTTACAATTTTACATGGTCTACTGTGGCACTACCTGTATGCAGACTTTTCTGGTAATATGTTGATTAGTCCCCGAGATATAACATAGAACATAAACTTTCTCATGGAGGACAAAAAGTTTACGTATTATCATATTTCGATGTTTGTCAGAGATACTGCCAATTTATAAAGTTCGTTTGAAAGTATTTGGGACATACGGCATACTAACCTACCATATATACGTGGCTAATTTGTTGAAAATATGTTACTACTCCCTAAAGTAATATCAGTTTAAATTAACTACAAAAGTGCATCTTGGTCCCTGAATTTGTTTGTAATCGATGATTGTTTCACAAGATATGATTTTTAAAAATTCATTTTCCATGTGGCGCTATCTCATTAAATGATTCACAAAGAGACTGTGTATGCAAATTTGATTGTTGTAACAATTGACACTCCAAAATTTACTAAGTTTACTTGAAATTTGTTACATGCTTTTAAGAACATTGCCAACTTAGAACACATTAGTTTTCATGGTTTGTCGTATTAACATTTGTTTACAAAATTTGGGACGAATAGGTTGATTGTTTCCCGAAATATCTAATAAAACTTTGATTTAATGTGACACTATCTTACAAAATGGCAAACCTAAGATTCCACGTATTGGCATATTTGATGCCTTTAATAGATACTTCCAGTGTGCCAAATTTGGTCGAAGTTGGTTAAATTGAATGGCAAATATAGTAAATTAATCTAAAGTATTTATACGGCCACTATTTTAAAATAAGTACTACATCAATATTTAAAACGCATAGGTTTACGAGGCCTAACATAGTATTATATGCATGCCAAATTTGGAGGAAATCGGTTAAGTAGTTTCCGAGATATAACATAAAAGCTCAATTTTTTCATGTAGTGGTATCTTCCAAAATGAAGTACCAGTGTTAATTTTCCTCTAAATTCAATGTTTTCATTATATACCGTCAGCATACCAAATTTGGTTTAAATCGGTTAAATGGTAGCGACCTAAATTTTAAAAATTGCCACAATTTTGAAAATAAGTATCCTTTATGGTCGAAAACTATAAAAGTCTGGTATCCTTACTAAGTACTATACGTGTACCGAGTTTGGTGAAATTCGGTTTACTCATTCAAAAATTTTCAGAAGCGGCACACGCATATACACATAATAAGACAGGAACGTAATCTTATAAGCCAATATTCCTTCGTAAAGTGGACAAAAAAAAGGGCTCGAAAGAAAAGTTAAGGAGTATTTGAGAAAATTGGTACACGATCCTACTCCCAAAGACGTGGTAAAAAAAAAAAAAATTATAACTACATCAAGGACAGTGAAATTTCTGAAGAACACTCAAATGAAATTACTAAAAACTGAATCCAGAAAATAACCTACGGAATATGAAATAAAAAGCGAGGTTCAGAAGAAAGATTATGAAATACTAGTATAATAAATAACAAAACTTATTCAAAATCAATTGAAATATTATAAAATAACAAATAAATGTAAAACGAAGGATTTTAATATCCTTTATCAAACTGCAAAGACCAATTGAAATTAAACCACTACAAACAGACAAGTCTTATAAGTACAACATTTGAAAAGTACCAAAAACTTATATATTGAACTTAATTATATGTTAGAAAGATTATAAACAGGAGTGACCCAGTAATTCCTCCATCAGTTAATTAAAATAGAGAGAAGTCTATCAGGAAAATGAGATAAGGGTGAACTTTTCAGTGCCTCAGTTGTAACTGTAAAAGATATTTATGTTACTTGCAGAAGACATGGCAGTTACATCTGCTGCAGCAGTGGTCTCCACCTTGGGCAAAGTGCAAGAGTTGCCGTGCATTACGATTTTGATGCTGGTGAGTTTTTTATATTAGGTTTTATTTTAATTGCTTCCCATACTTAAATATTGAATATTAATCCGTTGAAATACCTGCAAACAAGACTTTCGTGAACCAGATTTTTGAAACAACGGTAGGCAGGCGTAGCATGTATGTTTCAGGAAGATAGGGAGTCATTAGTGGACTAAGTGCAATTTGAATAACCTGTAAACAGGTGCCGGAGAAGGGGATACAAAGTGGAAGCATCCTCTAACCAGGGAAACAGAACATCATACCTTCCCCTCCCCCACCATCTGGGAGGTGTGTTGTGGTTGGCTGACGGGTTCTTCCACCCCTTCGGAGGCGTACTGTGATTAGCCGTTGCTTGTGGGAGTACCCTTTCGGTGGACGAAACGCCCACGCGACAATTGCGGGACTTTGAAATTTTTCGAGGAAGTCTGAAGAGTGATAGGCTACAGGTGGGGTAAGGGGAGTGTAAGGTTGGACCAGGAGGGTTGAGGAGTCTGACAGTCCTTGGTTCGAAAATTATATGTAATTGCGCAATGAGTAAATGCGTAATGAGTAATTGTTTAATAAACAATTATGAGTACCAAGAGTAAGCTCATGTACCGAGAGTAAGTACATGTACCGAGACTAAGTACACATACCGAGAGAGTAATTGCACGCTAAGTACTGTAACACCCGCAAAATGTACGTTGTTTATGTAACTAATTTTTATACTTAATTTTAATATTTGTCATTTCTATGCAACATGCTATGATTTTTTACTATGTAAACGTTCCTTTCTACACATGTCACTTATGTTATTTTCCATGTAATTTTCATCTGTATTTAATTGAATACTGTTTTCAATTAATTTTTTCAAATTAATGTTTATTCTGTTAGGATATTTCTTTTAGATGTATCGTGGCTATTTAACTATGTTTAAGGATAGGGTATTAGCTAGACTTCATTTTTTTGTTAATTTTATTTATTTTTGTGGTCTCATATGTTGTGGGTATTTCCTACTATCGAATTTTTATGTATACGTTTCGTGACCCAGTGTTCTATGTTTTTTTTAACAGTTAGGGCGTGGGAATTGTTACGAAGGGGGTGTAAGGTATTTTATAGCTTCTTATTGGCTCCAGGTTCAAATCCTGACTTCGCATTGGCTGGAACCATAGGTCCCATTTAAGCTAGCTCCAGCCAAGACAGCTTAGATCTCTCTCCGACTGACTTCTGAACCAACCAGACGTGTAGGGTAGGACTCACGCCTACAGGTGGGTGTCGAGAAGGGTTTTAATTCGATTTTAGGGTGTCTTGGCTTCCCTGGTTTAATTTTGTGTATTAAGTGTTTCCAACAAATTGAGAGTGCGTTTAAGCCCCTTTTGCAAGGATAGTATATAGTAGGAGTTCTATGCTAGACCGCTTCAGTGTTGGAGACGTATATTCTCCACGACGACGAGACCCTTAATATGTAACCCTGCGCCTGTGAGTCCTGATGGCATAAGTAGTTTTGTTTGCAACATCAAAGTCATCGTACGTCTGAAATAGTACCCGAGAGCTTTAGAACATCAGTGAGATAAGTCCACATTGCACTACATGTATGTGTTATACGCAGCGTCCGCCATAATCCTTCTAGAATGTTTCTCCTCTATCGGCGACGTAATGATGGTTTTAAGCGTACTGATATACCAGCTTTAAAAACCTTGCCCACCATTAACTTGAGAAAGGATCTACTCCTCTGAGCTAGGCACACTGAAGAATTGAGGATTTTTTTTTATTGAATAAACATATTAATTACTTTTCTTGTGAGATTAACATTAACTTTAAGAGATTTTATATGAGTTAACCTAAGCTTATTTTTTGGCATAACATAGGGATTTTCATTAACTTAGGTATGGTCACTCCCACGTTATGTATCCTTGTTAGAGCATTGCTAATTGTCACAAGGGTTTTATTTAGCAGTAGTCGAGGTAAAACAAGTAAAGAATAAAAAATAAGGGAATTTAAAGAATAATTTATTATTTTTTAAAAATAAATCTGGACGGTAAAATGCTTTAATGTTGGTGGTTGTCTACCTTGTTTTCTGTTGCTTATTCCTGTGTCTCACTAAGTAGACGAGTATTGCAGATATTGGCGCAACTCAATAGTGTGACTAAAATTCACGCAAATTTCTCACTTTCAAGCAAAAATTTTTTAATCTCTTCTGAAAACATGATTCATCTCTTCAATCTCACCCCCAAAATCAAGATAATTTGACCCAAATCTGCGTTCTCAATCAAGCGCACTTTTTAAAAAAAACTTACTTTGTTCACTCTTTGATCAGTGGCCCATTTTCAGGGCGAATGAGGCTAAAGAGGTCAAAAAGGCAAATATTTACTTTTAAATCTGAAAAAAAAATATCACAAGAAAAGTATGAAAATTCTTGGAATTTCATTAAAATATGATGATTTAGCTCGAAAATTAGCCTTTAAAGAACCACACACAAAGAGTGAACACAAGTTCAAAACTGATTTTGATTGTGGGTTGGGCTTTGAAAAATTTTATGGGGAATTAGAAATTTGTTTGAATTTAGCGTGAAGTTGGTTGAATTTTAGTTAAATTTTTCAGTTGGCCAATATCTGCGAAATACTTGACGCGGGGATTAGACATTTGTTTGAATTTAGCTTGAAATTGGTTGAATTTTAGTTAAATTATTGAGTTGCACCAAGATCTGCAATAGTCATCTACTTCCCTATGTCCATAACGCATTTTCTGGTTATATTTTATTATGTATCAAGCGTTCCTGAGGTGTTAGCATGCACAAAGTGTACACGTAGCAGAGTTCGAACCCAACGCATGGTATTCATCTGGTAAGTTGTGTTCCTGCCGGCCATTCCACAGACCGGGCAAATAAAGACTCTGCGATTGGTGAAATATTCTTGGTTGAGCATAAATTACAACACATTTATGCTCGTTCGCTAACTACTGTTTTGTTTTTAATAAGTGAAAGCTAAGGAATGGTAATGGTCGTACACGTAAGCTGAGGGAAGAATCTCATAAAAGGCATCACACCTTTTTCTCTCACTTACTACCAGGGTACAAGTACTTAAATTATTCACAGTCATTGGCTGTGTACTTACAACTCACCATATTACCTATGTATTGCACATTGTTTAGTTATCACATTTACATATTTATACAGTACGCATGTTTACCCATTGGCTTCTGAAACACAACTGTCGAGGTTGGTGAGGCGCTCCTCGGTTCTAGTTCTGTCAGACTAAGTAATGCGTAACGAGTGATTGCGTAATGAGTAAGTGCATAATGAGTAATTGCATAATGAGTAACTGTGTAATGAGTAATTGCATAACGAGTATTTACTTGTTATGTAATTGGTCATAATAATGATTAAGTACATATACCGAAAGTAATTGCATGTGCCGAGACAAAATACAAATACCAAGAGAGTAATTACATACCTACCCCGACCACTGCACAAATGCAACTGAGCTGTCAATTGATAATATATTGGTGATATACATCCACCATCTTGGTTGTTTTCTATTCCCGCCATGGGTAAGTGAAGCGTAATTACATTTATACTGGTCTGTTACCCGATTCGATTCCCATAGAGGATAATTAAACCATAAATACAATTATACTGGAGCAATCCTTGGCTCGAATCCCGTCAAGGGCAAGGAATACATAAATATAGTTATACTTACCTAAACCTTGCTTCTATTCCCGTCGAAATATAATTAAACCATAAATGCATTTATACCAGACCAGTCCTTGGGTTGAACACCTCGAGGATAAGGAAAACAAAGATTTCTGTAAAGTGATGAATCCATAGACTAAAGATTGGCTTTCGTCTTCTGCTCATGTCCTGAACATTAGCGCATGGATTGCAATAATAACTGTCAGACTTTCATGTTCAACTAGTGAAGTACCGTTTGTTTACATTTACATTGCACCAAACCTGCTCTTTTAGAAAGAAAAAAGAGTCAATTTGTGCGATTTGTTTAAAACGTATTTGCATTACAATCCGATCAGAAGAAGTGACTAAAAATTTTAAAGCGTAACTTATATTTGTGCAAATACACTCATTTGCAAAAAAAAAAAAAAAAATTGCTGACCCTGAAGGTACCATCGCAGGGGTTCACATGTGGGTACACGCATAGGAGATGGTAGTATTTATACAGAGAACATGACAATATTGTATCACGTTAAGCATGTATTGCAGGGGACCAATACTTGCAGAATGCATTTAGTGTGGTGTTGAACCACCCGTAGAATTGTTACAGGCGACGATACGATGAGTCATGGAGGCATACAGACGTGGGATTTTCCTCCTGAGAAAGATCCTGGCACAACTGGTGCAACTGACCCTCCAAATCCTCCGAAGTTGCCATCCAATATGGTCCCAAACGTTCTCGATGGGCGAGAGGTCTGGGGACCTTGCTGGCCAAGGAAGCATATTGACATCACGTAGGCAGGCGAGAGAAATCCATGCTGTGTGACGCTGGACACTATCCTGCTGGAAAATTGGGTTGTCAAGCTGCACCAGGAATAGGAGCTGACATATGCCTGGTTGCACCAACATCTTCCCCGAGCTAAGATCGGATGATCCTAGTTTGGAACCAGAATCCAGTTTAATCTTGGTTCCAATGTAAAAGTGTTGCACTAACGAAATTTCATGATTTTGGATCTTTGATTCGTCGATCTTGGTTCCAAAGTGTGAGATTGAGATTAAGAATGAGTCAAATTTTGCTATTGGTTCGTAATATATGACGTCATGGAGGTAGGCGTATTTTTCACTATAGATAGAACTAGATGTGCGATGTTATATATGTTTTAAGTGAATTATTGTTGTACGAAATTTACTGAATAATATTCAAGTGCGTTTAATGATGTTTTAATTTCCCAAGAAAACAAACGACTGTAGTTCTACATGTTGGTGTATTTTCAAACTACATTTGTCGATGATGGCTGCTGATCTCAGATCGAGTTTTGGAACCGCCAATTTCGGCAGTTCGAAATGAACTTAATCACAATCTTCAGTCCAGTTCTGAACTCGAATGGTACAACAGTTTTCTCTGTCGATCTTAGAAGTGAGCTTAGATCAAATTTCGAACCACGATGGTGCAACCGGGCAATAGTCGCAGAATTTCCTGAATGCATTGCGGCGTTCCGTCGTACGAAATGGCACCCAACACCATGAAACCTCTCGTTGGGGAGGCGTGTCGCATTACAAAGAAGCATGGATCACGGCCCTGGCCATGACGTCTCTAGACTTCAATTCGGCGGCAGAACTGTGATTCGTCTACGAACACCACTTGTCGCCAATACGCAAACTGCCACGTTTCCCGTTCCCAGCAGAAGGCCATTAGTGCTCGGCGATGTTGAATGGTAGACGTCAATGCATAAATTGGTCACGACTGTGATGTAGTGACACTACACAATCAGTAATACTGATCAGCATTACTGACTCAGTATTACTGACAGTACACAACAATATTATAGAATGCCACACGATCAGTATTACGGCCAGTATTTGTGTTCAGTACTGCCATGGACACCAACAAATTAAAAGGCACGTTGCTGCGGCTGCCCACAGCAAGGGTTGCGAGGAGGCGAGCTGGCGCGAGGTACAGCGCAACCTCGGTAAGCCGATCCTGCTGTTATATTAACAATCCCCGGGGGAATGGTTACGAAGTCGGAGCCGTCGGTATATAAGGCTGGAACAATGGTGGCTCAAGGCGCCATCGTGCCCCAGACGCCGGAGGCCCTGCCTGAGGGACGACAGCCGAGAGGACCACCAACCAGTGGTCTGGGATCGACGCCCACTGCATCCACTGTGGAGAGAGCCTCCTCGTAGACGACAATGCTTTCTGGATAATTATACTTCCCGTTATGGCGACCTAGGCTATGTGAGGTATTGGGACAGGTGAGAGGCCATATTAAGATCCATAAGAGCAAGAGTATTAATGTAATTGCTTGCTTGCTTAATTTTAAGTAACGCTGAGTGTCACTGCCACAATGTAGTATCTTGTCTAATTCTGACCGCAATTGCTAGGCGGTATTTATAATGATTAAGAGTAGAATAAAGTAGATTTTTTAACTGAGTACTTTCCTCTGACTACCTTTATCCCTTTAGTAAGTGTGTGGTCTCCTCCCTTCAGGAGAGGTCACAGAAAATGGTGGAGGCTCCTTTCTCCCTTTCAACCTCCCCCTTAAGCTCGTAATAACAGAAGAGTAAATATTAAAATAAATTTGTAAAGTTAATGAACCTGGAATTAGTAGAGACGCTTAACATTTCTCACCTGCCTTACAGGATCTGAATCCCCTCGCAAATTATGGTTCAACATAACCTATGTAGTAAACAGTAGTGGCAGTGAAAAAGCTCATTCAAAGCTCAGTGTGTATCATTAATCAGAAAATTGCAGCCGCCCGAGAGCACGCGAGCAAAACTGCAACATCGCTAAAATCTTGGCCGTACAGTTATCCATTGTTTCGTAGAGTAAAGAGTGTGAGTGCGCTTACGCTGTTAAGTTAATACACCACTTTTCGGGCCATCTGTCTTTGGCTTCATTCAAATTTCCACATATGGTGTGTGCAAAAGAGGAAAACAAATCTTATAAACTTTGTGTGTGCATGTTTCTATATAAGATTACATGTGACATTGTCGGCCAACACGAATAATATATGACTGACAAGCTCTCATCATCGTTTGTCAAAACAGTCATAAATATCCTAAAGCATGCTGCTATTGTCCTCTCGAACACAAGAAATTACAAAGTCATAACATTAGTAGCACTGAAAAATTTCAACTCATAGTGTCAGCAGAGAAATTATTACACGAAAACCCCGAGATCATAGAACAGTTTAACACCAGCTCCACACAACTGATACAGAGTTTAATCAGTAAAATAACAAACAGTGGCCTTCTGAGAAACTGCACCACCCCCACATACGAAAATGTACAACATTACACATCAGAATACCTAACACCCATACTAATTGACGCTACTACAGAACCCATTTACGAAAATTCCCCACTAGCTACACCACTTGCAATCCCTCAACATCACAACAACATGGCGAATCCAGTCCTCCTAAACATAATACTTCAACACCCCATGTCAGTACCCAAATTTTTGGGCGATGTAAAAGAAAATCTGCCAGAGTTCCTAGAACAATACAATCTTGCAGCAGAACGTAACGATTGGGATGGAATGGAAAAATGTCGCAGGCTGAAATTTAACCTAAAAGGGTCTGCCAAACACACACTAGAAAGCTAACTACAAACTCACGCTGGACAAATTACATGTAACAACATAGTCACCAAATTGAAGAGTACATCCTCCACCCCGGTAACAGAAGAATACTTAAAACAATTACTATACAGAACCAAGCAAAAGCTGTATGAGAGTGCACAAAAATATATTGAGAACCCATTGTTAGCAATTCAGACTTCATCCAGATGGTTTGGCGCACTCTCCTACAGTCAATAGCTGATAAGATCGTAGGACTAAAAAATGACAAGCTCCAAGAATTGATCACCAACATACAAAGGGTAGAATTCGGTTGTTCCGCTACAACCAAGTAATCACGAGCCACCAAGTTCACTTAGATACCAACACATTATGTGCAGAATTAACCAAGCTGAAAGAGGAAAAAGCTAACCTATCATTTCAAAACCAGAAAAACACGAATTACCCCCAAAACCAACAACCCCAACCTCAACAATACCAGAAAAATAATTACAGACAAAATCGCCAGCCTTTCGTTGTCATGAAAGAATACGTCTCACAACCATGGAAAAATTACAACTCACACCCCTCCAATCAAAAAAATTCACCCCATCTAAACATTCAAAGAAACTCAAACACACACACTGATACAAGATATCAGCAAAACAACCCCACCCAAAGGCAAACCAGGTACTACCAACCCCAAAATCAAACAAATAAGAACTATCAATAAAAAAACTACTACACGAGGGGGCAATAGGCATCACCCCCATTGTGACAAAACCCACAAAAAGGTGCAACACCATAACTAAGATAAAGACAGGCAGACAGGGTCCTAAAGGGGAGCAAAAACATGTCAGAATCAAAAACGGGATGCTAATATTCAAAGAAACCTCAAAGACAGTATGAAACCTGAAATAAAAGGGCAACACATCATAAACGCCTGTGAGGAACTTTTCAGTAAACGTATGCCCTCAAGATCATATGCGGAAATAGCAAAATTCAAGTCCCGCAGTGAAAATTTTCACAGGCCAACACATCCTACACTACAAGGCATACAAAAAATTAAGAGACACGTAAACAAGGAAAACAGGTCATCCTGTATCTCCTTTCGAGATGCATGCAAAAAGCAAGTTGGGGAAAAGCATCTATAATAGAGACGATTCCAGCAAGGACACTATCAAGCGTAAACACAAAACCATGCCCGTGAAAATTGACATGGTACCACACAGGGAAGTGACGGCATGCACTGAGACTAGCCCGGAAGAATGCACGAGTCAGCACGGCCATGACATCAGTGCTGCGTGCACTGCCTTCATAGGTTCCTGCTTACTGATGGCCATCACATGTGCTCTGTGCCTGTATTCGGATTACCGAGTGGCGGTATGCCCACTCTTTCTCAATCACAACCAGACATTTTATACCGACATTGGGGCATGGTTTAAAAAATTCAAAAAACATTTTGCCACTGAACACACAAAACTCTGGATCCCAACCCCAGCAAAAGGCAATAGACTGTCAATAAATGCCAATGAAAACATCAACATGGAACCTCGTGGCAATGATGACAAGTGTAAGTAGAAACTGAGCCACAGGTCCGACTCACACTCCACAAACAAACACGCCCCACCAACCGGCAAGGACGAATGCTGCGTCGGTTATGTGAAAACGCCAACTCCAAGCTACCTTGTCTAGATTGGTGGCAATTCTTACATGTTACTGGACACCGGCTGCTCGTGCTTGTGCATAGCATCCACACTTATCAACAAACATAAATGGGAACCGGTAAATTAATAATTTACTCTAGTGGGTGCCACAAATGATATTGACTTCCTAAAGTATAAAACTAATGCCAATATCAACATGTCAGGCTTCAATTTTCAGCAGGAATTCCTGCTAATAACCTTAAATTAGATATTACATTAGGATTAGATTTAATAAATAAGTATGATGTAGTGCCAGTACTGTCCAAAGATATCACATTCGTATATGCATATAACAATAAAAAGATTATCGAGATACAGATAAAAACAAATACCCTTGAGCACGATATAAACAAATGCATCAAACATTATATAAACAAAATTGAGTCACATGAAGCACAAACACAGCACAGTACAATCGGTAACATAGACCCTACACTCCCACCAGATCAAAAAAATCAACTACATTATTTACTACAACAGTATAAAGACAGGTTCGCCAGTTCGATCACGGAACTCACAGAAACAAAACATTACGAGATAAGGCTCGAACTCACAACGGACAAACCAATTCACTCATTGCTTATAGAATCAACCCTAAATTGCGAGAACAAGTACTCACCTAAATACAACAAATGGTAGATGCTCAAATAATAACCCCATCCAAATTCCCTTCTGCTGCCCCAAACCTTGAGATACAGAAATGCCAAGGTAGGATACGCTTCCTGGTGGACTCCAGGCTCTTCAATCAACACCTTAAGAAAGTACAATACCCGATTCCATGAACAGAAAATATAATAAACACTCTTCAAAAATCCAAGTATATAAGTTCAATAGATATGTTCAACGGCTTCTATGCCATCCCAGTTCATAAACAAGATCGAGAGAAACTCCCTTTAGCATGGATAGCGTAGGACTTTACAAGTATGCTCGTATACCAATGGGCTTTGCAACAAGTCTGAACTATTTCCAAAATTTTGCCGACATTATGCTCAACCTATTGCATTGGAACACAGCCATTGCATACATATATGAAATTTTCACTATAGGCAACACCAGTGGTGGCTGCTAAGGTAGGGCTGTGGGGCGCAGCCCTCCTAATAATATCCCAGAATGCATACCTCTACTTACCTGCTACTCAGTAAATAATACTGCATACGAATATAGAGGTTATATCGCAGCCAATGTTTTTGAGATGGACGAGACTCTTGTCACGAGAGAAATGTTTTTGGAAATGTCGAATGGTGGGGCGGCAGATTCTTCGCCCCGAAGTGGGTTGAGCTAGTAGAGAGAGATTACTGTAACATAGGACTAGGGGTGCTACAGGAGGGAGGGAAGACTTCAGGGGCTCGGTCCTTTTCAGCCAATCACATTCTATAAATCGGAGAGAGCTGAGCACCTCCCCTGCTCAGACAAAAAAAATGGTTTCCTGGAACTTGACAAAGCTACCAAAATTACATGTTTTATAAGCACACTTTCGCGCTCCACTCTTTGCAAGTTGTTAAACACATTTCTTAACAATGCTTGTATTTATTTCAAATATTTTTTATTTATAAATATCGTTCAAACTCACATGAGCTTCAAATATAGTGTGTAATACTCTGAATAAGTTTGTTGTTAATTAATGATGAGCTATGAGCATGGGTCAGAAGCAGGGTTGAATTGTTGTTAATGTCGTGTTGTGTAAACTTGTAAATAATTGTTAATTCGGTGAGTAACATTTTAAACCTTATTACGACAAAGATTTTCAATTACGAGAATAAACTAGAGTTACAGAATCTGGGACCAGCAAGGCCACAGTTAAATATAATTCAACAACAAAGCCAAGGTAGTAAATGTTTCGTATACGAGAAAATTCGATGTAAGTACATGCAATTTCGTGGACTGGCTATGTGGGTGTGAAGTTGGAAATGTGTTGTTTTGTTAAATTTTTTTTGCTAATGGAACCTAATGATCTTGCATGGACTGTCGATGGGGTAAAAGATTTAAAACATTTGGGAGACAAAGTTAAAAGACATAAATCATGTTCGCAACATATAAAAAATGCCATAAAATTTTCATTGCTTGGTAAGGTGAATATACATTGCCAGTTAGATAGCACATACAGGTTGACAAATGGATTTTTTTTTACAAATACATTAATTAAAATGTGCCACTTTCATCCTCTAATTTAAATTTGACATTAATTTTCCATGTACTGTAGGCTATGTAAATTAGTACTTGGTGTAAAATATATCTGTTTTATTATATTTAAGTTATTATCATCATTAGTATGGTAGAATTGGTATTATCATGTTATCTCTCGTCGTCTCGTGTAATGTACCACACCATGTAGGTACTGGTTGGAAGGCATATAACCTAAACAAACTTAAAACAAATACATACCTGTGGTAGTGTTAGATCTGAACCAGTGGCGACAGTATGCTGACCATTGCAAATTTGGTGATGATACATTTTTCTTCAAACAACCACACTTATTTTTTGTATTTACCTACATAAGCTACACTTACTTAAGCCTGTCTTATGCAATATATTTATCACTGTACCTATTTAAAAAATGATATTTGTAATGATATGAGTTAGGATCGCTACAGCCCTCCCAGTTTCAAAAGTCACCAGCCACCACTGGGCAACACCTTCAGTGATCACCTGCAAAACATTTAGAAAGACATGGAACGGCTGCACAAATACAACATAAAGTTAAACAGCAAGAAATGTAACTTTGCACAGCAGGACATAAAGATACTCAGACATTACATTTCGCCATCATGGATCCAAACTGACCTCGAGAAAATTGCAACAATCCAACAAATGGCGCCACCCAAAAAAGTAAAGCAACTGCATACATTCCTCGACCTTATGTCCTACTTACGCAGATACATACTCAACTATGCCCAAATCGCTGAACCATTAACAGAATTGACAAATGAACCAACAACATTCAAATGGACAGAACACGAACAAAAGGCATTCGAGAAACTAAAATCAGCCTTACTTAAACCACCCACACTATCTAAGTTTGACGACCACCGCAGCACCATTTCAGCCTGTGACACCTCCCAAACTGCAATAGGAGCGGTCCTAAAGCAGGAAGTACCAGTAGCAAAGACTGTACCATCATAGCCTTCGCATCCTAGAAACTATCTCACAATGAAAATAAATGGTCGGCCACAGAAAGAGAGCTGTCAGCAATTAAATACTTTGTCATCTACTTTAAGCAATACTTATATGGGCACAAATTTATAATAGAGACCTACCATGTAAATCTCCATTACCTGAAAATGATGGCCGAACATAACGTTTGTATCCATAAACTCGCAATCGCCTTAACTGAATATGTTTTTGAAGCGCACATAATCAAAGGAAGACTCAACATATTTGCGGATGCAGTGAAGATAATTCCAACATCGGGAACAGCTGACACAACACACATAATAGTAAACAACAATGATTATAATATAAAAAAGGAATTCCTGACATGCCCTTCATTTTATAAAGCCGTTGCCGAGACATTGATACAAAATCAAAATAAAGACAACGAAGTCAAAAGTAACATTGCAAAATATATAGCAAATAATTGCACAAAAATCAAACCATTAATAAATCAAGACCTCCTCACTACAAACAAATCACGTATAGCAAAGGTGGTAATAACCGAGGAATACCTGCCTTTACAGGCAATTGCAAAAATAATAACAACACTATACTAGGTCAACATTGCAATCACTATGAGAGGACACAAAAATAAAATCAAACCACTTGCCTAGACCCACGCCTAAATTGTCAAATAATCATTACAGACAACACCACACCACTATACCACCCAGTATACATACACGTACAAGAGTACATTAAGGCCGATGACTTCGCCTATTTATTATTAGCACTACTCACACAAAATCCTACACCCCCACTTCTAGCGGAATATGCCAAAGACCCACACATCACACAGCTGAAGTTAGTCCTCACAGAACCAGAAAAGGCGACAGGCTGGCCAAACGTTATTGTATTACTGGAAACGGGGAGATATACATGAAATTGCAACGCCAGCGGGCGAGAGACGGCTCACACTATTACCACAATACATTGTGCCCGAAATCATTACTGCACACCACGATGCTTTACTAGGCGGAGGGCACTTAGGGCAATTTAAAACAATACAAAAAATTAGAAATGAATACTACTGGGACAGTATATGCAAAGATGTTAGAGAATACATAAAAAATTGCCCAAAGTGCCAAAAAGTCAAACACACTAACCAGAAACCCATTGGTATGACTCCAATACCGCCCCTCCCCTTTATTGCATTCCTGGGGCCAGGATGCCATAGGCCCGCTACAAACGGCAGGATCAGGAATAAAATATATATTAGTCATGACTGAATTCTTCACCCGCTATGCAGTCGCCCGCCCGGTGATATCAATTGACGCAAAAACATGCGCGAATTATATTAAAGATGTTATCGTCCAATACAGCTGTCCCGAATCCATCCTCACTGGTAGCGGTACCACATTTAATAATGAAATTATGACCAAATTATTCCGCAAATTGCAGATAAAAAACTCCAAACAACAGCTTACAATCCTGCATGCAATGGTCAAACAGATTAGCTGAACAAGTTTTTATATCAATAGCTCATGTACTGCGCTAATGAGGATCATTCACACTGGGACGAATATGTACTCTATATCCTTTTCAATTACAACCCCACTGTCAATAGAAGTGCAAAATTTATCCCATTTTTCCTTTTACAAGGAGTGGAAGTGGTACAACCATCTCATGTCATCACACACAAGTATTCCCCACACACCGACGACTGGTGTTAACAATTAACACAAGCTTGTAAGCAAACCTGAATCAACCTACTTGTCTCTCAACAGAAACAAAGAGCATTACTGGACAAAAATTTCAGGCAAAATGACCTCAAGATAGGCCCATACCACATACATGACATTTTGGGGCCTTCTACAATTGCGATAGAAATATGCAAGCAAGGGCACATCCCATATCTGCATGCTGCTCCTTGTCCTTGACTTTGTATGGGGTACGGCAGGCGTGCAATGATACAAAACACACGCACGGGTGTACTTCCAGCAGCTGACGCTGTAACTACAGTATGAAGAGACTGTTCTGATACCATACATCATACCACTGCACCAGCCCACAATGCCTGAGAACCTTGATGTATGGTACCACAGCACATGTGCAAACAAGATCAGCACTGTCTGCCACAATGCAGAGAGACTACGCCAGTTTTTTTCAAATGAAACCTCTAGCAACATTGTAAAAGAGCTCTTGTCTGAAGTGTCTGTGTCCATCAGAATAAAGTGCACAATTACCTTCCCGGGGTATGTCACTACATGGTGTTGCGGCATCATCACCTCCCTCCACCTAAAATCCCTTCTGGCAAATGACTAAATGCTCGCTGTACATTTAAACGACCTACAAGCTAATGTCATGGCCTCTAACACAAATTTAAACATTACTGTTCACAGTATAGCTGAAATCAAGAACAAAGTTCTACTAAAAACTAACTCAATAACACGTAATATCGGTTCAATGTCAGAGCAAATAAACTATCACATCAAAATCATGAAATTGAAACTGCTAAAGTTCAGGCACAAATGTTGACAAGCATGGTTTCACCATTAATTAATAATGTTGCGAATGAACTTAGAATTAACACTTATATACACCAATTCCAACAAAAGTATTTACCATTACAATATGTCTCTAGACAAACGTTAACTAAAGAACTTTTGGATCTGCAGTCACAAGTTAGCCCCCTTAGGATTACAAATCAGCATTCCACTCCAGGATATTAAAAATAAGTGGCACTTTTTCCGAACGACCAAAGTCCCTTATTTGTACAAAAACGAAACCTGCCATATAGCTAATCCTGAAAATATTATCGCCATTGACATGACAACTCAGGAAACAAGAGAAATATACGACGCCCCAGAACAGGTAAAAGGTATATATTTTCTGTCCAAACAGATCGCAGACAACCCCCAAATAAATTGCTTAAAGGCAGCTATAAACTTAGACAGCATTGAAACTCTGTTCAAATATTGTAAATTTCAGTGCGAAACAGGTAATCCCTTGTCCGTTCAAGCCATTGAACCCCACCATTATGTTGTCACCAATGCACTTGGCAACTTAGTCTTAAGATGCGTTAATAAAACCCTAAGTAGGGGAATTCTTAACTCCAAGGTTGGCACCATTGAAATCCACATACCATGCGGCTGCGAGCTCACGTCAAACCAATTGATGCTTATTCACGCCATGCACGTTTGTGAAGTAAGGAGCCCTAAACTTACCATTTCTCACACGATATTGCCTATACAGTGACTCCAGCACAATAGCTTTGAGGCACAACAGCTTAGGATAAATGAAGTTACCTCATTCTATTCTGTAAATGACAGCTTAAATAAAGATTGGAAGATAGTGCACGTTGACCTCCCCACTACTCATTATGTCGCCAGCAGGCCTTCGCTAATGCAGACACAGGTCTTTTCTATATTATCTCACGAGCATTACAATTATAAAAGCATATCAACAATTGTGGTACTTACTATAGCTCTTGCATTAATCTATTATAAACTCGTCAGAATGGCTCTCTAATTGAACCACATGGCACAGGCTGCTTAAAGATTGTATGGATAATATTGTAGTAATGCAGCATATACAATATTAGTCATTTCAATATGTGTAAGTTATAAAAGCTTTCAAATAACTAACGCACATGCATAAGTGGTACAAACTTATATAATATGGCACAAGAAAATATAATAAGGGCACAATTCAATTGCAAATAGGTTAAA
The DNA here is from genome assembly GCA_029891345.1 of Dryococelus australis. Lineage (NCBI taxonomy): Eukaryota > Metazoa > Arthropoda > Insecta > Phasmatodea > Phasmatidae > Dryococelus > Dryococelus australis. The sequence continues at coordinate 45,980,338 of CM056995.1, read as the reverse complement.
TACATTTACTAGTGGACTCCACAAATAAATATGTGCACATATTATATCAAAATGAAGCCACCATGGGGCATGCTGCCATTTAGATAGGGCCCAGGCACAATGCAAGTGAAAGTTGTTTCACAAAAGTAATTCGCTGCGTAGCAGTATATCGAATAAACTAAGTTTTCAATGCAAGCCTCATTGTGTTAACTTCGTCTCATAGTGGCGAACAATCAATCTGTCTCTCAAATAAGTTTGTAAGTGTAGTTTGTATGATATAGTGGCATGTCTGAAAAGTAATGCGATGACACACACTGCGCTACCTAGGAGCAGGTATTTAAAGCACTGATGAGACAATCGTGGGGGAACTACAATAAGTACTGACTTTAACTGAAGACTTAAACTCAAAGCCGTGCAGCGATGACGCCATAAAATTTAACACTTTCTTACTTAACTGCATTATTCTTGTGTTTTTTTTCAATATTACTTTTATATAAATAATTATCTACTTAACAGCATGTTCACACTCCCAATAAAAGTATAAGATATAAAAATAATTGTACATGGTACCCGAGGTTCACTGTGTAAAAGTTTTGTACCTAAATTGTTAAAAGAATTGTTTCGCATAGAGCAATAAGACTGATGTACCTTAGAAAGTAATTAGAGGATACTATTATAATGATACGTAATGTCACAACTTGTACTACACTTAGTACCGGTGCTACCGAAAACTATTGACTGCAATTGGCGCACCATAAATCCATTTCCTTCCCCTTCATGTTCGGCGCTGGTTCTCATAACTTTTGTACATCTGGGGGTTTAATGATATTACGGAGCCGAGCACATCCTGCCCTCTCTTCGCAATCAACACAAAAACACAAACCAATAGTCACCCAATATAGATATTAATTAAGTGCCGGCACAAAAACCAACATAACATAACATTACCCTTGTAATTAATGTATAGTATTCACTTAAGGACTTGTATCACACCGTGGATGTGTAACAAATTGTAAATAATTAAAATTCCTAGTCAACTTAAGATACAAGCTAAATAAGGCAAGACCTTGGTAACTTGTACTACAAAAATGCTATCACGTACAGTGTATAATTTTTAGCAAGGTAACAATTTCAGGTCTACATCATATCATAAATACATTAAAAAAAGGTAACAATTATTCCAGTTATGGCACATACTAATCAACAGATTTCTCCTTACTTACATGTAACGCCTTCCCGAGCCTCATGTGACTGACAGCGCCCTAGGGAACTGATAAAATACAGAGTGCGAAGGACACTTTTTAAAACATTACCCTGCCGGCTTCCACAAACAAGACAGGCTCTCTCTGGCGGGCTCTGCTCTTCAGACCCAGGGATACCTAGCCTTCCTGCTGCCACGAGCAGCCCCACTGGAGTGACGACCCGACCTCACACGTACATTCCCCAGCAATGTGCGGCCCCCAGTATTCCCAGGCGAGGACGCCTGGGTCTTCCAAAGACGGGGGGTCATGCTATGGCTGCCCACAGCAAGGGTTGCGAGGAGGCAAGCTGGCGCGAGGTACAACGCGACCTCGGCAAGCCGATCCTGCTGTCATAATAACAATTCCCGGGGGAATGTTTACGAGGTCGGGGCTGTCGGTATATGATGCTGGGACAATGGTGGCTCAAGGCGCCATCTTGCCCCAGACGCCGGAGACCCTGCCCGAAGGACGACTGCCGAGAGGACCACCAATCCATGGTCCGGGATCGACGCCCACCACATCCGTCGTGGAGAGAGCCTCCTCGTAGCCGATAACGCTTCCTGGGTAGTTATACTTCCCGTTATGGCGACCTAGGCCACGTGAGCTATCGGGACAGGCGAGAGGCCATATTAAGCTCCATAAGAGCAAGAGTATTAATGTCATTGCTTGCTTAATTTAAAGTAACGCTGAGTGTCTCTGCCACAACGTAGTATCTTGTCTAATTCTGACAGCAATTTCTAGGCGATATTTGTAACGATTGAGAGTAGAATAAAGTAGAGTTTTGTATTAACTGAGTGCTTTCCTCTGACTACCTTTATCTCCTTAGTAAGTGCGTGGTCTCCTCCCTCCAGGGGATGTCACAGCAATGTTTAACTAGAATTGTAGCATTATCAGTCTCAAAACGACGTGTTAATCGTACAAGATAAATGGAAAAGTGGCTCAAACAAAGGGAAAAATTTACTAACATGAATTTGTTGTCAGAAATACATATCTGTAAACACAATCCAAAATTTATTCAGTGCTGCATTTCATTTTACCTTGTTAGTATACAAAGAATGCAAAGAATCTCACAATTCCATTGGAGGGTTTCGTCATGTCCAATAAACTGGCGCAATAATTCGCGAGCGTCATGTGGTGTTTCTGCCTAGACCCGATTCACAGTCTACGTCGGGGCAGGTGACACACACGCCTCGGCCAAGACTAGGGCGATACTGACGAAAATACTGATGAAGCAATATCTCACATCATCAGTAATACTGACAGTATTACAAATATTGACGCTCGGATATCAAAACATTCAAATTTTCTTCACTACTTAACATCATTCCAGTCCACACGCGATCAGTATTGCTGTCAATATTTTCCAATAATGACTGTATTACTGACTTGAAAAGATGTGGAATACCATAGATTAAATAAAGATGTTTGTCTTCTGCGCATGTTAGCAAAACTTGACTGACTCGTCATCAATAGAACTTTCAAAATCGCATGATCAACAGGAAACAGTGATGATGTTTGTTTGCATATGAATTCTCAAAAGACACACTCTTTCACGTAGTAAAATACTTTTACTAAAGGCTGTTCACGATAAAGTGAGCACTTTTGAAATCAACCTTAGAAAGAAGTCACTGCTCCTACCTGTATATATTTTAACGGGCGCACTGAGTGACATGCGCCCAGTAAGTTTGTAATGATCGAGGGAAAGTAGTTCCATATTTTAACGTCGAATAAAAATGTTGGGAAACCATTTCTGATAAATTATTTTATTTATTTTGCTGTCTGTTTTTATTTTACTGTATCGAAGTATAAAAATGAGTAAACTTGAAAATTATTTACATTTCTTATAACTTCACAGTTTCACTTGGCCTATCCCCGGCTGGGTCACTCCGGATTTTCGCACGTGGGAATCGTGCCGGACGATGCCGATAGGCCGGTGGGTTTTCCCGGGGATCTCCAGTTTTCCCCGCCCTTTCATTCCGGCGCTGCTCCATTCTCACCTCAATCACCCTCATCGGCTCTCAAGACCTCGATGTTAAGAGCCGTCCAAATCTCTTCTTCTTTACTTGGCCGACGCATGAATTAAGTGATGAGGCCCATTTCAATGTGAAGTTTACATACGGCGGAAGAATACACAACGTGTGTAGAAGTAGATCCTATGCAGGGCTTTCAAAAGTGCTCATTTTACCGTGGACAGCCTATAACTAAAATACTTTCTGGTATCACAAAACACCTAACGGCTGCCCTTGCTAAACTGAGCAATTCTTCCATTGTATGTAAAATTTAACATTCACACGTGCCTGTTCACTTTATTCATGCGTCGGTCAAGTGACACCGTGCAATTATTAGAAAGAAATTATTAAAATTTTGGAAATTTGTTACTTTTGCAGATTCGTTAAACAAAAAACAGAGAGCAAAATATATAATTTAAGTATTCATAGATGTTTACCGAACACTGTAAATTCGACGGTAAGCCACGGAACTACATTCCCTTTGTCCTACCAACTTTACTAGGCGCACACCAGGCAGTGTTCCCGTTGAAATGTACGCAGGTAGGAGTAGTGATATTTTTTAAAACGTTGATTCGAAAAGTGCTCATATATAGGCTGTTTACGGTAAAATGAGTACTTTTGAAAGCTCTGCTTAAGATCTACTTGTATACACGTTGTGTGTTATTCCACCTTATGTAAAATTAACATTGCCATGGGCCTCATCACTTTAGTCATGCGTTGGTCAAGTGAAATTTTGAAATTGTTAGAAAAGTAAATACTCTGCAAATCTGCTAATTTTGACACTTTGATGCATTCAAAAATAGAGATTGCGGAAGAACTAATCTAAGATATCACAAGTGGTTACCTAACATATTTTACTCGGCGTTAAGGTATGGAACTACTTTCCATCCATCGTTACCAACTTTACTGGGCGCATGTCACTCAGTGCGCCCGTTAAAATCTACGCAAGCAGGATCAGTGACATTTTTCTAAGGTTGATTTCAAAAGCGCTCACTTTGTCGTGAACAGCCTTAATCGTGAACACGTTGTACGTAAGGGATAACGATAGGGCGCGGCGTAAACAGTAAAGGCTGGAAGGAGTAGAAGCTTTGGGCGGGTAGAAGCTACGGAGGCCTCGAGAAAGGGCGGGGTGGGTGTCTGAAGTTGGAAGGAGGGGTAGTGCCGTGACGAGACCGTGGCATGTGCTCGCCACCGGACGGTAAAAGGGGAAAAGGCGGCGGAAGAGGGAGAAAGAGAACCAGCCAGGAAGAGAGAGAGAAAAGGAGACCGTGACGCGACGAGCTCGCTCCCCCGTCAGCGCTGCTCAGTTGGCGCTCGACCGTTGGCAGAAGAGGTGGGCTGCCGGGATTTGAAAGTGTACGAGACGCGTCGGTCGCCTGTGGCTGCAGTTGGACAGAGGCGTAATTTCAAAAGAGAGCGGGGAAAAAATAAGAAATATGCTCTTGCGATACGCGTCGCGCCGTGGTTGGCTTCCGTTACGTTCGTCCGGCACCTGTGCGGTTTATGAAATGTGACGGCGGGAAGTACAGATATGAAGATAACTTGCTGAAAACGAAACCGGCCAAGATAAAAGCAACGATATTTGCGATTCCAGCATCTTAAAAACCAACCGTGAATTTGCATATTCCGTTTTTAATAGTGGACACTCGAGACAGCAGGAATAATTGGTTTAGCACGTAGACTCTTTCTTGGTCTTTTTTAAAAATACGTTAGTAACGTTTTTATTTCGAGTAGTAGATGTTTTTCTTTCTTCTCCACGACGTAACTGCTGCAGTGTGGTGGTAAAAAAAAAAAAACCTGTGATGTGTGTGTCGCTGTGCATACTAGAGGATAAGTTTGTTTCCACGGTCTTTGTCGCCTTCTGACCTGGTAAGTAATACTTTTGCATTGAATGCATGCTCGTTTTCTTGTCATTGCTGTGCAAGTTAGCTTTCTATGCGTAAACTTTTATTTTTCTTAGCATCAGTGGTTTGGTTTGCCAAGGACCGCTCGTGTCAACATACGATAACGATTGTTATCGCTTCTCTTCCCCCCACCCCCCTTCAACACTACTCTTTAAACACTATCCACCCACCCCTACTGTTTTCCCTAGAACTGTTATTATGCATCGTAGTAGTCTAGCGTATAGTCTATCCACGGTTTCTTTACACTCTTTAAATTAAACCTTTGAAAAATTATCCCATGTGTGACGTCATTAGTTATTTACTATTAGGCCATGTATCACAAGCTTTTTATACTTTTTTTTAACAATGCATCCTATTTTTGTTAATTTGAATTGTTACCATTATTTTATTTATATTTTATAATATTTCATTTATAACAGATATTTATAAAAACGGCGAGAAAACATGTGTGTTGGTAGCGCCTAAGAAGAAATAGTTCTCATGCGAAATATTATTACAACCGAGTACGCACGAATTCGGTTCGTTTTCCTTTGTTGTAATTTTCTAGTTCTCACGCTTAGTTTACACTAGCGGGAGGAATATACTGGAATATGCATAGGCTATTCACGGTAAAGTGAGCACTTTTGTTGAAAGCTGTCTCATTTTGAATAACGGCGAATAAATATATTTTATTGTAGCTTTAGACATTAACTTCCGAGTATGGCGGAACATGCAAACAGTAATTATTACTTACAATGCAATATTTCAATATTTATTTCAACAAGGTGGTTAATGGATAAAAAATTGCTGAAACAAGAATGTAACCCGGGCCGCGAAAGTGCTCACTTTGCCGTGAACAGCCTAGACTATAGAACTTACGCAGGGCTTCAGAAAAGTGTGAAGTAACAGCGAATGGATAATACGTAACGGAACACGGGGTCATTGCGGTTCACACGCACTTGACTAATACTAATGCTTCCTTCTTGATAACTGCCCCAAAAATACGTTGGTGCCTTTTGAAATCCAATCTACCCGGTTAACGATTAATTTTATCCTTCTTCGCTAAACCGCTAAAGTTTCTGACAACGTGAAAACTGTATTCATTAGAAAAAGTTAAATCGTGAAGATGTAAAACTATTCTCATTATTTCGCGGAAATCGTTATTCAGTAGAGCATTAACATTTAAAACCATGCCTATCGTTCCTGCCGTGTTTACACGAATTATCCAAAATTAGATACTCAGATGATGAGTCTATTACCCCGCATTTTCGAGTATTGTAGTAACAGAACGTCAAGAACTGAGCGGGAACATTTTCTAATTAATTAAATGGCCAAGTCTCTTAGCATATTTCTACCGGACCCATAACACCAATTATCTACATAAATATCCTAGGGATATTTCGCTGTATACACCACAAAACATTCCTTCCGTTTTGTGACGTCTTATACAACGTATGCGTAAAAAAATTAGCAAGAAGAAATGTAGGCTCCGTAATTGTTAACGCGCCTTGCATTTATTCTGAAAATTTGCGTACAGCCCGTATCTGGTAATTGTATTTGGACATAATGACTTGGAAGCACGAGCCGTGCGTGTAAATGCTGCTATAGGCTGTTCACGGTAAACTGAGTACTTTTGAGGCGCTAGTTACGTTTTCCTTTCAGTCATTTTTAAAAAATCCTTTCACCATCTTTTTAAAATAAATAATGGCATTTAAGTGTGTATATTCCACAGCACTCTGAAGTTAATGTCCAAGGTTAAAATGAAATATATTTATTGACTTTTATTCCAAATGAGAGAGCTCTCAAAATGGCTCACTTTACCGCGAATAGCCTATATAGGTGTATTCCGTCCTGCTTTTCCTTGGAAAAAAAAAAATGGTTTCTAGATGACCGTGCAGCTAGCCGCCCTGCGTGTATGAACGAGTTCTTTTCTCAAATGAAAAATTTTTTAATCGCCTAGATTAAAAAAAAAATTATTCGTCTCCTTTACCGAACCATTCGCAGAAAATTTGAGGGCAACTGAAAGGTCTCGTCTTATTTCATTTTTAGGTATGTTTAGCAAACGTGAGTTTATAAAAATTCAGAGGCGACCGCAAATAAAAAAAAAAAAAAAAAAGTGCAAGAATTTTCCTTATTTCCAGCAATGTTTTTGGAAATCGAATAAACATTTTCTTGTAAGATTTTGTAGACTTCTCTTGAAGTATTTCTTGGCATATTCTTTCAGTTTGAATTATTTCATTTCTGTAACCAAGTTAGTTTTCGTTATTTGTACATTCCTGAAACAGTGAAAGTGTGATTCTGACATGTATGTATACCAATGCTCGTTGGTAATTTTTACAACCAAAACGGATTGTAACGAATTTTGTAAATATGTGACCATGAACTCTTGATTTCTTTGCCACCTTTTCTAGTGCAATTCTACTTTTGTAAAATCGTGAATGCGAAAATTTACTCACCAATTCACGTATTTGTAATCGGTAATCGTGCAGATCCCTAGTTATCGCACCTGTGTTAGTACGTAATGTTGGCAGCAGTTCTTGGCGCACAAAAATTTTATAAATAGAAAACTTGTCTGCAGGTCAATAGACACTGAGGCGTTGGAGAGGGGATGGTCATTCCTTGTAAATCTGCCAATTCAGCTCATCTTTTTATGCATCGAGAACATTTTTACAGCAATGAATCCGATGTTTCAAGTTTAGTAGACCCTACAAAAAAAATTACGTCGCCCTACGGAATTTGGAGGTCGTTTCCAGTCACATAATTGAAAGAAATAAAAGAAAAACGATCTAGTCGTTTCAGTCATACAGAGAAAATAGGTTTTACAGTGCGAATGACAGTGCGCAGATACTTAGGCCGTGTCTCAACTTAAAGAATACTCTTTGAGAGAGCGTTCTTTCGCACAACTTGGCGAGAGCATAGCTGTTGCGTGCTTTCACTCTGTGGAATTGAGACAACCACTCTCTCGTTTCTCTCCGACGTCATGTAGTGCTGTTATAGTAAAATTTCTGACTGGATCGAACTCGGATTGGAATCAACTTGGAGTGAACTCGTCACGACAATAAGTGTTTAGGCAAAGTTTCGAACGTGGACGAAAGTGTAAACAAGATTGAATGCGGATTGGAACGGGATAGAAGCACCCTATTGGGAAAGAAAGAAAGATGGAGAAGAAAAAAACTTATTTTGCTAGTCTAACCTCTTGCATAACTAAACTAACGAGTCAATATAGCGGCCACTTTTACTACCTTGTTCTAATTTCAGTCCGATCAGTGTTTAAAGTAAAATTTCAATCCGGATTTTACATTCCAGTACACCTCGACAACTGGACTGGATTATCTCACTCCACTCCTACTTCAGTCCAGTACGGATGTGTTTATACTAACATTTCAATCTGGATTCTTCAGTCCACTCCAGGTTCAATCCAGATTGAAATGTTGCCATAAACGCACTAATGCAGACAGCTAATTCCAAAAGGCGGGAAATCATGTTAAGCTAAAAATGATGTCATAACTATTCTACGTAATTTGAGTGTGCGAAATAATTATAGTACTATCATAATTATTAGCGCATAAAATATTATTTTTTGTTTTTATTTTACCGTCATGTTGCAGCAAACGACAAAATCGAGACTCTCAGAAATCCTTATTTATATTTTTATAAATGCGTGTTACCCAAGTTATTTCGTTGTTAAAAAAAAATTATTCACTTACAGTTATAGTCTGTTCACGATAAAGTGAGCACTTTTTAAGCCCCTTCCATCAGGCATTAACCGTTATTAATTATAACTTATCGCAGCCCTAGGCATTACATTTTCCTGGTGGTGAAATATGTACACTGTGTTTATTGGTTACATTGCAATGTTTATATTATTAAAAAGCAACAGGAAGATGGAAATTCGATGAAAGGAAAAATTTAAAAGGGCCTTAAAAAGTGCTCACTTTACCGTGAACAGCCTATAAAATGTGACTGCTTATTCAAACATGGAAATATTGTAAATAAATATGGCGCGTGGTGAGAGTGCGAGGGAGCGCCGGCGAGTACACAACTTCGTGCTCTGGCCGTGTCTCAACCAGCATATGCACTCGCACTTCTTCCCACAGTTCCCTGCATATAATTGATTCATTGTATCTTCAGCCTTTTCTGAAGCCCTCCAGGTATAAATTGAACAACAAGGTAGAAAGGCAACAACAGCCTTGTATAACGCCCCTCCCAATGCTGCTTTCTTACGACATTTCAGTTCCGATATTTAGTCTTACCTTCTGTTGTAAATATAGATTCTGTACTAGTCTTCTCTCCTTCCAATCTACTCCTTTCCTCTTCAAGATGTCCATCAGCTTGTTCCATTGTACTCTGTCAAAAGCTTTTTCCAAGTCAGTAAAGACAGCATAAATTTCTCTACCTTCCTCAATATATCTCGTACATATAGAGACCTGCAAAATTCGCGTTATTATTTGAGGACGTGTTAAACTCGAAACACTTTTCCTTTGCAGTACGTGTATCATTGGACTATTCCTTAATTAACACGCCCCGGGTAAGTCTGCGCCAATAAATGAACAGTTCACAATTGTGTGCTCCAGTCACGTGCAGTTCACTCAGAAAGGGCGTGACTTAATATTTATGCAGCAACCAATGGAGAAATGACGCCGGTTCGAGTATATATAGTATTATGAATTTTAGCTTGGTGTCCAAGCATAACGTGAATTTTGCAGGCTCTTATTCATATACAAGTGCGTGTCTTTTGAAATTTTAATATATAAACAAACATGTTCAATGTTGACCATGTAACTTGACTGTTTTGTTTTGGTGTTTGGGTAGGTCAGTGTTGGGCACATGCGTAGAAGATAGTCGGTTCACCTCATCTTCGGTCTTGTCTTCTGTAGCGACAGACTTTCTAGTGGTAACTCTTTAATTAATGCTGTCGTCTACCTTGTGATTGAACTGCGATTGCATCATGTTTGCAACACGAATTTATGACGAAACTATTATACGTGTTTTTTTTTTTTTTTTGTATGTTCATCTACGAAAGTGACACGTCAGAGACGAGGATGGAATTGCATTTCCAGGATATCACGTGTGCTGTATATTATTTTGGTGCCCTCCGACATGGTTAAAACGGCGGCTACGAGCAAAACTACAAGAGGAGCCTTGCGTGCGTTGAACTGAGCCGAGCCTTGCGCGTAGCGGCGATAGCGCGCTTGATGTGCGTGAATTATAGCCCTTACAGCTCCTGCGTTTCTTAGCCGTAGACGCTGTTATAATGCTGTTTTGTGGGTATCTTCACATAGGCTGTTCACGGTAAAATGCGCACTTTTGAAAGCCCTACTTGAGATCTACTTTTATACACGTTGTGTATTAATCCGCCTTGTGTAAAATTAACATTGCTATGGGCCTCATCAATTTATTCATCCGTCGGTCAAATGAAATTGTGAAATTATTAAGAAAGTAAATACTTTACAAAACTGCGCATTTTTACACTTCGGTGCATTAAAAAAACAGAAAGCGAAAGAAATCCTTTTAAACTATCAGAAATGGTTACCTAACACTATATTCGACGTTTAGATATGGAACTGATTTGCATCCTTCGTTACCAACTTTACTGGGCGAATGTTACTCAGTGCGCCCATTAAAATATGTGTGCAGGGGCAGCGATTTTTTTTTCTAAGGTTCATTTCTAAAGTGCTCATTTTATAGTGAAGAACCTTTAACTAATGTAACACCTTATTTGATATTACACAATATGGTGTAGTACACACGTATGTAGAACCACACAACTATAAAGTAAGGAATATTCTAGTCTTAAATTGCCTCTGCCAGTTCTGCTGCGTTATGATTCGATTCATATACCCTTTAAATTATCTAAAATCTCTCTTAATAATATCATGTTCTGTGATAGTATGACACTATCACAGAACATACAAATGCTAACTACGTTAAAAAATACTGAAAGTCAAACAATGGCAGCTTTGATTGTACTAGAGTTTAATGAAGAGTAAGTGGAAAGTTGATATCACGGACAAAATTAAGTTTATATGTTCACCACCACCATTACTAAGAACATGGGAAACTAGTCATTTAAAGTTAATTCTTTGCGTTTACTTTCATGGTAAGTCGTTGGTGTAAAAAGCTGCACACTGTTAGTACGTTACTTTGACTTACTGTATCTAACTTCGGTTAGGAAACCGAAAGTGATGGAGGGCTGCTCCCTGCTGGAGTCGAACTTGGAAAGATCTCCACGTCTGACTTATCCACCTGGGGGTCGAACTCGGATACACCTCCGCAGCTGACTTATTCAATATCCGCAGGAAGAACGACTGTAGTGAAGACTGGCCTCTGGAGTCGAACTGAAATAACATCTCCGCAGCTGTACTCGATACTATTACATTGTAGCTCTTCTCTTATACTTAATTCCAGCTTGTATGTGCATTGCAAACTCTTGTTTAGAACATGTTAATAATCAATTTGTCGTTGAATCGTCTTCAGTAACCTAACCCAGTCCTATCGGAAAATCCGAACCTTCCTTCTTAAAAAACGTTTGTTAATCTCTCACAAAAACCTTCCCGAATACAATTAACATCTGCTACGTTATTATTTGAAATTTAACACTTTTCATTGGCTAGCTAGTGTCGCCTGATATTACATAAACAACAGTTAACAGCTTTCCTTCTCAAATAGAACATACCTCTCTGTGACAAACTTAATTTACATACAACACAACTGTCAAATGAAATAAATAATTTACACATATTAAACTGAATGTTTGCAAAATAGATCAAACGTATCAAGTTCAAACTTTATTTCATAAATTCCTCATAATTACCATACTATTTGAAATAGAAGTGTTACACTAAAAACAAGTGCAAAAAATTTAATTTATTTTACCTCTTCGCAGGAAAATTTTTCGGGATCAATGGAGTTGCATATGTATGCATGTGTAACTTTTTTGAATGTTTATTGTAGGCAAGTTTTTAAAATATATTTTAGTGAAACTGTCATGCACATTACATTCGGTGTAAGCAGATTATCAACTTATACATTTATGGTGTATCTGATTTTACATTGTAAATTGATGAGAAAATAGGAAGGCACTGCTACATAACTATAGGCTATTCATGGTAAATGGAGCACTTTTGAAAGTCCTCTCACTTGGAATAATAGTCAATAAGTATGTTTTATTTTAGACTTGGGCGTTAGCTTTCGAGTGTGATGGGATATACACGCTGTGTTTATTACTTACGTGGCAATATTTATTTTTAAAAGATGAAATAGGAGGAACGAGATATCGGTAGCTCAACTATACACTGTGCTCAAGCAGGGGGAAAAAAATTCCATTCTTCCTATCTCTCACGTGACTCTACACAATGGTCTGATTACAGTTAACGTCCGTCGGAATACCCGCTAGTGTATCTCGTAGTGGATGACTACAAAAAATAGGATTGTAGCTAAATGATACGAAGGGAATGTTTTAATTGTTACTGTTTCCCATATAGAAGGTTCTGTTTTCACTACATGTTTGTGAAGCGAGGCGAGTACGCAGCAGCGCCGGAATGAAAGTATGGAGGAAGCGAGGGATCCCCGAGAAAACCCGCCAACCAGCGGCATCGTGTGGCACGATCCCCAGGTGCGAAAATCCGGGAGCGACCTCGCCGGGAATCTAACCCGGTTCGCCTAGGTGGGAGGCGAGTAGTCTAACCACTATACCACAGCGGCCCCAGTACATGCTTGCATGTTTTTAAATTTAATAATGTTGACCTTTTCCCCCATAACAACTTGGAGGATAGCCCACAAAACATTTTAGTCAGTAGATTGGAATGAAAATCTGAAGGCGCATGCGAGGTCTGATTGATACATGTTCATCTGCGTTTAGAATGTTTTCCCGAACATCGGCCAGTGATTATTTGTCAGCATGCAGTACCGTGAAGATAGTGTTATAAAAACTTTGTGACTTTGTTTAGAATTTTTTTTTCCCAACAGATAGGTGTTTTTATTACAAAAAAGTTGAATGCTTAAATACATGTTTTTTTTTCTCCCTCTGATACACGTGTAGGGTCGTGGCGATGGAGGTAGAAGTGACCACGAAATTCTCGTAGTGGCTCGCAAGTGGGATTGAGTCAGTTTTACAGGCAACCAGCGTTCTGTGTTGTGGCTCCACTACCCTCCGCCGGGCATCGATGGCGTCTTGGGACAATAATTCGGCCTGTTTGTTGTTGGGGGGGGGGGGGGGAGGCCGCTAAAGTGAAGTGGCCTTGCGTAAAGGCTATTCATGTTAAAAGTGAGTATTTTCGAAATTAACCTTAGAAAAAAAGTCACTGTCCCTGTGTGCATTTATTTTAACGGGAGCACTGAGTGATAAGCGCCCAGTAAAGTTAGTAATGATGGTCGGAAACTAGTTCCATATGTTAACGTCGAATAGAAAGTGTTAGGTAACTGTCGGTGATAGCTTAAATTATTACTTAAGTTTTCTGATTTTTTTTAATGTATCGAAGTGTAAAAATATAAACAGGTTTGTAAGATATTAATTTTTCTAATGATATCACAATTTCCCTTGACCTACGCATGAATAAAGTGATGAGGCCCGTGACAATGTTAATCTTCATGAGGCGGAAGAAAACACTACGTCTTACAAGCAGATTTTAAGCAGGGCTTTCAAAAGTGCTCATTTTACCGTGAACAGCCTGTAACAATATTTACTTTGTTACATTCGATCCACGGGTAGCCCTGCCTTGTTCTACTCCGCCTCGTGCAAACAAAGGCTAAGAAAATTACACCAAATGAACAACGCACTGTATTAGTGCGCGCTCAGTTCAGTAATATTGTGCGTGGGAACAGTCTCTTATTAGTAGTTACCAACACGCTTATTTTATCTCTTGTTTTTTTATGCATTTATGTTAACAGAATTATAAAATGCTTGTGATACATGGCAGTTTAAGGAAACAAACCAAATACGTCAGACATGGTGTGTTATTTTTCGAATGTTTGATCAAAAAAGAGGGTTAAGATGTCGCGAACATAATATAATAATTTAATTTCGCATGAGAGAGAAGAGTACAAAAATGAGAGGAATTTAGAAAGTAAGCAGAGCTTTCAAACGTGCTCTTAAACATTCTTTAGAAGCCTATAATGCATCGCATATTTCAAAATAAGTGGCTTCTTAACTCTTTGCTTATTACGAAATATTGAGAGGATTAAGAGTGAGGTGGATCGCCGCGTAAATAAATGTTCTGCAAATACGATTTTTTTGTTACAAATCGTAAAAAACAATTATCTATGCCCCCCCTTTTTTTTCCCTGTTGTCATACTAAGTGTGATATTGGAGAAAAAAATTCGTGAAAATGGTCCAATGTCGCTAAAGCTTGCCTATGCAGTTTCCTTAAGCGGCAAGGGAAAAGTAGAAAAATACGGGCGTAGTTTAATATGTGGTCTTTCATCGCCTGTAATAACACCCTGCTGTCACGGATATAATTTCCACAGTACAGCGTCACGGCGGAAACACTGCACGCCTTGCGCGTAGGAGCGATGAGGCACTAGAAGTGCGTGTTGGTGTCGCCCGTATCGCTCCCTCCCTTCTTGACCTTGGGGCGGCGCCGGGGGGTCCATCCCACTCTTAAATGTTTTTGAAAATAAAAATACCTAAGATGATTAGTGCTTCTCAACTGACGTTCCGTTATTCCGTCGTTTTTTTTTTATTGCCGTGGCGTTGCTAGTTTTTAACCAAGCGTTTCCGGTCACGCGTTCTACATCAATTTACCTCGTTTCAATTCGTGGACGCGTCCTTCATTCAACCACATTTATTTCCAGGGACGTGGTGCATTTGGATTAACATGCAACTATGACACGCATGTAAAACAACAGCCTTTTAAGTGATGAAAAGAGGGGGAACTCCATAGTAGATCATTAACGCAATGAGGAGTTATTACCAACAATGCCTTCTCCGGACCTTGAAATAGTCAGTGAAGGGTGTATGTTGCATGCCATGAGTTTTATAATTCCCTGAAAAATAATTTGACGTAAATACAGCATGGCCGTGGCTCTTACTTTTTTGTCCCAGATTTGTACGAAAAAACATGTCTGCCGTTATACTAAACAATATTATTTATTATAGCTGTGCTGTAACACAGTTTAATTCCCACGAGAATATTACTTATACGAAACTGTCTTTATGCCAATTAGTACCATTTAGCTGTCTACAAATCCTTTCCACGGTTTTGAAAATTCATACTGACGAGGGACTAAGGGAACAGCGGTGAGTGAGCAAATGTAAGGGCGGGGAAACGGGAAATCCCCGAGAAAACCCGTCGACCAGCGGCATCGTCCGGCACGATCTCCAAATGCGAAAATCCGGGGGCGACCCCGTCGGGGATCTGAAATGGTGGGAGGCGAGTATTCTAACCACTATACCATCGCGGCCCCTAGGGGACGCTGGTGTAGTGGTCTGCCAACCGTTATATTTGGAATGTGTCTCACCTCAGCCGTTGCACATCTTCACTGCCCCTTGTCCACTTAATTGTACAGTCGTCGGTGAAGACTTGAGCTGTTTAAGGTAAAAAGTTTGGCTTCAAATGGAGCATTGCACGGATAGAAAATTCATTAGAAAGTAGTACATACACTACCAAAATTACCATAAAATTCGAATTGTGAAGGGCGTATCGGAGTTAGTGTGGGATGGGGCTCTGATAAAAAAAGAACCAAGTTTGAATTTATATAATTTACACAGCTTGTATTTACAGAATTATATTATATCTCTACACCATTACTCTTTATTTCGAAATGAGCACAATATTTATCTATCTCAACTATAATTAAAATCCTTCTCGATGTCTGTCTTGTTATAGTCAATTAAATCACACTCATCGTTAACACATGTTTAGAATGCCCATTGCCATCGTTTGAAGTGTCATACGCATAGAGTCCATTAGTCTGCCAGTCGCACCCTTCATTCCACCGATGCTCGCAGTCGCAGATTATATTCTCCCTCTTCACTTCCGACGTCACTCGTGCTTTTCTGTCTCGCCGTCTATCGATTAATGTCGCGCAGTCCGAACTCTCGACCTGGAAGGCCCGTCGCACTAAATAATATAGCAGCCAAGATCTAAAACATCCCCCGCACTCCGAGAGAGGCAAGGACGATCAAAAATCAGAAAATTCTTTCGGATCCTGCAATGTAGGAGTTCAATCTGCTGGCCTTTGTGGCGCGCCGGCTTTGTAAATGCCGCCGGAGTATTATATTGTTACAATTTCTCTCTTGAAAGTTAGAGGGCTAAACCAAGTTCGTTAAGGGATGGTAGGTCTTAATTATATAAAAGTTAACTTATTTTTTCTAATGTTATTTACAACTACTACAAACAGAATTCTCTAGATTCAACACCCCACAGTAAATTGATATTACTTGCCGTTTACAATTCATGACTTTAATCAATAAAATTTACAATTACCTCAAAGAAATTAATGTATTCAAATAATTAAGAATCAGTCCCAACATACATTGTATCAAAACCTAGTCAATTATTTTATAAATTATGTGTCCGTATTCGAGAGTTCCAATATCAAGACAACTAAGTAAAATAGAAGTGCCTGTCTGTGATTTTCGAATTTTCCACTTGTAAGTATTTTTTCATATAGTATAATTGATTACTAAGCCATATATAATGACATTTTTTTGTCGTGTGTTTGTCGGACTGGATTTAACTCAAAAACCACTGAACGTATTAACGTCAAATTTACACTATATATATATATATATATAGTGTATCGTTATATGGGGTTATATATATATAACCCCAGGATCAACTTAGTCTTTGTCTAGATAGCTCAAACGGTTCCGAAAATATGATGATCAGGGATGTTTATAGGTACTGGATTAAGCTTTTCTTAGGATTACTGCATAAAAAAGCATTGTTAAAAAAAGTTCCGTCATTTCTCTTTTTTATTTTTTTGTCTATGGGCTGTCCTTTCCTTCCCAAAAGCGATTCCAAATCCTAAATATCATGCGTACGAAGTAGCACAGGAAAGCTAGTTTACAATAAAATCCGTGTTACATGTCCACTCAGTCCCACCTCAGTTTAGTCCTTGTCCCGCCAGTCCGCAATGTTCTAGAGTTCTCCGTGCGCCCTCAAGCACAGTAGCCTTTACACTTCGGGTTTCACGCAAACCACAAACAACTCATCCACCGACGTCTCGCAATCTCCCTTCGTCGTCCGTCCCGCGCCGTATTTGAATTCGCCCCCGCACTCGGCCAGATGGCCTCCGCCAGACTGCTGGCCATTGGACCGCTGCAGTATTTATAGGGTCGTAGGCCATCACCCAGAAATTTCGCTAAATCCCTCGTTGCGCCGATGTCCTGATTCCCAGAATATTCTTGCGCCGCCTTTACATTTGCCGCCTTCTCTAGCAGGGAGTGGAGGAGGGGCTGTGACGCCAGCCAGGTCTCTCCGCTGTCAGTCATTCCTCTGGGCGGGGGGAGGGGGAGGAAGGCAAGGAGGCAGAGAGAGCGTCTACCTTAGGAGAGGAGGATGGGGGTGGGTCACCCCCCCCCCCCCATAGCCAGCCACAGAGCCGGATCGCTCGCGCGATGCAAAGCAGCTACACGCAATAACACTTCACTAGAATTTGCTTAATTTAATGTTTACGAGAATAATTCCAAAAGTGTCTGTTTTTAATCATAATTTAAGCGTATTTTCATTTTGAATGCTCCAGAAAACTTATTCTGAAAAATAAAAATAAAGTTTGACAATTATAATAATTCATCTCGTATTAATTACGTAGTTCTAATGTGTACAAATATTTTTAAGCATTGATTTAATGCACATTCGTTTCAACCACGAAAGTTATCATTTTCGTAGGTTAACTGAAATGGATGTGCGAAAAATCCATTATTATAGGCTATTCACGGTAAAGTGGGCACTTTTGAAAGCCCTATCATTTGGAATAATACGCAATAAATATATTTTATATATTTTATTTTGATGATAGACATTAACTTCCCAGTGCGTCGGATATACAGTGTGTGTGTTTATTACTTATATATATATATATGTGGTGAAAGGAAAAGTTACTGGGGCCAGTGCCACAAATAGCTCACTTTACCGTGGACAGTAACAATATTTCACACAGTAGCCTAAATTATTATGATGGCGTTGCTGTGAAGTGAGAAATGAAATGAGACGTCTAGGATGGAGCAGACCCAGGGTAAGCATTGCTGTGGGAAGTTGGTCGAGAGAGCACATCGGCGACAAACCCCACCGGACACCTGAAAAAAAAAATTCTTTAAACTGCAAGGGAATCTACCTCGGAACGTTTGTGTTCCGTTCACTTGGCCAAATGGTTGGACCTTATCCTACTTAGCGCAAGAATTAGAGAACAGCTTTGTCTCTGTGATAATTCTCAATTTTACGATTACGTACCGCACTTGCTTCGCCGTTAGCAGCAAAGTAGAGTTCCGGGTTGTAGTCCCGGTTAGGCCTTAGCGTGGGTGTGATTTTTTTAGGTGCAAAAAGTTCTCATAACTAGTTCAAAGCGTAAAAAGGCTGGTGTGTTTATAGGCCCATTAAAACAACATAATAAAAAAGGTCGCGTGTCGTATTGTTTGTCACACTTCATGTGTTTAGATAACATTTTTTTTTTTTTCTGTTTAGAGGGTATTTTAAGGTTGTGACAAACTGAAATAAGTTGCAAAAGTTACTTTTAGCTAGTCTTACATAATTGTAATGATTTTGGCATTAAATTTAGTGACCAGAAATAATATATATATAAAAAAGGTGATTCTATAGTAAGTTTTTAAAAATCAAAGTCGTAGCAACATCATGCAGCCATCAATATATTTTGATATATGAAGGTTGAACATCTAACTAAATTTCTTTTGAATATTATCGTAAAACTTCAAATGAATTATTAAAGAACTGAAAAATCACCCATGTCTCTTCGTGCTAAGTTATTCTAACGATTTCAAGAAATGTTTATAACTGTAGCCAAATGTAGGTATTGATAATTAAATTTTTTTTTGAAATTGCTATGGCAAAGTATAAAATTGATCAGTTATCAAAATTTCCTCAGATGTATTTCTTAAAGTAATTTATTCACTCTCGTGTTTGTCCGTTTCGTATTCTCCTTCGTATTGTGGACACACTGGGGAAAGTTCAGGTAAAGCGGATGAGGGCTTGCAAGCCGTGGTTGGCGGCGTTGATAAGCCCATTCATTTTAACTGCTTCTCCCATTACAACACAGGCTTCTCTCACACTCCTTCCACGGTAGTGTGTACGTTCCAGAGAGAGTGTGTGTGCGAAGATGACAAACTCCTGCTTCCTCTCTACCAACAAGTGGCCTCGTGGCCACCGCAGGGAAATTTTCCAAGCCATGACCTACCTCAGTGTTTCATGTCACTGATAAAACGCGACTGGAATATCTTCCTCGTCACGAGCACCAAGCGCAAAAAAAATTAACGTTCGTGTGCGCCCACCTATGGATCATTATTTTGTTGCACGTTGCAAGAATGAAATATACATTACTGTATGCATAGCCTGTAATATAATAATAATAATACTAATTATTATTATTTTATGAAACCTTGTATTACTTTTACTGTTGCTGCTTAATCGTACTATTTCTGCTTCTCCGATTACTGCTGCTACTATAGGTCGTTCATGGTAAAGTGAGCACTTTTTGAAGCTGTTTCATTAGACACAATAACCAATAAATACATTTCATTGTGGCCTCAGACTTTTGGTTTTGGGCATCGTGAATGTATACGCTAGTGTTTATTACTCGCGTGGCAGGGTTTACATTAACTGTTGGAAGGATTGGCCGAATGAAAAAAAAGTAACTGGGGCTTCAAAACTGCTCACTTTACCGTGAACGGCCTATAATCCCCATACTGCTGTAGGCTGTTCACGGTAAAGTGATCACTTTTTCAGTCCCTTCCAACAGGCGTTAACCACTAATAAATATATCTTATTGCAGCTTCAGGCATTACATTTAGAGGGCGATGAAATGTATACACTGTGTTTATTGGTCACATTGCAATGTTTATAACAAAAAGCTGCAGGAAGATGGAAATATGATAAAAGAAAAAATCCATAAGGGCCTTAAAAAGTGCTCACCTTACCGTAAACAGCCTATACCAATGCTTCTACTGCTGCTGTTCTTTTTTTCTGCCAGCACCACTACTACTAACACCATTACCACTATAGGCTATTCACGGTAAGTGAACACTTTTGAAAGCCCTCTTATTTGGAATAATAGTCAATTAATATATATATATATATATAATATTAGTATTAGACGTTTACTTCAGAGTGTGATGGAATACACACGTGTTTATTGCTTACACGCCAGTATATATTTTAAAAAGGTGGTTAAATAATACAATATTGCTGAAATGAAAAATGACTAAAGCCTCGAAAGTGCTCACTTCATCCTGAACAGCATATACCACTACTACCACTGTCGCCACCACCATTGCCCGGTATTATTATTATTATTATTGGGTGACCATCCCTGTCGTGGGTACCACGGTGGCTAAGCGATTAGCACGTTCGCCTCCCACCAAGGCGAACCAGGTTTAATCCCCGGCCGGGTCACCGGATTTCCGCTCAAGTGGGAATCGTGCCGGACGATGCCGGTGGTCGGCGGATTTTCTCGTTGATCTTCCGTTTCCCCTCCCCCCCCCCCCCCTTCATTCCGGCGCCGCTCTCATCTTCACTTCAATCGCCCTCATCGGCTCGCAAGACCTCGCTGTTAAGAGCCGCCGAAATCTTTTCTCTCACTCAATCTCTGTCGTGTGATATGGAATGAGACCATACGATGCAGCAGCGACGGAATGCAAGGGTGGCGTGAACGGAATTAGAAAACGCCACCGACCAACTGCAACATTAGCCACGTTTTCCACTGAGGGGAATTCAGACATCACTTTCTCATCCCCCCCCCCCCCGATTGTGTGTAAACCATTTATTGGGACAAGCTCTTTATATGTTTTAGCAGATTTCACCGATTAAGGACGAAATTGTCAGTGTTTCCCAAAACTGACAACATACTTTTTTTAGTTATGGCTACATTCACTGTTTTAATATAGTGTCTAATGGGTCTAATTCAATTTTTTTGATGCTGAATTAAAGAAAAACTTGAAGATGTTTTTGGAAGTCCGTGAGATGAAATATCCAAAATGTAAACCAAAAATAATTTTTTTTTTTGTTAAATGTAGCTTTTAAATGTTATATTTTCAATAAAATATAACACTAAATGTTTGAAAAATAATTTTGTAGCCGAATTGTGTTACAAGTTTCACCTAGAATAATATTTTCTTTGAAACACGTATCTTTAAAAATGACGCACTTAAAAGGATTCATTTAATATTGATTTCTCATTCAGCTGCACGGCTGCAAGTTTGCCTCGCAATTGGCGTGAATTCCTTAGAAATAACTACAACAGGGAACACCCGTTTTCTCCGCTAGGAATGCATCTAGTTGCGAATGTGCGAGACGTAATCGTATAATTAGAGATCTGGAAGGCAAGCGCTCGTCATAAATTTTTAGGGGGGGGGGGGGGCGCAAATTCTTGTATGGAATTACATCCGAGAATTCCGTTTACCGTAAGTAACACTTAAGTGATGCCAACCATTAAATTCTAAGTTTATTAATCCCGTAATAACACATGTTTTGCCCTAAGTCTAAGTTCGTAATATTTGTACTGTGTGTTCGTGGGGTTTCTTCTGGTATATGATGTCCACGGTAAAGTGAGCACTTTTGAGTCCCTACTTACTTTTTCCCATATTTCATCTTTAAACGCCTTTTAAAATATATATTGCCGTAATTAATATACATAGTGTGTAGATTCCGCCGCACTCGGAAGTACGTATCCACTTGTTATGGAATCTGATTACAGAATTTTTCTCGGACGAGGTAATAATTTCGATTGGGTTAATCCTGTTCGTCTTATTAGAGAAACTCGCAAAGATAATTGTTAAAATCTGTATAGAGCTTGCCCTAGCAGTTGATTTACGAGGAAAGAGAACATTTCAAAAGTGGCGTCGGAAGTTAAAAATCCATTGGCTTCTGCCGCGTGTGATGTGTTGCAGACTGTGATTTGCGAGGAAAGCTACAGAGAGAGAGAGAACGGCGAAGTCTCTAACCCTTTTAAACATGCTGGTCTTCAAATTTGACGTTGCATAGTTTTCCCGTACCCAACCTGGGTTTTGACCATTTCTGTAATTAGATCGCGCATTAGCTTTCTGCCCCTCGTGAAAGACTTGTATCATCTCAGAGTAGGCGTTTTGCACAGAAAAATTCGCGAATTATCCCATTGTCCATTCCAGTTAGAAGAGACTGTTCAGAATATTCCAGAACGTACTGCCTGGTTAGAAAGAAGCGATGCAAAAATTATCCTAGAATACAGGTTACTCGGGTAAATTTACAGTAAAGTGGAACAAAACAAAATGAGGACAGATCATCCCTGAATTTGCAGTCGGGTAACATGTAAAAGCATTCATCAACACGGAAAGTTAGGTGGTGGAAATCGCTCGTAAGATTGTTTGCAGTGACAGTTGGATAGAGAACGTTATTACTTTGTTCGTACGTGATGATACTGACGCAGGAGGACTGTTTGTTTTCACGAGAAGCGAGCATTTATCACCACCTTTCTGGAACTCTTAACTTTACCAGAGCGTAGAGCAGGGCTATTCACTTAGCGGCTCACTAGACTTGTCAGACTGGCCCGCCGACAAAGTATAGTATTTGATGAGAAATTATTTATATTATTTGCATACAATTACATAATTCGTCACTAGCGTTATATTTGTAATACAGTTATGGTGTTTCATTTCTTACACGGGGCTACGGTTGCTGAGCGGTTAGTCTGCTAGTCTCCCACCAAGGCGGACCGGGTTCGATTCCCGGCCGGGTCGCTCGTGGATTTTTCGCATCCGGGAATTGTGCCGGACGATGCCGCTATGGTTGACGGGTTTTCTCGGGTATCTCCCGTTTCCCCAGCACTTTCATTCCGGCGCTGCTCCATATTCACTTCAATCACCCTCATCGGCTCTCAAGATCTCGCTGTTACGAGCCGCCCCAATCTCTTTACTTTGTAATACGTGAGTGTGGTCAAGCATTGTAATGATTTGCAAGTGGCCCGATGGTAAAATTATGTGAATAGCCCTGGTGTAGATCGTTCGATAATCTGTTTTTAAGCGTGACTCAGTTTTTGCAACACTTCGAGGACCGTTTCAGTGACCGCGGGCGAGGAATTTGATTCCTCCAGCAAGAAATTGTTTCCATGTGTGACCAGCGTATCTGTTTATACTGTAAATACTGGAATTATACCGGAAAATACAGAAAATACTGGGATTCCTTTTGTAGTTGTGTTTATTAAATAAAAACTCGCCTCGTCAAACGGCATCCGCATGCACGACTCCTTGACGTCGCTTCCTGGGGAGTGAATCGACAGGAAGGGTTAAGGTATTTAAAGTTATTTAATTTAGAGGAAACTTTTAATGATTATGGTTGACGTGTATCATCGTGTCCTCTCGCTTTCACCGTAAAACACCTAGGGCTGTCGTATGCACACATCCAAGTTCCGTGAAAAACAGACGCTGCAAATAAGTTTCGCATTGCATGCTCATTAAAGCTCTTACTCAGCTATTTTTTTTTTTTTTTCGTTTCAAATCACACTGATAGTCATTAACATCAAATCACTCGTGAGTTTTTCTCACACTATAAAATTATCGTCTTTATAAACTATTTAATATGCCATTTCAATGCTTTCGTACAGTAAATAAATTAGCGAAATTACTTGTATACTGCAAAGTGTTGGCTTCTGGGTAGTAACCTCTTCGCTTTCGTATTCCTTCCCGATGTTTGGAAGAAATTGCAGCCTCCATCATCAGGGCGAAGTAGCAGTAGTTATTGAGTTTTTTTTTTTTTTTTCGCCGTCAAAATTATTCCTTGTATCGTGTCTCTTTCTGTTTATCACAAAAGTCAACCTAGATCCTGAGTTTTGACCGTCTCTTTAACCAGATCTAGCGGATGGAATTGCAATATAACTATTTCTTACGATTACATTAATAATGATGCACACGTTATTACAAAACATCGGCTTCAGCACTATACGTAACAAGATGTTAGCTACTCAGTCCTCGAAAAATTATACATGTAGTTCAAACGTCTCCATTCGGTAGCAGGTAAAGTCAGAAAAGGAAATAAACTGAATGGTAATAAAAATCTACTTTAAGATTGACTGCAGAGTTGCACGTCGATTTTTATCGACCACTTCCCTGTATACAGATAGTCTTGCAGTTACCGCGAACGTGTCAAACGTTTATGGGCTATTCACGGTAAACTGAGCTCTTTTGAAAGCCCTGCTTATGATCTACTTGTATGTATGTTGTGTGTTCCCTCGCCTTATGTAAAGTTAACAGTGCCATGGGCCTCGGCACTTTATTCATGCGTTGGTCAAGTGAACCTCTGAAATTCGTATGAAACTAAATACTTTACAAATCTGCTTATTTTTACACAGAAAGCGATAGGAATAATTTTAAGTTATCACAAATGGTTACCTAACACTTTTTATTCGACGTTAAAATATGGAACTACTTACTATCCAGCCATCGTTACCAGCTTTACTGGGCTAATGTCACTTGCTGCGCCCATTAAAATACACGCAGGCAGTGACATTTTTAGTTTTGTTTCTAAAGTGCTTACTTTATCGTGAACAGCCTTTACACTGATGATTGTATTAACACTTTTATAATGCATATTAAAATGTATTTTATGTAATATTCAAGTAGAAGAAAAGTATTAAAGAGATCAAATTATTTTCTAGTAAAATTTAGTACACTCTTTCTAACTCGCAATTTTTTTGGCTTAGACTTATTTTTTCAAACAGAGTTAAATTTTCTCGAGAAATTTCGGACTTAGAGGAAGATCTGTATTTTGTACAAATCGTTACTGAACATAAGGGTCCAAAATATAATGTAAACGATTAGTTCGCATTATTTGCTAGCTTCTAGAAGCAGTAACGCCACTCTTGGCTCTTCAAATCTTCAAGATTCATCTTGACGTGAACATGCAAGATTTTTGTTTGAGGAAGCGGTGCCAAATTTAAGATGACTTGGAAAAGGAAATCGATGGAATGAAGAAGCTTAAACGAATGTCAACCATGCAATTAAAAGTGTAAAACAATGCTAGGGGCTGGAAACTGATTGTGTGAGGGGGTGGGTGGAAGAATGAAGTAAACTCTTCATCTCCGATGTTGTACTCTTGTTAAATTTATTTATAATGACTTACTTCTTGAAAATCGAACACTTAATTTCATCTGTCTATATAGAAAAAAAAAAATATTTATTGTAAAATGATCACTTTTTCAGGTCCTCCCAACAGGTATAATATCTAGTAAATATATTTTATTGTAGTCTCAGATCTTCATTATTGTTACTGGTGAAATGTAAATAAGTCACTTGACCATGTTTATATTAACAAGTGGCGAAAGGACACACATTTGGTGAAAATAGACGAATAGTAATCGAATCCTCAACAACAAAATCCCCGGCACTTGCCGGTGGGTGGGCGCGAACTACGGTCTATCACGATAGGTCGATGCGCTATCCATTACATCACGACTACAGCGTAACAGCATCCCTGGATATTAGTGTGTTCAAGGATTTTTTCCTTCCGCCCGTCTCCCCATTTAACTGTTGAGACAGTGCTGAAGAGATGCACGCGTCGTAGGGTAATTTTCCCATCCATGTATGGAATTTTCCACTACCATGTACGTGAATTTTAGTCCAAGAGTTTGCGGTAATTTTTCCTTATCCGTAAGGAAAACTCGCTCACTGTGTGCGTGTGTGTGTGTGTGTGTGTGTGAAACTTCTAGCCGCCAGCTGACAGCATGATTATTGCGAAAGCCAGACGTAAGCAGAACGCTGGCGAAGTGTCAACATGGTACAGGTGGTTACCACTGCACATGTAGTTCTCTCGCATGCGTTGAACGTCTATAGAAGTCGCTACGAACTCGCTGTCTGCTTTGCTACGCTGGTTGTAGTAGAAACCGTCTGAGCATTCCGTTTTTATCACTTTTTGCAAGTCCATTTCATCAGTGATTGCTCGAAAATGCGTTTATCAGTAATGCTGCTAACGGAACTCTTAAAAAAATTCATGGGCGCGGAAAAATTCTACATCGGGTGATTAACGATTGTATTTCTGATTACATCACTTGGAAAATCCAGTCCCTGACGCGGGCGTTTAAGATTAAGGGCAAAAATATTTTCTATAAATCTTGTTTATATTATATTTTTGTATTTCTTAAAATAGTAAGCTAATTAAAATGCATAAATCTGTAAAAATTATTTCTAAAAGTATGAAAATAATTGTGGATGTTTTAAATTGGTATCTTTTGCCCATACCGATTTCAAAAATTTTTCATAACAAACATGCTTGGTTGCCGTCTGAAATTACCCTAGAAGTCGCCAGAATTTCACAAAGAAATTCCACGGACATTCACTATGTGGTTCGCCCGTAGACTTTTTAAGTTTTACAAAAAAAATTCAGATTCAAAGTAGCTATTAAACTGTAATCACGGGTGAACGAAGTGTGATTTTAAAGAAATTGTTTTATTGCGTTCTAGTGTCTCCAGGAAATACTTTAGATAAAATAAAATGACGTGTTCAGTTAATTTCTGGAAGAAATTTGTTTGACAATATTTAAGGTTAAATTCTCTAGAATTATGTAAAAACGCAGAGAAAAAATTATGTTATAAAGTGATTTGGCATTATGAAATTCCCATTGACGTAATATCGCGCTGTCGAAGTAATATTGCCACGACTAAAAAAAGTACAAAATTTAGTTAAAGCTATCATTGGAAAAGTATGTTGCAGTCTTTAAACTGTAATGTTTTAACCCTGTTTTCTGTCTTTGAAATAACAGTGCTGTGATGCATGCATGCAAATGCGAAATTCACAATACTTTTTCTGGCGTTACTTTATAATATTGTTTAGATTATGCTAATTTTTAATAACAGTGTAGACGAAATAGTGACAAAGATTTTTGCGAAGAACTTTTACCTAATTCAAGGGGTCTACTCGTTATTCTACGAAACTATTAACGTGCGTCCAATACGTTACTTTAGGACTAGAACGCACACATCGGACGAGAGCTATTGAGAGGTTTAGAAACGCCACGCACATTAGAAACACTTTCAGAGTACTCCAAGATGGCTGGAAAAACGGCTTTTTCAAAGCGCTGCATCTCAATATATACGCTACAGATACGCACATCATTACTCAAGGGTCCTGCATTGAACCTCCCTACAGACTTTCCACCAATAAAATGACAGGGTCACCGCTGAAAGCCCATTAGGAACACGCAGTGCGACTGAAACACTGCACGACAGTCGAGAGCCTTGCGCTTAGAGGCGGTGGCTAACTTGCTGCAAGTGGCAGCGTCGTCCTTATAGCTTCCTCGCTTATGGGCCTCGAACGCAGAAGAAACCGGTAGGTAGGCGCGAGACTTGGGCTGTTTCCGGATTGTTAGTATATACGTGCAAGTACGTACATTTGCTTACTAGCAGTGATTTGTACTTGTCGAAAATATTCGGACACATCATCGCCTCTTCGTGTTAAGACTGGTCGCACATTCTGGCGGAAATGTCAGAAACTATGTGAAAGCAGAAAAAAATGTGGTGCATGGTGTTATACAGAATGTTGCAATATTGCATGTCAATACTTCGGGGGAAAATTCCTCACATCTGGAGGATGAAAAAATGTTGTGTGAACATAGGTTCGCAAACTCTTCGTTTCTGTACTACAGCTAATAATACATAACGTACAGTGTATGGCCCGCGGACTGGATCGTGTTACTGTGGAATGCCATCGCAGCTGTGTGGGCAGCCCCATACCAGCCTTGAGGATCCCTGATGTGAATCCACTAAACCTATTTGTGGGGACATTTAAAGGCTCTTGTGTATGCAACCCGAATGGACGATTTGGATACCCTTCGTGACCTTATTGTGGCGGGCTGCGAAACTGTAGTCTGTTCACGATAAAGTGAGCACTTTTAAGGCCCTCCCAACGGGCATTAACGGCTAATAAATATATCTTATTGCAGTCTCTGGCATTAAATTTTGATGGAGGTGAAATGTATACACGGTGTTTATTGGCCACATTGCAAAATTTATATTAAAAAGCAGCAGGAAGATGGAAATTGGATGAAAGGAAAAATTTGTAACGGCTTTAAAAAGTGCTCACTTTACCGCGAACAGACTATATCAGGAATACACCAGGGATTCATCAACGCGTCCGGGTGTCCATGCGACGGCTGTTTGAAGCATGTGTACGTTCTGATGGAGGGCATTTATAACATTTCCTGTAGTGCCGATGATAAGCTGTCTCACATGTGTAACTTCCTGTGCCGTTCCTATTGTTCTGGGTGTAGTGTCGTGTATCTTGCAACGTACGCTGCAATGGTATTCCACAGATATATGATCCACGGGCCGTACACTGTACGTTATGTATTATGGGCTGTAGTACGGAAATAAAGCATTTGCGGGCTATGTTCATATAGGCCTGACATTTTTTCATCCTCCAGATGTAATGAATGTTCCTCCGAAGTATTGACATGCTATATTGCAATATTGTGTATATATGTTACAACTTCTATGGTTATGCATAAAAAACACATAGTCATATAAACATTTATTATGTAATTGTGTCTCATGGTTTTGTACCTTGAGATCTTAAGAGTTTAAGCGCTGAAGCATGGCTTTAGCCGGGAAGGAGGCATTAATAGGAGCTTTATTGGGCGTGTATTATTTACAGGAAAGAAATGAAAGGCGACGCAGAAATATTGTCGTACACCGGTAGCTTGCCAGCAGCAAGATAACAGGTGTGTGTTGTTTCGAACGAAAACTAATACACACAAATATGCCAATATAGGCCTAATGTCGGTTTTTGGTCGTTGTACACTTCGAGTACAAATTGTACAGCAGAAAAAAAAATTGCAGTAATATAGAAAGCCGTGCACCTCGGTATCCTGATCTTATGTTTATATTGTTACGTGCTGCAGCTGGCGCCGACTCAGCTGCCCCCCGCGCCGTAATTGGAGACCCACCTCGCCCTCCCCTTTTCCTGGAACGATGCACTCGCGGCCACCTAATGCCCCTCCTCTAGGAATCCCGTGAATGCCGACAGCGGCGAGACTTGTTGACGTCACAGACCTCCTCTTGCCTGCTAGAGTTTCCGATACGTTTAGCGACGAAGCAAGAATATTCTGGTGAGACTGGCTGGCACCTCAGTACTCCGCTACGCATCACGCGAGTTGGGGAAGATTCTAGGTGGCGGCCTAAGACACACTATATACTGCCGTAATACAGCGCCCGGCAGTCTGTAATGAAGGCCACCTGGCCGAGTGTGCGCGAGCGAAGTGGAGTGTGGACGACGACTGGAGATTGCGGGACGACGTCGGGCAAGGTGTTCGTGGCGTGAAGGGACGAGAGGGTGTGAAACCGACGAGTGAAGCCTACTGTGCGTGAGGGCGCTTGGAGGACTCCAGAACATTGCGACTGGCGGGACATGGACTGGACTGAGGTGGGACTGAATGGAAATGTAATACTGATTTTATTGTAAATATTCGAACTGTCAAATATAGACGCATAAATCATAAAATAATTGAATAGGCTGATACACTGTCTGTTGGGACTGATCTTTAATTATTTAATTTCATTGATTTATTTGGCCTAATTATAAATTTTATTAAATGGTGTCAATTGTGAACAGTAAGCGATTTCATTTTATTGTGAGAATTTGAGTTTAGAAAATTTGGCTGTAGCTATTGTAAATAAAATAAGGAAATTAAAATTAAGCCTCTTGTTTCTTTGAGACCTCCATCCCTTAAAGAACTTGGTATAGCCCACTTAATTTCTAGAGAGAGAAATTGTAAAAATATGTTAAGATTCTCTCGATTGCACAAGTATTCAAATCACACCAATAGCCTTGGGATATTGCTTTATTACGTCATTGGAAGATTGTAAACAAATTAGGGCAGTTGTTATGGGATTTGTTGCATTTATTTATCGTATGGAAAGGGACATAGCACAGAAACTGGCATTCTTTCCTTGTCCCTCGATACGTATCTTACCATGTGTTTGAAATATACACATTGATAACAAAAGAAAGATAAATACAATTCAATGGGGTTTGTAATAACTTGGGAATACGGATTGCAATTGTAATATTATTTGTAAGCATACACATGGGAAATATGCTGCAGACATCTTCAAAACACTCAGAATTTTATTCATAATTGGAAAGCACATTTATTACACTGACTTATTATTTACACACACAACAGAAGGAAATTTTTAATTTCTTATTAACTTATAAAAATTTGCGAGCTTTATAACCACATAACGTACATGTTATTTTTCACATCTGAAATACAATATGGCGACTGTCGTAAGTACGCAAGTATGTCCAGCAAGTATACAATTTCAAATACTTACCAAGTATGAAAACTGTGTGTAGGCCTACTGTACTGGGAAATCGGACAGCGCTAGTATATACATGGCGATGTCACTTCTGGGGACAGGTACGCACAAGTATACATTTCTTGAGAATCCGGAGACGGCCTTAATGTTGGAAAACAATGCTCTCCTGAGGAATGATTACTTTAGATAGTGACGTCACAAAACAGCAATATATCCTCAAAACATAGAAAAATAATTCCAGACATACTGAAAATCCTCAAGTCAAAAGGGAATAAATAATCCAGGATATACGTTTACCTCGCTGAAAGTATTAGTTTGTCTGAAGTACTTGGTGGTCTGTTGAAAGTTTTTTCTCCGCCAGAGAATGTTTCACGGCTCACTCGTTCCTGCATTTCACAAGAACTTTCTTTCGCCGTCGGTGAAACGCTGCTACTGGCAGTATTGTCAAGCTTGTGGTGTTTCTGTCGTCCATTGACCAGGAATGTTGTTGACGTGGTTCGGATGCCGTGCCTTCGGGCGGTGCGCATGTATAGTGATGATGCAAATGGGTATTGGAATGCTTAAAAAGCGGCCATAGGATGAACCTTTACGAAAAAAACTGCATCCAGCTGGTTTACGGTACGTGTCACCTGGCCTAAAGCATTTGGCCAATAGTAGTTTCAAAAGTTACTTCGCGTAAATTTATCTGGTGTGACGTCAGGTGGCCTAAAAATATGTTGCCTAGGTCCTTAATGTTAGGCATAGTTATTTTCTAAATATCCCATGAATCAAGCATTTTGTATGTCCGTAAACACAGACGAATTTTATTTTCCGTTAAATTGAAGTTTTACCTATATTTTATTTATTCATTATAGTATTATTTTATGATAATCACTAATAAATCAGTGAGAAAAAATCTGTGTTGATATCGCCTAGTAAGAAATAGCTCTCATGTAGAATAATATTACAACTGAGTGCGCAGGAAAGCGGCGCTTTGCCCTCTGGTGTAATTTCCCGGACTTGGTTAAGTTTAGCTTGCACGAGGCGGAGGAATATTCGGGAAGTAGAACTTTAGTAGGGTTTCAGAAAAGTGTGGAGTAACCGTGAATGGATTAATATCTCACTAAATAATGGCTTGGAGAGACTGGAGTGGAGATATTTGGGCGGCTGTTAACATCAAGGTCTCGATGATGGCGAGTTGAGGTATTGGGCAGCGCCGGAATGCAGTGGCAAGGGGAAACGGGAGATCCTCGAGAAAACCCTCTCAACCGCCGCGCGGCATCGTCCGGTACGATTCGCACGCACGTGTGGAAATCCCGGTTCGCTTAGGTGGGAGTCCAGTAGTCTGACCACTACACCACCGCGGCCCCATAGTATTGGTCTAGGAATAAAATTCTTTTCCAGGAAAGGTAAACAAAGATTTATCAGCTACAGCCGCCATTTTTTGCTTTCATTCCTATTAAATATGTTCAAAGAAGAAAAAAAATGAGTGAAAACTGCTATGAGCAGCAATTTTAGAGCTTCCCTGTGCAGTTATCTTAAGGGAAATGCAAAAAAGAACGAAGTCATATTTGCAATTGTCTCCATTGTTTTCATCGCGTGTAATAATACCCTGCTATCGCTGATGTAATTTGCGAGAAATTCAGCTATAATCCAATTCGCGGTTACTGCACACTTTTCTGAAGCCCTGCTGAAGTTTTATTTCTGGTATATTCCTCCGCCCCGTGCAAGCTAATCGTAACTAAGTCTGGACAATTACACCAGAGGACAACGCACCACTTTCCTGTGCTCTCAGTTGTAATATTATTTTCCACGAGAACTATTTATTACTAGTCGCTACCAACACAGATTTCTTCTCACTGTTTTTATTCGTGTTTATTATAAAATAAATATAACGTATAAATAAAATATAGGCAAAACTTTAGTTTAAAGGAAAAATAAGATACGTCTGCATTTACAGACGTATAAAA
The DNA here is from genome assembly GCA_029891345.1 of Dryococelus australis. Lineage (NCBI taxonomy): Eukaryota > Metazoa > Arthropoda > Insecta > Phasmatodea > Phasmatidae > Dryococelus > Dryococelus australis. The sequence goes on along the minus strand of CM056995.1, from coordinate 45,947,825 downwards.
CGCTTGATACAAGGCGTGTTTAGGAATTAGCTAAATGCGTAATACAAGGGGTGACTTTTCAAAGGTTTGTGTTAATACATCCGAAGAAACCAGGAATGGTCTATATCCAAGAATACATATCGCTGCATTAGAACCACCCGCCGCAATTTTTCCTTAAGCCCTTCTCACACTATCAAATTTTTGCCTTCAACTATATTTGTCAATAAAATTTCATGGACAAAATACGGCCATCAAATTTTTCCTTGCAACAAATTTTATCAACTAATCTTGAATGTGCGCGAAAATGTGTCACACTGCCAATTTTTTTATTGGGAGAGTCTAATTTGAAATATTATTTAAGAATTATTTTCATAGTGAGATATTGCTTTTGTTTTTCCATGCGGTTCATTGCAGGAAGAAATGTAAGCAATATTGTACTTCTTTTTAGTTTCTTTACTAAATTAAAATTTAATTTATCAGATATGTTTCCTGGACAATGAAATAAATCTCTCGGAGTTCGTAATATTATGTGCGATATTCACTTAAAATGGCATTCATGCCCAGACAGCTTCTACATAAATTAATCATCTCCAGAACTTATTTCGTTCCCAGCAATTTTTCGTTATTTTAAAGTTCATTGACGTCCATTTTTGTCGTCGTGCACGATTCTGATTGGCTGAGGCCGTCAAACATCAAATAAATTTTATAACCGGTCCAATTTTCAAATGTTTGGTGGAAACTGAAGCCATCCAACTTTCTCCGACAAAAAAAAATGGCGGCGTTTATGACGTTTCGATGACGTCATAACTGTCCTACTTTATTTGAACAAACTTGTGTGACGGAAAAATTTGACAGTGTGACTGACAGGGGCTTTAGAAGAGTCCGTCGCAACTTTTCCTTATGGCCAGACGTGATCTTGAGGCTTTTAAAATGTTTTGCAGGGTATTCCACTTAGGTTTTTTTTTTTTTTTAAGACACACTTGTGGTGGTGTTTATGAGATCAGGGACGACTACGCGCGTCCTTGTAACATTGATCCCTCAGCCCAGCGGCACATCACAGGAAAGCCTCATGTGCCGGCTGGCGCGTGCCTTTGACGCGGCTTTTCAGTTGACGTGAGCACTCTTTGAAAGCGTCATTAGTTTCTTTTTTATCTTACTTTACGCACTTGCGCCGGATGTAAAATTTACATAGAGCGCCGGCTTCTTGTTTGCAAAAGGGGGACAAGTCTCAAACTTCTCGGGACAATACCCATGTTCATTTAAATCGTATTAATTTTTTTCAACCTCCCTCCATGAAATTCCCTTCTTTATAATACTGCAGTTTGTGTATGTTTGTACATGTGATCATGCACGTACGCAACGCTTATTTTTTGTGGACCACGGTTTCACATATTTAAATAAAGTAATTTATACAGAAATGTTTTTTCTTGTTATGTAAAGACCTAACAACAATAAATTATTACAAGACGCCAGGGGCGTTCGTGAAGCATGGAGCTCTTAATTAAAATAAAATAACTAAATCTTTAACTAGTCATACAGCTATTATTTACAACATTAAACTACCTTATATTTACTATTCTTATTATTCTCGGTCGACACGATATTTAATGGCTGGTCTCAGTTATAATAAAAGTCCTTATCAATGCCTGTATTGGTTGGTCATTTAATGCACACTGATTATGTACACATATTCAATCTTGTCTTATTGCCAACATACCAGATGTCTGTCACTCAGTCATCCAGTTCAATAGTCCCGTGTCTGAGTCTCGATGCCCACTGCAATGTTGCTCCAGTCCGTAGACTTCCCTCTTGCTGGTTACTTTCGTAGCCACTAGTTTCGCTGGCTCCTCGCTTCGCATTTTTGAGTTCCAAAACAACTACCAACCAGAAATATAATTCCCAGCGCTTCTGGCGGCTACAGTTTGAACTACCCTTCCCGATGCTAGCGCGCCCTGCAGGCGACGAGGGAACCAACGTACACAAAATGGCCGAATCGATACCAGCACTCCTAGTTGCGCACCGTAGAACTCCACACATACTGGTGGTGTGCAAGAACTTAGCACACACTGATGGTGGGCGCACGGGAATCAAAGATGGCCGCCTAAAGCAGACGATGGTGATGGAGGACACTAAAAGCAAGAGAGAGGATAGGGGTGGGAGACATGAGAGAAAATAAAGAGACCGAGAGGTACATGAGAAACTCCCCAAGAGATAGAACGTACGAGAGAACAGACGTGGGAGAAAGAGCGACATGATGAATGCCAGAGCGTGAGGAAAATGGATTGGAATGCAAGAGCATGAAGGGGTTGGAAGGAATGGTAGAACAGGAGGGAATAAGGGAAATTCCGAGGGTAAATGGAAATCCAAGATGGTCCCTGCTGATGAGGAATGGCAGAGCAGGTGGTTTCGGAGTGACGCAAGGACGCCAGGTGGCGCAGAATCCTATTTTACAACTACTACTAATGTTTCGTAAATACGATTTTTTCAGATCAAAATAAAGTGAATTGTAGGGAGGATTAAAGATAGGTGCCATCAAATGGGAGTTTTTAATTCTTTTGTCACAAATAAACTTAGCCTATCTATAATTCAATGTTTTGCTAAATCAATTTTTACGACAGAATATTAATGACGTATTTTCTTTTTAATTTCTACACTAGCGAGAAGAACAGCGTTTATTGCTTATTAGTCATTGATTATTGTTACGTAAATTCTAATACTTAAAACAAATCGAAGTATTATAGGAAAATATTATTTTATGAAAATTATAAGGAGCCCATTTGTTTACTTACAAAACGGATAAAATCCGGTATAGCCCTGCTGAGAATATATTTTTTTGCATATTTTAGTATTCTTCCGCCATAACTTGAGTTAAGCTGTAGTTAGTAACGAATTTTTTTTATGGTTTATTTAATGTGTACGAATTTTACAACTGGTCATAGTTCCAATTGAACCGAATAATTAAATTCGATTAATCTTTATTTACAGTAGGTGTACCGGTAATATTTAGCATCCAGCAGGGCAAAAAAAAAAGTTTCAAATCTGTTATGCGCTTCTTTTTTTACCTTATAATAAATAGGTAATGGTACAATAATTACATTTTTGTGACCAAGTCACATAGTGCATTTATTTGGAAAGAAAATATTAAGTGGCGACTTCAGTATAAGTAGTCTGGCCAAAAATAAAAAAGTGGGGAGAATAATGATCAATTAATTAATAGTAATACTATATATATATAAACTTGTTAAATCTCATGTCTAATTAATGTGATATTTGTGTTACAGATTTTTGCAAGTCTGTGTGATGTACTGGCGGCACTTGGTCCAACTCTAAGCCATTTTAACTGTGAACATTACGGAAAAAACTTGAATCGAAATTGCAGGCAAACGAAGCATTTACTATTGAAAGGAACTTCTGAATGTTATTCCGATAGTATTGAGAATTTTTTAAAAGCGAAACTAAGAACTGGGAATTTTATATAAAATTCTAATTTTCTACATTGATGTAGGCTGTTCACGGTAAACTGAGCACCTTCGAAAACCCTGCTCAAGATCTACTTTTATCCATATTGCATAATATTCCACCATATGTAAAATTAGCATTGCCATGGGCCTCGTCACTTTACGCATGCGTCTGTCAAGTGACACTGTAAAAAAGTATTAAAGAGTAAATATTTTATAAATATGTTAATTCATATGTACTAAAAAAAAAAAAAATAACGAAAGAAATAATTTCAGTATTACCAACAATGTTTATTTAACACTTTTAATGCAACGTTTAGATATGGAACTACCTCCGCCTCCTTAGTTACCAACTGGACTCATGCCACTTACGTAGATGGGCAGTGACTTTTTTCAAAGGTTATTCACAAGTGCTCACTTAACCCTGAACAGCCTGAACACGAAGCACCGCTGTGAATGGTTGAAGAGGTGGAAGGCGGGTGTTAATTAGCTATCTGCCTTTATTTTATTGTTTCTGTATCGAGCTCCTTTGGTATTGATTATACTATCTTTAGGTGAGAGTTACAGTGTTCGGGTTTCCCCGCTTTAGGAAACACGTCAAGTGAGTTGGAGGGCGTCTGAGACAGATCATGTTAATGGCCACTTGTTTGTTAGCTTGTCGAGGCATAGGCCATCACTTTCGTCGTGCTATAATTGAGTGCTTTCGAAATGAACGGTAGGAAAAAAGTGTAACTGCGCGTATTTATTGTGTAACACATTTTTAAAGTGTGGGATGAACCCCCGAATTTTTTTGTGAAATAGTTGTTTGCGGGAACACGCGTATTTCGGTAAATAAATGTTCTACAAATACGATTTTTTGTTAGAAAAGATTAAAAATTTATATATACCCCTACTTTTTACTCGTGTCGTATTAAGTGTATTCTTTGAGAAAACATTTCGTGAAAATGGTCAAATATAGCATTTTTAAAGCTCGCCTTTGCAGTATCCTTAAGCGGCTAGAGAAAAGTACTGTTACAATTTCTCTCTGTAGAAATTAAGTGGCTATATCGTGGTCGTTAAGGGATGGAGATCTTAATCAAATAAAATAATTAATTATAATTTCCTTATTTTATTTACAACAACCACAGTAAAATTCTCTGAACTCAAAATCTCACAATAAATTGATACCACTTACTGTTCACAACTAATTACTCCAATTTCATACAATTTATAATTACCACAAAGAAATCAATTGAATTACATAATTGACGATCAGTCCCAATAGACAAGTGTATCAACCTATTCAAATATTCTATAAAATGTGTGTCCAAATTGACAGTTCGAATATTTACAATAAAATCAGTATTACACTTCCATTCAGTCCATGTCCCGCCAGTCGCAATGTTCTGGAGTCCTCCAAGCGCCCTCACGCACAGTAGGCTTCACTCGTCGGTTTCACACGCTCTCGTCCATTCAAGCCACGAACACCTCACTCGCCGTCGTCCCGCAATCTCGAGTCGTCGCCCACACTCCACTTTACTCGCGCACACTCGCCAGGCGGGCTCCGTCAAATACTGCCGGCCGCTGGGTTGTGACAGTATATATAGTGTCTTAGGCCGCGAGCGAAGTCGAGTGTGGACGACGGCGAGTGAGGTGTTCGTGGCGTGAATAGACGAGAGGGTGTGAAACCAACGAGTGAAGCCTGTGCGTGAGGGCGCTTGGAGGACTCCAGAACATTGCGACTGGCGAGACATGGACTGAACTGAGGTGGGTCTGAATGGAAGTGTAATACTGATTTGATTGTTAATATTCGAACTGTCAATTTGGACACACATTTTATAGAATATTTGAATAGGTTGATACACTTGTCTATTGGGACTGATCGTTAATTATGTAATTCAATTGATTTCTTTGTGGTAATTATAAATTGTATGAAATTTGAGTAATTAGTTGTGAACAGTAAGTGGTATCAATTTATTGTGAGATTTTGAGTTCAGAGAATTTTGCTGTGGTTGTTGTAAATGAAATAAGGAAATTATAATTAATTATTTTATTTGATTAAACCTCTAACCCTTAACAGACTTGTTATAGCCCACTTAATTTATAGAGAGAGAAATTGTAACAGTAATGTTCGTGTTACAAGATTGCACTGCACCGACTCTTGTGGTTGGAAATGTCTCGTGATTGACCGGCGTAGAACTCTACGTAAGAGAATTGAAAATATTCAATCTTCTTTACGGCCCACCGCGAGCAGGCGGCCATCTTACGCCGTTATGTTGTTTTGTAGTTGGACCTATATACAAGTGTGGGTTCAATTTGTTGATATTTCTTACGGTGATTGTAGCCGGGCTTTTATTTCCACCAGTAGACGCAGCGCAACGACAATGCTGCACATCAGTTCAGAACCTTGTGCGTAGAGGTGATAGTGAACTTCATGTGCACCGCAGTGTCGCCCCTATCAGTTCCTTGCCTCGGTACCTCACATGCGGGGGGATGTCCCAAGGTAGTCGGGCGCGCGCCGTAAGGTGCAACGCATTTTGTACGGCGTATATGCCACACACACTGTCAACTTTGTAGCCTAGTTCGAGTGGCGAGAGCAGCGATGTGTCTATTTCTGCCTGCATCTCTCGGCTGCTGTGTTTATCTCGTTACGTGCGTGGCCAGTGAAGGACTTGACCTCTGCTTATCTGACCAAGAAAAGCACGACCTTTGCCGCTAGTTCAGTAATCCCAAGGCCAGACCGTGTCCTTTGCCTGATCTTCAGCGTTTCATCTAACATACAAGTATTACGTCATTCACAGAGTTAACCACTCCAGCCACACTTCAAGGGCATATGTATCTTATTTCGTGGATTTTTAAATTGCCATGACATTGTGCGTATGGCGCGGCACCCTACGTGGCTACAGTAGCGTATTAAGGTAGACAAGTTGCTGTAATAGGATCCTGCAGGGAGCACGAATTTTTTATCCCGGTATTGAGAAATTCGCTTTCCAGGATCTTGACGAAAAGTATTAAGATATCATTGTGTTTTAAAAATACAGCCATGTGTGAAGGAAAAGGAATACCTGTTAGATTGTCTGTGAAATGTGGTTTGGGCCCTGTAATATCCTGGGAAAAAAACAATTTGGTTCATGTCAAAAGATCATCCACCTAATAAAGATTGGTTTTTTAAACCGAGTCGCCGTCATTGAAGCTCGGGCGGAAGCTTCCACGATACCTGTTACCCGAGCCTGCATGCGAGCAGTTATGGAGACTTATTTGGAATAACCTGTCAAACGATACTTGCCGCACAAGTAGAGACAGTGCATTTATTATGGTTTCTTTTCTGCAACTGTGCTTCAGGAACAATCTTCATTCGAGACTTCGGAATCACGCGTTTATGCACAGAACCTAATCTTTTAGTGTTTAAAGAAGCAAGGAACACTAATGTTGGCAATAATTCTTACAGAATGCTGTTTTAGAATCAGAAATAATTTTCGTGGTTTTTTAATTTGCTATTTATTCGTGTTTGCTATTCTTATGCACTTCTCATAACAGAATAAAGAAAAATTACTCTACCGCCCTCTCTGATGGCTAGAATTCCAACCTTGTAGGGAACCTTCTGTCGAAGGTTCCACACGACCAATAATACGAAAAAGTAGTGTACGGAAGCGTTTCAGCTCACTAAGTTAGGAATGATGTCCTGAACAATCTTGCAACGATAACCCCAAACATTCAATCGTAATAACAGAAGTCCGCAGGCTCTCTTCTCAGGCTATTTCTTCTGGACACATGACTCAACATCACCCAACCCCTCACCACGCAGTTGTAGGGGCGTAGGCGTTCTGGAGCAGATGGGATTAATTGAGGTTATCGTTGCAATATTGTACAGGACATCGTTTCTCGCGTAGTGAGCTGAAACGATTCCGTACACTACTCGAAAACGTCCATGAAAATGGCCAGCTCTTCCATAGAACCATCCATACAGCCAATTAGGCTTACATGGGATCGTCCAAAGATTCTTCCTTCGTCGCATCCATGCTTTACTAAAGTATTCACGAATTTGTTGAATAATCTAGCGTAGTTTGACATTTCGAAATTAACTAATTTCAATTTTCAAGGGTGTGTCACTCGCCAAGTATGTTTGACCCCCATCTCATCTTACAAATCGCCTCTCCCAGTTTGTACATTTATAATGTAGCGAGAAAATCTCAATTTCTACACGTCGAATGTTCGGATTTGGGAACCCAACGTGTTGGATATGTTATTCACGATAAAGTGAGCGGTTTTTAAGCCATGCAAAATTTTTCCTTTGAGCCAATTTTTTTTATCTTTCCGCTACTTTTCAATATAAACATTGCCATGTGACTTATACACAGTGTATACGTTCCATCACTCTCGATAGTTTAGATCTGAGGCTACGATAAAACACATTTATTAGTGGTTAATGCTTTTTGGGAGGGCCTTAAAAGTTGCTCACTTTACCGTGAATAGCCTATAGACTGCAGTAACTGAGCACAAACGTAACATACCATTTCGCAATGACGCGAGGAGCTAAACTGATATAAGCTCACCAACAGCGGTGCTGTAGTAAAAAGCCAGACACGGTGAGCTTTATCGCGATCATGGCCTTGTGCTTTCATCTGTCCACACGTTAAAACATTTTCAACTAACGTATTTATGTCCGCAGTGGAATTTCGTCTATATTAACTTGTCAGCAGATGTTTTTGCTTAACGGTCCTGGTAAAATATTTAGTGCTAGGTTAATATATTACGGATTCGTTTTTATTTCGCCCACAGAGTTTTTCTCGTGGTGAGTAAAATTCTTTGCCAAGATCAGTGTCAAGAAGCATGCGTACTCGGTAGCGAAAAGGACAAGATTTGCCCACAATATACGTCACGTATTGTAGTCTGCAAGCTTAAATACGAAAATTTGGTTATATGCTATTCACGGTAAAGTGAACACTCGAGAGCCTTCTCATTTGGAATAATAGTCGAGAATTGTATTTTATTTTAGCCTTTGACGTTAACTCCCGAGTGTGGTACGATATACCTCCTGTGTTTATTACTTACAAGGCAATTTTATTTTTAAAAATTATTTAAAGGTTGAAAAAAAAAATGGCTGGAAAGAAAAAGTGACTAGGGTCTCAAAAATGCCCACTTTATCGTGAACAGCCTATATTATAAAATAAATCAAGTACGTTTAAAGTATTTATTTTCTACAATGTTTTGATTACATTGGAAATTATTTTCGGAATCGCAAGGGGGCTAGCGCCACAAGTGCTGGCGGGCAAACTTAACGTGTAGCGGGATGTAGTAGGCGAGGTGAGAGGTAGATGCGCGCGCAGCCTGTCAAAGTCTCATGCCGTGCTAAAAACACTAGTCTCCGTATCATCATTTGCGTGTTTGCCGACACGCGCGAAATGTTTTCCTAACAGTGTGTACACAGCCGAGCCGTCACCGCCGGCTGCCTAAGCACAGCGATCTAGGGTAAAGAGCCGCCAGAACTAAACGTTATTTAAAAAAAACCTTAAACCATAGGATGGAGGTCATAGTAAAAAATAAAGGATATTAATTAAATTTTTACATTATTCATACGTATTATTTACAACTTTAAACTACGTGTCTCCACTATTACACTTGTTAATTCTCAGTGAGTGCAATAGTTTGTCCATCTCAATTTTCATTATTAAAGTCCTTATAATTTTCTCTGTGTTTGTTATAGTCAATAAACACTCAGTATTTACACATATTCGATCTTTCTATTACCATTATTCCAAATGTGCCGTCACTCACGCTTCCAGTTCAGTTCCGTCAGTCTCACACTTCACTGTAACGATGCTCGCAGTCCGCACACTTCACTCCCGCTGATCACTCTCTCTCCGCTCTGCTGGCTCGTCGATTCGCGGTCGAGGCACGTGGCGGCTTAAGTAAGTCTCGCTGGCCCGATCTAGAAGGTTCTCCGCACCCCCGAGTCTGGCCGAGAGAGGCGAGGGCAATGGCCAGAACATTCTTTCAATGACAACCCCAGAAATTCATTCCGCCCAAGGACAGGAGCGTCCGAGTCCCAATAGGTTTATCGCGGTGGCACGCCTTTGTAAATTTCTGCTCACTCTTGTTGTTTTTTACGCTTTACACACGAATTCGCTCGCTCAAACGAGGCGGGAAAAGGAAGCTATGCAGAGCAGCAAGCATGTAATTAGTGGTGGGATAATCGCTTAAAAAATAATCGATTATTCGATTACAATCGATTCATCGATTAATTTCAAACAACTCGATTATTCACAATTTTCAGCTTTTTATATTTGAACAAAACAGAACATTACAGGTCTAAATGTTTCTCATTTATTAAAAATATAAAATATAATCTTGAAACAACTAGTCTTCAAATTTGCAACTGCGTAATGTAAATACAAGATTTATTTTCATTAAATGTTGCATGAATAACATGTAACTTCTGAACAATATTACGCCTTTTTTAATAATTGGTTATCACAAATAAACACAATCTTTAAAACTACAAGATTTGATTGGAACAACGTTTTGGAACCATTTTATTTGTGGAACCCCTCAGTCACTTTACAAAATAGCATAAATTATTAAAAATATACATAAAATTTTTGGTGAGAATAGTTTTAAACTAATTTATATAAATGTACAGTATTTGCCGTCAATTTTATGCACGCGTTATAGAAGACAATCGATAATTTTACCGATTATTTATTAGAATAAATCGTAATCGATTCATTCGAATTACAGAATTATCAGATTTATCATATCACTTGAGTACATGTAATATTATGAATACAATTTCCCCCAAACTGATGCTCTGCAAGGCCTATAACAGCAGTTATTTAGTCTTGCCTAGGTTTTATACACACGCACTTATTTTGTACGCAGCAAAATCGCAGGTAATCTACTACCCTTGCCAGCATTCTTTTCGTTAGCTTTTCGCTTGTTGTTGTGTGATGGTCTGGTGTGGATTTTACTGGCAATACCATGTAAAATATTCTCGCTTGGTCTAAATACTAGACTTTTATTTCTCCGTACAGAACCACGCCCACGACGATTACCGTAAAAACGTCTGGCTGAAATAATTCCACTCTGAACGTGTACCGTAATTTTCCAGGACCCGAGTCGTTGAACTTCTCGTGCAGCACTCTTAAGAAATTGCCAGACCTATGACTTATTCGTTTGGAGCTTGATCTCGCCCAGAGACTGCAGTTAGTCACGACATGGTTTAGTCTGCAGTGGATTGAAATTGCCGATGGCAGGTAAAGCATCGTTGCCGACTGAATGGAATAGTAAGATCTATTACTTAGGGCTTACGTGTACGAGCCAAGAGCTTCCGGGTAATCGCGTACGCGTAGTAATGTAGACTTCGTACAACATTATTTATTGCGCTGCTAGTCTGAAAACGGTTGATTATCAACAGTAAAAGCCATGATTATAAATAATAATCTGCTACTTACGCAACTTATTTCTAATTATTTATTCCAAATCAAACTAAGAACTTTTTACTTTCCCGTTATTTTTTTTTTGCAGCAGATGACACTATCGGCATTAATTAAAAATATATTTCGGAGACCAAAATTCCATTCGTATGTGAAACACACATATAACAGCAGTAAAATACTGTGTAGCATGCGAGGACGAAGTGTGTTTGTGCCACGCGTGTATTATTTTCTTCTCCCAACGCTTTGAAACAATGTTCTCTTGGTGTTGAAATATTTACATTGTTTCCTGTGCTTATTGACTGGACTTCGTGTTTCGCAGGATCAACATTAATGCCGTAGGAGACCCGTCGATATTTTCGTACTGGCATGGGCCACCAGGCATGGTCGGATTTAATGTTCTTTTCAGGCCGACAACCGCCTTGTATACAGTATTTCGTTTCCACACCCCAGCCCTCCCCTGGGGCGAGTTTAGAAGTTCTCTCCAGGACATCACATGCCCCTGGAGGAGGGGAAGCATGGCCATTATGCGCAGACCGCAACACTAATGAACTGACATCACTACCGTCTCTGTAAGTATAATGAAAAGCGGGGCCATTATGCGAATTTTCTGGTCATCACCTCCGTTAGCGCAATTTGAGGTACGAAGAAGCTTCTGGGCCAGGCCATTTCGTCTATAGGCCGTTCACGGTAAAGTGAGCACTTATTTAAGGCCCTCCCAGCAGGCTTCAACCACAAATAAATATATCTCATTGCAGCCTCGGGCATTAAATTTTGAGGGTGGTGAAACGTATACACTGTATTTATTAGTCACATTGCAATGTTTATATTGAGAATCAACAGGAAGATAGAGATTGGATGAAAGGAAACTATTATAAGGGCCTTAAAAAGTGCTCGCTTTACCGTGAACAGCCTATATAGTCTATTCACGGTAAAGTGAGCACTTTTTAAGGCCCTGCTAAATTTTTACTTTCATCCCATTTCTATCTTCCCGCCACTTTTTGATGTAAACATGGCCATGTGACTAATAAACAAGTTTTTCACATTTCACCATTAACAAAAGTTAACTTCTGAGGTTGCAATAAAATATATTTATTAGTGGTTAGTGCCTGTTGGGAGGGCCTATAAAAGTTCTCACTTAACAGTGAACAGTCTATACCTAAATTCTTAACATAGCGACGGAGATTAACTGCCCTAGACAAGGGCCCTGAGTCCAGTTCAAACACAAACACAGCGGGGCCCCCGCCGGCTCAGTGATTTGACCGAATTAAATCGGGCTGCAAACTAGATAGTTAAACCCACATACGTTCACGTTAAAATGAGCATGTTTGAAAGCCGTTCTGAAGATATACTTGTAAGCACCTTGTGTATTCTTCCACCTTATGTAAAATTATCGTTGCCATGGACCTCATAACTTTATTCATGCGTCGGTCAGGTAACACTGTGGAAATTTTAGAAAAGTAAATATGTTACAAATTTGGTTGGTAATTTTTACACTTCGATGCATAAAAAAAAAACAGAAAGCGGAAAAAAATAATTTAATTTATCACAGATAGTTACCCAACACTGTTTATGCGACGTTAAGATATGGAACTACTTTTCCTCCCCTTGTTACCAACTTTACTGGACGTTAAAATATATGCAGGTAGGAGCAGTGACTTTATTCTAGGGTTGATTTCAAAAGTGCTGACGTTATCTCGTGAACAGCCTATAGTAACAATAATTCCTAATCCAAGTGGTTATTACTATTTTAAAAATATAAAATAAGCGTCCGGTGTCAATTTTGTTGGAGAATTTGGTTTTAGATTTTCCATATCCCCCTCAGATAATTTGTTCCTACCGCTAAAATAGTCTCATGCATTTGTACTTGATCCCTTTTTTTGCCTACCCAGCAATTAAACAAGGCGATGGCAATTGTTTGTGAACGCGGCAGGAGATTTTTTCCTTCATGACAGCGTATTGATAATATCGCACGCCGTCGTCAGAGGCGACGATGCATTTGATCCGCGTGGGGAAGGCCGCTCTTGTTGGATCTCACACTCGCGAACTCGAACCATAGACTGAAATGTGCTAGACCGATCTCGCCGACCGCGTACAACTAGTTTCCGTGACATGCTTTTCTGCCAACACGTCCAGCAAAAACGGCTTGATTTAGTTGTTAGGTTAGAAAACTGATTTGTAACCGAATGCTTGGAGATGTTGTATGTATACTTCCTCTGACCAAGTTGTAATGCAGTTTGATTAAATTCAAATCGGTGAAAGTGTCTTATTCATATAGTATTGCTTGTCATTTAAAATTAAGATATATACAACTACTGTAATCTGTGTTGACCATTTGACTTTGACAGTTGTGTATGACTGGGGTAAGTCAGTGTAGTGTGCGTGCGCAGAATACGAATAAGCGGCCTGCCTCATCTTTAGTTTATGACTTTGGCGCAACTAGATGTGGGAGTTATTTAACTTAACAGTAAACTTTTACAATTTGGCACACGTTCCATAGTTTATGCCGTTATTTTTTTTCGAACGTATTGGATCGCGTCACTTAAACTTAGGTTAATTCTTCTTTGGTTAGGAACTAACCGAGATTCTTATGGGGAGTTTTGCATAGGTGGCTAGGGGGGCAGTGTTGAGGTCGCTTGTAATTAAAATTTTAAACTACGTGAATATTAGAAGAGTAAGAATTTACTATTTTACGTAGTTATTTTACATTTTATTTATAATTATTTGGGTTTTTTTTTTACGAAGAAAATATAGAAAATCCGGTACATAAGCGACACTAGCTCATGATAGCGAAAATGTTTGGTTGCCAAACTTTTAACATTGTTCTTCCCAACCTGTAGTATAAGTAGTCTTACTTAAAACAACGCTTGACTACTGCGCATACGTAAATGTCATTTATTTACACTTTTTTTTTTTGCAACTGTACGCATGCGAAGCTTTGGAACGTTGAACAACGTAATTGTTATATCCCGGAACGTCGGGACAGGCAAGAAATGCTTCACAATACCAAGTCTAGAAAATTACACCAAAGAGTCAAAGCACCGCATTGGTGCGCACTCGTAATAAAATTTTGCATAAGAACTACTTAAGAGGAACACACATCTTTTCAATTTTTTGTTCGTATTAATTATAAATTAGCTATTGTAATTTATAAATAAAATATAAGTAAAAAAATGCGATTAAGATACTCTTATGATAACGCTAGTATAAAACCCTTGTGATATGACATATTTAGGAAATAACCAAGCCCGTCATTCATGGTGTCATAGGGTGACTTTTCAAAGATTTGATTCAGAAAGTGTGAAGAAACTGCGCGAATATACTATATAGGATGGTCCGTATAAACGTGAACTCGCCCAAAATTTCCGGAACGGTTGCAGTTCACGAACTACGGTTTTCGCTAAATGAAATTACATACGGGGAGGGGGGGGGGGCAAGTAATTTGCCACAAAGTGACTATTTGTAACACGTGTATGGTCAGAAATAATTAAACCAGTGATATAGCATATGCAATGGAAAGTAACACACAGAAACTCCAAGAAAAAGTGTGCATAGATGATTAAGTTAGGTGGACCGGTAGCATGGCGCAGTGGACAAACCGAAAACACAAATAGCTATTTTTTTTTAAATAAAATGGAAGCTCTTCATTTTCGAATAGCGGAATAACTTATTCATCAAAACGTTCGCTTGCGATTTTCAATGCGGACAATTTTTGTTTGATTGCATTATTTTTTTGTCGAAGCCAAACAAAAATTACATTTGATTATACGCCTAATGTAAAGATCATGTGGCGAAGTGCTTGACTTAGATGCTGGCTCATACTAAGCGGCAGGTTAGAGTGACCCAATACCATTGTTCAATATGCGTGTGTGTGTGATTAATTACCCGCGAGATAAGTGTATGCATGTGAATCTTCATTGTAATGTGGCTTCGTCACGTTGACGTTTGCAGTATGTAATTTGCAGCTTTGTTCACCATGCCTTCAAACATTGATCGACGCTACGATGTAATAGCTCACGTTTCGACGATGTTTTACTTACTTGCATCCTACAGTCTCAATTGGAAGTTTATTTCATTATGTGTGTTAATTGCTAGAAATACTTGCCGGATAATTACAAAGAAATGTCGTGAATTAAGTACGTGATCTGATGCCAATGCCAAACTTTGGTAGAGTCCCGGAACGCGGCCGTAGTTCGCCGACTTCCAGGTTAAAGAGGCGAAAGCCTGCTATAGGCTGTTCGCTCTAAAATGAGCACTGTTAAAAACCTTGCGAAAGATCTACTTGTAAAACCCCTTGTGTACTCCTCCGCCCTATGTAAAATTAACATTGCCATGGGCCTCCTCACTTTATTGATGCGTCTGTCAAATGAAACAGTGAAATTATTCAGAAAGTAAATACTTTACAGGTATGCCCATTTTACACTTCGATGCATAAAAAAAACATAAAGCGAAAGAAATAGTTTTAAGCTATCGCAAATGGTTACCATTCGGCGTTAAGATATGGAACTACTTTCTATCCATCGTTACCAACTTTACTGAGCGAATGTCACTCAGTGCGCCCATTAAAATACATGGCTGCAGAGTCAGGGACTTTCTTCTAAGGTTTATTTCTAAAGTTCTCACTTTATCGTGAACAGCCTTTACCTGCTGCCCCTTCTCTGTCACTGCTTCTCGTAACCTTCATCCTCCATAATCAAGCTTCCGCTCTCGTCCATGCTACTCGTTGCTATAGGAGTTTTGAACGCAAGTGTTTAATTGCAAAAGATCACGTGTCTCCTTTGTTTAACGAGGTATAGTGTTTCGGCGTCCGGACATTTTTTAAGCAGCTCATCTCAGGCAAGATCATAGCTTTTCACAAAATTTAACCTATATCCCGAAATCTGTGACGTTTAGAATGTTTAAATCCTCTGTATCATATCCTTGGAAACATTGTTTAAAAATTTTTGGTGGTGTTGCCAAGGAGTACTTTTCAAAATCTGCAAAATTGTTTTTGTTTGTCATGGATAGCAACAAAAATACGGAAGCAACGAAATATTTTGTTTTACATGTAAATGCCTATCTCCCGATCGAGACCGCCGGGGATGAAGCGTGGGCCTGTCTGAAGGAATTTTTGCACGTCTGGGGGCACAAATGTGCGGGAACGCCAGGGTGCGACCGAGACATGCGCACGAACTCTCTCATCGCCTCTACGCCTAAAGCACTGAACTGACGTGCAGTCTTGCCGTCGGTAACTCGGCCTCTATGAGACTTCCAGCCGGAGACCCTGCTATTTTATGATGTAACAATAAGAGTAAAGGTTTGATGCACATCCCTATTCCTTTCTTAATTTTTTTTTTGCACCGGAATGTTCATACGGAAAAATTTCCGTGAAAGCACCCGTTTGAGCCATTTACGCTGTCGCAAAAAAAAAAAAAAAACATACGTTAGAGAGAAATGGACCTGAAAAACCTATACAGACACGTGTCGTTTCTTAAATGCTATTCTGCTGGAGCTCTGCACACCGTTCGGTGGCCTACCTAGGCAGCCACCTTAAGGCCATTGGTGCATGAAAATAGTATATTAATATAATTTGTGTCATAACTCGTATCACAGCGGATTTTTCAGAATTTTTGGCTCGTCAAGACGTAAATAACAACTTTCAGCGCCTTCTTGCGTTGTTAGATATTCACTGCCGTCATTATTCTCGGAGTACTAACTGCAGATAATAAAACAAAAATCCTTTCTTTTATTCCATCAGTGCTCCGAGAATAATGAGGGCAGTGAGTACCTAACAATTTTAAGAAGGTGCTGAAAGTTATTTACGTCTTGAGCCAGAAATTTTTAAAAATCCACTGTGACTCAAACTATATGCATATACTGCTTTCATGCACCAATTGCCTTAAGAGTGGGATGGAGCTGCGCGTCCAAGGACAAGAAGCGAGGGAGCGATACGGGCGACACTAACATGCACGCCTAGTGCCTCATCGCTCCTACGCGCAAGGCGTGCAGTGTTTCCGTCGTGACGCTGTGCTGTGCAAATTAGATCTGTAACCGTGGGGTTTTTATTACACGCGATGAAAGCCCACATATTAAACTACTCCCGTATATTTGTACTTTTCTCTTGCCGCTTAAGGAAACTGCGTAGGCAAGCTTTAAACTATATTTGACCGTTTTCACGATTTTTTTTCCTCCAAGAATACATTTAATATGACAGAAGTAAAAATATAGCGGCATATATATGTATGATATATATATATATATATATATATATATATATATATATATATATATATATATATATATATATATATATATATATATATATATATATAATTTTTTTTCCCCCTGACAAAGTCGTATTTGCAGAACATTTGTTTACCGAGATAAATGAAATGAATATAGTGTCCCGACAGTCCCAGTCCGCCAGTCGCGCGAGTGCTCCTGTGTGTGTTTTCGCCGTAATCTCTCAGGTTTCCGGCGAGTCGTCGCGGGCGGCGTAAGTGGAGGAACAAGATGCGTGGCTCCCGCTTCGACGAGGCGCAGGGATGCCAGATCGATTTTGTTGAAATCTCCTAAATGGCCGATATTTTCTCGCCCAAATGTCGCTCGATTTGATTACACGTTATATTATATGCATAAAAAAAAAATACATTGAAAATTTTTTACCTAATATTTTATATCTATGAAACACGAATTGTTTTAAAATTCGAAAATTGTAAAGACCTTCACAAAATTAAAAATATATATAAAACGCATAAACAATGGCGTGATATTCAATTCGCCTATTCATTGTCCGCAGCGAGTAACAAGCATCTGATCAAGAGACCCTCTTCAATTGTATCCACCGTGGTTGCCGTTAAAAAAAAAAAAAACTGATCTTACTTATGAGAATTAATTATGTTGTTCACAATCAAAAAATATACTGATCTAAGTAAATAATTTCAAGTAGCATAATATTTCGTAACTTCCTTAAAAAAATCGCCCAAATTGCGATAGTCGCATATTTTTGGTCGCAAATTTCGCCTTGGAAGGTGACGTATTTCAGTCTGGCAACCCTGACGAGGCATCCGGCGCGGAGGTCGCGATGGCGTGGGAAAGACACATGGGCGCGCTGGTTAGCTGTCTCGACAGCCGGCTCGCGCCGCGCAGCCAGCTGTCCGCCGACATCGACATCTGCCCGTGTGACGTCCCCCCCCCCCCCCCGACTTCCAGTCGCGCGGAAGCGGAAGTCGCGCAGTGCGGGCGGCACACCTCGTCGAAGGAGTTCGTCGCACTGCCAGTCGTGCTGCGACGTATGCGACGATTTATTGTTCCCCTGAAGGGGTGCTAGTCTCAATAGAAAACTTTAGCATTTGACTTTGTTTCCTTTCCCCTGACGAAACCGCCAATACACTCTAGAATATTGTAAAGTCAGATTTCAGACAACTGAAGATCGTTTCTGCGAGCTTCGTAAAAATGTGTATCTTGTTATGAAAATAATTATATTATCCAGGAATGCATTTTACGTACATTTTTTTTTAATAGGCTTAAAATTTACATTAGAAGTTTATTTCAAAGCAAAAAACTCATTTGTTTACTTTATTAAAATATGTCAATTCATATATTTCCTCTTCGCATTATATTTGTTTGCCATTTATTTCATTTAAGACGAGCTTTGTTTAATATACCTAGATTAAAATCGCCCTACAATAAAATAACGCACTTTCCACATAACCTCTGTTAGATCCTCGGCAAAAATGACTGCTTGACTTTGACTTTCAATTTCAACTTTTCGAAATCGTAAAGTCAAGAGTGCTCGACTTTACCTTCGGCAGTTCCATTGTGTCAAGCTCCATAAGAAACATGTCGGAAAGCAAACTTAAAAGTTTTCTATTCTGTAAGGGCCTTTACGCGCGGGATTTGGCGCGCATCTTTTCCCCAGGGAAACCCACAAGTGTCATGAAAAGCAGGGAGTAGCATGGGGTGGCCTCCGAGCCTGTGGAGGATCTACCTTGGCAACTGGTCGTGTTGAGAAAAGGACTCTTGCGCAGGCAGTGGTTTGGAGGATCGGACCGACGTGGCACAATTATTATCTTTGAGACCATTATAACATCAGATTACCCTAGGGGTATTCTGAGCCGGCTGGTAAAGGCTGTTCACGATAAAGTGAGAACTTTTGAATAAAAAAAATCACTGCCCCTGAGTGCGTATATTTTTATGACATTTGCTCAGTAAAGTTGGTAATGATGAACGGAAAATAGCTCCATATTTCAACGTCTAATAAAAAGTGTTAGGTAACCATTTGTGATAACTCAAATTATTTCTTTCGCTTTCTTGTTTTTCTTTTAATGCATTGTAGAGTGAAAATGAGCAAATTTGTATAATATTTATTTTCCTAAAAATGTCGCAGTTTTACTTGACCGACGCATTAATACAGTGATGAGGCCCATGTCAATGTGCATACAAGTAGATCTTAAGTAGGGCTTTCAAAAGTGCTCTTTTTACCGTGAACAGCCTATAGGCAGATAGCGGACCACACTTCGCTAAGGGCCGGTTGAACCAACATCGCCCCGATCCGAGATCGAATGATCCTAGTTCCGAAACAGGATCCAGTTTGATCTTGGTTCCAGTGTAAAAGTGATGCACCAATGAAATTTCATGATTCTGGATCTCCGATTCTTCGATCTGGGTTCCAAAGTGAGAGATCTATATTAAGTATGAGACAAATTTGGCTATTGGTTCGTAATATATAACGTTATGGAAGTAGGCGTATTTTTCACTGTAGGTAGAACTAGATGTTCGATGTTTTATCTGTTTTAAATGAATTATTGTCGTACGAATTTTACTGAGCAATATTCAAGTGTGTATAATGTTGTTTTAATTTCCCAAGAAAACAATCAATTGTAGTTCTATCAGTAGGCGTGTTTTCAAACTAAATTTGTTGACGATGGCTGCTGATCTCGGATCGAGATTTGTAACTGCCAATTTCGGTGGTTCGAAATGAACTTCATCTCGATCTCAGTCCAACTCGAATGGTGCAACAGTTTTCTGTGTCAATCTTAGATACGATCTCGGGTAGTTTCGAACCACGATGGTGTGCAACCGACCCTAAGACTCCACGAGGCTGAGCCAAATACACAAACAATAAGAATTATTATCATAAGAATCCAGTGATGGCGAACAGCTGAGGACGAGCAATAATATCTGTAGGTTATGGTATGTAAGGTGACAATACCGATGTTCGTTTTAAGGGGGGGGGGGGGCTTCTCTCCGTGACCGTAATGGCATTGTAGTTAAGACTACTCGCCTTCCAACTACGCGAAATGGGTTCGATTCCCGGCGAGGTCGCCCCTGGATTTTCGCACGTGGGAATCGTGCCGCTGGTCGGCTGGTTTCCTCGGGCATCTCCCTGCTTTTCATTCCGGCGCTGCTCCGTACTCGCCTTTCTTCTCCTTCATCGGCTCTCAAGATCTCGATCGTAAGAGCCGCCCAAATCTCTTCGCTCGCTCACTCAACTCACTCACTCCAAATTATACATTTAGTACATTCACGGTTACTTCAGCCTATTCTGAAGCCCTGCCAAAGTTCTACTTCCAGGATATTCTTCCGCCTCGTGCAAACTAAGCTTAGTTAGCCTGGAGAACTACACCAGAGAGACAACGCACCACATCCGTGCGCACTGTGTAACAGTATTTTATATAAGGAATATTTCTCACTAGGCATTACCAACATACCTATTTTCTCCCTGGTTTTCATTCAGATTATTTATTTAAAAAAAGCATTATAATTTATAGATAAAATATGACTAACATTTCAATTTAACAGAATAAAAGTAACTTTTATTAACACAAGTATAAAACGCTTGTGATACAGGTTGTATTTAGAAAATAACTGAACACATCAGACATGGGGAGATTTTTCAAAAGTTCGTTTCAAAAATGCCGTAGAAACCGTGAATGGACTATAGCATGCATTCCTCCAAGATTCAGGAGAGGGCTCGCTGGGAGATGAACCCGGTTGGCCTTGGTGGGAGGCGAGTAGTCTGACCACTACACCACCGCGACTCGTTACCTCGCACTAATGCCCGGTTGCACCATCGTGGTTCGAAACTCGATCCGAGATCGGATCTAAGATCGACACAAAAATCTGTTGCACCATTCGAGTTCAGAGTTGGACTAGAGATCGAGGTGTAGTTAATTTCGAACCGCCGAAATCGGCGGTTCGAAATCTCGATCCGAGATCAGCAGCCATCGTCAACAAATATAGTTTGAAAATACGCCAACAGATAGAACTATGTTAGATTGTTTCCTTGGGAAATTAAAACAACCTTATACGCACTTGAATATTATTCAGTAAAATTGGTACAACAATAGTTCACTTAAAACAGATTAAACATCCAAATACATTTCTATCTCTAGTGAAAAATAAGCCTACTTCCATGACGTCATAGATTACAAACCAATAGCAAAATTTGTCTCATACTTAATCTCTATCTCTCACTTTGGAACCAATATCGACAAATCGAAGATCCAGAATCATGAAATTTCGTTGGTGCAACACTTTTACATTGGAACCAAGATCAAACTGGATCCTGATTCGGAACCAGGACCATTCGATCTCGGATCGGGGAAGATGTTGGTGCAACCGGGCATAAGAGAGGTTTGTAGCAGCCAACAAAAAACAAAAGCACTTGTTTGTATAGAGCCAAATATATTTAGTAGCCCCAAGAAGATATTTCGTTGAGTAAAGAAAACTTGAAAAAGATCAGTTTCGTTCATCCATAGGCTATTAACCGTATAATGAGCACTTTTGAAAACCTTCTCATTTAGAATAACAGCCAATAAATATATTTTATTTAAGCCGTAGACGTTAACTTCCGAGTGCGGTGGAATATACACTCTGTGTTTATTACTTACGTGGCAATATTTATTTTAAAGGTTGGTTAAAAGATAAAAAATGGTTGAAAGCTAAAAGTAACTAGGGGCTCAAAAGTGTTCTCTTTACCATGAACAGCCTATAGCAAAATACATACTTGAAATTTTGGAGTGACAATTTCTTGCCTGTGAACTACCCCGTTCTTAAAGAAAATGTGGAATTTTCGATAAGTAGATAGGCACAGTAAATCATTTTCCCGGTTTCTTCTATAAAATTCATGTTTCGCGGTGCTGGGAAATATTATTGAGTACAAGGCGAGTAAATGTTTCCGCTTTGCGCAGTAGCTTATGCTCCCTGCGCTCTTGTATATCTGGCCTTGTGACGTCACCGCCCTGCTGGAGCTTCCCATCCTCCCACCAGTCGTGAACAGAGATGCGTAATAGTAGGCCTACAACGTCCAAGATACTTTGCGAGTCGCGCTACAGAACATAATGAAATATTTGTTTTATCGTAAGTGTTGCGAGTGGTTAAGTGGAAGTACATTCTGTCATGGCAAAATTATAGTGTTCAAGCAGAAAATTTATAACATAATTTCATTGTCACCGCATGCCATTATAACTCGAGAGAAGCATCAATAACTATTTCTGCAACCGCTCAGCGCAGTCCTGCAGTTCATCACAACAGCCGTCTAAAAAGCAGTGCAGGACAGGCTGTGGTAGAGACGATGATCCTAAATAATAGTTTGATTCCTTTCACCTAGTTAAAATGACTTTAGAGCATTCTTAATTCAGTACTGCTACCATAAATGCTAACGGATAACCCTCAGTCTATGTTGAAAGGTTTCAGCGGCTCTTTACGTCTCGGGGTCTTAGAGGCAATGAGGACGAAGTGAGGTAAAGATGGAGCAGCGCCGGGGTTGCAAGGGCGGGTGGTAGTGATCCGGCCGGGAATCGAACCCTTGATAGCCTTGGTGAAAGACGTTGCTCTCTAGCCGCTCGATCAGCGCCACTTTCCCCCCCCCCCCCTTCCCACATTTTAAATTAAACGTACGTGTAGGGATAAGATGTAGCCCGTTTGATTTACCTATACGAAAGTTTGAAACGAACTGATTTTTTTTTAAGCGGTTAATCATGCAGTCCAGACTTCACGTGATCTCGAAAACCGTATACAATACATGTTTATAATTAAAGTTTCAATACGTCGGTAAATTTGTATTTTCGGCTCTGTGTGATTACTCTATTTGAGTAGGCATAATAAAAAAAAATCAGTATGAAACTACAAATAATTTAACCGGAAGTTATTAAGACGAGTCGTGTATAAACCTGGTTCCCGACTGTGCAGCGCGTCTATACACCTGCTCGGCAGCCATGAGTGCGTGAGCTCGTATCCCAAATGTCATGAGAGTTTTAAGGTTAGGCTTAATTAGTTTATAAGCCATCCTTACGGTAAATGGCTATTAGTAGGTTAAGTTTAATATGTTTATTACAGCGTCTTTAATTGTTAAAGAATGTTGATAACCAATTACGATTGGAAAAAGTTAATGCATCAGATTCCTAAAAATAGTTTTATAACTAATGATTGTTTTCCTCGACAATGTTATTCTAAGCATCTTCACTGACCTATTCTGCAGTGTTTGCATTTCAAACTTATTTAAATCAATTCACATCCTCTTGTAACTTGTAATGTCATTGCAAACTCTATAAAGGATGTAAAGTTCGGTAAAAGTATTCCAGCAGTTCATGTGACTTAAAGATACAATTGTATGGCGGAATGTTAATCTGGCTCAACTACATGTGAGAGCAAAAGTTTTTTTTTTTTTTTTTTTTGGATGTTGCTATTCACAAAACCACGTGACTCATCGTCTATATAAACACAAGTGTTCTAGCTTCCGGATCGAAAAATTCTGGTTCGAGTCCTGGATAAGGCATGAAAGCGAACATCTTGACGTCTGAATTTGACATTCCACAATGCACATTATTTTAAATATGTGCGTAACAAATAACATAATGAGAGGACAAAATATGTTTTTAAAGTAGTGGCTAGCCTACTGGAATGTGGATCAAAGGGACGTTGGTTCATGCCCCACCTTTTCCTAATCGCCAAAGATTTTTAAAATATAATGGGGCAACATGCCAGTGTAATAAATATGGTTGATATTGGAAGGGGCGCATACATGAATAAAAGTATACGTGGTTTTTTTTTTGCATAAAAATCCGCGTACAGCAAGTTATTTTCAATTGAAAGTGTCTTAATTACGTGGCGATTATCATGTGACTGCAAAACACTTCGTAGGTACAATATTGGGACAAAATTGTTGAAAAACAGCTGTGAAGAAATAACGAGCAAGTAGCCCGTTTCGGGTCCTCTGACGAAAACAGGGAAGCATGTAAAAAGTTGCATGCTACACTGCATAGTTTTTTTCGTCTTGTTATTGCAAAAATAATTTTTCTTACTCTGTGGGAAGCATTTCCGTATACATTTAATGGAATTTTTTCCCAACTTTGCTGAAGCGATTTTTTTTTTACAGTCGGGGAAAATTCATTTAATTATTGTGAGTTTTTGTGAAAGTTTTAAGTCGTATTACTTACCCACCGAAACAAGAAGCATTGTTTGCGACTGCCTCGAAAAGTTTGTGTTGTGTTTTGCGAAAGCCACTCTGCATAATTATTTAGGTTTAGTAGTATTTTAAGTGTGTGTGTCTTGTAACCATTCCCTCGTGTACACTTAAACTAGCATTAAAGATACCGTTTCCAAGAAGCCCGGTAGCTGTCGACGAAAGAATTAGAATGTTATGAATTGATATATCTGTGTTCAAAATATTTATGGATTGTAAATTATATTAGTGGGGACATTAGAAAAAAGACTATGATAGTAATACATTGTCAAACAACAAAATACTGGACAGGGGAGTTTACTTACCAGATAATCTGGCAAGAAACAAGAAGTATGTTATATTAATTCTGTGTATGTAATTACACCTAATCAACCATATACGAGCTGTGTTTTAGCTTCTCTGACCTAAACTAGCACTCAGTAGTAAGGAGTTAGCATTCTTACTCGACAAAAAAATGACGATGGCGGGGATCTCACCATTCCTTCAGAAAAAAGTATTTGTGTCATTTGTGTAATATCTGAAGCAAGTTCTATTGTGATGATTTTGCCACAGAAAAATGCATATAGTCAATTCACGGGTACTTCAGCTTTCTTTGAAGCCCTGCTAAAGTTCTACTTCCAAGATATTCCTCCGTCTCGTTCAAACTAAACTTAACAATCCTGGAGAATCACACCAGGGGGACCACGCCCCACATTCCTGCGCACTAAGTGTAACAGTATTTTGTGTAAGGACTATTTCTCACTAGGCGCTACCAACATACCTATTTTCTCTCTGATTTTTATTCAGCTTATTTATAAATGAAGCTAAAACGCTTGTGATACAGGGCTTATTTAGGAAATAACTAAACACGTCATACATGGGGAGATTTTTCAAAGGTTTGATTCAAAAAGGCCGAAGAAACCGTGAATGGAATATAATCATGATTGCTCTGTTTTCTCCCGTCACATCTGGTCCGTCATAAGATAAAAAAAATTAATTTTACAAACAAATATTTTGCCCGGTTAAGGTGCTATCACACATGAAAATAAGTATTTCAATAGCAGTATGTTATGTTTTTCGTGACTGATATCTCAATAATACTGATTTTAGTGGACAAATCTGTATTTATCAAATTGTTCACTAAAACAAATTTTAATTAAAAAAATATTACAAATTTTACCATCAATATGTTCAACATTTAGGTACAAAAAATGCTTAATAGCATCATTTTGCAACTTGAAATCCAAATTTCCCGGGGGAGGTCGACCCCACCCCCCGCTTTATTGCGGTAATAAGTCGTCATTACTTTGCCCTCCCATTAAATATTTGCTTCCTACACGCCTGACTGTCGACAAATTATTTAGTTAAACCAGCTTTTTTGCTTGGTCACTCGTGTAATTCCCTACGTTGAATACAGCTCCAAAGTTGTATTTGTACAGTTCATAGACTAAAAGTGAATAGTCAAAGTTGAATATTTTTTGCGTACATTATTGCTAGTAATTCAATTGTACATGTTGGTCCAATTTCTCTCTCTAGAAATTAAGTGGGCTATAACAAGTTCGTTAAGGGTTGGAGGTTTAATTAATCAAAATTTCCTTATTTTATTTATAATAACTGCAGCAAAATTCTCTGAACTCAAAATCTCACAATAAATTTATGTCACTTACTGTTCACAATTGACACCAATTAATAACATTTATAATTACGACAAAGAAATCAATGAAATTAAGTAATTAAATATCAGTCCCAATAGAGTGTGTATCAACCTATTCAATTATTTTATAATTTATGCGTCCATATTTGACAGTTCGAATATTTACAATAAAATCAGCATTACACTTCCATTCAGTCCTATCTCAGTTCAGTCCATGTCCCGCCAGTCGCAATGTTCTAGAGTCCTCCAAGCGCCCTCACGCACAGTAGGCTTCACTCGTCGGTTTCACACCCTCTCGTCCATTCAAGCCAAGAACACCTCACTCGCCGTCGTCCCGCAATCTCCAGTCGTCCACACTTAGCTTCGTTCGCGCACACGCGCCAGGCGGCCGCCGTCAAAGACTGCCGGCCGGTGGGTTGCGGCAGTATATATAGTGTCTTAGGCCGCCACCTAGAATCTTCCCCTACTCGCTTGATGCGTGACCCGTTTAAACCTCCAGCAGGTGAGAGAGGGGCCGTGACGCATGCAAGGCGCCGAGCAGCGCGATCGCGGCTGCTGTCCATTATTCACGGGTTTCCCAGAAAGGGGATGTCGGGTGGCAACCTTAGGGGAGGGGAGAGATGAGGTGGGTCCACCGCCACAGTGCCGGGCAGCAGCACGTAACATTATATAAAAACATCCACATTTCATTGGTATTCACTTCAGCAGAGGTTAACAAACTACTCTTTTCGAATTTCGGTCTGGTTTTAGCTTTTTAAAAAATAACCGGAGCACTCGTACGTAAAGCCAAACAAATCTTCGGCTGCACCAAGCAAGTATTACAGTTTTGGGTCACCGAATAAAGCTGGACTCGCAACCATCCGTTTCATCCGTCAGTCGCCCGTCCGTCACGTGATCTTCAACCAATCACACGTCAACTTTTTTTCTATCTATAAATCCGTCAAATATATCTCAAACTCTTAACTTTCGACGGAGAGACAGGATGGACCACCGCCGTGTACTATCGTGCCTTGGAACATTGCTGTCGGAAATCAGTCACTTGTTTACTATCCGAATATTTTATCTTTTTAAATTCAGAAGGCAGTGAAGTTGTTTACTTTTGACGTTTCACCTTTGAATTGAACTGAAGATGACTTGTAAATTTCCGGAGGAAATGCTGATAAATTACGCTAAGAAAGAGAATATATTTATTATATTATATTGTCTGTGCACGAGAAAGTTAATGTTGTTGGGCGGTACAACTGAAAAATTTCTGGCCCTACGGATAGATGGACGACGCACTGCTGCGAGTCGCTTGGGCGACTGACTGAAGCGACGGATGGTTGCGAGGCAAAATGATTTGGTCGCGCCAAACAAACTTTCGGTTTGTTCAACAAAACCTCTTATCTCATTGGCGGATCGGCAACACCGCGTTACCCCATTGGCGGACCAGCTCTCCGCCAGATGCGCGCACGCGTGGTGTGTCTCTCCCCCCCCCCCCCCCTTATTAGCAGCAGAGCGAAGTTAATCGACGCAACTGGTCCACAGGGCGGGTTCGCAATGACTGTAATTGTGGAGCCGGTTTGTGTTCAGTTTGTCCGTTCCAGGGTGGCCTTAGGCGGCCTCGCCGCCGTTACGCCGTGACCCGTCCCCTTGTTTAATTGAGGTAATTTCCTCCTTTCGCCGCCATGTCGGGTACTTGCGAAGGGCGACCTCGCGTGCATCGGTTTTTGTCGCACCGAACGGCCGTTCGCGCATAGTGAATTCGCGCGAGACTTGTAGCGAGACGGTGACTGCGAAAAAAATAAACTATACAACCACGCCGTGGAAAGGGGTGTCATTTTTATCTATTACTGGCTATAATTAAAAAAGTTAGGTAAGTATTATTACTATTAAGGACGCCCGAATTTGGTGAAAATACTTCCGTACATGCTATATTTCAACACCGACCGTACCAGCTGTTTACGGTCAAATGAGCACTTTTGAAAGCCCTGCTTAAGATTTAATTGTATTCACGTTGTATATTCTTCCGGCTTATGTAAAATTAACATTGTCGTGGGCCTCGTAACCTTCTTCAGGCGTCGTTCAAGTGAAACTGTAAAATTACTAGAAAAGTAAATTTACATATCTGTTCGTTTTTATACACTTCGCTGCACAAAAAAAAAAAAAAAAAAAAAAAAAAGCGAAAGAAATTATTTAAGTTGTTACCAAACGATTTTTATTCGACGTTAAAATTTGGAACTAATTTCCCTCCCTCGTTACCTATTTTACTTGGACGCGTGTTACTCAGTGCGCCTGATAAGTAAAAACAGGAGGGAGCAGTGACTTTAAGGTTGATTTCAAAAGTGCTCACTTGAGTCGGTCGCCCGATACTGCTTTTTTTTCCTGAGCAGCTTTCTCTCTTACGTTGTCGTGGTGTAGCCTTTAGCTGCCGCTCGATAACACAGGTGGTGTGCAAATTTTAGTGACGTCTGGTGGAGATAAGCATTCTTGCCAGTAATGAAGGCCGGCCACTAACGAGTAGGCAGCTGCGTAGGTTCGCGTGGCATGTTAGTACGCGCGTCTTGTACGACTTCCTTCTTTTTTTCTTTATTTGAAATTTCTTACCGTAAAATCGGGCGACACTTTAGTTCTAGTTATAGGCTGTTCACGGTCAAATGGAACACTTTTGAAAGCCCTGCTTAAGATTTAATTAATTGTATACACGTTGTGTATTCTTCCGCCTTATGTAAAATTAAGCTTGCCATGGGCCTCGTCATTTTGTTCGTGCTTCGGTCAGGTGAAAATGTGGAGTTATTAGAAAAGTAAATATATTACAAACCTGGCATTTTTTTTTTTTACATTTAAATGCATTAAGAAAATAAAGGGAAAGAAATAATTTAAGTTATCACAAATGGTTAACTAAAACTTTTTATTCGACGTTAAAATATGGAACTAATTTTTCTCCATCGTTACCAACTTTAATGAGCGCATGTCACTCTGTGGCTGTTTTAATATAGGCCTATGCAGATAGGGGCAGTGATTTTTTCTAAGGATAATTTCAAAAGTGCTCACTTTATCGTGAACAGCCCTTGAACTGCATGCATGCTATGGGTTATTCACCGTATAGTGGGCACTTTTGAAAGTCCTCCTATTTCGAGTAATATTCAATAAATGTTCTTTATTTTAGCGTTAGACGTTCCGAGTGCGGTGGAATATACACACTGTGTTTATTACTTACATGGCAATGTTATTTAAAAAGATGTTTGAGGGATAAAAAATGGCTGAAAGGAAGAAAAATAATTAGGGCCTCAAAAGTGCTCACTTTACTGTGGACAGCCTATACCTTACACAGTGGTATGCAGTTGGAAATATTTCTAAGGCTTGTTGTATTGCGTGTGTAATGTATTTGTGGCAAATAAAATGGGCGTTGCTTGGATTTATACACAAAGATAGTCTATTCGCGGTTTCTTGACACTTTTTGAATAAAACCTTTAAAAAAATTACCCCATGTATGACTAGCTTGATTGTTTACTTAAATACGCCTGTGTATCACAAACGATTTATATTTCTGTTAACGTCAAAGTACCTTATTTTTGGCTCAATTTAAAATCTATTTAAATTTTATCTATAAAATCAAGCGTACCTTCTGCAATGATTAATATGAATAAAAACCGGGGAGAAAACAGGTGTTTTGGTAATGCGTGGTAATAAATAGTTCTTACGTGAAATATTACACGAGTGCGCATGAATGCGGTGCGCAGTCCCTTTGATGAAATTTTCTACATTTGGTCCAGCTTTGTTTGCCCGTGGCGGAGGAATATCCTGTAAGAAGAACTTGAGCAGGGCTTACAGGAAAGCTGGAAGTAACAGTGAATGAAGTATAGTGCGAATGGGCATATCTGTATCGCATTCAGATTCGTAATAATTTCACGGTTACACACATGGCGAAAGGATACGAGAAACTAAAGTAGTTCCTAAGCATGGCCTTCAGAAGTGCTCAGTTAATCTCGAACAGCGTGTCACCAGCAGGAAACAATCTCCCAAAACGCGGATAAATGCTTTGGTGGCTTCGTAAGTTCGGTTTTATTGTTTATATATTCAGTGGGTCCAGGTACTTTTAAATGCACGTTAAGGTCGATCTAACGTGGCAGCGCCGCACCTGATTGACTTTACGGAATAAAAGCGGAAGTTTTATTGAGCCCAATCAAGTAAAATTGGATGCAACCCATTTGGAGCGGTTTCTCGTTATCAGTATGCAAATGATCGGCTGCGTGCTGGACATAAGTAGTGGCTTGCTCTGTTTAAAAGAAGTCATTCTTCCATTTCAGGACGAAGTGGGTGGACAGTAATAAGTCATTTACAGATCCACTACGCCCTATCTCTTACGTACACCTGCATTGCAAGGAAAATATTTTTTTTTTGTGTGATAATGCGTAAAATCTATTTATCTCCTTTTATAGGCCGTTCAGGGTAAAGTGAGCACTTTTGAAGCGTTAGTTACTTTTCTCTTTCAACCAATTTATATCCTTCCACCACTTGTTAATGTAAATCCTGTCAAGTGAGTAACATTATATACATTCACCATGCCCGAAACCAAAAGTCCGAGACCACAAGGAAATGTATTTATTGGTTATTATGTCTGATGAAACAGCTTCAAAAAGTGCTCACTTTACCGTGAACGGCCTATAAAAGTAACTACGTGTACACTTTTCCAATTTACAGTCCCTTGCGTTTTCGCCATCAATTCATATCACACTCCCGGCCGGGTCTCCGGATTTTAGAAAGTGGGAATCGTGCCGAACGATGCCGTTGATCGGCGGGTTTTCTCGGGGATCTCCTGTTTCCCCCCAACCCCTTCCTTCCTGCGCCGCTCCTCATTCCCTACTATTCGCCCTCATCGGCTCTCAAGACCTCGCTGTTACGAGCAGCCCAAATCTCTTCAGTCACTCATATTTCACACTGAACACCTAAGTGTTCATGTGTGCTACGCCGCTCTCATCGTGTAATTTTCTACGTAATTAATTTTTAAAAAATCTACACTTTTACGACAGTAACGTAAAAACGGTCTTGTTTTATCACAGGAAAAACAATCGAACACTTGGCAAGCCTCGTTAAATCGCATTTCAAACTCCAAACTTTCTATATTGAAAGTATACTTTTTGAATCTGACATGTCTCTCCGTAGCTTTAGTATCTCTTCGCTCCTCCAGGTTTTCAAAATTTCAAAATTTTCCATGGAATGCAACAACGTGAAGGTTAAGCATAATCCTGTGCATATTGATGTGGGTCTCCAAATAACGTTTTTGTTGTTCTAAATTTCAGTTTAGTTTTACTCTTTTGGTATTCTACTATTTATCGAGGAAAGTATTTCAACCTTTCTACTTCCATATTTTCCACGGCAGACGCACTAGTACCAACTAACTATGCCGGCTTGATTCTGCAGAATTGTCATTCAGAATGAAGCGACGATGTCAAAATTGAAGTGCGTACTTATTATCCTATTATCCTTTGTTCCCGTTCACATGGCGACTGTACCGTTTTTCAGCGCTCTATACATAACATTTGCGGTCTGTTAAAAGAAAAACATCCATAGGATGTGGGAAACACAAATCTGAAGATTGTATGTTTGTCCATCACTGTGAATGAAGATATCATAAGACGGCAAGCACGTCAGATTTAAAATTTCGATAAATGTAGGAAGCACAAACATTATGAGATACTTTTCTCACGTTGTTTTAACCAGGAAACATTTTTTTTTTTGTGAGAGATTGTTTGGTACGAATATTTGGGGATGAGCCATCGAATGTCAAGTTTTGTATGTCTTCAGCGAGACAGAATTTAACCCTGTTATATAATTATTATAAATGAGATCTCCCTATTTGAATTCATAATACAATTGGCCTGACGAAACCCTTTGTTTTAATTTTGCATCTGAATAAACGTAACTTATTTATTATTTATGCTACACAATAAGTTTTGGCTGAATAATGTTTCCAAGAATACTTACTGTGGCATATTTCGAAACGTAAAAAAAATCTGTTGGGTATTCTCCTTCCTTTTGGTTGGGAAAGTAAAGAAAAAAAACCAGCGCGATGTGTTGAAAACAATAATTGTAAAATTGCAAGTTTACAAAATTATTTTTTAATAAAATTGATTAGGTTTTATTTATAACTAAATGCGAAACTTGTATAAGTCTAGTAAACCGAACTTCAAATTTGCACAAGTAATATTGTGTGTTACTATAAAATTTTCATGTATGATTGGAAGCCTATAGCACCAGTTGATGCGTGTGTGAGTGGGAGAGTGAAGAGGTTTGGGCGGCTCTTAACGTGGAGATATTGAGAGCCGATGACGGCGAAGCGAGGTATGGGGCAGCGCGGGGGAAAACGGGAGATCCAAGGAAAACCCGCCGACCAGCGGTATCGCCCAGCGCGGTTGTCACACGCGAAAATCCGGGAGCGATCCTGCTGGGAATCAAACCCTGTTTCGCCCACAGGTGCAGTGAGGGCAAAACTTTGTGTGCCGGATTCGCTCGTCTTCCGTCAAATTGGACATCTTTTGTATTGAAGAAAAAAAAATGCTACAATGCTTTGAAGTAGGTTGGCATCAGCAATGAAGACTTCGAATTGTGCGCTAAGAAATCTCTGGGGCGATGAGAAAAGAACTGTACTCCTTTCGCGCGCTTGTGTGTGTATATATGAGCGAGCGGGTGCATCCCTGACATTTCGGATTCCTGGGTTGACAAGGCATGCACGGGGAGGGGGACAAAGTCAAAGAAGCTATATTTATCCTGTAGAAAAGGAACCCGTGGGTGGAGAAAGACGGTCAGCCTGTGGTTTGGGGGGGGGGGGGGGGGCAGCAGTCGGAGTTTATTGTGCAAGAACTGCGCACGAGTCCTTTTGTCTGTATGTGTGTCCGTTAACGACGGGATACCTCATCTGGTTGTGCCCGATGTCTGAAAGTGGGTGGTGGGGGGGTGATGTTGGCAAGGTGCCGGGTGTGTGTGTGTGAGGTCAAGAGAAAAGGGAGAGAGAAGAGGGAGACAGACAGAGAAGAGAGAGATAGAGGCAGGAACAGGGAGGAGAGATATGCAGAGATAGGGAGAGACAGGGAGGAGAGAGATACAGACAGGGAGGAGAGATAGGCAGATACAGGGAGGAGAGATAGGCAGATACAGGGAGGAGAGTTAGGCAGAGACAAGGAGAGATAGGTAGAGACTGAGGAGGAGAGGGAGGCAGACAGGGAAGAGAGGGAGGCAGTGACAGGGTGGAGAGGGAGTCAGGGACAGGGAGGAGAGACAAAAGGAGATAGTGTGACAGGCAGAGAGTGAGAGAGAAAGATCTAGCGCTAAAGAGAGACAGACAGCTAGAGAGAGAGAGAGAGAGAGAGGAGAGAGAGAGAGAGAGAGAGAGAGAGAGAGAGAGAGAGAGAGAGAGGAGAGAGAGAGAGAAGACGCGAGCGCGCGAGCCGTGTGTAGCGCTTTCGGAAGATAGCAGCTTGTAATACTTATCATGATGTCCTTGTTTACACAGTTAACTGATTGCCAACTCGAAAAGGTAAACTTGATCGCTGTAATTATAATTTTTGATGTAGCATTCCAGTTGTGGCATGTTAGACCGTAGGACATAGCTCAATAAAATATCAGCACATTTCCTTAAGAGGAAACTGAAGGTTATCAGAGCCGGCCTCTCTTACAGTCCATCCTAACGAATTCATGGGATATGGAGGTGGAACATAGTGAGAATTAATTAAGTTATGCAAAGTTGCATCTTTTTTAAACATTTTCTCGTGTATTATGACTTTTAAACATGCATATGGTTTACACCCTTTACCAAATATTTTATCGCAGAATTTGAAATGAAAGTTACTATTACAGTTGAGAAAGTAGGGGTGCGTAGAGTTAAGGATTTGTAGAGGTATTTCCCCCAAAATGAAACTGATAACACATGCGAGCAAGACCAGCTTCTTTGGACGCCAAAGTCACCTCAACCTGACAGTTGGGTAAGAGTTAGGGATGTTCTTTGTTTGGTTTTCATGTTTGTTTGTCTTTTCTTTCAACCACTTGCAGTGGTATGGAGTAATATAAAAAAAATCTTGGTGTACGAATGGGTAGGATCTTGAGTGAGGTAGCAAGTGTGCTTCAGAAGTAATGCTGCTTTATATTGCTTTCAAGGAGGGTGCAGCAAGTTTCGCATTTCGCGTACTTGGCTTTAGAAGTGCGTCTTCATGTTCACCTGGGTGTGTGTGAGATTGGTAATGTGAGTGCTGTGCACAAGTTGCTCCAAATTGATTTTTACACTTGCAGACAATGCAGTTTGAAATACAGGACATCTCAGTTTCTTTCCGGGGAAGGAATTGATGTGACGTCGATTGCATAATTTGCTTTGTGTAGATATCTCGTTGGTTTTGTTTTGGCTGTGCTTTCCCATTTCCATCTCGCAATAACATCTCCGACAGTCGACTTGGGTGACTTGAGAAGGACGGAGATGGCCTTGACGGATCGCTTACCGACGTGGCGACCAACAACTACACCATGTTCGAAGTCGCTGAGCTTCCTCACTCCGCCCATTCTGCCACTATCGCATTCAGCTCTGACCAACATCGATTTTCGAGCCGTGTGTCTCATTTTATAGCTGCAGCTGTAGGCGCAAGTTTACGTTTGCAGAGGAGTGTTCGTATACTTGTGATCAGGTAGTGCCAAATGCAGACCATAAGTGTTACTTTTAAGGGAGATCTCTTTTGGTGGGGAAAATCTGCACCATGCTGAACAACTGCAGTGGATACTGAGCTTTGTTTTCACCTTAATAATCAGGACATAACTCTTATTGCCAGACGTCGTATTCTGCATCTAATGGTAGATTGTATACACAGACCTATCACATGCTTTCAGACGTCTCTCTCCAGACCAGCTGTATTGTTTACTGTATGCATTCTCTCTCTCCCCGCACGTTCCAAATGTTTCCTTGCAAACGCGACCAGCCAGCCGCCCTTTCAAACAGCAATAGCGGTGCTGCTGTTGGAGTGCCAAATAAACTGTGCCAGTTTATTGTACGCTGGTGCAGCCTCCTCGCGCTGACCCTGATGCAGAACTGATGGCCCCTTTTGCCGGTCTTGCAGCGGTAGCCGTTGCGAGTGCACACGATGGCAAGTATGTGTGCTTTCGAACTTTCTCCGCGTAATGCTGTATAACTTGTCCACTAACGTTTAGTAGTATGTTCCTCCTTCCTAGATTCTTTTTCAAAGCTTAACTAACTCTAAAAATATTTAAGTGCCACCATTCCACCGCAATTACGATGAAGGCCTTATTTCCTGTGCGTCTTCACTAGCTCGTTCAGTGCATTATCCCGGGATCCTACACGTAAAGCAGCTGTGGCTCATCAGCCCTCGCAAAAAATAGCTTAAGTTGGACGAAGGGTCATTGCAATCTTGGTTGCAGGCTTTGGGAGTTCTTGATGCTGACTCCTACATACTTTCCAAAAGCCTTCGAAATAAATCTCTTTAGGAACTGTTAAAATAGCAATTCCCCCCCCCCCCCTGTTTTTGTTTCTGCAACGATATTAAACATTTCACTGGGGTTCACTCTTTATCTGTAAAGTCACACGTGTACATAAACGCACCGGGTGCAACAAAATTTAATGCTCCAATTTTGTAGGGATGTCAGAAGAGACCAATGCTGATAAGTTTTAGTATTTTAGTATATAACCATAGGTCGAAAATTCATAACTGATGCACATTTTGTCGTGAATGAGGATGAAAAAGTTACATTTAAATTAAATTGTAACAGTGTGCAGAAACTTTTCAAAAGTGTGTCCCCTTGTTTCAACACAAGTTCTGAAACGACGTGACATTACCAGCCGTATACCTTCAAAGATCCCAAACCTGTGCAGGAAGTGCTCGTCGCTCGGCTGCTTAATATTATAGAAAATCACAATGCAGTGAAAGGCAAAGTGTTTTCTCAGTTGCTCGTATTAGCTGAAAATCTCTCGATGTCCTCTATAAATTGTTTTACACTGTTAACAAAAAATTTCCTCTTTTTACGGAAAAGTGCTGGTAAAAATTTATCCAGAAGTGTCAGTAAACTCTTCGTAAAATTACGGACACATTGATTTTTAGAAACGGACTTTCTGTAGATTTCATGGAAACTCTCCGTTATTTTCAAACTTAGTTTTCTGTACTTTCCATTTAAAATAAAAATACTAATGAAAATGTCTTTAATTTTCGTTATGTGGGTGTTCTACCGTGTATAAAAATGATATAAAATATTTTGTACTTGAGCGAGGTTTGAACCAGAGTCAAAAAATTACCAGTTCACGACTCTAAACAATTCACCCACAACTCTCACTTGAAAATTGTAGTATAACTTTTATATATGTATTCAAAATACAAAAGTAGAAATTCAGTTTCTATTACATTTTTTTGTGTTTTTAGTATTGCCAAATGTTACAGACGCCTGATGGATAAACCTTAACTGCCGCAGAAACGATGATTTTCTTGTTACAGTGGCGAAGAAAGCATCGGTTAGAATCGGCATTGTTCGTCCCCGTAACTCGAAGCCAAAGGGAATACGGAGACTTTCCGTATTTGGTATTTACGGACTCAACTCCGTTTTTCGTCATTACGGATTGCCTTTCCGTATATACACTGTACATTTTCGTAAAAAATTCCGTAAATATACGGAATTTTTTAAGTGTACTGTTAGTAGCATAGTGAAATATGTATAGGCTGTTCACGGTAAAGCGAGCACTTTTTAAGGCCCTTCTTAATTTTTCCTTTTATCCTATTTTCAGCTTTCGGCTGCTTTTTAATATAAATATTGCAGTGTGACGAATAAACACAGTGTATACATTTCACCACCTTCAGAATTTAATGGCTGTTGCTGCAATAAGATGTATTTATTAGTGGTTAAATCCTTTTGGGAGGGCCTTAAAAAGTGCTCACTTTACCGTGAACAACCTATAGTAATCAAGACAGAATGAATAGCCAGCCCGGTTCGCAATTTATTGTCCCAAATACTAGGATGAATATTGTGGGGTACATCATCAGTGCACTATAGGTTCATGTTCGCACTAGAAAGCTGGTGTATACGATAACCTTTTTACATCACACCAATACGTCCACTGTTGTGTGGTAGCTTTTACTAACTCGCAAATCAGTTTTACTTCTCGAGTCGAGGTACAATGGTGAAGTCCGTAAATGCGATTGCACAGTGCTCACGAAAGTGATCCAGAATAAAACGAAACGAACGAACCAATTCTTAAAATATCGTGGAAATGCTCGCCATGATTCAGTTGCTGCAAAATTTTTATCAGCGAAAATTTTGAGCTGCTTAATGCTAGAATTCCATTCATGTGTGAAAAGTAACTGCGGAACTGAAACTACCTCTAGGGACCATAAAGAAAGCATGTCATAAATAGAAAAATAAAAATTATCTGTGCAATTTTTAAACTTTACTTGAAAAACATTGTTGATTGAGCATCGTATTCTAGTTTGGGTATATTTATCACGTTCCTGTTTTGTTGCCGTTTATGCATTTCACGACTTTGCTGTCCCACCTCTCTAGTCTGGGTTTATAATTTTTTTTTTTGGTCCAGAATTGTTTAGATTTTCCCGAGAATGTTACAGAGAATTCGCGGACATAATTTGCGTTAGAAGCAAATGTGTTCATATGAATGTGCGAGTTGAACTAAATCACGTAATGAGTGCCACGTTCCAAATGACAGTGTTAAGGGGAAAGGAGAGGCGTATTGTAGCTAGGTATTCTGCGCTGATGGTGGAACGAGATGCAGATGGGGCAACAACGGAATGCAATGCTTTGCCCCCAAAGAAAACCCGCCGGGGATTGGCAACGTCCGCCCCGTTTCCCACACGTGAAAATTAGTGTTTGATCACGCCAGGAATCTAACCCGGCTCGTCGTGTTGGGAAGCTAGTTGTCTAACCACTATATCTCAGCTTCCGAATGATTTTTTTGGTTCATTAGGATTCTGAAACAGACTATGCATGAAACGAGTTTTCTCCTGAACGTTTAAATGTAAACCCAATGCTTAGAGTGAATATAGAAATTATTTAAAGACTATTCACGATAAAGTGAGCACTTCTGAAACCAACCGTAGGAAAAAGTTACTGCCCCTGGCTATATATATTTCGACGAGTGTCCTGAGGGACATGCGCCCGGTAAAGTTGGTAACGATGAATGGGAAGTATTTCCGTATCTTAACTTCTAATGAAAAGGTTTAGGTAACCATTTCTAACTTAAAATT
This sequence comes from Dryococelus australis, assembly GCA_029891345.1. Classification (NCBI taxonomy): domain Eukaryota; kingdom Metazoa; phylum Arthropoda; class Insecta; order Phasmatodea; family Phasmatidae; genus Dryococelus; species Dryococelus australis. Next base: position 45,909,678 of record CM056995.1, on the reverse strand, counting down.
ATTTCTTTCGCTTTCTGTTTATTTTTTAATTCATCGAAGTGTAAAAACGAGCAGATTTATTAGATATTTACTTTTCAAATAATTTCACAGTTTCACTCGACCGACGCATGAATAAAGCGATGAGGCCCACGACAGTGTTAATCTTGCATAAGGCGGAATAATACACAACGTGCATGCAAGTAGGTTTTAAGCAGGGCTTTCGAAAGTGCTCATTTTACCGTGAACAGCCTATACTTGTACGATTGTATAAGAAGACTTACTATTATAAAGTTAGTCACGACGCTTTCAAGTATCTTTTTCGCACGGCTCAAGGACGGAAAAAAATGTTGAATGGTATTGCTGTGCATTCATCCATTTAAAGTTAGGTCGCGTTTCTTTAGATCCAGTTCTCTCGCTGAGGCGGATCTGTGTGCCGTTAACTGAACTGTGCAGTTCGTGTGAACTTTGTTGGCCATTGACATCCTTGGCTTTCTGCAGTGGTGCGTTGCGCTGGATGATCGCGCTTTCATAAACCCCGATGGAACAAAGCCACTGTGCAACGAGCATTGAAATTTTTTTAGGTATTATTAGCGTTTACATCTACATTTATTTTACTAAAGTTTGTTTATTTTTTTATAGTTTTCGTGGTCATGGGATCGTGTGTAAATAATATAATGGAAGGAAAGACGCTATAGAATGATCTTGAGAAATTTTGTGGAGCTAGTTTTTTGTGGCCTGGCACTGAGGAGATTTTTAATCTCTTGTTTGTTTGTACGTCGTTATGTGTGCCGAGCCAAGTAACTTAATCATTTGAACTCCTATGTTAAATCACTTCCATCATCTTCGAATGCATGGAAAGATGTCCGCCTGTAACCACACTGAAAAATGGTGGCGTATTACTAAAATCCAAAGAGAAGCGCAACATAGTGCTGGCAACTGAAGATATAATTTTGTGTAAAAACTATGGGTGATTTTAAAGTGCAATGGCGTGCAAAAAGAAATATATTGCGAGTTTGAAAAACGTAAAATACTAGCTCAAATAATCATAATAAAACGACGATTTCAATTAAACTTTACCGTATTACGCATTAAATGTTAATGTTTCCTAGCAACACGAACTCTTAAAATGAAATACAGTACCGGTAATTGTATTCTTCTTAATCGAATAACTACTTAACATTTTGTAAGTAGGGACCACGGTGGCTGAGCGATTAGCACGCTCGTCCCCCACCAACACCGCTCCATATTCACTTCAGTCACCCACATCGGCTCTCAAAACCTCGCTGTTAAAGAGCCGCCCAAATCTCTTCCCTCATTTTGTAAGTACTTGGCGTTATATTTACTATAAAAATAAGCACTTAAGTACGTAGTCAAGTTGGTCCAGGGGTTATGGGTGCTGGAAAATTCCCCCCCCCCCCTTTTTTTTTCGTAATTTTTTTATGTTCTCTTTTATTTATTCATCACATTTGTTTTCTAGAAGTAAAAAGTAATAATTTAGTGTACACTTTTCAATACTATAAGTTGTAATACAAGGCTATCATTTGTAATATTACAAATATATGTTTTGCAGATTTTATAAGGAAACCGTTTGTAGTTTTACAATGAAATTTCTTGGCGGCTGTGTTATCAAGGATTTTCCTTGTATAAGTACAAACAATTTTTTTCTAGAGTGCATAGGAATGGAAAGGGTTAAAGGCTCTGCTCACCGAAAAATTCATTCTATATTTGTGCGGATTATTTTTCATCTTTTCCACATTACTTACAAGTACTATATTTTAGTATAAAAAAAATTATATGGCATATTTTTCACACAATGGCCAGGCAGATTCACTATGTTAGTGGTTTTGGATCATTGCAAATTATATAAACCAGCACACCGAAATTTCATGTAATCTTTAAACTCCCTTTACGCGTGACAGTAATTTTTTTAAATTGCTCAAAAATAAGGGGAATATTGTTTTTTTTAAAAGATCTTTTGTAAAATAAGTTTTGCTAAGCATATCTTAACATGAATTAAGTCATGAAATTTCACTTACTCTTGTTAAAAATTCTGTAAATGATTTCGTTGAGTGTATTTTTACATCCCGAAAACACAAATTCTGATTTTGAGATGCCATGATGCAAAAACTATCCTATGAAATTTTTTTTGAGATGCCATGATGCAAAAACTATCCTATGAAATTTTTTTTGTGTTATCAATTTTTCCCGTGCGAGGAAAGCGTAGATATCTTAAGGATTGGTTTAAAGTTTAATTGTGTTTTGTGCAAGTATAAAATAATGAATTATTTTTCTTCTCGCCTTCCACAGCACACCGTCGGTGGCTCATGTCTAATTTTATTGTGTGTTTTGTTTTGCAAGGATGTTTACAGAAACTCGGGGACAACCCCAGCTAATAAATTCTTCACACTCCTAGGTGGCACCTTAAATCACTCTTCCTGTCCGTGCCTTGGAAGTTATTGAATTGCCGGCCACTAACACTTTCATCATGACATGAGCAATCAGCTGTCAGGTTTTAAGGCGAAGCTGCGTAGCCTTGGCTTAGTTACTTCGCCCTACGTGACGTATGTGGCGTGGACGTAGCAATAGATAGTGTCTTTAAGGGTATTATGTATCTGCGCGTCCAAGGTCAAGAAGCGAATGAGCGATACGGGCGACACTAACACGCACCCCCTAGTGCCTCATCGCTCCTACGCGCATGGCGTGCAGTGTTTCCGTCGTAACGCTGTACTGTGCAAATTAGATCTGTAACAGCGGGACTTTTATTACACGCAATGAAAGACCGCAGATTAAACTACGCCCGTATCTTTGTACTTTTCTCTTGTCGCTTAAGAAAACTGCACTGGCAAGCTTTAAAAATGCGATATTTGACCAATTTGACCAATTTTTTTCTCCGAGAATACTTTAAATATGACGAAAGTAAAACGATAGGGATATAGACAATAGTAGGAATATAGAAAATAGTTTTTTTTTTTATCCTTTCTGGTAAAAAGTCGTATTTACATAACTTTTATTTACCGAGATACGCGTTTACGCGCAAACGACGATTTCACAGAAAATATTTCCGTACATAGTCCTCTTAACAGACTGTTTAAAACAATGATGACGTAAGAATGTGGCTACAAGAGGTGAGTTAGCGAAGAGGACTGCAGTTTGAAGCCACAAGGGTATCTAAAATGAGTTCGCCTCGAAAGTGAGGAAGAGATGGGAGAATATGATCATGGCAGAGAGAGAGAGAATTGCTAGGACCCCTACCAGGCTGTACTCTAGTAAGAAGTTGGGAGACTGGATTATCACTGATCGGCAAAGATATGTTTTACTGGAATAAGTGGCAGAAAGCCGTGTCAATGAAGGAAAAAAAATGAACATTGAGGTCCAGCGCCGTGCGTTGTCTTGCCCATCAGAGATCAGAGTAAATTTGCGCGGTTGCAGTACGGGAGGATGGAAGGTGTGCCGGCATTCGGGCCGTAAAACCTGCCAGATTCACTAGCATCTTTAGTTTTCATCTCACATTATAAATGAAACACGAATATATTTTACGTACTTCTAATGCAAGGAATTCTTTACCCTAAACATTATACATGTTATGTTTTCAAATTATTTTAAGGATATCCCTTGTTCCAAAATATGTAGATAATACTCGAGTCCGACCCGCTGCGTCCGCGATCTTGCGCAATACTGATTACTTGGTGCGTTCTTACTCTGAAACTAAACAAATATTGTTTATGCAAGCTCATATACTGTTGCATGCACAAAGAGAGCACTGAAGTGCACACCTATAAGCTAGCTATTCACGGTAAAGTGAGCACTTTTGAAAGCCCTCACATTTCGAACAGTAGTCAATACGCGTATTTTACTTTAGCCTTAGACGTTAACTTCAGAGTGCGGTTTAATACACACACTGTGTTTACTATAGGCTGTTCACGGCAAAGTGAGCACTTTTGAAAGTCTTGCCTAAGATCTAGGCTACTTGTAAATACGTCGTGTATTCTTCCGCCTTATGTAAAATCAACATTGCCATGGGTCTCATCGCTTTATTCACGCGTCGTTAAAATGAAACGGTGAAATTATTACGAAAGTAAATACTTTACAAATATGCTCATTTTCACACTATGATGCATAAAAAAAACAATGCTAAATAAATAATTTTACGTTACCAAAAATGGTTACCTAACACTTTTTATTCTCTAACCACCTTTTAAAATAAATATTACTATGTAAGTAAAGGCTGTACACTATAAAATGAGCACTTTAGAAATGAACATTTGAAAGAAGTTACTGCCACTGAGTGGCATTCGCCCAGTAAAGTTGGTAACGATGCATGGAAAGTAGTTACATATCTTAACGTCGAATAAGTAGTGTTAGGCAACCATTTGTGATAATTTAAAATTACTTCTTTCGCTTTCTGGTTTTTTTAATGCATCGAAGTGTAAAAATGAGCAGATTTGTAAAGTATTTACTTTCTTAATAATTTCAGTTTCACGAGACCGACGCATGAGTAAAGTTATGAGGCACATGACAATGTTAATTTTATATACGACGGAAGAATATACAACGTGTATACAAGTAGATCTTAAGCAAGGCTTTCAAAAGTGCTTATTTTACCGTGAACAGCCTGTACTTATATCTAACCTATAATTTATAATATTTCATTTACAATTACAATGAGTAAATGCAGGAAGAAAATAAGCGTGTTGGTCACGCAAAATATTATCAAACTGAGTGCGCACGAATGCGGCGCGATGTCTCTTTAGTGTGATTTTCTAGACTTCGTTAAGCTTTGTTTGCATGAGGCGGAAGAATATCCTGAAATAAGAACTTCAGCAGGGCTTTAGGAAAAGTTCGAAGTAACCGTGAATAGGCCACACATGCACATTGGCCTTAGTCCGCAATAACAAATTCGTTATTTTGTAATTCGTCATTTCGTATGTTTCAATTCGGACATTGTCGACAGTCACTTGTTTAGCAATCGCGGCAACGCATTTTTACATTAACAGTGAAAATTATTTTTTATCTAAATTGAATGCTTAAAACGAACGTCATATTTCTACAATCATCACTGGAATGCTACGAATATGCTAATAAATTAGAAAATAATAAATTATGCAATAACGACTTTAAAAATTTTTGTTACGAAATGTATGTATACACAAAGCAGAACACTTACTTGTTTTTTAAAACATGCATAGTGTATTTTATGAACAGTTATTTGCCTTAAAAAGTTCTAATTACGCATTAGCACATGTCTTTTGAATGTCAAATCCAACATGGCGCTGATTTTGTAATTTTGAATTTTTATTAACATCCGTTAGATACAAAATACGAAATTGCCAAATACGTCACCATTTTTGTATACATACTCGGGTCACGTGGTCATTTTGTCAACAAAGTCTGCCATTTCGGACTCGGCCCATTGTATGCTAGTTCGGCGAATTCGTTATATAAAAGTATTTTGTTGCAGGCGAATGTAATCCGTACGAATGAAATCAGGGCTGCCGACAGCGAAATGCGTTGTGCGGGAACCATAATTCATATGCCCGTCTGTACGTTTTAAATAATCCGCTTTATGTATTCATATGTGTAATATTTAATATGTAACTTAAGATTTCACAGATAAACAAGTAATGATAATTCCTCGGCTAGAATCACTCTTGAGCACTAACCTTCAGGAACACTGGGGTGGAAAATGAACTCAGACCACGAAAGAACTCCTGTTATGATCAGTATAATGAACAGACTCCCCAACTAAGTGGCAGGAATGTAGGTTGAAGCCAGTACTTGCAAATGATAAATCATATTACATATTCCATCTGGCTAAAATCAACTATAAATTTAAAATAAAAATTAATTTCAAGTTTGTGAAAAGAAATGGCTGTAATATTAAAAATCATCAACTCCCTGGCAACTCGTACGTCGAGGTTGGCTCGTAGAATAAAAGTGTGTGATTTGTAGCATATAATTATTGATTATACCAAGTGGCGCTGCAAATGAAGTTAGCCTGCCTATAACGGCTTACAAACACAACTATAGGTTGTTCACTGTAAACTGAGCGTTTTTGAAAGCCCCGCTGAAGACCTACTTGTAAGCAAAATATGTATTCTTCCGTTATATGTAAAATTAACGTTTTCACGGGATTGGTCACCTTTATTCATGCGCCAGTCAAGTAAAAATTACGAATTTATTGGGAAAGTAAACATTTTACAAATTTGCTAATTCTCACACTTGTTTGTATCGAAAAAAATTAGAAAGCAAAATAAATAACTTAAACTATTCATAAATGTTTACCTAAAACCTTCAATTCAACGACAAACCCAGGGACTAGTGTCTCCATCGTTGCCAATTTTACTGGGCTCATGCCAGACAGCGTGACTGTTAAAATATACGCAGCTAGGAGCAGTGACCATGTTCAAATGCTGATTTCATAAGTGCTCAATTTACCGGGAACGGCCTTTAATTTAGGTAACATAAAATACAACAAGTGCCACTGGACTCGAGAGGGTGATGCGTCACAACGTAAAATTAAAATCGTGGCGGGATTTTACGGATGTGGTTGAACCCACCTCACTCACTCGGCAAGCAGGGGCACGTGCTCGTTTGTGGTTTTTGTCGCAGGGGTGTCTTTGTGGTTCGGTCGCAGGGGTGTCCCATCTGCGGCCGGGGCTGGTATCTCGGGCGAGGCGCCGAGCCAAGACGGCGGCCCCCTCTTCCTCCCCCTTAACATTTCCTCTGCTATTCTTGCGACGATGTTCTCACTCCTGTCTGCCGTTGGGGCGAGCATTTATAGCCTTCCTCATTGACCCGGGGCGTGACGTGGAAATCTTCGCCGTCAACCTTTAAGTTGGGCAGACCAGGCGTAAGCCTCGTCCGTCACTTGTTGATGTTCCAGGGGTGGGGCCACGTGGTTCGGAGGTGCGGCCCGAGTGACGTAGCTGTGGCACGCTTCCCCATCGTGGGTTCGAACCAGCGACGACCATATGTTTTTTTTTCTTCTTCAGGATGTTGCGGAGTCTCGTGGAAGTTGTCACCCCCCTTTCACTGGTAATCTCAGCAGGTAGAAAATAAAACTAGCAGAACAAAAGTTTTCAAATTTCTTACGGTAGATTATTTTTCCTTTGCCTTATATACGAATCATTAAAAAAATTGGAAAATTTTTATTCTTTTATTATTTCCCAGGATAAGACTACTGGAGTGCCAGTCTTGGTTCCAACAATTTCAAAGAATTACAGGCAGCAGAATATCGGGTCACGTAATTGAGCGTTTAACTACCAATCATGTGAACAACTTGCGGCAATATCATCGTGAAACCTACAATTAAAAAAAAAGCAGCACGTTACTGCCGATGTTGAGTTCGTAATATAGGACATATAATATTTTATCTCTCAATCACCCGTCATGCATCGCCTTTTCAGTTGTAATGGGTGACGTTAAGCAACTATTGGCGATATGCCACTTATTGCTGGCTGGTTCTCGCAAATGGTTTTTTTCCAATGTGTTCAACTTTACAACTCCTTTGTAGGCCGCGGCGTGCCTCTGTGTTGGCAGTCTTGAAATGCCCATTAGTGGCGTGAGCGCGTGACGTAAGCTTAGCTCACAACCATCCGTCAGTCACCCGTCCGTCAGTAAGTCATCCGTCGGTTATTTCTTCCGTCAGTTAAGCGATTCGCAACAGTCAGTCATCCGTCGGGCCAGAAACTGTTCAGTGCTACCACCCAACAACAAGAACTTTCTCGCGTAAAGAGAAATGCTTTTAATGAATGTCATAAATATATTCTTTTTCCCTAACATGATTTATCAGCATTTCCTCTGAAAATCTACAAGTCATCTTCAGTTCAGTTCAAAGGTGAAAAGTAAAAAAAGTAAACTTCACTGCCTTGTGTATTTAAAAATAAATATATTCAGACATCAAAGAAGTGACTGTTTTCCGACAGCCATGTTCAAGGAACGATGTTACAAGGCGGTGGTCCATCCGTCGGTCCGTCGAAATTTAAAGTTTCAGATATATTTGACGGATTGACGGATGGGAAAAAAAAGGTTGCCTTGCGATTGGTTGAAGATCACGTGGCCGACGGGTGGACGGGCGACTGACGGATGAAACGGATGGTCGCGAGTCCAGATGTTGAGTTGAAATACTTTTACATTAATGCCTGAGGGGCGTATCTGAGTTCGTGAGGGATGGAGTTCTTAATGAAAATAAAATAAATTTTGATTTTTAATTTATTCACACAGTTGTTATTTACAGCATTAATCTATCTCCAATATAACTCTATTTCTCAGTAATCACAATATTTAATGTCTATTTTAACTCTAATTAACGCCCTTCTCAATGTGTCTGTTTGGTTATAGTCAATTAACTCATACTCATATTTAACACACTTTTAGTATGTCTGTTGCCATAATTTATGTCTTTCACTCACGCATCCAGTCCAATAGTCCAGCCTGCTAGTCGCACCCTTCACTGCTTGATTCTCGCAGTCCCAGGTTTCTCGCCGCTCGCTCGTCTGTTGCCAAAACCTCAGCCTTGACCTGGATAGTTCGACGCACCCCGAGTCACGCCCGAGAGAAACTAGGGGCAGCAACCACCAGAAAATTCTCCAGATAAACGCGGAAATTCGTACAGCAGAAAGTGAAGAGCGCAGCGCGGCGGCGGCAAGACTGTGCAAGCTGATCGTGTTCGCCATTCGCTCTTGCGGGGTGGGTTCACGTGCGACCTTCGCACTCGTCCGCTCTCGCAAGGGACACGAAGCAGCGATCGTGTTAACAGTACGATTGACCGGCAAAGTAGTGACCGACGACTGCAGGGAGCGACTATCGGGGGAAGAGAGAGACCAAGGACTGACCCAATTGCCTGGACCACGAAAAAGTGGCACTATACAAGGCGCAGAACTTCGTGGCCGCTGAAGGTCGGGCGATCTGCCGCACCGCTCCCCACTAGCTAGTGCCAGTGTCGCCAGTTTAGCGACTTAGTCGCTAGAAATAGCGATTTTAAAGTATATTTCAGCGACATAATATTTGAACTGTTCTGTTGATTAAAAATGAAGTAAGAGTCTTTTTTAAAGTTCGCACTAGCGACAAAAAATTAATTTTTCACTATGGATTATATAGGAATCTAGCGACTTTTGCAGTGTCCTTAGCGATTTTCAGTACATAGAGTTGGCAACACTGGTGCCAGTAACCTGCCATGGTTGTGCGTTGTTGCCTAGTTTGCAGTGTTACAATGGCCGCAGCGAGTCGTGTAATATGTTCCTCAAAAGCGCTGATAAAATAGTGAGATATTTCATTAAAATAAGGTCACTTTTTACGAGAGGAGCATTCTGCTGAATGAGTAGGTGAAAATCCTGTATCTAACTTTAACCGTTCGTGGGTTATATTAGTGAGGAGTTTGCATAACTTTTGGCATAAATACACGATTTTTTTTCTAAATAGAAGATATTCTTCGTTCTTCCCGTGAGAGTGAACCGTATTTCGTAGTGTAACAGTCTTGTTTTGAAACTGTTCAAATGTGTTATTTGGAGGAAAGCGAATTCAAGAAGTAGAATACTTTGTAAGGTTTTGCAGTCACTGTATTAAAATATATAACGTTTACATCGGGATTTACATTATAATAATTTAGTATAGTTGATTCACGATAACTTCGGCCTTTTCTGAAGCCCTGCCAAATTTCTACTTTTGGTTACTAATTACGTATCCTTCCGCTACACGTAAACATAAACACTGCCATGTGACTTCTACTTTTATAACTGTCAAATGCGTTGGTTGCTGTTTACAACTGTTCAAAGAATTACGTCATATTGCAGATACCATTTCCTACGAATGTTCACAATGTAGGCCTATAACAATATTTAGGTCAGCTGTATAACTATTTGTTACGCACGATATAGCACGTTACACATAATACACATTAATATTTTGCCACGACGGTGTTTGTTTCAACTGTGGCCTAAACTACAGTAGTATTTAACCTGTTGTTATTAATGTGTTTGGAATAAAAATTAAAACGAAGGGAAAACCAGTCCAACGAAACGACGCGGTATATTCAAGCACGCAAGTCGTGTCGCTTATTTATTGTACATCGACAAACGTAAAATATAATGGTGAACACGCAAACACATAGGCCTACCGTAACATTTATTCCGCTAATATTTACATGCATTGGTACTTACTGGTTTGTAGGTTTATTTTATTATTTATTTAAATTTAGCTGGGTGGGCTTAGTATTTTGTTGGGATTGTTGCAGACATTCAAATCACAGTAACGTAAAATCGTTACACAACTGTTTTCCAAACACCTAGCGCAAAGGTACAACGTTGTGATAAACAGACGTGAAGGTAAGTAATTAATTTCGTCATAACATCAGTTCATGGTTAAAACGTATAAATTTTGCACATATTTGAAATCAACACACACACCTGACTTGCGTAACGATTACAACGCAGACACCACGCCCTTTCATACGCAAAGATCACAGCACATTTCACTCTGCCGTGGAAACACATATTTATCACAACATTGTAACTTCCGTAGGATGTTTCAGAAACATGAGTACGAACTTGAAGCTTCATTGAGAAACATGCCGTGTCTTTGTATGTCACCCACCGCCGCCATATTGGGAACGCTTTCAACACCACGTCTGCCAACCTGCTGGGTTTGTAAGTGTCGCGCAACGAGCTGTGTCGTGCCATCGCATCTAAAATATGTCGTTGCATCTAAATAACATATAATAGGTATTTAAACAATAAAATCTCGTTTCAGTTGTAAATTACAATCTCAGACATCATTACTGTTACTGTAATTAGTATGGGATGTGCTGAAACTAGAAATAACAAAATGTATACCTTTCCTACACAGGTGGTACGATCTTCCTGAGAGAGGGAGAGGGGGAGAGACGCTCTGCTTCGCTTCGCTTATTGAACCTTTATTCCGGACGACGAAAAAAAAACACCAGCTTACATACGGGAATTTGCGCGGATATTTTTAACTGCAGCAATGAAATGTGTTTCCGCCAGTGCTACCTAACAATACAAACATATCAATCGGCAACGTTTAACTTACAAATAGTTTACATAAAACGAGGTTAAAAAATATTAACTGTGAACTATTTCTTACCGGCCATTGCCAACACGTCGCTGCTCTCGCTGTTGTTAATTCGTATTTAATACGAAATAAATATTACAAGTTATTTAAGATATTAAGATAAAGTTTCATTTATTAAATAATACAGTACTCTAAAGTTAATCACAGTGTTAAATACTTGTGAAATACAAGTTATTGGAAAAACAGGTTGGCATAATACGCCTAGGGTGATTTTTCTAAGGTTCGATTCCAAAAGGCCGAAGAAAGCGTGAATGGATTATACTCTCGGGGGAGCTTAACGTGAGTTACATATATGTAATGTAGTTGCAATAATTTAGTGTTTAGAGAATTATAGCCACGATTCTATTCAAAGTCTATTTGGAACGTCTTCACGTTAATAGTGTTGCCGAAGGCTGATCTCCATCTCGACTACAGCGGTATGAACACCCATGCTAGGATAAAATACAATTGCCTATGTCCCCCCCTTTTTTTTACTTTGATCGTATTTAGTGTATTAACGAAGAAGAAAAAATCGTGAAAGTGGTCAAATATTGCATTTTAAAAGCCTGCCTGCGCAGTTTCCTCGAGTGTTGAGAGAAAAGTACGATTGTACGCACGTTTGTTTGATCTCTGGTCTTTCATCGCGCGTAATAAAGTTCCACCGTTAATGATCTAATTCGCACAGTACAGCGTCACGGCCGAAACGCCGCACGCCTTGCGCGTTCGGAGCGATGCGGCGGTAGGCGTGCGTGTGTGTCACTCGTGTGGCGGCTCCCTCGTTTCTTGACCTTGGACGAGCAGCTACATAGTCCCCTTAATGCAAGTTCCGTGTTGATTAAACAACGTCCCTGCTATTGAAAAGCCCGCGCCCTGGTCACTTGTTCCGAGCGGCCACCAGCAGCTCTAAATGTGCCCACGTTGCTTTGAAAGCGAGCGATATAACGAAGCCTGAATCGTGCTGAGTCGACACAAGATAATCTGAGGCACAGCTGTTATTCCACGCAGTGTTGGCGTCTGCTATGTTCTGTAGTTTTGTTTCAATTCCGTGACAGGTTTTGAACGTTTTCTCATGAAGTTTCCCCATTTGCCTGCGTGCAACGTTTTTTTTTTCTTCCTGAAATTATGTCACTAATTATTGTGCTATCACCAGTGGTTCACAAATAATGGTGATCTATAATGGGTAAATTTTAACTAAATTATTGAACTAAGAATTTCGTGAAAGTACAAATTTGAAACAAAACAACTGTTTGATAGTGAGAGCGTGTGTTGTCGGCTAACATACTGTGCATTGCATCTACGTCGAAGGCAATATTTGTGTCACAAAAATAAGTCAAGAAACGAGTTACTGTTTTTGGTGACTAACACAAATGTATTCGGAAAAATTTGTTACAATTTTCCGATAAAGGGGGAAATTTCGACAGTAAAACAAATTACGACAGCTATACGTGATGGTTTCATAAAGTTCCATGACAAATTCTTTCAATTAATTTTTTTTTTTGTTTTAAAGAATTTAATTTAGGGAGGAAGTTTCTTTGTAAGTATTAGTGACTGGATATGCGCGGACAGGGATGAGGAACTTGTGCTGCCATTGTAAGCTACATCATCAAAGTTGAATTGTTTTAATTATGCCACACGCAACTAACTGTAATTAAATGACAATTATTTTATTTAAGTTAAATAGCTGTTGATAGTATTTAAATTTAAGTGTCAGATCGTTTTTACTACAAACTTAAAATGTTAGGTGGTCGACTGCATAAAAACTCCCAAATTTATCATGTACATGGTTTATCCATATTTTCGTTCTACTGTATTGAAATGTCTGTACTATGTATAGAATTGTAATTTGTATTATTGTTGCGTGCGAGGACGCCTGAGGTGCGTATCTGAGTTTGGGAGGGGTGGAGGTCTTAATAAAAAATGGGGTGTGGCTGTGTTGGGGACACGGCCGTTTGTTTTGCGTGAATACGTCTACGTTGACGCGCTCGGACGCCTTGGTGTTTATTTTACGTTCCCGGCCCCGCTTCACTCGATCATATGGAGTTTTATGGGTATCACTGGATTGTTTTTGAGATGTTCTTTCAAACCGTATACGATTTCTGTATTTCGACTTGGCTTTTTGACGAATATAGGCCGACATTGTGTCAGTTTTTTAATTTTTTACATTAAACTCAGACAATTTCACTATAACCATGCAACACAACTGTTTCTATCGATTTATCTTTACGAGAACTGTCGATTGAAACATAAACGAGCGTCGTAGGTTCTGCTAGTCAAAAGTTATACTACGCAAAAATTATGAGACGCGGCGAAACGAACTCAAAAGATTTCGTCCCCCCCCCCCCCCCCCACCTCCTGGCATGATGCTTCGCAGTCCTCACTCAACGTAACATATTTTTTGATCCTTTGGCAATCGAGTGGTGTAATTGGATTTTTAAATATAGACGATATATTCGGAGGTGCAATGCCAAACAGTACCCCCCAATTTTGCTACCGAATTTTCTGGATTGCCTCCCACTATGATTGCAAATTTAAAGACGTATTCACGTCAAAATAAATTAAATAACCTAAATTTTATTTTTAATTTTTTCACTCTGCTACTATGTACATCAAATTATCTGTCTCCACTTGTACTTTTTTTTATATTTAAACAGTGAGCACAATATTTGTCTATTAAACTTTAACTAATAGTCGTTAATGTCTCTCTTGATTACAGTTAATTAACTCATGCCTGTTATTAGTATATGTTAAGTCTGTTTCCGTCGGTCTTTCACTCACGCATTTAGTCCAATAGTCCAGGCTCTAGCCACATCCTTCAAAATGTCGACACTCGCAGTCTCTGCCTTCTTTTCCTCACAGCTTATCACGCTGCTCGCTCTGCTATCGCTCGGAACTCCATCTCAGACTGCCGGTCCAGAAGTATGTTGCGAAATTTAGTCTTAGCTCTGACCATCTCGAAGGTCAAACACACCCCGAGTTACGCTGAGAGACGAGGTTAGTAATCCAGAGCATTCTTCGATAAACTAGGAAACCACTATACCCAGGGTCGCACAGCGTTGTGCCGCAACAGATTATCTTGTCGGCCTGACTTTGTAGTTGATACATGGCACCGGCTTATCGCTCGTGCTGCCGCTGTTATCTCGTAACGACTCAGTCATATTCGCTCGCTCGCCCGCGCCGGGCGGGCCGAGGACAGCCGCACAGATCCACGACACACAACATTATTATATTCAGATCTCACGACACACACTATGACGCGACGGACGCTTGGTAGATGTGGCAACAGGGTTTGGTAGATGTAGCAAGCAACAAGGCTATGAAATCAAACTGAAATTCACCTTGTGTAATACGTACTAGGTTGTTTCCTAAATGTCGTTTATTACAAGCGTTCAGTACTTGTGCTAACATATAAGTGTCTTATTTCTAGTTAAATTGAAGTATTACATATATTTTATGTATCAATTATATTTCATTTATAAATAATGCGGATAAATGCAGAGGAAATACACTCTTTAATGACTTAGCTGTCGACGAGACATTAAGCCCAACTAACCTACGTACAGAGAAAATAGCTGTTTTAGTATAGGCCGTTCACGGTAAAGTGAGCACTTTAGAAAGCCCTGCATAAGATCTACTTGTACGCACGTTGTGTATTCTTCCGCGTTATGTAAAATTAACGTTGCCGTGGGCGTCATCACTTTATTCATGAGTGGGTAAAGTGAAACTGTGAAATTATTAGAAAAGTAAATTTTCACAAATCTGCTCATTTTAAACCTATGAATTAGAAAAAACACAGAAAGCGAAATAAATAATTTAAGTTATCACAAATGGTTACCTAACACCTTTTATTCGATGTTAAGATATGGAACTACTTTCCCTCTGTTGTGACCAACTTAACTAGCCGCATGTCTTATAGCGTTCCCGTTAAAATATATGCAGGCAGGGGCAGTGACTTTTTTCTAAGGTTGTTTTCAAAAGTGTACACTTCACCGTGAACAGGCTTTAATACCTGGTAAAGGCCGTTCACGATAAAGTGAGCACATTCGAAATGAACGTGAGAAATATGTCACTGCCCCTGCCTGCATATATTTTAACGGATACGCTATAAGGCATGCGGCCAGGTAACAACGGAGGGAAAGCAGTTCAATATCTTAACATCGAATAAAAGGTCCGCATGTCTTATAGCGTTCCCGTTAAAATATATGCAGGCAGGGGCAGTGACTTTTTTCTAAGGTTGTTTTCAAAAGTGTACACTTCACCGTGAACAGGCTTTAATACCTGGTAAAGGCCGTTCACGATAAAGTGAGCACATTCGAAATGAACGTGAGAAATATGTCACTGCCCCTGCCTGCATATATTTTAACGGATACGCTATAAGGCATGCGGCCAGGTAACAACGGAGGGAAAGCAGTTCAATATCTTAACATCGAATAAAAGGTCCGCATGTCTTATAGCGTTCCCGTTAAAATATATGCAGGCAGGGGCAGTGACTTTTTTCTAAGGTTGTTTTCAAAAGTGTACACTTCACCGTGAACAGGCTTTAATACCTGGTAAAGGCCGTTCACGATAAAGTGAGCACATTCGAAATGAACGTGAGAAATATGTCACTGCCCCTGCCTGCATATATTTTAACGGATACGCTATAAGGCATGCGGCCAGGTAACAACGGAGGGAAAGCAGTTCAATATCTTAACATCGAATAAAAGGTCCGCATGTCTTATAGCGTTCCCGTTAAAATATATGCAGGCAGGGGCAGTGACTTTTTTCTAAGGTTGTTTTCAAAAGTGTACACTTCACCGTGAACAGGCTTTAATACCTGGTAAAGGCCGTTCACGATAAAGTGAGCACATTCGAAATGAACGTGAGAAATATGTCACTGCCCCTGCCTACATATATTTTAACGGATACGCTATAAGGCATGCGGCCAGGTAACAACGGAGGGAAAGCAGTTCAATATCTTAACATCGAATAAAAGGTGTTAGGTAGCCATTTGTAAATACTGAAATGATTTATTTTACTTTCTGTCTTTTTAAATGCATAGTCTATAATAGTAATAATGAGCAAATCTGTAAAGTATTTAAGTCTCTAATAGCATCATAGTTTCACTAGACCGACGCATGAATAAAGTGATAAGGCCCATGGCAATGTTAATTTTATATGCTGTGGAATGATACACAAGATGCATACAATTAAATTTTAATCAGGCCTTTCGAAAATGCTCATTTTAACGTGAACATCCTATAATAGTTATTATACAAAATATTATTAAACTGAGTATGCAAGATTGCGGCGCGCTGTCCTCGGTGTAATTTCCTAGACTTAACCAAACTTTGTTTGCCTGAGGTGGAGAAATAGCATGGAAGTAGTACTGTAGCAGGGCTTTAGAAAAGTTGGAAATAACAGTGAATCGAGTGAGATTGACTGTAGGTCGTACATGGGCAGTGGTAAGGACTTTAATTGAGATTAGCATAAATTTTCGCTCACACATAAAAATAGCAATTATTAATTGTACGGGTTAACTTATTGTATTTTGTGGATAATTGCGTGAAGTTTATAACATTGTAAATAAATTAGCAAATCAAATGTAGTTATTTAATTTTGTTAAGACATCCATCTCTCGCGAATCTGGATACGCCCTATGCGATTCGTTAACACTACTAAAATACAAATCACAAGTGCAGAAATTCTCCGTGGAGAGGGGGGGGGGGGGGAGGAATTAACGGGGTGGCGTCGCCTACTCCTCGCCCCTGTATTCATTTGTGTTATAGACAAGTCGCAACCTCCCTCCCGTTCTGGAAACAAGGTTTCGGTCATTGAGTAACCTGTACGGATCAAGTAATGCCGTGGAAAAGTATACATTTCATATACAAAAACAGATTTTTCACCCCAAGCATTTCATCTCTTCAGGTCAACGATGGACTTCTAAATTATTCAAAGTAATCCACACAACCATTTTACGGGTGGGGGGAGGGGGCGGTGGTTGTGGGTATTTCGATGTGGCCAGCTTTACAGACAGTGTCTTTCTTTCACGAGACAGAACTTGGAAAACGTTAAAAATAAATAACTAAATTTAACTCCAGATGTTGAACGGACTTGAGGACACGGAGTGGGGGGAGGGGGGGGGGGGGTTATGTGGTATCTTAATAATTGGAGGGGGGGGGGGGGTTATGTGGTATCTTAATAATTGTAACTTAAGTTTAAAGTATTTCGTATTTCGTTGAACATGACACGAGGCTAATATAGTTGTAACGACCACATGTGAATGCCTACATCGCCCAGTCTAGTGATGCCGTAGTCAATAGCATCCGTTTTGCTATTCGGTAGCCCACAGACCGACTGCTACCTGTATCATCTGTGTTCTGTTATGGCTGTAGATTTGAGAAGGCGAGGTTTTAGGTAGGTTCACGATGCCGCAAGGTATTATTGAATTTACGTTATAGAATTTACGAGTGTCTAGTTAACCTAACAATATCATCTTGCGCATGAAAATAAAAAGCCCAAATGATGACATTTCATACCAGCCTGCATGCTCGGTGTTGCAACAACTGTCAGGCATGGGTTCCTCGAAAAACCGCATCGGGTTTCGCAATTCTCGTTAATAAACGTCTACCACGTGATGCTTCAAACGGCTAGTGTGTCCAAACCAGGACACAAACAAACGATTTACCACTGAAATAAGCGTAACAATACCATGAAAAATTTACAAAATTATGTTGAACAAAAGTTTTTAAGACATGAGAGAAAAAATTGTCACGGGGATCAAACAATTTCCGAATCAGACACACGACTGAAATCGTAGTCATGCAAATCTATTTTTTTTTTTAAAGAAAACACAAGGAACGATTACAAATATTGACATAAAATATTCACAGTTATCAAAAATAATATATTCCAGTCCCAATAAAGTGATAAGAAAAAATAATTAGATGGGAGTTAAGTCTGCGTACTGCTAGCGTTAGTCTCACTGGAAAGTGAGACTAACGGGCGGGACTATTGAACTGGATGCGTGAGTGACAGACATTGGGAATGATGGCCTTAGATAGATTGAATATGTGTAATTAGTGTTAATTGACTAGAAACATTTATAAGGGCTAATTAGAATTGAGATAATTTAATACTGAATGCGCTTACTGAGAATAACAAGTATAATAGCGGATATATATATATATATATGTTAATGTTGTAAATAACAGCTTTGTGAATAAATAAAAACAAAAAAAAAAACCAATGCAGTTATTCTATTTTTATTAAAACCTCCATCCCCCACTGTACTCGAATACGTCCCTCTGGTATCTTGTTAAAATTCATTATACTAAACCAAAACTAGTATTCGGACATGAAATGTTTCTTAAATGCTACCGGTCACATTTTTTCCACACTACTGGCGCTTTGTTTGTGTGTTCGAAATCCGGGGTTTTTTTTTTTTTTTTTTTTACGAAACTATTAAAAGTGCGTTCAATGTGCCAGTGTACGAAAAGAACGCACACTTCATTCTGTTCCTGCCGGTCACTTCCAAGATGTCACGGGCATTATAAACACCATTTCGGAACACTCCAGCATAGCTGAAAACTGCTTATTCAAAGCGCTGTATTTCAAAGTATACGCGTTACATACACACACAAGTAATCGAGGCGCATGCACTGAACCTTGCTACATACTTTACATAGGGTAACAGCTAGAAGTCCCATAGGGCGAGGACAATGCGCGCCAATTCAGAGCCCTGCGCGTAGCGGCGATGGCGCATTTGTAGTGCGTGGCAGTGTCCTTATCACCACGCTTCTCGGCCTCAAGTCGGCGGAAAACAGCCCCAGGCAAGGCGGGCCAATTGTTCGGCGCGCTGCACGAGGTGCGAAAACTCGCCCACTCCGGCCTCCGGCGCGACTTGGACCGAGATCCCGGAAATATGGAAGCTGTGGAGGAGGGGTTAGCGCGCCGCAGTGTCCTCTTCTCTTCTGCCGCCAGACATATCCCCTCCTCCCCCCCCCCCCCAACGGTGTGCGTTGGGAAACTTGCAAAAGGCTCGGGCGTCGTGTGATAAGATAAGTTCAGGGTGGGTGGTTGGAATTTGGGGGGGGGGGGGTGTGATGACGCAACCGGCCCCTCGCCAGCTTGGTCGACGGCCGTCGGGGACAGTGAAATGGCCCCTTCCCCCGGGGACGGCGAATATGTGTCGGCGACAGCGTCTGTGCCACACGCGGGGAGAGAAGAATAAAACCGCAAGTGTTTACTGCATGGCAAAACCTGACAAGGCAGTGACACCCGGGTAATCACCAACGTATCGCCAACTGGGGTCACTGGCTCTTCTGTTGCCTATCGAGTAATCTGGTTAATGATACATACACACATGTGGTTGATGAAAAGTGTCGGCCAAAATCTCTGTAAGTAGCCTTCTGTTACGATATGTATTCTTCTGCAATACAGTCTTTTAAACTGTAGTGACAATGCTGTATCTTTTCTGAACATATTGCTGCATAACAACTCTTTAGTGACATTGAAAATCTGAGCTAACAGAAAATACGCGAAGCTTAGTTATGTTATTTTCCACCTACATCGCAATGCTTCTTTATGCCAGGATTTGACTGTGTTTATACAGGGAGGCCACGGTGGCTGAGCGGTTAGACTGCTCGAGTCCCGTCTAGGTGACCCGGGCTCGATCTCCGTCCGGTTCACTCTGGATTTTCGTAAGCGGGATTCGTGCCAGACGATGCCACTAGTCGGCGGGTTTTCCAAGGGATCTCCCGCCTCTTCATTCCGGTGTTGCTCCATACTCACCTCGCTCCACCCTCATCGGCTCTCAAGACCTAGATGTTAAGAGCCGCCCAACTCTCTTCACTGACTGTGTATGTACAAAATGTGATCTTGTTGATCTGCAGCAGTCTGCGATTCTGGAAGAGAACCTCGGTACTAAGCGCAATAATCGTTTCTGCAGTGCAAAGTAGCAAAATATGTCCATGCGTTGCCGAGAAATCGAACACGTGGTCGAGTGAAGTTTACTTTTGAGGAATGACGATCTTTACGACCGTCTGCGCAAGTGCGATAATTTGCAATTGACTCCGCGGCAACACGCTGTGTAATGCACGCCTCATTGTAAAGGCTGTTCACGATAACCTCAGAAAAATTCCGCTACTCCTACATACAAACTGTTTAATCGGGCGCACTGAGTGATATGTGCCTAGTCAAGTTGGTAACGATGGGGAAAGTAGTCAGGCCGTGGTTATACGAGTGCTGTTAAACACATTCAGTTAAATACATTCGGTAGCCATGCCTGAACAAGTTTAAAACCAGAACGTGTTTTCGCGGTTACACGCCCAAAGCAGAATGAAATAAAATGGAATTATAACCTCAACATACACGAAACTTAAAATGGATGATATTTAATTATAATATCCTTCAACATTGATCACTATTAATCTTTTTAATTGTTATGAAACCTTACACTTTTATTGTAATGGCATATGGATTTGTACTAGTATATTCAACCTTAAACTTAATTCAACAACAGCAGAAATTCCCGCCAGATTCAGCAATATTTAATACACTGCTTTTTTTACTTCGAAGCAACCAATAGGAGCGCAGCAGATAAGAGAAGTCGTTTGAAACCACTTATGAAAACTGTTTACTTAGAACGAGAAACAACTGCAATCGAATCTCGTTCGAAGGCAATGCAACCTCTTAGATAACTGAACTTGTTTTAGTAAAGTAGTTCTGCATGCCGTGTAACCGCGGGCCTTAATGTCTAATTAAAATTGTTAGGTTACCATTTTTGACAACTGAAATTATTTCTTTCTCTTTCTGTTTTATGAATACCCGGAAGTGTAGAAATAATCAGTTACTTTAATAATTGCACAGTTTCACATGGCCGATGCATGAATAAAGTGATGAGGCCCATATGTTAATATTTCATAAGGCGGAAGAATACACAACGTGCATACAAGTAGATCTTAAGCAGAACTTTCAAAAGTGCTCATTTTATCGTGAATAAGCTAAAGTAGCAATGCACTGAGGAAAAACTGCGGCGGCAAACTAATATTCTCCACCACCAAAGCCCTTATTTCAAAATAAATGTTTATCAAGCCTGCAGCCACAGAATTTAAACGGGAACTCAAAAGTTGAAGAAGGAATTCCTTCTCAATTCATTATTTTTAAAGATAATTGTTTCAAGAAAGTAGTGTTATACATTCAATTTCTTAAGTAATACTAGCGCATTAAGAAATATTGTCACTTTTTAAGTTTAATATTATTTTCCTAAATTTGACCATTAAAATTTGTATTAACAAACACGAACGATTAAAATATTTTGCGTCTATCTTAACTTGACAGCATTAGTTACCTAACATTTTTTGTTCGACGTTAATATATGGAATATCTTTCCCCTCCATCATTACCAATTTTACTGGACACATGTCTCTCATTGCGCCCGTTAGACTATGTGCAGGCAGGGTCAGTGACTTTTTTCTAAGGTTGAGTTTAAAAGTGCTCACTTTATCGTGAACCGCCTTTAGGAAGATGTCCTTGAAGACAGAAATCGCACCGTGTGAAGTATTTAGTCAAGGTGTCCTATTTACGGGCGGCATGCGTGTTTGTAATTATTGCTCCGTGACAAGACAGACAGACGTCGGACTTATACATCGAAATCGATTGTGACGAATGTTTAATTTGACGCCGGGGCTTCTAACGACCGCGCCCTGGCTTGTCTCGTCTTCTCCTGTTAAGAGCAGTTGTTCTTGGTGGCCCGTGTCCCAGGATGTGTACTTTGTCCGGGGGGGGGGGGGGGGGGGTTTATTCCAGGCGATCGCGGCGTCGAGGCCCCTGGTCGAAGTCTGTCAGCGGGCCCTCGGCTCGGCTCGGCTCACCGGAGAATTTGTTTTTTTTTTTTTTTTTGTCGTGGCAGGGGTTTTTCTGCCTGATTTCACGCGGCATCTACCAGCAAGTCGAAGATCGCAGGTAATCTCTAGTAAGAATTTTAAAAGATTAAAGATGACGCCAGGTGATAATGCAAGCGTTGCAGCGCGCCCTCCCAAAACTGTGATTCATTCCAAGGAATCTGGATTTCTCGCAAATTAGATCTCTTCAATATAGGCTGTTCGTGGTAAAATGAGCACTTTTGGAAGCCCTGCTTAGTGTGTATTCTTCCGCCTGATGTAAAATTAACATCGCCATGGCCTCGTCACGTTATACATGTGTCGGTCAAGTGAAATTGTGAAATTATTATAAAAGTAAATATTTAACAAATCTGCTCATTTTTAACTTCTATGCATACAAAAAAAAAATACAAAGTGAAAGAAATAACTGAAGTTTTCAGAAATGGTTACCTGACTTTTATTCGACGTTAAAATACGGAACTACTTCCCATTCATCGTAACCAACTTTACTAAGCGCATGTAACTCACGCTGCCTGCTAAAAGTATATGCAAGTAGGGGCAGTGACATTTTTCTAAGGTTGATTTCGAAAGTGCTTACTTCATCGTGAATAGCCTCCAGTGTTACACGCGATGTAAGTCGGTGTGTTAAACTACAGATGTCTCTGCACTTTTCTCCCGTTCCGTTAAGGAAACTGCGCAGGAAAACCCAAAAAAATACTGTATTGAACAGTTTCCAATATATTTTTCTTTTCAAGTATATTAAATAGTATAAAAGTTAAAAGTTGCCGCTGTATATAATAGTTTTTCTTACCTTTCCTGGAGAAAAAAAAAACTCTTATTCCCAGACCATGTATGCACTAAAATACACGTATACGCGCTCACTGATTCTACAGACAATATTTTGCTAGCGAGTCCTCTCACTTCTGTAAAAGGGGCCGCGGTGGTGTAGTGGTTAGACTACTGGCCTCCCGCCAAGTCGATCCGGATTCGTGCCGGGCGATGCTGCTGGTCGGCGGATTTTTCCCGGGGATCTCCAGTTCCCCCCCCCCCCTCGCACTTGCATTCCGGCGCTGCTCCATTCTCGCCTTGTTTCACCCTCACCTGCTCTCAAGACCTCGATGTTAAGAGCCGCCCAAACCTCTTCACTCAAGCTTCTTACACAATAGAAAACTTTAGCATTCGACTGTACGTTTCCTTTCCTCCGACAACACCACCAATACATAATTCAATTGTAAAGTCAGAGTTCCGACAATTGAACATCGGTTCTGCCAGCTTCGTAAGAATGCGTGTTGTTATGTAAATTATTATTATATTATCCAGGAATGGATTTTACGCGCCTTTTATAAATATAGGCTTAAAATTTATATTAATTTATTTAAAAAAAAATTGTTTACTTTATTAAAATGTCAATTCATATATTTCCTCTTCACATTATATTTGTTTGCCATTTATTTAATTTAAGATGAGTTTTGTTTAATATACCGATATTAAAATCGCCCTACAATAAAATACACATTTTCCACGTAACCTCTGTTAGATTCTCGGCAAAATGGCTGCTTGATTTTGACTTTACGATTTCGAAAAGTTGAAATTTAAAGTCAACAGTGCTTGACTTTACCTTTGGCAGTTCCATTGTGTCAAGCTCCATAAGAAACAACATGTCGGAAACCAAACATAAAGTCAAATGTTATAATTTTTAGTTGTGTAAGGGCCTTAACTCGCTAATGGTTGGCAACTGGTGGAAACGCGACTACTTTGCGAGAATTCGGACAAGGCGCGATACCGAGACCGCAGTAGCCGTCGGCGTTTTTTTTTTTGTTGTTGCTGGTGGGGGTTTGAAGGGCGTGGGTGGGAAGGGTTAGAGGAGAAAGGGACAAAACAGAATGAATGCGATGGTCTTGGGTTGGTCCGGATGGGTCCGCGCGAGGAGGGACAGTCCCTGCCGAGAAAAATGGAGCAGAATTTCGGAAAGGCAGGCTTCCGAAATGGTCCCCAGTGTTGATTAGGCAACACAGCCTTGCAACTGGAACACAAGCATACGCTGAAACCACGTACAAAAAAGGGACTTGCATTCTGCACGGGTGTGAAAGTAAAAACTGGTAAAGCTAAGAAATAAATGTAGAAAACGTTTTTTTTTAAATTTTTTTTTAATTAGTCTATAATCAGTAACTGCGTTCAGTTATTATGCGGTTATTTTCGTTTCCTTGGGAGATTGGTTTTTTAAGTGTGGCGATATGTAGTATTCCAACGAAGTATTTCTGAGTAGGCTACAGAATTCTACAAATAATATGTGTATGTACTTTTTATTAATTTGTATATTCTCTTAAATTGATGAGAGAGAATGCTATATGTAGTGTGTGAAGCGTAAATGTCACACAGCTCTGACAAAAATTAATCTTTAAATTCTTTTATTTTGAATTTTTCCTTTTCGCCGCGTCTCATAACTTCCGCGTAGTGTAACTTTTGACTAGGAGAAGCTACGGCGCTCTTTTAAATTTCAATCGACAGCTCTCGTCAAGATCAATCGATTGCGTCTATAAAAAAAAAACATTTGTGTGGCGTGGTCATGGTGAAATTGCCAAGTCGAAATACAGAAATCGTATACGGTTGGAAAGAGCATCTCAAAAGCAATCCAGTGATACCCATAAAACCCCATATGATCGAGTGAAGCGGTGCCGGGAACGTAAAAAAAAAATCAAGCCGTCCGAGCGCGTCAACGTAGACGTATTCACGCAAAACAAACGGCCGTGTCTCCAACACAGTTAGACCCGATTTTTTCTCTCTACAGCCGCGTTATGACGTAACTTAATCATTACGATTATGAAATGTGCTGTACCCACAATAATACATATGAAATGAAACACAACGAATTACGAATGTTAGGTTCACGTTTCTTCTAGGTTAATTGAGAGCATATTATTAAGTACTCTTCCTTGTACATAATAGTAAAGTTTTTTAAAACTTCCAAAAATATGGCAAATTAAAACAAGTTGGTATTTCAAATAACAGCGTAAATTTATTCGAGGAAAGTGAAAGGCGAGCAATATTTTATTTTTCATAATTTATTTCTCGTACCATTACGGTCGGAGAAATACTGTCGAAGGCGTACGGAGGCCACAAGTCTCAATTCGCTAGAGTGAGAGTGAGCACACTTATAAATTTGGGGCACGGCCGTAAGGTGGGTTTACGATTGACTTAACAGAATAAGTGCGCCGTGTGCTTAAAATATGAAT
Source organism: Dryococelus australis (assembly GCA_029891345.1). Classification (NCBI taxonomy): domain Eukaryota; kingdom Metazoa; phylum Arthropoda; class Insecta; order Phasmatodea; family Phasmatidae; genus Dryococelus; species Dryococelus australis. The sequence goes on along the minus strand of CM056995.1, from coordinate 45,884,540 downwards.
CAATGTATTCAAGGGTATTAGTTTACGACTGTCGTGTGCGGGTCTTGACGGATCGTGTGTGATCTTGGCGTGACTTAAGAGATCGTTATATTTCATATCTTAAGTACAAGTCAAGACGAAGTAACCAGAGCCCAGTGACATTTGTTTTTGGCGGGAAACTGTATTTACATCTTGTTTTTAGGTTATGGTATATTCTGAAATCGCATGAAAATAACTATTTTAATCTAGAGACAGTATCCTCTTTATTTGAAGAACTTTTCGTGGTCCTGTTTTCTTTCTTGGAAGAGGTTATTGCATTCAATTCAATTAACTTTTTCAGATGTATTGATGGAAATGCCCAATGTTGGCATCGGCTGTCCCTTCTATGAGATATCACGAGTTTTTCAAAACGTTTACATATGCAGTAACCAAAAATAATTAAATATGTGTAAATAATCTTCACTGTTATCCATATTTCCAGGTTATGTCGGTTTCTTTCTTCTTCTACGATTGTGATTCTTAACAGTTGCTAATTCAATCTAAACTGCAAAACTTCTTACTGTTCATTTTCCGCGTGCTTATCGAGTCGTTAAGTACAATTTTTAATTCTTCAGTCTTTAATCGTAAACCCACCTTTACTTGGCCGAATGGCGGACCCTTCCTGGCACTTAGCTACGTGGCGGCTCTGCGCATAGCTACCCCCCGGGGTAGAGACAGATCGTGGCGGGACGGCGCGCGGGGTTATTTTGCGTCGGGGGGGGGGGGGGGGTTGTATTTTATTAATCACCGTCGTCGTGGCACAAGAGAGGGACCGTCCCCTGAACCTCCCGGCGGCGGGAGCAGCTGCCAAGGAATGCGCCGACCTTGTGCGACATGGCTGCCTGCCACCGGGGCCGCTCACCGTATCGCGAAGTACGTGCCCGTCGGTCGTCGTCCGGAGTGGCCAGTAGGGATGTTGCGATACCACGAAAGTATCGATATTGGAATCGAAAAGAATGGTATCGATAATTTCGATACCGGTATCACAAGAAAACTATCGATACTGGTATCATGTCAGTACCAGTAAAAATGTTCTTATAGGCTGTTCACGGTAAAGTGAGCACTTTTGAAAGCCCTGCTTAAGATCTACTTGTATGCACGTTATGTATTATTCCGCCTTATGTAAAATTAACACTGCCATGGGCCTCATCACTTTGTTCATGTATCGGTCAAGTAAAACTGTGAAATTGCTAGGAAAGTAACTGCTCATTTTCACAGTTCGATGCATTAAAAACAGAAATAGAAAGAAATAATTTAAGTTATCACGAATGTTTAACACTTTTTATTCGACGTTAAGATATGGAACTACTTACCCCTCCATCGTTACCAACTTTGCTGGGCGCATGTCACTCAGGGCGCCCGTTAAAATATATGCAGGTTGGAGCAGTGACTTGATTTCAAAAGTGCTCACTTTATCTTGAACAGCCCTTACCAGTAATGTATCAGTAGTATCGCAACATCCCTCGTAGCCAGTCGAACACGAGGAGTGTAAGAGGATGAGATTTGAAACTCGCCCGAGCGCACGGACGGTATTTATTGGCTGATGCCAACAATGTTGCGTGGTTCGACTGCTTCGAAAAAGGGGGGGGGGGGGGGGGGACGTTCTTGATTTGTTCTGGTGCGACGTGTGCAGGCGTTTGGCTTTGCGCGGCTAGGTAACCATTTGTGATAATTTAAATGATCTATTTCGCCTTCTGTTTTTTTTTAGTGCACCAGTGTGTAAAAATTAGCCGCATTGTAAAATGTGTACTTTATAATTTTACAGTTTCACTTGACCGACGCATGCATACAGTGATGAGGTCCGTGGTAATGTTAATTTTACATAAGGTGGAAGAATTCACAACTTGCATACAAGTAGATCTTAAGCAGGTCTTTCAAAAGTGCTCATTTTACCGTGAACAGCTTATAAGTTGCAGACTTGCAGCAACAAGTAGTGCAACGCAATCCGAGAGAAGACACTTGTAACAATCCATACTAATTATACAATTATATATGCATTCTAAAAGACTAGTTAACAACCTTTATGATGATCTACATTATGATTATGTATTTTGTAACTTCATGATACTGCTTACCGTTTCAGAACCAGTGTGATCCAATTTACAATGTTTGTTCTGTTGGAAAACAGTAAGATCTGTTAGTTTTGTTTTCAACGAATCTGGCTTGTTTCCTGAAAACATTTCCTAATTGTGCAGTACCTAACCTGAATTTTTCTTTAAATTCAAAGTAATAGACTGTTACAAAATTGTTCTTTGGCAAGATATGATGACGGCGTTGGCTTAGTTATCCACAAACATCTACATGTTTTATATTATAAAATTATCGCAACCACAAAAAAAAAAAACGTGAACCTGAAAAATGAATTATATTTTCATTAAGGAGCACTTGTAAACAGTCTGCCAGGGTATTAGACTTGAAGAAAATATATAACAACTTTGGGTTTTTTGTATAACAACTTACACTTGGAAGTTTGTGTTACAGAACTTTTTTTTACATGAAAGGGATTTCACTTGCCTTAACAGGGTTTACATTAACAAGTGGGGGAAGGATATAAATTGGTTGAAAGAAAAAGTAACTAGGGCTTCAAACGTGCTCACTTTATTGTGAACGGCCTATAGCTATAATTATGCTAATGTCGCAGGAAACATACACATGTAAAAGTGTACTTACAACTTGCAGGCGTCGTGCTACAGATCCCAGGGCGTAATTTGCGTGACCAGACCCGCTTCTTCGTGACACATTGACAGTGGTGCATACGTTCGATTCGTATTCACCTCTTACACATTAGTGTCACGTATGTTCGACTGGAACGGCCTATAGCTATAATTATGCCCATGTCGCAGGAAACATACACGTGTAAAAGTGTACTTACAACTTGCAGGCGTCGTGTTACAGATCCCAGGGCGTAATTTGCGTGACCAGACCCGCTCCTTCGTGACACATTGACAGTGGTGCATACGTTCGATTCGTATTCACCTCTTACACATTAGTGCCACGTATGTTCGACTGGAATTCGCACCTAACACACCACAGTGGCACGTGCGTTCGACTAGGAGAGAGAGGAGGAATGATTACTTTATGCTGTTCACGGCCACTTCAAACTTTTAGGTACTACTCAAGTTCCACTTTCAGGGATATTCCTCCGCCTCATGCAAACAAGGCTTAACTAAATATAGAAAATCACACCAAAGGGACACCGCACGGAATTCGTGCGCACTCGGTGTAATATTATTTTCCATAAGAACTGTTTCTTACTAGGCATTACCAACACACCTTTTTTTTCTTTACTTCCTGTATATATTCATATTAAATGATTGATGAAATATTATATTTTATTTAAAGAATACAAGTAAAAGTTCTATTCAACTAAAAATAAGGTACGTTTATACTAACACAATTATCAGACACTTTTAATACGTGCCATTTTTTAGGAAACAACCAAACACGTCATACAAGGGGTGGTTTTTCAAAATTTGGTTCAAAAATAACTCTGCACGCCACGGAAAAAAACGATTGCAGGGATGCCGTAGGCCTGTGTTGAACCAGCAAAACTAACTCCAAAATAACTTGGATAATATCTCATACAGCCTCTTTACTTCTACGGTATTCTATACGTTCGGCGATAAAACTAGGGCTGGATTTTGGCCTACAACCTAAGCAGTTATGTCAGGCGGCATCTTTCTACAGAAGCGTGAGGGGCTGTGTGGATTTATACAAAAAAATTACTTGCTTATTAAGTACTATGGTGCTGAAGAGAATCAAGAACTACCTCCGATCAACAGCAAGCCAAACCAGACGACATTGTAGCGAACGTATTTCATCATAGACTACAGTAATGTTATCAGTGACTTAGCACAGAAGAAAGTGTTACGCAAAATAAATGTGAATTGCAAGATGTCATTCATGCATGCATGAAAATGGGTCTGTTTGTTCATGTAGTGTAACGTTTTATTTAATTATAAATGTAAACACACCGTATACCGGATAGGGATAGAGTGTGTGATTGCGTGGGGGAAAAAAAAAGGCGCGGGGGGGGGGGGGGCAAACACTAGCTAGAGCGACAGTATATTGTGACTGAATTCCCGTCACTACACGTCTGTGAACAATTTGCACCTTGCCAATAAGTAAAAACAGTCTTAAAAATAAATTAGTGGGTTGGACCACGTTGCTATTTCCCTCGGGGGGGAAAAAGTACTTCGCGTCTGCCTGGTAACCTGTTGAACTGTGCAGCTTACGACCCGGTACGCACGAACTTTCACACACGTTGTTTTGAGGTTTACAACTTTTCGACGCTATTTAAAACACTAATAAAATAGAACTGTGATGTTCGTGCTAGCTTCACGTCACCACCAAACACTTTTAAAATATCTTGAGGTACCGGGAAATAACTCAATATGTCCGTGCCTAATTTCCACGTGCAGCAACACCGAGGCCTGGCAAAGGAGTGTGCACCGGACTAGTATTTCAGTGATTCGTCGTGCGAGCGCAGCACAGTTGGTGACCACCTTGGTAAACAGATTGTGATGCGTGCACCGACAAAAAAACGTGACGTTTCGTTACGTTACTTCTGGCATCTGGGTCAAGAGAACGAAGTTGAGGGCATAATTGTAACTTGATTGGATGTTTTGAATTTCATTGTGTTATACCCCCTAAGGGAAATTGGTGTCCGCTGCGTCGGTCATCATAAATAGTAATATTTTATGCCATTGGCTGCGCATTGCATGCACCCCCCTCCCCCAGGAGTTATTAAAAACCCCTCGATTTGTTGGAGAAATGGATTTTGAAGGGGAAAATTAAATTGATTGGTAGCGCAAGAGGGCGGTGCGGTGTATTTAATGCCGACTCGCGCAGCTCTCTGGGTCAGTTCAGCGACCTCGAGGGGGCAAGCTTCTACCATGAGATAAGTAAACTATTTGAAAATCACCAACATAGGCTCCTAAAGCGAACAGGTCACTTACGTCACTTTGACGGTAGGCCGGGGCCATGGTGGCTGTAAAATAATTTAAAGTTTTAAAAATTTGCAAAATGTTGGCCTTCTAGCCCAAAATCCATTACTGTACTTTTTGTAACAAAGTTTTCGTGGCCATGTCGTCACCAAGACGTAACGTGGTGGTAACCACTAGAAACCACTGGTAAACATTTGTAAACTATTGCAAACCTAGGGAAACAGTTGTAATTCTTTGTAAACGCTTGTCAATAATTGTTGATTATGGTCTTAGCCTCTGGTATTGAACAGGAGCTATGCGAAACTCCATGTTTTTTTAATGACTTTTAAGACGAAACTCTACGAAATTTAGGGCTTATCAAAAAATTCAATTTACTCGTGGAGTTAAAGGCTGGTGTTGCCTAGCAGTTGCTCCTGTCCACTTAGGATTGCGAGCAAATTAAACCTTAAATATTGTTTGATGACCAGTAATGTGTTACTCAAAGTGGGGTTTTGAATTCCTAATGTATGATGTAATAATTTCAATGGCAAATGTAGGTGCGACAGAAATATAGTATCCATTTGTAAGTAGGGTTAAAGGAAGTCGCCTGCTCAATATATTTTTGTGATGGTCTTTTGCAGTTTGTATTTACCTTTTAATTTGGCCAGTAGAGCCTAAAATAACCTGTATAAGTATTAGTCGAATATCAGCGATAGAATTTGCCTGGATTTGGTTGCATCTTATTGTATATTGTGGCAACCGGGGTTTTATGTAAATGTATTTAAAAATATAAAATTGTCGTGTATGGGAAAGGAAAAGATAGTTCCCCGTTAATCTGAAATGTAAGGAATCGAACCAAAGAAGTCTTATTATGTAAAATATTTTGTGCAAGAAATGTAAATGAAAGAAAAAATTTGGAAGAAATATTTAAAATTAAAATAAACATTACCACATTTCTTTGTTTCTATTACAGGTAGTTGCAAACACTTAACTACCCTTAGACTGTACAGAAAAATGGTTTTTGCATGGCTTTTGCCATTATTAGTGTTCTGATTGGTTTCTGCTAGGGTGTATGCGAAACCTGCCTTGCCACGCCCTTGGTTTAGGACGCAGCAAGGTCAGAAAGGCTACGCATCTGCTTTTGATGCAGTAAGAATATTTAAACACGGCCGTGAATAAAACAGAAAGAAAAAAAAATTCTGCTGTTGAACATGCTGTACCTATACTTCGAATGAGCTAGCCGTAGCGAAAGACTTGCATCCGCTAATTATAGACTGTTCACGGTAAAATGAGCACTTTTTAAAACCCTGCTTAAGATCTACTTGTATGCATATTGTGTATTATTCCGCCGTATGAACAATTAACGTTACCATGGGCCTGATCACTTTATTCGTGCGTCGCTCTAGGGTAATCGTAAAATTTTTTAGACAAGTAAATATTTTATAAGTGTATTTATTCTTATAAATCGAATATTTCAGTATTCATTAATAGATACTCAACACTTGTAATGTAACGATAATGTAGTGAACTACTTTCTCTCCGTCGTTGCCAACTTCACTGGGCGCGTTACAGTCACCGCGTCCGTAAAAATAAGCGCAGGTAGGGGCAGTTACATTTTCCAAAGGTTGGTTTAAAAAGTGCTCACTTTACCGTGAACAGCCTTTAACTCGTCCAGACTGTCAACACAGGACACGGTGCCGATCAAGAGAGCGCCGCAAGAGTTGCTCATTTTTATTTTAAACGAGTGTACGCATCTTCCACAGACTCTTTAGTTTTCAAACACGGCAGTCGGTTTTGCCTTTGTTAAAGGGCTTCAAAATAATGATTTTTTTTTTTTGCATGCAGAACATTCGGAAATTTGCGTTACTGACTGGACTGACGTATGTGCGGTTTTCGTAAGAGAATACGGGAAAATATGTGTATTTCAAATGCGTTGGAACGATGTTTACATAACATCAAAAATGGGCGATTCGGAAGTTCCAGGTGAGCATCTCTTCATACAATGAATGAAAATCAAAATTTATTCTTTGAGTTCTTGTCAGGCTTGCGGTACTAGTTGTTAAAAGACTGTTCACGATAAAGTGAGCACTGTTGAAATCAACCTTGGAAAAAAAAAATAGCAATGCTCCTTCCTGCATATATTTTAACGGGCGCCGTGAATGACATGCGCCCAGTAAAGTTGGTAACGATGGATGGGAAGTAGTTCCGTATCTTATCGTGGAATAAAAAATGTTAGGTAACCATTTCTGATAACTTAAGTTATTTCTTTCGATTTTTTTTAATGCATCGAAGTGTAAATATGAACAGATTTGTTAAATACTAATTTTCCTAATAATTTCACATTTTCAAGTTGCATGTATAAAATGATGGGGCCCCATGACAATGTTAATCTTACATAAGGCGGAAGAATACACATCGTGTTTGCAACTAGATCTTAAGCAGGGCTTTCAAAAGTGCCCATTTTACCGTAAACAGTGTATACTAACATGCGTATGTTCTATTCGTAGTGGGTATTATTGGTTAGTAGAGAGAAAGACGTCAAACGCTATTCTAAAAAATAGTTTATTTCCTGCTTCTCTCTCTCTCTCTCTCTCTCTCTCTCTCTCTCTCTCTCTCTCTCTCTCTCTCTCTCTCTGAATTTTCTACTTATATCTCTAGGAGTAAATTGTGAGAGACTGTGAATTATTGACTCTTTATCTCTTTGTCAGCTCTGTTATTTTACGACATTCTGTTTATTCTCATCCACTGATTTATCAGGATGATTGTTAAAAAAACAGTCACTATAGGCTGCTTTAGAACATTCGTGGAGGTTGTAGCGCCGTAACATATTCTACGGGCTATTCACGGTAAACTGAGAACTTTTGATAGCCCTCTCGTTTGTAATAATAGTCAATAAATAACCTATATTTTATTCTAGCCTTGGACGTTAACTTCCTAGTGTGGTGGAATACACACACTTTGTTTATTACTTACATAGCAATATTTATTTAAAATATGGTTAAAGGATGAACAGTGGCTAAAAGCAAAAGGTAACTAGGGCCTCGAAAGCGCTCACTTAACCGTGAACAACCTGTAAGCCATTTTAACTACTGCCGTACAGCGTTCCATTTGTGCGCGACAGTCGTGTTAGACTACGGGCAAAGCCCCGTGCGTTAGTCCACATAAGGCGATGACGACGTGCTGTGAACGTAAATGGCCATTAGAATCATAATAACAATAACATCAGTCAGGAGGGCTTCGTGAATCAAAGGTGCTTGACTGCTAATAAATTAATTTATTTTGTACTTTTAAGTATTTTTCAACTTGACGATATTCCATGTAGGCCTATCAATCTAATTAAAAAAAAAAACTAGTTCTACAATATTATTAATACTTTTTTTATTGCTGAGTGCAAAACATTTTTGTACGTATGTTTGACTTTAGGCTGGCCGTAAATTTTTGTAAACGTTCGCTAATTCACTGTATAACGAATTAAGACGGTACCTGTCAGTTACCTTTATTTGATTTCTAAATGGATATATTTATTTATTCGTTTCAGAAACAGTGTAATTACGATTTTGACAAGTTATTATGCATAAAATACTAAAACATAACTACTTTAATGTGCTAAAAATTAGCGTGTCCCTCTAAATGCACTGATGCCGTCTTTTCCAGTGTTCATCGTAAGCTGTGACCAGTTGCTTGAAAATATTATTGGTATATCCGGAGAACATGCAAGTTGATCCTCTCCCCTCACCCCCTCGTTTTTGTATACTGTTCATGTAACTTTAATCTGAATTGAAGCTGTCGTCATTGTGCTATTTGTTCACGTGTTTATCACTAATGTGGCCGCTTGGGTAGGCCGCCGAACGGTGTGCAGAGCTCCAGCAGAAAACGTTTGATTAAAGCACCGTCCAACGTGTCTGACATGGTAGGGTCTCCGCTGAAAGTTTCGTAGAGGCGCGTTATCGACGGCAAGACTACACGCCAGCTCAGTGATTTGCGCGTAGAGGCGATGAGAGTGTTTATGCGCATGTCTCGGTCGCCCCTAGCGCTCCCACGCTCTTAGGCCTCGGACGTGCAAGATTCTTTCAACCAGGCGGCCACTTTAAAACACGCACGAGTTGCGCACGGCTGCTTCGACTTTGTGACCTTCAGCCTCCTCGGGCGGGCTTAGCATTACCTCCCCCCCCCCCAGGATGTTACCTGAACCTGGGGGAGGGTTGGCGGTAACGCAAACCAGCAGTGACGTCACTTCCATTTATGGAAGAATGCATGACTTGTGGGAACCATCGTGCGATATTTCTGGTGATTACGTCGCAACTAAAGGTCCGGAGAACTTGGTGGGCCAGGTCACAGGTTATCGTAGCTATATAAGTCGCGACGTGTGTCTGTCTCAGGCTACATATGAGGTAGACCGATCTCGCTGGCTGCACACAACCAGTCTCCGTGTCCCAACACCGAACTGCTTTCCTGCCATTACGACTTGCGAAAATGGCGCGAATTGGATTTGAGGTTGGAACAAACAAGTGCTTTGAGATATTTTTACATTTACTCTGACCAGTTTGTAACGCAGTTTGATTAAATTCAAATTGATTAAAATATTTTATTAATATAATATTGTTTGTCATTTAAAAATTAAGATGTAAACAAATTCGTTCATCACGGTTTACCATGTGACTGTGATAGTTATGTTCCTTTGGGGTAGGGCAGTGTTGGGTACATTCTGTTACGAAGTGATCAGGCCTTAGGTGGATGGCTTGCCTGATCACACCTTTCAAACATTGAACCAGGGCACGAGCGTGATTGCAATAACACCTTGCGAAAGACAGTTGCAGAAACCCTCTCCACCGGCCAGTAATCGGTGCCGAATATGCTAAACAACGCGCCCGATATAGGCCAGCGTAACACGTGGCGCGGGTCATTCCTCATCGGACCGTCACAACGCGAAGACGCGGAGATGGGTATGTTCGGCCGTCGTTAACCGCCTACCAGAAGCAACCTCCGGCATCATGAATAAGGTGGAGACTTTCCAGTTAGAGTGCAATAATAGTGGCGTGTGGTAATTAATCACAACGGTGTAATTTAGCATTGTGATATTCCTTTCAATAGCTCCCCCGATTAATAATCACGTAATTACATATTGTATGATCATCATATTCAATAAACCCAATCATTTACTGTTGTGCTGTACCTAATCATGACTCATTATTCAGCTACACTCTTGGCCCCTTTAACGTATGAAGCTGACTATAAGCCAAATTCGTAACAATGCGCAGAAGACCAATAAGCGGTTTACCTCCTCTTTAGGTGATAGTAGGGATATGCAGTTGTATTTTTTGAAATAGCTGTGTATATATTTATGCTATTGTAAATTAATTAAGAACAAAATTATAGTATATGCGCGTTTTCTTCGCACATTTAGAATCTAAACCTTTGAAAAATCATGCTATTTATGACGTGTTTGGTTGTTTTCTAAAACTGTCACATTACAGGCGATTTATAATTGTGTTAAAATAAAAGTATCTTATTTTTGGTTAACTTGAACCTTTACTTATATTCAATCTATAAAATATAGTATTTCGTTTATAATTAATATGACTAAAATCAGGGAGAAAATAGCTGTGTTGGTAATGCCTAATGATAAATAGTTCTTATGGAAAATAATATTACTGAGTGCGCACGATTCCGCTGCGCTGACCATTTGGTGTAATTTCCTAGACTTAGTTGAGCGTTGTTTGCATGAGGCGGAGGAATACTCGGGAAGTAGAACTTTAGCAGGGCTTCAGAAAAGCTGGAAGTAACCGTGAATGGACTACAGTTCTTTCATTTTTAGCAAAACCTCCATCCTTCACGAGCTTGGATACGCCCTAGGCATTTGTTACAGCGGTTTTCGAGATTTTTTGGATAGTTGTGATGACTGCAATGGCTTCTTCTTGAGAGTGGGTAGGACCCTCGCGGTTTTTTTGTGAAATAGTTGTTTGCGCGAATACTCATATCTCGGTAAATAAATGTCCTGCAAATACAACTTTTTGTCAGATAATAAATTATGTTTTATCCTTTCTATGTCCCTATTGTTTTACTTTTGTCATTTTAAGTGTATTCGCGGAGAAAAACAATCGTGAAAGTGGTCAAATATCGCGTTTTTAAAGCTTGCCTATGCAATTTTCTTAAGCGGCAAGAGAAAATTACAAAGATATGGGCGTAGTTTAATCTGCGGGCTTTCATCGCGCGTAATAAAATTCCACTGTTGCAGATATAATTCGCACAGCATAGCGTCACGACGGAAACACTGCACACCTTGCGCGTGGGAGCGACAAGGCGCTAAAAGTGCGTGTTGGTGTCGCCTGTATCGCTCCCTCGCTTCTTGACCTTTGACGCGGGGATCCATCCCACTCTTAAAAGGTGTGGGCCTGCTTCACGAATATCTAACTTCGAACTCGGAACCGAAGCTTCCAGCATCGAATGCCGTTTCCTCACTGTGTTTCCCGCCTTTGGCCTTTTTGGGATGCTGATTCATCTTGTGAAGCAAACCTTGTGGATAGTTGAAACTTTAAAGACATCTCCCTAAGATTTTGCATGTTTCTCTTTGACCAGGATGTAGAACCCCATCCCGTCTTTTGTGAAGAGGACCGTTTGAAGAAAAGAATGTATGAATGCAGGCATCCCATAGACTTTAAAAAGCTTCTCTCCCGCCGTCGTTAGTTAAGTGTTGATACAGAGTAGGCCTCTTCATAAACTATCTAGCGGTGTCTAATGGTGTTCATAAACACCCTTCCACGATAATTTTGCCGTTCATCTTGACTGGCAGCCCTGTTTTAGGATGCTAGCAACGAACTACTCGCCAGAACACTGTAAGTTATTATTCGGGGTCAGCATCAAAATCCTAGAGTTGGTCGTTCATCACGTTAACAATTACACGCAGTAGATAATAATTATTCCGTCGTAGCAACTGATATCACGACACCTGAATAATGTAAAAAACATTCGACACTATTATATATTTGCATGCAGGCTCCATTTCATACCCGAATGGAATCGTAGTGGAATTTAAAAACAATTTACTCGCCAGAAGACACAGTCTGCATTTGGTCTCGCCTACTGGTTTCCAGTTTGTACCATATTTTCAGTGCCGCGGGTGAGCAAGAATATTCGGTTTCTGATCCCCTAGAACCATACTTTGCGAAGTGCTGTCACGAATGAAACACCCTTTTCGTGTTGCTCTTGGTGTACCATCAAATGTATGGATTGTTTACGTTCAACTGAGTATTTCTAAGTACACTAAGAAAATAGGTTTGTTGACTCAAACAAAGTTCGTCTGGCGCAATAAAATTTATAATTTGTATAGGGTCAATGAAATATTGTGTCTTTGAAACCAACTATTTTGCGATTATTATTTGGCTGCCCTAAAAATGATTTGGTTATTGCAACTAAACATTTTTTGGGCTCTACGTACACAAGAAAAGTTTCTGTTAGTATCGAAAGATGAAAGTCCGACCGAGATTCGAAGCAAGATCACCTGCGACCTAGCGTTACGCGTTAGCAACCACAGTTGAAGTGACTACTAACGAAATAGGAATAATTATAAAAAAAAAAAAACATCTCAAACACTGGACAGCGTGTGCAAATAAATATTTAAAGTATGATATGCAGCTTTACTCATTAGTTTCCTGTTAAACTCATTTCATTTGGGTATTTATACCATTATTATGCACCAATAAATTCACTTAGAAACACTAAGTATCTTAATCGTCACAAAAACGCAAATCAACTATCAAGCTATATTTTTGAAGGCATTCAAGCGAGTGGCCAAAAAAAATATTTGTTTGCCAGGTTTGGCCCAACAGAGGCATGTATTTTGTTGGATGAACAAAATTTATTCCGCTGCTTTGCGTATTTTGTTTATTCAACGAAATGTTTTGCTGTGGCAACTAAACATATTTTTTTTGGTCCTATACAAACAAATATTTTGTTGGTTGTTCTCTCAGTGGTGTGCAGGCTCTTGCTTAAGTTGGCGGTGAATTAAAAAAAAAAGAGTCCTGAAAATCAGCATTGTATTGAGTCTAATTTTAAAATGTGTGGCCATTGAAGCTTGTATTGTGTTTCTTGTTCTATTGTGTTCCCGGTTTCATATATATATATATATATATATATATATATATATATATATATATATATATATATATATATATATATATATATATATATATATATATATATATATATATATATATATATATATATATATATATATATATATATATATAGGATGTTCGGAAACCCACACGAAATATTTCGCGAGGAGATTCCTTGTGGAAAATGAGGTAGAAGTTTGCAATACAACTTATACAAACCAGCTCAATTCCTAAGGGAGATAACGCTTTGAAAATCGAGTTTAGAAATTGAATTTTCGCAAAATATCAGGAACATCGTGGAATTAAACTAAAATTCTTTGGATAATGTGTTATCGAGATATTCAAGCCACTAAATAACCGGTGTTAAGACATTCCACCTTCATAGAAATAATAGGAGTGTCTACCCTACCCTGTGTTTTCATAACTTTTTTTTTTAACTTCAAGTTTTACGTAATGTTTTTCCTGTCTTATTGAGCAGTACGTCCTATTATTTGCAAAAAAATAGAATTATTGTACGTCGCATTTTTATGGAAAATCTGTTAAGTGTTTTATAAGTTATATTAAAAAAAACAATGAAACATTGAATTACTATAAGGTGCCCGGGGGTGTGGGGTACAAATAAAGTTGTACGAGACCCCCGACCAAACGTATTATTTACGTCATGACTTGCATGCACTTCTCAAGGGAACAAACAAAGCAAGCTGAAGGAATCTGGCAGATGAATTATAACACACGAGGCCGAATTTCAATGAACTGGCCCAAAGAATCTTCGAAATTCACGCACTGTTTGCACAAATTTTGGTCGAATTTCACAGACTCGTAGCTTCGCTTACTATGTCGGTTCGACGCGGTCTGAAAGGACTATAAGTAGCAGTTATTTATTTAAAAAAGCAACATTTTATTTACGCATTCGCGCATGTGTTTTGAAGGTAAAAACCAACATGGTGCTGATTTTGTCATTTTGAATTTTTTGCTAATATCCGCTAGTTACGAAATGCGAAATACGAAATTACCAAATACATCACCTTTTTTGTACACACAATTGGGACACGGCCTTTAAGTTTTGTTTGCATGAGGTGGAGTAATGTCATGAAAGTAGAACTTTAGCAGGACTTGGGGGGGCCACGGTGGCTGAGCGGTTAGACTGCTCGCCGCTCACCAAGGCGATCCGGGTTCAATCCCCGGCCGGTCACTCCGGATTCTCACATTTGGGAATCGTGCCGGACGATGCCGTTGGTCGGCGGGTCGGAGATCTCCCGCTTCCCCCGCCCCCCCCCCCTCCATTCCGGCGGCGCTCCATATCAATCACCCCCGTCGGCTCTCAAGACCTCGATGTTAAAGAGCCGCCCAAATCTCTTCACTCGCTCACTTTAGCAGTGCTTCAGAAAAGTTGAAAGTAACCATGAATGAACTACATACACCACGTGCAGGTTTAAAATGCAGATATTTAGAGGATTTTTTTTTTGTGCAGGTCCATCCGTGGGCGAGTTGGGGTGTGGTAAACGCGTGTGTAAACGGCCTATGCCTCGTTTCCGCCGACTTGGCTCGCTGCTTCGTCGTCTCGTCGCCCGTGTTGGCACCGCAGCACAGTGGCTTGCCCCGGATTCCCCGCTAGCAGCGCCGTATCAACCCCGATGCCACTTTGTTGTGCGCCCCGCTCAGGCCGTGACCAAGAGTTAGACAAGAGAACGTGGTAGACCTGCCCCCCCCCCCTTTTTTTAATCTTTTTTTCTCACATCTCGGTCCATATTTTCACCCGGTTAATTTCGCTGACAGCTTTTGGCTCCCCCTCTTTTTTTGCCTAACTTTCATTTTATTTATTTTTTGTGCGATTTCGCCGAGTTGACGGCATTTGGCGCGTGGGCTACGCAACGTAGGTATAGACTATTCGCGGTAAACTGAGCACTTTTGAAAGCCCTCTCATTTGGAATAATCCTATGCTATCCTACTATATAAGGAACTATATATATATATATATATATATATATATATATATATATATATATATATATATATATATATATATCTGTCCGTCTTTAATACTTTTAAGTTCCTTGAACTCAACAAAAGTTCTTCAAAGTTTGCAGAGCGAATTCTCAGGGTCCAATACAGGTCAAGTTCGAATTTCAGCAAGATCAGATTACCCAATCATGACTTTTGAACCTAAAAACTACTTTTTCCTATGAAAGTTTTGTATTAATGCATAGAGATTAGTGCATAGGGATATGTAGGTAATGGAATATCACTTTTTAAATCTCTAAATGTCTCGCTTCAATGTTGAGTTAATTTAACATAATTTTTTTTCAATCTTCGTATGATAACAAAAATTTGTAACATTGTAACTATTCTAAGCACGTGACCGTACTGAAAACACGGTCAAGGGCTAACCCCTAGTAGTCAATAAATATATTTAGTTTTAGCCTTAGACGTAAACTTCCGAGTGCGGTGGAATAAATACTGTTTATTACTCCATGGCAATATTTATTTAAAAAAGTGCTTAAAGGATAAGAAATAACTGAAAGGAAGAAGTAAAGTAGGTCCTCAAAAGTGTTCGCTTTATCGTTAACAGCCTATAGTCCCACGGCGCATGCTTTATGGCATCAACATTACGCTGCATACATGCTGTATCTAACAAACTTAAGCTGCGGGTTAATCACGGGAAAATGTGAAAAAAATATGTACATCTTGTTTTAAAGTGAATCTTAAGGGCGGTACACATCTTTGAAGTAGGACCAGAATCATTAGTTTATTACAAACATGAAAGGGAATTTTTAAGATACAACATTTTGAGTGCCTGGATAATCACTTGTAACTGGCCAAATACATGTAAACACCACAACACCTCTCTGTCGCTGTGATAAAATTATTTCGCGGAAATATTAACCGTTACTACCCTTATTTCGTATTTTACTTCATGACACTGTAGCATGCTTGTGATTTAAAAGTTTTTTTTTTTTTTTTTTTAGATTAACCTATGTTTTCATCTTTTTTCTTGATTAACATGCAGCTGAAGTTCAATACAAAACAATCGGCAGACATATTGGAACTCTTAATTTTTATTAAAACAAGAATTTAGCGGGACTAGGTTCAAACTATAAAAATGCACTTAAATCATAAAGTGGCGAAGAAATAAAAAGATCGCTACCGTACCACATAATTACTAATGGATCAGGCGAACAAACCAAAAGGAAAAAAAAGTGCGAATTCCGCCAATCTAAATGGGTAGTGATTCCGTATGGGGTTATACAGAATTACGGCTGTACCAATTCGTGGGAAAGTTACCGTATTCTTAGGGTCGAACGATAGAGCAGTTATTACGTCTTTGAAAATCTGGAACAAAAATGAAGGCCTGTGATCACCATAGAAAAAATGGTAAGGTCGAAAACGACACCTCATAGTTTCTTGTAGTATTTAAAAAAGCAATTGAAGAACCACTTTAACATCAGGTTAATTAGATTTTTAACGCTGCCTCTTTAATTCCTGAAACTGTCTAACGGCACAGGCGTGCATCTCGGACCCGGGGTTCGAACCAGAATACTAATGTTCTTAGAGCAAAGATTTCGCAATATCTGCCACATGGAAATATCAAAACATGAGTCGGTGTACACGGAGACCATAGACAGATTACATCGACGTAAGTATTCGCAGTTTGTTAAATTTCTGTTTTTATTTTCTGCGTAAACAATAGCTGTGAAACGGTGTGACGTTCAAGTTACCGGGCGTGCTGTGTGTTCATTATCGCAGCGGCGTCAAATTATTACAGCGTTGTAAAAAATAAAGTACGCTGCAAACGGACTTTTAAGATGGCGCCGAGAGTGGAGGAAAGTTTGCAATGTCTCTCTCGGACTTGGCACACTTCTCACGTCCCGGTAACATTGCTGTTGCCTATTATAGGCTGTTCACGGTAAAATGAGCACTTTTGAAAGCCCTGCGTAAGATCTAATCGAATACACGTTGTGTATTCTTCGTCCTAATGTAAAATTAATATCGACATGGGTCTAGTCACTTTATTCATGCGTCGGTCAGATGCTGTGAAATTATAAGAAAAGAAAATATGTTACAAATATGGTCATTTTTTCACTACAGTGCATTAAAAAAAATCTGAAAACGAAATAAATAATTTTAAGTAATCACAAATAGTTACCCAGCACTTTTTATTCGACGCTAAGTTATGGAACTATTTTCTATCTATCATTACCAACTTCACTGAGCGCATGTAAATCAACGCGCCGTTTTAAAATACACTATCTACCAAAAAGTAATAGGGCACCCGTGAAGATAGGTACTTCAGTACGTCAGTTTACTTGTGGTCCACGGCCTTCGGCGTAGGACCGCTGGCATTTGTCCGTGGTAGCATGGACACAGAGGCCTATTGTCATTCTGGATAACGAAATGCTCCCAACTTTGTGGCGTTTTTACGGAACGGACCCGTGTTACTTTCAGGATGACAATATCTGGTGCCATGTTTCAAGGGCTACTGTGCAGTGGTACGCCGACAACAATGTTCGCCGATTGGACTGGCCCGCCCAGAGCCCCGACCTCAACCCTACAGAACATCTTTGCGACGAATTGGATCGCCGGATGAGGGCTCGTCAGGCGCGGCCAAAATCCATTGCTCAACTCATGGAATGGTTGCAAGAAGAATGGCGACGAATCCACGTGGATGTCCTGCAAGTATTCATAGAGAGCATGCCAGACATGGTGGCTGCTGTTATAACCGCAAGAGGTGGCCCTACGAGATTCTAACGGGGTGACAACCACCGAGCAAATATTGTGGTCAGGTGCCCAATTACTTTTTGGTAGATAGTGTGTATGCGGGTAGGAGCACTAGCTTTTTTCTAAGGTTGATTTCAAAAGTGCTCACTTTATCGTGAACAGCCATTAATTATTTTAACACCTAGGTGGTTTATGCCTTGCCTAGCTCGAACAATCCAATCGATAGTAGTAAAGTCTTGGGTTGCGTAGTACGAAGAACTCGCCATCTTAAATTTATTAATTGTTGCCATACTCTGGAAGTATAGTTTTGTATCATGTTTTTTTTTGGAACTACAAAGAATAGAGAATTGCCTAATGCGTTGTCCGAGGTCAGTATTTCTTTACTAGGGGCTAGCCCGTGACCGTGTTTTCAGTATGATCACGTGCCTAGAATAGTTACGATGTTACACATTTTTGTTATCATACAAAGACTGAAAAAAAAAAATTATGTGAAATTAACTGAACATTGGATATAGTTATATCCACTAAGCCACTGCGGCCCCACTTGCAATCGCTGTATCCACTGAGCCACTAAGGCCCCACTTGGAATCGCTCTAGCCACTTTGCCACCGAGGTATCATTTGATATATATCTTGCCACTTCGGCCCCACTTGGGATCGCTCTAGCCACTGGGCCATTAAGGCCCTACTTCATGTGAAATTAACTCAACATTGAAGAGACATTCAGAGCAAAAAAATTATATTCCATTACCATGCAATAATCTCTATGCACTAATACAAAACTTCCATAGGAAAAAGTAATTTAAAAATGAGTTTTTAGGGACAAAAGTCATGATTGCGTAATCTGATCTTTCTGAAATTCGAACTTGACCTGTATTAGACCCTGAGGATTCGCTCTGCAATATTTGAAGAACTTTTGTTGAGTTTCAAGGGACTTAGAAGTATTAAAGACGTACAGACAGAGATCGTCTCCTTATATAGTAGGATTACTGTTGATATCGTCGCCTTTATCATCATTCGCAAGAAATAATCTCGCGTTTCACCTCGACAGTTACCAGCTAAAAATTAATAAATGTAAAGACGCTTTGGCAGTTCGGTAAAGTTTGAGAAGCTGTTATTTAGGATATATCGCGCGGGAAATGTCAATACACTTTCTGAAATAGAAGCTGTGATGAAATATCGATACATCCAAGATGGCGGGTGGGAATCCGCCGTGAGGAGGCTGCCTGGGCAGGCTGCCGAACTGTTTGCAGAGCTCCAGCAGAAAACGTTTTATTAACGAACCATCCAACACGTCTGAGTTAGGCCTGCGTACGAATAACTTTTAAGTAACGTTACGCGTCTGTGTATGTTCTTGAGTTCCTCCATTTCTCTGTAAAGCGTGTTTTTTTTTTTTTTGTGATAGACATTGTGAAAACGGCCCAAACGGGTGTTTTCGCGCCCATTTTTAGGTATGAATATCGCGGTACAAAACCTTAAAATAGAAATAGGGACGTGCATTAAACGTTTATTTTTATTATTAAGTCATCAAATGGTGGGATCTCCGCTGAAAGTCTCATAGAGGCGCGTTATCGACGGTGACTAAACGCCAGTTCAGTGCTTGGCGCGTAGAGGCGATGAGAGAGTTGATGCGCATGCCTCGGTCGCCCCTAGCGCCCCCACGCTTTTAGGCCTCAGGCGTGCAAAAATTCCTTCAACTAGGCGGCCACCTTAATTGTAAACACACAACTGGGAAATTGACAAATTCCTACTGCCGTGGTCCGCGATCAATACTCGCTTCTCGGTGATGTACCCATAGAGTAAAGATGAGGTAGACGATCTCGTTGGCTGCGCGCAACCAATCTCCATGTCCCAACATTGAACTGATTTGCTGCCAACACGTTTAGCGAAAACGGCATGGTTTGAATTTTAGGTTAGGAAACTGATTTGCAAACAAATGCTCTGAGATGTATTGTATAGGTGTTTTTTTTTTTTTTTTAACTTCCCCCGTTTATGCTGGAAACCTTAGCAGGGGAAGGCTTACAGACTAACTTATAACTTATCACCCACGTCTTACCCGGGATTCGAACCCAGAGCCTTCTACTCCCCAGATCGGTGGCGTACCAACCGACTGCGCCACGGGAGGTCGGCGCTTTGAGATGTACTTCCTCAAACCAATTTGTAATTCAGTTTAATTAAATTAAAATTGGTAAATCAATTTTATTCATTTGATAGTGCTTGTCATTTAAAAATTAAGGTATGAACAAACACTTTCATCACTGTTGACCATGCGACTTTGACAGTTGTGTATGATTGGGGTAGGTCGTGGTGGGAATAGTGGAGTGTCTCCCCCGGCTTAGCTCTTCTACCTCCTCTCCTTCGTGACGTAGTGCGAGTCGCAGCTGCCTGACCCCACCCGTCGCATCCTTACTGCCCCAATCCCCGTAGTTGATGTCTGGGACAGTGGGCTGTAGTGTAGTTGAAACGTTCCGAAAATGCCGAACTGTGCGGTGTATGGGTGTACTAATCATTATCGGAAAACGAAAGGAACTAATATTAAGTACTACAGGTTCCCAAAACAACAAGAATTCCGAGATAAGTGGATTGTTGCCTGCAAGAGAAGGGGTAACTTTAATATTGGGAGAGGCATAAATCATGTTTTTTTTTTCTGGTGCGAGAGGTTCCGGGTTAGAATCTCGGCTAGGGCCTAGATGTTGAGTGTTGTCCATTCATCGCCTTTTACCGTCATCTGCGCTACAGACCTCGCTGTTAAAGTGCTGTAAAACCCTCTCACTCACTCGCCAACTTACATATTGTCTAGGTTATAATTGTCGCGACAGTCAAATACTTAACTTATATCCAAATAAATGGCTCTTGTAATAATTTACATCCACTGCAAACGTCCTTCCGAGAGCATGTACAAACTTTCAGTAATACCTCTCCGGCTGTTACGGCAATCTGATATTGTAGATAACGTAGAAATAACACGCTAACAAGTGAAATGTCTGAACCTCGTTCATAAGGTTTACCATGTTTTTGCCGTGAAAAATGTGAAGTATTGTAATGCGCTGGCTTGCTGCTTCTGTCCAGTAAATCAATTGTGCTTGTTGAATTCTTGGTGAAATTTAATTACTTTTCCAACGCGCGTCAGATGAAAACATCTAAGATATTCCTGCATTACCACCTTTAGATACGGCCGTAATTAAAGTTGGTATTTTAATATTTATTAACTTTTCACATAAGCAGTAGAAATCATTGAGTCGGAGTTTTATGCAGGGGGTGTGTACATTAGTTGCAAGGTAAACTGCATTTTAACCCGATAAGTTGTAAATTACAACATGTGGCCTTGTTTCTAATGTTTGAATAAGTTGGCTCGGGAAGTATTTCTCGTGTACATAAGTAACGATCTATCTACAACATTATTACGACAAGTATGCATGTTATCCCGGCGAAATAATGAGTTGTGTACAGCTCTTGTCACGCCCCGCTTATCTTGCAACACAAATTGTCACTGGTTGTATTTTTTAGAAGTAATCAGACTACCGAGACTAGTATTGCTACGTTTATTTAGGGGATGATTATGGTTAATCAAACTAAAAATGAGCAAGTTTATTTTAGGGAAGTGCATAAAAAATGGTAACGGAAGTATGTAAAACTGAGTATGAGACATTGCCGCAAGGTATACGATACTATATATATGCTTTAATAATGCCAGTGTAATGAATAGTTAATTTGATTGAAGCCTTGCAGACATTTTTCAATACCTAAGTTAATATCGCGGCTGTAGTGCCAATCCCGTGAAAGTTTTCAGTAGAAATCTTACCCGCATGCTGCTTGAGATACTGTATTTATGGATTACAAACTAAGAAATAGGCCTGTTTATATATATATATATATATATATATATATATATATATATATATATATATATATAAAGTGCCTTAACAAATTTTCCAGACAATGTTTTAAATTTAAATGCAGTTATTTCATTCGCACATTCCACTCATTTCACTTATACAATTCGGAAATTCTCCCCGTACGGTTACTTCGTGTAACTGTTGTTGGACTTGCAATCTAAGCGGAATAAATATTTTTGTTCGCATAGTAAATTTCAGAGCAACATTGCACTCCGTTGCTTTTGGAGCATTTCATTGGCGTATGCGGGGGTACTTCCATAAGATATCTGTGCAGGATATTTGAATTAGAAATAGTTGCAACCCCTTTAGTTGTTGTTTTATTATTATTAGGGAGATTGTGGCTGACCACAGAAATAGAGTTCGCGAGCTGTGAGTGTGCTGTAAGCCACAGTTTCTCCGTTGTCTGTTGTAAGGTATTATGCGAGTCCATGACAAAACAAAATGGCATGGATTAGCCGTAGAATAAGACTCAGCACCGGAAAGCCGAGGAGGGGATAAAAGTAGATAGCAGAGGAAAACCCTTGCAGTTATTGGCATAACCGGTGCAATCCCCACACACACAATACCCGGGTAGCCGAAGTTATTCTTTCAATAACTAATGCGAGTGAAATTTTAAGGTTTATTTGTGAAGCAGATTGGAAATATTTACTTGATAGTTTATTTCTAGTTATAAGGCTGGATAACTAACTGACAGACTTAGATTTAATATGCAATATTCGTATGTCGCAATGTTATTAAGTATGAGCAAATTTTAAATCTCTTGTTATACGTTACCTATTTATAAAGATATTTATTGCATGTCTTCTGTTAAAAGGATATAATACGCGCGTGTTCCAGGCCAAATATGAAGGGGGGCGATACGCGTGACTCGTCGCTTCTATAGGCTATTCACGGTAAATTGAGCACTTTTTAAGGCCATTCCAAAAGCTTCCTTCTAGCCAATTTTTATCTTTTCGTCATTCTTTAACATCAACATTGCCATGTGATTCATACATATGGTATATACTTTCACCACTCTCTGAAGTTAATGTCCGAGTCTCCAATGAAACATACTTATTAGTCGCTAATGCCTGGTGGGAGGGCCTTAAAAAGTGCTCGCTTTACCGTGAACAGCCTATAAGCACAATCCATGCAGTGTCTCCGTAGTTTCGATGTACTTTGAAAATTAGGTCAGTAACAGTTGTATTTTGTTACAAGCAATGCAAGCCCATAGGTCTAACTACGAACGCATAGGTTTACTTTTCCCTATGCCTTACAGAAACTGCAGAGGCCATCAGTAAACATGTGTTTTGTTACAGTTTCCACGATTTGTTCTCTTTAAATGCACGTTATATGCTGAAAGTAAACGCATACATTATTTTATACTTTGTCCACGCTTCCCTTGTCCAAAAATCGTATTTATGCAACGTTTATTTACTCAGAAAGACGTAAACACGTAAACAAGTTTTTCATAGAAAATCAGTTGGTACAATATCCTCTTAATGAAGGCGCATTTGGGTCATGAGTTGCTCTAGGATTCATGTGTTAAATGTCAAAAAGACACACTTGGCAGGAACCTTTGGATGACATCTGTTCAAAAACTTCGCATACATTTCTAACATATTTGTACTTTGCTTTCAGCTACAATATGCTCTGAACATTTCGCAGTAAATGCATTTGAGAAAAAAATGCAGCACATCTTACTGAAGTATTCACCCAAAAATTACCGCAAACTTAAGAGAGGACTTTCTCCCCACACAGAATTTACCTGGTCGAACTCTGCATTCATTAACACAAGAAACGAAATAAAGAGAAGATAGATTAAAGCAGCGAGCCAAGAGAAGTCTTATCCGAGAACTTTTCAGATCAGCGCAAAACCAGAACGATGAAGAACTTGAAAATGCAAATAAGGAAATCAATAATGAAGCAGCTACCAAAACACAAAGCAAAGACAAAAAAATACGCCCAATTAATATGTTATGGCTGATTACAACATCGATCATTTCACTCCTGGCCAACCATCTGCTGTCACGGTAAACATACTTAAAAGTTCTTAGAAGAAATCAATTCCAGAATGAAACAACTGGAAAAAGAGAATGAAGATTACAAAATGAAGTTAGAAAAACTTCTAAATCAGCTGTAAATAATTGGAAATAGAAGAAATTTTTTTTTTTTGAAGAGCTGAAGTCTGCAAAAGTTGAGAGTAAAGAAATTGTGAAGCAAAAGGTGTCCGAGATTCTGTCCAGATACTTCACAAGAGGGCAAATAAGAACTACGATGACTAATTCTTCAAGGACTTGCTGGTCTGCAGATGATATATCGGCAGCCATTTCTTCAAGAAGGGTGCGCCCGAAACGTTACAGATATTTAAGAAATAAGTTGAAATTTCCTCTTCCGTCTGTAACCACCCTTAGAAGATGGTCATCCAAAATCGATTGCAGTCCCAGTCTTCAGCGAGATGTGCTGCTTCTTATGAGAAAAAAAAAATGCCGTAAGTTTCTCTGAGAGGGAACGAGTAACAGCAGTGTCAATTGATGAAACGTACATTTCGAATGATGTGTGTCTCGACAGCATCCGCGAAAAAGTAATGGGACCACACAAGGCTGTCCAAGTTGTAATGGCTCTTGGCTTATTTTCAACATGGAGGCAGCTATGACAGAATCCAGACTGAAACAAATAATTAAATCTCTAGAATCTAGTGGTTACCCCGTTTATTCTATTAACAGTGGTTTGGGCGGGTCTAACAGGAAAATTATGAAAACTCTGGGTATAACAGTCAACAGTTCATCTTTTGTTAGCTCTCGTGACTCTTCACGACAAATTGATGTGTTTGCAGATGCTCCACCTCTTTTGAAACTTATACGAAACCCCTTTCTCGACAGAGGTTTCGATTTGTCAGCAGGACAAAAAATAGACACGTATACTACACAGCAGCTGTTAGATAAATCGACATTGGATCTAAAAATAGCTCACAAAATTACTCAATGCCAGCTAGGCGTTTGCAAAACACGTCATAAAGTAAAGACTGCAGCACGACTGCTGTCAAGAAGTGTTGGCAAGGCACTGGAATACTGCGGCGAGGATAATTTGGTGGAAGGAAACTGGAAGCCAACATCGAAGTTAATTTTGCTGACGAATGCGTGGTTTGACGTCTTTAATTCTAGTTTTGCGTTTAACAAAGACAAGTGTAAGTGTGCCTATGGAGAGAAGTTAGAAGAACAAGATAATATTTTGTTAGCTGTCAATGAACTGATGACGAACATGAGAGTGGCAGGCTGCAAATCGGCTTTGTCATTTCAAAATGGTGTTCTTATGAGCAACAATTCGTTAGTGCAACTGTGCAATGATTTGAAATCAAGATTTGATGTTACATTTATATTAACAGCCAAGTTAAACCAAGATATATTAGAAAAAAAAATGTCCTTCTTAAGGGGGATTGGGCGCACACACACCATCCTACTCCTTTGAGTTTCATGTATAGGATAAGAAGTTACATTCTAGGTAAACACTCGTCAGCTTCCTTTGCTGTCAACAAGAATACAGATCTTCCAGATGATCAGGGTCTCGTGCCTAACGGTTCAGATGTATTAGAAAAAGACTGTCAAAGCGCGACGTTGTTGCGTAGTCTCTTACAGCACCCAAGTCAGTGCAGGACATCGACTTCGACGACGAGTTACAGAATCTTAATGATGTTTTGGAGGATGATGAAAGTTTCAGCAGGACTCAAAGTATTGAATATGAAAACAAAATTTCAGAAGAAGGTCTCCTATACCTCGCAGGATTTGTTGCGCACCGTTTCAGATCTACGTGCCCAGGCCTCGGAGTAACAACAAACGAAAACGGTGAATGCAAGCAAGAAGAATTCCTGGATTCAAAAAATTTCGAGAGGTGGTTTAATGATTCCCAACGACACGTTTCTACAAACAATTAAGATAGCAGAAAAAGGGGTTTTTATTAGTTTTCATGGAGAGTTCATTAGTAGGGAAGATAAAATAATTACAAAGGCGACTGATATCGTTTTGGGACACTGCAGTGATTTTCCTAGGGAGGTTGTTTCATACTTTATCAAAACGCGTACATACATAAGAATAAACGAAATAAACAAAAACTACAATCAGAGATCTGCAACAGAAACGCGAAAAAACGACTAAAAAAGTAAAAACGTTTTAGTACCTGAAGAAAGTTGTAAAATAATGTTTATGCGAGCATTAAGTGGGTTTGGTGCCCGTGAAAGTTGTTCATCTTGGTTTTGGCTATTTCAGCTTAATATGCGATGCATTAAAGTTTGTATATTGTTCAAGCAGAATATTCGCTTGTATTTTTTTTTAATTGCCCAGTCAACAGAACTATTGTTTCCATTGTGACGTTGAAAATGTGTTCCAATTGGCACGTTTGTTAACAAAATGGTCACTTAAGTCTTTTTTTTCTGTGGATTATGGAATCAATGACGTATTTTTGTTTTTTTTTCCGTTTGGCGTTTTGTCTGCTTCGCAGCATACAAATTACAAACGCTAAGTGTAAGTACAGTAGTAAACAAATGACAAAAGAATCGTTCCGATTGGAGGATATACAACGCCAATTGCACATCGCAAATTACGAAACTCAAGGCCAAGCCGAACACGGCCTAAGTTTTCAAACGTCCTCTGCAAAAAAAAAGTGTGCAATTGTTCATAAAATGTACGTGGCAGTAGTAACTCTCAGTGTATTTTTACACCTACATATTTTCGTGTTTTAATATTCAGTTATATAAATTATTAATACAATACGGGTAATTTTGCAGTACTCTTCGCTACCTTTTTTTTTTCTCGCCAAAATCATGAAATTGACGTTCACCATGTGTGTGCAACATTACTAACTGTGAGTTACGTTTTACCACTACATTGTGTTAATATGCACACAACTTATATGGGTAATTTTACTTTACGCCCCACTGCATTTTATCTCTTACATATTGTAACTTCACACTGACAAAGTATGCATGACATTAATTTTCAGTTTTCTTTTACCACTACATTGTTATTTTACACATCTCGTGTTTGTGTAATTTTACTATTCTTGTTACTGCTTTTTACATCTTGTAATTTTACTCTGGTCGATGCATTTTGCAATGTATCATAGGAAAAGGTGCAGATTACGAACACGAGCCTTTTTTTCTTCTCGTTAATACACACGGAGATTGCCTGTAAGTTGAGGTTTATGCGGTAAGGCAAATGTGCTGTTTCGTTCCAATTAATTCTGTTTCAACATTAAACTCTATTTTCGAAACCCATGTTACCGATATCCTTCTTTCGTCTTTACGCATACAAGTGGTGAATGATACTACAGCTAAACAACAAAACATTCACTGTAAACTTTTCCGTTTCGGGAAGTAAAATTTATTGGACGACAAAACGAAAACATCTGTTTCGTATTAGTCGATTGTAGCAGTAATGGTTTCGTAGTGGTCACTATTAAGGCTATGGTTCTGGTTATGTGTACGGGTATGTCAATTGTAGCCTGACGTTTAGTTGTAGATGCAGTGTGTTTGTAATTGGTCCATGCGGTTACGGTTCATACAGCGTGTACTGCCGCACTGTGAACGCACGCTGGGGTACTGCTGGGCTGCAACGCGCGTGATGTCGCGAGCTGCCTGCGCAGTGGCTACCGGACTGTTTCACCTCCCCACTATTCCCACCACGGGGTAGGTCAGTGTTGGGTATATGCACAGAAGATGAATAAATGGTGTACCTCATCGTCAGTCTAGGGATGTATAGGCAGTTCACGGTAAAGTGAGCACTTTTTAAGGCCCTCCCAACAGGCTTTAACCAGTAATACATATATGTTATTGCAGCCTCCGGCATTACATTTAGAGGGCGATGAAATGTATACGCTGTGTTTATTGGTCACATTGCAATGTTTATATTAAGTAGCAGCAGGAAGATGGAAATAGGATGAAAGGAAAAATTAAGAAGGACCTTAAAAAGTGCTCACTTTACCGTGAACGGCCTATGCGCATTTATTTTAGTTCAATTTCATTGATAATAAACATGTTCCAGATTAAATATTAAAGTACTGATTATAAGATGTTCACGCTAAAGTGAGCACTTTTGAGACCCTAGTACTTTTCTTTCCATCCATTTTTTATCCTTTAACCACCTTTTTAAATAAGTTTTGACATGTAAGTAAAAAACACAGTGTGTATATTACACAGCAGTTGGAATTTAATATCTAAGGCTAAAATAAAAAATATTTATTTACTATTATTCTAAACGAGAGGGCTTTGAAAAGTGTTCACTTCAACGTGAACAGCCTATACACTTATATATTTTCTTAGTTCTAATTGGTTAAACAAAATCCTCCATCCATGGCAGATGGCCTGGAGCAGGAGGGTTGGAGGGGGTGGGTGTGTCTCTCGTTATCTGGACCACACAAGTGCCAAGAATTACCAGCCGTTCCTGTTGTAATAATTTTACCAGTTCGTTCATAGAAGCTTATAATGAATACATTTCATGCAATACGGCAAATAATGCTAGATTCGTTTCATAATTTCAGTTCGAGGTAGCTATTATTGGATGTGTTTGATTTTAGAATATGTGCAATTTGCTACTTGTTTAATACTTTCGTATATCATTTGCAATGTATGATATTTCCTACTTGCAAAACGGCCGGAACTTACTGATAAAATAATGTTCACAATTTAAATTCAGCACAAAAATACTAAATAACTTGTAAATTTTCTGTAATCGTACATTGTCGTCAGTGATTGCTATGAATGCGAAATTATGCGTCGCCGGTCTGGGGTGCGGGAGGTTCGTGGTTCGAATCCCAGATAAGGCACGGGTGTTAATTTCAGTAAGGTTATAAGTTAAGTCAGCCGTCACCTGATAAGGTAGGTAATTGGGCTTAACGTCTCGTCGATAGCGAAATCATTAGAGACGGTGCAAGTTGCACAGGGAAGGGGGATTTGGGGAGGAATGGGAATGAATCAGTTATGGCATTTGTTGTGGACCGATCCCAGCATTCGCCTGTAGTGATTTCGGAAAGCCGAAGTCAGGGTGGGGCCGGACCGGGAATAGAACCCGGGTCCTCTCCCGAATGCGAGTCCAGTGAGTTAGTTACCACTGCGCCACCTCGCTCGGTGTCGCCTGATAAGCAGGCCGTGGCCATAGAGCGTTAAAAATGTTCTCGTAGGAAGACCCCCTTACTGGTCCTAAGGTTCACGGAAACTCCTTTTTATCTCCTGAACAAATATTCGTAGATCCTGCAGGCGAGGACGAGCAAACCCGGAATTCTCTTCTCTCTTTTTTTTTTTTTCCCTCCCCCGCTCGCTTTTGCGTGCTCGAGCTCTCGTCGTTGAAGCTCTTCAAACAAACAAGGCTGAGTGTACTTTGATGCGAATGTTCATTCGCGGATTAACCACGTTAATGACTTTACGACTTGGCGAACCTGCAGCGAACAGGATCCCGACGCGTTCCTTCGAAAGCGGACGATGCGTGTTTTGTTTCATGTAGCCTACGTGCCGCTGTGATTCACACTTTAATTCTCGCAATACGGACTCTTTAATTATAGAACTTTCTTCAGTAAAATCAACAACGCACCCGTTACTAAGGAGGCCTGTTTACGCAAAATTTCCTTACCATGTCTTGTACCTAATTATATCCTCATGTACGTATGGCGTCATGGAACTAGTTTTCTGTTTGCTACAATAGCTGAAAAGCACCAATTTTCAGAATCCCTGCTGAATGCCTGAAATGCAAACAAAACGTTCAAATTTTTCGGGATGGATTTGTCTTGGAAAAATGTGTGACCGAGAATTGATTGGAAAATTTACTGTACTCCCTATGCAATCTCCTTCGCCATTTATTTTCAGAATACAGATCCAAACAAAAAGGTCACGGTGATGAAACAAGTTTTGTAGTAATAGGCTTACTCTAGTTATAACATTTTACAGTAAAATTGGTGTATTGAAGTGGGATGGATACTTGTTAGTACGTACGCCCAATATTTCATAGAGAACCGCATACTCGTTAAGGTGGAAGTAGTTGGCTTCCAGTGGAACACTACGCCAGACTGTCCAACAAGCAAACTCATTAAAAGTATCACACACGATACAATAATTGCCAGAAAATACGATTTTTGTTGCATATTGTTACGTGCGCAAACTCCTGCATGCGCGGTCCAGCGCTATAGCGTATGACCCACCTTCCCCCCCCCCCCCATCTCTCCAGGCAGACTAGCTTTCGCTTTTCCGTCGCCCGACGGCCGGGAGAATGATTGACAGTCTACTTGACTGGCGTCACAGTCCCTCCTCCCTCCCCCCTGCGGGAGGAGCCGACGACTTGGGTAATTTGGAGAAATTTCTCGGTCATGGCCGACGACACTATAAATACTGCTGCAACTGGAGGCTCGGCAGTCTGTGGTAGAAACTACCTAGCTGAATTGCGGTGATCGGGCATTTTCTGGAAAATCGAAGAACAACAGCGGAGAGGACGGACGACAGCGGAGGATACGAGACGACGGCAGACGAGTGCTTGTGCGGTGTGGAAGGGCGTGGTATACAAATTGAAGGCTACTATGCACCAGGACGCTCTTGAGATATCTAGAAAATTGTGGACTTGCATGATCTGGACTTCCGGGGGGGGGGGGGTCGTCTACGCTGAATAAAATGTTCCTGGCTAGCAGATTTCTTGTAAAATGTAACGTGTGATTGTGATTACTGTTTGAACATTAACCAAACTTTCTGCACACGAAAACATTTTTAATTTGGCACGGACTTTTAAAAACTGCAAAGACTTTAATAATGGTTGTCAAGCACACGCACTTAGTTGCTATTTCTGACAGACATTGAGTTTTAAATTTAATATTCTAGTCCAGCTGCTGCTTGGTATTTGTAAATATTCTGTGGTTACAATATAAAGTTGGAAACATTATTTAAATTGAGAAAAGATTTTGTTTGCATTAAACTCCACTTCTCCCTTGGACTTCTTTGATGGATATGCTGGTAGTTAGTTTCCTTATTTTTCCCAGAAAATATTTAAAGTGTGACAGTGTATAGCTGTGTGGAGGCGGAGATAAGTCTGGATACAAGAAAACATGCTGGTAAGATCCAAGTCTGTTGATGTTTTTGTGGTGATTTTGAGTATTTTGCAATGTGTGTTCTGTCACCTACACATTCAGTTGTTTGTTTGCAAGCTCTGCCTACATGTTGCATAATAATTACACGTATAAATATATCTCTATTTGTCTTCACATACTTTAAAGAACCCCAATTCCTTTCAGTGGCTAATACCCATACGTGGGGCTTAAATATTATTTCTCACACCATCTATTTTACAGTACTCACACAATTCTTTTCAATACGAATGTTTTTCTTTTAAAACCTCACTTATGCAAATCTTGGCCGGTGGGTACCCGTACGTGTCTTTACAGTTGCTTCATTACGAGTGGCTGCAACCACAATGTGGCCAACGATTGTAGCGCAAACAAAAGAGGTAACCATCGGGGACCTTGGAACTAAACCAGGAATCTATGGTAACAATTAGAAAGTAATTGGGGCGTGGTTGACACGGAGGTATTGAAGATGAATGTCAATAACTCTTGGCCGCGACTACCACAGCCGACTTAAGAATACTGTTACATGTTCGCTGCTCTGTACCTATTCCCTTGCCCCCATTCCGCTTCTCTGACCGAAGGAGAGTGTGATGGCCAGGAGGATGGCAATATGAAGAACCGGGCGGCGATTTTCAAAGGCAATCCGCCGCGTGTCGCGGTGTTAAGCCAATGGCGACTCGTGCGCCCCTGACTTCAGCGGATTGAATTCCTAAGGTTTTCGTTGAAAGAATGTTCTCGTTCATTGTTGTAGCCTCTTGGCTAAATTCAGGATGCGGGGTACCTTCTTGATCGGGACAACGAAACTACTTAAGCCGCGACGGGCGTTAAGTAGCCTCGCTGTCCCGATCCAGAAGGTTTCCCGCATCCCTACTTGCGTTGAGAGGTCAGGGCAATGACCAGAACATTCTTTGAAAGATAACCCTATAAATTCAATCGCCCAAGGTTGGTAAGTGCTAGTCCGATAGGCTTACCTGGCACACGCGGCGGCTTACCTTTGTAAATCCCTGCACGCTCCTCGGGTTACCAAACTGGTCTTAACACTCCTTCGCTCGCTGAGCGTAACAGTATCAATATGAGATATTCTTGCGTTGTTTACATGATACTTCGCCACTGATTGTCTACACTAGAAGAGAGGTATTACATCAATATCTACAAGGTTAGCACGCATTCAAACGTTATTGAATATTGGATATCGCGTGGCCTTGCTCTGTCGGTTGCGCCACGTAAGCCGCTGACCTGAGCGTATAATTCAGGGGATTGGAAAGCTTTCACATGGTCACCACATGACGTACGTTGAAGCACAAATCGTGAGATTAGCTCTGCCTTGGAATTAGCAGCATCATGGAAGACGGAAATGGTATGAGGTGTTCTCTCATAAGTATCTGTTTATTTGTTATATAATATCTCGTCGGAAGGCTGTGAATGTCGACACTCCCCATCACCGTGATTGTGGGTTCTGCTCTTTTGTGAGGATGATTTACAGTTTTTGTGTAGGAGTAAGGATGTGTACATTCAGCTGTTTATTCTAATGCATGAACTGCCAACGGAACCATACTATCTTGTTACAGTTTACACATCGTGATAGAGAAGTCCCCGCGATTCTTTCTAAACAAATAAAAATAAAGTTTTTGTGTAAAAAAGTTTACTTAACCTTCTCAACCGTCGTGCTATGGGACCAGACGCCAACCGGTTGGTTCGGAAACTCAAGATGACTGCATTAAAATATGTTAATTATGTAAAAACTACAGATGAAAGTTGCGATGCAAATAGTTTTACAAAATACTCAACTGTTAAACATACAACTTTGAAAAGGAAAAAAGTAATTTGAAAAATAATTATTACCTTGTTTGAACATCCATGCGCTGTACTTGTTGTTCAGGCTTTCCCAAATACTGAAATTACACTAATACTGAAAACAGAACCGTTTTTCTCTTTCCACGTAAACTTAATGAGAATGAAATACAGTGGAACAATTTGGCAGTCGGTTAAATAGATAAATCGTTGGCCCGAGACGGTTCAGGGTGGTACACTCTCTTAAAAATTTTTTCTGGAAGTAAGCTCAATCAACCGAAACGACTGTAATTTTTTAAACAGCTAAAACGCGCGTCTCTCACATTTATCAGAAATTAAAATAGACACACGAATATTTTATTACATCAGGTTGGGGAACAAGTTAAACCAGTGGAGTGTGATGAAGTGTTGCAAGGTAAGCTGGTGCTTGCTCAGTGCTGTACATTCTCGGTGCACGCAGCAGGAGCCAGTAACCACCGTGCAGCTCTGGGGAAACTTGAGGCCGTGTCTCAATTTAAAGAATACTTGTAAGTAATTTGTGTGTGTTAAAAATAATTCGCAAATAATTATAGCACTACTAGAATAATCATTAGCGCATAAAGTACTATTATTTTTGTTTTATATTTTACCGCCGTTACCACAAAATTGGGGGGGGGGGGGGGGACACCTAGTCAGAAATTCGTATTTATATTTTTATAAATACATATTGCGTGTGTCATATCGCTGTTTAAAACAGTTGAAATTATTCACTTACAGTTAAAATGCAGCGTAGTCTTGGCCCAGAAAGCTACAATTAAACCTTATTCAAACGTTCAAACACGGCTATAATGTTATCAAATATGGCGCCTGTGAGTGATCGCCAGCGAGTATACAACTACTTCGTGCTCTCTCTCTTTCGCTCTCTCTCCGACGAATTGAGACGATCAGAGAGCGTTCTCTCTGACGTCGTAATGACGTGAGAGCGAGAGCACGCTCTCTGGGCCAATTGAGACGCGGCCTGAATGCATTCCGACCACTCACAAGCGAGTAGCAAGGGACCCATTACACACTTCCTGTGGCGTCAGCCGCCGAGTCACGTTTTAGTGGCGGGAGTTTAAACTATAGCATGCAACAAGGTACAGCACAGAGCTAACGCCAGCTTACCTTGAAACAGTTCGCCACACGCCGCTGGGTTTAAGTCGGCGGATGTGCACCGGCCTCCGCTTGATGTAGGCTGTTCACGTTAAAACGAGCACTTTTGAAAGCCCTGCATAAGATCTACTTGTAGACACACTGTGTATCATTTCACCTTATGTAAAATTAACATCGACGTGGACCTCATCACTTTATTTATGCGTCGGTAAATGAAACTGAAATTATTAAGAAAGTAAATAGTTTACAAATCTGTTTTTTTTTTTTTTTTTACATTTCGATGCATTAAAAAAAAAAAAAACAGAAAGCGAAAGAAAATTTTTAAGTTATCACAAATGATTCCCTAACACTTTTTATGTATTCGACGTTAAGATATGGAACTACTTTCTATCTTTCGTTACCAACTTTACTGGGCGAATGTCACTCAGTGCGCCCATTAAAATATATGCATGCAGGGGCAGTAATTTGGTTTCTATGGTTCATTCCTAAAGTGCTGACTTTATCGTGAACAGCCTTTACCATATAAAAATACCCAATGAATCGCAGGAAAAAAGTCAATAAATAAGATTATTGCTGCTACAGGTGATACTCAAAAAGTCCGATAGCGTGCAAGGAGGTGGCGAGATAACGATAAAACGCGTGGGAACGCATGCAGATTCGTGGCTACTTGTTTTCCTTGTCGGGAAATGTTTTGACAGGTTTGTTTGGAGTGTCTTATCTCCCACTTAGCTTCTAGACTGTAGTGGTACTTATTGCAAGACGGGCAGGCAAACTTATGACAACTACACTCCTTGATATCCGAGAACGTCCGCTTCTTTGGTTGACGAATCATTGTATTCAGCGTACTTTTAAACATTTTTAGCACTGTGTATTTCAGCGTTGGCATTAAAATAACCCCTACGCGCTCGTGTTTTGCATGGCTCCCCTTGACCCGTCCTGGCCAACGAGCGAAGGATTTGATACAGCAGGGATATGGAGCATGTCAATACAGTAGTTTATAGTTTTAAACAGAGTTACATCCGACACTTTTTAGGAGTACATAATATATACCAACAAGATAAAACAGTATATAATATATCTAAATACGTACATTGATATAAAAATAAAAAAGAGGCAAGTAATTAAATATTTTTACAATTAATTTAAAGAAATAACCACTGTGAGAGAGTGCACAAATTAAACAAGGCACCAGTAAGTCAGGATACTAAACTTCTACATTGCAATTTCCTCATAATAGATTAATCACAGCTCTTATCAACCAGAGTAATTAAAATATTCTGACGTACAGAAAAAAAAAATTCTGACGTAGAGTAAAGAAATGTAAAGCAAAAAGTATTTTATCTTAAGTTTAAATAGTTTTATATTACTAATATATAGTTGCTTATATTCAGATGGTAGGGAGTTAAATATTTTAATTGCTGCAAAATAAAATCCTTTCTGACAAAGAGAAAGGGACACTGTAGGAATATGCAAATTACTGTCGTGTCTAGTTTCATAGTTATGCACCTCATGATGACAGAGTTGTAACGTGAGAAGTCCGTGTCGATTTTCAAAGGCAGTCCGCCGCGTGCCGCCACGATAAACCCATCGCAACTCGCACGCTTCTGACCCTTAGCGGATTGTATTTCTGTGGTCATATTTTAAGAGAATGCTCTAGTTTATCGCCCTTACCTCTCTTGGCGTCACTCGGAGTGCGGGGAGCCTTCCAAATCCTGCCAGCGAAACTAAGGCTGTTTAAGTGGTCAGAAATATCGAGGGTATTTTAACAGTATAATATGTTACAGGCACATTCCATTAACAGTCCTAGCACACGACATAGCGCGTGGACTAGCTA
Source organism: Dryococelus australis (assembly GCA_029891345.1). Lineage (NCBI taxonomy): Eukaryota > Metazoa > Arthropoda > Insecta > Phasmatodea > Phasmatidae > Dryococelus > Dryococelus australis. Next base: position 45,849,047 of record CM056995.1, on the reverse strand, counting down.
CATAAGCTGCCGCGTCTCGTTAGCTCCTGTCCTACCGTTGGCGCACACATAATGCTTAGAAATAGGGTAGGTTTATTTTTAAAGAAATTTACATCTGAGTCGCGTACGGGCGCTCTGAAAGGGTGGATGTATTAGAACTGTGCTCCGCGCGACAACTGGCGCTACGTAGCATAACACAGCAACGGTCAACTATGGTACTTCGTGGCAGTCCTGTCAGGAGCTATCTCTTCACCCACTCACTCACCCTTTGGAAGTTCTGCACAACCGCTTTTGAAAGTACTATTGACTACTCTCGGATTTCTTATGCCAGTTCATGAACATTAATTACGAAAGGAACATGCAGTATAAATATGTAGTGGACGTATTCACCTTAACAAGAAAATGAGGACAAGGTTCGTAGAAAGTGCGTGGGGACGGGCAACGTTGAGGGAGGTCGCCTCGCCTGAACTTCTAAAAAGAAGGGCGCTGCTGCGGCTGGTGGCCGTGAAGACGGGTCTGATAAGAGCGTTGCGCGGCGCTTGTAAATCAACCGTAGGTTTGCTCAACGTTGCGTCGTCGGTAGGACCTCAGCCGCGTGTAGGATGATGATGATTCAGTCCACCGACAGCCACGCTCCCACGACCGCGTCACTCCAGTTCTCCGCGCGAGCTGGATAATTCAACACGTCGTCGAACGTGAGTACAGTTCCAGCTGCTCCAAAGCGGACTCCTTGTCATTTCAGTTTTTTTTTTTTGGAATTTCTATCTTGATGTTTTTAAAACAACTCCGAAAGGACCCTTATACTCGCCTAATTATTGGCCCTACACCGCTGCACAGACAGGACAAGGGAACTACAAGTCACAGCATTAATTCTGCCAAATTTCTGCACAATCGTTATTATGACAAATTCGAGTTCCTTCTTCAGTCATGACTGTACTGCAGGTATGGGGGTACTTTCGGAGTTTTCTTTTAAGAAACACAATGTAAGAATACAATATGGCGGAGGATGATTAATCTTAAGGTACTAAACGAGCGAGGTGGCGCAGATACTAACCACTCTTGCGTCTCGTGTTTCGAGAGGACCGAGATTCTATCTCGTAGCGACAGATAACCTCGCTGCATCCAACCTCCTCAAGACGCCAGCGTGCGTGGCGTCTTAACTGAGTTGTAGAATTTTTTATATAGGCTGTTTACGGTTAAGTGAGCGCTTTGGAAAACCCTGTCATTTGGAATAATAGTAAAAAAATATAGTTTATTAAAGGGTTATATATATAATATTGTTTAAGGTTAAACAGTGCCTGAAAGGGAAAAGTGACTAGGGCCTCAAAAGTGCTCACTTTACCGTGGACAGTCTATATCAGCAGACCCGGCGCATGGTCCTCGCAAGACGGTAAGGGCGATGTAACGTTTGCACGATGATCCTTCTCGACTCAATAACTTCGTGGCTAATAACACGAGTGAAATGAATGAGGTCTAGTTTGCTAGAGTATGGGACTACAACGCGAGCGTGATGTTGAGTAAACGCCGCTCATGCGTGTGGAAACCAGAATAGAATAATAAAATTATTCATTTCAATAGTTAAAACTATTACTTAATTATAATTTTTAAAAATTTGAATTAAATAATTATATTATTTTATTTAATAATTCAATTTCTATTTAAGTTTGACAATTAAATGTTAATGATAAACTTAAAAATTACATATTAACTGCATAAATTTAGTGCATCTAACTGCCTAAATTCAACAATTAAAATTAAAATGTAATACTATCTGTCTAAATTAAAAAATCGCATATTATTAAATTAAATCGTTAAAATTGATTATAATATTTTTACTAAAATTTATTAGATAGTTAAAGGAATTATTAGTCTCGGTGAACTTGCAAAGTTTTGCCCGCAGTAGACAAATATTTAACAAGTGTGCGATTCTTACAAAAAATCATGGACAGATGACGGTATTGCATGGGGAAAGCAAGGTACCGAGTTTTAAAAAGATGTGCATAGGAGCAGTGCCTCACTTTGCTTGGATAGACTTTCCATATATTTGGTGTAATTTTTTTTGTGGGCTTAGGTTATTTTTTAGGAGGTGGGGGAGGGAATTATTATTAAATTTGCCTTCTGCCACATTCGTTTACAAGAAATATATGTTTTGCCCATTTCGTTATTAATTTTAATGGATTACGTGTAAGAAGTAAATTGCTTCATCAGCTACTCAGGTACTTGTAAGCCAATGGATCATGCGTGCTTTGTAACTTCCCTAATTAAGTTTGTTGATTTGTGAATTTCCGGTGGTACTTAATGTTATAAACAAAGCATGCTAGACGATGGTACCCACGGACCTTGTTTTTAAGAATTATGATTGAATAATAAACACGTAGAATAAGTTTTTTTCCTTCTTCCTTGTAAAGAACGTGTATACAAACTACGCCCTTGCTGCTTAAACGCCAGCCAGCAATGCACTTTCGAAAATGTTTGCAGTGATTCAAAATACTCTTTACAAAGAAACTAAATTCCGTGAATCGATATTCAGTCTTACTGTAAGAAAGATAAAACTGCTGTAAACATCAGATGTAAGACGTTCGGACATGCGGACATGGATAGTGACGTCATTGGGCCACGTGCGCCAGTCAGCATTCCGTGGCGGCTGCTGAGGTAGGGCTGCGGGACGCAGCCCTCCTAATAAAATCTCAGAACGCATACTTCTACTTATCGGCTACTCAGAAAATAATACTGCGTACGAATACGGAGGTTATTTCGCAGCCAATATTTTTGAGATGGACGAGACACTTGTCACGGGAGAAATGTTTCTGGATATTTCGAGAGGGGGGGGGGGGCAGATTCTTCGCCCCGAAGTGGGTTGAGCTAGTAGAGAGAGATGAACGTAACATAGGACTAGGGGTGCTACAGGAGGGAGGGAAGACTTCAGGGGCTCGGTCCTTTTCAGCCAATCGCATGTTGCAAATAGTAGAGATCTGGGCGCGCCCCTGCTCAAACAAAAAAATTGTTTTCCTGGAACTTGACAAAGCTACCAAAACTACATGTTTTGTAAGAACACTTTCGCGCTCCACTCTTTTGCAGTTGTTAAACACATTTCTTAACAATGCTTGTATTTATTTAGAATATTTTTTATTTATTGATATCGTTCAAATTCGTGTGAGTTTCTAATATAGTGTGTAATACTATGAATAAGTTTGTTTTTAATTAATGATGAGCCATGAACATCGGTTAGAATCAGGGTTGAATTGTTGTTAATGTCGTGTTGTGAAAACTTGTAAATAATTGTTAATTCGGCGAGTAACATTTTAAACCTTATTACGTCAAAGATTTTCAATTATGAGAATAAAAAAGGCAAGGCAGTAAATGGTTCGTATACGAGAAAATTCGACGTAAGTACATACAATTTCGCGGATTGACTATGCGGGTGTGAAGTTGTAAATGTGTTATTTTGTTTAATTTTTTTCTAATGAAACCTAATCTTGCGTGGACTGCCAATGGGGTAAAAGATTTAAAACATTTGGGAGACAAAGTTAAAAGACATAAATCATGTTCGAATGGATTTTTTTTTACAAATATATTAATTAAGATATGCCACTTTCATCCTATAATTAAAATTTGACATGAATTTTGTATGCCCTGTAGGCTATGTAAATTAGTATTTGGTTTTAAATATATTTGTTTTAATATATTTAAGTTATTATCATCATTAGTATGGTAGAATTGGTATTATTATGTTATCTCTCGTCTCGTGTAATGTACCACACCATAAAGGTACTGGTTGGAAGTCATATAACTTAAACAAACTTAAAACAAATACATACCTGTAGTAGTGATTAGATCTGAACCGGTGGCCACAGTATGTTGACAATTACAAATCGGGCGATGATACATTTTTATTCAAACAACCACACTTATTTTTTATATTTAGCTACATAAGCTACACTTACTAAGCCTGTCGTACGTAATATATTTATCACTGTGCCTATTAAAAAAATTAAATTTGTAATGATATGAGTTAGGATCGCTATAGCCCTTCCAGTTTCAAAAGTCACCAGCCGCCACTGTATCCAGTGTCCGCTGAATAAAGCAAGCTGTAGAAAATGCCTCGCCAACTGAACTGGGCATATCGCCATTGCGACGCTCGTTAGCCCCCACGATGTGGCATACAAACTTGGACACGTTGCAACATAGGCTATCGAGAAAAGGGTTTATTTAGACTAGGAAACCACCAACTAGTTCGCCATTAGCAGACAAGTAATTCCGGCTGCGTAGTGACCCAGGTTACATCCGGTTGTTAATGTGAAAGAAGGAGAAGGGGAATTGGAGGGGCGGTGGAAAGGAAGCGATAAGCTCGACCTTCGCACTCCGATGTGGACTCGTATCGACTCGAGGGACGCCGTAGTTACACAAGGCTATCTCTGGCAAGTGGCTTTCGCTGTGCTGAACAGCATGCATGCAAAGCACTGGTAATGAGAAACAGGATAGAACCAGTGGTTCCGGTTAAAAAAAAGGGGGGGAGGGGGCGGCAAGAGGGCATTTGTCTTGGGCTTGTGAGTGGGATGGAACCCCACGTTCAAGGTTAAGTAAGCGGAGGAGCGATACGGGCGACACTAACACGCACGCCCAGTGCTTCATCGCACCTACGCGCAAGGTGTTTCCGTCGTAACGCTTTACTGTGCAAATGAGATCTGTAACACAGGGGTTCTATTACACGCTATGAAAGACCACACATTAAACTATTCCCATATCTTCGAATTTTTTCTCTTGCCGCTTAAGGAAACTGCATAGGCAAGCTTTGAAAATGCTGTATTTGACCATTTTCAGGTTTTTTCTCTCCAAAAATACACTTAATATTACAAAAGTAAAATAATGGGGACGTAGGTAATTGTTTTACGACAAAAAGTCGTATTTACAGAAAATTTATTTACGGATAGGCGTGTTCGCGCAATCAACTATTTCACAAAAAATGCGGCGGTCCATCCCACTCTTAATAAAAAAATATAAGAACTAAACTTGATTTTTTAAATTCACGTATCTATTATTTACAACATTAAACTACCTAATTACGCGTATTATTCTCATTGAGCGCAATCTTTAATTCAATCCTCATTCTTGTTAGTTAAAGTTGTTGTCAATTACTTTATTTACGCTGTAAAATAAGAATTAATCATTAAAAATATGTATTGATAACGATAACATGTTATGTAGTGAATTTGAACCCTTTATTGGCAGGTAAATAACTGTTCCTGATTTACAAAAAAATATTTTAACAGTCTCTTGTCTTAATTTTTGGTCCTTGAATTTGATACTTTTTATCTTTATGCACTTTGATTTATAATAACCTTGTATTCATTTCTGATTGAAAGACTTATTTTGTTATCAATATTTGTTGTAAGCAATATTATATTTCTGCTTGTATTTGTTTTCTTACCGTACTTTTCTGCTGTGTGTGTTGTGTGTGTATAATTTGCTGTGTAGGTTTTGTTTTTCTTTGTATTCCTAATTTGTATTGTATGCACGTGTTATCCTGTCAATGGCTTCTGGCTGTTAGGAGGCACAACAATTCTGTATACAGAATGATTCGCAATTAGACCGGCAAACTTCGGAAGGTGATTCTTAATGAAAAAGTAAAAGGAAAAATTATGTGACACCTTATACCTAAACCGAATATTAAGGGTGGTTTGAGCCCTTATAAAACGAGGTTTTTAAGCCGTATTTGTGCAAAATGTAGGTAACGAAGTAAAATACAATGAGAACTCTCGAAATATTATTGTATGTTATCGGGACCTTCAACGCAAGAGCCGACATTTTGCACAAATGCGTTTTTTTCCTTTGACTTTTTCATGAAGAATCATCTCCCGAAGTTTGTTGGTATAATTGAGAATCACTCTGTATAAGTAGGCATGTATATGTTGTAAACCGGACTGTGGTCAAACTTTACGCTGGTACCCAAAACTCCAAAATATCCGCGACGCGTAACCGCCACAATTTATGGTCCCCCGGGTTTCCTGAATATTCCGCCCCCGGGGGCGGTGGCTGTCCTTACTTATTTTTTCTGCAGGCCAGGTTTGCTTTACACTTTAACTAACGTGAATTATGTTGGTACACAGCGGCGGGTCAAAATAAACTTCCCCCGCAGTTTACAGAGCCTGGAGAGTAACCACGTGCCCCTCCCCTTCCCCCCCTCCAACCTCATTAGGCTTCAGCAGTTATTTACTTGGACGACCCCAAGGTGAAATTTACGCTTTCAGCCATTTTTAAATGCCCTGGATTCGGCGTTCTTTATGACGATCTGGTGAACGTCTCTCCAGGCTGTGCAATTTTACGACGCACGGGATAACATTAATCTCCGAGGATTCGTTTAACCTAATCTGACCACAAAAGGTCAGTTTTTCCTAACCTATTAATATGTATCCGTAAATGTCGTAAATACATGCTTCTATAGGACAGACTTCAAGCACGTATTACTTTTTATTGGCAATGGTTGGTTGGCAATAAATAAACGCGCCCTATGCAACATGAGTTGGTAATACACCAGTTTTATTAGTTCCGACTGACTATATTGTCTATAAAATATTGTTTCTTTTACTCGCATATTTTTTGACAACGCCCAATAGGGTTTCTTTTTGTAAGGTTATTTACATCTTGGACTTTTACGATATACAACAATGTTACAACGGCTCATGATCAAATTAATTGTTCAGTTAATCATTCCTTTCACTAATTGAAAAAAAAATCATCCAAAGGCCTCCCTAATTTTAATTGTATTATTGTTTAAGATTAACGTTGTATGGAATAGTGGAAAAAAAATTGATAATAAGTTTTCAAAATAATTTCTGTCTCGGAAAAAGTATTCGTTTTGTTGTACTAAAGCAGATGCGTACTATGCCAGTCTTTAATAAGTGTGTGGTATATGCATCAGTTGCCAGTTAGTAATTGTTGGAATTAAGAATGTTCGGTACTGCGAACAAAATACGACGTATTCTTCTCTGTTATATATATATATATATATATATATATATATATATATATATATATATATATATATATATATATATATATATATATATATAATGCAGTGCAGAGATGGTGGTAACTGTTTACAAAGTTGAAGGAAAAGGGAAGTGATTTCTTAATAACATCAAATAAATGCAACCATTTGTGTACACACAGCTGACGGGGTGGACTGTTTGTTCCAGGGTCGTCCAGGCGAAGTCCAGTCCAGCAGAAAGTCACCGAAGAATTCCAGGAGCTGAGTGAGTCATGTGTTGTTTGAAATGCGTGTTGACTAGTCCGTAGCGCGCAGTTCCGTCTAATTTTTGAAGAAGCGCATACATTACGTCACATGACGTAATGGTTCGCTGGAATATGCCTCGTCACGATTGACGTTTAAGAGTGTAACAATCGGGCGATATCCTGAAGTTAGATCTTCGCGGCCTTGCTAGGTGCTCGAGGCCTCGCAGTTTGCACATTCCCGGAACACACAAATAAAGAATAGAATTTAAACTACTTAATACAGTTTAATGGGATTGGAGTAAATATAGTTTTATATTTAAAAATGACGAGAACTTTTTGCGAAATGTCAGGGATATAAACAACAATCTGTAGTGTAACAGCTAGTTTAAAATTAAAGAAGTAAACTTAACTGTTCACTTGAACAAAAATGTTAATTTAAATAGTTTCTCCAGTTAGCTTCTTCTTTCTACTGTTAGCTGTCACATAGTTATAAAATATTCCTATTCATAAATATCTCAGTTCAACACATGTCGCTTTAGTGTTCAGATATAATGTAAGATTATATATCAGTAAAGAAAAATAACAACTTAATATTGGAATTCTGAAAGACCAGGAAATATCATAAACGAATGACTTGAATTAAATAATGTTGTAATGTTTGTTTTTCTTTTAATAAAATGATTAAAGCTATTTACTGATTAGAAATTTTATTCCCCTCGGATGAATATTTAAGATGGATCAAAATTTCAAATTACTGTAAAATATAGTGTCAATGCTAGTAATGAAAATCCTGCATCAAATAACTCTAACTTTTATCCATTAAATTATCAGTAGTGGAGCGAACTACATTATACCAAGGACCACTTCAATAAGATTAGCTAAACTTCGTTGCTTGCAGGGGACTTACCTGACGCTGTAACTTCAGGGATGGTAAACGATTTGTAGGCCTTCCCTCGCCGACTTGATGGAACCTCATGAAGTACGTCGTCGCTGCTCTCCGGTGTGGGGGCGTCGTGCTTCGTCGTCGATCTGCCGTAGAATGATCCCGATTGTACAGCAGCTCGCTAGTTGACTCTGGAATTGAGATCTGACCACCTCGATGCGATGGGATTTCTCGCCGTCAGGAATCTCTTCTTTTCCGCCCTGAATATCGTTGAATACTATGCAGTCTCTTCTTCCAAATTTATCTTCAGATTAAATTATCTTGCAGATTTCCCGTATATATACTCATCTTCTTTTTGTGGAAATAAAAAAGTTTTGTTAATAAGTTACAATGATAAATTATAATCTTCCTTTTCAAAATAATTTAAATTTTATGCAACGAAATATCTCTTCAATATTCTTGCAGAACTTTCTTTAGACGAACCTTTTTACTTCTGTTCTATATTCTATTCCAAACAAACTTCTTTTCAAAACAGTCATGTTATTCGCCCCCTTTCAACCAGTGTTTATTGATTTTTTTTTCCTAAAAATACCTGCGAGCAAGGTGTTGCTCAGTTATAGACAAGTACACTAACAATACATTAAATCATCTCCAAAGAATATTTGAATACTTTAAAACCTATCTGAATATCGGCAAAGTTATGTTGACTTATAGCTCGTGTAAAAAAATTAAGCAATGCAAATTAAGATTTAATCATCAATTAAAACAGCGCAAAGAAAAACCAGTTGTTACAGTAGATATACCAGTATAATTTTATTAAGTTAAAAAATTAATATCTCAAAATGTATGATACTGAAATGCATTGCATAAATCTTATTAAAAAAAAAAAAAAAAAACTTTTAAACACACTTAACAAAATCCTTTAAGAAGATCAAATTCGGTTAAAAATGATAAGGTTTATAATTTGTTATAATTTAACTCAATGAAATTCTATAATTTAAAAGCATTATATTTGCATATCTACGTATTTTGTGGTTTCTGTAGATATATTATTTGAAAAATGGCATATTTTTATTGGAAAACTATTGTATCGACTATTGCTGTACATGATGGTTTTGATCATTCAAATTCAGGTTATAAAATATAGGTAGTACAAATACCCAGATATGTCCAGAGTCCTAATTCTGTTCATTATTTCATGCTTCCGGAATTTGCACGCTGAAAGAACTTTCCATAGCTCTTAACCATAGCAGATTCAAACCACTTCTGATGTTTATTATAGGAATATCGGAATTATTATTATTGTTACCTCTACCTAAATAAATGTGCAACGCTTGTTTTGTATGCAAATAATGCATGCGTGCGACATAACTCTTGCACATTCAGCCTGATTAAGTGTGTGTTAAGCATAAATTAGTTCACCAACGTTTGTTACGGAATTCGTTTCTGAACTTTCATATATAAAATAGTAGTAGTAGGGGCGTGCCGGTTTCAGGCCACTTTTGATCAATCGGATTATCAATTGATATGAAAAGGTTAATAAAAACGTTAATCCTTAATCTGATTTTAATCCGAACAAAATTCTTAATCCTATCTTAATTCAATTAAAAATTTCTTAATCCGATCAAAAATGGAAAGGGTTAAATTTATTGAAAGTGTTAAATTTGAAAGAGTTAATATATTTTGTTATACTTCTTTCTTTTTGGGTGGGGAGGGGGGTAGCAGGAGCTCTGGTATGTCCTCACCTTTGGAACTCTGGCAGTCCACTGACCAGAGTGGTAGGTTGTAATGCCTTGTGTAGGTGTAGAGTTGAGTGCAAGAGTGGATTAAGGGTCATTTTAAATAATTTTTCTAATTTGAGGTGTTTGGAGGGACGTTGGTGGTAGATAGACGATTTTTCCTAATATATTTAACACGAGAGAATTTCAGTGTGTTTAAACGATTTATAAGAATGGCCCAAGTGTAAATTTTATGTTTTTGGGTGGATATAGCTCGTAGATAGGCGACTTTGAAAGATATGATTTACATGTTAAACTATCTGTTTTCGGAATGCAATTAAACATTGGAGGATTTCAGAGTGTTGTATGTATGAATAAATTACACTAATCGAATCGGAAATTTCAAACTACTACGCGAATAATAAGTGGAATTATGTGAGTCTTAAACGTGAGTCTCGAGCTTAGAAATATAATTTACACGAGAGAGAGAATTTTAACTATATGAATAACACGAGAGAAGTGCGAACTCACTAAACGAAATCCAGCTAGTCAGTATGAATAAATATAGATTTCCAAACTCTCATTTAGATTTCAAACAGACACAATAGCATAATATAAATACATGTACACTACTTAATGCCTCTCGCACATACCTGGAGTATTTTTTTTAAACACGTCCGTTTGATGTGGAGTCCTGCATAGCAATTACATTATCTTATAAGCTGTGTGTGTGTGTGTGTGTGTGTGTGTGTGTGCGCGTGCGTGCGTGCGTGCGTGCGTGTGTGTGTGTGTGTGTGTGTGTAGCCTGATTATATACGTGTAGTGAAGCAGAAAGACAAATGAGTTGAAATTTAAAAGGAAAACTCTGCAATCGTCCTACAACAGACAACGAAACTATTTTTTTTAAACTTAAGTTTTACTATTTTCAGAATAATTCTCTTTTAACGCAAATTATTTCTGTTGAAGCGTAGGGACACTCAGATGACGAGAAGAAGTACTTAAGCCGGCAAAGCATAATAGTGCAACACTTATAAAGACGTACTACAAATTTCCATTAAATCTGTGAAATTCACGTCACTTGGTAACAAAAAAACGCGAGTTGTTAACACAAACAGTATTTTGGTCACAAACACAGTACATCGATCCGGAAAAAAAAATTAGTTAACACACTAGAGATGAAGGTAGGTCAGACACTTGTAAATTTATGGGAAAATATATTGGTATTATTACATAACTTGAGTTGAATTTTATTTAAAAACTAGTTGAAATTATTATGATTATTCTTCTTCTTTAGACTTAATCGTGTTGTATCTTGAACAGGAACTCTTGTAATTTGTGTATATGTAAAAATTAATTTTTTTTTAAATGTTGCTGGCCTGTGTTTGGTGTAGACGTAGATTGAAGGCAAGGACAGACAGAAGTTTTTGCTTCCTACCTCTGTGAAGGTATGCTGGGTTTTGCTTCCAATAGATTCCCCTGGGGTGTCACTAAAGTTGGTCGGCAGACCATTGCATCCTACCCCAACTTGAGAGGACTAAGGTTCTCTCAAGGTACTATCCAATTGCCTCATTCCTTTGCGAAACTTCATTCATCTAGCTATTTTTGATTTTCTCCATTTTTTTATTGTAATTTACCCTCAGCCATTCAAAGTCTATGCAAGTATTGTAAGTTAGGAAAAGTATATTTTCTTCTTTGTGAAAGCAAGCAAGAAAAAAATTAATAAATTTAAATACATGTTATCAGCTTACTAATATTGATAAGCACACACTCATAACATTGTTTTCCTATTTTACATAAGATGATATTGAAAATAAGTTAGTGACATAAGGTATTAAAAAATTAACAATAACGCACTATTCATTTTTTAACATTTGATTATTAAATATTCTTTTTTCAAAAATCCTCCTTAAACCTACGTATTTACAATATCGCACAAAAATAAGATTAGCAAACAATTAATTATTCACAGTAAAAGTCATCAATCAATTGCTTTTTACACATACTAAAACACATTTTCTCATTTATATACAAACAAGCTGCAACAACTACTAATTACAACAAGCATTGAGTTTACACATTTTTCTATTTTTTTCAAAGAAGACATTGTTTTCCATTAAATCAAGATATATTTACACATACTGAAACACAATTTAAGACATTTTATGTACAACAAACATTATTCTAACTTAATCATTTTTTACAAAAACGAGTCATGTTTACAAAAACTAGATATTTCATCATTATAATTTTAACAACAATCAATTTACGAACTCAAAGAGAGTTCATCGATAATATTTCATCGACGACATTTTACAAACATATCTGGAACTTAACATTACAACTACTGTTAATAAAACTACTATTACTATTGCTACATTACTACTGGTATAAAAGTGTTTGGCATATATATTACAAGATTAAAAAAATATTTACACAAACTAAAACACAATTGAAAGGATCTATGTACAACAAACAATATTCCTTACTTAATATATACAAGAGCAACTGTTGGTTGTCTCTTTTTACTTATGTACATTTATTATGTACATTCAACAACACACTTGTGGGGTGTTCGTTAAGACGCATAGAGGGACATCCATTTGTCACAACCAGGTATTGATTTGGCTAAACACACACACACACACACCAAGCAACTGAGGCAAAATACTCACACGCACAGAGTTTACACTGGTAATTTTATTTCCTTCTTCTTGGACAAGGGAAATTGGATTGAAGGCACTAGGATCAAGAGAGTTGTTATTGAAGTTATGTAATACCTTACAGGTAGGCAAACGGGGAGCAACAATATTGATGATGATTATAGTAATCTGCGATGATGATTGTAGTCAACTGTGATGACTGTGGAACAGGAGGTGTGTGTGGTGTCTGCAGATGGGTGTCCTTGGCATTGTGGAGTGCTGGGAGGTCTATAAATATATTGTGGTATTGAAACTGTTATATGGAGGGAAAAAAAAATATTCAGGTATTCGATTGTGCCCCCAAGGTAAGGTTGATATCCCATTGGCCTCAATATACAGCTTATCCATATCTGACAACTACCTTTGTTATGCGTTTGGCGTAGACTTGATGAGCACGCGAACATAACTGATATTGGCTCCCCATTACTCTTGTGCAATTTTCAAGGCAATCTCGATAATTCTCGTACCTGAGTGATTACAACCCGTTGGGTTTTACACCCTTTGCCGTATGAATACATTGCTCATTCGCAACAACATATGTATACAACATAGGATGTAAACCCACAAAGTGTGTGATTATGCACCCAGCACATTCATCTTTCATCACCCCGGTACTGCCTTTGTTCCTGTGAGGGATATCGAGTGCATAGTTGGATATATCAATCTGCACCTTTAAATATGAGGTAATTACTTTATACGCGTAATCACAGATAATAGAGTATATTAAGGAATCAGTGTCACAATACGGGAGTTGCAAAGCTGGCAGAAGTAATTTTATACACATGTACTGATAGTGAAATTCATAGTGTGTTAATTTTGAAAGGTTGAGAATGGCAACACCAGTGTACAAATGTTTGTAGAATGCAACAGAACTCTTTGACATTTCGATGAGGACTAAGTTTTCATCAATTATCTGCCATGCCTGGAATGTCGGACATTCTATCAGCTATGCAGCCCCATAGATCGTGTCATACCTCGAAACAACTCTGATGTCCCATTCCCGGCGGACGTTCTGCAATTTTTTTCCATAAACGGAATTATTCATCAACATGAAACACGATTTTTCGAATGTGTTCGCAGCCTGGGCACGTTTATCAATGTTAAAGTCGATGTTCGGAGCCATTCATGACTTCTGCTCAAAGCACAAAACGCGATGAACATAGTCAAGTGTGGCCCCGTACATCAAGTACTGCCTCAGTGTTTCCCTGTGTATAACATATTTATTTTGTGGTGCGAGTGTTAAGAGAAGTTTCTCATACGAGCCTTTCGGGGATGTGCAATTTTTTAGGACCAAAGGCAGATATGATAGTGCATCATGACGTTCCTCCGAAAAAGACAGTTCAACTTCCGTGAAAAAAAACAAGTGTCAGCGTCATTCACCATGTTCGCAAAATCGCATAAAGAGAACACGTCAGCCTCAACACATTCGAAATTACCAATCGGAAGCTTGGACCGCATTGTATGACTGTACAGCCCATTGAAGTCTAAATAGTATATATATATCGATGCCACACCCATGTAAATATTTTTGACTTCCGCACATCTTTTTTGGAAACCTGGGTAATGCCACCTCTTACCCGGCGTTCTACAAAAAGATACATGTCAGGATCGGTCAACAGCTCTAGCTGCGCGCATGTCATTGTCAATAAATCATCCTATGAAAGAGACGGAGCTGTGATGTACATGGCGGGTGAAGGCCGTAATGAGCCAAACATACGGTCCTGAAACTCAAAAATATCAGCCAGCAAACAAGTGTCCATATGTAAGTAATGAGTGGCATACTGCAGCAAGTTTATGCAGCTGAATGCATCCCATGCGCCTTGGGTGTGAGTGTAATCCTCATCGCTAATGCCTTCGCAAGACCATGCTTTTCAACCTGTCTCGCCTCGCCTGTTTTTGCCAGCACAAGGCTTATGCATTTTGTAAAAAGCGAGCGGACTATGTTTATGATATTGCATTTCAGTTGAAGCCCATTTTAAATATCATTTTTTGAGAGAAAAAACTTGCGTCAAAGTTCTGCACTGGAAAAACTTTTAAGTAGTTTGTAAAAAAAATTTTTATGGATTTTATAAATTTACGAAAATAAGTTAAATAACGAAAGTTTTATCAAAGGGAATTCATCTTTTACACTCAAGACATTATAAAAAATTCTTAAAATTCAAACATTCAATACTTAAAGTATTAAACCTGTATACACATTTAATACTTTCACAACTATACAATCATGCATTTTAAAAGTAAAATTTAACGAAACTTAAAAAATATTTGGAGAAAAAAAAAAAATCTCTCTCTCTCTCTCTGTCACTCACACTTGCATTTACCCAACAGCTTTTAAAAGGAAATATCTTAAATTTAACTTGATTACCCAAACCACCCCATCACATACACTTTAAAACATTTCATTTGTTAGAGATACTGAAGGCTCATGTATTCGTCATCATACATCCTTCTCCAGTCAACTCATACTGAACAAGCTTGGAAGCTGAGGTTATGCCCCTCCCCCTCAAGCTAGGTATGAGCATTGCACTTTGTTTTAGCTGTTCCATAGTTCATACCTCACACACACACACAAAATCCCTTCCTTAAACATTTCTTTTAACTATGTAAAACTAATTAAATTCACATAACTTTTCCCCCACACACATACACTGTCATTACTACCTAACCAATTTTTTTTATCAGAGTACTTGGCCATGCATTCTAGATGCATTTTCACGTAGTTTTGTGAATATTTAAACAATGAAGAGAGGCTGTAGGTGTGTGTTATTGATACATAGAGCCAGGATGCTTCTGCTGGCATTGACACGAACCCTATTCCATATAGAGCAAGGATGCTTCTAATGGCAGTTTACTTCTCCTCTCAGCTCTTCTAAATAAACTCAAAACTACATGAAAAAATTACATCTGGAATTAAAATATATCTGACTTTTCCCCCGCACTCATACACTCGGTCACACCCATCCTTAAACATCACTAAAAATCCTTAAAAAATACTTAACAAGTATTCTGAATTGTGAAATCATTTTTTTAAGATAAAAAATTGAGTTAACGATTTTTAACGAAATTCATTCAGTTGTAATGATATTGTTAAAAGTTTAACGATAAAAAAAATTGAATTAAAATCATTAAAATGTTCAATGATTTATCACGTAACAATTTACTCAAAGTTTCTGAAAAAATTCGAACATTTTTAAACGAAATACTGAAAACCCTTAAATTTTTATATTTACTTACTTAAACTCTTGTAGCGAAGATGTTTGTTGATGAAAGAGAACCAAATCCATGTCAGTAGGGCTGACCGCTACCCTGCTAAGTCAGGTGAGCGCCGGGCGCTCGCAATCACCTTGACAGCTCGGTGGTACCGGCAGCCTAGCAAGTGGCTTGGCGAGGAGGGCTGTTTTCACCGTCGCGGAAGGATTGCTGGGCGGGCGGGCGATCGTAGTCTGTGGAGAACGCCGCGGGAGTCTTCTCCAGCAGGCTTTCACCGTCACGGCAGAAACGATAGACGGCCGGGTCCCCTCTGTCGCACAGTCTTGCACAGTCAAGAAAGAGGCGAGAGGGCAGCAGGTGCCCTTGACCTAGGCACTGCGGACCAGTTCACAGTTGAGAAGATACACCCCATGCACTGGAGGGGAGGTGTTACCTCCATGGAGTCACATAAGCAAATTAGCTCCATTGGGCGGGATATGGTATTTATACCCTCACCAGCCTCCCTTCTCACATAGATTAAACAAAATGCTATTCGCCTGAAATGGATATCAAATAGATGATTAATCCATTTAACATTTTAATATGTTTTTAATGCAATTTTGACACATTTAAAAGGATTGTACGTATTTTTTTTTTTAATTTAGCGTGCATATGCCCTTTATATCTGAATTTAATGTGTATCTGTCCGTTCTTAAGCTAATAGGTTTGAATTGCGTTCTTATTTAACGATTTATTACACGAACAATTGTCATTACAATACGAACTTTTTGCATTACGAGGTAAAAACAATTTAATGCTACAATTCAACACTCTTTTACGAACGAATTCCTTTTTTACTATTATTTATTTGTAATTTTAATTATATGTATTGTATATCACACGTCAGTTTAGCTATCTTTTTAAATCTACCGTGAAGTGGTTAATGTGTATAATATCGTTCCGATTTGTGATTATGTGCTTATGTTGGCGGCCCTTCTCCCCCCCCCCCCCCCCATTTATCTAAATACAGTTTTGAAATATCAGTGTGAGGTGATTGCTCATCCATGCTGCACAATTTCCCGTGATAACATGTAGAGCAAAGGTGTCGGGACATTGACGAACTACGTATTGTGTAATCTGTGCCGTTCGCTCTCACACTCTCCCCCCCCCCCCACCCTCCTTCACTAAGGTGGGAACGTTAGACGCCATCTGGGATTTTTACATATTGTGGTTTTACTTCGGTTGAGGTTAACTTCTGAAAATGTAACTTCATCTGGGCGTGGAGTACTATTTCGTATAGGCTATTCACGGTAAAGTGAGCACTTGAAAACTTTCTCATTTATAATAATAGTCAATAAATATATTTTATTTTAGCCTTAGACGTTAACTTCAGAGTACGGTGGAATATACACTGTGTTGATTATTTATATAGCAACATTTCTTTAAAAAGGTTGTTAGAGGATAAAAAATGGCTGAAAGGAAAAGTAACGAGGGCCTCAAAAGTGTTCACTTTACCGTGAACAACCTGTAATATATAGAAGATTTACAACGGTCCCCCTTTTCTTACTATTTTGTAGTCATTCTCGGTAAGTAATCGATAATATACTCCGAATCAACCCATGTTGTAAATAAATGAAGGCATTGCGTGGGTATTACATTCAAGAAATCAAATGAGTAATAAAGAAAGACTTGTCGAAGAGAATTTTTGAATAAAGGAAGTTTTATACATTTTATGGCCTATAAATTGTAACGCCAAGATTATTTTTCTCCCCCCCCCCCTTTACCCGTTAACCCTATAGGGGTCGTGTTGAGCCTATTAGGCGTACTGATTTCTATTTCTTTTGGTAATTTTCGATTGGATTTTCCAGGAACTGTCAAAAGTCCGAATACCTTCCCAACACCCCTACCCGAGCATTAATCAAATAACAGTGACTCTCAGTTCCATTTTGGAAGCTGCTGGGTAGAGTTGTTACTGCGCTCCTGTCAGGCTCGGCGCGACCTAAATCGTAACTCAGGTAAGTTTCATTGTAATTTAATTAAATTCTATTTTACATTTTTTTATAGATATATTGCTCGATTGTAGGCAGCTATTATGTGATTTTGTACAATTCTTTTGTATACCTTATGTAGTACTTTATCTTTTTCTTCAGTCATGGGAAATGCAATTTAGAGAAGTCAAAGGATGTGGCAGATGTCCACAAACTGTTGATGGAACCTGATTCAGATGATTCGGCAACATCATCAGAAGAAAATGAAGAAGATTGTGTTGAAGATAGGAAAGAGAACTCGGGATTAGAGCAGGATACAGGCAGCAAAGAACAGAACAGTGATAGTAAACCGGAATCTCCCACAACATTTTTGGTAAAAACAAAATTACAACGTGGTCTACAATTCCACCAGTAACAAACATTAGCATTAGAAGTCATAACACTGTATCACATTTGCCAGGAGTAAAGGGAGAAGCAAAAAACCGCAAAACTGCGAGGGAATGCTGGAAATACTTTCTTGATGACCTGCAAAATCAAATGAAGTCGCATTCCAGAAAGATATTACTGTAGTTTCCTACATTCCCAAGAAGAGCAAGGATGTTTTACTTGTCTGTTCATTACGTCATGACTGTACAATTTATGACAATGCAGTAAATGAACTGAAACCAGAAATCATAACCTTTTATAATTGCACTAAGTCAGGAGTAGATACACTGGTCCAGCCTTGTGCAACGTCTGATGTATCTAGAAAAACTAGACGCTGGCCCATGGTGCCATGCTATGCCAAACATTGCTGGCATAAGTTCACAGGAAAAAAAATGTAATAGAAACCGTGATCTAGGGAGCAGAAGGCAGTTAGCAGTTAGCCGTCCACCATGTTGAAAATCACATGATCAGAAGAAGAGAGATGAAAACCCTACCCAAGCATATTGTTGAAAAGCTAAACAGGGACGCATCTACATCAGATAGAGAAGTGCAGGACAAACACCCCAAGTGCGCTACATCAAGAAAGAGGTGTGAAGATTGTGGCGTGAAAAAAAAAAAAAAAAAAATTTACGAGATACAACTGTGAAAAGCGTGGCAAGAATGTTTGCTCAGAACATGCACATTTTGTGTGTGGACTTTGCTTCCACAAGAAAGTCAAAGTAATGGACATGATTATTTGTATTGTTTAACAGTATGTTTGATTATGTACATAATATTTTTGTATAAATTTTAATTATTTGTTATGCTCACAGTGTTTAATAGCCTAAATGAATAAAATTTTTTAAACAGAAATTTGTTTCATATATTATATTGTATATTAAATAAAATAATTGTCCATACACTTAAATTATTACACAAAGGAGTGATTTATAATTAATATAATTTAAAATCTGACATGAATTAAGATTGTGTACTATGAAAATACTCAAGAGCTTCTCAGGCTCAGCGCGACTGGAAATGTCACTCTCTCCAGAACATTTTTTTTCTTTTTTTTCTGTATTCTCACATTGTCGTTCATTCCAATCGAAGTAGTGAACTCAAATGTGTTTCAGTAGAAGGGCAGTAACTCGTCATTGAACCCTACTGAACAACGTGCAGAACTCATCACAAAGCAGTTGGAAGTAGTAGTACACGCTCTACCAAAATTGTCAGAAAAGTATCATTTATGTTGCATATAAAAAGGAGAGTAACCCAATCTAAACAGCGTCCCGTAGTCGCACAATATGTGTGTAGCAGTTTGTTTGCCTTAAAAAAACGTGTACTAACACACAGCGTCAATACTGATCTATTATGGAAATGTTCTTTTAGTCCACGACGACGGCTGAATAGTGCAAAGACCAACTTTATTTTCTGCTGGACTGTAATTTTACGGTAATGTATTTATGTTTCAAGAGTACTGCATATTTCTGGTAATCAGATATTCAAACTCTTAACTACCTTTTTGGCGGTTATAGATAAGCAGGCACAGGGTCCAATTTTTTCCCTCTGACGTCGTTGGCCGTGCGCGTGTTCGTTGCTGTGGTGTATTTCCTTGTAGTGTGGGAACCAGTTTGATTTTTGAGTGATTGGATATATTATGGGCAGGATGTTTCGTTAAAAGTTTTCGGAAAAATTGAAATGTAGAGATTTGGGCGGCTCTTGACATAGGGGTCTTCAGAGCCGATGAGGGCGAAGAGAGGCGAGTGAGAGTGGAGCGGCACCAGAATGCAAAGGCGTGGGAAACGGCAGGTCCCCTAGGAAACTCGCCGACCATCGGCATCGTCCGGTGCGATTCCCACATGCGAAAATCCGGGAGCGACTCCGCCGAGTAAGGAACCTGGTTCACCTGGGTGGAGGCGAGTAGTATAACCGCTAAACCACCGCGGCCCCCTGGACAATTTGGCAAATGTTTTGTCCGCCAACTGTGATAGAATCATGCTTTAATTTGAATTAAATGTAATTTTCGAATGGATTTCGGGGTCGCGGTCGTGCTTTTCTGGCAAATAGGCTGAACCGGAGACAATTTGAGTAACAAGGCTTAACCGATTCTGGAGAATTACACGATAGGGACAGTGCACCACACTCGTGCGCTTTCTGTGTAATATTATTTTGCACAAGAACTATGCCATACCAAGCATTACCAACACACCTATTTCCTCCCTGTTTTTATTCATATTATTCATAAATTAATTAGAATTCAGAATTAAAATACAAGGAAAACTTAAATTTAACCAATGTTAAGATACTTTGTGAACAGAAGTGTACAACGCTTGTGAAACGTGGCATATTTAGGAAACAACCAAACACGTCATACTACATGGGGTGATTTTTCAAAGTGTTGATTCAAAAAGTGTGAAGAAACCACGAGTAGACCATATATAAAACCCAAGCAACCTTCACATATGTTTTCTCCATGCTTAGCATTGTGTTACTTCCTCGGAATAAGAGCTTTTGGTGGTTCATCCAGGCAGTTTTGGTGTCTTGTGTATTTAGATTCTTTCCTCGTACACACAGCAAGGTGAATGGCCTCTCCCTTGTAATAGCGTGTACTGGCTTGGCTTTCTGTGTTGTCGCGGAAGACTGAAATCCAAGAAAGCTTAGTTTTTATTACCGCATGTTTGCTGGAAGTTTAAAGCCATTGAGGCTTGGGATTAAGTGCATATGCCTGTCTCCTAAACGCTAACAGCTCTAAACTTTTCGTCTCGAAAAGATGCTTATGACGGTGACTGTGGTTTAGTAGAGGAAGGAATTTTTTGTGGTAATTACTAAACAAATGTGTCTCTATTTTTATTTGAAATATCCATTCTACTAAGAAAATAATGGTTTAAATTTTATTATTAAAATTGTGTTTACATGTACAATAGAAAATAATAAAACTTGTTATAACATCCTGAAATAAAACAGATATTTTTTCAGTTTCGCGTTTAAAACCGATATTCATTTTCAGACTATTTGGTCTGTGATCCTAATGTACGTCTTCAAAAGCCGAGCTTAATTTGGCACCATTCTGTGGAATATGCATGTCGTGTTGGCATGAGACAGTTTCACAATTTTACGTTCATAATGATAGAAATGAATTAAAATCGCTTTATTTTCGTTGGGTGTTTATATATTCGTAATGATGAGTGTTCAGTGGCAGAATTGACAAAAAATCCTTACTGCTAATTGGTCTAAAACAGTATAATTCTGCAACAGTTTTTTTAATTGCCTTCCGCAAAATCAGGATAAAGGGATCATACCGAAACTCACAATCATGAACTTTGGAAGACTCTCCTGGAAAATTTCTAATACATCGGAGAAATCATATCGTCAAGATTCAAGTTCCCCCCCCCCCCCCTTGTACAAATGGTGGGTATATTCGTACTAAAATAAATTAAATTCGCATAACATTTCTCTAAAGAATGTAAAATTTATATATGAAATGAAAGACGTACAAACGGAAAGAAAGGCCGAGTGTTCATATTACCTCGTAAAATGGCATTTTGAATGAGTAGACACATTTTACAAAGTATTTTGTATTGGTTATATTAGTTTATTCGTTGGCACTTCACTTGATACGCGTTTAACGCCGGCGATTTTATTTCGAAAATCGTTAGAGATGGAGCAAGTTGCTAGAGATGCACGCTGAAGTGAATGTCGTATCATACTTTTGACTGATTGAAACAGTGAAATTGTCACTGATTCAGATTTACAGTGTAAATACAATAAATACTTGCACTGTGGACATTGCTTTATCTGTTGCGCTGGAGGAAAAAATCTAAACTACATCACACCGTTGTCGATTTCATTTGCTTATTTTCGGCGGGTGTTTTCTATAGGCTGACAATTGCAGACAGATTATCCAACTTCAAAAAACAACACGGCTGAGCCGTCATAATCACGGCGCCTTAGTTAACGACTGGAGAGTTATGACAACACGATCCGTGCTCGTATTTTCGTGCTGCCATCACCACGTTGCCGTCGTCCGTATGGCACGTCAGAACTGTGAGTGTCATGTAAAAGAACCATGATCCCGCCGCAGGGATGTATTAGTATTCGTGAGGTACAGAGGCCTCAATTAATATAAAAGGACTAAACACACAGTTATTTACATCATTATACTACCTATCTCTGCTATTAACATATATCATGATCAGTAAGCGCCGTATTTAATGTCAACCTAAATACAAATTAAAGACTTTTATCACAGTGTCTATATACTTGCCACCGTCGCATAATCCGCACTTATTGTTTAGGTGCACATATTCAATCAGACTTTGTATCGTCATCATTCCAAATGTCTTGTCACTCACGCATGAAGTCCTATACTACCGCCAATCAGTCTCGGTCTCCTTTGTATCTACGATTGCAGACTGCACTCTCGCAGGTCGCTATCGTCGCCGCCTGTCGCACTACTAACGCTCAAGGCCGTACAAGGCTCCAGACACACTACTTGGAGTTGCAATACTGTATGCCAATACTTCGGGGAAACATTCCTCACAACGGGAGAATAAAAAAAAAAAAAAGTTAAATGAACGTAGGTCCGCAAACGCTTCGGTTCTTCTCTACAGCCCGCAATACATAACGTACAGTGTATGGACCGTAGGCTGGATAGAAAGTAGTCACTTATCTTAACATCGAATAAAAAGTCTTAGGTAACCATTTGTGATGACTTAAAATTATTTATTTCACTTTTTTTTATGCATCGGTGTGTAAAAAAGAGCATTTTGTTAAGTATTTACTTTCTTAATAATTTCACAGTTTCAATTTTACAGACGCATGAATGAGGTGTTGAGGCCCATGACAATGTTAATTTTACGTAGGGCGGAAGAATACACGACGGGTTTACAATTAGATCTTAAGCAGGGCTTTCAAAAGTGCTCATTTTAACGGAACAGCCTATACTTGTGTATTCAAACCCAGTGGAAGATGTGGGCACTCTCCGTAACCGTATTTTGGCGGTTTGCGAAACAATCGGGAATTTCCCAGGGATTCATCAATGCATCGGGGTGTCCATGCAACGGTGGGTTGATGCATTGTTCGTGCTTATGGATGACATTTTGAACATTTCTGTTAGTGCCGACTGTAAGCTACGTCCTGTGCAGTCCCTACTGTTATAGGTGTAGTGTCGTAGTGTGAGGTGTCGTGTATCATGCATACTAATGCTATGGCATTCCATAGGAACATGATCCAGCCCGCGGGCCGTACACCGTATTTTATGTATTACGGGCTGTAGTGAAGAAACGAAACATTGTCGGACCTATGCCCGTATAACATTTTTTCATCCTCCTGATGTGAAGAATGTTTCCCCGAAGTATTGATATGCAATTTTGCAACATCATGTAGAGATCTATATATCAGTTGGCCCGCTCCAGAAGGTCCTCCCCCCGCGCACCCCGAATAGCGCTGAGGAAGGTGAGGAGGGTGATGATCAGAACATGCTTGTAACGATAACTCCAGATATTCAATTTTCTCAGGACACGAGTCCCCATAGGCTTAACCAATCAGCGGCACGCATGAGTAATTTATCGGTAATCCGTCTGTACATCTGGCTCTTCTGCTGTTACCGACGATGTCGTTGAGCACCTCGCTACGAGCCGGGGGGGGGGGGGAGTGGATGGGAGGGGGATGCAAGGAAAAGGACGCAGAATGGCCACGTGTAACAATAATACAACGTTTTGTAGTCTTAGCTGTTATTAAAGACGGAAGTAGTGGTGCCGACGATCGGGGAAAGAAATTGCCGTTCGTATAGAAGGGAACCGTCCCTGCATACCTGTAGTGATTTCAGAAAACCGTGGGAAGACCCATACCAGAACGACTGAACCTGAAATGGAACCCACGTTCTCCTGAATTCGAGTCCAACCTGTGTGTTAGCAACTTCGCCACGTAACTCGGCCCCATAATTCGTCTGGCGAGTGGATTTCTGTGGCGCCTCAACAGGTTTTGGAGCACGCAGTGCAAATATCGTTCTCTCTGGCTGGAGTCTGGGAGCAGTCTACGTAACGAGGAGTGAGCTGGGCTGTTTGCCGACGTGTCTCACTGCGTCAGGCCGCTTCCAGAGTGAGCAATCGGCCGCCGGCAGTCGGGTGTCTGAGATGGGTGAACTTGATATTCGACTGTCGGCTGCCCATCTGCAAGTTACTGCTAGCCAATCAGAATCGTCATACTTTGTAACGGCATTTCCCGCTATTTTCTTAAAGAAAGAATGCATTTTATAAACAGGCAGCGACCCTTAAAATACATACAGTATTCCAAAAACAAAATATTTGTTGCATTATATGTTTTCGCAAATGTGTGGATGCAGTTTAAATTACGAGCGTATATTTAAATTGTCATTGATATTTATTTTTATGACAGCAAATTTTATATTTAAAATCATTTAAACGCGATAAAAATAGTCAGGGGTAAATAATAACCTATAAAATATTTTGCATTTAAAACTTTGTAAGTAAATTAATCTAAAGACGTTAAAATACATATACCGCTCTAATATTTTTTCTTTAGGGAAAACTAGATTAGTTTTTTTTTTAAACAAGACTTTTATTTACACCAATACTTTGTCCTCTGGTAATTGCAAAGAATACTTCGGACTGCGAGCTGCATAACTGCGGACTTCATAACTGCTCATTAGCAGAAAGCTGTGGTCAGCTCCACAGTCCAGCAACCTCTTCTCCCTTTCCTTCTTCGCCCCCCCCCCCCCCTAATCTTCTTCGTATTACATTCTACTACCTCCTA
Organism: Dryococelus australis; assembly: GCA_029891345.1. Lineage (NCBI taxonomy): Eukaryota > Metazoa > Arthropoda > Insecta > Phasmatodea > Phasmatidae > Dryococelus > Dryococelus australis. The sequence continues at coordinate 45,824,179 of CM056995.1, read as the reverse complement.
AACCAACTTGAAAGACCTTGGCCGTCGCCGCGTAGACGGAACAAGCAGGACAGCTCTTCTTGTTTTGTGCGGCCCGGACAGGTATTTCGCCTCGTTAACCCAAATGGTGTTGTCGCCAGTCTAGCGGTCTGCGCGCCAGATCCAACCTTCTTCTTATTCTTTTTTTTTTTTTCCTGGTGAACCGTCCAGTGGTTTCGGAACCTCTTTTGAAACCATAGAAATTTTAGATCGAACAAATTTGATTACATAATATTGACTGTGTTTGAAAACGTGTCACTGTCTATTTATTTATTCGCTAGGAACTTTTAGTCTGAATTTAAAATTATTTCCTATGTGAGAAACTGTCCTTCTATTTCCTATGTGAGAAACTGTCCTTCTATTTCCTATGTGAGAAACTGTCCTTCTATTTCCTTTGTGAGAAACTGTCCTTCTATTTCCTATGCGAGAAACTGTCCTCCTATTTCCTATGCGAGAAACTGTCCTTCTATTTCCTATGTGAGAAACTGTCCTATTTCCATGCAGTCCATTAAGGAAGAATGTAACGAATGTTAAGATGTGTTGTCACTTCTTTCGTGAGTTTAAATTTTGTTTTATCAGATATATTTCCTGCACAGTCAAATTCAATGCCTCTGAGTAGTAGTTATTATTATTATTATTATGTAATAATCCCCGAAAATATCGCGGTTTTAATGTTCAGCAATTGTTCGCCTTTTTTAAGTTTCGTGATGTCTGAAACGGGTCATTTTTCTACGCACGATTCTGATTGGCGAAGTCCGTTAAACATCAAAGAAATTATAGAACCAGTCCAGTATTCACAATGTTTGAAGGAAACTAGAGCCGTCCAACTTTTCCAGATAAATATCGAGATGATAATGACGTTTCGGTGGCGCCCAAACCATCAAGGCTTTATTCAACTTTATTTGAAGCAGTTTGAAGGAAAAATTTGATATTGTGATACGGCTTTAAGGATGACCATTGGCTGGTTTTTTTTTTTTTTTTTAATACCGGCTGTTAAGTGACAGATGCGGCTGTCAAATGCGACGGTCCTCCTTGAATACTATGGGAATGTTCATAAAACTGACGCAGGTTTTTGAACTCAAGCAATAATGGAAGTCGAAACCATCTATTCCCATCGGACTTTCACTCAAGATACAAGTCTCTTATGTTGTATTTATTCATTTTTGGGCTTATTCCGTTCTGCAGAGAAGATGTAACTAGGTTTGGACTATTGAACTGTAGTGCGGTATCCACTGCTGTAATGCGACGTCACAGTATATTCAAATTAGTTTCTACTGAGTGGTACAATTTTTGTTGCGTCATGGGTTGAGAAAAAAAAAGGGAGGCCATTTGGATTACGTTGATCAAAATCACAATTGTGTAATTTCGGTTGGTTAGTGTGGTAGCTAGCGTCTCTTTAAACGTATCCACCAGCGCTCGATATCTCCCACGCTATCGAAGTTGGTAATAAGTTATCGGCAAGCCAAAAAGAAAACTACATCTTTGCTAATGAGACACGTAAATTCCAGAGTAAACTGTATTTATTTTTCCCGTAGCCCTAAAAGTGTGTGCGTGTGTATGTCTGTGTGCGAACGTGTGTGCTTGTACACCTACAAATTCTATTTGTGCCCCAATGAGAATGACGTATTTAAAATGAACCTGGCGAAACAAAATAAAAATAACTTTCCTGTTTATTATCGTGTACATTTTGTAAAGGAATTCGGTATTACATGGACTCGTTCCGTATTCGTAGTTGCTTTGTCCGAATGGTATAAGCTATTCACGGTAAAGTGAGCACTTTTGAAAGCTTTCTCATTTATAATAATAGTCAATAAATATAGACGTTAACCTCATAGTGCCGTGGAATATACGTACTGTGGTTATTACTTATATGGCAATATTTATTTAACAAAGTGGGTAAAGGATAAAAAACGGCTGAAAGAATAAGTAACAAGGGTCTCAAAAGTGCTCACTTTACCATTATAGGCCTATAACTCAATTTTAACCATTTTGCAGAATACTTAAAATGTTGAGTCTCCTGAGGACCTAGTCAAACCATAGTCTTTTGAGTTTTTAAATGCAGTTTGTATAGAGATAGGTCTACTTGCGCGAACGGAAGTGTAATCAACTAGGATTGCAAAAGGCATGTTAGATAAGCACGGCTTTACTGCGTAGCAAGTTTGAAGAAACAGCGTTGAGGCCTTGTCACTCGGCCTTCTTCGAGTTCCTGTCTAACTAGTTTCACGCTATATGCTCGTATGACATGTCCATACAAATGACGCAAGTCGCTCGAACTAGTTGAAACTGCTTCTGTGCCTTATGCACTTGTCGATTTTTTTTTCACCCCTTCATGGTAACATCCATCATTTCTGCAGCCCTGCTGATGGTCTACTTTCAGGCTGTTCATTCGCCTCATGCAAACAAAGCTTAACCGAGACTAGAAGATTACACCAAAGGGACAACGCGCCGCATTGATGCACCCACAGTTTTGTAATATTTTGCATGATAACTACTTCTTGCTAAAGGCTGTTCACGATAAAGTGAACACTTTTAAAATCAACCTTAGAAAAAAAGTCACTGTTCCTACCTGCATATATTTTAACAAGTACACTAACTGTCATGCGTCCAGTGAAGTTGGTAATGATAGAGGGAAAGTAGTTCTTTATTTTAACGTTAGATAAAAAGTGTTAGGTAACCATTTGTGACAACTTAAATTATTTCTTTCGTTTTCTGTTTTTTTATTAAATGCATAGAAACATAAGTGCAAAAATGAGCGGTTTTGTAAATTATTACTTTTCTAATTATTTCACAATTTTACTTGGCCAACGCATGGAATAAAGTGATAAGGCCTATGACAATGTTAATTCTACATAAGGCGGAAGAATACACCATGCATATACAATTAGATGTTAAACACGGCTTTCAAAAGTGTTTAGTTAACCGTGAATAGCCTATAGGTATTATTACCAACACACCTATTTTATCTCTATCTTTACTCATATTAGCTATAAATGAAATATCGTAACTTATAGATCAAACATAAGTAAAAGTTCAACGTAACAAAAAATAAGATACTTTTATTCTAACTGAAGTATGAAATTCTTGTGAAGTATGATATATTTAGGGGACAACAGAACACGTGAAGATATTGCGAATAAAGTAAAGCTAATTTAAGTCGGCTAACTCGGTGTATGTCCACCTCATTACTGACGCATGTCTTTCAGATCTTCACATGTGCCGCTTCTGTTTTCTATGTTGTGTTAGTAATGGCTTTGAATAGAAAAAGTAATCGAAGGAATGAAGCTATAGATTTCCTCCGTGTTTTTTAACCTTTGGTTTTCTGGCTCGACCCAAGATAGTGTAATAAACATTTAGTTTGTTCTTTACACCATCGTGCGGCGATTGATAGCCGTAGCTTCTTTTAACTGAAAGAGTCTTAAACAAAAGTGCTTATAGTGGCGTGCCATGTTAGTAAAAGGGGGGAAAGGTGTGTAGCGGTAGGGAATAGGCCTATATCTTGTAACAAATAATTTGTGCACGTGTTATTACTACTGCACAAATACCATTTTCCATTAAAATATTTGGCGCAACATAAACATACTTTTTTTTTGTAGAACAAAAATTGAAATCCCCTTCAAAACAAACAGGCCATTGTGTACAAAACTGAACTATTAGAAGATTCGTTAGGCGGTAGGTTGACGATACAAAACAGCTTCCTGCGATCTGATTTTGCGGCTCGGTAAGGAATTTTTTTTTTCAGTGTAAAGTTGGCCACGAACATGTATTGCGACACCAACGGACTGTTACGAGTAAGGTTTATTGAAGAACCGAAAATCCATCATTCAGAAGTAGGAAATTAAAATTTCAGGATCTGAATGCGAACATATCGAGTTAGAAAAGCTCCAGCAATTCCACTTAATTTCGTTTAGAAATTTCACCTGTAGAATTCGTATTTCATGGTAGGTGTTATCCACTGATGCACATTTTCTGGGTTTGAATCTTGGGATGCACGTGGCATTCATTCCTTTTTGAGTGTGTTAGTGTAGTGTTTTAGACTCCTCCTATTTGTAAGCTTTTGAAGTATAGGCTGTTCACGGTAAAGTTAGCACTTTCGAAAGTCCTCTTGTTTGGAATAATAGTCAGGAAATTTGCTGTATTTTAGTCTCGGGCGTTAACTTCTACGCGCGGTGGAACATACACACTGTGTTTATTACGTACACGGCAATATTTTCTTAAAAAGGCCTTTAAAGGATAAAAAATGGCTGAATGGAAAAAATAACTAGGTCCTCAATAGTGCTCATTTTACCGTGAACAACTCATATTAGTCTAGCGTTGTTACAAAAAACGACTGCAAAAACTAATGTGGACGAAGTTTTGGATCTGAGGCTTGTAGCTTTCAGTCACGAAACGGGAATCGATGATGGAGGGCTAGAGCGACATTCTATTTACAATGTTGTCGATGAATGGAAAAAGGTGGTTGGGGGAGGGTAATAAGTGGCCCAGTTCCCCCTATTTGGCGTTATCCTTCTCCACACCATAAACTTTGACTGTGACTAGGTGGAGACCATTCACGGTGAAGTGAGCACTTTTTAAGGCTTTTCCAACAGACTTTAACCACAAATAAATATATCTTATTGCAGCATCATGCCATGCATTTTGAAGGTGGTGAAATGTATACAGTATGTTTATTCGTCACAAAGCAATGTTTATATTAAAAAGCAGCAGTAAGATGGAAATAGGATGAAAGGAAAAATTTAGAAGGGCCTAAGTGCTCACTTTACCGTGAACAGCCTATAACTAATGGGAAACTCCAGACTCGGACCGCCATGGTGGCTTGTCGAAAAACCACCGAAGCTCCAACACGGCTGTGTTTATTATTCGTCCACCTGGAGCCATCTTGTTGCACGGGATCGACGAAATGGCTGTCAGAAAACAGAGGCGTGTCTTGGAAATGCGCCCTGCGCCGCTCATTGGCCTGGCGTCATCTTGGGGCCTTGCAGTCAGTACACGAGTGTATCGGCTGTTCACGGTAAAGTGAGCACTTTTGAAGCCGTATTTACTTTTTTTTATTACAGCCCTTTTTTTTTTTTCATCCTTCAGTTACCTTTTTGAATACATATTGCCTGCCACGTGAGTAATAAACAGTGTGTATATTCTACCGCACTCGTGGAACTATGGAAAGTCTGTATTCGAAACAGGGTTGTCTATATACGAATATACTGTGCCACCGTGCTCGGTAATACCTACGTTAGACGTGTATTAAATATTGTAGTTGTAAAGGGAAAGTCGCAAAAAATTTAAATTCTGTTGTATTTATCAGTGTAACGTGATCGCACATAAATAGGTTATGGGCAGTATTAAAATTAATTTGGCGAAGGATAGACATACCACTTGTAAAAAAAGGGCGGAAATGATGTTGGAGATCAGTCTATAAGACGATTTTTGAGTGTTTGCAACGAGTGAAATAGGGTTCTTCTTATAAAATATCATAAAACATATTCAAAGGAGCTTGCTTACGCATTTACGTGAGTGTTACATTTACATAACGTTGTTATGTGTCGCCGGTCTGCGCTGCTGACCTTGGTCCGCTCGGCGCGAGCGAACGAAAAAGAGGATGGAGACTCGTTATGTGATGGCGGCCACGTATCAGTTACATAAAAAGCGGGCTGACACGATAATCTCTTGCAGTGCAATCTGTTGACTCTGGTCGTATATTTCTGCATTTATCTGAGGAATGCTCTGGATTACTGACCTCGTTCTCTCAGTGCGACTCGGGGTGCGATGAGCCTTCAAGATGTTAAGGCGCACACTATTAATATTGCGACAGGCCTCCCGGGCCGGTAGTGGAGTTTGAGTTGATGAGTGAATAAGTGGCTGAGTTCCGAGCGATAGAAGAATGAGCGGCGAGAGAAGTGACCAGTGGAAGGTCATTCTGCGATCTCGAGTATCAAGCAATAAAGGACGCAGCTTGCAGGCTGGACTATTCGACTAGACGCTTGATTTAAAGACATAAAAAATTATGGCAACAGAGAGCCTGAACACGTGTTAATGAGTATGAGTTAATTGACTGTAAACAATATACACAATTAAGAAGGACGTTGAAATAAATATTAAATATTGCGCTCACTGTTAAAAATAAAAAGTCAAAATGGAGTCAGATAAGTTAATGCTGTAAATAATAGCGGGGTGAATAAATTAGAAATCAAATTTAGGTCTTTTATTTTTATTAGGACCTCCATCCCGCACACGCCCCTCAGGCGTCCGCATGTAACAATACCTATATAATTTTATCGCCTGAGAGATACTCAAGACATTTGAACTTGAAACATATTTAATGTGCCAGTGAGTTTGGTACCTAAAGATGTACATAGTGAATCGCTTATTTCTCTATTCCTCAAAGATAACAGAAAACAGTTTTTTTTTTTTTTTTTTTTTTTTTATTCGGCGGCCGAATGAGTTTAATTTAATGCAAGTGACGTATGCGACAAGTGAATACTCAAGGTAGGTTGCAGGTAACTTTTACATTCGCACAGGATCGGACATTACGTTAAGTTGGTTTTCGGTGTAATATAATTATGATTACTTACATTCGTGTTATCGCCAAGTTTTCGTTCCTTAGGTACGTCACTATTCACACCTCAGTAAAAGCAGTGTTTACTGTTGTTCGAATACGTTCCTGTCACCGAATTTTCTCGATGTCCACGAGAAGCGTTGGTAGCACCTGCCGTGTTTTTGCAGGTGGTCGCGAGGAAGAACGATGAAGAAAATTCCGCGGGCTTGGGTTTTTTTTTTTTTTTTACGTCGGCGTCGAAGACGGCGTGCCCGTTAGACGCTCTGGTATTTCTGCCGCCAACCTTTTTAACAGTGACTTCTTCCCTCTCTTGACGGGGGCGGCTGTTTGCAAGCGCGGGATCGTAAAACGGGAGTATAAAAGACGAGGCTCTGACGTATTTCGGCGGTCTATTTCCCGATGAATACGTTAAGAGGAGGAAGATTTGGGGGAATGTTTATTCCGCGAGTAGGCGTCGTCTGACGCATGCTTTGAGCTCTTTCAGTGACGGTTAGAAGTTCTCACGCAAGGAGAAGCGCCAGCCAGTGGCCAAACATCATCTGCAACTTCAGGCCTAAAAGCGTGGGGGGGCGCTAGGGGCGACCGAGACATGCGCATCGACTCTCTCATCGCCTCTACGCACAAATTACTCAACTGACGTCCAGTCTTGCCGTCTATAACGTGCCTCTGTGACTTTCACCGGAGATCCTACCATCTTATGACGTAATAATAAAAATAAAGTTTTGCTGCACGTCCCTATTCTCTTTGTAATGTTCTGTACCGCGATGTTCATACCTAAAACCTACCGTGAAAACACCCGTTTGAGTCATTTTCATTATCACAAAAACGCTTTAGAGAGAAATGGAGGAACTTAAATGAAATTCGTAAGCAGACCTCACTCGGTCACGTTGGACGGTTTTTAATAAAACTTTTCTGCTGGAGCTCTGCACACCGGAACACCGAACAAGTGAGACGATCCTCAACGCCAAACAGATGATCAGAAGTTATTCGTCGGCAGCTCTACGCAAAAGGCACGGTGGACTGTGGCACAGGCCTATCCTGGCAGCGAAGAGACGTACCGTAGTCACAGCCAGTTTTACGCGTTAAAAAAATTGCATATGCGTCAAGACGATACGGTTTACGGAGCCACGATACACCACCGAGAAGCGAGTGCAAATCGCTGACTATGCGGTCGTAGTAAATTGGCAACTTCTCAGTTACGAATGGAGTGGAGAGATTTTGACGGCTCTTCACGTTGACGTCTTGAGAGCCGATTAGAGTGAAGTGAGGTATGGAGCAACGCTGGAATGAAAGGGCGGGGGAAGCGGGAAACCCCGCGAGAAGACCCGCCGACCGACGGCATCGTCCGGCACGATTCCCACTTAGAAAATTCGGCGACCCGGCCGGGGATTGAACCCGGTTCGCATTGGTGGGAGACTAGCAGGCGAACCACTCTGCCATCGTGCCCCCCCCCCCTTCTCATTTTAAGAGATTACAAACAAGCGCACACGGTTGTGTTGCGCGATTTTGGTAGTACTAGGCAATGCGGGACATTTGAAGTATTTATTTATTGGCAGTTAAAGCTAGCCAAGGCATAATCCACATAGACAATAGGCATTACATTATTCAACATGCAATATTATCGTTTTCCCTACGCTTCGCATTTTCCCATGCTGAAATGCATATGAAGCCATTTAAGTTTATGTCCACTGTGTTATTTGTAATTAAATATTCGCTCAAGAAAAATAGTTTCGTGGGTTACATTTGCATAACGGGGGGTTTGAAATGCATCGATAGGTAGCGGCAAAGGACGAATGTCTATCGGAATTATAAAACTAAAATGTTAAATATGCTCATAAAAAAAAAAAAAAAAAAAATCGAACCACGTTTGGTTTTAGCAAAGTGTATTTCAAACGTGTGTGGTGTCTGACCTGTTGACACGTGAACGACTGCAGGTTCTCATTGCTACGTCTATACTCGGCGTACGCGTAAGTTATTAGAATTTTACGCTACCTTTTGGCTTCCCGCACATTTTGGCGGTAGTTCCCTGTTCGCAGGCTTTTTTTTTTTTTTTTTTTTGTGGGCATTTTAAATTCCTATAAGAGGAGTCGCCAGGAGGTGTTGCGGTAACGTTTATGAACTCGTGCCTTGGAAAACGGCTCGTAAACAGGTTTGCCAACAGTGTAGTGCTTTCTGTCTGACGTGTTTCTCGGAAGTGGAGACGTCAGAATCTTGACAGCTTAAGACGAGGCGCATTAATACACACGTCAGAGGTCTCAACTGGTGCCAACTCCCTCGAAAGTTAACTTACAAGTCCCTTTACGTCAGTGCTTGTGCCCTGCGCGTGAACTTTAATTGGTGTAATTCGTTACACAGTTCCTAGACGTTGATTGGACGGCAGCCAACCTCTTCTTCGGACGAAGCGTTGGAAATGGCGGGTTCCCGGTATTAGCAGGTCAACTAGAGTCTGTTCACGTTAAAGTGAGCACTTCTTAAATCAACCTTGAAAAAAAAAAAATTGAGTTTGGCTGTGTTGGGGACACGGCGTGAATACGTCTACGTTGACGCGCTCGGACGCCTTGGTGTTTATTTTACGCTCCCGGCACCGCCTCGCACTATAATAATATGGGATTTTATGGGTATCACTGGATTAATTTCGAGATGCTCTTTTAAACCGTATACGTTTTCTGTATTTCAACTTGGCTTTTTGACTAGTATAGGCCGACACTGTGTTAAGTTTTCTTAATGTTTTACATTAAACTCGTGCAGTTTCACAGTAACCACGCCACACAAATGTTTTTATACACGTAAACGATCAGTCTTGACGAGAGCTGTCGGTTGAAACCTAACGAGCGTCGTAGCTTCTCCTAGTCGAAATTTGTACTACGCGGAAGTTATGAGACGTGGCGAAACGAACTAAAAATTGCCCCCCCCCCCCCCCCCCCCCTTCAACCCTCGGCGCGTGCGATGCTTCGCAGTCCTCGCTCAACGTAACATATTCTTTGATTCTTTGGCAATCGAGTGGTGTAATTGAATTTTGAATGTGGAAGATAGATTCTTTTTCTGCAATGCCAAACTGTATCTCCAGATTTCGTTATCGGATTTTCACGATTGCCTCCTACTATGGTTGCAAATTTAAAGACGTATTCACGTCAAAATCACAGCCTATCAATGTGCGTATTATAACAGTACGACGGAACGAGTGTATTTTTCGCATGCGCGTGATCATCTCTATTCCCCCCCCCCCCCTGCCCGTCATTTCTTAATACTTTGCGTGCGCTTCTGTTAATTTTTTCCACGCATTCATCAGAATTTGCAAGTGTGATTATCTAACAAGGGTAGCAAGCTGTAATCAGCGCGCCGAACCCATTTCATGCTCGTCAGGTCCCATTAGCCAGCAAACATGCAAATTTCCACCCGAGTGCCTGATCGAGCCGGTTTTTTTTTTTTTCGAAGTGTCATTTGCGCCCGCAAGATAGATCCGATTACTACGTATACGCCTACCTGCTGCGTGTAGTTACAGTCTATTCATACTTAACGCTTTTTAAACAAGCGTATGCACAATTTGCATGTATAATGTATTTTAGTGTAAAACTTTATTTACAACTTCCCGTTTTGTAACGTTATTATTAACGATACGGACGTAATTTTGTAAAGGATCGTTGCTTCCCATCGTTCTCTATTTATTTAATTTAAATGCGTTCATTAGATAATTTTTTCATGCGTATAAGTTTGGCCAAGTATAGAGTTTACAGAAACACAAGTAAGTAACGGCTCTGTAATCGTGTATAAAATATTTATTTTCTAACAACTTAACTTACTCGTTAGTTTTCTTATGAAAAGTACGCTTAGTGAAATGAGGCGGAAGTAAAATCCAGAACCGCGCGTGTTAAGGATATTATTCCAAACCTTTAACGTAGTTAAAAACTTAACATTTTTGTACCACATCATCTGAAATACTAACCGGATGGGCGGGAACCTTGGACCTAACTTCAAACTATGCTTCTCACCTCCCAGTAATAGCCTAAGATGATCTCGTCACCGCTGGAAATACATCGGTATTAAGATGCACCAAAAGAAACCTAAAGTGACTTGCACATAGAAGCACGGGGCGTTTAAAACGAATGCCAATGCGACCCTTAGCGCTAGTTTGCTTGTGTGACTTAGGTATGCGAAATAAAAAAGAAAATCAGGTTGGCGGGTTGTTAATAGTTCTCGTTTATCCGTCGATTACTTTCCCATGGTAGTAGCGACTGTTTTTTTTTTTTTAACGTGAATACTTCTTTGAATTTGCAACCAGAGGAAGGCAATCCAGAAAATCCGACAGCAAAATCGGGGATACAGTTTGGCATTGCAGCTCCGAATCTATCGTCTACATTCGAAATTCAATTACACCACTCGATTTCCAAAGGATCAAAGAATATGTTACGTTGAGTGAAGACTGGAAGCATCGCGAGGTCGTAAGATAAGGGGGGGGGGCGGGTGGGGGGGGGGCAATTTTAAGTTCGTTTCGCCGCGTTCATAACTTCCACGTAGTATAACTTTTGACTAGGAGAAGCTACGACGCTCATTTGAGTTTCAATCGACAGCTATCGTCAAGATCAATCGATTGCGTTTATAAAAACATTTTTGTGGCATGGTTATGGTGAAATTGCATGAGTTTAGTGTAAAAATTAAGAAAACTTAACCACTTGGAAAGAGCATCTCAAAAGAAATCCAGCGGTACCCATAAAAACCCCATATGACCGAGTGAAGCGGTGCCGGGAACGTAAAATTAACATCAAGGCGTCCAAGCGCGTCAACGTAGACGTATTCACGCAAAACAAACGGCTGTGTCACTAACACAGCCACACCCAATTTTTTGACTACTTCTTTGGCATCGCGAAAACAGAGTCTGCTCGGTGATGTGATTAGTATACCTACCTAGTATTTGGAAGACCATGGGTGTAATCCCTACAGTTAGCATTGGGCGTTATATATATATATATATAATATATATATATATATTATATATATATATATATATATATATATATATATATATATATATATATATATATATATATAATATATATATATATAACGTGCCACGTATTGGTTTGCCAAGCGTGTCGGGTATTTAATATTCATGTGTGCTACACTGATGTTTTGCGGATTAATCCTTATTGGTCGGGTATTTAATATTCATGTGTGCTACACTGATGTTTTGCGGATTAATCCTTATTGGTCGGGTATTTAATATTCATGTGTGCTACACTGATGTTTTGCGGATTAATCCTTATTGGTGTGCGTTATTGCGTATGATGAATCAGACTCGTTAAAGCTTGACGCAATCAAGTGTAATTCATTGTATAGTGGCCGGCAGTTGTGTGGGCTCGTCGCAGCTAGGGGTAGCGAGGTAGAGGGGTCGCCGGAGAAAGGGGAACGGAGACAACCCTCAAGACTACAGTACATTCAAGACTGGAACAGACTTGTGAAAACGAACCTTTGAAAAATTACCCATAACATGTCAACCGGTTTTTTTTCTCAATAACCTGTATTTCACAAATATATAACACTGTGATTAACTTCAGAGTACTGTATTATTGAATAAATGAAACTTTACCATAGTATCTTCTATAACTTGTAATACTTATTTCGTATTAAATATGAATTAACAATAGCGAGAGCAGCGATGTGTTGGCAACGGCTAGTAATAAATAGTTCACAGATAAATATTGGTTTAACGTAGTTTTTTGGTAGGCTATTTGTAAGTTAAACGTTGCCTATTGAAATATTATTTAAATATTTAGGTAGCCCCAGTGGCAACATATTTCATTGTTACAGTTTAAAATAACAGTGCAAAATATTGTGTGTAGGCCCTAGTGACACAGTGTTTTATCGGCTGGACGGAGCTTGTCGCCCTCCCTCCCCCCCTCCCCCCTCCCCCCGGTCTCGAAGTTTCACATCGTTAAGTAACAGACAAAATATAGGGGAAGTTCGGCTAATTTGGCAATATTTTTTTGTTATGTAGTGTTTTCTTATTTTTGTTTTTTCTCGAAGGGTCAATTCAAGGAATATGATAAACATAATTAGTTTAGCATGTTTTCATAATGATATCGTATTAAGATTAAATCTCTCTTAATAATTTACATATTTGTAAGCTAATGTCATAAGCATGTAATGATTTAAAACAAGGGTAATTTGGCAGTAGTATAAGGGTAATTTGGCAGTAGTGTGACCAAATTTGTACAAAAACAAAAACCTTATCTCCCATGGCTTACAAAAGTCAAATACAGGTAATAAAAATGAACTCTGACTAACAGTTTCATTTTTCAGTCTGAATCACCACTGCAACTGAGGCATTCAAAATTATGACGATACCGCTTAAGGCCTTGACAAATTTCATGATACCGCATACGGCATTTCACACACTGAATCCATGATTCACCATGTTTGTCATTGGCAAATAATCCCTGGCAGCTATTGCAAGTATCACTGTTGTTCTTTTCCTTTGACTGAATTCCACTAGTAGATGCTTTTGGATGAATCACTTATCTTAAACCTGCTCTTTTTTGGCTTCTAGTTGCCTGAAGTGAAGGACTATCCACTGCCGATTCTAGAAACTCTTCAGGGGATGCATTATCACACTGCTGCTCCAAAGGCCTATCTTGTTGTGTATCGAAAACGCGCACTTTTTTTTTTGCTGCACACTCTCTTTGTCGAACTCGGTGGCATTGTTGCAAATTGTTTCTTGCAAACTTGTCGCACTGTGAAGTTCTGAGGAACAGAAAACATCTTCGTGAAGTGCATTCCTGTCGAAAGGCAATATTCCAGTGTGTTAAAACCCAATGGTTAAGTTCCTCATATTGACTGCCTCGTGAAAAACTCCAGGGGGAAAAAAAAAAACTCGTTTGCTTCCTCCCATTCTTGACCAGGAACTGTGTGTGTAGTGTGTGATGGAAAAGTCAGAAAGATAAAATTATTCTCTTCTCTGAACTTCATAACCCCTACATACATGTGGCTGCAATGTGAATCAAGGAATATGTGACAGGCCTTGCTGGAGGAATATTTTATTCAAAATGATTCATGAACTGAAGAAATATCTCTGAATTTATCCAATCGTTTGGAGAAACACACATCGTTGAATTTGCAGGTGAATTGTGCTTCGAATCATCGGACAATCTCTGTCCCTTGAATATGGTTGAACATGGACCATCTTGTCCTGCAGCGTTCACAATAAGTAGCACTGTGGTAGTCTTGCCGCGCTCTGCTGTCGTCTGTTGGTAGACATGTTTCCGTCCTTTCGGGGAAATTATTTTGCATGGTTTGTTCACAAAAGTAAAACCACTCTCATCCAGGTTCCAAATACGGCTTGGTTTATCCTTCAGGTCACGTTTTTCCAACGTGGCACCCAGAACATTGTTAAATTCATTAATGGCTTCTTTTGAAACTGAAGGAACTCTGTTAACGGACAAGTTCTCCGACAGCTTCGTCACTAGACCATACCGTTCCTTAAATGAAATCCACCAATCCCAGCCACCTACTTCTTCTTCCACATTAATAGGATTTTTTTCTACCACTCTTTTTAATTATGTCAAACGCCTGCCGCCTAACATCTGTAGCGCACAAACCAAATCCAATTTCTTGCATCTTTATTGTGTAGGCTACCAATGTTTGTTCCTCGGCAGCTGTAAGCACAAGAGGCCTTCCTTTCTTCGTAATAGCAACATCATCTGGTCCAGATGATGAAGTCAAATAACGCTTTAATGTGTTGAAAGACACATTATACTCCTGCGAGACTTTATAAACTGAACAACCATCTCGTACGTCATCAAGCGTGTATTGTGAATATTTCTCGCGTTCCCCTAGCATGCTTGCAACACACAGCCCGCCTGGAATAGTAACACAACTCCCCAATAGATGGAACACGCTGTCTAATCGCAAAGCTGATGTAAAAAAAATAAATAAATAACAGATCGTACGGCTCTCGAACTTCCCGTTCACAGAAAACCCGCCAAATTCTACAATAGGCCTTACTTTTAAATGCTTAGAAAACTATGTCGTGAGCTAAGGTCTCAGACGTGTCAAACAAAGCATATTATAACGATCAAAAACTTACCGGAAATCCTAGATTCTCTGCTTCAAAACACACACTGATTAAACTCCGTGTCACTAAGAACAAAAAAGATATGACTTCTTTCACAACATGCTTCACTACGTGAATGTAACTGACAAAAATATACGACGTGCTTGGGTTAGTTCACAAATGATACACAGAGTATCGTAGCTGTAGCTTGCGAAACAGTCATATATTCTCCTCTAGGTGCAGCACTCGTTTGGATGTACCAGAAACTACGTGGGAAACATAGGTGTAAGTTGGAAATATAATAAATACAATATAATGCCAAATTTCCCGAGTCTCCCCTACATGTTTAAAATGTTAGCATATTTCATACTTAATACAGCAAAATAATGATTTTTGAATTTTTAATTTACAACTGGAAAGAAATTTTAATGTTTGAATACTTTTTTAAAAATATGTTTAAGATATGATGGCGGGACAGTTACCATCTGAAGTTGGCAGACGTGGCGAGCCATGTCATGGCGTGTTGCTTTTCGCCAAAGGAAGAGCAAATTACACTTACTCTGAAAAGTACTTCAAATTACCACATCACGTTTGTAGAAGTTGTGTTTTGTAAACCTACGTAAGCAAGTTACTGTGTTGCGATAAATCTGTGTTTCCGCGGCGGTCATAAATATACTGTTAACGTGTGTTTCGTTAACTGCTGCGTGTGAAATGGCGTGGCGTTGCTGCGTGGTGGTCGTTATGCCGGCCATTTGTGTGCGCGTGATTTCAAATATTTGATGTTCACTATTTGTACGTTTAAACTGTGAACTGTTTTTATGACGAATTTAATTAATTATATCAACGTCAGTTTATTTATCACAAAATTATACATTTGTCCCAAGTGTTTGGAACACAGTCGTGTAACGTGATTTACCATCAATCCCAACAAAATACTAAGCCCAGTCCGATAAATTTCAATAAACCTATTAAACAGTAAGTAGCAATCCATAGAAATATGAGCGGAATAAAAGCTATCGTAGGCTTATTTGTGTGCATGTTCACCGCTATATTTTAAGTTTGTATGACAAAAAATGAGCGACACGATTTGCGTGCTTGAATTTGATATATTTTTCGCTTGACTGGTTATTCCAACTGAGGCCGTCCTTTTAAAAAAATAATCCAACACATTTCAATAACAAAAAGTTAAATACTGCAGTTTATTACCCCGCAGTTGTAACAGAAACACAGTCGCGGCAAAATATTAACGTGCATTACGTTTAATGTGCTATGTCGCGAAAAACAAATATGTTAATAAAAAATAACCGTTGGAATTATCGTCAATTCAGGCATTTTTAATACGTCATAAAGCTGACCTAAATAATGTTATAGGTCTAAACTGTGAATATTCGTACAGAATGGTTTTTGAAATACGTCTATGACAGAATTTTTTTGAAAAGCTGTAAACGGTAAACAATTCGTTTACCAGATATAACAGTAGAAGTCACATTTCAATGTTTATGTTTAGATGTAGCGTAAGTACACGAACATACGTACACACAAACAAACAATGGAACGTAAACATTAATTTTGTCAGATGCTACATGGCAGTCACATGGCAATGTTTGTTTAAAATTTGGCGGCAAGGATACGAAACTGGCCTGCAAAAAGATATTTAGCAGGGCTCCGAGGAAGTTTGTTTCCAGTCGTGAATGGACTATAGGAGCTGACGCGCCCAGATACCTGCCGACTACAGTATCTGCATTTTATTTTTCCTGGGCGGCTTGAGCCTAAAAGCATGCGCGGCCTCAGAGACACTAACGGTTAGAAAGGCAGTTGGGCTGACAGGTGATCTCTTCGCTACCATGGTACGGCCGACTGTTTGTTACTTTACAACTGTATGTAGTGTACAGAGTATATCCTGAATTCCCGATGGAAACTTTGAGATATAATGTTCGAATGTTTTATGCGATGGGGATAATTGATTGTTCGAAAAATTGGCACATACCACTGTAAACACTTTGTTGTAGTCACGCGTGCTCATCCCATTTAACTTATTAGTGTTTTTGATTTAAGTTACTTACCAGTCCAGAAGTGTTCGAAAAGCTTTCTGAGCTAATTAGTTTCGGAAAATTGGTTAGAAAACACCTTACGGCGTATGACGTAATATGATTAGCAAGGTGAAACCGCGCCCTTGAAAACTGGGTCAAAATTAGCTACATTTCCAACAATTTAGAAACTACGCGAAAAGCAACATCCTATTCGTGAATGGTAACCGTGTTAATCTGCACTCTGAACGTTTGGTAAGTGATAACATCGTTCGTCATTAGGAAATTAGACGATGCCATGTTAGTAACCAGCTTAAGTATTGTTACAAGACGCCAGAGGGGCGTATCGGAGTTCGCGGGGAATGGAGGTCTTCACAAAAAAATATCGATTTCCAATTTATTTATGCAGCTATTATCTACAATATCAAACCGTCTATCTCCACTATTACGCTTGTTGGCAGTGAGCGCAATATTTAAATGTATATCTCCATTCAAATGGAAGATTTTATCATTGTCTGTATTGGTTACAGTCACTTATTTCACACTCATTATTTTCACGTACTACATCCGTCTATTGCCATAATTCCAAATGCCTTTGCACTGACGCATCCAGCTGAGTAGTCCCGCCCGCCAATCTCACTCTTCACTGTAGCGATGCTCGCAGTCGCAGACTACACTCCCGCTGGTCCCTCTCGCCGCCACTCGTCACTCTGCTGGTTCGTCGCTTCGCTATCGTCGTTTAAGGGGCCGTGGGACATACATTAACACCGAATACGTAAGTTGATCTTTATTGGTTTTTGAAAGCCAACATAGAAAAAAGAAAAAATGGCAATCCTAGATAATAGGTTTGCCAACTTAAAGACCAAGTATTTTACAGTATTACTTTATCAATTTCGCCTAATGTCTTGCGCCACGAAAATACACAGAAATTGACGGGCGTCAGAAATATCTCGGCAGAATATTTGCTCTCGTATTTAGTAAAAACTATTTTGTATGGTTATCCTTTATTTGTTTTCTCTATCGGCTTCCATAAAATTTGTAAAATATGATAAACTTCAATAGCATTAGTTTTATGTCCCGCGCCCTCTTAAGGCCACGACCCTTCATTTCTACAGCTCTTGCGAGAATTAATTTTTTGTACCCAAACGGGAAACGATATTGTAAAATCCTCTTTCAATTTTGTTACATATGACTTTTTATTATGTAGTCTAATTTTTCCAACACAAAAAAAACTGTATAATTTTAACTAATTAGTATATAAACATCATTTTCGTTAAATAATTAAATGGATAAAAGTATAGAATTTTTTATGTTCGAAAAATTAAGACTACATAATAAAAACAATTTGTAACAAAATTGTAAGAGGATTTAAAAATATCGGCTCCCATTTGGGTACAAAACATTAATTCTCGCAAAAGCTGTAGAAATGAAGGATCGTGGCCTAAGTTCACTCAGTCCTTCTAACACTTGGTCGCGCCTTAAAGTCTCGGCGGCCCTATCTGGAAGATTCACCGTGTCCCGTTTCTGGTCGAGAGGGGCAAGGGCAATGAACCGGAACGATACTCAAGTGATAACAGCAGAAATTCAATCCGGTGAAGGTCTGGAGCACGCGAGTCGCGATAGGCTTATCTCAGCGGCTTGTCTTTTTGAATAGCCGACCGCTTCTCGGATTACTGTTCCCGTCAACCCCCACACACTCCTTCGCGATGGAGTGCAGCGACACTTAACACTATGTTCGTGGGAGTTTTTCGATATTTATCACCGCCAAGATGTTCACAGATGGTAGGCATCAAACCAAGCTCACACTTTTCACGGATTTGGTATTTAATCTCACGTGGTTTGTGAAATTTTTTGCAAATAACTACATACTTGTAACACGTAATTTTCAACGAGGCGTGTCTCCCCTAATAATCACGTTAGGCCATAAGCCCGTATTATGTTGCGACAATTTCCATCCTTAAGTCCCCCGTCTACCTGAAGCTTTTTTTTTTTTTTTTTCCGCGTTTGAGGTCGAGAAGCGCGGGAGCAATAAGGGAGAAAATGCCACGCGCTACAAGTGCGCGGTCGCCTCTAAGCGCAAGGCTTTCAACTGGCGTGCAGTGGTCTAGTCGCACTGCGTGCAACTATGGGACTTTCAGCGGTAACCGTATTATTTTATTGGTGGAAAGTGCAGGGCCCTCAAGTAATTTTGTATCTATCTGATGCGTATGTTTTTAGCCTTTTTGGAGTACTCTAAAATGGTTTTTCTTATTTACGTGACGTATTGAAAGAACTCGACAGCCCTCATCTGATGGGCGTGTGTGTGTTCCTTTCGTAAATCAGCATATTGGACGAGGTGGCGGTGGTGGTCCAAAACTACAAAGTTATCGATAGTATTTTACCCAGAAGAAGATAGTGAAAATGGCACCGTTATACTACTGTGAAAAATTTCTTCTTCCCTTAGTTTTGTATTCGTAACCTGTACTAAACAAATACTACATACGTGCAATGAAGTGAATTTAAGTCATTCAAATAAATTACACGGTTGCATA
This sequence comes from Dryococelus australis, assembly GCA_029891345.1. NCBI lineage: Eukaryota > Metazoa > Arthropoda > Insecta > Phasmatodea > Phasmatidae > Dryococelus > Dryococelus australis. The sequence continues at coordinate 45,805,006 of CM056995.1, read as the reverse complement.
ACAATAGTTTGCAATTTTATTTTAGAAAGTTTCGGCGTGGCTTCAGAAATGTTTTTGTGCGCGCAAATTTCGTCGTACGGGAAAAGGAGAGAAATATTTTTCTTTGCGGTGTATTGTCCGGCTGTGTACTCTGAAAGCAGCCGGTGTGAATGCACATTTGTATTTTGCTGTGGACGTTTGTTGTGCTTTACTTCGCCGCAGCAAAAAAAAAACTAAGCTGTTTCCTCGGCCAACCATCCAGTCTTTTCTGACGGCGAAAGAATGCGGAAGTATTTTTATGCGGCACAGTTGGCAAGAAACAGAAACTGTTTAGGAAACTGTAATGCTGATGTAATTTCATCGCGAGTTCTAACAATCTGTCCGGTGTAAATGCAGTTTACTGACTTGGGGGTAGAAATTTCACCTGCCATAATTCTCATTCATATGCACATAGGCCCGTAAATCAGCTGGAAAATGTGTTGAAATGCTCACTGTGAGAGACATTCTTGTGTGCTATGTTTAACAATGTCCAGTTAGTAGGGCACGTGCTATCCTGGTTTCAGCAATGTTTATTTATTCCTGAATTTGAGTTTTTTATTGGCTTTCGTGCCTAGCATTGGTACTGTATACTTGGTTAAATTTTATACACACGACAAAGGAAATTTGTCCAGAAAGCTACAATTGCAAACATGTTACGGGCAAACATTCAAGACATGTATTTACAGGAATTTTTAATATTCGTTTAGCTGGATGTAAAACATAGCCTTTAGTCTTCTGAACGTTAGTTTCCAGTAGTGTAATTTGCACGGCCTGTTTTCGTATTCGGTCATGGGGTAAATGACCTAAATACACTCGCTAACGGGAACAAAACGCAAACCTACTTATTAGCGTCTGGTTTTCTTAGTTTTTTTTTTTTTTTTTTTTCGATACCGAGCGTCACTTCTCCTCTGGGAGGTAAGAAATTCTGGGTTACTGGAATCTTGAATAGATCCGCTTACTCAAATGCTTCATGATACGTAATAAGCATTGAGACGAATGGCCGTAGGCTAATTAAAAAAAACTGGTTTTAATACGCTTGACCTACTCAACCATGCCAATCTTGCCTGGCTACCCTCATTGAAACTGACCCCTCTACCCTACATTCACGTCAATCGGAATTCAACAGAGATACAATTTTCTCTTTTAATAAGTGCTTTCGTCCCTTCCCCCCACCCCTCTTCCAAACCACCGTCTCGTATTTTCCTTTTCGACGATTAGTTAAACGTAGATAGATATATAAAAAATTACTATTCTCAAATCCCGTTAATTTTAGACATGTTATGCACAATCTCAGTGTGTGTAACATTCACGTATTTTTAAATATAGCCGTCGGGGTGATGCTATATTCCATTAAGAAAGTTCTTTGGAAAGAGGCGCGACGTAAGCGTCGTCGCGTTAAATTTATCAGAGCCATCTACTTCTCTGCGGATCCACTCCTTTTTCCTCCCGGTTCTCCCTTTCTGCCTTCCCCTTTCCCCTTCGCCCGTCATAATTTTTTGATTTGTTGTGGTAGTTTATTAAAAAAAAAATTCGCTCTATCTACGTAACGCCCTTCAGACTCCTGCTACGTTTCGACGCTACCTTACGCCTGCAAGAGCTTCGTTTGTTCGTGATGGTTTAAGCTTCTTACACAATAGAAAACTTTAGCATTTGACTTTTAAGTTTCCTTTCCTCTGCCGAAAGCACTAATACACAATAGAATTGTAAAGTCAGAGTTCAGACAATTGAACATCGATTCTGGGAGCTTAGTAAAAATTTGTATCTTGTTATGAAAATAATTATGATAATTTCCAGGAATGCATTTTACGCACCTTTTTTTAAAAAAATGGGCGTAAAATTTATATTAGAAGTTTATTTCAAAACAAAAAATAATAATTTGTTCTCTTCATTAAAATATGTAATTTCATATATTTCCTCTTCACATTATATTCGTTTGCCATTTATTTAATTTAACACGAACTTCGTCTAATATACCCAGGTTAAAATCGCACAACAATAAAATATCACATTTTCCACATGACCTCTGTTAGACTCCGGTAAAATGGCTGGTTGACTTTGATTTTAAATTTCAACTTTTCGAAATCGTAAAGTCAAGAGTGCTTGACTTTACCGCTGACAGTTCCTTTGTGTCAGGCACCATATGAAACAACATGTCGGAAAGCATACGTAAAGTCAAATGTTAAAGTTTTCAATTGTGTAAGGACTTTTAGTCGACTTCGGTCTGCTGAGGTCAAACACCGCTATAAGCTGTTCACGGTAAAATGAGCACTTTTAAAAGTCCTGCTTAAGATCTACTTGCATACACGTTGTTTGTTATCCCCGCCTTGTGTAAAATTAACATTGCCATAGACCTCATCACTTTATTCATGCGTCGATCAAGTGAAATTGTGAAATTATTAGAAAAGTAAATATTGTACAAATCTACTCATTTTTACCCTTCGAGGCATATAAAAAAAAACAGAAAGCGAGCGAAACAATTTAAATTATGACAAAATGGTTACCTAACACTTTTTATTCGACGTTAATACATGGAACTACTTTCCCCTCCATCGTTACCAACTTTACTGGGTACAAGTCACTCAGTGCGCCCGTTAAAATATTTGCAGGTAGGAGCAGTGACTTTTTTCGAAGGTGGTCTAAAAAAGTGCTCACTTTATCGTGAACAGCCTTTACCATGTTTTCGAGGTGACGTTTTACTAGTCACGCTGCAGAGCGATGGGGCATTTAAATACTGTTAATTCGTGTGAAACGATAAGTTTGCGGTAATGTTTTTAAATGTTTTGGTAATTTATGTGGCAAGTGGTGGTGTACCTTGGGTGGGAAGTATTCCTAGTCCAGTTCAAAATTTTGGTTTTGCCTACCCTTCCAAATTACGTTTCGGCTTAACTATGGTGTCGCATTACTGTGCGTCATTTTTTTACGCGTCGTGTTCATTCTTGTTCGCCACCTAAGTTTGAAGTTGCTCTGCGATTGGTCGAAGATCACGTGACCGCCGGACGGACGACTGACTGATGAAACGGACATTTGCGAGCCTACCTTTAGTAACGTCGGAGTGAAAGTAGTTCCAAGCCTTAACGTGTAACTAAAAGTGTTAGGTAAAAGTTTTTTCAATATTGAGATAATTCTTTTGCTTCTTTCTTTTTTAATGCACATAACGAAATTTTTTAGATGTTTACGTCGGTAATATTTTCGTAGTTTCACTTGACCGACGCATGGATGCAGTGATCAGGCCCACAGCAATGCTATTTTTAAATATGGCGAACGAGTACACAATGCGCATACAAGTAGATCTTAATCAGGGCTTTCAAAACTGCTCATGTTTCCGTGAACAGCCCGTAGGTACAATTAAGGTGCACTGTCAGGCGGATTGTCCATTCCGGGGCTCGAACTCCAATGCCGTTGTGGAAGTTACTGTTTTCCATCCACCCATTCAGGCCCCAGCTGTATAACGGGATCAGAACAGCTTTCCAGTTGCATTTCTGTGTGAAAAGCGTTCATTATCTACTTGGTGCTTGAATTACGCTACAGTCTCTTCGATATATAGTTTGTTTACGAAACTATCACGCGTGCTAATATACGAAAATAACAAACATGAATAAACTATGCCTGTGCCCTATCGATTACTTTGAAGACTTATGCAATTTAGATCACAATTTCGCAGCACTCAAACATCTCATTTTCAAAGAGTCGTATCTAAGAGTTGTCGTGTATGATTCATACAGAAGTACTTTGGTGGGGGGGGGGGGGGTCCTGTACTGAACCTTGCTACAGATTATCCAGCAGTAAAATTATAGTGTCACCTCATAATCTAATCCCATAGGCAGGGTCAACAGGACGAGTATACCGAGGGGCCGGGGTGACGCTGCGGCTAGAGCGCGCTCCTGCCATCAAGGCAAACCGGGATGCGATTCCCGGCGGGCTCATACCCGGTTCTCGCGTGTGGGAATCGTGCCGGACGATGCCGCAGCTCGGGGATCTCTCGTTTCCCCCGCTCATACATTCCGCCGCAGCTCCATACTCACCTTTCTTCATCATCGTCTCTGAAGAATTCTCCCGCTCTCCACACCTGAGCACAAATTTGTCAGCATCAGCGAAATACTACACAAAAAAGTTGATTTTTTCGCGTTAGACATTCCACAATTTTGAGTGTGTGTCAAACTGTGAAGTTGTTACATTGCAAAAAATTATTTAAGTCACACTATCTTGCGGATATAACTCTGTGATTTAAAGATACGTGGTATTGCATATGGCACCGTCGATGTTTTAAATTAGCTATCCACACTGCAAATGAGAATGTTAATTATTGATCAGCCCTCATACATATTTTTTATTGTAAAATATTTTTTTTGTAACTGGCCGTATCCAAGAGCTCCATTAACTTAGGAGTGTCATAAAAAAAATGTTACTACCATTCATCAGGCGGAAATTTTCGGTTCAAACAATCGTTTGGTTGTTTTCCATATTGATAGTAAGTGCAGCAGTATGCGGTCAGAAAAGTATCCTCGAAGACGCTTGCAGGTGATCACACGATGGCAGTGGAACGTTCCTCCTTGAACTTACGTCAGCACGGCGGTGGCTTCTCAAATAGGGCCGGTGACGTAAGTTGCCACGCGTGTTTTTCAACAAGGAAATTAGTGGCAGGAAAACAAGAAAAAAGAAAATAAAGAAAGCGGACCTGTAATCCATACAGAGGCTTTTACTGTGCGTTGCTGTGTTTGTTTTCATAGTCTTTCTTTGGTCGGAATTGTCTTCGCTCATCTCTCTCTCGGTATCTTGTTTCTCTCACTGTGTCTTGTCTGTCTCGCTGTGTCTGTCTCGGTTTGTCTACGTCTCTCTCATGGTGTCTGTCTCCGCCTGTCTGTGTCTCATTGTGTGTCTCTCTCTCTCTGCATGCCGGTCTCTTATCTGTGTATGCCTGTCTCTGTCCGCGTATGTATCTCCCGGTATTTCTCTCTCTCTCTGTCTCTGACTATCTCTCTGTTTCTGTCTGTGTGTCTCTGCTTGTGTCGCGCTCCGTGTCTCTGTCTCATTCTCTGTCCCTTTCTCCCTTCTCTCGACGACCGCACTTGCTGAAACGTCACTGCTCATATGGCGAAGAGTTTGGATCAGCGATGATTTGAATCCCGACAAGACTTGTATGTTCTTAAGCACCTAGTCGTATTTGACACGTAGTTGGGAGCTCACTTTATTCGGAAAGTGTCTTTACCTTTACCTCTGTTATAAATGTGAGATAAATATCCAAAAGGTGACAAGTCGTCAAGGTTTCTGGTGCCACTAATAAGACGTCAGAAATAGTAACAAAAGTAATACCGAAAAAATAAAGTAGGTGGGAGAAATGTTTAAACCGTTAGCGATGCAGCAGATGTTGCACACTCCTAAAATTCAATACTCTCCCTTTGGCTTTCTGACTGCCATCCTTGGGGACTGGGGAGATAAGTGTGACAAGAGTATAATCCTAATCGTTTTTTAACGATGGGATCTGGTGACGGTCTTAGTTCGATCCGCTTCCCTATCTTATGATGCACTGAAATTGAACACACGCGCACAATTACGTTTGCCACCGTCTTAGTTTCGCTTCACATCAGAAGAAAAATCTGAACGACAGTATCTATCTAGACGTTTTTTTTTTTTTTACGCTGTCTTAAATACGGGGAGCTCCCAGAGTAAACCCAGCTGTAAATTGCGCCTCGTTTCCACACGTGGAGATTTTGGCGGCTCTTAACAACGAGGTCTTGAGAGCCGACGAGGTTGAAATGAGGTGAGAATGGAGCAGCGCCGAAATGCAAGGGTGGGGGAAACGAGAGATCCCCGAAGAACCCGCCGACCAGAAGTATCGTCCGGTACGATCACCACTTGCGAAAATTCAGGAGCGACCCGTCCGGGCATTGAACCTTCTCGGTGGGAGGCGAGCAGTCTAACCGCTCAGCCACCCCCCCCCTCATCTGTAGCCCTAAGCGGTGGCCGGCGAATGGAAGCGGTTATTATCGGGGGGAGCGGGTTTTGAAATCTCCAACTCTATTGACTAAGAGCATATTTTCCAAACATTCTTGTCTCCTGAAGCATTCTATTTAATTTAATGCATGCATGCAATAATTTCTGAAACTTTTAATTCTCTGTCGCAAGTGTTTTTACGTCCCTCTTGACTGTTTTTTTCCTTACTCTTTATAGTTAAGACTAGCTCTAAGTACACTTAGGGAGTTAGTCATGGCCCCAAAGTGCAGGCCATGACTGCCCAATCCCTCTTTGTCGCGATGCATGTCTCCTTTGCATGATGTTTCTTCATAGTAGGCGTAAGGGGTTAGCCATGAGATGCAATTAAGTTCCGCCCTACCTTCAGGTCTTAACTTCACATAACACTTAGAATAAGGTAGTTTAGAGAAAAAAAGGTTTTGAAATCGCCGTGCGCGAGTAGCCGTTGTGTCACAGGATTCGTGCTCGCTAGGAGCCCGTGGCCGGTCGTCGAACCCGACCTAGCCTCGAACCGAGACCCGTCGGACCAGAACGTGGGAGTGGGACTGCACGCCTCCCTCTGTGATGAGGATTGCACACTGACCTACTGCTTCAGTTCCGACACCGAGTAAGACGTGCAGTCTTGCCAAACCGTGTGGAACGCCACAAAATTTGTGGGATTTCTGTTTGTGTGTGAATTTTTCTGTGGAATGTCCACCTCCGGCTGGAATCTTAAGCCTGTTACACACGTTTCGCTTTCTTTGTCTAAGAAGGTGTACACATTTCTTGTTCGAGTCAACTTGCATCGTGTGACAGGCTGACTTGGGTGCAAGTAGTGGCTAGTATGCCAGCTAGAATCATTTAGAGACAGTTCTAATTTTCATTCACCTTCTCGTACAGATAGTTTGTTTTACATTTACAGTTTATTCATTAATTTGGTTAATTGGTTAATTTGAGAGTATAAAACAGATCTTAATAGTGTATTAGTGATTTATGAGGTTCGTAAAATCTGTGTGTGTTGTGGTGGAAGAGTGACTGGGCATGCTGCAATATTAAAGATGGTGTTTACAGTATGTACATGGGACTTGAATACGAGATAGTTCACCTTCTTGTTTACCTTTTGGTCATCACCTTCTTGTTCACAAAATATGCCCGTCTGTATTAGGCTTTACAAAAAGCTAACCTCCTCGCGAAATGCGCTCTTGGTACTTCTTAGTATGAATTGAATTGACCAGTCTCTTAATCCGTGCATCGGGTCCGCGGTGGTGTTAGCGCCTCTCGCCTAGACGAACCGGGTTCAAGTCCCCGTGGGGTCGCTCTCGGATTTTCGCATGTTGCGAATCGTGCTGGCGGCTTTTCTCGGATATCTCTCGCGTTTTCCCCCCGCGCTTTCATTCCTGCACTGCTCAATTTTTAAAAAAAATTAATATTTATATTTTTTAATGTATTAATAATAATAATTTAGTTAGTAACGTTATTTCAAGGTTTTAATTATATGTAAAATGGTTCGTGCTGCACCAAGTATAATACTACTAGATTCACCGGGCGTTGGTTTCGAGCGCTGGCAGCTGCTACATCGCCACACTGCTATGAACACTCGTTCAGCGAAACCAGAGTCTGCTGGGCGAGTTCTCTTCCCGCTGCTCCTTTCAACACCACCCGTGCAGTTGGCGGTCTCCCCTTTCGCCGGCGACAGGTCTGTCGTCATGGTTACACGCGGGGGTGGGGAGTTTTCCAGTGTTGCGTCGTGTCTCCCTCGAAGTATACAGGCCATTCACGGTTACTCCGTACTTTTATGAAACCCTGCTAAAGTTCTACTTCCAGGATATTCCTCCGTCTCATGCAAACAAAGCTTAACCGAGTCTAGAAAATTACGCCAAAGGGACAGCGCACCATTTTCGTGCACACTCAAATGTGATAAAATGTTGCTTAAGTACTGTTTCCTACTGGGCATTACCAACATAACTATTTTCCCCTATTTTTATTTATTAATTATAGATTAAATATTATCATTTATGGATAAAATATAAGTCGAAGTTCGATTTAACAAAAAATAAGGCACGTGTATGTTAACATAAGTGTAAAACGCTTGCGATACACAACACATATGTAGGAAACAATCAAACACATCATACATGGGGTGATTTTTTAAAAGTTTGAATTAAGAAGTTGTGAATAAACCGCGAATAGACCAAAACTTCGTTACACATTAACCTAAAAGTTCTATGTGGCTGAAACCTTTACGGTGCCACCTTCGTACCGTGTAGTTTCTAGTTGAAATACCCAGTGAGCCATAGATGTTTAATTCGTTATACATTTTCTTTGCTTTTGGTTGCGAGCCACTCCCCTTTTCTTCAACTCGATTGACCTTTCATAATAAATTAACATAAGACATTGCTGGTTTGTTCTCAAATAACTATAAACTCCGTCCTTCCCCCTAAAAAAAAATATGCCTTGTAATGATAACACAAATTCCAAAAACAGAAGTAATGGCAAAAAGTATCCATATACAAGTGAGTGAGGAGATTTTGGTGGCTATTAACATCGAGGCCTTAAAAGCCGATGAAGTGGGAGTTAGGAGCGGCGCCGTATCGTAAGGGCGGGGGGGGGGGGGGGAGATACCCGAGAAAATCCGCCGACCAGCGGCATCGTTCGTGGCACAATTTCCACTTTGCGAAAATCCGGGAGTGTACCTGGCCGGGGTTTGAACCCGGTTCGCCTTGGTGGGAGGCGAGCGGTCTAACCGCTCAGCCACCGCGGTTTGAAGCAGTAGAAGCAACGTCACAACCGTGCTGAGCATGCTCACGTACATGAAAACGCAATGAAAAGTATTATGGTTTCTTTCAATCAAATCGCATCAGGAAAAGCATTTGCTATCATGGTAACTGCCAAGAAATAAGTCGGGTAGAGAGTCATAGATGGTATATATAGGCTATTCACGGTAAAGTGAGCACTTTTGAAAGCCTTATCACTTTGAATAGTAGTCAATAAATATATTGTATTTTATCCTGATACGTTAACTTCCGCATGCAGTGGAACATACACACTGTTTATTACTTACATGGCAATATATTTTTTTTTTAAAAGGTGGTTAAAGGATGAATAGTGAGTGGCTTAAATAAAAGAGTAACTAAGGCGTCAAAAGAGCTAACTTTAACGTGCGGTGTATACGACGCTTAAAGCTTCTTACACAATAGAAAACTTAAGCATTCGACTTTACGTTTCCTTTCCTCTGCCGGAAGCACCAATACACAATAGAATTGTAAAGTCAGAGTTCAGACAATTGAACATCGATTCTGGGAGCTTAGTAAAATTTTGTATCTTGTTATGAAAATAATTATGATAATGTCCAGGAATGCATTTTACGCACCTTTTTTAAAAATAGGCTTAAAATTTGTATTAGAAGTTTATTTCAAAACAAAAATAATCATTTGTTTTCTTCATTAAAATATGTAAATTCATATATTTCCTCTTCACATTATATTCGTTTGCCATTTATTACATTTAACACGAACTTCGTCTAATATACTCAGATTAAAATCGCACTACAATAAAATAGCACATTTTCCACATAACCTCTGTTAGACTCTCGGTAAAATGGCTGGTTGACTTTGATTTCAAATTTCAACTTTTCGAAATCGTAAAGTCAAGAGTGCTTGACTTTACCTTTGACAGTTCCATTGTGTCAGGCACCATATGAAACAACATGTCGGAAAGCATACATAAAGTCAAATGAAGTAAAATGTTAAAGTTTTCTATTGTGTTACGGCCTTTACTCTACCCTCAGGATGCCTGCCTCCACCCCCCCTTTTTTTTGCCATCCTTTTTGTCACGATAATTCAGTCAATTGATTTAATCTGCTAATTTATTAAGGTGCGCATAGCTGAATCGCGTGATTTAATTTGCCGATAAGGCCGTACTCCTCGCATCTGTTGCGGTGGTGTGCTGGTCAGAATACTCGCGTCCCACCTGGGTCGCTCCAGGATTTTCACATGTGCGAATTATGCTGGACGATGCAGCTGTTCGCCTAGTTTGCTCGGAGATCCCCCCCCCCCATCCTTTGCATTCCGGCACTGCCCCATACTCGCCTCTCATTACCTTCATCGGATGTCAAGAACTCGATGTTAATAGTTGCCCACTCTCCCCTCTACTCCTCGCGTCTCTTACAGCTGAGAAACACTTTCAAGTAAATCTTTACTTTTGTTTTCCAGTTATGAATTTGAACCTTATTTCCCACCAATAACTATTGTGCAGATTTTTTCTTTTAAAGAGGGACATTGCTTGTGTGCTAGTTTCGCGCAGTAGGATGTCCAGGGGTCTGGGGGAAGGGAGATGTACAGTTCGCGGCACGAATTTACGCAACACTCAGCTTCTTGCCTTCCCATACTATTTTTATGGTGATGGGCGTGTATTAATGCTATCCTGTCTCATGTCGAGTGTGTAATTTTCATTTTTTTTTGGGGTGGGAAGTAATTCTTGTCCTAGAGAACGGTGCACGAAATATGCCTCTGTCGCCGCAGATTATAAATTATGCTCTCTAAAGACACCTGTCGACAAAAAAAAAGCCAAATTTTTCTTTGTGCATTTTTTTCTTGGTTGAGTTGGTCGTTTACTTGATTTGAAATGTGAGCGGAGTACCATTGTTTCATGATGGGAGAAAAAAAAACAGAGGGGATGGGGAGTCAAGACTTTGATTAGTGGCCATGTTCTAAACGAAAGAAGTTAAAGAAAAATTTGGCGTAGCACCAAGTCTAAGTAGGTCTGGACCAGATCCCCATATATTTGGGACTGGCTGCGATATACACATGGACACACATACCAAGGCCAAAAACTGACCTCGTTAGCACTGTTTTCTTGTGTTTTCATTTTCTTTGTAGTGTGCAAATGAGATGAAAAATCTTAGAGCGACTTTTTTTTTAGTTCGTGGACACGCCTTAGCGCGGGTGTTGGTATTCAAGACCACTATTTAATTACAGCGTACGCTAGGGCTGAACTGACTATCTTGAGATTCTCGACCCACGTGGCTCGGAATTCTTAGGCACAGATTGCGCTGCGGGGAGGGCAACGAAATGCAACATATGACTCTCCGATGTAAGGTCTGTCTGCCGACTGGCTTGAAAATGAAGCAGCAAGATGTGCTACCACCGAACTAAAGGAGCGCCTCGATAGTTGTCATATGGGTCTTATTATGAGCAGTTGTTACAGTCCAAATTGAAAATAAAGCTACGCTATGTTTCAGTGTGTTTTTTTTTTGTTTAGGACAGAAATGAAAGTCGATATTTTGTATTTATAAATTTGGATATTTAAACAGTAACGTATTCTTTAAAAAGTCGGTCAGCAGAAACTAGCAGCAAGTAGCCTTCTGTTAGCTATGTTTAGTATTGCGTAAAATAGTGTTTTAAACTGTAGCGAATGCTGTACCTTTACTGAACATATTGCTGTATTCAAACCCTATGGTCATCGTTCAGAATTTTGAGGGAACGAAACACACACGATAAACTTGTTTATACTAATTTCCACCGCCATAGCAATGCTTCCTTATGACTGGACGTGACCTTAAGTATAAACTCTTCACGGCAAACTGAGTTTTTTTTTTAAAGCACCGCTTAAGATCTACTTGTATGAATATTGTGTATTCCTACGTCTTATGTAAAATTAACATTCCCATGGGCCACCACTTTATCCATGCGTTCGTCAAAACAAACTGTGAAATTATTAAAGTAGTAGGGACGGGAGGGTCCTAACTCAAAGGCAATGCCGCCTCTTTTGATACCAAAGGGTTATTCAAATTGATTGTAAGGGTTAGTAAAATTGATCGAAACGGTTAATCAAATTGATAGAAATGGTTAAATGTATTGAAAGGGTTAATTTTTAATCCGATTAAATCCGATATAAATTTTTCAATCCGATTTTAATTCGATCAAGAATATTTTAATCAGATATTTTTGTGTTTCGCGCAAGAGTGTACTAAGGGTCAAACTGATTAGTTGCTTTCTTTCTGTTGGTTGGGGAGCAGCTGAGGTACGTCCTCATCCCTTGGAGCTCTATGTGAATAACCTGGTGTCGACAAGTGCTAAACAATCACAATTACGCGAGTCTTCAGTATGAACATTAACGATCCACAACAAGGCAAAAATGCCCCTATAAATTAAACGGCTAATGAACACAATAACAAGGTATTTGAATAATTATACTTCTTGATACCTCTCGCACGTACTTGACACGATTTTAAAACATGTCCGTCCGTCTGTGAGACTGGTGAGGAACTTTTGAAAGGGAATCCATACGTTAAACTGTAATTATTAAAAAAAAAATTAATTTATTAACATGCATAAAAAAGAAAACGTTTAATATATGTCCATTCGCTTGGGAGGTTGCTGCAGCACTGACATGGATGTACCACTTACTATTGTATTATGTGGAGGTTAGTCTGTTGAGTAAGACATTTTGAACTGTTATTGCTTTAACGATATTTTAAATGTATGCATGTAATACGAATCTCGTGTTTCCCACTAATTTTTTTGTCTGATAATTCGTTATGTCGATTCCATAACTTATATGTAATAAAGTTATTTGTTTCGGGTACCTCTTTATGATGTAAATAATTTGTTAATGGTTGAGCTTTATTATCCTTAATGATTGATTATATGATTGCAAAATGGCTGATATACACATTTTATGCTACATAGTAAAGTAGAAATTCTAGGCGGGGAACCTTACAGAGAAATCTACATGTGAAATATTTAGAAACAGATGGAATATGTATGATTTCTCTGCTATACGAATAAAATAAATAAATAAATATATATATATATATATATATATATATATTGAAAGTAAAAAAAAAACCATTTACTTGTGTATTGTGTAAATCGAATGATGCATGGTTTTCATTACTAAAAAAAATAGCGAGTGAAAAAATATGTCTTATAGTTAGCTGTAGTTTGCTGGAAATGGGATAAAGTTTGCTGGATAAAAATATAAAGAGATTTTGTTGGAATGTTAAATCTTTGGGATTATCTTGTGGGGATTACAATGTCGGGTAATATTTAGCTTTAGGCATATAAACTTCATCAACAGGCAAACTTTGCTGCACGGGGGTGCGTGACCTTGGATTGACAGCAAGGGTAGGTTTTCCAGCTAGCAGAAAATGCACTGCGGGCTGGGGGAGGGGGGTCGGGGCTGCGTAACCGTAGACAGGGCAGTCCTCCGAAAATGCATTCTGACCTTGAGGGGGCCGTGAGCAGTTTTGCTAAGCGCAGCGATGGATCGATAACGGGGGTGCGTGGCCTTGAAAAAGAACTCTCTTTTCGGATGAAAAGGCACTCTGGGCTGGTGGGACGTGTGGTGGGACGGGGAGGGGGAGGGGTCTGGATGCAGCACCGATGTGCACACTTCTAGCTGTCTGGGCACCATTTCAGTTTGACGCTAACACTTGTATTGGATATTCGCGACGCTGAACAGCTCTCCCGACTTCACCGGGCAGGTCGACAGTTGGCAGGGCTTCGTGCCATGACCAAGGGGAACAAGGTCCCAGATTTGCTGTGTCGGCCAGTGGGCTTCGTAGAGTGTAGGCATATCATACGCCTGAGTGCGAGCCGCGGTTCTCGTTAAGCGATATTATATGTGTTTTAATATAAACAATTTTTATAACTTTTAATTTATCGGGAAAAAATAAATTTTCGTATGATAAGCCGATATAGTGCATTTATCGTGTATACCCCGTTTCTGAGATCCATCTATGTAACTTTGTAGTATTTCAACTATCGTTTTCGTATATAGTTCTGTGAATTTCACAGACTTAACGGAAAAATTTGTACTACGTCCGTTATTTTTAATAATCTTTCTTCGACCAACTATTGCGAATTACAAATTATATATAGTATGTTTCTATAAAGTATTGCGACATTAAGCTATCAGTGTCTCAATATGCTTCGACGGAAAAAATTGTTTTAAAAGTGAATTCTTCTTCTTACAATAGTAAAACTTTCGTTAAATATCTGGGTAAGTTTTTTTTAAATTATTGTTTCGTTGTCCGTTGTAGGACGAATGTTGTAATCAAGTCGTTAATAGTAGCTTGGTAGGGAAATAGGTTCTTTAATTCGTTTGGTCAGTCGTATTTATAGTTTTTGCCGTCATTTAAACTCAGTTGCCTTTCGGCTGCGCTTCATGTATATAACACCTTATAAACCGGCGCACGTCATACACTCCAGTCAATCATTCACCAGCCTCCCAGGCGAACGGATGTTGTGTTTTGGGGGAGCTCCTGGTGCGATTTCATTCATTAAAAAAACAGGAAAGCTGGGTTCCATAATTAGTTTAGTGATTGTCATGCACTTGTGTTCGTTAGCCGTTTAATTTATTTGGAAATATTCGTTTTGTGTTTTAGTTCATTTCCGAGTTTTTCACCTCAGTCTATAATCAAACATAGGTCGATGCAGGTTGGTTTTGCTCTCAACACAGCTTATATGTTGACGTAAGTGGTATATCCAAGTCAGTGCTGCAGCGACCTCTCGAGCGAATGGGCTATAGTAAACGTTTTCTTTTTTACACATATATGCCCTGTCATATATACATGTATACCCTGTCTCCAACTCGTCACACCTCAGTCGAGTGCCAGAACTCAAAAGATGACATACCACAGCTGCTCCCCAATTCACAAAAAGAAAGAAAAACTAATAAATTTTATCATTTGTACACTCTTGCACCAAACACAAAACATCTGATTAAAATATTTCGATCGGATTAAAATCGGATAAATTTTTTCTGATTGGATTTAAATGGATTAAAAATTAACCCTTTCAATACAATTAACCCCTTCTATCCATTCAACCCTTTCTATCAATTTGATTAACCCTTTCAATTAATTTCACTCTTTGATATGAAAAAAGTGGCATCCTCATTGAGTTAGGACCCGCCCGCCCCTACTACTTATTAAACAAGTAAATACTTTACAAATTTGCTCATTTTTACACTTCGATGCATTACAAAACCGCAAAGGGAAAGAAATAACTTAAATTATCAGAAATGGTTACCAAACACTTTTTATTCGATGTTAAGGTGCGGAACTACTTCCCATCCATAGTCACAAACTCTACTGGGCTCATGTCACACGGGTGCCCGTTAAATTATGTGCAGGCAGGAGCCGGTGCCTTTTTTCAATAGTTCTCACTTTATCGTGAACATTGCCCCCCCCCCCCCAGGAAATACAGGGGAATGAATTTGGTTGCACAACCTCCCAAGACCATCTGCGAGTGTCTTCGCAGCTGGCTGTGGTGCAGTGGCCAAGGTCACGAGGGAAGCGGCCGGATGGCTGGGGCGCAGTTTTGGCAGTCGCGACGTTACATCACGACCACACTCGGCCGGACAAGTGTATACTGTAATCGCGGAGAGAAGAATTCACTACATCTGGAGCTAGTCCAAGCGCGAGTTTTTGCTCGCGCAAAATTTTTCAGCAGGACCGTATATGATAACGTATGTCGAAGGAGGCGTGGGGTGCGTTGCAACTTGGGCTGTGCGATGTCCACTTTTCAATATCGATTCGAAACCTTGTAACATTGCAGGTTTTCGGGGTTATGTTTACCGTTAGTCTTGGACATTTTCATTATATATAACTAAAGAGTACTTGCTTAGTGTCCATTCATTTAATATCACTCCATATTTCGCTTTCTTATACGAGTTAACAGTATAATATTTGATTATTTTAATAGTTTATTTGACAGAGATCATATGTAAGTATTTGTTTCAAGACAGTATTCAATTTATTTTAATTTCTTCTCTAGAGGGTAGTCTGTATTAAATGTTGATTAAAGTACAAAATGAAATTATGCTGCTTGTCTTTCGTCTCGCCAATGCTGAGTGGCGGAGAGAATTGTCATGGCCAGACGACGGCTAATCGGAGGACAGGAGACAACATAAGTAAGGCAGATGTATAATAATTTTCTTCAGAACAATTCTCGCCACCCCCAAAGATGGATGTGGATATTTACAAGAAGTTTTAATTATATAATTAGGAAGCTAGGTGAATTTTATAAAACTAATTGTAGGAAGATGATTTTGTAATAACTGAAAATAAGCAATATTGAATTTTATTGTATTTGAGAAAATTTATGAATAATTGACTAAACGTGCTGAAGAGGAAGATAGTCGAATAAAATATATATTTTAAAGATTAGAAATTTTTCATATTTTATTCAATATAAATGGCGCCTAACGTGTTAAGTGCAAGTTGATTTGTTTGAAATGTACGAACCATTTTTCGATCACATAGGCATTGGAATTTGAGGGCTATGAAGAATGTTTCATTCAAAGGATTATTAAACCTGGGAATGGGGGCCACTCCACGGAACGTTTTAACATTGGGATTGCGAGGTCCTTGCTGCCACCTAAAGGAGAAGTTGGCTTAGTGGGCGATCCATGATGTGTGGTGTAGTTCACCTATCGTCCACAAGGTGGCTCTGTCGATCCTACATCGTTACAATATGTGCGTGAATCGACGACAGACTCAACACATGTGGGATATTTGAACAGGTGCGGCAGAATATCGTACGCTGTCGTCATGCTTGCGTCAAGGTTGGTATTAGTTACACGATAAAAATGAGCAATTTTGAAAGCCCTGCTTAAGATCTACTTGTATGCATATTGTGTAGTCGTACGCTTTATGTATAATTAACATTGTCACGGGCCTCACCACTTTATTCATGCATCGGTACAGTGAAATTGTGAAATTATTAGAAAAGTAAACATTTTCCAATCTGCCCATTTTTACACCTTGATGCATTAAAAATCACACAAAGCGAAATAGATAATTAAATCTGTCACAAGTGGTTACCTACCACTTTTTATTTTACGGTAAGATATGGAACTACTTTCCCTCCATCGTTACCAACTTTACTGAGCGCATGTCACTCTGTGCGCCCGTTAAAATACATGCGGGCAGGAGCAGTGACTTTTTTCTAAGGTTGATTTCAAAAGTGCTCACTTTATTCGCATGTGGGAATCGTGCCGGACGATGCCGTTGGTCGGCGGGTCTTCTCGTCGATTGGCTCTCAAGACCCCGATGTTAAGCGCCGCCCAAATCTCTTCACCAGTTCATGGCATTAAATGTTGTAAACTGGAAACAGTTTGAATCGCATACATGTACATTGCTTTAGGCCACTACAGAAATGTCTGCAGTAGTCAAGTCAGATGTAGTTTCCTCGTTACATAACGTATTTGTCGACGTATGGTACAAGGATACCCACGGGTATGGTTACGTGAGTACGGCGTGCAATCAGTTCGTAAACACAACCAGTAGGCACCGACTGAGTCGAGGCATTGTTCCTCGAACATAGTAACCTTGGCACTACTTACCCAGCATCCGAAGTCCACGGGCAGTTATCGTAAGTTCATGTTCACCGTTCACAGAGCAGGGTCAGCACGTGCGTGCTGGTGATCGTGAAAGAACTGCTCACTCCTTCCGCAACCTACCGAGCGAGACTGTGCTCGCGTTCGGGAGGACCCGGTCCTGGCATCCGTGATTTGTTTTCCCAGGGTTTACCTAAACGACCCCAGGTGGATACTGGGGTGTTTCCTTACTACAGAGTGGGCTGCGGAGGTGTGATGGTCAGACTACCTGCCTCCTACCTGGGCGAACCGGGTTCGATTCCCGGCGGAGTTGCTCTCGGAATTTTTAGCGCGTGGGAATCATCCTTAACGATGCCGCTGGTTTGGGGCTTTCTCGGCGATCTATCATTCCCCTGTCCTTGCATTTCGGATCTACTCCATACCTCGCTTCACCCTCAACGGCTCTCATGTCCTCGATGTTAAGGGGGAAGTATCCTTGCCATTTTGGATTTACATATTTTCCTCCATAACTAAATTTTCGGAGACAATATTTAAAAACCAAGCTAGTCAATGTGCAGGGACCATCTTGCCAGTTATTTCGAAATCCAACTTATTTTTTTACATGATTAGTTTCACATCTGTAATCTTAATCAAATATTATCTAATTACACTAACGTTTGTGAGAAATGTAACACCAAGAAGGATACATGTGATTGAAATTATTTTTATACTACAGATTAGGTACTTCACAATGTACAGTTTATTAGGATTACAGAACTACATGATTTCTGTCCTTCAGAATTCAGTATGGTGTGAAGCCCCCATGTGCTGCAATCAGATCCTCCAAACGCCGTGGCATGGAAAAGAGGATCTGGATATGTTCCTGGGGAATCTCTCTCCACGTGGTTTGTGTGAGAGTCGACAAATCATCAACAGTGGTTGCTGACGGTCCGTGAAGAACAAGTCGCCGACCAATCATATCCCAGACATGTTGGATGGGCGACATGTCAGGCGAACGTGCAGGCCAGGAAGTAGTGGTGTCCGTCGTTCATTGTAGAAGACTTGCACATTCCTCGCCACATGTGGTTGGGCAGTGTATTGCTGAAATATGGCATGTATGGGTTGCCAGAAGAAGGGGCAGCACCTCGGGCTCTAAAACCTCCCTGATTCTGATTACTCTCAAAACGTAGGAGTCGAGATCGCATGTTTTATACAATAGCGCTCCAAACAATCACACTTGGCGTTTGTCCGCTATGCCGCTCCACAATGCAGGCTGACAGATTGGAGTCACCACCGTAACGCCTAATACGTATGCGGCCATCACTGTTAGGGCAGGTTGAAGCGGGACTCGTCGTAGATTGAAGATGAGATATGCCTCTTATTCGTCTAATGCGCATGTGCCCAACATCGACGTGGCCGCGGTGGCTGAGCGGTAACCATGCTCGCCTCCCACTAAGACGAACCGGGTTCAATCCCCGGTCGGGTCACTCCGGATTTTCGTATGTGGGAATCTTGTCGGACGATGCCGCTGGTCGGCGGGTTTTTTTTTTGGGGATCGCCCATTTCCCCCGCCCGTTCATTCCTGTGCTTATCCGCACTCGCCTAGCTGCACCCCTATCTGCTCTGAAGACCACGATGTTAAGAGCTGCCCACGTCAAAGTCGCATGCTGAACATTTTTGTTTATATCTTAATTTTTTAATGGCAAGCACTGTTATGTTAACAAAACACTTTTACCAATTTGAATTTAACCAAACTGCATTACAAATTGGGTAGAGACAACGTTTCAAAGCACTTGTTTACTGAACATAATTCAAACCTCAAATCGGCAGGAAAGTAGTTCGATGTTGAGACACTGATATTGGTTGTGCGCAGCCAGCGAGATCGATTTACCTCATATTTAGTACGTGGGAACCGTAGCTGACGTTAGTGAAATTACTGGCCAGTGAAATCGACGAGAAACTGAAAGCAGACAAGGATGGCTAATTGTCACATGTAAGTTATGCACTCTTACCTTGTATTATGTATATTTTCTCAGTTAAGTAAAATGCTTATTTTATTATTGTATTATTGCTATGCACACAATTAATATTACGTATACAGGGCGTTGTAAAATTGCATGTCAATACTTCGGGGAAACATTCCTCACATCTGGAGGATGATGTGTCTGGCCCGCGGGCCATACACTGTACGTTATGTATTATGGACTGTAGTACAAAAACGAACAGTCTGCGGACCGTGTTCTTATAACATTTTTTCATCCTCCAGATGTGAGGAATGTTCCCTTGAAGTATTGTCATGCAATATTGCAACATTCCGTATAATCTGACAAGTCCCAATCCAAATTGACTTGGATATAATATATTGATGCTAAAATGAACTCAAATAAACTAAGACGAAGTCCGTGAAAGGATTAATATTTTTTTCTTTGTTTTTATGTGGGCCATTCCCAATATGTTTTCCGTATGTTTTCCACGTAGATCGTGTATTCTGCTAACTTTATTCCTATGTATGCATATTTGTGTGTCGAGGGTGTGAGGTTGAGGACCTCAATAGGGGTGGAGAGGGGAGGACTTGGGTTTATTTTGGGAAGCTTGTTTGTCATAGCTGGGATGCAATTTGTTGGACGATGGGAAGGAATGGTTGTAATATGGCAATGAATGCTCGGAGTTGTCGGATTATCGAGGTTATGATGTCCTTCGAGTCTTGAGGGAGGCGTTGGGTAGGTAGGATTGTGGGTTTTGTAGGGTGGTGAAGTGCGCTGGACCAACACGCGGGGCGTGGAGGCGTCATCGGTAGCAAAGTGGACCCCCCAGCGGCGCTGCCGCCCGACTGTCGCGTCCGTAGGGTGACCCGTGGCCTGGACGAGGCCGTCAACCTGGGGAGTGGTCAGTGCTGAGGGTGACCTTGGGCAGCTCCGCGAACGGCAGTCACGCTACTCTACAGTCTCCTCCTTTGTTTTCTTTTTATTGACCCCTCTCTCTCACCCTCCCCCCTCTTTCTTGCGGAGAGTGGGTTTGGCGTGCTCCATTTCTTTGTTATGAGGCTGTATCGCCCCTTACATAGCAATTATTCGTTTCAGTGTCATAATAACAGAAGAGTCAGGGTCATTACTGAAAACGTTTCGTTGTAGAAGCATTACATTTCATGGTTTTGTACAAATTATTGTACACTGCTGTTAATAGGCGTTCCTGGGTTATTAGAAGGTGAGAATTAATATATAAAATTTTGTATTAACATTATTGTTGTATAGGCTATTCACGGTAAAGTGAGCACGGTAATTAGCTAAGCTTCTATTGTCGCAATTTTCAATAATTCCTCCTAAATTTGAATCAGGAATAAATAAATAAATAATTAAATATGGTAGGTGACACGAACTGCGCGGCATTGTGTTCGATATCCGTAATTTTTTTTTACGAAACTATTAAACGTGCGTTCAATGTGCCAGTGTACGAAAATAACGCACACTTCATACTGTTTCTGCCGGATACTTCCGAGATGTCTCAGACATTATAAACCCCATTTCGGGGCACTCCAACATAGTTGGAAACGGCTTTTTCAAATCGCTCGATCTCAAAATATACGCGTTACATAGCTACACACAGAAGTAATCGAGGGGCGTGCATTAATTCTTGCTATACACTTTCCCACCAATAAAATTACAGGGTCACCGCTGGAAGTCCCTTAGTTCCACGCAGCACGACGAGAAAAAACTGTCTATTCAGAGCCCTGCGCTCCTTAAGGACCCTTCCTAGTTTCCATGAGTCTCATTGTAAGTATTTAGCTGTGTCTATTGAAATTAAAGAAATTATAGAATACTTGAAGGTAAATATTTTTTTTTGGGACAGAAATGAAAGTCGATATTTTACTGCCAATTTATAAATTTTGTTATTCAAAGCTCAAATGTGGTAGTGGAAAAATTCCAGGCGGCAAAAATCGCTGTACCTAAATAAGTCCTCTGTTCACGATGTATATTCTTCTGTAAAACAGTGTATTAAACCATAGCGACAATGCTGCGCCTTTTATGGACAGACTGCTGCATTGAAACTATGCAGTCACCGCTTAAAATTCTGGGGAAGTGGAACAAACGCGAACCTTGCCAATGCTGTTTTCTGTCGCCATGTTTCCTTATGGCCGGGTGTGACCTTGGGACGTTTGATATTGTTTCCTGCGTTGCGAATGTTAAAGAAATACACGGTTTGCCTCGAAAACGTCCGTTCAATGTGCTGATCTACGAGAACGACACACTTCAGACGGAGGGCTCATGGGTGCCCTAGAAGACATCACGCACATTAGAAACAAAATTTCAGGTTACTCAAAAATTTAGGGGGTAGGGGGGGGGGGGTGGAGGCTGTGTCTCAAAATATAGTCTTCAAATACATGCAGATATATATTTGTTTCTTACGCGATTGCAGGTTTTTTTTTACAGACAGAACCACCAACTTCGTAACGGCGTCGCTACAAATGACCCCAGTCACAGTGCTTGCGACCACCTGGTTTGTAACATGCTTGTTTACGTATTAATGTTGGCCACACTTGCTGTAAACAGTGCGCACATAAGAAATGAGCAAATTTAAAATTTCCTTCAAAAGCTGAAAACAATATTGCGTCTCCAGTAGCATAATCGGTTTTGAAAATATTTTGGCGTTGTTACTTTGTACTTTCAATAGTGAATTTTTAATGGGACAGTGTTCTTGCCTGCGCTGTGCCGTTGTGAGCAATGTTCCGACAGACTCTGGGCTTGACCGTCGCCATGTTGGTTACTTAACGCCGTGTTAGGTTTATTGATTGATAAATGTTTTTATTCAAATAACAGTAATAATTACAAGATTGGAAAGAAAATTTACACATGAAGGAACAACGATAAATAAATTTGACAAATAAAGGAACAACGATACAAGTCAACATGTCAGTATGCAAATAATACTTTTCTGTTGAAATGGAACTTGCAGGGAAATACATAGAAACGTAATAGAAACACACAGAGAATCGCAGTGGGAAAAATAGCCCTAAAACCTCTAAATGAGTGTTGAAATAGACCATTTAGTATATTAGTATTTTAGTATTTAGTAGCGTTCAATACGGATGCCGTCAATGGTCATTGTTTAAGAATGATTGCGATTTGGTAATCTAGTATTCAATACGTAATCATTTTAATAGACAAATTTTGGCCACGTGACCGTTTAATATAATAAAGTGCCAATTCGGACACGGTCTTCGTTTTCACAAAAAAAAAAAAAAAAAAAAAAAAATCCGTTTCTCATTCTATTACTTCAGTACTTGTTTAAACCGCAACTAAGTGTGGCCAGTTATTTCCCGTGCTGTGCTGTTATGGGTGCGTTATTAATATTTCATTATCATTTTCGTAAGACGGTTGAGGAATTCCCGGGCAACGTATTTGTTTCTTCCCTTCATGTGCAGCTATGTATATTTGTGATGTGATAAAAGTTTCCTGTATGAATCCCCTACAAAATACACACATACACACGAACTTTTTCCTTCTAATTGAAGTGCCAGTTATTTGAAGAAAATAATATGTTAGGCGTATTTTCGACCAATATCAAGTTTTAATTACCACAAATTGTAGGAATTTGAATTTTGACAGTCTCAGGCAACATGCGCTAACTTCTACATAGTTTACTTACTGTAGATTACTTTGTATTGCGTGTAAATACATTATAGGCCGTTCACGATAAAATGAACACTTTTGAAAGCACTGCTTAAATTCTACTTTCTTGCCCATTATGTATCCTTCCACCACATGTAAACAAACATTGCCATATGACTGCCATGTGATTGCCACATGTTAATAAACTCAATGTTTACGTTTTAGGACTGCCAAATATAACAGGTATATTATATATAAAACATGTAACATATATGATCTATATAACACATGATGTATATAATGTATATGTATGCATATATATATGTATATATATCGTGTAAAATATACAATATATATAAAATACGTAACATATATAATTGTTTGGGTTATCTCACAGCTCCGACAGACAAAAACTTTACACAACAAACAATTGAAAAATGAACGCCCTAGCGATGAAGTCATGGAAACTGTGAAAAAGCAAACATTAAACTTTGGTGGTGAACAAGGACCAACACGACACGTTAAAAAAGGACACACATTAGTTAAGCTGAAAAATAATTTGGAAGGGCAGCCAAGTCCAGATTTTGAAATAGACTAGCACTACTGCACACCCAAGGTACAACACCACTTGTCACACAAATTACCAAACATTTAAAAACTGTACCGCAAACTTAACGTTTCCCATGACCCAGCGTTTTTTAAGTGCCCCATCGCTCTGTAGCGTGACAAGTAAAACGTCAGCTCTAAAAAATAATAGCCGTGTTTGGCCTCAGCTGACTGAAGTTAGGTGCAACTAAGCCATCAGGAAAAAACATACATCTTGCAGGCATAAGGTAGCGGCGTAACGTAGTAGATGTCTGAAACGTATAAAGTAGACAGAGCGAGGCCGTGCAAGGACTAAAATAAAAAATGACAAATAAAAAAATAATAACGAACGAAAGGGGAAAGGGGAAGGCAGGGAGGCAAGCAAATACGAGGGGATCTGAGCCAAGCAAAGAAGTAGATGGTGTTAATAAACTTAACGTGACGGCGCAAACGCGGCAGTATATAAAAATATGTACTATAAAAAAGAAAAATAATTAAAATATGTGCATGTATATGTACATTTTAAGGATAGTCTTATATGCACCTTTATAAATGGAGATAAATATATTTCAACATAGGCCTATAACGTATATATAAAATAAAAATAATTTACACTAAAAATATAAACATATCAACAAATGCAATTGTGTATATGTACATATAGTTTTTTTTGACACCATTACTCTGTGTTCGTACTCTTCTGAGACCCTCCAATAAAGAACTGAACATTTATACCGTGAATTGAAGTGGTTAAAGAAGGGTATACAAGGCTTGCAACTGGCACCACCTTCATTTGAACAAAATAATTATAAAAATAATGTATATTATTTATAGCTAAGTGAAATGCCGATCCGGTGATGGCCACATTTCCTGTGTCTCTTGTGGCCCAAATGGGTGCGACATTTCCTTTTTGTCAAACCCACACAGACTTCAAGAAACCAATTTTACAGGTAAAGTGTAACTCTCGTCATTGTTGTGGTTCCTTCTTTGCAATGATGGCAGCAAAACTGAAAACCTAAATGAGAAAAGTATTCAAAGAAAATTACTATAATTACAAAAATGGTTCATGCGTGCACATGCAAAGCTGAAATAAATGTCTTATTATTAATGTAAAACCAATACATATCCACAAATGACAGCAAAATGATAATGTAAAGGACATATTATAAAAGTAATTCTTACAGGCAAGTTACTGTGCATAGCGATAAGCACTTGGTTTAACTTTCCTTGTTACTATAGCTGTGCGTCAATAAACAGCCAATCAGAAGCCCTGTATATGTTGTCAATCGAAAAACATATTTACAAATCAAGAAAGTGTGTATTTTGACTTCATTCCTTGGGAAGATATTTTCTTTTGTTTATTAATGGATAATCACAACTACGGAAGTTTTGCAACGCCTTTAGGTAATGTTTAAAGTAAAAATTGAAATGTAAATAATTTACCATTTTAAAAATGTCCCACATCAATTGAAAATATTTATTTTGGAAAAAACACAATACCAACTTTATGTACAGACTTTAATTTCTTGGGTACAAATTTAGCAACATAAACAAGCTAATATTATTATGGTTATATCAATTGTAGCCAGGCCACTGTGCTTTTGTGTTTTGTATGTGCTTATCGCTATAACTGTGAATGTGTGTGGTATGTCAATTGTAGCCCGGCCCTTATTGAAAGCTAGCTCATACAGCTTCTTTAGAAATACTTAATTTAAAACATACACTGCGGAATGTAATTGAACCTTTACAAAACATTCACTCGCAAGTAAACAGGAACTCCGGGAGTCTGGAGTGTTGACTATGACGTGTAATTTCCAGTTGCATTAAATTTCAATAACTACAATATATTTGTGACCAAAGTGGCAGATATTACAAACAATTATGCCTACTCAATAACGCATACTATCTTCGTTGATATTTCTCAAAAGGTAGCAAGTTGTCTTGTCGAACATCTATTTCGAAATTAAAACGTGGAATTGTTCAATAGGCCTAACTGTTGACAATTAATTGTACATACTTTCTAATCCTTATTACGGCAAACATCACCAAATAAAACAATTAGGCCTACACTTGCATCACGAAAGAATGTCGGCAACAAGAACAGCTATAGGTCTATAGTTAGCAACACCAGCTTCAAGATTTTATAGTTTGTATGTTGGAACACCTTTGGTGTAGCATCAAACTGCGACGTTTATGTTACGTTAACAATAGTAAAACTTAACACTGTAACTTGGGATGAATAACTACATGAACACAAGTTTGAGGTTAGGTCTACATTACAAAACTACACAGTGATATAAAAACTTGTAAAATTAACGTATAATTATTGACTGCCAAATTTGCACTAGTTATAGTGACAGATTTGAAAGAAAGGAGATGAGCGTAGGTAGATAGGTACAGACAACTTTTAATATTATTTGTCAAACTTAGGATATAACATGTACTTCGCAAACTCACGTGCATATATTAATGTTGCGTTTCTGCTGTCGTTCATTTACTTTATAATTGTTATTTAACTATCAGTTTAAAAATCACGTTTCTAACTGTCGATTTATACTTGTTCTTTTTCACTGGGGATAAGCGGCGAAAACACGTCGTAAAAACACATTTACATTTACCTCCGGACAGTTGCAGTTGAAATTTTCATTATTTCCGCAACTCGTTCGATCACCTTGCACGGCTGCATCTCTCCTCGACGTACGTTGCTGGAACTCATAACTTTACACTAAATCACTACAACACAATTAAACACTATACGACCTATAATAAAACAATGCTGATTGCAGATAAGCTGAAAAATAGATGAGAAATATTAATACACAACAACTTCCAGTTTCCAAATTTGTAGTTTGCCTCACAAGCAAAGGCAAGCAAACAAGCATGAAGGAAACACAACTACTGACCATTGGTTTTGACCGTTGCGCCGATCACGTGAGACAATATAATTATGAGTTGCAGTAAATAAATTAGCTTTATGCCAATAATTACTTTAAAGTGTATAAAATAAACTTCAAACAGCTCAAGTAGCCATAAATTTAAACATACTCTTGCAATACCACGTTATTTCGTAGAACTACTTTTCACATTTCACTGCCAATATAACTGGGTGTGTTTATCTCCAGCCTGTGTGGTGACACATATGGTTATACATACGCAGTTGCGGGTGGTGGTTTTTTTTTCAAAGGTTGATTTCTAGAGTGCTCACTTTAACGTGAACGGCCTTTAGGCAGTACTCTGTATGCGTAGCCAATTTTTTGCCCAACGCACACTTACGTTTGGTATTTTTTAATTTTATTTTATTATTGTGAATACAGTTACGAAGAATTCTTGTATCCTAATAGATACATGTTATTTTGAAACATCTTAGTTTGCTATATAAACTTGAAAATATTTTCTGCAAATACTTTTTGGTATTTTGCACGTACTACTGTGTCAGAAATGCTGTACATATAACATCGCAGTCACTGGCTTAGAACACTGAACTGTCGCAGGTAATGTCAACAGGTGGCATAACAGACGGCATGACTTCCACGTGCCAGAAAAGCTGAGGCGGAAGGATACGTTAACAAAAAAACACTGGCACTACTTTTGTAGGACTATCTAAAAATGGCCTTCGTAAAAGATACAGAGTATACTTAATACTCGAGGGACCTGCTCTGAATTTATCTACAGGATTTCCACCAATATAATAATAGGGTTACCGTTGAAATTCCCATGGGTAAACGCAGCACTACGAGAACACTGCGCGCCATTTTTCAGAGCCTTGAGCTCATTGGTGATGGAGTGCACGTGGCAGTGTCGCCCTTATCGCTTAGCGGTCCGCAGCCTCAAACGCGGAAAATATAGTATTATTCGCGGTTTTTTCACACTTTTTGAATTAAACCTTTGAAAAATCACATCATGTATGTCGTGTTTCGTTATTTACTAAATGTGCCGTGTATCACAAGCGTTTTATATCTCTGTTAACTTGAAAATATATTATTTTTCCTTAAAGTGAAGTTTTAACTGAAATTTATTTATAAATTATAATATTTCATGTATAATTAATGAGTGTAAAAGAGTGAGAAATCACGTGTGTTGGTAACGCCCAGTAATAAATATTTCTCACGCAAAAAAATTATTACAACTGAGTGCGCACCAATTCGGTGCGTTGCCCTTTGGTGTAATTTCCCAGACTTGGTTAAGCTTAGTTGGCACGAGGCGGAGTAATCTCTCGGAAGTAGAACTTCAGCAGTGTTTCAGAAAAGTGCGAAGTAACTGTGAATGGATTATATATATATATGACATTCGTGGTTACTTCACACTTTCCTGAGGCACTGCTAAAAGTTATACTTCCAGGATATTCCTCCGCCTCGTGCAAACTAAGCTTGTTTAAGTCTAGAAAATTACGCCAGAAGACAACGCACCGAATTCGTGCGCGCTCAAGTTATAACAATATTTTACACGAGAACTATTTCTTACTAGTCGCCACCAACGCACATGTTTTCTCAATGTTTTTCTTCGTATTTACGATAAATAACTTATTATAATTTATAAGTAAAATTCGGGTAAAACTCTAATTTATCGAAAAATAATATATAAAAGAGGTATAAAACGCTTGTGAAAAACAGCATATTTAGGAAATAACTAAACACGTCATGCATAGGATGATTTTTCAAAGGTTTGATTAAAAAAGAGTGAAGTAACCTTAAAAGGATTATATATATGTAGCTCCGAGGTAGGCGTCCGGCTTAACCACCCCACTCCACCCCGCCTTACGCTACATCACCGACAATCTCGTGGTCCGTTTTACACGATCACATTCCTCCCATCATTCCCCAGGTTAGTATATTTTTTTTAAATGTCACCGGTTTGACCGCTTTCCAAGCGTCCTGTTTATTGGAAAAGTAGAACGGACGCGACGCGCCGTGCCGTGCCGCTTGGGCAGATGTTGCCGGCGCCAGTTTTCGCATTTCGAGTGCGACCATCGTTCGTTGCGGAATCGCGGAAGGCGCCGCGTAACAAATTGGTATGGCGGTTCGTGCTCGTGAATTTTTTTAACTGCACCTTTCTCGTTTGTTTTCCATGTAATGGAGACTGTTTGGTTCCTGTATTGACAGGATACGTCATACATGTTGTACTTCCACGACGTGACCTTTAGAACGTTGGCATTTGCTGATCGGTAAGCGAATTCAAGCCACGTTGTTCTTTCGTGTAATGTTTCGATTTCGCGGACATCGCCACACACCGCTATATTGGCAAATTAATTATATTTAGTTAATTTTTAATGTTATAGCTGATTTGTTTACGTAGAACTAGTAAGGGTGCTGCCTATCAAGCCTGCAGCCTTGGACTTCAAATGAGGAATCAGTGTTAAAGGGGTGGAGAGATTTGGGCGGCTCTTAACATAGAGGTCTTGAGAGCCGATGAGGGTGAAGTGAGGCGAGTATGGAGCAGCGCCGGAATGCACGGGTGGAGGAAACGGGAGTTCCCCGAGAAAACCCGCCGATCAGCGGCATCGTTCGGCTCGATTTTCATATGCGAAAATCCGGGGCGACTCCGCCGGTAATCGAACCAGGTTCGCATTGGTGGGAGGTGATAACCACACTTATTTAATTAATGTAATATTTTTCCACGGACGAACAGTGTCTGCAAAACTTCAATATCTATTTTTAAATGTATTCAGGATGTCAGTACCGAGTATCCTTTGTTAAATATGCTTTATATTTGGTACTTAATATGGTATGTATTTGCTACAGATTACATGGCAAGTGATTTAGTTGGCAAAGTTAATTAAGGAGCGTAGAAACGTGAGCTCCCATATTTCGAAATTTTCGACTTATCAGTGCTATATTTTGAATACCATCATAATTTAACAGCAATGATTTACATTTATGTGGTTCTTATATAAATGTCTTCTAGATAATGAAATTAAAAATATATCGTGAAACGTGGCCTTAAAAACTTCCATTACAGTTGTGGATGTTTACTGGGATATTTCTTCCTGTTTATTTCTGGCTGAAATGTAGTCTAGAGCGTGGCAAAACCACTATGGTCCGTTCGTAAAAAGAGCACACGAATACACACGTACTTGAAGTTTTATCTTGTTATCAAAAGAATTTACGGAATTCACCGACTTATACGAGGTTGTAATCCCGTGTCTATGAAAGGCGGAGAATATGTGCACTATTAGAGAAACATAGAATATGTGCACTATTAGAGAAACATCTAACCTCGTCTTGTATTATCTCGGGATTGGTGGGAGTGGAGCCTCCAAGTAGAGAGGAATATTCCACAAATCGGGGAAGATTACACACAATACAGGGTGGCTGACAACCAAAAATATCGGGGGGAAATCTGGCGAAGTCGGTAAATTTTTCATTTCTGGAGGTGTGAGAGAAATTTAGACCTATGCGAGGTCAGGGAATATAGATAAACTGGTTTAGAAGTGTGTTTATTAAGATTATACATTTTTGGATTGCTAGCGTACTTTGCAAAGGAAAGAGAGACTTATGAGAGCACTTTCCCTTATGTTTGTGCGTGTCCCTTTCAGTTTTTGAACACTACAACCGAATTTCACCAAACTCTGTAAATACATAGTTCTTATTAAGGAAACGTGACTTCTATAGTTATAAACCATGCCGGGCACTTACTTTAAAAATGGCGGATATTTAATGTGATACGTCATTTGGGGAATCATTCAACCGATTTAAACTAAATTTCGTATGCTCGCAGAACATCGTGTACCGTGAAGTGGGGTGAAATTGATCAGCAGAGGTGAGATTGATCACCAGAAAATGTAAGTAGATAGGGTATGTCGGTTCGAGGACAAAGGGATCAGGGAAATGAGGTAGGAGTTGTCCATCATGTCAGTCGGTGCCATCCGCCGTATTGGTAGGCGTCACAGCCAGGACTAGATGCCATGTTGTATGTTCGTCCCCCCATCATGCCTAGAAACTATTTTAATAAAAAAGTATTTTAATAAATAAAAAATATTTTATACAAATTTCTTAACTATGTAGGCATGCCACTTTGGGGACGTATTGACCCCCCTCCTACCTCACGAAATAAAATTGTTTTAAAATAAAAATAAAAATATTTTTATAGTTAAAAAAATTGTTGCATATCTCCGGACTCGTCCATTTGTGCGTGAAAAAATGTGCCCCTCAAGTGATACCTGTGCTTAACATCACGTGGATAGACTGTTACCTATGTCGCAGGCTTAGCACATTCACTGTTTAGAACATTAAACATCCATTTCTCGAAAACCATAGTGTGTAGCGTAATCATATAAAGAAACTTGTTTTGCCAATATATCCATGCTACTCACGCCAGCAGAAAAATCCTCGCATATTCTGGAGGGTCACATCTTTTTCATGCACAAGTGGGGTGCCAATCTATATTTTCTCATGGACGGGGTCTGATATCGACAAACCAATTTATCATGGATTGCATGTCTTTGTTTAATAACACAATATACCGAAACTCTGAACGGAAGCTCAGATACTGCATGTTTTATTTGGAAGAAACATGGGTTTTACCTCCACTTTTAATGGCGTGTACACCCTTAAGGCTTATGCTATAGGTCGTTATATTTTTTCCTCATAACTTTTTTGCGAGGAACTACCTCCGGGAGTTAGTCGGAGATTTTTAGTAACACGTCGTATAAGTGAGCATATTGAGTCATGCGGTATACTTTTCACCATGCATTATAAATAAATTAATAAATACGATTTCTTTCATCTAATTAAAGAGAGGCTTTAACTTCCTCTTTCAAACGTGACTACGCCGAGAGATTTCCAAGATCATCTTTATGCTCGGGACTCCGTATTTTGCAGCTACACGTCACATCGGAATGTTTGCGTAGGGGCCTTAATGTCGAGTCGCGTGGGCAGCAGTTGTTGATAGCAGCCGGCGTGCGGAATGTTTATGAACGGGCTCGTATTTTAAGGCCCCGTTCGTTGTACGAGTCATCTCTATCAGCTCGCCTATTCAGAAATATTGAGAGTTGTTGAAACAGCCTCCGGTGGCTGGAACGCGAGGGGTGTGTATTTTGGCCCGTGTAAACGTCTGCTGTCCCGGAAGGAGCGCGTGACGTCAGGGCGAGGTGCTTGCTCTTCGGTCGCCTTCTCTAAGTGAATATTCGCCGTTGATTACTCAGAAAACCGTCCTCGTTTCAAAGACGTCGTCGCATAACTCTACGTCTTAAGACGCCCGTCTACCTAGAGCTTTTTTCCGCGTTTGAAGCCGAGAGGCGAAGGAGCCTTAAAGGCGACACTACCACGCGCATCAAGTCCCCCCATCGCCACTAAGCGCAAGGCTCTGAACTGGCGTGCAGTGTTCTCGTCGTGCTGCGTGTACCTATGGGACTTTCAGCGGCGACCCTATTATTATATTGCTGGATAGTCTGTAGGAAGGTTCAATGTATGCCCCTTGACTAGTTTTGTATGGCTCTGACACGCACATTTTGAAAAAAAGTTTTTTTTTTTAAAGCCATTTCGGCGTGCTCTGAAATGGTGTTTATAATTAACGCGAGGTCTTGAAAACACCCAACAGCCCTCGTCTGAAATGTGTGTTCTTTTGGTAGGTCAGTACACTGGACGCACGTTTAATATTTTCGTAGAAAAACGTGTATTTCGAACACACTGCAACGCACTTCAAGCGCCAGGTAGACGGGCCCTTAAGGGTCCTATGTAATGAAACGTTTTCTGTGAAATCGTTGTTTGCGCGTAAACGCGTGTCTCGGTAAACAAATGTTCTGGAAATACGAAGTTTTGCCAGAAAGGATTTAAAAAAAAAAAAAAAAAAAACTATTGTCTATGTCGCTATATTTTTATTTCTATCATATTAAGTGTATTAATGGAGAAAAAAAATCGTGAAAGTGGTCAAATATCACATTTTTAAAGCTTGCTTATTAAGTTTCTTTATGCGGTAGGAGAAAAGTACGATTATACGCTATAGGACGGAAAAACTGCTCTGCACGCCTTGCGCGTAGGAACGTTGAGGCGCCAGAAGTGCGTGTCAGAGTCGCCCGTATCGCTCCCTCGCTTCTTGACCTGGGACGCGCAGCTACTTGGAACTGCGCGTCCAAGGTCAAGAAGCGAAGGAGCAATACGGGCGACACTACACGGACGCTTAGTGTCTCATCGCTCCTACGCGCAAGGCTTGCAGTGTTTCCGCCGTGATGCTGTAATCTGTAAATTAGATCTGTAACAGTTTGGTTTTATTACACGCCATGAAAGCCCACAGATTAAACTACGTCCGTATCTTTGCGCTTTTTTCTTGACGTTGAAGGAAACTGCACAGGCAAGCTTTAAAAATGCGATATTTGACCATCTTCACGATTTTTTTTTCTCCGACAATATACTAAATATGACAAAAGTAAAATAGTAGTGACATAGATAATTGTTCTTTTTTTAATCTTTTCTGACAAAAAGTCGTATTTGCAGAACATTTATTTACCGAGATACGCGTATTCGCGGAACAACTATTTCACAGAACAATTTGCAGGTCCATTAACTCTTAAGGTGATAGCCAGCCTGGAGATATTCTCGCGTTAGCGGCTTGGAAGCGCAGGAGCTATAAGTGTTACAGCTACGCGGGCATCATATGCTCAGCCACACTTACGTACAAGGCACTGAACTAGCGTGCAGTGTTTTCGTCGTGTTGCCTGTAGGTGTAGGCTGTTCACTTAAAGTGAACACTTTTTAAGGCCCTTATAAAAATTTTCCTTTCATCCAATTTCCATCTTCCTGCTGCTTTTTAATATAAACATTGCAATGTGGCCAATAAACACAGTGTATTTATTTCACCTCCATCAAAATTTAATGCCTGAGGCTGCGATAAGATGTATTTAATAACTGTTAATGCCTGTTGGGAGGGCCTTCAAAAGTGCTCACTTTATCGTGAACAGCCTATACCCCTGGGATTCTCAACGGTGATGCTAATAATTTTATTGGTGGAAAGTTTGTAGCAAGATTCAATACAGTTTCCTGTCGTTGTTTCACTCGTGTCAGGGTTTAAGATGAAGCAGTCAGTAAAAGCTGTTTTTGACGATATTGGAATGCTCCGAAATAATATTTATAGCATGTTTTCTCGTCTACGATGTCCTATTTTCGTAGTTACTGGTATGCTATTTACCTTGGTAGGCTGTTAACGGTAAAATGAGCACTTTTGAAAGCCTTGCTGAAGATCTATTTGTATGCACATCATGTATTTTTACACTTTATGTACAATTAACTTTACCATGTGCCTGATAACTTTATTCGTGCGTCTGTCAAGTGTAGCTGTAAATTTTTTAGAAAACTAAATAATTTACAAATGTTTTTTATTTTTACAATTATATGTATTAAAATAGACAAATTAAAAATAATATATTTCAGTATTTATAATTTTTATTTAATACTTGTACTTTAATGTTAATAAAATGGAACTACTTTCTCTCAGTCGTTGCCAAATTTGCTGGGCTCATGAGAGTCAGTGTGCCCGTTAAAATAACTTCGGGTATAAGCAGTGCCATTTTTCCAAGGTTGATTTTAAAAGCGCTCACTTTAACGTGAACAGCTTATACTGAATTATAACTCGAAATTATAGGGTCTGCAGCGATGCTCGAGCTGTGTACGCGTCTGGTCGCATAGCTGGTCGACGGCGCCTAAAAGTACTTTGCATGCAGATTTGCTACGAATGTGAGGAGAATTCACTAGCGAAGATGACTGGGGCGGTTGGGAAGAATCTCGCCTCGCGGCCACGCTTCTTGCTTTAGAAGAATTTTATATTAACGCCCCGGAATTTAGGTTACTACTCGGCCTCTACATTCAAAATGATCCGTACTATAATTCATAGGAGTGGAGTGGGTGCATCTAAAAGGACTTTTTTTTTTTATACCACGGTGACAGCAGATACACACACTGCCGGCGACCTATACAAATCAATTGACTCTCTGGTTGGTTCACAGTATGATTGCTGCTGAAAATAGTTCAGACGACGATATTTTGAAGTTTTAAAAGTAGACCTTAGTGATCAAAATCTTTTAACTGCGTCATTAAAAACATACTGCACAAAAAGAATAAAGCGGCTACATGCTAATGTGGTATTTATTGATATATGATAATTGAGTTGATTCCCCCCCCCCCCCCACTTAGCGCCATATTAGAGAGTTTAACTGAACAAACACCTATTTAAAAAATTGTAAGGCTTGACAGAATGTACATTTTCTATTTTAATTGGGATATATTAATACTAACTATTTTTGTTAGAATACAATAATGCAATCTTGATTATGTTTTTTTTTACTGAATTTCGTCTGGATCAGGCTTTGGAACAGAAGTCAACGCGATGATGCTACACAGATCGTTACATCTTTCCAGCCAATTTTTGTCCTTTAACCTCCCTTTTTAAATAAATGTTGTGCCATCTAAGCGATAGAAACAGTGTGTGTATTTCACAGCACTCCGAAGTTAACATCTAAGGCAAAAAATAAAATTTATTTGACAAGTATTCCAAATAAAAGGGCTTTCAAAAGTGCTCACTTATTGAGAATCGCCTATAAGCATTTGTATTCAGTGTTTAGAGGGCCTGTACAAGGCCAGCCACGCGATAAGTGTCCGAACAAAAGTCTTCTGATCTGTAATCAGTGCTCTGAGAATAATAACGGCAGTGAGTATCTAACAACGTAAGAAGGTGCTAAAATTCGTTATTTGCGTCTTGAGATGCCAGAAATTTTGAAAAATCCGCTGCCAAACAAGTTGACATATATATATATATATATATATATATATATATATATATATATATATATACACACACACACACACACACACACATATACTGCTTTCATGCACCAATGGCCTTAAGAGTGGGACGGAACTCCGCGGGAACACCGCGTCCATGGTCAGGGAGCGATGCGGGCGACACTAACACGCACGCCTAGTGCCTCATCGCTCCTACGCGCATGGCGTGCAGTGTTTCCGACGTAACGCTTTACTGTGCAAGCGATATCTGTAACATAGGGGTTTTTATTACACGCGATGAAAGACCACACATCAAACTACTCCCGTATCTTTGTACTTCTTGCCGTTTAAGGAAACTCCATAGGCAAGCTTTAAAAATGCTATATTCGACCATTTTCACGATTTTTTTTTCTCCAGTAATACATTTGTAAAAAATTAGGGTATAGATAATTGTTTTCTATCTTTTATATTAAAAATGCGGGGGTCCATCCCACTCTTAACATCGTACGAGGGCTATTTCGATGGACGCGATTCTGTAAGTGTCGCCCTTGAAGGTAGTTGATAGCCTGTGACATGCTTTTGTTTAAGCTAGTAAAGCCAATGCGCAGTTTATCTTCGTTTTCTCGCTATAAAATTTGGAATGCAGTGTGTGTGTACATGTTAGTGGATGGGGAGGATATACAGTTATTATTATTTGCGGTAAATTGTTTAGTTAATTATTTTTGTACGACGCGAAGAAGTAAAGGTATAACTGAGATGTAATTCGGCCTTTGCATAAACTGTGGAAATTATTTATTTTATTCAAATTTTTTGAGTTGTGATACAGATAAAATATTACATTTTGCGCTAACACCTGAAAAGAGCGCTCGTATAGATTATGCACATTAAAGTGAGCACTTTATAAAGTCGTCTCATTTGGATAAATAGTAAATAAATATATTTCATTTTAGCCTTAGATGTTAAATTTCGAGTCCGGCGAAATACGTACACTGTGTTAATTACTTACATTGCATTATTTATTTTAAAAATGTGGCGGAAGGATAAAAATGGCTGACAGAAAAAAAGTAACTAGGACCTTAAAAGTGCTCACTTTACCGTGAATTGCCTATACTGGTAAACGTTAAGTCATTTGTGTGTCGGTAATTGCAAAGCATTGCAGTTGGCGAGTTCAAAGCCTTTGTCGCCAGCGTCGTTCGTCTACGACTTCCTGACATGGCCCGTTGCCACTCCTTCCCTCGTTCTCTTTGTCTCTCACTCCCTCATTCTCTTTGTCTCTCACTCCCTCGTTCCCTCTGTCTCTCACACCCTCGTTCCCTCTGTCTCTCACTCCCTCTTTCCCTCTGTCTCTCACGCCCTCGTTCCCTCTGTCTCTCACTCCCTCATACCCTTTGTCTCCCCCTCTTGTCCTCTTTGACACTCTCCGCTCTTCTTCTTCTCTCTCCCCTTCTTCCTCTTTCCCCCTTCTTGTTCTCTACCCTTCTATCTCTCTTTCCCCTTCTATCACTTTCCCTCCTATCTCTCTATCCCTTCTCTCTCCCACGCTTTTCTTTCATCCCCGCTTCTATTTCTCTCTCTCCCTCCATTTTTGTTCCTATCCCTTCTCTTTCTCCTTCTCACACATGTACTGCGAGTTTTTTTTTTTTCGTGACACGTTCTCAGTTGTGGACAAAGTGAGGCGTGGTACTCGGTCTCGCTAGCGTGTGTCGTATCATCAGATATAACGCCAGTGACCCCTCTGGTTCGCATTACTCCGTCACGTGCGGCACAACAAAGCTGCTTATTTTGTCTTTTGTTCGCCATTGTCAGAGAGTGATTATGTTAAAGTTACGCCATCAGAATGTGTCTCGCGGCAACCATAGCTGTGAAGAATTGGACGTTTGTAGTTCGCAATCACTTTTGGAAGTACATTTTAGTTCCTTACTGCGCATCCATTTACGGAATAACCTTGGTTGATAAGATTACGATTTTTTTAAAACACAAACGTGTTACTATTGCGCCAGTTCTTTCTTCTCATAAGTATAATACA
Organism: Dryococelus australis; assembly: GCA_029891345.1. NCBI lineage: Eukaryota > Metazoa > Arthropoda > Insecta > Phasmatodea > Phasmatidae > Dryococelus > Dryococelus australis. The sequence goes on along the minus strand of CM056995.1, from coordinate 45,767,789 downwards.
AAACAAATGTCCATTTCGGTGAAGTTTTATAATTTTATACAGTTTCACACAAGTTGTTTAGGTTTACGGCACCATCCTCGAGGAGAATTCTTCTAGACAAAATTTATGTTGTGTAATAATTAATTTGTATAGTAAATTAGCACAACATTTTGAACTTAAAACGACTTCGTTCCACTACTACAAGGAAAATTATTATAAGAAAGAATAAAATTTTAAGAGTGGCGTGCTCTAGGAGTGGTCACGGTTCTAGCTCATTGGAAGCCAAATTTTATCTCCGAGGACTACTGGTGAAAATCGTATATTTAAATAATTTTTGTCACGATTTGTTTTAAAGAGGATTTTTTTTTTAGAAATTTTTGGTTCCACAAGACGTAAATAACAATTCTGAACACCTCATTACGCGGTTAAAAATTCTCTGTGTTATACTCGGAGCTCTGATTGAAGATATTTATTTTCTTTCTTTTTTCCAACAGTGCCCCGAGAATAATGAAGACGGCGAAAATCTAACAACTTAAAAAGGTGTTGAAAATTATAATTTACGTCTTGTCAAGCGAAAAATTTCGATAAACCGTTTGGAAAACGACTTAAATCGAAAATCGGGCAAATATACTGCTTTCATTCACTATTCCCCTTGATAGAGTAGTCCGCGCACGCTTAAACAGTTCCTCCCCGTGGTGCACATAATGTTTATAACTCGAAGCCCTTCAAGAATTAACGCGCGTGCGACCAAATCACTGCGATGTAGCACCAGAATGCTGGTCGCAAACGTCGATTGAGAACCACGTCAATCACGACCGAGTTCAAAACTTGTCAGCGAAAAGTTAATCTTCTGTCTCGCCACACCGGTTTGGTGCTTAAGAGTCTGGGATGAGTGCTTAGTTACTACGGAAATTAAAACCCTACTTAAATTAAGGTGGTAGGGAACCTACGCGATTCCGGAAGCATCCGAACAGGAAATAGTCGCGGATAAATTGCGGGCGCCACGGCTATGAGGACGCCACTCTGATACGAAAAATTTGAGGAAAAAAATCATTGATAAAAACAAATAAATAAATAAATATAAATATATATATATATATATATATATATATATATATATATATATATATATATATATATATATATATATATATATATGCGCTCGGGCACTTCCTACGAGCCATAACCGTTACCGGCATTAACGACCTAACACTGAAGAATGCCCGAACAGGTACGTTCTCTATGATCAAACGTAGATGTTCAGTTAAAACACAAGTTCACCCTGGCTTGAATAAATCATATGAAACGAGCCGTAGGGTATCTTTTCCATTATCACTACTAAAACGAAAATAACTCGCATTCCATACTCTTGCTACCAGAGAATAAACAAAACAAAAGACAGCCACCTTGATATTTTTACATTAAAATTTCAATAATATTTAACTTAATTAAAAATACTCATATCCTTGTTGATATTATTGTCCAGGTTCTTATTACAGCATTGTGAAGTTGGCTAAACAATTACAGGTGGTTTTATTATGGGTGGTGATTTGATACATAATTTTTATTTTATTTAGGATATATCGGCTTGTAGATGCGTCGAATTTGTTTAATATAATTTGTAAATCAGCTAGCTGTAAACGGGTTAAACTTGCAGATAAATTTACAAAAAAAAGTGTCCCAAAGTTTCCAAGAGAACTCGTAGCAATGATATAAGGAAAAATTACTCACAGTAATATATATAAATATAAATAAATAAATATATATAATTATATTCAGTCGACAAGGAATAGTTAATCCGAAAATTCACTTGAATCTGGAAATTACAGGTCTTAAGGTTTATTTTGAGCAGAAACGTTTTTTAACATCCTATAGTGTATAATCCATACCATAGACTAAAGATGAGGTAGACCGCTTATTCGTCTTCTGCGCATGTACCCAACTTTGACAGTTGTGTTTCTTTGATCTTTGGGGTAGGTCAAAGTCACACGGTCTGCAGTGATGAGCGTGTTTTTTTTATATCCTAATTTTAAAATGATAATCATATTAACAAAATACTTTTGCCAGTTTGAATTTAATCAAAAATCATTACAAATTGGTTAGAGGAAGTATAAAGTATAAAATATCTCAAAAGCACTTGTTTACTAAACAGCGTTCTAACTTCAAACCCAGTCCACGCCATTTTTGCAAGCCGTATTGGCAGAAAAGCAGTTTAATGTTGGGACATAGAGATTGTTTGTGCGCAGCCAGCGAGATCGGTCTACCTCATCTTTAGTTTGTGATCCATACAGTCCACCATAGCAACCAAACAGCTCCATAGATAATGTCAAATGGAGCAGCACTCGCGTCGATCGGTGTAGTGAAGCGATGTCTGATGACCCGGCATCGGCGTGGAAGGCAGTCGCTGCAATGGTATAGGCTGTTCACGGTAAATTGAGAACTTTTAAGGCCCTAGTTACTTTTCCCTTTCAGTTATTTTTTACTCTTTAACCACCTTTTAAATTAAATATTGCCATGCAAGAAAAAAACACAGTGTGTGTATTCCATCGCATTCGGAAGTTCACGTTTAATTCTACAGTAAAATATATTTGTTGACTATTATTTCAAATACGAGGGCTTTCAAAAGTGCTCACATCGTGTGTCGTCGCAGCATACTATCAGTTAAAGGCTGTTCACGATAAAGTGAGCATTTTTGAAATCAACCTTCGAAAAAAGTAAACGCTCCTACCTGCATATGTTTTAATGGGCGCACCAAGTGACATACATGCGCCCGGTAAAGTTGGTAACGAAGGAGGGAAAGTAGTTCCATATCTCAACGTTCCTGCAAGAGCAGGAAGAGACAGTGCACTGGCTGACAAGATGGACGACTACATACTACCTGACGAGATGACCGCCAATGTACTGGCTGAAAAATGGCCGCCGCCCAAGCTGAATGACGGAGCAGGAACTTCCGCATGACGTCATCCAAGATGGCCGCCGTCGGTCCTGCTGCAGGCTGCATTTGCCCTCGGATGAACATTTTACAACTACCGCGAGCGTTTTATTCTTTTATAATATTAAACATCTTATTTTCGGTTGGATTGAACTTCTACTTGTATTTTATCTATAAATTATAATAATCTAATTATAATTAATATAGGTGAAAACAGATGAAATATGCGTGTTCGTAATGTTTAGTAATAATAGTTCTCGTGCAAAATATTATTAAACGGAGCACCCACGAATGCGGTGTGTTTTCCCTTAGTTGTAATTTTTCATACTTGGTTCAGCTTAGTTTGCACGAGGCGGAGGGATGTACTGAAAGTAGAACTCCGGCAGGGCTTCAGTAAAAGTTGGGAGTAACTACGAGTGAACTTTAGATGAGGAAAACACTAACGAGAGCGACCTTGCGCATTACGATTTCCTCACACGCGCTTCAGGACGTGAAACACGCTCGTTTTGTAGCGAGTTTATAACGTTATTTGTGATCTTGTGACGGCTGTGAACATTATTTACATCCACATGCTTCTGCCACAGCGGCAGCATCTGTCGAGTCATCGCCTGCGTTTAATGCTCTTTCTTCCCTGTCCGCCCACAATGGACGCGTAGATGGCGTAATGACCCGATGCTGTTAACAAAGATAACGCAAGCAGAGGGACGAAGCGGTAATTGGAAATTCCTCCTCGTAAAATTCACAGTAATGCTTGGAATATACGCGTCCTCTACTTTTTATCTTCACGGAAATCTCGTCCACGTGCGAGTAATGGTAAGAAAAATGGCTCGTAGGATAGTCTCCTTCAAAGGTCGCAGAGTTTCTCTGCTTTTATTGGTAATCCGATTCAAAGATTTTATTTAGGTCTCCGATATGTATTAGTATAAAAAAGAATTGTTCTACATCTCTGGGGGAGCCAGTTTAACATCACTTGGCGGTCTTATTTTAATTAAGTAACAAAATTAGAGTTCCCTAATTTTTTACAAACTTAATAACATACAACGATATTAATATTTTTATTGTATTATAAAAGTTATTAGAAATTACTATAGTAAGCAACCAAGGACTATTCCCAGTATAGTAATCAGTGCAGGAGTTTTGTAATATCAAATCAATTCACAGTAAATACAAAATTATTGGTATAGGCTGTTCATGGTAAATTGAGCACTTTTGAAAGCTTTTTTTTTTAAGATCTACTGTTATACCTACACATTTTATTCTTCCGCCCTGGACCTGATCACTTTTATTTCATGGCTAGATCAAGTATAACTGTAATATATTTTTAAAAAAAGCTCAGTATTTTACAAATTTTCTTTTCTTACAATTATATCAATAAGGTAGAAAGCAGAAGAAATAATTTCGGTATTCAAAAACGTTTGTGACACTTTAATCCAACGTTTAAGAAATGGAACCATTATCCTCGTTTGTTACCAACTTTACCGGACTCGTGTCAGGCAGTGTGTCCATTAAGATATATGCAGGTAAGGCCAGTGACATTTTACAAAGGCCGCGATGGTGTAGTGGTTAGACTACTCGCCTCCCACCAATGCGAACCTGGCTCCATTCCCGGTGAGTTCGTCCCTGGATTTCCGCACGTGAGGAATCGTGCCGGACAATGTCACTGGTCGGCGGTTTTTTTCTCAGGGATCTCCCGTTTCCCCCCGACCATGCTTTCCGGTGTTGTTCCATACTCACTTCGCTTCACCCACATTGGCTCTCAAGACCTCATTTATAAGAGCTGCATAAATATCTTCGCTCACGCACTCTCTAGAACTTTATTCTCTTCTGTACATTTCAGAAGACGTTTCTTAGGACATACCGGCTGATGTATCGGGGCGAAATACAGACTTACAAAGTGATATTTCGTCGTAATAAAATGAAAATTCACTTGCGATAAGTTATTTTTTATTCTCTTCCAACAACTCACAACAAATTTCACATTAATGTGTAACACTGTCTCTAAACGCCATGTTTATGTAACTATATTCTGACTTAGCATTTTACTGCTTCACCATTTATTTAAACGTGCGTATTCTACGGCCCTTCAGAGAATCTATAGTGGCTCATGTTTCTGCACAAATTTCCTCTACATGATAGTACAAACAACAAAACTGTAAAATATTGTAATCTCTCTTGGACGTAATTCCAATATTTCAAAAGTTATTTTTTTGTGCAATGTGAACGAGATAACATTAAGTCACAAAATTGCTACATTTTACAGTGCATGCCGTTATTATCGTTGTGTGATTGTGCGATGTTCTTAGGTTTTAGATATTGTGATGTTGTGCAGCTTTGATCTAATACCCGATCAGCGACCTCTTGGTGTTTTTTTATGCAAGTCCATTTAAGTGGTCTAGTGTTCTGATTATGGGAAGCGAAATCTAGCGACAGGCTTTCCTATACTTTTTCGATATCTCGTAGTTCACATCTACAGTCATATTTTTCTGCCCTTCCGGTACTAAGATTAAGAAAGAGTAAAGTTTTCTTTCCAACCACTATGAACGATTTTGAGGTAAAATTACCTTACATGTAAGGGAAGCAAATTAAACTTGCATGTAAGGGAAATATACCCCACAAATTTAAAGGATTAATCACCAACATGTTATGCAATATTTCTTTACACGAAACAGAAAATTACCTGACAGATGTATGGGAAAAATCTATAACGTTAATAGTACTCTTTCTTTATGCGCAAGGGATAGTTATTCAACATATTGTTAATATTTCTCAAAAGTCAGTGGCCTAAACCAGTTTCGTTAAGAGATGGTCTTCATTAAGTTAGAGTTAATTATAATTTCCTTATTTATTACAAATAATTACGAAGAAAATACTCTAATGTCAACATCTCGCTATAAATTAATTTAATAAAATAACTAAAATCAGTCATAATAGCCAAGGTATCAAAACCTAATGAATTACTGTATAAATTGTGTGTCCATATTTGACACTTACATTATTTACAATAAAGTCCGTGTCACTTGATTTAAAAAGCGTGGAGATACGGCGAATGGTCTATAGTTTAAATACTTGTGACAATGTTTATCTCCTTCAATGTGCTAGCTACAGTTGCCCCATTAGTGTGCCGCGTTTAGCACAACTGAATAATGAATACTGGAATTAACTGTGTCGCAACACGAGGGAAACGGAATTTATCAGCCAGCCAGTGACATAGTCAGTGGGCGGGCGGCAGAAATATCGACCGTGTGATTCTTTCTCAATGGAAATAGTTTTTGATTTATCGCGTCGCTGAATCTATATGCAGGCTTGCACATACGAAATTATGTTCGCAAGACAATAACGACTGCAGTTGTCGATTAGCCACGGTCTATTCTGACAACTTTTGGGGTCGAAGACTTTTCACTGTTTCTCCTCCGTTTAAGTTCATAGACGTGGCCCTGTTTTTTTTTTTTCCCCATCCTTCGCGGGTTTTGCAATAAGGTAAGCATAGATTTTGTAATTTGCGAGTTAAGGCTCGCGAGGGGCTCGTTTATTTACTTCGTTGACAGTTAACGGAATGATGGAATACAAATTCTAGAGATCTGCAACACGTAAAACCTGATTTAAAGTAGTATGTTCGTACCAATATATATATATATATATGTATAAAAAAAACCAGCTTTACCGTAAAATTATATTTCTAGTAGTACCACTGTAAAGCGATGTCATCATAGCAAGCATTACAAAATTTTTTGGAACATTCGAATTTAAAAGATAAATTGCAAATGGAAAATCGCTTACTATGTAGTCTATTCGCGGTAATTTCACACTTTTTTGAATCCAACCTTTGGTTCTTAAATATGTCGTGTAACACAAACATTTTATATTTCTGCTAACATAAAAGTGTATATCTCATTTTTGGTTAAATTGAACGTTTACTTATATTTTATTTAGACATTTTAACATTTGATTTATGATGATTGAAAACAGACAGAATGCAGATGTGTTGGTAACGCCTAGTAGGAAATGATGGGTTGCAAAACTGCCTCACGAAGACACCTGCTTCCAAACTGGGCTCGCGGGTAAGAGCTCTCCGCGAGTTTTGTCGATGTGTATTGAAATAGTTAAATGCATTCTGATTCAGTCGAAACGAAAGTCCTGGGGGTTTATCCAGTGTTGCCTGTACTAAGAAAAGTGCGAATTTCCGGCGTTATAAAATATTGCTGTTTTAATGTATTTGTGCTCTTTTGATGGGGAGCATTTGCACCTCTTTTGCACGCTTATGATGCTTTCGACACAAACGGCTCCTACGGAGGATGTCTTAGGTCAGATTTGCGTCGTTATTTGCTTTGGTGTAGCGGTGGCTAACGGCACGAATCGAGTGTCTCTCTTCACTTGCATCAGTGTGTTCTTTGGAGTGTCTCTCTTCATGATGCATGTCTTGCATCAGTGTGCTCTTTGGTTCCAACACCGCCTTCAGTGCTGAGGGTCCCCCGCACCCCTCTTTTACATTGGTTTTCTGCCATATATTCCTGGCGATTGTTGGTACTATTAGTAATAATCTCCAATAATATTTTGCGAGGGAAATAAAAAATTGTACAAATAATTTTTCAATTTTTCGCCCACGTTTTTAAAAATGTAAGTTTTTTTTTTTTTTTTTTTAATTTTTTTTTTTTATCAAATACGAAATTTTCCATTAGATTTCAGAAAGAAAAATATATAGCAACCCCTATAAGGTTTCGTGTCGTATCGAAAGGCCATCAAAATGGTTTTCACTTGAGCCAAATTTAAGTTTACTAACACTACTGTTCGAGTGTTGGAACCTTTTTCGTAAATTAAAAACTTGCAAAATTTGACATTCTTTTGCCATTTTTGAAAATAAAATAACCACTTAAAGTAAGAACTTTTATGGCCCTGCTAAATGCTAGATTTTTCCTTTCAGCCGATTTCTATCTTTCTGCCACTTTTTAATATAACCAATGCTATGAGACGAATAAATAGAGCAATATACACTTCACCACTCACAAAAGTAGATAGCTGAAAATGCAATAGAATACATTTATTAAGGACTTGTAGGGCCTTAACAAGAGCTCATTTTACCGTGAATAGCCTATAGACAAACAGCTAAACTTCTGTACTAGAATTCTTAAAAAATGTTAACGCCACAAAAACTCGAATCAGCAGGAAGTGAAAGAATCCGATGTAGTGGCTGGCACTGTGTCTAAGGCGAAGAAGGTTGTATGGTAACTATGGCGCGGAGATCATTTAAACTGCCTGTCGCTCTCCAGTGTTATCGGTTAGAAAATAGCGACTCGTGGAGAGCGACCAACTTGACCATCTCCCAACTTCCACACAAAGTTGATCCACGGAACTGTTTTGACACTTCTAACGATGGTATGATCCTTTAACGTCGGGCGATGTTTACACCTCCGTCGGCGCAAACATTCTCGCTTCGCCGTTTTGTGTACATAATTTTTTTTTACAGCCGTTTCTAACGTGAGTGATCACTAATGAAGAGCATACAGAACGTAGCACAGACAGATCGCGCAGAAGCCATCCGTGAAGTTGATATCTCTACCAAGTACTACTTTATTGAATGTGAGTAATCAAGTTTTTGCCTCCTCTTTCCTTTTCACTACAAAACTGCTAAGACAAAATTTTATGCGCTTGGAAGCTACCTGCCTGTAAGTGTTGATATGACTATGATAACTGATTATTGTGACAATGGCGATGATGGCGATTATTGGCAACTGTTGGTTGTCTTGCCCCCACCATCACAAGCATCAGTCTGGGGCCGCGGTGGTTTAGTGGTTAGGCTACTTACCTTCCACCAAGGGGAACCGGGTTCGATTCCTGGCGGGGTCGCTCCCCGGATTTTTGCATGTGGGAAAGTGGGAATCGTTTCGGACAATGCCGCCGGTTGGCGGGTTTTCTCGGGGATCTCCCGTTTCCCCCGCCCTCGCTTCACCATGATTGGCTCTCAAGACCTCGCTGTTAAGGGCGAAGAAAATAGGCTGAATTGCGTTGGCATTGGCGTGGAAACGTTTGCTGCAGCCGACCGGGTATCGAATCGTTGACCTCCCGGACACGAGTCGGCCACTCCTATAGTTGGTGTGCGTGGTCAGGTGCAAGGCAGGTTGATGACCTTTGCGTAGAACAGCGGCACGTGAGGCATAGACACGATGGATGACGGAATGCGGAAGACCTTTGTGCTCGAGGTGTCGTCATGGCGCTTGCGTCGCCTGCGCTGTTATGTTGTGTTCATCAACAAACTTCAGACCCCTCGCACTCCGCGTCCCCCCCCCCCCCTTTCTCATTACCACGTTTTATTTTGAGATTCTGGCCAGTGACTCTGTAACATACTCCATTGCTGATTTTCTTTGTCTCACCGACCCTTTCACTCCCATTGTCCTTGATCGGCGACATGTCGCACATGAATGGTGTTTTATGATCGGAACTGTACACAAGGAATCGGTGGCCAGTCATTTGAGCGCCTGTCTTGCGAGTAGACCAATGCCGGATTTGTTGAAACATCTGCACCTGTCATCTGTGAATGGATGGTTACTGCTGGGATCGAAATACGCGCAGTACCTTGTTCGTCGATCGCAAGAACTAGGCTCGAATCTAGTGCAGCGCCCACCTCGTAACCGCGCCGCGTCTCATAACTTCCGCGTAATATAACTTTTGACTAGGAGAAGCTACGACGCTCGTTTGAGTTTCAATCGACAGCTATCGTCAAGATCAATCGATTGCGTTTATAAAAAAAAAAAATGTGTGGCGTGGTTATGGTGAAATTGCATGAGTTTAATGTAAAAATTAAGAAAACTTAACCACAATTTCGGCCTATACTCGTAAAAAAGCCACGTCGAAATATAGAAATCGTATACGGTTGGAAAGAGCATCTCTAAAAGAAATCCAGTGGTACCCATAAAACCCCCATATGATCGAGTGAAGCGGTGCCGGGAACAGTAAAATTAACATCAAGGCGTCCGAGTGCGTCAACGTAGACGTATTCACGCAAAACAAACGTCCGTATCCCCAAACACAGCCACGCCTTTTTTTTTTTGTTACAATAAACTCAATTTCTTACAATGAGACCCACATGGAAACTAGAGACCCACCTTAAGGTTCTTGGCTGTTGTTAATCTAGGCATATGTCTTGTAAATGGACAAACTTATTTGAGTTTTGTGTGTTGGTAGGTAAAGTAAATTAAAACTACTCATTATTGTGGTCGAGCTATTCATTTTAGAGCCATCAATTAAGCACTTTTAAATCTATAATTTCATTAATAATTCACTTTTTAAGCTGGTAAGATGCTTGTTAAAATTGTTGCGAAATCTTTGCTTTTGTTGTATTGCAAAATTTTTTTGGTTAACGAAATGATTAGCGAAAGCACAAATAAAGAATTCATTTTCAAGTAACATGTAAGCTGAAAGATTATCGAAAAAATGAGCGTTATGAAGAGTAAATATACTGCGATCCTGTAAATATTTGTCTGGAAATTTGTGCCCATGCCATATTGCAGTGTATTTGGAACTACGTTAACAGACGTGGCGTGTTTTCGTGTACTTTCGGTGACAGGAGAAACTTCTGTATTGAAGTAGTTAGTGGGAATATTAATTTTATTCACGATAAATAATTGAAATTCCGCCACCTACAGTGGTGAGAAATTAATATATGCCCTAAATACACAATCTACCAAATATTAATTGGGCATCTGTCCACAATGTTTGCTCGGTGGTTGCCACCCCGCTAGAATCGCGTAGGGCCAACTCTGGCGGCTATAACATGCCCTGTCTGGCATGGTCTCTACGAGTGTTTGCAGGACATCCATGGGGATTCGTCGCCATTCCTTTTGCAACCATTTGATGAGCTGAACAATGGATTTTGGATACGCTTGACGAGCCCTCACTCGGCGATCCAATCCGTCCCAAAGATGTTCTATAAGGGTTGAGGTCGGGGCTCTGCACTGCATTGTAGCCCTTGAAACATGGCACCTGGCATTTTCATCCTGGAAGTAACACGGGTCCATTCAGTAAAAACGCCACCATGTTGGGAGCGTTTCATTATCCAGAATGTTACGATAGGCCTCTGTGTTCATGCTACCACGGACAAATGCCAGCGGTCCTACGCCGAAGGCCGTGAAACAAAAGTCAACTGACGTACTATCTTCACGGGTGCCCAATTACTTTTTGGTATATAGTGTAGTTACTGAGACCCTGTTTATCTCCGGGTTTCTCAAAAACAATGCACGATATCGACAAAATCACATTTCATACGCTCTAAACTTGAATCCGTGAGAATTGAGCCAAATCAGTGAAAACTGTGAGAATGAGCAACCTATAATCAGTCCCAGAAAACTAATTAATATAGTGGTTGAATTTCACTGGTTTATTTGTGATTTCCCACTGAATGTCATGAATGTCACTTCTATAAATCAATTGTTCTTATTTAGTTTGTTTTGATTCGCCGGAACAGCAGTAGCTTATCAACTGACATTCAGTGAACGATATTTCACTGATTGATATCGCTGATTAGGATTTAGAGTGAAGTATTTGTTTGGAGATAAAAGTACAGACATTATTAGCCTAATGGTTTCAATTACCAGTACCGTTTCTGTACATAAGTGTGTACTACGAACTGAGGAATGAAAACTCAACAGAAGAACACTGTCACGGTATTAATATTCCATTGAATTCCCAACGGAAAACACATGTGATGTCCTTAACCGATGGACTCAAGACCACAGTAATGGGCCCCTTGGAGGGGTAGGACGGTTCCATTACACGCAAGGCGGTGGCCAAGTCCTCTACTGATTGGTCGTCACTGCCAATTCTGGAGCCATGAATTCGTTGACCCAGGAATTGACCCTCATCTCCAGTGGTGAACTCTGTCAGCTTGCACCCGGGACAGTTCCAGTGAGTTACCACAGCAGCTCGCCAACACTAAAGCTCGTTGGCTTGGCCATTATTTCGTCCGGATGAATAGTTCAAAATAATTCCACGTCGAAAATGTTTCATCTGTTCTTTCCCACGAACTTAAGTATACTGCACAGATTACAACAAATACGTTGTACAGGCTGTTCACTGTAAACTGAGCACTTTTTAAGGCCCTTATAAATGTTTCCTTTTATCCAATTTCCATCTTCCAGCTGCTTTTAAATATAAACATTGCAATGTGACCAATAAACACAATGTATACATTTCGCCACCATCAAAATGTAATGCCTGAGGCTGCAATAAGATGTATTTATCAGCGGTTAATGCCTGTTGGTAGGGCCTTAAAAAGTTCTCACTTTATCGCCTATAAATATTATCATTTGGCGGATGTTTGGTTATAAAATAAAACACACGCCCTTAAATTTTTAGAGAAAGGCGAAGACAATTTTGCAAGACTTCTTTTCGAGGATTTGTGGTCGTATTAGTTCCGTAAGAATGCAAACTGCAGAAACCTGCGCTTTCGCCACTGTGATGCAGTTTTATTGTTGTTTGGTTATCAAATTTGACACGTGGCAGTTCTGCAGACCCCTAGTTAACCATTTATGATAACTTAAATTATTTATTTGCATTCTGTTTTTTTTAATGCGTCGAAGTGTAAAAATTGACCAGGGTTATAACAAATTTACGTTTCTTATAATACACAGTTTCACCAGATGGACGCATGAATAAAGTGATGAGGCCCAGGAATTCATATACGTGACAGCAAAGTTTTGAATTAGTCCAGAACTTGGTACCTCCAGTTTGGTACACCCAGTGGACTTTGTCAGACCCTCTCAGAAAAGGAATAATTATTATCATTAAGTTACTTGGTTCATCGCAAGATATCACAGGCAAACGGAAGTGCTAACATATCTACCTTGTTTTAATCTCCAAATTAGCGGCTTTACGTCATACTCCGTGCGGTCCAAAATGTTACAAAGAACGCGCTATTATAAACACCACCTTGATAATATAGGTGATGTCACGTAAAATTATTTTACCGTCAAATGAATGTCGAAATGCATGCCAAGTTAGCTACCTCGTATTCGAAACACTTGAATTGATTCATTTATCCTTTCAGGTTAGGACTTCGCTTTTTTAAAAGCAGCGTTCAATCGTGTTTTTACAACATAACTATTACTGAGAAATATAATTGGCATTTATTACTGTAATATGTACCAGAAAGAGCAATTTGTGTCCCCTGCATAATTTAATTATTAATAAGAGCTCTTTTTAAGATTTCTTACAAATTCGTTGTGTTCTTTGCCAGTAACATCTTGAACCATGGAGCAAGGCGTAAATGACTTAATTTAAACTAATGTTTGGTCAACAAAGTTAAACCAAATGACTCTACAGCAGGTAGATCACCTCAACTAAAAGGCTGTTTTGATTTGTGTGCAGGTGGTGATAGCACATCCGTCGCAATGGGCTCCATGTTCCGAAGTGAAGAGATGGCCTTGTGCCAACTTTTCATCCAGCCAGAAGCGGCGTACAACTCCGTCTCGGAGCTGGGCGAGTGCGGATGCGTGCAGTTCAGGGATGTGAGTACCAACATTGTGACACAACAGTGTTGTTAAAAACAAAAGAAGTTGATAGGGTTTGAAGGTAGGAGGATTTGTTTGCCAGTAAAACACGAGTACCCGATGCAGGTTTCACGACTTTGGCAAAGCGTTTGCACCGTTATACTGAATTTACTATATGTAAACCTTAATTTTATTTGTCATAGCATTTTTGAGTACTGCACAATTATGAAATTTTCGCTATTTAATCATGTAATAAATTAAGACCTGTGAAATCAGTGCTGTTGTTTTAATGTCGTGCTCTTCACTACCCTATACACATTTAAGCAAAATTCGAAATTTAATTGACTGCTGACCTCATTGTCAATAACATGTGTGACCACGATACAGAACATGTCATTGTACCTTTCAATTGTTGTTGCCATCACACAAATTGTCAGCCAATCGCAGAAGTCGAGCGAGTGTAAAAGGTTTTTGCAGTTTTGCATGCTGCTAGAAAGTAATGCGAATTTTGCACGTCCCTAGTAAGAAAATGTTTTTTCTACTTCTTTATGTATTTTCCTTGGAAAGAGGATTATGCTGTAGCAGAACTTAGCAGTAAGTTTTATACGCGTGCCATTTGGAAGATGTCACACGTATGCAAGTGTTTCAAACCTCAAACTCATCAACAAATTCCCACCAAATTGGAAATACAAGTAAAGTACAGGAAGTCACCTACCATTTATGCTTATTTTGTAAATGGTGTCCTCAGAAAATTGTACTCAAAGTTGCCAACTTTGAAATTCTGAAGACATTTAAACAAAACGTTTTACACCAGCAGTAAATAATGAGAACGTTAAAATTCATTACTAGTGGATATACAATGAGAGTGCTGGACCACTCAACTCTTTTGGAGCTATTCTAAAATTACTATAAAAAGGTGCAGTGTACTAAATAGGGCTATTTCGTCTAAAATTGCAGGACAAAATAAAAACCCCAGAATCTGAAATTCGATGGAAAGTCAACGAAATATCTAGTGTTTTTGCCCCACAATCAAGGTTTTCGAAGGCTAAATTTAGGCTCTAAAATATTTAAAAAGGAGCTCTCTAAATCAAGCGAATTTAAGCCAAATACAAGCAAACTTTTTTAAATCGCCGTGCAGGATTTGTGCCAATTAAAAAAACAGTAACATTTAAGCAAAAAACATGCAAATTTCTCGTTCTCTAGAAACGCTAATTTTGCGAGCGAGAAATCTAAATCTTATGAAAATAGTTTCAAATTGTGCTTGTCGGCAGATCCAAAAAATATTTTTTCTTTATAAAATTTATGTCTTATAAATAGTCGTATTAAAGAAATTCAAAATGGGATGGTCGTTCAGACACAGATAACGAAATTGGTTATGGGTCTTCATAGAATTACGTTGTATTTCTAAATGGAGAATACGATGATTATTTCGATTACGAGGGATTTCCAATTGTAGGCCACTTATCCGATTATGATATATCTGGTTATGTTTCAGATGATTCAGATTTAGACAATTTAGATGCAGAACACGAAGTTGAGGTCAATGACGATGAATTTCCAGTAGCATATTACAAATCTGATTTCAATTACGAGGGATTTTCACTCAATGAATATATATATATATATATATATATATATATATATATATATATGATAATGATGAATTTGATTACAATGCAGATAATGAATCTGATTGAGAAATGAAATCAATTTTTACAAATTCAATGAAATCATCATTATCGAGGTTCTACTAATTTTTCAAAAACTGCTTCTATTTGCTCTAGATTCTCTCCAATTTCTCGAAGGCCATATTAATCGTCAATGTTATCTAAGATCGATAATTGTAAGCTTTGTAAATATGAATGAAATCTGTAAACTATATTTTTAAGATCTTCAGTTGCATTATCTAATCTATAGGAAGGAATTTTTGACCCACTCTAGCACCTTCTAAAATGTTTGTCAAACTGCAAGGTAACACAGGCATTTTTAGTTTTATTTATAAGGAAAAGAAATTTATTTAGAATTATGACATTTTTTTTTTTAATTTGATCAAATAACTCGTCTGTAGTTCTAAAAATTCGTAGAACTTTTAAATTCAAACACTCAACTACGAGTATAAAATATTGTATTAAAATATCGAAATTGAAACATTTTCTTGTTTCTGTAAAATCGTTTACATCCTTCATTTAATAATAAACATTTATAAATCTTCAGTAATTCTTTGTTTCAAATAATCGTAAGTAAGATTCCTTCGGCTAATTAAAACAACATTACAAACTATACCTGCTTCTTCAACCTTTTTATTAAAATCAACACTAATTTCTATATTTGTTTTTTTCTTTAATAACAGTTGATTTTCTTTATGAACAATCAATAACATATAAAGGTCTTCGCCCCCAAGATGAATAGTAATTAACATCACCATCTTGGCTAGTGTAGATAATCCATGGAGGAAGCAGTGACATTGACTGCAAAATGCTTACAGTTTTCAACAACACAATGGTACGCCTACACCAAATATGGAAATGTACCATCGCCCTTGGTATCATGCCACTTAAGTGATATTTGAGAGATCATAGATGAGATAAATAATTTAAATACTACACAAATTATAAATAAGGTCTACTGTATTAAGGAGAGTATTTCAGAACACAATTAGATGACAATCTTTATACATTTTAATCAATCATTTCCCACCATGTACTAATGAAATTTATGCAGTACATCTGGCGCTAGGATTAAAATGCAATTGGTCAGAATATTTAATAGTACGAAGCCATTCAGCTTATTTACTTCACCTCTCAAGCTTCCTTATATTAAGCACATTTAATTTTGTAATTCACTTTCAAAAACAAAGCTTATTTCCAAATTTTTATAACATTAGATCATCATGAACAAGTCACTTCTAATAACCAACCTGAATTTTACCACAGAGCACAGATTTTCATATGGTTCATGGCAAGAAGACTGGAAAACATGTTGCAGAATTCAAAGCAGATGAACTGAAAATAACTTGCCTTCGTCATGAATTTAAGGTACTTTCTTTTCAAATTCACGGTACTTGTTATTGTAATGCAATTTACAAGTACTTTCTCCAATACTGTGATCACAGCAAACAAAACTGTGTAAATAGGCCAACAGGTCAAAAGAAATGTGTGACTTATCTGCGTTGCAGAATGTGGCAAAATAATTAATTGAAAAACATTTCATTTAAGTTAATACTATAGGTGTAAGCACAAAGTTAAAATACTGAGTATTTCAAGGAGTAAATAAGAGGAATTGAATTAAAAAAATATTCTTTATTTATTTGTAAAAAAATTTATAATAAATATCACTGAAGTGTAACGATGACTCTCAGGAGTGAAATATTATAGTTTGAAAGTTTTGTACACAGTTGTGTAAACAAATGTGAATATGGGGAAGAGGGGGGAATGTTGCTACTACTTTTGATTGATTTTGACGCTAACCCTCACTCGACAGCTTGTTCACACACTGCAATATATACACTGACTTGCCAACTGTATACAACCTGATATCTCCATTGCTGCAATTAAAGTGGTGTCTGGTGTGTGGTGTCAGTACATGGTGTTTAGCACACAGAATGAACTTTGATGCTCTGGTTGGAGAAGAATTATTCTGGCCACCGAAAGCTGTACTCAACAATTCTCCACTCATTCAAATTGAAATTACTTGCAAACTCAGTATGTAGAGAAATTAAAATATTTGCACAGTAAAACAGTAATATGATGTAGACCTTAGGGTGTGTAAAGGGTAAGCGACTACCTAGAAAGGAAACTATTACAGTTTTCATTCAGTGTTTCTTTAATAAATCATCGAAAATATTTTGTAGTTGGTACAAACACAACCCAAATAACATACAAATTAATATTCAAATACATAGTTTCCCAAATGTAAACAATAATATTCCAAAGTATGAAAATACACTGAAAAACTATATAAACAATGCGGATATGTACATAAACAAAAAAATTATGCTGAAAATTGGGCAATTAAAAAAAATGGGGGCTTTTCAAAAAAAATTTCAGAAAATTTTATAATTCCACTTTACTTATTACACAGAACACAAACTTACTAGGGGCATCAGCACATGACCAATAGAAACCCCAAAAACGATAGTGGGGACGGCTATGAAGATAAGGGAAACTGTGGAGTAAAATAGGTGGAAATATGTAAATAATGTAATATTTACTAATGAAAATACATTAAATTGCAAAGAAAACTGACCAATCATTAACTAAATAGACATTATTGCCAATACAAGTTTCAACTACGATAGTGGGGGAGGGCTATGAAGATCAAGGTAATTGTGGGGCAAAAAAAATACAAAATATGTACATTTTCATTATAAACTTTTATCCCTCAAGTTCATAGACCATTTATAAATTGTATTGATAACATTGTCAATTTAGGTACATTGCCTAGTGTTCATTTCAATCCTTTTGCAATTAAACATGTTTTCATGAGGCAATATTGCAGTAATATTACAAATAGTACAGAAATATGTTAAATTACAAAACACACATACATTATTTATCAGTGCAAATAGGCTATACATGACAATCATTTATGGGGAAACTCCCAGTTTCGTTGATGCGTTACGCTTCACGTTACCACCTAAAATAAATTGCCGGCGCGCCTTGAATCATTGTTTTGGGTATTTATTGCCCTGCTGATGCTAGGACTCTGGCTCGGTGCATAATGTTTGGCTAATATGTAAACATTGTACGAGCAATCACCGACACATATACAAAAACACTATTTTGACGCAATTAATCAAATTTATCCCTAGCTCAACTTGCTGAACTAAACACACACTTTAATGAGAGACTTCAGCCAGTTTAATAAACGATTGTGGAATTTGTAAACATTGTTTTCTTTTATGTTTCGAAGGTGTCGCTCCAATTAAAACAAATCTGCACCTTTCAGGTCAAGGGCTATCAAACTTCACAAGGCCCTTCAATGTACAATATTAGAAATAGCAGCTGCGACATTCAATTGACTTCGTTCTTGGTCTTGTGGAAGCAAATTTGCGTTGCGAAAATCCTCTTTTCTGGAAAGTTTGGAACACACTATTCTCATATAGGTATAAACCACCAGTCCCTTTTTTCTTCATTACATCCAGGTCTGCTCTTACAATTCTGTACCCATTGCTTGCACCTACGAAACAACAAAACCGTATTTAAGTAAATTAAGGTTTGTGTGAATGGAATTTTCAATAAAAACACGAATGGAAAATGTTATCCACTACAGCTCGTGTACTTACCGATTTGCATCCTTTGAACATCTTAAAAAGGACTGGTTGTAGTTCGCAGTATTGTAATTATTGCAGCCAGAAAGTATACAAATCTTTCCTGCCATAATAAATACCCACTCAAGTAAAAAAATTAGAATTAAAACGCATCCAAAATACTCAAAACTACCCATTCAATGAACAGTTTACTATCGTACGAACAGCACAAACCTCTGGGAGCGCTGGCATCGGTGTCTCGCGTTTTTTCGGCTACTTTCACATATTGTCCTCCTACCATATTTGGTCACAATACACAGTTGCAGTCTACGTGTTAACATCTTTTGAAAACAATGAAAGTGGCCAGCAAAACAGTTTGTTTATGCTGTTACATCCAGCTAACCACAAGTGTTTCTAATCAACTTTTTTTCGGAAATGACGTACAAAATTACCTTTCTTGCATGTTGTGATCATAAGTTCAGGTGTCAGCCTACCCTCTTTTATGATGTTACATCTTTCCTGAAAAGGGAAAGCACTGCTGGAAAAATGCTTCGCTCGTAATTCACACACACACCACACTTACATCCTCATGTTTATGTTGCACTCATTCTATCTACTCTGTTGTCAGTATCACACAGTAATTTTATAATTTTTATTTAGGGTATACATCGCGCACGAATATATATAACATTCTCAGCACCAAAACTAAATTAAATAAAAATAATATGATTCGTTTTGTGCGTACGAACTTGCCCACACATCGATCTAGTAACTGTAAACTACACGATGCCAGCTGCCTGCATCTAGACCAGCTTCGGCTATGTCCGCTTCAGTTCGGTGAAGAAAGCACTATCATCTTAGCTTCTAACACAGGTTGAAGAAGCCATAAGCCCCCGTCCCTCCCCGGGCGGTCTTCCTACCCTCCCACCCCTCCTTTGGCTGGGAAACTATTGCAACCGTCTACCTGCTGAAAGCTTTACTTGCAGCACTTCCAAACATCTTGGTTTTGCTAGCTAACGAGTTGTTTTCTTATACTGTACAGTATTGTTTCCTGAGTAGAATGTGTACCACATGAGCGAAAAGTTCCCTTAAAGTAGCCAAAATATAAGTTAAAATTTAATATTTTTTAAAAATATAACATTGTCAGGAAACTGTCTGGGCAAGCACTGCTTGCCTTTCTTGCCCTAACGAGATGCCACTGATCAAAGGAAAACCAATCAATATTCACAGTGATAATGGCTTAGAATTTTATAATAAAATGTTAAAAAAAACTTATACAAAAATATAACATCAATCTTTATTCTACATTCAGTGAACAAAAAGCTATTTGTGTGGAACGATATAATCATACAATGAAGAACAAAATATGGAAGAAATTTGCATTAAATGGCAATCACAGATGGGTAAATATACTAGATGATTTAGTTAACGAATATAACAACACAAATCACAACACCATTGACATGAAACCAGTTAAAGTCAATGAAAAAAAAATTAATACAAGATGTTGCGAATGTGTTCACTAAACAGAAATATAAAATGCAGATATTGTCCGCTTGAGTAAGAGTAACCCAATATTTGAAAAGGGTTACATAGCTAATTGGACAACATAATTATTTACTATTGTTGAGGTTTTAAACTATGATGTGCCAACTACAAACTGAAAGATGCTAATGGTGAAGAAATAAAAGACAGTTATTACAAATTCGAAATTATAACAACCGACTATTCAAATGAATATTTGGTTGAAAAAGTCTTAAAAACTAAAGAAAATAACATTTGTTAAATGGCTATGTTTTGATAATTCACACAACTCGTGTATAATAAAACAGATGTTTTGTGAATTTAAATAATTTTCTTAAGTTATCTAATTTAAATACAAAATTACAATGCTCGATGTTTTAACGTTCATTTTAACGTAAACATGTTTTAAAAAAAAATTTAATTTAATGAAACGTTCTATTTTATTTCTATACTTGCCATCATAAATTTTTCTACTCAAGTCTAAAGTGATAAAACCATAATCTTTGTCCCAGCATTTTGAACATATATCCTTAAATTTGTCGTAGGGCATATCCCCACCAACAAAATCACTGTAATGTGCTTTAGATTTGTTTTGTCCTGCCTAAAAATGCATAGGAAATTCGTGTTATCCTTACCAGTTGCTTCGGAATTTTCGAATAAGTTTGTGCTAAATAGAACACATCGATGTTTTTGTGTCTCCCCCTAGTAAAATAATCATGAATAATGTCTTGATTTTCTAGAATAACCTCGTCAAATATAACTAGAGAACAGTATTCACATTTGTCTAATGGAGGCATTTCCATAGTATTATTAAAGAAGTATACCATTTTTTCTTAAATTTTTAGTGTTTTGGATGCCTCATCGGTATCACATTGTAAGTGAATATATTTAGGCAGGTTTAAACTTTTTAGCAAACATAAATTTGCTAAAATTTATTCATTCTAGCATAAGAATAAAATTAATCATCAAATTCATCTTGCCACAATTGCTCGGCCCGACTATTATTGCTCTAGTGATATCAGGTAATAGTACTCCATTCTTTTTAATTACAGACATTTCTTTGGAAATTAAGACACCAACACCCCAATAGACCTTGCACTGTATAGGCTGCTTTAGCTGACACTTGCGTTGCATGGGCTGCTTTATCTGTTGCTTTGCCATTTTTAACAAATTTTTTTTATTAATTAGATAATAAAGTATTCAAGTTAACTGCTAACAGCTCTGTTGTAGAGAAGAAGTTTCATTATGACTTCGTCCATAGTGAAAAATTGATTGTATTAATCAGTTTTCAACCAAAATTTGTAAAACCTAATATAGCCAATAATACTATAACAACAATTGAAAATTTGATTCCTATTGATGATTAAAACAAGGTTATAGCTATTCCCAGAGGACAGTACAATGTTGACTCTTTGAATGAAACTATAAATTCGATTGTACCATTGTCTGAGAAACCTAAGAATTTTAGATTCTCTATTTCGATAACCATATGGGACTGTATCTTTTATTTTGTAGCACAATACTTTTGTCATCGCAGGGGCTTAAAATGCTATTTTATTAACTTCCACTGCGTATATTTCATGCTTTTTGCTTCTTATTAAATTAATTGTTCTCTATTGTATTTTCTCTTCACACAAATAATTCTTATAGTTGTCAAATGAAATTCGCTTTTTAAAAACGTGTGTCTTTACTCCTTTAGATCTTTTATTTTCTTTATTGTCAACTCTATATGCATACATTTTTGCCCGAAAACAACAAATTCTTTCATTATTTTGCCATTACCTTCGTCTTTCATTTTACCTAAAACTTTCTTATTTATTTGTGGCATGTTATAAATTTTGTCATTTGGATAAGCACTTGTGTCAATTTATCTAACATTGTCTTCATATCATCATAAAAATCTTCTCTGTTTTTATGTAAAAAAAATGCATAAATTGGTTTCTTGATAAAATAATTCAATTTTATTGCCATATTTTGGCTTCATTACTTTATAATAAAAATCGTATATTAACTATTTTGATATGTCTAAAATTGACATTCCTATATAAATTGGCTTATTAAATTTTACACTTGTATTATTCATATGCAGGGTCGCAAGATTCTAATTAAATATAGTACTTCTCTTGTAATTTACTTTTGCTCCTAATTTTTCACACTTTCCTGCA
Source organism: Dryococelus australis (assembly GCA_029891345.1). Taxonomy (NCBI): domain Eukaryota; kingdom Metazoa; phylum Arthropoda; class Insecta; order Phasmatodea; family Phasmatidae; genus Dryococelus; species Dryococelus australis. Next base: position 45,745,463 of record CM056995.1, on the reverse strand, counting down.
TCTGATATCATCTGATATCTAACTCTGTTTATAATATTTTCCATAGTATTACCGAACACAGAATTATTCATCAGCTTATAGAAATTTTTTTCAAAGTCATTTTTGGCATTAGTTCTTATCACTGTATTTAAATCTATATATTTCTTCAACCAATCAGACTGATTAAACTTTAATGTTCTATATATTTTAGTAAGTTTTAATCCAGTCTTTAGGCAGTGTTTCAAATTATGATAGTGAATTACATACTTTTCTTTTTTATGTTGAGTTGTTAGAAATTTGGATTGATTTGTTCCTGGAACTATCTTATTTCCAGGGAAAAATGGAAGATCTTTATGCGAACTATGCAGTTCTTGTGGATATTCTAAATCAACTTCCAATATATAACCATAATTAGAATCATCAACAAATTTAATATATGTTCATTCTCCCATTCGAAACCACCATATGGTAAATATTGTGACATTGTCCAACCATATAAATTATTGGCATCGAGATATGCTAAATAGTTGGACTCTTGATTAGAGTCAAATTCACCTGAATATTTATTATTTTCTTTAACATATCATTTGCAACATTGCTATATTCCGCCTCTAATTCCTTTTTCTATCATTAAAATCATATCATAATTGTGTAATAAACATAATGGCTGTTTAGACACTTTTAACATTGCATCCCAAGATAATCCCGGTGCTCAAAATCGACGTCAATTATGTCAGATTCGTTTAATTTATTGAAAATTCACTCTTTGGTGGAAGATTGGTTTCGTTAAATTTTTCCCAGCTGTCCATATAATTGTAAGGATAAGCACCCTTTCTCATAACTAAATCTACTTTATCCTTGGGAAAATGTGCATGTATGTATTTAATTTTATCTTTAGCTAAATTATCATAGAATTTAAGTAAACTACTAGCCATAAATTTAAATGTGTGTATACATTTCATTTTTAATTTTCTGTTTCTTTCCTAAAAGTAACAAACTTTTCTTCATTATTTGCTACTAAATCTATTTTTTTCATCATAGCCTAACTCTCTAATAAATAAATGTGAATCATATCCAACTAAATTGTGGAAATAAATTATCACAAAGTTCCGCAATTTTAATTGTAGGTTACAATTATTGCATACAGGATTAATGAATTTTCCAGATAAATGATCATGACGTACTTTTTTTATTTTGCTCTGCTCCGTATATTCACATTCGCATACAGTACATCTTTTAGATTTCCTATATAAATTTTCTCTTTTTTTGTTAATGGATGCATTAGTTCAATTTGCGAATATATTCCCCCTATTTTCTATACTTCTATTTAATTGATGGTATAAAAATGTTATGTGCATTTGGACCTATATATACTACTGGTGGCTTGTAATCACCATAAGAAGATACAATATAATAGCAAACACCAGATGCCTCATGTAATTGATATTTCATTGTGTATTATTCGTTTTGTTTTAAATCAACTTTATTAATTTGTTTATTAGTAAGATTATATCTTTCTTTAAGTACCTCCATATAAAGGCCATTATCAATATCATCTTCGGTCAAAACTCAGCAATTTTTGATAAGATTAAATTTACTTAATTCTCTTTGGTTTGACCTAACTGTTGATATTTTCTTCAATATTGATTCAAAATTTGCATATATTGCAAACAGAACATTCATTATATGTTTATAATTTTTGAAAAATATTTTCTCTCCTTTCGCAGGTATATTGACTTTTACTGCTTCATTTTTAGAGCAGTCTTCTGTACGTTTATTTAATTTTTCTTGCGATGTAAAGAATCGAAGACACACGCCACATATATGTTTTAACATTATGATTTAGTTTTTTGTGCCGAAAGCAGCTTCGATAAATATTTTATCCAACAGTAATGCGAATTTTGCACAGCTGCATCTGCTTTAGCTGACGCTTTATCATCTTTTAAATAAAGTAAATTTTTGTGTTTTTCCTTTTTGTAAGTTTAAGTGGATATGCCATGGCTTTATCTTCATCTTAAAAAGAGTAAAAATTTATAGATAAGTCAATTTGATTTTCTATTTTTGGCCTATTATCAATCTTAATAGGATATTCATCATTATCTGTTACTTTATCAATATCAAGTCCAACATTTTTATGTTTAGTTACTCTATCTGAATGGCTGTGTGCTGGAAATAATGCAGGTTTTATTGCACAAAAAAGCACTATTGATCATTATTCTTTACATTTATACATGCTTTTTTATTCTTAATGAATTCTGGTAGTTCAATGTATGTTGCTCCATTTAATGGATTATACTTATTTACTGCTAATTGCATTCCAGTTATTCTATCTAAGGTCCATCCTGAGCCTCTTTTTTGAAATTCATATAACTGTGTAATTATTTCTTGTATTATGAATTTATAAATCCTTTTAAATTCTCCTTCATTAAATATTATATAGCTGGGTGACTGAAATGCAGATGATTCTACTTGATTATTCTCTTGCTTATGACAATTGGTATATAATTTAATATTGGTTTTTAGCTCCCTAAATGTTCTAAGATTCTTGCGTATTATCTCAAATACCTTATTTGTTACTGAAGTCAGAAAATGATATGGCTTTACTAAATTAAAGTTATTTTCAATGTTTGTGTTTATATCCTACCTTGAAAAATTTTATTAACTATATAATTTTTATGGTTTCTTCTATTTATTTTGATAACACACAAATTATTATAGAAAGGAAATATTTCTTCGAATTCCTTTCTATTTTTGGGATGTACTTAATTGATATTAGCATCAGCGAAAGGTAAATTTGCTACATTATTCTTTGTTAGTTCATTTCTAATAAATGTCGCAATTGAATTAGCTTTCCTTAAATTAGATATATTTCTTATGCCAAAGCTTTAAGCTTTTGTTCTTAATACCGCAACTGTTAAATCATTTAGAGTCTTGATAGAATATTTTAATTTATAATCTCTTGCTTGAATAATACTTCTAATAAGATCCACTTTACGTAATTTGTATAATTTTTTATTTTTTATTCTCTCCCTATAATTCTCAACTCGCGAACTCTCATTTCTCTCAACTCAACTGTTAGATTGTTTGTCGTAATAATTCTTTATTTATAAGAAATAGAAATTTAGAAATAAATTATAAAAAAGGATAAATGGAAAACTCGAAAAGTGCCTAAATGATTGTTAAACTGTATTTAACGCCTTGTTTTGATAATATTTCTCGTGTATTCACTAAAACTATATATATATATATATATATATATATATATATATGTATATATATATATATATATATATATATATATATATATATATATATATATATATATATATATATATATATATATGTATGCATGTTTGTTCTTAGTTGTTTCATTAGGAGAAAATAATTTTATAGATTTATTCTCAGTACACACTACATGTTTTTTTTCCGGATAATTGTCATGGTGAAATTCGTTTAAATTATGTGATGCTGTATTGTGTGATGTACTATTTTTGTGCTTTTTGAGAGATGAATTATATACATATTTTCCACTTTCACAAATTACTTTCTCTTTTTTTAACTCATAACGACTGCTATCATGTTTACTATAACATTTTTTTACAGATGTTAAAATGCTTATCTTTTGTGTGTTTATGTGGTGCAACTTTCTATGTTTAATACTTCGCCACATTTTTTACATTGCTTGCATGTGCTATTATTTTCCATTTTATTTATACAGAAAAAAAATTTACACAGAAAAATTATTTTCTATAATTTCAATTTAAATGTAATTTTTAATTTCAAAATTTTTGCGGTCTTAATAATTTTTTTTCCTTTTAAATCACGCAAACCTAAATTGAGGTTCTGCTCAACAAGTTGAACAATTAATTTGAATGGACTACATGACCTTGAAATTGATAAATGGTATGAAGCTACAGAATTTCAAATTCATGAATCTTAAGTTTGACAAATAGATTAAGTGTAAAATCACTCTACCAGATCGCTATGCAGAGATAATTGATGAAAATTGCTTAAAAATGATAAATGAGAGACGAGTTTTTATCGCATATATAGGTTTAAAAGAAACGAAAAATGGAAAAACTATGCATGATTTAGAATTCTCTTAAATGTAAATGTTCTATTATTTTTAACCTACCAATTATCTTTTTTAATATTTCATCTGATTTGCTTGTGTTCAGCTTAAATTTACTTGATTTAGATTTCTCGCTCGCAAAATTAGCATTTCTAGAAAACGAGAAATTTGCATGTTTTTTGCTTATATTTTAATATTTTTTTAATTGGTATGAATCCTGCACGGCGATTTTAAAATTTTTGCATATTTTTGGCTTAAATTCGCTTGCTGTAGAGAGCTCCTTTTTTTTAGAGCCTAATTTTAGCCGCAAAAACCTTGTTTTTGGAACAAAAACCCTCGGTATGTCGTTGATTTTTCATCGAATTTCAGATTTTGGGTTTTTAATTTTTTCGCTGCAATTTTAGATGAAATAACCCCTGCACCTTTTTCTTGTAATTTTAGAAGAAATAGCCCCGAAAAAAAGTTGAGTGGTTCAGTACTCTCATTATACATCTACTATTACTAATATATTTGTCATCCGAAAGACACTGTCTTCTGAAAAATACAATTTTAATGGATCACTGTTTTTATTTTAGTTGCACAGTTTTGCAGTTTTGAAAATAGCAAGGGGCTGTAGATTTTTCTCCTGCTTGACTTTGACAGAAGTTCTGTATGTAGAATCTAGCAGTTCTGTGATCAGACCTGAGATGATTGCTAATTGAAATGCAGTAATTTTAAAGATATTTTACAGCTGATTTAGTAAGGGCACTTACGAATTAAAAAATAATTATTTAATTTAATCATTATGGAACTTGATGTCATAAATATTCTAATCCAGGCAGATAATATAGTTATTGTTTGTAACATTTTAGTACTGTATTTATTTGTGGAGGTTTATGGTACATTCATTTAATCACAAAAATTAAAATAGTAAATTATATATAGTGTTTATTTTAATATTTGTGGTGATATAGTTTCTAGTTTACGTTATTTGTAGTGCTAATGCAGGGTACCCAAAAGTGGAGAAATAACTGAATAATTTATCAATTAAACACCTACATTATCCAACGTTCTGCAACTTGTCTACTAACTTACCCTCAGCCATATGTACCAGTTCAATCCTAAATATACTGTATTCATTGCACTGAAAATTTTTTGGATAAACCATCTTCATTTCAGAGCTGGCGAGTTCGGATTCCTGGCATTTTTTTTTTTTTTATAATGTGTGTTTTGATGTGCAGCAGTAATTGTATCGTTTTATACACAGACTATTATAAAATGAATTAAGCCACAGAAAAAATCTATTTATATTCATGATGCTAGTTTCCTGGCCCAACACTATGTGTTTTTATCATCCTTAATTTATTACCGTGGCACTGTTGTGTGGACCGTAAAATAATTATATCCAGCAGTAGCTCCTTGTCTTTGCAATGTAGGAATCACAGCTCCGACAAGCATGACACAGCACATGCTACACGACAATTAAAACTGAACAGCCAATCAAATACAAGACACACTGAATGTTAGCACGACGAAAACTGTCTTATAACAAGCAATTTATAATTGGAAATTTGCTATTTCTTGTCGTTTCGTGCAACTTTATAAAAAGTGTATAGCAATGTAAGATGAAAATAGTTCGACTAACTTCCCGGCGTACATGGGAAAAATTATTTGCCATTTACTGATTCAAACTCTTAAAATAATGATGTATATAATGTATAGCGATTTAGTGTAATATCTGCATTCTTTGTCTGCACCGTGTGTTCCAAATTAACCTCTTGTCTGCTGCATTTCGGGCCATTTTATTCTATCAGCGCATAGTAACCTTGTTGCAAAATTTCGTGCTCTACATTCAAGCGGTCACATTGCTAATATTTTTCTCGCGTGTCTGCAGTTTTCGTCGTGTCATACTCGTTCGAGCTATGTAACTACAGCGTAAGATAATTGAACATATTTGTACGTCTGCACAATTTAACCATGTGCATACGGAAGCAATAGCAGAGCTACTTGGTTTCGAGTAAGGAATCTATGTTCGAAAACGTGGAGAAATTTCTTATACAGTAGCTTCTTTGCAGTATCTTACGTCGGATATTAGGGTCTACTCAACCATCAATAAATTTGGTAGTGTGATACTGGACCTAATGGGCACGATGTCAGTATGAAACACAAATGAATGATTGTGCAATATGTTTTATGTTTATCTTCATTTATAACATAACATAAGGCCATGAAACCCCGCGATAATCATCAGTGGCAGAGTGAGCCATTGTATATGTAGATTATGTTGAAACTACTAATTAATAGTTCGGCTCAACAATAATTCCTAGATTATTTATTTGGTTCGGAGGTACGAACGCAGATGTTTGGAGCAACAGCACATAGTTGAGCGAAGATTTTTTTTTTTTTTTCATTCTAAACAAGTACTTGTATTTGGTATTTTCTACTAAACCTTTCTCACAGCGATGCAAAATTGGGGCTGTGTAGATGCTCGTAAAAGTCTTACAAGGACATGGGTAACCAAATCTTGTTTATTTTTGTTATTTTTCTCATTTGCCGTTTATCATATTACTGGCCTATACCTCATTATCCCGATCCAAGAGGAATACATAACGATATGGAGTTTCATTTCGAGGTAGTAAGAGAAGTGTTTAATTTTCGTTTCAGTTGAACATGGATGTGAATGCATTCCAGCGAAAGTTCGTAAACCAGGTGCGGCGTTGTGACGAGCTGGAACGGAAGCTGAGGTACATTGAAGCAGAACTAAAGAGGGACAACGTAGCGTTGCCTGACAATTTGACAGACTTTCCCAAGGCCCCCAATGCAAGGGAAATGATAGAACTGGAGGTGAGTGTTTGATTACAAATTACGAGGACTATGTAAGCCTACTAAAATATTTTTCTGTGAGATCGTTGTTTGCGCCTATATGCATATCTTTCAAATATGTTACGTGTATTTCCAGTCTTCATTTATCCTATTATAGATTATTGAAAGTTGGTAAGTTATAGACTCCCCTTTTATATTTTACTAAGACAACGGATTCCGGAGTAGGAGCCAGGCGCCGGCCAGCCGCCTTGTTGTGATGTCACCCGACGACCATTTTGAATCCAGGTGACCTTTTACTATTACCCTTGAACTTTATCCTTACCCTGTACCCGTGGCCTTAGATGACCCAGAACCCAAAAAATGCCGAAATATTATAAAATCCCAAACAAATTTATAAAAATTAAAAAATTATTTTAAAAAATCTAAGACGTAGATGTATGTCCGGGGTTCGATGACAGCTTGATCGACTAACCTCCCGACACGACCAGCTCTCGCCAGGTCGACCAGTGTCCTAGTCAGCCATGTTCGATCCAGGTAACCTTGAAATTGACCTTGACCATGAACCATGCATTTAAAAAATCCCAAGAATGATTAAAAACTTTTAAAAATGTACAGATAATTATAAAAATATCAAAAATGTTATAAAATAATATTTAAAAATTTATTTTAAAAACTTACATTTCTGGAAGTTCCTACAGCACCATGTCCAGTATACGACTGTTCTCACCAGGGTTTGGGAGGCTCGCTTTTCGAGGGCAGAATAGTGGCGGCTATATTTGTTTAATAGGGCTAGGGTTTGTCAGATCGAATATCTGTATTTATCTGGTTTTACGCACTATAATCAGCATCACATACACCACACATACCACAATCAGAACTACACACACCACAATCGGCCATCCACACACCAATCCAAACACCAATCCTTCGATCCATACCAATCCTTTGATCAATCTTGCGATCGATCGTCTGGTTTGTCTCCTACCCATATGTGTAGAAATTACATTCGTTCTCCGTCTCCAGATTTATACTTGTCGACGGAAATAATGTTTTAGTATGCAGTCGGCTATCCATACATTTTTATACTAAATTATTTATTATCATTATATATGCAGATGTTTCCATTAATAGACAAGAGTGCTCATAGCACCACTTTAAAATTGCGAAGGTAAGGTTACGACACACAAAAATAACAAATTATTTTATAATAATAATGATCATTTATTATTATTTTGTAATTACAATATCAGAAGAAAACAGTTCATCAATTCATGCGATATGTCCATGCATTTTTGAAGGTCAATCAAACATCTGAGTATCAAGTTAATTCGGGTCTTCATGAAATAGGTAGCCAGTATGCTCGGCGTATTCTGCCTTTTTCATGCAGCTTGTTGTAGCAAATGTGTTGGAGGTGTGTGTCATTGAATCAATAAAGTCACCATCGTTCTTCAGCACTATTACAGTCTTCATGTTCATTTTTATCAATGCTCTCTTCATGGTCATCTTCACCTCCTGTTTTGTATTCCATATTAAATTTGCTTTTCTTTGTAGCAGGAGTTGTATGCTCATCAGCATTTAGAGCCGACGACCATTTATTTTGAAGTTCCCCGACTTCAGGCGGAAGTATTGAAAGTGTACTTTCCACACAAATAGACTCTACTGCACTCATTCTGTCTTTAGCATTAAATGCCTCATCATAATTGCCTGAATCGTTACCCATCGATGTAGCAAGAGGTATTGACACCAACACTTGCTGACTCCCCCCCCCCCCTCTCCAAGTAGACGAACCCTTGCATGTCTTAGTATGTTCTTTCAATGCACCGCCTTGCAAAAACTGCATGTGACCAATGCCGTAAAGCTTCATTTCCTCAATTTATATCCGTTTTACTGGCAAAATAAAAATTTAACAATAGTAAAACATCCTAGTAACATATTCATGGCAATATTATTTTAAATACCCTAGTTGATTGATTAAATAAACAAAAGCAATTAATTATTTATTCTACCTTAAGTTACTGATACAAACAAGACATGCACAGATTTCCAGATGTTACATAATATAGGCCCTAGGTTTAATGTAAAGAGAGGGTTACAGACGTGTTTCCTGTTATAATGTATCTCTATATGTTTTTGTTAATGGTAATACATTATTTATAGAAAATAAACTTTATTTGGGGGTGTTTTTTTTAAGTAAATAAATCTTGTTTCATATCAAAGGAGAAGGTTTAGCGATATATATATAAGGAGAAGGTTTAGCGATATATATATATAAGGAGAAGGTTTAGCGATATATATATATCGCTAAACCTTCTCCTATATATATATATATATATATATATATATAGAGAGAGAGAGAGAGAGAGAGAAGGTTTAGCGATATATATATATATATATATATATATATATATATATATATATATATATATATATATATCGCTAAACCTTCTCCTTATATATATATCGCTAAACCTTCTCCTTATATATATATCGCTAAACCTTCTCCTTATATATATATCGCTAAACCTTCTCCTTATATATATATCGCTAAACCTTCTCCTTTGATATGAAACAAGATTTATTTACTTAAAAAAAACACCCCCAAATAAAGTTTATATATATAATATTAAATATAATAAATATATTAAATATATATATAATTATATGTCTGCATACATATATTTTTTATAAAGACGATATCTGATCACTTACTTTTTCGGTTACGTACATCAAACCTCTGCTTGTATGGTACCCCTACCTCAGGAGCCGCCACTATACTCGATTCTACAGGAAGCAATGAATGCTCTTTTGGTTGGATGTAAATTGGTAGCGAAAAAGAGGACTTATTATAAAGCTATTCTTAAAGAATGAATTAAATTTAGCCTTAACATCAAAAATATGTATTGTGACAGTAAAATAAACTATATACAAGCTAGATTAAAAGAACATTTAAAAAAATGACAGTAAAATGGATAACCAAATGAGTGAAATGAAAAAGAGGCCCAATGAGTAACTTAACCATAATCGTGAGTGCATGTCCTTTTCACACAAATGTTTGTTCAATCCTTTCCTTTCTAGAACTCTACCACACAGATGAATTTGTTATACATTAACGCCATTTCTAGGGAGCTTTGCATCCCACTCCATCATTCCGGTATTATTTCTGTATTTATATGTTGAATTTTATGTATTGCGCGTTTGTTACAGTAAGGTAGGTGCATAGAGCTTTGTCACGTTGACATCAGGGTCGTCAGAAACTGAGTAAGTTGCTTAGAGAAGTAGGGAGTATTTCGCGTTTGTTACAGTAAGGTAGGTACATAGAGCTTTGTCGCGTTGACATCAGGGTCGTCAGAAACGGAACAAGTTGCTTAGAGAAGTAGGGACAGGGAACTGTTTATATCTGGAGCGAAAAATAAATGCCATATAAACGAGTCCAGCTGTCGCTAGGAGTGATAACGGGAAGCATCAGGATGGTCGGGCCAGAAATCGAAACAGAATACTCCGGAAAGTGAGTCTGGCTTCTTTACTACTGCACCTCACTCGTTGCGAGTACGATGCCACCCACAGCAAATTGCTAGTAGGAAAGTATGCACGGATTTGTGTATGTGTGTATATTTTGAACATCAAATACAAATATCTAAGTTCTTTCAAATAAAATGGGCAATGTACAAAAAAAAAAAAGTACTTTATCGTGCTGCAAGCTCATGCAAAAGATCCAAGTCTTAGTGAAACACTGTGTGTCAGTCTGCCTGGCCTACCAGCCAACGGTAGAAACCACAAGCATTCTGAGAAAAGTTCACTCCTACAACAGAAATCCGATCGCGAGAAGAGATAACGAGCCAGCCTAGCCAGTATTGTATAATCTGTAATGGACATTTTCACCGAAGTCTGCACATTGACATTATGCAGAGGTGCAAGTAAATATTATTTAATAACAGAAATCTTTTACTTACGTAAACCAAATTTCGTCAGGACGAAGCAGAAGGTTGTTTGTTCACATGATCAAAACCTCGTACACACATTTTAAACAGGTCTCGTATTATGAAGCGACATATTAATTAAATTTATTATTAAATATCTCCACTAAATAAAATAAACAAAATCATGTATACATAACAACAATAGCTCAACAAAGTAGTGTACGAAATTTCATCTGATTATTTTCAGTTAAGAGTGGTTACAATCATGCATACGATAAGCACTTACCTAAGCACAGTTATAGTAACAAGAAAAATTAAACTTGGTTTAACTTTCCTTATTACTATCGCTGTGCGTTAGTATTCAGCCAATCAGAAGCCCCGATACTTACTGTACGTTATCAAATGAAAAAATTCTTTACAAATCAAGAAAGTGTGTGTTTATTTTTATTTCATTCCTCGGGCAGATATTTTCTTTTGTTTGTTTCTGGATAATCGCAACCACGGAAGGTTTTATAACGTACTTAGGTATTGTGAATAGTAAAAATTTAAATGAAAATAATTTTTAATTTTAAAAAGTCTCAAATCATTTCAGATTTATTTTTGACAAAAAACCACTACCAACTATACAGAACTTAATTTTCTCGATCCAAACGTAGCAACATAAACAAACTGATATTATTATCATTATATCAGTTGTAGCTAGGCCACTGTGCTTGTGTTGTGTTTTGTGTGTGCTTATCACTATAACTGTGGATGTGTTGGGTATATGTCAATTGTAGTCCGGCCTTTAAGACTCCCCTTTTATATCCTACTAGTGGCAATTCTTCGTCTCGGATTGCTTTTTGTGGAAAATGTGTGCTCATATTTGCCTATCAATTTGCCCATATTACCCCTTCTACCGGTTAATACGAGCAGGTTGTTTTACAATTTTTGTGCGTACCACAATATGGGGTAATTCAAAAATAATTTTGGTGTTAGAAAGTGAACATGTTATGGTATCTATTGATGTGCTAACTTACATTTTAGGATTTTTAAAATACATGCGTTTATAGGATGTTTCTTAATATCATATTTGCCCGAGTAAATGTTCTAAGAATTCAAATTCTCGTCAGAAAACGTAAAAACCAATAATTTGATGTTTTTATGAATTTTCTTTTATCATTAAGTGTAGTAAAAAAAATCGGAAAAATGGTAAAGAAATATTTTTTCCCCCATTTTTACACCCTGCCTATACAATTTCCTTCAGAGGCAGGAGCAATCTATAACTATATGTCTGTAGTTTAGTTTGTGGGCTTTTATCGCGTGTATGAAGCCCAGTGTTACAGATCTAATTTGCACAATGCAGTACAGTGGTGGAGACGTTGCAAGCCAGTTCATATTTAGCTTTGGGACGACGTAACTCCCGGCGCGTGTTCGTGTCGCACATGTCGCTCTCTCGGTTCTCGAGTTTAAATGCGCATAATAGTTTCAGGTGCATATGAGCCTTGAGGCCCTGCTACAATTGCAATGCTCCCCGTCCTCGATTCTCTGTCCTTGCAGACGTCACGAGACTCGCACGCAAATTGCTGCTACAATAGATGTCCTAGGCTGCCCCAAAAAAGTAGGTTTCGAAAACGGCTACCAGATAGAGCAGTAAATGCTTTGCGCCATTTTATTTTATACTTGTTGGTTTAGATTTACGAGTATTTGGCTGGTATAAATTTTAGTTGTTGATTTGAAGATGTTTGTGATAATTATAGTAGTTTTATCTATTATCGGTTATTTGAACATATTTTCTTTATATTCACACTGCGTTTTTTTAGCGAAAATTAAATTCGTTCATTGGAATAAATTTTCCCCCGATTTTGCATTTCCAAAATTCCAGTTTTTATTGGTCGTAACTGCAAGGCGCATATTTATTATTTACGATATTAGTCCCACTCGGCACTGGCACACTCTACATTCGCTTCGATGTCTATGATTACAGCTGTTTTTGCTTACTATTACAGATTACGTGCGTATTTTGCCGGTAAATTATTCTTCCACGAAAGACTCGACGACCGGGGACAGGTGACAAGCTAGGACAAAAAATTAAAAATCCAACCATTTGCCGAGGACCGCGGACAGAGGACAAGTGGGGACATGACGTCACCTGATCACGTGGGCCAATCGCGACGTCAGAGCTGTATACGAAACATCAAGATAACTAAACCGAAGGAAATGAACCTTTTTTTTTTTTTTTTTTTAATTATGAAGCAGTCTGTTAATATTTTAAAGATTATGTGTAGTGGATTGCACTGTAATGAAACATATGTCTAGTATGAAACACTGAAAATCACTTGCAACTACTTGATCAAAAACATGACCTCAAAATTAAATTTTTAGTATGCTAAATAGGACTATTTTCAATTTTTTGGAAGTATAACCTGGAGAAAACAAATCTTATATTCTCTAGTAAACATGGTTCTTTGAGGTCTGCCTACTTGAATCTGCTTTCGGCATTTGAGGCAGAGAAGTGTGGATGTAATAAAGATGTTATTGCCACATGCATCAAGTGTGCCTTCGCCGCTACGCGCAGGGGTCTGAATTGGTGTGCAGTGTCCTTATACTGTGTCTGTCAATGGGCATTAAAGCGGCGACACTATCATTTTATTGGTGGAACATCTGTAGCAAGATTCAATGCAGGGCCCTCGAATATTTTTGTCTCTATCTTACGCTTATATTTTGAGATACAGTGCTTTTAAAAAGTCATTTTTAGCTATGTTGGAGAGTTCTGAAACTGTTTTTATAATGTGTGTGATGTCTTACAAATATTTCGCTGGTTGGTTCCATATTAAATGTGTTCTTTTTGTAAATCAGCACGTTGGACACACATTTAATAGTTTGGTGAAGATACGTGTATCTTAAACAGTCTGCAATACAGTTGAAGCGCCATCCAGGCGGTGTCTTCAAGGTTGTATCGTGTTGCAGAACATCTTGGAGAAGACGGAGAACGAGATCCTGCAGTTGAGTCAAAACGCGGTGAACCTAAAGTCTAACTACCTGGAGCTGTGCGAGCTGAAGCACGTGTTGGAGAAGGCGGTTGCGTTCTTCGCCGAACAGGAAGGCGTCAACGGCACGGACTCCCTTACCCAGGCACTCATCAACGAGGACGTCGGATCGCAGTCGGTCACCATCCGTGGCCGCTTAGGGTGAATCCTCTAGAATTGTGAATACAAATGTGGTTTGCTTTGATTTCTTATGTGCATTTTTGTTTTACTCCAGTTGTACTCTTGTGTTTTTTTTTATAGACTTGTGGTATTTGCCAAGTGTGGATGAGAGATGGGGTTTGTAATTACATTACAGTACAATCTTTGGCATGTTTCTTTTATTTATACAAATGTACTAAGTGAAATTGGGTATAATTAAACATATAGGGACTAGAATAAATAAATGTTTGACTATGAAAACACAAAAGAGTGAATGAAATTCGTGTGTATGATTATCAAGGGATGGAATGTATTAAAGGCTGAATGGATATATTAATGGATATACGAATGGATGATAGATGAAGAAAAGATTCGAATGTATGTTACATTAGAATGAAATAACGAATAGAATAATGCAAAGTATGAATAGATAGATAAAAGATAGAATGTAAAAATGAAGGCTTGATAAATAAATAATTTAAAATGAGGAATATATGGGCAAGTCCAAAAAATATTAAATAAATAAAAAAGAAATAATGTATGTATGAAAAAGGATACATAAATGAATTTATGAAAATTATAATAAGTTAATGGATGTAGGAAAAAATATACATAAATGGATGTTAGAAAAAATAATAATTTAATCGCTGTAAGAAAAATAAGATACATAACGGATGTACGAAAAAATAAATAAGTTTTTTTTTTACGAAAAACAAAAGTAATGTATGTATTAATGATGATGGATGAATTTATGGATGCATGAAATAATGGATGAATTTATGGGTGCATGAAAGAAAGGATGAATTTATGGGTGCATGAAAGAAAGGAGGAATTTATGGATGTATGAAACAATTTATGGGTTTATGAAATAATGGATCAATTTATGTATGAATGAAACAGTGGATAAATTTATGTTTTTACGAAACAATGGATGAATTTATGTATGTATGTATGAAAGAATGGATGAATTTATGTATGTATGAAAGAATGGATGAATTTATGCATGTATGAAAGAATGGATGAATTTATGGATGTATGAAAGAAATGAATGGATTTATGGATGTATGAAGGAAATGAATGTATTTATGGATGTATGAAGGAAAGTATGGCTTTATGGATGTATGAAGGAAAGGATGAATTTATGGTTGTATGAAAGAAATGAAAAAAGAATTGATAAATGTTTGAAAGAAAAGAAATAATGATTAATTTATGCAGGAAAGAAATGAAATAAGAATTGATAGATTTAGAAATGAAATGAAATAATTAATACATGTAGGAATAAAATTAAATAAGTATAAATTGATGTGGGAATGAAATGAAATAATTAATGTTCTACGAATGAAATGAAATAAGATTTAAATGATCTAGGAATGAAATGAAATAAGATTTGAATAATATAGGAATGAATTGAGATGAGAAATAAATGATATAGGAATAAAATGAAACAATTAAACTATCTGGGAATGAAATGAAATAGGAATTAAATGATCTAGGAATGAAATGAAATAAGTAATAATGGATGTTTGAATGGTGTGAAGAAGTAATGGTTATATGAATGATGTGATGCATTAATTGAAGTTCCATGAAAGTATGAGTGAATGTTGGAATGAAAGGAATAATTAATGGATGTTGGTAGGAAAGACATAATTAATGCATGTTGGAATGAAAGGGGTTAATTAATAAATGTTGGAAAGAAAGGGGAGGATTAATGGATCTATGAATGAAATCTTGAATAATTGGATGTTTGAATTAAAGGGTTGAATTATTGGACATATGAATGAAAGGGTTTAATTAATGGATGTAGGAATGAAAGGGTTTAATTAATGGATTTAGGAATGAAAGGGTGAAATTAATGGCTGTAGGAATGAAATACTTGAAATAATGTATGTAAGAATGAAAGGGCTGATATACTGGATGTACATGATAAATGAATAGAATAAATGAATAGGAGAATGAATAGGGGGGCAGAAAGGACGAATGAATATGATGGTAGAATGGATATATGGAGGTACTGTAAAGAGGGTAAGTAATGAACTATTGGTATATGTTGACTACTTGTTGAACATTTAGAATGTTAATAGTGAAGTGGTATTGTGTAGTAAGTATATAGCCCTTCTTGTAAGCCCATAAGCTGCATCCCATGTAACAGCAGTTATTAGTTAAGTACATTTTTGTTTACATAAAGCCATATTGAATTTTAAAAATGTCAAAATTGTTTTAATAAATAGTTTTTTTTTTTTTTTTTTTTTTAAATAGATGATACATTAGTGGTTTGAAATTGGTCATCTTAAAGTTTACATTCTGCAACAATCGTAGAACAACTATAATGCATAATTTGGTTTGTATTGCATTAAACATCCTTTTAACCTAGGAATAGATTAGAGGAAGATGTGCAATCACTGCAAGACTCATTATCGTCATAAAATAATTTAATGATGATTACTCTCGATGCCCACTAATATACAGCATTAACTTTTAATATGCATGGCACAATTTTTTTAAAAGCTGATGCTTATAGTAAGCATATCAATGTTAAAAAAATGGAATGCATTATTTTGAATACCAACCTTTTTGAAGAATTCACACACATCTTTTATTGGGATGCCGGCAAGTGTGCAGTAATCACCGTACAATGATTGTGATATGAGGAATCTAGTGTAGGCGTACATGCATGCTGCTTACACAGGCATTGATGCATTCTGCTTCTCTGTACGCAATGAAAGGTTGAAGTAAATGGTTGATAA
This sequence comes from Dryococelus australis, assembly GCA_029891345.1. NCBI lineage: Eukaryota > Metazoa > Arthropoda > Insecta > Phasmatodea > Phasmatidae > Dryococelus > Dryococelus australis. The sequence goes on along the minus strand of CM056995.1, from coordinate 45,728,782 downwards.
GCAGTAACCAAAGTGTTTGCATTGTAACATAATGGTTTGTTCAGAAAGTGAATAAAATATTAATAAAATTTTATGGTGCAGAGGAATTAATTATAAAAGTCATAAATTCAGTACAGTGACAGCCTTGTGCACCCGTAGTGAGCTGTCCTAATTGTCACTCTGAAATGATAATTTTACGGATGAGATACGTTAATTATTGTTAGTAAGTGTGCAGGAGACCCACTTAACTCGTGGAATGTGAACTACTATGTATTGAGGTAGTATCAGTTTCAGGATTTTTTTTCGGGGAAGCTTCCAATTAGTAATGGCAGCAGTAAAAAGTTGCATCATGAGAAGGTAGGCTCTAGGCAGTATTTGCTAGTGCCATTTGCACTGTGAGCTACAGAGTTCACATTGTGGATAAGCCTTGGATGTGTGCGCTTAGTTCTACGTTTACAGTAGTTCAGAATGACTGCTGCCTTCAGATTGGCTTAAGGCATAGCATAAAAATGGAGAAGGTGAAATAGAGTAAGCCTGTCTCTGTTGCACTTATCGAGTCTGTATCCAGCATCTAATATGCACATTCAACCTCCTTTTTCCTCTGTCTGCACTACTATCCATATCTTAGCCATATCTAAAATCTATCCTAATTTGTTTCATCCTTTCCACCTTCACTCTCCTCTCCCCTCACCCCTCATTCATCACTCCTCCCTTCCTCTCCACTCCCCCTAGCTCTCCTGTCCCCCCTCACTCGGCACTCCTAGCTCTCCACTCCCCCCTCTCTCTGCACTCCTCCCCCTTTCTCTGCACTCCTCCCCCCCTCACTCTGCACTCCTTTCCCCCCTCGTTCTACACTCCCCCCTCTCATTGTCCACTCGCCCCCATCTCCCCCTCTCCACGCTATCCGCTCCCCCTTGACCCGCCTCGTTCTCGGCTCCCCCTTGAACCGCCTCGTTCTCCGCTCCCCCTTGAACCGCCTCGTTCTCCGCTCCCCCTTGAACCGCCTCGCTCTCCGCTCCTCCTTGAACCGCTTCGTTCTGTGCTCCCCGCTCTTCCCCTCCCCGCTCTCCACACCCCCTCGTCCCGTCTCGCTCTCCCCCTCGTCCCGTCTCGCTCTCGGCTTGCTCTCCCTCGCCTCACCTCGCTCTCGGCTTGCTCTCCCTCACCTCGCTCGCTCTCGGCTTGCTCTCCCTCGTCTCACCTCGCTCGCTCTCGGCTTGCTCTCCCTCGCCTCACCTCGCTCGCTCGCTCTCGGCTTGCTCTCCCTCGCCTCACCTCGCTCGCTCTCGGCTTGCTCTCCCTCGCCTCACCTCGCTCGCTCTCGGCTTGCTCTCCCTCGCCTCACCTCGCTCGCTCTCGGCTTGCTCTCCCTCGCCTCGCCTCGCCTCGCTCTGCCTCGCCTCGCTCTCGGCTTGCTCTTGGCTTGCTCTCGGCTCCCCCTCGCCACGCCTCGCACTCTGCTCGCGGCTCTCCCGTCGCCTCGCTCTCGGCTCTCCATTGGTTATACCTCTTTCATTTAATTGCATAAAATTAAAAGTATTCATCTCATATTTATCATACCTTTAAATACGCTTTATTGAAATTTTTTTAGATAGCATTTGTGTGAACACACATTTTATTGAATTCCACCTTAAAATAGACAGATAACTGAAATAAACAGTTGGAAATGGTAATGTTTACCAAATGCTATTTGAAAGCAGACACCATCAAATATTGAATGATGTTAGTTTAAATGACACGAGTAGTGTGCTTATGGGGCTGCGAGTGCACAGTGTTCAGGGTGTTGGAACTGAAGTCACCAGCTATGTCACATGTGCGGTCGGCTGCCTTGTTCATCTTCCCCCTCGCCGCTCCTAACCCATGGCCGGCCATTCCAGCAACCCGTACCCTAGAAATTAGTATAATAAAAAATTATGAATGAAAAATATTCTAATAAAAATTCTTTAAATGCATAATATTTTAATTAAAAAATTATTTCAATAAAACATAAAATAATCAAAAAGTATCTGTTTGCCACCTTGCTTTTTAAAATAATTATGCTAGTTAACAAATGATGAGTGTCACTGCAGATCATAATTACATTTTTATACTTTTTAATTTCATGTAATTAAAAAAAAAAAGTAAACTGATAATGATGCAGCGATCCAGAGCATCGGTGGAAGTATCGATTCCCACCCTCCTGCAACCTGTAACCCTTAAAATAATTTAATTAACAAAAACATAGAAAAAACAAATGAGTGCATCGCCGTTGCAATTGGAGGAAAAGTTAATGTTTCATCTGATTGGAAGTAGTGGGCATGAAGACTCTCGGTACGCATGTGTGCGCATGCGGATAAGAGCAGCTGCCTCGGCGTAGCAAGGCTGGGTGACAGTTGTGAGTTATCTTTTCCAGGTGAAATTTTTTAAAAAGTAAAAAAAATGGAATCATGTTCTGCGGTGACTCACTCAACATTTGTTAACCAATATAATTACTAAAGGTGGTAAATAGATACTTAAAATTTTTTATAAATCTTTGTAGAAAAAATTTTTTACTATAATATTTTTAAAATAATTTTTATTAGAATAAATTTTATTAAAAATGTCTTACTAAACAATATCTAGAGTTACAGGTCGCTGGAATGACTGGCTGTGGGTTGGAAGTGGCAAAGGGGGAGAGAAACAAGGCCACCATCTGCGCATGTGATGGCTCAGACACCCTGAGCCCTGTGCACTCGCAGCCCCATAAGCACACTACCAATAGCTATGTGAGAAATGGTTCTGTACACGGTTTGGCAGCCTAAACAGCTTTATTTTAAATGGTTGCCATTGAGTGACTAAGTCTGAAGAAAAGTTATTATTATTTTATTGATATTGTGTGTCATGTGTTTGTGGCATTATCAAGTATTGCAATTTTATTGTCAAATAATTCAGACTTACTAGTTAAAATGTTGACAGGTTTGTGGCAGGAGTGGTGTCGAGAGAGAGGGTGCCGGCATTTGAGCGGATGTTGTGGAGGATATCCCGCGGGAATGTGTTCATGCGACAGGCCGACATGGAAGAGCCGCTTCGGGACCCAAACACTGGCAACGAGATGTTCAAGACAGTGTTTGTTGCCTTCTTCCAAGGTGAACAGCTTAAGTCCAGGGTAAAAAAGGTGTGCGTTGGCTTCCACGCATCGCTGTACCATTGTCCGAGCGTTTACTCGGAGCGGCAGGAAATTCTCTCTGGTGTGCAGACTCGCCTTGAAGATTTAAACCTGGTTGGTTGTTAATTTACTACAGGAATCTTTAACTAGTGTGTTGTTGAACAGTTGAGAGCCCTAAAATTGGGTAAATCAGTAAACATGTGATAAAAATTTACAACTATCTTTGGGCTGTGGTTGTAGCAGCTAAAGCACTCGTCTCCTACCAAGGAAAACTGGGTTTGATTCCCAGTGGGATCACTTGCAAATTTTTCATGTGGGAATCATGCCAGACAGTGTTGCTGATTGGTGGGTTTTCTCAGGTATCTCCCATTTCCCCAGCCCTTCCATTCCAGCACTGCTCCATATTTGCTTCAGTTCACCCTCTTTGGTTCTCAAGACCTCATTGTTAAAAACAACTCATACTTCTGTACTCCACACCTGTCTTCTGTTGTGAACTGTATCGCAGACATGTTTGTTTAAGGCAATGGGGTGCGTTGTTTTGGGATTGTATGCAAATACTAAAATTATATTTTATGGGGTAAATAAATACTTTTCCCAGCAAGTAATTGTTTTAATATTATTTACAGTAGAAAATTGTTACTGTACTACCATAATTAAAAAGTTAGAATGGATACTACCCTCAAATAATTCACATTTAAATACAGTTCATCCTAAGGTTTTAACTATGCGTCATATAAATAATTAATATCTAACAATTATGATAATATTGTGATAATGCAGTTTTAATGGTGGCAACAGAGCTGACTTGCATACTCGTGAGTTTCATTTGTCCAAAATATATTCATAGCTTATATTTTCAGGAATTGTTTTGTTTCTCGTGTGTTTGTAGAAATGGCATAATTTATTATATAATTATACTACTTGTTAACTCTGATTTACAACATTATTGATCATACATAATTTTCACTATAAATATTTGATAATATAAACCAAAATAAAAATTTTCTCTGAGGAACTTTTTACTTAAAGGAAACTATTAAGTGCACAAAATCTATGGGATGCATAATTACTTTGTTCAAATAACGTGAGCGTTGTGCTGCGGAACAGTTTTTTTTTTTAGGAAGGATACGGACTTCCCTGGACATGACTTGTGGGGAAAGGCAAATTTGAAAAAAAACCCTCAATTTTTTGGATATAGGAATATAGTTTAAATTGGACTTGTGCTGATATGTAATGTTAAAGAAATTTTGGGGTGTTTAATTTATAGTTGGCTTATAGCTTTTCTGACTATACATTTACAACAGTCATTCTAGTACTGTAAACCAAATTTTGAAGGATTACTTCTTGAATTTTTAATCTGGTTATTACAATTTGCATGAAAATACCTTTGCGGAAATTAATGGTTGCAGGCTAAGACCAAGACTGTTCTATTCGTTGCACTTTTCATCCGGAGTGCAATGCTGCAGAGCTATTTGACTGACTTCAGTTTCTTTTTTTGTCACACGAGGAAGGTTCTGAATCAGACCCACGACCACAAGCACCGCGTGCTGCAGAATGTGGCGTCCCAGCTCCAGATGTGGATGGTGATGGTGCGCAAGATGAAGGCTATCTACCACACGCTCAACATGTTCAACATGGACGTCACTAAGAAGTGTCTCATCGGAGAGTGCTGGGTTCCCACAAGTGATTTGACGAGTGTCCAGAAAGCACTTGCTGAAGGAGGAGTAAGTTTGAGTTATTTGTATAGCAGCAAAGAAAATTTCAATTATAAGGGCAAGGGGGGGGGGGGGGGGGGTCATTTTTGTTCAAAAAAATGTAGTTAAACGTGCTTTTAAACTACTCCTGGATTCTTACAGTTTTACTAACTTTATGTACTTCTAAATGTTGCCTAGACCAGTCCTACATTATTGTAGTATTTCTGCTACCGTGGGTTGTTTTTATATTCATGTGTATAAGCAGGTACCTATCCCAGTTTCTGTGAAAAAGATCAATAAAAATAATCACAGTTCATATTCGCATGCACAGAGAAGTGAAAGCACTTAAACCAACTTTTAACTAACATGCATTGTGCAGTTGGCAGGAGTGCAGTTACATTAAAATCTTAGCTAGTTTTTTTGGATAGAAATGTTCTTGCGAGACTAATTTTTAAATGTCTGTGTATACATACAGTTATTTACAAATACTGTTTGCGATATAAGATAACTAGGTTCCCACTTTTATAATAAATAAAATGAGCTGATTTAGTCATTAAAATGTCAACATTTCGTCAAACAAATATTTTTAGTTTGTCAAATAAATTTCATAGCAAAAATTATTAGAACACTAATCTGGTGTTCTTATACCAATTTCATTCAAACTAGGGCCAAATGAATTTATTCATTTTAGGTAATTACTACATACTATACCTATATGTGGAAAACATTAAAACATCTTTAACAATAAGGATGAAAGGACAACCTTGCAGAAGCACAATTGTCATGTAACACACATTGTCACAGTCACAGTAATTTTTGTGCAATTAATCTTGTATTTTCACAAGACATTTCAGCTTTTGTACATTTGTAGATAACAGTATTTTTAATAAATCCTGTTCAGAAGATTATATTAAATTCTGCAGTGTATATACCGTGTGAATGTTTAGTGCGTAGTAATTACATTCAACCAAAAAAAAAATTCATCTGAGTTTATATATATATATAAATAATATATTAAATTTTATATAGACACACACACACACCACGCGCACGCACGCACACAAACCCCCCCCCCCCCCTCTTACTTTTACTTTTGTCCTGTCACCAACATTTTTGGTTATATATGTTAGTTAAATAAAATAAACGTTAGGCGTGATTCTGCCCCTGAACTAGCTCCCTGGCAATTAGGGCAATATTTTGAATTATACATGCAACAATATTCTTTATACCTTGCTACCAATTGTTTTATGAATCCTTCTCATGATGTAAAATTAAGTTTGTATAGTCAACAATGTGATCACAACACAAATAGTTTCATCTGCATGTATGTGAGGTAAATGATAGATCATGCTGTATAACAGATGGGAAAGTGTGAAAATTTGTTTGTAAGAGTTTTCATGGTAAACAAATCTTGCATTGTGGTTTAGATACATTTAAATAAGCAATTTTTTTAAAATGTTTTGGCAATATGTGAATTTTGTACAGAATTTGGCGAAAAACATTATTTCTTCATATTTCGCTGTTCGCAAAAATATCTACGTCCTATCAATAACAAATAAGAAAAACTTATTTAAATAATGCAATTGGTACTGAGGCCTGTGCATTTGTGCATGTGCTGGTCCAAAAAGTTAAGGGGTGTTGATACATCACTTTGGTTCATGGTTTGTGCACGTGTCCTGGCGACTGGGAATTTTTCTGAATGCTACTCTAGTATGGGGAGTTTGGTGGAAACTGCCATGTTGTGATGTTTTTATCGCTAACTTTCATTTTCTCCTGCTTCGTATTCTAACAGTGTCCATTCATTGCCTGTTCCCTTCAGCACCCAGTTTCCTATCATTCATGTGACTGAGGACAGGGATAAATGTAGCTGTTTCATTTATTATATTTATAGTCTTTCAGAATGAGGGCTCACCTTCTTGTTGCAGCGAACGAGTGGTAGTTCCATCCCCTCCTTCCTGAATGTGATTCAGACGCCAGAGAACCCGCCCACTTTCAACCGCACCAACAAGTTCACGAGAGGCTTCCAGATTCTCATAGACTCCTACGGTGTGGCAAGCTATAGGGAGGTAAACCCTGGTGAGGCATGGTTAACCACACATGCAAAAAGACTTGAACACTTTTTGCCTGTGTTGCACAATTAATACACATTTAGGCTGTTTAATTCACTTTTGGCACTGAATTAAGATAGACTCCAAACAATGTTAGGACCTTGAATTTGCACTCGGTTTAAATAAAATGTCTTATTCTTGTAAACATTTTATCTATATTTTTTCTTCACAAATAACTGGTAGTGTACAGTATTTTTTAACTGAACATGTTTTTTATTACACTGCTAGGTGCCTAAATTAATAAAACAAAAATCTGATAGACTTTTTGAGGGTAAAAAAACAGGATTAGTAAATTAAGAACGTGAAACTTCCTGTTTTTATAACATCAATTAAACGTTAATTTATCTTTATGCACTATTATAAAAATCGTTTTAACATAGTTTCTGAGCAACTTGGGGGAAAAATAAAATTTTCCTTTAGGCCAAAGTAAAAATTTCTGTATTATCTTATTTTTAAATCTTATTTTTGAGGTTTTTCTGTATGAATGTAAATATAAACACACACGCACACAGCGCGCTCTTGCGCAAGCACCTGTAAAATTTTCTCTCTACTAAGAGGACTGTGCACTAAAATATTTTTTGTGAAATATCTGTTTGCGCAAGTTTGCTTCTCTCAGTAAATAAATGTTCTGGGCCCACAACACTTTGCCACAGAAGGTAAAAACCAATTATTTAAGCCCATATTTTTTTTTACTTTTATCATATTAAGTATGTTTAAAGAGGAAATACCATGAACATTAAAAAATATCCTAAGTGGTAAAAAAAAAATACAATAGATGTAGTTTAATTGGTTTAATCTGTTAGCTTTCATTGTTTGTAATAAAGTCCCATTGTTACTGAGGCAGGATTTACAATAGTCAGTTTCATCCAGCCGTCATCCGTTAGTCATCCATCCATCCATCCATCCATCCATCCATCCGTCTCCCAGTAGAGTGATTTACAACCAGTCTTTTGTACATCCGTCTTCAGTTCAGTGGTGTAAATTATTACAAACAAAACTGTTTACAAATAGAGAAAAAATTCTCTATAAAAAGGGAGTATTTCTGGCGATATTGTGTTTGTAAGTACCCAAAATGTGCATGCATGTATATATAGAAAATTAATTGATGTTAAAAAAAAATTTTAATAGCATATAAAGCATGATTTTATTACTTTTACTATAGCAAAGAAGGAACTCATGTTTGCGAACATAATTATCAATATTTCTTCAGGAAAAATTAAACGTAATTTCATTTTACAGCTACATAAACAAACACATGAAAACAAAAGATGGCCAAAATAACATTGCACACACTATACATTCTTCTAAATAACTCTGGATGAATGGGTAACAAAATGTGCAAGTTTAGAAGGGTGTAATTTCATCTGTCCGTCCATCAAAATATAAAGCTTGCCAATGTTTTGATGGATGGATGGATAGAATTAATGGCCATCTCTGATTGGCTGTAGGTCACATGATTGGTGGACGGATGACGGACGGACACAACTGGTTTTTGTAAATCCTGCCTTAGGCGTACTTCCTTGTTCGGTGGCATATACACACGGTGTTTATTACTTACATGGTTATATTTATTTTAAAAGTTGGTTAAAGGATAAGAATTGTCTGAAAGGAAAAAGTAAGTTGGGTCTCAAAAATGCTCACTTTACTGTGAACAGCCTATAGTCATGTGGGGTAAAAAAAATATTTTTTTTTTGTGTATGTACTTAGAAAATTGCATAATACGCACCCAATTTTTGTATCGCAGTGCCAAAGTTGCCCATTTGAAATATGCAACACATACTGGCTATCTTGCATGAAGAGCACTTGTTTAAATAATTAAGCTTTATTCAAGGAGTCTGTTTTTCAGTACCACATTGCAATCATTGTGGCATATCCCTTTTAGTGTAAACTGTATATTGTCAATGGTAAATACATTTGAAAGCCTGCCTTCTACATATTCTACAGCCAGTGCTTTTAAGGATGTTTTGGAAATATTCAGAAAAACGTAGTTGTTTCAGTTGAACCCAGTGAACAAGCATCCCTGAGAGAAGCCAGGAGCATAGACTGGGAAAGCTTTAGGGTGGTACACATCTCTTCAAACACACACACCCTGTTGTTTTGCAGAAAATAAGGTTAATTACGAGATTTGCTAAAATAAACTTTCACTTTTGGTAGGTACATTTCAGAGAATAGTGGTGACAGCACATAACTAAATAATTAAATTGTTTTTATGGATAGTTGGGGGAAGGGGGAGAATTGGATCTGCAGTTTAACAAAATTAACTGAATTGCATCTTTCCAAGTAAGACTTCAGTTGTCAACACTGCTACTGATTGCAAACGTAACAAAAAATTAAAGTTTTTTTTCTATTCATAAATAAGATAAAACATAAATACACACATTGAGAGAATAAAGAGGGAATAACCTTAAGTTACAAATTCTAGAATATTGCTTTTCTCTCTGCTGGCTACCAATATTTATAATTCAGGGAAAGGAAGGGAGATATGTCTGAACTGTTATATCTTGCATTTTAACTTGATTGTTAAGTTTCTCTAGGTCACATTGTCCCGACTTATCACTTAACTGTGTGACACTGATCATTCATATGGGGTGGGTATTGTCAGTACACGAGTTTCCTGCATGTTGACACCTGCTGCTCTCAGTACAGTGGCATCTGAGTCGTGTGACAGGACAGACAGACAGTACACACAGCCCGGGAGGTTTGCCAAAAAGCACAGCAATACTAGTAACATTGCAAAAAGGTGGAGGGATATTATAGGTGTGCTTGCTTTTGTTTTCAGTCCCACTGTTTCTGTGTCTGTAATGGTGGTGGGCAACCATCTTCATTGGCATGCCTATGCACTTTGACAGCTCGACAAAATGTGGACATGTGCACATCATTGGAGTAGTTTACCAATCTGTTCACCTTCACAAAGACCTTACTAAGGTATTGTTTTAATGTGATGAAGAGGCAAGGCAAATACTGGATAAATACCAATGCGCAAGTTATTCAGCATCTGGGAACACCTTCACCTTTAGTTTTACATTACAGCTTGCAAAATTAAACTAAGGTTTTTTGTTATAAAATTTTAGTGTTGGTTTCACTGTCGGTTCACAAACTTTTTGTTTTCTCTTACTGAATGTACATGTGTATTTGCAAGAGTTTCGAAGTCATGGAGGTGTAATTTCTGTTCTTTTCTTTTCCAGGTCTGTACACCATTATTACATTTCCTTTCCTTTTTGCTGTTATGTTTGGAGATGTAGGCCATGGGCTAATCATGACTACATTTGGAGCATGTATGGTACTCCAAGAAAAGAAATTTGCAAAGAAGTTCACTAGTGAAGTAAGAATTTTTATTTATGTGCTTTTTTACAGTTTTAGAAATACTAAAATGTCTGTGCACAGGAGGAACATACCTTTATGATTTGTTGAAGTGATGTAGTATCTGTAATGTTTTATGTTCCGTAATTGAGATTTTTGTGCCGAGAACCTTGAACCTCCTGTGATGCTTAGCTTAATAGCAATTAAAATAATTTCACTGTAAATTTGTGTTTGAAATATTTATTGAGTAAATAATGCCATAGACACGTGATATTAGTAGAACTGACGGTGATGTCACTGTCAGACAAGCGTTCTATAGTGCCGGACAGAGGCATGGGCTAACTTACTGTGGTGAAGTTTGTTTATTGGCTGCTGATTGATCCTCGGCTGTGGTATCGATTAGGATGCGTATCCCGTACGGCACTGTACGAAGTCGGGTGTGGGGCTGGTGGTTCTCCGCACTCTTGGTGTAGACGCACACACACTTGTTTACCTGCAGTGGGCATGGCCCAGGGTAGATTGTGGTTTGGCCGCTGCTGCTGCTGGCTGGAACTAGTGCCCTGTCCTGGGGCGGTTTTCGTGCTGCGACTGCTGGTGGGCTCCTTCCGCTGTGGCTGCTGGTCCGTGTAGGTCTGAAGTACGGGCTGGCGATGCCCAGTGGTACTGGAAGCCCCAGTCGTATGCGAACTAAGAGAGGATACGGCTTGCTGGCTATCTTGTGAGGTGGCTGTACGAGGGAGCTAGCGGAAACTAGCAGTTAAGGTCTCTCCATTTATCGGGTGGTGTGAGCTCGTTCCCGGGGGAGGGACTGCTGATGGCAGACGACCCTGGGTTGCAGAACACTTGGCTAGGTTCAGAGGCAGTAGCTGCCCTCTTAACTTGCCACCTTGCACCACTTCTATTGGCGTAGGGCATACGGGAAGATACTACAGTCTACCACACTAAGGAAGAGCAGGTAACAATTTCCCTAGCTATGTGTGCAGCCAGTCGGGGCTAGGCCACCCATACTCAGTCCTATTTCTCCAACCGGCGAAGATAACGCAGTGAATGGAGTAATGGACTGATCAGGATGTCTAGCCACGTCGTGGATTGTTACTAGTGGTTGGGGCTATGCCGTACATGCGCACCAGGTACCTTTGCATACCTGATCCACAGTATGGGTGGCTGTCTAATGGGTATGTATTGTGATGTATGTGCACCCGGTTAAGGCAGATTCCCACCTGCCATCTTTGATTTATGGAATTTTTGCCATACTTTGGAAATACAGTTTTGTATCATGTTTTGTGGAATGACAGAGCACAGAGCATTGCCTATTGTATTGTCTGTGGTCAGTATTTCTTGATTACTGTTGATATTGTCTCCTTTGTAATCGTCTGCAATAAATAATGTCGCTTTTCGTCTTGACATTGACGCGTGCCGTTCATACAACTAATCTAATACAATTACAACCAAGAGTACCTCTTCCACCAATAGAGACGTGAGTGACACGTTGCCTACCCTCTATGCAGCAGGAAGTTATGAGTGAATCCTTCTCACCTGGAGGATACGCAACCCGGCAGGCACGTCGCCCCCTACCCCGCGCTGAGAGCCTACAAGCTGCCCAGACATCGGACAAGGCCGAGCACCACCGACGAGGTATGAAGCAGAAATGCTGACCAGAGTTTTCCTACGCCAACCAGGGCAGGACGACGTTCACGCCTACCCCGCACCCCGCGCCGGCAGTCTACAAGCTTCCACTATATAAGTCAGGACGCTGCTGAGCTTGTCATTCTTGTTCCATCTCCTGCGACATCTCACAGCACTGCTGTCAGTGCTGGGACCACCAGAGATCTTCGAAGCTTTGAGTACACCCCCTGCGGCTATTTCACCACCGACGACCAGTCAACCTGACAACGAGCGAACACGCTTACCAACACGTTAAATTCACATTGTCTCTTCAAGACATCATTATTATACAGTTTAGAAGTATTATATATTTTCTCGTTGAGCTAATTCATTCCCATTCTCCATTAGAACCAGGTCGCCTACACCTGGCCGGTGTAGTAACCTTCAGCACTCAATTGACTGGTACGAGGTAGCACGCATTGCATGTTTATTGAGACTTCAATAAATATACTGTTTCCTACCTTTCAGCTTTTATTTCTTGCAATATCTGTCTGTTTGCCTGCTGGATACCGGTTGCTACGTACACCTTTGGCTAGGACCAGGGAATTTATAACTACCGAATTAACTTCAGCCACGGACGCCCTTCAGGGGTCCGTCATATATTCACACACCCATTAGACGGTCATGTGTTGCTTTCCAAACTGCCACAGCATTGCTTCCAGTGCCAGTGGAGAGGAAGAGAGGAGCCATAACCACTTGTAACACCTTCACTCAGAGAGGGGCGGCAATCTGAAGTTATTGCCTTATCCCACAGCATTGCTGCCAGTGCCGGGATGTACCGTGGCTTGAGATCTGCCTTCCATTCATGTGTGGACGCACATCCATTGGCGGCATTGGTGACGCAAACAGTTCCCCATCTCTGATCAGCCTGCCTAGCATGGGGGATCAGTGGAGACTTTACAGAGCCTGGTCAGCAAGCCAAAACCGGACTTACACTGTAAATTGTGTTTTGTTAGTTCGCGTCAAGGTGTACCCAATAACCTGTGAGCAGAGACTCGATGCCTTTCAGCCAAAGGCACGGCCGAAAACGTAGGGAGCGACACGCAGCACTCCTTGTCGCCAAACAGTTGAGTGCACTTCCTCAACCCACACCGGACATGCAGGCGGAATGGGACTGCGCCACCCAACTCAGGCACAAGTCAGTATTGACTGCTACAGTTGTGGTATTATTCATATCTCTGTGTATACGCATTCACCCATCATGCGATCCCTTGGTAAGAGGGCTGTTGACTGGTATGGAAGTTAGATTCGGCTGGGACAACATTCACTTCTGGACCAACGAATCTCACCTGTGGAATCGCAGTTTTGGTGTGGGCCAAGCTCACTACGTCTGGACAAAACCCACCGCAACCACGGCACCCAAGAACCAAGAAACGGGAATGAGCACGTACTAACCAACACCCCTTGCCTATCGTCGCCTATCTAAACTCAACCACCCTGCTTTTGTTCTAGCGGACAGAATCCTCGACCATCGTGCCTGTTAATCTAACTGTACACCTGTCAACATTTACCAGCTAAAAATTGGTTAATGTAGTAAAGCTGTGGCATTTCGATAATGTTTGGAAAGCTGTTATTTAGGATATGTCCTGCAGAAAATTTTGATACACCTTCTGAAATATAAGTTTTGGCAAAAAATAGATAACTCCAAAATGATGGGTGGGAATTTGGCTTAAGGGCGCCCATAGTCCTACGCTAGTTTTGGCAAAGAGGTTTGAAGATGCAGTTTCCTGCTTTTCTCAAGTTGGTTTTACATACATGGGGATAAAAGACACAGTTACCCTAGAAATACCTAAGTAATAGGGGTTAGGTAAGATCATGTGTTGATTCTCCAGAGGAATAGGCATGGTGGCTTGTACTTACTCCTAACTATCAATGAACTGTTACAGAAATGAACTATGGTAAACCAGGTGAAGGGGACCTGTAGCTAAATGAGCAGAATAAGCCTAGGTAAATGTTGTTCATGTTAAAGTGAGCACTTTAGAAATGAACCTTAGAAAAAATTCACTCCCCTTGCCTGCATATATCTTAAGACACATTGAGTGTCGTTCCATAGTAAAGTTGGTAATGGTGGATGGAAAGTAGTTCCATATCTTAATGTTGAATAAAAAGTTGACGCATGCCGCTTATACCAATTAACTACAAATGATTACAACTCATCTAACTCAACCCTAGTGTACTACTTCTACACACATGAGATTAAAACCCTGCGCCATTTCTTACACAGAAATGACGGTCTGCCACAATCCTGGAGGGCGACTGGACACGTGGATGTGAGAGGTTTGCGAAAGACCGCGGCGCATCAACCCCTTGGACTTAATTCCTGAGATTCCAGTGCACCTGCTGCCAATAACTGACACAAGGTTTTATTACTTGGGTTGCCATTGTGAACGGCAGGTCTACAGGAGTGATTGTATATTTCGCCCTGCCGTGGACTGCTGCACGCAACCCCTGTTGACGACGTCTCTTTATTTTATTTTGCCATATTTCATTTATCCATGCGCAAGCAAACATGGTGGTATTGGCAGCCTACAGAGGCTACACGAGAGGCATGCCTCACTATAGCAAGCTTTACAAAATCAAGTAATTTCTAACTCTCAAGGGTAGTAAGCTCCCTAACCACTTATCCACAATAGGGAGCACGTGTCAATCTATTTCCTGAGAATTTCCCTCTTGTTCCTCTAAATCGCCTGAAATTACAAAGGGTTGGTGACTGGTATCCGCAATAATGTGTGTGCGATTCCTTTCCACTTTATAGTCAGTGTCGACCCTTACTCCATAAGACTTGTCTCTCAAGAACTTTAACGATCTCTCCTCGTTGCCACCTATCCCCTTTTCTAACTCGAACTGGGCTCCCTACCTGTAGAGGCTTCAAAACCCTTGACTGGCGATCATAATGATGTTTCTGTTTCTCTTGTCTAGTTTCAAGATCTCTCTTTATGCTTGGTTTAGTCTGTGTGCAGTACAGTGTAACAGACCTCTTGGGTGCCTACTGAATAATAACTGTGCTGGTGATTGCAATGTATTTTCAATTGGTGTATTTCTGTACTCCAATATCGAGAGTGTAATGTCCTTACGATCTTCTGTCTTTTTGAGCATTTGATTTTATGGTCTGTACATGATGTTCCGCCAACCCGTTTGACTATGCATACCCTGGACTTGAAGTTTTATGATTAATGCCTCACAACCTAGCTAACTCCTTGAACTCCCTAGAAGAAAACTGAGGCCCGTTGTCGCTATATAGGGTTTCTGGAATGCCATGCCTGGCCATGATTGTTTTGCATTGTGTAACAAGCTGGGTTGAGGAAAGATTATTGAGATGACTGAATTCAGGGTATTTAGAGTACACATTGACCATCAACAGATAATTCTTGACGTGAAAGTGGAAAATATCGGCAACCACTATTTGCCAGGGTCTGTCAGGAATTTCTTTATGGATCTGAGGTTCTCTGGAATTTAGATTCTGTGCAGCCTTACATGTGATGCAATTGTCTACCATGTCCTGGATTTCTTCAGACATACCTGGTCAGAAAATACACTCCCGAGCCCACAGTTTACTTTCTGGATTCCGATGTGATTGTATTGAATTTTGCTTAGTTTGGTGCGGCTCATGCTTTTAGGGACCACAATTTGGGTGCCTTTGTATACACACTCATCATGTACTGTTAGTTCATCCTTAAAGGAATGATATAGCTTCACACATGCTGGTACTTGGTGACGTGAGTTAGGCCAACCATTCATTATGATAGTTTTGAGATGATTCAATGTTTCATCATTCTGTGTCTCTTATTGGAGTTCAGCCGAAGTATTCTGAGATGCATGTATATGGTGTTTTTACCAAACCTTGTTGAGCTGCAATTTCCTGCTCTTGTAACTTAAATTTGGTATCAGGACCACTCCCTCGAGACAAGGCATCTGGTATAAAATAGATCTTTACCACGGACATATCTTAACGAGATATCATAATTCTGCAACTTGATTCGCATGCGTTGTAATCTCAAAGGGCACCTATCCAGTGGTTTGCTAAATATGGCCTCTAATGGTTTGTGATCAGACTCTACCAATACTTTGTACTCATAGATATACTGATGAAAGCATTCGCAGCCATACACAACCACCATGAGTTATTTCTCAATTTGGGCGTAATATTGCTGAACTGGTGATAAGGATTTTGATTCATAAGCCTTTGGACCCTTAGGTGTCTTGAATTCCTGCAACTTCTCACATTCCTGGGTGAGGCATTACTTCAGGATTTGATATCGCTGGGGTGTAGTAGACAGGAGGAAGGTCCCGGGCATAATAGGCATTGTGGCAGTACCATGCTATAGAATGCCCAGCTAGATATGCACCGCATACAACCTACACAGGGTGGATGATTCGTCTCTTATAGCTTTTCTCGGGCCACCCCTGTTAGTCGCTTAACAGATTGGGCAACGCCACCCATTCCCTATGGGTTGCCAGAGTCCTCGTGACTGGCGAGGGGTATCTGCCATGATGGTTGGACCGATAGCTGGTACCAAGGCTCGACAACTTGGCGGGGTGTTGGCCCACTTAGCACTCAGGCCGTTGGGGCCCAAAGTCTGTACTTCAAAGAAGAAGTACAAAGACATGGAATGTGATCGACACCTCCCATACTGGGAATTGGTCACGTAACACCTCTGTGGTCGAGGGAGCAATGGCTTGGTTGCAGCAATGAAATCATGGAGAATATATGATTACATATGATAGAAACTCTCCATTTCAGAGCGAGGGCTGCTATCCCCGGTGAATCGCGGCACCGGGAGTGGTCCTGACTGCTTTCTTGTGCCTGGCCGCTGGGTTGGTGGCCACTCTGGGGCATAGCAATTCCCCACCACTTGGGATGTGGCTCCCAGGGAGTGGAGTGTGACCGGCCCTTCATTGGGTGTAAGGTTATGCCCAGTGAGGTCTTCTCAACCACTTGTGGAAGGGATGTCGACCATGAATAACCCACAAGTGCCATGGAAAGTAAGTGGTTGCATGGGACTATCGGTTGGCCCCACCACGAGGTTCTCTCTGGTGTCCGATCATAGGGTTGGAGTCATGCTGGTAGTGGTTAACTCCGTATGCTGGAGGAGGTCTGGAGAGATTCCCACTCTCGATGACAGGCCAGGTGGTGAGTGGCAACCTGCTCCGGTTGTGCCCTGGAAAGGCACTCTAGGGGTATGGATAGAACCCCGACCAGACCATACGCTTGGTCTCGTGAGGATGAGGATCTCAGAACCTCTTTGGTAGAGGAGGCGAGGATGTGCGTACGTGCCAGGCTTGGGCTTTGGGTCTGGCCACCGGTCGCATTAATCTTGATCTCCTTGCGTTGAGAGGATATGATTCCTCGTCCCCGCCTAGTGGGAGGCCGAAACGCGGTAAGGCCGTAAGGTTAAGAGCGCTGCGTAAAAATACAAAATATATCACGGAGAGGTCTACTGTAACTGTTTACAGCATTGACAGCAACATGATGTTCAAATGACTGGAATGTGGATTGGTTGGCTACCACCCACATGACAAGAGGGAAAGCTTGGTTGAGAAACTACAGAAGTACTGGTGTTAAAGCCATTACCATAGCAAACAATAACACCTTGCAAGGTGCAGGATATGGGGACGTTGTAGGACAGTTAAATGAGTAGGTTGACAGTTAAAATTCATAATGTTTTGCATGTCCCACAGATTTCCTCTAACCTCCTGTCTTGTCAGCACTACAGTTTCTAGAGGCATTGTTGTTGTTTTTTCTGATTGTAGTTGCAAGATGTATCACAAGGATGATTTTGAGATACTAGGCAAGACTGAGGCAACAGCAACAAACATTGGTGGTTTGTATAGACTGAATGTACTCTCTGAGATGGCAAATGAGTCAGTGGACAGATCTAAGAGAGAACTGTGGCATAAGAGATTTGCACACCTTGGCAGAGTGGGACTAGATCAGCTCAAGAATGGCATGGTCAGGGGAATGAGTTATTTAGATTCGGACACAAATGAAGAACCCTGTGTTGCCTGCATAAAAGGGAAGTAAGCAAGGAAACCTTTTAACAAGTGCAGTAGGACGCGAGACACGAAGAGGTTCAAGTTCATTCCCACAGATGTCTGAGGCCGTATGCCCAAAGAGTCGTTCAGTGTAGCTCTGCATTTTCTGACTTTCATTGACGACATGACAAGGAAGACCTTTGTCTGCTTTCTGAAGTCGAAGGACACCAGGTGTGTGAGAAGTTGAAGGAATTCAAGACACTGGTTGGAAATGAGGTTGGTGCGAAGCTAAAATGTCTGCAGTCTGATAATGGTACTGAATATGTCAACAAAGAGCTAGCAAGGTTCCTCGTGGACAATGGAATAAACCACCAGACTACTGTTGAGTACACACCTGAACAAAATGGTGTTGCGGAGGGGGCAAATTGCACCATTGTCGAAAAGTCTAGGACCGATGAATGAGGCTGACTTAGGATCAGGATACTGGGCTGAAGCTGTCAACACAGCAGGGAAAAAACAGATAGCCCAAAAAAGGCGATAAAAGATGTCCTATAGGAGGCATGATCAGGGCAAAATGTAGATGTTAGCCACATCAACGTCTTTGGTTGTAAGGCTTTCGTTCACATCCCTAAACAGAAATGAATTAAGTGGGACTCCAAGAGCAGTGAGATGCTTTTTGTTGGTTACTGTGAGCTTACAAAAGGCTTATAGATAGACCCAACATCATCCAAAAGAATTCATAATGCAAGAGATGTGGTGTTTACTAAAGAAGCTAAATATGACTTAGGCAGTACAAAACTAAGTGGCGATGAAGTAGAAGGCTCTCAGATTCTACAACCCAAGTGGAGGATTCTGGGAGCCAGCTGGAGGCAGGGTGGAGAGGCTGGCCACACAGGAAGAGGATAACCTAATTGAGATACATGTTGAGCAAGATAAAGGCTTGGAGGACAGAAGTTGTGAAGCTGAGCAAATTACAGAACAGAGGTATCCAGTCAGAGATAGGTGACTGAAAGACTACCCTGGTTTCTTTCTCTACCATGCATCCTGCAGTGAATCGCTACATGACCCAAAATCTGTAGCGGAAACACTTTCTTGGAGGGACTGGAAGATGTGGGAAAGTGCCATGCATGACTCTTTGCTAGAAAATCATGCTTGGGAACTAGTCAATCGACCAAACAATGTAAACATGGTGCAGTGCAAATGGGTGTTCACGATTAAGAGGGGAGCCAATGGTGATCTTTGGAGATACAAGGCAAGATTGGAGACAAAGGATTCACTCAAGAATATGGTGGGGACTACCATGAGATGTTTGAGCCTGTGGTGAGACACTCAACAGTAAGGATGTTGTTTTTGTTGGCTGTGGAACTTGAGTTGAACGTTTACCACATTGTCACGACCGCTTTCCTGCATGGACATTTAGAAGAATAAATTTTCACGGAACAGCCAGATGGCTTCATAGCTGAAGACCAGGAACAAAAAATGTGCAGACTGAAGATGGAACAAGCAGATTCACAAGATCAAAGCATGAACCATGTGTTTATCAGAAGGGAAGCAATGAGAGACTGAGTATCGCGGCCCTTTATGTTGATAATTGTTTTGTGTTCAGCAAAAATTAGGTGAACAAGATGAAACTGGTTCAGGGGCTTGCCACAAGGTTCAAGTTAAAGGGTTGGTGATGTGCAACAGTGTCTTGGGATGAGAGTGGTCAGAAACAAGGTGACGAGGACAATCAGCCTTGACCAAAGGAAATAGACAGACTACGTATTGGAGCATTATAGGATGCTTGATTGCAGGGCAGTGACAACACCATGAATTCATGAGGTAAATTAAAGCTCACCAATGAAGAAATGGTTAGATCAAACCAGCCATATCAGCAGGTAATGGAGTGCATAATGTACCTTGTCTGCACCAGACCATATATTGCCCTTACAGTAAGTGTTTTGAGCCAGTTTAATAGTTATGACTCTGAACACTGGACTAAGGTGAGGGTATTAAGGTACCTGAAAAGTACTCTGGACTATGCCCAAGTAATCAAGTAGACTGGGGAAGACATCATTGCCTACATGGACTGGGCAGGAGATGAATTGGACCGAAGATCATACACAAGCTACGTGTTGAAGATGGGTGGTGCTGTGGTCAGCTGGGAGTCAAGGAAACAAAGAACTGTAGCCCTCTCCAGTGCCGAGGTTGAATATTTAGCATTGAGTGAGGTGATGAAAGAAGCCATTCACGTGAAGGGACTCTTGAGTGAATTTTGCAGTAAGAAGAAACCCATAACATTTTTCAATGACAGCCAGAGTGCACAGAAGTCGCTGTACAATCCAGTGTTCCATAAGTGTACCTAACATATAGTGAAACCTTGTTGTTGAAATCCCGTTTGTTGATTTCCCGTATCAGTCAATTTTTTTTAGATGATCCCAACAAATACCATACAAAAACAATGTTAAAAAAACCCATATGAGCCTTAAATAATTAATTTACCTACATCTATCAATCAGATATTCTGTCCGAAAACCAAAATATATTCGGAGCAGTCGTTTAACTATGAAATACAATAAATTTTTGATGATTTGTTCCCATTATTTACATTTCACCATAATTATCATTGGTACATTCGCCTAAGATTGCGTACATCGTTCATTTTTGAATGCTATGTGAAAGTAAAACAACACAAAAAATCAAGAACTATCGATAGTACTGTTTACATTCCGCAACAGTTTTACTTATTCCTACGTCTTTACTGCATTCATAGGTTGGCGGCTGTGAGAAACCATCTCGAAATTCTGTTCTTCGTAAATGTTTACTGCACTCGTAGGTTATTGGCAATGAGAACGAATCACACAATCTCTGACACTGTACCCAATGATCTATGGCGTTGTTGTTGTAAACTGAATTTAGAAAGAAGTTAGAGCAGTGACGGTACTAATTTAAGGGGCGTGAATATGATTGGAAACTATCAGCTGCATCTTTGGTTAGAATTGTAAAGGTTTGAGAAAGACTTGGCAAGTAATGATTGGCAAAAATTGTTGCAAATAAATCAGTTGTGGTAATTTTTATTAAGGAGCATAGCTCAGCCGACGGAGGAGCACAGTACAATATTAATAAAAATAAAAATTAAATTTTGCTCAATTTCAAAAAATTTAAGTTTTTTTATTTAAAGTGAAGATTTCATCATAAATTGACTTGAATAGGTTGTTGAATGACATCTTTTGGCTGTTGGTTTAAAAAGAATGTATGTTAAGGTAATGTACATTATTTCTCAGGCCTAAAATCCAAGTTTGCATCCTTCGTTTTCCTGCATGCCTATTTTTTTCTTGTTGGTTCACTGAAAAACGAATAATCTAGGTTCCACTAGACATAAGACACCACTTTGTTAAGGATGCAATAGAGGAAAAGCAGATTATAGTAGAATACTTGACAACAGATAAAATTGTTGCAGACATTCTGACAAAACATTTATTAACCCCTAAATATGTGTACTGTGTCCGTGAGCTGGGGATTGAGGGGATTGTAATAGCATGAGTAAATGTACAGATGTAGGACGTTAGATTAAGTGAGGGTGTTGGAATTGTGGTAATCTAATGCAGTTGTTATGATTTCTTAGCTTGGGACTACCTGTTTTACATGTTTACGTTTTTTTTGGAGTGTTGAAATATGTCTACCCGACAAATGTACTGTCTTTACTGATGATTATCATAGTCAGTAAATGCAGTAATAACCTAACCTGTCTATAGCGATTCATTTTTAACATTACAAGATTTATGGCAGAAAATTACTGTGACGTGACAATGTGTGTTACATGACGAGTGTGCTCTTGTAAGGTTGTCCTTTCAGCCTTATTGTTAAATATTTTATTTACGTTTTCTACTTAAATATGGATTGATTAAAAGAATGAATAACAAATTCCATTTGGTTTGAGTGAAATTGTTAAAAACAGATTCATTTTCTAATAATAATGCATCAATTTTTTTGCTATAAAATTTGACGAAATGAAAATAATTTTTTGACAAAATGTTGAAATCTCAATTACAAAATCAGCTCATTTTATTTTCTCTTAAAGAGGGGCCGCATCCATTATACTAGTATTGTAAAAAATGATCCAACGTAATAATGGCACACCCACCTTTGCATAAATTTTTCTAATGCTATGTGATACACGCTTAATGTACAGGTTGTAGCAGATATTTTTCCAATTTTTGGGCATGCAGAAAAAAGGAAACAAGGCAAGTGGGACTCCAGTACTTGCTACTCCACGTACAGCAACAACCAGCCCCTCATATTGTGTTCAAATGCAACTTCCTTTCACATTATTCGTTCATAGTGATAGTGCAAGCAAGCTAACAGTTACATCAAATGTGACAAGGTTCATAGAAATACAAGTAATAACTAATAACATGTCGCGTATGCTTAAATAAAATTACTGTGTAACAAGCCCTTTTAAGACGTTCCCTTTTAAAAAAAGTCCTTTGCTAAAGGCTGTTCATGTTAATGTGAGCACTTAAGAAATGAACCTTAGAAAAAAGTCACTGACCCTGCGTCCATGTATTTTAATGGGTGCACTAAATGACATTCTCTCAGTAAATTTGGTAATGATGCATAGAAAGTAGTTCTATATCTTAATGTTGAATGAAAAGTGTTACATAACTATTTGTGATAACTTAATATATATATAATTTATTTTTTTGCTTCGAAGTATAAAAGTGGGCTGATTTGTGAAGTATTTACTTTCTTAATAACTTCACAGTTTCATTTGACCAATGAATGAATAAAGTGATGAGCCCCGTAGCAATGATAATTTTACATCGGACGGTGGAATACAAAACAGGTTTACAAGTAGTTAGTAAGCAGGGCTTTCAAAAGTGCTCATTTTATCGTGAACAGCCTATAAATAATTTTTCATAATTTGTGCTTGGCTACAAACACCAAGTAATTTATCCTTCTTAAATAGTTTTCCTGGTTAATAAACATACATTTGTCAGTTCCTTCAGACACTACTTAAGAGTTTTACGGTTTTAATAACAAGATAATTTTCAGTATACTGAGACTAACATGGTGCTAGTCCTTGAAAGAACTAAGAATGCAAACATCCAGTGCATTTATAGCTCACAAATTCTGATTTACCCACATGAGAACTCCAGTTGGAAAACTGTTGTCTTTTGGGTTAGATGATAGAGATGGATATTCCAATGTCTGACTTCTAGTATTTAACAATATTGATCTAACAAAATATTAGTAACAGTTATTAGTACTGCTTACTTTCTCTTATAAAACTGAGTCGGATTGTATACAGTAAATGTTTTTTTATCTTTGTGAATAATGCCCAAAAAGTAGTTTTGTTTTATAGTTTTAACATCAGAATTGCTCAAGCCTTATTTGTGGGTGGATGTGTGAATGAGTGGGTGGGGAGGATTAGTGGGTGAAGAAATTTGGGTACCTCTTAACGTTGAGATCTTGAGAGCTGATGAGGGTGAAGTGTGGTGAGTATGGAGTTGCACCGGATTGGGAGTGGGGGAAACGGGAGATCCCTGAGAGAACCTCCCCTTCTTACCGGTGGTATCATTAGGCAGAGTGACCCCCACGGGGAATTGAACCCGGTGTGCCTAGGTGAGAGGTGAGTAGTCCGACCACAACTCCACTGTGGCCCCTTTGTTGTAAGTAATGTATAGCAATTCTCTGAAGTAATAACCTAATTCCAGACTACCTAACAATTGTTTTGTTTGAATACCTGTCTTAGCATTTATAATACCGTAACTTAGTTCTGCGACATCTGTGTGTAATTTTTATGGTTTTGAGTTTGTCTCCAGATTTGGACCATAATCTTCGGAGGACGTTACATCATCTTGCTGATGGGCCTCTTTTCCATCTATACTGGGATGATATACAATGATATATTTTCAAAGTCTTTAAACCTTTTTGGCTCAAGTTGGAAGACATCGTACAATTTAAGCACTGTGATGGAGAATGGAGAGTTGACGTTAAATCCTAGTGATTCAAATATTTATACTTCAACGCCCTACCCTTTTGGACTTGACCCTGTATGGCAGGCAAGTATTATAACATCTGTTACATTTTCTGCAGCAGTTGAGCATGTCTGTTTATTTATAATTGAATAAAAATTTAACCGCAATGGATTTTTTTTTCAGGTTGCTACAAACAAGATTATTTTCTTGAATTCTTACAAAATGAAACTTTCAATAATATTTGGAGTGTTTCACATGGTATTTGGAATATCCCTCAGTGTCATTAATCATATGTAAGTATTATTTAACTTAAGTTGAGTGGTGTTGGGAAACAAATGCAGTATATATGCTAGCAAAAATACAGATACTGTGCTAGTGATATCTATACAAGCATGCTTGTACAAATGCATTTGTTTGTGGATGTTGTGCATTCATTAAGATTTCGTTGTTTGCATACTTTTGTGAAATTTTATAAGTATTGATGCCGTCAGGTGAGACACGAACGGTGACACAATAATGGTAGATGGGCACCAGCGGTGTTTCCCAGTTACCGCACTGTTGAGACTCAGGGTTCTCAGGGATGCTGTGGATTCTGTGTGTCCACCGCACCAAAGCGTACTTACAAAACATTACTAAACTATTATCATTTGCGAAATGGTGAGAGGTTGCTGCCACTACAAAGGAAAGGCTTTGAGCACTGTGATACTTGCATTTTATTCTGTTAACCATACAAGATCGTGTCAACATTACTCTTATGAAAACTTGGACGTGTCGAGCTAATTCCGTTCTGGTGCTCCCCAGCCTACAATTAATCTAACGCACTCCTAGATGGATGACTTCTCTGTGGCGTTAGAAAACACAATTTTTACAAGGGAAGGGGTCGACAGCTGCTAGGGTGGACTGTCGATTTTTCCTGCAGTTGGGCGCAGAGAATTATGAAATGTACGAAAACGTGTGATTATTTGGCATCATTAAAGCGGACTCGTCGGACTCATCTTGCCGCACGTGGTTAGCGAGGTGACGGCCTATAAACATAGCCAACTAGGACAGAAATAATATCACAGTACACTTTACATAAAATGGCACAACTACACTTGAAATATGATGGGACACAACATGGATGGTTACAATAAACATGCAGATGCGTGCAAGCAAACTTAATGAAGCGGATGCCGCTGGATATGCTTCGTAGCGGATCATGTGGTGCAGCTGAAATTTCAGTCTCCTGCCGTTAAAACGGCAAATTCTGTTGAGAAAATTATTCTTGTTAGTAGGTAAAATATCCTCCTGCAAATTGTGACGTTGGAAGGCTTTTAGCATGCCTGATGGCGGAAAACTCAATCTTGAGATAGACAGTGTGGTCATACATACAAAGCATCAATTACATGAAAATTACATGGAACCCTAAACAAAAATCAATTACGGTGCACATGATTTTACACAAATAAACCCTCAAAGCGCATGGATGGCGTGGACATTGACTTGGCGGCTATGAACCACGTGGGCACGAGTGATGTGGCCCTAAAACAATTAAACATGAAAATAACCCTGAAATACATACATGAAAATAAAGCCCTTAAAATTGCACGCAACAATGATGCAGAAATTGCACAGAATACTTTTAACATAGCCGGATGGCGCCTGATTCAAGTTGTGTGGGAAGCATGGCCTCTCAGACATATTTCTTTTCCTGCTCCTCGTTTATATTAAAAAAGCAGCTAGGGCACAAATTATTAGTTTAAGCGGAAGCATAATGCTGGGGAATGTCTGGCAAAACATACGCAAAACAAAGTTTAACTGGTGTACTAAAGTGAAATTATTGTAATCTACATCAGTGCATAAAGTTTATAGTGTGTACGTGACAGCGTCTTACCTCGCCAGCTCTCCTCGACGGACTGCCCAGAGGCAGGGGTCACGTGGACCTACCATGGCTACCTACGGGGTTCATACAAGCGGAAGTGCTATGCACGCCGACTAAAACGTTGATATTTTAAAATAAATGGCACATAAATAATTTAAATATTGATTTACATTTTAGATTTTACTTATGAACTTTCTGTAATCCTCACAGGTCTTCTTATGACAGCGTTCACCTTCACGCCGGAATAATGTTCTGAGTCTTCACGTTGCACACATTTTGAATTCATAACCAAACATTGTGCAATATTATCAAACATACATTTTTAAACATTTAAAATTTGAAAAACATGGAAATAAACAGACATAATTTTAAACTTCAAATCAATATTCCGTTGTGGAAAGTTCAGATTACAGCCTCCTTGCGCACGTGCATGCACATGTCACGTGAGTGGTGAGTGCCGTCATGGTCTTAATGTGGCTGGCTGTTAGCCGGTGTCAAACGACCCCTCCCTCGAAGGCCAAGACGATGCAAGCAACTCAACTTTGTCCAGCTCTGAACCAGGACCACCGGTTGAGGACATAAGAAGCATGGTCTCGGGGGGGGGGAGGGGGGTCTCCTGATTTTGCGGCATTTGCAGGGTGTGGGGGTGTAGGCTGGAACCATGTTGTGGGGGCGTAAGGGAGACTTGCCTCGCCTCTTGCGAGCGCTGAGTTGTGATGTGCTGATCTTTGATGAAACACTTCTTCACATTCACTTGCCTACTATTGTCCCCAAACCCTTTGAAACTCTCTTGCCTTACTAGGCTATCCCCTGCGGGAGCCGAAAAAGCTCTGAGAGGCGTTACATTTTCACTTGTGGTGTCAATGTTTACATTTTCTCTTACGTTACAACTATTTATACTGGTGCCTTGAGGAAACCCCTTGAAACTGGTATCACTGGCACTGGTTGTGTTGCAGTTACCGTGTACACTGTTGTTACCACAGTTAAACCCTTTAAAATTACTTTGTTTTACGCGGCTGTTGTTTGCCTCCACTGGAAAACCTCAAAATGGTGTTTCACTACTACTATCTTCCCTCACTTGCGGGAATACACTTATGTCGTCTTCTCCCTCCCTGTTTGGTGTGGAGTGTTCCGATGGCACGAAGCCCCAAATGACATAGTGTTTCCGGTGTTATTGTTACACATTCCCTGGGTGCGTATTTGTGAGACTGGTGTTGATGTTTTGCCACGTGCTACTCTTGTCATCACTCGTACTATCTGGTACGCAACATTGCGCTTGCTGATGTACTGGGCTTTCCGGCTTCGCCTCGCCCTTCTTCCCTGCAGGTGTGCGGGCTATACGCAGGTCGTCGCAGTGACGTTTCGTGACTTGTCTCGGACCCAGCTTCATGTTGAATGTTAAATGTTGAATTCCTCGTTTTTTTCCGGTATCCTGACTGGCCCAATTCATTTGGGTGCGAGACCGGCACAACGGTTCTTCACTCCCACCGATAACTGGTTTTCCTTCACGTATACACACATGCCGGGTATTAACTCTGGTGGCGGTCTCCTACTTTCCGGTCCCCAAACATTGCAATAATTTTCTTGGTTTGCCCATGCCTCTTCATGAATCTGCACTTGGTGTGCGATGATTCCCTCAGGTGGTATGGGCGGGTTTCTGCGGGATTCTCCGGGTGCATGTAGTTCGTGGCCCTGTACCATTTCTGAGGGTATTTTCCTGTTTGCTGCATTTACCGTGTTTCTCAAACAAAACATTACTTTTCTGGGATCACTTCTGCCTATCGAGTATGCTCTTCACCTATCCGTACGCGTAACTGAATTTTTATGTCCTGGTTACAGCGTTCGGTTGGATTGGCCCTGGGGTGGTAGTCTGGGGTGGTACGGTGTCCATTCCCCCATCTGGTACAGTAATCTCTTTACTTTCTCCCTACAAACTGTATCCCATTGTCAGTCATAAAATACTCAGGGTGTCCCTATCTTGGGAGAAAATTCTGTTTGCATGACCTGTGCAACCGGATGCACGCGAACATTACAGACTGGGAACGCCTCTGTCAATCGGGTAAAGAAATCCATGGTGATAATGAGAAACCATTTACTGCTTTTTGTGCGCGGGTACAGGCCCATGATATCAAGCGCTACGGTCTTAAACGGTTCAGTTTACAGCCTTGGTTGTTGTGGAGCATCGCCGCCTGTTCTCTGCGGCTTCCGGGTATTGCACGCGACACAACTCTGCACATGTTTACGTATGTCCCCTTAAACTCCTGGCCAATGAAAATACTGTTGCACGTTCCTACGTGTTTGTTCTGAACCCGGGTGTCCATGCTCTACACTATCATGTGTATATCTGAGTACAAGTGTCCGTGTTTCTTTCGCACCTACGTTTACCACTTTGCGCAGTTTCCGGGGGTTTGGCTTGAATTTTCTAGTTTACTACTCCAGTGTTCTTAGTACCTCGTTGCACAGCATCTTGGGAGTGTTCTTATGCAGTGTGTACCTCTCTTAACACGTCACGGACATTTATCGAAACAAGTTCATTGGTTGGTGTGGCGACAATGTTCTGAAAAACAAAAGCTGCTGTGTTTGTTATCTGTGTAGTGCAGCAAGGTGATAGCGCCTCTTCCCACTCAGCGTCGTCTTTTACTGTTAAGTTCGGATAGCGGTTTTGGGACAATGCATCAGCGAGTTCGTTGGTTTTCCCTGCCACATGTTCTAATTTGAAATTGAACTCCTGGAGCAGTAAAGCCCAGCGGGCGAGTTTACTTTTCCCGTTATGCATGCCTTCCAACCAAACTGGAGAGCAGTTATCTGTTTTCAACGTAAACTGTCTCCCTAACAGATACAGATAATATTTTCTCAGCGCGTGCACAATTGCTAGACACTCTTGCTCGTTCTTATGGTACTTGCGTTCTGCCTTACCAAACTTGGCACTGTGGTAGTTATATACGCTTCTCCCATCTGATATAACACCGCTCTGATGCCTTCCTGGCTCGCATCTGTCTGTACGACAACAGGTAACTCCGGACTGAATCTGGCTAACGGCTTACAATTTTGGAAAGCAAGTTTGATTTCTTTAAATGCTTGATCAGCTTGAGGTGTCCATACAAATTTTCGTTTTTTCACATACCAATTCAGTCAATGGTGCAGTTATCATGGAAAAATTGGGAACAAATTCTCTTAACCAGTTTCAGAAACTCCATCCTGCTCATTCCCAACTTACACTTGTCAACCTTATATGCGAGTTTATTACATTTGAGCCTCACGAACACAAGACTAAGGTGGTGCAGATGTTCCTCCCAACTGTTCGACCATACAAGTACATCATCAAGTTAAGCCATCTCAAAGTCTCCAATGTAACCATCTAATACATTTACCATGAGGTTTTGAAAAGTGGCAGGGGCACATTTCAGGCCAAATGGAATGGCAACAAACTAAAATCTACGCCTATCTGGCGTGTTGAAAGCAGTCTTTTTACGGTCTTGGGGGGGGGGGGGGTGATGGGCACTTGCCAATACCCTGATTTGAGATTGAGTGTCATCTCAAGATCTACAGCCACTGTCATGACCCTTCGCAATGTCTGTCCTTTTACCTGTGGTTTGCTGGGAAGAGGGATATTCCTTCTTGATGGCTGGCTCAGTAGCTTGGCGGGTGGTTGGTCAGCGGCAGGCTGTGGGTGATGTGCAGTGATGTAGGTGTTCTGGTTGTCTGGATTTGCTGAATGCTGGGTTGCCTATGGGTTGGCCCCTAACCTGCGGCAGGCAAGACCCAGAGGTATCTCTTTTCCTCGTACTATGGTCTCAACCACTGGGTGAGACTTACCAGGAAGTTTAATTAGAGGTTGGAACAAAAGTTGTGCGAGTGTACTGAGGGGTGAGGTGTCTCAGTATTGCATGAGGTTTTAACTCTGCAGTGCTGAGTTGGACTGCTGAAGGTAGTAGAAGAAAGGGGTTGTAAGCTGTATTACCTTCCTGTGGCATGTAATGCCCTTTTTTAACTTTCTCTGTACACCTCCCTTATGTGAGTAGGGCATGAGGAACGGAACTAAGCAAATTGTGGCATATAAACCGGTGCCTTACTTCCCTACTGTGTATTTCTGGATACCCAGTCTTGTGATGATGAGACGACACCTTGTGTTCCTTTTGCCCGGTCCTTGCTTGATTAGTGGACAGAACTTTGGGCAACTGAAGTCACACGGGGGTCAATCAGCCTAAGGTGATTCCAGCACCTTTCCGGCCCCTGCAGAAGTGGTGGCGGAGTATGGAATACCCAGTCTGGTCGATTAATCTGGTGGTGGAGTTCTTTCAACCATGTCTAACTAACAAGAAGAGTTGTTCTAAAGGAACACCGGGGGGGGCTACCAGAAGGGTAGTTGTCGACGTTGCTACACCGTCCGGTGGGCATAGGGAGAGCCTGAAGAGACTTAGACATTACCTGCTACTAGAGTTCTGGGTTCTACACCAGTGGAGGGGTGGTAGGGGAGAACAATGTCTTCAGGAGCTTCTGGAAGGGTCCAGTCTCACAGAAGCACTGGAATCTGTGGTGGCTGTAGCAGTGGTTGGCTTCTGGTTGGCGATTTCTTAAACTGGGTTGAGATCCCGGCCTTTGCGAGCTGTGGGATCTCCGGAAACCGTATTGGTCATGGATCCTGCTTGCTACCTTTGGCCCTTGCAAGTGATGGAGGTGCAGAGACTGAAGAGCATTGGCCATGCCAGCCCTTTTATACTTACCTCTCGTAGGTGCTTGGAGGTTAGGGGTGCGGGGGAAGATAGCCTCTTCCGCAAAGGTTGAGAATTCTGAGATGCAGGTGCTGATAAATATGTGCTGCCCTCCAGTGGCATGCTCTGACACTAGTGTGTACTTGACTGGAGGAAGCGGTGGCTCAATCAGATAGTACAATCTTTGGTGGGAGGGTGTTGGCGTGATGGCTTCTTGGCGAGTCTGGGTGAACAGTACAAGGTAGGATCACATTTCTGTAGTATCTTCTGATGTACGTACGCCATGTGGTATCCTGTAGGCATGTGTCCTGTCCCTTCAGTACTGCTGGGGTCACATGTATTGAAATGATATCAGTGATGTTGAACAAGTGTTTAGTGTACTGTAAAGCTTTGAGATTAAAGCCAGTGATTATTAATCTGTGACCACTGGTTTGAGCTTCTGTGCTGTAGCATTGTTACTTTCACTGTTGCTAGTGGTACATTTTACAATAAGCAAGTATGCAGAAAGTTGCGAGAAGGTGGTGGAGAAAATAGCCAGGGATGGCGGAGGAGGAGGGGGATTAAGAGAGAATCGGTTAAGATTTAGCTAGGGGTTTACAGTATACCTAATGCTTGCTGTGGGGCTGCAACAAGCAAGATGTTCTGGGTTCACCAACAGGGGTTACGCTGGGAGGAGAGCAGTTTGAAAAGTGTAGTAATTTTAAAATATCTTGGAAGTGTGGGAGAAGTGAGAAATAAGTGAAATGTGAAGGCAAGGAAAAACATTCATTGAAAGTGTAAGATCATTGATATGGAGCAAGGAGGAGCAACAGTAGGTCGAAGAAATGATTGAGTGTATATTGAATGCCTCGTGTTTTATGGAACAGAAATGTGGGTGGTGAATAGAAATTACAGTAAAATACAGGCATATGAGGTATAGTTTTTGAGAAGAAGGGTAGGAATTATAAGAATCGACAGGTTGAGGAATGAAAAAGTGACGAACAGATTAAGAGATGGGCCAATCTAAAACAGGATAGAGATACGGCCATGTGATGAGAAATGAAGAGGGGAGTTTACCAAAGAAGATCGTGGAATTGCAAGTGGAGGGTAGGAGACTATTAGCAAGACCAAAGTAAAGGTGATTAACGGGAGTGAAAAGTTTAGAAACGACTAACAAGAGTAGTCAACTGGGTTATGGTACAGCATGAAGTGGTGGAATGACCAAGTAATTTGGAGAGACATTTGTTACAGGAATGGCTGGAAACTACATTTGTTACAGGAATGGCTGGAAATTGTTAAATATGGTGGTGGTGATCACAACTCCAGTATCTGGAAAATCCTTTAATTTTCATTATCATTGTCATCGCCACAGTCGTCGCCAATCTACCATCACCATAATTTTTGCAATTGCTGTTGCCCCATAGTATTTGATTGCACATCTTTCGTGTATTAAACCCAGTACATCTTTGGCTCGATTTTCACTTTCAGGGAAATTCTGCCTATTCATTTTTGTTGAATGCACATCACAGCTTCCTTTCTCCATTCTTCACCCTCTCATTGTTTGGCAGCGTCTGCATGTGACCAATAGTCTGTGCCACAGTGTAGCTTCGATTTTCTTCACAGTTCCTGTAAATTCCTGGGAACTTTGAGTTTCAACTTTGACATACATTTCACTTCTACTATGATCTTGCAAAGACTGGGAATACCTCTTTACATGCTTGTTCATTGCACGAATATAGCCATTCTTGTTCATTTTTGTCAGTCCCTTTCTATCAAGTTGTCTACCAGACAGAAGATGGTCACTTATACTAAGAACATACAATAAATCTGAAAACCTCGGGAGTCCAACCACGTGAAAGTCCAACAATTCCTCTAAGTTGCTATATCCTTCAACTTTTATAAGTGAGTCATTAGTCTGAGACACACTTCCAGTTGCCTTTTAAAATGTCTTGAAAAATTCTTTGGAGTTATTATGTAATGAGATGCAGCTGTTGGCAAACCACAGAGACATTTTACATTTACCAGGAACACTTTTTAGTGTCGTGTAGTTTGCTACTGTGGCAAACCCTTTCTTTGGTTCATTTGAGTGTTGGCTTTGATTCACAGACTTGGGCTTTTGTATAATTTTCACAAATCTTAGGACAGTTTTAAGAGATATAACCAGCCTCATTACAGACGAAACACAATGTTCTTTGGGTGGTTTACTTTGCCAGGATACTCAATATTGTTCTGCTTGCAGGTCGACCTATTGTACATGTAATTTGCATCATGCTTAGATTTTGATGCAAATTTGTGAACAGCTAGAGCTTTGCCTTCTTTGCAGTCTTTTTTTTTCAGTTTCTATTTTCATCCTATTGTCTTCAATAAATAATGTAGCTTTTGTTACTGCAGTGGAAAGTACACTTGTTTCACCTTCTGTTTAAATACTTCTCACCTCTTACCAAGTTGAACCTGGTTCTGTTCCCGGCAGGGTGGCTCCTTAAATTTCACACATGGAAATTATGACAAATATAGTTGTTGGCCAGTGGGTTTGCTTGGGATACTCCAGTACCTCCCCTTCCCTCCTCGGCCCCCTTTTCTTCTCTGGCTGCTGCTCCATATTCACTTATTTCACACTCCTCGGCTCTCAAGACTTCACTGTTGAGGGCCCAAAAAAACCTCTCAACTCTTTGTTTGTAGGAAGAAGCCTTCCCATTAAAACAGTGTGATTTTGGTTTAACAGCAATCAAAGACTTGGCCTTAGCATAACAGATAACACATTTGCTATTTTTCTGTTGAAATATTATTTCTATTCCAGTTTATTCTAAAACATATTTTGAGTAACATGATAATGTACAAAAGATAGCACTGCCCTTTCTCTTATAGATGCCAGTGTTTTTTTTTTTAGATTGACAACTGGTTGTTGTGGACACTATATCTCAGTTGTTCATATTCATTTTTTTTCAAGCATTTGTACATGTGTGCTTCAGTCAAGATCAATATTTGTAGAATTAAAAATATTGTGCCTTACAATGTAACCAGTTCTGATAGAAAATATTTTATGCAATTGAATTGATAACTGTACATATTTCAACCAGTTTTGATAGAATATATTTTATGTAAGTGAATTGATAACTGTACATACTGTATTTTTATTTACAGACATTTTCGAAGAACAATTAAAATAGTCTTGGAGTTCATTCCGCAAATAGTTTTTTTGTTGTTGCTGTTTGCGTACATGGTTGTGATGATGTTCCTTAAGTGGATACTCTACGACCCAGTTGGTAGTAAGTATAATCATCTTTGACTATTTTTTCCCCAAGAAATTTGTAATTTTTTCAGTTAAGAATACTTTTTTTATTTTTAAATTTTTATCCAAAAATCTATTAATTCAACAAATTTAACTTTACAGAATGGTAGTAAATTCCACTGAAAAATTTGGACTAGCAATTTCTTGTATGAAAATAGGTATAAATATTATATACAATATAGTGTGTGTCATTTTCAAAGGGTTGTAACCACCCTCAGAAAAGTAGCTGAAGCAGAGGTGTATTACTAGTAACGTAGCCAGAGCCGTTTTTAAAAGTTGTGATGTCCCGAATAATTTTTAAACTAAGAATAATTAACTTTATCTCTTCACCAAAGTGCCATGTGTAAACAGATGGTTTAATGGTTTGCAAACCTCAAATCACCATTGCTTGTCCAAGTGCATAGATTGTGTAAATTTTATGTTAAAAGTATCTTATCAATTAAGATTGAAAATTTAAAGTTTGCCTTGTCAAACGCTTTATGGGAAAACGAGGAGGGGGGAACGGGCCTAGGCGGGATTGGTAGTGTTCGTGGTTGGGGGGGGGGGGGGGGATGCAAGTTATGGTTGGCGATCCCCGCTCCCCACCACTTCCGGAAGGGGGGAGGGGTGTTCCCAATAATTAACGTTTGTGGAAGGCACACTTTTCGACAGATTTTCATAGGATTTGGGGGAGGTTTTTTTTTTATATCCTCCCGTGCCCTACCGCAAGTTAGCCCCTTCGGATAAATGTCCGTATTGTAAGTGGGTAAAATAATATATACCACAATTGTGGTACACAGCCACCACTGCTAATTTCATGTACCATAATTATGGTATATTATACAATAATTTTGATATTTCACACAATCATTTCAAAATTTGTACAATAATAGCATCTGCACCCCCCCCCCCCCTTCCTAGCTTTACAATAAGCTATCGTAGGGTTCATGTTGGTCAATAGACCATCAACAATTATTAAATATACCATAATTGTACCATAATTTTTACATTATTCCCATTGTCAGAGTAATGGTGGCCGAAGTCCCCTCCCTCCCATTTCCGAACTGGGGAGGGGGAGGGTTTGCACCCCACAAAGGTTTGTGTTTACCATTGATGTGTGAGGTCTAATGGAGTAAAAACTTACGTGCAGATGGAAGAGTTTTTGTTCAGATGCTGATTCGGATGCACCCTGTATGCGAGATTCTATTCCTGGCGGCCAGCTGGGGCTTGCCGGTATACAGGACTGGCCTGGTAGGGTTGTGGCAGGGCACAAAGTTTGGTTCTGACTGTGTAATCTTTCATTTGTGGCCTCCGGCTGGGGCTGGTGTACCTGGCCGACATGTCTGGCTACTGGATGGGCTGGCAATGGGTGTGTGAGCAGTAGGTGTTGCAGTGGCGAAGTGTTGAACTGGAGGGTGAGGTGCAGGTCTCAGTACCTATGAAACAAGGCATACAATGGCCTATGTAGGCTGCTACTCTGACTGGTCAAGGTAGGCGGCCAGTCACGGGGGATTTCAGAGCTGACTCGTTTGAGCTCAGCAAACAGATTCTTCAGTACTTCTGGCTCCACGGGGCCTTGCAGGTGACGTAATGTCTGTGCTCGTTCTCTAGGGTTAAGTTTAGCCAATGAAGCGAGCAAGTCAATGGTTAGCTCCTGCAGGTGCTAGAGGCCAATAAAATTGTATTTACCCTTTCCTTCAAACCACGGCATTTGGAGTGTAGGTAATAGTAAATGGAAAATACACCCTTTATGTTGGTAAGGTAATGCAGACATCCTTGTTTCAATTACAGTGTGTCAAACCACGTGTGGGCTGTTGACAAAGCGGTCACCCTATTCCAACGCCTGGTGCAGAAGTGTATTGCGCATTGCAAGTTGGACCTCGCCATCGAGGGTCACTGCGTGGGTGTTTGTCCCGGCCGAGTCTTCCTAGTTCAGGGTACACTGCATTCTCTTGGCACCAAAGTGCAGTGGAAAAAGAAGTGTGCACCAAACCAACAAGCTGATCTGAGAAAAGTGTACCTGTGTGGGCTCTACCATTCTAACTACGGAGTAGCTAGAATGGGTGGCCGAGCTAAGCACAAGTGGGTGGCAACAGTGTGTTTCGGTCTCGTCTGTTTCCCAGGATCACCTGCGTTGACCTTACATCCACAAAGTCAACTGGGATGGTGCAAGTCAAGCAGGAACTGTGGTACTTAGGATTGTAGCAAAAACACATGTTTATTTCCTTGTGTGGGAAATACATGTGTTGACATACTACCACCTAGCGTCACTAAGAGTAACTGCTGGGAAGCGAAATACGTTAGAATTTCCGGTAGAGATGACCGGTAATGAATAACAATAGGGGCGGGTAGCCTAGTGCCATGAAAATTACTCAACTAAACTGGCGCTGAATCCTATTGTTTCCCAAAGAAGGTTGTGGTGTGTAGCGTGTATGAAGCAAGGATGTGCCAGGGAAAGTCCTGAGCGGGGCTTAAGGAGCTTGGAATATCCTTCTGGTTCAGAAGCACAATGAAGGATGGAAGGTAAACGATCAAAATGCTAAGAAATCTGGCAGCTAGAGTGGTGAGTGAACTGATCTATACATAAGCGAAGGTTTAAGGAGCAGGCTGGTCAGTGTCTGAGCAATGGGTGCTGGATGACTGAAGACTGTTGGTCCGGAGTCGAATGGCGACTCCTCTTGTATACTAAATCTGGCCGCACTTGGCGCTGGTTGGCTGGCGTCTCGTAGGCGAGGGGTGGCGGCAGAGCGGGAGGTGGCGAAAGCATAGCTCTCTGGTGTGACATCATCAGCCGGCTGGAGAGCGAGAAGCAAAGACAAATGAAAATCCTACTAGTAGTGCTACCTGTGGATAAAAGAACTCGTTACCTGTATGCATAGTTACGTTGGGCCGGTGAATAAATCAATCTACACTGTCTAGAACGTCCATCCTAAACTGTAAATAGAAGAATCTCATGTGACCAGTTAATGATAATACTAACTTCCAGACTCAAAAAGCAAAGGCTACGCAAAGGGATGAGTTGGAGTAGTTTAATCACCATTGTTGCTAAAATCATTGTGCGTATAAATGAAGAGGTGTGGGTGGACGGGCCTAGGGGGATCTATAGTGCACATGGGGAAAGGGATCAGTTACTCACTTCTGCGGTGGATGGGGTTTTTGTGCCCCAGAATTAAGGTTAGTTTTTACCATAAATGGGGAGGGGGAGGAATTGGCCTAGGGGGTATCAATAGTGCTCCATGAGGAAAGGGTAAATTATGTTAGCACCCCTCCTCCCCTCACTTCTAGGGGGGGAGGGGTTTTTGTGCCCCACAATTAAGGTTCATGTTTACCAAAAATGCTGTTTTTGGGGAGCTGCTGTGGCCAAACCAAAAGGAGGGGGCAAGCCAACCCCTCGACACCTGTCTCCCATCCTTCCTCTTTGCAAAACCTCCCTCCCCCCTCAAATGTCCTCCCCTCCTCTACCCTCCCCTCCCCTCCCCTGGGAGGAGAGAGCCTGTCAAGGGGGTACATTTTGCATTTTTCCAAATTTCTGTATTTGCCCACTTTCATATATTTTACTCACGGTTTCGCGGGAGGCTGTTATTGTTTACCCCACCCTCACACCGTAACGGGTTAGGCCCTTCGAACCTACAACCCCCTCAAAAAATTCCCCCCTGACACTATTTTTCGCCTTCGTAAAGTGCTATATGGCTAATTTGTTATTTAATTTTTTTGGAATGTATTATGAAATATTTTCCTTTCTTTTTAAGCCTTCTATCCATCCTGAAACAGGTTAGACCATTCACAGATGATTTTACCCTTCGAACCTACACTCCCCCCTTGAAATCTCCCTTCGCCACACTTTTTTGCCTTTGCAGCGTGCTATATGGGTCTTTTTTTTATTGTACTTTGGTGGCATTTGGTACTTTTATTACTTTTTTTAAGCCCTCTATCCTCCTCTAAACAGGTAAGGCCTTTTGGGTAACTTCCCCTACCATAAGTGCATACAATTATTTGTACCATAATTATGATACAAAGTCATCTTGCACCAATTTTATGTACCATAAACATGATACAATGTACCATAATTTGGTATTCTGTATGATGTCGAAATTCATACTGTAATTGGAAATGGATCACCCTAGTTTGCGAATAATCTATCGTATGTTCACGTTGGACCAATAGACTGCCCACAATTATTAAATATACCATAATTTTATCATTTTTCCCCATTGCAATAGCAGGATGGGATATGCGAGTGAGCGCATGCTAATGTACCCAGACAACACTGTATCATAAATACAATTTTGTACTATTACCTGCTTCACGGACTGTGGCTTAACCCACGAATTCCATGAACCCATCCCCTTGTTGTTCATTATTCAAAAAACTGATTTTATTACGAAGCTCAAAACTTTATTTGCCGAATGCAAAATGTGGTCTTTTCATTAATGGGTAATTGAAATAATATAAGAATTTTTGGAGGCCCCAGGGCTTCAGTCCTTGTTTCCCTTCCGTAAATCTGGTCTTTTTTTTCACCCTTACCTACAACAGCCTGCTTGTATTATGTCTCTGTATGAGTAACAAATGACTGGTAACTCATTCAATATAGCAACATAATGCAGTGATGACACTCCAGTTATCTACGAGTTAGATGATGTGATTCATTTTAAGACATTATATACATAAATCTCTTTAAAATTATGACAGAGAGCTTTAATACAAGGCTTTCACCCCTTCTACCCCTCCTCAAGTATTACCATCGTGTATTGTTTTGTTTCTAATTCATGGGCACTGAATAACACATTTTTACATTTGGAGCCGCAGTTGGCACAGCGGCAAAACCACTCGCCTCCCACCTTTGTGACCTGGGATTGATTCCCTGCAAGGTCACTCCTGAATTGTTACATTTGGGAATCATGCCGGTTGATGCCACCGGTCAGCTGGTTTAATCAGGGATCTCTCATTTACCCCACCCTTGCATTCTGGTGCTGCTCCATTCTCACCTCACTTCATCTTCATCTGCTCTCAAGACCTCACTGTAAAGAAACACTCAAATCTCTTCACTCACCTAAATTAACTCACTCGCTCACTCATATGTTTCTTACTCTATTAGTAGCATAACACATCTGCTTCAGTTACTCTTTTAAGGGTAGTTACATTTTTAAGGATTGGACTTTGGCTATAGGTAATACATATATGTTCTGCATATTTTTGTCTGAGAAATCACTTGCCAACGTGTGTCTCGTTGAATTCAGTTCCATTCTGTATATTGACGCATGACACTATCGTGTACAGGCTGTGGCTAAGTCACGTCAAGAAGTTAGTTTTTATTGCACAGGACCGTCACACAAGGGAAGGCTGGCTAGTTCAACTTATTTGCTGGTAAGATCCTGACCAGTGTAAAAGCGTGGGTCTAGTGGCCTGGCGGCTAGTACAAAGTCGAGTCCTGGCTTGGCTACGTTTCTGGTGGTGCGTCCTGCAGTTACCTGTTAACGTATGTTGTTACTCATTCGGCTCGGCTCTAGTGCTGGACGAGTAGGCTGGTACTGGTTTCTGGCGGTGCTGGAAGAGTGGCGGATCCCCAGGTACTACTGGTGCTGGTCCAGTTTGAGCTGGTGCTGCATCCTTCGCCATACCAGGGGCAGGACACCCAGTGGTACGTCTACTCGGCAACAAAAAGGTGGGGTCTCCGGCGTCTTCTGTGTGTGCTGCAAAAAGAGAGATAGAGAGCTAGAGAGAACCGGGGGGGGTGAAACCCCACCAACTTGCGGGTGGTTTGAGCTCTGTCCCAGGGGTTATCTTGGCAGAATGCCTTACTGGTTGAGGTGCAGCCCCAGGTAGTTTAGTAGGTTACAGTGAACTTTCTCTCGTGCAGATCCTTACTACCCCTTTTGGTGTTAGGGGAAAGGTGCTATGGCCTGCTACACGCACGAGAAGAGAACGGAAGATTCTGGTCCCTATCTAATAGTGTTCTGCCACAATGGCAACCAGGCCAATGCATAGCCGTTCTGTTCACCCCAACCTGAAACACGTGGTGCGGTAGTTGGAGATCGGGTTTTCCAAGTATTTTCAGCACAGCTATGGGTGTAGGCCCTAGGGCGGACAGGCCCAACCCTGAATCGGTCAAACAGTCCCTTCTGCAACTCAAGTGGTGCGGTGGACGGAGTGCAAACTGGCCTGGTGATCTAGCCTCCCTAGAGGTTGTATGACTAGTGGTTGGGGCTCATCTATTCAATGCATGGGGTGCACCGAAAGGATGGCAGTTGAGCGTGTGTGTTGTTTCGATGTATGAGTCCCTGAGGTTGAGCCTACAGTCCTACACTAAGCTGTAACATTGGTTGGTGCAAAACCTGGTCTTCCTGCTCCACTCTGGCAGGTTTGGCATTTACTAGGGTTCTACAGTCACCTCAGGAAATGATAGTCAAAGTAGGTGAGAAACCGCTAGCTGGACTTTCGCGTGGGTGGCATGGTGAGGGTGCGACAGGCACTTGTCTGTGGGTGGAGCCAAGGGTTATCTGCTTGGCCTCCATTGCTGGCTTGAGCACGGGTGGCGCTATCCCTCGGTGCACCCTTGAACTACATGGCCGTTTAGGAGCGGCAGTGGTGACTTGGCAGCTGGCTCAATCATACTTGACGTCTTCTCGAGGGGGTGGCATGGCGTAGCGTACTAACCGCGGTGATGAAAAGTATAACTATGACACGTCTGTATTATTCCCCGGAACAAGGGATAACCTATAGGTGCTCTGGTATAAATTACACTAGTTTGGACCCTGTTCGGTGCGTGAGGGGAAATTACGCACAGATAAACTGAAGTCGTTGCAGTTTGGATCAGTATGAGTCACACGTGAATAATAGTTAAATGTTAGTTATCAAATAAGCGTATGTATTAATTTATCTTGCTATGCTTTAAATTATATCATAAGAGTGACTACATGTGTACGTATTTAATGTAGCAACTCAGTGATTTTGCCTCTTAGTGATGGCTTCTTATTTTCTCTTTAAGATGCATAATGATAACATTCTTTACACAGTGGTTTTGTGTGAAATATGTACTGTTAAACTATAGGTTTTCTTTGAAAAAAAAAAGATCCAGTTTTGTAATTGTACCAAGCCTAATGATCTGTTGTATAGTATTAATATGACAGTAACAAAGGGCACAAACTAAAGGCTATTCATCGTAAAGTGAGCACTATTTTAAAGCCCACCCAGCAAGCATAAGAAAAAATTACAGTATATTGTAGCCTCGGACGTTAACTTTTGAGAGCTATAAAATTTACTCAATTTTTATATTAAGAATTTGCAAAATGATACAAATAAGCTGAAGGGAACTTTGAGGCAAGGCCTTTAAAAAGTGCTCACTTTACCTGAAAAGCCTATAGTAAGCCTGTTAAATGGGTATTTTGCTGCACATTTCATACGAAAGTGAAAAGATGTAAAAACTTTAGTCAGTGTTGTGCTTCTGTGCAGTTGCATTTGTGTGGGAATCAATCTATGAATGGACAGTAATTTTGTGGCAGTTAAGGAGTATGAAAATACATATCTTTAGTATTTTGCAGTTCAAAGATAATTATAAATTTATGTGTTAAAAAAATTGTATACATTTAGTGTGTGCAACTGTTGAAAATAATTTTATTGTATTTTGGTAATCACATAGTTTTCGGAATAAGTCCGGCATCAACTTAGGGATTTTTTGTGTTTTAAAATAATTAACTTTTAACCTACTGTTATCTTGATTTTATGCATCTATACATGGTGATTTTAATGACATAAGAGTATTAATAGGGTAAGGAGTAAGATAGAACTAGATGGTGTTGAGTTAAATAGGTGGAAACTTGTTACACATGGAGCAGATACTTGGACAGTAGATAGAAGAATTCCGGTGAAATGAGTGCTGTTGCTATAAAGTTTAAGCAGTATGTTGGCAGTGATGAGGCAGGACAGGTTACGAATGACATGGTACAAGCAAGAGTGGGAGTACAGGTTCTGGGTGAATGAAAAAAGAGCAAGCATGAGATGGTACGGATGTAGGCAGGGAAGAGTGGGAAAGGAAAGTTTTCCCAGTATTATTTTGAAGCTGATGTAATTGCTATGTATTTCGGAAGAATGCCTCTTGGAAGGGTAATAGAGTGGGTAAAATGAGAGTGCAAAAGAGAGGGAAAGAATATAGCGTAGTGAAGGAGGAGAATTGTAGAGAGACAAAAAGATTGTGGCATTTTATTACACTTGCATGGCAGTGGGCTTGCAAGAGCAATGCATGATTGTGACTGCTTACTTACATTCAATTTAGTGTTTTAATCCAATTTTTGATTATGCTGCCAGCAACGAAGTACAGTCCTGGATGTGCGCCATCTGTCCTCATCTTGTTTATCAACATGATGCTCTTCAAATCGACGACGCCGCCGGTAGGCTGCGACGAATATATGTTCGAAGGTCAGGACAAATTACAGATTGCATTTGTGTTGGTCGCTCTCCTCTGCATACCGGTCATGCTGTTTGGAATGCCATTACTTCACATCATCACATCCAGGAGAGCAGCGGTATATGTAAGTTTTCTCATTTATATAAAATAAATTTCTTCTTTCGTAAACACCTTCTTTAATGCATGTTTGAGGAAAAGAG
This sequence comes from Dryococelus australis, assembly GCA_029891345.1. Classification (NCBI taxonomy): domain Eukaryota; kingdom Metazoa; phylum Arthropoda; class Insecta; order Phasmatodea; family Phasmatidae; genus Dryococelus; species Dryococelus australis. The sequence goes on along the minus strand of CM056995.1, from coordinate 45,686,558 downwards.
TATTATATATAATTAGGCTCATTAATTGCTTCTGGCATTCAAAGTAATGTCATTTCAAATATTTTAAGACCATATATCATCTCTAGAACCATTTGACAATATTTAATAAAACTTTTTGTGTTTGTGCCAGAAATACCTAATTAAAATATTTAATTCCATAATTAGTACCTTCCTTCATGTGCTGCCTTAGCAGATTGCATAGTGTTAAAAATTAAGTTTGTGCACTATTCATTGGGTACTACTAATATGGTTCCCACAAAATTTGTTGAACAAAAGTAGTGCTGTTAAAGATGTAAAAGAGTTGCCGACTTCCGGTACAGTCTTCATATTTTTAATATACTGCACAGTTGTTAACATTTTCCCTGATGGAGATGGTAACCCTGTTTATTATTATAAACCCTTTTCTAAATATGGCACTAACCTCTTGTAGGTCTAAAAATTGCCAAAGTCTTATCGTTAACTGGTACCTTAAATTTCATGTGTTGTTTATTGTTATTGGTACGTATATATTTTGTATGCCAGTTGGCAACCATCCATTAGTTTTACAGCCTGTCAACTATAACATTTACTTGCCTAGTGTTCTTTAATATTATTAAGATACGCCCCCCCCCCCCCCCCCCCCAATCCTTCCCCTCTGCATCAAACAAATTTCTACTTTTCCATATAACAACCTCCCTATCATCACATGAATTATTTTTGGCACATTTCCTTCTTCCAATCCATTCCCACTCTAATATGTAGTTTTTGTGTCGCATGTTCTCGTTGCAAAGTGACAGACTCTGTATCTGAACAGTCAGTGCTTTTCTTTGTACACAAGAACTGTCAAAACCAAGTGTATTTGACGTAGGTTAGGATAATGTTTATTTAACAATCAGTTTAAAAGCTAATGAAAAAAATTAAAATAAAATATTGCATATAAATTTTTTTGTAATACAATAAATAGATCCTAGACATGCACATTTTATAAGCAAGCGTTTGATCTCCTGCAGCAACACACTTGATGCATGATGCATTTCTGCGCATTTGCAATGCACACACTACTCGCAGAGTTTGCCCCATCTTGGAGCATGCCGCTCATACAAGGGAAAGTCGTTACTCCATAACAGTGCAATGGGACACGTGCCTACAGGGTATGTTGGTGCACGTCAAGAGAGACTACAGACATGTGGTCCAAGATTGTACTGTTTAAAAAGAAACTCCAAGAAGCCATCATGCCACTGCCCAACACCCGATGGAGAGTTGTACTGTTGACTGAGACACTGGCACCCTCCAGCAAAGGTCACACTAGTTCCACAGCTCGCCACTGGAGGGCAGCACCCAGTCTACTCCAGCAGCTCCAACCTAAGCACCTTCAATGCAGGCAATAAGAAAGGATCATATCTCCCGCAGGGGAGATATGAAATGAATAATACCACTTCAGAAGTAGAGGTCGCAACCCCCGAGAGCAAGGCTACCTTCCCCCGCAGCATCTAAACTCCAGTTGATTATAAGGGCTAGCAACCCTTAGCTCAGGAAGTCTCTGCTCCTCCACCACTTGCAAAGGCTGAAGGCAGCCATCAGGGTGCACGACCACTGATACTTCAGAGATCCCACCGCTTGAAAGGGCTGGGATCTCTACCAGTCAGATGGCATTGTCGACTAGAAGCTTGACATCTCTTCAGCAGCCGCTGAACCCGCCTCTGCAACCACTGCAGATCTCGAGCTTCTGGGGGACTCTACCAGACCAGAGGCTCCCGAAGCTGTCGCTCCTAGTCTACCACCCTACGTTCTTAGTAACCACCAGACACTTCTTTGGTAGCAGGTTACGTTGACTTCCCTTCTGGACCTCTTCAGACCACCGGACGGTGCTGCTAAGTCAACTACCCCTCCGGTAGTTGCAGTTCTTAGCTTCCTTAAGAACAACCCCATGATAGTTAAGCACTGTTATATGTGTTAGCTATTGAATTCAATTTATTTGCCAGTTACATTCGTGTTACACCTAGCTCTTGTCCAGGCGTTACCTGGATTTAACGATAGGTTCAATTCCCAACTTATGTTATTTCAATAGAAGTTAGTGTGTCAACACCCTGTTTTCCAGAATGTATGATAAAATACGTATTTTTACCATAATCTTGAGAGTTTCATTCCTTCTCATTAATAATTCCACTAACCCTTTTTCACTTGGTAAATTTAACATAATTACGCCATAGAGGGAAACCCGGTAGCCGCTTAAACTGCTAAGGTAGACACACACACTACTAAGAGGCAAACAGAACAATTGGTAGACCGTCGGCTGTGCCGAAAAGCACTGGGTACTCTAATCCTTTAAGAGAATCAACCAGACTAGGCGTGCCATACTCTGCCATTGCTTGCAAAGGTCGAATAGGGGCTGGAACCACTTTGTCCTGATTGACCTCATGTGGGTGCTACACCCAGGTCTCAGCGAGGAAGTGACGTGTGCTGCTCAAAAGTTCCATCCACCGCTTGCAAAGGCCGGACGAAAGGAACGCAGAATGTTACTGTACATCACAAGTCTGAGAACTGGAAGTACGTGCTAGGGTCATCAAAGTGCCGGCGTATACTCTGTGGACTGTTTTATTCTCTGGCTAAATGCCATACGACAAGGAGGTGCACGGAGAAGATTAAGGTCTCTACGAACCGCATTGATTGAAATTGTTAGGCTAACTGCTTCAGAGACTGTGATATGTGATGTTAACACTCCTTATCCCTTGCACCTCTCAACACCATTATTTCCGCCTTTAATCAAACTACCCGATAAACCGCACCCGATCGTAGATGCAATCTCTTGTGGGGAGGAAGTTTCCCTTGGCCTTGCATCCCCCTGGTTAGGGATACGGTTGAAAGTTCCCCCCCCCCCCCCCCCACACCTTGTTCACTCAGACAATGAGGACAACTTAACCACTGCACCTCAACCAGAGCCAGTTGCTTACCAACCGCTCACCCACCACATGAACCAGTCAATGAGGAGTACCCCTCTTCTCATCACTCGTAAGGTACAGTGCCTGCCGAAACGAAGGGTCATGCATGTGATCCCAGATTTTGTCCTGACTAGACAGCTCACATGGCCCACGCTATATACCAGCCGGCCCCCAAAAGGTATTAAGGACCCGGTCTTACTTTTATTTTCCCTTAAAGCATCCTGCAATTTTGGCGTCGCAGTATTTGAAGTCTCTCAAAGTGACCAAAACTATGTCTTCCTATAAGGAAATGTATCTTGTCAAAATTAGTATAGGCTTTTGTCGCGTGTATACTGCCTTTGTAATGGATTGGAAGGAATTAACACTACACATAATCTACGTCCAAAAATGCACAAACTAAGGTCAAAGCTGAGTCACAAGCCCGTTGTGTTAGTATAAAATGCTGGCTAGGTCATGTGGCATCGGCCACGTTGAGGCTGCGGTAGAGAATGTTTATGAATAGCTGCTTAGGGAAGTCAAAACCCTGACTTTTAGTGTCAATGCAAGTTGGTAGTGTTTAGTAGAACCCAGAGTGGTTTTCTTAACATAGGAGGAAGTGTACATCAACCAACGCGAAGTCAGCGTCGCAAAGGACATTCAAATAATGTCAAACTATCACAGTGGGTTCTCACCCCATGGTGCTTTCCCAGTGTATAAGTGTGGAAGTGTCGGTTTATGAACAGTAACAAAGTTTGGTAAAGCTGACTCAATACTAGGGCAACGTCTTACCTTAGATACTTCTGGGCATGGAGCTCTAGCTGGTGGAGCAGGGCAGCTTACAGGCAATGGCGGCTGAACAGCGGCCGGCGTTGGCTGCGGTGAAGACGTACCCAGGTAGTACTCCAAGCTATAGGATGGAACTAGGTGTGGAAGGTATGTGGCAAGAATTGGGTTGTAGCCTAGTAAGGAATCTTGGTATTGGATAATTAATCAGTGTATTTTGTGCTGTGGTCTTCTGACTGAGTAGGAAGTTCAAATAAGGGTGCTTGTGTGTCTGATTGTTTCTCTACTAGATCTAGAATTTCATTAACAAGGTTCTGTATATCTATGCATCATCTGTGTTTTTCCCCTCCTTTACAAATGTAGGGCATTGAGATAGATGCCATTTAAGAAAAGAATAGGTGTTAGCGGGTGTATCACGTCCGCCTGGCGTGTAGTACTGTACACCTTACGTGCCACAAGTTCACACACACAGATGTTCCTGTCCAGCTTTTTAAGGTGATGCGTGGAAAGTACGGTGCGTGAGTGAAGCTTGTGGGGTAGCAGTGACAGGTGAGGTTTCTCGGTGGGTTCAGTGATCAGAGCCATCCTCTCTTCTCTCCTTCAGCCTTTTACGGTGTTGAGGCGGAGTAGGGATGTACTCAGAACAATGAATTCCACACGTGAAAGATGTTATCCTGCCTTTGTAACTTCCTGACGTGTGGCACCTGCTATTCCTTTCTAATAAAGAATTAACGTTGGTCAGATGGGCTTGAATAAAGTTAAGTGAAATTTTATCAAACACAGTGCTGTATGGGCTTAATAAAATTAGGAAACCCTTATTCACAAGAAATAAAAGATTTAAACCAATAGTATGAGATTTATTAAAAAAACAGTTTAGACAAATGGGGCGGCACTCTCATAATAATAATAATGATAATAAAAATATAAATACACGAAAAGACAAGGATGAAGTTAGCTCAGGAGGAGGCGTCCTGAACAAAATGAATATTCAAATGTGTGTAAAAAGATTATGCAATTGGATAATGCCACAATAAATATTAAATTAAAAATTATGACATGTTCAGAAGCAACCTAATTAAGCAGCACCAGAAGGGTGCTGAAGAAGTGTGGTGGCTGTTGGGGTGGTAGTTACCGGAAGAAACTACGTCAGTTGCCGGTGTCCAAGGAAAGTTGCCATGGAATCAAGTGGCTTACGGCGTTGACAGACCCCTCTGGTGGCGTCAGCGTTGGGAAGGCCTCTTGAGCTGGAGTTGCAGAAGAGAAAGAAGACCCTCTGGACTGCTGGCGGGTTCTCAGGAGCTGCTGGTGGACATTGAAGTCGAGGACCCTCTGAGGTCTTGAGGCTACAGACGTGGTGCGGAAGGTTCAAGCAGCTAGACCCCTGTTGATTCTGCCTTGAGGCCTCTTGCAGCTTGAGACATGGGCAGCTGGATTCTTATCTCTGCGGCACTCGCTGTAAGGTGCCGAGGTGATGATGTGTTCTGGCCAGCCCACGCATTTTGGAGGCAGTGAATGCTCCAGAGGGTGGTGCTTGTTTCTCCAGCGGCGGGATTAAGAAATACCGCTGCTGTCCTGGAGTAGTAGGTGAGTCTAACTGGTGCGGAGGGGTGACACTGTTAATGCTGGTGACTTGTAGCTGTGCTCGTGGGAGCACGGTTTGAGACTTAATAAGGGGGCAGTTTCCCAAGGCGCTCGTGTAGACACATGTCCCGTCTGTGTTTCTTCTTACATCAGTGGTTGTGGACTAGCCCATAAGGATAGTTGCGTTCCAAGATGGGATGCAGTAGCAAGTAGAGTGCGCTACATAAGAGCACATTGCGTCACGCGTAAGTTTAAATTCCCTAGTCATTGGTCCCGGGCTGACGCAACTAAGCCCAAAGTCTAGCATTCATCCCAATGTGGAGAGCCCCCACCGTAGCCAGGCGTTACATATTTAAAGTTGTGAGTTTTTTGACATAACAATCGGCCTGCGTCAACCCCCCTCCACACTTCAGAATGGCGCCCGAACAGGAACGCCACTAACTAATGGAAATATGCTTCAAAATGGTACCCAACATGTGGAGTAACTGCTGTAATAATCTTGACTAAGCAGTAGGACTGAGCCAGCCAAACCTCCCACACACTTGGTAATATTGGCCACCGCACAAAGTAGGCTTTACACTTTTTTCTTTAAGAGGCTTTTGGCACTTCAGGAATTATAGTAGACAATCAGATAATCTATTTGTACTCAAAAATTGTGTTAATGCTAGTTTTCTAAAAAAATTATGATTTTGTGTAAGTATTAATAGGCTAATTGTTAGTTAGTTTCATACAATAATTTTAATAACTATAAATGTTAATAGTTTTAGGTTTCTAGGTTTTAATCTTTATGCTAATGCATCTATGTACATATACCAAAATATTAATTAATTTAAAAATCTGCATTTACTTGCATTGCATTGATGATCTCTGGAACAGTTGGTAGGTTTTAATTTTGGAATTTAAATTTCAGAGAAGGAAATTTGGAACTTAGAAATGAGAAGGAAATTAAATTTTAACTAAGAACAAAATTAAATTTGAATTAAGGTCAAAGAAAATTGGAATTTTGACTTCTAAGTACAGCTATTCAGTGGAGGGTATATTACGCTTACTAAATTTCATGTAATCTATTTGTAGTTCCTTTACTCTTTTTGAATCAAACCTTTTAAATATCACTACATTTATGACATGTTTCTTTGTTTCCTAAATATGTCACGTATCATAACCTTTTTTCACATGTGTTAACTTAAAAGTATCTTCTATGGTGTTTGGTTGAATTGAACTTATACTTTGACACGTAATGTACCGGAAATAAATACTCACTCTACTGTCTTCACAGAGGACGTCCAGGTCTTTTGGCTAGACACTGAGCCAGGCGCTTCTATGTGTGGTGCGGTTCAGTTATGTTTAGGTGAGGGCACCTTCCCATTGTACAAAACTGGCCATGTGACTGTGCGGCAGGGCACAAAATCAGGTGTGGGCAGCACAATATGGTGTCTAGGTGCCACTACTGCCTTGGATATACCTAGGTGACAGTGTGAGGGTGCGGTGCTTGAGCAAGGCGTGGCAGATACTGGTGCGGTATACTGTTAAGCTGAGATCTGTGACTTAGGCGGAGATGTGGGACGCAGTACAGCTGGTACGAGATAAGCTACTACGGGCGTTGGCGGCTTATCAGGTTGGTTCAGATGCTCGGCGGCCCACCAAGGGTACTCAGTCGGTCCTCTCTTCTTTGGTGGAGTGAAGAGATCTTTGGGTACCGGAACTTCCACGAGGTCTTGCACATGACCTAGTGCTTGCGCCTGAGGTGTTAAGCTAGCTATCTGTCTAACCAGGGAAGGCTGGTACTCGTGCATTCTACCTGATGTCGAGAGTATCTGTCACACTTTCTCCTTAAGACGTTTCCTCTGGGTGTACGGCATTGGGAAGAGGACTTTACCCTACTACTGCTACTACTACTGTACCACGCCTGCAGGTTCCCTGTGCAGCTCTACATGTGGCACCTTGGGTGAGCGGAGGACGGGCGGACACACTATTCCCAAGTCTGGCAGAGACTGTGGTACATGAGAGAAGTCAGGCCTCACCTTGTCCAGAGATGCACACAGGCGTGTGGCCCTGTCCCATTCTTCCCAACCTAGGGGACGCAAGTCTCTCCCAGCGGAGGCCACTCAGGAGAGGCAAGTGAACAAGCTGTGTGAACAGTGTACCTGTATGGCTCTTCCTTTCCATCAATCCCGTAGGGTTTAGGGGAAAGGCGGCCGAAGCTAGTGTGTGCATGGTGGAATAGTGTTTGGCTCGTTTGAGTGAAATTCTCTGGGATCGCCTGCAAACCTGTTATGTGAGGGTAACTATGGATGGGTGCTATGTCTACAGGAAAAGTGCTCAATTTTGAAAGCTGACCCACATTTTATCCCAGTAATGGAAGTAAGCACGTGGTGAATGCACTCTAGCTCTTGTTGAACGGCGCAAATATCAGCCAGAAAGCTACGCACAAATTACGTTGGCCGCTAGATGTAACCGTTGTACAACTAAGGGAATGTGGTGTATGTGTTGAAAGTCTAACCAACAAATTCTTGCATTGTTGTACTTTACTGGTCTGTAGAATGACGTTGCATATATTCTGACGTGTAGCAGGGCGACTAAGCAAGGTCGTGACAGGACGTACGTAACTGTAGGATGGTAAAGGGTTTGTGGGGTACGTAGTGGAGAGCTCCTAACTATTGTAGCCCTATCACAAGCGTATCTTAAGCGAAGAAGGGGGTGTTGTGTCCTGAGCAATGGGTGCTAGAACTAACGAAGAAGGGTAGATTCCTGAGCGGTGAGCTCTAGGAAGAGTCGAGATCAATCTAGTCAGATTTTGAGCAATGAGCGCTAGAAGTGAAGACTGGCCTTGCAATTTGGTCACTTCCCGAGCGGCGGGCGCTGGGAATGAACATTAGCGGCAATCTGGTCGGAACCCCGAGCGGCTATTGCTGGGAATGCAGACTGGCCTGGGGATGCTGTCTGTCTCCCTTTTTATATTAAATTCTGTCCTCTCCTGTTGCTGATTGGTCCGTGCCGCTAGGGCGAGGAATAGTCGCAGAGCGGGGGATAGCAAATGCATAGCTTGCCTCTGTGACATCACCGGCTGGCTGGAAGGGGTTGCGAAACAAAAGACAAGCCATAATTACTACCTAGAGCTATTTAACGAGGAGTAAAAAAACTCGCTTTAAGCATTGTTACAGTGGGCTGGTGAATAAAACAATCTGCGAGGCAGATAGTACAATCTCGCATATTAACAGGACAAAGTTAACTTCCAACTCCGCACAACTGGCCTAGGGATGGAGTGGAAGTCGTTAAAATCACCGTTGTTGAAAAGATTTATGTCAACTTTATCCCTAAATTGTAATATTTCATTCATAATTAATACAAGTAAACACAGGGAGAAAATAGGTGTGTTAGTAATGCCTTTTAAAAATAGTTTTTATATAACATTTTATTATACTGAGTGCACAAGACTGTGGTTTGTCGTCTCTCTAGTGTAATTTTCTAGACTCCGTTAAGCTTGGTTTGCATTAGACAAGGAACATCCAAGTTAAAAAATCTTGATTTATGTTGTTGAACTTTGTCATATTCACCAGAGCTAGCGGTTCAGTTTTTTAGAAATGTCATTGTCTCTACATGAGAATCCTTGGTTGAGAACTTACCTCATGCCAGGGCCAGATATCAAACTGGGTACTCCAGCAGTAGCATAATAAGAGGCCTGTGACTCAACCTCTGTGTCAACTGTTCATCCATGCACTAAAGTAATAATTTATCTAATAGTAATGTTTCATGTTTATAGCAATTTCACAATGCTATTTGATGTCTAAGAACCAAAAGTGAAAATGTTGCGAAATGAAAGAAGTTTATGCTCTGTTAGCATGGGATTAAAGGAAACAAGTGAGAAGTTTTGGAATCCATAAAATCACTGTACATGTTAAATTTGTTACGCAGCATCTGTGGTGAAGTTGGCAGAATTTGGGTTTGATTCCCATCACATACCCCTAAAATTTTTTAAAGTTTTATTATAGGTCTGGCTTGCATCCATACTGCTGAAAACAGTGGTAAACAAACATTAATCATTCTGTGTGATCCATGGAGCGTGCAGCGGACTTCACCCCCATTCATTTACCTGGACTTCCAACTGTCGAGGTAGTTTGTGGTAGAGTGTGCATGCCAGTGGTGCAGTAAATTACTTGCAAGTTTCAACACTGAAAACCTTGTTTTTTCATTGCTTGCATGAAGTACTGTATTTGTTTTGCAATGTTGGTACATTGCCTTTGACAAAGTTTTGAAGCAACTGGTGTACAATCAAGCTAAACACAGTAAATATTATTTTTTAGTAAAAATTAAACTAGGAGTTTGTTGGGGAAAAAATAATATAAACAGACGTAAGTGAAAGTTGGGGAACATGAGCAGCAGATGAGAATTAGCTATACCTTATTTTTGGTTTGTTATAACCCCAATGTATCCAACTTTCATCACTGTATATTCGTGTAATAGTTAGGAAGTTTTGAAGAGGTGATGTGCGCTGTTGGCTTTGGTGATTGGGGTCACAGCATGAGGGCTCCCACGTCCTTCACTTGAAGCTGTTTTTGCAGGCGTCTGGCAACGGCAATGTCAGTGCTGACGTGGAACTGCAGCAGATGCCGCCAGAGCCGGCGGCGGGGGTCTCCGATGACCACGGAGGGGAACTCTCGGAGATGCTCATATACCAGGGCATCCACACTGTCGAATACGTGCTGAGCACCATCTCCCACACTGCGTCCTACCTGCGGCTGTGGGCACTCTCCCTCGCGCATGCTCGTGAGTATCTTCTTGTTACACACAGTCTATTCATGGTATCTTCACACTTTTTGAATCAAACCATTAAAAAATTGCCACAGAGCAGACACCAAACAAGCGATAGCGGGTCACATCAATAACCGGCAAGACAAAACAGTTGCAGCACATGCATCATAACACAACACAGATTTTTATTTCTGCTACAGTACCAGAGTTGTTAAGAGCCTTACCACCTTCAAGCAATAGCTCAGAACTCAGATGCTGGTAGCTCACCAATTTATGATATAATCCAGGCACCTGCCAGGCCTCAACATAAGATAATCACTGCTCGTAACCACACTCGTTAGCTATACTGGAAATTTTTTCAATTTTCCTGCCCCACCCTAGTTTACCACCTCGCCGCTAGGTTTACTATTTACAGTACCTTTCCACCATATTTTAGTGTTCTACAACTCGCCGCCTGAGGAAGTTTGCTTAGCCAGCGATTGCGCAACCCCGTGGAAAATGCTGTCCACTTTGTGTGTGTGTGTGTATGACTGTTGTACACCGTGAGTACTTGAATTCCTGTCCTTTTATATAATTTCAAATAAAAAATTAATTAAAACCGGAGAGAAAAGTTGTATGGTAGTATGTTGGTATTGGCTAGTAAGAAATAGTTCTCTTGTTAAGTAAAATTAAACTGAGTTTTGTCACTTCATTTGTGAAGCAATGGCTGACAGAACTCATTCAAAACATGAATTATTACAGCAATGGTGACTGGGCGGTTAGACTGCTCGCCTCCCACCAAAGTGAACCGGGTTTAATCTCTCCGGCCAGGTTAATCCTGGATTTTCGCAAATGGGAATTGTGCTGGACAATGCCGCTGGGTGGTGGGATTTCTCGGAGAATCCCCATTTCCCTGCCCTTGCATTCCGGTGCTGTTCCATTCTCACCTCATTTCAACCTTGTCTGCTCTCAAGACCTCGTTGATTATAGCCCCCCCCCCTCCCCCCAATCTCTTGCCACAACTCAATTAATGAAATTAAGTCACGACTTGCATAAATAATGGATTTTGACCAAAATGTTAGTAGTGGTAGTAAAATATTTAAGAACGTGTTGTTCATAGTGATTAAATGCACAGTTTATTAAAATGAGGGCATGTGCTGTATAACCTATTACATCTTAGCAGAAAGTCAATCTGTGTGGTGTGTGTGTGTGTGTATGCACACTTGCACACAGTATTTGTTGGCATTCGAGTTCTTGCTGTTGTGTGTATGTTTGTATCCTGCCAATGTGTTACTCCAAGGACAATGTATTTGTTCCCAGACATGGCTGTTGTAAGATATTGACAAAGGTGGATATGTACATCTGTACACAGCAAGTTACACATAGTTTTCAAATTTGTAAAAAACATATAATTTTATCCTGCCTATGTGTAGGAGTACTATAGAATAATTATTCAATGCAGCAACAGAAATACAGCTTGTATGGTACATACCTGTGCATGACGAAAGGTATTTGCAGTGGTGACGAATGCCACTAGTCGAAACCTATATGCAGCAGGAATATCGCGCGTGACTATGGGCCAGGTAGCTGGTCTTAGATGGTCATTATTAGTACCTCCTGCATGAACTAATCCTTCAGACAGCATTGGATGCAGAAGAACACCTTGGCAGGACACGAATGTACGCCAGGAAGAACTCAAATTTCGACAGTGTTTTTGTTGAGTCCCAGAGTGCTTGCTTTAGTATGATTTACGTAAGTTGTAAAATAATGAGTACGATGACCATCATACTCGCTGATATTTTGTGCTGCCACTCACTGTGCCCATTTCCAACTTCATTTACATGATGGAACGTATAATTTGGTCTTACAAAACTCCTTCACAAACTATTGACTTTAAAATCAGTGTTTGCATGTATGTGCATATTTCAGTTAATATGTAAATGTTTTTGGAATATGACTTTTTTTTTTGTAGTAAAGGTAAGCAATTATCCATGGCCACCAATTTTGTACTCTTTTATCCCATTAAATTGTGAAAAATGTTAATAATTGCTTCTTCCAAAGAGCTTTTTTGCACAGTTTCCTTAACAGCCCTGCCTTCCAAGCAGGCAGTCGTGAACTTCAAATGGGGAATCAATGTTAAACGAAATTCCTTCTCATTGTATCAGTTTTAAAGATAACTATTTCAAACCAAAAAGTATTCTATGTAGAATTTTTTAAGGAATATTGCAAAGACATCGTGCCAATTGTTTTGTTCAATATTTTTTTTCTTAATTGTAATATTGAACTTTAAATAAAATAAAAAATGTGTGTGTGTTTTTTTGTGCGTGTGTGTATATATATATATTTTTTTCCTCCCAAAAATAATTTATGTAGCAATATTCTCTGAGAAAGTTGCGTGAAAATGTATTTTGTTTGGAATATGTAGTTATCTTTAAAATTGATACAAGGAGAAGGAATTTAGTTTAAAATTGATTCCCCATATGAAGTTTGTGGCTGCTGGCTTGCTAGGCAGGGCCGTTAAGTAAAAGGGAGAAAAGTACATACCAAGTATCATATGTAGTTAAATCCATCGGCTCACTTCACATACAAAATGGTACTGGTAAAGGTCTAATTTGTCAGAAACTCATCTCTCAGAGAATACTTGCAGCCTTTGGAGGGACCGCCATGATGCTTCATTTATGGTCAGACATGACATTGAGGCATTTAGTTTAACGGTGGATTAACTTTAACACTTTGAATTTGTGGGGTTTCTCCTACTTGCATTGCAACGGGTCACATGACATTACATTAGTCTTGTCAAGCACTGATAGCTACTATCAATTTGAATGTTCCTTGCCGTAAGTACAAAAGTAGAACTTAAAGGTAAGACATCAATCATAGGCAGTAAAGTAACTTCACATAAAGAAAAAAAAAATTCTTAGTAATAAATGTGGCATAAACTTCTTGCGGCCTGTTTTTAATCCTAATACATTTTTTTTGGTTAAAATAGTAGGGAAGGAATGGTATGTTAAGGTATTTAATTAAACCAAGATTTATCCATGTATGAATAATTTATAAAACACGTAATCCAAATTTCAGTAAATAGTTTTTTAATTGTATATAAATTTGTCAAAGTATTAGCCACAAAATAATAAAATGAAAACTTATTTAGAATTAGAATTTTTTTAAAGGAACTATGTTAGACGTTTACAGCATCTTTGATACTAAAGACTTACGTTAGCCAAGTTGTGATTTGACTTGTAGCATATGATGGTTGAGGTGTGCATCATGACTTTAATGATTATTAGTAAGAGGTAATGAGGTCTGCAACTGAATGTTGCTGAATTACGAGATTCTGTGGTGTGTTTGCAGAACTGTCAGAGGTACTATGGAACATGGTGTTGCATATTGGACTCACCTGGGACTCGTATGTTGGTGGAATTGTCCTTTTCTTTGCGTTTGGTGTGTGGGCAACGTTTACTATTGCAATACTTGTCATGATGGAAGGCCTTTCTGCTTTCCTTCACACTCTTAGGCTGCACTGGTGAGTACTGTTTACATATTATTTCTTTTACTGAACATTACATTAGTAATGAACTGTAATTTCTAAGAAATTTGTAGCATGAAGTGGGTGATGTGAAAGGAGCTTCTCATGGGGAAATTGATTTCATTATTCAGATGTCTTCGAAATGAAATGAAAACCATCATATGACCTCCCTTTAATGTCAAAAAAGTAGTTTAAACATGGTGCGGCTCCTCTTTAGCTTGGTTTGCAAGACGTTGACTTTAAATTGGACAGTGTTTGATATACCTTTAAATTTAAGACATGAATATAAAAAAACACTTTGAAAGGGGAGGGAAGGGATTTCATAAGTACTGTAGACTGTGTGTTCTCTTGTGGAAATTTGTAAACGTACAAAATTGATACTACGCACATATTGTGCATGAATGGGCCATCATTAAGACCAAAGGACAAGATAGAAATTAAAAAATTTAAATTAAGTCCAAGAGGCATAAGTAGTCCTCCACAATAAATTCAGTAGATTACAATTGCAATGCGAACTCAAAATCTAGAGAAGCTAAAACCAAACTTATAACAGCAATGTAACAGAACTTATCTGAAAACTAAACACTGTGTGCACACATGATGAAGCGAATGAGAACGGCTGAAGGGAGAAAAGGTGGGGTGGGTAACTTACACTGTTATTGGCTGTACTTGTTGTCTTGCACACGATGGGAAACAGGGGAGGGGATGTAGGTGTAAAACAAAGCTTCCCTTCGTGACGTAATGTGTTGCGTGCAGGGCAGGTCGACCTGTGGGTTAACCCGGCAGTGGGTTGCTCATTCCAAACCATCACCGCCACATTTTTTACGAATTTTTGCTACCTGCCATATTGTGGCATATGAATTGATAGTAGCAACACTGTGACCGATATTAACCCTTATATTTGGTTGCTGGGGACTAGCAAACATATTTTTTTTTTACTATTACTTCCATTTTTGTAAGGATTATTTTAATTTTTCGATAATGTTGCCTTTTTTGGATGGTTATTGAGAATTAACTTCTGACAGTATTCAGTAGCGGTTAGTTAAAAGTTATGTAAATCACTTATAAAAGTTGTTTTTTTTGTTAAATTAAAGTGCTTCTACTTCTATGAAGTGGGTGTTAGATTTGGCTTTAAACTGTTTATTTTTTGTCATTTATGCTTCATTTTGTAGTGTTTGGAAATGTGTGGAAGTATATCAACAGGAAATAATTATATTGAGTAGCAATTTTTATTTGATTGCAAATTGTATTTTTAAATCTAGGAAGGATGTGATTGGTTTTTCCTAACCTGCCCAAATCTTAGTGTTGACGCTTGCTAACATGCTGCGCAGTGCAGATACGTGTTCTACGGGCATCTTCACCCCATCTACGAGTGACCTGAACTCTGGGCAAGTCATTAACAGTGGCAAATGTAATTTCATGTTCGAGCAAGGGGAGACCACGTGCTGGACAGCTGACTACGTAAAAGTAATTGATGCAATTAATTACGAAATCTGCAGCCTGCCCGAAACCCTGCATGCAAGTACCACCCCCATGAATAAATTAAATATTTTTGATGATCCACTACCCTGCAGATAGCCGCAGAAGAAGTTCCAGCAAACCCAATAGATGGCAGCACCCTTGTGACCTTGTAACGTCACATCCCGCCAGCCTCAGAAAGAGGTGTTTTATTTTGTCGTCGCCTCCAAGCAGGGAGATAAGAAATGAATGGCGCTCCTCAATCCCTGATGATAACCTACCCCTGTGTTGGAAGGCTACGGTACCCCCGCACCCTGAAGGATAATTGATGAAGGGATTTTTTTGTACATAAGGAAGTCCAGAACCATGCTCCAGCAGAGTTGTTGGGCTCACTGGCCAAGTAGGTCAGTGAGCTCTCCCTGATTTGCAAGGCGACCTCTCTCCTCTCCTCTCCTCAGCCTGCAACACGGCTTCGAACTCCTGCCTGCTGCTTGTGAAGGCAGCACCCTATCTAGCCCAGCAGCTTGTGAAGGCAGCACACTATCTAGCCCAGCAGCTTGTGAAGGCAGCATCCTATCCAGCCCAGCAGCTTGCGAAGGCTCGTCCACCACCAGCTGACCGCAAGGTATCAGCTCTCTCCAGAGGTAACCCAATATCCTGTACCCACTACCCTTTACCACAGTCAACTTCCTTTGACTCCTGCGGTAGCAGGTCGTCGCATTACTAACATCCCTGGATAACCTCGTTATTTAGTGCATGCTGCGAACTGCGTGAATTGCGTATTTTAGTATTTCATTTTTTTTAAATTAATTATTTCCCCAGGCTCACTTTCGCCTGTTCTGATTACGCAACGTAATTTTATTATTATTCTAGTTAGCTTAATTGTGTACCAGTCAGGCGGGACTTCACAGTTTCTATTTTGACGTAATAAATATTACGTGAATTTAAAACCTTGTCTCGCCTACCGTAATTCTAGCCTTAATTCCCTTTTTAATTTGTTTTGTTTTATTAATTGAAGTTAATTAATTTGTGCAATAATTAATCACGTTGATAACCAGTTATGAGGTGCACTGAAATCTACAGGAGACGGAGCCTGAAGTGGTTTAAAGCACGAGGTGGGCATGCGCAGCTCCTGGTTTTCGAGTATTTCCTTGGCTGTTACTCAATATAGTCCTCTATACCGGTCTGCACCTCATACGACAGCGCCTTGGGTAAGACTGTCAGGTCTCGCCCCAAGGACTGTACGTCAGTAGAAAGGTAGAAGGCAGTATTTCAAATGTACAATAAGCACGGTGGTGTTAAGAGCCGCATAAGGTGCAGAGAGAGACGTGCCCTACACCGGCAGGCTACTGTAGAGGTAAATATTGTGACACCTAGTCAAGTAGAGCCACTACTTACTGAATCAGTGTGTGTACCACTATCTTACGAGTCTATGGTACCGTCCACATTAGAACCCCTGCTGGACCACTTACTAGGCGCTTGTTGACCAGAGTACGATCCGGAAGGAACATGTGCTAACCAACCAGGGACTCCGCCATCAGTGGTAAGCATAACTGACTCCAAGGTCACCCCAACTACCGTGGAACCACGGACTCGTGCATAATAAAGTTAGCCTCATGCAAGTTCATACTGGTTCAAAACCTGTCTAAGGTGTATCTGCTGAACTTCTGTACCAAAAAGTTGGCTTTGGGGAAAACTATACGGGTTCAACTCCTACCAAAGGTCGTTCCCAAACCACGTGGAAACCATTCTCCCATCAACTATATTCCCGCACGCTAACCGTTGAGGCCTTTGTGGATAGCCTTGTTTGCCCTGGCCAGACCATCCACTACCACTATCACCCTTGCTTAATCACCACCTTTTACCTTTCTTACACCCTGGGACCGTTGGCGTCCTGCCTTATGGCAGCCCTAGTCGTAAGGAGGAAGGTTGAACTCCCTGGGCGGGAGTCCATCTCAATCCGCTTCACTCTGGGGTTTGACTCCCCTCTTGTTTGTAGAACCCGAGAGGGTAGTCAGCGTAGTAACTTCTTGCCCCTGCAGAAAGTAAGGAGGAGCGCACATGTGCCAGTGTTAAATATGCGTCTTATGTAGGGACACAATCTAAGTGCATCTTACGCTGAACCCCACGCGCATGCAAAGGAGGAAGTTAGGCAAGGAGACATGCTTGGCAGCAAAGATGGATTGAGCCATGACTGCCTTCCTGAGTGTAGTTAAAGCTGTGCGTATAACTATGAAGGAAGAGGAAAAAGTTGCTTTGACACTGAAATACCTTCTTGATAGGAAAAGAAGATTATACATATTTATGCATTAATAGAAAATGAAGTGGGAGAAAGATTGGGGAGGTGTTTTTTTTTGTGAGATGTTGATGAGGGGGCAAGGCAGACTTATTTTTATTGAATTGGCGCTGGCATAACCGGAATGTACATGATTGTTATAATACTTGTGTGTAATAACTAGTTTTATGCTTCAAAACCTGGCAGGAACTTGAACTAAGATAATGTTGATGCACAGCTGGGCTGATATGTTACTCCTTTGTAGCCTCTGCCACAGTTATGCTCCCCCCCCCCCCTTTTTTTTTTCAAACACTTCACTTGGAAGAGATGTTGTGCTGTACATGCCACTGTAGATGCACAAGGGCAGCCAGTTCTCCACCCTTGTTTGTTGCCACTTGTGTACAGACCACGTGCCATGCTCCAGTGCTCTATGGACTGACATTTGCAACATGTAGACCCTTCCAGTAGCTCAACGTGAGGGGGTACTGCACTCATTCCAGCCATACAGGAGAGGTGCCTGGCTTTCTCCCCCTGCACATCCGTCCTCCCTCGCTGACATCCATTCTAAATATATATATAAACTCGGCATATCCCTCATTTTATGGCTAGGGTTGATGGCGAGACTCAGCACACACTTTCTCTCTCTCTCATCCTGCTCTCCTTTCTCATCCTGCTCTCTTTCTCTCTCATTCTGTCTCTTTCTCTCTCATCCTGCTCTCTCTCCCTCTCCCCCCTCCCCCTCCCCGTCCCTCCCCCTCTCCCTCCCTCTCTCTCCCTATCTCTCTCCCTCTCTCCCTCTCTCTCTCTCTCTCTGATACATTTCTCGTTAATTTTCCGTATTACGCAACTGCTTCTCTGCTTTACAGTTATATAGCATTTCAGTTGTGTCCATAAAGTTTCTGCATCTTGTCAGGTTGTAATTAGTTACCAGCACTATTAAACAATTTTAACTGTGTAATGATTAAAGTTTTGCCATATGATGTTTCTTTCAAATGGCAACATCTCACATTGTTGACTGTGTACCAGATGTACCTAAAGGCAGTTACTGTATATTTTTTTCAGGGTGGAGTTCATGAGTAAGTTCTACGTTGGCCTTGGCTATCCATTCCAACCATTTTCTTTCAAAAGCATCCTGGAAACTGAAGAACCAACAGAGGAGGAATAACATTTTGTAAATGGAGTGTGTGTTGTTTTACTCTGCCAGTTCCTAGTACTAAGGATTCCAAGATAAAAAGACCTGCCATGTTTTCAGTTTCAATTCAGACCTTTCATCCAATTGGTGGAGGATAGCATTCCCCGTGGTTTTTTGTCGTTTTAAAAGACTGTGTTTTGTTTCCTTTGTGAATTTGTGCATCAAAAAATAATCTCCAGCTATAAGCAGCTTCATCTATGGTACTTTATTGATAACATAAAGAGAATTATTGTCCACTGTGATTGACTTTCCGAATTGTTGCAACTGCTTGCTCCTACTGAGTTTTGTCTCGAATTTGAACTGCTGTAAATCCATAACAATTGCTTCAACATTTCAGGGTCAATTATAAGTCCTTCAGCTTAGGATGTACTAAATGAAAATGTTGTTAGCGGAAAGACCAGCAATTGTGATGTTTTTCTGTTATGGATCAAGTATGTATTGCTAGTAGTTGTGTTCACCTATATTTTATTTGTAAAATTTGTATGATTTTCTATTCCTTTATAGACAGTGTTTTAAGATTTCATAAATTGCTGTTAAAAATTGCCAATCCTAAATAATCCTAAATTGCTACAGAAGTTTTTGTTTGTGTTCTTATTTGAATCACTATTTCGTATGAAACCTTTAAATGTATCTTTATATACTCCACCTCCCCTGTCTCGATAATTGTAGGGTATTTTGTGCGGGTAAATATAATTTGGTTGTAGAATTAATTTAATTTATAAATGTTTTTATGTGTTAATGAAGAGTTTCTCAGTAGGAGTCAGCTTTTAATTTGTAATGACCTTGTGGTGTTAACTTCATAGTAAACATCCTCTCTTATGAACGGAATGAAGGAAGTTTCTGCATTGGTTGACTTATTACATAAACATGCAATGTGAGAAAATTCTAAGTTCATCTAAGCAAATTATACGCTTGGATTACATCTCAAAGAATTTTTGCAGGTTTTTTTTCTTTAAAATGAAAGTTAAAGTATTGCTAACATTAAAAGTTAGTCAGCTAGCGCTGTTTTATTTTTTTTAAATATTGTGTAGGTTATAGGAATAGATATTTTTACCATGTGATGCTGAACATTTAAAACAGTTGTCCATTTTTTAAATACAAATATTCAGGTAAGTAAAACAAAAGCACAAGCAAAAATTTTGGTGTGAATAGTGCAGCTCTTTGTGAAGATAATGGGTTAAGAATGTAATGTGAATTTAACCAGACCTGTATGTATCCATACAAGAAATGCAGAATTGGAAAACTATATAATGGTACAGAGGTTTTATGAACTTTTGTAATATTAGCAGTTTAATGTTTTTCAAGGTGTTTGTATCATTTACGCAGTATAAATCCACTTTCTGTGAATGATGCACATTAATTTGCTTTAATTATTATTTTTTTCTTCGCTTTAAGTTTTTTGAGCATTATCATTTCATAGTGTTTGCGTCAGGTAGCTTAGTTAATTTGCCTGCTGACAATTCATATGAAACTTTTAGGTGTTTTTATTGGAATACTTTGTGATACATAAAGTGCTAAGAGCAAAAAGGCATGAAGTGAAACGTTTCTCAAAGTGTTTGTCCTGTTGCTGTTCTGCATGTCGGTTAGTCTACAGCCCACTGAAAATTCTACAAAAATACCAAAACTATTTTTAGATATTATCAGTGATGTGCAATTTGTGCAATTATTAACTATCTGTGTTAATGTACACCTGTTTTAACATATTTTTAAAGCTGAACACAATGACGAGTGTATTACACTAGTTTGTTAGAAAACTGTAATTGCGGAGGGCTTTCGTTTCTCACAGGAATTTGGATTGCAACATTGTACCAGCTTGTGTGTTTTGTATGTGTTAGAAAGGTAAAATTTAGTAGTCGTGAACAACACAGAATTGTGATAGTCAATATATTTCTGAACCATGTACGGTAGTATATGAATTTCATTTCTGCCATCAAATTCAGATTTACTGGAAAATTAAAACTGACCCAGTTTTATCTATTTCACTTTTGCCCTAGTGCACGTGAAATCAGTAAAATTTTCTTAAGAGATACGTTTATGGTATTAATGCGACATTGTGTAAATATCATTCAGTCACATTGATCTTGGATTTTTATTATAAAAACTTTATTTTTTAAAATGGTTTTTAAGTTGCAGACAGACTTTCCAGGTGTGCAGAACTACAGGAATGGTTGAACGTCACAATATTATTGTCTTTCCAGCTTGGTGGCTGTGTTTCATTGCTTGCAGTTTTTTTTTTTTTTTTTTTTTTTCATTATTTCTCTTTATTAGGTGGAAGAAAGTTTTATTAGATGTGTGGAGTAAATTAAAAAAAAAAAATAGAATGTTGTAAATTCAGCTATCTATTTTTTAAAAATAGCTATCAGGTTGAGAGTGAAATCAATTGGAATTAGGTAAATAAAATTCACTATCAACGTTATATAAAATTTTCCCCACTTTGCTAGAATTGATAGCTAAATAATTGTGGTTTTTTTTTGGCTGTATATATTATTTTTGTAAGAAGCATAAAATGTTTTATCATGCAAATGTTACATTATTCTTTCTCTGGCAAGAAAGTTAATCAAACAGTATTAACGAGACGTGTATTTCAAAGGCTTTTAAGATTCAATGGGAATGTTAGATTGACACCACATACAACTGGTGTAGGAACTTGTAATTTTTGTATTTTGTTTTTCTGCTTCATTCATTTGGATTATCCAAAAGCGAATTAGTCTGGAAAAATGTAGTCTGTGACAGCTTCAAGTTTTCTGTTCTGTATGTGATTAAGTTATTGTATACAACTAAGAAAAACTTTTCTTACATCTACATTTTGTAGTATGTTACACAAAGTAAAATGCGAGCATCTCTTCCGTTCTGTCCACCGTTCCTCCTACGTCATTATGCTTCATTCTCCTTGTGTTGGGTTTTTCTTCCCCGCATCTGTACACCGACAAGTAATTGTGTGAACACACTGGTTTCTACTGTCTGACGATCCACCTTAGGCATAATACTTTCTCCAGCATCTTTTTTTTTTTGTATTAAAATGTTGCAAAGCTTGTTGTAGTATATTCTAGTGGTGGATCACAAGAGTATCAACCTACTACTTTGTATCTGATACACACTTGTATCAAGTATTGTAAATGAGCACACTGCCAAAGCATCAGATACATTTAGCATCAGTTTAACATTCGCCACCAGTATGTGGGATATGCTGTTTCATGTAATTCTGATACAATAACATTTTAATTGTATTTAAAATATGCATTTAGGATGAAACACAAATTTCTTGATTTAGATTTGGAGACGGCATAGCTAAGTGATTTAGTTATAAAAAAATTATAACTATATTTTTGTTTACACAATTGACATACAGCAAGTTCATTATCAGTACACAAACTCAAAACACATGCTTAATAACGCGCATACTCAATACAGCGCATATCTGATATATGTTTGCCTGATACACACCCGCTACACGAGAGGCTGGCGAAGCAACGATGCACTCAGGAAGCTCGTGAATTCCTGTATGTGATACAGAAAGTGTCAGATTCAGATACTTCGTATCAGATACAAGTTTGTAACTGTATCAGATACAAGCCTGTAACTGTAGCAGTTTGGAGCAGGTACAGCAAATAGCTGTAACAACCCATTTGTAGCCTATACACAGTTGATAGGGATTGACTCTTATGAGCTTCTAGGTAAACCATTTCTCACAGTGTTTGCAATTGCTGCAGCAGGCCTTTAGGGTCATCCACAATCCATTTTCCACGCTAGGTGTAGCTTTATGTATTCTCATACCTGTGTGTTTGGGAAAGTCGGTATGGCGGCGGCAGCTTCCTATTTGTTAAGGAAATAATTAGCAAACATTCAGGATAGTTTCAAAGGATTTCTGTGTAAGTAACTGATGTTGCATAGATCAGTAACGTGATGTAAATGAAAATATCGCTCGGTGCTCAGAGAGCAAAAGAAATGTGTGTATTTCCAACCATTGGTCATTTTGGCAGATTTCGAGTAACAGGTCGAGGTGTTTGTAAAGTTGCCAGCAAAATGTTTTGTGTTTGTCTACCTTGAATTCTGGAGGAGACTATCTTAAGTGTACTTGCTCCAAGATAGTAATTGCTAGAACTGTGGTAAAGTACATTTAGTTAGGATTGAGCAGGTTTTCCTTTCACTAGTCATGCAATTGCTTATCATTTTTTCACCCTCCCTCCAATTTCCAGGTTTTCAAATAAGGGGTTTTATTTACTTTTCAATATTTGACATTGACCAATATATTTTCACCACTTTGTCTCAAATTCTAGTTATGTAAAAGATTTGCCAAAAAAAAAAAAGTTTTATTTATGACTAAGGATAATTTAATTTTTCTGTTAAGTATCTGTGGTTGTCCTCTGATAAGTGTTACAAAACAAGAAAAAAAAAGTATTGAAGTTACAGATGATGCTATTTTTGATCTTGGGGAAATTATTTGTTGGTTTCTCTGGTGTAGTAGAGAATAAACACGTTGAGTATAACCTTCCAACACATGCTAACAAAAAAAAACTAACTTTTCATTTCTAAATTAAAAAATTTTTTATTTACAGTAAATTATATTGTATATTCATTTTATATTCTCTAAATCAACTTCTCTATTTTGGTTAGGAACCATTTCTGTGTTTTGAATATTGTAAGCGTTTGATTGAAACAGGTTTTTGTTCCCACACCAAAGTGCCACTATATGCCTGGCATGCTGTCTGCAGTTAGGAAAATTATTAGAGGTGGGACGAACTCAGATTTATGTACTGAACCGAACTAGAACTTAACCTAGAATATTTTAATTGAAATGAACTGAACTTAACTTGAAAAGAATCTTCAAAACTATACATGAACCGAACTCAAACCGAACTATGCTATAATTCATCGAACTGGAACCAAACTCGAACAAAATCAACCCTTAACTGTTCAAGGATATATTAAAACATATACTAGATGTAGAACCGCCTTGATATTTCCATCAGTAATAGATCAACATCTAGCATAAATATACACATATACAACCTTCACAACTCAGGCCCTATTTGTTCAAGCATTTTAACGGAAACAAACCTGTTCATCCACTTTAATCATTTGACCTCTAATTGTTTAAACATGTAACATAATACAATCTGCACAGTTCCACCACCAATAGTTCCAAGATTAAATGGCCAAACTTTTTCTAATTTGAAAAAAAGTACAAAATCACTTACTATTAAATTTTGGATTGTATAGATTTGCTTGATAAATAATTTATTAAAATGCTTAGAATTATAAATTCCTCGTTATTTTGTAAATGTGTGAAATTCACAAATTAGCAACACCAATTATGTTAATTGAAAATGTGATTTTTCAGAAACTCGAGCAATTCACTTATTTTGGGTACTATCACTTTTAAATTAAAATATCTAGCGTCCAGTTTTACACACCATAGAGTTAAAGATACAATGCTGTAATCACTGCGTTATATAAAAAAAAATTTGACATTTGATAATTTTTGTTGTTTTGTGTCCCATGTTTGTAATTTTTCAACGTCTTTGTGATGAAGTAAGTTCGTTTCAAAGTTCGTTAATGATGATCGTTTCTGGTAATCAATATCGAACCAATCTGAACATTACGTTAAAGTTTGGGTTTGGTTCGAAATTCGAACGTTCGACCTATCTCTAAAAATTATTTTTCTGCATTTGTATGTAAACTGCCCAAGGTACATTGTAATCTCAAGAGTATGTTGCTGTGACCGTAGATTATGCTAGTAATCATTACATGTGCCTCAACTTGCTGTACATAAAAGACATGTGTTTTTAAATTATGTGATGAATCAATGTTTAAAATAAAATATTTTCGCAGAATTTTTATTTTCTTTGAATTTATCATCCTCTTATTCCTTTAACAAATTTTTCTTTCCAGCTGGTTTACAGTTCATTGAGAAGTTACGAAAGCTTTTTATCCTGACTCTTGTAACCTTCTGCCATAAAGCCCTGCTGAAAATCTATTTCCATGCACAAAATGTATTCTTACACCATGCATAAAATTAATCTGACTATGGGCCTCATTACATTGTTCATGTGTCTGTCAAGTGAAACTGTAAAAGTATTAGACAAGCAAATATTTGACTTTTTTTTTTTTTTTTTTCTAATCCTTAACCTTATATTTACTAAAAGAAAAAATTGAAAACAAAAATGATTCCAGCAGTCACAAATGTTTACCTAACAATTTGAATTCATTGTTAAGACATAGAATTGCTTTATTTCTGTTGCTATCAACTATACTAGGCATTTGACAGTCTGTATACATGTTAAAATTGCCACTTGCCACACTCCCACATGTGCTTCCTACTCTACAACTTTTCCCCATCATCACACGTTGAGAGTAGTTCGGGGCAAGTCACACGCCGGCAGGCAATGAATCTCGTGCCTACAGGGTTGATCCAAGTATTACGGACAATTACAGACATGCGGATATTTAATGGAAATTGTACTGCCCACTAAGAGACATGCATTCGCCACCGTAGAAGAAGAAATTGTATAATCCACCAAGCCGCAGACACAGCCAAGAAGAAGAAGCTAGTTTGCGTATCCTCCAGATTAAGAGAATATGCTCATAAGTTCATGTTACCTGTAGGGTAGACAACGTATCATGTCTAGTGGTGGAAGAGGTACGCTTGCCGATAAGTCGTAATCATATTAGATTAGTTGTATAAGCAGCAGGCGTTAGATTTATTTCATTTTCTTTCATTCGCAGGTTTGCCTTCACCTGCCATAACGTAGAAAGTAATTATTCTATTTTTCTTAAAATAATTGTACTGAGTCGAGCATCTCCGTGTTTTCACTAGTACTGTAATAAATACGTGTGTGGCACCATTGAATTCTAGTAATGTGATGCGTGCCGCTTACACCATTATGTTATAAATTTCTACAGCTCATCCACGTGCAACTATCAATCACAGGATACAACCACCAGATGTCTATAACAGGAAGTATTCTCTCCAGAAACCTGGAAGATACTTTGTCTCCTGGACTGTACCTGAACTGCCCTTCTCCATTTATCAGGAGTGTTCACACACGTAAAGGGGCTAACTAAGCATGACGTGTTACAAATGCGTTGAGAGAGGGTTCAACTGAAACGCACTTTGGAATCATCTCAACGAAAGATATTTGAAGCGGCTGTGCAATGCACCAGTCTCCCCTGATGCACCCGGCAGACAGTGTCGCCACACCGCCAAAGGCAGCCGGCCGCCTGAGGCTATACCACGCTCACGAGAGGGTACTTCTCCCACCCTGTGCACTCCAGGGAGACGTCATAGGGGCATGTCACACCACCCACTCCGGGCTCGCTGCACATTCCAAAGGAACAGTATATAAGGAAGTGCATGGCCGAGGTTGGGAGTTCATCTCCAGTAGCTCGCCTCAACACTTCTTGTGCTGGTGCTCTCTTACTGACCACTAAGCTCTCATGGTTGTCTCCAAGAACTTCTAGTTTTCCAGTGGCTGCAGCCACCACCTACCAGAGGCTTCTACCACCTCTTGGTATTGATGTCACCAGAAGCTGCTTCTACCTGAAGACATCAAACACGACTTAACACTTTAGTTGTTGTGACCACCTGGTTCTTCAGCTGCCACTACTTGCTGGTAGTTGCGCCTCATTTAAGGTTAGAGCCTCTTTTAGACAAACCCAGTTAGTGCTAGTTGCGATAGTAAACCGAATTATTGCCCTTGTACCTCAGTAGCCTAGGAGCAGGTCACCCTCACCCGTTAATGCGTATGTTAAGTACTTCCGCAGTACAGACTTATTGGTAGCATGTATGAGTCACATAGCTGTTCATTGTTTAAATAAATACCTAATCTTAAACGTATACAAGAGTTTGGTGTTTCAGTACTATAGCCTATCTCCACCAGTATTCACAGACGAGTGGTAAGCAATTGACAGTGTGTTTAACCTAGAATAGAACATCAGTCCCCCTTCAGGGGTCTGTCAGTTGTACACACACTTCATCTTTCGACGGCCACCTGTTCTGTGCACCTGGGTGTTCAGAACGGTAGAGCCTTAACTATTAGGACACACCCCACAGAGACGGGACAGCCAACCCCAGTTGTATCTCTAACCGGAGTGTCTAGCCATGATGCTGGCAGAGATAGCGGAGCGATATTGGATGCCCTACTTTTGTGGTTACACCTGGCAGTGGCAGGAAGGCGGTCTATGACCCACAACTCCAGGTGCTTGCACTGTTAGGCAGTAAGGGAGTGCACCGCCAGCCATTGTCAGCTGAAGTCGGGGATTGTTGATTGCATGTCACCAACATGAAATCTGGTATGCTATCAGCCTATGCCATTCCACAGCAGGCACAGAGCAGTTAAGAAGGCAGGCAAAGTTCAGTGCTGCCAAGCAGGTCTGTGAAGCAAACTTTGTTACGCCAGGAGTTAACACTCCTAGGGGACAGGCTCTAGCCGCCCGTCACGCAGCGAGCCAACCTCACCCGTTGGAACCTAGGTGTTTCACTCTAACCCGGCATGAACCGGCTACGACATGCACTTGGTAGTCTGGGCCCTAATCAGCTATAGCGACACCAGGCTAGGGAGGGCCAATCCACACATCTGCAGTTGGGCCAGTACAGCGCGAAACCACCGCTATCACGCAGATGTCTACCGCAACCTGACCACCACGTCCAACGGAACCAAGGAATCTGCACGAACTTCCAACCCCACAACGCCACCAACGAAGAATACACTGCCGAGCTCTGGCAAGTCAACCTTGCCCTAGAGGGCCACTGTTGTGAGGTACATTGCCACACCTAGTGCCACAGACTACGTACCTAGTATGCCACACCTAGTGTCGCAGACTACATACCTAATAGACAGCCTACCAGGCCGACACTAGTCTCCAGTAAGAAAGGGAACTGAGTTTTCCTCAGTAGCGTGACTGATCTAGAAGTAATAAAAGTCTTTTGTCACCCAGAAATTGACACGTGTCAAATTTGATTAATATTCACCTATTTATCATTTTATCAAGTGTAAAATTATTTGGAGTCAGTGAATATTGTGGCTCTTTGAAAACCAAGCAACCGCTCCAGGTTAGACACGAGTGAGCCGAACCATATTGGGACTCCTGGCGCCTGAATAAGGCTATAGTCTGAACAAGACAGGAAACTCGCGAGAAGTGTCTGAAGCACCCGAGCCTGCCCAGAGAAGCGCTCATGTCTCCTCAGTCTCTCTAACTCGCTCTTTACCTTTGGTCCATCTGAATAAGACCGAACGTAGGAGGGATTCAGCTATGCTGATGGATTGTGAGCGTGCCATCCTAATTGTAAGCAATTATTGTGAGCCAATCAAATATCTGTTTTCTTTACTATTTTAAGAAGAATTCAAATGCCTAAGAAAGGAGGTGGGTGTAACAGCCAATTGATATGACTAGCCTGACGGGCATGGCAACGAGAATTAAACCAGCCCTTAGTTACTACAGCATCCGACTAGGCCAGTGATCCCCCACCAACTATTCAGCATATCGAGACCTTGTTGTATCCAGTTAAGGAATTGCCACAGCTTATGGATGATTGTAGTACTTTCTTGGACTCTGTGCTAGGGATTTGTTGGCAGTGACCAGATCAAGAGCACGATTCTTGACTGCTTCCACAACCTTATTTTCCATGTGTTTAAAATTTCCCTTCAGGGTTGTGCCTTTCTAAGACACTCGTGTAATATGTTGCTGGTTTTGACTCTCCCTCGATGACATAGAAATAGGTACGTGAGGCAGATGAGTTTTAGTCATAGTAATATACAGGAAAGTGGCACACGTCAATTCGTCCCCCCCCCCCCCGCGGTTGCGATGAAGACTCATCGGGAGAGTACGGTGGAGTAGGGAATGAAGAGGTGATACCCCCTCATCTGGAAAATCACATTGTGTAGAGAGCAGATAACTGTGGGCTGCTTGACCGCTTTAATTGCGCCCGCTCTGTGTGCTGGGTCCTTTGGAAAACACGTGGCGTGCAATACGCACGCCAGCTGTGGCGCACTCTCACTCTTTGGACTGGCTCCCTCTCTTTCTGTCTCTTTTTTTCTCTCTTTTTCTCTCTTTTTCTCTCTCTTTCTTTCTCTCTTTCTTTCTCTCTTTCTTTCTCTCTTTCTTTCTCTCTTTCTTTCTTCCTTTCTTTCTCTCTTTCTTTCTCTCTTTCTTTCTTCCTTTCTTTCTTTCTCTCGTGGAAGGCAGGATGGAAATAAAAACTATCGGGCAGCTT
Organism: Dryococelus australis; assembly: GCA_029891345.1. Taxonomy (NCBI): domain Eukaryota; kingdom Metazoa; phylum Arthropoda; class Insecta; order Phasmatodea; family Phasmatidae; genus Dryococelus; species Dryococelus australis. The sequence continues at coordinate 45,657,905 of CM056995.1, read as the reverse complement.
GCTGTGGTGTATTAGTCAAAGAAAGTCTAGAAGTCTAGCACTCTTTCTTGGGCAACCTGTGGGTCTCACAGCAAGCAAAACAGTTACGTGTGACATTGTGTAAGTTCGCCAACCTCAGACCCTCCATCACCTTGGCTGGTCGGCTAATGAAACAAACAAGTACACTTTAAGAATGTTTTGACATGTCATATGTGCATGTTGGTCAGTTTAAATACTAACAAGCGAAATACTGACTCTCATAATTAATATTAGTTTGGTAACCCTTGTGCAGGCTGCTCACGGTAAAGTGAGCACATTTGAGGCCCCAGTTACTTTTCCCTTTCAGCTATTTTTTATCCTTGAAACACCTTAAATATTGCCAGGTAAGTAATAAACACAGTGTATGTATTCCATCACACTCAATAGTTAATGCCTAAGGCTAAACATGTTTATTGACTATTATTCCAAATGAGAGGGCTTTCAAAAGGCTCACTTTACTGTGAATAGCCTATACCTCATCTCATTGTGGCGAGTTCATGGGAGCTCTGTGGTTAAGAGTTCTGGTTCGACTCTGTGTACAAGGTACATAATGCATGGAAAATAGGTGCATACACTCAAACAAATGAAAAATTACCGTACAATGTTATGATACACGAACCCTACATTATATGATCAAGAAAAAAACGGGCAAGATTCTTTGTGGGTTTTATCTTCACAAGGTCACTGTAAAAACTCAAAGGCATATTTGTGTACCTACACATCAAATAATTGAGAATAAAATATTTTAAGCTAACTATCTCCTTGGAGGGAGTCCATTTTTATATAATTAGGTACGGTACTAGTCCTATTATGTATAATGTGAAGTGTCTGTCTTCGTGTATTCACTGTCGCAGTGTGGAGTGAGAATAGGTGATCATGATTACGAACGGGCTGTCGGCCACTTACTACGCAACCTTATGCTGGTGACGATAAAGTGTCTGTCTTTTCACTGTGCTTGCACTACAGCTTAATAATGGCTGTTAAAACGTGTTCGATTATATTTTTATCACTATGGCGAGTGTCTGAATAATTATCACGTAATCCTCACCGGTTCCTGTCCTATCTCAGCTTGATAACATCTGTGTAGATTATCTATTGATGTAGCACTGGTTGAAACTAGCCTGATGCAAGTGTCTAGAAGCTAATCTCATTGTCTTTGACTTGTCTTCTAGTTGATTGACTGTTAAGTCAGGTCTATAACGCGTCCTGATTGTAATTTGGGGGGGGGGGGGGTTATGATAGATATCTGGCCATAATTGTTGTGGAACCTATATCTTCCACATCTCGGTGGGCTGCCCGCTTTTATGGAAGAGATGAAGGGCGAAAAACAAGATTAATTAATTAGCAGTTTAATTAAATCCTATTTGAATATGGGGGATTGTTCTGAAGGAACCTAATGTAGAGCAAGAAGGGAATCCTCACCAGAAGAATGAAGATGATGGCTTGGCTAGAGCCTTATGTGTCGTCCAGAGGGGACGTTGTACCAGTGACCTGTTTTACTGGGGGGTAGTCTACCAGGAAAGAGAAGAGGTTGAGGTGGGGACGATGTCGGCAGGACCGTCTGGTGGGCATCAGTGGTCCTCAGGAGCTGCTGGAATTGATACTGTAGGTAGTTGAAGAGGTGGAACACCCTGGAAGGTAGTGGTGCTCCACAGCTGTTGAAGACGTCGACGGCCTCGGGTTGTTTGCGTTCACTGGCACGGGATGGGGTCTTTTGGCAGACACACCCTTGTAGAAATTCTCCTGGTCTTGCCAGCAGTGGAGAAAGGGTAGCACAGCACTTGCTCTGGACTGACATCTTCGGCCTTCTCAGCGGAAGAGATGCAGCAAACTGCTCTGAGGCATGCTCTATGTCCTATTTATACTGAAATATATAAATAGTAGGACCTCGGAAGGGTATGGTGGAAGCTATCATCTCATCGCAGGGGTTGAGCAATTCCAGTTTTTCGAAGTGGTACCTTTTTCTTATCGCCTGTACCTGAGACATAGGCATATTTTATTGCCTCGCCTGGAGGCTCACGTGGCTGCGGCGCTCTAGTAGAACGTGTGCTGCCCTCCAGCGGCATGCTGTTGAACTGGTACGACCTTCCTGGAGGGTGTCGATGGCTCATTAGATAGAATAATCTTCTTAGAGGGGTATTAACATGACGGCTTCTGGGCAAGTTTCGGTAACAATAAAAGCTAGGAGCACTTTTCTGTAGTACCAGTTTGGTCACGGCAAAGTACCCTGTAAGCAGGTGTTCCGCCTCCATTACCGTTTAATTGGTGTGACTTTCCCCATAAGGACATGCATGTGTTCTAAAATGGGGCGAAGTCTTCTATTAGAGAGCGCTCGTTGAAGCGCAGAAATGTGTTACGCGTCAAACATATCCACAGGCTTTTGCTGCCAAACATAGAGCGGCACATATGACGAAGGTCGTGAATCACCCGACACTGGGTTCCAAATGAGTCCTTTATCTCACACACACAGTGAGAATACACTATTATCAGGTTGTTACCCTGCAAGGGGCTACTGTGCTAAAAGAGAGATAGCGCCCACCCTTCCATGGGTCCGAGAAAGATAGAGCACACACAGCCTGCAAGGTCGCGCTAGGACAGAGGCAGAGATACAGTATATAGCCGCCGCCACCTGCCGTTGAGTCACGCGGTGCTTCGCTCCACGACCCAGAAACCCCAGAACACAGAACTGAGCTAACTACAGAAGCCGAACTGATTTATCTTGAGGGGACAGTTCTACTTTCCCTCAAGCGCAACAGCACACACAGCCAAGCCAAATACAGAAGCTGCTAAGGGGACAGTCCTACATCCCCTCAAGCGAATTTTATGAGTCTCCATCGCAATGGTGGGGGTGTGAATTGACGCGTGACGTCTTTTTCGAACTACTCGCACGATTTCACCTCATCAGTGCGAACCTAAATATCGCTACCAATGGGGTCCTATGAACACTAAAAGTCTTCCAGAAGTGCCACCGGGATACGTCCCTCGTACTAGGGGCTATTACATACGCCGATAAATTGTATTGTTCACCCCATGGTAAATTACACTCGCATTCTACAAGAATAAATGAGCTGACCACTAAGCCACCTAGATGACGTTACGCAATGCCATAGTGCGCCAAGGGATTGCAACAAACGGAAAAGCGATGACTTGTGCCACCTCGGCTGAAATTCAGGTCGGTTAGCGACATCACACCTCCTGAGAGCATCATCCCTCCCCCCTCCCTTTTCAACAACCAAGGGCAAGCCGGCCAGTATAAATACCCTTGTCTGTTAGATAGGGGAAAGAGGGCTAGTAAAGGATCGGGGGTGATATTTTCTTAGGAGGGCTTCCCCCTTCCTGTATAATAAGAGCTACAGCCGGGTGAGCTCTGCCAGGTACCTTTATTAATGGCCCGAATAGAGGGGTCGGCGGTTGAGGTAGATTAGCGGTTTGAGAATTATTAATCTTAGTTTCTGATGAAGTTAAATTATTTAACTCCGTGATGAATTCTCGTAGAACTTTCCTACATTGCTTACTTATACTTCCATGCTTTGCTTAAAGCATTTAGACTGTTCTGAAAACCTTTGAGGAGCAGCAAGCAAGGACAACGGTCCTATGGTGTACTTCCAGGATACAGTGCCATCACTCCTAGTACCCACCATCTGGTCTTTGCAGACTGGGACTAACTGGGAGAGACGCAGAAGTGACTGGGTCCTAGGTGTGGCACCCACATTAAGTTGGGCCAGTGGCAGATGTGTTCAATTTTCCCTCCGGCCTTTTCAGACTTGTAAGGAGAAGTAGAACACCTGGTCTGACCAACTTTAGTTTGGATTAGATTTCCTAGTGTGTGGCGCAGCTGAATAACTACCCAGTGGCAGGCTTAGGTTTGCCTTTCCAAAAGATGTGGTATTTACCTTGGTGTATAGACGTGCTTTACTTGCTCTTCCTGCATCTGCATAATAAAGTCGGAATAATTTAATACTCAAAGAGTACTGGATTCAAACTATGACAAAATAAATAATACTCTCCAATTGAATTGAAGATACGTCCTATAATGATGTGTTTAGGGAAATACAGGGCGAGTCCATACTAGCTCCTAAACTAAAATATTTGCGTAATAATAAATAAGAAGCTCGATTCTACGTTAATCCTGGCGAAGGCATCCTGGCCAAAACTAGGTGTTTTAACAAACCTGAAGATAAGCAATCAGCTTTTACCTAACTTAACAGGGAGCGTTTTGAAGGAACCTAAGCTGAATTCAACGTCATCGCGACCTGCTACCAAATGGGAAACTGGAGGAATACCAGAGGTTGGGTGGTAGGAGCAGATTACGTCTTCTGTAGCTTCTAGAAAGCAGAGTTGCATAATGGTGGCAGAGTCTGCAGGGTCTTGTGACGTCTTTTAATCGTGCACACGAACCATGGTTTAGAAGTCAGTTTTATCCTTCCAAATATGTTTTCCGTCTTTTCAGAATGGAAGAGATGATCGGCTGCCACTTACCATTGGCCTAGTGGTCATCGCACCATTGAAACAGTCAAACCTTTTCAAACTGGAAGAGAGGACGGGCGACTGCTTACCCATACTGTTGCCCTTGGCTTTGCAGACTAGAGAGACGGCTACTGCCTCGAGCCATTGATGGCTCCTTATATTTATACTAAATGTTTCAACTTGTTGGCTTTCAGAGGGATGTGGGGCCGGGGGTGGCTAACCTTTCTCCACAGGGGTAGTTCATTCGTGCTTGGTGGCAGCGCCACCCTTTTCTTATCTCCTGTGTTGGAGGCGTTGATGTATCTTATCGCATCGACACGAGGCACTGGATGCTGTGATGCTCTCGTGGAATGAGTGCTGCCCTCTTGCAGCAAACTGTGGAACTCGCTTATCTTCGGGAATTGTGTCGATGGCTCTCTTCGAACAGTAAAATCTTACGCTGGGGTAATGGCGACCATGTGACGACTTTGGAGTAAGAGTACAATTTCTCCAACCATGTAGTAATCCCACATGAAATGCAAGTTGTCCCCAAACTTTCAAACTCTCTGAAAAATGAAATATGACACTGAATTTTGAATATCCCATGCGCATTCAATCAGCGGAGTACATGCGGAGAGGTTATCGTTCACGGCGGGTAAGACAGAACGGGAAGCCTCAGCAGCAGATGGGATGAATCTACCCCTCCCCTTCTGAAAGCCGGTCGCAAACTCAGGGAGGGCACAGGGATGCCATGATGGTTGCTAGGCAACTTACTCCCTCTCCTCTAGCAATGTAAGGGGAGGAAAGAACTTCTGCAGAGTATCGTCGAGAACAGCAGAAGCTTATGCAATGCAAGCCACCATCTACACTTCCTGTTGGCGACGTCATGCTTACTTGGCAAATGGGCAGTTAAAGTAACTAATAATTTTTCACTTAACAAAAGTGTGATTTTGAGATGAAGGATATATAATGCAATTAAAATTGATTTTGTCTGAGGTCTTCAATAATTTATCCTTCAAAACCACATTTTCCAATTTTACTGTACACTTGGATCTGTTGTGAATCTTATTGCACTCGAGTTCAGTGCTTAGGAATGATTTATTTGACAACAAAAGGTGTCAAATTGGCCCTTTTAGGATGATGCACTACGGGTTTAAATTTAACTAACGCTACTGGACGCAAGGGGAGGCTACTCGTATTGTAGAAGTTGGCAGAACGCCGCCCCCGATGGAGCGGCAAGATGAGGTTTCGATCCTCGGTTGCCATCTGGGGTACACTAAATAGCAGATTGGATCAGTAGGTGAGATTATGTGCCGAGTATACTGGGGGTGACCTGGGGATTGAGTGCCCGATGAGCAACCTTGTGTGCTATTGTACACTAGGCGGGTACAAGTAGTGGTAGTGGACCTCAAATATCTCGATGTAAACGTCGTGGTGATCAACTAATTCCTCTTGGGCAGAAAGCGAAGTATAGGGTGTAGGGCGTGTAGGTTCCCGGGAGGGAACAAAGTCACACACTGCAATAGGCACAACTTTCCGAGGTATTACTTGTGGAGTCTGTGGAAGTGGAGCTGTTCTCTGTTCCGTCGACTGCGCTGCGGTAGCTGGGTGTGGAACAGCGGCCGACTCTGGTTGTGCCGGAGTCGTGCTCATACTGCTTGTAGTTTGACATACTTCCTGCCACGATAAAATAAGACGTGATGTTTGCTAGTATTTTAAAGAACGTATGTTACAGTGAGAAGCCTGATGGCCTGTTTCCTGCCAAGCAGGAATGTGTGGCGGGTAGCAGCGCGAAAGATTGTGACGAGTGTCTGGAGGTCCAAAGACTTACTGCCAAAGTGGAGAGCTGTCTTTTACCAGAGACCATTCCTTTGTGGCGTGGCACGACGAGTCAAAGGAAAGATGTCAACAAGTTGTAACATGATTGTTTTAATTGGGTTGTAATTGTCTGTGATGGCCGGTAAAGGTGTGTGAGATGGCCATTTTAAGATTATTAGTAAAACTCGAGGCAGAAAGGAAGGGCACAAAGATACCCAAGTGAGTTTTTGTACATTAATTGTAAAGGTTAATGAAAAATTATTCTTGTGTAATAAAAGGATGTGTGTATTATTTTAAAAGATAGGCGAAGGCGATAATATATTTTACGAAAGTGTGTTTCTATTAAAGAGTATTGAAGTACTATGTAAAACTAGAACCCTTTGTAATTGTTTGCATCCAGTTTTTAGGGTCTATGAAGAAAGGTATTTTACTGCGAATCTATATAGATTCTCTTTTGGAAGAAACATGCATTTTTAACTGGAGATTTTGCCAGATATATTGAGTTAGTAAAAATGTTGTATCTTGAGTAAGTAAATGTCAGTATGTTTAACATATAAAGGTGACCTTTTATTAGTGTTTGTGTTTAATGAATGGTGCCTGTGCACTGTTCACCTAAAAGTTGTTTCATAACACCAATATTTCAGTATTAAAGGTTAGTGATTTTTGTTGGGATAAATTGATGTTGATTATGAAAATGGAGGTGTAAAGGTTAACCTTGAGCTGTGAGACAAATTGTGCATTGTAAAACTAAAATTATTCAGTAAAGAAAGCATAAACAGGAGATTTTCTTGGGTCTTCTGATATCTGGTGTTTGTAAACCTGTTCCCAACTATTTTCTGGACGAAGTACGTGCAATAACAGTTTTATAATACTCCCCTCACTCTGCTGCTGTGTGTTTGGTGACTGTGTCCACCTCATCCTTTCCCTTCCTTTTATGGTTGGTGTAGGAAGGAGGGTTGGGGTGGAGTTGGGCTTCCAGTGTGAAGTCACTGGGGGTTTAATTTCTGCGCAACTATGATTTTTGTAATTAGAGTTTTGCGATGCACTTGGTCGAATTTGGGAAGAGAAAAAGTTAACAGAGTAATTAGGATTGGTATTTTAGGAATCTGTCGTGCCTACAGGAATCATAATTGCATGGATACAGTGCCTTTGCAAGGAGAACTTGTTGGGGATGCTTGGAGACGTGGGTATTCGGGTCACGGAGACAGCCACTATTGATGACTTGCGTTAGCTGGTCCCTGGGTATGGTGCGTGGAGATGAACAGGAATCCCCTTCAGGTGAAAGGCAACTAGAGGTGATGGGTGAACCAGCTCCTCTCTTTAAATTGCTTCAGTATTTTCCATCTGACTTGCACAGCAGACTCCCTATTCTGAAAACAGCAAAGTTGTCTACTGTGGTAGATTTTTGAATTAATTTTGGGAAATTTGTCTCTTTGAATGTGTGTTCTCGAAGAATTGTCTATGCCGCATGTTTATTTAGGATTTCTGAGATTGTGCAGGATATTGGAGTCGGGCAATAGATGAGGATTGGGAGTTAGAGAAGTTGAGTGAGGTATTGCTTTCTAGGGTAGCATCCAGGGTCGCTGTAAGCAAAAAGAGGTTCGAGATTTTAGATCTGGAGCAAAAATTAGGAGTCAGTGAGGGAGTTTGCACAGGGAATAATGAACTGGGTCGCCATTCTGGGGAGTCCGTGTGAAGAGAGTAATTTGACTGCAATTGTGCTCCATAGGCTAGCACCCTGCAGAACAGTCGTTTCTTCATTTTATGTAGTAGGCCAACTTCAGTGAGAGAATTGTTACTAGGGTGGGGCGGGAAAATTGAAAATTTGCTGGTATAGCTGATGAGTGTGACTCAGAGGCTGGGAATTAGCTCACCAATTTATAACAAAATCCAGGCAGCCACCAGGCATCGACATAAGATAACCACAATCTATACTGGCAATTTTTCAATTTCCCCGCCCTAGTTCGCCACCCGGCCACTAGTTTTACTACAGACAGCGCCCTTCCACCATACTGCAGTGTTCTACAACTCGCCGCCTGATGAAGTTGGCTTTAGCCAGCGAAACGTCGCGAACGCGCAACCGCATGGAAAATGTGTCGTCTTTCTTTGCGTGTGTGTGTGTTCCTGTAGGCAAGCACTACACTGTGAGTACTTGAATTCCTGTTCTATCATATGTTTTGACACTGAAAGAAAAGAGACCGTACGCACCTCGTAAAGTGCTACGTCAGCGAATTTACTTATTGATGAATGCCACCAGTCAGCATCGATTCTAACTACAGTGACCATTGGATTACATCGGAGTAAACGTGCCTGTAATTGTGGAAGTGGAAAATTACTGATTCTGTTTTCACTAATACTCAGTTTATTTTAGGAGTGTGATCTTTATTCCCTCTTGGAATTTTGCAGTGTTGTATACATATATATTTATTTTATTGTCGATAGGTTACTTTTATTTTTAAGTAGTTTTTGTATTCAGTCTTGTTTTTCCAGGACAGATATCGGCATCGCAATGGCGAATGTCCAAAAATCTCCATCTAGTTATTTCAGGAGTCTTGAGATATGGAATGCATGATGTCCTATGCTTTCAACCACACTATACGAGAAATCCCATACAATATGGGAAAGTTGGCAACCATAGATGCGACTTTAAAATGCCTAACATGAGATGACTCTTGCTTTCTTTCCGAGGCAGTTTATTATAGAATAGTAGATGGTGTAAATGCTAAGTTTCGGGACATGTCATGCATGGATTTATGGATGCATACTAAAAGGAGATAATGGATAATGCCGTAAGTAATTTTTAACCACTGTATTGTCAATAATAATACATACACCACCATTTACATGCAAATGTTTACAATAAATTTTTCTCTCAGAAAGCCTTAACAAACTAAAGTTTAGAACGAAATTTTTTCACATGGTTTATGGATGACAGATTTATTATATCCTACAACACTTGCAAATTAGCAACAGTTATATATTTATACAAACATTCTGTGATATATTCTATGATATACTGTCTTTTTTATTAAACCTTAATTTTACCTGCCATTATCCTGCTGTGTCTACAGTGTATATATTCATCACATACAACCTTTATAATGTATAAACCCTCTGTCTTCTCTCATAAGGCATGAAATTTCCAAACAACCTGGTGAATAAGGTTGGTCATTTCTGTTATGATATACAAACTTTAAAATTTCTTAAGTTATATACATTCTTTCATACAATACCTACTATCATACACTACTTTCAAAAACTGCATGTTTTTAACCATGCGAATAAATTAATTTTTATGAAATGCTTATCATGTTTTTCTTATTTCAAACCTTTTCCTAAATATATAATTTACGTAATTCTAGCACTAAAAATTATTCTGTGGATTTACCAGTTTTCATGTTTTGTATTACTGTTATATAGAAACTGTTTCTGTTACTACAGCAACTTTCATAATGAACAAATTTGGTATGTTAAGAAATTTTCAATGGCCAGTGAAGCAAAGTGCAAGGCACGATGCAAGCATTATGTCTTTAGGGCTTCCGGTCCTCTGCTTCATCCCACGATGTTCACATCTGCGAGGTTAATCAAAGCTGACCTTGCCAAAGATGAAGTTCCCTGGTGCATTGGGATTGTCTGTGGAGAAGTACTCCCTCCACATATCCCCAAACACTTTGCGAGTCACCTCAACGCTTCCATTCTGAAACAGTACCAAGAAAAAATAAGTCCAATTCTACCTATAATCTATTACTTAAGATTTTTTGTGCTTCTCATCCCACAGTTACTTTTATAAGAGTTGCAATTTTTTTCTTTGATCTTTTAGTTTTAATATTTAACACATTGATGGCTTAAGAAATAATTAGCAAAAACCCATAGTTTTTTTATAAGTAGGTTAAGAGCATTATTGAACCATTATAATATTATATAATTAAGCACAAAGGCAATATGATTCAAAACATAATTAGAAATTGTGGAAATTCTGTCCTGTATTATATGTATAAGTGGCCATACCTTATGTTCTTAAATCAGAAAGTTGAATAACTTTTATATCTTCTATTTGTTTTAGTTTGATTTACTGTTTACTTTTTCATCTAGGGCTAAAAGTATTTTTTCCCCTAAAATTTTATGTCTGCAAAGAACAGCTTCAAATTTCCTAACTAATTTTTCTTTTTAAATTTAAAGTTCAGTTTAGTTAAACTTCCATTATATTTAATCCTTTTTTTATTTATACTTGTACTTAGATCATTGTATTTTATTCTTTGTATCACTGCAAAGCAAAAACAGGTGCAGAGTTGCAAAGTTTAAGTTGTTGGAACACAATTGCACATCTGGACAGTAAAATTGCAATTCAGCCATTTAGATTAGGGACATTTAAAATTTATATATTTAAATACCACCTGTTATAATTAATTAATTTTTGTAAAATAAATAATTGTTACATTTCATAGTACTATCGCTCACATCAGAATTATTATCTGAACGTGCTATTAATAACAACATATAAAATATTTATTTTTAAAAGAATCAAAATAAATTATGCATAAAATATTTTCATTTAGTGGAAAATGAGACAATAGGGCAGAAAAATGTGCACAGTGAATTTAAATAACTGGCACAGAATTTTTATAGGTTCATATAAATCCTATGAATTGGCTTGAGAACAGTTAAAAATGGTTTAGAAATGTTTACTAGTTTTCTATCAATAAAGTGTAATAAATTATGGTAGTGATAAGAATAATATAAATTTGTACTGAGATGGGCTGCAGTCGGTGCACCATCAAAGAGATTAGCGCTGTTAAATATTCCACATTTGTAAGAGATACATTTTACATGTACATCAGATTAAAATATTATTAGATAATAATTAGTAATTATATGAAACTTATTCATTAATTCATTCATTTTGTTCTTATGAAGACCAAGAATGCCACAAAGATATACAATACTGAGCATACAATGGAAAAGCGTTGAAACTAGCCCTTTTAGAAATAAGAGCTTTCAATTATATTTATTCCTGATACATTTTGTTTTGTATGTTGAATTATCATTCTCCATATATTAGAATTATAAATGTAATAATGTTAGAATTTATCTAGTCTAATCACTGTATTTTCTAAGTTTAGAAAATGAATACGTACTAAAAAAAAGTGTTACTTGTTTCTTACCCTACCAAATACATATTGAGGACAAGGTTGATAATCCTGCATATTCTTCCGAGGAGGTTCAAAGGATTGAAGGCGATGTTTTCTTTCGCCAATTGCAAAAGTTTTTAACTCTGTTGAAAAGTTTAGAAAAACTGGATCATGTAATACTGCTAGTAAAAAAAATTTATTTATCAAACTTTGGAGGAGAATTAATGAAATGGAAGCCTCTCTCAGTGGTATAATTAAAATCTAAGCAATCACAAATTTTGATAAGAAGAAAAGCCAAGCACACAAACGAAAGTTATAGATTGTAATAGTTGTTGCCAAAAATCTGTAAATGGCCCATTTGATGTGTTTTTATTTAAAACTAGCTGTGCCCGCGACTTCGTTCACATGGACTTTACGAATGAATTTTTAGGTTTAGATGGAAATTAATGCAGTGCCTGCGACTTCGTTCGCGTGGGCTTTAGGATTTGTTTACATATGTTTAAAATAGAAATTTAACTTCGCTCATGTCTTATGGAGTTATTAAATTACAGTCAACCATCTCTTCGCTTTAAAATAAAAATATCGCTCCGCTCAGGTTTTATGCAGTTATTTAATTACATACCTGTGTAATTGGCATGAATGATTGTTACTTTATTATTGGAAATTGTTTTATCACCGTGTTAGTGTTGGTTGTTTGAATATATGTTATTTTACTATGTTTTTTCAAAAACTAATGTATCTTTTTCTATGATTCGCATTATATCAATGATTATTTGAAAAACAATTGTTGTTTCAACAATGCATTTTAACTATAATCCTTTTGCAAAAAAACTTAGATATGAAATATAAAGAAAATGTATGAAAAAATTAATTTACGTCATAACCATTTGAGATATCGAGATGAAATAAAGAGCAGATTCGAAATAGAAATAAAATTTATGATCGCCAAAAGTTTTATAAAAATCGATTCAGCTGTTTCAGAGTCTATTCTGGACAAACGTCCAGACATACAGACAAAAATTTAAAAAACAGTTATTTATGCTTCATTATCGTTTAGATAGCATATTAAACTTAAATATTGGTATTAATTTTTAAATAACAGACAGACACTTCAATATTATTTATTAGTAAAGATGTAATATAACATATACTAAAAACAAATGGCTATTTACTCAGATATATTAGTAGATAACTTAAAATGTATTTACAATTAAATTTACAAATTTCGAAAAGTTTATTTATGGTCATTTTATTATAAATTTATTTATAAGTTACTAAAAATAGTCCAGTAAACTCTAAATGACCGTATTAAAATAAGTTATGGTTGCACCAAATACACATCGTAACTACTTTTTAAATAACTAGATGATCATAATGGAGATACCTATAGATTTATGGTAGGTATTCAGAATGTGTTATTGACTGAAAAATATTTTATTAACACCTGTCAACCAACACTACAAAGTTCTTTTACTACTAAAATAACAAAACATGATCTCTGGTGAATTATTATATCAAAAACACTTATAAAATATTTAACTGTAGAAAACAATACATTATTTAAATAAAATGCAGGAAAAATATCTATTTGTCAAATTATACACACTTGTTAAATTACATAACATAACTTCTTCAATATGAAATCTGTGAGTTATGTTCGACTCAATTTGCTAAAAAAATAATATATGTAATATTCACATAATTAGTCATAAACAATAATGAATAGGTTTTTGGGTTGAAAATAAACACAGTTATGCTATGATAATTTGTTAGTAAATAAATGAAAATGTGTAAAATTTTTTGAATCACTATGTTTTATTTCCTTCTGTTTATAAAAATGCATTAAAAAAGAAATAAATTCAGAGAATTACACGTAAAATAAAATTTTTTACAAATCAATTTTTCCATATTTGAACTAAGTGAAAATATAAAATTTCTATCATATTTTGATATACATACACTTGCTCTATGGCACCGCAAAATGAACTCTTCAGTTTTATTAATTTATGTACAATATTATAGTAGGCACATAAAATTAAAAAAAAAGTCCTTTTGATTCTGTACAAGTCACAAAAAATATGTTTGCAAAATTCTTTTAGCATAATTACATTGGTGATATAAAAATGAAATTATGTATATATATATATATATGTTCAATTTTTATAGCAAAAATCTAATTTTGAGTTATCATAAACATTTGTAATGTTTTTAAAACAAAAAAAATTATATTCTTCTGTTACATTTGCATTATATTTTATGTTTTCAGCGAGCACACATTTTCTTGCTTACAAATTTTTTGTATATCTTGGTGACCATTTGACATGGTGACATTTTGAAACAAATTTTCAATATTATGACATTTTTATTTTTCTGCATTAAAATAATTTATTATAGTACTTTTAACTGTCTTGCATTCTAAAGCAACAGGTAAACATGTTAACAAATTATTGTATTTTCCGCCCCATCCAAGCTAAATATGTCATATCCCAAGGTCTCTTGAATAGATGGTATTACTAGTGTTAATATAAAATTAATAAATATCGAAACAATTTACTGTTCTTGTGAAATTCCCTATTTATAACTATTTTGTCAGTACGGAATTTGAGAATGATGGAAGATAGGGAAGTAACAGCATTAAACAATAGATTTTGGAGAATGTGAATATTACCTTTTCTATGTGCATCAATTCTTTCCTGGCCTTTTCGGCGCAGTATTGAATTTGGGCACAATCTTTTAATGTCAAGATTGTAACTTTACTTTCCTAACATAATAATAAATACATTTTCCGTTCACTTTCCGGTGGTAATATAATTATGTCCTACATATTTGTACCAAAAAAGATTATAATGATACGTGTTGTTTAGTTTTATACTCAACAAGTTACTCAATCATCTTATCGAACAACTAACTCGGTCTGCGTTAGTATGTGGGGTTTCCTTTAACTCTATTACTAATGAAGTCTCCTGCATAAGCTATAAGGACGATTTTTAATAACAGCTGTATTAACAATGCTGGGCACACCATTTGCCGACCAGAGTAAGTGGACCATTTTAAGTCCTCATTGCATGCTAGTACTAAGGCAGGATTTACAACGACCCGTCGCGTCCGTCCGTCCGTTATCCGTCCGTCAACCATGTTACCAGCAGCCAATCAGAGGTGGCCATTATTTCTATCTGTCCGTCCGTCAAAACATTGGGAAGCTTTAACTTTTGGCGGACGAACGGATGAAATTACAGCATTCTAAACTTGCACTTTTTGTTAATCGTTCATCCCGAGTTCTTTACAAGGCTGTGTAGAGTGTGCAGTGTTTTGTTTTAACTGTATTTTGTTTTCATATGTTTCTTTATGTAACTGTAAAATGAAATTAAGCTACATTTCGCCTCGTTTGGAAACACGAGCTCCTTTTGTGCAATAGTAAAAATAATAAAATTATGCTTTACATGCTATTGAATTTTCTTTACATCCATTAATTTCCGTTACGTACATATCTGGTTGTTTTAAGTACTTCGAAACACAATACCGCAAAACATTGACATTTTTATAGGGAATTTTTTTCCTATTTATAAACAGTTTTGTTTTTATTAGTTTGCAGCAATGAACGTACGAACGTTTCACGGGCGGACGCGACGGGCTATTGTAAATCCCGCCTCAGATGCTGATTTCTTCAGATTGACACCATCGCCATACTGCTCCTACCAACTTACCGACGAGAATTTCTTGTAAGCTTTTTTGCACTCATCTTTCGAAAGGCCGTAACTGCTGCACACCAACGTGAATTCATCCTCATCGATACTGCCGTCTCCTGCAACAAGCAAACAACATTGTATTAACATTATTTTAAATCGTGGTTGTTCTTACACACACATTAATGCCATGCGTCAAAAAAGAATCCTTTGGCTTAGTCTGATTTTGGAAGTATGATATGTATGTGGTATTTAACATAACTTTGCCATCATGGAGTTTATCTATTTATTTTGGCAACCAGTGCCACTGTGCCAATGAGGAGTGGAGTATGTTAGATATGCTTTAAAGGGTCAAGTGAAACTCATAGATAACACTGAAGGACAAGAAGGTGCTAACTCGCGCTGTTCCATTTACCTATGGAAACATAAAACTAACTTCGGTATGATGATATTTCTATTAACCAGCTTGGTGGGAGGCGAGCATGCTAACTGCTCAGCCACGACGCGACGGCCCCGAGAGAGGCAGAGATAAACACAGAGAGATAGAGATAGTTAGAGCGTGTGTGTGTGCGATATATATATATATATATATATATATATATATATATATATATATATATATATATATATATATATATATATATATATATATATATATATATATATATATATATAATATATATATATTCAGAAGAGAGGTGTTTACACGAACCTAGGCAAGTTAAGATCTACTACAAAATATGTATAGCAATGTAAATCAACACCCAACCACTGCTAAATAAAATTGTCGCCAATGTAAATACACGCTCACCAGGCTGTTCTACCAGCACAAAAACCTTCTTTGCTTCTTTTATAAACTCAATTGTAATGTACAGCACTGAAACGTATTAAATTGTCTCAGTAAATTCTTCTGCTGGTTCTAAGCAAATTACCCTGCTAGAGAAATTTTCAATACTTGATGTGTAGCATCTGCACGTTGAGTCTGGATGCTAGTCCGATTGCTTACGTAAGTACTAATCCAAACTCACACCTGAACACGACAACACACTTGATAGGTATTTGGACTCAGTAACTTGTGGTCCGAAACATCTTTACGATCTTAGTTTCGAAGTCTGGCCCCCGGTCGAGAAGTTCAGAAAAATTACACCGAACCATTTACCTCAGTTTTTTTTGCAAGAACTTATTTTTTAAAATTCCACTTCCTCTCTCTTAAAGTACGTTGTTGGAGTGTAGTATCTTCAAGGACGCAGTGAGAGTTACAGAAAAGTTTATTCTCCAAGGCGCATGCGAATTGTGCACACCAGCAGAGTGTGTTAATCCGTTAATCTTAATCCTAATCGGATTTAATCGGATGAAAAATGTGATTGTTTGATCAAAGAAATTTGATCAAAGTTTTTCCATTAAACTTGTTTGATAAAATTACTTTGATGATAATTTTTTTTGTATAGTTTGGTGCAAAGGTGTGCTAAGGCACTTTATTTTTTTTTGTGGGGGGTTGGGGAGCAGCTCTGGTAGATGTTGACCCTCGGAGCTCTGGCATTGTACTGAGCTGTGCCTGTGTTGGGGAAGGGATATGTATAAATAAATAAATATATATATAATATCGGTATTACATAATATATTAATTTTTAGAGTATTTCGTCTAACAGGCTACTGAGGGCTAAGACATGTTTGCTTCGACCGGTGTCTGGCAGGTAAATACATAATGAAAAGAGACGTGAATATTATTTCCTGTATGCTAGTAATATAATTTACACGAAGGACTCATCGAATCGCAAATACAAATTTCAAACAGGCCACAGCTATCCTGGTTTTATTAAAAAATACAGAAACCAAGTAACGAGTTATAGCTAGCAATATATAAATTACACGACTTGAATTAAACGACACAATAAAAACGGACTTGAAAACACGTAAGAATAAATGAAATCGTACAAGCAGCTCTCCCAAAACACGTCCTGTCGGCTGTGAAGTTAGTGAAGCAATGCCTTATAAGCTGTGTGTCGGGAGCATGACTAGAGACATGGAGCGCGGCCGGCGTCTGGCAGGCGACTGAGGTTATAGCTACTCGGAAAGAGAGGCGAATATCACAAAAGTATAAAAATTATGTTTACGATGCACGTACTAGATGAAAGAAATATTTCCGTACAAAATAAATGAAAACACGTACCAATATATAAATTACACTACTTGAATTAAACGAAACGTTAACAACGGATTGAAAACACATAGGAATAAATAAATGAAACCGTACACGCACCTCTCCCAAAACACGTCTGTCTGGCTGTGAGGTTGGTGAAGCAATGACTGCAGCCAGGTCTAATCACTGCCGAAGCTCAGAGCGGGGGTAGCCTGGGCCATTGTGAGGGCTCTTTACCACCCTAGCGGTTCTCATGTGCAATGCAGGAGAAAGGAGAAGCTAACCCCCTCCCCCTCCCACACCCATCAAAATATTTTAGGCGAATGCTATTTTTCTTAAAGGGAAGCCGAGTACTCCCAGCAAACCCTGGTTCCCAAAACTGTCCCCCCCCCCCCTTGTCTACACAGGTTCGTGGGAGGAGATAACAGTGAGGCTGTTACCTGTTTTTGTCCCTTGAATTACGTTAATTTAGAAAAAAGCAGGTTAAGTTATAGACTGGACGAGAGTTTGTTAGACTCCCGGCCAGTCTTTCCTTGTTAAAGCTGAAGCTAAGCCTGAATATCCCATGAATTTAATCGCGAAGGGTCTGGGTAAAGGCGTTGCCTGTAGTGAAGTGAGGTGAGATGATTGTGTAATGAGTTGTGAGAAAATATTAATTATTCTAAAAATCAGTTGTTCTGTTTAATTAATTGTATTTTAATCAATCAGTCTCAATTCCCTGAGGCGCTGTAAGTACCCGAGTCCTAAGACAGGCTGGAAACGTACGGTGGCTGCATGAGTTAAATTTAATATAAATAAAATTAATAAGTTTCAGCCAATGGCCTCTATATTTAAGATTTATTACAGTAAAAGTTAAAATAGGAGGCGGTATTTGCATGATGCGAGTGTTTCACGTCTGAAGGGAGTGTATGATGTGCACCGAGTTATAAGCTGTTAGAGACATATGCTTCGAGCGCTGGTTGGCAGGCGACCGAGATGAATTACGCCGAAAAACACGGAAATGAACGAAAAGAGACAACGACTGAAACGGATGACGTTACACACGAGAGAAATTAGGAGACTTTGAATGTCGCACACGAAACACTATATTGAATGTAGCAGAACATGAATATTACCGAAATATATTTCAAACAGCAGAATAAACGAACACAACTTCCTGGTGCCATAAATAAATCGAGGGTTAACTCACTAAACGAATTACATAACATATTTCCACGTAAAAATGAAAACTCGCTTACCGCCCGCAGCAACCCTGTTAACTTAAACAAAGAAGCACATTTACGCAAACGAAGTGATATAAAATAGATAAATTTTAACCAAAGGCAAAAAGGTATCCCTACCACGCTACTATTAACTACGTCCAACATAAGCAGCGAAATGCATAGGCAAATTTCACAATAATAGCACGGACATACAAGTATTGAAAAAAACTTACTCCATTTTTAACACTACTGTCACTTCCCTGGGAAAATTAAATGTCACTATTGTAAGAAGAATATTAAAATAATTCACTTTTAACACAATTTCCGTCTAAGCGTATAGAGACTCGGATTGCGTGAAGGACTTAATCCCCCACAAAAAATTTCTCCGATAGTAAAATGAAAAATTATTATATTAAAACGTGTGCATAATATCGAATGTAACGATAGGTGAAGCCCGGAGCAGATATTATTCGATGAAAACGTTTAACGAGAGCTGAAGCCCGCTAACCGAAGTTCGCTGGTCGGGTCCGCAGATCGCCTATCCCTCGGTCGTGTCAAGCCGGCAGACGTCGCCCCGGCCTGTGAAGAGCTATTCCCTAAGAGCGATGGCCAGTGGTGTGTGTGTGTGTGTGTGTGTGTGTGTGTGTGTGCGTGTGCGTGTGTGCGCGGGCGTGCGTGTGTGCGCGGGCGTGCGTGTGTGTGTGTGTCCAGAGCGAGGGTTGTCGACAAACAAAAATGGTGCTTCTGAGCTGCTGACCAGCGCTATGAGCCGCCCTCCCCCACCTCCTCTTCCACAACCACTGGCCCAGAATCCAGCTCGAGGAATGCCTGCTTGCCTGCCTGTCTATCTCCCTCCCCTCAGGCCGGGAATTTCGAACTTTCCCAGAGCAATGACCTGGCCAGAAAACGGTATGCGTATTCTTCAACCTCATACAATATCTTATGTGAATATTTTCTTCCAGCAAAATAAAATTTAACAGGAAGTCACACTGATAAAATTATTTCCTCAACACTAAGAATTGCGCTCCAAATGTTTGTTTAATCAAAAAAAAATCCCAGAAATTTTAAGTTTAAAGTATAGTTATTAATTTTTTTTTATTTCACAGAAAGCCAGGAAATTACGAATAATTTCACATAAGGGATATTTTCACTCACCAAAATTTAGAAGAGAATACTTTTATATAATTTTAGTATTCAAAGAGAACTGTATGCAAACATGCATCATTCCAGTTAGGCCATTCATAAGTAAAAGTTTTCACCTTTTGAAAAATTACATTAAAACCAAATATCTTTACATTCAAGGGAATGTAAAACAACACGTCCAACTCTTTAAATCTGTTAAATATTTGTGCGTACACTCTGAATCGGAATCAGTTATTTTTTACTAATTGTCAGTTGAAACTGCTCCATCCGGAAACTGTAGAAAAAATATCTCTAATTCATCAGTTAAAAGAAATCTACTAATTCAAGCAGTATAAAACAACTTATTTATAGTAGTTATTAATAAATACGCACAGAGCATTCCTATGTGATGTAAGTTAGGCACGATTTATTTTGTTGCAGAACACAATAATTGTCTACACGAAAACTTTTTGGAGGCAGTTGGGCTCGAACCTCCGCCCATAAAGCAAAGCATGCTGAAGCTTTCATAATCAGCCATATCCACTGCCCTTCTTTACCACTGCCAAATGTGAGCTTGTGTTTTGGGTACTGAACCACAAAATGTAATGTCAAATATTGCTGTAAGTTTCGTGATATGAAAGTATTTCTTGTTGTCGAAATATACAGATTTTCTGCGCAAGTAGATGTCTTTGTAAAGTTCGAAAGTCAATCTATCTTTAGTTTAGTTCGGATTCTGTGCTTTAAAATATAAATATAGTGGTTTCAATGTACAAGTTTATCGATGTCCACTAGTATACGCCATTTTACAATGCAACGACACTACAGATTTATACTGTTATTTTTAGTAACAGATATATCAGTGATAATTTTACTGACTCGATAGTGCGGTGATTCAATAAGAAAGGTGTATTTACACCAACAAAAGTTTTGTGGTCTCTGCAAGTTAACAGATCAAATAATGAGGAAACGACAAATTTTTATAAAATATTGCATTGTTTCTAACGTTACACTGTCAAATCAGCATAGTCATTACTAGTCAGTCTGTCTCTTCAAAATAACAGCTTCATTCTGTAAAATATTGTTGCATTGTAAAATGGCATATACATATAAAACACCGACAACACCGTTAAAACCACTATATTTCTCTTTTAAAGCACACAATCTGAACTAAACTTAACATAGAATGACTTTCGAGCCTTACAAATACATGTACCTACGTACGCATAATATGTGTATATTTCGACAACATGAAGTACTTTCACATTGCGAAACTTACAGCCGTTCGCCGTTGTAAGTTTAGGTTACTACGCAAATGCGAGACAGTTTCTCTCAGTGGCAAAGTAGCAGAGCTGGTAGAAAGTCAGCCAAAAGAAACAATAGAATGTGTTGCTTTTTGGGGGTGGTGGTTCGATACCAACCACTTACAAAATTTTCTTGTACATATAATAATTTTGTTTTACGACAAAATAATTGTATACCTAAGTTATTTCAAACCGTAATGTACGGTTTTCAATCCTTATGCTTTTTATTAATCGACTATAAATAATTGAATATCTACTGTTTGTATTAGTGGATTTCATTTAACTGAAGAGATTGTTAGTTTTCTTTTTCTACTGATTCCGGGTGGAGCAGCAATCAGTAAAAAATAACTGATTCCGATTTAGAGTGTAGTAGAGAAAAATACGTATTTCACATGTAGAGTTCTCTCAAATTTCTACTTATAACTAAAGTTTCATGTTCGTGTATAAAAGCTTCCCTCGCAAGATTTTAGGCTATATCATCTATCATAAAATGTGTATATTCGAACAAATAAAAACTTATTTTATTTAAAAATAATACATTTCGACATAGTAATATTAATGAAATACCACGAATTCAGCCTGAAATTAGGTCTATCGGAGCTGTAATAGGGCAAATTTCAACAATTTTTCCAAAATCCTCCAAATTTAAGCAAATTTTAAAGGAAAACGGCAGCCATTTTGTAATCGTATACCCCATCTTTTAGGATAATAAATTCCGACTGTCAACAAATTATCTACATCGTAAAGAGATACCCGAAACAAATAACATTATTCCATACAACTTATGGAATCGACATAAATTATAAAACAAAATTTACTGGGAAAATCGAAATTCGTATTACATACGTACATTTGAAAACAGAACATATTTCAAACACTGTTAAGACAATCACAGCTCAAAATGGGTTACTCAACAGACTGGCCTCCGACTAACACAATTGTTTCAGTAAACAAAGTCTTTAAACATTCGCTACAAAATACTCTCAAACCCATCTGTCGCTTTTACATTTCTAAAATTAAATTATTCTTATTCATTTTAATCGAATACCAAGTAAAGACGTATTCCGTCTAACATACGTAGATTTAACTCAATGGTGAATTAGTATGCATAGTTCTTCAATTAACATACAAATATTAGAACGGAAGACATTTTCAACGTCTTTAATTAAACCCGCTACCATTTAAAACTTACATTTATACAGAAACAAGTTAGTCGACTTTCTGACATTGTGAGGTGAACATGTACTCGGAAGTAAACTTTCTCCTCACACCGAAGATTATTCATTTAATCGACATTGATGAAAATTGAGGCATCCCCGAGTAAACTATACTGCAAATACTGCGGAATTTACACGAACGGAAAACTTAAATAGACATGTCAAGATCCGTAAAAATAATCTTCCTATCGAGAAACGATATGTAACATCTCCACTACATAATAACATAGGAGGAGTGATAATTAACTTGAATACAAGTAATATAATGTAATCAGATCATATGACATATATACTAACATGTGAACGTAACGATCTTCGACATAATGTACCACAACTAGCTGCGGAGACCAGTATCTGTAACAATACACCTCCTCTCTCTAAGCTAAGTAAACTCGAAATGTATGATGAAACATCAGGCGAAGACGGCAGTGATGATTGCAGCAACGAGTTGTCTTATACAAGTGATGCAAAGAAGGCTGAAGACATTGATTTCCCCAAAGACATCCCGTCAACAAATGCTGCGAATAATGACTCCAACAAGCTTGTAGACAGACTTAGATATTTTTTGGAAGTTGAAAAAATACGGGAAATATTCCGGAATAAAAGAGATGGTTTTTATCATAAGAGTACTTAAGGAACGAGGTTACAGCGAATGGAGTGTTATTTGCAAACATCCGAGCATATGGAAATAAATTTATTTAACCCTACTACTTGCCCAAAAAAAAAAGTATTTATTTCAAGTAAACATTGCGTGATAGGAATATGTTTCAACTTGAAGTATCATGTCTTCCTCAAATGGATTAAGTCGTTTGTATTTTGTTGATAAACTGTTATTTGAAGAATAAATTAGGTTTTTTGAGGAATAAGGAACGAGAAACGATTCTGAGGAATAAGGAACTCACAAACTCATAACATATAACCAATATTAACATTTTAAGTTTTAAATAGGCTTGGTTGTTTGGAGCGGACTTGGAAAAATTGACATTAGTAATAAAACAAAGATACTATATATCAACAGCGAATTCTGGGAGAAAGAGCCGATTCCATATAAGACGTTCGCGCGAAGCGCGATGAGTAAAGTAGAAATGTTACAGCCGATCAGACTATGTGCGGGTCGTAGCTCAGGATGAAAAATGCCACTTTCGTCACAAGAAGCAAAATTATGTCGATGTCTCCATAATCTGGAAATGAAGCAGAGATGCACTGATCGGAGTTATTACGTTGCTTCCACTTCGCTCTCATTAACTTTGTGCTAAGTAAAGATTTTAATTCGATACCGCTGACACGCCTCCCCAACTGACAAACATTTCACACAGAACTGACGTTATTCAGTTTTTTAAATTCAAGCTAAATGCCACTTCACACCGCAGAATATTTATTGAACTCAATTACTTAAATTCAATTTATTGAACTAAAAAACTTCCGCGTCTGCCGTTCAATGAATTGCATTCAATAAGCTTTCAAGTCTCCGAACAAAAATTTATCACAAACATTTTAATGAAACCAGGTTAATAAATACCAAAAGTAAATCTTTAGAAGTATCTACGATTCATGCTCGACACGAGAATTATTGGTTATCCTCCAGCTAATTTCCTTCATTTTATTGTACATTTTATTTTTTAAAAATACGGGGTCTTATTTTGTAAAAAACTTTAAATGTGCACACACAACTCTAATATTATGAGATTGCTTACATTAATAGTTCCAGAAAAGCTGCTATAAAGCGATTTAAATTTTGGATTCAAGAAAATATAGATCATGTTCCGATCAAAAATCTTGAAGGAAAACGCGACATTCATGAAATTGAAAGAGAAAAATGGCGACGATTATGACGTTCTTATGACGTCATATAGCATCCAATGAGTTGAAACCGATAAGAATTGAAGGTGATTTGAAGGAAAAAATAGTTCGTGTGAAAGGGCTTAACTTAAGACGTCTTACCTGAAGCATCCTCCAAGTCGAACATGAAGTTCATGTACACCTGCTGCCACTCGAGTGCGCTGTCGGGCTTCTTGGCGTATTCGTCCCACATGGCGCACCACTCGTCGTGGGTGATCTGCCGACAGATCAACCACAATTCATCACATATGCGCTTAGTAGCCTAACCATCATGTGAGGCTCGCGTTTAAACCAGGGATGTAAAACTCTAACTATCATGTGGGCCATAAAATGTAATCAAGAGAGCATAACGGGACGCCTATCGAAAAAAAAAAAAAGATTGGGATTCATATTGTTAAAATATCATTCTATTATAATCTTCCACAAATGAATATGGTAAAAAAATTTATACGAGCAATGGAAACAAATGCAGAAAAAGGCACTTTTCACTGCGGTAATGAAATTAGGAGCGCATAAAGTACTAATTACTAGAAGTCTGGCATCTCCTCTTGGCAACCAAATGCTCAAGGCGTGGTGAAATATCTTGGCACGTCTGTGAGCTGACTTGCTAGTTTACATTTGTTAAACTTTAGGAGGCAGAAAAACTATTCATAAATATAATTTATATAATTCATCGGACTGACTGATTATTACATTTCCTGCTGTACAACTATAACGTCAAAATATTTACGCCGCACGCTGTTTTCAAGTTTAATTTAAGAACACACTGAACGCTGGGCCACATTCCTCTTGCTTTCCTAAAATAAACTGGGGCCGTACAGATATCAACCAGGGGCCTCGAATTTGACATTCCTGGCCTGGTCTAAACCACCGGTACAAAACCTTTGCTCCTTAACAATTTTTAATATGTCAAAACAACTACCGAATGATTCAAAATAACACCAACAACGCTTAGTACGTAAAAAAATATATAACTTTTATTTCATATACATACCCATAAATATACACTAAAATATGCTACATCTCTTGATTCCATACATTACTCATTTTAAAACAGCTGCCTGTTGTATGGTAATTTTTTCCCACTTCTGGTGCCTCTTTACACATGTTGGCAGCATTGCACTGGGCACAGCATTCTAGAAACTCTTAAACGCGGGCGTCGCCGGTAGGATAAGGGCGACGGCCATCTCTTATTGAGGTCAATGCACCATTTCAAGGTCATATCGCCCATCTCGAAACTTCAAAAATTCATATCTCTTAAACTAATGGACCAATTTTTCTTTTTCAAAAGGGGACCCATGTACGGAAAAGCATGGTTTGGGCGCTGTGGAGCCTGTTCCATGGCCACCGTGGTCACCAGATCTGACACCTCTCGACTATTTTCTTTGGGGTACAATGAAGGGCATGGTGTATGAGACTCCTGCACCATCAGGGGTAAGACATCGGGTTTGTTTCTTTCAAACAAAAAAAGTGTAGCCTGTGTAGTGAAGTGTAGTGTAGTTACACCAGCTTTATCTGTCTGCGTAGGACATAGATTAAAGATGACGCATCTCATAGTGCAGTTAAACAGGTAGGGTTGAAAGGAACGACATTTGCGCAGTTCTCAGCACAATTTGTTGGACAATTGGCGATTGGTATTTTTGTGTGTCAGATATTTCTTTACTACAAGTGAAGTTTTTTAGAATTCGTAATTCATATCATTAGTCTCTAATCTTCAATATCATGTCTGCAGGATTAAAAATGCTCGCAAACATAACCCTATAAATTTATTTATTTTTCAGCAAATTCAACGGAAAATATTTCCCGAAGTATCTAAGTAAATTCAAAATAATTGCCTGTTAATTTGTGACAGTAATTTAATAAAATAAAACACAACATGGAATATTGAAGGTTACACTAACTATATATTGCTTTAAAATATGTTAAATTCCTTATTTTCAATAACAAAATTTCTTAAACCAAAAATTACATAAATGTTACAGAGTTTCATCCCGTTATGTTTCCTTAATGAATCAATAAACACGTGACAAATTTAAAATCCGCGCGTGTTTTTTTACACTGCACCAGTTACATCGCCTCAAAAGATCTGGTGTAGTTTTGTGCTACACAAACCTGCCCGAGTAAGCTGCACAAGCTGCACGCAGCGACTGACCTATAGAGCACACAACCACATGCTTGACAACCTCTGCACCGCCGGTGTAGACTCTGTAATAAAGTAGAGAGTCGACTGTTCGGACCTCTTTTTTTAATTAACTTACTGCATGATGTGGTACTCTTGTTATTGCGTTGCTAGCTGTTTCACAACACAATGTGGAACGTACACCCATCACATTATCCGAAGTGTTGTCTAACTTTGACTCCCCATGGCGCCTAAACCACGTTTTTTTCAGGGCATTGATCCCCCTCTTGAAAAATGATCGGTTCGCCGCTACGTATAACATACTAAGCATTTGTCGCTGTTATTTTGAATCATCCACTATATCACATGTTGCATGAATTGATTTACTATACATTTGAGGTTAATATTTATTTTTACGATCTGACAGCTAAGTCTCTGGGAGAAATGGCAGTTCAGGCGGCTAGTGAGCTCTGATTGGCTGCTACTCTCTCAGTGACGTCACCATCTGCTGGTAATTATGTCAGAGTGAGTGAAGAGATCTGGGAGGCTCTTAACAGCGAGGTCCTGAGACCTGACGAGGGCGATTGAGGTGGGTATGGAGCAGCGCCGGAATGTAAGGGCGGGGGAAACGGGAGATTTCCGAGGAAACCCGCCGACCAGCGGCAGCGTCCTGGCACGATTCCCACATGCGGAAATCCGGTGACCCAGCCGGGGAATGAAGCCGGATCGCCATTGGTCGGAGGCGAGCAGACTAACCGCTCAGCCACCGCGGCCCCAAATACGTTAGAGTATCGGAATTTTTGCGAGCTAATTTGAGGCTAAGGTAGACAACAAAAAACGCTTACGTTTGACTTTGTTTTCAATTTGCTCGCAGCTTGTCGGCCTGTCCGCGGGTTTCCGATCCGGGTCGGCGTTCGTCCTAACTCTCTTCAACCTCAGTCTGGCCGCGGTCACAGAGAAGTTTAAGTATACAGAAGTTAAATGTCGCGGCGGTTCTTTTCACGTGGGCAAACCCGTTATCTGATCATCTACGGGAGGCTCTGGGTATGCGGTGGCGTAGTGGTTAGACTACTCGCCTCCCAACCGGTTAGAGTTTGATTCCCGGCGGGGTCACCTTCAGATTTTCGCATGTGGGTATCGTGCCGGACGATGCCGCTTGTCGGCGGGTTTTCTCGATTATCTCCCGTTTACTCCACCCTTACATTCCTGCGCTGCTTTACACTCACCTCGCTTCACCCTCATCGGCTCTCAAGAGCCGCTCAAAACTCTTCACTCAGTCACTCTGGGCAAGGGCCTTGTTTGTAACTGGCTACTACTGCGTGGTGTGAAAAGTAATC
Organism: Dryococelus australis; assembly: GCA_029891345.1. Classification (NCBI taxonomy): domain Eukaryota; kingdom Metazoa; phylum Arthropoda; class Insecta; order Phasmatodea; family Phasmatidae; genus Dryococelus; species Dryococelus australis. The sequence goes on along the minus strand of CM056995.1, from coordinate 45,630,534 downwards.
CTATTGACTCGGCTAGCGGCTGGCGAGTAGGTTACCGGGCAAAAACACCCTACGAAGCAGGCAGCCAGCGATGCTGTAAAGTGATCCAAGTTGCATACCACCAAGGAGCTGACAGTTACAAATTGTATTAAAAGTGATCATCATGTGTGTTTGTGTGGTAACTTGAGATGGGCGAAAACCATAATTTCTTAGGAACAGCTCCTACCTGTTACTTTTCCTAACTGATGCCTGTTATCGTAATAATCATAGTACTTGTTATTACAGATATGTTGGAGGTCGCTACCTCTGTGTAGTTCATGCGCGCATTCGTAACTAATATTAAATAATTAAATAAGAAAGCCAAATTGATTCGCACGGTTTCATTGAGTCTTCCAATTCAAACATTTTATTTCAGATCCAACATACACGACGCGCCATACTGTATTTGGTATTTTTGTGGTTGTTATAACAATTTGTTTTGTTTTGCAAATTTGCATTTTATTTATCATTATTGTGCTGGTTGTGTGATTGTGAGGGTATAGCAGGTTGTTTAACGGAATTCGGTTTATTTGTTGAGCCGTGGTTGTGTTTTTTACTTTTCAAGATCACGGACTTAGTTTATTGACGGCCTAACATTTACGCGTCACGTTTAGACGCTAGCTTTGTCTGAACTCGTTCTTCTGCAGGCAGAGGTGGGGACAAAGGCGAAGAGGGGAGGTGAAAAGGGTTTCGTGATTTAAAGGAAAACCGTATTAAAGATCTTGTAAAAGTACCAGACATCACCAACTAGCTCCTCGTGTATAATGTTCTCCTGGTAAGGACAAACGCTCGATTCTAATAGTTTGGAAACTATAAATATTTTTCGCCGCTAGATAGCACTGGGTGTAACTCTTGTGTAACGGATTTTCCGTTTTATATGTAGGTAAACGGAATAATCGCATTTTTCTGTGGAATTTTCCTATTTGTATCGTATTAGAATCCGCTTGGAAATAAACATTGATATTCTCACTACAAGTAGAAATGTAACGGAATATACCCACATTATTCACATGTTTGATATTTTGTGGTAAAACTCAATTTTTCAAAACATTTCACTGCACAATTACTTTATTTGAATATGACCGTGTAGTGCAAAAGTTACTGTTGTAACAGCTACCTTTATTTCACGTTAAATTCACAACAATTTTCCTACTAACGAAAGCGTGTTTACAACAGCTGATAGCCAAACACAATTGCATTTCCACTGATTACAGCTGTAAACGCTGTTGGAGAGAGTGCACAATACTCACAAAAGGAAGATAATATTTAATATTTTGGCTGGGGCAAGTATGTATCAGAAATCACGCCAAGTAAACAAGTAAATAATGTGTATTCCTTTAAGCCCAGATCAAAAGCGACCTCTTGGAACACCAATGTACCTGGCGGCGGTAAATTCACCTGTTCGAAACATTTCCACAAGGAATCCCGGTTTTGTTGCCATCACGAGTAGAGTAAAACGTACTTATATTTAGCCCACGAATATTTAGACGCGCACTTGCCAGGCCTAATTGTGGACGCGCGAACGAAGTGAAACACCGAAAATGGACGACTTCAGTTGGTGATTTCGAAAAATAACTTTGCAAACGTTAACATGGAAATGCGTGCAAGATGGGATTCGATCGAAACGGACAGGAAACAACACGCGAATGTGATCATCGCTCGACGTATTGAAAGGCTAGGGCGAAGTTAAGTTTTACGTCACGCGCAAAAATTAAAGATGATCGAATATCCTGGTTATAATGGGCTTCGAACTACTTGGATTCACCGACAAGTCACTGGAAAATTTTTATTTCAAACCTTGATTCACGCTCAGGTCCACGTATATTAGAGAAGTCAGCATAGGAACGTGTATATTTAAGAAATAATAGTGTTATTCATAGTAACGAATCATATACCACTCCGAAGCAAGTGGATTTTGCGAAGTTGTGATTCGTCTCCACTCTAAGCCTGAATCATTGATATCGATCAGTGAAATAACATTCACTGAAAGTCAGTTGATAAGCTACTTCCGACTGGCAAATGGAGGAAATGAACTGGGAAGAAGGTTACTTATGGCAGTGGAATTATCGACATTCACTGACAATCACAAATAATTAAGCGAAGTTCACCGGCTGGCATTGATTATCATCCACTTAATTTTCACTGATTTGGGTTAATTCTCACTGTTTCATATTTAGAGTGTATAAATGATAATATTTAATTTATAATTGATATTAATAAGATCAGAGAATAAATATCTGCGTAGGTGATGCCTGGCAAAGGCTGTTCACGATAAAGTGAGTACTTCAGAAATGAACCTTAGAAAAAAGTCTCTGTCCCTGCATGCATATATTTTAATAGCCGCACTGAGTGACGCGAGCCCAGTAAAGTTGGTAACGATAGATGGAAAGTAGTTCCATATCTTAAAGTGGAATAAAAAGTGTTAGGTAACCATTTGTGATAATTTAAATTATTAATTTTGGTTTCTGGGTTTTTAATTCATCAGACGTGTAAAAATTAGCAAATTAAAAATATGCTTACTTTTCTAATAATTTCACAGTTTCACTTGACCAAAGCACGAATAAAGTGATGAGGCCCATGACAATGTTATTTTACATAAGGCGAACGAGCACACAACGTGCATAGAAGTAGGCCTGAAGCAGGGGTTCCAAAAGTGCTAATTTTATCGTGAACAGCTTATAAGAGATAGTTTTCATGCAAAATATTGTTGAAGTGAATGCGTACGAATGAGGCGCATATTTAAGCTTTGTTCGCATGATGCGGAGCAATGGCCTGCAAGCAGAACTTGAGCAGGGCTTCGGAAAAGTTGAAAGTAACCACGAATGGACTGTATGCAAAGTGTCGAGTCAAAACTGGATTGATAATAACCCGACAGTCCGACAAAACTACCCCGACATCGACGAAAATTTTTCATCAGCCAATCAGGAAAAATGTCACCTCGACAAAATCGCAGCCCCGACAGCCCGACAAAAGTTTATTCGATTTGTACTTTCGTCAGGCGTCGGACCGGTCGGCATAGCTTGACAGTAGAAAAAAAACTTAAACATAACCTTAAAAAACAAAATGTTGTGTGGATTTCACTGTTGTGGTAAACTTCACGTTAAACATATGTTATTTACGTGTACATCCTGGTTATCTTATAACAGAAAGTTCAGGAATTGACGAAAATAAATATTCGTGGAAAAATAACTTCTCCGAAATCCAAAAATGTTTCGTTTAGAAAGTTATTAAAACAAAATAGTGCCAATTACTTGTGATTTCTTCACACTCTACAGCAAGTTACTGGCCTTTATAGGATTTGCCGAAAGCCACGCAACACTTGTGGGAAGGAAACTGTCGGGGTGTTGTAAACGTTGAACTAATTTTGGTGGCGAAAATGGTCGGGACTACCTTGTCGTGTCCAGCTCAAAGCCCGCGCTCTGCTATGCAGTGAGCTATGCAGACGCAGGAAGGGAGGATTATCTCACCTGGCCGTCTTTGTCGGAGTCCGCGCAGTTCTTGAGGCCTTCCCATATCTTGAGCAGCGTGGTCCTGGTCTTCTGGTAGTTGGCATCGCCTTGCGCCCATCCGCGCATCCGGCAGATGTTCTGCAACAAGGATACAAGGCACATCAGAGGTTAGTTTGCCTCTTCCCAACATTCAACTGTGTTTCTTCCTACACGTCTAGCAAAAACGGGGTGGATTTGGACTTGAGGTTAAAACACTGTTTAGTAAACAAGAGCTTTTGAGATGTTGTTATAGCCTACTTCCTCTAACCAATTCGCAATGCTTTTCGATTAAATTCAAAGCTATAAAAAACACGTTCATCACTGTTGACCATGTGACTTTGACAGTTACGCTCCTTTGAGGTAGTTCAGCGATGGATACATGCACAGAAGACGAATAAGCGGTCTACCTCATCTTTAGTCCATGGTTCGAACACGGTTGAGAATTCATTAAGCTGGGATGCAGTGGGTGGAGGAAACAAGCAGGAATTTCGAAACTCTAGAAGGATAAGTGGAGAGATTTCGGCGGCTCTTAACAACGAGGTCTTGAGAGCCGATGATGGTGAAATTAGGTGAAAATGGAGTAGCGCTGGAATAATGGGGCGAGGAAAACGGGAGATCCCCCGAGATAAAACCCGCCGAACGATGACATCGTTGCGAAAATCCGGGAGAGGCCCGGCCGAGGATTGAACTCGGTTCGTCTCGGTGAACAGTCTAACCGCTCAGCCACCGCGGCTCCTAGAAGGAGGATACATACTGAACTTGAGAAGGAGGGGGGAGGGAGGTAAATCACGTGTGGTGGCAGGTATAATTTTCTATGTCACTTGCCCACGCCACCACTCCACAAGTCATAGGTCCATATGCAGAGAATAATTTAGTCGCCACTAACACTAGAAACACGGGGAAATGGTGAGTAGATGGCTCGCTTCGTATGCTCAGTCACATTCAGTATTAGTCATCCTTGTTTGTAAAGTGTTTAAAAGGGCTGTATGCAGAGAAGTATCTAGTCGCCACTAGTAGTACTAGAGCCGAAGTGAAATCGGCACTATATGGCTCGTTGCGGGTATGCTCCGTTACTTTAAGTTTTAGTGGCTCTTACTTTTTAAGTGGAGAAATCTAGTCGCCGAACGACCTCCCTAAATTACAGTTTAGTGGAGATTTTCTGCAGAATGGCCGTAACAAGATCTGTATTTGACTCAGACTTGAAGTTTTTAAACGGTACGGGGTTGTATATTCACACATTCTTGTTAAGAGAATGTATTTATGGAACTGGAACAGTACATGTACGATTATATTGTAATTTTTCATTCATATTCGTTTCTCAAAAATAACGTGTTTATTCTTATGCAACACTAATAAATACATTCCCGTCACCAGGTAGCACTAAAGTTAATCAATTTTATTTAATATTACAGGTTTTGAGTTGTTCTTGTATGTAAGAGTAAATTATTTAAATGTATATGCGTTAATTCACAAAAAAATCGCAAAAATTTCAGAATGTCTACACTTACGAAATTAACTACATTTCTATAACACTAAGCATACCACGCAAGTATAATAACGTTTTTGTAAAGCATATCTAAAAAATCGTACATGTTTCCGAATTTTAAGCATCGTCGATTCGTTCAAAGTGCAATAAAATAACTTATGTTTGGCGCTGGAGCTGTGTGTTAAATATTGATAATAATTAATTAATGATCTGCCATACATACCTTCAAAAAATTTCGTAATAATATTATTTCATAAACTTTCGTTAACAACATCTTAGAAATAGCAATTCCGCATATATTTATTAGTTGAATGGCTGTATTTTTAATTCTACATGCGTTTTTTTGTTGATCCTAGCATCTAAGTTACATTTTTAAACAGTATAAGATTAATATGAATATTTCGAGGAACAAACCTCTCCATTTTATTTCTTACGAGAAGACTCAGGCGTAATAGTTTCTGCGACTTCCTATTAGCTGAACTCTGCTGACGTCATTAATTTCGGGAAAGCTCGTGTATCCTCGTATTTAGTGACCATCCATACTAAACTTCATGAATCCGCTCTAGTGCTAAAACTAAAACTATCTGAGCATACGAAATCTAGTGAAGCTTGGAACCTCCACTACATCAGGTGGTAGTGGGGCTTCATTTCTAGGCGAGTCTGTGCATATGGCCCATAAACTAAAACTATCAGAGCATACGAAATCTAGTGAAGCTTGGAACCTCCACTACAGCAGGTGGTAGTGGGGCTTCATTTCTAGGCGAGTCTGTGCATATGGCCCATAAACTAAAACTATCAGAGCATACGAAATCTAGTGAAGCTTGGAACCTCCACTACAGCAGGTGGTAGTGGGGCTTCATTTCTAGGCGAGTCTGTGCATATGGCCCATAAACTAAAACTATCAGAGCATACGAAATCTAGTGAAGCTTGGAACCTCCACTACAGCAGGTGGTAGTGGGGCTTCATTTCTAGGCGAGTCTGTGCATATGGCCCATAAACTAAAACTATCTGAGCATACGAAATCTAGTGAAGCTTGGAACCTCCACTACAGCAGGTGGTAGTGGGGCTTCATTTCTAGGCGAGTCTGTGCATATGACCCATAAACTTGCAACAAGATTTAAAATAAAACTACATTTCTGATCAATGTACGTGTTTTTCCCTTAGAAATTGACTCGTTAAGAGCATAACAGAATATCTCAGAACAATTTGCATTGTGGAACGTAAATCTAACACCCCCCCCCCCCCCTCCAACACAAACCCTTCCAGGGTGAAAAGTGAGCAGACACACTGGAAATTACGCCATGCTCGCTATGCTATCATCGCCGCACTGGGGTGTCTACACGGAGAGCTGAGTTTTGTAATGGAGGAAGAAAACAAGCAGTAGCCGCCCATATGACATAGCATAACGAGCAACGACACCCGTGCGAGGGCGTTCCGCAACATGCCCGTCCGCGGCGAAGTTTAGAAAATTGAGAGGATATTCAAACACACCCGCCATGCTATGCTCGTAACGTCTGCGGGCTCTTCGAGGCCAGGCACATTTTTTTTTTTTTTTTAAACAAAATATGTCCATGTCCACTCACATCACCACCCTTAGAGAACATCGCTTGCGTAGTGGCCGCTGCGTCGCTGTTAAGACGTTAACGGTAAAATGAGCTCTTTTGAAGGCCCTGCTTAAGATCTGCTTGTATCCACGTTGTGTATTCTTCTGCCTTATGTAAAATTAACGGGCATCATCACTTTATTCATGAGTTGGTCAAGTGAAACTGTGTGATTAATAGAAAAGTAAGTATTTTTACAAATCTGGTCACTTTTCACTTCGATGCCTTTTAAAAAAACAGCAAGCGAAGAAAATAATTTAAGTTATCACAAATTGTTACTTATCACTTTTTTATTCGATGTTAAGATATGGAACTACTTCCCATCGATCATTACCAACTTTACTAGGCGCATGCCACTCAGTGCGCCCGTTAAAATATACACAGGTAAGAGCAGTGACTTTTTTTCTGAGGTTGATTTCAAAAGTGCTCACTTTATCGCGAACAGCCTTTAAATGGGATAAGTGAGCGACATCGCCACTGGACGCTTCTTATGCATACAGTGGTGGGGCTGAGGTCAAGCGAGCGTAGGCGATGACTAATTTATATATTTTACCGACGTAGGTGCCAACCTGCTCATTTGTAAACAGCGTTTCTTCCCTAAAACGAAAAATAAAAAAAGTGTCTTTAGGAAAATTAATTCTTTACTAAACATAATTTGCTGACGAGAGTACCGGTCAATAGCGGTTTTCGTGTTAAAGGCTGTTCACGATAAAGTGAGCACTTTTGAAATCAACGTTAGAAAAAAGTCACTGCCCCTGCATGCGCATACTTTAACGGGCGCACTGAGTGACTTGCGCCCAGTAAAGTTGGTAACGAAGGAGGGAAAATAGTTCCATTGCTTAACACCGGAAAAAAAAGTGTTAGGTAACCATTAGTGATAACTTATATTATGTCTTTCACTTTCTGTTTTTTTTTTTAATGCATCGAAGTGTAAAAAGAGCAGATTTGTAAAATATTTACTTTTATAATAATTATACAGTTTCATTTGACCGAAGTATGAATAAAGTGATGCCCGTGGCAATGTTAATTTTACATAAGGCGGAAGATTACACAACGTGCATACAATTAGATCTCAAGCAGGGCTTTCAAAAGTGCTCACTTCACCGTCAGTAGGCATATAAAAAGAAAAATTCCCTTGGTTAGCTGTACCATCGAACTCCTAGGATAATTACTGATAAAATTAGTGTAATTATAGCCTGTAAATTAATTCCAAAAATCTAAATTTCCATGAAACAGTTTTGGAACTCAAAACAATGAAGCAAAGGATTTATGTTATTGGAACCAGCTACTTATTAGAAGAAAGCTTAAGAGATTCGGAGGAACAAGGTTTTTTTCTTCTCTCCTTCGCGAAAGTCTGGTTTCGTATGTGCCATTTAGTCACGTTTCTGCTGAGGATAAGAAAATACCGCCTTCTCCCAAAGTAACTCCAGCAACATCGGACATCTTAAAATTTATCCGAGAAAAGTTTCTAAATTGAAGGAATTACTCTCATAGGTTCCCCTAACAGTCTAACTAGGTGAGTGCTGTCGTGGGGTTTCAGGTAGGAGAGTAAACTTAGCACTTGTACTTGCGAAGTAGAATAGGAATGTTACTTTTTTTTTTTGGATAAACCGTCAGAATCTAAAATGGCATGCAAAGCAATACCATTAAGACCGAGAAAATCATTATTCCTTCTTACGTTTCTTGGAAGAACTGATATGATTTATGCTCTGCCAGTTGACTAAACACGTGGAAAGCATAGTTTAAGTTAATTTAGTGCCCTGAGATTAGTAATTATGAACTAGTTGCTTTCCTTGCCATAACACAATCGAAAATTCTATCTTTACGTACAATTTCTTTCTTGCAAATTCGGGCAAGCTTTCAAGAATATAAAAGCAACAAACATCAATTAAATTGGGGGAAAATTTTTTTTTCCACAAATTATAAATTGCAACCTACCCTTCCGTTTAATACCATGAAACCTTGATAAAATTCACCAGAAGGTCACGGGTTCGGTTCCTGGCGAACGCCTATGGAGATTTTTCAAGTATCGTTGAGACTGCCACGTGGACGGCCGGGGTAACTTGTGAAGGTATCTGAAGCAACGATGATGGTGCACATCGATGTCGAAAAGCTGTTGCTGATTGAAAACATTATTTTGTCTCTGCAGATACATACAGATGAAACTTTTATATGCTTGCTGTGACGTATTTTTAGATATATTACGGAGGCAGGGCAATGTTTTACTTTCCCCATATGGATATGAATATGCCTAGGATGCCTAATAATAATCACAATATTATAAACAAAGATGCAGATTATAAGACGATAACTGCGGAACAAAGACAGAGGACAAAAGGAAGGAACATCTTGAACTTGGAGGAGTAGAAAATGAAGTGCAACGAAGACGATTTGCTAGTTTCCTGCCACGGAAGCAGCAAGCATGGCTTTGTCGAGTGCCAGGGATCCTCCAGGCGAAACTCCACGGTAAGAATTTGCTAGTTTCCTGCCACGGAAGCAGCAAGCATGGCTTTGTCGAGTGCCAGGGATCCTCCAGGCGAAACTCCACGGTAAGAATCTGTACGGGATGCAACTGGATGCCGCTTCATCCTTATATGGAGAAAATAACAGAAAACCATGCGTTTTATCACTTGAAAATCTCGACTGCTATACAGTCTTGAAAAATGTTTTATTTGCAAGTCTGTGATACAGAAAGCTTTCTGACAAAATTATTATTTTACAAATGTTTTGAAAATTATTTTCGAGATGTTTTCAACTATGTTGTAAAAGAGGAAACGAAAAATAAACATTCTTATGGAAAGAAAAATATTCCTTGACGTTTATTAGAGAACTCATTTCGCTAATTTTCTAACACACTTCTGTACGCACGAGACAGACTACACTCAAAAATTTGTTTTTACTTTTGTACAAGAAAAATTCTTGGAAACCCAGTTTCCAAGAAACTCCTTTGTAAAACTACAAACGGTTTTCTTGTAAAATCTGCAAAACACATATTTGTAATATTACAAATGATATACTTGTATCACAACTTACATAATTGAGAAGTGTTCATAAAATGATTTTTTTTCTCTACTAGAAAACAAATGTGATGAATTAAAAACAGAGAATAACTAGAAAAAATATTTCAAAATATAATTAACGAAAAAAAAAAAAAGGAAGACGCCATTTTGTCGGCTCGGGACTAGAACCCACATCCCTTGTGTTACCAAAACGCGCTAATCCACCACAAGACCAAGTTGACTTGCATGATTAAACCTGATTTTTGCAGTAATTATATCTTCAAGTACCTGAAATATATTGGGGAAGTTATTTGATTAAGAAGAAAACATCTATTTAACTTTAAGAATTCTGTTATTGAGTTGAGAGATTTGGGCGCCTCTTAACAATGAGGTCTTGAGATAGGGTTTAAGAGTTTAAGAGTAATACGGTCACGTTTTATTGAAATTATCGTTTCATGGTGATTATTTGAGTTGTTACTTGTTTTAAGTGCTTTACGTTATTCAAACTTGCGATACATTTATTTTTGAACGCAACTGCACTTTACATCACCCATAGTTTTTGCACAAGCAGCTATATACGGTTTTACGTTGTTGAGTGTCCGCCATTTTGCTGAAGTTTGTGGAAACGGGTCAGAGCAGTATCTACAAACATTTCTTGAGGTCTATAACAAACACGGCAATTGCAGTTTGACAAACGAATAGTTCTTCAAGAGAAATCTTTGTACTGTTAAAAGCATTTGAAAAATTATAAAAACAATTTCTTAGTAAAAATTTTAAAAAAATTTTTACAGCGTAGAAACGACGCAGAACAGGAAACATCAATGTGGTGTAAGTGACCTTGACACAAGTTTAATGTTGATACAAGCCCCGCCATTTTGGATTTATCCATTTTTCGTAATAAGTAGGCACTACCATTTCAAAGAGCTGACCATAGGCACCGAATTACGTAAATTGTTTGGTGGGCCGGGGGGGGGGGGGTGGGAATTGATTTAGTTTTAATGCAAATATTACTATTTATAAAACATAATTAATAGTTATTTACCATGGGAAATTCATTATTTCGTAACACTTATCTAGATACAGCAGTCATGTGGAATAATGAAAATAAAATTTACTGTTCCTTTTTAACTGAAGTTTTGAAATTTTATTTCCGGAAAAAACGAAATGTCGTTTGCATTCTTCCAGCATTTCGTCAGTAAGTTATGCCAATGCCAGGTTTATACAAAATTTTATATAATTTCAATCCATGGTTGTTTCTAATGTACTAAACTAAGTGAAGTGGGAAGTTTTGTTTGCCTCTTAATATCGGGTTCTTCAGAGCCGATGAGGGGGAAGGGAGGCGAGTATGGAGCGGTGCCGGAATGCAAGCGCGGGAAAACAGGGAGTTAAAATATACATGAAATGTTGCGCTTACTGTGAATTAAAAAGAGCAATAGTGGCGACAGATAATTTAAAGCTGTAATTAACAGCTGTGTGAATAAAATAATTTTAAAAAATATAATTTAGTTCTTTTTTTTTTTTATCAAGACCTCCATCCCTCGAGGGACATTGGGTTCGAATATCGGATAAAGCCTCAATGTAGGTGCCGTTTTCAGCTTTAGATTTAGGCTTGAGGTGACTTCTTCGTAGAAATTTAAATCCCCGCAAAATCAGATCAGGCTATTAGAAAATCGCACTCCGAAAATGAAGGCTCGAAATGCAATCACTGTGGCTGAATCTCTTGCATATTAGAGTTGCAACAATAAGATATTAGTACACACGCGACAGAAGCAACTTATCATTTCTCTTCTTACTCAAGAAAATCTCCAGAATATATATATATATATATATATATATATATATATATATATATATATATATATATATATATATATATATATATATATATACAGTTTTTAGCCGTTTTGTCTGATTGTATTTTTTGAATTTATATCATGGGACAAAAGCATACAGCACCAAACCTATAGATTATTTTTATCTTTACTGACAAAATCTCATCTTCCATTGACATTTATTAACTTAGTCATATGTAGCTATAAGTGCAACTCGTAATTTTACAGAAAATATTTTGCTCGTAAGTCCCTCGCAAGTGCAGTATTGAAGTCCTACCCCAAATAACTTGCCAGCATAAATAATAGGCGTCCATAAGCTTATTTACAAATGCTGATATAATAAACGCACTATTATATCTATGAACGAATAATGAACGAATATTTCAGCAGGCATACCTCTGAATGAAGCACACAATGTCTATTTCCAATCAGTTTTTTTCCTCCAGGTACTACGACTTGTCTTATATTCATCGGGGAGCTGACTTTACCTTATGGAAAAAAAATGCAGTTGTTTTTTTTTTTGCAAAAAATAAAAAATAAATTATATCAGCTTTGCCATTTCGAAGTTTGTTAGTGGAGAAGCTTCATATAGTTTAAATAATATGAAAACTATGTAGTATATTTTTCGATTTTTCGTGGAGATATATTATTTATATTTTCCTGTGAAATTCGCTCGAATTTTCGCTTCCCTAGTTATTAGCGTCTGTGCAGTTGTGAATGGTGACGGCGTTTTCTACTGCTCATTCAACTGTCAGCGTCAAGTGAGGAAAATGAAGGAGGGTTTCAGAAAAATTAATCCTTGCCCCCTCCCCCCTCCCCCCCGCTAACAAAATTTTGTCTCCCAAACGCCGCCCCTGCAGCTCAGTATTTTCAGTCAACCTTTACTGAATGTTGTTCTCCACGTACATTCAAGAACATGTTTCATAGTGTTTTATGGTAACTTGTTCCGTAGTCGTATCCGTGTTTCTTTCTACCTGACCAGAAAGATTCATCCCCGATCGAGACTGTTTTGATTCCAATCAGAAATTAGTCCTGACTGAGATTCCAATCTAAAACAGCCATTCGTCGTATCAGGTTTTCATCATCGCAGTGGGCTTTATTAATTTAGCCAGTTTCATCTCCAACACGCACGCAGTTGTTATCGGCCTAAATGTTTCTGTCTGCGCTGGTGTAGCCACCGGATGTAACAGGGATAGGGGAAAACGGCAGGAACTTGATTACTGATCAAGAATGAAACGTCCTGTGCAGAAAAACCGGTGCCGTGCGACGTGGCGAAGGGTGGTGCAAGGGGGGGGGGGTGTGGTGGTTATCGACGTTTTTCAATTACAATAGGCGGCTAACTGAGTGTGTCAGTGTGACCAAGTTCAGACGATATGGCTGTTGACACTGGGAAAAAATATCGATATTATTTATATTGGTTGTTTATATAAGTACCATTCTACGAAACGGTACGTCTAAAGAAAAATATTTTATGTATTAATGGGCTTGGCAACTGTAAAATTGTTTGGAATATTACATATTGAGGACACGAAGCACTGTAGGAAGATGTGGTTCTTGTTTTTGGTACATGTAGACAAAGTAAATAGAGGAAATTTTAATTCAGTTGTTGTATTTAAAACAACAATTATTAAAAGAGCATTAAAAAAATATTTATTTACTATACCTGGAAAAGATATTGGTTTTTATAAAACATCGTTGAAATTTATGGATGATTTATATCGATATATCGTTGATATAGTATCGTCATTTCGATATAAAGGATATTTTTTCAACATCCCTATCGGAGGATAACTGAATGGCTTGGAGAGGATTTGTTTTCGACAAAGGATTTCATAAACCGGTTTTCAGAAGGTGAAATGTATACGGTAATCGTTTCCCTGAAACGTCCAACGCATGAATGTGCTTTTTATTCAGACGGATCGAAGCCCCCATTTTTATACCAGAAGGTTAACGGGGAAGAGGGAAGGGGGTAGGAGGAAAGGGCGATACACATTTTAAAGCGACACATACAACTGTATCTTACACGGGATTTGAACCCAGAACTAGGTCGTATGAATATAGCAATTTAGCAACTTCGGGAATGTAAGTTACCCGGAATGAAAAATATACGCAATAAATCAACATAATTAAATTAAGTACTCGATAAAAATAATACGAGACCGATAATATAACACAATAATTATGATGAAGCTATGAATTTTTATTAGGGTCTAATTGATAAATATTGACTTACTTCTGCAATAAAATGTAATTTTGGCTTAACGCAAGCTTGTTATTACTAGTGAAATAAATGCTATGATCTCTGATGAGAGCTACTGTGATGCTGCATAAATTATCTGCTGCTAAAGAAAACGTTATTCGGTTTTCTATCGCCTTTAATCACTGCGAACTCATAACGCATCGACTCTGTTAAGTCCTAGAGAAGTCGTTAAACGTTGGCCGTTGTCCAGTAACTTTGGAGTTCGTTCCACTTCTGAATTAATGGAGGGAGCTTAAAGAGTTCGTGCGGTTACCAGCTGCACGAAAATTCCTTCCTGCCAATTTTGTCTTCTGTGTGGTTCGCCAGTGTGCGCATAGTCCTTCATTATGCAGGAGAATTATGCGTGCAAATTAAGTCCACAGTTTTCCGCTCAAATTAATGACATCTGCATTTGAAGATCAAGAGTGCAATAATTTAAAGCATTATTTAGGCTTTGTGGGATGAAATATGCTCTAGGAATCCTTCTAAAATGTTTTAAAAATAAGTGAAAATATAGTTGTAGCAAATTTAAGCTGTATGTTTTGATTACTTTGGTAGTTATGGCTTCACTAATACTTATTGCAAGAGGAACAAGATTTTTTTAAAGGATATTGACGAAAATTTGTGTGAACGGTAAATTTTACAAGATCATCACTACATGATTAAACAATAACACCAACGATATTTTTCAGTTCTCGTAGTGAATTTTTTGTTAGTTTTCTTATTGGAAAGGGAATAAGTTCTATTGTTTTGAGTGTTGCACCAGATAAAAACTTAATACTGTTAATTATATTTTTTGCTTACTTTGAATTATTATATATTATATATAATTTATTGATATAAGTGAAATGCAAATAAAAAACCCTTCTATAAGTAATAAGTACATGCTTTTGTGATGATGCTATTTGTTGTGTAGGAATTTAAATTGATCCGGCTAATGTACATATATTTCCACCTACACGCATATGCCATCACTGGCAAATTTTCTTCAAGTTCAATATCGTAAACTTTAATCGGAATGTTAAATTGAATGTATTTTTAACACTAAGTTTCCGCAGATGTTTTAGCTTCTGCTATGCCACGTACGCAGTTGCCCACTAAACTGATTCTGACACTAGGACTGAAATGTATATATATATATATACATTATGTGTGTATATTTATATATATATATATATATATATATATATAGGTATGTATACATATATACTCACACATATTTATTTCGGAGTCACGCTAACAAAACGATGTCATTCTAAACTAGATTTATTTTACATCTTATTTGGCACACGTGCAATAGTGACTTAAAAGTACTATGATATTTTTTATCTAGATTTGTAGGTTTTTATATCTATGCAATGTGTTAGGGTGAACTTCCGAGTTCTATTTTCGTAAATAAAATCTTTTTTCTTGCCGTCTCTACATTTTCATTCTTGCAGAAATTTCACTGCCTACTTGACTGCATTAGTTTTCTGTCTAAGCTATTTAAATAATTGAATGTAGAAGCTGGCAGAGTCTTATCTTTCGGGTTAGATATTTTCCACACTTCTGGACCATTACAGGGGCAAAGTTATGACATTTCGGTTTCGAAATTTATGCCGGGAGAAATGTGGTAAAAATAATTAATTTTGGCTTCACTTGCCCGTTAGCATGAGAATGCGACTATATCTAATTTTTAAATGTACGAATATTCGTTTACTCGATACTTCAGGATTCGCTTACCTTTAAAAAAAGTGTTCTTCTATTGTAGTCTGTACGAACTTGCAAGATTATAGCATAATATTACAACATGTATACCTAATTTTCACTGAAAATAAAATTAATTTGGAGGCAAGTGCAACATATTTTACTGTTGAAATATTTATTATACATGTCTAGTTACATGTTTTGGAGTAATTTCCGTCGTCATTGCCGGAAAACTTGACATCTTAAGAATACGTATGTTCAGATAGTCAAGGGTTAACTTGGCTTACTCCAAAGAGAAAACTCGTTTTAACTATGAATTAACCGAACATGCATGGTTGTCATTATGCCCTATCTGAAACTAAGACTTATTAATAGGTCGTATAATGAACATGTTTAGTTATATATATATTTAGTAATTTTTGTAAGAAATTTTTAGTGCGGGGAAGGTTTTTGTTTTGAAAGATAGTTTTGTCTCACGTCTCACCGCTGACCGAATTCACAGCATTAGTTTCACGACACTCCCGTCAAGTAATCGGATTCATGTTCTTCCACAAACTATAGCAATGCGCTGCTTTGTTGCTTTATATATTAAGCCCTTTTACTGCGCGGGAGTATTTAGATGTTGTTAAAAGCTAAGAGCATGTTTTTCATACTTTAAGGGCCAGGATGTTCAGTTACTAACAAAAGTTAGGTTTAAAAAAAAGCGTACTTTTATATTGTTTAGCTAAAACAGTTTACTGGGAAATAATTTTGTTCATGTGTTTGTCTTTCATGGGCACAGTGTTTCACATTGCAAGTAACTTCACATTTCATGGAAAGACTTAGTTACAGCATCTAAAAGTATGACATACAATGCCATAAAAAATCAATCTTTAAGCATGACCTTTAGAGTAAGCTGAAAACCAATAAATTCCCTTACCAATAAAACGGAGCATAAATATGCAATCAATTCGTCGTTACCAGCACACCATTGTACATTTGGCTCAGTCTACTTTGTTGGTCATACATGCTATTTTTCAATGCTCCAACAGAAAAACTATTCTCGCGGAAAACTAATTTTTTTTTAGAGTTTTGACATTAGCCATTTGGCACGCCGTCCTACAGGCAATTAGGGCCTACAACAAATTATCCTTGTGCTTTTTCTGCTTCACTTCTGTGTCATCGCGTACATAGATTCCATGTAAGGTTTCCTTAATTTCGTCTTCCCTGCTGCCTTGAAACTTCCGGTACTGAAACATGTTGCCTTCTCTTCTTCTAGTGTAGGTAGCCTTTGTGTTCATTACTGCAGCTTAAAAAAAACCTAGGGCATTATTTAAATATTTCACGATAGTATTTTCTATTATTATCTAGGACAAACAACACGAATTGCAGAAGCACGCTCAAACTCGTGTATCATGGCTTGTACCAAGTCATCTTCTAAAAACATGTGTTGTTCACCTACAGACAAACAAGATCTGTAGTTCAGCGACGCTTTTGTACGAAGGCCGAATAACGTGCACCTTCTATGAAGTTTTTAAAACGCGCTGGAGCCCAGGAACAACTTGAGGGAATTGCGTAGCAAAAGTTTTATGATTTAACACTCGTGTCAAACGTAGTCATTACATAGAATGGAATTTGGAAAAACATTAAGCCTATAGGTTTTGCATTGTAACATGCTAACATTAAAATATTTTCTTTTTTCTTCGTACGCACAGGTATGATAAAAAATATTCGCAGAAAAGAGATGATTTATAATGTTAAAAATGCCATTAGCTATTTTAATATTTGAAAGAATGAACATATTAATTTTAATACTTTCTTTATGCAGTTCAGTTTAGATCATTAGCTGTTTTATTTAAGCCAGTGCTTAGTTTTGATTGTATAATAGGAAGTGTGAAGTATTTATTTATATTATTAGGAACGCTGAAAATGATTTTTTTATCATATTCAATTTTTTTCGTTAAAAGGCTAAATTATAGTTGTTTCGTTTATTGTCATTAAATGAAGTAGGAAAGTAAGAGTAATTTTGCAATATTTATATTAATAAGTTTTTTAGAATAAGGGAAAGTTGGGAGAAGTTTATGTGGTAACTAGGACGAAAGAGTTTTTAAAAAAGAGAGAAAAAAAGCACGACATTAGAAAGCTGTTTCTGATACTATCTTGCAAACATTTTTCCATTTTCACAACAAAAAAAAAAAGAAAAGAAAATACCAGCAGTAAGAATTCTTTCCAAATAAATTGACACATTTTTTTTACATTACTTGAAACAGGGACTTATACAGAACTATGCGACTCGACAGATAAGTTTAATTTTTTGCACTATCTTGCAGGTTTTCACTGACAGAATTTCGACAGTCAGGCTGAATATTTTATTCTGTTTATCAACCTAGACATTGTATCTGCTTAGAACCTGAGATACTTATTTTGAGTCTTAATTATCTACCGCTGAACAACTCAATAAAGTTAAATATCTTTGCCTAGTAAATGTTACTAAGAAATACAATACATACTTGCTAGTGTTGTAAGTTAAAGAATGAGACATCTTCTGGAATTTGTTTTCCAGATATACTATTTAAGTTAATATCCCGCTATTTTATTTAAATTTTGATTTAGCCAGATTAGTGTTCCATTATAACTATTTCATCAGTAATTAAATTCAGTGTAAAGTCAAGCTGCATCAATTTTATTCATGTAGACTTGAGACATTCGAATGTTGATTGCGTTTCCCTTATGGTTTGTTTAGCAAATTTCACTGTTTTTAGCATGTCTCCATATGTGAGTATTTATAAGGGATGAAATTATTATTTAGCGTGCGGAACGAAATGGTTATACATATATGTTGGGCAAAGTAAATTTTTTTTCTAATGCAGCTACACAAGTTTAGGAAAGCTGCCGTACCTCTCGAGATGCCGAGGTTTGGTTGTCTTCAATTCATGTTAATTATAAAATAATAAAATGCTTGCTGCTCAAGCTCCTTTAGCAATGTGTTTCGAACCTCAAGCAGGTAGATCATAAGCTTACTGCTAACCAAAATTGCCATCTGTGTTTTGCATTCTGTCGGAAACACTCAGGAATAAAATGGCCGACTCAATATTTTAGACGAGCAGACGAATTTAGTACTAAGATGATCCTCATCTTTCTCCTGTTTGGTTTTGACAAAGACCCATTTTATTGATCAATCTGGCGGGTATATCTTTCGTGTTAGGAAGATGAGGAACTTTAACATTATCATAAAACTGCTTCACAAAAATATGAACTATAGAATATTGAATTTGCAATTAAGTTTAGCAGGATATAACAAAAAAACATCATTAACAGAAAAGAGTATATCACCCAACACTTTCACATTAGAAAAATTATTTCTTGCTATTGTATAGGTTTTTATTAATCATAAGTTCTTATTTAAAAAAATATGTCATTATACATACACATAATTCGTATACCTTAGAAGTTTCAGTTCTGTCGATACCTGTAACAGTCTTACAGATTTTTACGTGTAAATATTTATCATTTAATTCCGAGACATAAGAACAGCATTTTATATAGTTTGGATTTGAATTATTAAGTAAAACTATATTATTTTTCATGCTAAAAAACGACACGAGCCATGAATTAGTTTTGCGTAACTTAATTGAAAAATAGAGACAAAATTATCAGCAGCAAATGGCTTGAAAGTCTTCAGTATTTAGCCATAAATGTCTACACATTAATAATCTTTCATTGACCAATTTCCTGTAGAATTTACACCCTCAAAAAATCTCATTTCATCCATCTTGTACACTGAGAAATTTTCGCAGGAGCTGAACGTAAATAAAGTCGTGAGTCAATGTCAATGAAGGCGAAGCCAAATGCATTACCTTGGCACGTGTAAGCTATTGATGAGAGGAAAATGGAGATTAGGCATTCTTCTTACCATGCGGAAAATGATAAATCACAAGCAAGGTAGAAGGGATATCAGGGGCTTGCCTGAAGGCTGAGAATTCAAGACGATTAATTATTTTGTCAGATTAGAACTTTTATTAACTCTTATAATGGGCAAGTGGTTTTTGGATACGTTTCATTAATGCACACTTCATATTAATGACTTTCGGCAGTCTTGGTGACGTAAAGGCAACTAAGCATTCTTACGGCAGTACAGTTCCAAATAAATAACATCTCCGTTTTGCTGTCAAAATAATTGGTACTATTTACAAAGATAAATAATATCTCTTGACTTTGAATAAATGAAATAGGCTACAGGGATTTTCAACACCAGAAATTTCTGAAAGGGAATTAAAGACTTTAACAAAGTTAAATAAGGTCTATAACTAGCTCCAAACGTAATTGTTACTATAAAATCCTAAACATTTTGAAATAAAATTTTTTGAAAATAATGTTCTATTAACGTGTTTTAAATTCTTATTATTAATAATTTTAAAAAGAAAATGGGCTTTATTAGCTTTTTCCTTCAAAGTGCTAATGGGGTGAGAAGTATATTTTTATGACGCCACTGTTTGTGAACAGAGTGAGATAAGTGTAATTTCTTCTCCTCACTTTTTAAACATGACTGCTCTGGGTTCGAGTATCAGTCAGGCCTCATGTGCTAATTTAAATTTTCGTTGGTAACTTAAAAATGCAAAATAAATTTACGCGTAGTAACTTAAAAGAGCATTGTTTCAAAATGTTTGAATACTATCTTAGCTAAATTGCTCTAAAATACGCCTCACTATATTTCAGATGGCTGTTTTAGGGACGAATCACAACAAATTTATGCCACATTCTAGTGCACTTCTTGCCTGGTATATACACCCAAAGTTCCTGGTTGGTGAAGAGACTGGGTTAGTTTGTCTATGGTACTGGGTCATCCCATTTGACGGAATTGCTGCCTGCGTGCCAAGGCGTGGGGTGGATGGAAGTTTAAACATGGTGACATGCTAACCCAATATATTGTAGTTTACGCAATGAAATTTAAAAAAAAATGCGAACTTATTTTTTTAAAATTCATAGATATTAATATTTTTTCTTGGTACTGGCTTTATCATTTACGATAGATATTGAACATGTCAACTGGGTTTCTTTATACAGTCAAACAAATATCATACAGTCCTTCTTAATTTGTATCAGAAAGGCAGTACTTTGAATACATTCACAACTCTTTGAATATCTGTGTTTACGTATTTTATTTCCCTACGTTACGAATAGGAGATAAGTGATAAGGCTCCGTAGTATGAACGGTTAAACACAACGGAGATTAAGTTTGTTATCTTCACGTTCGCTGTCAGAATTCCCAACGTCGCATTTTTTTTTCAAGTGGAAAGGCTTCACCTTTAAACGAATCGCTGTGGGCCAGAGCACTCTGTTGAGAGACGTCCGTCGAAACCACCCCTCTCCAACCTAAGTATTTATCTTCAGGTTTCTCCGCGAAAAGAGCTCTCTCTCTTGCTTTGTCTCAGCGGTATTCTCACTCTCCTTCCGTTTCGTTCCCTCGGGAATCCCTCAGCTCTTTAGGTCGAACTCTTGCGAGGTCGGGCGGGTAAGCTCGACCTATTAGCGGGATGGCTTTGGAGGTTCTCTCTAGACGCCCACCCCCGATCATTCACACCGGCAGCAAATGAATACCAAAACCGGGACAATAGCGCTCGTTGATAATGGTATATATTACGCCCTGGGTAAAGACACTGGGAGCAGACACAATTACTTTCGCCCTTAACGAGTTTGACTCGGCGTGGCGTGGGGGAAAACTTCCCTTCTTCCCCTGCCACATTTGTCTTCATGTTTTTCCTCTCTCCGAAACAGTTCACACTTTTACGAGGGATTCGCACAGAGTGGGTTAAGTAGAACTATTTGAACACTTTGTATAAAAACCCTATTTCCTGATATCAATTCTTTGAGAATACACTAAATCCATGAGTACAACAGGCTTAACATTTATAACGTTAACAATGTGACATATCTTTCCACACTTAACTATTTTAACAGGGTGTTCTTATGATTTATCTGCGTGGCGAACATCCAATTACTAGATACCTGCAAAATTTGGGTTTTTTATTTGAGGATACGTTAAACTTTAAACACTTTTACCTTTGCAATACGTTTGTCATTGGACCATACTTTATTTGGCACGCCCTGGTCAACTCTGCTCCAATAAATGAACACGTCACAATCTTGTGCCCCAATCACGTGCAATTCAATTAGAAAGGGAGTGACTTTACATCTATGCAACAGCAAATGGAGAAACGATGCCGGCTCCAGTATATACAGTACTGTGAAGTTTAGCCTGATGCATAATAATACCACGAATTTTGCATGTCCCTACGAATTACAAATTACTCGCTTGATCGCTCGAAATTAAATATTCGAATGAAAAAAGAATACAGCAAAGCTACAAACATATTGCAATAGGATTAATAAAAGTCTATGAGCATTGCATGGTAACCGCTTCCAATATGAATGCGGGCGACGAGTAATCACCACGTCAAAGACGTGTCAAACCCTGGGACCTAGTGGGTGGTTGTAGTGGATGCAAGAAGTAAAAAGGATTTGTTACTTTCTTGGTTTATCTTCCGGTAGGCAGACTTTCGTCAGGTCAACGACACGAACACATATCCTTCTCTCCGACTCGTCTGGAGATTCATGAAAACTCGCATTATCGTATCGCGTTTTGCGTTTCCTGCGACCGCTATAAATATTTATTTCCCTACGTTGCGCATAGGAGAGAAGTAATAAGGCTTCGAAATATGAACGGTTAAACACAACGGGGACTAAGTTTGCCATCTTCAAGTTCTCTGTCAGGATTCCCACGCGCGAAAGGAAACGAGCGTTCAGTATTCATCTGCCAGTTTGCCAGGAGTAGGTAGTATTCCTCTGCCAGTTTGTCAGGAGTAGGGACTCTTTCTGTACGTGCGGGAATTGCACGCCCTCTATGCGCGTGTTTGAGTTGTTCAAACGGGAATCAGCGTGAGCACCTGGTTTACATATGTGTCGGGTGACGACTACGAAGGATCGTAAGTTCGGTCACATTAATCACAATCGCCGCCAACTCCAGAATACTGGACTACCGACTACTGCAACGCATTCGTGCAAGAACAAGGTGTACCTGACAGCCAGGCAGCAACCGAATAAGACATCTTTTCGGACAGATCATCATCACCTGAAGAAGAAAAACACAGCGAGTAAAAAATAGCCCCAAAACCAATCACCATAACATAAACATTACCTTTCCGCACAATCCACGATGTCGACTCCGTGAGCCTGGACGGATCAAAACTTTAAACCGTCAACATTGCCCAACATTCACGAACATATACTGTCGGGTGATCACTTTCCTTCCTAGAAGATGCTTAACACACATGAAAACACAAAAGCTCTAATTAAATTTTAAGCACCTTGACATGGTCACCTGGAAGACCGTATAGGCCACTCCAAAAACGAACCACTCGGGAACACGACCAATCACAAACAGGTCTTACACCACAAACAGGAAATGAAAGTGATATACATCTCCATAACCAACAACAGCGCCCAAAACAGTAGGAAAGAGATTCTTCGCAAGATCCTCGAGGATCTGAAACCCTGTCAGCTATCAATGCCGTGGATCCAAACGTATAACTAAAATAAAAACTATACCCTTAGATGACCCCCAGAACCCAAAACATCAAACAGGTAGTCGACTTCTGTCTACTCCATGTCGACAGGACTCGAACAAGGCGAAAATACAACGTGTACTACCAAGCTGGAACTATCTCAAAATATAGTAAGTATAAAAGTATTTCAAAAAGAGCAGACTACAATCCAACAGATATAGCCAAACCCGAGCCCAGAATCAGCTCCTCAGACCCCTTCTCCTTCACCAGAAAAACCACACGAGTCGCCCACACACTTTCGTCATCCACAGACATCAGAAGATCAAATTCTTCACAAGGATCCTGACATTATCTCCTCCGTTACGGTCTTGGTAACCTCCTTAACTTTGGAAATTACGTTGAACTCTGGGGGACAGTTGTCAAATTATACCCTTCAACCCTCTCAAGGGGACGCAGTAGATGACGAAGCCGATCACGAAGATATATGCGTGTTGAAGATAGAGTAGAAAAAATCAACTGTACGACGACGCAGAACATTTGGAGGTCCACGGAAAAAAAACATGCTGGACACCGTGCATATGTAATAAAAAAGTAAAACACGACCTCCCTCGAAGGATTTCACTCCAAGATTCCCTTACAGGGAAAAATCTAATACCTTCACATGTTCAGTACGTCATTAAAAATATATACACCAAAATATAATTAAGCTAAAAAACAGCGACCTTACAACAAATATCAAAGAAACCAACAACCTTTTCTTCATCGTGGTCGAATGTATCATGGCACAAAAATAGCTATCTTGGAAAGTTTTTATTTTTTTCAAAAAGTAACAAACTCTCTCATCAGGAATTTTACTCAGATTTATTGCTCACCGCAAATAAAAAACTAAAACAAAAAGATAATGAATTTAGAATCGAAGGTCCTACAAATACAAGTTTGTCAATACTCTTACGTTTACAGATGGATTCACTGAAATCGACGCGCTTATCAAAGGGAAGAAAGAAGATACACAACAGGGTTTAACTTGTATCAGCTTTCAACAGCTTCAAGCACATGGAAACTTCTCTTAGAAGGTGCAAGTAACACCGACATGATGCACACGGACAAAGATCCATGTTCATAACAACAAAATTCTGCCTTGTGGAGTTGCACAGAGCACGTAGAAAAACATACGCTCAATATACGTGCAAAGATCTGCAGATTTCAACACCTGATATCACATCACAAGTACGGCCAATGCCCACCTCCAACAATCGTCGTGCAAATATGAAATATCTACCATGACATGACACTATACATGCACGACATAACAATTAGACTGAACACACCTTCTCTTTGCAATTCAAGATACTAAACACAGATCGCATAGGCAATATGCTCATGTAGAGTCAAGAGATCAGCACAAATCTTACTTTCGCTACAATGTCACCGATTTCGAATTTGTTCCAGCAAGATAACACCCAAAAAGAAACATCACCACACACATCGACAAGACAGTCTCTGCTGACGCCATCTGAATCACTTCGAGCTCCATTTGACGAGAGAAACCAGGAAGAGGATGGGGTGCTAGGACAAACAGAAGAGGGCTTATACGACTGATACGGTTTTAACATGCGCCAGAACACACTCACACACTACTTTTCCAAAGCACAGTACATAGTCTATGGTACGAAATCACTCAGTTACTGGTGTGCTACGGAATTCACCATAGACCAAAAACCACGTCGTTCCCATTTTGGGTCGGTGTCAATTCCTTGAAACCGGCAAATCAATGCACAGACTGCTCGGACGCTTCAGGGTCCATATTCAACGAATTTAAATTCCTACGAATGCATTCGTTTTATTGGATAGTTAATCACCAGGCTACGACAAGGCAACGTCTCCTCACACAAGGGCCAACATGGACCATCACACGGGACTCCGAAAGCTCACAAAATTTATTATCGGCACATACGATCGTTACGAATACACGTCCACCATCGACGAAGATGCTTGCAAACCACCCATCCCGATGATCTCAGATCAACATCATGGCAGCGTACGAAAAGCAAGATATTCTCACCTACGAAGAGCTTGCTGTAGGAAACACGAAGAAATTCGTCGATCCTTTAGAAAAACCCAAAAATTGAGCTACGGCGTTGGTCCACTCACTACGGGCCTCCTGGGGTAGCTCGCGAGTTAAAAAAAAAAGAGCTAACGCGTCAAACAAGGCACCTCCTCCGAGTTGCAGAAGAATCTCGATAAGGTGATGTGGAAACCGGTGTACATATTCCGTACTTAGTGGTGAGCATTTCTACACGCCTAAAATCTCTCGATGACTACGCAAAACTTTGCCTTCTGCAACCCCCCCCCCGACTCTAAGAGCTCTACGAGCTCCACCAAGTTTAATAGTTGCATGCCAGAGGTCTTGGAATTTTTCAAAATGTTTACTCGTGCTGGGAGGTTGAAAAGCCCCGGCACGAAATCATTCTTGCCGATCCGCGATCCGTAAATAGTACATCACTGATGAGATATATTAGCTCACTGTAATCTAATGTAAAACATATATTCGCGGATAACAGCACTTCATAGACCTGCTTAAGAGTGCGTACCACAGGTCCTTGAAGGCCAAAGTAGAAAAACTAATAAAGGATAAACCTAGATATAATCCATTCACGATTACTTCTCACTTTTCTGAAGTCCTGCTGAAGTTCTACTTGAAAGATATTCCTCCGCCCCGTGCAAACTAAGTTTAACTAAGAAGTAGCTTGACAGAAACGCGCCACAAAGGTTGAATATTTGCTCATTAAGTAATGAAAAGGAATTACATACTTATGATTGCCTGTCCTTGTTTCTTTTACATTGACTTTCATTAACTTGTGGAACGCGATTAACGTTTACAGCGTCGATTTACATATGTCTCACGCACACTTAAAATGGTTTTCCAGCGTACTCTGTTTTCTCCCACCCCACGTATTATTAACATTACCACGAACCCGTTGAGTTTATTCATGCGTCGCTGATGTGTACCGGAAGTTTATAGGAACGTAAATTTGTTGCTGATATACTGATTCTTACGCTTATGTGCGTAAAACAAACATAAATAAAATAAATTCACTGCTCACAAATGAAAACGCAACATTTAAAATACGACGTTAAGACGTGGAACTATTTTTCCTACATCGCTGACAACTTTACTGTGAGAATTCCAATCAGAGAGTGTGTTGAAACCTTCATAAGCATCTAGAGGCAGAGATTTTTTAAATGTTAGTATATGCTGTTCACAGTATAATGAGCATTTTCGAAAGCCCTGCTTAAGATCTACATGCATGTACGTTGTTTATTCTTCCTCCCTGTGTACAATTAACATTGCCACGGGCCTCATCACTTGATTCCTGCGTCGGTCAAGTGAAACTGTGAAATTATTAGAAAAGTAAATATTTTACATATCTGCTCATTTTTACACTTTCGTGCATAAAACAAACTAGAAAGTGAAAGAAATAATTCTCGTTATCTCGCAATTGTTTACCTAACACTTTCATTACACGTTAAGATATGGAAATACTTTCCCTCCATCGTTACCAGCTTTACTGGGCGCATGTCACCCAGTGCGCCCGTTTTTTTTATAAGGTTCATTTCAAAAGTGCTCACTTTATCGTGAAAGCCTTTATCAGAAGTCCTCAATGCACTGCGTACCACCTATAAAATGACACGTTAGTTAGATTGTCTTCCTACCTATGTCATCACCTTCGTCAGCATTGGTTGCTCTTGCACAACTAGTACAGTTATAGTAAACACCTTCAATGCAAAACGTTTAAATAAAATACAGTAACAAATATAATTCAACAATACAAAACGGGTGCACGTTAACGCCGATTCAGTATTATCCAATTGTAATACTGTCAAGCAAGAGTAATTTATCAAACTAAGGTTACAATTCTATGCAATTCTGCAACAGGAAACACTGTGCCCTTCCTCGTAACAGCCCAGTCTTTGGTGAGCCCTATCGATGAAAGTTTTGTAATTAAGAAAACATATTAATATTATGTCATATTTGCTCGATACATACTACCACATTAACTTACACATGCCCTGAACAAGAAGTTCTTAGTAATTCGGAATAAATTTTCCGGATAATAAAGTGCGGCATAGTCTTATTTTTTATTCTTCATCGAATAACCTGAAAATAATTAATGATTTCATTGATATATCTTATATAAAGAAAATTGCATTTTAATTTCTTAACATTTCGCGACTTATATAAAATTTGGCAGTTAAGCCATGGTATTTTGTATACAATAAATAATTTTGATCGAGATTGGTGGACAAATACGAGCACTTTTGCTCATAGTGAAACAGTCTGCCGTTACTAGAAAATTATACATACGTAATAAGTATTTTTATTTGAGATTCTGTGAAGAACTTAAAATATTTAGTTATATGTAAAAATAATTTCTATAATTTTATGCAATCTCTTGCTCTTACACGAGATGTGTGAAATTTTGCGTGGTAAGAATTGTGCAATATTTGAAAATTTAAATAAGTTATGGTTAAATTTAGTTTTAAAAATCACTCTTACTTTCATTAGGCCTTGATCAGGCCATTCCCAATAATATGTGGAACACACGTAATAAAAATGGTTTACTAACAAGTTCATTTTTTTTTTTTTTCAAACTTCCTTTACACATTTTGTTATTTTTTTTTTTTTACAAACTGTTAGTTTTAGTTTTCTTTTATGTCACGTGAATGTATGACAATATTTTGTCAGTATTTATTGTCATTACACCAATAGTTTAACGCAAAGGGATTTAATATGGTCATAGAAATTATTATGGCAATAACTTTGGTAGTTTTCATTTTAATTAACTATTATCGGGAGGCCAGAATACTGGACAGCATATCTAGATGATACTTGGCTAATAGCTTCTGCTTGGGAGCCATAATTAAATAAGTTATAGAATTCTATTTGGATGTGTTCATGCAGACTCCCAGCTTCATGTTTAAGAATGACACCGTACGTAAGTCTAATGTCATTGCTTATTTGGGCACACAGATTTCGCTTACGTATGAAATGATGCACTGGGGTTTATGAGTAAACTGTACTCTTAAGAAGGGCCTGTATAAGATTGGCTTGGGTATATAACGTGTTATACAAATGAAAACGAGGCGTTGTTCCACTCATTCAAAGTGGGTTAACTGAACAAACGTTTTGCGTAGTGTTACGAATTCGTGACATCTTGCAAATTAAAAATAACAAGAGTAATTTTTTTTAATTGCCTAATATTTACTGTATGTTGACGCTATAATTTTCGGTATAATTTCACAGGAGTTGTTTGAAGATTCGACTGGTGGCTGTTTTAAGTAATTTGCGCCGTTCGGTGATGATGAACTGAACTTTTTGGTATATAGAATGTATCAAAATTATACCGGCAAACTTCGGCTGCGGGTTAATCACGATAAAAGGAGACAACATGTATACGACATATGGTGGAAGACGAATCCTAAGGTCGGTACCCATCTTTGAAGTTGGACCAGAAACACTTGTTTATTACAAATATTGGAGGAAAATTTAAAGATGGAACATTGAGTGCATGGAGAATGTGTAACGGAACAAAGATCTGTGAACACCACAAAACCAATCTGTAGCTTCATCAAATAATTTAATGGAAACAATCATGGTTACTACCCTTATTTTGACTTAATCTCCGTGACGCTGTAGCAAACTTGGGATTTAAAATATGGATTACTAACCCGCTTGTAACTAGGGTTGTTCGATATCATAACAATTTAATATCGATATTTTTATAAACAGCTACGAGGTATTTTCGATATAACGATAACGCCGAAATTCTTGATAATACTGAAATGATCGATGCAACTAAAGTTATATATAATACCGAAATTATCGATAGTACCTAAAATTTCGATAATATCGAAAACTTCGATAATACCGAAACATCGATATACCTATATTTTTCAGAATTACATATTGTTCGATAAATTATTTTTCATATAGATAATTATCCATATATCAATATTTCGAACAGCCCTACTTGTCAGAATTAACTTTACATATTACCCAGACACTCTGTGTTCCATTTTTAGTTGTTGCAATAAACTAGTGCTTCAGGCACAACTTCAAATACATGAACACTCCTTAGGATCCACCCTAGAGCATAGGCCGTAAACAGGATGTCTCACCTAACGCTGCGACATGAAATAATTTCGAGACGGAACAAAATATTGCCAAATTGTTTGCACAGGATTCTTTCCACGTAAGGGGCTCACGAACTGAGAGGATAAACACGCTCCTGTAGAGTACGAAACTATCCCTTTTAACAGAAAGGCATATTTATTTGATTGGGACGTATACGCCGTTACATTATAAACTATGTCCATAAGTGCGCATTGGTCAATCGGTTCGCTGTACAGCAACGTTGATACAATGCGCGCGAACATGCGTATTTGTGTTAGCGCTTCAGTGTTTCACGCGGTATTGTGGACCTGATTGTGGACAAGACCCAGAACTGCGAATGTCCTCTATGTGTCGCTAATGGTCCACGACAGTCTTCCGTTTCGTTGGTGGCTGTAGTAGCTGCAGGTTACCTCGCTCATGTGCGTCATAGTGGCGATGAAGTCTACCGATACAGACGTCGGTCATATCTCAGCAAGCAGTGGGGTTAGGAACCTGCAACCACTTCTGTCATTCATCATTGCGCACCTAGATTTTAATTCCGCAGGGAAGCTATGCAAGTTGCATTTAAATAAATATTACTTTGTGTTGAAAGAGGTACTTTCATACTTTACAGGAGTGAGTATATCTTCTCACTTTGCGAGCCCCTTACGTGGAAACAATCCTGTGAACGGCGTTAGGCGAGTCATCCTCCTGTATGTGATTTCAACTTTTTTCGTGATCAACCTGCAGCCAAAGTTTGTCGGTATAATCTGGAAACATCCTGTATAACCTTAAAGTTCCCTTATAAGTGCCGCTGCTGCGAGTATTCTACCTACAAGATGTTTAGACTGAATATGAATTTTATAAACTACGTAAACGGCTCACACGAAGCGTATCCGGTCATGAATATAAAATGCTTTTTTGGCCTGTAAAGCTACTTCTTTATGTGTAACATCAACATCCTGTTGACTTGAGCAATTAGTAAATAATTCACAAGACATCTTATGACACGTTGACGTTAGTTAAGTAAAAAAAAAAAAATTATCATCCTGTTGTGCAACATACTGCTTAAACTTAGAGCAACAGTTACGAAAGTTTAACTTAAAATTAACTGCCTCGTATTTTAGACACGAGTTACCGGGAACTGAATCGAACTGTCACGAGATGATCGATTCGTATGTTGCCGCGCAGTAAAATGTTTCGTTCCAACCACTGCTGATGGCGCTACAAGAATTTTGCACCGCAGTAAGTCCTAACTGAGCCGTCTACAAAACGAAACACACACACACACACACACATATATATAGAGCTAAATACAACCCGGTAAACGGATTTGACCGCGACGACGGTTAAGGGGAAGTCAACATACGCTTTGGTGATTGGAGGCTGGGGTTGGGAAGGGCAAGAGGGAGTGGAAAGTGTCTGCAATGCAGGCACTGCCCCCGGTCAGACTGTGTACACGAAGCCTTGCCGCCGAACACACGCAAACAAGTTGACTGGGGGGGGGGGGGCAGACCCAACTGCTGATATCATTCAGCGAATTCCAGCCGGTTCCAGGCTGGATGGCGGTGTTACTGGTCTCTGGAATGCTTGCCGGTGAACTATTGAACACGTGGGCCAATGTGTACGGCGCTTCCAACGCCCATCTACGTAGGTCTGTGCTGTGTTTTAGGCCGCGTACATACGAGCCTTACGCATTACTTTAATTACTTACAGGTACAATTTTTACGTCCCCACGTTTCCTGCACGCGGAGGCATACGATCGAGATCGACCGCGAATCGAACCCGGACGCCATTGTGGGAAGTCGAAATGTTATTCGGACAGCTACCAGCTCCCGTCTTCCAAGACGTGGTTCCAAAAATAACGGATGTGCACTTGGCTACTTAATATGAAGAAACGATCTGTGCGACAGTGATCTCACTTGAATACGCGCCTTATGTGAATCGCCGTATACACAAGCTTTGCAATTGAAATGAGGTCAGTGGTACTTTATTAAAGAATGCCGTATTCCGTTACCTTCACAATACGAAATATGTGCAGCGAAGTAGTTCCGATCCCTTCTCACAGGCGCATCTGTGCACCTCCTACGTCATTCTACTTTCAGCCAATCTCACGCATCGACTGCACGAGGCCTGGAACACAAATTATTCATGCGCTAACGTCACATTGGCGGGGAAGTTGGCCAGAAACGAGCTAACTTGCATTGCGCGTGCGGATTTAGAGTTTATTAAATAGCATCGGCGACCAATGATGGCATGTGCGGGGTTGGTATAGGCTGTTCACGGTAAAATGAGCACTTTTGAAAGTCCTGCTTAAGATATACGTGTGCGCTCGTTGTGCATTCCTCCGCCTTATGTAAAATTAACATTGCCATGTGCCTCATCACTTTATTTGTACTTTGGTCAAGTGAAACTGTGGAATTATTAGAAAAAAGTAAATATGTTACAAATCTGCTAATTCTTATACTTAGACGCATTAAAAAAACCAGGGAGGAAAATAAATAATTTCAGTTTGTACAAATGGTTACCCAACACTATTTATTTGCCGTTAAAACGTGGAACTATTTCCCATCCATCATTACCACGTTTACTGGGCGCATGTCACTCACTGCGCCCGTTAAAATATATGCAGGCAGGAGCAGTGACTTTTTTCTAAGGTTGATTCCAAAAGTGCTCACTTTATCGTGAACAGCCTTTATAAAATAATTTATTTGTATTAACCTGAGAAAACTGCGAGTTGATTACTATCATTATGTATTTAGTGCATGGTTGCTGTATGTTAATCTATGTATGTCAGCCATAGTATTAAATTTATTAGTTCAATGAACATTGGTTTTTAGGTAACACCAAAATGCTTCCTTTTAGAACATGTCACTATAATATAAATACATACTTTCTGAGTGTTAGGTACACGTATTCATCCAGATAAGGCCACCTGTTTTTCGCGTAAAGATGTATGTTTGCATTAAAACACGTAATGGGAACGCATAAAAAAGTAATGAAAAATAACTACCTCTTTTTTTTATGTAGCCGAGCGTATAAGGAACTGGAAAGATCTGAGAAGCAGATAAACTATATCTTATATTACTGCGTATTTGAAGCCTACTTCAGTTTGTGTACCTAAAACATGTACAAACAGCAGGTAAGTAGTCAAATGATTTCATTTTCGTATAATTGTTACAATTATATTTACGTGATTTGAAATGAACGAGAAATCGATTTGCAAATAACACTAAGTTATTTTGCCTATGATAAAGCAGCAACTGTTTCTTTTTACACTTTTGTGCACTGAACGTCTAAAATTTTCATGAACAAATAAATAAATATTTGCACCGCATTAAATTTCCTTTAGCTGTTGGCTGTGCGTCTGTGTGAAAAAAGAAATTTTCACCTACTCGACTGGGCCAATCAGAAAATGTCCAAGTCCGTGATTGGCTGGCAGACACCTAAGACCCGCGCGAGTTAAAATCACCAATTGCGCCATTGGTTCTTAATTAAGGTGTTTTGAATCACAACTATTCGTGGAATCTTTTCACAAAAAAAAAAAAAAAACAGGTGGCCGTAAATAAATTCTGTTTTTACAACTTTGAAGTTTCGAGACGTTAATTTTTCTAACTTTTAAATCCGGAAAAAAAAAAAAAAATCGTGAGAATTTTTGAGGTGGAGCGATGTGTTGTGCATACGGTCTTGTGAAAAAAGAACTAATCGCCTGTTTTCGCGCTGTAGTGCGAAATGTCTACAATATTTCGCTATGGAAAGTTATGGGAGCTCTAGGTACAGCGGGAGCGGAACTTTTTACTTGTGATTCTGCAAGGCAGCTGACCGTCTTGAACAACGAAGAGCTAAACTGATGTTTTAATCTGGTTAGAGCGACCTAGTTTCAGAGTTCTCGGCGACCGCAGTTCACAGTTCTGATTGTTCTTCGTCGTTTTCAACACCACCGAAACGACCGCAGAAAACTGCTGGAACGAAATTAATTTTTTCTGTGTCGATGACCTCTGTAGCCGAGACTGTCGGTACGTGAGGCTACGAGTTTGAATACAACACTATTCAGATTAACATTTCCCTTACACGTGTTTTAACACTAATCTGTATTAACACGACTCTAATTTTAATACTTCTCTGTTAACTCTTTGTAGACTATGCTCGATTGTAGCTCGAGCAAAGATAATTTGAAAATTTTTTTATTGTTCAAAGCAAAACTCGCATCGATGTGCAGTCTTTATTCGGCTAGTGTTTAAAACGACCTCACAAGAACACGACAACGCATTAACAATGATGTTGCTAATGATAGAATTTTTTTTACAGCCATTCAAAGGGACACGATTCATTGTAAACCCTTTCATACGTTAAAGGACATATGATTGGGTCAATATCAGCTCGGATCTCCGTTGGTTGATGACCAGCCAATAATGAACGCTGTTAAGTACAGGGTAGAGTCCGGTGTGGTAGAGACCAATAGGACGATGATGAGTTCTAACACAGACACCAACAGAACCGGTGTCTTGCAGTAGTGGATATAGGTGACTTACTTCTAATTTGTCTCAAGTGCCAGTGTATGTGTGCAGACCGCAATGTGTCAATGCTTGCCAAAGGAAATAACAATATTTTGTTTCAACTTATTTTTCTTATATAGTTTTTATTGTAGATTTAAGTTTAGGTTAGATAACCAAATTCTGAGTAAGTAAAGAGATTTGGGTGGCGTTTATCATCGAGGTCTTGAGAGCCGATGTTGGTGAAGTGAGGTGAGTATGGAGTAGTGCCGGAATGAAAAAAGCGGGAGAAACGGGATGTCCCCGAGAAAACCCGCTGACCGATGACATCGTCCGAGACGAATCCCACATTCGAAAATCCGGGAGCGACCCCGCCGGGAATCGAACCCGGTTCAGCTTGGTGGTAGGCGAGCACTCTAGCCGATGTGATCTGACATTGACCTGGAAGTAATAACTTTAATGTTAATCAGAATTTAAAAAAATCAATTCCTTTCTTTTTTAAGTTTTTCTTCATTTTTATACGAAAATTGCAAAATGTTTTAGTTTTTTCTTTACGGTGTACCATTATACGATTTATTTTAGGAACTTTATTTGTGACTTTTTAATACCGTGTATATTTATTCAATATCTCTTTAAAACACTAAATCACTGAATATAAATAAATCGATCTCTAAAACCTGTAATAATATTACACTATAGGCTGTTCACGGTAAAATGAGCACTTTTGAATGCCCTGCTTAAGATTTACTTGCATGCACTTTGTGTATTCTTCCGCCTTATGTAAAATTATCATTGTCATGGGTCTCGTTACTTTAGTCATGCGTCGGTCAAGTGCAACTGCGAAATTATTACAAAAGAAAATATTTTGCAAATCTGCTCATTTTTACACTTCGACGCATTAAAAGAAAAACAGAAAGTGAAAGAAATAATTTAAGTTATCACAAATGGTTACCTGGCAATTTTTATTCGACGTCAAGATATGGAACTACTATTTATTCATCGTTACCAACTTTACTGGGCGCATGTCAGTCGGTGCGCCCGTTAAAATATATGCAGGTAGGAGCGGTGACTTTTTCTCTAAGGTTGATTTCAAAAGTGCTCACTTTATCGTGAACAGCCTTTACAATATCTGTTGTATCACTTTTGTGTGTTTCTCTGTAAATTTTTAAGTCAAATAGGCAAATCTACGAATTAATTAAATCGATATGGTAAAAAAAAAAAGCTTTCCTACCCCTACCACAAAACAGCGAGGAACAGACGTAAAGGCATGGCACCACTCCAGTCACCTATAACACCTAATTTCCATTAGAGTAATGAGCCATGTGAAGTTCATGATTTAGCATCCGCCTAAGTGGGTTATGGATGTGTCCACGGACTCGGCTTCCCCTCGTCCTTAGTACCGGCTGACTAGATGAGGATCCTACCCACATACACTCACGCACAAATAAGATTAATATACTGAGCTGATCGTACATCTGCAGTATCTTATCAAAAGATGGAGAAATATTTCAAGGCCCCGAAAAATAATTACCTTTTTTTTTTCTGTTTACTTATTTTACTTTGGTTTTCATGTTTGATCTTTCGTATTGATGCGATTTTGTGGTTTAAAAAAATTAAAGTGTTTTGGTATGGATTCATTTCGATTTCACTTTCGAAAACATCAGGCATACGGCGCTGCTCTACTTGCATTTACACTGAGTGTAAACTTCAAATAAATTTTTACGGTTGATGATGCTACGATAGTTACCATTTCACAGCGGACATTGTGATGTTTCAAGAAAATCCACGTCATGGCACACGCACCACACTCGTGTAAAACAAATATAGTACATTCACAGTTACTTCACACTCTTCTGAAGCCCTGCTAAAGTTCTTCCAGGGTATTCCTCCGCCTCGTGCAAACTAAACATAACAGTCTGCAATATCACACCAAAGAAAACGCAACGAATTCGTGCGCACTCAGTCGTAATAATATTTTGCATGAGAACTATTTTATACTAAGCACTACCAACACACATGTTTTATCACTGTTTTTATTCATATTTAATATAAGTTATATATTTTAATTTATAGAAAATATAGAGGTGTGACTTCAGTTTAACGAAAAATATTATACTTTTATGTTAAATTTTAACAGTTGTAAAACGTATACACTATGTTAATTAGTCACAAGGCAAGTTTTACATCAAAAATTACAAAAGGATATAAATAAGCTTAAAATAAATCTTAGAAAAGGCCTTAAAAAGTGCCCACTTTCACGTGAACAGTCTATATCTGCCTATTAGCCCTGCATTAAAAGTACGATTAATTCCTGGTTCTGGGACTTTTGATCGAACACGAGTCCTCCAGATGCAGGATGATGCTGGCTAATGACGACTGATTCAACCATCGAGAAATGAGATTTAAGCCTAGTCCACAATAGCTTGTCCCCGGACGCATGTCCTAACGTAGGCGTCAACAATTACGACGCACTAAGCTAAGCTTTCAGGCAAGGTTCACCAAGCGTGCACTAAAATAGGTGGCATCAGAAACTAATTTCTCACACGTTTTCTTTTAATTCTGCGTTTATTACATTTTTTGTTTCCACAGTCATTTAGTTCCGGCCGCATACGGACGGCAGTAATGAAAATTTAATCCCTCTCTTCTTGAGCATTTTTTTGCAACTCCGTTTCATACATCCACATCGATACGGCAATATTTAACTTTACCGCTTGAGCACTCTAAAATCTAAACAAAACAAACGGATTGCTTCTATTTACAAAGTTGGACACCCCCGCGGACGAAATACGAAACTCGTGAATGACCTTGGGGTACGGTACCATGGAACATTGGGACAACGAGCTGTGACGTCAGAGGGTCACGTGCACCAATCAGCAGTTAGGTGTCCCTGGACATTGTGAACTAGCCTAAGAGTATTACGTATTTGGTGGACGCACAGAGACTGACTTCTTGTTTTCAAAAGGTAGCCAAGTCTCAATATTTCCGTGGCGTTATTCTTGTTAATTTAAATATTATCTATCTTCCTCCCCCTTCATTTCTCTCTCTTGATTATTGTGTATATTTGCATAATTTCGGGGTTATGTTTACAGTTAGTCATAGATATTTTAACTATATATTATTACAGAGTACTTGCTTATGTTGCCACTTCTTTTAATATTTTTTTCAAGTTATGCTTTATTATATTAATTAACAGTATAATATTTGGTTAGTTCAATAGTTAATTTGATATACAGATCACGTGTTAGTATTTTTTATTTGTTTCTAAACGATATTAAGTATTAATATGTTTAATTTCTTTCCTGAGGGTAGTGGCATTAAAGGTTTATCAAACAAAAGTACTAAATAAAATTATCCTAGTTGTCTCTCGTCTCGCTATTGCTGATTGGCGGAGAGATGTGTCATGGTCAGACGACAGTCAATCGGAGGACAGGAGACAACATAAGTAAGCTTGGTTTTTTCCTTCAGAACAATTCTCCCCACCTCCAAAGATGAACCTGTGCGTTATAATAATGTTATGATTATTGATCAAATATATATTTGTATTTGATGTTTTAAAGAATTATATTAATTTATGTTGTGTTTTGGGGGAAAAATTGTACTGTCCCACGGTTTTATGCTCGAAAGTTTAGCAGGGGACGGCTTACAGGCTAACTTTTAAACTAACTTAAATTAATACCCATGCCGTACACGGGATTCGAACCCAGAGCCTCCTGCATCCCATATCGGTGGCGAACCAACTGATTGCACCATGGTAGGTCGACTTGGGGGAAAAAGTTGTACGAGTGATATTTACATAATTTGTATAAAACGATGAACTATTAATATTTGAATAATTTGTTGAAGAAGAATAATGTGGAAATAAAAATTTTAATAAACTTTGAAATTTAAATTTTCTTATTAAAGTGAAATGTAACAACTTGCGCCCAACGTGGGGCGCCAGTTTGGGACAAATTTTACAAATATGTTTGTGTATTCGATTATACACGTACGTAACACATATTTATTTAGTGGAAATGTTTGAAATATTTCAATTAAGAAAATGTTCACTAGCACGCTTAAAGTCATGGGATAGGATAATGTAAAGGCGATAATCGTTGGCGCCACCGTACTGTTACGTCTTCAAAGTGCCGAGAATTGTACCAGCATGTGCTCCGACATTGCGTGAGCGCCTGTGTGCTGCTCGTGTCATTGAATTGTAGCTCGATACGGACTTTCCCCACAACGGTGGGATATTCCAAGCATGATAGCGCCCCGCGTCAACGTCCCAAGTTGTCCAGAATTGGTTCGAAAAAGCATCGTCGAGTGTTTTGATGTCTGATGCCGTAACCACCTCCTTCGCCCGACGTGAACCCCCATCGGGCATTTATGAAACGTGTTTGGAATGTACATTCGCACCCAAGATCATGCACCTACAAATATCAGGGATCTGTGGGTAAATGCTGTTCACGATAAAGTGAGCACTTTTGAAATGAACCTTAGAAATAAGTCACTCTGCCTGCCGGCATGTATTTTCACGGGCTGATATGATTGCATGAAAGAGCCCTAACTTGGAATCCTAGTATGAGCCCGGCATCAAAACTTCAGTAAACCAGGACGCCAGAAATTACAACAGCGTATTGCAAAAGAAGGGCCGACAGCAATATCCCCCTCCACCAGCCGGCAATCGGGGACAGCTATGTTTAAACTACGCGACAATATAGACCGCTGTAAGGCAGGGCCCGAAATCCTTCCACATCCGACCAGCAGCCAGGGAAGATCACAACATGGGTGTGGCTGCGTCCATCCGCCGCCATCTGATGATCAGATAGAGACAGTCTCCGGCATCAAGAATAAGGTGGGACTGTCCGACTTAGATTTAAACAGAAATGGCGAGACATAGTCATAATATAACATAATTAATAACTTAATGACATTTAAGGTAGTTCCCCGTTACTGTAATTCTTTCAGTATTGTATATATTTTAACGGGCTCACTAAGTGACATGCTCCCAGTAAAATTGGTAACGAAGAATGGAAAATTGTTACATACCTTAACGTCGAATAAAAAAACATGTAACCATTTGTAATAACTTAGATTCTTTCTTTCGCTATTTTTTTATGCATCGAAGTGCGGCAATGAGCAGATTTGTAAAATATTTAGTTTTCTGATAATTTCACAGTTTCACTTGACCGATGCATGAATAAAGTGATGAGGCCCATGCCAATGTTAATTTTACATAAGGCGGAAGAATACTCAACTTGCATACAAGTGGATGTTAAGCAGAGCTGTGAAACGTGCTCATTTTACCGTGGACGTTGTATAGTTATTTAGATGGCATGGATCAACTTATCTCCACAGGTGTTCCTCCACTTGTAGTAGCCTATCGATATCAAGACAAGATGCTGCACTTAGCCGGGCAAGGAGAGGTCCTACACGATACTAGACCTCTATCTAATGTCAGTGTATAAACAAGATACATTTTGAAAAGAATAAGGCAAGCAATCTATAATAAGTTATAAATACTTACTACAATCTGAAGTAGTTACCAGCAAATGATTATCAAGTCAGGGGAGCGACGCTCATTCTGGTTGGAAAGTGGAGGTGTCATGCCCCCTTCCTCTCACAGTACTCGGCGTCTATGGGTGGGAGGAGCCACGGTGGTGTAGTGGCTAGACTACTTGCACCCCTCCCCTCCACATAGGAGAAACCTTTTTCGATTCGCGGCGGAGTCGCTCCCGGAATTTCGCATGTGGGATTCGTGCCGGACGATGCCGCTGGTCGGCGTGTTTCCTCGGGGATCTCCCGTTTCTCCCACCCCTTCATTCCAGCAATGCTCCATACTCACCTCACCTCACCCTCGTCGACTCTCAAGACCTCGACGTTAAGAGCCGCCCATATCTCTGCACTCTATACTCACCTATGGGTGGAAGGCGTTCGCAGCTGGGCAGTACC
This sequence comes from Dryococelus australis, assembly GCA_029891345.1. Taxonomy (NCBI): domain Eukaryota; kingdom Metazoa; phylum Arthropoda; class Insecta; order Phasmatodea; family Phasmatidae; genus Dryococelus; species Dryococelus australis. The sequence continues at coordinate 45,591,066 of CM056995.1, read as the reverse complement.
TTCACGATCCCTTCACGTTACCTTGCGAAGTAGAGTAAAAGCTGTTCACGATAAAGTGAGCACTTTAGAAATGAACCTCAGAAAAAAATCACTGGCCCTGCCTGCATATAATTTAATGTTCGCACTGAGTGACATTAACCCAGTAAAGTTGGTAACTATGGATGGAAAGTAATTCCATATCTTAACGTCAAATAAAAAGTTTTAGTTAATCATTTGTGATAACTTAAAATTATTTCTTTCGCATTCTCTTGTTTTGATGCATCGAAGTGATAAAATGAGCAGATTTGTAAAGTATTTTCTTTCTTAATAACTTTACCGTTTGACTTGACCGACGCATGAATAAAGTAATGAGGCCCATGGTAATGTTAATTATACACATAGCGGAAGAATACACAACGTGTATACAAGTGCTTCAAAAGTGTTTATTTCACCGTGAACAGCCCATAGGTGAACTGTCAGGCTGTGTCGGAAGCGCGGTTCTGCCTCCTTCCCTACTCTAACGTGCGTTTGCTCGGAACGAGCTGTGAAGCTTGAGACAAAAGGACGCGGGCCACCTAGACACCTGCTACAAACTCCTCCCTCTCACTCAACCCCTAACTATACACTCCGCTAAACATGATACGAACGTCGCGCCAAGAAGTAAAACACGGCACCCTTGTAGGATGAAAGACGAGACAACCTCGCCCCGCCAAAATTACTTCTCGTTAATGTCGCCGATTCATGCACTTTAACTGCCATGTTTTCCAGGGGTTTGCGTGTAGTAATTAGGGCCAGTTGATGCCGGTATACTCGGGGGCACGTAATCCTGCCAATGCCACGGCCATGTTTACCATAGGTGCCAAGTAGAGGAGGGCAATAGGGACGTTCGCCTCCCCACTTTTCAGCTAGCAGGAGCGTCCCCTTTGGCTGATAGTGGTCTCTCACTACTTCAGTTGGTAATGAGTTGTGTGGTAAACTGCTTACCTCATTCTTTAAACATTTTTTCACACACCCATATATATATATATACATATAATGGCTTAATATTTGGTATGATTATGAATAAATGTAAGAGTTATTTTAACTTAGGTGAAGGTTTCAAAGAACATAAGTTACAATTATTGAAGAGCACACAAAGAACACAATATTCCTATAGTATAGGCTGTTCACGGTAAAGTGAGCACTTTTGAGGCCCTAAGTTACTTTTTCCTTTCACCCATATTTTACCCTTTAATTGCCTTACTAAACAAATATTACCATCGGAAGTTAACGTCTAGGACTAAAATAAAATATATTTATTTACTATTATTCTAAATGAGATGGCTTACAAAAGTGCACAATTTTACCGTGAATAGCCTTTACTGAAATTTATCTTGCAAATAAAATTTAATTGATAGAAGCGTCGTTAACATTGAACATTTAAGATTAACATTACCATTTTTACAAAAATTTAAAAAAAAAATTAGCCAATCGTTACAATAGTTAACACACCAAGATTAATTTCTCTAAGGAATATACATCTTACCTTTGAAACTTTACATCAAATAACAGTTTCTAATTAAATAATGTTACGTAGATACATATAAATATAAAGTTAGTAATTTTTTTGGGGTCCGACATTTTTAACGCGCGTTAAGGTCAGTTTAAACAGTGCATCACTCAACTACAAACCTCAAAGAACAGTTTTTGCACTACCTTTAATTGTATCAAACATTGTTCAACTCGTAGGGTACGTATTGTATGTGAGTTTTTTTGAAACAGCGTGTTTTTACCTCTGCGCTGTGTCCAAAAATTTCTAACGCGGGAAAACGTGTTTTATAACGTTTAGATCATGATCATGCCGTAATCTACACGGGCGGCCACTGGAGATTGCAGAAAACACGAAGGGAACATGCGCACTCATTTCTCACTCTTACTGTACAGTAAAAAGTTTTAAAACTGCAATTTAACCAGCCGTACTTTTTTTTTCGCAGGTCTAATCGATTTCGTCGTAGATTAGTTTGCCGCCGGCTGTGAGTGAGGGATTAAACCCCAGGACGTCGAAGTAATCACAAAATCTTCTTGTAGATGGATCTCTCTTCTGGGATCCGTAACTTGGTTACAGACGTCAGTGGTATGAGGCTGTCCTGTCTGTCCGAGACGAAATTCAGGGGATTAAGAGATTCCGTGTTCGCACACCTGAAAGCGTGCAGCTCGACTGACTTATCATTTACGCAAGTTTTATAATTTACGAGGAAAATAAATTAAACGCATTGATAAACAGTAAACTATGTAAATAATCTTCGTCAATTTTATTTGTTTCGGCACTTGTCCCAGGAGTTGAAATACGGAACTTTAAACACAAAATGGAGTACAACACGCAATTTTAAATCTTGGAGGGCTTCAAACAAAATGTAATTCTGCTTTTCTAACTTTTGAAGATGAAAGAATATGGGTTTTGGTACACATAAACACAGATCCATTAAAAACCCCATATTATTATCAAGAAAAGTACTTCGGAATGCGTAGCTGTAAAGACTCTGTTTGAAAATCAAACACTGCAAATAGGCCTTCTAAAAAGTCAACCGATGAGATATCTAAGTACAAGTCGTGAATATTAAGTAAGATTTAGGAATAGAAAGAATATGTGTTCGATAAAAAGCATTTCATGGTTTCTCTTGAAACAGATTTTATGACATAATACCAGCGAACAAAAATATGCCAAGTGTATCGTGGTCGTAACCTTAATCGCTTATATAAACTTCGAGGAGTAAAATTTTGATTGAGAAACGCTACAAAAAACACTAATCCCGGATGGAGTAACGTTTCCGGAAAAATAACACCGAGAAAGGCTTGAAAAAGCACTGCCTGCGGCTTTTCTAGTTTTGCCAGCAGCGACTGGGACGAAAGAAAATAAAAGAGAGAATGAAAGAAAAGACGGAGGAATGAAAGTAATCCTTTTATTGGACGGACGTTGCGGGAGAACCCGATCCACTGAAAGGAATGAGACGACAACGACGGAAATAAGAGCGAAGATGTACACCAAGTAAAATTTTCTAGATAAATGCAGGAAGATATCTATCAAGCTAACATCCCGGTCCTTTCTATTCACGACGAAGTAAAAATTTACTGCAGAACGTAAACAATATACGCTTCCCACTTGCAGGTCCCTTGCCGATCATAATTAACGGGACTTCTGCCGTTATGGGGAAGCTATATTTATGTTCAACATTTACATCGCCATCAGGGAAGTAAATTAGAGTTTGGGTAATTAAATGGAGATGTAGCCATGCTTAAACAACCCGTTGTTGAGAGTAAAACAGCCGAAGACTATTTGTAATGTCCGGAAAGAAAACACTTACAAAATGGAAGAGCACCGGGTAGTATTTAGAGGTCTACTTCTTTGCTTTAAATTTTCACCAACTTTCTCTGCCGTCGAAACCAAATGCCTACGAACTTACTGGAAAGAAGACACGAGGAAAAATTAGTTTTCTTTAGTGAGGCACCAAAAGTTGGAAAGGTTTTGACACGTTACAGGATAGCAAATAGCTAAATATTAATTTTTACGCGAATATTTTGAATGTAATAAATTATTGCGTGTATTCAACTTTCACGATTGGTTTTAATCTGCACGAAAGCTGGAAAAGAATTGTTGGCTATTGTTGTATCCACTCTAAGACTTGAATTACACCCACATATGTAAAACGTGTATTGCGATGTGTGTCAAAGAAATACCATACACTTAATACATTAAACAAACATGTACACCTTATAGTTTAATGGTAGTCAATGAACAAAACTAATAATCATTATGGCGTAGAGACAGCTACATAATGCCAGAATAAGACATTAAAGAATAATTTACGTACCAAGTTTCTTTCGTCCACTGATGTTTTACAAGGGCATTCAATCAAAATAAAATAACTTACTTCTGATAATTATTACAGTTTGTTGATTGAACCACCGAATTGTCCAGAAAGGCATTATAATAGTTAGTATTTGTTTTTAAACTTTCACCTGGAACTAGCTCTGTTTTACAGACGAATATTTTCGCCGAGGAATGACCTTAGTGGCAGATGTTTAAATTTAAATTTTTCTTTATCGTTAAACATCTGACCACTCGCGACGCCAACATCATACGTTCGCCGAAGGATGGTTAAAGCCCAGTACACATGGGTATCTTTCTAGTTCGAGAAGGTGAACACTTTTTGTACACCTCGACTTGTAGCAAACTTGTGTCGTGTGAACGGCTACCGAGCATACTGGTGGCCAGCATACAAGGACTTGTGTACTAGCTAATACCGAATAGGCTCGGTTCTATTTTTCGTTATCTTTCTTGTACAAGTCGAATGTAAACAAACAACTAGTGCTCGCGCAAATGTGTATTTGAACGTAATACACCGCAGAAGAGGAAGTGTCTTGAAATAAATAATGACAGAGTGGATGAAAGAAGCTGTAGGAAACATAGTTAGAGGTGTATAAGAACTTTGATGTTTTATATAACACCCCGAATCCGTCTCACTAAAATAAACATACATATAAGAAAAAATGCGTTGGAGAAAATTGTGAGTGAGGTTAAGAAGGAGCGTCCAGAAGCTCAAGTTGATGACATAAAAAGAAAAATTATGTCATAGCGCACACATTTTGGCCAATAATTCCAAAAAATGCAGCGAAGCCGTCGGAGTGGTGCTGGCACTGGCTCAAATAGTTTTTAAAGAATTCTGGATCCTCTAGTTTCAGTTCTTCATCGGCAAGCCTATAAATATTGCCTGCGCCTCTATCACGTCGTTGAATCAAGGACCTTGTCCACCAACGACCATTTTTCCAACTTTTATTCCTTTTTCTTTACAGCTGATACAATCGAAATTGCACAAATTATCCCAACCACCCAAAATACAGCTTCGACATCTGCGGTCAACATTTTGAAAAGGTGTACACCTTCGTGCGTAGGAAAGATAGCAGTGTGTACTGACCACTTAATTTGGTATGATACTAGCTAGCATGCTAGCTATTGTCATCCTTCTTGTACACCTTTGATGTTCACTTTCTTGTACAAGACACATGCCCGTGTGTACTAGGCTTAAGGAATGCGTAATTAGGTTTTATTTGTAGGCTAGACTGCTCAGTCCTGTCTGATTTTCAGCCGCTGTCACTTGAGTTGATTGTAACCTCTAGACAAACAACTTTCAGGCCTATCTCTTTTAAGACCAGGCCACATGTGGCATTTACCCAGCAGGCTGAATTAATGTGGTAAGCAAGCATGATGAGCATAATGATATCGCATCAAAAATGTCAAAGATTTAGAGACGGACCTACTAAAATGGAGGTGATTCTTCAAGAATAGGTTTTCATTATTATTGTGAATTTCAGAGCACTGTGCCTACAGGACGTTTCTTAACTGTCTGCCCAACTAAAATCGCAGCATCTGCAAGTAGACAGAGACAAAAGTCCCAGTACAATTATATCTGGCAAGACCATAACAAACATTCTTAATTTTGCAGATAGGCCTAACACTTTTCCTATTTCCAGTGCAATTTCTGCGTTCGCAGGTGCAGTGCATAGAACTGCAAAAATACTAATTTCTTTATTCCCGGGAATTCGTGACCATTTTCTAAGAATTCCAGAACCGTTGGTGAATATTTATTCTTCAATAGGACAGCAAATTAATTTTTTATAGTTTGTGCATCTCAACTTGTAGAAAACATCTTCATGGGTTTACAACGTACGTACCTTTAGAATCGTGTCGAATTTCCGTTATCAAAATTGTTTCCTAATTAATTACTTGATTCCGTAAGAAGTTAAGTAGACAATTATGGCAAGTGAGTACCAGGCATAAGATACGGCTTCACTTTCGTACACGGTAAAACTTTTTGTACGTTTTACAAACGTCTGGTTTAGAAACTATTTGCCAAATTTTTTCTTGTATCATACCACACACAATTTTAGAACAAGCAAAATAATTTTTGTATCATCATGTTTATAATAAATTTGAAGTATACAGTATTTTGGTGCTAAAATTACACTTCACTTTTGTACACTCCAAACAAACTTATTGTAAAATTTTCTCTAAATGACTTGCTGTGTTACATACATATTATTGCTAAATATTTCCCAAAGAATTGTTTGTAAAAATACAGATTTTTTTTTTCAGTGTATTGCTAATATAGTTATCCATGGTCGCCTTGGTAGTTTTGTGCTGACCTCTCACCACTGTGGCAATCAGTTCGAGAGCAGATTCCGAAACGAACCAGTAATTTCTCTCACGGAGTTTCGTGTGTGGGTAGTTTGGCTACCACGTGGGGCTTAAGGGGGAGTTTGTTGCCTCAAGTTGAGCGGAGAGATTTAGGCGATTCTTACCACCAAGGTATTGAGAGTCGATAAGGGTGAGGCGAGGTGATCATGGAGCAGCACCGGAATGCAAGAGCGAGGAAAACGGGAGATCCCTGAGAAAATCCGCCGTCCGCCGACCAGCGACATCGTCCGGCGTGAGTCCCACGTGCGAAAATCAGGGAGCGACCCCACCGGGGATCGAACTCGGTTCGCCCAGGTGAGAGGCAAGTAGTCTGACCGCTGCAGCACCGCGACCCCTTGGTATCTCAAGCCGCTCCAATTTCTTGCCCTGTCTTCGGTTCCTCGATTATCCCAACTCGATTCTTTGCCAACGAAGCGTCATGCTGCTCACGGGGGGAAAAAGTGCAAAAGCCGGCTCCGTTTGGCGCCACAAATCTCCATCAATGCCTGTAACCATGGATTCATTTGGCGAGCCACGTGAGGCATTAAAATCCCATCGCAAAGGCCTCACAAGCCATGTTCCAATCATTATAAATTCTCTCTTCAACTAATGGCCTGTATACAACACCTGGTCCTAATGACACTCGGCTGCATGGAAAATAATAGCACGTCTCTATTGGAAAAGTGGTTAAGCCACCAAAATGCGTTTTCCGTACGTACACAAAATTTAGTTAAAGTTATACAGTTCATACAAACCTCTTAAATGAATAAAAGGTCTAACGAAATGTTTCTTTGTTTATATTAACTTAATATACGTCATAAATGTTGTTGCACTGACCTGATAGGCCTAAAATGAGAATGAACGAATTAATTTTTGATGCTACGTAATTTAAGTAAAAGTATCCTACCACAAAAAAAAAAATATAGAGGAAATAATTAAGACAGTTTAGAATGTAATCTGTCTCACGAACGAGCGCTATTTTTTATAGTTTTGAAAGTAGTCTAGTGTAAAGTTATTTTCATGGGAAAATAATGCCTGTTGACACTCTGGGCAGGTTGACAGTTAGATGTGTGAGAAATACAAGTATAAGGGAGATGCATAGCATGAGAACAATGAAAGAACACAAGCGAGACACTGGATGCGGAGAACCGAGTTGTGACAGGATATGTGGCAGGATATAATTTATTAGAACTCACGTTCTTGTGTTGCTGTCTAAGACGAAGTTAGTTCCGTGACTCTGTAATCAACAACTGTTTGGATCGAAATGCGAACTTGGCGTTTGCAAACATGCGAGATTACATAAGTTGGTTAGAGTAGTTTCTGCATTAGCAATGTGGAAAGTTCAATCGTGAAAGTCTTCATCAATTATGGACATTAAAGGGTGCCGAGATAATCTGGTCAATGATCACCAGTGTCAGTGTTAGAGATGGACACCATTAATTACATATCTGCACACCAATGTATTTTTACTGTCTTAATTTAATTTTCTTTATCGAATATAAGGCTAGTTTTTAATATGTCTAAATAATGCTGCGAAATACTGAAATTACTACAAATTACTAAACCCTTCAGAGTATATTCACGTTTGTTTAATTTAGAAATATTAATTACACACATGGGATAAGGCGTTAAAAGTAAAACATCCTGAGCAAATACCAAGCAGTCTGAATTATCTGAGAAATTTTTGTCCAAACATATAACATAAAACGTTAGAATTTATAGAGTTCTGAACGATTTTGCTATAGTCGAGTTATACTCATGACAGTTTTAAAAAATTCCACCTTTTCTATACAGTACTCGGCACTTAATAGATAGGTAATTCTTTAGCTGGGGATGCTAGAAGTTAACACTAATTTAGTATCATTAAAAACACCAATATTCAAGTGTAATTCCAATTTTTGGCTGTGTAGGTTTCAAGAAAATTTGCTTTGTTAATTAAGAAGAGAGGTTGTGGATCAAATACTTCAGACATGTAAGTTTGCAACATTTTATATTCTTTCAGAAAGTAATCTATCTCACTGATAGTTTTCAGGGCATTACGCGTGGGAAAATAGTAAGAAAAATATTACTACAAAGTAGTTATATTAAGAATCACTCACGTCCACTGCTAGTTCAAAATCCTTCTGGTCTATGGTGCCGCTCTGGTTGACATCTGTAACAAAGGAAACTGGTGTAAAGAAAAACATGGATCGTAACTCTAACATAACGAGCTTGAATTACAGTGTAAGCTTGCATTACATACTCTGAAGTACATTTAAATTACAATAAATCGTATGTTACAACACTTGAAATTATTCATTTACGTTTCATAAGAGACTTGAAATTTTAAAATCAACACTGTAGGAATATAGGATGTAAGTGAATATCAGTCATATGCCTGATCATCCGCCATCCTTATTAACTTTCTGAAATGTTCCGCGATATAATAGGAGCCAACCACTGCCTACTTTCGTTGAACTCTTGGCCTGTTTATTAGCGGAGATGAGAGTAAGTTTTGGTAGTTGCACGTCTATGCACGGTAAGACCGAAGACGACGGGACGTCCAGAATTATAGTTAATTTGACCTTAATGTTACCAACTAGCAGCTCTTTAATTGTTTTTGTAGTTTCTTCGTGTTACTCGAATACTAGTATTTACACTTGCCAGGAAGCTAAACTTAAGAAATACAGCAGTAACTCCTGCATTCAAGGATGCTCAGTGATTATTATAGTGATGAAGGGAAAATTTATTTGCATTTCTGGGGGCTAACCTGATTTGCACAGAAATTATTACATCTTGCTCACTTGCTTCTTGAGCATACTTAGAACGGGGAAGAACTTTGAAGGTGGTGTGGCGAGGAAGTTGCAATAACGCCAGGAAGAGACGTAAGGTCTCCGCTTACCTGAAGATGTTCCCTCGTTTGAGGTACAGAAGCAGGGGAGCAATAAGGACGACACCGACACGTTCCCCTCGTACCCCATTGCCTCTACTCTCAAGGGGCGCTGGACTGGCGTGCAGATCCCCGCCATTCTGATGCAACTACTAGAACTTAAACGGTGACCCTCTAATTTTATTGGCGGTTAATCTTAAGCAAAGTTCAGTGCAAATGCCCATAACAGTTTGGTATCTTTTCGGTCAGCATTTTTTTTTTGAGATGCAGCAGTTTGTAAAGTCCATTATTAGGTAGTTATGTGGGGGGACTCATGAATAGAGTTTCTAAGGTGCATGACGTCTTTAAAGTACTATTCGCCCTTCGCTTGACATGCACTTTCTTTTCATGGATCAGTACATTAGGAACACGTTTAGTTTCATAAAAAAAACACGCGGATTTCATACACTCTGCAGTGCAATCCAGGTACCAGACCAATAGACAAATGTGTCTTTTTGGGTGTTACAATAAACATTTTTTTGTTCAGCACTGTACTAGTCTCGGTATAATATTTTATCATACCGGGACCAGTCAAAATGTGTTTTTACTACATACCACTTACAGTACGGAGTGTTGTCTTAACAACGAGTGATGTCCTCCACACTAGAAGCACTTCCCTTATTGGCCACTAATATGATGTTCTTGGTAAATTAAGCACTTTCGGTAACCCTGATCAGTTTCTTTTTCCCCATAGCGTACCCTTCCTTCTTAAGGAAAAAAATTACCAGGACCATAGGAATGAATGCCAGAGAAAGATGGCGTAGAGTTAACACAGCTAGGACTCGTAAACAGGATAACCCGAGATCTATCCCCGATACGGACATTATAATTTCTGTCTTCCATGGTTTTCAGAACCCACTGCGTCAAGCTACTGGTTCCTTATGTAATAACCCGTCGACGAGATATTAGCTATCATTAGCCATGTCACATGCAACTATGCTGGAAGAAAACTTCTATGAAAACCAACGCGCGAAATTTGTACGTTTTTTAGACAATAAAAAAATAAATATTTTTGTACATTATGATGAAATGTGTTTCAGTACACCACTAGGCTATAGAAAACCTACATGTGGCAATAGGAATCGTTTACTTTACTAATAACGTTCAAAATATAAATTTTATAATATTTTACAAAAATTCAATTTTAGTACGGAATAAATATTATATATTGTAAACAGCATTTAAGTAGAAGTTTCGTTCAAACCAAAAATAAGGTAGATTGTAATTCTCGGAAGAACAGCGTCTTTGACAATGCTACGTGCAAATGGTAGAGTATTAGACATAGTCCTATCATCTACATTAGCAATGCCAATCATGCGGAAACATCTCATGTTCTGAAAAACAGGCTCGTAAGATGACCTCTAGCTGCACAAATTCTTCGCACGACGACTGTACAGATTTCATCACGCGACATATTTCCATGGTAACTTGAAACACTTCATGACGGATGATGGAAAGACTCGGCTATTAAAGCACTCCTACAAGAAAAAATCGCAAGATAAAAGATCTGGCGACCTTGCCGGCCATGGAATATCCGCGAACCTGGAAATGAGTTTATCCGGAAACAAACCTCTGAGACTCTACCTTGATATATTCGAGCTGAATGGCTGCTTCCTTCTTTGTGCTGGAACCATGTGCCTCTGTTGATCTTAGGGTGCTCAATCATACGAAATAATATCCAAAACATTGTCCGCCATTGTGTAATAACGCACTGTAGTTACTGTAATACAACGGCTGTTGTGGTTATTATGACATTTGGCACACCTTGATGCTATGCAACGGTTCCTGGTGTATCTTTTCGAGGTTGCTCTCAGCCCAGTGTCGATTTTTTTTTCTACATATTCCGATGGTTGAACATGTGCTTAATCACTCATCATTGGGTTATGGACGATGCCCGAATTGTCATTCAACAGCTGTAGGAATAGCTGGCAAAATTTCCACCGACTTACTCTGTCTCCTTCCCGTAATACCTGAACATTTCGCTGTTGTACGGACGGCTACTTTAGTTTTGATGCATCACTCTACTCTACCAGAAGAAACAAAGTGACATCGAGCAATGCGTCGAGGGCTTCGTTCAAACACGTCCCTACGAAAGCAGTGTTCTCTGGTGTTCGAACTTCCTGTGGGCTTCTTATTTTAGAGAAGAACCAGTCTCTTCATAATTATTCACCCACTTTTTGATAAAATGCGCAGAAGGCACTGGAGCATTACGGCCAATTCTGTCAAAACAAACCAAGTGCAGCCAGATTACTGTAGTGGTCATTTTAAAATACATCTTGATGTCATATGCACGTTGTTCATCACTCCACCTGTCTATTTTGACCGATTGGTGTAGACATCCATTCAAACACAACAACAATGTTCGCAGCCGAACACAACCGAGTTCAGTCGTAGGACGCCAAGGTTCAAACTCCCCTGCTATCCTGGTCCATCCTGATAAGACACCTGTGAAAAATATTTAGCCAGGAAATAACCAAGCATATCATGCATAGGATGATTTTTCAAAGCTTTTATACACAAAGTATGAAGATATTGTGTATATTATATACCATGCACACATACGAGGGTAAGTAAAATGGAAACCCTAAAACTGCATAGTGTGTCGTATATACAACATATGGAAGAATAAATATGTCATGATGCATAAGGGTGCCAGTAGTGTCAAGATGGCGGCTTCACTGTTAACATGTATCAAAGAGGAGCACATGCCTAGTGAAGGGATTAAACCCATTGAAATTCATTACAGAATGGAAGTGCAGCTGACAGTGCGTGGGTGGCTAGGCACAATGCCAAACAATTTTCTTCTCGAGGTATCCATGCAATACATAAGCACTGGAATACTTGCATTATGCATATTTTACATCGAATCTGTTAAGTAAATTGCACGATGAAATATTTAAGTTTTTCATTTGAATCACTTTCGTGGGTCACGGTTGGAATACTTGCATTATGCGGCAGGGGATCTGTGTGGAAAATTAATGTTATTTTACATCGAATCTGTTAAGTAAATTGCACGATGAAATATTTAAGTTTTTCATTTGAATCACTTTCGTGGGTTTTATGGGTCACGGTTTCCCCATGCGAGGTCTCCAAGGGCGAGGAAATATCCGGGCGCTTGAGTTGTCATCTTTGTACCATGCCATAGTTATACAAACCTGGTAACCCGTGCGTGGCGCTGAAGTGACGGACCCTGAGTCTTACATATCCCCCCTTCACCAATTAGTGGTCCACTCCTCGAGTGGGGCTTCGGCACACGTTACTCCTGGGTCTAAACAAAATTGGACTAGGCCAGGGATTTCACCCGTCCCTCCATATTCCTCACAGGTAGCAAGGGGTATATGCCCCGACGAACGGACTGACAGATGGTACTGAGGAACGTTCACTAGGCGGGAGGTTGGACTAACCAGCTCTCAGACCGCTGGACCACAGGACCCAATACCTGAATTTTATTGTGAAGAAAGTCATGGAGAGGGATAGGGCCTGATGGTACAACCCACCAGTGTCGTGAAAACCTTAGGTAGTACCAAGGGCGATCGGATGGGCTCCACCATGGGTTTCCTAGGGTGCCAGATCCAAAAGGTTGGACTCTTGGCGGTAGTGCTTGAAACTCTGCCTTGTGGAGGGCTCCCCGCCGAGAAAAGGCTCAACGCAGTGAGCTGCGACACAGCTCTGGTACTGGCCTGGACAGTCAGTAGAGGTTGGATAGTGCCTCGGCCGGATTATGGGTGCCTCTCGAGTCTGATAGTCTCAGAGGATGTGAGAGGGGAGTGAACGGCGTACCGCAGTACCAGGTTCGGGCTTGGAACTGGTCACCTGCGGTATCAAATGAATGCTCTTTCACTCTGACTGTGTGAATCTCAATCCTTGTGTATGGGTGTCCATTGGCGCAGTGCTGTTTCGCGCTCCATACGGAGGTCAGGCGCGGCCATAGACTAAACATTAGGTAGACCGATTATACCCAACTTTGACCTACCCCAGAGCAACACAACTTTCAAAGTTACATGGTCGACAGCGATGAACGAGTTTTTTTTATATCTCGATTCTCAAAAGACAAGCACTTTTATATGAATAAAGTACTTTAGACAATTTGATTTTAATCAAACTCCTTTACAGACTGGTTAGAGGAAGTATACAAACATCTCAAAGCACTTGCTCACTAATCAGCGATATAACTAAAAATCCAATCCATGCCATTTTCGCTAGACGTTGTTGGCAGTAAAAGAAGTTCTGTGCTGGGTCATGGAGATTTGTTCGCATCCAACGGGATCGGTATACCTCATCTTTAGTCTATGGACGCAACCACGGCCGTAGAAGACAGGTCTGGACACTAGCTTGAAAAGTTGACGCCCTTATTTACCCATTTAGTTCATGAACCCAACCGCAGAGCGCTGCTACCGAAGTAGTGCTGTCGACATGGCTAGTATGGAGAGGAGAATTACGATTTTTTCTTAAAATGGGAAAATGGCGTTCATATCTCTATGGTGTTATCCCTATACCAGCAATGCTAACAACACTAATTTGCTTGCAGTGCTCTGCGGCTATTGCATGAGCTAAATCAGTCAATAAGGGGGCCAATTCGCTAATATTTTTAGATAGACGAGTGTCCAGACCTGTCTTCTACGGCCGTGGACGCGACCGTCCGGTGGGTCGCCTTGTGGAGACCTGGGAACAGTTTACGTTGAGTGGCGATAAACGGCATCCACCTCCATACATCACCAACATAAACTTGCGTGAGACATCAGCCCGCTACGACAACGAAATCCCAGCTTTACTGGAGAGATGTATCGAAATATAAAGAGAGAGAGAGATAGAGAGAGAGAAAGAGAGAGAGAGAGAGAGAGAGTGTGTGTGTGGAATAAGGCGCGCTGTTCGCGACAGCAGGGTGGCAGAGGTGCAGGCAGCCATATCGAGAGTGGGCGAACTCGAGAAGGGATTATGCCGCGGAGTTGGTGGAGCACTCGGCGGTAGGGACAGGTTGTGTGATCCGCGGCGCGAGGGATTCGCCACGAACTGTTTGCCGTAATAAACTCTGCCTCCAACTTCCGCGGCTGCTGGAGATCACGCGCGGCAGGTAGACGGAGGGCATCGCCTCAGCGGGAATAAAAATACTTTTCTCCTAATCTCCCCGCTGAGTAAAAATAAAATACAGCTAATGCACCACCATTCTGACGCCTGAATTGCTTCGCAGAATTTTATATAAATACAGGACGTTAAGAGAAATGATTTGCTTTTGGCCGCAAAAAATTTCTAAGATAAAAATACACCCAAATCTATTGTAGAATAGCTAAACTCTTATCACATTTTGCAATTCTACATTATTTGTGCATTCAGAGAAAAGTTTTTTTGAGTAAAACAAAATTCGTTTGGCGCAACCAAATGAATTGTTTGTACAGGGGTAATTAAAATTTTGGTTAAAGAAACCATTTTTTTTTTTGTTTTTATTTGGTTACCACACACACGTGTAACATTTGGTAGGTGCAACTAAAGAATTGTATGACTGATCATCCATAGATTAGAGTGTCTATTAATATAAATGAAAGTGAAATAAGGACAGAGATTCGTGACCGTAACAAATACGCTTGAACATTCTCGACCAAACTATATTCTTATAACGATATATTATTAAATGTATAACGTTTACGCCAAATATTGTCAAGTTTTTAATGTCACTTTTTTTGTTTTCTGTAAAACTGTTTAACTGCTACTGTTTACGACACTATTAAGCAGCAGTATATACAATAAACAATAGTGTCACTATTATAATGGTAAAATAATTTATAAACAAACTCTAGATCTGTAAACTCGAATAAAGGCAGTTAAATAAGCCGATCACCCTACAGCCAACCTAATAAATGATGATACTGGACCAAGCTGATTTTGTAGCCTGCACAAATTTTGTAACACAAGTCATCTCAGATTATTCCATCTAACTAAATTCTTATCCATGCCAAACTAAATATTCACTCGACTCTATCATGATATGTATAATGTTTACGGCAACCAAATCGACCGGTTGAAGGTACATGCAGTATAGTTGTGTGTACTTAATGCATGTACCTAGATGAGTTCCGAGAATCGAAATAATTTTTCGGAGCAACAAATTATTTATAAATACTTTATTTGTTTCAAGGGAACGAATGTAGATATTTGGAGGAAGAGCAAATTGAGTGTTCAGTGTAAATAATTACCCTATAGATAAATTTGTTTGGTATCTAAAACAAAATCGTCAGCGTTTACTTAAAATAATAACACCTTTATGGTATGTGTATAACGTTTATGTGGTTATAATATTCACTATACTGCTGGAAACATATTTGGTACCATTTACGGAAATTACGAATATCCCGAGGGTCGAACAAAGCCTACTGGAATTTACTTGGCCTGAGAAAGTTTAATGGGAGAACCCCTTCCTTTTCCAGCGTACTAGTTGCTTCCTTTCTTCTTATATACGCCTCTGCCCACCATCTCGGATGCTTATATTTTTTTACTCATATATCGGTTGGTCTCCGAACAATGATTGATTTGACCTCTTTACATGAGCCTCATACTTTGGCGATTGTGAATACCGTGAATTTTAGGCTTTTATAATACGGGGCGTGAAGTAAGAGAAGAAGCGCTAAACGATTATATTTTTTTTTGGGAACGTTTTACACGCTAAATGAAGCTAAGAGAAATTTGTACCTACTTTTCAACCGCATTTGTTTGTTTGATTGGACTCATATACTTACACGCTTTATGCTGGAGATTAATTGCAGAATGGCTCACACACTGATTAATTTAACACACATAATCATGGCTCTTGGGACTGAAACTCGGAATCTGGTAGTCTCAAAGCACATTAGCGTTCTCGTCATCGAATGTGCGATTCAGATCCAAAGCTCCCACGACGCAATATAACCCGCTACCGTCCTACCAACGGTGGCCAAACTAAGCAGGGCCTTAAAATCATACCTTTAGAGTCGCAGAATGTAGTTCAATTAACATTTTATATAACTGTTTCACCTCATTCCCAACGAGTACTGCTTAAACGCAGTGTCGTGGTAAAGATGCAAGATGGTTTTTGCAATTGTGATGTCATCGTTAACTTTTGCTGATTACGCAATCAGAAGTAGAATAAGGGTCAGTTGATTATGGCGATAAAACAAATAATCGAAACACTTAGTAATTAAGCCAGGTATCCAGGTTAGCGCTTGAAGCTTAAAAAAATACAAGCTATTTCCATAACTGGCAAAGTTCCAACGACCTTGTAGCGCTCTAAGGAAATATTATTAAAATTAATTTGCCTAAGCTGTATCATTAAATACTTTATTATGGAGTGCATATTGGAGTTCATGAATAAATTTCGCGGTTCCCCTTATTTTATGTTTGCAGGACGAGAGAAGCCGTCTTTAAAGGATGCAGCAAGTCTCCTTTCTACACTCGGGTGGCCAACTAAAGGGAATTGCTTTAGTATTTGTATGCAAACGAAGGTGTAAACTTTGTGACCGCTGTGATGAACATCAATTCGGGAAGGCGACCCTGGGCCTGTGTTATAGTTGACAGTCCTGCCTTTCAAGCGGCAAAAATAGGAAGTTGTACGTGTTCGTGGTAATGCTGGCAGTTACTGGTAATGCTGGCTCAAGTGGAATTACTCGCTGTTGGGAACGAGCAGTCGTCAGGAGACCTATCTGTTCGCTCGTGAGTCTTTATTGTGTCGTCCAGTCTTTTATTTTTTATTTGTCATTTTTGTTTAACTGTTCTGCCTTTGTTGTGTTTTACAGAGTTAGTTTCATATAATATATGTATGTAAACATATGCATTTTACATATAGAGTATTATATATTAGTTGCATATAATATCTATATATACTGTAGATATGTGAGATTCGATATCTCAGCACACCGATACCCCTCGATACTTTATTGTATCGAAAGTATTGAGCATCGAAGCAAACTTATCTACATATTTCTTCAGTGTTAACTTACTAATCATGGCTGAATGTAATATTATTTAGTTTACGACCACGTGATTTTAACACTATTACTGAATATGAGCTAAAATAATAACACTATCGTGTGCAAAACGGGTAAAGAAAGGCCATAGTCTACTGAAGATATGGGAGATAATGTAACACTAGTAACTGTTACAGTAAAATTTATTTCAGAAAAAAAATTGTTAAAAAATTTTAAATTCACTATGAAATATTTTTTTTATTAACAGTATCGATTATCGAAAATAAGGTTATCTAGCTGAAAACATCAAATCTGGTATCGTCTCCCCTATAATATTTTGTCCTTTGTCTGTAAAATTAGCAGCCCCGTAACTTTTTTGTTCCGAAAAGAAAAGAAGCAATGAGTTACATACGAATGGAGCGTCACTGACGGATTACAACAATTCTAATGCACATAGGCATATTCACTACACCAACTACAGACACACAAGTGCTCTATAGACATGTGGATATTGCGTTACACAGATGTGACAAAATTTTTACACATGTACACACCAAGTATATTCACACTGTTATGTTTGGCGTATTCGTACCTACTTAGTGGATATTTTTAGGCCCCCACGTAAGGCGCCACTGCAACGTTCGCAGTGTGTTGTAGGATGGTAGCAGTGGGAAACGCTTCTAGCATGGCCTCAACTGAAACTTATATTTTGTTAAGCAGATTGACTGAATTGATCAAGTAATTAGTACATCTGCCAAATAAAGTGCCGATATCAGTGTGAGATCACTGGTAAAATTAATCGCTTGAGTGAGAAGACAGTAACATTTTTTTCAAATTATGTGAGTACTAATCCCAAAAATATCTGCATATGTTTACTATACTCTGAAAACGCATTTTCCGCACACATGAAAGACACTGCAATGATGATAAAGAATGCTACTACTTCACAGACTACCAACCAAACAAACAGTCCAATGATTGAGGAGCATTTAATTATTACTAATAAAACGTTAGTGCAGAAGATAAAGACTCGGTGTTTAGCACCACTAACGTATATAACACAAATTCAATAGAAATTTCTACTCATAAAATTATTAAAATGGTTGAAATTTGGCAGCATAGTGAAGTGCTTTAAAACAGAGATAGCTTAATACAGTGTCTATTTAAAAATATCTTTCACTTTAGTTCACTTTATAAGTCAATGTTATTAATACCTCAATTTACCTCAGTTAATAAAGTTACTTGGCAGATATATTTGAACTCTGTTTCTGAGGGGAGTGTGGGAAAAGTTCCAAGTAAGTTCAGTAGAACAAAGTCATCAAAGTCTTAAACAAATATTGCAGAAATTAAATAGAACTGCTGCCATCTGCAACTTAATACGGGCTTTACTTAGCTATGGATCCGCACTATAGCTACTCTGGGGGACGAAGATCTCGTAGAGTATCATAGAAACCTTATTGATATATGCCCGGAATTGAGTCGTTTAAGTCCATTTCTACAAAAAATACTGATAAAGGCACTCTTGTTTTGTGCCACGCGCACGCCGTCTGCCTTAATTAAATTCTTGAAAACATCTTGATGCTAGGATCCCCGTAATATCACCTTTTTTTACTACGTTTCCAATTAACTGGATCAGCAGTTCTGGCTGTCAGGCTAAGACATCCAGGATACAATATGTCGCTAATAAAGTTCGAAACAGATAATTGTCTTACAACACAGTCCAATTTGAATTTTCCAAAGCAAAATATGGCCTAAAATCGAAGCACTTTCAAACATCTCAAATAACAAAAATAAACAAAACTAAATAACAATGACTTCTGCCGATAGAAGTGTCATATAAATAGTAAACCTACATCTTTGATATTATAAAAAAAGGAAGTGTGCAGTGGAATTAAAAATAATAAGTATGCAAAACACGAGTACAATATTATCATACGTCACAACACACACAGGCTAAATTAATTTTGGACCAAGGTTCATGCAGATCAAAAGTTTAACTCAACCCGACTCATAGGTCAGGTAACTTAAGACCAAGAAACTTTCTTGTGAGGCAAATCTCACGACAGATGACGCTGCACATTGGTGCGCCTGGTTGGCTCATGACCACAGAGGCCTTAAGACCTCACACCCTCCTCTACCCAAACAAATGACGTCACTACTAAAGGGCGAACGTAAGTGACCAATATGAGCTGGGTTGCAGCTTGATTTGTTTATACTTTTGGCGGGTGGTATTTTAAATAAAACTTCGGTGTTTGCGTAGTAATACACCACACGGTTCTTAACTTGCGTGTTACTAGGTGTCTTGGAAACTACCCTGATTGGCTAAAAGGTGCACATAATTAGCTTCCTGATAATCATAAAAGTATAAATGCCAGGATGAACGCTTTCTCGCGAGAGAACTTCGAACCCACAAAGCTTTCACCTGTAAGTAAACGTTTGTCTGCCAACTTTACAGACATTCAATAAAAAAAAAAGTAATATTCAAGTAACCTCAGACGTGTGCTACCTTGGCAATAGCAAATAATGTTTTTCTTTTGCCTACACCGAAGCTAATACACTCCCACGTAAAAACGATTTTTGCAGTATTTCATGTTTAACTGAAACCGATTTTAATTATATTAAACACATGTATTGGAAGTATTTGAACTTCTTCATTCGTTGGTTTCACCATATTATTTCAAACAACGTAGTTGTTTAAAGAAATGTAAGATTCGCTCCAAGAGTTTATATATTTACTATACCTTCCCCGTTGAATAAATGCTGTCGCATTGTATAATTGCTAACTAAACAACAATAAAGAAATTGATTTTTTTTTATACGTTCATCAAATTATATTATTGAACGTGATTTTTTCTTGCTTTGCAAATAGCAACAGAGTAAACACAACAAAAATTATGAAAAGGCCTACAGCTATTTTGTATATTCAGAGAATTTATCATTAAGTAATATCTCCGAACGTCTTTTTTAACGTGCTTACAAATGGCAACATATTGAAAACAGTGAAAACATTGTATTATTCAGTACTACCCATTGCATTTTACTGTATTGTTACGTATTCTGAATTAATACCGCGTAGCAGTATTATTTCTCACAGCCACATTGAGGTTGTAAGGCCTTGTAATCCCGGTGACCATGGCTGTTCCCGGCCGTGGGCGATGTTGGGGCTGAGCGGTTAGCCTGCTCGACTCCTATCAAGGCGAACCGGGTTCAACCCCCGGCATGGGCCACTCCCGGATTTTCGCAAATGGGAATCGTGCCTGGACGATGTCGCTGGTCGGCGGGTTTTCTCGGGGATCTCCCGTTTCCCCCCTCCCTTCCATTCCGGCGCTGCTCCATACTCACCTCACTAACACCCTCATCGGCTCTCAAGACCGCGACGTTAAGAGCCGCTCACTAACTAGCAGCGAAGTTTACGCGCCGGAAGGTGATGCACTGGGCAGTAGCAGCTTTTCACCCGCGCCGCTGCATCTTCCCCCCCCCCCCCAGGCGCCGGCGTTCATTAATCCCCATGCACATCCCCTCCGGTAAGTGGGGAAGACGCTATAATGGAAGGGGAGGAAAGGGGTTGTTGGTCGGGTCATTCACCCCTGAGAGACGTGGCTTTTCTCCATACCGTCTCCTGCCTGGCGAAGGAGGCTTTCAACTAGGTTTGGCACATCGAAGGGAAAACGTCGATGTTCGACTGTTTTCTGTATCGACAATAGTCATCTCCCGATGTACCAGTAGCAAAACGTCGATATTTTCCAACATAGATGTGCGATGTTCACGTGATAAATAACTTTAAAATATATTTTTACACTCATTTCTAATATAAACAACGTAGTCTCGATGAAAAAAAAAACATACTTATTTTTAAAAATGCAACAAATACGTATCCACATATAATATTTATAACAAACAGTTTATTTTGTCTACTTTCTGGGCTCCACAGGAAAACGACAGCGTAAAAAAAAAAAAAAAAAAAAAAAAAAAAAATTGCGTTCATTGTCACGGTTTTGAATCACGGGTTATATTCCATCACAAATAAATTACCATCTAATTGACGCGGTGGAAAAAAAAAAAAAAAAAAAAAAAAAGCTTAAAATTTGCCTCTTCAAAAGTCTTGAAGACAAAATTACGGGGAGAAAGTTCGGCTTAAATGTCTTTCCCTCGGGAAAGACAAAGTCAACGGAAAGTACACAAGGGAAACTCAAAAGGCATAGAAAATCGCGGTCGCCCCTCTAATTAACAAAATACTGTGGTGACGACGAAAATGCAGTACTTCACCTGCCATAGAAGGCACAATTGGCTGCGGCGGGGAGGGGAGGGAGGAGAAAGGCATACAAGACGTGTATTTTAATTATTACTGAACGAGATCAAAGTCTACTTTCCAGAGACGAACGTAAACATACGCAAGGGCAGGAGTATTCCATGCAGGAATAATTTCACAAACTGTTCGCATTACGTTTAAATCCTTTGAACTCTAATTAAAATATTTTTTCTTAGATAGTGCACGAGTAACCTTAGTTTAGTTCCTCAAATATTTCGTTAAAAATCTTTCAGTTACCTGTAGTCGTAGGTCGGATTCAAATTCACGCAGACACTCCATATTGTTACGATAGCCTGAACAGGCCTTAACTAACAGACTGCCTTATGGCCGGTTGCATAGATAGAACAAGATGTGCGATGTTTTATCTGTTTTAAGTTAATTATTGTTGTACGAATTTTACTGAATAATATTCGAGTACGTATAATGTTGTTTAAATTTACCGAGAAAACAATCGAACGTAGTTCTATTTGTTGGCGTATTTTAAAACTAGATTTTGTCGGAGATGGCTGCTGATCCTTGATCGAGATTTCGAACCGCAAATTTCGACGGTTCGAAATGAGCTTCATCTCGATCTCTAGTCCAGCTCTGAACTCGAATGGTGCAACAGTTTCTTGTATCAATCTTAGATCTGATCTTGGATCGAGTTTCGAACCACGATGGTGCAACCAGACGTTAACGCGCCGTCACACATGAGCTCTGATCAGGACAGCCAGTTGCCGCAATCGGACTGGCATTGCCTGAACCCCGGTAAGCAGGAATCCCCTATACCAGCCGCCAGGGAATCAGGCCATGTTGCGTTATGCGACGCCGATATTGGGTCAATACAGAGTGGCTGAGGGCGTCTTTCTCCATGTGTCGCCGGCCGAGATGGACATATGCCGACTGCCGTAACTCGGCATACTTCATCAGCCTCCGGGTACTTCTCAAGGTGGAAAAATTACAATTTACTAAAACACGGCTCTTAGCAAGGTAGTGGATGTATAGTCCATTCCCCATTGGAAGCAACTTTCTCGGAGCCCTGCTAAATATCTACTTGCAGGCCCTTTTCGTATCCTTTCGCCAAATGTAATCAAACATTGCCACGTGACTTCCATTCAGCATCTGTCAAAATCAATATTTACATCCCATTGTGTGTACATATGTTCGTATACTTTCGCTACACCTAAAAATATACATTGAAATGTGACTTCTACTTTTATACTTGTCAAATGTGTTGTTTAGCGTTTACAGCTTTTCAAATAATTCTGTCATATTCCAAAAACCATTCCGTAGGAATATTCACAGTTTAGGCCTCTAACATTATTTAGATCAGCTTTATGACGTTTTAGAAATGCCTGAATTGACGACAGTTCTTACTGTTATTTTACATTAACATATTTGTTTTCCACAACATAGCTCAATACATGTAATGAACGTTAGTATTTTGACGCAACTGCGTTTATCACTGTTACAACTGTGAGGTAAAGGGCTGTACTAATTATCCTTTTGTTATTGATATGTGTTAGGTCATTTCTTTAAAAGGACTGCCTCAGTTGGAATAAATATTAAAACTAAGGAACAACCAGGCAAACGAAAAAGGCACATTAAATTCAAGCACGCAACTCGTGTTTCTCATTTTTGTCATACAAACTGTAAAAGATAGCGTTGAACATGCACACAAATAAGCCTACGATAACGTTTATTCCACTCATATTTATGTGTATTGCTACTTACTGTTTATTAGGTTTATTGAAATTTATCGGGCTGGGCTTAGTATTTTTCTTCTGGGATTGTGGAAAATTACGTTATACGACCGTGTTTCAAATCCCTTGTGACAAAGGCACAACGTTGTGATAAATAAACAGACGTGGATGTAAATAAATAACTTCGTCATAAAAACAGTTCACAGTTTAAACGTATAAATAGTGCTAATCAAATATTTGAAATCACGCACACACAGGGCCAGCGTATCGACCACGATGCACAAAGGTACGCCATTTCACAAACGCAATGATTAACAAAACACACGTCACAGTATATTTATTACTGCCGTGGAAACACAGATTTATCACAACATCGTAACTTGCGTAGGTAGGTTTAAAAAACACAACGTCTACAAACGTGGTGTATTAATTTGAAGTATTTTTCGGAGTAAGAATAATTTACATTCCGTTTGAGAAAAAGGAACACGCCATGTCATGGCTCTCCACGTCTGCCAACTTCACTAGGTAACTGCCCTGCCATCATATCTAAATATATTCAAATACGTATTCAAACATTAAAATCTCTTTTCAGTTGTAAATTTCAAATTCAAAAATCATGATTTTGCTGTAATAAGTATTAAATACGCTACTATTGAAAACACGTATAATTTCATTGCTTACAAGCTAAGTGAAATTTCCCGAGTGTGAAAGAGACGAAGAAAGAGAAAGAGTGCGACAAGCCTCGCCCAGCAGACAGTTTTTTCAATTGCTTTCTCGCTCGATAAAACAATACCGTACCATTACGGCCTACTCACGATATTTTCCGCTGTTATTTTAAACTGTAAAAAAGAGATATGTTGCCATCGGGGCTACTTAAATATTTCAATATTTCAATAGGCACCGTTTAATATACAAATTGTATACTAATAAACGAGGTTAAAATAATATTTTAACTGTGAACTGTTTCGTTTCCAACAGATCGCTGCACTCGCTGTTGTTAATTCATATTTACAAAATTAATGAATATTACAAGTTATAGAAGATATCAAGGTAAAGGTTAATTTATTCAATAATACACTACTCTAAAGTTAACCACAGTGTTAAATATTTGTGAAATGCAGGTTATTGAAAAAACAGGTGACATGTTTATGCCTAGAGAGTTTTTTCGAAGGTTGATTTTCATAAGTCGCTTCCAATCGGGAATGGACTGTAATTACCTTAACAATGCTTCCCCGACCTTATAGTTTTTTATGTAATCCCCATATATTTTATTGTATAGCCATACAGTAGCCAATAGCTCATTGTACTTACTTACCCCACATGCTCTACGAGTCACTAGTACGGTTTGACCACAATCTAAGCAAAGTATAACAGTTTGAATCTCCGACAGAAGTTGCTTCTGAATACGGTAAATACACCTTGAAAACTTGGACAGATTCGTGGTACTTTGGAAGCAAAGGACATATTGACACCAAGAAAAAAATATCTAAGACAAAATCCTTCTCAGTTGGGAGCGGAGATAAAAAGGGGAGTTTAATATTTCCTGTGTGCTTACACATTACTCACAAAGTACGTATACTTATGTGTATTTGTGGCGTCGCACTAAAGCCTGCTCTCAAAACGGGCTAAAGAATTGCTTGTCTACTCAAACTAAACAAGAAAAAGATCTTTGATTTAGAAATTTAGTATGCAAAAATTTTGAAAGTCTTTGTGTGCGTTGATATATATTCACGGTGACAGATATGTTATATATAATAAGTACATTCTTGATGTCGGGTAGTCTTTAAAGGCTTTTTTTTAAATTTTTTTGAGGTTTATGTTGTTTTTCTACTTTGCCTGTTATATTCTGGAACGAATTTCGTAGTTTCGTAGGGGGGGAAAAAAACCTGTAACGCAATTGTTCCGCTTACTATGCATGCACCTTAAAAGGTTACGTGTGGGTCGCCCTCAAGATACAATAGCGGTCCACTGACCACCATTCTCAAATCTCGGCACAGAAGTCTCATAACGTACACTATTTAAGCACTTAAAATGTCACCTTTCTAGAGCACTGTAAGTGCGCTTTATAAAAAAAAAAACCTATCAACAGAATAACTTTGTAGTGGGGCGTTTTTTTTCCACGAGAGACAGTGCACGTCACGAAATGTATCCCATTGAATTTGGCCAACGAAATTCAGCCTCACATTCACCCACGATGAACTATGTGCAAATTCAGGCATGGTTTTCTCTGCGAAGAACTTAATTTTGGACCGAAATTACTGATTTGATTCTTCTTGAAATTATTATTATTATTATTATTATTTTTTTAATTTTGAGTAGTCATCGTTTGATTTTTTATGAAAATGCTCAATTCATAAAGTAGCTATTACTTACTAGAATAATTATATAGGGTTTATGTATGAATTATATAGGTCCTATTGCACTCTGTCATATCTGTTTCTCCTCTTAACAACTTTAGAATGGATCTTCCGGTTCCTGGAAACTTTGTGTAGTTTTTCTCGCCATACCACAGTAAAAATAAACTCTTTCTTTAATTTTAGTACACCAAACAAACAAATCGAGTTCCGGGTTGGTGAAGCCACGAGGCAGAGCTAGTATTTTATATTATGCGTTACTATAGGCTGTTCACGGTAAAATTAGCCCATCTAAATGTTTCCTTTCATCCAATTTCCATCTTCCTGCGGCTTTTTAATATAAACGTTGCAATGTGACTAATAAACACAGTGTATACATTTCACCATCCTCAAAATTTATTGCCTAAAGCTGCAATAATATATATTTATTAGTAGTTAATGCCTGTTGAGAGGGCCTTAAAAAGTGGTCACTTTACCGTGAATAGCCTATAGTAAAGCTTGACATCAGTATTTTTATTTATGCCATCGTTGTCTAGGATAAATTACCAAACGATCTATTCCTTACTGGTAAGAGTTCCCAAACTTACGGATAACTTTTGTGCTGTATAAAAAAAAAAAAAGAGAAACAAAATTAAAAGGTTTGAGTTTTTTTTTCGACAAAATAATGTTGTATTGGAAACATTATGTGCTTTGACGTGTAAGCGTTTTAATTTGCAATTATTGATGAAAACTTTTCTAAAAGAAATTCAAATTCATACCAAAGTAGTATTTTTACAATACGTAAACTTCGCAACATTATTTTGCTTTTAGAAGCGCCATAGATGTTTGTGCAACCCAGTCAAATATTTCTGTCATAGGCGAGAGAATTGCATTGGAAACGGGAAACATTCATCGCAAAATTGTAAAAGCAGTCACAGGAACGCAACGAAAATGTCTTAAAAAAAAAAAAAAAAAAAAAAAAAAAAGGTGGGGTGGATGTTCCTTTTACATTCTTGACTCGCAGGAAATGGTAATGGATTCGCGTGCAAGCAAACGACCCTTCGGAAGGGGGGGGGGGGGGTAGTAGTGGCACAAAGAAAATGACCGAAGGAAAAGAGGCACTCAAAGAAAACGGGAACACTCAATAAGACTTGGTCTCGGGAGGGAGGGAGGGCTGAATTGGCAGTCGCGTTGTAATTTATGCCCGCGAGGGAAGTAGGAATTGGGGGAGGGGCTTTTGACAGATGTTGTCCCTGGCTGTGTAACGTGTGTGGTCCGGACTGAATCCACCCCCATCTCCTGACCCTAGCCACCCCTCGATGGGATGGTAGGGATGCAAATTGTGCCACACGCGATGTCGCGACACGTGCCAGCTTACACATGGCTGTAGGCTGTTCACGATAAACTGAGCACTTTCGACAGCCCTGCTTAAGATCTACTCGTATGTATACACATTGCGTATTCTTCCAGCACATGTAAAATTAACATTGCCATTGGTCCGATCCCTTTTAGTCCTGCGTTCGCCTAGTGAAATAGTAAATTTGTTAGGAAAATAAATAGTTTTGCAATTTAGTTGATTCTTACACTTCTATGCATTAAAAAAAACACAAAGCGGAAGAAATGATTTCAGTATCCACAAAAAGGTTTACCCAACCCTTTTAATTCAACGTTAATGTATTGTTACGTGCTTGCTGCTTCGCATCCCCCGCGAGTGAGTGGAAGTGAAGGACAGCAGTTATATGATAGCGGCGGCGGCAAGACAATGAAGTATTTTGAATCACAGGCGCACACTAAACCAAGAGCCACGTATCTATTACCAAAAAGCGAGCACACACAATTATCTCTTTGCGACGTGTGACGTCGACCCTGGCTGTATTGATTTCTGCGTTTATCTGAAGAATGCTGTGGATTACTGAACTCGTTCTCTCAGCGTGACTCGGGGTGCACTGAACATTCCAGATGGCACAGGCAAATGCTATATAAGTGTGACAAGCCTCCGAGCCGAGTGGTTGATGAGTGAATGAGTGACTGAGTTCCGAGCGATAGAAGACGAGCAGCGAGAGAAGTGACCAGCGGAATGGAAATCTGCGACTGCAAGTATCAAGCAGTGAAGGCACGGCTGGTAGGCTGGACTAGTGGACTAGATCCCATGACGCAGTCCATTGGTGCGCCACCGATCTGGGGTGCAGGAGGCTCTGGGTTCAAATCCCGGGTAAGGTATGGGTGTTAATTTAAGTTAGGATATAAGTTAGTCTGTAAGCCGAGCAGAGCTTTCAAGCATAAAACCGGGGGACGTTAAAAATCTCTTTACAATTACAATACAATATTGGACTAGATGCGTGAGTGAAAGCCATTATAAATTATGGAAACAGATAGACTGAACACATGATAGTGATGAGTACGAGTTAATTGACTGTAACCAAACAGAGAGACACAATAAGGAGGACGTTAGTTAGAGCTGAAATAGACATTAAGATATTGCGCTCACTGTTAAATAAAAAGAGTAATAGTGGTTATATATAATAGTTGTGTGAATAAATAAATTAGAAATCAAATCTATTTATTTTATTTTTATTAAGACCTCCATCTCTCATGAACTCAGATACGCCCCTCAGACATCCGCACGTAAGAATATAAAACAACATTCCCTCCAGCGTTACCAACATTACTGAGTGCATGTCAGTCGGTGTGCCCGTTAAAACATATGCAGGTGGGGCAGTGGTATTTTTAAAAGTTTTATTTCTAAAGTGTTCAGTTAACCGTGAACAAACAATACTAGTATCCTTGCGAAAGAGGTGGAGGGGGTAAACTCACGAATGGAAAATTATATTTGTAGATACTCTATTTTAGAGCTTTGAATCTGCCGCAGAACGATTAGAATATGACAATCGAACAGCACGGAAAACATGCTATTATTAGCTCTTAGGGATTTGAGCATTATGCTCGGAGGCGTGGAGATTAAATGGGGAATCAATCTTAAGGAAATCCCTTCCGAATGAAACAGTGATAAAGATAATGTTGTTTCAAACAAAAAAATATTCAACCGAACATCCTGAGAAAATATTGCCATGTTAAGAAATAAATAAATAAATAAATAAATAAATATATATATATATATATATATATATATATATATATATAATCCGTTCATATATTCTTTGTATAATTTATACTTGAATGTTGAATTTCAAAAAGAAAATTTTTACATAGTATTTGGCTATATTTCTTAACGTTTAAATATTCCTTAATAAATGTCACGTAGGGTATTTTTGGTGGAAACGGCTATTTTTATATAATTAATGCATCGAGAAAGAAATATTTTAACATTGATTCCCCACTTTAAAACCGTAGCTTCATGCTTGCTAAATAGATACGTAAAAACACGAACATTTTACAGAAAATGTTAACACAATGATCACGTATGTAACGAGACTCGGTCTGTATTTTCATTGAAATTTTTTTGTGATTACTGATAAAATTCCTTTTGTGGAATTATGTATATGCGTTTTAATAACAGCGTAATGAAAAAGTATGCTTAGTCTATTTATTATTATTTTTTTTGTGATTTTTCTTTGTATTTACAATACAACTGAATTTCACATAAATCTACTACATTTATATCTGTCTAATGTTGTTGCAACGAAAAAATTACGCCTGGGCCATTTCTTTGAACCTTTATGCTGTGCTAAAATTTATAACGTTGTGACAAAGTTAATCATGTAAACCGTTTACTGTTGTACACAAATATAACGCAAATATACTGTTGAAGTGTTAACGTTAAAAAAGCTTCTAAGTAATTATTTCCACAACCAAATGTTCTATTACGGATAAGATGACAGGAAGAATAAAAATTCTTTTTTGCTACGACGTTAGTGTCAATATACATTATGTTATCATAGTATGAACTATTTCCACATAAAGGAAGTATGCTGTAGTTTGCAGTCATATGTTCGTCGAATAACCACAATATGAAACGCAACCACCAAGTGTAAAAATGGAGGAGTTGGTAGGACGTCATGTACACAGATTGTTGGATGAATTCTTTCCACTTCTCTAACATCTTTTTCCATAGGCATTATTAATTTTTGTGGCAAAATAGGCGTACTTAATTTATTTTATGTCGAAATGTTGTTCTAAAATAAAGCAAGGAAAAAAAAAAACAAGAAAATTGTCAACACAGAAGTTAACATCAATTCAACACAATTTTTTTTTTGCCGTAACATGAACACCGCCATAATGTTGATAGTAAAATAAGGAAGAAACATAGCTGCAGAAGTACTTCATATTACATTTACATTATTAGCATAACTGTATATTACTTTTACAACAACGTTAGTTACTGGATACTGATAACAAATAATGTCTGTACTTGTAATATAGTAATGTTATTGTAGCCACAACATTAGCCTTTTATCCGTGCAGCATAACAAAACGTACCTGTTATGATCAATTTTTTTATGCGTTTAAGGATGATCTTTTCCCAAGTTCTGTAATACTTTCTTGTTTAGGTTTGTGTGTTCCTGCTTGATTAATAGATAACACCCAAGTTCCTATTTATGCGAAAGTGTAGTATAATCATAATAAGTTATTGATGTGTCTTTTCATTTTGAGTATTGTGGGTGTAGTGTGTAGGTATCATAAAATACTGCATTTATGATTCTGCTTGTTGTACGTGGTAAAGTGTAAGAGAAGGCGAAAACCTTAACTTCACCTCAAATAAAGCTTGTATAAATATATAAAATAATAATAAACAAAAATCATGGTTTGTCTTTGGAGTCTCTGTGTTCCAATGTTGCATACTCAATTTGTTTTAAAGCATTTAGATAACGTAGCTATTAAATAACGCATGTTGGAAAAAAATTATAACTTAATGGCCTGTGGGACATCTGGCCGATGCTAGCGAAGATGCAGGAGCAGTGCAACTAATGTTCCACTAGCTGCAAAACACAGACTTAATTACAAGTAAAACAACAGCCGTAAAACTACATTGCCTCGCTTCTTGATGTTAGCAGTCACCGACTTCCTTTCCCCACTGCTCGTCACCCCACCCGTTCTTCTATCGCTCGGAACTTAGCCACTCATTCATTCATCTACTCCAACACCTACTCTAACAGACACCTTGAGTCAGTTCTTATTGCCTGGAACCTTGCATAATGAATCGGCCTGAGATATAAATAGCTACGAGTTCTTCCTGCGGACATTTTACGTTTAAATCGAGCTTAATTTTTATGAATCATTCTGCGTTTTTTAATTATTATTTTTTAAACGTTGCCGCTTCTATGGACGGAGGCTTAGCAAGGAACGACATAGGTACAGTACTAATTCGGCAGACGATTATTGGTTATCCCAGATTCAAACCCAAAACATCACGGTACAATTTTTTTTTAATCGCAATTTATTTTCAGGTAGACTGACGAATCGTATTGAATTTAATTCTCGAATTGAGAAGTTTATAAAATCATATGTAAGGCAGAAATACACTGTCGCCTAAAATAATAATGTAAAAGAAAACGTAAAAAAGTTAACTAACATAAATCATTTTAATTATAAATATATACGAATACACACATTTATTTATACTCTATTACGCTATAACTGCCTAGAAAAATCGTACCGTAAATACTTTCTATTAAAATTTACAACCTTACCAAACTTCCAACCTGTGTTAAATATTCACGGCAACTGGCTGTCCAATATCATCGACCTATGCAGTTTTTAATCTTCATTTTCACACCCCCTTGTCATGGCTGCTCGTTACCGGGTAACGAGGGTAGCAGACACCGCGCCCCCTCTCAGATACGGCGGGGTCTGAGACCTCGTAAAACACGGGGGAAGAAATGGCGCAGTCGAATAAGGGCGGGTGGATGAGAAAGGCAAGGGGGGGGGGGATGGTACTGCCGTTTTCGGAACACGATACACGGGTCCCAAGTAATGAAGAACCCTTCGCTGAATATATTAAAAAAGGATACATAAAAAAAAGGAAAAAGGCTTAACATTGCGGCAGAACTTTACGACTGTCTGTGTTTGCATTCATTCCTCCCCCCCCCCCCTTTTTTCACCCCTCCTTAACGCACAAACTGTGCACTTGCGACCTTCTCGACCTTGAGTGTGGGTCTCAGATCTCCACCCCCCGCAGTATGCGAATATACCTTACGTACAAGACACCCCTCCTGATGGAAGAAAGAAAACACGTATAGTGTTTTATCACTGGCTCGAAATAAAATGGCGGGGAAGAAATTTGTGTATAGACTTATCGACGTTTGCATAGACAATGCATGTCGAAGCAGCATCACGACTGCCGCTGAGCTCCTAACATTTCAGGGCCGCCCTTCAGTGCTGTAGTCTATTCGAGGTTTCTTCACACATTTTGAAACAAAGTTTTGAAAAATAACCCCATGTATTTTAGTTGTTTCCTACACTGTAAAAAAACTTGAAGTAAATTTACATAACAAGTAAAGTACTGTTCCCTAAGCGTAAGGGAAAAGCTCCCGACAAAAGTGATGGAAAAATCCCATACAAGTAAGGGAAAATTAACTATAACGTATAATAAAATTCTACTTAAAAATATCTTGGAGTATTAGTAATTTTAACTATTTTATTATCTATACACTCTGACGAATAGTAACCGAAGCTTCAACCCTAAACTCTTCGACACTTGCTGGTGGGTAGGTGAGAACCATAGTCCTTTATCACAATAGACCGATGCGCTATCCATCACACCACGACGACAGCGTAACATCATACGTGAATATAAGCGTGTCACATTATTGTTTCTTCCTCCTGTCCTTCCACTTAGCTGTTGAGAATGCTGAAGAGCTGCACGCGTCGTAAGGTAATTTTCCCATCTATGTATGGGATTTTCGACTACCGTGTATGTGAATTTTACTCTAGAGTGCGGTAATTTTATCTTACCTGTAAGAAAACTATGTTTCCTCCACAAGTTTGCGAATATTACCTTACACTTGTCAGGTAATTTCCCATTATTTTTTACAGTGTAGATATGTCATATAACACAGGCGTGTTACACTTTCCTAAGCATAAAAGTATCTTATTTTTGGTTAATTTGAACCTCTAGTTATATTTTATCTATTGTTTATGATATTTAATCTATAATCAATGTGTACATAAACAGGGAGATAATAGGTAGACATGTTGGTAAAGCCTAGTAAGATATAGTTCTTATGGAATGTATTATTAAAGTAAGTGCGCACGAATGCGGTGCGCTGTCCCTATTGTGTAGTTTTCTAGACTTGACTGTACTATAGGTAATTTTTTTGAGACGTGCATAAAATATTTGGTAGTTGAGCAGAACACATGCAAAAATGTGACTATAAATAAATAAAAAGCTTTTGTCCCTGTCTTGTAAAGACCGTTATGACAGCAAATAGACTACATATCTCTCTTAAAGCAACTCAAACTGGGTAGAATAAACTGCCCAATCGGAGTTGACAATAGACTTACAAACTTGGAAAGATTTTCTGTCTAAAATACAAAACATATTCTTACTAAATACGTGAAGAATTGTAGATATTGTTTCCGCGCCGGTAATTATTTAGGGTTTTTCAGTCTGTTCTTGTATGGTCAATTGGTTCCCAAGCTAGAGGCTACAATGTAACAATACTGGTACAGTTTGATTGAAGTCAAAATTCTACTTTAAATACAGTCCCAAATCAAAAGATGACAAATTTTCCTTACATTTTACTATTTAAACGCATGGCTTTCTTTTGTGCGATTTCTTAATCACCTGGAATACTTTGTAGAATTCTTTTCCCGCCAAGAATTGTTATATTATTGCAGTTAAAATAATGATTTTGACTTTCGATTACATAAATAATACGGAATATTATTATTATTTTCTGGAGATATCACATGTCATGTTTATAATATTAGCGGTGTTTAGTACAAATACAAAATAATGCAAGTTTTGCCTTCGATACAATTCAATTATTCTACACAATCGATTCCAAACACGTCATAGTATGACAAGGATTACTTCGACAGTTATAAATATTTTAATACATTAACTTCGTTTTTTATACTGGCCAGGAAGGACATGCGGTCGGCTATAATTTAACGTTATTTCATTTCATAAGACGCCACACAAAATACATATTTCAGTTTTATTAAGCAGGATTGGCGCAGATCTGTTCATGAACTGTTCAGATATGACATTGTTCTCAGTATTTTAGGAGAAACTTCAACTGAACCTATACAATATAAAGTTTTATTAGCGAAAAGTGACTGAAAAAGTAACGAATCTCTATTACACATTTATGACCGAACATTGCACATACCCAGGAGTGCGCAGATTATGAAATAATTCTGATATCGGCAAACATATCTTAAATCATGACTTTATTAAACTCTGGCAAGATCTGGTTTAATATTCGGAACATATTCACGACAAAAAATTAGTTGCTTCCAACAAGAGTGAGATTAACATATTGGCAACAACTGTAGGGCTTATCGGAAAAGAATTGATAATATATCAACGTGAAGGCACAGATGAAACAGTATATGCGAGGGAAAGGATCAGAGAATGCAGTGACCACTTCATAAGATAGGATAATGAAATACTGGTGAAAAAAGCCAGACCATTGGGTTCTACCAAGGAAAGAAAAGCTTTCGAAGACTTGATTTTACCTCCCCCTCCCCCCAAGATCAGTGAATCACTATAAAGCGTGAAGGAAAAATATGTCGTTGACCTATGCAAAGGAAGAAAAATCGAAAAATGGAAATACATCACGCTTCTGTAGGTTGCTCGGCTGGATGTAAGTGCACGGGATTTGTTCTCACAAACTTAACTGGATTCCATCGCCCTGCTCGATAACGTGCGTGAGGAAATTGAGATAGGGCAGGAGGTTTGGCAGAACGAAGGCGGCGGTGGGAACACAACCAGCCTTATCGCGAGATGCGGCCGACTAAAAGACCGACGAGAAAATTCCCCCCTGTTCCGCGGTGAATGCAGGTGAAAACCAAGAATATCAAGATGCGGGAAAATACATGAAACACTCTCGGGAATAGAAATTCACAATACTGGTGGGGAATATTCTAAGATTCTTCAGACTCCCTGCATGCACCTAAAATGCACAATTTCCTTTTACAAACCATGTTTTATTCATCACCGCGAGCCCTACCTTGGGTTATCGAACCTCGCTTGGGGAAAAAAGGCCTCCGTTGGCTGCAGTGAGGCAGACACGCTCCTTCGTCCTCCTGCATACTGCATCTCTGTTTTGTTGAGACGGCGTATTCGGAATGCTCTCACACTGGAGATGCCACCTTCGCTTTTAAACGGAGCTT
This sequence comes from Dryococelus australis, assembly GCA_029891345.1. Classification (NCBI taxonomy): domain Eukaryota; kingdom Metazoa; phylum Arthropoda; class Insecta; order Phasmatodea; family Phasmatidae; genus Dryococelus; species Dryococelus australis. The sequence continues at coordinate 45,556,413 of CM056995.1, read as the reverse complement.
TACGGCACGCCCGTAAAACAGCTGCGCTCAGATACGCTCGTCCTGGATCTGTGTGCCAACGGGGCGACTGTAAAAATTCACCGGCGTTCGATCGTTAGCACTCGAATGGTCTTCCTGGATCACTGTGCTCCTCTTACTCCGTGAGTAAGCCTTTAAGTTGGCTGCCATCGAGCCTCTATAGGCGGGGATAATAGGCGAAGCGACAATACAGGCTGTAAAAATGAACTGACGACGGCATTATGATGATGATGACTCCAGTTCTCCTGCATTTTAAGGTGACGACCAGGACCAGGTTTACGACACGTTGTTTACGACATAATTCCGGTAGCTTCAAAGCGCTCTCTGAATTCTTAATTGCACAAGGAACCTGCCCCTTGATAACACGATAGTGCTTCTGAAAGCTGATGAAAATTACTTCCCAAAGAGCGTGAAATGAAGCGAACGCAATACGAGTGTTAAAACACACTGAGAGCTGACATAAAAAACGTTTAGCTCGTCTCTCATGAATTTGTAATTATCAACGGAAGAAAGAAAATAGAAACAATCAAAACATACAAGGGTATATGTTCGACTGATATACTGTAGACAATAAAACAATTTCCTATAAAATATATATTCTAATTTAAAAATATGTTAAAGTAGTTATTTTGAATGGTGCAACAGTGTATGCGTGTCCGACATTAATAAGTAACAGTTTATATATATATATATATCTCTCTCTCCTTTCAAAAATATGTATTAGCCTGCTCTTATTGCTTGCCAATGCATCTGCACTGTTAGAAAAAATGCCCGTAAAATTACGTTAAGTATCAGTTACAAATTATCCAGATATCTTCCTGAAATTACGGATTCTTCGTTTTTTTTCTCACAAACTTTTTCTCCTTGAATTTTGCATCAATCTCCGCGAATTCACGAGACGTGTTCATAAACGTGCAATTTTTTTTAAAATCTGTTCTTTATAAAAAGGAGTAACAAAAAAAAGTGCCACTTTCGTTATGTGGGTGTTTACTGAGTATAAAAATTACTATAAAATGTTCTAAAAATTTTGTCTGCGGTAACTGGATTTGAACTGGAAAAAAAATATATATATATATTGACAGCGGAACACATCATCCACTCACCTGCCACGCTTTTACAAGTAGTGTTGTAAATACGGAATTTATTTTCTGCGTGTATCTCTGTTAGTTTCTATAGTCATGTTATAGTATTTGCGAGTTTGTTTTCTTATTTCAAACTTACAAACAGGAGTAAGAAAAATTCGTTTATTTTCGTTATGTCTTTCACTGTGCATAACAGAGAAATTAAAGAAAAAGTTTAAATTTCTGTATTGTAGTGGAATCTGAACACGGATCGAAAAATTAACACTCAATAACTTGAACCACACAACTACCACACGAAGTGTTTCGCAAATATGGATTTCACACGAAAGTGACGAATCCGCCTCTGTTAAATTCAAGTCGTGTTAGAGCGCATTGCAATTTTATTTTAATTATGTTTTATAAAACGAGGTTACGAAAAATAGTTTTATTTTTGGTATGTACATGTTTCACGGTGTATAGAGAAGGTTTTGTCCTTGAACAAGAATCAACGAATTGGCACTCCACGAGTGATCCGCCTCTAACATACTACTATTTTACACGAAGTAGTATTGTGAAGAAAGGATTTTATACGCTTCAGGTATCACCGGTATTGTTCATGTCTTTAAATCGAAGCCGTAAAAATACGAAGAGTTTCCGTATTTTACATTTACGGAGTTCATTTACCTTATTTGTCACTACGGAGTGCCTTTTAGTAAATTAACTCTACATCTCCATAAAAGTTTCCGTAAACCTACAGAAATTTCTAACAGTTAGGCTAGAGGCCAGGCTTTATTCCGAATGTGACATCAGTCACTTAATTGCTCTTCTGCACATGACGTCACATCATATGTGATCCAGAGAAGCTCGGTTATTTGCAACACGCCTGTTCCATACGGTGGACTGGAGAAATTTGAGCTGCTCTTAACATCGAAGTACTGAGAGCCAATGAGCCTGAGGCGAGGTGAAAGTGCCAGAATGCAAGGGCGGGGGGAAAACAGGAGATCCCCGAGAAAACCCGCCTACCAGCGAGCGGCATCGTCCGGCACGATTCCCACGTGCGTAATCCGGGAGCAATCCTGGTTTGCCTAGGTGGAAGTCATGATTTTACCTGTGGGTGAATGATTTGCAAACCGTAGTACTGGGCTAGCTCATAATTAGGTCATGTTACCGAAGCTGAATATATATAGCCTACAGCTCGTTGGCTGCGACAACGAAACAAGGGTTTTGTCTACAGCACGTATCATAATATTTTTTCTTTGCAACACCCGATACCGTAAATTACAGTTGGTCTGAAATGGTCAGTAAGACGACGTGAGGTTTGGGCAGGGCCCCCGTGATGGAGATATTATACTCGGGCTAAAATTCCCGGGCAGTAAATCACGCGACTCCGATATGCCAGAGCCCAGATTTTTTGTGCCAAACGAATGATATCTCATATATATGGTGATTTAAGCCGCAAAAGTGAATTAACCATTTAGTTACTTCGGTTTCCATTCTCATTTTCCAAAGAAAATATCACGTAAAACCCAATGTCATGTCTCCGACACAGCCACACCCCAGTCTTTCGGCGAGTCATTTGTGAGGGGAAGGGGAGCGGGGGTGGGGCAACCCTTATGTTAAATATTTATATTGAAAATAGTGATTTACATTTATTTACAAGCAAAAAAAGTATACTGTATATATATATATATATACTAATATAGACTAAAATTTATTTATTCTATTCTCTTTAAAAGGGCGAAAAAAATTAAATAAAGCTGTAATTTCTTGGTACAGCCGAATGTGGGAGTAAAGGGATGGTTATGGTTGGGGGGGGGAGAATATATTTGGGTGGCTCTGAACAACGGGGTCTTGAGAGCCGATGAGGATGAAGTGAGGTGAGTACGGAGCAGCACCGGAAGACGTGGGCGGGGAAAACGGGAGACCCCCGAGAAAACCCGCCGACCGGCGGCATCGTCCGGGATGATCCCCACGTGCGAAAACCCGGCGAGGGTGGTTGGGTGCAGCATCCTTAGCTTACGTCTAGGCAACACCACTACCGGGAACACGAGGCAGGCGTCTAATTGGAATCTTCGGCGTGTAATTACTTGTCTGTAGCAGGTGCTTGGTCATGTTAAATGTAGCGACAATCGTTACTCGCGAGAGTAGAGAGCTTCTGGAAGGAACCTCGAGAGGAAGGGGGGGGGGGGGGGGATGCGGGAGAGGCAACACCGCAGAAAATTTGCATCGAAACATGATCACCTGTTACCATTCCCAGGAAGGTACTTGCCTAAACCCCTCCAAACACACCCTCCTATGAGGAAACTCCTTGGGAAAATCCCTCCTCGCTATCGGCTGTACATGTCGTGCGGTGGCGGAGCGCCTTAATTCCACATGACGGCGTGGCGTAGCGGCTCCCGCTTCACGCTCGATTGCATTAAGGAGCCAGCTCAGGGTTCAGCTCAGGCGCCGAGGAACACGTTGTTATTCACGGCCCGGTTGTGCACAGCCTGTCAAAACAATACCTGTGAAGGAGGCCACAAGCGAGTATGGTAAACTGAGAAACCATAACAGCGAGCCGGAGTGGAATGTCTGAACTGTCACAGCAATGCGCAAGGAACACCATAAAATGTGGGCCCAGCAAACATCAGGACACTCCTCGATAATTATAACAAACTGCAATCAGACTTCGCCTCTGGTGCACAACGGGAGCAAATCACGATGCATTACGTCAATCAACACACGTGGAGGGACGCGAAGAGTGGACTGGGCTGCGAGGATTGTCGTCGGGCAAGTCGGCGATTGTCAAGGGGCGAGGTCAACTACTAGACCAGGTGCGGCGACGTCCTACCTCGGGGCGGCGAGGCCAGAGTGTGAGACCTGGTGAGTTCCTTCTTTATCATGCTTTCTCTCGCTAACCTAATTAACCTTCCTTACCATCCTTTCTTCCGCTGGCCTCATGTTTTAAGTTCTACGTAACAATTTTATAACTGTTAGAGATGGAAATTAAATATTTTATCTACTCTTTCTACAGGTCATCGCCGTAACTTAATGTTATACAACATTCTATAATTCCTTTTCATGTTCTTATTATGAGCGAAGTCAGATCATAACAACGTACGCACAAGTCAAATAGAGTCCACTCACGGTAACTTCAAACATTTCTGAAGACATGCTAAAGTTCTGCTTCCAGGATATTTCTCCACTTCATCCAAACAAAGCTTAACCCCTTTGCATATTATCCCGAGTATATTCGTTCACGTCTGGTATGTTGCAGAATAGATACAATTATGATTGGTGCTATACAAGGCCAGACGCTAGCTTCAATACAGATAGCGCTTTTCTCTAGAAAATGCTATCGGTTGCCACTGACGCAACAACTATTTTATGAATATAGGCTGTTCATGGCAAACTGAGCACTTTTGAAAGCCCTGATTAGCATTTTCTTGCATGATCATTGCGTATTCTTCCAGCATATGTAAAATTAACATTGCAATGGGTCTCGTCATTTTATTCGTTCGTCGGTCAAGTGAAACTGTGAAATTATTATAAAAGTAAATATTTTACGTATTTGTTACTTTATTCACTAATATATTATATTAAAAAATCATAAATCAAATGAAATAATTTCAGTATTTAAAAATTTTTACTTAACATTTTTAGTTCAACGTTTAGACATGGAACTATTTCTTCTCCTACGTTACCAACTTTACTGGACGCACGCAAGTTAGTGAGCCCGTTTTAAAACATGCGCAGTTTGGAGCAGTGACATTTTTCAAATGTTGATTTCAGAAGGGCTCACTTTAACGTGAAAAACCTTTAGTTGCTTTTTATGCCGTTGATCTACTGAAGCTCTTTCTATAGGCTCCAATGTGTCAAGTGTTATAAGAAATCCGCAAATACGCTTTACAACATAATTTTTTTTTTTTTTTTTTGCAAAAACTCAAATGAAATATTAATGTATTCGTTAAAGGGTCAACTAGAAAATCACACCAAAATGACAACGCACCGCATTCGTGCGCACTCAGTGTAATAATATTTTCATTAGAAGTATTTCTTACTTGGCATTACCAACACACCTATTTTATCCCTATTGTCATACATATTAGTTATAAATAAATAATTATATTTTATAGAAAAAATATATGTTAAAGTTAAATTTTATCAAAAGTGGGGTGCTTTAATGTTGACCGAGTTGTAAAACTCTCGTGATATATGCCATATTAAGGAAGCGACCAAGCACGTCATATATAAATTATTTTTAAAAGGTTCGATAGAGAAAATTGAAGAAACCGCTAATTGGCATCACGTGAAATTGATTGCATGTTGTTATGTTTTAGCTTTTAGGTCAGTTCATACCTTTAATGGGATACCAAGATGATAGTCAATTATAATAAGTGTTATTACCGCACGCCACTAATATTACAATCTAATAGGAAAGTCCCCACCTTGTTCATGTTGCCGGAGGCTGATTCTAGGAGGCAGTTAACGAAGGCCGGACATACCCATCTCCAGTGGTCTTCTCGTTCCAATGGCCTATATCGGGCGCGTTGTTGAATATTTTCGGCCCCGTTTACTGGCCGGTGGAGGGGGTTTCCGCAACTGTCTTTCGCAAGATGTTATTGCAATCACGCTCGTGCCCTGGTTCAATTTTTTGAAGGCGTGATCAGGCAGGCCTTTCAGCTAAGGCCTGATCACTTGATAACAATGTGAATAATGTTCACTGCAACAGCAGGGCATAACGGAATGGCATGGGTCAAGTCTGGCGAGGTATTCTTCACAGACAGTGAGTGTTTACATCACATACTTTCTCTTGGGCCATTACCGATCCATTAGGCCTACCTAAGAAATCCGGATAGTGCAAATTTTTTTTTATTGCGTTTATATTTCCTTTGGAATAAACGTTTGAAAAAAATTAATACCTTCGTGGAAATTAACATGTTTTAACTTGACATTTTCGGTAGAAAATTAACAAAAGTAGTTATTTACTATCATGACAAAAGTCATGGGATACCCGTCTAATAACGTGCAAGGCCCCCACTAGCATGAAGAAGTGCAGTAACTCGACGCGGCATGGACTCCACAAGTTGACGGAAGACCTCTGGAGAGATGTTAAGCCATGCTGTGTGAATAGCTGACCGAAGTTCCCTGGTATTTCTAGGTGCAGGATCTTGGCTGCGAATGGCTCTCTACACCACGTCCCATAAATGCTCGATTGGGTTCATGTCAGGGGAACTTGCTGGCCTCTACATTCGCTGGAACTCTCCAGAATGCTCTTCGAACCAGTCCTGGACATCCGCAGCCCTATGAGACGGTGCATTATCCTGTTGGAACATCCCATCGTTGTCAGGAAAACCGAAATCCACGAACGGCTGCAAATGGTCACCAAGGATAGTTTTGTAGCGGTTACCATTGAGTATTGTGGGTACACGGACAAGTGGAGCCAACCCATGCCATGTGAACACACCCCACACCATTACGGAACCTTCATCAGCCTGCACGGCGCCTTGTTGACAACTGGGATCCATGCACTAAAAAAAAAAAAATCCATACATAGTTTTCTGTTCGATACAGAAAACCGTTTCGTTAATGCTGTTTTTGTTTACAGCAACACAATGTAGCTTTAACTCAAAGAGAAGGTTATAGAAACATAAGTTTGCTGCTAATAAATGTTTTCTCTATGCGATTTTGTTTTATGGCTATATTACCTTTCTCCGTAGCAAAGAAAAAAACGTTATTTGAGCTGCTTTTGTTCGCAGTAAAGAAATATTAACTGGTACCAAAGGCAACGGTTTAAAGGTTTTCCTATCGTACATTACAGTTCTCAGTAAGTAACTGTTGTCCCAATGCTAACGTTCATAAATCAATAAGAATATTATGCAGTTACGATACCGCAGCTGAGCAAAATTATAGTCCTCCTGCAGACGTTAATGTCATTCTAAAGTCCGGCGATACTCCACACCACTAGTCTCAATTCTTCCCAAGAGATGGCAGTGTATTCTGGCCCATGTTGACATTTTTATTCCTTCGCTTTTATTTACTGTAACGACAGTGTAAGGTTATCACAATAATTGCTATATAACTCAAACAAAAATTATGTTTGTGGTAAGGCTACTTTGCAGTGGTTCGTATTTAAACAAATTTATCTTTGCAGCTACAAATTATGTGTTGCAGCAAAAAATAGCATTTTTACAGTGTGGCCTCATTGTGTTTGCGCCATACCCGAACCCTGCCATCAGCCCGAAACATCCTGTATCGTGACTCATCGGACCAGGCCACATGTTTCCAGTCCTCCAGGGTGCAATTAGCAACCTCACGAGCCCAAGTGAGGCATTGTGTCCGGTGTCGTGCTGTTAACAAGGGAACTCCTGCGGGTCTTCTGCTTCCATATCCCATGGAAGCTAATGCACGTTGCACAGATCTGCTAGATACACGTCTGACACCTCCTGCATTGAATGTGGCTGTGATTTGAGCAAGTGTTTCTGCTCTGTTAGCACGGACAGTTCTACCCAACCTCCGCCAGTCATGATCATCAATTAACTTTGGACGGCCACTGTAGTGTCCACGGTGGATCGTAATGCTTTGATTTTTATATTCCCTGTACAAACGTGACGCCGTGATTCGAGGAATATTGAAAATAGCTGCAACTTCTGAAATTGAATGTCCCATCTTTGTGGCACCCACACTCATGCCCCGTTCGAACTACGATAACTTACGTCGCCTTGCAATGAGCATGTAAACAACAGTTAATCCAAATGACACGGCCACCTGTTCACAAGTGAGACCGATTTAGGCCGCGCAAAGTCGTTCTGCAGCGGTGGCGCCTCGAGCCATTCAGTTGCATAGTGCTGTCCCATGACTTTTGTCATGTCAGTAGGGCGTTATTTTATATTTGTATGAAATGTTATTCAACTTTTAGAGATTGCTTACGAGTCCACAAATGAAAAAAAAATTACACGGCATATTTTTTACACAATAGCCTGACAAAAGCACAATTTGAGAGTTTTTTAAACGTATAAATAATAAAAACCAACTCACTTCCAGAAATGAGATAATACGCATTGAAATAACATATCACGAGTTCCTTAAACCAATCTCTAAAATCACGCTATGATATGCTTTTCGTAATTTTTTTATATAATCCCTAAACTAAGGACATTTTTGGGACGATTTAAATTTATAATAGTCTATAATTTTCTTGTAAAATTAGGTTTTCTAACCATATCTTAAAATTGACAAGACATGATCTTTCAGTTGCCCTTGTAAAATTCTCCGGAAGTGATTTCGTTTATTTTATTTCTAAGTTTCAAAAACGCGCTAAAATTGTAATTTTGACATGCCAAGAAGTCAAAACTAGGCGAAAAGAATTTTTTATTCGAGGAAAGAGTACTTGTGTGTAATGACTACAATTTTGCATCGCATTCATAATCAGAGGTAAATCATTACGGAAATTAATATGCAGGATGTTTTCTTACTAAGCTGACAATCTGCGGTAGGCTATTTCTTACGAAAATACAAGACGAAAACCTATGTTAGAATTTACTTGCGATTAAGTATCAAGTCGGTAAGTAGTGATTTGTATAACGGATATTTTGTACCTTCTGTTTGAAATTTCCGCGTGGATTTCTCGGAAATGGTTCACCCGAGAGTGTTACGAAAAGGCGACCTTCACTGTTGATTTAAACGTGCTGATTCACAATTTGTCTTAATACGTCGTTTACAGCTTACTGTTACAACATTTCATGCAAACACAGATTTTCTTAACGAATGATGATGATATTACCAACTACATTTTCAGAGGTATAAAGTATCCGTTACTTAAATCACTGTTCACCGACTTGTTACTTAATCGCTAGTACGTCATGAATGGTATTTTGCACAACAATGGATTTTTGGCGACCAACACGTCCTCAAGGCTCACCTGAGGACGGAAGTAGATCACAGCTTCCGAAACGTCGTGATTTCTTACGTATTTCATATTTTTACTGTACATTTAGCAGTCTGCGTTTTTTGAACTTGTGCTGTTCTTGGTGTTCAGTGCCGTTTGTTGTCTGACTGGTTTTAAAATCGTTTTTTTTTTTAATTTGCTGATATTTTTACTTCTTTGTGTTTTGTATGTAAATCTTGCTGATCTTGTCTAGCCAGATATATTTATGCGGACTTTGTTGTTTTTTTTTTTGTTTCGTCCGTTGTCAAGACTGGACCATTACAGTTATTTTAACCTTTTATACGTATATTTTGACTTCCTGCAGTGTGCGATTTGCTTGTGGTTCTTCTGTTCTTGTATAGTCATAGCTGTGCTGTCCTCGTCTCTGTGTCGTTCGCCGTCTAACTGGATCGTTGTCTCTTGTTCCACATGTGTGCTTATTTATATATTATCATAATTAAAGTGTTCTTCGTTTTTTACTTTTTCTCGTATAATCTATTCGTGGTTTCCTCACACTTTTCAAACCAAACCTTTGAAAAATCACCCCAAGTATAATGTGATAGGTTTTTTTTAAAAATATGTTATGTATCACAAGCGTTTTTTACTTGTGCTAACATAAAATAACATTAAAGTAACTTATTATTTGTTAAGCTGTAATTTTATCTATACTTCATTTGTAAATAATAATATTTCATCTGTAATTAATACGAATAAACACAGTGAGAAAATAGGTGTGTTGGTAATGCCTGGTAAGAAATAGTTCTTATGCAAAATATTATTACACTGAGTGCACACGAAGGTGGCCGGTGTCCCTCTGGTGTAATTTTTCTAGACTTCGTTTGCATGAGGCTGTAATAATGAGACTTCATGCACGCGATGAAAGCCCACAGATTTAACTACAGTCCTACAGCATAGTTGTGCTTCTCTCGTGCCTCTGAAAGAAAATGCGCGGACTAACTCTAGAACAGTATTTTTATTTTCTTAATATTTAATGATTTTTTTTACTATAGCCTACTTAATATAATAAAAGCACAACCATACGGTCTTAGATTTTTCGCTTTGGAAAAAAAAAAAAAAAAAAAAGTAATATTCCCAGAGTATTAATTTACTCAGTTACGCATGCAGCTGAGGAATATTCTGGAAGTAAAACTTTCGCAAGGTTCTAGAAAAGTTGGAAGTAACGGTGAATGGACAATGGCGATCCTATCGAAGTTCGAACTCAACCCTTAAGGCCGTTCAATAGACTTAACTTATTTTCTATAGACCCTATTTCGAGGATATTTTGTTTTCGTGGCATATCAATATTAAAGTCACAAAAAATACCAAATCATTTGAAAAAATAACATATGTCATGTTCTTTAGCGTAAATATGATGATTTTAACTTAAAAAAAAAAAAAACTTGTTTCGTACGGAGTTCAACACAGAATCTGGTTCCGGCTAAAAAGTTCGTTGAAGTTGCAGGACTGGCACGTTGCGAGTTATTTGACATCCGACAGTTGGTTCACCTGCGTACTGCCCCTACCTACATGTATGTTAAGGGGCACACCAAATGACGTGCGCCCAGTATAGTTGGTGACGACGGAAAGAAAGTTGTTTCATATCGCGACGTCGCACTTAAAAGTGTTAGGTAAACATTTCTAACTATTGCAATTATTCCCTTTATTTCCTTTTTTTTTTAAATGCGCATAAGCGTAATAATAATTAAATTTTTAAAATACTTACTTTTCTATTAATTTCGCAGTTAATTTTTACTGACGCGTGAATAAAGATGTCAGGTCCGTGGTACTGTTAATTTCACATACGGCGGAATAAAACACAATGTGCGTACAAGTACAACTTATGCAGGGCTATCAAAAGCGCTCAGTTTACCGTGAACTGCCTATAACTATTATAACGTAACATTTTATCTTAAAAGTTGAAATTTAAATATGGGGTGAACTATACAACAAATTTCCAGGAAACATTCTTCATAACATTCCAGTAACACGAGAAATTATTTTGAGCTCTAGCTTAACGTGTTAATTTTTTTTTTTTTTTTTCCCCCATTTTGAGAATTGTGCAAAAAGTTATATCTTTTAAGTTCTTGTAAGCTTGTTTCAATAATTTTTTTTAAAGGTCATTTTCCTCTGTTGTCATACTTTTTTCAGACTATTTTTGCGTATGAGAATGAAATAGGATTAAATGTGTTGAACGTAATATCGAAATTGCGAGGTAAAAAATAATGACAAAAAAGATCTGTTTTACTTTGTTCTTGTACACTTTAAGGAAAATTTAACACAGTTAAGGTTCTGCGACTTCAAAGTAGCACTTTATTAACGCCTGTGTACGGGAAGTTGCAAAATTGCATGACAATACTTCGGGGAAACATTCCTCACATCTGGTGTATGAAAAAATGTCATGAACATAGTCCCGCAATCGCTTCGCTCCTTTATTATAACAGCACGTAATACATAACGTACACTGTATAGCCCGCGGGCTGGATCATGTTACTGTAGAATGCCACCACAGCTGTGGTTGGCAGCCCCATACCAGCCCCCGAGGAGCCCTGATTTGAATCCACTAGACTTTTATTTGTGGGGACATTTAAAGGCACTTATAATTTTGTAATTATAAAGGGCTTTTTTTTTTAACGTCCCTCGGTTTTGGCTAAGCAAGGGGCGGCTTACAGACTAACTTATAACCAAATTAAATTAACACCCATGCCTTGCCCGGGATTCGAACCAGAGCCCCCCCCCCCCCCAACCCAGATCGGTGGCATACCAACTGACTGTGCCACGGGAGGTCGGCTAAAGGCACTTGTGTATGCAACCTCAGTGGACAGTGCGGGCAACCTCCGTAACTGTATTGTGGCGGTTTGCGGAAAACCGGAATTTTCCAGGGGTTCATCAACGCAACCGGGTGTCCATGCAACGGCGAGTTGATGCATGTATTCGTGCTGATGGAGGGCATCATGAACATTTTCCTTTAGTGCTGACGATAAGCTTTCTACACACGTGTAACTAATTCCTGTGCATTTCCTACTGATCCAGGGGTGTAGTGTCACTGCGATGGCATCCCACAGTAACATGATCCAGCCTGCGGGCCGTACATTGTACGTCTTGTATTTTCGGGCTGTAGTAAGGAAACGAAGAGTTTCCAGACCTACGTTCATGTAACATGTTTTCATCCTCCAGGTGTGATGAATGTTTCCCCGACGTATTATCATGCGATTTTGCAACATTATATATTTACCGCAGAGTGAATATGGGGTAGAGTGAGAGCTGCGTGTCTCCTTGTCCTAACATTAGGCTACTGTTATGACAATACGACTATACGCTATTCACGGTAAAGTGAGCACTTTCGAAAGCCCTGTCATTTGAATTAAATAGTCAATAAAACAAGTATATTTAATTTTAGCTTTAGGCGTTAACTCTTGAGTGCGGTGGAATATGCACTCTGTGTTATTGATTACATGGCAACATTTCTTTAAAAAAGGCCAAAGGATAAAAAAAATGGCCGAAAGGAAAAAGTAACTAGTGTCTCAAAAAATGCTCACTTTACCGTGAACAGCTTCTATCATAAAACACGTGGATAGGATTGAGGTTAGAAAACTGTACGTGCTTTGAGATGATTGTATATGTTCTCTATACAATTTGTAATGCAGTTTTATGAAATTAACATTGAAAAAAGTATTTTATCAATATAAGTGATTTTTTTTAAAACTAAGCTAAAACAAATACGTCTATCACTTTTGTCCATGTCGTTTTTGACAGTTAAGATCAATGTTCGGTACATGCACAGAAGACGAAAAATAGGTATACTTCATCTTCACTGTATGGCACGGACTCGGTTTCATCGACAGTGATGATTTTTTTTAATTTATGCGCCATAACTTTCTTTTCAGTGAAATAACTAAATATTTCTTGGTATAGCTACTTTACGTTTCACAAATGCCCATGCCGATGTAAACAACCGGCGTAAACAAACTCACGCGTGGAGCTTAGAATTAATGAGAGACTCCACAGAAAGTGACGATACTGCAATACAACACTGCCGCTATTCATGTAGCAGAGCAGGAAGTTGTTAGAAATTCATAAAGACTTTCAGGATAAAGTGAGCAGTTTTGATGACCTAGAAACTTTTCCCCTTCAGCCATATTTCGTCCTGTAACCAACATTTTAAAATAAATATTGTCATGTAAGTAATAATCACAGTGTATATATTTAACAGGACTCAAACATTAAGGTCTGAAGCTAAAATAAAATATATTTATTGACTATTATTCCCAATGAGAGAGCTTTGAGATGTGCTCACTTTACCGTGGACAGCCTATACATGATAGCATTTCTCAAAATGGCTGAAGTTTGTTTAACTGCTCCACATTATCTGACCGAGAACATAATTTTACGACACAGATCAGGAAACAAGAGCCAAAACGCCTCATCACGTGCATATGCCCGAAGAAGCCAATGATAAAGTTAGGTTTCGCGCGGGACGGAAGGGTAGAAATGATCCGATGGAAGAAACTAAGACGGCGCTTACAATAAACTTGACAAAGATAGAGCACTATTGCTTCCCCTAAAGATTGTATTTGTGCAGTAGCAGCGTGTACATTTATATGTTCTTTCCAACTGCAGCGGAAGTATTACAAAGGACTGGCCGGTGGTTTCGGGGCGTCGTTGTAGGGCCGGCGTCTAAACAAGACGGGTGCGAGGTCAGAACTTGACGGGCTCTTGCATGTTTATATGCTATTTCGAGCTGCCCCCCTTCCCCCCCCCCCCCCGCTCGCAAACCACGGCACTCCCTCCAACCGCACGCAATCAAGACATTGTCCCCGCACGAAGTCGGAATGGCAGGAAGAAAACTAGTTTCGGTGATTGATTACTGCTGCAGGTCCATTGTTCGGGTACGACATTTATGCTGGTAGGCGGGTCACCGCGTTGGAACTTCCCGTAATGACGTTTTCACGCCTGCGTTACCAGACGCAAGGGCTACCTCGGCCGAAGTTCACTACTGCCATTGAGTACTTAGAAAAACACGAAAAGAAAGACGCTAGCTAATTGTATATTTTTTCAGCGTTTCCGCGCCCACGTGATTCCACTGAGTGGTTGGAATATCAGGCCGTGGATTACGGCGACTTTCACGTATCACGCAGCACGTTACAAGTATCACGTTCACGTGTGTTGGCCACACCTTGACTGATGTGTAGGGAGACCCGTATTTCGCGAAAAGATGTACGCACATGCCAGATTTCAATACACTACGGGCATACCAGCAGTTTTCTTATTGGCAGAGATTCTTTGTGAGAAGACATTTTCTTACTTAACTGGCCAACCAGAATTAGGCAACTTCGATACTCCACGTCTGTGATTCGCGGGCATACTAGGAATGGGCATAATCGAATGACGAAATTCGAAATGTTCGATTATCAAAGATCATTCGAGTGATCGATTATTCGTACTCGTCATTCGAGTGATCGATTATTCGTACTCGTCATTCCAATGTTTTAAACCGAGTGAATCGATCGGACTCCTCGTTGCTTGTCGCTCTTCATTCTTAGCTCATGAATCGCCACTCGTCTTAAAAGCATCGAGCAGGAAGAAGAAAGGCAGCTAGTGGCGAGTGCCGAGTGATCATTCAATCGCCGTTCAACACTCGCTTCGCTACCCTGACAGGTCGGAGGAAAGGGTAAATACATGTATCGTTTTTAGTTCATCTGTCAGTTGTCACACACACACACACACACACACACACACACACACACACACACACACACACACACACACATATACAACTTTGTGTTTGATGGTACTTGTAAGAACACGTTTTTTTTTTTTGTTATCTTTCTGCACCCCCCTTCCCACCCTCCTCAATCCATTTTAAAGTACAGTACCGTGTTTACCGTAAACCAAAGTCCGCTGTTGCTCCGCCATGCCTGCAGCATGCGCTGTTGCCAGTTCTCCATACAAATTAAACTAATAGAGCGCAAACAGTCGTTCTGAACACTTCCAACATGGGAATATAGTCTGTCCACTTTAATAAACTATATTTCGACCAAAATTTAGCCGCACTAAAATATTATTTTGTATACTATTAAATTATTTCAGGCCAAGGTAAATTTATTTATATTTTAGTAGTTTTTTATAATCATGATAATTCAAATTTAAATAATAAATGTAATACATATAGTAATAATAATAGATAAACTATATTCAATGTCTCTGACAATTCATGGTGATATAATTTGTGGTTATATGATAGTATAAGAATCATTAAATAAAGAACAGATAATTATACAAAATAACGTAACACCAGTTTTACCCACAAAAATGTATATTATATTTATATAAATTCTTTAATTGTTATACAAGTTCAATCAAGCTGTATTATATACAAAACCTATGATTACATATTGTGGAATAACAAAAGTTGCAAATAACAACAATTACAATTCTTGATATTGCTGTTTACTAACAGGATGTAATTTACATTTGAACTTGTCAATCTTTTTCTTCGAAATCCAGTGTTGCCAAAAGTACTATGTTAACATTTATAGTCCTTTTAAAATTAACTTGAATAAATGAGAAATGGCTATTGTTAACTTCTGCGTACTTATGTATGACAGTTACAACTGAGCAACTGCTAAAAATGAAACTGAAATGTTTCCTTAATTGGTTCATTTTGTAGGGGACAGAGCAATCTGTTATCGAGTGATAATTCGATAATTCGATAATTTGAATCACTGGAATACTGATCATTCGATTACTTGGATCATTCGATTATGCCCATCCATACTAAGGCACACACCTAAGATGCGTAACTCTTAGATCGTCCAATCAAGAAAGTGCATCTGAACATCACTGTTATGAAATGAATCTGGTCGTGAAATCTTTTCGGGAAATTCGGGTGTCCCTACCGATGTGTTGTTGCAATGAGACCTATTGCTTTCGTTTTACGTTTACGTTCACGTATAGAAAAACAGGTCAATGCCACGTGATCTGGCTGGCCTATCACAAAAAGGACGCAGATGTGTTATCCACGCTTTTCATGGTTCCGTTTTTATTTTTGTCATGCCGTCTGCTCACGTTACCTAGCTCACGAATTGTCTCCAGAAATGGAAGACGAAAATACAAAAGAAACTGGACTACATAATATAGTGAATTTTTATTTCTAATAATGCAGATATTGAGACCAGTTAAAAATAGCTATTCTGAAAAACAATTAGATAAACCGCACTTATATATTGTAATTTATTTTTCCATCGAGAGACAAAACAATATAGCCCTTAGGTGATGAATAGCTCGCAGCATTCAAGTACAAGAATAATTTTATCTGTTAATACGAAAATATTCAAAGGGCTTATGCACTGCTAAAATTTTCATATTATGTTTAGCAGAAGTATCTTAGTGCTCAATGTTTATTGTGAAATTGCTAACACACCTACTATACAAATTATATAAAGAATTTAAGATATTCTATCCCTATCACGATTAACGCTCAAATATACGATCAAAATTCCTGCATTTCCAAGGTGTATTTTCTTCTGGATGTTATGGCCATCTATTGTTTTCAGAGATAGAATAAATCAATAGCTCCAAACTTTCGCAACATTTTCGAAGAAATACGATAATTATAGTACATATACGATTTGCACAACTTTAATTTTAAGAGTTTCCGATCTGAAACGCAACGAAATACATTTCACCACCTGTTGCTTCGATATGCGAGTTTTACTTGCTCACGTGAAGAATCATAATATTGCCCCCGAAACAATCAAGTTTCACATATACGTGAAAGGGTAATGCAATACGGCATATTACGTGTAACGTTAAGTGATCGTAGTCCCAGCCTCGACTATGGTTTTTTAAAAGGAAACTGGCGCTAAGTTCGGCCCGCTGTCCCACCTTAGGGACAAAAATGCCCTTCCCGTACGTCCCGAATAATTACTGACTGCTTGAGGTGAGATGGTGGTGCAGATGTGACGGAATGAAAAAGAGGTAAGAAATGGGAGAACTCCGAGAAAACCTCCACACACTACAGAACACTGTCTGTCAGGCGCTACTCACAGCAGTCCTCAACGCCGAGATCCGTGTTCTAAAGGAGGATCTCAAGGGTGATTACAATCACTAATTAATATATACGTTTTCACTCACCAAAGAACACTCTGAAGACGAACAGCAACTTCTTCTTCCTGAAGTCGGAGATAGGCATGTTAATCTGCAAAAAAAAAAAAAAAGAAATTAGATAGTGCAAACGAAGCTGTAACTTTGCAATATTCAAACCATACACCATGAGCCAACTGTGATAAAAATGTAACGTTCCTATTGCCTGTCCTTTTTATGATAAAAAATCAGTTTACGAGATCAGAGCAAAATCAATCACGTAAATATAAGAAACTAAACCATGTAAGTAGTATGTAATATTTCACAAAAAAAAAATCTAGACACGTACATTTTTTTGTCTCATAGCGGGTTAAGGAAATATGGTTTTAAATGTCTTAATTTAATCACTCGGTGATATAATATCTCGTACTGCTGCATTTGTAAAGTGAAATTTATCGAAGTGACTATTTTAGGCTCAGTTATACTTTTCACAAGTTGAATTGTAGAAGGGTACACCGGATTAAGATGCGAGTATATTATATCAAAGAAAATCGTCCATATAGCCTAGCGAAAATGTTGAACATTAACAAACTGTGACGTATAAACTGACAGTTTAGGTGCCTCTAAAGAAAAATACCGCTGAATATATCTCCCAAGGGAATGTGTACTCAATGTCACCTGATTTCCTAATGAAACGACCAGCGTAGATAATTAATTACTAAATTTACTAGATGTCTTGAGAATACCAGGAAGGCCTAGGCCCATTGCTCTAAGATTAGTTTTTAGATATCTCAGGTTCAACGTGTCAAACATGATATCAAGACTAACGCTTTTGAGACA
This sequence comes from Dryococelus australis, assembly GCA_029891345.1. Taxonomy (NCBI): domain Eukaryota; kingdom Metazoa; phylum Arthropoda; class Insecta; order Phasmatodea; family Phasmatidae; genus Dryococelus; species Dryococelus australis. The sequence continues at coordinate 45,538,506 of CM056995.1, read as the reverse complement.
AACACAGACAAGTTTACGTTGAAAATAAAACAAGTCTCCTCAAAGCTTCCGTTCTATCTTTCGGTGGGTCATTCGAAAATTGAGTGATGCAAATTCAATTAATGAGCTCAAACGTTTAAGTTTTATTTAACCTTAAATTTATGCACTTTGGTACACTTCTTTAAGTAAACAATCTGTAACACCTATTGGAAAAATATAGCACAACTTATAGTGTAATGCCGCATAAACTGCGTATTTCTATTTTAGTTTTCATCACAATTTTCTTTTGGTTTATTTATTTTTACAAAATATAGTCATACCCAATTAAGGTTTATGTATCTCTTCCAACATGGATTTTTTTTTTTTACACAAATCTGCGTACATTAAGAGAAAAGCAAACAAATTATTTGTTCGCATAGGTCCATAAATATATTTATTTGCCTCAATAAAATATTTTGTTCAGTACCTAAACAAAACTTGTAAGCAACCGATTCAATTGTGTTCATCCAACAAAATACACGCTTTAATTATACAAAACCTCTTGTGTCCGGGCAAAAGAAATAAGACTGCCAACATAATATTTAGTAGAATCAACTGTACGTTTGACCACTCATCTCATTACCTTCGTTTGAAAATGCAGTTCAAGAGTTTATTTGAATGTTTTGTGGTAAATAGGATAGTAACAGAGTTTCTTATAGTCTATTCGCGGTTTCTTCGCACTTTTTGAATCTAACCTTTGGAAAATCCCCCCCCCCCCCCCCATGTATTACTTGTTTGGTTGTGTACTTAATGTGTCATGTATTACAAGCGTTTTATACCTCTGTTAACATAAAAGGATCTTATATGTAATTAAATTGAAGTCTTGTCAATATTTTATTAATAAATTATAAAAATTAATTAAAAAAATCTCTCTGAAAACAGTGAGAAAACATTGCGTTGGTAGCGCCCAGTAAGAAATAGTTCTCATACCAAATATTATTGTAACTGAGTGCGCACGAATTCGCTGCGTTGTCCTTTGGCGTAATTTTCTTGACTTCTTTTAAGCTTAGTTGGTACGAGGCGTAGGAATATTCTGGAATTAGAAATTAAGCAGGGCTTCAGAAAAGTGTGAAGAAACCGCAAATGGATTACAGTGCATTTAAAGGCGTAAACAGAATAATAAAACAAGTTCAACGTGAAACTAAAAAGTAAACCTTTAAAACTTTTAATATTAATTTACGCACGTTGCCCAGTACTTGAAATTTATGTATAGGCTATCCACCGTAAAGTTGGCACTTTTTTGAGGCCCTAGTTACTTTTTCCTTTCAGCTATTTTCGATCCTTCAACCACATTTTTAAATAAATATTGTCACGTAAGTAATAAAAACAGCGTGCATATTCCACAGCACTCGGAAGTTATCGTCTACGGCTAAAATAAAATATATTTATTGACTATTATTACAAATGAGAGTGCTTTAAACAGTGCTCACTTTATCGTGAACACCTCATGTATAAATACATTCCTGTTGAATCAGTAGTCTGTTTCAGTCAGGTCGCGAGCGCTTGTGTGTAACTGATACCAGTTCAAATATCGCTTGGGCTTAAAAATCTTTACAATAACCGAACTGTTTAGTTTACGTAGAGCCAAAACGAAAAACCAAATAAGAACAACCAAATAACTCGGTTTCAACAACAAAATGTTTAATTGTCCCTATATAAGCAATATTAGTTAGGTTGGGCCAAACAAACTTTGTTTGATTCAGCGAAACCTCTTTCTCAGTGTAATCAAACTACTCAACTGGACATTAAAAATAAAAGTTTGACATGGGAAAGAGGACTGTTCACGATAAAGTGAGCAATTTTGAAAGCCCTCTCATTTAGAATAATAGCCAATAAATATATTTTATTTTAGCCTTAGACGTTAACTTCTGAGTGCAGTGGAAGATACACACTGTGTTTATTACTTACATGGCAACATTTATTTTAAAAGGCGGTTAAAGGATAAAAAATGGTTGAAAGGAAACAAGTAATTAGGGTCTCAAAAAGTGCTCACTTTACCGTGAACAGCCTACACTTAACAGAATTTTTTAAGTCTGTACTGTTTCGGTTATAACCGTATTTTTTCACGTGGTACGCAAATGATCTAATAATGTGAGAACCTTAAATTACGGTTATGGACGTAAAACGAGTATCGAGACAATAATAAATTCGATGTCAAATAACTGTGCATAGAAAACCATGCTTTTTTTTCTTCCAAATACTGAATCTGTAAATTAAGTAATGGAAGAATATACAAAAATTCAAGATGGCGAAATTATTTCCCCCGTAAAAATCACGAATAATTTTAACGCCACGAGTACACAATTTAAGAATACTTAAACATTCAGTGAAATTTTTACATTACGATGCTTAACGTCACAAAATATGTTCTCATATCGTATGACAATGTGTTCCGCATGGACAACTTTGTAAAGGAGATTTTCTTTAAACTGTCCAAACACGCACTATTTGTGATCAACGGCCTCGTTGATGAAACGTCCCATCCAACCCAGGTGGTTGCTGAATTCAATTTAGAAGGCGTTTGAGGGCCGATTTAAGGGGATTACCTACCAGAAGACGGGTTTAAAGTAGGGACGCGGTTTTAAGTGTTAAATTTCCTTTAGCATCTCTCGGTCCACTTTCACAACACAGTTTTCAAACAAAAAAAAAAAAAACCGGATTGCGAAGAGGATAACAATTCTACAAGGGATGAGTTATTATATTAATATGATGAATGTATATTCGACCACAATTTTCAGGTTAATTTAAAGTCTCGTTGCCCGCCACGTGCGAGGGAAGGACGGCGTAGTTAAAAAAAAAGTCCGCTACATCAACTTGTGTTCGGGTACACGCTGTTCGCGGTAAACTGCGCACTTTTTTGAAAGACCTACTTAAGATCTACTTGTACCCACATCGTGTGTTCTTCCACTGCAGGAAAAATTAACATTTCATGGGTTCGATGACTTTGTTCATGCGCCGGTCAATTGGAACTGCGAAATTATTACAACATTAAATATTTTACAAATTTGCTAATTATTACACTCGGGCCTCGCATGAGTTTGAAAACAAACCGCAAAGCAAATAATTTCAATAATCACAAATGTTTACCTAAAGCCCCTTTCACGCTGTCAAATTTTTACCTTCAACTATATTTGACAACAAAATTTGAGGACAAAATACGGCCATCAAATTTTTTCTTCCAGCAAATTTTATCACATAATTTTGAATGAGTTAGATAATGTGTCACACAGTAAAATGTTTTTATTGGGAGAATCAAATTTGAAATATTGTTTAAAAATTATTTTCATAGTGAGATACTACTTTTTTCCATGCGGTCCAATACAGAAAAAAATGTGAGTAATATTGTAATTTATTTTCCTTTCTTTACTAAATTAAAGTTTTATTTATGCGTTATGTTTCCTGCACAATACAATCTAATGCTTCTGAGTTCTTAATATTATGTGAAACATTCACTTAAAATAACATTCATGCCCAGCCAGCTTCTACATAAATTAATTATCTTCATAACTTACTTCGTTTCTAGCAATTGTTCTATATTTTAAATTTATTGATGTCCATTTTTGTCGTGCACGATCCTGAATGGCTGAAATTCTCAAAAAAAAAAAAAAAAAATTAGAACTGATCCAATCTTCAAATGTTTGATGGAACCGAAGCCATCCAACTTTTTCAGACAAATATGGCGGCGTTTATGAGGTTTCAATGACTTTATAACTGTGCAACTTTATTTGACCAAACTCATTGGAAACAGTTTGACGGAAACATTTGACAGTGTGACAGGGGCTTAACACTTTTAGTTCTATTTTAAGAAGTGGAACTAAAGGCTGTTCACGATAAACTGATCACTTTTGAAAGCCCTTCTTAAGATCTACTTGTGTGCGCACTGTGAATTCTTCCACCATATGTAACATTGACATTCCCATGGACCTGATCGCTTTATTCATGCGTCGGCCAATTGAAACTGTGAAATTATTAAGAAAGTAAATATCGTATAACGTATCATGCACTAAAAAAAAACCTGAAAGGAAAACACTGAGAGACATGCTGACAGTAAAGTTACTGAATGAGGAAGAAAAGTAGTTCCATGCCTTAAAATTGAATAAAAGTATTAGGTGAACCTTTGTGTAAACACTGGAATTACTTCTTTCGCTTTCTGTTTATTTTTTAATGCACGTAAGTGTAAGGATTAGCAATTTTGTGAAACATTTACTTTCGTAATATTTACAAATATTTACCCTAACACTTTTAGATCGGCTTAAAAACGTGGAACTACTTTCTCCTACGCCGTTACCAACTTTAATTGGCACGTGCCGATTAGTGTACCTGTTAAAACATATGCAGGTAGGGGCGTTGAAATTTTTCCGAGGTTGGTTTCGAAACTGCTGATTTACCCTGAACAGCCGATACTTTCCCTGCGTAGTTACCAACTTCACTGGGCACATGGCAGTCAGCGTGCCAGTTAAAATATAAGCAGGTATGGGCAGTGACGTATCCCAAAGGCTGATCAGTCGTGATCAGCATATGCCGAATACTGCTACGTTTTCCTGGGCCGGATGAATATTCGTGGGTCATAAACACGTAGCACGACACGTGCCAAAACTCTCTCGGACGAAAGCTATTCCCAAAAGAGATCTGGAGCCTTTCTGATAACCCCCCTTCATCGTGCACGAAGACTTTTACTGTGACGCTTCGCGGAGCGGAAACGGCAATCGGAAAAGGGCTTCTAAAGCAGTAAACCGCCGGAGCAGCGATGTTTCCATCGCGGAATAAACGGGAGTTTTTACTGCCTTGCTGACGTTCTCGCCGGAAGGGCTAAGTCAACGGCGGGGTAAGTCAACGGAAGGGTAAGATGCACGCGAGGGAGTGTAGATGCCCGGGTACTTCCGAAGTGTTAGAGGGTGGAATGGACCCCGCGTTTTTTTGTGAAATAGTCTGCGCGAATACGCGTATCTCGGAAAATAAATGTTCTACAAATACGTCTTTTTGTCAGGGGAAAAAAAAAAAACAATTATATAAACCTTAATTATTTTTTTTACTTTTGTCATATTAAGTGTATTCTTGGAGAAATAACTTTGTGAAAACGGTCAACGCCTATGCAGTTTCCTTAAGCGGCAAGAGAAAAGTACAAAGATACGGGAGTAGTTTAATCTGTGGGCTTTCGTCACGTGTAATAAAATCCCACTCTTACATATCTAATTTGCACAGTACAGCGTCACGACGGCAACAATGCACGCCTTGCGCGTAGGAGCGATGAGGCGCTAGAAGTGCGTGCTGGTGTCGCCCGTATCTCTCCCTCGCTTCTTGACCTTGGGCGCGGGGATCCATCCCACTCTTGAGGCTCTTATGTATTTGAAGAAGTTTTGCGCTTTTAAGGTCCCAAAAGCGAGGGAGCGATACGGGCGACGGTAACAAGCTCGCCCGGCGCCCCATCGCCCTTACGCGAAAGACTCTCAGCTGGCTTGTAGCGTTTCCGTCGTTACGGTGTGCTTTGCAAACTATGTCTGTTAACAGTGGGACTTCGAGATTTAGCCTCAGACCAATTTGTGCTTTTCTCCTGGATCTGAAGGAAACTGTGCAGGCAGGCTCTACAAATGCAACTTTGTTTATATTCCACAATTTTTTTGACGTGAATACGTATTTAAATTTGCGACCATAGTGAGGGGGTTTCCAGAAAATCCGAAGGTAACAAAATCGGGGGATAGCGTTTGGCATTGCAGCTCCGAATCTACCGTCTACATTCAAAATTCAATTACATCACTAGATTTTCAAAGGGTCAAAGAATATGTTATGTTGAGTGAGGACTACGAAGCATCTCACTTGAGGGGAGGTTGGGAGGAGGAAAAAAAGGGGGAGTGCATTTTCTGAGCTCATTTCGCCGCGTATATTAAGTTCCGAGTAGAATAACGTTTGACTAGGAGAAGTTACGACGCTCGTTTAAGTTTCAATCGACAGCTCTCGTCAAGAAGATGAAACGATTGCGTGTATAAAAACATTTGCGAGGCGTGGTTATGGTGAAATTGTATGAGATACATATCTAAAAAATTAAGAAAACTTAACACAGTTTAGGCCTATACTCATCAAAAAGTCAAGTAGAGATACAGAACACGGGCACGGTTTGGAAAGAGCATCTCAAAGGCAATCCAGTGATACCCGTAAAACCCCACATGATCGATTGAAGCGGTGCCGGGAACGTAAAATAAACACCAAGGCGACCGAGCGCGTCAACGTAGACGTATTCACGCAAATCAAACTGCCGTGTCCCCAACACAGCCACACCCAATTTTTTTTACTACACTTAATATGATAAAAGTAAAACTATACGGCCTTAGATTTTTGCTTTTACCATCTCTGGAAAAAAAAAAAAAAAGTAATGTTACCCAGTACATTTCTTTGCTCAGATACGCGTAAACACGCAAACAACGATTTCCCATAAAATATTTTAGTACATATTCCGCTTAAAGACTGTTCACGATAAAGTGAACACTTCTGAGATCAACCTTAGAAAACAGTCACTGCCCCTTCCTGCATATATTTCAACGGCCGCATTATGAGACATGCGCCCAGTAAAGTTGGTAACGATGGATGGAAAGTAGTTCCATATCTTAACGTCGAATAAAAAGTGTTAGGAAACCATCAGTGCTAACTTAAATTATTTATTTCCTGTTCTGTTTTGTTTTAATGCACCGAAGTGTGAAAATGAACAGATTTGTATAATATTTAATTTTATAATAATTTCCCAGTTTCACTTGACCAACTCATGAATAAAGTGATGAGTCCCATGGCAGTGTTCATTTTACTTGTGGCTAAAAATACTAAACGTGCATACAAATATATATTAAGCAAGGTTTTCGAAAGTGCTCATTTTACCGTGAACAGTCTATAACAACTGACTATGCCGCATACCCTTTTGGAGTGTCGTTTGAGAACAGAAAGGTAGTGTATTTTGTTTGCCCGAGTTATTAAAATCACAAGATCTTCGGAGTAATGTGCACACTAATATCTCCTTAATAATTATTGAATAATATTAAATTATAGAACTAACCACTTTTCAAATTAGCATTGGAACCAACAGGAACATGTAAACCAACCTAGGACAGCAGGCGAATAAGAATTCTTTTACAACTTACCTAAAACACTAGGAAAGATTTTTTTTTAAAAATACAAACTATTCTAAAAAAACCCAGTATAGGAAAAATACATTTATTTCAATTAAACGCATAAAACCATTCTCTCTCTCTCCCTCTCTCCCTCTCTCCCTCTCTCTATCTACAAGCGCACATTATGTCTTTAACGGCCAAGGTAAATTCTTCGCAGTGTACGATTTCCCGAAACTTAAAAAAATCAAAAACAGTATTTAAAAAAAGTATATTTTGGTGGGATCAGATGTGCTGACAAGTTATATTTGAATGCAGGTACCTATAATATACAGCAATAGCTGTTTTTTTTTTTTTTGCGAAAAATTAAGTACGTAAACCAAACAATCAGTAAATGCGGCAAAATTAACAGTCCTAGACACGTTCAATATTGTCACGTCGCTGTTTTAATCATAGCTTAATAGTATATACAGGGTGTATCTAAATTCGACCGATAAACTTCGGCTGTAGGTTAAACACGAAAATAAAAAGTTGAAAACATAATTTCAACCTATGGTCTAAAGTGAATATTGAGGGTGGTACATATCTTCGAAGTTGGACCTGGAACATTTGCTTATTGCAAATATTGGAGATAATATTTAAGATAGAACACCAGATTGTGTGGATAATGGTTAATTGAACAAAGATATCCAAACACCACAACACTTGTCGCTGTCATCAAATTATTTCATGTAAATAATCATTGTTACTACCCCTATTTCGAACTATCATCCATGTGGAAGTAGCATATTCCGGATGTAAAGGATAGGTTATTAATCATCATGCCGCAATTAACACAAATTTCACCTTCTGTAAATACCCCAAACCCCACCGTTTTCGAGTAATTCGTGTTTTACTTCCAAAATAATGCTAAACAATACTTGACTGGTGGGGCACGCACAATACGCAGTAACACACTTTTGTGGCTATTAAAGGGAGGGTAAGATTCCAGAAAGAGATACAGTAAGGTGGTGTAAGTTTTCAACTTCTTTTTTCGTGATTAACCTACACCCGAAGTTTGTCGCTCAAATCTCGATAGACTCTGTATAATTGCTTTGTTCTCCTCGGAATTCGCAGACATCCACATGCCGATTGCACCAGTTTCTTTGACATTACATTATATTTAAATTGGTATGCAGTATGCAGGGGTTGATGGAGTTTGGCGCATTACCTGAATTAATGCCACTAGTGGATATTTCTTGCCCCAGTCTGCGTCGGTCAAATGAAACTGTAATTATTACGAAAGTAAATGTTTCACAAAACTGCTAATCCTTACACTTACGTGCATTAAAAAATAAACAGAAAGCGAAAGAAGTAATTCCAGTGTTTACACAAAGGTTCACCTGATACTTTTATTCAATGTTAAAGCATGGAACTACTTTTCTTCCCCATTCAGTAACTTTACTGTCAGCATGTCTCTCAGTGTTCTCGCTGAAATAAATGCACGTAGGGGCAGTAACATTTTTCGGAGGATGATTGAATTAAAAGAGCTCAATTAACCGTGAAAATTCTTTATACGTTTTTTATTTTCAAAACTTGAGTGTGTACAGTCTTCATTTACTTTAGCGTATGACTATCAGCCAGTGGCTAGTACGACTTCTCAACTTTTGCCATCTGGCAACCCTGTCACGGACGCTTGTTTCTGATATTCGGTACGTGCGTGCATCCCTGACGTCGTTATACGGTGACGACGGGAACCATGGGAGATCGGGAGAAGCTCGGAGAAGGGGTGAGGAGGGGAATAAATGTCCCCCCTCCCCGCTACATTCAACAGTCGCCGGCGAAAAACCAACAGGCGACGGCTCGAGATCCTCGGGACGAGTGGACCACAGCATTCACAAATCGTCCGCGGTGAATAAAAAAAAAAAAACCTGCGGCCCGTGTTCTTGCCAACAATGTATCCTTCCACCGTGCATGAATATCATACTTCCCCTTGGACTTGGTGACTTTCACATGCTCTTCACGGGTAAGGTTTATTCCACTCAGGTTGGGAAGCTCAATGCTTTTATTTTGGCAACTAGAATTTCTCGCCACTAGGTAAGCGCTAGTGTCGCATGTGTACCGAATTTTCTCCATTTTCAACGTTCAAATACAAAATAATTGCGTTAATCATGAATTAAATATAAAATAACTTCGTGACTAAATAAAGTCTTTCATTTTTATTATTCACGTAGCTTAAAATGTCAATTATAAGTGACCTTTTTGGAACACTGCGCTCCTAGCGGCGGAAAATAACCCTATGCCGAACTCTCCTGCAAGAAAAATACTTTTGTTACTATACGCTACTCTTGGGAAAGTGAGCACTATTTAAAGCCCTCTCACTCAGAATAATAGTCAATAAATATATTTTATTTCAACCATGCACGTTAACTTACGAGTGCGGTGGAATATGCACACTGTGTTTATTACTTATAAGCTGTTCACGGTAAAATGAGCACTTTCGAAATCAACCTTGGTAAAATGTCACTGCCCCATAGTTGCATATGTTTCAACGGACACACTGCCCAGCACGCGCCAAGTAAAGTTGGCAACGGCGGAGAGGAAAGTAGTTCCACGTCTTACCGCTGAATTATGTGTTAGGTTAAATATTTGTTAATCCTGACACGATTTATTTTACTTTCAGGTTTTTTAATACGTAATACGTGTAAAAAATGAGCTCCTTAGCAACATATTTACTTTCTTAATAATTTTATAGTTACACATGATCCACGCATGAATAAAGTGATCAGGCTCATGGCATTATTAATTTTACGTGCGGTGGAAGAATACACAATGCGCACGCAAGTAGATCTTTAGCATGGCTTTCAAACGTGCTCACTTTTCCGTGAACAGCCTGTAACCTGAGTAGAAGTAACATTATCGCGAGTAAAGTGAAGCACTTATGAAAAAAACCTTTGAAAAAATCAATGTTCGCAAACTGCATATATGCTACCGTGCACACTGGCACGCAGGTTCTCAGTTCAGTTGGTAGCGAATCGAGATAAATAGTTTCCAGTCTTGACAGTGTATTGTGAGTGTTAAGGTGGACTCACAACTATCCGTCGCATCCGCCAGTCGCCCGTCCGTCCGGCGGTCACGTGATCGTCAACCAACCGCAGGACAACTTTTTTCTTTCTATCCGCCATTCATTCAAATATATATCAAACTTTTTTTTGACGGACCGACGGATTGGCCACTGCCTTCTAGCGAAATTCCGCAGACGTGAATACGCACTTCGAAATAAAATTCAAGGCGGTGAATCTGTGTATGTTATCTTCGGTGGTGAATTCAGAATACATCCTTATCACGTGAAAAAAAAAAAAAAATTTCCTCTGAAGATTTCTCTTGAAAATGTATTTCCAACTAAAATATACCTCCAACTAAAGAAAGATCATGACCTTAAGATGTCACGCTGGAATCTTGTCGTACAGAAGGATTGATGGACGACGGATTGTTGTGAATCACCATCAACCGACGGACAAAAAAAACAGACGGATGACTGGCCGACGGACGGGCGACTGACGAGTGTGACAGTTGATTGTGAGCCCAGCCTAACGCTTAAATTTATAGGAATCTAAGTTTATGCTTTTCTGCTTTGTACGTGTTAGAGTACGAAATGGCATATAAGTAACACATTTAGGTTTTTAACAATTTCACAAGTGCTGGAAGAATACGAAACGAGGGAAAAAGGAGATCTTAAGAAGGACGTTAAAAACTGCTCGGTCGGCTTCGAGCAACCTTTGCTTGTGCATCGATTAAGTAACAGAGTAGATATTTCTTAGAAATATGATTTTTATGCCAATTGCATTCCAACTTTATCGGCAACTTATTTAAACATACCTAAACAAGGCGTTAACACATAAAACAACTTTCGTTATTCGTCTCACAACTACTGTAGTTATTTCAACGTATACGTAGTAACGTATACATTTAGGAAGTAAGTACATTTCAAATAGTTATACCGTATTGGTTTGAAACCCAAATAGACGAGGTTAAATGGTTCTGTCTTAATTTTTTTAAAGAGATAATTAAATTTTCCTTCAAGGAATTTTAGACACAATAAAATATGAAAAAATTCACCAACAAATTTTAGTCTACTAATTTTTAGAAATATAAAAACTTTTTGTAAATTGTAACTTAATTTCTTAATTTTACGCAGACCAGAGCTTTGCTATCAGCATACGTCATGTCTGTGGTTTTGTTATTGTAAATTTGTGATCTGTCAGCATTAAAATTGTCATTTGGGCGACTAATTATGCATAAAACTGTCAAATGATTAACATCATCAGTTAGATGAAAAAAAAAATCAAATAAATTACTGCTTTGAAAAACAAACTATAAACGCTATCAAACTGCGAGGACTTGGCAGCCGTAATGACATGTTTTGTATTCGCGTGTAGTGACGGGGAAACGATCGACAAGCATCAAACGGCGCTCCGAGGAAACGACCCAGTTATCATGGTCTCCGTACAACATCCCACACACGCAAGCTACAGACAATTTGGGACACATTTCTGTTAACAACTGCTCGGAATAAGTGATCACAGGCGTTCCGTACTCTTGCAGGGAACAAGGTTTAGCGGGGACAGAGACATGTTCTCATTTCATGGGCAACGACTATGAGTACCACACTTCTTACCAGAGGAAGAGATTAGTACACACACACACACACACACACACACACACACACACACACACACACACACTTATATATACATATATAACTTCAGCAGGGCTTCATAAAATTTTGTAACCGTGAATGGACTATATATATATATTGTCCATTCACGGTTACAAAAGTTTATGAAGCCCTGCTGAAGTTATATATGTATATATTGTCCATTCACGGTTACTTCAAAATTTTATGAAGCCCTGCTGAAGTTCTGCTTCCAGGATATTCCTCCTTCTTGTGCAAAGAAAGCCTAAGTCTGGAAAATTACACAAAAGGACAACGCACATCATTCGTGCGCACTCAGTTGTAATAATATTTTACATAGCGACTCCGATAATTTCCTAGTTAGTTTTATGTACTTGCAGTTTAAAATAAAAATAGATGTTGAAAAAGTCTTTAGTTCTCGTGTTCTACTGTGGGTGTTCCACTGAGTATAAAAAATGTATTTAAAAAATTTAAAGTATTTTATAATTGTCCAAGGTTAGAGCCCGAGTTAACGAGTCGTAAGTCCACAACCCTAACCACTCGCCTACAACTAGCACGTGGCATTCGAAGTGTAATTTTTGTAGCTCTAGGCGAGCCACATAAGCAACTCTCTAACTTTCTATCAAAGTTAGTGTATTTAAAGTGTCGCTAAATGTTACAGTCGCCTGATGCTACTTTATAATGTTTAAAAGCTTGGGTTTATGAGGCGTGGACAATTTTAACTGCAGCAGAAACGATAATTTTCTGGTTAAAGTAGCGAAAGAAATCTTCCATTCACGACTGGAACAGACTTATGAAAATCAACCTTTGGTGGCCGGGGGGGGGGGGGGAGACCTTAGCCATTAGCTGCATGCTTAGCTAGTGGGTGCGGGTACTGTACCCTCACCCGCCACTTTTTTTTTACAAGCTATGCATGCAGATAATGGCTAGGATGTTTCTTTAAAGGTTTATTTCTATAAGTCTGTTCCAGTCGTGAATGGGCTTAAGGTATTGCTTTTCCCCGAAATCCGAAGCTATAGGAAATACAAAGACTCTAGGTCTTTTGTATTTACGGACTTCACTCCGGTTTTCGTCATTACGGATTGCGTTTCCGTAAATTTACTGTACTTTTCTGTAAAAATGTCCGTAAAATACGTAAATTTTCGGCAGTGCAGGTATTTTCTCTAGTGGAAAGATGCATAGAGAAATAGGAAATTTAATCGCTGGGCTGCGACATCTCAACTTATATCCCCTTGTTCCCTCCCAGGACACGATTTCTGTCGTCGCACCTGGACACTTCGCGGCAGGCTGCCCCCACACGACTGGCTTCGACGACCGACGTGACCGGAAAGTAAATTGGGCCCTCACCGAGACGCAATATCCTTCCGGGAAGTATGCGGTCGGAGTTATGCCGGGACGTGCCTCGACGAGGAGTGAGAGAGTGGAGAGATTTGGGCGGCTTAGTCAAAACAAGTGCCAAACGTTTGCACTTGTGCGTCGCGACATGCTTCAGCACTGCACTTACCTTTCTGGCCAACGGTGGCCGACACTTTGAACAGACACTGTGAGCCCCATGTATTCTTGTCCAGTGTATAAATGAATTGTCATTTCATTACAATGCCTGTTTTGACGTGAATACGTATTTCAATTTACAACTGTAGCGGGAGAAAAAAATCCAGAAAATCCGATGATAACAAAATCGGGGGATACAGTTTGGCATTTCAGCTCCGAATCTATCGTCTACCTTACATTCAAAATTCAATTACACCACTCGATTGCCAAAGGATCAAAGAAGAAAATGTTGTTACGTTGAGTGAGGACTGCGAAACTTCGCGCGCGAAGGCCGTGATTGGGGGGGAGGGGGGGGGGGGAATTTTAAGTTCGTTTCGCCGCGTCTCATAACTTCCGCGTAGTATAACTTTTGGCTAGGAGAAGCTACGACGCTCATTTAAGTTTCACTCGACAGCTCTCGTCAAGATCAATCGAATGCGTGTATAAAAACATATGTGTGACGTGGTTATGGTGAAATTGTATGAGTTTAATGAGAAAAAATAAGAAAACTTAACACAGTGCCGGCCTATACGCGTCAAAACACCAAGTAGAAATACATCATTCGCATACGGTTGGAAAGAGCATCTCAAAAGCCATGCAGTGATACCTATACAACACCATATGATAGAGTGAAGCGGTGCCGGGAACGTAAAAAAAAAATCAAGGCTTCCGAGTGCGTCAACGCAGATTCACGCAAAACAAATGGCCGTGTTCCCAACACAGCCACAACAAATTTTTAATTTATTGCGGTTGCATACCCGCCCCTGCCATTGTCCAATACTGCCATTGTGAGTTAACTATAGACAACAGATTATCTTTTCCTTGTTGATATTTTCTCCATTTGTGCTTCATCTTCCCCACTCTGGTGTTTATTATAGTTTTTTTTTCGGTTACATTCGGTAAGAATAAAATATTTTCACCAATTTGAATTTTATCTAAATGCATTCCAAATTGATTACAGGAAGTATAATACACATCTCAACGCACTTGTTTACTAAACAGTGTTCTAACCTCAAATACAATCCACGCCGAGTTTGCTAGTCGTATTGGCATGTTCTATGGTATATACGGCATGATTCACGAGGGGGTTACCGCAACTCACAGGACTAATTCCTTAGGTCATTTAGAGCAAAATATGTATTGTGAATGTGGGTCGTATTCCAAATATTTACACGGTAATTCGAAAAAAGGTTTGAGGTGACGAAAAATAAATAAATTTTTCAGAAGCGAACAAAATAGTAATGATCAGAATTTATTGTTTACAGTTGAGAATCGTGAGATATGTACGTGGCGTTGTAGCACAATTACTACTCCTCACAACTGAAGGTTACAACCACAGTAAATGAGCGGCAATGCGACGTTTTCACGCAATACACAGTGAAACAGTCACACACTTTGCCATGTTCAAGGTCACGCGCTGTTCACAGCAGCAGTCAAATGGACAGCAACACGTCACGAGTTGTTCTCTGTAATGCGTTTATAGAATTCTTGAATTACTCTGTAAATACACGTTTTCATGGCATAGCTTGCCCCAGATGACTGAACCCTTTCATTCACTCATAAATTTTTTGGTTTCTGGTGTTGCAAATTAGAAAGTTTTTGATGCGTGCCGTACTCCAAGGACTTGCTGCGTTGTCACAACCAATAAGCTGTAGGTTTTGTGTTCGGTGACAGCGATGCGGACCAATCATAACGTTGAGAAAAAAGCGCGGTTGAGGAATCAGTTACCCACGGGGAAGATCACTGGCACTGAGCCTCGCAGAGTACAGCACCGGTCAAATATAAGGCTCCTATGCAACATGTACACGATTGTCTACAATGGGCGCGACAGGGCCAAGGAATAAGTGCTGCTGGTGACGGCAACAGCTCGTGAATCGTGCCGTATATACAGCTCCCTGCCCCCCCACGACTGGGGAGTTCTTGCGAGCGTGTGATTGGCGAGTGTTCCGATGGGTTCGTCGAACGACGGCTGTGGTTGGAGGTACGGAGATAGGGGCCTGTGAGCCCGAAGCGACTTTGGTGAGTCATCGGGGTTCTCGCTGACGACAGCTGCCGTGCTTGTGGTCCAACCAGGCGTCGAAGCGTAGTTGAGAGAAGATCACGAGAGGCTGACACGTTGGCGTAACTCCTTTAATTTATAGCGTTGAAATGTACCACTTCCGTCAACAGAACTAATTTACTAGACATTAAGTGTAGTACATAATATTTCACTGAGGATTTGATGCTCTGGGTAGTTTTACTCTGTGAAAGAAACAACTGTATAGGTCTGAGGCGCTCTAAGAAAATTAGGAAATTAAAATCAGCTCTTTTATTTCATTAACTCCTCCATGCCTCACTACAAAGCGCATGTAACAGTATTTAGAACGCCAGAGACCTAGCAGCGAGACCCAAGAAAACGCATCGTATGCCTCATCGCTACATGCAAGACACTAAACTGGCATGCCGTCTTCTCCAACGGCGATTCTTCTCTTTAAGTCTTTCAGCGACGACCTCATCACTTCAGTGCGTAACAGTTAAAATAACGGCGTGCCGCACATTACAGTTTCAAATTTAAATATCCCACACAAGAGTTTCCATACTTTAAAATGATTGCGAGTGCCCACGTTCTAGCCATTATCGCTATAAGATGCTTCTTGCATGGCTTAAATACTGGCAACACCACAATGATTTTTATTTCTCCCCATTATGCTGGAGTCACAATGCCCCGACGAACCCGAGACGACAATCCCGACATGACGAAATCTGAATAGCAGCTAATAAAAAGCAAGGCCATTGTAAGGTCAGTCCGACACAATCGCAGCCCCGACATCCCGACAAATTATCAGCCCCGACAGTCCTACAAAAGTATGTTCTATTTCTAATTTCCGTCGTGTTGGGGAAGTCGGGGCACTCAATGAATGTAAAAACAACATTAAAATGCAATATTTTGAAAGTATTTCCCAGCTGTAGTAAATAAACTAACTTGGCTCCAAAATAACGTCCCAGTTTGTTTTCAAATACTTTTTTCTCTCTCGTGTAAATAGACATATTGACAAAAGGTAAATAATCGTTCAATTTTAAAACACAAATATTTGATATTATAAGAATTATGCTGGACTCACAAACATCTGTCGCAACCGTTAGTTGTCCGTCCGTCCGACAGTCATCCGTCTGTGTTTTCGTCCGTCAGCTGAAAGCGAGTCACTACAATCCGTAGCTCGCCAATCCTTGTGTACGGCGAAATTTCAGTGTTACAACTTAACATTGCGAACTCTCTTTAGTTGGAGATATATTTTGTTTGGAAATACATTTCCAAGATAAATATTTTGGGGAATTTATATATTCACGTGATAAGAATTTATAACGATTTTTTTTTTTACATTTACAATTCCTGGATTATCCACAAAATATAAATAAACACAGATCCACCGCCTTGCATTTTATTTCAAAGTGCGTATTCGCGTACAAGGAATGTCGTAAAAAGGCGGCGGCTATCCGTCCGTCGAAAGTTACAGCTTGGCAAATATTTGACCGATGGACGGATGGAAAAAACAAGTTTCCCTGCGCTTGGCTGAAGATCACGTGACCACCGGAGGGACGGACGACTGACGGGTGCGACGGATAGTCGTGAGTCCATTGCCGAGCAGATCTCGTCGGGGGTGATGTGACAACCAAAGTCCTGTCCGAATCTGATGTCTGGAAATGTAGGGTGTTGGAATTGGAACGATACTGAGCAGCGCTCGTATTGTTCTTTTCAGGAACTACTTTACTAATGTGCGATGTTCCTTCGTTTGTTAGACAACAAAAAGAAAAAAGAAAAATCACACATACTTTCTCTCTAAAAGTTACGAACTCTTTTTATTTACTCGCTTCCGTAAACAAAATCTCCATTTAAAAAAAAAGTAATTTTATGAGTTTATGCAATTTTTTTACAATAACAATAGAATTTCCATCACAAAGAAAATTAGTAAAACAAATAATATTACGCACTCGTGATTCATCGTTAGGTTTTTCTTCTTTGTATTTTGTTTGGATTTGCATAATTTGCTTTATAAAAGACATGAAATAAAATTTAACGATAGCAGACGCTTTTGCGGAGGTATTCAGGTTCTAAACTGGGTCACGTTGTCGATTTAGTAATCTAAATAGTGGTCTCCTAGCTGTTTCGGACACGGCTCAAACAAAATTTAGTATGAAATTTCGTCGAGCTCCGACGTCGTTGTGTCGTTCTGTCGCGTCGTGTTAGTCAGACTATTTCGATTCCAGCTTTAAGGCGGCCGCCTGGGTAGGCAGCCGAAAGGTGTGCAGATATATATATATATATATATATATATATATATATATATATATATATATATATATATATATATATATATATATATATATATATATATATATATATATATATATATAAAGACGTGTCTGAGTGAGGTCTGCTTACGAATAGCATTTAAGAAACGTTACGCGTCTGTATACGTTTTTCAGTTCCTTCACTTCTCTTTAAAACATGCTTTTGTGATAGTGAAAACGGCGCGAACGGGCATTTTCACGGTCATTTTTAGGCATGGACATTCCGGTACAAAACATTAAAAAAGGAATAGGGGCGTGCATCAAACCTTAATTTTTATTATTACGTCATAAAATGGTAGTCTCTCCTCTGAAAGTCTCATAGAAGCGCCTTATCGACGGCAAGACTGGACGCCAGTTCAGTGCTTTGCGCGTAGAGGCGACAAGAGAGCTGATGCTGATGCGCATGTCTCGGTCGCCCTTAGCGCCTTCACGCTTTCAGGCTTCAGACGTGCAAAATTCCTTCAACCAGGCATACACCTTACGCGTCCTCAAAATTTCTGAACTAGCGTGATAACGACGCCACATTGAAAGAACGGTTTTCTGGTGACCGACAAAATTTTATTGGTGACCTAAAAACTCTTTTGTCAATATAGACATCACACCAACAATATAATCTTGTCATTCCAGTATTTAGTGGCAACCGAAAAATTACGTTTCGCGATCACCAACAATTAAAAACAGCGAGGTGCGGGACTCGGAACACTGTACTTCTCACACGCGAGCTTAGAGTATCACCGTTGCGCCATCTTGCTCGACCTCCTCATATCGTCTATAGCACGTAGATAACAATTGTAATATGTAGCACACACGGTTAAGCTTGCACACTTAATTTTATGGAATAATTTACGGGTAACATATACTTATTTAGAAGAAAGGAACTATATAAATGATGTTCTGAAGAACATCCCTCATTAATTAGTTCGTAACCTGATGCGAAGAAACGAACAGGGTCAAATATGGCCTCGTTGCCAGACAGAAGTTGGCCAATTCGAATATGCCAGCCAGAGCGCACGCGCAGAAAATAATGCATGTGGTTTCGCAAGTCGCAGCAAAATTCTATCTCTGTTTTTGGTGGCAGCCAATAAATCTATTGTTAACTAGCTGTTCCCGCTACTTAGTTCGCGTGGACTTTAGGATTTGATTAGATATTTAAAAAAAATATGAATTTCGCTTCGCTTGGGTTTTATGGAGTTAATGAAATACGTACCTAAATATTTGGTTTGAAAGATTGTTACTTTATTATCGGAAATAGTTTTATCGTCGCGTTAGTGTTGGTTATGTGGTAATATGTTATTTTACTGTTTTTCCAAAAACTAATCCATCTTTTTCTATGATGCGTATTATATCAATTACTGTCTTAAAAAACTGCTATTGTTTGAATAATGCTTTTTAACAATAATTCTTTTGCACAAAAATAATATGTGGAACATAAAGAATATTATATAAAACAATACATTTAGTTCATAACCATTGGAGATTTCGAGATGAAATAAAGAACAGATTTTAACTAGACATAAACTCTATGAGCTCTGAATGTTTTATAAAAATCGATTCAGTCGTTTCGGAGCATATTCTGGACAAACATCCAGACAGGCAGACCAAAATTTTAAAAACCATTATTTATGCTTTAAAATTGTTTAAATAGCATATTACGCTTAGACGTTGGTATCATTTGCGAAATAACAGACACACCCTTCAATTTTATTGAACTATTATTAGTACAGATAAACATCTATGTTAGTGAACACTAAATAGCGTTGGTACTCGTTAATCTACGTGATATTGGGCACCACAATCTGTTTTCCACAAGCAACAAAATTTCGGCTTGGAAATCATCAACCAAACAGTTTTTGTAGCAATAGGCCGTTTACGGTAAAGTGAACACTTTTTTTAAGGCCCTGCTAAAATTTTCCTTCAAGCCTTTTTTTTTTATTCGCCCCCCCCCCCCCCCCCCGCCATCCCTTCTCGTTTTATTATAAATGGTGCAATGTGACTAATACAAACAGTGTTTACAATTCGCCACTCTCAAAAGTTAACGTCTGAGCCTGCAATAAAACATATTTATTGAAGGCTGTGCACGATAAATTGAGCACTTTTGAAATCAATCTTAGAAAAAGGTCACTGCTCCTATCTACATATATTTAAACGTGCAAACTGAGTGACATGCGCCCAGTAAAGTAGGTAACGATGAAGGGGAAAATAGTTCCATATCTTAACGTCGAATATAAAGTGTTAGGTAACCATTTTTGATAACTTAAATGATCGCTTTCTGTTATTTTTTAATGCGTCGAAGTGTAAAAATAAGCAGATTTTTAAAATACCTACTTTTCTAATAATTTTACAGTTTCATTTGATCTGCGCATGAAGAAAGCGATGAGGCCCATGACAATGGTAATTTTACATAAGGCGGAAGAACACACAAAGCGTATACAAATAGATCTTGAAGCAGGGTTTTCAAAAGTGTTCATTTTAACGTGAACATCCTTTAGTGGTGAATGCATGTTGGGAGGGACTTAAAAAGTGCTCACTTTACCGCGAACGGCATATACTAAACATTTTTTTTTTTTTTTTTTCGCCTTCAGTGTGACTGCTTTCGCCTGACGTCCGGGCGAAGATGAGAAGGAAGCGAAATTGAAGCGTTATTATTTCCAGCCTCCTGCCGCCATATTTCACCCGCGCCGCTGTGAGAAGGAAGGCGAAGCGAGAGGCACGGCTTGACAAGAAGAGAAGGAAGTTTACAGGCCCGAGCATCTCTGACACAGAGCAGGAGCACAAAGCCCTCACCCCCCTCCCTCCACAAACCCGATTCAGAGAAACCACCGGGGCCCGGTTGAGGGGGGTTTATGGTTCAATTTTGGGGGCGAGGTCACGTTTTCGGCTTTGAAACCTTGCGTCACGAGGAATTCAAATCTAAGGGGTCGCGCTTTCAAGAGCAACCATGGAGGGAAAGAATTTATGAAATATTTGTTATAGAAAACAAGCTGTGGTAGATAGCGATATTCAACTTTCTTCGACATGTCATACACACCCGAGTCTTCAATGTGAGCTATCCTTTCCACAACACGAAACTACGTTCTAAAGTTCCTTCATATAAAACCCTTATTGCTTTTAGAGAAAAAAAAAAAAACCCCCCCATCCTTTTTGCACAGTAACAAAGTGAAGTTTTGATGCGACGTGTGCCTGATATAGTAATACAAGCTGTTCACGGTAAACGGAGAACTTTTGAAAGCCCTGCTTAAGATATACTTGTATGCACGTTGCGTAGTCATGCGCTTTATGTAAACTTAACATTGCCACGGGCTTCATCACTTTATTCATGCATCGGTCCAGTGACATTGTGAAATTATTAGAAAAGTAAATTTTTTTTTTCAAGTCTGGTTATTTTTACACTTAAATGCATTAAAAAAACTGAAATCCAAATAAATAATTTAAGCAGTCACAAATGGTTACCTAACATCTTTTACTCGACATAGTTATATGGAACTACTTTCGCTCCATCGTGACCAACTTAACTGGGTGCATGTTACTTAGTGCGGCCGTTAAAATATGCGCAGGTAGGAGCAGCAGCATTTTTATAAGATTGATTTCAAAAGTGCTTACTTTATCGTGAACAGCCTTTATGAGTGTGTAAGTTCCACTCTTCCTTAGGTAAACTGCCAACATTTATCTCAGTTATTTGCGGTAGATGATTGGATTATTCGCAGTGAAGGAGATTCCAAAATCAATCCCTCCTTAAATTTTTTCGCGTCCTACCAGTGTAATGCGTGGACAGTGGTTACCACATAGAGAAAAAAGTTTCCTCGGTACATCTTGCCATGGCCGGATTATAATTAAGACACCACCGTTTTTCCAATCTTCAGAATTCGGGAACAGTTAACAATGTTCCAAGTACGCGTAGAGTAGAAACCTCGTTACGTCACTGTATGGTTTATTACAGTCTATTCACGGATACTTCACACTTTCTGAATCAAACCGTTGAAAAATCACCTCCATGTTTTACGAAGCGCGTAGTTGTTTCCTAAATAAGCCTAGTGTCACAATCGTTTCGTTTTTGTGTTAACATAAAAGTACCGTAAAACTGGGTTGCTTGAAACAATTTTAAACTCTACAATAACCCAGTTTTTACCGATTTTAAAGAAAGTGAGATTTATATGTACTTTAGTACAAGTGACAGTTTATAAAAAGGATATCTGTAATAAAAATTAGAAATTTAATGTTTTAAATATTTTTTTATGAATTTCTACATCGGTGTTTCAAGTTAGAAAACAGTATGGTGTTACTTGAAAAACTAATTGGTTTTTATAAGAAAGATCACGTCACAGTCTAAGTAGGACAGTTGGAACAAAAACAGAGTCATTTACATATATAACAAATTTCATAAAATTTCGAAGTGAATATCTTCATTTAAGTCCAAGACCTACAATGAAAAAAATATTTTGTGGCCGCCACAAAATTATTTTGTTGGTATTCACCCTGCCAAATTTCTTGTGGTGTACACAAAAAATTTGGCAGGGTGCATACCAGCAAAATATTTTTATGGCCGCCACAAAATATTTTTTTTCAGTGTAGTGTTGACAGAACACAGAATACAGTGTTACCACTCACAGAAAAAAAAAATGATAGCAGTGTTTTAAGTTGCACCATTTTTCAAGTAACCCTATTTTAAGGCACTTTTTTTTTGGGTTGGATTGAACTTTTACTCTTATTTTATCTATACATTATATTATTTCCTTTATTATTAATAGGATTAAAACAGAGAGAAAATATGTGTGATGGTAATGCCTATAGGCGATACACGGCAAAGTGAGTACTATTTAAGGCCCTGCTGAATTTTTACTTTCGGCCGATTTCTATGTTTCTGTCACTTTTTAATATAAATATTGCCATGCGACGTGAAAACGCAATGCATACATTTCGTCACTCCAGAAAGTTAACGCCTGAAGCTGCTATAAGTTGTATTTATTAGTGTTTAATGGCTGTTGGAAGGGCCTTAAAAAAGTGCTCACTTTACCTTGAATAGCCTATAGTAAGAAATAGTTTTTATGCAAAATATTATTACATTGAGTACACACAAATTCGGTACGTTGCCTCTTCGGTGTGATTTTCTGGACTCGACTAAGCTTTGTTCGCACGAGGCGGAGGATTATAGTTGAAGTAGAACTTCAGAAGGGCTTCAGAAAAGTTGGAAGTAAACGTGAATGGACTATATCTCCCGGGCGGACGACAAATCTCCTCACTTGTACTTGTGTATGCTGATTTACGTACGATGGGTGATTAGTACACTCGTTATTTATTTCTAGGGTGTTAGCGAAGCATTTTTCAGTAACCCATTCCAATTCCACAGCTGCGTCCTGTTCCCTCCCAAGTTTCGCAGTCTATCCACCCCCCCCCTCCTTTTTAATCCTTAAATCTGCACTGCAAAAAAAAACGAGGTAAAATTCTCTTGCATGTAAGGGAAGCCAATCACCCTTACATGTAATGTAAAATTACCTCTTAAATGTAGAGTAAATTCACATAACAAATAAAGCTATATTCACCGTACGAAAAAGTAGGCATACCTAACAAATATGCCGGAAAATTCCATACAAGTAAGTGAATATTAATTACCTATATTGTATAAACTAATTTTATTTCAGAAACTTCGGAAGTATTAGTACTGTTTATTTTATCAACACCTATATTCGCATAATAACAGTATCCGAAACCACAATTCTTAATTCCTCAAGACTTGCCAGTGCGTGGACGTATACCATGATCCTCCATTTGGCAGGCCAGTGCCCTATCTATTACACTACGGCGACAGCGTAGCTGTGCTAGTGGTTATTAGGGTGGTTAAAGAATTCACCGCGAAAAATAAAAAAAGTTTTAATTGGAGTAACCTGCAAAATTTTAAATTGAAATAACTATACTAGTTTATCCAAAAATATTTCTTATTATTAGCTTGAACATTTCCGCCAATCTAAGATAAAGTTGACAAATTAGTTATTATTGGAACTGGTTATTTTATTATTTTGCGTAACAGATTGCGAAGTTACTTTTGTGCAGTACAAAGCAAAATTTGTGGAGAATTTATTTAGTGGCTTTATTAGTGTTTTGAAGTCAATACCTTTCCAAGTCTTAATTAATCCCTCGACATAAAAATTACAACGGATAAAGATAAAGGTGTATATTAAGATTTGATCACGGGAACAAAAAGCTATCCGTTTTCCACAGTCGCTTACGAATTCTTTTTTTTTCAAACGTTCCATTTGTAACTATTTCATAATGGTATTTTACAGATTTTCTACTTTAAAATTAATTTTTATTGGTTGGTATTATCCCTAGTCCTAACGAATATAAGACCCTACAAGCTGGCCAACATGACGCCTCGAGTACTTTCTTCCGCTCGTGCTCCCATCGAGCTGTTGAGATAATGGCGAGGAGATCCACACGTCATAATATAATTTTCCCATTCATGTATGGGATTCTTCACTGTCGTGTAAGCGAATTTTACTCCAGAGCGCGGTAATTATTTCTTACACGTAAAGAAAAACATGTTTATCAAACAAGTTTGCGAATATTACCTTACATTGTCAGGTAATTTTCCCAATATATTTTACAGTGTACCAGCCAATCACTACCTTTCCCTGAAACGGTAAACCCATCCTTCACAGGTCACCGTCGACTGATTTTACACGACGAGATAGGCTTTTTTTTTTTTTTTTTGTTATTATAAAGCTTGGTTTTCATCAAAATTAAAATAAAATGAACTCATGTTGATTTTTATTATAAAAACTATTCTATTACCCGTATACCTGCTATACTTTAACTCTAATAATCTAAAAAGGTTATGCGCATTACTAATGTTAATTTCGTATGGTGTAAAGTCATTACTTTCAGCACTAAAGCCGACTATAGATACTGATTTGGTTCTGAACATATACAATTACTAGTTAAACTGAATTAGATTTAACTCTAATAATCTAAAGAGGTTACGCGCATTACTAATGTTAATTTCGTATGGTGTAAAGTCATTACTTTCAGCACTGAAGCCGACTATAGATACTGATTTGGTTCTGAACATATACAATTACTAGTTAAACTGAATTATATTTAACTCTGGGTAAAGAATTCAGAACAGCCACTCTTGCCACCGTAGTGTTAGATTTCGTGACAACAAAGTTTACTCACATTTCGAAGGTCTCGGGTTCTGTCCCAGACGATTACCCCGAGGGCAAATTTACCTGCGTTTCATCAGTCTTCATTTAGGGCTGGTGGTGTTGCAATATCTTGCTAGGTTTATTTTCATTTTCTCGTAGGCGTGATTTGTTAAGGTTCTGGTAAGCCACTGAGCATTAAATTAAATGTTTATTATTGTTACTTATACCTTATATAAGTCTAAGGTAGTAGATTTTCCTCTATCTTCCTTTACTTACAATTACTCTGGGAATCCCTGGCATGACAATAAGTTGAGTATACAAAATTTAAACTAAAATTCTGTAGTTTTTATAAATCATATTACGTAAAATACGCACATATTACTCATAAGGTGATGCGCACAAAACTTTAAATGTAACACTGCTATCACTATTTGCAGGGCGAGGAACTGCCATTTATAAGTGCTACTCAGTATACTATTAGTGACTTTAGAGTAAAATTTCGGACTGGACCAAACTCGGGTTGGAATAAACTCATAGCGAACTTGGAGTGAACTCGTTTCGAAAGTAAGCGTTTAACGTAAAGTTTCGAACGTGGACTAAAGTGTAAACAAGACGGAATGTGAATTGGAACGGGGCCAAGTTATGTATGTGTGTGTGTGTATGTGTGTGTGTGTATGTGTGTGTGTGTGTATATATATATATATATATATATATATATAAAACTGGCCATCAAAAGTTTTGCAAGCTGACGTGTATGATCGATATTTGTAAGTAAATAATTCTGTGCACACTGTTATAGTACGTAAAATATGTAACTTTGCCAGTATGAAATAATGTAAACAACGAAAGTTCATTAATTTGAACTGAACTTCCCATCCAACAACTTCAATGTCTGCTTGTCTAGCATTATTCCCAGCAAATGTTCTACTTCTCTCTCTCTCTCTCTCTCTCTCTCTCTCTCTGACCACACATTTCTCTGCTCCATTTTCGCGCTGCGCATCTAAGTCACTTTCACGAAATGCCACAAACATGTTATTTTGCCCGTATTCGAAATGGCGCATTATGTTTTACTTTCGGTTCCCGTTCGTTCCCAGCGACACTGTTTACATTAAACGTTCGATCCGGATTCCACAGTCCAGTTCACCTTGGCGAGTGTACTGGATGATCTCACTATATTCCTACTTCAATCCAGTCGGTTGTTTTTTGAGGTAAATTTTCGATCGGAATTATTCAGTCCATTGCGAGTTCAAATTGGATTGAAATGTTACTGCAAACGCACTAAATGTAACATCACGTCTGGCTTGGGAAGAAAGACATAGTTTACTTAGCAATTTATCAACGTACTAACAATGTTGATTATTACGTGCAAATTTACTTTACAACTTGGTACGTTATTATTCAGCAAACTCTACCTTACATCAGGATACCTCTACGCTACTAACCGTCTTAAATATAGACGACCTGTATAAGCATATACATAGCCTAAATGTAGGATTTAGTCTTACATATCAAGAGATGGTCAAGAATTTTCCCCGAGATTCAACAAGCACTGTAAAAAAAACTACCGTAAAAGAAGTAATAATTAATATGGAATATTCTCACATTCACAACACACGCAACTTTTGCAGTGAACTTACTACAATGCGAACTGTCGCTTAGTACGATGCTGCAAACAGTCACTTTCGCCACGAGAATTTACGATCTGTAGCTCTTCGCAAGGCAAGGTTGCCTGCGTTTTACACATCGATAGAGTTTCTTAAATCAAGTCCGTAAAATAAACTTGAATCGTTAGGGACTGGTTATAATTGGAGTTAAAAAATAGTTCGTAGTTTCTCTGCACCGGAACAATTAAATCTCAGCAAAAGCAAGTCTCAAATTCAATGCGATATCGCTCCGCATGTAGGGCCATACTTATTTTCAGATATTACAATCCTCAGAATTGGGGTAGATTCTGTTTCATCCGAAGATTTTCAGAAATTTTTTTTTTTTGCAAATAGCTGGACGATGGGTATGCTCATAACGACAGGCTTCATCCATGTATGACATACTTGAAACATATTTGTACATATCAACTGCGGAAGTACTACTTGATTGCCAAATTTGGTAGAAATCTGTCACATGTTTCCCGAAACATTACACAAAAAACTTGATTAATTATTGTAGCTTTATATTACCAAATTGCGGACGAAAGTTTTTTTTTTTTTTTTGGCTTATTTGATGCTTGTAATAGACAGTGTCAGCGTACAAAATTTGGTTGAAATTGGTCAAATGGTATGGTAGTTATACCAAATAAACCTAAAATATAGATATGACCACCGTTTTGAAAATAGGCGTTTAATTAAGTTTAATCACTGACATTTACCTGACCAATCGTAGTATTATTTACGTTCAAAATTGTTTGGGTTGTTTTGGAGTTATAATCTAAAAGCTTAATTTCTTCATGTGGCGCTATCTTCCAAAATGGCGGACCAACCACAAAATTCACATCTGAATTTAATGCTTTCGACTTGCAATGTTATCACAGAAAATTCGGTTAAAATTGCTTGAATGGTTCTTGAGATATAACGTATCGTCCTACATTTCAAAATGGTCGCCATTTCGAAAGTAAGTGTTTGGCGTGTTCTAAAACTATTAAAGTCAGGTGTCCTTTCTGCCCTTTGAAAAGAAGGAAAATGCTACAAGAGAGTAAGTAGTAGCAAATTAATAAACGTTTGTGTTTTTGTGCGTTTATTATGTCTGCAGGTAAATCTTGATTTACCCACAATTCTCAAGATACTAGAAATTTTACAAAACACTTTTTTGTATAGGCTGGTCACGGTAAAATTAGCACTTTAAAAGCCCTGCTTAAGATCTACTTGTATACACGCTGTGTCTTCTTCCACCTTATGTAATATTAACGTTACCATGGGCCTCGTCACTTTGTTCATACGTCGGTGAAGTGAAAATTTGAAATTAATAAAAACGTAAATAATTTGCTAATCTTCTTATTTTACACTTCGATACATTAAAATAAAAAAGTAAAAGGAATAATTTAATATAACACAAATCGTTACGTGACACTTTTTAATCGACTTTAGATATGGAACTACTTTCCATTCATCGTTAACAACTTTACTGGACGCATGTCACCCAGTTTACCCGTTAAAATATGTGCAGGTATGAGCAGTAACATTTTTCTAAGGTTGATTTCAAAAGTGCTCACTTTAGCGTGAATAGTCTTTAGAAATATAGCCCCCTTTCTCTACTCGTTTGAAAGCAATATCGCGAAACGTGGCTGAGACGCATGCCTATAGGCTGTTCGCTGTTATTTGAACACTTTTGAAACCAACCGCTGAAAAAAGTCACTGCTCCTGCCTGCACGTATTGTAATGAGAACAATGACTGGCAAGAGTCCAGTAAAGTTAGTAACGGCGGAAGTAAAGTAGTCCCACGTCTTAACGTTGAATAAATAGTGTTAAGACAACATTTGCGAGAACTGAAATTATTTATTTGGCTTTACGGTTTTTTTATTGCATGTAAGTGCAAGAATTAACTTACCAGTAACATGTTTACTCTCCTAGTAATCTCAAGGTTTTACTACACTAATGTAGGAATGAAGTTAATCGTACATAAAGAATACTCAATGTTTATGTAAGTATATATGAAGCAGGGTTTTTAAAAGTGCTCTTTTTTTTTCCGTGAACAGTCTTCAATATAATTTAACATTTAAATCGCGTACCTTCACTAAGCTGGTTCCGCACTTGGTTGAAGTTTCTACGGTGCTCGTCTCGAGGTGTAGCAGATGACGCAGGAAGCTATAGGCTGTCCACGTTAAAATTACCACTTCTCAAAGCCCTGCTTAAGATCTACTTGTATGCACGTTGTTTGTTCTTCTCCCTTATGTAAAATTAATATTGCCAAGGGTCTCATCACTGTATTCATGGGTCGGTCAAGTGAAACTGTGAAATTATTGGAAAAATAAATATTCAACAAATTTGCTCATTTTTACACTTCAACGCATAAAAAAATACAGAAAGCGAGATAATTAATTTAAGTTGTCACAAATTATTACGTAACACTTTTGTTCGATGTTAATATGAGGAACTACTTTCCTCTCTATCGTTATAGGCCATTCACTATAAAGTGAGCACTTTTGAAGCCATAATTATATTTTTCTTTCAACCAAATTATATACTTCCACCAATTGTTAATGTAAACCCTGCCATATGAGTAACAAACACGGCGTATACATTCACCATACCCAAAACCAAAAGTCCGAGGCCACAATGAAATGTATTTATTGGTTATTATGTCTGATGAAACAGCTTAAAAAAGTGCTCACTTTACTGTGAACGGCCTATACCAACTATACTGGACACGTGTCACCCATTGCGCACGTTAAAATACAAGCAGATAGAGGCAGAGATTTTTCTCAGGTCGATTTCAAAAGTGCTTACTTGATCGTGAACAGCCTTGAATGGAAATGAAAACCTCGGTCCTTTTGTAACTAAGAGGATCTCACTCTCTCCTCCTCAACATCAACGTCACGTCCGTATCTCGAGCTAAGAAGGCCTCGTCTAATGACAAGCGCGCGTGTCGCCCCGGGGGTTTATGAACGCAAGGCGCGAGTCGACAAATACATTTCCCGCACGCAGTTCCAGCCCTCTGGATTCACCACTTCAACCCACCCCACCCTTCACCCACCTCAAACATGTAATGTCGCCGCGCCACCTCGCAGCGAGCAGCCACAGTAGCTCGGTGTCACCAGTGTATTTTTTTTTTTTTACCTGCACGCTTCGAAACTCATTAGCTTAATGTGCAGAGTTACAACCTCCGCCCTTAACTTGCCTCGAATTCCCAGAGAAAATAGCGTGCAGTTTTTTACAGCGATACGTTCACTTTTTTATGTAGGTAAGAAGGGCGACGTGTGAACACATACCTACATATTTTTCTTCAGATAAACCAAACGTACAATTTTTCATAAATATCTGAAACTGCAAATAAAAAATAAACTCAAATGGCAGCTTTCTAAGTAACAGCTAAAACCCAGAAAACTTAAATATTATTATTTATTTTTTACACCATAGGAGTAGATCTATTAATCACAGCAATAACTGGATAAAAAAAGTCTGTAGGTGAGGGAAGGGGTTATTTAATTAGAGAGAAAGAAGGAATATTTCATTAGTATCGAAATAGTTACATAAATACTGATGTTATTGTTAAATAAATGAAAACGCTCCGTCATTGAAATGCGTTTGGCACTATTATTATTATTATTATTATTATTATTATTATTATTATTTCAGGAATGAAAATGCTAATTTATGAAGAAAATTTTTTTTAAATACGTTGCATTTCTTATTTGATTACTTTCACGCACATATTCATGCCTGTATGTCTCCAATAAGTTCCTGTACTTTTCTAGTATTCTCCGAGTGTCTGTTATCTAAATGATGTTTTCTGTCAGAAGGGAACATTCATTTATACGCCAAACACTATGGCAAGTTATTTTTTAAATGCAAACTCTGGCTATGCATTTCTGGTTCTGGTGAACTTAATTTTTTTTTTCACGCAAAACTTTTGACGTCAAACCATTGCAAGCACGATGATGAAAAATATGCATCTTTAATTATAAACTATATTAAAATATCAGTGCAAGTTAAGTGTGGATACACATTTTGGTATAACTCATTCTGTCATTTCTTGTAACAGCTTTTCGCCTAAAATAACACGCCGATCAATTTTTCTGAGTACCATTTCGGTAAACACATTTGATTTATTCACGAGGCAAACACATCCACATATTGACTGAGATTCGAATATAAGATTTCTCCTAATTTAAGCATGTGTTGTTTGATATAGACTGTTCACGCTAAAGTGAACACTTTCGAGGCCCTAGTTACATTTTCCTTTAGCCATTTTTTATCATTTAACCACATTTTCAAATAAATATTGCCATGTAAACAATGAACACAGTATTGTTACGTGCTGCAGCTGGCGGCGCCAGCCCCGCGCCGTAATCGGAGACCCATCTCGCCCCCCTCTTCCTGGAACGATGCACTAGCAGCCTTCTGATCTCCCCTTCTGAGAATCCCGTGTATACCGACAGTGGCGAGACTTACTGGCGTCACAGACCTCCTCTCGCCTGCTAGAGTTTCCGATACGTTTAGCGACGACGCAAGGATGTTCTGGTGAGACTGGCCGGCGCCTCAGCCCTCCGGGACGCATCACGCGAGTTGGGGGAGATTCTAGGTGGTGGCCTAAGACACTATATATACTGCCGGCGGTCTTTGACGGAGGCCGTCTGGCCGAGTGTGCGCGAGCGAAGTGAAGTGTGGAGGACGACTGGAGATTGCAGGACGACGGCGAGTGAGGTGTTCGTGGCTTGAATGGACGAGAGGGTGTGAAACCGACGAGTGAATCCTATTGTGTGCGAGGGCGCTTGGAGGACTCTAGAACATTGCGACTGGCGAGACATGGACTGAACTGAGGTGGGACTGAATGGAAGTGTAATACTGATTTTATTGTAAATATTCGAAATGTCAGAAATGGACGCATAAATTATAAAATAATTGAATAGGTTGATACACTGTCTATTGGGACTGATCTTTAATTATTTAATTTCATTGATTTCTTTGTCGTAATTATAAATGATATTAATTGGTGTCAATTGTGAACAGTAAGTGATTTAAATTTATTGTGAGAATTTGAGTTCAGAGAATTTTGCTGAATGTATTGTAAATAAAATAAGGAGATTGAAATTAAGTCTTTTATTTGATTAAGAACTCGGTATAGCCCACTTAATTTCTAGAGAGAGAAATTGTAACAGTATGTTGGCCTATATATACCACCGCACTGGGAAGTTAACGTATAAAGCCTGGTATCCACTTGTTGCATTTACCCGTTGCGTATCATTCACTGATCACACCGTATCATGCAGCGCGTATCATGCAACGGGTCTAAGATACGCCGGAATCGATCAATCTCCGAATATCAGCCATGAGTACACCACAGCAAATTGCTGCCGCGGCATATATTTTAATACAGTATGGTTAAAAAAAAAAAAAAAATAAAATCGCCACATTGGTGGATGTCGAAAGTGCTCACTAGTCGGGAACACTATAGTGGTACAAGTTTATTGGCCGATTTGAGGTTTCATCACGTCGGAGCGTTGTATAAAAATTTTACAAGGATGTAACTTTCTATGAACGAAATAACTATTTCCCGACCCCCACTCCATTGTTTGTTATAACACAACCTTTCCAAATGACACGTGAACAGAGACTGCAACAATGACACGCAACGGAGCTCGAGCATTCTGTTCACACTGCCACTCGCCCGTGTCCGAATCATTCCTTTGATGCGACGGCGAAAAACCGATAACTGGCCGATCAACCCCTTTGCATATCAACGTTGCATATTTTGATACGGAGTAACGCAATGCAGAGCTGTACCACTACATGCAACGTAACACGGAACGGATACGCATCGGGCAAATGCAACAAGTGGGTACCAGGCTTAAGGTTAAGATAAAATATATTTATAGACTTTTATTCCGGATGAGAGGGCTTTCAAAAGTGCTCGCTTTACCGTGAATAGCGTGTAGTTTTGCTCGACTGAAAGTAACTTTAAATAGAATGATTTTCGCAGACACCACGCTAGATATCTCGCAACAGATGGCGATGCTTAAGTTTATATTAACTTGCCATTATTTATTTACTATACACGCATTTCACGTGAGTTACGTCAATCAAATAAGCCACTGGCCAAACCCTCAAGGAGAAAATGTTTGGTCTCCGAATGAACAAGCAGCAAGCAACTTGGGGAGTTTCCGTACCTCAGCCACGTTGGCCTGGGTCGAACAAATTCTATGGTGAACGCCAACGGACCTCAAACTCCAGGTAGAAAGTCTTTGCAGTAAATTTCCCTCCCGCTCCTGAGGAAAATACACCCTCGTTTGTGGAGTTCTGAAGGCGTAGAGTTCCCCCGAACTTCTGAGTTGTGTTGTGTGGAGCAACAGGTAGATTTGAAAGTCTGATGTTATTCGGCCGACTTGCAGGAGTAGACGAGAAAATACATGTTTTTCATAGCGACGTGTTCAGTGATATTGGTCAGGTAAAAGTTATATAGTCTATTCGCGGTATCTTCGCACTTTTTGAATCAAACCTTTTAAAAATCACGTGTTTTGTTATTTCCTAAATATGCCATGTACCACAGCCATTACATACTTCTGTTAACATAAAACTTCTTGTTTTTCGTTAATTTAAAGTTTTATCAATATTTTATTTATAAATGACTAGCTGTCACACACGGCTTCATACGCGTGCAAAATTCCAACCTTAATTATAATGACCAAGTGCTCTCTCTTAATAGTTGCAGGATTATTTATATATTCTCTAAGAAACTGTTCGTTTTTCCGGGGTAAAATGCACCCTATGTGATAATCCAGAATATAATCTACTTTTGTGCAAAATTTCATCCAAATCCGTCGAGCCGTTACCACGTGATTGAGTAACAAACAAACATACAAACTTTCGAATTTATAATATTATTAAAATCATATTTAATTTATTAATTAATATGAGCAAAAACAGTGAGATAACATCTGTGTTGGTAGTGCCTAGTAAAAAATAGTTCTCATTCAAATTATTATTACAACTGAGTGCGCACGAATTCGGTGCGGTGTACTTTGGTGTAATTTTATAGACTTTGTGACCCTAGGCTGCGTCTCTCTGCACGCATTGTCGTCACAGTTATTTTTTTTGATAAGTAATCTAATAGGAAATGCAAATGCAGTAGTGACGGTAATGTGCTGACACTATTCTCGTGTCCTCTTCTTTCTGAGACACACCCGGGTAGGAAAATCACTCATCGTAGATGAAAACTTTATTGTATCTGGAATTCGTTAGCGACCTGGGGATCTGTATACCAGGCCTGCGTCACCATAGTCACTAACGATGACGATGCAGACAATAAGGGATACGTTCTTGATCCGGTTGCTGGAGGAGAATAAAGCGAGCTTTTTTCTACTGTTTTACGTGTCTCGCGATTTACAGTACTCTTCATTCCCATCACGGTGCGTGCAATACAGTATTCATTTATTTACCATTTCCTGTTTATATACTTTTACGGGATCCTGCCCGATTCCATCCGCAACGTCAGAAGTACAATTTTTCGCGTCCGTCATTAAAATCGTAATGCGTTCGTTTCTTACACGGATTGTTTTCAGTCTGTGCTTATATATGAAATGGTTGATGCAGTAAATAATATTCTTTTGCCCCGTATATGTAATCTTATGGATCAGCAAGCACATCATCGGAGTGACTACATAATCGAAAAAGAAAAGCAGATTGCTTTCAAGTATGCTTTGTATATCGACTATCGAAACTCGAACTACTGCGAAACAATAATTTAACACATTTATACATTTCATACGCTGTTATTCAGACGTTTAAGGAATGTTGAAGGTATTCGATGCCAAATAAGAACTTTGGCATTGAGATAAATCTGATATCCAAGTAAAAGAAGATGAGAAATCAGATTGCTCATAATTGACTCTTGTATAAAAAGCTCTCCAGCTCAAAAAGTTAATTTAAGATAACGAATTAAATTCAGTTACTGAGACCTTCTGTCCATTTATTTTTCACTCATACTTCCTCTTTTTTTCCTATGTAGGCCAAATGGGCAAGTGTAGTTAGAACTTCAATAATAATTAAAATCTCTTATTATGTATATACACTTTTTCCCACTATGATATAGTTGTTTTTACATGATCCAGTAAATATGATTCACGGTAACAGTGTAAATAGGATGCCAAAACCGTTTTATGTCCTTCGTAACCATACAGGTTATACAAAAAGTAATTGGCGCTACTTACCGGGTGAGTGATATGCATAAAAAATAACACATAGTGTAATTAAACGTATGTCCGTTTGGATCTCGACAGCGAACATGGATCTGCTGGAGGTGGGTGACTTTTTACAGTTGACAGAGTGTAGCTACTGAATCTTCGTTGGGGTGCGTACTGGCGCTGTAAGGAATGTTCGATAAATCCACTACGGGCATCGATACCAGCTTTTAAACACGCATGCATATCCTCCTGAACTTTAATAATACATCCGACATGATGTACATGTGACGGCACGTGTCCTGCATACGCTGGTGAAAGATGTCAACAGGGATTTTGTACATATCGACGCCTTAAGGTGTCTTCACAAGTAGAAGTCAACGGGATTAGGATGCGGTGGTCTAGAGCGTCCTGCTGTGCGTGCTTCGGGTCCAGTTCAGTGTCAAGGGTAGGTGGCGTCAAATACAGTCCATTCTGCTCATGTTCCTGCCCACGTTCATACGCACTGGCCGCTGAATCGCTACGATGACACACGGAATCTACACCCCGTTCACTGTAAGATGCCTCCCATCATCGGCAGGACAGTAATC
Source organism: Dryococelus australis (assembly GCA_029891345.1). Lineage (NCBI taxonomy): Eukaryota > Metazoa > Arthropoda > Insecta > Phasmatodea > Phasmatidae > Dryococelus > Dryococelus australis. Next base: position 45,503,308 of record CM056995.1, on the reverse strand, counting down.
ACTGACAGGGCAGAAAGAGACACACGCTAATTTACTTTTCGATTGCCTTTATATGCGAACTACACAGAGAGCAAGGTAAACAAAATATATGCTTATATAGGGTCAGAAATACATTTAGTTACCCCAACAAAATATTTTGTCGAGTAAAGAAAACTTGAAAAGCAACAAAAAATAATTTTATTCGTCTGACATGTTTGAATAAATAACAATTTTTTGGGCCAAAAGAAGTAAGACTGCCAACAAAATGTTGCTTTTGAAACTCATTTGATTGCCTTCGTTTGAAAATACAGATCGAGAGGTTGTTTGCATTTTTTTCGTGACAATTTGGATAGTAACAGTGCTTGCTAGCACATTTATTGATGAGTAATAATGTAATAAACACAATGACAAAAGAAGTTAGAAAGGTAACTATAAAATAATGCCTTAAAATTTGAAATATTTATTTGCGCACGTTGTCCAGTATTTGAAATGTATGTATTTAAAAATATTCAATTTTAGTCTGTAGTTAATTTGACGGAGGTGACCAGATGAACTGGGCTCGAATCTTCGCCGGGCCTCCAATTTTTAGTGAAACTGTTTAATATACGTAGAGCCAAACAAAGCTTTGGTTGCACCAACCAAATCTTTGTTTGGGACAACAAAATAAAAAGAACAATATAATTTGTTTACAAAAACTACATATTTCATTGCTCCTATACAAACTATTAATTTGGTTGCGCCATACAAACTTTGTTTGATTCAACAAAGCATTTCTCTCAGTGTACCCCATTTAATTATGATACTTTAAATACTGTTCTCTTATACTTAGAAATTACTTGCACTTAAAACCTTTTAACTTTTAATGTTGTGGCAAGAACATATTCAATTTACTTTCTGTTGAGTCATTATATATGTAACTTCAAATAAAATAAAATAATTGGTGGAAACTACCAAACTACGTTTTTGCTATCGGCTTGTAACAGGAAATTTGCTAAGTTCTATTGGGAAATTGCAATAAAGCAGAATTAATGTATTAGCAAATTGAAAAAGCTTAGTGTGACGTATTTTAGTGTACAGGTGGTTGGTGAAAGTGTCATTAATTTTATATCACAAGTGCTTGGAATTTTTTTGCGTCGTCAGAAACACAATTACTACATTTGGAAATTTTACCTGTATTCTTTTCTGAACGTGTGGAAATTCCATATCATCGACTACCTTCGTAAGGTTTAACACCTAACTTTTGCTTCATGAGTATAGTAAACACTTCTTTAATTTCTTTTGTACAATATAAAACTGTCCGGGTATCTTATGAACTGTAGCAAAGTATTTAGAACAGCTTAGCAGTCTACGCAAATTCCGAGCGCGAAGAAGATTCAGACAGCCATGAGTGACTGGCTTATCTGTTGAGGATTTGTAGTGATGTGAAATAATTGAATCTTGCACAAAAGTAAGAAACTACAGAAATGTTCCGTCTACTGTCAATCAGCCATATTTAATTTTATTTTTGGACTTTTTTTGTAATAACTCACGTTTGTTTGAACCACGGAGTGCAAGCATTTTTGTAAATTTGTGGAAGTCATTGTTGGCAAATCTATAAAACACTATAATTTGAGCCAAACTCTCATTTGTATATCTTACAGACTGTTAAAGTTTTACAAGCTCAGATTAATTCCTACAAAAAATAGTTTTCCGATGTGAAAAGTATTCTAAACGCAGTAATTTCACGCACCTTGATTAATTCGCGAAACTTATTTAAACAAAATTGTGTTTAAATTTCAAAATATTTGTTGCTTTTCCTTTTACCTCAACACTAAAGGCTGTTCCCGATAAAGTGAGCACTTTAGGAATGAACCTTAGAAAAATGCCACTGCCCCTGCATGCATATATTTTAATGGGCGCACTGAGTAACATTCGCTCAGTAAAGTTGGTAACGATGGATGGAAAGTAGTTCTATATCTGAACGTTGAAAAAAAGGGGTTTGGTAACCATTTGTAATAACTTAAAATTATCTATGTCGCTTTCTGCATTTTTTTAAAAGCATAGTAGTGTAAAAATTAGCAGATTTTTAAGGTATTACCTTTTCTAATAATTTTACAGTTTCACTTAACTGACGCACGCATAAAGTAATGAGGCCAATGTCAATGTCAATTTTACATAAGGTGGAGGAATACACAACGTGCATACAAGTAGGTCCTAGGCAGGGCTTTCAAAAGTGCTCATTTAACCACGAACAGTCTATATACTTTCAAACTCCTGTGGCATGAAGTACTGCTGCGCATACTTCACGTTCTTTGGCAGTGATTTCCTATGCATGCTGTAGCACGCTTACATCTTTCTGAATACTTATTCTGAAAGCTTTTATAATTTGCCTCGAGTTTGAATATTTCTGCCACTATCAGCACCTGTTGCTCCCATGGTTCGCGGATAATACAAATTAGAAAATGAAAATCTGTCTGCAGGTTTGTAACATAAATCAATATGAAGAAATGTAAGACGATATTAAATATGCGGACGCTTTAGTACTGAAGTTAGTTAAGTGAATTCGTAACAATTTAAGGTTTACAAACAAGGAGTGTCTTTTGCGTAAACCATTTCTTTTATTTATTTATTTTCCAAAACCGACCTTTTCTTCTAGATTAAAGATTACTTGCTATCGAGTAGCTGTATTCCAAGGCCCTTTTTGTTTGGTAGGTTGGTAGTAAAGAAATATATTATTTCTTCTGTTACAATGGATTTGCCCACCAATTATTTTTGGTTAGCATATTGAAATTATTTAAGTTTTCCCGCAGCAACGCCTAACATAAATTTAAACTTGCAATATAAATAGTGTCTAGCAGATATAACTTAGACAGAAATTAAAATTTGTAATATAAATAGTGTCTAGCAGATAGAAATTAGACAGAAATCTAAATTTATAATAAAAAGCGCGTGTAACAGATATAAAATAGACGGAGATTTTAACCTAGGCTTTGCACTCTCCGCCCCTCTGGAATTTAATATATGTTTTTAAATCTGGAATATTAGCTTCCTTAAAGGCATTTTTTTAGGTAGTATTCTGAAGAAAAACACCATCAGATTTACGAGATGCCGAGGAATACAGAAAAATACCTCTCCTTTCTTTTTATTATTTCTAGGGATTGAATTTAGAAAAAAAAAACATTCTTTGAAACGCATCTGTCTGTATTATTGTAAAACAAGTAGAACCAAGATATCACATCGTGTTAAAAAGACATTAAAGTTTCCAGAAAAAAATATTTTATCCCGTAACACCCTCTTAACGGCAAAATTACCAAATTTTAATTTTTAAACGGTTGCCTATACCCACAGGAAAAACCACACCAAAAAAAACTTATTTTTCCTGCTTTGATAAGTCAGATAAGTCGTAGAGGACACTTCCTTTTACATATATACATTCGATAGATCACAACTGAAGCAGTTGTGTGGGAAATGATAAAACGTTAGTGTTGTTTCTTTACAGATACACCAGTGACTGTTGCTAATATGACAAACTCCACCGGGATCGGACGCTGATGGTGGTTTCTAAACAAATAATGTCGCACGCATATTATACTTCTGTTAACATCAACGCACGTCCTTTTTCTATTTCATTTGTTTAAATGCAGCTTTCGCTAATACTTTGTCTGCACGTCATTATAAGCTTCACTCTAAGAAATTATTTATAAATTTACCATATCAGCGGATACGTTCAGTGACAAACCGCGAATGGCAAACTATTTCCCCAAACACGCATGGTGAAACGTTCCCGCAGTTCCTCAGGAAAGAATTACATGAGTAGGGAAGTTGCCAATTTCGTATAGCAGCAATGCTAAACATTCCCATATTTTCAGCCTGATGCGTAGTATTATTTCCATTTACTGTATAGCTTAGAAACTTTCATTACTGTTTAGGAAGTTTACCAGAAATTTTTTTTAGAGTGTTCATTTAAACAAATAAAAAAGGAAGAACGTACGGTTGATGTTAATAGAAGAATAATGCGTGCGTGACAAGATTCATTTAGGAAACAACCGAACATGTCGTATACGGGATGATTTTTCCAAGGTTCGATTATAAAAAAGTTGAATATACAGTGACTTTACTACCTGCTGATAGGTTGCGTGCACCTCTCTTCTGCACCAAGGTTTAAACGAACTTAAATAAAAATTAAAATTCGCAACACATGACATGTAGTATCTTAAGAAAATTGTTTATCAACTAGTTTACACGTTCGTTTGTAAAAGTTTATAAAAAAACAACTCTTCGCCTTCTATGCAAAACGCCTATCTGCACCAACTTTTCCTACAGTCAACATGTGCTACCGTCGCAGTTGTTAATATTTTCTTTTTCCCGGAGTGAACTTCAGCGATCAAATATAAAAACCTGAGCTCATGATCGAGAAGGGGTTGGGGGAATTCCTTATCAACTAGCCGGCAACTGCAGGCTTCTCGTATCCAAGCACCGTCCCGGGACATATCGGCAAAGTTCAGGCGACCGAAAACTCACCCCCTTAGCCCCTCGGTCGCTCCTTCGCTTCGTCTTTCACCCTCCTGCAGCTTCCTCCCCACCTATCGTACAGGCCTTCCTCTAATAGATTATGAAATAGAGTGGAGAGACACCAGATAAGCCGCAAATCGAAATAGTGTCTGCGGGAGGGGGGAAAAAAAAACGCATGAAAAGATTAAGATAATCCACGTTTATTATATTGCGCCGTTAGTTGTAAGTGAAACGGTGCTAATATCACACCCGCCACTTAATTTGGTAGAGTTTTTTTTAACTAGACAAAACTGTTGGTATTATAGATTAGTTTTCATTTACAATAGCAATCTCTACACATACCTGGTAAATTCCCATATTAATTTCATGAGAAACTGTAGTTCATAACTATACCGCAACGATTAACACACACACATATGTATAGTGACGAAATGGAAATAAAAGCGTTTATGGAGGGCGGAGTACATAAATATGACATTCGTAGCTTAAAATGGTTAAAGTATGGGAAATATGCAGATAAAATGGCAAGTGTGGGATTTAGGACGGGGGATTTTTTTAAATAACGAAGGTAGGGAAAATTAAGAGAGAGAAGAAGGCTGGCTTAGAGTTTTCAACTGTCACCAATATACAATAAACTGATTAAATAATTTTTTACATAATTTACTTTATGAAAATATTGTGGCAATAATTTTGTTTCCACGCAATTTATTTTCCGCTTAACTGAAAGCAGTGCTCAAAATTGTGAGTTAATTGCTGTTCCTCATTACTAGAGACCTGCAAAATCCGCGTTATTATCTGGAGACACGTTAAAATCTGAACACACGTACCTTTGAAATACGTTTGCTTTTGGACCATACATTATTTGACTCGCCCGTGGGTAACTATGAGACAATAAATTAACACGTCCCAATCGTGTGCTCCAATTACTTGCAGTTCACTCAGAAAGGGAGTCACATATCATATATGTGGCAGCCAATGGAGAAAACGACGCCGGCTCTAGTATACATATACAGTGCTGTGAAGTTTAGTCTGATGTCAAATAACGCGAATTTTGCATGCCCCTGCTCATTATGTTCTAAATTCCATGAATGATAGTTTCACTCGTCGAAAAAAAAAATGGTTATAAAGCTATAATAAATCTACTTAAACAAATACTACGGCAAATCAGCAGTTTTTTTTAAATTTCCACACAGAATGGGACAAGATAAAATTCTCAACAATATACACACATCAACGGTTGGTCCGTACAAGAGAGGACGAGGTGAGCGCTGGATCTCAAAAAGTAACGCACATCGCCTTGCTGCGTTCCAACGTTACCGGCAAGGAAAATAAATGGAACATCGCGGGAGTTTACGTAGCCATTCCGCGAATTTACGGCGCGTTAAGTAAACTGGGAGTGTGATCCACGGCCATCACCTAGTTTGAGTTTCTTCTTCTCTCGGGATTTCTCCTCACTGAAATCGTCAAGTATGAACGCCCTTTCAGCGAATCACATAAAAAAAAAAAAAAAAAAGAAAGCAATGTAGAACGAAACTGAACAATCAAAACAAGAACTCAAGCGTCTCATCAAGACTGTTCTTGAGGGGAAATCCCATGCAATACATTCAGCACTTAACGAATCATTGCTCGTGAGAAAAAAAACGAGCAATAAACGCATACCTTACGTAATGAACGAGCAAACTTATAAAATGAAAGTAGGTATAGGCTGTTCATGGTAAAATGAGCGCTTTTGAAAGCACTGCTTAAGATATATCTACCTGTATGCACATTGACATTGTGTATTATTCCACTAAAGGTAAAATTATCATTGCCATGGCCCTCACAACTTTATTCATGTGTCGGTCAAGTGAAACTGTAAAATTATTAGAAAAGTAAATGCTCTACAAATTCGCTAATTTTTACACATACACGAATAAAAATATAAAAAAGAAGAGAAATCAAAAGAAACTGTTTCAGTATTCAAAAATGTTCACCTAACAGTTTCAATTCGACGTAAAAACGTAGAGCTACTTCCGCCGTGTCTTTACCAACTTAACTGGATGTATGCAAGTCAGTATGCCCGATACAATATATGCAGATAGCGGCAGTGACATTTTCCAAAGGTTGATTTCCAAAGTGCTCACTTTATCGTGAACAGCCTTTATTGTTTCACGATAAAGTTCATTACCGACGCGTACGTGTCGTGTAAGAAGCATCGTCAATGCGTAGACGCTTACGAAATGCGATATTTTATTTCCTGTAACGTGAATAAGGACGTCAGAGATTATGACTACAGGAGAAATGAAGAATACGAACAAAGTGCTGTGTTTGTATGAAGATTTTAGTTGAAATTTACTTAGTAAATATCTTAACCAAAATCCAGTTAATTTCTAGCTGCGTGTGACTGGCTGAACTTAAAAATTTTTTTCTAGAAATATTTTACCTGCAAAAAATCGGTCGTTGCTCTAGCCTAAATCGTACGTTGGATGCCGCTCTCTTCCTCAAAAGCCAAAAACTGAGTTGTCAAAAGTGTCGTAGATGAAAGCTTACCGCATATTTAAATGGTTAGTGTCAAGTAGAACTGGCAATGTATGAGCGAAAGGACCATATGAACACGTATTTGACTATATTTTAATTGTTTATTTAAGCGTAGTATATTTTTACCATCCGCAGGCCAAATCTGGTTTGTTGGCATCCTGCGAACCATTCATTGGTGCAGGGAATACACATGTCTTCTCTCCCCGAGGTATCTGTGTACTGCCTATGCATACTATTTTCTGGCATAGGGCGATGCATGTGTCACAGTTAATGTAAACGCGAACAAGTTGTCTACTTGTTCTCTCGCACAGAAGCACTTGGCGGTTTACTACCTAAGGCGCAGGATGTAGCATGCCCGACTTGTACCGTTGCCTGTTTTTATTCACCTGTAAACACGTTCCACTCTGCGCGCTGCGAATGACCTTGTACTCCAGGGAGCATTTCTGGAGTTACACGGGCACAGTAGTTTTGTTCTTAACTCTGTAGCGGGCGTTGATGCACTGGAATAAATAAACAGTACGGGCAGTTATGACATACCAGCTGTCAAATGAGTTCTTTTGAGAGAGGAGGAGAGAGACAGAGAAAGAGACAGGCATAGAAAGACAGAGAGAAAGAAAAATAGAGAAAATGAAAGAGCTCAAAAGAGGTGAAACAGAGAAATAGAAAAAGAAAGGGAGACGAAGAGAGAGAGAGAGAGAGAGAGAGAGAGAGAAACCTGGGGATAAAGAGAGACAGAAAGAGAAATAAAGAGAGAAAGATAAAAACGATAGTACAGAGTAATAGCAAGAAAAAGAGAGAATTATTTTCCCTTCTACTGGCAGTGTATTTTTACGCCACATTAAAAAATTTTACTTCGTCGTGGGCTTTGTGTTCAGTGCTGATTCAACGATGAATGAGTGAGTGAGTGGAGATATTTGGGCGGCTCTTAACAGTGGGGTCTTGAGAGCCGATGAGGGTGATTGAAGTGAATATGGAGCGGCGCCGGAATGAAGGGGTGGGGGAAACGGAAGAGACCCGAGAAAACCCACCCACCAACGGCAAACGATGAACGACTTCGTGAAATTGTCAGAAATACAAGTATGTTTTTATTATACTAATATGTAGAAAATGAAAAGTGACCTAAGCCATCTGCAATTAATGCTGAACATTGCATTCTTAATAGCACCGTCAAGCGGGGCTGCTAAGTCACAAGTGGGGGACTGAGGTAAAATAACTCGCATGCAAATTAAATACATATTATAAAACGCATTTACAGAATGTTAGGAAATTCAATGCCCAAACTGCAGACGTAGTTTCTATGTCCAATAGTAACAAAAACAGTATACACTTATATCGGGAAATGTATTTTTATACCACATTTTATTGTGTTCAAGGTTGAGGCGTTCGACGCCTGGATATCAAGGCGGGTGCAATCGTGCATGATTTGTAAGTTGCATAACTCGCAGGCGCACGACGCTGCGTATGTAATAATTTAGTTTCATACGCCTATAACTTATGCAACTTGTCCTACACACATGTTCGCCCCACCGCTTCTTCTCCAGGCATTGTACGCCGCAACTATGAACACAAATATTTGATATCAAAATACGTTTCCGGATACAACTGCATAAGGCTTCTGTGTTACGACTAGTCCAAAAAAAAAACTATTTGGGGACTGCGTTTCCGAACATTCTGTATGTATATATAATAAGAAATACGGTTCTTTAATTTAGCGATAACCCAAGTCTACAATAAGAGCAACTACGCATATTTTATACTGTAGCACAGAACAGGCAAGCGTAAGGAAGCGAAACGCCGTTTCGATTCTTTTGATGTAGCCGCGCTCCTTCGCTGGTTGGCTACGCTAAGCGTTGGAGCGTGTCTGATTGGCTACTGCCCGTTGGCCTGCCGGCGGTGTTGGTAAGTTATCAGGCGCTGACTTGCGAACAGAGTAGTGCCATGCCTTCGTTTTGTTGGCGCGCGCGTGCAGGTTGGGGTTCGCTTATACGAGCGGCTGTTTCATTTTTATATTATAATCCATTCGCTGTTACTTCACACTTTTGTGAAGCCCAGCTGAAGTTCTACTTCCAGGATATTACTCCGCCTCGTGCAAGCTAAACTTAACTAAGTCTGCAAAATTACACCAGAGGATAACGAACCGCATTCCTGTGCACTCAGTTGTAATATTATTTTGCATGAGAACTATTTATTACTAGGCGCTACCAACACATATGTTTTAGCACTGTTTTTATTCGTGTTTATTATAAAGTAAATATTATAATGTATAAATAAATATTGACAAAACTCCAATTTAACGAAAAATAAGAAACGTCCGTGTTTACAGAAGTATAAAACGCATATAAAAAAAAAAAAAACTAAATACGTAATACATGGGGTGATTTTTCAAAGGTGCGTGTTAAAACGTCTGAAGAAACCGCGAATGGCCTATATCAAATCATCTGTTATCCGAAGTAACCTCGGTTGGCGGTACGTTAATAAACACAACTATAGCCCATTCAACGTTGCTTCCAACTACTGTATTTTTGATGCCCTAGTAATGTTATACTTCCTGCTAATCCTCCGCCTAATGCAAACAAAGCTTAACCAAGTGTACGAAGTTACGTTAAAGGGAAAATCGCACAACATTCGTGCGCACTCAGTTTAATACTGTTTTGAATGGGAGCTATTTCTTACTAGGCATCACCAACGCACATATTTTACAGCTGCAATTATTTATATCAATTATAATTTAAATATTGTATTTATAGGTAAACTATGAGCAAAATTTAGTGTATCCAAAAATAAGACAATGTTGTGTTAACAGAAGAATAAAACACTTGTGATAAACGATGTATTTAGGAAGCAGCCATACACAACATACTTGGAATGACTTTTCAAAGGTTTGATTCAATTTTTTTTTTTCCTTTCGTAAAATTGATGCTGTGAAACCAAATGAAAACAAACATCGCATCATTGTTGAAACGTGTGAATATGATAGTTCCTTTGCCAATTATTGAACCAATTTTTAGGGAACTTGCACAGAAGACAACATTCAGTCTGTAGTACATTCAAGGTTACTTCGAACTTTTCTGGAGCCTTCCTTAAGTTCTACAACTGTTCCTCCGCCTCATGCAGACAGAGTTTAACGAAGCATTGAAAATTACACTGCATTCGTGCGCAATCAGCTCAATAATATTCTACGCAATAACTGTCTCTTACTAGGCATTACAAACACACCTATTGTCTCACCTATTGTCTAGCGATCCGGCACGGCTTCGCCCGGGTATAATTTTTATTTTTTCTGCCTGCCGCGGCGCGCGCGGGGCCGCGCGCTCGCTTAGTACACCTCCCCACGCCATGCAACTCTCTGTCCACCGCATCACCACACCCCGCGCTACCGCCAACGCCCACGTATAGGTCCGTGCGTGAGTGTCTCGATTTTAGAAATTACTTTTTTTTTTACACAATCTTCATAACTTTTAAATTATTAGCGATAGTTGTGTGATGTAAAGGATATTTCTTATCTACATTAAACCGTTTTAATCATGAATTAATTAATTTTGATAAAGATTAAGTTCATTATGTTTAGAAAATACATTTGATTTAATTGCTTAATTAAATTGTAAATACTCTTATTACTACTTATCTATTAAAGGTAGATATATGTTACCACTGACAATTTTGTGGATCACTTAATTTTACGCAATTATTTCGTACTTGATTTTGTTCTATCACTAAGGATTAGACAGCGTATTCCATGAGAGCGCGTTGGCGGCAAACATTTCTCCCAACTTGATTCACTAATACCGTTAACGCTCAGCTCCTATAAGTGCTAGGGCAATTTTTAATACACACAAATCTTCCTCAATAAATGTAGATCATAACGCTAAAATCTGCATCCAAATCCGTTCTCTGGTTCTCGAGATTAGCGCAGTCATACAGACAGACAGACGCGCGTCACAGATTTCCTTTTATACTATGTATTGATGCAAGTAAAAGTTTAATTTAACCAACAATGGGTACTTTTATGTTAACAGAGGGGGGAAAAAAAAAAAAAAAAAAAAAAAAACGCTCGCGATACATGGAATATTTAGGAAACAACCCAACACATCATAAGTGGGGTGATTTTTCAAAGACTTGATTTAAAAAAACAGTGAAGAAACCTGGAATAAAATATTCCCCACATTTCGTCCATGAAAATGTCTGATGTTAGGTATTCTATCTGGTTCTTTGTGAACATGTGCCGTAACCAGTTTTTTTTCAACACTTCGAGGGCATTCACTGAGCCTCTGTTTGCTTCTTTGGACGAACTAATGTATTTTTATATTTTTAATATAACAGGGGTTAACTCATGAAACTATTTACTTAGCGGGTAAATGAATACAAAGATCTATAGGTTACTATATGGTTATATATTTTAACATTCTGACATTACATGAAATACAAAAGGGTCGGGGGTCGGGGGAGCATTGTTATTGTGACTACATCAAATACCTTACTAAGAGCCGTTTAGTGTACTGGGTTTGTCCCACCTTGAGATGTACCCGGAGGCTGTTGTACTATGGCGGGTTACGGCGGTCCGTACAGCAAGCTTCTTGGGCCATCCATCTCGGCCGGCGACACACGGAGAAAGACGCTCTCAGCCACTCTGTATTGACCCCATATCGGCGTCACATGGCCTGATTCCCTGGCTGGTACAGGGGATTCCTTCTTACCGGAGTGTGGCAATACGAGCCCCGATTGCAGCAACTGGCTGTCCTGAATTCTGTTCAAGTGTGATGGCGTGTTCAGGCGGGGCTACTACTTAAGGCTCGCCCACGATAATATAACAGTAGTCTTGAGCGAAATTTGCTTCTCGTACTCGGGCTGCAAGGTGCACAAATACTGGCTAAACTTGGCGATGTGACGAGTCGAGTAGACTCAGTGGAAGACTCGATTCTCGAAGGTGCTCGATTGATCTCAAGTAGTAATCGCAGCAGACTCGAATCTACAGGTAGCGAGTCAGGAAACTTCAGACAGTGATTGTTACTGTGATCATGATTTGTGAAACATTGAACAAATAATTTTGATGCTAAAACTAAGTTTATATAAGTGTAAGATATTATTCTTATTTATGGTGATCCTCGCAACCTACATTTAAAGGCTTCATACATGTCACAATATCAAGGGAAATGGAAAAAAAAAAAAGATGCGTAACGTATCAGTACAGAAAAAACAAAGAAAATAGCTATGAGTATTAAAAACCCGTGGTTGCTACTCGACTTCGAACTCGATTCTTTCATTAAAGTATTCGAGCGTGCTCGATTTTTAAAACATTTACTCGCCGCATCACTAGAAGTATCGCCGGCAGGGCGCCAAATGAAGCGGGAAGTAAACAAAACTTGATATTGAACAGGCAATAATTTTTTTTCTTTCCTGGTTACTGGGGCGCAGATCTGTCTCTCTGTCTCTCTCTCTCTCTATGAGCATCCGGGAGCAGATGATCCCACCACCGTGTACCCATCAGCCTCGGGCTCCATTTGCCAAATTATTTTTTTCTCGAAAACCATCGAGCTATCCTTTAATTCCATTTCAAAGTAAAATAACATTTCGGAGGAGCTAATGTCATTAGCGCAGTAAGTAATCCGCTTAGTAATCGCCTAGCGCAGGAAAATACTAGTAAGAGTATTGTCGTACAGAGCTATCTGATACGCGCGGACATGACGCCCGTGTCTTATTTTAGCATGCAATTTAATTTCTACCTTCTATGTCACGCCTCTCTGTCCAGTCAGTGTACGCGAGTTGTTGATGAAAATTTAGTGATCATTTTGAAAATGTGTATTAAAAATTTCTGTTATTTCTGGCGGATTCTGCTTGCCATGTTTTAAAAAACAATTTTTTCTACTATCGTTAAAATAAACAGCGTAGATCTAGGCCTACATACCTGTAAAGAAATGAGAAAGTCTAAAGTTGGAAATACGATATATATATATATAAAGAAACATTTTTTTTTTAATTTTCAGTGTAAGTATAAAACATTTTCTGTCAATAAATAAGTCAGTTTTTTTATTATATGTGCTCCTAAAACAGTAAATCTGCGTTTTCGACCCGCGATCATGCAGTGACTATGGAATGTATTATTTCTTTATTTTATTTCGATCTTTAACACACGTAACGTGTATAAGCCGAACAGTGTGTTTTGGTACAAATATAAAAGTGACGACATTTTTTCGAACGCCATCGCTCATATATAATTTAGTATTTGAATGAAATTACTCGCGTAGCTGTCTGGCGTAAACTTGGATGTTCCGGCAGCCGAGTTTGTGTGTTGTGCAGTTTTAGAGTGCACTGTGCGGACGTGCATGTTGATGTTACGACAGAAGTAACGCGGAGAGATGATGAGCTGGTGAGTGCAGTAGGCGTATGGTAACTTTCACGCCTTCCGATAACGCACACGTCTTTCGCTGAAGTCATAGCAAAAACACTAGCCTGAGTTTCGTGCCCACTCCATCAAGGCTAGCGGAGTAATGCGAAACACCTTCCACGCTTCTTTTTGCTTTTGTAGGTACGCGTTAAATGTCCAAAAATAAAAAAAAAGGAGTCTTATTGAAATAGATATTCCAGGAAACTTCACGAAATTTTTTTCGATTCCCGTGACCGATATTTTGTTAGATCTATCTCTCCAGATTTAGATGTTGAAGCTTCAATTAACTCAATTCACTTTAAAACTATATTTTATATTTTCCACTTTAAAAGATAGAAGCACTCCAAACGTTAAGGTTTATTGTAACCAATAAATTCATTTTATTTTGCCTACAAATAGAATCTTCTCGAAAGTATAATTGCTCCTCTCTAAAAGTATCAACCAGAGCAAAGATATGTAATAGCCCAGTATCTAGATATTATATAATATGTTTTAAGGTAGCGACCATGTAATTAAGTTAAGTACATTCATTATATATGTATTGTAGATAAAAAATATATTATTTAAATAATTATAAGAAATAAGGAGAGAACATCAAAACTTGGTCAGAGTATCGCACACTATCCGTATTTCCCAGTGTAGTGTACTGTTTGAATAATGTTCATTCTAAACTTGGACTACGTGAGGAAGAGAAGTTATGTGATGGAACACTCATCTAGGCTGTTCACGATAAAGTGAGCACTTTTTAAGGCCCTCCCAGCAGTCATTAACGGTTATTAAATATATCTTATCGCAGTCCTAGGCATTAAATTCTGCTGGTGGTGAAATGTATACACTGTGTTTATTGGTTACATTGCAATGTTTATATTAAAAAGCACCCGGAAGATGGTAATTCGATGAAAGGAAAAAATTATTAGGGCCTTAAAAAGTGCTCACTTTACCGTGAACAGCCTATATATTCTGAGAAATACTGTGTTAGGTTCATGCTTCCCAATATGTGCACGAATCGAAGGGTGAACTGTGGTTGGTGTAAGAGTGGACTCGCCCAGGCGAGATGGACCCGTCCATGTTAGTCAGGCCGTGTGTAAATTGTGTGTTAAGAATCAGAATATGTCTGAGTCTCATGGGAGTATGTAGCGTTTTGGTAGAGCGAGAGGAAAAGCGTAAAACGCTTGTGATGTATATATAATGTGTATAATAATAATAAAGTTTCGTTTCAATAATGTATCGTTGTTGTTATAACTTAAATAACTTACTCAAAGAACCCCAAACTCTATCCCCGCTAGTCACTACAGAAAATAAGTTGTAAGGATACGACACGTAAGCGGGAATCTGGAAAGTAAATAATTATCGCAAATAAACTTCTGTTTTACCTAACTCCTATTTTTCAAATGCACATACCAATTTAATACTCTATAATATTGAGTGTTAAACTATATATCTAAAATTATAAACAGCGATTTTGTTGACAAAAGAGGAAAAAATTCTCTAAATATGAATATATATATATATATATATATATATATATATATATATATATATATATATATATATATATATATAAGATAACCGCTTTTTACCGCTGATTTCTAGCTATAAAATCTTTTAAATGAACTTCGCGTATGCATAGATAACCGATAATATATTTTCATTTACCTTATATAACGTAAAGTTTAATAGAACTAAACGTGAACGGAATAGAAAATTAATTAAATTTTTTTTCACAATAAAATTTCAAACATAGATGGTAATTGCAACACAAAATAAGGCATATTGAAGCTGCTCTGAAAAACAGAGCTATCTACTTGTGGTAGCCTGCAGAAAACAAATTCGAAATACTTTGTCTTAGGTAAAAATCTCAAACGTAAAAAAATTTCAGCATTCTCCCACGACAAAAGTCTAGCCATAGTAAATTGTTTAAGCTCGTAAATATTTTTGATAAGCTTTATTATGTACGATATAATATTTCATACAATAACTGTTCTTGTATGATTTGGTTTTACTATTCAACATGATTGGGTTTATGGGGTAAATTTTCAATTCCGGATTCTACATATATTACAGTTTTCAAAGTGAACTCTTAGTCTTACTCTAGTATTTAAGCCTGCTCAAGGCGCATTAAGGGGAATTTCGAGAATGGATTACGCTGTGCGTTCCAAGTATAGTTATGGGGTAAATTTTCAATTCCGGATTCTACATATATTACAGTTTTCAAAGTGAACTCTTAGTCTTACTCTAGTATTTAAGCCTGCTCAAGGCGCATTAAGGGGAATTTCGAGAATAGATTACGCTGTGCGTTCCAAGTATAGTTATGGGGTAAATTTTCAATTCCGGATTCTACATATATTACAGTTTTCAAAGTGAACTCTTAGTCTTATTCTAGTATTTAAGCCTGCTCAAGGCGCATTAAGGGGAATTTCGATAATGGATTACGCTGTGCGTTCCAAGTATAGTTATGACTGAAATTTTACCCTGAACCGAGTAACTGACTTTTTAATTCAGCGAGATTCGATAAAGACATGTTACCGTTACATGAGCACCGATTCATCTTCACCATCTACACTCGTTGATAAACAGACTTGCGCACTAAGAAGGGACCGTTTTAATAAAATGAGATTTTAATAGTGAGATGTACAGAGAAAATAAATAAGCGTTTTCAGTGTTATAGCACCAGGACAATGTTCCGCCCACATGCAGCAGAGAAAGACGGCATCTTTGTTATAGACTGTTAATTGAGAATTTTTGAAATCAGATTTTAAAATAATTCTCACTGCCCTCGTCTGCATATATTTTAACAGACCCACTGACTGTAATGGGTCCAGTTAAGTTCGTACCAACAAAGAGAAAGTAGTTCTGTGTCCTAACGATGAACTAAAAATGTTTGGTACACTTTTATGATTACTGAAAGTATTTCATTTCCTTTGAGTTTTTTTTAAAATGCAAATAAGTGTAAGAATTACTAAGTTTGTAAAATAATATTTTTTTTATAACTGTACAGTTTTACTGTACCGTTCGCGCATGAATAAAGCGCCGAAGTTCGTGTCAACGTTAACTTTACGTAAGGCGGAAGAACACGCAATATTAGCCCAAGTCGATCTTACGCAGGCCTTTCAAAAGTGCTCATTTTACCTTGAAAAGTCTGTATTCCTTCTAAAAATCCTCTAACAGTCTCGTTCTCGATGAATACATGCGTCGATACGATCGAATGATCAATCAACAGAAAATTCGTGCATGCTATCCCGCGGAATATCCGCCCAACAGTTGTCGCAGATGATGCTCCAAATCAGGTCGATGAGAAGGAAGCTGTAACGCCACGCCTGGTTGGACTAATGTATGACGGGCGTATGTTCAGGTGAGCGGATAGATCAAGGAAAGGTTATAAAGAGGACGTAAACACGTTCTGGGAAACCACAGCTGTGTACGGGCGAGCGATATATGCGCCGCCACCCGTTACTACTGCACAGACGATAAAGTTTTGTTGATTCGAAAAAAAGTTGGTTTGTTTGGGCGCAGCCAAATTAATTGCTTGTACAGGGCCAGTGAAATATTTAGTTGTTGAAACGAAATTATTTTGCTGTTCTTATTTGGTTGCCCGAAACAAAGATTACCAACTTCCATGTTATTACCAGTGGCGTACGGTGAACTGTTGCAAGGTAAGCTGGCGTTATCTCTGTGCTGTACCTCTGTTGCTAGCTAGTTTACACTTGCACCACTGAAACGTAGCTCGGCAGCTGACGCCACAGCACGCGTGTAATGGGTTCCTTGCTGCTCACTTGTGAGTGGTAGGAACACATTCAGTTTCCCTGGGCTGCACGTTGGTTACTGGCGCTCCTGCTGCGTGCACCGAGAATGCACAGTAGTGGGCAAGCACCAGCTTACCTTGCAACACTTCACCACACGCCACTGGTTATTACTGTGTCTGTGGTAGCTCCTTTGAACTGGGAACGTGTCACGTAAGGACCCCAGGGGTCGAGGGGAGCGATGGCTCTGATGCAGTGATGAAATTTTGGAGAAATGTATGACGATAGATGATATAAATGTTCCAATGTCAGAGCAAGGGCTGCTATTTCCGGTGAACCGCGACACCGGAGAGGGGTTCTGACTGCTCCCTGGTGGCTCGACCGCCAGGGTAGTGGCTATTCTGAGTCATCGTCAATCCCCACCTTTGTAGGATGTGGCTCCCAGGGAGTGGAGTGTGACCGGCCCTTAATTGGGTGTAAGGCTATGCCCGGTGAGTTGTTCTCAACCACCTTGGTGGAAGGGATTTCCTCTGCCACGCCATAGGCGGAGCAATCGGTCATGAATAACCCACAAGTGCCATGGAAATTAAGTGGTAGCACGGGACGATCGGTTGGCCCCCACCATGAGATTCTCTCTGGTGACCGATCATTAGGTTGGACTCGTGCTGGCAGTGGTTGACTCCGTATGCTGGAGGAGGTCTGGAGAGATTCCCACTCTTGTGGAGAGACCGGGCGGTGAGCGGTAACCTGCTCCGGTTGTGCCCTGAAGAGGCACTATGGGAATTGGTATAACCCCGGCCAGACCACACGCTTGGTTTCTGAGTGCGAGGGTCTCAGAAGCTCTGTGGTATAAGGGGCAGGGATGTGCGGACGTGTCAGGTTTGGGCTAAGGATCTGTCCAACGGCAGCATTAATCCTGGTCGCCTTGCGGTGAGAGGACGTGATTCCTCTTCTCTGTCTATTGAGAGGCGGTAAGGCTTTCGGGATAAGAGCGCTGCGACAAAATACAAAATACAATGGCCGAGAAGTCTACTGTAACTGTGCCTGTGGTGAGTAGGCTATTCTGTGGTTATGACAACAAAAGTTCATTCCTTTCTGACCTTGTGACTGTAACTATAGCAAGTGCGAGACGCCGTGGTTAAAATTGAGTTTGGATTTGTTGGGAACACGGCCGTTTGTTTTGCGTGAATACGTCTACGTTGACGCGCTCGGACGCCTTGAAGTTTTGTTTACGTTCCCGGCACCGCTTCACTCGATCATATGGGGTTTTATGGGTACCACTGGATTTATTTTGAGATGCTCTTTCCAAACGTAAACGATTAGTGTATTTCGACTTGGCTTTTTGACGAGTATAGGCCGAAATTGTGTTAAGTTTTCTTAATTTTTTTACATTAAAAGCATACAGTTTCACCATAACCATGCCTCACAAATGTTTTTATACACGCAATCATTGAAACTAAAACCAGCGTTGTAGCTTCTCCTAGTCAAAAGTTATACTACGCGGAAGTTATGAGACGCGGCGAAACGAACTCAGAATTGCGCCCCCCCACCCCGGGCCAGGCGCGATGCTTTGCAGTCCTCACTCAACGTAACACATTCTTTGATCCTTTGGCAATCGAGTGGTGTAATTAAATGTTGAATGTAGACGATAGATTCGGAGATGCAATGTCCAACTGTATCCCCCGATTTTGTTATCATCGGATTTTCTGCATTGCCTACCACTATGCTCGCAAATTTAAAGACGTATCCACGTCAAAAACAGGGAAAGTGGAGGGGGCGGGTAGCAAAGGATTCTTTTATCTCAAGAGAGGAAGATTGCAGTTACACGCGTCTGTCGCGGAATTACCAAGAAGCGTCCCTGGAGGCTAAATTTTTCTTTACTGGCCTTGTTCCTGACGTTTCGGAGATAAGCGCTTTTTATGGGTCCCTGACTTACGTTGTCCCAGAGGCGTGTTCTTAACCACTCAGACTCCTCTGATGTATAGTCTATACGCAGTTTCTTCACACTTATCGAATCAAACATTTGAAATCTCAGCCCATGGATGAAGTGTTTGGTTGTTTCCTGAATATGAACTGTACTTATATTTTATCTATAAATTATAATACTTTATTAAAATTAATATGAATAAAACATGGAGAATATTGGTTTGTTGGTAATGCCTAGTAAGAAATAGTTCTTATGAAAAATATAATTATACTGAGTGCGCACGAATGTGGTGCCTTGTCACTTTGGTGTAATTTCTAGACTCGGCTATGCTTTCTTTGTATGAGGCTGAAGACGTACCTGGAAGTAGAATTTTAGCAGGGCTTCAGAAAAGTTATAATTAACCGTGAATGGACTATAATGGACATTTAAAGCTGTCATTATCATACCGATACTCGCGTTGAGAATCTCTAAGCAAGCCAAACCAACACAGTAGTGCTCCAGGTACAGTACTGACTCGGAAGGATTCGCCATCCCGTACTGATATCGGGCTTCCCAAGACACGAAGACAGGGGATGAAGGATGTCGAACGGGGGCGATAGATTTAAGGGGTTGTCTTGCTCTCTCTCTCTCTCTCTCTCTCTCTCTTCGAAACCCTCATACGCTCGATTATCCCCCCCCTTCCCATTGTCACCCCCCCCCCCCCCGCGGATGGCAGTATTGACGGACGTCGTGGGGTACGCGAAGCGGAAATATTGTTTGATGGCCGAGCAAGCAATATCACGGCCGCAAAACTTTCAGTCAGGCAATAACTCACGAGAGTCAACCATGCCAGCCAGTCCCTCAAGGTTTCCTGTCAAGAAACTTTCCAGACTGCTGCGCATACGAAACTGGCTTCAAGGATCAAACGCAGCTCGTTTTGCACTGCAAGCAGAGAGGTTTTCCTCATGTCACTCCAACCGAGAATGCTTTAGTATTGCCTATGCCAAAGTTATAAATATTTACTACAGACAATTCCAAAATTGATGGGAAACATGAATATTTGTATACAACAAAAGAAAGTATATTTTTAATACCATTACAAAATATTTCCCTCTATATTTATATCTTGGTATTTAAATTTTCATAAATAATTAGAAATTGTTTTCTGATAGAAACTTACGTGCTTTAGAATTCACACTGTGTGAAAACTAACTTTATCAAGCATGCTATGAAAATTATTACTTTGTTCGTATGTGAGAAAACACATTTAATTATTTATATCAATGTAGTCAATTTTTTAAATAAAATTAGTTCGAGTATGTTTACCTAAATTAGTACAAATAATATTTATGAAAATTAGGGCAATGTTCCTAAGTAAATTGATTAAAAATATAACGAGTGAGTGAAGGTATTTGGGTGGCTCTTAACAGCGAGGTCTTGAGAGCCGATGAGGGTGATTGAAGTGAATATGAAACAGCTCCGTAATGAAAGGGTAGGGGAAACCGGAGATCCCGAGGAAACCCGCCGACCAATGGCATCGTCCGGCACAATTTAAAAAATAGAAGAATTGATTTATTTTGACATCGGAAGCTAAGGAATTATTATGATTGTCGTTCTTGATGGAAGATTTTTTTTACACAATGTAGACTATGATGAGGAAAATACTTTTGTTAATTAATTCATTAATTTACCCTTAACATATACCGTTAATTGAACTTTGTTCAAATCCTGCTTATGATCTATTTTTGCCCATTTTGTATACATCCACTAAGTGTGTAATTATAAATATCATGTATCCAGTTTATTTATTGATGCAGTGATCAATGGTAATTGTGGAACTGTCAGATAATTAAATACGTCACTATTATATTAATTATTACTCACATTTTAAATACTTTTCCAATACGGCGAGTATTTCCAACATATGTTCTCATAATGATGCACTCTGTCAGTGAAATAAAAGCCTGTAAAAATTCATAATTTTCTATTTTACGTTTGGGTACCTTGCATCTGTTACTCGAAAGTAGATTTCAGAGTCGTCGGTAGGTAGGTGGTTCGGCTTAACGTCTCGCCGACAGCGAGGTCATTAGAGACGGTGCAAGTTGTACAGGGAAGAAGGATTGGGGAAGGAATCGGAAGTAATCGGCCATGGCCTTTTTTTATGGACCCATCCCAGCATTCGCCGGGAGTGATTTCGAGAAACCATGGAAGGCCGGAATCAGGATGACCGGGAATCGAACCCGGGTCCTCCCGAATGCGAGTCCAGTGAGTTACCACTGCGTTACCTCGCTCGGACAGAACCCTGGGGTAGAGGAATTTTGGGTCCCGAAATAACTAACGAACATGCGGCATCTAGTCATCGAAAATCATTGATTATTGATAATTTACTCTACAGGAGTTATTTTTCTCTTGAGAAACTCTGATTAGGCCTACACTCCAGACTTTAAAAGAGTTACGCGAATCTAAGGAATATATCTATAAGTATACGTTTCAGGTCAAAATCGATTTTTTTTAACACTGGAATGGTCTACATACCAACTATATTTAAACTCTAGTTAAAATAACTACATATAAGTTCTGTCATGTTTGTGTTCACCATCTCTTGGTTGAGCACTCGCGTCATGATACCTACACATCAAAAAGGACGGCAACACTGCTAAATTGTTCGGCTGCTGTGGATATTGCGAGTCAAATACAGCCAAATGGGAAAGTCTGTATTAATAAAATGTCTCGTATCTGTTTAGGTGGTCGTTTACGACCGATCGGATCTGCTATCGTTTACACTACCAACGTACGGGACAGCAATAGCTGAAACGATCCCTCACTTCTGGTTCGGGACCGCCTGCCAATGTTTCGCTTTACGATGTCGCCGCTGTAAACTGAACTCGAATGTAATGAGAGATCTGCTACGGAAGATGGAATTTTCGGCCATAACAACTTGCCGAATAACGACCGGTGAGCCAAAAGCGTGCCATGTTTCGTTCGTTTCCAGTTAGACATGACCAGGACGTCACATCGTATGTATTCGTTCTGCGCATAACCGTGTCACGTAACACCTCCAAATTTAACACTTTTAATTTTTCAAGAGTAAATTAACTGATCATATAATTAGGGATGGGAAAATTTCGTGAATTCATTCCGGGACATGATAGACGTCAAACACATACATAGTGAAGTCACCTTCGCAATTGGATCACAGTTTATTAGACCCGCCCTTTAAGCTCTGAGCCAATAGCAAACTTGCAAGGAAACACCTTGATAATTCCTTAACTGCCAGGTGTGGGGCAGCAGCCAATGAACACACAGCTGAGACTCTAGTATGCAGAGGACTTAGGAGTATAGCCTACAGGTCATTGAACCTGAGAAATTTTCTTATTCCTACACATAATAAAAATGTATAATAATAAATAATGAAAGTTAAAATAAAATAATAACTTTTGCTCAAAATTATACATTACTATATTCGCTACAGTTCATCCATGGTTAAGAACTTCCAACTTTCCTGAAACTCTGCTGAAGTTCTACTTTAAGGTTATTACTCCGCCCCATGCAAACAAAGCTTAGCCGAGTCTAGGAAATTTTACCATAGGGACAACGCACCGCATTTGTGCCTACTTGAGTTTAACAATATTTTTCGTTGTAACTATTTCTTACTAGGCATTACAAATACACATATTATATCTCTGTTTTTATTCGCATCAATTATAAATGAAATATCATCATTTACAAACAAAATATAAGTAAAATTTTAATTTAAATAAAAATAAGGTAATTTTATGTTAACAAGTATAGAGCGCTTAAGGTAGATGGCATATTTATTAAACAACCAAACAAGTAATACATGGGGTGATTTTTCAAAGGATCGATTCAAAAAGTGTGAAGAAACCGCGAACAGAATATACCCTCAATTCTTTGCGTGGTGACCAAGGCCACCAAAATGGCTGCCATCGAAGGCGATGTTTTGAGGTTATGTGTTGTAAATTAAGTGACAAAAAGACGATTTTTATGACGTGCATAGGAAATATATATTCAAAAATAAAGGCAATAAGTAAAATATTACAAGGAAACTTCAACAGCTTTACAGTACAACTAATTTTTAAGATCGAAAACTCTCTTTTCGGCAGCTGATGGACAAACCAAACAAAGGTTGGAATTGTGGGTACGTGAATAACGCAAAATGTCTGGTGAAGTGTGAACCGGCGTCCGTGAAATCCGCTCAACTCACTCAGTCCGGTCACAGAGCACTTAGGAACACGGAGGCGAAACAGTCCTTTGTTCCGCACACGCCAGCAAAATGGCGTGTGTCACCGGCCAGCAGCACTTTGAAACGCCCTTCGCCTATCAGCGCCTGGTAACCTACTAGCCAGCTGGCAGCTCAACCAATAAGGAACCTTCCTCAGCGTGCAGTAGCCAGTCAGACGCAAGGTCCGTTCCCAGAGTCTCTCGCAGTCATTCGCAGAATAGGTTCATCTACGTCAAAGTAATCGTCAAGAAATTTCGTCTCCGTGTGTTTATCGACTCTTTGGTCTGGTCGGCGCGATCAGCGAACGTGCGAGACGATCCTCAAGGAATGTGTATGTGTGGCAGATAGTCCGCTATTGCACAGAGCCGGGCAGGCGCGAGTGCTACATCTGTTCGCCGTGGCAGGGGGAGGGTTTCTTGGCACTAACTCCGTGACGACAATGTTTAGGTTATTGGCGTTATGTGGAGGTTTGTTTCTTGGTGCTCCTGGGGCGGCAGGTGTTGTCAGCTGACGGTGCGGGAGGGAGGAGAGGATCCGCGTAAACAAGATGTGCTCGCAGCCCACGCGCGCAGTGTTGCCAACCTTAGCCGAATTCGGCTTAACGCAGCCAAATTTTTTTAGATACATGTTTGCAATGTTTTGAACAGCACTTTAATTTCTTCTTCTTCTTTAACATAGTGTTCGTTATATTATCCTATGCTTAACTCTGTGTCAAATTTTTCTATGAAATCGTACTTGCGTTCACATTTTGAGGTAAGAAAGGCTTGGCTTTTAAAAGTTGTAATTCAGTACTGCCAAATATAATGTGCCTAGTGTATACACGTGTATATGGTAAGTAACTTCATCTCATAAACTGCCGCTAATCTGGACCCAACTATTTTACTTAATTCCAGAGTTTTTCAGATCATAAATTTGTTTATCATTAAAATCCACACAAAAAAAATTGTTAAATTTACTGTTTGTTGCAATCGTGACAAAATCCAATCGGAAAATGGCAGGAAAAATGAATTCAGAAAACAACAGAAAATAATCGTCCCTTGCATCTGGCAGATGAAAACTACATTACCTTTATGTTATGTTGAAGTTGGGCCAACTTCTCGTTTGGCAAACTTACCTTTGCGGGATCTACACTTGAGCACAAAGACATCACAACATCAATGCAATGCAATCCATGTAATTTCAATGTGATTCGGCTTTTAGAGCGTAATTAAATTTTGCTACTTGTAGCCGAATTTCCGAACGCACGTAACCAACTCACTGGTCTCTAGGTTGGTAACACTGAGATGATACGAGGATCCTGGAGGCGCGGGGAACAGCGAACAGCAGTGAGATGAGAGAAATTTATCTCTCTTCCAGGCGCCTTCACAACCTCACTTCAGTGGAACCTGTCGGTTGCCAGCGGTAAAGAGGCAGAGTGCAAGTCACCCGACGAATAGATAGTGGGTTCAAGTCCCAATTAAAATTTAATTTCCGGTACACATTATACACTGAGTACAATAATATTGCCAGGTCTTACGTTTTCCCGTATTGTTAGGGTTTTTGAAACTTTTCACGGCTTAAGTTTTACTTTCTCCTGTAAAATAAATTCTTACTTTTTTTTTTTCTCGCGTCTACGAATTTATACAGTAGTTTTAAATTCCCAGGAATTGTAGACACATTTCCTCCGATAGAGTTGTTTCATTTTAGCTGTGTTAACTAATTTTTACAATTTGAAGCGATCAATAGCATAAGATATTACATCTTCTTTACTCATGGCTGTATAAAACTACAAACATGTAAATATTTTCGATGCAGTAGGTTGAAATTGGTGATTAAATTGTACGGACGTGATTATAGCGTTCTTTTCTTTGTGTAGTAATGTGTAATGTGAGAATATGTTATGTTACTTCAATATTATTCTTGATATGTTCATACTAGGTTCATAGTGGTAGCACAGTTATTATTATACAAGTAGTTGTAATAATAGAGACAGTAGTGTATACATCGCGTGGTACCTGACAAAAACCCGGCAACCCTGCTGTACACAGATCCACGCCATCTCCGTAATTAATTAAGTTCTGCAAAAAACCAAGGAATTTTAATCGCGGGACTCTGGCAAAACTGCGAGCACAGCTTTCTTATTCCATTCCATTGCAGGTTCTCGTACAACTAATATCACCGCGTGTTTTTACCAAATAAACCAAACTAAATGCGCGACTTAAGTTCCGCGAACGCGTTCAGTGAAATATAAACATTACTCACATTTCGAGAAATGTCGTTGGGAATTCTCTTAATCCCTTGCACATCAAATATTTGTCACTGCTGCGGCCAATGTGGGTTTCTTGTTTTAGGCATGTCTACTTCCTTCCTTCGTTTAATGACTACTGCAAGAACAAATGTTCCGTTTGATCTAAGACCTTTCCGTGCTCACAGTAATTTTTTATACAAACACTCTGTTGAAATATATTTTAGTTATTCGCATAATGCAGCTGTGTTCTGTTTGTACCTGCACGCACTGTACTATAATGTCAATAAATTATAATTCTTTGAGAAAATAGCTGTATTGCGTATAGGTTTGAATCAACTAAGAGCAGGTTGACTACCGAAAAGAAATCAACCAACTAAAATCTTTCTACGTACTTAAGTTTTTAATTGCGGTGGCCAGATGCAATAAATCAAGGCGAATTTATTGCCCCTGCCATCTTCTGCCTCGCTTCCCTTTCGTAATCATCTCCTCTTATTTCTCCATCATATACTTTCTCACATATTTCTTCCTTATAGGTTACAGCCTTTTTTGCGGCTTCTTTCTTCCGGTCATTCTTATACGCATTTAATCACATTTTTCTTCTGATAACGTGGTAATAATATTTGATTTACAGCACGCTTCTGTTGTTGTGTACAGTTCTGTGTATGGTTTCCGAAGTGCTTCGTTTTCCTTGTGATATGTAACTGTCTGATTTCGAATTAAAGGCAGAAGTCTCTTTTAGTTCATTTCGTTGTATAAAATAAGTATTAATTATTCATTGTAGGATTGCTATTCGTTTAATATAACCAGAATAAATTGATTGTTTTATTCTGTGCGAGTCTGCCCGCTAATATAAAAAAGAAGAAAATTATCTTCTAAATGATTGAAGTTCGAATAATTGACAAATAAGATAATTTTACTATAGTAAAATAACTTAAATAATATGTATACTAGGAAAACATGTAACAAAAACGCACCGTTTTTGTTCAGAAATTCGGTTATAAGTAGTAAAATCAAGCTTTCACTTTTGCACAACCCTTGTACACTATTAGTTAAGTTTATGGCATCGAATGATCTAAATTTATGTATCCCCAAAGTGGCCAAACCAACATATTATGCCACCAGCTAAAGGACTACTTCCAACTTTCCTTCTGAAGCCTTGCTTAAGTTCTATTTTCACGCTTTTTTCCCCCGCCTCATGCCAACAAAGCGTAGCAAAGTCTAGACAATTACACCAAAAATACGATACGCCGCATTTGTACGCACTCCGTTAAACAATATTTCGCACGAGAACTATTTATTAGTAGGCATTACCAACACACATATTCTCTCTCTATTTATATTAATATCAATAATAAATTAAATATCATAGTTCATAAATAAAGTATAAGAAACAGTTAAATTTAACCAAAAATGGTATACTTTTATGTTAACATAAGTATAAAACGCGTGAGATATATATATATATATATATAATATTTAAGAAAAAACCAGATCCATTACACATAAGGTGATTTTCCGAAGGGTTTTTTTTTCTTTCAAAAAGTGTGGCCATACTGGGAATAGAATATACACAGTAGCTGTTTGCTGACGCAATGAGAGGGATAAATAAATAATGGATTTTGTTACATCTTTATCATTGACTCAGAGTCTTCGTGGAGGTGTCAAATTCTTAGCGGGCCAATCACGAAAGAAACACAAATGCGCGGGTATTTTAAAGTCTAGATCGACCCGAAAAGAACCCGAGGATTATTTTCCCCCTTGCGTGTATGGAACTCTGCGAATGCCAAGCGATGCAACAGGTAGAGGAAGCGGCGCCCAGTTTCGAAATATACTAAATCAGAGCCCGCTCGCAGAGGGCTCTTCTGACGCGATCATCATCCACTCGTGCGCCGAATGCAGACTCGCCGACTCGATAATCCCGAGCGCGCGCAGATGGCCGTTCTTGGCTTTCAAAAGGATTCGACCAGCGATTTCATTTCCACCTGAGCTATCGCGGGAACGACGCGTCTAGAGGTTCGCAGTGCTCGCATTTTCAACGCTATGACAGCGCGGTGCTTGGCCGGGCACCACAGCCTCTGTGCGTCCAGCTAATTTCCTGATTTATGTTCGATTGCGCCGGCCTGCCAGGTAGACGGCGGACCTTATGATCGCATCATATAACACCTTCATACGCAATTTAATTTACGTTTTTAGGCGTGGCAGACAAAAATTTTTTATGATACCTGCTGTACTTAAGTCGACACAACACGTGTTTCGTTGTCACAGCCAATGGGCTGTAGGCTGTATGATCAGCTACAGTAATATGAACAGAGTACGGCCTTTACCCACAGGTATTGGCTGTTCACGGTAAAATGATCACTTTTAAAAGCCCTGCTTAGGATCTATTTGTATGCACGTTGTGTATTCTTCCATTCTACGTAAAATCAACATTGCCACCAGCCTCAGCACTTTATTCATGCGTCAGACAAGTGAAACTGTGAAACTATTAGGAAAGTAAGTATTTTAAAAATCTGCTAATTTTGGTGCTTCGATGTACTAAAAAAGCAGCAAGGGAAATAAATTATTTAAGTTAACACATATGGTTACATAACACTTTTTATTCGACGTTAAGATATTGAACTATTTTCCATTCATCGTTACCAACTTTACTGCTCGCATGTCACTCAGTTCGCCCGTTAAAATACATGTATACAGGCAGGGGCAATTACTTTTTTCTAAGGTTGATTTCAAAAGTGCTCGCTTTATCGCGAACAGCGTTTAAGATCATTGGTCACTGAGCTTCGCTGTGTGCAGTGCAGACCAAAAATTGCCTACTCGTACGTAATTTGCACATATGTGTACACTGGGCGTGAACTGGCTAAACAGCAAGGTTAGATAGGATTTGGTAGGTAGGTTGGCGTTTGACGTCTTGTCGGAGACGAGATCATTAGAGATGGAGCGTGTTGCACGGAGAAGCAGCAACGAGGAAGGTAACCATCCCAGCATTCGCAGCTTGGCCGGACCGGGATTCGAACCTGGGGCCCTCCCGAACGCTACTTCGAAGATTTACCATCCGTGCCACACTCGCTCGGTATTAGAAAGGATTTGTTCGGCGCTTAAGAGTGGGAATGGAGCTGCGCGTTCAAGGTCAAGAAGCGAGAGAGCGATACGGGCGACACTAACACGCACTTCTAGCGCCTCATCGCACCAGTCGTGCAGTGTTTCCGTCGTGACGTTGTACTGTGCAAATTAGATCTGTAACAGTAGGACTTTACTACACGCGTTGATAGTTTACAGATTACACTACGCCCGTATCTTTGTACTTTTCTCTTGCCGCTTAAGGAAACTGCATAGGAAAGCATTAAAAATGTTAAATTTAACCATTTTCACGATTTGTTTTCCTCCAAGAATACATCTAATATGACAAATGTAGGGGGGAAAAAAAATAGGGGCTAATTTTTTTTTTTTTCTTCCCCCGAAAGAAAGTCGTATTCGCAGAACATTTATTTACCGATATACACATATTCTCGCAAACAACTATTCCACAAAAAATGTTTCAGTACATCCTTTTATTAACGTTTTAGTGTTAAATTTTTTTTTTGTAATATTCCCAGGTGAAGTGTTTTAGAGAAATTAGGCAAATTGTATAAGGGTGCAGTTGTATGCCTGGATCGTGATTTTTTAACATTAATGTAAACATGATCATGGCGTCATTAAAATCGATAAACACCCAATGGTTACACATATTTGGTGGATAATAACATAATTCCTCTTATTATATCAAACATTGGGAATTTTGTCACCGGGCAACCGTTCGGAAATTACAGATATCGATTCAAGCCAGCCGTTTCCAAGTAACTGTTCTTTCATTTCAAGTAGATTTCATTATTTGAAATATCTATTTTCAAGTGTACCTACCTACGTTACGAATGAGGTCTACTGTAAGGAATAAGTCGTTTAATATGCTCTATCTCATTTTGCATAAGAAATCCCCTCACAGCTTTTGTACCTGTAGTTATGGATCAACCTTTACATCTGCAACATTATTAACAGTATATTACGAAGGAAAAAAAAAAACGTACAGTATTCGAAAAAAATTACAGGAATCAAACCTTATGATTAGAGCCCCGAGTATTTCGCGGATTGAGTTGGCAGCAAGCTAGTCTGGCCAGCCTCTATACACTCGAGACATTATCGTTTGCTTATTGATTGCTGTGATCAAGTGAGGCCTCTGTACAGGACTGTTAAACACTAGCTCACACTACTGATTCATGCTTATTACTAGCTCACAGTTAAAAGGGGCGTGTCTAAAGAACTGTCGTCCAATCATTAAGGTGGGAGGAAAGAACAAGCGTTTGGAGAGTCTACCTCGCCTCCGAATGAAATCGCGAAATACTCGTGGCCCTACTTATGACGAAAGGAAAACACCTGCGATGCTTTGAGCAAGATTCGAAATCACAGCCTCAAACAGCAGTTTCGAAGTTTTGCCTTTTTAAGTCGCGGGAAGTGGTGTTGGTGTTCGAAGAAAAACTTCAAAATGAGTAGCACGAATAAAATCTTTACCTTAGTAGTTTTTATTTTATTTTATTTTTTTTTTAGGCGAACTCTACACTTTCTTCGGCGTGGATCCTTCGGGCTGCGTGTGGGGAATGCCAAGTTGAGATCCGCCTCACGCTACCTAAACACTGGCTGTGTTCGTCGGCGCGTGCGAGATAATTCACACTCTCCTGTACAAGGGATACTCCACTGGTGAGACGTCGCTCCGTGGGAAAACCTTCATGTTTTCGGAATCTTGTTCCGCGCCAAGGGGAAACACGGACGCTTGTATGTGAGCAGATGGTGGAATTCGTAAGAAGATTTCCGTTGCATGAATGAGCTTGCACTCACTTATAGAATTACAGAAACACTTCCTTTCAAGAAAATATACATGCCAGGGGGAAAAAAAAAAGTATTTTGCTTGCACTGGTTGTATTTTCAAAAATACTTGACGTTGCCTTTCTGTCTGATTACGCATACTCAGGCAGAAAGAAAATGTGTTTTAAAGATTTTTTTCAACTGGCTTAAAATTTATTAAAGGGAGATGAGGAAATGTAAGGACACGATATTACATTTTCAGATGCTAAAATGCGCGATTTCCTCGCAAAAAAACATACAATAAATAAGGAAAAAATTGATTTCTATATTTTTTTTTAAGTGCAAGAAATGTAAATTAAGGCGGCAATTCGTCGTGTTTCTCCTTTTTATAACACACCCATAGAACGTAGATGGGTTTAAATGTAAAAATGTGCATGTTTTCAATAGTTTATTTTTCGACACTCTTAAACTGCTTACTAGTATGTGTGATCTACATTGCAGCACCACACTGTAGCATCGCCATAACGGGATGTCTATTCCTAATTTGCATTTCTCTAACTTGTTGACTTCAATGTCTGCGGTACTCATACCGCACCGAAACAGCACCAAAAAAGGGCACTCACACGTTCAATTCTGTGTTAGTATGTATCTCACACTGGCCAAGACGGCAAGATTATTCCATATACGCAAACCTTTAAAAATAATGCCCACAGTAATAAAGGTAACATAGTATTATAACGAAAAAGATTTTTCAAAATGAAATTTCTAATTTCCACTTGAAATGATTGGCGGGACAGCCAGTCTGTTCCAGAGGTGCGAAGTCTCATGACTGAAATATACATACGAAAACAGATGCTGGTATAGAGCAATTTGAAAGTAATAATCACAGCGATGAGAGCTTATTCGACCCAAAAAGATGTCAGCGATCACCCAGCGTTGAACGGGAACTCGAAAGCCACAGAACTACTATCGCCAGAGCAATACAAATTGCGTGTACGTAGGCCTGTAAATAGGACGATACAACGGAGCCACACAAACACAAAACAAGAAAATGTTCCAGATTTTCGGTGTCTGGAACCTACCTGTGTTTTCCAGAATCTGCATGATATTATACTCTCTCTTTTGACTACACATTCTTTTTTTCCTTCATTCCTTGGCGATTGCTACTTATCTGGAATTCGCTATGTGTTATTTACGTGCACTGTGTTATGACCAGACTTTGATTCAAAATCCTCGTATGAACCTGGCTTAATACTTTCAGTAAATCACGACGTCAGGAATTGCGACAACTTATCGTAGAACCACCGGGCAAGGCCACTTGTAACCCCCCCCCTCCCATCCACCCCGCCAGCGATTGGGGACACGGATGCCTACACGACGCACCGATGTAGGCCACTGTAAGGCAGGATCCGGCATCGTTCCACATCCGACCGGCAGCCAGGGAAGATAACAAGATGGGTATGTCCGACTGTCGTCAACCGATCAGCTAAATACAGCCTCCGACATCAAGAATACGGCGGGGACTGTCCATAATAGATAATTAATAAAACTGACGTAGTAACATAGTTGTAACATAATTTAATATCAGTTAACAGTGCTCCTCTGAACGAATAATCATTCAATGTCATGTCAATTGTGTCTTGTTATTAAACATGTTTCACGGACTAAAATAACCCCCTAAGTTACAGTTAAAACTCTGCCATTATACATATTATTTCAGCTACGCCCCTTGACCCTTATTGTGCGAATATGACCATAAGTATTATTTACAACTATTGTAAAAATTTTCGTGAAATTACATCTGCATGGTCAGTGTAATTTTACACAAGAAGTATTGTTAAAATGCTTGATACAACAACACGTCTTTGTAATCTAAATCACCAAGCCTGTATCTGTAAATTACATAAAATTGTGTGTACTAAATTACAAATAATGTGAGTATTCACAACTTCATGTAATTGTGTCAGAACATCGAAGGCTTGTTGAAATTACAGCGCAGCTGCCAGCGTAAATTTAGATAAGCGCATCAGGGTATATTTACACATTTACATAAATATTGTGTACATTAACAATACAGATGCTTCAAAATATCTACACTAATGCTTGCATGAAATCTCCTATATACGCACTGCCTTATTTTACCTCGTTCTCGACTATTTTAATAAATGGAAATTTGCATATTTGAACTATTTCGTTACGTTAATATTAAATACCCTAACGTCTTTGTAAAATTATATTAAATTGCCGCTGCCAAACTTACAAGTTGATTAATTTCGCGAAGTTACATGAGAACAAAGTGTAAAAACACACCAATACGGAAAGCGTAATTTAACACATTCTGTTTGTTTAACTGGCAGATACACCGACTGGTTTAAAATATAAAAAACATCTACAACTGTTATCTGTTAAAACTACATAAAATATTTGCGGCTTTTATTACAAATATTGATTTCTGTTTTTGTCACAGTTGCATGTTATTGCGCTAAAACAAAGCTGTCATTTTGAAACCATACCATCATTGCCTGTGTTAATTGAGTGAAATTGTGGCAACTATAAAGTGACAAAAGTATGCTGTCTTCTTTTTTATTACTTTTGTGGTCTGTAGGTAATCTTGTCATCTAA
The DNA here is from genome assembly GCA_029891345.1 of Dryococelus australis. Taxonomy (NCBI): domain Eukaryota; kingdom Metazoa; phylum Arthropoda; class Insecta; order Phasmatodea; family Phasmatidae; genus Dryococelus; species Dryococelus australis. The sequence goes on along the minus strand of CM056995.1, from coordinate 45,470,368 downwards.
TGTTATGAGTTTTATGCAACTTATGACAAAACTCTGAAAATGCGTTCGTCCGAAATAAAAGTACACCCAACGAAACATTTTCTTGGGAGATTCAATTCAGAAGCAGCGAACGGGCTTTCAGTGAGTTCGGAAAATAGAAAGCGCTGTTGTCTGCGGCCCCAGTAATTATTTCTGTTTGGTTTTCCAGCCGGCGATCCACGACGCGCCGAGTTTGTTTAGCAGTAGCTGTAACACAAATTGTTTCAGAGTGGACGATCGCCGAATTTACTGGTGTTTCGTGAGAACGAGAAGAGATGTGGAAGGGAATGTAAACTGAACGGGATTGCGTCGATGGTTTCCATTCTTCTTTCCCGTCGCGCCAGGGCCAGCAACAACACGGAACGGCCCGAGAGGAGTGGAGATATTTCGACGGCTCTGTACATAGAAGTCTCCAGGGTGAAGCGAGGCGAGTACAGATCAGCGTCCTTTTCCCCCGTCCTTGCACAGGACGGGGGAAAAAAACGGGAGAACCCCGAGAAAACCCACATCGTCCGGCGCGATTACCACTTGTGTCGGGAGCGACCTTGGGCCAAAAGGCCCCATATCTCGAAGGGGTGCGTCAGGGCACCAACGTAGTTAAGGGATGTTGACATATGACATGTCCACTTCAAAAAGTCAGAAGTTTATGTCGTCTTCAGGACCTAGGCCTGTTCGCCTGCTAACAAATTTATCTGATTTTCCCATCTGTTCGGAGGTCTTCATGGTTTGTATTGCTTCTCTGCAGGTATAGGCTATTCACGGTAAAGTGAGCACTTTTTGAAACCCTCTCATTAGGAGTAATAGTCAATATAGGCTGTTCACGTTAAAATGAGCACTTTTGAATGCCCTGCATAAGATCTACTTGTATGTACGTTGTGTATTCTTCCGCCTTATGTAAATTAACATTGTCATGGGCCTCATCACTTTATTCGTGCGTCGGTCAAGTGAAACTCTGAAATTATTTGGGAAGTAAGCATTTTATAAATCTGCTAATTTTTACACACTGATGCATAAAATAAAAAACAGAAAGCGAAATAAATAATTTGAACTTTCTCAAATAGTTACCTAACACTTTTTATTTGATGTTAAGATATAGAACTACGTTCCATCTATCGTTACCAACTTTACCGGGCGAATATCACTCAATGCGCCCGTTGTCGTACATGCAGGCATGGGCAGTGTTTTTTTCTTATGTTGATTTCAAAAGTGCTCACTTTATCGTGAACAGCCTTTAGATGTATCTCATTTTTATCTTAGACGATAACTTTCGAGTCCCGTGAAATATATACGCTGTGTATATTACTTACAGAGCAATATTTATGCAAAAATGTGTTGGAAGGATGGAAAATGGCCAATACGAAAAAAGTAACTAGGGCCTAAAAAGTGCCCACTTTACCGTGAACAGCCTATAATTTTGTATTTTCTTACGGTTTCTATTTTTCTCCCCAATTTTTGTAAATGATCGAATTGAAATTTATGCACATTTGTGAAATATTTACATTCCTGATAATTTCACAGTTCCTCTTGACCGGCGCTTGAATAAAGTAATTAAGACCATGAAAATGTTAATTGTGTGTATGGTGGAAGAATACACAATGTGCATACAAGTAGATCTAGAGTATGGCTTTGAAAAGTTCTCAGTTTACCTTGAACAGCGTATTTAATTACTTCGTTCCAAGTTTCTTATAGTAGGACGAATTTGACTGTTATTATTTTTTATATTTACAAATTTTGGCCTTTGACAATTTCATTGTAATATTTGAAACCACAGAACTTTTTGTGGCAATTTTTAAAACTTAGCTATAACACAAATTCTTGACTGATGTATTTTGTCTTCCTGCGGGAAATAAAACGTATCTGTGGAGAGGCGGGAGAGACGACTCGCAAAGGACGAACGGCGCGTGGCAACATCGATATATCTCGACCCCTCGAACGTAAACAGACTTCGGACAGACGCTCGGCGCGGCCATCGGGTCAACACCGAGGTTATCGATGTGTCGCGGCCGCATCTGTTACGAGTCGGGAGTCGTATCTCGGAACTCGGAGCGAAATGTTGCAAGGGAGACCAACAGCAGCAAATTACTGTCGCACAATGGGAAAACATTAACGGTTTATATGGAAATAAATTCTAACTAAACGGTGCAATAAAACACAGCTTCTTTAAAAAGAAAATTATGTTGTTATAAAAATTATACGGCCCAAGACCTTCGTTGTAGAAGTGAATCTACGGGGTCCCGGGTTCGATTTCCGGATTATTATTATTTATATGTTTATCTCTTTTAGACGCATGTTTAAATTAGTAATGGATGTGAAAAAGTCTTACAGTTTAGCCCCTCGGCATTACCGCGACGTTAAAAATAAATATAATTTTTAAAGTATAGTATTAGCTCCATAGGTGACTGACATTTTCTGAGGTAAAAGATATTGAGGAAAACACTAAGGCGGTATTCATAAACATTTCTTGAGCACTAGTTTCGTCAAGACAACCTTATTATCTGTTTCAAGTTCAAACTTACATTTCATTAACATTATTTAAGCTTGTCTCAAGCACAGGCTAGCAAGGTGGTCTCCACGAAGGCTGTCTTATTTATGTGTGACTTAAAACGGAATATTTCTGTTTCATACTCACTGCTTGAGATCGCGATTTCGAACCACGTTTCACAGCCATCGAGACCTGAGAACTTACTTAAGACGTCAAATAAGCCCGTATTCGCTAAGTTCACTGTAGAGGTGACTTAGGATTGTGTCTTTTTTAAAACGGCTGACGCTGATAGGTTAGTTTCATACGTCGAACTAGCGAAGATTTCTGCAAAATGGCGATAGCAAAGCATTAATTAGGATGAGATTAATTATTTTGTTACGCATTTGGACGAAAATATTGATTTCTCTGTTCTGAAAAAGCATTTACAGAACTGATATTCTACGGATGCCATTAATTTTTGAACGTTAACTCGCATAGTAGAACTTAATTCCACTGATTACAAAGTAGACACTAGATAGCGCTAAACACAGTTGTGCTTCTTACAAAGAAAGTTTTTATTTTTAAATTTAATTTTAATTTACAATAAATGTATACGTACTTAATAATAACATATACCATATTACGACATGTGTTGAATTGAAAATACAGGCAACGTTTTGTATATATAAATAGCTTGTACAATATAGTTATTTAATAAAAAGGTTATGTGAAACATCCTTGTATTATATTTGGTTTTGATCATTTCAGTTCAAAAGTGATGCTGGCGATTGTGTGCTGAGATTTTTTTTTTTCCTGCTCGTGTAATAAATCACATTACTCATACAGTTTTCTTTACAATTTCTTATTAAACTGGTTTGCAACATTTTCCTAAGCGAAAAAAAAAAAAAAAAACAGTTTCGTTATTTTCCACCAAAGTAGCGTCACATCGTTGCGTATAATGTCGCGCAGCCAATATACGTTGTGGTGAAAAAATATCTATTTATTTTTATTTAATGTCTAGCCGCCATGTTTCCTTTTAATTCGAGATATAAACAATGATTCGAGGTTTCGTAGCGTGACTTAAGAACGTGATTGACCAAGCCGGAAGTGGTAAAATATAAGTTATGCCTTAAGCACGCCGCCTTTACGAAGATCGTCTTGTTTGTAGACTACGAGACGTGGTACGTAAATATCACTGTCTTGAGAAATAAGATGGCCTTGATCAAGACTGTCTTAATCTCAGCCTTGAGATTTGACTATTAATTACACTTAAAGACAGATAAGTGATGGAATGCAAAACTATGGGACTCATTCTGGCCACTAGTAGAGCGTACATAATTTCTAAATGAATCGCATTGTTTTGTGTCTGAAAGTAGTTAGACCAAGTGTTTTTCGGATAAATTTTAATAACAGATATCCCGAAAGGAAAGAGTTAAGCTGGAGTCATAATACCCCCCAACGAACCCGATACGACGAAGTCTGAGGAGCAGCCAATGAAAAGCAAGGCCACTGTGACGTTAGTCCGACAAAATCGCTGCCCCCACAGCCCGATAAAAGTAGATGCTATTTCTACTTTCCATCGTGTCGGACTTGTCGGGACGCACATAAAATGTAAATACATTAGAAAACAAAATTTCCTTCACATTTCCCTAATGCAGTAAATAATAAACCAATTTACCGCAATAATAACGTTCCAGTTTGTTTCTAAATACTTGTTATCCCTCGTATAAATTCAAATATTGTCGAAAGAAAAACAATCATTCACTTTGTCGCGAGTTTTAAAAAGTACGTATTGGATATTATAAGAACAACTTGCCGTTGTAGAATTTTCCAACAGCCAACTAACATAATTGTAGGGCAGATTTCGTCGGGATTGTGAACACTGAATAAAATGCAATATGAAATTCCGTGCTCTGACGTCATATCTGTCTGTCGTGTCATGTTCGTCAGGTTATTATGACTCCAGCTTTAAACAACTCCTGCGGAGAAGAGGTGTTCCAATTCATCTCCATCATTAAGCCGCAGAAGATAAACACGCGACAGAAAGAGACCACGGTGGTTGTGATCGCAAAGAATCTTGCGACAACGAGGCTGGACAATTTATGTTTCGAGCCCAACTGTCGACATGTCTCTCTGTAATCGAGAGCAATAAGCTTCTAGCGCTTTTGTTTTCATAGAATACAGTCTTTATTATAATATGGTCGTTTTTTGCTCAGTAATGTTAACAATATTGCAGAAAGCGTCACTCTTGAATTCATGCGGCTTTTTTTTTAATCTCTGATGTATCTGTGCAAGTCATTATGGACTGGAGAGAATTCTTAAAATTCTCGTCACAAACAATTAACAATAATCTTCCAATTTGACTCATTAAACTATCGCTGTATTGCATTGTGCATTCCTACACAGTTATTATTCACACATATTAAATTATTCTTTATATTTTGTAGAATCACTCTTCCTATTATGTTACATTGTCTTTCATTCTTGTTGATAAACAACAAATCTTACCGAGTTCTTGAGAAACGGACAGTATATTGAAAGTGTGTTGAATATTTTTAATTAAATAACTTTTTCGTGCGTTTGAAATGTCTACAAGATGACTGTAGAAGTTCAATATTGGCGTTCCCGATTTCCGAGAGGTGAAATCACGAAGTGAAGCGGGAAAGAGGCCCAATAGCGTCGCTTCTCCCACCAGAGAGGCGCCCAAACACCTCTCTGGTTACTGCCGGCATCAAGTTAAGAATGAACAAAGCTCCCGCCCCCTCTCTACTAGTCTTTCTAACTATATTAACTAAGACCATGTTTTCCAAACACTTTGTCTCCTGAAGCATTCTATTTAATTTAATTTAATGCATGCAATTATTTTTGAATTTTTACTTCTCTGTCGCAAGGGTTTTTACGTCTCTCTTGACGGTTTTTTCCCTTGCTCTTCATAGTTAAGACTAGTTCTAAGTACACTTAGGGAGGTAGTCATGGCCCCAAAGTGCAGGCCATGACTGCCCAATCCCTCTTTGCCGCGATACATGTCTCCTTGCATGATTTTCCTTCCTAGTAGGCGTAAGGGGTTAGCCCTGAGACGCAATAAGAATCCCGTCCTACCTTCGGGCTTTAACTTTACATAGCACTTAGAATAAGGTGGTTTAGAAAAAGAAATCACGAAGTGAAGAAATTCCACGCAGATACATCAGCCAAGCGACAAAGAAATACTCCGGAGGTCTGTACACAAGACATTGAAATGTGCTCGTAGCGAGACGGATATGGTGAGGCGCCGGGACGCAAGTGCAGGAGGGGGAGGGGAGATCCCCGAGAAAACCCGCCAACCAGCGACACTGTCCGGCACGATCACCATGTGTGGCTTATCCGGGTGTGACCATGCTGGGAGTCGATCCTTGTTTGTCACCATGGGAGGCGGGTGCTCTACCCACTGCGAGAACCGCGGCCCCGGCTGTTCGAGGAGGCCTGACGGAAAGTCTCGGGTCGGCGGGAAAACGGAAGAGAGGTGTGATGGGCTGAGGGCAAGGGTGACGGAACACCAGTCCCACGGAGTAATTAATTCCAGCCGACAAACTGAACGGGAAAGTAACTCGCGTAATGTGCCAGCCCCCTTTGGGATCATCCGACCGAGTGTAGGGGCATCAAGAGATCTCACGAAAAGACTTCCGGCTCGTAAGGGGCAGAGGGAGTGGGGGGGTGGGGATAAGGGAGCAATGTTTCATCAACATTTCACCCCGGGCAGCCCGCCCTCGCTGAAACATTCTGCATGCCACCCCGTCTCCCCCTTTGCCAATTCACATTCCAGCTCGCCCCAGCATTTTGAATAGTCTGCCTCGCGTCTGGGAGCCGTGAGGAACACGACGCGCATACTATACCTGTGCGCCCGAGTGGGAGGTTCCTTTTGATAACGGGACCGCGTTGTGCGCACCAAGTGAAAACAAGGAGTGCGCGAAAGGCTAAGCCCCAGGTACTGTGACGCTTTGGCAGGCTGCTACACATGCTAGGTCATTTCCACGTCCAATGGTGGGTGGTTTTTTAAACCCTACTTTCCACGAATTCCATGTACTGTCCTGCACTGCATTTTTTTTTTCTTTTTTCACTTTTACAAGCAATTCTTCGGTAACTACACAAGAATAACTCATATTCGTTTTACAATTTTTTTTTGTTAAGCTAATTACCCAAAATTTTCTTTTAGTTTTAAGAGTGAAATAGTGTATCTTTACAATACATTATTTTATAAAACATACATAAATGTTTATGGATGTGCATATATTTGATAAATTTCAAGTCCACTATTTTTGCTTACTTAAATTCAATATACGTGATGTAAAACTTCCTTCCGTTTATTTTTAGTTTTACAAAATTAATCATGGCTTTAGTTTTCAAAAATATTATTAGAAAAAAATACAAAATCACACTCTAGTTGCCAATCGTATTTTTATATTAATACAAGTAATTTAGGACAAAGTTTACACGGAAATGTTAATTTTACTTATGGTGGAAGGATACACGATGCTTATGCAGGTAGATCTTCAGCAAGGCTTTCTTAAGCGCTCCGTTTCCCGTGAACAGCCTATGCTCAGGTGAATTCCAGTTATTGATGAAAAGTTGGTTACTCTGCAACTGTAGGGCTACCTTTCTGGAAGTTGTTGTATTCAGTGTTGGTAATAAGATGTTTACAATTTTTCTCAGAAGAAATATTTGGAATAACTTTAATACGTTCGTGACTCCTAACCCTAGAAATTCTGTAGTAGCATAGGAATTCAATATAGCACTATTAAATATATATATGTGTGTGTATATATATATATATATATATATATATATATATATATATATATATATATATATAATATATATATATATATATATATATCCAAGGTGACGTACATTTAAAGTACAGAAAATAATTTTTGTGAGAGAATTCGGTTTGTTTCGTTTACAAAGAAGTAAGTGATATAAAATATATCAAATTAATTTAAAAAATTGCTTTCATATTGAAGGTTAAAGGATTATCCTATATGCCAGGTGGCAATCAGTACCATCAAGATAGGCACCCTCGAACGTTAAATGGAATCTTTATAATTATTCTAAGTGAAAAAAATTTTGCTTCAATATACAGCATGCGAAAAGTCTAGTTACCTATGATATTTGATAATATTTTAGTGGTAAACTTTATTGCTATAGTTTTTCCGTTAGGCCATCAACTTATGTGATAATGAATGCAAAAAGTGTTTTATTGGCAAGTAACAATAATGGTGGTGTAACATATCCAAAAATGATAAACTCTTTGTGCAAAGATAGGGGAAAGCCTCGATTCGATGAAAAGTCATGCAACATAAATAACATATAAAGCCGATTCAGATAGTACACTGTTATATAGTGAAAGGTGTAGTGATGAATGTACACATGAGTGACAGGAGAGAGGAAATGTTTTTACATATCCTGAACTCATTTAGAATTCGGTCAATTTAGGCTATAAAGAATATGATTAGTGAACAATGAAAATACGTTTAGGTCTAGTTAAAGAGGGATCGAAATTATAGTGCGCTATTATCGGTAGCATTATAAAGGATATTTACCCTTCAATTTATTTCATTACAGTTTTAGGTGAAGGAAAATTATTCGTAAGTTTTTTAATTCACGTTTTTATCATTCTATTAGAATAAATTATGGAATAACAAGGCAAACTTATCCTGCGTTGAAAAAGCTAAACTTACTGAAGTAGAGCAAAGACATGTAGATAAAGCGGCGGTGTATCAAGAAATATTAGAAGACTCAAACTTCGCATGGAGATTCGTATAAACGATCAGCGTAATGTAGCGAACGGGGATATTGGAGTTCAAGCTTCCCAAGATTGATGCCATAATTACTGCTCCGTAGTGGAGGACAGTTCATGTCAACAGGAATAGCTAGCTCTAATTAGCTCTTGTGTTTGAGTTGTCGGTAGAGCTGTTTCGAGAGGTCGTCTGATCTTACGCAAGTAGCAAACTCCCTCAGGCTGACAAGGTATTTCTGTTTAAGGTGAAGCGCCTCTTGCCTCAGTTCAGACGTTCGTATACAGCAAAGTGTTCTTGGCTTATTAATTAATTTTGCCCCTTAACGACGAAAATTGAGCAAACTTTTCGTTCGCTAGTTATATTCAGTAATTACGGGCAGAAAGAAAAAAACGCAAGTTTTCGGATGCACAAAATCCTCAACATATATATATATATATATATATATATATATATATATATATATATATATATATATATATATATATATATATATATATATATATATATATATATATATATAAGAGCGAAGCAAATAAAATCGTGGCAGGAGTTTTCAATTACCTCGAAGTCAACGCAGCTGTATATTTAGGATCTTAATGCTGATAAACTTGCTTTGGTAAGCTAGTAGCAGCTGGAAGGGCCATGGAAACTATGGCAACTTCTTTGTAACTAAAAAATTTCAATAAGCGGATATGGCTGGTGAAAATAAATATACTGTTTTTTTTTTAAAATAATATTGCGTGATTTCTCTTGTTCGTTAAAATACTTAATTACTGTAAAATTTATATTAATTTAATAAGTTAAAACTCACTTCAAACAGAAGTCGGGAAGGTACTTCTCTGCTATATTCACACTGCTGATTCAATTTCATTTTGCAGTGACTAGAGTTGCTCTAAAATGCTACCTTGTAATTGGCTGGTATAAAATGTCCCTCAGGAGAATGCAACATTTCTGTCTTTAAGCACATACTGCAGACGGCTAGTGATCCCATATCATGCGTTGTGTTATATCTAGTGCCATAAGCAAGCAAATGTTCTGATTTCTACAACTATTTCTTCTTGCGGACGAAGCATGGCCTTAAGACGCCTGGTTACCGACTATAAGAACTGCTTTGAAGAGTATGTGAAATGCACGTTTTTTTTTTTTCCCCTCACACGACTTACTAAAAATATTCGCGACCTCCTTTCCTACGAAAAGAAACCATACTTGAGAGTAGGCCGCAAGGCAACTTTCGACACAACTCGCATGCAAACTGAATTTTGAAGCTCTTCGAAGTGGCCAAAAACAGCATTTCAAGGCTGCTATACCTATATATATATATATATATATATATATATATATATATATATATATATATATATATATATACTAATATTATAAAGAGGTAATGTGAGATCGTTTATTTGTTTATATGTAACGGCTAATCTCGGAAACCACAGTAGTCCAGTCAATGAATACTCAAAAGGGAGGTGTAGACAGAAATGCCGGGACAGCAAGAATTGACTTCAGGACTTTGTTTGGACTAATTAGCAGGTAAACATACTAAAAGTTCTGGAACCTAGGAGTAGAACACAAAAAAAAAATCGGGGGGACGGGAAGAAGGTCCCGTTTTTTGGTTATTCACTTATATCTCGAAAATGGTCAGCCGTAGCTTCAAAAGTATTACATACAAAATTAAAGAACATCAAATTTCATACAAGAATGTTCATATAATTTTTTTTCGTACCTGTTTTACTTTAGGAGATATACGCTCGTGAATATCACAAAAAAAAAAAAAAAAAAGTTCCCCCGCGCTTTTTCACAAACCTTTCCTTTTATTCTCTTTGTCGTTCATTTGAGAAGAAATGTTATTGAAAAAACAAGTTGTAGAGAATTGAATCTCCTATAAAATGAGTATATTATACTACATTTTATCTTCAACTGACAAAAAGTTAGAGCAAATTAGAAAATGTGCAAATTCCGAGTTATATGACACAAAAACCGTGTATTGCAATTTCTCGTTATATAATGGCTATTCTATTGAAAAAATACTATATATCGTGTATTTAGACATGCAGATAAAATAAATGTGTTTTTTATGGGTTCATCGCCACGGGATGGACCAAGGAGGGGGGGTTACCAAAAATTCCGAAAGATATAATTATTTTTGTATGTATGTTTTTGTCACGAGATTGGATTGATTGGTCCTGGCTTTGGAGGCGCACAGCAAAAGGAGACCCGTTAGTCACCCCTCAGAGGAACAAAAAAAAAGGGCAGGTAGGGATACCCCCCTACTACCAGTCTCCAATACTTTACTCACTGAAAGAAAACCCATATCTGATATCGTTGGCCAGCAAGTTTGGAGAATAAGTGGAAAAACTCGATGAAATTGGACCAACAAAGAATTGTGGATTCAGTATTTCAGGATGATCAATTTTACGAAAGAGTTCATTAATGCTGAACGGTCAGGTGATTGGTCTGCCCATATCGATTGTGTAAAGAGAACGGTATCCTATTTTAATGCATCAGACCACTTCCCATATGCAAAATATAGTCAGCTGTACGTACAGGACATGATAGATCTTTCATCTAAAATGATTGCAGACGAATATCACAAATTTACCAAATGTGGTTACTTCAAGATGCGATCATCGGATCGCTATTGGTCGGGAGTGTGGTCAGACATGACCACTAAAACCAAGTTAATGCGATCCTTCAAAATCAATACTGGCCTAACACGTGGACAAGGCATCTCAGATCGTGTGATCAGCAAGTGGAAGAATTCTGTGGCCTTCTCTTCTCCTCATCTGAGCAACATGTCGATTTTAGTATGACTAGCATTATTAGAAATACCGCCGACATTGATAAATTAGCAGCGTGGTTCGACAATCATCCCCCATTCCCTATAATGTGTGAAATTATGTCGATAGCTGCAGGAGTTGTAGGAGACTGTACAATCATCAACTGCTATGAAGCTGTCATAATTGGAAAGCAGGCGATGGGGAAAATATAAGGTTTCCCATTTTCGGGTATCACGCTGTCATGAAAAGATCGGGCCCTACCTCTGTCATCTGTCACCTCATCAATCAAGATCCAAAACGACACAGTTGCGATAGACCCTTTCATTCTTTTTCAAAGAATCTCTATCAGTAAAAAAAAAAAAAACAGGCCATAACTTGAGGATGTATTTGGAATGTGAGTTGGCGCCATTGTCATTAGCCTTATCCAATGAAAGTGGAATGATAAAGACAAATAAATCAGGCATGTACATCCCTTTTTATACTTCCAAAAAGGATTGGAACCCATCAAACTGTGACATTGTAGTTGATGGGGGATTTCTTCTGCATAAAGTAATCTGGCCAAGAGGATGCACAGTGTCCACCATTTGTGAGGCCTACATCAAGTACGTCAAGAGCCACTATCCTGGGAGGAGCTGCTGTGTTGTATTTGATGTATACACCAACTCACCCAACAGCACAAAGGCAGCTGAACAGGAGCAATGGTATCGGATGAAGAAGTCACGAGATATAAACTTAATTCTGAATACTGAAATCACTTTCAAACAAGACCATTTCCTCTCAAATGAGAACAATAAAAGCAGACTGATAACCCTACATAAATCACAACTCCAGGTGATGCTGACTTGTTGATTGTTACGGCAGCCATCGACAAATCCAAACCATTGGACAAATCCACCGTTGCTGTCATTGGAGGAGATGTTGATCTGGCATCTCTACTAATGGGAAAGAGTCCATCTGACCGAGACGTCTTGTTAGTAAAACCTGGCCGGAGAAAAATCAATACCAATGTATGTTCCATAAAAGAGATGGAACAACTGCGTCTAAAAGACATTCTGTTCCTACACGAATTCACAGGGTGTGATACAACCTCAGCAGCATTCAGGAAGAACAAAGTTGGTTTTAATAAACTCTATCAAAAGAACAGTGACATCCATAACGCCGTTAAATTTTTTTTTTTTTTCAAAATCCACCTCAACACATGCTCTGATTGAGGAAGACGGGAAAAATGTCTCTTGAGATGTTATGGTGCGACCGCTAAGGAGACATCCCTGAACCTCTACCACTACCACGCATTTTTGAAGTCAGTAGCAAACATAAGACCTGACATCTCATCACGAGACAAGGAATCTCATGACTTGGGATTTTTCTCCTGCTCGCCACTTCATATTTTACCGTCAACTCCCCTGCTGGCTACGAGTTTTGCCGGTCTTGTCGGCTGATCGCCATCCCAGCTTTGTGCATCAATATTACGCTTTTTCCTACACTTAATACTTCCTAAATTGACATGTTTTTTTATTTATTATACTCAAAGACACTCCACATTTTGAAAAAATGGTGTGTGTTGACACCGAACGTGAGAAATACGTGTTTCTGCAGTGACGTTTCCCGACGCATGGACATATACGACCACTTGGCTCGCGCACTTCTGCAGAACTGAAAATGGCCGGCCCTAGTCGCCAGTGTGTTTACTGGCCTGCCCGCCTGGGGCGCTAGGAGCGCTAGACGGCCGACAGTTGTGGGCAACAGCCGTAAAGAGAGTGCTACTGTGCCGGAAATAATGTGATCACAAGAACATTCGCTATTAGTAATGGTTAATCTTGTACTGTAATTTTGATAAAGGTGGCGCTGTGTTCGCCGGATACTAATTGTAATTGGTAATGTGGCTAAGCCAATAAGAATATTGGCGGGGAAGTTTTCCCCTGACAATTTTTGCCTCAAGGCCACTCCTGAACATAAGGAAACATTGACGGGACCACCGAAGGCTGCGCTTTGCATTCTCGGCCACAGTCCGTTCACGGTTACTTACAACATTTCTGACGCTCCTTTAAAAAATTTTCTCCCGGGACATTCCCTCGTCTCATGCAAACAAAGCTTAACCGACTCTAGAAAAACCCACCAAAGGGACAACGCACCGCATTCATGCCCATACCGCGTAATCATATTTTGCTTAATAACTATTTATTAAGGGCTGTTCACGATAAATTGAGCACTTTTGAAATAAACCTTAGAAAAAATTACTGCCCCTGCGTGCATATATTTTAACGGGCGTACCGAGTGACAAGCGCCCAGTGAAGTTGGTAATTATAGATGGAAAATAGTTCCATAACTTAACGTCGAACTAAAAGTGAGGTAACCATTTGTGATAACTTAAATTATTTACTTTGCTCTCTGTTTTTTTTATGCATCGAAGTGTAAAAATGCCTAGGTTTGTTACATATTTTCTTTTCTTATAATTTCACAATTTCACCTGACCGACGCATGAATAAAGTGAAGAGGCAAATTACAATGTCAATTTTACATAAGGCGAAGGAATACGCAACGTGCATACTAGTAGATATTAAGCACGGCTTTTAAAAGTGCCCATTTAACCGTGAACATCCTATACTAGGTATTACTAACACACCCATTTTCTCACCGTTTTTGTTCGTATTAATTACAAATTAAATATTATAGTTTATAGATGAAATATAAACATAATTTCAATTTAACCGAAAGATTGGCATACTTTTAATGATATTTTAAGTTAACACAAGTATGAGACGCTCGTGATAACTTACTTTAAATAATTAGAAATAACAGAATGCTTTATACATAGGGCGATTTTTCGAAGGTTTGATTTAAAAATGCGAAGAAACCGCGAATAGACTATAACAGTTAAATATTATGACACGCTATTAAAGCCAACGGACTGAACGACACATTCCACTTTGTACTTTTCTCATTTACCGAAGTAAACTGCGCATGAAAACCATCAAAAAATGCTCTAAGTATGCGTTTTCAATATATATACTTTATTTTTCATATTTCAAAATAGGATAAAAGAAAAAAAGAAGCGGCTGTAGATAATAGTTTTTGTTCCTTTCCTGATAAATATCGCATTTACAAGCCATTTGATTGAGATACGGGTAATTGCGCAAACACCGATTTTACAGACTCTATTTCACTAGAAAGTGCACTTAAAGTAGATCTACAGTGTTTGCACCTGACTGTACAACACGCAGAACTCATTAAAAGTAACACATATAGTCTATTCGCGGTTACTTCACACTTTTTGAATCAATCCTTTGAAAAATCGCCCTATCTATAACGTGTTAAGTTATCTCCTAAATATCTTGTGTATAACAAGAGTTTTTTACCTCTGTTAAAATAAAAGTATCTTATTTTCCGTTAAATTGAAGTGTTGCCTATATTTTATTTATAAATCATAATATTTCATATATAGTAAATATGGATAAAACAGTGAAATTTTAATGGCTTTTAAGAAATATATCTTATTTAACATATATTACAACTGAGTGCGCATGAATTCGGTGCTCTTTGTCCGTTGGTGTAATTTTATAAACTTAGTTAAGCTTTGTTCGCACGAGGCGGAGGAATTATCTGGTAGTAAAACTTTAGTAGGCTTTCAGAAAAGTATTATAATGCCCTGAATGGATTATACACACAACCATAATTGTCGGGAAAATACGGTTCATGGTGCATACGAAAGGAGAATGCATATACTTGCAACGCTCTAAAATGTTTTGCTAGACTTTACTAATTTGAATGTTAAATAAATCGATTAACTAAACTGCGTTTAATCAAAATTTAAACAAAATGTAATTAAAATTTAATTTATTTCGAGGCCTATTTTTTTTTTTTTTAAATCATGAGAATATTTATGGTTCAGAAGAATTTATGTTTGTTATACAGTGTACTGTAAATTTCCGTAGAGTCGCAGTTGTGCTTTCAAACCTCGTGTCCTTAAACAACTGAAAAACGTGAAGTTGAACACTGGCGATCCCTTCCACACTTCGGGCTGCAACCTGACGAACAGTGATGCGCTGCAGACAGACTGCACGCCAGATCAGTGCATAGATGTCTGACAGGCACCTACGGTACATACAAACAAGCCAAGTTAAATAAAATCTAGTAATACTCTCTAAACCAGTTATTCAAACACGGTGAGGCCGACCCTCAAGACTTCCACCTACCTGGTGCTTGAACTGCGTCGCAGTTTGTTTGAAATACTCGTTTTTCCGCGAAACTCTTTAAGGGGGAAGTATCCTTGCCATCTTGGATTTGGGTGTTTTCGTCCAAAACTTAATTTTCGTAGTCAATATTTAAAAACCAAGCTAGTCAAGGCATAGAGAACATCTTGCCAGTTATTTCCAAACATAAATTATTTTTCTTACGTTATTAGTTTCACATCTGTAATCCTAATAAAATATTCCTAATTATTTAATAATTGAAATCCCACATGGGAAGTTACAAGTATAATTGAAATTGTAGAAATGAAAAAATCGTTAAGTAGTTTTCTATGTCATATCCAGCATTAATTTTGTATGTCTGGTCAACAATTTTCATTACTAAGATTTTTAAGCAAAACCTAGGATGGAATGGATACTATTCCCTTTTAACGTTCGCCCAACGTGCTGATCCACAAAGACAACACACATTTCACACGAGGGCTGTTGGGTGCTTTCATTACGTCGCACATATTATAAACACGATTTCAGATTACACAAAAATGGCTAAAAACTGCTTTTTTCAAAGCGTTGTATCTCAAAGTTTACGCGTCAGATACTAAATGCACTGCTTTGAACCTTCAGGGTCACCTATAAAGTGTCATAGGTAGACACAGCTCGACGAGAACTCTGCACGCCAGTTCGGAGCCTTGTCCTTAGAGGCGATGGCGAACTTGACGCATGAGGCAGTGTCGCCCTTATTGCTTCCGCATTTCTCTGACTCAAACGCGGATTAAAGCTAAAGATGGGCGGGAGCTTTAAGTAATCGGGCACGAAATATACAGGTACAAGGATCAGTAAGGGAGAAGAGGAGGAGGAGTGACGTATAAGGAAGGAAGGTAAAAGAGGAAGACGGGTGACGTCTGCCGCTCGAGGAGAATTTCGCAGAAGAATTCGGACGTCACCGATAAGCGTTCTACTTTACTTTCCCTGTGTTGTTGCAATCTGTTCTGGAATCCCATCCATCCACCCATTCGCCTTTTTTTTTTTTTATATATTTAAATTCACTTTTCCCCTTCCCAGCTCCTCTTTGAGTCTGCACTTCAAGCAGGGTCGCGTGTTGCAAACACGGCATTTCCATTCGCGTACTTCACTCCCCCTCTTCCCCCCTCCCCATCAGTTCGTTTCTTTCTTCTTAGTGCCAGTTACCTCCGTGGAATTACAAACCAGAATGAGAAGTAACGTTTCTTTGAAGAAAGCGGCGAACCTCGATAATGCCTCTTAGGTACGAAAGCACTTGTTTACAAACCTGCAAGGACGAAATACACAGCCCGTGGACGCTGTGGTACGTCACTTCCTATAATCACGAGCCATTCCACGTAGCTATTGAACGTCATCGTAGTACGCGGCTGCTCACACTCAAAGACGGGCAGTCATCGGAGCTATTAAACGTCACCGTAGTGAGTGGCTGCCAAACTCATGGTGGAAGTGCACGGAGCAACTGAACGTCACCACAGTGCATGGCTGCATACATTCAAGGCAGCAGTCCACGAAGTTACTGAGCATCGCCATAGTGGGTGTCCGCATACACTCAAGGCGGCAGACCACGAAGCTATTGAGCATCGCAGTAGTACGCGGCTGCTAACACTCAAGACGGGGCAGTCATCGGAGCTATTAAACGTCACCGTAGTGAGTGGCTGCCAAACTCATGGTGGAAGTGCACGGAGCTACTGAACTTCACCACAGTGCATGGCTGCATACATTCAAGGCAGCAGTCCACGAAGTTACTGAGCATCGCCATAGTGGGTGTCTGCACACACTCAATGCGGCAGTGAACGAAGTTATTGAACATCGCCATAGTGGATGTCCGCATACATTCAAGGCAGCAGTCCACGAAGTTATTGAACATTGCCATAGCGGGTGGCTGCACACACTCAATGCGGCAGTGAACGAAGTTATTGAACATCGCCATAGTGGGTGTCCGCATACATTCAAGGCAGCAGTCCACGAAGTTATTGAACATTGCCATAGTGGGTGGCTGCACACACTCAATGCGGCAGTGAACGAAGTTACTGAACATCGCCATAGTGCGTGTCCGCATACACTCAAGGCGGCAGACCACGAAGTTATTGAACATTGCCATAGTGGGTGGCTGCACACACTCAATGCGGCAGTGAACGAAGTTATTGAACATCGCCATAGTGGGTGTCCGCATACATTCAAGGCAGCAGTCCACGAGGTTATTGATCATTGCCATAGTGGGTGGCTGCACACACTCAATGCGGCAGTGAACGAAGTTATTGAACATCGCCATAGTGGATGTCCGCATACATTCAAGGCAGCAGTCCACGAAGTTACTGAGCATCGCCATAGTGGGTGGCTGCACACACTCAATGCGGCAGTGAACGAAGTTATTGAACATCGCCATAGTGGATGTCCGCATACATTCAAGGCAGCAGTCCACGAAGTTATTGAACATTGCCATAGTGGGTGGCTGCACACACTCAATGCGGCAGTGAACGAAGTTACTGAACATCGCCATAGTGGGTGTCCGCATACACTCAAGGCGGCAGACCACGAAGTTATTGAGCATCGCAGTAGTACGTGGCTGCTCGCGTATGACTACTAGCGACGACCGTCTCATCTGTTTTAAACATGTAAGGACTATTGGGTCGAGTTGAGTTTTTTTGGCAGGCGTTCATCCCGTTCAGTTTACGTGACCACGATTGTGGACACGTTAGATATGTGTGATATTTATGACTATCTTCGCCTGGGCCAAATTTCGACAAATTTTTTTTTGTGAAATTTTAATACCCTGAAAATTGTGAGTAAATCCATATTTATAAACTCAACAAAACACAAAAACGCAAACTTATATTAATTCACTCCTTATTGCTCTCTTGTAGTATGGTTCCTCTCTTTTAAGGACTCAATCTATTGTTTTTGCCTGAAAGATATATCGCGAAAGGAAGCTGAGACAAGTCAGAAATCACTTCACATAATAAAAACCCTGTCATACCGCTCGTCCGGTCCAGAGCCCATGTGCTCTAGGTCTGTCTCATGGATTCCGGGAATCGTCAGTGAAGACAGACTCGCACGTACCGTATATGGCGCGCAGTACAGCTGGAAGCGGCAACATTGTACGCGCGGGATCCTGCCAATTCGAGCAGAAGAAGACAAATATGTACCGAAGATACCCAAGTCCACGTTCTACGACATTAAAACTTCGATATTTAAAAAAAGTTACGTATAAAAAAATATTTGTTACCTGCGCATCGCGTGGATATAAAATAAAACATCGTGCAGTTTTTCTCTTTAGATACTATAGAAACACTTGCTTAGTTACATATTTTCATTTTTATGGCGTTATCACAGCTGTCTTTGGGTACGTGTCTCTTAAATACGTGTATTTTAGTGCATATTTTCATGAAAGTTAAAAAAGAAGTGTTTCATCTTCATGATTATGATTACTAGTCCACACTGGAAAAAAAAATCGTAGCTGCCACAAAATATTTTGTTGGTATTCACCATATCAAAAATGTTTGTAGTGATTACAAGATTAATTTTTTTTTTTAGTAGTTGTCACCGCTAAACGTTACTGGCAAGTAATAATTTATTTTTTGATGACTACAAAAAATCTTGTGTTCAGCACAAAGAAATTTGTGACCGCCTCAATATATATATATATATATATATATATATATATATATATATATTTTATCAGTGCACAAATGCATTTCCGGTATGAAATAACTGTGGATATATGACGCGAACAATAATTTTGCCCAGTTGACGTGGGCCAGTATTTAAAAAGAAAAAAAAGGCTGGCGACGTCATGCACCGTCTGCCGACACAACAAAGTGAACATTTGTAGTTCTCTATGCATTCTGTCGTTGGCAGTACCGCAGAACCGATTTCGGCAAACAAATGGAATAAGATAACGGTTCTCTCGTTATACCGTTGAGTCGCAATTGTATATTTGTATGGTCCTTGGCACGTGCCAGCGAGGGATCAGCCCCTTGTGGGAGAAGAGACCCCTAGGAAATCGCACAGACGAGGTGGGAGTCGGTAGGTACAGTTGGGAAGCCGGAAGTGAGTGACCGCTGTCACGCTCAGTCCCGTCACGGTGACAAGGGCAGCACCAGTTAAGCTCCCGGCGAGATGGCCAAAGTTCAGAACAAAGCCTCAGGAACTAAGAAGTTTAGGGCCGGGCCCCTCTTCCTGAGCAGTGATATATATTTTTTATTTCCTCCTAGGGGTAACCCATGAAACGTAGTATGACGTTTATAAAGACGATGACGCACTGGCAAAACTTTCCGACAGTGTATTACTACAGAATAAATAAAATATTTCTTTTAAAATATTTCACGTCACAAAAAAGCACAAAACATTCTGGAAAGTATTACACTACGCGCCAAAAAAAAAAAAAAAAGTACTTTTACGTAGGACCAAAAGTGAATTAGTTCTCAGACAGATTTTGTTCATCCTACGCCAGAGCATTCATTAATTCATATCATATTTCGTTTTAATTAATTAGATATACTATTATAAGAATGTTCTGGAAGTTGAGGAATGAGCACTGATTCTGAAGAGCTCTGTACAAAGAAAAAATTAAAGTAAAATAAATATATATTATCTGTTTCAAAATATTTTCCCGAAACATTTTAATTGCAGTAAAATTTATTTCGTACATCAAACAAAACATGTATCGAACTAACGAGACAGTTTTGCCAGTTAAGTAATTGTAGTTCATTGATTCAACTTTATAAACTTGATTAGTACAATAATTGGTTTTGTAAAGACATGGAAATGTTTTTCTTGGTGCATGGTATTTTGGATTAACAAGTTTGAATGTTATCGAAGACCTTGCAAGTTTAATAAGTGCAAGCTCGTTAAAGGAAACTCCAATAAAGAACCCAGATATGAGTTGAATGATGGCTTCCAAATTAACTCATTTTCCACCGTACTTGCAGCAAGTGAAATATTTGGCTAGGCACATCACAATAATCGTTTAAATTCAGCCAACCAAGCAGAAATAGTTTTTTAACACACATAATCTTTGGACCCTGACATCACTAAGCCAATGCAATTTATTTCGGCTGGTGGAACATAAACTATTTTGTTTTGTTTGTTTAAAAATATTTACATAACTTTTTACAAAGAAAAAAATCATCGTGCACTGAAATCATGTAATCGTATTAATTCAACACGCGAAAACTACTACAATGTATCTTTGCCACAAACACAAATTTCTTGATCTATAGATTAATTAATCAAAATGATACGCTTACATTTTCGTTATAATAGTTTAGAAATATTCCAACAAGGCCGTAATTGAATACCTTAGCTGATCACCACATTTTTACCGGTCGGTGCGACCAGCTGTCTCTCTCTCTCTCTCCCTTTTATATGTATCTATAGATAAAATATATTTGTATTAACTAACAATTAAATTAAATTGAACAGCATTTATAATTGTCACAAATCAAAATAATGACAAACACTAAAACTTTTACTTTTTTTATCAATCAGGATTTATTTACTATAAACAAAACAAGCTCAAAGAAATATTTTCTTTGCTTCGAGAAAAGAAAATCATAAAAATAAAATAAAAATTTTACTAACAGTAAACATAAGTTTCTTTGACCTTTTCTTTGGGGTTAGCAAGATTTCATTGCTGGAAATAAAATAACCCCAAATAAATATTTTCCTTTATTATAACAAACAGTTACTACAAGAAATTTAAAATAAATCTCTTTTTGCAGTTAGATACAACTCGAAGAAGTAACTTATAGTATTCAAAGAATATTAATAGGAATTGATTTATAAACGTTTTCTACAAAATGCGAAATGAAGATTTTCTTAAAGATAACTCGTTTTTGTGTAGTAAAAACTAGGGTATTTGGGAAAATACACCAGCCACAAAAAGTGTAATGTAGATAGGGGCAAATTGATTGATTTTGTAATGAATTTTTTCTTTGAAACTGGGCGAAACTCAAAGTAATTAGCTACGAATATTATGCTTTTATTTTCGCATTCGTCTCTTAATGTTAGATCCCTTTGTGTTGCTATTGCAAACTTTGATATTTTCCCCTTATTGTATGAGAATACCTGCCAGTTGAGACTCACATAATTTTCGTTGTTATATGGCAGCATGGTGTATTTCATTGCCCTACATATATGCTAGACGTTGCTATTTGAGTATTGGCTTTTGCAGCGCTCAGGCGACAGTCACCTTTTAACTTGATGTGAAAAAGAATGGACCGTTTTATTGTTAGTTGTTTCCTACTGGCCCAAAGCTGTCCAGGGAATTACAAACTAATTGTAGTCCAATGACAAAAGCTACACAATTGCGCAAGTGTTTTAAAGTCTAGCCTGTCTTCAAATAATAACACAAATTACGAAGGTCTCTGCGTATCGGGTACAATATGAATATAATTTTTCTAGGAACGTTTAATCTGTATCAAAATTTAAGATGTTCAAGGCATTTACGTCTTTGAAATAACTTTTTCAGTGAGCAGTTTTGGGAATAAATATTAAGGCTATTGGAAAAATAATGCACGGAAGGAAAAATTTCGAAAAATTAAATTTAAAATTATTTTTTTAGTGAGAATGTATGAACAAAATAGTAACGTGACACAATTCTTGCATCGTCCACATTGGTGGCACTGCCATGACAAGATACAAGTGCAGGAAGTAGGCTATCAATTTCAACGTAAAGTTCGTGCCTTTTTTAACTTCACACATTCTCATCCGTAGCTTTACTGAATTACAGCTGCGAGTTTTACTCTCTGGATGAAAGTTTGCAGCACATTGTGATGTTTTCATTGTGCCCGACGACAAAGCAATAAATTTTTACACGCGCGAGAACAACAGGGGTAAAGAGAACTGCATTTCACAGTTCGCCTCACACGGCTCTGCACACTTTATGTCCGCCACGCGTAAAATGGTGTAAGGTCAAAACGAAAAGAAATTTCAGTTTGAATTATCTGCCGACAATGAACTCGTGGTAATGGCCCAATTTTTTTTCTTGGTTCGTTTTAAACGAGTGTTAACACACCATCTGGGCGAGATTTCAATTTGCAGGCAGCTTGCGGGATGCTGTGATTGTGTTCCCTGAATGGTCGTCTATTCGTCCAGTTTTTGCGCTTATATTTGTTTAGTTCCTCTCCTGTGTTTGTTCATTTTGTCCATGTCTTTTGCAGTGTCGCATAAATTTATTTGCAAATATTTATATTTTTACTGCCCTATTTGTAAAATTTAACAGTGCAAAGGTCCTAGTTACTATTATCATTGCGCTTATTGGGTGGTTTTTGGATCTATTAGAAGCACATGTTTCTATGTTACAAATTACTTAATTTTTGTAGGACCTATTATGTCCGTTCAAAAGTCTTACTTTTTTTTTCTTCGAAATTTGAAAATATTTTATGCTTTGTGACACAATATCAATTACAACTTGAAAAATACAAAAAAAAAACCCCCTTAAAATAATATTTATACTGTTTTTATTAGAATAAATATGTCAATTTCTAATAAAACATTTATTCGTACAAATTTAAGAAAACAAGTGTTTCAAAACAAAGTTTGGTTTCAACTAACGTTCATTTTGGGGTTGAGAGTCGATGAGGGGCTAAGTGAGATGAGTATTGAGAAGCGCTTGAATGCAAGGGAGGGGGGAACGGGACATCCCCGAGAAAACCCGCCGACCAGAGACATCGTCCGGCACGATTCCCACATGCGAATATATGGCAAGTGTTTTAACTTCTAACTAATTTGACTGAAAAATTTATCTGAAAATTAAAAATTTAATTAGGGACTAATTGTAGAAAAAATTGCCAAGAAATATTCTTCATAGCAGTCTGATAAAAAAAAATTATTAGCTATAGTCTAACGTGCAAATTTTGCCAAATTTTGAGGTTTTTACGAAAAACTATGTAAATACAAAAAAAATTAAATTGCTGGTTTTATTAGTTTTTGAAAAGTCATTATTCTCCATTGTCATATTTTTTTTTCAGACTTGCAATAACTACTGAGACATGTTAACAGCCTCCCAAATCTCTCCACTCCACCACATTTGCCTACCTGGAGCTATTCTCGTATTTTAGGCTTAGAAACGCCAGATCGATAAGGGCGATACTACCGTGTGTATCAAGTGTGCCACCGCCGCTACGTGCAACACTCTGAACTGGCACACAGTGTTCTAGTCGTGCTGCGTGTATCCATAGGAATTAAAGCGGTGACCATGCAATTCTACTAGTGAAAAGTCTATCGCAAAAATTAATACAGTCTCCCCCAATTTAGCATGATTTAACATACAGCAGACTGACAAAGCCATTTATAAATACTTCGGAGTGCTCCAAAATAATGTTAATGACACGCATTGTATCTTGAAAATACTATTCTGTCCTCGTCTGGGGGGTGTTTTATTTTCGTAGGTTAACATATTGGGACTAAAGGGAACCACATTTGAAACATCAGGTAAGCGGCAGTCTTAACCACATAACCAGCTTCATATCAATGTCGAGATACCGCTGTCAGGCGTTGCTAGTCTGCTTCGAACAGCCACACAAAAGTCTCCTGCAGATTGAAATCACACTGTCAGCTGGTAATGTGTACCTTACCAGAGGCAACGTAGACTTTGCAGCGATAACGGCTTCTCAGTGGCCTTGGCGTTTAGGGGATAACACTCGTGTGGCGAGGAAGCAGCTTTTCTATATACGACCATAGGCGCTGAATCTAGAGTGACCTAACTGCTTTTTCCCCTCCTACAATATAAGTCAAGAGGGAGCTATAGGACCATTTTTAAGAATTTGATGATAGGAAAATAATAAAAATATCATAAACAGGTGCGAACAACAGATAATGAGAAAGACTGCTGAAATTTTTGGTTAGTAGTAGAGGACAAGGTAGGAGTATGGGGTAGGGTAGAAATATGAGACGCCGATTTCGTAGACTTCGTATACTAGGTACTCAGAATTTTCTGTAGACTAGGAGAGAAGTGCGGATCCTGTGTTTCAATTGCTGCAAAGACTGCAAGACACAGGAGGTTTTTATACACGCTGCATATTGTACACAAAATTCTGCGAGCCTGAGCGTATTGTGAGAGTTCCTACATCGAAAAACACATTCGAAAACACATTTTACCACCATTTTATCTACGGGCTAACTACTGTTTTATGTGACATAACTGATATTAAAACGAAATCAATGAACATCCCCCCCGCCCCTTAAATAAATTGCGTAGGTTGGCGCACCTATGTGCACACCCGTGCGACGCAATTTTCAAACTTCAACTTTGCCTCGACGACAGTAATTATTCGCCTGTCCGAGGGCGATTTTTCCGCACCAAACTTTCCGCTTTTCCTTTCGAATCCCGGTGAAAATGACAGGCATTCACCAGGACCACTGTACGGAATGTTAAGTACATTCGTTATGGAAAAGTAGACACATTCCCTCGACATGGGCTCCGCCGGTGAAAGCGCTCATCAGAAGCAAGTCGACCTTGAAGGAAGGAGACAAAATAAAAAGGAAAAGCCTTTTTGATTGGGTCGTTTAGTAGCCACAATGGGACAGAGGCCGCGCGACGTCGAATGGGCGCTCATGAATCATCACAATGGCCATCTCCACCGTTTATACAATTAACCTGCTGAGAAAGCCGGCCGGATGCCGGTCGTTACGATTCTCCCTACCGACGTCTTTTTCAAGCTTCCATTCATCCTAGGCTTCTTTCACTTCCACCCTCTTCCTCCCCCCCTTCCCGCTTTTTCGGTTTTTAAAGCCCCCGTCTCCCCAAGAGAACCATTTTCACCAAAGACCCTATTTGCCTCGACATTAAAAAAAAAACAGCGATGACCCAATAATTAAGGGCACCAGTTTATCGCGAAAAAAATTCCACGACTAGTTCATCTCTGAAGTACTTTAGCTCATGTCCAGTTTCGTGGTTGGATTATTTGAATTGTTACACCCATATCTGTCTGCTCGCCAATTACGGACTGTCAGTATCAGAAAAACTACAATATTCTGATTGGCTCACTCGTCTAACACTACTGGCTTCACACAAAGACAGACGGCCAATGCAATAGCCAAAGGGAAGTTGAATGTATGTGCATAGAATTTTGAATCCTAGCCAACGTGGAAATATTTCCGCGAAAAACAGGCGGCCCTACCAAAATTCACAAAAAAAAAAATTACGACTTATTTCTCTCATATCAGTATTATCAAAACACTTCGTATCATGCTTAGGATAATTATATGAATAATAGGGGCGGGGGGAGGATAAATTAAACCACTGCTAACTTTTGCAGTAACACCCTCTAAAGCAAAGCTAAACAAAAGTGGAAACATTACATAAACTTTCTTTACTTTTGTTTCTTGCTTTTTCGTATCAAATGCTACATTTCCACGCGTAATATTGGATTATTAATTTAATTTTCTTGGTTATTAATTCGGCTAAAGAAAAAAATCTTGAAGTACATCTATAGCGAATTAGCTATTGACTTATAGCTAGATACATAAAAAACTAAATAACGAACTCATAACTACGTCTCAAAATAAATTTTCCAAGTTTTGGTGGAATTAATATAGTAACACAGTTATAGATTCGTAGTTTAGTTTTTATGCCTGTAGTGTGTCAATGAACATTACAATGTTATACGTCGTTGGACTTTTTTTTTTCTTCCATTACTGAATTATTAGAATGTAGAAAATTTACTTTAGTAGCGTCATGATTTACTGAAGCGAGGGTTTAATAAATTGGAACATGATTTCGGTGGTCTTGAAATCGCAATGTTTTTATATAGTTAGTTTTTTTTATAAACATATAATACTATTCATGAAGTTGGCATTTGAAGTCTCGCTTGGTTATGAAAAACTGTGAATGCCGGGAAGATATTATGTGGATTATTAGTCTACATAAAAAATATCTTTAGGCCTATTTATATATTAATTCGTCGTTTGTGACTGAATCAAAATGGCCAGTTAAGATAAACGTTATGTACATTCAATTAGGTTTTACCCTTTCATACTTCAACACTAATTCCATATGCACAATGAGATAAAGGTTTTATTTATTTTTTTCGGCCAACAAAATATTTTTTGTATTTGGCCAAATAATACATTTAGTTGCCCCAACATAATATTTGTTTGAGTAAACAATCCTTGAAAAAAAAAAAAATAAATTTTTATTAATTTAACAAAACACACGAGTGAATTAACAAAACCTCAGTGTTAGGCCAAATTAAATAAGATTGTCAACAAAATTTTTATTTTAATAAATTGTAATTATTTGTTTGCCCACTTATTGCAGTGCCTTCGTTCGAAAATACAGCTCGGGGGTGTGTTTGTAATTTTTGGACAATTAGGATAGTAGCAGTGGTTGTTAATGCATTATCGATGCTTAATGATGGTATAAACATTCTAATTCGAAAAGCTGAACATGAAGCTGAAAAGAATATCTGTAAAATTTAAAATATTTATTTGCCCACGTTGTGGAGTGTTTGAAACGTGTATTTATAAAAAGTTCAAACTTGATCACTAGTCACTTTAACTGAAGTAACTAGGCCGTAGCGGTCGGGCGCAAATAATCCCGACTCGAGTTTTCAGGTTTTTATGTTAACTGAAACTGTTCAACTCGCTCAGTGCCAAACAGATCTTTATGTGCGCCAACCAAATCTTTGTTTGGGCCAACCAAGTAAGAAAAACCAAATAATTTGATTTCGTTGCCCCTGTGCAAACAAATTATGTGATCGCAGAAACAGACCGTTCTCTCAGTGCATCTCCGTCCTACCTGCAGTGACTTTACATACCTAAAAAAAATCACAGAGCCTGTCAGCTGCGATAGAATAATTTTTTTTATAGACTTACGCGCGTGATTAATAAAGTTCTAATGTGAGAATGGCGAATCAAGTAATTTATGTATATTCAGAAATGTCATACTTGAACATTTACTACCTGGAATTCGGTTCAATGAGCTGTATTTAGACAGGGAATGCGATTATATAGACTATTTGCAGCCAGTTACAAACTTTTTCTCTTTGACTTAAAAAAAAAAAAAAAAAAACTGGGAGACGAAATTCAGAGAACCATATTCTATACGGTTGGAGGCAATTTTTTATTATTATAAGAAGCAGATAACTCTAAACTTTTTCACGTAATCTCGAAATCTTTCCTCTGATAACAGAAATATACGTGAAAATAACGTTACAATGAAAATACATATCTTATTTTTTAATGTTTTATTTATGGCTGACATTAGGACTTAGTTGTGAATGCAACCGAAGTTCGTAGACCCACTCGCGGAGATAAACAACTTTGTATAAATAATTTCAATTGTTCACTTTATCCGCAGGTGTTAATCAACAACTTAATATGACGAACGAGGAAATGAATTAATGTATGAATGGATGCCATTAGCATTTGCGAGGAATAGGGATGGAAACATCAACATTAATCGGATGGTATCGAATCGACGAACTTCCGACGACATTTAGGTACGTTAACACATAACTAGATTGGTCACACGAAGAGCAATAAGCACAACATTGTTTATAAAGAAATATATGCAAACAACGTAAAATATTATCTACCGCAATGCGAATGACAGTAACGTAAGCTGGGAAGGGTAAAATTACTTATAAAAGTATGCATGCTAAAACCAAGGATTTAACAAAGAAATAAAATATTTTAAAAAAGGTGACAAGAAAGGAAGTTTACTAAGTAATTAGGTGATAAACAAAGTGGAAATAAAAGGAGAAGTGTGATGGGAGTTCATTTTAACGCCCCCTCATTCCCAGCTTCATTTTCCGCCCTGAGTCAGACATTAGGAACGGAAAGCTCAGACAGTGGATGAAACACGATAGAAAGAGAATAAAGAAGGGAGATTCGGAATCATCGGAAAGGAGGGGGGAGGGGGGAAGGAGGAGAGAACTTAATTCAATTGCAGATCGCAGCCTCCCGCTTGTTAGTTGGAAACTTGCCTCCCTCTGTCTGAAATCCATCTGCCAAACATTAGACTCGCAAAAACCAGGCATTGCTGTCAGGGGAGATCTCATTTCCGACCTCTGAGAGATAAGTACTTCTGGCTAGGATAGCTACACTGAAAAAAAATATGGATAAAGGAATTTAGTATATGTACTGTACCTATAACCACACTAGACTGAATACGTTTACAACAGTAGGATGGATTGTTGGTACACATTTAATATTATTAACGTAGGAAGCAATACCATCAGAAATATCTATTGTTGTTTTCTTTGTAGTTAAATCTGCGAAGAAAACTCAAATTTTCAACATCAGAAAAGTGAGTTCCTATAACAGAAAAACTGCATCAATATATGCATAGTTACTACAACAAATATTAGCCTGAGATAGCAAAATAAATTTCTGCACAGCCCCATTAAAAAAAAAAAAAAAAAAAAAAAAATGCTGGTACAAAAGTTTGTTTGTTGTTACGCTGGAAATTGGTTTTACAAAACTATTCTGTAAATGTTTTTCTGCAGAATGATTTTCCGTGTAAAATTTGGTTTAAAAAATGCGTGGGCAGTTAACAGGAGTATTGGAATTAAACCAGATAACAGGAAATTGAATTTTTCTACCACGCGATGGGTTTGGATGATGACAGTTTCTTGTGCTAACTTTTGATTGGTTAGTTATATTTCTGTAGGGTAGTTGAGCATGTATTGTTTAAACGTTATTGTTGACGCAGATATTTCTTAGGTTATATTTACTGAGCTACAGGTGACCGGTGTGACCTATACAGCTGAAACTTTCATTTCAGACTAGAAAGTTCAGTGTTTAAGTCCCAAATGTGTAGCACCTTTTATATGCTAGTTTAGGTTACATCATGATTGTTACAACAGGTTCCCGATCGTCCTATCGGAAGAGCTCCAAGTATTTCGCGGATTGAGTTGGCAGCAAGCTAGGCTGGACAGCCCTGTATACACTGGAGACATTACCGTTTGCTTATTGGTTGCTGTGATCAAGCGAGGCCTCTGTACAGGACTGTTAAACACTCACTCGCACTACTGCTTCCTGCTTATTACTGGAGCACAGTTACACGGGGCGTGTCTAAACAACTGTCATCCAATCACAACAGTAGGAGAAAAGAACAAGTGTTTGGAGCCTATCTCGCCCCTGAATGAATTCGCGAAATACTCGTGGCTCTATCTATCAGTACGAAGGGTGGCAAGCCGGTTGTCTGCCTCGACCACCAAACGAAGTACAGTTTTTCCATAAAACCAAATTAGTTTTATTTAAAGACTCATCAACGCTGTCTGTCCAAGAAGGGGCATTCAAGGATCGTCATGAACATGTGTTATACAAGAACAACCACTTGATTGCCCTGTAAACAGTTTTTTTTTTCGAGATTAATAATTATTAAAGCCGTTGCTCCTACGACCATTATTAGCTATGTAAATCCAGGTAAAAAAACCTTTAATGGTCAAAAAAATTATTACACTTGTAGTGTTAGCCAATCCAGCAGTTATCTCTCGTCAAGGCGCAACCAACTGAGAAGACTCTAAATTAGCCAATAGATGCAATAGATACGCACGCTTGCATTTGCATAATCTGCTAATTAGGTGTCAATCTTTGTATTACATTAGCACATGTTTACCACGTGTTAACGAACAATAAGTCTGAATTTGATTCAGTTTCGGTCGGAACGGAATAAAATATGTGCTTGCGAATAGTGCGAAAGATAGAGAATATCTTTCTTACACTTACAAAAAGTTCGGACAACGTGTGGTCATTAAGCATAAGGCCTAAACAAGCTTTTAACTGAAACGTACGTGAATCTCCCGAAGGAAAATATAATCCAATCAACTTTTAAAATATTCTTAAATCTTAATAAGTGTTAGTGTCACAACTGAAAATCTCATACAAGCGAAAAACTACCATGATTGTTCAGTGCGTTAGGGGTAAAGGCTGTTCACAATAAAGTGAGCACTTTAGAAATCAACCTTACAAAAAAGTCACTGCCACATCCCACATATATTTTAAAGGGCACAGTGAGTGATATGCCACCCAGTAAAGTTGGTAACGATGGCTTGAAAGTAGTTCCACATATTTACTTCGAATAAAAAATGTTAGGTAACCATTTGTGGTAACTTTTATTATTTTGTTCGCTTTCTGTTTTATTTAATGCGTCGAAGT
Organism: Dryococelus australis; assembly: GCA_029891345.1. Lineage (NCBI taxonomy): Eukaryota > Metazoa > Arthropoda > Insecta > Phasmatodea > Phasmatidae > Dryococelus > Dryococelus australis. The sequence goes on along the minus strand of CM056995.1, from coordinate 45,440,019 downwards.
GTAAAAATGAGCCGATTTGTAGACTATTTAACTTTGTGATAATTTTACAGTTTCAGTTGACCGACGCATGGATAAAGTAATGAAGCCCATGGCAATGTTAATTTTTAAGTAAGGTGAAATAACACAACGCGTGCATACAAGTAGATCTTAAGCAGGACTTTCAAAAGAGTTCATTTTATCATGAACAGCGTATAGACTTATGAAACGCGTGCTTGTGTTGTCTTCAACGCTCCTTCGTTTCTAGAACTCGAAAATGGAAATCAACTTCGGTCAACCAGTGCCTGAAATAAAATTCTTTACAGGTAGTGCGGTTAGTCTTATTCTGTGCAGATGTGTGTGTTATGATATCGTTTACTATGCTCACACTCGCTGAGGTTTAAGGAATCATTCGCGACCGAAATGTAGTAAACTTCTTTCATGTACCACAACAAATTTTTTTCATGGCTAACGCCTTCATAGTGGCAAGAGCGGGTCTATGGGCCCAGAATTAGACTGCTTCCATTATATATGTCCCTCTGCCCTTTTTTTTTTCCTTTCAGTCGCCAAAATTCCACCCCCCCCCCCCCCAGTAAATGTGACCTATGACATATTCCTTAACCGCACCTTCGCTATTATTTTTCTCGCGTTTCTTTAATTCTGTTGAGCGAACTTACGTCTTCGTTTATTCGTACTGACTTTAGGCAGATATTCCTGACACTCTCAGTGCGTGCATTATCATTTGTGAGAATTGTGGTTGTGAGGTCATGAGGGGCTCCTGGGATGAGATGAACTCCAGATTGAGCAGCGGAAGAATGACACAGTGGGGGAAATGGAAGTGCTACGAGAAGACTCACTGGATAAATATAACACCCTCAACTTTTCCCGCAAAGCGAAAATCCGGGATTTGACCCCCGGCGGGAAATGAAGCCGTTTAGCTGTGGTGAGAAGCGAGTGGCCTGACAAGAGCTGACCTTTACTTGTTAGTGAAACTTGGTTGAAACATAATATCACATCTACATTCGTTTATCTCCCGGTTTATCACATCGCATTTCAGTAACAATACAAACAGACGATGCGGGGTAGAGGTGGCTATCTCTCAGGGGCACCCCGACCTCCACTTAAATACCACTTCTCAGTGCCACCATTGGCGTACGTACTGCGCCGCTCGGTTGAACGTCTAATCAAATCATTTTTATTCTCTGATGTACGCGGTTCTCCCGACGTGAATCCTTCAAGTGCGTCCTCTTGAAACACTAATCAAATGAAACTGCGATGTTCGTGCTAGCTTCACGTCGTTACCAAACACTTGATAGCTAATTGAGTTACCGGAAAGTAAATTAATATATCCGTGCCTAATTTTCACGTGCAGCAACATCGAGGCCTGGCGAAGGAATGTGCACCGGACTGATGTTTCAGCGATTCGTCGTGCGAGTGCAGCACAGTCGGTGACCACTTTGGTAAACAGCTTGGGACGATGCGTGCGCCTACCAAAAACGCGACGATTTCGTTACGTTACTTCCGGCATCTTGTTCAAGATGATGGAAGTTGAGGGCATAATTGTAACCTGACTGGATGTTTTAAAAATTCATTGTGTCAGATCCGCTAAGGGGAATTGATGTTCGCTGCGTCGATCACCATAAATGGTAATAATTGGTAAAATCAAAGGCCATTGGCTGCGCACTGCTTGTACTCTCCAAGGAGTAATTGAACACCCCTCGATTTCTTATAAAAAAAAGGCTTTTTAGGGGAGAATTAAATTGATTGGTAGCGGGACGGTGTATTTAATGTCGGCCCGCGTTGCTCTCTAGGTCAGTTCAGCGACCTCGAGGGCGCAAGCTTCTACCATGAGATTAGTATTACTTTATTTGGCATCACCAATGTAGGCTCCTAAAGCGAACAGGTCATTTACGTCACTCGGGCGTTAGGCAGGGGCCATTATGGCAGTAAAATAATTTTAAAGATTTTTACGATTTTGCGAAATGTTGGCCCTTTAGCCAAAATCCAATACTGTTACTTTGTAACCAAACTTTAGTGGCTATGTCGTCACCAAGACGCGAAGTGATGGTAACCACTAGGAACCATGGATAAATTTTTGCGACCACTTGTAAACATTTTTCAACTTCAGTAAACTATTGTAAACTTTGGTGAACCTTTGTAAACACTTGCCAATAATCGCCAATTATGGTCTCAGCTTTTGGTATTAAATAGGAGCTATGCGAAACTCCTTGATTTTATGATTTTTAAGAGAAACTTTACGCTGTTTTGGGCTTGTTCCGAAAATCCAATTTACTCGCGAAGTTAATGCTGGCGTTGCGTGGTAGTTGCTCCCATCCACTTGGTATTGAGGGTAAATTAAAACTTAATTATTGTTTGATGACCAGTAATGTGTTGCCAAAATGGGGCCCTTCCTAGTGTAAGAATTAAACATGGTGTAATAATGTCAATGGTAAATATAGGTGCGACAGAAATATAGCAGCCATTTGTAACTATGGTCAATTGGGTCACCTGCTCAATATATTTTGTGATGGCCTTTTGCAGTTTGTATTAACTAATTAATATGGACAGTAAATAGAACGTGTGTAAGTATTAGCTGAAAATCAGCGAAAGTATTGGTACTTGAATTTGGTTACACTTTATCTATATTTTGGGCAACCTGGGTTTTATGTAAATGTTAAACATACATTTTTTATATATGGGAAAGGAAAATTATAATGTTACCCTACAATATGAAATGCAATATAACCAAGAAAGTATTCCATGTGCAATATTTGTAAAAGAAATGTTAATGAAAAGAAAAAATGTATAGAAATATTTAAAATAAAAATTAACATGACCACACTTCTTTGTTTCTATTTCTGAACGTTGCAAACATTTAGTTACATTTTACACTGTACATAAAAATGGTTTTTGCATGGATTTTGCCATTCTTGTGTTCTGATTGGGTTTTGTTAGGGTTTATGCATTACCTGCCTTGCGACGCCCTTGGTGCAGGACGCATCAATGTCAGGACCTGAAAATGATGATGTGTTAAGTACTGGAATTTTTTCAGAAATTTATTAAATTTGTAAGCCAGTATATTTAGCGTTCATTTTTTCAGGAAATTACTAAGTTAATACTTCATTCTATAAATACTGAACATCTCGTTACGAACTGTTTCAGATCAATTCGAAGAGGGAATACGACCAAGGAAAACGTATAAATTCGATACACAGCTGCATGTTCTTCCTCCTATTAACATACTACACGCTTTTACGCCCTAGAATTCCTCGCATACTGACGGATATATAACTATATACACAAATATTCTCCCCTCGATAACTACCACTAGGGATTTCTAATCCACAGGAGGTATACCCTACATAACATTACTGATGTTGGAATTCCAAACATGAATGACAAGCGTTCTGTGATTCTCGATTCTGTTAGAATTCTGTACAACATTGAACACAACCACAAAATTCTCTTGGAGACACTCAGATTTTGTTTCAATTTTTTTGTGAAAGTACTACAGTGATTACAATCGTATTTGACAGCAATACGTTTTAATTAAGCAGGCTATAGTGTTTTATGACAGTTTCTGTGTTTTGGCATACTGCGATACACTGTAAAAAATTCTGGTAAACTTCCTAAACTTTAATGGAAGTTTTTAACGTATACATTGTATGTAAATAGTACTACTTGACGTGACACCCAGCTGCCCTGCTGGAGGATACAGACGGTTCATGGCGAACTGGACACTTTTGAAAGCCCTGCTTAGTATCTACTTTTTCCCTCATTATGTATCCTTCCACCGTGTGTAAAGTTTACATCGCTATGGGCCTAATAACTTCATTCATGCGTCAGTAATGTGAAGACGTGAAATTGTTGCGAACCCAAAACGTGTTACTGATATGCAATTTCGTACTGTAATGTGTAAAGCAGAGAAAACACAAACTCGATTCGCCATAAATTTAAACCTTACACTCGGATTACAAGGTCATGCCTTGGAACTATTTTGCTCAACTGAAGGCCGTATTTCACGATGATTGTTTATTTTATTATCTGTATTAGATTTATATAAAGACTACATAAATGTAAATATTTCTAGTCAAATTATTATAGTTTTCAATATATAACACCGAAAAGTCGAAAATTTCGGAATATTTGAGTCCCAAGTTTCTATGCTATCCTAGTAATAAGACGCAATGTTTTCTTTTGAATTTCCTAATTTGATTTAATATTAATACTTGGCACCACTGCATCTTGAATCACCATCATAACTCTTAACCAACTAATAGAAGTACCTTATTCAATTAAAGGAACTTTGCCAAAAAAATCACATGTCATGTGATTTATATCATATACACGACATTTTAACACGTATAAAGGATATTTAACAAGGGGTACTCGGGTACTGGTTTCCTGAATCAATTTTAAAGTATGTATTAATGTTTTTGCCAAAAAATTTTTATTCGTTCAAGAAAAACTAATAAATATTAATTTATGTTTTCTCGGTCGAATAAATATGAATAAACATCAATACCTATTTTAAAATAGATTCAGGCTGCCAATACCCGGGTACTACGGATTTTTACCCTTGATACTAAATTGATTTGTTGAGTATATGATCTAGATCACACGATATGTGAATTAGCCAGCGAAGTTAACAAGGAGCGTAGAAATTTTAGCTCCCACATTACGAAATTTTTGACTTTTCGGTGCTATATTTTGAAAACTATAGTCATCTGACTACTTGGATTTTACATCTATGTGATGCTTGTATAAATTCCTTTCAGAGAACTAAATAAAAAATGCCATGAAGTATGGCCTTAACCGGGAAGTGTACGGTACACTATCAACTTGAAACAGTGAGAATTGAGCCAAACCAATGTAAACAGTAAGAATTGAGCAACTGGTATTCAGTGCAGATAATTAATTATTATTATTGTGGTTGAATTTAACTTTTTTATTTGTGATTTCCCTCTGAATGTCAAGAATTCCACTACTGTAAATCACCTGTTCCCAGTTAATTTGCTTGATTAGCGAGTCAGTAGTAGCTTATCAATTAACTTTTCAGTGAATGTTATTTCACTGGTTGATATCAACGATTCGAAGCATTTGCGCAATTAACGCAGTATGACACTTTTTTTTTTACAAAGTGTAAATTTAAAAGGGTTTTTATAAGCTGTACATGATGTAAGTGAGCACTTTTGAGGCCCTAGTAATTGTTTTCCTATCAGCCATTTTTTTAATTTTCCGCCGCATTTAAAATAGATATTGCCATGCAAGTAATAACCGCAGTGTATACAGGGTGATTCTCAATTAGACCGACAAACTTCGGAGGCGATTCTTCATGAAAAAGTAAAAGGAAAACATATTTGACACTTTATACATAAACCGAATATTAAGGGAGGTACGAGCCCTTAAAAAACGAGATTTTAAGTTGTATTTGTGTAAAATATCGGCTTTTACGTTGAAGGCGCCGATAACATACAATAATGGTTGGAGAGTTATCATTGTATTTTACTTCATTACCGATATTTTGCCCAAATACGTTTTAAAACCTCGTTTTTTAAGGGCTCATACCTCCCTTAATATTCGGTTTAGTTATAAAGTGTCACGTATGTTTTCCTTTTACTTTTTCATGAAGAATCACCTCCCGAAGTTTCTCGGTCTGATTGCCAATCATCCTGTATATTCCACGGACTCAAAAGTTAACGTCTAAGGCTACAATGAAATGTATTTATTGACTTTTATCCCAAATGAAAGGGCTTCAAAAAGCGGTCATTTTGCAGTGGGTAGCACATAGTTTACCGTGCACAGCCTACGACGTGGCAGAGGCGCCTCATCAACGCCAGCTCAGGTCGTAATGATCACACAATTGTGCGATCATCAGCCTAATTGGCCCACGGTGTGGCGGCAAGTTGCGGTGCCACGTTCAATACCAATCTGGGGTAAGAGGATTTGGCAGTCCGCACCAGCAGATTCCGCCATCAGAGGGGGATTAGAAGAGAGATTAGCCTGCTGCCCCTTCGCCTCCCCCCTCCCCCCTCGACAACTGACTGTTAAGACCAGTTCGCGAACAATTTCGTGTATAGTCCGTTCACGGTCACTTGACCCATTTCTGAAGTCCTGCTAAAGTTAGACTTCCAGGATATTCCTCCGCCTCATGCAAACAAAGCTTAACCGAGTCTAGAAAATCACACAAAAGGGACAGGTCTTTGTAAAACTACTGTGTTTGCGCGAGTTTCTTCGTTGTGTTTGTTTTATTTGTGTAAGTAGATAACTAGCCTGTGTCGTCTTCGATGTGGTGTCTGTTGGTCGTATATATCATATTTGTTTTCCGCATTTATCTTGCTGTCCTGTTTTATTTGACTCGATTCCTTCATGGAATTATCTGGCTTTGTGCATATATATTCTTGACTATAGCATACCTGGTTTGTATTCTGTCGTGTGTGGTAAAACTGCTGTGTTTCAGTGCGTTTCGATGTTGTGTTGTCCCATTTTGTTCCTACTTACTTTGTCAGTGTTGTCCTAGCATTTGCAAACAGGTTTCTAGCCGGTGTAATTTTCTATGTGGTATCTTTTGGCCATGTGTATATATATAATATATATATATTTTTTTCCGTAATTAGTTACTGTTATCTTTTGTTTTATTCTCTAACCTCTTGGAATTTTACAATGTTGTATACATGTATTTATTTTCTTGTCCATAGGTTACTTTGTCTGATTTAAGTATTTTTTTCGTGTTCAGTCCGGTTTTTCCATGAAAGACACATGCATCGCAATGACGAATGTACCAAAAGGTCCATCTAGTCATCCACTCCCATTTCACTGTTCATTCAAAGATCACACTGCATTCGTGTGCACTCAGTGTAATAATATTTCTCACAAGGACTATTTCATACAAGGCATTGCCAACACACATACTTTCACTTTGTTCTTAATTGTATCAATTATAAATGAAATTTTAATTTTTTTATGTAAAATAAGGTTAAAGTTCAATTTAGCCAAAAATAAGGTAAAGTTATTTCAACGAAAATATGAAACGATTGTGATACATGGCATATTTACGCAACAACCAAACACGTCATAAATGTGGTGATTTTTCAAATGTTTGATTCAAAAGTGTGAAGGAATCGCAAACAGACTATACATACGAGACGTATGCATATAACGTTTACAATGAAAAATTTAGTTCTTAGTGAATGTAGCCATCTTACGTTCAGCCAATCACACGCAACTATATATACATATTAATTTAATTTTTTTTAGTGATTTATTACAAAATGACGTAATTTAGTATAAAGACGTTTTTCTCCTGCACATGTTAAAAGTTATTTTAATAGCATTAGGAGATATTTCAATTTATCTTTTAAACTTTCAGATCACTGTTTTGTCTGCGATAAGGAGACAGTTTGCAAGGCTAGGCTGAACTCGCTGGGAGTGTGCTGTAGTATGTTATATGAGAATTTCACCCACAGAAATTGGATTAACAAAGTTTTTAGGCATACTTTGGGAAGCACGTCGTTCGTTAAGATAACTGACAGTAAATATGTAGTAATAGAAGACAGTAGTGTATACATTTATTTCATTTTCCATATAATTTGTCTGAAGCAAGAAAACAATTAATTCGAAATTACATCAGTGAGCAAAATTTTTTTTATTGTTGTCTCTGGCTCAGTAATGGACAAACGTTAATTTCAATATAAAACTTAATAGTTATGATTTGTAGCAACTACCAGACCCGTGGAGTTTCGCTCCAGATTAACATACTAACTAACCGTGGTGAAATTAAATTTACTTTGGAACTACAATTCAGTTAAAATGACCATCGGGAAATTACATTATTCCCTACAATACAATAAAATTCCAGTATTACTTTCAATTATTAGAAGAAAATAAAAACCTATGTGTTGTTTTGAAATAAGACACCCGCATAAATGTAATTACTAAATATTCTTCTTTTTCCTTTAATTCTACTTGCTAATGGGCCTTACGAACACGACACGAAATCAAATATCACACTTGTGTACACCTCCATACGTCAAGGATGTTTCGACACGACTCATACACGATGATCATGGACCCTTTTCGTAAAAATATTTACTTTCATTCCGACACTGACCACAAGGGAAAGTTGTACCTCACACTACGAAGCAAATTTGACAAACTATACTGTTAAAAATTATTTTATTGAAAAATTATTTATATACAAATGGAACAAATGCCTGTAGCTAATTCACGAAACACACTATTACGAAGGCAGATTTTTTTGACCCACCAGAGGTATTTTCTCAACTCGAGTGTAAATTTTGTTATCTAAACAAAATCGGATACGTTTCACTTCAAATTGTGTATAGCGAACAAAATATTCTGTAAGAAGAAATAACATATTTGTTTGACCATAAATAAACATTTTTTTAAAGGGGAGGGGGGCAAACAGGACGTTCGCGGTGTGCTGGCCCCATATTGCCGTAGCTAGTATAAAAGTACTTGCATGTTGGGGGCAAGCATATTTAATTGGCGGCAACTCGTGCGAAACACGTTTTCTAAAAGTCGCATTACACAACACAGTAAGGCATTACATTTCTTATCAACAAATTATGCTCGTGCATGCAGGATTTTACAGGGAGCCAAGGAACAAAAAGTCAGAAATTTAAATTTTTGTTGCAGACAACTCAACTCAAGACACGTGACGCCATTCCCTTAAAAGCCACGATTTTATCACGCACTAAACACAAAAATAATAAAAACTAACTTGAAGAAAAAAATTTAAAATGTTGTCACGAGTTACTTTGAGATGTACGTAATCACAAAGAGAAACTTCTATTATAATTCTTTTGTTTAAATTTATTGACTATAAGAAAATTCTTGCACTTTTTACCTAAGTCTGTCTCCAAAATTTTGTAAAGTAACTTTTTCTATACAAATCCTTCAGCTCCTCTTATTAATTTATTCGTATTTTCTTAACATATTGTTTGCGATACTGAAATGTTATTATAAAAAACAGAATATTTTTTATAGGTAAATTATATCACATATGATATAATAATGTTCCTTTTTGCCTTCTAGCATTCTCAAGGCACTCTTGCTATTTATCAAGTTTCATCCAACCCCCTCCCCTCTAATATCTAATGAGGTTTTCAATCGATTGCCTAGCTGTTTAAGAGGTCGACCTATACCGTAGGTAGCCAAATAGTTTGCAATATCTCCACCAAAAGGCATAAAAAAAACCGTGCTTTATTACTCCCTGTGGTGTAAGTACGAATGATAATCAGGGAAGTTTGCAGAGTATATCCGATAGTTTATTTTAATATTATATTGTGTGTGTAGTGAATTTCATGTATTTTCTAGGTCTGCAAAAGTTGAGTTCAATTTGTGGAATTCTTCTAACTGAAACTCCAGCTTCTGACGAATCAGTGGGATGCGATGACGTTTTAGTAACAGGCCAGGCAATTCACTCACTGTTTGATCAGTGGACGCGAGCAAGTGAAACGATCAGTAGAATTTTATCGATACCAGTCGAACACGTTCAACATATCTGCATAAATGCACCTGTTTGGAGCATTATCACATCTTTAGATTTTAGAACGTACGGAACTTTCAAACGAGAAACTTTTAAAAAAGTAGTGTAGGGACGTGGAACACATATTCTTCTTTATCGTAGGGCCATCACATGATCACCGGTTCAAGTCGACGATGAGGTCTGGTCATGCAATTTCATGTCTGGTTCCGAGTTCGAAAAGTCTTGAGGATCGAACCAAAGTGGCCGCACAAGCGATCGTCTTAACGCAGGTGGTTTCCAGTTCGAAGTGAATATCGAAACTGATAATCAGCATTGGCCTGTTTAATACCTCTTTAGTATACACGCTGTTTGGCCGGGAGGGGGCGGGGTTGGATGTACGCATTTTAAGGGCATGGTAGACAGGGTCGTTCCGAACAACTATGATCACAGTTGCTATTATACAAATTCTGATGGTTCTCGTGTGCACAAAGGTGAGGCCGGGGTAGGAAAAAAGTAAATAAAACACCAGGGATGTCCCTAATCACATGTAATCCGTGTGTGTTATCATCAATCTATAAAGACCGCCACACAATATTACAAAGCATAACATAATAATAGGAAAAGCGGTCATAATTATTTGGAATGACCCTAGCTACCATCCCTTAAGCCAACCATCCCCTCTGCCTAACACCCACCATATTAAACCTTTTAGAAACTCACTAAGGTGAATCATACGCATATCCCAGTAAATAAATGTGCTGGGAATACGAATTTGTTTTCCAGAAAGGCAAAAAGCTATTACCTACAGCCCCCAAATGGTTAAACAGTAAGTACCTACACTTGTATGGCTTCCTTGAGTACCTACACTTGTATGGCTTCCTTGAGAACCTACACTTGTATGGCTTCCTTGAGGACCTACACTTGTATGGCTTCCTTGAGGACCTACACTTGTATGGCTTCCTTGAGGACCTTCCTTAAAGGAAAGTAAACAAAAAGAATTCAAAGTGACATCAGTAGTTTGGCCTATTGACTTTCATCGCATGTAATAATATCCTTCTGTGAAATATCTAATTTTTCGAGAAATTCAGCTGCTCCGGAATGCATATCGCAGCTTTCGGTAGAGCACAATTCTTAAAAAAAAAGATTCCCCGTAACACCATTCACGCTCAGTGTATAATGCATTAACGGTTACTTCACACTTTTATGATTTCTGAAGCCATGTTCTACTTCCAGGATATTCTTCCGCCTCATGCAACCGAAGCTTCAGTAAATATAGAAAGTTGCACCAAAGGACATCGCACGGAATTAGTACGCACCTAGTTGTAATAGTATTTTGCATGAGAACTATTTCTTACTAGGCGCTACCAACAGATATGCTTTATCACTGATTTTTACATATTTACTCTAAATGATATATTATAATTTATAAATAAAATATAGGCAAAACATAGAATTAACTATTAATAAGAAGTTTTATGTTAATAGAGGTATAAAACGGCTGTGATACATGGCATACTTAGGAAACATCGAAACACATAATACATGGGGTGATTTTTCAAAGGTTTGATTGTGAAGAAACCGTGAATAGACTAAAACACAGTTGTGTGCATTACTCACACGAAGGTTAATTTTGGTTGGTACAGTACACTGAAAATTTCAATGCCCAATGATTTCCCACGTGGGTAACTGATTCGCAAACCGCGATGGTAGTCTGTGTCATGAACGGGTCGTATGACTATAGCCGAACACGAAAATTATAGCTTATTTGCTGTGATAGCGAAACAAGTGCTTTGTTTGCAAACACCTGAAACTGTAAATTAAATTCGGTTCTGAACGAGTAAATATATGGTTGCAGGCGTTGCAGATAGGAAAATGCTCGATGCGCGCTGTAATTAATCTGACACGGCATCTGTTCCATCATAGCCCGACGCGCCGTGGGCTCTACTTTCTGCTGCAGCAGCAGACATGAACCAATCAAAATCAATAACAGTAGAACGGTTTACAAATCGTTCATCACAAGGAAGATCTTTGATCTTTTAGCCGCGCAGTTGGCAGGACCGGGCGTTTTGCGCACGATTTTCGCGTTAACTTCTGGCATTAAAATGAAATAAATGTAATAAGAAAATTCTGGTTTTCGGTCCCGTTCTGCTGACTCTTCACGTCTTCGGCTCTCGTCGGTCTTCGGAGGCTTCAAGGCCAAACGAATGACCTCGCTGGTCCTTTGGACGACTCGCGCGTACGACGAGAACCTCCTACAGAGAGCGTTCCCACACTTCGGTCGACGAATACAATGAGCTCGAGCGACGCGAACACACGCGAGATAAACGTGGTCAGATCACACCATCTCCCCATCCACAAGCGGCGAACCAGGTTCGATTCCCGGAGGGGTCGATCCCGCGGATTCTCGTACATAGAAAACATGGCGGACTTTGCCTTTGGTATAGCCTGTCTCACGAACGAGGCGCTTTTTTTTTTTTACAGTTCTCAAATTGGTCTTGTGTACAGTAATTTCCATGCCAAAATATTTTTTTCTGTTGACTTACTGGGCAGGTTGAGTGTGTTTACGTAAACATCATCCGGGAAGGGGTGGGGGGGGGGGGTGTGCGCTGTATCCATGGAATCAGCTGTAAACAGTAAAACTGTCGAATAAGTGCACTCGTACGTGAGGTAGACTATATGTAGAGGGGTTTTTTCTCTGCCTGCTAGTGATGTTTTCCTCACGACTGCATTCACTCGTTCCTCCATACACAACTTGCTTTACTCTCCATCGCTGATAAAGACCTCAGACGTTTAAAAACTGTTCAAAACTCTCACTTACATACCATAAACATAAAATTTATAGTTAGTTATGTCCAGTGCTGCTTATTTTGCAAAAATTACACGTAATGACATTTTCAAAAAATAAATTAAGGTTGCACAGGTGTTCCCAATCAGCAGTGTTTAGGGTAAAAGCACAAGACGACTTTTTTGTGTACTTTGTACGGTAGTATACTACCAAACCGAAGGAAACAATCCAAAAATACCGAAGGGTTGAATTTTTAAATGCAGAGTTGGGGTTGCAACCAGGCCTTCTTTATTAAAGGGGGTTGATATCGGCACCCAATTATTTTATGGGTTGCACTTCGTCGTTCGTTAGGACTAAAGTATTTTCCAGAAAGTGAGAGATAGATCTGTCATTCAGGCTGTGTTATTTTGATGTGAGAAACTTACCTCCCTAAGTTCGTCGACAGGTAGAATTCATAATTGGGTGCCGATACCGACCCCCTTTCATAAAGACGTACTGGCTGCAACCCCAACTCTGGATTTAAAAATTCAACCCTTCGGTATTTTTGGATTGTTCCCTTGGGTTTGGCAGTATACTACCGTACGTAGTAAACAAAAAAAGTCGTCTTGTGCTTTTACCCTAAACACCACCATTTTAGAGAAATTAATGCACTCAGTTCTAAAACTGAATCGCAACATCTGCCACATCAGCAAACACGCGTGTAGATGGTGCATGATTGTTCTTCGTTCGATGAGACAGTGAATAACTTTTTGTATCACTTTCGTTTCATTATCTAAAGAAACTTAATTCAATTAAGGACCAGTTTGTCTTTCATGAAATAACAGTGGAATCACAAGGCATTCGGATATTATTCAAACCTTTCGCTTGCGATAGTTCGGCAGGGTCAGTGTGGACAACAAATGACACGCAACTTGTTTCACTGTTATGCTATACGTATAACAAAAACGTTTTCTGTCGGTATTAAGAGCGATTAAGAATCGAAGGTTATTTTCAAAAATTTTAGCATACTACTTATTTTCTTCGTTGCGATATAAAAATACACTGGGAAAAATTATAAAAACCAATTAAAAAAAGAAAATTCAGGCATTTTTAATGTATTTATTTTTTCATACAAATCTCAAAATTCAGCAAAATGAATTCATTATGGTGGAGCCGAAAGTAATTATTCGTGTTGTCAGAAAAAATTTTTCATAGAAATTTGTAATTTACTTTACCCGAATTTAAATTTCAGTTTTTGAGAAGAAACAACTCTGAATCTATCTGCGCGATGGACGCTATCATGATCCAGCAAATTGACATTTCTTCTGCCTCATATTTCCTTATTTGCCCAAGGATAAATTTATTTATAGTTATATTACGTTTAGGGGCAAGCATTTACCTTTATAACTGTCCCCTGAACACTGTGAGACATTGGGCGGCAAATGAAAGGTAATGGTTTTCTCTGGGCGTGCTATCCATAAACATAATAACACGTTTCGTAACAATATTCTCACTATTTCATAATGCAAAAGATTGCCATTAAAATATATTTGTGAGTTTCACACCTTAAGAAATTTAAGAAGAAACATCTATTTTTGCCAGATATTGAAGAAAATTAGTTCAGCGTATTCGTATATTTTCAAGTGCACTGATTAAATTATTGACGACTGAAGTCAGTTAGTTTTGGTTTTTATGCACTTGACGTAAGATCTGGGGTATTAAAATACATACGTTTTAAAAACTCAAAGGACCCGTGGAGGAATATTTGTCATCTGGACAATCGCAATGTTGATGTTTACATCTGGCGGAATGAGACGCTGTCTCAGAAAGCCTCTAAGTGATCTAAATATGTTTTAGTTTCTAGCTTCGGTAAAGCGTATTTCGCAATTAGAGTTTCTAGAAAATCACTTACAATGTTGGTTCTAAAATCTATCATTCCTACTCTGGCATTATTATTCACTAACCTAACGCTAGTCGTCCATCAAGTTACCAATTCATCAAGTACACTGATCAATTAAATCGTAATTTAATACACGTTACTTTGCGGGGTCTGTGTGAGGTTGTACCGTCACAACAGGATGGTTGAATATGTGTACATAATGAGTGTACATAATGAGTGTGAATTAAGTGACTGTAACCAATATGGAGGCTCTGATAAGGACTTTAATGAGAATGGGGTTAGTCGCTAAATATCGCACTTACTGAGAAAAACAAGTGAACTAGTTCAGGTAGGTAGTTTTAATGTTATAAATAATATCTGTGTGAATGAATTAAAAATATAATTTAGTTCCTCTATTTTTTTAAAGCCCTTCATCACTCTCGGAGCCGTGGTGGCTGAGCGGTTAGCCTGCTTGCCTCCCACCAGGGTGAACCTGGTTCAATCCACGGCCAGCTCACTCCCGAATTTTCGCATGTTGGAATCGTGCCGGACGATGCCACTGGCTGGCGGGTTTTCTCGGGGATCTCCCATATCCTCCGCCCTTTCATTCCAGCGCTGCTCCATTTTCACCTCGATCGCCCTCCTCGGCTCTCAAAACCCCGCCCAAAACTCTTCACTCACCACTCCATTCCTCACGAACTCGGATACGTCCCTGTAGCGTCTTGCAAATAATATTATACTCTAAATATAACGCTAGGTATCTTAACTTGGGGGCTGGTGGCAGTGTGTTTTATATATAGTATACGTGTAGTTAAAGGCAGTACATTTTTTCACCTCGATCGCCCTCCTCGGCTCTCAAAACCCCGCCCAAAACTCTTCACTCACCACTCCATTCCTCACGAACTCGGATACGTCCCTGTAGCGTCTTGTAATAATATTATACTCTAAATATAACGCTAGGTATCTTAACTTGGGGGCTGCGTGGCAGTGTGTTTTATATATAGTATACGTGTAGTTATAGGCAGTACATTTTTTCAGTGGTTGACTTCTGAAAGTGCTCACTTTACTTAAACAGCTTTTATAATCCATTTACGGTAACTTCATACTTTCCTGAAGCCCTGCTGAAGTTCTACTTCCGGGAAATTCATCCGCCTCGTGGAAACTAAGTTTAACCAAGTCTATAAAATTACACCAAAGGACATCGCACCGAATCCGCGAGCACTATGTTGTAAAAATATTTTGCATGCGAACTTATTTTTACTAGGCGCTACCAACACAAATGTTTTCTCACTGTTATCATTAATATTTATTGTGAACGAAATATTATAATTTATAAATGAAATACAAACAAAACTTCCTAGAAACATAAAATACTTTCTTTTTAAGTGAGTTATAAAACGGTTATGATGCTTGGCATCCCTAGGAAATTAGAAATAACGAAACGCGTCGTACATGGGGTGATTTTTCAAAGGTTTGATTTTTAAAAAATGTGAAGAAACCGCGACTATACTACAACCGTGAACGCCCTATACCATTAACCTACGTCGTAGTACAGTGGATACTCTGCACCGCTCACTGACTGTCATGGCGACCTTGAGATCCATCGCCAGTTACTGGTATTCCCAGACAAGACCAGGGAGGAGTTCAAGCTAAAGAGAGTTTTAATTGTCAGCCAATTGAGTGAATGATTAATGAATTTCGCTCGCAGTTACTGACATGCCGGCCCCTTGATTCGCTGCAGTGATCGTGTGGTTGCTTCATTTGCCTACCTATGCGCGAACGTAACTTGAACCACGTAAGAGAATTCTGAAAACACATGCTCTCTGGCCTGAATCAAACATACCTTACAACAGTATCTTAATATGTTTGTATATTGTACGCTCTAAAAAGTTTTTTTGTACTTTTACAAGAAGAATTCTTGGAGACTCAATTGCCAAGAAAATACTTTGTAATACTACAAACAGTTTTCTTGTAAAGTCAGCAAAACATAATCTGTAATATTACAAATGATAGCCTTGTATTACAACTTAAATTATTGAGAAGCGCACATAAATTATTTTTTATTCTAGAAAACAAAAAAAAATTTATGATTTAATAACAGAGAATAATTAAAAAAATATTTCAAGACATAATTTACTATTTAAAAAAACCCGTTCCTAGCACTGTAACTAGAACCGACACTCCCTGTTTTTTTAGCCCGCAACTTTATGCACAATACCAAAGTGATTTACGAACTCTAGCCTTATTTTAATAATACATAATAATTCAAGTTCTTACAAAATATTAAGCAATTAATTTCATTAAGAAGTCATTCATTTCATTTAAAAAGTTATGTGCGGCTAGGAAACATTAACTGTTAATGAGTAATGCGGTCACGTTTTATTGAAATTTTCGGTTTACTATGATTATTTGAGTTGTTTTATATGGTTTACGTCATTCAAACTTGCCATACATTAACAATACATACATACATACGTGTATTTTTGCACGCAACTACACTTTACATCACCCATAGTTTTTGAACAAACTGCTACAGGGCCTATACAGTTTTACGTTGTTAGTGTCCTCCAGTTTGCTGAAGCTTGTGGACAGGGAACACGGGTCAGTATAGCACAAACATTTCCTAAGGTCTATTATAAACACGGCTTTTGTGTTTTTACAAACGAGTAGTTTTACAAGAGAAATTGATGTGCTGTTCCAAGCATTTGAAGATTACAAACAATTCCTCAGTAAAATTAAAATTTTTTTTTTCCAGTGTATATCCCGCTTATCAAGCACGTAGGTGTAACATATGGCGCGCTCAATTAACACACTTAGAAGCATCTTGGGTTCGAATCTAGGTAAGAGGTAACATCTATGTAGGCTATGTAGCTGAGACGTTTGCTTTACAGCAATAGGTTCCAGGTTCGAATCCCAAGTAAACCATTTGCCTGTGTTTGGATTTTAATTGAAAGTTCATGTCACTTAGTTTGCAAGGAAATAAGCGTCCAATATAATTAATGAAAAAAAAAAATTCTGAATGCGTTGTTTTTATTCTCCGGTCTACGGATTTTGTAAAGAAGCAGTTAAAAATAACTCAATACAGATTTTCGTTGTTTGTCAGTTACTATTAAAAAAAAAAAACTGTAGTTGTGTGTACTTCCCAATTCAGTTTTTTACCATTCGTCACAAAGTTTAACTCGCATTGCTGACACCAAAAATATTAAGTCTGAGAGCACTGATGAAATGACGCCCTTTGCTTGGATTCCATTCCCACGTGTTATAATTAAAATTATGCTAGCAGATAAAGTTCTGAATATAAAAACAAATATTTGTTCACATTATTTCGCTTCGTTGCATTGCCATCCTACAAAAACTTTGTACGGTAACAAGATTTCTTGCTATAATCTCGGCTAAGCCATAGATTTGTGTCCTGAAGCAAATTTGGAATACAAGTTACGATATGTTTACAGTAGCTAAAATGCGAAATTCATTTGTGGGTGGGCAGATACCTAAACATCGGCATGGCTTTATTGAAATAGCCATTAACATTCGCAGTAAAAGAAAGTTATCTATGATGTAACCAGTTAATTTGTAACCAAAAGCGCATTACTGTGTAAAAGTTCAAATAATTCTGCAGGACAAAAATATTTATTTTAATAATCCTTGTACGCATTTTTTTTACGGAATGATACTTTCTCAAGCAATAAGGCGTTGTAATATTGTACGAAAGAACCCCGTAGCATCCATTTGAAAATATGAGTTTAAATTGTTGATATGATAGAAAGTTTGACAACCTTTCACTACCAGTCCACCAGTTTTGAAATATATTTCTTTTTTTTTTAATACAGCGGACCAGCAATAGGATGAATTTATTCCAAAGCAATGAAGGATAAATTTTTTACTGATATTTTCAAATAATTTGCATTCACAAATTATCTCCGGTGTACACTACATCCGATACTTTTAGCCGCATGAACTGCAAAACCTCGCATGGTAAAAACTTGTTTGTTTGACTTTAAAGTTTGATTTGTTTGCTGAACCATTAGCACTTTATTTTTGCCGAGCCAACGTTGTCCCAACTTTTCGGTTTGAGGATCAATTAACTGTAAAAAAAATAATGTGTACCTCGTGTCAAAAGACACTCTGGTATATGTTGACCAATGCCATTACCGTGTTGTAAAATGGATGCGATCCCAAATTCAACGCACTTGCAGAATGCTTCATATTTAACTCCAATATTACTTATGTTCCCTGAATTATTGTTTTTAATTTTATATATTAACTATTAGAAACATAAATATGTTTATTAGCACACATGCTATTCAAAACAAACACCAAAGTTTTCCCCGATTTTTGTTAAACCTATCTACATTGCTCACAGAATAATTTAATTCTTTTTTGACGAATACTTAAATAGTAAACAGTCAGTATTTTCAATACAAGTAGCAACATTTACCTAATAACAATTCTATTGACTCTATTTTGCTTGCCATGAAGTTAATATAAAATCAGAGTATAATTACAATAAATCACTCATTTAAACTGAATTATAATATATAAACGAGATACTTTAACCTGAATTTTCACAATGATTTGAATTTAGGTCGGAGATACAGTTTTGATTTAGTCTATATAAATCAATTGATAAAAAACTGTCATCCATAAAACGACCATTCTAGTAGTCATTAAGAAAATGCCCATTATTTTATCCTAAAATTTCGAGCGCTCGTTCTCCGAAAATAACCTATAATTTCCAGTTAGCTGTTAACACTAATTCAAAATGTTCCCCAGTTTCATAATCTAATGTCAATATTCGGTTGAGCGTATTCTGCTACTGAAAACTATATCACATAATTAGGCCTTACGTTAGGTATGTTTTGCATTTAAAACTATTTTATTTTACATATAACCAAGAAATACTTAGAACTTATATTTAATGACGCTAGAAATTATATGCATCACATGCATAATTATATGCATTACACGGAGAATTAATTGAACGGCTCTGTCATATCAGTTTTGTGTTTTCGTAATTATTATCTTAGTATGTTCGCGTGTTTGGAAAACATTATCACAGTCGGGAACTTAACGATTCAAAAGATTCGTCGGAAAGTTAAAATCAATTTTTCGTTTTTTTCCTCCTTGAGTTCAGTTTTCAGTGGTTAGGTTGAGCAAACAACGTCCCAATCGGGTGGGAAACTATACGGTTCGAACGTGGTTGGGAAGGGGGGGGGGGAGAATGAAAAATAGGAGAGAGAGAGTATCGCGGTACCCGATACAGTACGAAGTTGGGAGAGTGATTTAAATCGCTGAACGCGGGAAAACTGTTTGCTCGGGGAGCCACGTCTCTTGCATAGCCGAGAAAAGGGGGGGGGGGGAGAGAGAGAGAGAGAGAGAGAGAGAGAGAGAGAGAGTTACACGGAGCTGCGCAGAGCAAATAGCGAACCGCGCTGTAATAAACAAACCTCCCGGTTGATGAATATTCAAGGACGTCCGAGTGGCTAAAACCCATACCCCCAATCCTCTGTACCAACCTCCCCTTCCAACGGCGTGAGGGCGTTAACTTCCGAATGCGTGCGCAAACAAGGCTTGCCGCGCGAGAAAGAGGGACAGGGTTGAGGAGGAAAATGAGAAAATGGTCGTGGGAAGGAAAAGGGTGGTTGGGGGCTGGGGGTTGTTTGGAAAACTCCTTGTTGGTGTCCAGAGCTTAGTCCATGATTCAATTACCTCGTCGCGAGGAATGGGCGAAATGAAGGGAATTTAACCATCAGGATTCTTGTGAAGGGGTGAAAATACACACGCGCCGTCACGGAACCATCCCTTGATCCTCCCTTTTCCCATTCCTTTTACGGCTTTGCCAAAACCCCTTTTTTTACTGCTGCCCCCTCATACGCTATGCTAAAACGAGGCGAGGTCCTTTTCCTGACCTAATAAGCTCACAAAGAAGTCAGCGTCGAAAGAGAAGGCACATTTTATTTCCTGAGCAGCTGTTCGGCGGGAAATCCCTTTGACTGGTGGAGAGACTGAATCTAGCTCATCCTCGCTATTAGGATGTGCGTTATTAATATATGCTAAAATTACGCTAAAGAAAATTTTGACTTTATTATTTGGCTAGAGTTCGGTAGCTCGTGAAATTACTGTATTATCCCCGTGAAAAAAATGTTGAAAAATTTCGTGACCAATCGCGAGAAAATATTCGCAAAATACGTAGAATTTCATGCTGTTCTTAGTTAAAATAAAAAGTTATAAATGGTGCAGTGAAATGTACGTGTCTGCGTAAATCATTAAATAACATAATGTTAATACAAAAGTTAATAATTTAAGAAACTCGAAGTGTATACGTGAGTGGTTGGGTTTGATATTCGCAAAACGTATAATAAATGTTTCAAAGGTAAACTTTAAATAATTTTTGTTTAAATTTTTTTTAAAATAATTTTTGAGGCGTATTAATATATTTATACTGTTAAAATAGTATGGAATCTACCTGTTTATATCTTATATAGATGAGAATAAAAATGTCACACTAATTTAATTAAAAACATTATATGATTGCATTCTTTTGCTTATTATGATAAAAATTCCAGCAGTTTAAAAATTAAATACTGGTAAAATTTATTTGGAGTTATTTTTCCATACAAGATCAGGGATGATTTTAAAGAGTATTAAAGCACTCTCTGGCAATACCGCTAATTGATTGGATTGTAAAATCTGCAATTGGTGGTTCGAATCAAATTTTGTGCTACCGGCATTGAAATATTACCTCACGCATTATTTATGTTGAAAGCCCTTTGATGCATTAATATTTTATCACTAATCTTCAACTAAAAACGAGACTAACAAAAACGGCGGAAGGCTTTTTCATTAAGTTAATTCGTATTGCAAATAAGCGACATTAATTTTTTTTTTTTACATTAGTGTCTCCGTAACGTGTAAGTTTATTCAAGGGAGAAACTCTCTTAAATCACTGACGGTTGAGTACACTGTTAACTTAAGGGGCCAGCCTAGTAAAATATTGCCTGTAAAAATCAGTGTTTGCACTAATACTCGTTTGTCAATAAATTAATGGCCTCGGAATATTACTTTTTTTTTCAGTAAAGACAAAAAATTATTATCTACAGCCAACCATTTTTTCTTTTACCGTATGAAATATACTCGAAGATAAATATAATGAAAAATAGTCAAAACTGCAATTTTAAGGCTTTTCAGCTCAGTTTCCCGCAAAGGAAATGAGAAAAGTGCAAAGTTGTATATTTAATATACTCCATTGGGTTTCTTCACATGCGATACTATCCTAATGTCACAGACTTAATTTAAGAGAAATTCAGCTGCTCGGGAATGAACAAGACAGCCTTGCGAGAGAACGTATAGGCTGTTCAGTGTAAAGTGAGCACTTCTGAAGACCTGACCACTTCTTTACTTTCCGCCAAGTTATATCCTTCCGCCATTTGTTAATGTAAACACTGTTACGCGAGTAATAAACACAGTGCATACATTTCACCATATTCAAAACCAGAAGTTCACGGCCAATATAAAATATGTTTATTTGTCATTATGTCCGATGAGCCAGCCTCTAAAAGTGCTCCCTTTACCGTGAACAGCCTATAGTATAATGGTTCCTTATGGCCAGACTTAACCTCAAGACGTTAAAATTTTTCTGCTAGGACTTCTCTTTAAGAGGCTACGAGACATGTTATACAGACGCTAAAATGTTCGTATTAACTTCGACTACCGGTATGTGTTTTGGATGATCAAAAGCAGGACATGGTGGAGGTTACTAAAATACACTCCTTGCCAAAAAAAAATGGGTCCCGAGAAAGGATTGTCTGATCAAACTAAATATTAACACTGTGGTTCTACGTGCAAAAAAAAAAAAAAGCATAAATTACAGTGCCACCGTGCCGAGAATTTGTTCTACACCCTTACGACAGAGAATAAGGAAACATTTTGCACCTTGTCGGATCACATCCAAGTTTTACACTATGCAAATAAATCGACAGTATGGAGAATGTAGCCAGGAGTAGCAATACTTCGCAAAATGAGGAGTCAGTAATTGCAGAAACAGTAGTCCGAATAACGTTTCGTGTACACAGCAGAAACTTACGAAAGTAAACCTACAAAGTCTACGTAATGTAAGAAAAATACTCATAATCAAAGTCATTTCCTAGGGACGGTCGGTACGTTACTTTTGTCCTTGAGGGGCGACATACAATGGGAGACTCTAGGTTAAAGCGGAAGTGGAATGCAATGAGGGGTGAAATGAGAATACCCCCGAGAAAACCAATTAGTCAGTGGCAACGTCCACAACGTTTCCCATACGTGAAAGCCTGGACGTCCAACCGCGCCGTGGATCGAACCTGGACCGCCGTGAGGGAGCACGGCGCGCTGATCACTTTACTACCACGGGGCCCCACGCAAGGTGTGAAAAATTCACCGCAGTGGCGTGTGTTGAAGCGTTGCAAGGTGAGCTGGTGCTTGCTCACTCCTGTACATGCTCGGTGCACGCAGCAGGAGCCAGTAACCACCGTGCAGCCTGGGGATACTGAGTGTGTTCCGACCACTCACAAGTGACCAGCAAGGGGACCCATTCCACACGTCCTGTGGCGTCAGCTGCCGAGATACTTTTTAGCGGCGGAAGTGTAAACTAGCAGGAAACAGGGTACAGCACAGAGCCAACGCCAGCTCTTTACAACAGTTCACCTCACGCCACTGATTCACTGCATATTTTGATAGTGTCATCATATGATCTGCTGTGAACAATAGTTTTTTTGGCCAGCGCTTGAAAATTGTGCTTGTCTCTCCTGTCATATGCCAACCCACGCACTGCCGCTCTGTCTGCCTCTCTCTCTCTCTCTCTCTCTCTCTCTCTCTCTCTCTCTCTCCACTGTGTCGTCGTACCACCCTTTTATTCTCCCTAAAGCAAATATTATTTTTACTTTTTTTATTCATCGCTTGGGAAAACAATGTGATTGACGTGAGCGGGGCATAAGCTAATTTCCTGCCATTACTAGTCATCCTTCCTTCACCGATCATTTCTGGCACGGTAACTTTTTGTAGAGAATGATAGCTTCTGCTTGCGCACAACAGCATCATATATCATGTATATCGAGTACACTGAGATCATAGAATTATTATTTTTTTCTGGAAATTTATGTTTACCTGATATTCTATAAAATCTATTTTAAAACTTGGGACCGTGGTGGCTGAGCGGTTAGCCTACTCGCCTCCCATCAATGCGAACCGGGGATCAATTCCCGACCGGGTGACTCCCGGATTTTCGCATGTGGGAATCGTGCCGGACAATGCTGCTGGTCGGCGGTATTTTTTGGGGATCTCCCGATTTCCCCGTCCCTTCATTCCGGCACTGATTCATACTCACTTCAATCACCCTCATCGTCTCTCAAGACCTCGCTGTTAAGAGCCGCCCAAATCTCTTCACTTCACTTATTTGAAATTTTCCGGTGATATACACGTGTTTCGTTATTCGAGCGCGTATATGTCAGCATATATGAGTACACACCAATAAAAATCGTAAAGAGTGTTTTTTTTTTTCACAAGGGGAATGAGAGGTCTAGCACAAATGAGATATTAATAAATTTTGTGTCACGCCCATGTCCATCCAGTTTCCTTATACCGCGGTCGGTCAGCTTTGTGCTTTGTAAAATACACACATGTCATGGGTGTACATCGTGTTTGTACGAATAAAAATAAACATTGTATGCAGCCTCTTTGTGTTAATGTGAGTGATAATAACAGCGGAATGAATTGGATTTACGTACTAATTAACGGTTATGATATGATATGGGTAATTTTTTTTTAAATTCCAGGACACTCGCATAATTACATGCACATCTTCATTTCATAGATGGTTATACTAAAATAAACCAGACAAGTTCTACTATTTCAAAATAAATATTTTTCTTTCCTCAAGTTACTGAGGAAAGTGAATATTCTAGCAGTGAATATTCTGGACAAAGTCACACACTTGAAAATTTAAAAGGACACCACAGATGAAAATACCGAAATGTGTTCATTGCCCTGGTTGTAGGTATGTTACTGACAATTTTTGTTGGCATATACTGCCTACACATAAAAATGCTACGTGTGCAGTTCATAGAACAAAATAATTTTATTGAGATCCCTAATAGTTATTTTTAAGGTAAAATACCATAATGACGATAACTCGTGCTTGATACTTGTATTATAATTCAGCATCGGAAGCCATTTGGTTGGTCTGTAAAGTCATTCAGTTTGAATGTACAACATAGACATATCACTGGCATAACAGTATCCTGGTATAGAAGTCGCTTAATATGAATATTACTTACCAGTTGGCCTGAAAGCAACTCATAAAAAATAGCATTTATTAAATTGTCCGAGTCAAGTTGACGTTCTCTTATAGCACCTTTAATCACTGCTGCCAGTAATAATCTATGTATGAAGTGTAAATATTTTCCGTTAAAGCTTGACTTATTCAGTGACTGCAGCCGAGAAGTTTAGTAAGGGCGTGGTGAAAAAACCGGCGATATTGATTGATTATCAGCGATAAATTGAAAGAATTTATTTTACTCAGCTATTTCATTATAAATATTCATGGAAGATCTGGCCTAAGAACCGACTTTGCCTTATTAAATAACGATACCTGAACCTGGAATCTATTCCAGAACCTAGAAATTACGTATCATGTAGCTTTGATCTGAGCCTCTAACCAACTTCTCACGAACTGTATAAATATTTCAATAGGGGCATACACGTCTATATCTCTACAGTCCATTCACGGTTACTTCAGCCTTTTCTGAAGCCCTGCTCAACTTCTTGTACCAGGATATTCCTCCGCCTCGTGCAAACTAAGCTTAACTAAGCCTGGAGAATCACACCAGGGGGACAACGCACCACATTCGTGCGCGCTCAGTGTAACAGTATCTTGTATAAGGACTATTTCTCACTAGGCGCTACCAACATACCTATCTTCTCCCCACTTTTTTCAGATTGTTTATAAATGAAGCATTATAATCTATAGATAAAATATGAAAAACATTTCAATTTAACAAAAAAAAAGTAACTTTTATGAACACAAGTATAAAACACTTGTGATAGAGGGCGTATTTAGGAAATAGGTAACTAAATACGTCATACAAGGGGAGATTTTTCAAAGGTTTGATTCAAAAAGACCGAAGAAACCGTGAATGCAATATAAAGCAATTCTTGTTTAGTCTTTTATCCACGAGCTCAAAAGAATCAAAATTCAATAATCGATGAATTTTCGAAGTCTAAAGTTCTATTCCAGATACTCTAATTTTTACATTAGTTACACGAAATAATTTTCCATTTTGAAATATAGCGTTATTACTTGCATAATAATAACTCTTGACGGAATACATACACAAATGTGCCTCTTAAAAATTAGTTTTTAAAATGTTTAGTCTTTGTGCTTATTTTTTAAAATTTCACACTGTAATTCATACAGTTACCAGTAGATGGTAGCAAACTTTGTGAAAAATAAATGCATGTTGAGAAGCTCCATATTCTTGAGAACTATCTCACGCAGGGATCCAAGGGATACAAATAAATGAAATGAAAATGGAAGCATAAACATTGTGGAACTTGTAATCATTAAAAGAATTTGTAAAATTGTAAATCGAAGCGTGTTTAAAAGTGAAGTGCTAACTTACAGAAGCAATTGTGACGAAGTACATCTCATTTTAAACCAACACCATTTATAATACCTACACCATTTATAATACCTACACCATTTATAATACCTACAAAAGTACATTTACAAATTCAATGAACTGAACAGTAGCTATGGCACAAAGCTTCACCGAACTGCAAAGGGGGCAATACGATTACATGACTGCTAATAATTTTGTTTATTAAATTCCATCATTCTCCTTATGTTCACCCAACTTTAACGGCTGATATTTTATTTATTACTATGTGATTTGAATACACAGTATTAAGGTTTAAAGATCGCAGAGAGAGACGTCTTGTTCGACATTATTCGGCGATGTTAAAGGTTTGGCTCTAACACGAGATTACCGCGTTGCGTTAGCGCGATCCGAGCCACCTGTCAGTTGACTAGGCAGCTCATAGACGTGTTTTATACTACAAACGTCAGCTATTCAGCCTCCTTTTCACATGAGCATGCGCTGAAAAAGAAAGTGGCAACAGATTGGTTTTGCAATCCCGGATTTGATGGTATGGAAACAACTAAAATTCTATAATTCTTTCAGAACATTGTATTAAAGTTGTACTCCATAATCGTTGCGGGACTAATTGAATTATTGCTGACTTTCTGTAGTAAGACAAAGCCGCTCTTTTGGCCAGTTGCATAGAAGACTGCAATAAAGAATTCTGTTGGCATTGACTGTCTCGGTTCCAGAATTTATACGTGGCTGAAACTATAGACTAAAGATGAGGATGACCGAACTCGCTGGCTGTGTGCAACCAATCTCCATGTCCCAACATTGAACTGCTTTTCTGCCAACACGTCTAGAGAAATCGGCATGGTGGATTTTAGGTTAGAAAACTGATTTGTAAACAAATGACTTGAGATATATGTATACTAATCAATTTGTAATGTAGTTTTGATCAAATTTAATCTGGTAAAATTATTTTATTCATTTAATAGTGCTTGTCATTTCAAAATTAAGATGTAAACAAACACGTTCATCACTGTTGACCATGTAGCTTTGACAGTTGTGTTCCTTTGAGGTAGATCAATGTTGGGTTCATGCGCAGAAGACGAATAATAGTTCTACCTCATGTTCAGTCTATGGCTGAAACAGCCACTTTGTTTACTGCAGCGTTACCAACATTCTAGAAATATTTGCTCTCTACGAACCATAATTTCTTTTTCCTCGTGGTCGCTGAGAACCCTGATGTTTGTTCGCGAGTCACCAAATCCTTCGAGGGAAGAGAAGAAGAAAAGAAACAGTGAGGACAGAAGATACGTGCATATGCATGGTGGTCCTTTGGGACGCCAAGGCATGATTAGAGGAGGGGGGGGGGGGTTGGATAAGGATGTTGATGCGCCGACGAAGGGGGAGGTAATCCACGTAGTAACTTGGCGCGGAAGGACGAGCGTCTGTGGTGAAGGTTATACGACAGCAGTGCTCAGCATCTGCTTCCCTCCCCCATTCACCCCCCTCTGACTTTACGGCCCCTTCAACCAAGGGCAGGGGAGGGGATGGGTTTAGTCTACCCCTGAGGGAAAACGCCCGTACCATCTACACGTAGAGTCGTCTTGAGATAGGGCACGTACACATACGTTTCGCGCGCTTTCCCCCACCCCCCTTTCCACAGCTGTTACCGAGCCAGCCGAAGTCATTCTCTCCTGCAAGGAAAAAAAAATGACTCGAGAAGAGCAGCATCGTACACAGCTAGTCCGCAGTGAAACGAGCTCACGTTAAAAGATAATAATTCTCCTTATTTTAGTCCTTCTGTCCATTCCGTAGTACACTCATGGTTAATTCCAGCTTTTCTGAAGCCCTGCTAAAGTTCTACTTCCAGGATATTCCTCCGCCTCATGAAAATAAAGCTTAACCGAGTTTAGAAAACCACACCAAAGGGACAGCACATCGCGTTTGCGTTCACGTGGTTTAATAATATTTTGCAGAGAACGATTTCTTGCCAGGCATTACCAACACACATATTTGCTCCCTGTTTTTATTCGTATTGATTTAAGATGAAATATTTTAATTTATGGATAAATGACAAAAAATAATGTACTTCGATGTAACACAAGTACGAAACGCTTGTGGTGCAAGACTTATCTAGGACACAACCAAACACGTCGTACATGGGGTGACTTTTCAAAAGTTTGATGTAAAAAGTGCGAAGTTTCCGCGAGTAGGCTATACACAAGAATTATAATCATGTGGGTCATCAACTAACGCCGAACGCGTTTAATAACATACGAATTTCTGGAACCACTATAACAAAACCCCAAAAAGAAAATGTTAGGTAGCAATTTTCTATAGTTGTATCGCCGGCAACTGAGCTCGTTTTGAAACCAACATTTGAAATACTTCCCGTAGGCGGTGATTGGCTCTTCCCCAGTAACTCTGGTAACGTTGTAGGTAAACTAGTTCCATGATTTAATGCCATATTTTATGTGTGATGTTTAAGATAAGGGCGTTAAACTTACTGCACTTATTTAATTTAGTTTCTGTTTTAATTTACTAACGTAAGAGTCAGAATTAGTTACTTAGTAACAATTTTTCAGACTTATTGTTCTTACCATCTAGATGTTGTTGACTAAGATGATAATACTAGCAGAACTGCCTGCTGGGGTTCGGTGAGTATATGTTAAGTAGAGCAAAGAGATATTTCCTCGAAAAGAATGCAAGAAATAATTGGGTTATTCCCAAAAATGTATGACTGATCCTACCAGAAAGTCTCTGGCGCAAGAAACAATCATTTCTTCGTATACATGGACGTGTGATTCTTAAATAAATAGCAACATGCCCCACTACAAATGGATTATTTTTCACTGTAAATATTTTATAATTGTATTTTATGGGAAAACACTTATATGTTTTAAGATAGGTTGAGGTGTCCTACCGTGGTTCAAATGAAGTCCTTTATGGCAGCTTTAAAGTGGAAGTTCCGTACCTGGAAAGAAGAAAATATTTCATGTAAAATATTTCTACAGTATTTTGATTAAATATACTGATTAAATTTACAGCTTCACTTCACAATACCAAGAAACATCTTTCAAAATTAAAGTAGTGGTTACGAAAACAAAATACATACAATATGAGCGTGTGGTAGGAAATATAATATATAAATTAAATAAATATACTGGCGTTTGAAATGGCTGATTCAGAATTTAAAGAATATATTTGTAAAAATAGTACCAAATGATTTTGTTGTATTGTGAATAACCAGGCAACATTTTCATTTCTTAAAATTAAAGTACCAAACGATAGTCAAATTACCATAAATTAATAATATAATTGGAAGACTATAGTTAAATACCATAAATAACTATAGTTAAAGCATCATTATTAAAATAGTTAAACTACGATACCAACAGCTTCTCTATAGCCGATAAGTACTTGACATTTTTAAATAAGGACGGAAAACTACAAAATATTTCAAAATAAATGCCAAATTTTATTTATTTTTTTTGTAACACCTGGGACAAGATAATATTATTTTTAATTATGCTATATTCATATTACTAAATTTTTTTGTGTGAGCCTCTCGAGTAAAGCAGAATTACTGCATTAAAATTGCGGTATTTGTAACCTAATCAGTCAAATTTTATTTTAAAGGTTTGATAATTCCATAGTACTCTGAAATTGAAATTTTTTGGCACTGTAAAGTTTACGAGACAGTTTTTGAAACTGATCATTCTTAGTCAGATTTGCAATAACGCTAACTTTGACAGAACTTTGCTGCTAAACATTCGCAAAGAAGTAACATGATATAATGCGTATACTATTGCCATTCTTTTTGGGTCACTAGAGACTATGGAATGCACACTCGCGGTCATGACTTTCCAGAATACAAACTGTTCTATAATTATCACAAAAAACAGACAATCTATAGAACTGTATTTTCGAACCAAGACAATTAAATTAGTTACGATACCCTTAGCTTTACAGCGGCAAATATGAGACCCAATGGGTCATAATGGCCAAACAAACACAAATGAATCAACAAAATATTTTGTTGGCAGTCTAATTTCTTTTGGTCCAACACAGAAGAGTTGTTTATTCAAACATGTATTTTGTTAAATGAACGAAATTAATTTGGTTGTTTTTTAAGCTTTGTTCACTAAACAAAATGTTTTTCGGGGCAACTAAATATAGAAACAAGTACTTTTTGGGCCTTTCTCTCAGCGCTCACCAGCTCTCAAGCCCCCAAACTTTTCCACTCCATATTAGTTTGGTCACTGGTCAGTGGTCTTTGTGAGAAGACTATTTCTTATTTGACTTGGACCAATCACACGCACCTAAGATTTGTAAGAAATAAAAACCCTTTCGATCATGGAATTGCATGTAAGATAAAATATGCTGTAGTACAGAGAGTCATCAAACTATTATTTTCGTGTAAAGAAAGTGTGTATTAAAAATGACGTGTGTCCGAAGTGTTTTATTTCAAAATATACACGTGTGGAAACATGGAATCGCTTTAGCATCCACTAATTTGAACTATGTAATTGATTTCAGGCGTTTTTAGCTTAAAAATGGAGATATCTACATTTCTCATTTTACCAACGCTTTTATTTCATTTCAGTAGCTTAGTCGGAATAAACTATACTAATTTCCAAAATCGTGGTTTTATGTTTAACACATTGTTTCAACTCAACATGATGTTTTCTAGCTTTATTGTTACGTTAAGTTTACAGTGCGAATTTTCCTAACCATTATTGTAGAACGTGTGAATATATATTTTTCGAATTTTTCTTTCTGTTTATACCAAATTTGCAATCAAAATTTAGAGTTGTTTACAAACAAACAGAGGACAAATGACAACACATATGCTGCTCAAAAATTGTTATAGTTACGCATTAATTTCTTTTTGTGTTAAGCTACCAAACATCGAACAGCAAACTCACTCGGATGTTTTTATAGCTTCACTGCACGAAGACTCCTGATGGAACATTTCGATGTGATCACTTTCATCTACGTATTTGCTTTGATGATAATACTTCATGCATCGAACTCAATAATTCCGTGATAAGGTAACACAATGGTAACGACAAGTTAACCAGTCCACGGGTGTAATTTTTTTTCGTTACTTTTCCGCTACCTTATTTGCATACGTCAACACTGGATGCGACCAAAAATAACTTTCGGCGCATGCAGTCGGCTGTCGATTTTTCCAAATCCTGGGAATGTACTCGCATTAATATCGCGCCTTCAAAACTTTCAACGATTGCCACAACTGAATAAGCTCTTTCAAGTGATTGGTGACGTCTGAATTCTTTTGCTGCAATAGCGCATTATATGATTTGCTTCTCATACAGATTCAAAGAGTTTCTTTCCATGTGCGTTTATGTTATATTTCCCTTTTGTAAACGATTCTATGATTGGTTAACAACAGCTTTCTAGGCTTCTTGATACTTATAAAGTCTCTTTAGTGCTGCGTTAAATGGGTATTCCGTATCCATTATTTGGGTAACGAAATTTCTCGGCCTACCATTAGGGATATTTTTGCATTTTATAGAATGTTCATGAATAGCTTTGTTAACCATTTCATGCCTTACGACTTTCCCGACCCAGATACCTCTTCTTTCCTTTATTATAATATAAAAGGCACAGCTTCCTCCATCGATTATTATAAGCAATACAAAGTCAGATTTTCTATT
Organism: Dryococelus australis; assembly: GCA_029891345.1. Taxonomy (NCBI): domain Eukaryota; kingdom Metazoa; phylum Arthropoda; class Insecta; order Phasmatodea; family Phasmatidae; genus Dryococelus; species Dryococelus australis. Next base: position 45,408,608 of record CM056995.1, on the reverse strand, counting down.
TATCCCAGATATTTCACGTATTCTACACCATCAAAGTTGAAATACCACTATTCTCTTAGTTTTTGGTTACTCGAGGGTTCAGGAATCACGTCCATAAAGTAACTCCATATTTATTGCGTAAACATTTTTTTGTGTAGGTTACAAGACTCCTTTTAAAATTAAAAGCAATTTTAACCTGATAAACGCGACTTTAAGAATTCAGTAGGGCCCACTGTGGTGTAGTGATTAGGCTACTCGCCTCTCATCTGTGCGAACCGGGTTCAATTCCCGGCGGGGATCGCTCCCTGATTTTCGCATGTGAGAATCGTCCCGAACGATGCCGCTGGTCGACTGGTTTTCTCAGGGATCTCCCGTTTCCCCTGCCCTTTCATTCCCGCGCAGCTCCACACTCACCTCTCTTCACCCTCATCGGCCCTCAATACCCCAATGTTAATAGCCGCCCAAATATCCTCACTCACGAATTCAGTTTGTGGTTCCCTCTAAATGTTATCGTATATGAAAGATAAATGAAGGTTTCGCCGTTCTGACCTTATTCTTGGCTGTGCGAATGTTCATAATAAATATTTAATGATGGCACTCTGAATTTCTACAAGTATAGAAACTACGTTCCAACTATTCTCAACCAACAATGATATTTCATCATTCGGGTAGCAACGGAATTAAAACGTAAACGAAATACGTAGGCATTTTATTTATACCATGATTTTCACTTCAGTTAGTTCTAAAATAGAAGAATATCGATTAGATTACTTATGTAAAAAAATTTAGTTTTTCGTGGTCAGCATATTATTTAATAAGTGATGAATATTAACTTACAAACGTAAATATTTTATTTAAAAATCTGGCGTGGACGTCTCCATAAAAAGCCTATAATTATGACAAGTAAATTTTATTAAAATATTGTAGACAATTAAAATAAAGAAAACCTCACTTTAGGTTTGTCTTTTGAAGCAATATTTACACCCTTTTGCCAGTGAACATGTGGAGGGTTGAATCGACATCCCTTAAGAGAATTTGGTAGCTAATGAAATATGGCGATGTTCATTGCGATGCACGTTCAAGGGATCCTTTAGGCGACTATTCGAAGCAAATTGTTAATGCTTGGCTCCTTTGCGCAAAACTTTTCGCAACAACGTGTAGTCCTATTGGAGAAGAACCCCATAGACGTGATTACGAACTACAAAGCGAAACAGTTCAAGCAGTGAAGAACTCACAAACACCCCTAGAATTTTGCCTATATAGTATATTCGCGGTTTCTTCACAATTTTTGAATCAAACCTTTGAAAAATCAGCCCATGTATGGCGTGTTTAGTTATTTACTAAATATTTCCTTGTTGCGGGAGTGGCAGAGAAGCAACGCGTACCCAGGGCAAGACCAGGGCGAGGCCATAGGCAAGGAGACCTTTAGAAGCACGGAGATGTTTGGGATTCCGCGGGGAGTATACAGCGCCGGCGGAGGCTCGAAGCGAGGTCTGACTGCAACCCGACGACGAAGAGGCAAGATGGAGACGCGAAGTGTGCCGAGATCCGACGTAGAGGGACTACACGATGAGCAGCCTTCGGCATCGCCATTAAGGTGATAACGAGCTGATGACTTAAGTAAATACTGTAGCTAACTTTGTAATGGCGTGGCGTAACGTGAAGTCAGCAACTTTTTAGCTTCAATATACACTATCTACCAAAAAGTAATTGGGAATCTGCCCCACAATGTTTTCTCGGTGGTTGTCACCCCGTTAGAATCTCATAGGGCCACCTCTTGCAGCTATAACAGCAGCCACCCTGTCTGGCATGCTCTCTACGAGTGTTTGCAGGACATCCACGGGGATTCGTCGCCATTCCTCTTGCAACCATTCCACTAGTTGAGCAATGGATTTTGGCCGCGCCTGACGAGCCCTAACCCGGCGACCCAATTCGTCCCAAAGATGTTCTATAGGGTTGAGGTCGGGGCTCTGGGCGGTCCAGTCCAATCGGCGAACATTGTTGTCGGCGTACCACTGCATAGTAGCCCTTGAAACATGGCACTTGGCATTGTCATCCTGGAAGTAACACGGGTCCATTCCGTAAAAACGCCACTATGTTGGGAGCATTTCATTATCCAGAATGACAATAGGCCTCTGTGTTCATGCTACCACGGACAAACACCAGCGGTCATACGCCGAAGGCCATGAAACACAAGTCAACTGACGTACTGAATTACCTATCTTCACGGGTGTCCAATTACTTTTTGGTAGAATCTGTATTTAACTCCCCCCGTTAAAGTGACTTAATTTATTGTTCAGTATTATATTGGAATTGATGTAAAACGTTGTGCGTTTTAAAGCTTGACAAAATATTTTAACGTAATAGTAAAACGAGTCTACCATCTTTCTGTGTTTCGCCCAAATAACTTGTTCAGTAAGCCCATAAGGTAAACCGTAACATCCCGTATCACGAGTCTTTCTTACTTGTGTTCAAGAAAGTAACATTACTTTTGTTAAATTGAAATTATTTATATTTCCTCTATAAATTCTAATATTTAATTTTTAATAGATATGAATTTAAAACAGTGAGAAAACACGTGTGTTGGTAACGACTAGTAAGAAATAGTTCATATGCAAAATATTATTACAACTGAGTGCGCACGAATGTGGTGGGTTGTCCTCTGGTGTAATTCCCCAGACATAGTTATACTGTTCACGATATTTATTTTTATGTGAAGCATTGTTTTAAACTGTAGCGAGAATTCTGTACCTTTTCTGAACTGATTACTGTATTAAAACTCCATAGTGACCGCTTGTGACAAGACCGGGTACGAAAATCATACACCTTTAAACGTGACAGAAGTATTTCCTTTCCTGTTTCAAGTAATGTTACAGTGTTTTACGTGCTGCTGTTGCAGGTGTGTGATGTCACTATTTGATGTTTGATGGAGTGGGTTTAACACTTTGACGACTATGCCCGAATGTAGCTCGGGCGAAAGAAATCTTGATATATCTTGACAGTTAAAAGCAAAAATCATACGGATATAATTTCATTATTTTCGCAATTTTTTAATCATGATTTGACTTGGACCGTTCGACTCACCAACTAATTTTTTTTTGCACAAAATACAACATTTTTGTATGACTAGGGAAATGAACACGATGGAATGTGAATGATGTAAGGCGTGAAAGGACATCTGATTGTAAGACTAAACTCGGCAGTCCATTGGCTCACAGGTGGCCAGTAATGTATGTCGTACAGTACTGTGTAGTGCCTGACGTATTATGGACCACTAGGACGGTGGTGAGTGTGACTACAGAGATCAACATATCTGTTGTTTCTGTATATAGGTATATCTCTTCTAATTTGACTTGAATATATATATATATATATATATATATATATATATATATATATATATATATATATATATATATATATATATATATATACACACACGTGTCCAGACTTCAGTGCGTTAAGTGGCGTATATATCCTAACTTCAGCAGAAACATTAATTCTCTGGTTACAGTGACGGCGAAAGCTTCGGGTGGACTCGGTTTTGTTCGTTCCCCAGACCCGAAGCTACAGGAAACATGGAGACGTTCGCGTGTATCGTATTTGCGGAGCTCAACCCCACTTTACGTCATTACATATAGTGTTCACGTATATCAACTAAACATTTACGTAAAATTTTCCGTAAATGTACGGGAAATTTCTTACAGTGTTGGCGGTCATGGGTTCAAATCCGGATGTGTCCTATTTTCTTGTTTTTGTATGAGGTGCTAACTCCTATGTCTAAGTTACATCAAGTCGAAGCCAAGAATTTAGTTTCTATACACTAAAAACATTTTTTTTTGTACTTTTACAAGAAAAATTCTTGGAAACCCATTTGCTAAGAAAATCCTTTGTAAATCTACAAATAGTTGTCTTGTAAAATCTGCAAGACATTTATTTGTATTATTACAAATTATAGCCTTGTATTACAACTGACATTGTTGACAAGTGTACATAAAATTACTTTTTTTTCTTCTAGAAAAAATGTGAAAAATTAATAAAAGAAAGTAACTAAAAAAATATTCCAAAATATAATTTACGAAACAGAAAATTACATTTTGACAACACGGGTACTAGATCCCACACCCTCGTATCGTTAGCCGGCACCCTTAACCACAAGAGCAACTTGACTTACCAATTAATATTTATTTTTACATTAAATGTAACTGCAAGTTCCTTCAAAATATTACTAAATTTATTTGGTTAGTAAAAGTATGTACATTTATTTCATTTGAAGAGTTATGTTGTCGAGTTAAAATGTTTGTACGGCTCTTAACAACGAGATAAGAGCCGATTTAAGAGTTCTGTGTAGCTAGGAAACATTAACAGTTAATGAATGATACGGTCACGTTTTATTGAAATTGTTGTTTTATTACGATTATTTGAGTTGTTTTAAGTGTTTTACGTTATTATAACTTGCAATACATTTCTTTTTGCACGCAGCTGCACTTTACATCACCTATAGTTTTTGCAAAAACAGCTAAAAACAGTTTAACGTTGTCGGGTGTCCGCCATTTTGCTGAAGCTTCGTGGAAATGGGCCAGTATAGTACAAACATTTTTTGAAATATATTTCAAACAAGGCCCTTGTAGTTTTACAAGAGAAATTTTTGAACTGTCACAAGTATTTGTAAAATTACGCACAATTTCTCAATAAAAATAACAAATTTTTTCTACATTGTAGCTGTAACCCATGGGGTGCCATCACAGAAAATTGTATTTCGATACAAAACTCTTATGTCTTTTCCTTAAGGAGAACCTTGCTCCACCATTAGGATTCCTAGTTTTTTCTATAGCTGATTTATGATTCTTAAAATAAAAGTTCCGAGAGTATTTCTATACCAAAATAGCTTTTGAACTTACACAGCAGTCCAGACTTAACGAACAAACTACGAACTAATAATTACGTCGCAATATTAATCCTCTCTTTCAGAATCCTAACTCTCTGTCTGTCTGTCTCTCTCTCTCTCAAAAGGAAAACGTTAAGATGTTCACTATGCAGTCAGAGAGTGTGAAACACGCGACATTCGAATCCTTTCGTGATTTTCTGTCAACGCGATGTCAGCCGACGGAAGGAATAGTGCGCGGTAAATCGACAGGCATGTGTATATCCACCTAGCTGATATGGAAATTCCTTCTTGGGGAACGGAACTTGAAGCGTTGAGAAGAAGATTGATGATCCGGCTAACCGGTTCGATATCGCACCGAAGATTGCGAAGACTTCACTGGATACGAATCAAGTGGCTCGGGTCCTTTTTTTCTTTCACAACACCCAAATTGTTAACTCAAAATTACTTAATTATCATATCCACTCCTCTTTTTTTTTATCACGATTTAACCGACCCATTTTCTTCGTCGGGATGAGAGCGTACGGTTCGTACGAACTAGAAATACGACGATTAACGTGATCTATTAATTCTGGCTGATTACTGCGCCTACAAGATTTTTGGTCTCGTTGATATAGGTTTGCGACCATGTAAGGAAATTTATTACGCTACATTTCCGATTATACTTACTATATCAGTTTAAAGGTATTGTTGAGGAAAATGTTGTGGCTTCTAGGAATACACGTAATGTAGATTTACTCGCCAATTATTTGAGAAACATTACAGTATTGTATACTATTGCCAAAGTCACAAGAATTTTTGCCATAACCAACACAGGTTCGTTAAAGCGTTATCTATGAATGAATTGTGCGTGGTAATTCCTTTGTATTTGCTAGCCCATTGCTGTTTATGTTGTAACACTGGGTATTTACATTCGTTGAATAGTTTACTCTATAAAAGGCGGCTTTATATTCTTAGACGTGTTATCCCTTGTAATGAAACCAGGTCGTGGACTTATTTTTCAATACATCTTCAAAAATTTTTAGCATGCGCTGGAATTTCGCTAGGATAATTTTCTATGACGCGTTAAATATCAGTAAAGTGTAAGCGTGCCCTCGTTAATTTCCCAGCAAACTCAAATTGTAAAAGCAAAATACAAAAAAAAAATTACATCCTACTAAGTCAATTACGTCTCTGATTCCATTCCCGGTGAAAGTGAAAATACAAGGACAGGAAAAATGGTTGATGGAAAGGGGAGTTCAAGGGATGTAAACATTAGAACGGCGAGCCATTAAGTAAAGGGCGGGAAGTTAACTACAGTCTGAAAGCGCAGAGAATGTCTGGGAAAGACTGATCGTAGAGCCAACACATAAAAAAATGTCAGCTGAATGTGCTATAGAGCTAAAACGCCATATTCTGGAACAAGTCTTGCAGAAAGGTGCAGCAGGAATAATCTAAAAGTTTACCTTCGCCTAGTGTCTAATGACTTCACTACTTCATTTGTTTTGTCTTTTTTTTTAAATTCCTCATTCTCATTAGTAGTAATGTCTATCATAAATCTGGAGAAGCTGAGACGCTGTAATGAAAATTTGCAAAGCATACGTACTATAGTCTATTCGCGGTTTATTCACACTTTTTATCTCAAAATTTTGAAAAATTACCCCATGTATGACGTGTTTGTCTGTTTCCTAATGTATTATGTGTTGAAAACCTTTTTATACTTGTGTTAACAATAAAGTATCTTATTTTTTGGTTAAAGTGAAATTTTATTTGTATTTTATCATTAAATGCCAATATTTCATTTTAAATTAACATAAATAAACACAGGAAGAAAACACTCTGTTGGTAACGCCTAGTGATCAACAGTTCGTATGCAAAATAGTATTACATTGAGTGCGCGCGAATCCGGTACGTTGTCTCTTTAATGTAATTTTCTAGACTTTGTTAAGCTTTGTTAGCATGAGGCGGATGAATTGAAGGAAAAAAGGGGGGCGGTGGCATTCAAAACATACGATTAATAAAAATAAAAAAAATAGACTTTTTATTTCGTATTTAGGCAAATATATGTAGCACCGTTATGTTTGATCGATTTGATGTTTAGCTTCAGTGGACAGTTATGATCCTCTGATGGCATGTGGCACCAACGTTTCTAAAGTCTTTCTCTCGGTTCTGAGAGATAATTTCATTATTCCATTGTGCTCGTAATTAAATCCGCTGGCAAAGTAACAGGATGTTCACAAACCAACTTCCTGGGAGCTTCTTTGCTGTTGTTAGATTAGTAACACATTCATTAGGTTGGCAGTGCTGTAAAAAAGATCTCCTAATAGCTGATCGGATACGAATGAACAGCGAACCGTCTCAATTGGCTACAATAAATATCCGATACGGCGTGTTATCGGAGAACTTACAAACCGCAGCGAGCAATATCGGCAATAAACGATCGATACAGCGATAAACTTAGAATAATGTTCCCGGTTCGATTATCGTGCCAGCCATGAAGTTTACAGTCTTGGCTTCTCATTGCTGGCATAGCAAAAACTCAAATATTCGGCGTTGTTAACAACACCGTAACATAGTCTTGTATAAAAAATAATTCATGAAGAGTTATCTCCACTCACAGGGCTTATTCCTTACATCATTTGGAGTAAAATATACCATACAAATGTGGGTCCTATTCCCAATAGTTACAGAGTAATTTGACAAATTGTAAATGCCTATATTATTGCGTATGGGTGTGGATGAAAGATATTGACAACCAAAGGACTGTACAAGCACGTGAGGAACTACTTACGCGTATAATGCATGCCGCTACAGCACTCAAAGGCAGTCGTGTGCAGCTACGTAGAGCAACATGTACGGTTCATAAGCGAGCGGCCAAATGCAAGGAAGTAAACGGAATCATTTTTGAACATCTTATGTAAACTTGTTACAAGTAATTGAGATGCTCAACTGTAAACGATACGGTCTAAAAATACGTCACTGTGTTTATTTCTGAAAGGGTTATTATTTATTCGTCTTTTTTTTTTTCAAATAAGTTATTTCGAATTACTCTGTAAATGCAATAGTAGGACTCACATGTAAGTTACATATTTCGCTCCAAATGATGTACGGAATAAGCCCTGTGAGTGGCGGTAACTCCTCATGAATCATCCTGTATATCTGTAGCCATTTTTAGCGTTATTAGGAATTCAGAATGAACACTTACAGCATTTCCAAGCCTAAATATCTGTGGGATTTCATGTTACTTTTTCGGAACGATGGGCACCTATCGGTCCGAACCGTAAAAGACTGTCAACGATAGGCGAGTGTTAACCATGTATTAAATATGTGACAGACCTCTTTTCGTCTCCTGTGCATTCCGAACGTTGACTTAAAATGTGGCAGTAGGACAGTAGAACTCACATGGTCAACAGTGATAGGCAAGTTTGTTTACGGTTGGGTTTTTCAAGTATACTTAATGTTACCTCTCTTGGTAAGGGGGTACAAGAAGTAATACTCTAATTAATTACTTTAATGACGAGGGCTTTTCTCAGACAAATACTACTAGTCATTCTATAAATAATACACTTAAATTATCATCTTTTATATAAAGCATACAAGCTACGTTAACTTTATATTCACCTCAGAAAGTTAAGCAATAAACAATGCAAGTTATATAATTAAAATACCCCGACACTACAATATTAAAATTAGCGTTATTTTCTTTATCCTAACAGTGACCTACGTGTCTTAAGCCCCTTCTCGCGTTCAACGAGGTGTTTCACTCGCCATTGGAACTTCGGTAAAGCAGCACGACTGACGTACGAGGGCTCCGTCACGACCTCGCTTGCAGGCACGCGGATCGCTGGCTCCGACGACCCGGTGACGTATTGGAGGGACCGACCTTGTGGTCCTCTGTCTTATATATCCTCCTGCTGGCCTAGATTACCTCGTGACGGCTCTACTATTTATTTCGTGGTCTCCCAAACACTGCGCCCAAGCTACTTCGCTGCGGTCTCTATAGAGTATCGTAACACTACTTTTGCATAAAAAGTTGGTCAGAGGAAGATTAATAGAGTTCCAAATAATTTAATTTATAAACTGTTTTCCAACCCCAAACGTAATCCACTTTTGTTTTGACGAGTGCTACTGGCAAAAAAAAAAAAGCAGTCTTATCTAGAGTTGGAAAATGGTGTGTGGTTATGTGCTTCTGGCAAGAGAACACTATACCTTAAACATTTTTTCTGGTGAACTTCCTAACAGGCAATGGAAGTTAAAAACCTATACGTCGTGTGAGACAGTAACCATACATTAGTACATAAATACGGAAGTGTTTAGCACGGCTACTTTTTGGATTTGGTAATGGCAGTACCCTTTTCGCTGTTTCATATACCTGTCCAGGAGCGCTACCACTCGTTTATAAGGAAAAACTTCACCATAACAGTTTTCGTATCATTTCTAAACATTGGCGGAGTAAATTTCCGAACTATTTCTTAGAGTGTACCCCGTATTCGCTCTATGGTGTTAACTCCACCATAGGGAAATACCCCTGTGGCATCCACGTTGTAGTATTTTCTTTCGTTACTAGCAAGGGCCTGCAAAATTCGCATTATTTTGTGGGTGCAGACTAAACTGCAAGACGCTATATGCCTGTTTCATTTCTGCCATTGACCAACAAATTGTGTGGCACATCCGAGTGACACTTTCAGCCCATACCAAAGGCTCATCGGTTAGGAAACCAATAGCCAGCAAAGCTGTTCACACAAGTACACGACGCCGTATAATTGCGACTAGCCAATAAAAACATTAATTATGCTCAAGTAGGCACAGGTCAGTTAAGTCTAGTGTACTGACAAATACCAACGCGAATTTTACACTTCTCTATTATTCAGTATTTGTGAGACCGCAATCGGGGTAACACAAATGTGGTGAGAGTGATTTGTATCACAACAGGTTTCCAAATGAATGATGATGCAGTTCCTTACAGCCTGCCTTTTCATCATCGCAAGTCATATTTCATGTTCCCGTTTAGCCAGCGTGTACGAAGAACAAACTATATTATTAACGTTGAAATTACTGGCAGTTGTTTATGGAGGTAACTCTACCGACTACGAACCCGCAAAGGAGTAATAATATACAGGTTACACGCAGGAAGGTACAAGCCGCGCGTGAGGGACGTCAAACGGAGACCGCATTCATTCGTTGTAATTAGTTTCCAACGCACCTCCCGGAACATGAGTAATGAAAACATAAGATATTAATCATTCCCTTCCCGGCGGGGAAACGTCACGCGACGGTTACAGCGGCTCGCAGCACGCTATTCAGCCAGGGCGTCCCTGCGTAACCTTTTCGCTTTTTCACACGACTGTCGTGTGTCTCCACGCGTTGAGGGCAGATGTCAGGTATTTACCTGAAGTCCCAGTCTGGGACATGATTTTGGGGAGTTCCTGACCCCAATGGGCTTGCCTGTGATTGTATGTGTCTTCATGTTTCGTGACTTTCCCCGGACGATCACCCACCCTAGTTCTGATCACGTCCAACCCTGCTGAACCACGGTGATAATATAGATCGCCAGGTTACCAGGGTGGTATGGCCGTTAGACTGAGTGAAGCATGCAAATTACATCGTAAAGTAAGTGCGAATCCGCTAAATTTAAAACTCGCTCTTCGGTGCGCGGCGAATCAGGGAGGTGCTCGACCGTCATTGGCTGCGCTCGGAGGAGAGGCAAATTCCATATGAGCTCGTTTGTTTTCTTTCCCCATGATCACATCAACTACACTGGTTAACACTAGTTTTTACGGCAACAGTTCTGGTACATAGGGTGCCAGAGAAGTGTAATAATAACATGCAACTTGTTTCACAAACGCCACACGATGAAACGACCGGATAGTAACAGCGAGGCCGGACCCTGACTTTTCAGTGCCGTGTAAGTACTGATATCACAAGCAGGGTTGTCGATGAGCAGCGACTCGGGTTGTAGGGCCTCACCGACACACTACACACGAGTTTAACTAGCCACTTTGCAAACAACACTACAACATCACGACACTACAACAAGACAGCGGGGAGACTGGTGGGGAGCTTCACTCCCCCGCCGATAGCAGCTACGCGTAAATATATTAAGATAGCAACAATCGTTAAACAGCTGTAAACAGTGGATCCGGCACCCAGCTGAGACATAATACACCGCAGCCCGCCGCCGGCTCTATGATTTGACCCAAATCGGTCGGGCTGCAATTTCTGTTGCAACCCACCATACGAGTTATGGGAACCTCGGTTCGTTGTCTCGTGACAGCACGGCCTCCGGGGACGAATGAGAGATCTGCGTTTCATATGGCGCCGACTGCCATACCGCTATGGTGACGTGACGGTTTTCTGATCGCCATTTTTCAACATTGAACGGCGGGTTCAGCACTTGAATGGATGACCGTCCCAGCAGCGCTCCATAGCCGAAGGCGCGTACACACACACACACACACACCAAGGAGGACTGCTAGATGCATCATGAATAGTCATGGAGGTGAGGTCGCTTCGACCAGGCACTCCATTCAACCTGTCCCAGATTGGAACGCAAGGCAATTCTTGGCCGACGGTCCTGCCGCGCTGGCAACCTGGGGTCTATTTCATAAATGTTACTATTCGACAGGTGACAGGAAATTGTCAGACAGGTTTACAATCCCACACATGGGTGTTTCATAAAAGTTGACAAGTTCAAAAATTTCTCGTGACAAGTTTGAAGAATTGTACGAAAATTTGACAAATAGTCGTTTCACAAAAAATTTGAGCTAACAGGTAAAAATCCGAAAAATGTGCCAAATATTATCATACATACTGTTTTATGAAACAGCTAAGTATAACCACTCAGTGACATATCTACAAATTTGTAGAATTGCCACTGCAGAAGTGACAGGCAAGCTTTCCTATGTAACCAATAATTTGTAAAGTTTATATAACATGGCAGTGCAACTGTGTTTCAATATTGTATGAATTAATATTGCTTGCGAAATAGCACATCCTTTTCCTCTCGGATCAGGTTTAATATAGTAATCTTATCCGCATTACTCGATATTCTACTGCTAGAGTAACAAAGTTATGTGGGTGGAATTATTATTTACAGATTAATTATTTGTGGTAGTAAACGACTGTTCATGAATCTCATATAAGGCTGCGATCGATTATCTTAATCGCACTTGAGAGCTGTTTAGTGTGTAATAAATGAAACTTACGGTTTGACATATAATTGTCGCGTTTATGAAACTGTTATTTTAAGGCTGACAATTTACACTTTTTTGCTCATCAAATAAGGGGAACGTTTTTTATTTTTGTAACACTGTACTGTCATAACATATTGGAAAAATTGTCGGATTTGACATAATTGTCGTATATGTCACACCTGTCACGTTTTATGAAATAAGGCGCCAGTAGTCTTCTGAACACCGTGGTTCAACAGCGTCGGAGCCACAGCGGCTGCTAAGCGGTTAGCCTGCTCACCTCCCACCAATGCGAGACGGGTTCAATCCCCGGGCCGGGTTATTCCCAGATTTTCGCATGTGGGGATCGTGCCGGACGATACCGCTCGACCGAATTTTCTCGGGGACCTCCCGTTTCCCCGCCATTGCACCTCACCCTCATCGACTCTCAAGTCCTTGCTGTTAAGAGCCGCCCAAATGTCTTCGCTCTTCACTAACTCACTCTTCAACAGCTTTGGGCGTGGTCAGTACTTGTATGGGTGGCCATTAGAGACCTAAAAAATTCGCGAGTTCAATGACCTGCAGGCTAGAATCTACAGTCTTGTGTAAAAATATGCCGATGTCAAATGCACATTGGTTGTCCGCTGTCACATACAAAGACAACGATTGGGCCAGCATTCTCCAGGAGGTGTCGAACACCATGTGGACCAATGGCTAAAGTTATATAAACGGATATGTTTCGAATTCTGGTTCGCCCCTAAGTTAATCAGCGAATTCTTCAGGTATCTAGTGACCATCCAAGGGTCGCCACGTAGCCGAAAGCGCACATACAATCCAAGGTAGGCACAGTAGGATCAACACATGAGTAGGCAGGAGGTCGATGTCGTGTCGACCAGGTACTCCATCCAACCTCTGTCGCAGAGTGGGACGCAAGGCAACACCTGCCATTTTTTCGACACGTGATACCCTTCGGGAGGCCGATGAAGGTACGTCTACCACACTGGTTAGCCATAGCTAGCAACAATTCTGGCACGCAGAGCGCCAGGAAAGTGTACTAATCACCATAGGCGTGCGCTCAGTATGGGTCATGCCCCCCTTAATGTCATAAACAAATGGAGAGAGGAGAGAGTTCGTGCCCATTTTAAATTCGTTGAAATTACTTGTGTGTATTTTAGTCTACATTACATAAAGTTTAGTGGGACCCCCCCCCCCCCGGCTGCACTACAAATGGAAATGTCTAGGAAACCTATACTAATCACATGCCACTTCTCTTGACAAATGATTGGAGAATAAGTGAGAAGCCAGACCCTTGCTTGCAGAGCCTCAAGGCTAAGTCCAATGCAGGGTTGACTATGAGCAGCGACTTGGGTTGTAGGGACTCACCGACATACTACACTCGAGTTTGGCTAGCCACAGCTTGCTCTACAGACAGCACGACACTGCACAACACGGCAGCCGGGAGACTGGAAGGGAGCTCCACTCCCTCGCCGATAACACCTACACGTAAACTCACCAAGCCAGCAGCAGTGGTCAGCAGCAGTAAATACGGCGCTGGAGCCCAGCTGATGCACGGGAACTTGTGGCCCGCCACCGACTCGGTGATTAGATCCAAGCACGTCGGTGGGCTCTAACTAGATTTGTAAACCCGCTCGAAACCAGTTATGAGAACTTCGGTTCCAGGTCTCGTGAAAAAAAATGAATGCTTCCCGGATAAGATTTTATCGGCTTGTGCGAGACGGCCATAAGGAGAAAAGTATATTTTAAACCGTGCTTTCAAAAGTGCTGGATTGCCCTTATCGCATAGAGTAAAAGTTTTAGTTTTCGGCCAAGTACCCAACACTGGCCTTCCGCACACAAATACCATTGTCATATGGTCAACAGTGAGGAACGAGTTTGTTTGTATCAAAATTTTCAAAGGACAAACTCTTTTATATGAATAAAATACTTTTTTAAAATTTAATCAAAAATTAATTCAAGTAAGTATACAAACATCTCGAAGTACGTGTTTACACAAACGGCGTTCTACAATTAGTGCACTGACCTGCCAAACCAAGAGATTGTTTGAATACAGTTAAGAGTTTGCCTTCGTCCAAGGTTTCTGTAAAGTAAGCAAAAACTAATATTTCAAATTTTTGTTATAATTTTTTTTACAGTATCTCATACTCATGCGGAAAATTCTCTTACCAGCAATGGAATTTCCCGACACTTTTGTATAGTATTTTCGCCTTACATCAAAGGATAATTCGTTATTTGGTATGTAAATTTAGCGCACATCTGTAAATTCAGCAAATGTAAAGGAATTTTTTCTCAAATGTTCTTTTACAGTGAGCCTCAAATCATAACCATGTCGTTGTTTACAATTGTATCGGCAGAAAAACAGCCCGATGTCGGGACACGGATTGACAAATGCGCATCTTGGGTGCTCGCTCTACCAGGCTTTCCTTTAATGCGGGATGAACACGGGTGCTCGTTGAAGAACTTTTACTAGCGCCGCCCGAAGCTCGCCCCACAAACGTGGCAGCAAGAGTCGCCCGCCTCGCGAGCGAGATACAGACCATGCACGCGAGGGAAGGACAATGATCGCACAGCACGCTCCTGGCTTTATCAGCGCGCCCAGGCCTCCCAGATCCCGCGCGAAAACTGTCCCCCGTCTTTTGTGCAGACCTCGCCCCGCGCCTGCGGAACAACTCGCGCTCGCTTCTCCTGCCGCGATACTTGGCGCCCGCGTTCGCAAGCCACGTGCGCGTGCGCCCGTGACGTCACGCTGGACACACGCTCACTCGCTCTGCATGTGCGCGAAAATACTTTCTATAACCTCAGCAAATTTTGTATCTCTGCGATGTGATAAAACAGTGGCCTGATAACATGGCTTTAGCCCTTTCAATTCAACAGCAATCCATTGTTTCTGGTGTAACAAACAAGGACATTTTTTATGCATCCTGTACTTATGTTGGTTAAGAGTGGGATGGACTCCCGCATTTTTTTTTGTGAAATAGTTGTTTGCGCGAATACGCGTATCTCGGTAAATAAATGTTCTGCAAATACGACTTTTTGTCAGAAAAGATAAAAAACAATTATCTACGCACCTTTTTTTACGTTTGTCATATTAAGTGTATTCTTGGAGAGAAAAAAATCGCGAAAATGGTCAAATATAGCATTTTTAAAGCTTGCCTATACAGGTCCCTTAAGAGGCAAGAGAAAATTTCAAATATACGGGCGTAGTTTAATCTGCGGCCTTTCATCGCCTGTAATAAAATCCCTATATTACAGATCTAATTTACACAGTACAGCGTCACGACGGAAACACTGCACGCCTTGCGCGTAGGAGCGATGAGGCACTAGGCGTGCGTGTTAGTGTCGCCCGTATCGCTCCTTCGCTTCTTGACCTTGGACGCGCGGGTCCATCCCACCCTTAAGAACTTGTTTCCCTATCACGGCCAATACGACGTAGTCGTTGTGTTCAGTTAGTGATAGGAGTAAGATAAGAGTGGCGGCACGGTTTATGAATCAGTTACTCTCAGGGAAAATCATTGGGCACTGAGCTTCATAGAATGCAGTGCCGGTCAAACATTACGTTCTAGTGTAACACGTACATAGTTGGCTACAATGGGCATAAAAGAGTAAAAGCGCAGTGCCACATCTTTTGCAGTTTTAACATGTTTGAGGTAATTTTGGAAAATATACCTCGCACCGAACAAAGAAGCAGAACATATCGCAACTGGAATGCAAAACAGTCGTCAGTCAGAATTTCTCTTGCACATACATTTTCACAAATTTAATAAACATTCGTACACTCATACCTACCATAAACGTGTATAATACCAGCGACTTTTCTGTAACGTGTTGTTTTGGAGATTTTTTTTTAGAAGTATTTAAAGTTAATGCAGTTTTTAACCTTCCGAAAAGATTTTAAATTGGCATAGTTTGTATTTGTCATTGCCATAATGTGGGAAGATACATTTATCCTAGTTTTATACATCTTGTGACTCTTGCGATGAGTCCAGATGGTATATAGATCTCGAGAAGTTATGTCAGATTTCAAAGAAATTCTTTTCAGAGTTTTGTAAAGAGATTTTGAACGACGTAAAATTTTCCCAAAATTCGGTAAGTGAGAACTACTTTACTTGGTAAAATAAAAGAACATATTACTTTCAACGATTAAAATAATTTGGCTTAATTCTAACACCTTGCAATAGTTATAAAATACTCATTTTTTTCTTTCTCTTATTTTAATTTATTATCATTTGCGTTGAATTTTCTAATTTTATTATATAATGAATAATATAAAATAAACAACTACATATATAGTATAAAACATATATAATTAATGATTAAGAATATATATTTCAAATTAATTTGTATTTCAAAAGAATTTAGTGCTTATTCTCTCATTCGGTAGAATAGTTCAACTAGTAGAAAGAAACGACGTATTCAATAGCAACGGAGTTCGCTTTACGGAGTGGAAGCTCTGGGAGGACGGCTGTCGATGACGTCACGTGTTTGAACGCAAGCGCGGAGTTATAAAAGGAAGTCCCAGATCATCTCCCCATCCCCAGCTTGTTTCCACCTGCTATCCGCGGATTCCAGTCGCGCGTTCTACCGAACCGGCTGAGTGCGCGCTCGACGATGACAATGGCTGCAGGCGAGAGCGATAGCGCCAGGAAAGGCGGAGCGCGGGCGGGCTTCCCTCCCGCGGTTCGCAGGGCTTCGCCATCCCCGTTCAAGTTGGAAGACTGCCTGTTGCCACGGCCGAAACACCGGATTCGGAGTTGTGCGTGCGCTTTCGTCATAACCACAGACCTGCGTATTTGCGTTATTGTTTGTGCCTGGCACTTGCCGATACACGGACGCAATTCTCCGTCTCTACTTCCTTCAGTGGAAAATCTCCTAAACAACAAAAAAGCAGGGACTCCCCCCAGGCAGTGTACAAAGTGGTAAAGTTGGAAAATTTGCGAAAACAACATATCTCAATTACATTTTTCCTACTATATTTTGGGGTCAGAGTGACTTTATGTTCTTTTTAAACGCCCCAGAAATATTACAAAATACAGCAAGAAGAGAACTATGACAAAAAAAAAAAACAGTTATACACGAAACCTCTAAAAAGCAAATAGAGATTACTTCAGGATACAATTTTAATTCTTCATTACAAAGTACCGTTTAGAAAATACCTATCTTTAATTATGACGGGCTTGTAGTGGCTGAGCTGTTAGCCTGCTCGCCTCCCACCAAGGTGAACCGAATTCTATCCCCTGCTGGGTCACCGGATTTTCGCATGTGGGAATCGTTGCCAGACGATGCCGCTATTCGACGGGTTTCGTCGGGGATCTCCCGTTTCCCCTGCCATTCCATTCCGGCACCGCTCCATACTCAACTCGCTTCACCCTAATCGGCTCTCAAGACCTCGATGTTACAAGCCGCCCAGATCTCTTCACGCCACTCTCAATTTGAACGTACTTAATCATACCGGCCCCTGAACACAGGTTAGTAGGCAACCCGCTTTACAACCAAGCTACGCGGGCTTGCCTGCACATCAGCCATGCCGTTGCTGGGGCAATGAAAACCACGACTGTGTGGTTGGAGCTATGCCAGTCGTTTAATGACCCCTTCTCCGCCGCCCATAAAAGCCCTAAAGAACATCAGCCTTTTATTAGCGTCGCTTCGCCGTGCCGCGTATCGGGACCGTAACGAAGCCGGTGTTCCAAGATTTTGTTTTCTTTTGATTCCGTTACTCGGCACGGGACACAGCAGGCTCTTGTGTCGATGCGTGAACGACTGTTTTGTGGACATGCGGAATTCGCTTACTTTCGCCACGAAGATGTTTGCGGAGCATTGTAAGTACAACCAAGTAGGCCGTATTCCATATGTTGCAATATAGTAACCTTTATTGCCCGCTCGCCAGTAATTTCCACGGCACTGAAATTTAAATATTTAATTTCTCTCTTGCAAGAAATATAATATAATATACATAATCCTATACAAACACACAAAATGTACACACATTACATAGTTGCCATATTGTAACATTTCAGTTAAATTAGAACGTCGAAATTTACAGCTTCTCACTTTTTAGTTCCTCGTTTGTCGTTTCAAACATATTAATAAATGACTAAAGGCTGTTAACAATAAAGTGAGCACTCTAAAATTCAACCTTAGAAAAAAGTCACTGCTCCTGCTCGCATATTTTAACGGGCGCCCTGAGTGAATTGCACCCAATAAAGTTGGTACGAATGGAGGGAAAGTAGTGCTAGATCTTAACTTCAAATAATAAGTGTTAAGTAACTATTAGTGATCATTTAAATTATTTATTTCGCTGTATGACTTTTTTTAATGCATCGTAGAGTAGGCCTAAAAATGAGCAGATTTGTACAACAGTATTTACTTTTCTAATAATTTCACAGTTTCACTTGACCGACGCATGGATAAAGTGACCAGACTCATGGCAATGCTAATATTGCATAAGGCGGAAGAATACAAGATATGCATACAAGTAGATCTTAAGCAGGGCTTTCAAAAGTGCTCGTTTTACCGAGAACAGCCTATACATGTTCTTCTCAAACACAATAAATCAATCATATTTGTATTCCATTATTAATTATTCGCCTTTAAAACATCTAGCAGCAACTATTTCAAATATTAAAATATATACTATCACATTTCTATTACGTTAAAGTCACCATGCCTATCTATGGCTGTGGTTGTATAGTTTTTGCTAAAGAAAATTATGTTGGATTTTACTTCAGCCTTACTTCGGTTGTTACCTGATCTCTGATTTGCTGTCGTATGAACACGCCACATCTTTCCTCCAACCAGCAATGGTGATATGAGAGCCAACCGGGACAGTTTTCTTTCGTTCACGTGTTTTATAACATTAAATGCTTACTACCCTCTATGGATTAAATGAACAATAACAGCAATAATTTGAATACTGAATATCCTCTAAAAACCAATGCAATATAAATACACATGATCTATATGTCAATAAACTAGTAAAATACCCAGATATTTTACTACACTGTGTTTAAATAATATTATCAACCTTAATTTGGAAATTATATTAAATGAATTGTCACCCTAAGCAAATACTATGTAATCATAGCCACACATAATATCTAAACTAAAGTTAAATATAACAACTGAAAAACCGCAATGTTACATAACCACCCCCCCCCCCCCCAATTACGGTTTGGAACAAATCTTATGAATTTGGTCCAAACCGAAAGAAACCGGAGAGTTAATTCACTAGAATTGCTGCGAGATGTTTTTTATATTTAAATTAATTAAAATTCACAATTATTGTATATATGTTACAATATCACAACATCAAATTAACATGAAAACTAATCAGTGGCCTACAATATTTTCCTTGAGAATTTTTCAGTTCCAAAAGTCTTTCTTCTCAACAACTCTTAACAAGTCAATTTTACCTGACCTCCTATACACCCTCTTTCACTACACATCGTACCATTTTTTATATAACCTATAAACAATTGAATTTGCATCAAAATAATTGAAACATAATTTTTTGGTCTGCAAACAGTTAATTTGTTCCTTTCAGTGCTTATCCCAACTTGTTTATATTTAATTTTTTACCAAAAAACTTTTCATCACAATTATAACAAAAACTTTTCTTGGAGTATTTAATTTATATATTTACATACAATTAAATACCTTAATAATTTCCACTATCGGTTTATGTATTTTCATATATTAAAAAACCATTTTTTAATAATGTTACATGTTAGGTAGCCAATATATGTATCATGTAATCTTGCAATTTTTGTTTGTGTACAGCATCCTAATAACATAGAAACAGTAATAACATAATTCAGTGTTAATTACATTTCACTTCATGTTTTACTATGTCTTTTTTTAAACAATTTATCTAAAGTTATTTTACTCTAATTTCTATAATACCTCTGTAACATATAATCTTTGTTTATCTCTTTTTTTATATACTGTTTTCTTACTAATATAGTTCTTAAGACTATGTATACTAAAATCTTTCCTTAAATGAAAAATTACTTCTGTTATATTATAATTTTATTTATTTTTTCAAACAAAGTCATTACCTTCAATACATTATTATGTTGCAAAAATTTACTGAATTTCTATCATTACCTCTCTTACGTTATAAAAAAAAATTATAGACTATTATTTTCCTATCCTAATTTGTGTATTGTCGGTCTTTTCTTCTACTTTCTACCTTTCTCATTTTTGAGCTTTTTTCCTTCTTTTTTTCTTCGCTACCTTTCTCATACAGTACTACATATTTTTTCTTTTCCCTACTACCTGAACTGCAACCCTCTTGTTTCTTTCCTTTTTCCTCCTTACCTTCCCCATACATTACTTCGACAATTTTCTTCCCTTTAATGACTTAACTTTAACCTTTTTTCTCTTTTCCTTTTCCTCATTTCTTTTCTGTTTCTGTGTGCCTCAACAAAAATTGCTCTTATCGTTTTCTTCAATCTTGCCCTATTTCTGAATGTTTTGCTCTGTGTTTCATCTGACCTCCCATTGCTTTTTTTTCTTTATTTCTTTTCTCCTAACTGTCCTCATCTTGTGTGTAAATTCAAAGTTTACCTATTACTATTTCTTACATTTTTTGCTAGTTTCGAATGTCTGCCCCTTTTGTTTATCTGACTCCCCTACCCCAAATAATCTCAATATTATTTACCCTCATTTGCTAATTTTATTGGTTCCTGATTATTTCCAAAAATGTTTCCACTACTCTTTCGAAACCCAGACTTTCATTTGTATCCAACATATCCTTATCTTCTAATGATATCGAATCCTGTTTGCACATTACTTCCTCCTCACATTTCCCTTCCCTGTATTGTTTACTTAACTCAACCTCATAATTTTGTTCACATTTTTTGCAATTTACATTTTTTTTTTACTTCGCCCAGTTAAGTTGGTAATGATGGAGGGAAAGTAACTTAGTTCAATATCTTAACGTCGAATTAAAAGTATTAGACAAACATTTGTAAATACTGAAATTACTTACTTTGCTTTCAGTTTCTTTAAACGCATATTTGTAATACGTTTACTTGTGTAATAATTTCACAGTTCGACTTGACAGACACATGAACAAAGTGAACAGTCCCATAGGCAACGTTAGTTTTGAATATGGTGGAAGAATACACAGTGTGCGCATTAATAGATACAGACTCTTCAACGTAAAGTGAGCACTTTTGAGGCCCTAGTAACTTTTTTCTTTCAGCGATGTTTTGCTCTTTAACGACCTTTTAAAATTAATATTACCACGTAAGTAATAAACACAGTGTGTATTATCCCACTGCACTCGGAAGTTAATGTCTAAGACTACAATAAAATTATTTATTGACTATTATAACAAACGAGAGGGCTTCAAAAGTGTTACTTTCCCGAAAATTTCACAGTATTTCATTACCGATGCACGAATAAAGTGATCAGGCCTATAGAAATGTAAATTTTGCGTGTGTTGGACGAATACACAATGTACTGTACATGTATGTATATATTAAGCTGAATTTTTTAAAGTGCTCAGTTTACTGTGTACATCCTATAATACATTTAAATTCCTGTCAATTCCAAGGGTTTTACTTGGATGGAGCACGAATAAAGTGATGAGGCCCGTTGCAACGTTCATTTTACGTATGGCAGGAGGATACGAAAATTAAGATAAAAGTAGATAGAAATAAGTGCTTTCGAAATCGCCGGGTTCACGGTGAGCAGCCTGTGGTAACCACAGCCCATACTCTCTAAGAAATTATTCGCAAATTTGCTACACGAGTTTATACGTACAATGAGAAAGCTCTAATGATAAAGTTATTTTCCATACATTCATGCTAACGTTCCTACTTTTGCTCAGGAAACACTCAAATGCGTAGGAATCTCCCCATCTGCGTACAGTAGAGACACTAAACAATCTATATTTGTAGCGAGATGTGTCGTATTATTTCCATACGATATATGGGTTCAGTTTAAAGGCTGTTCACGATAAAGTGAGCACTTTTGAAATCAACCTTGGAAAAAGTCGCTGCCCCTACCTGCATACATTTTAACGGGAGTAATGAGTAACATGTGTCCAGTAAAGTTGGTTACGATGGAGGCGAAAGTAATTCCACATATTAACGTCGAACTAAAAGTGTTAGGTAACCATTTGTGATAACTTAAATTGTGTTTCTCGCTTTCTGTATTTATTAATGCATCGAAGCGTGAAAATGAGCAGATTTGTACGATATTTACTTTTCTAATATTTTCGTAGTTTCACTTGACCGAAGCATGAATAAAGTAATGGAGGCCCATGGCAATGTTAATTCTACATAAGGCGGAAGAACACACAACGTGTATACAAGTATGTAGATCTTCAGCAGAGCTTTAAAAAGTGTTCATTTTATCGTGAGCAGCCTATAGGACGGTTACCAGAATTTATTTTTTTTAGAGTTTAGATTTTCCCTCCCGAACATCTCATTCGTGCTCTCTGCATTGGGAAGACGTCTTCAGCTGCGGACCGTTAGTTGAAGTCCACGCTTACGTTCCGTGCGAGGTTCGAGTTGTTGGAAGTCGGCCGGAGAGTTAGCGATACCCCCATCCACCCCCTACTCTACCAGGTCTTCGCACTCTGCGGATATTGGGCTGCCCTGGCCGCTCGCATAGCTTCACAATTATCCGTGCCCCTGCTGGCCTCCGCGCAATGAGCAAGAAACCTGCTGAAATCGAATTTTCTGCTATCCTCCCTCCACAAACCCGGTCCCCCCTCTCTCTTCCCCGGCATCTCTAAGCGGTCCACAGGCGAGAGAAGCTCTTCTGGCACTCCTACGAGCTTTCATCCTACCTCGATTTATGATCCGTGCTTGAAAAGCCTTGATTGTACCTAGCGGATATACAACTGTTTTAGAATTTCACGTTTAATTCCGTCTCTTGCAAGGAAACAGTTCGCCCCTCACTCAAACACGTCACATCTGTAAAAAATAAAATAAAAAAAAGTTGATTTTTCACGAGAAACACATACTAGAAGTGAAGGTTATGCCCGAAAGTCTCGTAACATTCGTGCTCGAGGGACCTCGGAGATATCGAGCATAATTATGGGCACCTGTTTTCCGCGAAAAGATTCAGGGGCGAGTTACGTTCCAAAGCGCTTTAGTTCTGAACCATTTTCGTGACTGGAACACCTGAGTTGGTACGCGTCTTTATCTGTCTGCTTTCGAATCGCGGACGGTCAGTAACTGAGAAACTTAATTCTGATTGAGTCACTCGTGTAACAGACTGTCTTCACACAAAGAAAAACGGTCAATAGTCAAATGAAGACCTCAAATGTACACATAGGATATAGAAATCTAGCCTCCGCGTGGATATTTTCGTGAAAAACAGTTGGCCTTAAGCATAATACTCGGTGCTATATAGAATTTATTTCCGTAAAATTACAGGGATACACTGATGATAATCATCCAGAAATTTCTATAAAGTGACGAATGCTTTTTTTCCCCCAGCAAGCGAACTTTCAGTGAATTTCATGCATCTAAAAAGAAGAAAAAATATTTTTTTCGTTGTGTTTGTAGTGTGCGGAAGAGATTGCTAAGAAAATTTTACTTTAACGACAAGTAAGTTGAATTGTAGTAACAGTAGCGTATTAATAGAGTTTTCAGAGAAAAACAATTCACTTATGGGAATCGTTGTTTCACATTTATAAATTAGTTAATTTAAGAAATTAAATCAATAAGAAGTTAGCTCTGATGAGCAGACACTAAAGTGCAATAAATTTGAAATCCTCCACTTGAGTAAAATTTTACACTTTCTTTCGTATTATTTTACTCTCAGAAGAGAACTATGGTAAAAATATTGGAAATAATACCAAACAGTCTACACATATAAATTACTTTTTAAATGTTTTCTATAGTTTATAAAGAATTACTTGCGTGAGCTAAAAGTGTTACTCTTGTATCTTTTTACAAACAAATAAGTCAATTTGGGTAACATAATACGAACAGCTCTTTATATCAGGAGAAAATAAATACAGCTTTTTTCGTGTTGCAGGGTCTATGTCTAATCATAATCAACATACTAAAATGAAATATATTTTAGCGTCTACATTAATAGCCATCATGATCCTTTAAAACTTATATATAGGGCTTTAAACATACACACATTTTTTTTCTAGTTATAAATGAGTTTTCAAGTTAATAAGAATGATCAACTGAAAACAAAATATTTACATATAAATTTTCTTCGGACTTAACCAAAATGTATTCATTGATAGCCTCACATTTGTTTCACGCATGCAAAATACATTTGTTCAAAGACTGAAGAAGTTTTTAAATGCGTGTATTTGGCTGTATTTACATACACACCACTTTCGTGACAGGTAGTTTTAGCTTCGTAAACTAAAAGCTGGTATCGTAAACACCTTTCATAATACTAGCCGGGCGAGTGCGTCATCTAAGCCACTACTGCAATCAAGTGCGAAGAGACGCGCTAAATGTTCAAGATAAAAAACATCTTGCGGCGCCTCCCCTCGTCTGAGAATTGCGAAGGCGTGCCTGATCGTCTCGCGGGACGCCTTGTTTGGCTGCGGAAATGACCTGTCGAAAGTTTCCCCCGACCGCCAGTGTGTACTCTGCGAAGTTTCAAATGGATTCCTCGAGATTTCAGAGGAGGGAAAGCAGAGCGGCGTGGTCCAAACGAGAGCTTAAAGCTTGTGGAAGAGTCCCCTGAATAACGAAGCCGCCTGAAAGGGACGATTCTCGTTAACTTTCCTTCTTATCATCGGGAGGACAATTGCATGAGTATCGACTGAAGGCTGTTCACGGTAAAGCGAGCGCTTTTACAACAAGCCATTGGAAAAATTCTTCTGTGATAGATATCGCAGTGAACATTTTCGGAAAGGAAGTCGCAAAATATTTTTCCGTTAAGGGGAATAGTGCATGAAAGCAGTATATTTACCCAATTTTCGATATAAGTCGTTCTCAAAAGGGTTCATTGAAATTTTTTGTTCGACAAGACTTAAATTATAATTTTCAACATCTTTTTAATTTGTTAGATTTCCACTGCTTTCATTATTCTCGGAGCATTGATGGAAGAAAAGAAAGGATTTTTTGTCTTATCTTCAATCAAAGCTCCGAGAATAAGTAACGCAGAGAAATTTTAACTATGTATTTAGGTGTTCAAAATGGTTACTTACGTCTTGTCGAACCAAAAATTTCGAAAAATGCCCTGTAAAACAGATTGTGACAAAAATTATATAACTATACTATTTTCGTGCACGATTCTCCTTAAGTATTAATTACTACGCGTAAGTCTCTCACTGTTAAGCAAATATAATATAATTACTTCAAATAACTATCCACGTAATACATGTTATTTTCATTTCATAAACCGGCATTAGAAACGTAGAAAGCACCCCGCTGATATCGGCAAACAGGATGTGTGGTACAAACGTTATTATTAACTTAAAAGTCACTTGTGTTAGTGTAACTAAAGTTACATTCACGAAAACTATGCATTTTCGCGTCATTAAAATCCGAAAATTATGTGGAAACGTAAAAGTGAAGCATTAGGTTGAAGTTAATATCGTAATATAGCGCTGCTAGATCTTAGGTACTGCAGTAGAAAATCATACGCGTTTGTTCCATTAGCCTACTTCCGACAGTAAAAACAACTTACTTTAAATAACCGAGGTAACCAAAAGCTGACGTTGCCAGAAGTGGGATTCGAACCCACGCCCACAGAAGTGGACTGCGACCTAAACGCAGCGCCTTAGACCGCTCGGCCATCCTGACTTAATAATAAGTTAACGACTGACTAACTTAAACTGTTTATAGTGCAGTCCATGTCTACTTTCGTAAAGGTGACGCTATGTCTGGAGCGCTCGCCTCCTACCATTGTGATCTTGGTTCGACACCCGGTGGGGTTGCTCTCTGATATTTGCGCACGTGGAAATCGTGCCGGCGATGCCGCTGGTCGGCAGGTTTTCTCGGGCATCTCCCGTTTCTACAGCGCTTGCATTCCGGCGCTGCTCCATACTCACATCGCTTCACTCTAATCGGCTCCAGGGCCTTCCTGGTTGTCACGTGGGTTTCATTATAAACAGTCGTGTCTGTTTTAATTGCAAAAAAAAAACTAAGGAATATTGCTATGTAAGCATTCTTCAAGGACAGAAAAGAAAGTAGATATTTTGTTGTCAATGTGTATATCTGGTTATTGGAACATAAATGTTGTCAGTGGAAAGTGTCAAGGTCGGAAGTAATCGCCGTAGTAGCCCTCTGTTTGCAATATTTATTCTTCTTTGAAACAGTGTTTTAAACAATAACGACATTGCTGTATCTTTTCTGAACAGATTGCTGTATTAAGACCCTATATTCACAGCTCAGAATTCTGGGGAAACAGGACAAATGCAAAGCTTGTTTATGCTATTTTCCATCTCCATCGCAGTGCTTCCTTACGTCCGCACGGGACCTTGAGGCGTATACAATTTTTTATTACGGAAGCCCCTTAAGGTAGAAGTAAAGCAACTGCCTGTGGAGAACTTTACCTGACTGTACAATGTGAAGAACTCATAAAAAAAAGTAGTACAGACAACATAAAAATTGTTAAATTAAATGGCACGCTTTATACTGAGTTACAAACATTGACTTCTACACATTGAACGTTATTAATTAATAATTGTTTGGAAAAAATTGCTAGCAATATACCCATCTGTAGAATACATTGCGAAAAAAAATTACACTTGAGTAACTAACGTGAACTTAAGACATCTTACCTGCAATGCATTGTGAATTTCATTTTGTTGGTGTAAATATTTATTTTACTGTAAAACAAATTGAAGTATTTACAATTATGTTTTAATTCAATTCCAACCCTTCTTGAAGGAAAGACGAACAGAAAATATTTTATTATATATTGTATTGGCGATGCCAGGGGAAAATCACTGTTCTGTGTCACAAATCGTAAACTATCTGGATATTAAAACTTATTTAAATTCCAATATCTCCGCGTCTGAGAGGCGGGATGTGAGATCTGTATTTCGAGAGTAATTTCCACTGCTGAATCTACGTACAAAATACAAAAATCATATCGCTGGTGACTCTTTCATACGCACTTATTTAGCGGTGCTGCCATAAATGAAGTTGCGTGTTGGAAGAAGCAGATCAATAGCCACTCGTTCTTCAGAGATATTGTCGTGTTGATGTGTGATGCCCTGGAGAGCATCATATCAAGCAGCTGCAAGGCAAATCGTTCCGGTAGAGTTATACGACCTCCCTGAGCAATCATCTCAAGAGCGAGATACACGATCAGAAAGAAATTGGTTCAGTGCTATGGTGAACCAAGGGACGTGTTTTCTTCCGGCAAATTATTTTCATGAAAACGTAAATTATTATAGCAAGTGAGGAATCGAGCATATATTTAGAAGCGAAGCTATTACCACCCTTACGATAGATCTATTAATATAGAGGGGTTGTATTTCAAGAGAACTAATGTCATAAATTGGTCTCTTATGGCAGTATAGAAACAATAAGGGCAAATAACACTTCGGTTGTTAACGTAGACGCTATACAGATGCAAACTGTCAACTTTTGACGAATTCAAACCAAAGGAATTTTTAGTTATATTAGTAAAATATGACAATTTGGAGGTTAATATAAATGCGTGGAACCTTAAAAGAAAACAAAAAATACACTATTTTTATGATAAGTTTTCACGTGAGACTTAAACATTACCTGACTTTCTTAAAGAGTCGAAAAGTTGCGACTGAAAAGAATATGCGTATTTAATTTTGTATATCTACTCACATAACACTAATATCTCTGTCAACGTTTTATGTGGCTAACGACATCACTAATACTGGCCAAAGGATTAAGGAAACATGTTTACGTTAGACACAATTCGAAAACCTGCATGTTTATAAAACGATTCACGTTAAAGTTTCGCTGTAAGACCTTAATTGAAGCAAATACAAAAAGCATTCAAGGGTAATTACATGAATAAAACTGAGGCGTACAGAATAATCTACTGATAAGCGTTTCTTCCATATCTCTATCACTTCGCGATTTTGAACACACTATTTCTTCTTCTTTTCGATTTCATAGCATAAACTTAAAACTAGTTCTGCTTTGCGAATTCCACCTTTACCCACTACTTCTGGTACATTAAATTTTACATTTTATAACAATTCTGAAAATACTTTTGTGTGATTTTAAATTTCCAGCTTTTGTGCTAGCTTGATTAATTCTCGACATATTCAAGAAAACGTGTCAACCACAAACTGCGTATCAGGAAACAAATTTTGGTATAAATGGGTTACTGGATATTTATTTATTTCGAAAGGAAATAACTTCAAATGGTTTATAAAAAAAAACGCGATGTTAATATTTGTAGGCATCGCTCGAATACTATGCACAGTGAAAATAGATCATTAATTAACGTATGATAAATGTAAAATACAATATATTTGGAGAACAAAATTTTCTTCTTGGATTTTTTTTTAAAATTTGGCATCGGTCCCGCGTCCACAGTACCAGATAACCGTCGCGTGCGTGTCTGGCTCTCTTGGAAAGAGTAGGTGAGATGGCCCGTGATAGCTACTCGTCTGGCCGCACAATGGCGCGACGAGTTAACCGAAGCGATCATAATTCTTCATGTCCAGCCAGCATACGACAAGCTGTTTGGGACTGATTGGGCTCTTTTGAAATCCAGGCTCTTCCCCCCCCCCCTTTCATTTCATTACTATTGTGGATCATACGTCGATAAAGGTTTTAGTCTGAAAATTTCGTGAATAGAATGATATTACTATAACGTCGATCCTGACTGCAGCGTACGTTAATGTTAATAATTCGTTGTGTGTCTTAATTTCAAATAAAGTCGCCCAGACAACTGGCATTCACTGGTAAAGAAACTAATTTTTAAATATTAATTAATCAACATTTTTAAGATTCGAGGGGTGCGAGACATTTTACCACGCACGTGTGCGGCTGAGATTGCCAGGAGCCGGGGCTTTCCCTTCTCTATACATCGTGCCTCTCGCGATCTCAGGCCGTGTCCGAAATGCCAAATTCGTTATTTCGTAATTTGTCGTTTGCGTAAGTTTCAATTCGGATGTTGTCAACTGTCACTTGTTTTGTACTCCCGGCAACGCATTTTTACATTAACAATGAAAATATTTTAAAATATAAATTTGACCCTTAAAATGGACGTAATATTTCTACAATCATGACTGGCATGCTGCGCATATGTTAATAAATAAGACAATACTAAATTATGCAATAACGACTTAATATTTGTTGCGGAATACATAACAAATCCACAACCCTTACTTGCTTTTTAGAACATGCCTAGCATATTTTTGAACAGTTATTTGTTTATAAAAAAAATGTTCGCGTATGTGTTTTGAACGCCAAAACCAACATGGCGCTGATTGCGTCATTTTGTATTTTTGCTAATAACCGTTATATACAAAACACGAAATACCAATTTACCAAATACGTTACCATTTTTGTATACAAAATCGGGTCACGTGATAAAAAAAAAAACTGCTATTTCGGACATGATCTCATACCCCCACCTAGGCCGGCGTCTGGTCCTGGTATCTACAGAGTGCGCTGTGGGGAGCTGGGTAGGATACAAACTGAGTAGACAATACGTTCTGCGCGCTCTTAATGTCCGCATCACGCCAGCGTGCAAGGAAGATAACGACGAATGTATCATTTTTCTTTGCATCTCAGAAGAACAAAAACAGAATTTACTGTATGTGTTTCTCCTGTTTTTAATTAGTTTTTTTTTTGCAGCAGTGTCGTGTAAGCAACCCATATGAGTCCACGTCGTTGTAGCCGTGAAATGAATATGTAAAAAACTTTATTTGTGAGGTTTCGTCAGTAAACATTTTGTGCCTTGAAAATTTCAACTTGTTTCTGCGGGTGGTGAGGAGGATGGGGGAGGGGTTAGGTCACCGTTCTCGTAGCTCAGGCAAGGATCTACGAAACTGGGATTTCCCGAAGTTAAAAACCTCACGCTATGCCACTCAGCTTGAGATAGGCTGAGTAGAGTAAACTTTACCTGCATGTAGCAAGGAAACACCCTAGCAGTGGCGCGTGGTGAAGTGTTTCAAGGTAAGCTGGCGCTTGCCCAGTGCTGTATACACTCTGCGCACGCAGCAGGAACCAGTAACCAGAGCGGAAATGTAGTGCGGCCACTCGCGAGAGAGCGGCGAGGCGTTCATCACACGCGAGCTGTGGCGTCAAATGCATTACTACGTTTGAGTGGCCCATGTGTAAACTGGCAAACGATTAGGTACAGCACAGAGCAAAACACGGCTTACCTTGCAACGGTTGACCACACGCCGCTGCACCCCAGTATTCACCTGGGGGGGGGGGGTGATTCATGGAAGTAATGGAAAGCTGAAACCAGGACGGGCGGGCCGGGGATCGAACGCGCGTCCTCCCGAATGCGAGTCGTCTCGGTAAGGAATAACGTGAATCTGAAGTGATACCGTGGAAGACGCGGGGGCGGGGGGGGGGGGTGAGTAAAAATAGTGGGTTATAATCCCGTACACCGCTGCCCACGTAATCCGTAGGGATGACCTGAGTCAGGGAGCATACAAGTAAAGAGTGTTCACGATAAATTGAGCACTTTTGAAATCAACCTTAGAAAAAACTCACTGCCCCTACCTGCATATATTTAACGGGCGCAATGGGTGACATGTGTCCAGTATAGTTGGTAACGATGGAAGAGAAAGTAGTTCCATATATTAACGTCAAATAAAAAATATCAGATAACCATTTGTGATAACTAAATTATTTCTCTCGTTTTCTGTATTTTTTAATGCATCGAAGGGTAAAAATGAGCAGATTTGTACAATGTTTACTTTTCTAATAATTTCACAGTTTCACTTGACCGACGCATGAAATAAAGTGATTAGGCCTATGGCAATGTTAATTTTATGTAAGGCGGAAGAACACACAACGTGTATACAAGTAGAACTTAAACAAGGCCTTCAAAAGTGCTCATTTTACCGTGAACAGCTTATAGAGAGTTGTAATTCAATGATAAAGGCTGCTCACAATAAAGTGAACACTTAAGAAATGAACCTTAGAAAAAGTCACTGCCCCTGCATGCACATACGTATTTAAATGGGTGCACTGAAAGACTTTCGCCAAGTAAATTTGGTAACAATGGATGGAAAGAGATTCCATATCTTAACGTCGAATAGAACATATCAGATAACCATTTGTGATAACTTAAAAGTAATTCTTTCACTCTTTTTTTTTAAATCCACCGAAATGTAAAAATTAGCAGATTTGTAAATAATTTACTTTCTTAATAATCACACAGTTTCATTTGACCGACGCATGAATAAAGTGATGAGGTCCATGGCAATGTTAAATTTACATAAGAGGGATGAATATAATACGTGCATACAAGTAGATCTTAAACAGGGCTTTCAAAAGTGCTCAGTTTATCGCGAACAGCATATACCTTCCTGCACGCTGGCGTCGTAAGTATATAAAGAGCGCGAAGTACGTATGGTCTACTCAGTTTGTATCCTACCCCGCTCCCCACTGCGCAATCCTGTAGATACCAGGACCAGACGCCGGCCTAGGTGGGCGTCTGAGGCTATGTCCGAAATGGCAGATTTTGCATAATGTCGAGGAATACGCAGCGTGTATACAAGTAGATCTTAAGCCGGGCTTTTAAAAGTGCTCATCTTACCGTGAAAAGCCTATATAACGACAGATCCTTATCCGATTCATTTGTTTGCCGACGCAAGCCGAAGTAGGCTCTACGGTACTTCCAGCATTAGAACACACAGTAAAAAAAAAAAAAACCTTTTCACTGCGTTATGTTTGTGGTGTGGTTGAGACCTAGCCAGCTATTTTTTTTTTTTTTTTACATTTTGATTGGATTATTTTTTCTGGGCAATATTAGTGATGCATCTCTTATCCACAGTTATTTCATACCGCAAATACATTTGAACGAATAAAAACTGCACCCGTGAAGGCGAAACACTAAACACTACATTGCAACAAGTTTTATGCGTATATTTACGAAAATACAGGCGAATCGAATAAACAGACGCGAATGCCGCTTACACAAAGCAGTATGTGCTATCATCATCAAAATAAAAAATATGCACTTCAATCATGGGTTTATACAATATCAAAATAGCGAAACTTCATGATTATTTATTGTATATTTATGCTATTTGAATCCTATTCTTTGTTTAAAAATGCTATTTGTATTTGAAAAGCATAATTGCAAATGAAGTTATATTCACTTCTGTGATAAATTAAGTTCGCCATCTCTATGTACATGTTAAAACCGCATACAACTTTTTGCAATTGCGTTTGGTGCAAAAGAAGTTCTATCCTTCCAGTAAAGAATCAAAACGTAATGTTGTTTGGCGCAGATTGAGTCATATTCAAAAATCTGTTTTGCTGCAAAGTAAGTTAGATCCAAAATGTTACGATCAATACCTAGAATGTTAATCCAGACTTCAATATTATGTAAACAAGTGTGTGTAGTGGTGCATATTCTGACATAAATTATAAATGCACTATGCGAGAATAATATTGCGCTGGTGGTTTTGCCCATTTCCCAAGTTTTTATAATACGGATAAAACCTGATTTGTAATTATGCTCTTCATTTATTTATATTATTTATTTAATGCCAAAGTTGCAAGGTCGTAGAATGTCGACTTCAGGGAGACTTCGGGTGTCTTCAGCAAGTTTTTGTTTTCCCTGTTCGAGTTACAAGCTCCTGCTGAGGTGTCGTGGGAATTTTACGGGAGAAGGGGGGGAGGGGGAGGGAGAGGGGTTACCATAAACATAAATGTTGTGTGGGATGTTGGTACGGGGAGGGGTAGCTCCAGGGGCGCCGATGGATGACGGACATACGACGTAGGAGGTGACATGAAACATGCGAGTTTACGGCGAGCGGCAGCGTAAAACTGGTTTTGGCAGCGCTCTGGAACGAGAACGGGGGAACCTCACGTGACGGGAAAGATGTGTGTGTGTGTGTATATATATGAGAGAGAGAGAGAGAGATAGAGAGAGGGAGGGAGAGAGAGAGAGCACTCTCGGCGAGGAAGAAGGAAAGATCAGACGTCGACGGCATCGAACACCCCAAGCACGCTGAAGCGAAACAAACTTTTTCGCGTTTTCGATTCCCCCCCAGAGCGCAGCCCCACATCGACGAAAATTGCGGGTGTAAAGAGCATAGTGAGATGACAATTATAGCCCATTCACTGTTACTTCCCACTTTTTCTAAAGCCCTGATGAGAGTCTACTTCCAGGATATTCCTTCGTCTCACGCTAACGAAGCTTAACCTATCCTAGAAAAATACATCAAAGGGACAACGTACCTTACTCGTGCACGCTCGGTATAGGCTGTTAAAGGCAAGGTGAGCACTCTTTAAAGGCTCCTTCATTTGCAATATTAATCAATAAATATATTTTATTTTAGCCTTAGACGTTAGCTTCCGAATGCGGTGTAATATGCACACTCTGTTTATTACTTACATGGCAAAATTAATTTAAAAAGATTGTTAAAGAATAAAAAATGGCTGAAAGAAAAATGTATCTAGGGCGTCAAAAGTGCTCACTTTACGCTGAACAGCCTATAATAATATTTTGCATAATAACTATTTCTTACTAGGCATTGTCAACACACTTGTTTTCTCACTGTGTTCAATTCTTATTAAATATAAATCAAATATAATTTTAAATTAAATAAAAACAAAAGATTAATTTAACCACAAATAAGGTACTTCCAAGTTAATAGAAGTATAATACGCTTGCGATAATCGTCAAATCGTGTAAATAAACAAACATTTCTTACATGGGATGATTTTTCAAAGGTTAGATTAAACAAGAGTGAAGAAACCGCGAACATACTATACACTGAATGTTCCAATAAAACGTGAATGCTACGTTTGTTAGCCAATATGTATCTGGCCAAGAAACAGGAATGTTTGAGCCCATAGTAGGATTGCGTGAATTAATGGTTTATGTCGGGTATTTCGTAGAACCATTTGTTTAATGTTCAGACATGACTAGGATCGTATTTTTTTGGGGTTCGACATTGTATAGCTACGTCAATATTAATCAGAGATGTTTAAAAAAACATATCATACTCACTTCGCCCCCATCGGCTCTCAAGACCTCGCTGTTAAGAGCCATCCAAATCTCTCAACTCACTCACTCATTATTACATGTGTGCGGTTTTGTATTACAGTCATTTTTTCAGTTTATTGAATAAAATTTAATCAATCACTTTTTAATCAGCTGGGATAGTAGGCGAATCACTATTTTTGGCGCCTTTAACTCGTGAGCTAGAGTATTTTTTTTTAAAGATTATTCATGTCTTCATTATTTTTTTTGTATGTTTAAACCTAAATTTGATCATTCGTCTCGCCTACAGTAAATTTAAAAACTGAGATCAGGATGAACGGACCAAGAACTGCATGATAATGCAATGTGTTACCATTCCATCAATGACTTGGTTTCGCTTGGCCAAAACGATTAATTCGGTCCTTGGACCATACCTGACCAAGGCATTTATGGATGTGCGCACATTTTTTATGTGAACCTACGATTGCCATACGAATCACGTGGGTCGAGGGCAGTACTTTATGAGTAGAACCTGAAAAAAAAAATTCCGATTAGCGAAAATAATATCGCGACCCAGACGCGAGCCTTGTATCTTGTACAAATCTTCCGCTCGCGCACAATTTAACGAGATTTGCCAAAACAATCAAACGGAATTAATTGGCATAGATTGTTCACGGTAAAATGAACACTTTTGAAAACCCTGCTTAAGATCTACTTGTATACACGTTGTGTGTTCTTCCGCCTTATGTAAAATTAACGTTACCATGAGCCTCATCACTTTATTCATGCGGTGGACAAGTGAAACTGTGAAACTACTAGAAAAGTAAATATTATATAAATCTGTAATTTTTACACTTCGATGCATTGAAAAAAAAAAAAAAAAAAAAAAAAAAAAACAGAAAGTGAGGGAGACAATTCAAGTAATCGTAAACGGTTACCTAACACTTTTTATTCGACGTTAATATATGGAACTACTTCCCCCTCCATCGTTACCAACTCTAGTGGGCACATGTCACTCATTGCACCCGTTAACATTTTATGGAGGTAGGGGCAGTGGTTTTTTTTTTTTTTTATGGTTGGTTTCAAAAGTGCTCACTTTATCGTGAACAGCATTTAAACACATGCAAGTTATACGAAGAAGAGTGATTTTTCTCATGACTTGATCGTCCCAGTGTTATTATTACGCACGTGTATTTTACGTTTTCTCGAAGGACACCTGATGATGTTAGCACAGACCGTTATGAAAGTATTAAACTACAAATGACTTGAGCTCTATGTTAATTTTAAAAATAAATTTCTCGTAGAAGCCTATGGATCCAAACCTTTTCGCGTAATGTTGAAGAAAATTCACTCAAACATGTTGTGAAGTGGAAGTAGGACATCTCTTGAAGAACCCAAATGGTCATATATAAGTTTAATTTAAATCAATGTTTAAAATTTTCTCCTCGCCATGTCTTACTTTCTTGCTGAAAAAATTAATTCCTGAATTACTAATTACGTGGAACAATAACTATATCAGCCAGTCGAAAGTGTACGTCGTATTAATTTATTTATGTTGTCAATGTAAATTTGTGTGCGATCCAAGATACCAGTCTCTTCTTAAACTTAAAATATTCTACTGTTTATTATATTGGAGAGGCAGGAATACAGAGTTGAGGGATTTGGGCGGCTTTTAACATCGAGATCTTGAGAGCCAACGAGCGTAAACTGAGCTGAGAACTGAGCAGCGCCGGAATGCAAGGGCGGGGGAAATGAGAGATCCCCGAGAAAACCCGCCAACCAGTGGCATCGTCCGGAACGATTACCGCTCACGAAAATCTGGGAATGACCCGTCGGGGGATTGAACCCGGTTCACCTTGGTGGAAGGCAAGCAGTCTAACCACTTAGTCACCGCGGTCCCAACGGGGATGCAAATTTTTGATTCCTGATCATAAGCGTAGTTATAATAAGACCTGCATCGGCATATTATTAGGAACGTTAAAAAAAAATAAAAAAAAAAAAAAAAAAAAAAAAACTTTAACCAAAAATTATTTTGTGGATTTTTCTCATAATAAATAAATAAATAAATATAAATATATATATATATATATATATATATATATATATATATATATATATAATTTGCCGATTTACAGACTTGTACAGGTTTATGTATAATGAAATCCGTAGTTCGGTCGATTTTGCACATTTAGGCTTCCGAAATCACATCTCATTACGTCAAATTCAGTTCGGCGTTTACGGAACGCTGGCTCTCGGCGATTTCGCAAAAACTTCAAACGTCACGTAGGAATGCTCCCACGTCTTCAAATCCGCATGCGAACACGCCCGGTGGAGGCAAATGGCAAGAACGCATCAGCATCCGATACAATAAATCTCTTTCAGATCGCTCCCTCGCGTCGTCAAAAGGAAGGCACAAGCCCATTGGAGAGAAATGGAGCGTGCATACTCTCCTTTTCAGAGTTGCCGAACCGGAATTGCGGAATTTTCGAATTGCGACCTCTCAGCCAACCCAACCCCTTCCTCCTCATTTCCAAGGCGGGAAGTCACTTGAGGCTTGCCCCAGAACTGGAGAAATGGTTTGGGGCCAGAATTGCCAATTTTTTTGAGAAAAAGTCACTAAATAGAATACGCGGAAACCACCAGATTGTAGAGAAAATATATTAAACATTCGTTTTCGCAGTTTGAAATGTTATTCATTCTTGCGTATTACAGCTGCTTAGCACCATATAGCCTACACAAATACCACTGCCAGAATTTGAAAATTAATATTTAATAGCGAAAATTTCGTATGTAAAATATTTTAATAGCGTTTTCTCCAGATGTGTAATTCCATACTTCAATTAATTTTACACTGTATGGGTTCCCTAAATGAGAACGTGGCAGTAGAACTAAAATCGTTATTCTACAGAGTTTCTTGGACTGGCAGTTTGCCAAAAAGTCATTTCACCTACAGGCACTGGCTAGCAGAACATCTTCTGAAATCACCAGAACTGGTGAGAAAATCAAGTTGGCAACTCTGTGAGCTGGAGCAAAGAGGAGTATGGATTGTGGTTAGAATATGGCGAGGAGGGGGGGGGGGGCGAAAAAGGGGAATGTTAGGGACGAAGCGACGCCAGGTCAGGCGACAAATTTAAAATCGCTGCGGCAGACGTTGACAAATGTTGGCTCAAGTTGATTGGACGCTGGGAAGAGCATGCCTTTTCCAGCTGTCACCAACTTGAATGGAGGTAGGAAGGGGTAGGGAGATTAAATATGGATGGAAGGGAAAGGACAGTGCCGTAGTAAATGAATTGCGAGCTGTTTACAGGAAATATTCGCGATGTTTGAGGACGACGACGTTGAGCGGCAGCTCAAGTCGTCTCCCTGACGCCTATTTGTCCTTCTCGTGGCGTCCCGGCGTCTGGCAGTAGGTCAAAGTCACCGCCTTGATATTGAACAAGAGATGATCCATTAAGACTTCAACTGTCGATCTTGAAGTTTGGCGAAGGCCGTTCTTAAAATATCTGCTGGTCAGGCGTTCAAGAATCTAGCACTCCAGCGGGATTTCAATGAAATGTTTTCTTACATTTACCATGGAATAACGTTAGTGTTGCTGCCTCTTGAGAATCATGGTTTACAACGGCTATTTAAATCAAACCCTTAAACACGGGAAGAAAAAATGAAATACTCTAATTGAATTTCCAGTAAAACTATACGAGAAACCAGCATGGTGTAACGCATAACAGACGAGCGGCAGAACGAAGCTGGCGCGACATCGAGGGCGCAGAGATAGTGTTAAAATGTCGGCTTCTGCATCACCATTCACGGAAGAGGAGCAGAGGTCTGCTATATTTTTTTGAGTAGCGAATGGATTAAACCCATCGATATTCACCACAGAACAAAAGTGGGGCACGGCGATGTATGTTTCAAGTCCGACAAAAAGGTAGAGGCGCATGAGTGGCAACACACGAAGTCAAAATATTATTTTTCTCGAGGTATCTATGCACTACACGAGCACTTGTATTGCCCTGCAAGAGGCCTGAGTGGAAAATTAATGTAATTTCACATATTCTATGTTCAGTGAAATGTAAGATAGTAAATACTCGAGGTTTCATTTGACTCGCTCTCGTATTATCCGTGAAGTTACATCTCCAATTGTGGTTTTCTTTGGAAAGTCTTCAAGAAACGCTCTTAGTAATGCAAGTTGAGAGGAGGTCAAAGTGTTGTGGCTAGAGCTGGTGATATTTCGCTAATAAATACGAGTACACGGTAGACTTAAATACTATAAGCACCCAATAATATTTTGTCTGTTGCCATTGGTTGCTGGCTGTTTGAGCAGGCGTATTCATATTTTACCGGGCCACTCAGAATTCGGCCACATCGGCACGGTTCCTGCGTGATTCGTGTGAAGACAGCAAACACATGTAACAAATTAATTCAGTCAATCAAGATAGGTAAACGACCCTATAGTGTTTTAAAATATAACTTGTCTAGAAATCTTTTCGCGAAATTTCATCACCCCTGGTTATGGCACGAGTTTGTCCCACTTCATCACTCTAAGCAATGAATCAGTGATAACTTAAATAATAAGATGCTTCACCTACGTGTACATATAT
Source organism: Dryococelus australis (assembly GCA_029891345.1). NCBI lineage: Eukaryota > Metazoa > Arthropoda > Insecta > Phasmatodea > Phasmatidae > Dryococelus > Dryococelus australis. Next base: position 45,369,918 of record CM056995.1, on the reverse strand, counting down.
AGCGAACTAGCTATTGTCCTTGCCAACACTAGTAGAGACATAAAAACTAAACTACGAACTCAAAATTATGTCACAATGTAGAGTATGCCAAATTTTTGTAGTATTACCATTGTAACATAATTGTGGTTTAGTTTTTATGTCATTACTGAAGTTTAATGTTATTAACTAGTTCGTTATTGGCGTAATTTTGAAATTTTCCTATTGAAAAAATAAATAGTAAGAAAAACCAGGAATCCAAAAGGGTGGTTGAATTTTTCCCTTAAAAAACATTTTTCACGGGTAGTTCTCAGGTTAAAATTCCGAAAGAGTGATTTTAAGGACAAAAGAACATAGAATGCTCTAAAGACGTAAACAATCTCAAACGCGTTACTACGATGCTTACGGCCGAACCGGTGTTCGCTCGATACCATATGATCAGGAATTACTGTCTCCTCCAGTAAAATAGGACGTAGGCTTCCATTTTACACTCGTCAATTGATGTTGCTGACAGATCGAAACGTTATGAATCAATTCGGGCTTGTGAGTTACACACACAAGTTGTGTGTTTCTGACGAGATGTTACGTTAGGTAAATGTGTCCAAAAAGCACGTGTTGAATACAGCACACATTTGAAAGCTAAACTAGAAAAAAAAGGCAAGGAAAATTAATATCACAATACATTTTTTAAAAAATAAATTTTATATGCAATTATTTAATAATTTTGATGAATTATTGTGTAGTCTTTGCTGAACTCGCAGAGCTGTAGTTTTTTGTGTGCCTCAAGAAGATGAAGTCGAAAGAAATATGCCTGAGGAAAGAATGATTCCAACAGAAAACTGCGACGTAATGTTCTCCAGGATATCTCGTTGACATAATGTTCAGAAATCCTTTTGATGGGCCACCTAAATGAGCATAATTCCTGAGTCAAAATGTGTAGCATAAGCGTAGCATGACATAATTCGTCCGCTGTCTTGACAAATGGCTTGCGTGAGCCTTGCAATTATAAGAAAATAAGAACTAATTGTACCAGGGAGATGCTAAAAGCAAGCAATGTAAAAATACGGTTAAGAGAACACGAAACCACTTTTAAACCAAAGGAAGGAAGCCGGATAGTGAGTTGTATGAGGAGGGGGGGGGGGTAGTGAATAAAGGGGAATGCCTATAAATGTCGAGAAAATACCTCGAAATCTCTAGTTACAGTAATTGCTGTTGGAGTAAAGCTATTATTGTAAAAAAAAAAAAATCGCTTTAAACTGCTGCACTTAAGTCAGCATGACGCTTCCTAAATGGTTTTTAACTTGACGCTAACTGAAATCTGATGCATAACTTAGTGGTGATAAAGTGTTGTGAATCGAGCGTGACAAGATTAAAGGTCGAGAATAACAAGACGAAGAAGGGGAAAAGTTCCAAGGTGAACTTGTAGAAATGTGCGGATGAAGTAATGGTCAAACAGACCAGCCATGTCAGAGATAGAATAAACCGAAAAAAAAAGCAAAAATTGTGGGTAAAATACCGTATTTATATAATAATTTTGTCAAAGTCATTTTTCGGAAAACTTCATAGATCTTACAGACCATGAATCAAATTTATGTATGATCGTGTTTATTTATATACTGTTTTATTTAAAAGATTTGAGGCAAACGACTGAAATTCTACAGATTATATTTTTAGTGTTATTATGTCCTTGTAAATGTAGGTCAGGTCTACAAGGATTCGCAGATCAGTAACATTAGGTAGTCTTTTCGATGAACTTATTAGATTAATATTACATTAGAATAAATGTTAAAAATAATAGGATAAATTATTTTTCTTCTCCTAAGTAGTAAAACCTAAGACTTATCCATATCCTATGCAAATGGTATGTTCTTTTTTTGGTAGGGCACGCAGCATAAAAAAAATAAATCATTTCTGCTTCAAAGCTAGCGAGAGCGTCCTTTAACATTAGACGGTTAGTAAAAAGTCGTACTGTGAATGTGGGTTCAGCACGTTTGAGCTAAGCAGTAACTAATTATTCCATTCTCCCCGCTAAATGACTCTTATGCCACGCTGTCGAAACGCCTAGCATGGTTAGCACACTGCGTAAACAGAAAAGGATGCTTTAAAATTCTGGCACTATCCATCTCACCGAATAATATGCAAGTAAAATGTATGCAAGCTGAGTAACTAAAACATAAATAAATATAACCGTGAATCTGTTGTAGACCCAAACGTAAACGTCGGGTGTTCCAGTCACGTGCTTTTGATTCTCCTGCTTTGCAATATGGAAGCCAATTTTGGATACACGCATAGAAGACTGATCCTTGTCTACCGAATATTCTTCGTGTAAACAACTCTTCCGTGTCCGTTCCTTGTGCCGACATCTTGAAATTTTGCAGTGGTGGAAGTTTTCGTATTATTTGCGGGCAGAACAAAGTCGAATTCTACACCTCAAAAAAACTGGGGTTATAATCGACGACCACTCATTCCGTTAAGCGGGGGCTCCGGCGAGGATAGGCCAATGATGGAAGTCGTCTCCCCAGCCCGCCATTATAACGTTGCTCCTGCATCCCCAGACGCCATCTGGGTCGCCCCCCAAGACGTCCATGAACTTTAATGGCTGTCTGCCTCCCCCCTCCCTCCTTCCCAACCGCGACTTCAGTCACCCCCCCCCCCCCACACCCATTCCTCGAGTTGCCAAACTAGCGCGTGACGCCGTGACCTCACGCAAGCCGCCCCAGAAATGCAACGACGTCGGCGTAGAAGTCCCGACGCCCTGACACCCCCCTCCCTCGCCAATCGTAGATGGCGCCACACTCAGGACTTAATCCGGTGGTAATTAGCCCGAAGGAGGTCGTCGCGGCACAATGCGGCGAGCCGCCGCGCTTCTCTCTACCCTCCGACTCCCCCCCCCCCCTTCCCCCCGCGTCAACAAAGCCCTTTCATTCAACCCCTCCTCACATTTACATACTTCAACGGCAGCCCAGCCCGAGAATAGAGACAAGTGCAGGCTGGTATTCTTTATGGAGCCAGTCGGCGACCGGAACGATGAGTTGCGGTTGCGTAAGTTAGAAAGTACGAGAGCGAACAGGCCAGAATCACAACGCCCGAGATCCACAGCGCCACAGAGCAGACTCACATACAGATGTGAAATAGCATATGGCGGTTTCCTTCGAGTGAGTGAAGATATTTGAGCGGCTCGTAACAGCGAGGTCTTGAGAGCCGCTGAGGGTGATTGGCGTGAGTACGGAGCAACGCCGGAATGACAGGGCGGAAAAATAGGGAGATCCTTGCTGCATCGTCCGGCACGATTTCCCACATGCGAAAATCCGGGAATGACGTGGCTGGGGATAGAGCCCGGATCGTCGTGGTGGGAGGCGGGCAGGCTAACCGCTCAGCCAACGCGGCCCCGGTTTCCTTCGATGTAGGATAAACCAGTTCGTCGATCGGACGCGTGGGGCTCTGGAAGTGGGCATTTGTGTCTGGTTGGTTACTGCGTGCTGCGGAAGATTCCCTATTGGTTGGCGTTGACTGGCGTGCTGTGTTCACGGTACAAGAGGCTGTTCGGCTCCTTTATTTCTAAGTGTTCTACGGCTGTGCTTAGAGAGTACGCGTGTGAAACATTCATCGTGCCATATTTTAACTATTACCGACTCTTGCTAAACACTTATTTGTGATATATTTATTTTATTTAATAGGATGTTATGTTTAAAAACCAGGGGACAGCTTAGAAATTAAACGCAATATCAGCCATCAACTCAAAACGGCACGTATATACACGAATCTTGCGGGAATCGAACCCAGATATCCGTGGTTAGTACGTAACGCTTAAGAAAACAAGATCACATAGGTAAAGTTTGCGTAAGAATCATTGCTATTGAAGAACATGTAGACTGTTTTATTCTATTAACCATATGCATGAACGCAAATTCCGTAAAAGTTAGCTATCAAAAGCACGAAAACATATTGGTTCGATGTTTGTCTGTCCGCGTTTAATCTCAAGCGAATATTTAATCTGTATGTATACAAACAGTTTGCTATATGCAGTATCTCATTCCAAAGCAATGCACAGTAGTTGATTATACACAGCGAATACGTATACCACGACAGTCAATAAGCTCGTGGCCTGGCAACCTGATTGTAAGCAGCCACGCACCATCGCGGCTGTCAGTAAGTTCGTGGACTGGCCGCACAGTGTCGCTGTGGTGCACTAAAGCTGTTATGTTGCACCACAGACGGCCGCGTGCGAATGGTACAGCGTAAGCGGAAACGACGGCGTCAGTTGTGAAGGGAAGTTGGATGCAGGCGGCGGAACGCGAGAATGTCGCAGTCCGAGCAACGGGCAAACGAACAAAATTCTCTCTAAAGTTATGTACTGGATTGACACTCCAGCCAATATGAAATATACTAATAGCACAGACGACTCTGCCTGACCTATAAGAGCTTTTAAGTGACTAGGGGCGTGCAGAATATAAAATACGGGAGTCTCCTTAAACGTTTTTGTATAGAACTTGTAACTCACAAGTGAACAACATTTTGCAATATATGCTTATGTCTAAATGGGAGAGCAATTACGTTTTACTATTAATTACTGTGCAAGCCACTCTGTCGATTGACGATCCTTTAAAGTCCTTTGACGATCGTTGGAACTAGTTCACCTTATGTAGTCGCCGAAGACTGCGTCCCTCGACGTATTGGCAGCGGTGGTTCTGGCACACCCCTTTCGTGGCTCTTCTTAAGCTGTCGGTCGATGGCTGACTTCCTGACGGCGTCTCACACGTCTGGTTGGCGTCTGGCCGCGCGACGAGCCTCACGCTGGCCTATATTGCCACTTGGTTCACGCACGAGCGTAAATTAAGGGCTCGCTCAGACCGCTACAGTTAGGCAAATCCGCAAGCGAAACGTTTGAATCGATGAAACACGTGTACGACTACGGTGCCATGGGCCGCAATGCTGTGCTCGAGCGGGACCAACGCTTTGCGCAGGGGAGAGACAGCTCGGACGATGGCGATCGTGCTGGTCGGCCACGGAAGAGCCGGACTGACAGCAGCGTGGAAGAAGTTGCAACGTCGGTGAGCGTCGACACCACGCAATTCGTAGACGATCTTGCAGCAGTCGTGGAAGGTGCTACAAACTTCTTGTCGGATGACCTGAACATGTCGCGTGTCACGCAGCACGGTGTAGCACGAATCCTGATTCGAGACCAACGTGAAGATAGCATAACCGTAGACTAAAGATGAGGCAGACCGATCTCGCTGACTGCGCACTACCTATCTCCATGTCCCAACATTGAACTGCTTTCTACCTACACGTCTAGCAAAAACGGCGTGGATTGGGTTTGGGGTTAGAACACTGGTTAGTAAAGAAGCGCTTTTGAGATTTTTTTATACTTCCTCTAATCAATTTGTAATGCTTTTTGATTACATTCTAACTGGTGAAAGTATTTTATTAATATAATAGTTCTTGTCATTTAAAAATTAAGATGTAAACAAACACGTTCATCACTGTTGACCATGTGACTTTGACAGTTGTGTAGAATTGGGGTAGGTCAATGTTGGGTACATGCGCAGAAGACGAATAAGCGGTCTACCTCATCTTTAGTCTATGCGCATAACCTTTTGCAGTGACCCGACCATTAGTGTTGACGACGATTATGCATTTTCTCAACCGGGCTGCAACAGGGGACGAAACAGTGTGTTTTCCGTACGGTCCGCAACTGAAGCGACAATCGGCCACGTGGAAATCGCCATCATCACTACAGGAAAAAAAACATCAACAAGACAGATCAGAATTCAAGGTCACGGCTGAGCTTTTCTCTTACTCATTTACCCTACCAGGAGAAACTGTAAACAGCACCCGCTGCGTGGAGGTCCTTTGTCCTTTACGCGATGCAATTCTTCGTAAGCGTCCTGAGTTGTGGCTTAGAAGAACTGGCTGTTGCTACACGACAACGCCCATGCACATCGCTCTGTTCTTGCCTGAGAGGAACAGGCACCCGTGCAATCGTACCCTCCATACACACCCGATATCGCACCAATATTTCCTTCTTTTTTTTTTCACCCACCGTTGGAAAGCACAGCTACGTTGGCGTAGACTTAATTTCGGCCGAGGAGACAAGTCACTGCCACAAGAGAAGCCGAACAGCGTCTTCCTACCAGTATCTTTCAGCAGCGTTTCCAACAGTTATACCGACGTTGAACGATGTTAGACGTGCATAATGTCCAGCGGTGTCTATTTTAAGGGACGATGTGCATAAGTGAACGCCGTGATGCGTGGTTGCTTACAATCAGGGGCACCAGTCCACGAACTTATTGACTGGTTGATATATAGGTATAAGAACAATACGTTTCAGTAAAGCATTGTACAGTTTATTTGGTTCTTCCAGCATTCGCATCGCAAGTTCATTTTCTTGGCTGGCTACACCCAACGGCAGAGGCTTAGCGCAATTATCTTATATGCACGGAAATAATAATACAGTTCTCTTTAATTGAAGTGTTTCGCAAAATAATTTATTCGCACAAAAAGATACATGAGGTTGTTCTTGTAACACGAAATCATATGTGTACGAGAGGTTTCTTGGTATATATTTCAGCCCATCTAGGGAAGTGTTACCTATATACTTTTTGGTTGTAGTTAGTTAACAGAAGAATTGTGCAAGAATAATTATTTCGTGAATATTATGCAACTAAATTATTCAGTCTGCTACTCCACTTCCTTAGTTTAACTTGAGGACGTTTTAAATGCCCTTGAATGGTTTGTAGTTAGCTGCAATAAAAACGTTATTCTTAAAATTAGAAAAAAAATATGAAGCTCTGTCCTCGCTGCTATTACTCACATTTGCGACCGTCAACAGCTGTGTTTAGTTCGGTGTAAAGACAATTTTGCTGTCTGCAGGAGACTGAATTCTGCTCGATTTCGAGAGCTCAGGAGGGCGATTTCGGTATCGTAAACTTGGGGGTGCCCGATTTTACGGGTTCTATCTACACTCTTGCCGAATTTTATGCCTGCAAACTATTCCTACTGGTAAGGCAGTTCAGAAGCGGTTGAAGAGGACATAAAAGAACCCGCACGAATCGGGACATTTCGAAACCTAAACTACGTAAAGAATAAAAAATACACTTGCGCATACGTTAGTGCAAGCTATTTTTTAAAGGTACAGAATAGCGATTACATTCAATACAACCATATCTAATTCGCCGTATGAAGTTGGTTGTCACGTATTAAACCTGTGAAATCGTTTCACTGGCAAAACTGGTGGTTTTCCATCTGTTCTAATTAAATAAGTTTTCACGGATTCGAGTAGTTGAATTTCACCTCGAATCAGTGTAAAACTACTGATACGCATTTGAAGTGTACACAAATTCGCTTGGATAGTTAAGTATTAATAAGCAAACATATGAAAAAGTTTTGTTTCATCAAATTAATTAAATATCCGAAATAAAATATTTTTGTGGATTCTGATTATATAATGCATGTTCCGCCACAAAAGAAAATCTCACAATTCTTGAAATCATTTCGGCCTACTCAATGTATATTTTACTAGGAGGCCCTCTATGCTCTAACCATAGATAACTAAAAGTCAGCAAACTGCAAACTACTCACAACGTAGGGAATTATATTGATTGTTTAATTCCTTATAATTATATTTTTGGTTCGCTTACGTGTTATACATGTAAATTGATCGTATAAACAATTTCAAAAATCGTAAGTGGCCAAATTTTTTTCATTTCGGTGAAATACGTATTATTTATCTATACATATTATAAACAAAGTCACAGGGCCGCGCGCGCGCGCGTGTGTGTGTATTCGGATGAGGCTTCTAACTATTTGATGGATTTTGATGCGGTTTTCACCACCATTTAGAGAATTTCTTGAGGGAGATTTAAGAGTATATAAAACATTAATATTTAATGAAAGGATAGTAGAGAAAGTCGACGTTTTCTAATCAAGTCGGAAAAAGCAGCTTTTCGGGCGCTTACGTGGATTACGCTGACTAAACCATAAGATATACACAAAATTAATGTACTACAGAATTATAGATCTCAAAAAGATCTATAAAACGCCCGCGACAGCATATGTTTATCTTTTAAGGATGACCCACAGTAACCATTTTTGTCTTTAAAAAAAATAGGGATTCACTTACGAAGACTCTGTGAACAACACAGTTTTAACCGTAGGTTGGTTACCTTAAACATTTAGTGTAAGTATATAATTGCTGTAAATTTAAAAATCGCCATATTTGTATATCGCATCCGAGCGAGGCCGGGGCGGGTCGCTAGTTGTAAATCAAATAAATAAAATACAGTGGGAAAACAGGTGCTTTGGTAATGCGTAGTAAGAATTAGTTCTTATGCAAAATATTATTCAACTGAATGCACACCAATCCGGTGCATTGTCACTTTGGTTTAATTTTCCATACCAGGTTAAGCTTTGTTTGTACGAGGCGGAGGAATATCCTGGAAGTAGAACTTTAGTAGGACTTCAGAAAAGTTGGAAGTAATCGTGAATAGACTGCAAAAACCTCGCTGTCGATGAGACGTTGAAACCCACCAATTATATATATATATATACTATAATTACTACTTATTTTCTATATACCATTCACGGTTACTTCAAACTTTTCTGAAGACCTGCTTAAGTTCTAATTCCAGGATACAGGCAGTTCTCGACTTCCATATGTTCCATATTCGTACAACTAACATGCTCATACGTGACATATTATCACTAGAGACCCGGAAATTCCGTGGATTCATTTAGCAACAAGGTAGACTCCACAATACTTTGTGTATTCGTGTCTCAGTTATTCATTGGTTGTAGCTCCACTTTTACCCGAGTCTATGTAGCACGGGATTCGGCTCTCTTTTCTTCCGTGTTTCTTATTGGTTTAAATGCGCCCAGGAAGCGACATACGAACTGCAATCCAATTAAAACGAAAGTCAAATGAATGTTTATATGTTTCTAGTCTAGCTTGTCCTCAAATGAATTCACGAAATTTCCGGGACTCTAATCATCACTTCGAAATCAACTTTCATACGACCGATTTGGCTTTTCATACATCTAGCAACCTACCAACATATTGATATAGCACTGTTAGTTGCCATATAACATTGCCTGCCACGTTTTCCAGCCTTCGCGGATCAGATGTTCTGAATGTTTAGATATGGCTGTTATATTGGCAAAACACAAATGAGTGTTTCTGTTAAAATAATATACGAATATTTGAAGAAAAAAATTACATAGTTTTTACAACATACATAGTAAAATGTTACTTTTGCACAACAGTTTTGCAGAAAGTAGGAAGCATATTTAATTACTTTGTTTATTCACATAGTACTTACAATCAAATACGTATACATGTGTTGAAAATCAACATATCAAGTAAGAAAGTATTGCAATGTACATTTGCTCGTGATTTTTAATGAAATACTTGTTAAGAATAATATGTTTAGCAATTAAAGATATAATTTTTCTACCAAAATTATTATTTTTTATATTTTCTTGTAACTTTGGAACGGAAACCCTCATATTACAAGCAACTTTCATACATTTAACTTGCACACACATTCTCAGGAACACATTATGCATGAAAGCAGAGAACTGCCTTCCTCCGCTTAATGCAAACGTAGTTTAACTGAGCTAGAATATTACACCAAAGGGACAAAGCGCAGCATTCGTGCGCAATCAGTGTAATAATATTTTGCACAAGAACTATTTCTCACTAGGCATCACAACACACCTACTTTCTCATTGTTTTTGTTCATATTAATTGCAAATAAAATATTATTATTCATCGGCAAAATTTAAGTGTAAGTCGCATTTAACTAAAAATAATATACTCTATGTTAACAGTAGTGTACAACGCAAATGATGCATGGCATATTTATGAAAGAACCGAATATGTCATGCTTGAGGTGATTTTTCAAAGGTTTGATTTAAAATAAGTGTGAAGAAACTGCGAATGGACTATAGTATGAATACGATGCATGTTCTATATTTCTTGCAGCGTACATTATTCGTTTCAGCTTCAACTCGCGAACTCGTGGGCGGACGCAGGGAACTGACTGACGCTAATCTCTGTGTCCTGCTGCCGGGAAAGCTATACGCGCAGATGATGCGGATTTCATCCCACGCGAGTGGAGCTTATTGGGGACGTCATGCTGCGAACCAACGTACTTATATTACGATCGCCGATGTGACGCATCGTTCACCGTTAATTTCTTTTTTCGATGCCACGCAAGCTCGGGCTCATATATTTTAGAAAAAGAAAATAATAATTTTTCCTCCCACAGCGAATTCAGGACACTCGTGGGGAAGGTTCACTCATAAATTCTGAGCCCCGGATGTTGAACTAGTGCACTTTTCCACTCAGTGGGTTGTCTAGCCTCTAGAACGGTTTATAGGAGCCTCAGTGGAGCAATAAGTATGATGTATATAATATAGCAACGAATATAAACTGTAAATATGCCTATACCTTCAGACATTGTAAATTTTACTGATTGCACAGACATAAATCATATTGATGATTTCACACACACACACACACAAACATATTAGCTGCATAAATTCTAACAACTTCGAAATATTTTCCGCTCTTACATGCTTAGTGGATTCGACTGCGTGTCTAGGTCAATATTATTACTCACGTAGACATTTTTTTATAAATATTAAATAGATATTTTTACGTGGCACAAGTTTTAACATCGCGAATTTTATTCGAGTTGTTTTCTTAGCATAAATCGCGTATAAAGCTATGGGATTTCAGATTATGTAATAACGAAAATCCTCCAACATAAGGCGGCTAGGATGGAACTTCCACCTTACAACATGGAGCTCAAAATGAAGTCCCCTGTGACTCAACAGTCTGTATGTATATGGTGTACAAAATTTTTAACGTGCTTTTTAAGGGATATTTGCATGCTTTTATTTCTATTCAAATTAGCAGTGCCAGTGATAATGCACAAATACTTTCTTTGTGAAATTATAACGCACCTGCGATTTACAGCGTTGACATTTTTTTATTTGAGCAAAGATAATAATAATTTCATGTACTTTTTCTTCCGAACTAAATAATTCCTGTTGTTTCTAATATTAGGAATCTTTCGTGTTTTCTGTGGTTTTGAGCAAAAGTGTCAAGAGTTACATAAAATCCAGTAGTCCTCCCGAATCGCACAATTATAAGGTAACATAATTCAATGCTTTTATACGGAGACTTGCTGTTTTTGCAGCCCACTTACAAGGGCGATTTTCCTAGCCTACAACTGCGTCAAAGATTCAGAAGCTAATGTCCTCTTCCAAATTACTTCGCTCTAATTCCAGTCATCAGTAAACGACGAGGGTCTGGAAGTCAAATAATTAGTGCTCTCAAGATAAAAGCAAGTGAGATTATCTGATTATTAGGATAAATGACCTGTTCACGAAACACATTAAAATCAGTTTTATTCGTCTTGAACTAATTCGTAGCTGGGAACAATTTAAATAAGAAATAAGCTGCATGTATAACTGGTTCAACATGGAAGATTTACATTATCAAGCTACAATGTAATAAATAAATTTTATATTCGTATATATTTTTAAAAGTGGGTGTGTAGATAAAGAAAGACAGGACCATGTAGGTTTTGTAAAGAACTAGACTTAACTCATATTTTCACTTGTTTCGCTTGTTTACTATATCGTGAGTTGTGCCAGAAAACATAAAGTTAGTATACGCTGTTCACGATAAACTGAGCAATTTTGAAAGCCCTGCTTAAATTCTACTTGTAGGCATGTCATGTATTCGTACGCCTTATGTAAAATTAACATGGCCATAGACCTCGTCGCTTTATTCATGCGTCGGTCGAGTGAAACTATGAAATATTAAAAAAAAATAAAAGGAAATATTTTACGAATTACAGAACACGAAATTAATTAATTAATTTTAGTATTCACAAATGATTTTAATTCAACGTAAAAATATGGAACTACTCTACCTCTGACGTTACCAACCTAATTGGCTGCATGCAACTCAGTGCGCCAATTAAAACTTATGCAGGTTAGGGCAGTGACATTTTCCAGAGGTTGATTTCAAAAATGCTCACTTTACGTGAACAGCCTTTACCCCTGCTTATTGGTAATGGTAAGAGCATAGCGCTGATATGATGTCGTAAATACCACCATAGCAAAATTAGTATCGGGAAATGCGTTTTATCCCTTTGTTGTCACAGCACGCCGTTCTGTTGAAATATTGCGTTTGAGACGATCAGGCCTGCACCAACCGTAAACCAACCTCATCGTGTGTAGTACCCGAGGAAGTTATTTTACGGTTGGCGCAGGCCTGATCGTGCTCTACTAAACGTCACGGATTTCATGGCGCAGTATTTTTAGATTTTTAATGCCGGTGTTAAAAACTCCTGGCTTACCGAACAATTAATCGTTTAGTGGGAATGTTTTAGGGCTGTAGCTGTAAAGGAAATTTAATACAGCCCCTCCCGACCAACCCAATATCTTCCGCAGGTCTGCTCATCACTCCTTTTTGACGACGCGAATTTGAAGATGGGTAATAAATATCAGTGATTTGAAATTGGTTTAGTATTGAACGTTTACGATTCAAAATTGGTTGTACTAATAACATTTTTCTAAGATGAGGATAAGGTGTCACGATGTTGTGGCAAGGAAGTCAAACCTGTGATAGTTGGAGTCTAAATCTTCGGCATGAATTAAAATCTTTTGAGCATAATTCGATGGGCTTGGAGGCAATTATCATCAGGAGAATCCTCCATACTCGGTCTTTCCACCATAACCATCAGATTTAGAACCCTAACCTCGGATTTTCTTGCAACTATGAGAAAAATACAACAATCTAAATCTTCCCAATCCAACTCTCCGTTGCACTGATTATGCAGAAAAGTATGGTTTTTCTGTTAAGTAATCAAAGCAATGGCAGGAATAAATAATACGGCTTGTTCATTTTGCTCCGGGTTTTCAAGACTCTCGACTATTCCTTCCCTTTCTAGCTCAGCACCCTGAAATCTGGAATGATTATCCTTGTTTGGCTCTAAAATTACTAATCCTCCGGGGCTTCATCTTTTTACTGTAACGCAGGCAGACCTTTTACCTGCTAGAGACAAATTGTGTCACCTACACGTCTGTAAATGTCTAAATTTCTTTTAAGTTAATCAGTGTGTCATACTGAGTCATTGTATGTAGATACAGATATTAAAATATTATATTTTCTTGAATTAATTGTTTTGCATTGCTTAAGGTGTCCATAAATATTCTATAATTTTGTGGTCAGTATTTTATGAAACAACCACATCAAAAAAATTAGTAAGACCTTGCTATTGGCGGGCTTAACTTCTATAGACAAATTCATGGACACATAATTATAGTAACAATTCGTCAGATAATTTAATTTAAAACAACTAAAATAGCCAGAAGTAATTTCTTTTGTATAACGTGATTTTGAGTATACTGTAGAACGACAGTCAAAATTTGTTCATCGCATCTGAAAGAAATAGGAGGATGCATTAAAACGAAGGACTTCGTAATTCACATGAGCTATTAGATAGTACATAATGTTGTAAAAAAGCTAATTTCGCGAAAGATTGTTTGAACGTATTTCTTGGCAACGTGCAGGAAATGTGTAAGCACCACTTTTTGGCGGTAGCTTTGCCAGTTATTGTCTCGGAAGAATACCGTCACCAGGGCGTGGCTGTGACCGGTGCAATCTTCGAAACGTACGAGTGCACTCTCCGAAATGGACGCACCTCGCACTTACATAAACGAAACCGATCGGCATTTTCCCGACCGAACAATGGGGCCAGGAAACATGCACTCTATCACACCGGTTAGTAGGTACAAAAAATAATAATCATCAAATCAAGCTCAATCATAACAAAACACAAAACAAATTACATAAAACCACAAATTAAATTGAATTAATCAATCACAAACACAATCAATAATTGATGGCAGTATGGTCATTTGAAAGTCAGGATAGGACTGCCTAGAATCAAGTAGGAAAGCTTAACCTGGATAAATCTGTTACCCAGGTGGGGGTAGGTTTAAGGCTAATATGTAAACACATCTTAAATCCAAATGGGACAGGGGATACACATATCAATCACAAACATAAATTAAAAAGGAAACAATAGTACAATAGAATAAACCAATAATAACATATTTTTTAAATTAATTAAATATATGCAATAATTTAAATAATAAAAAAAAACATATTAACACAAATATTTATAATTAGGATCAGATATCTAGAAAATTAGTCTTTCATGTAGAATATAAACAAAGTAGCTATTTAACACAGGATAATAACTAATAATAAACAACAGGCATTGATTTAGTCAAAAATAGGCCCATAGGCAAGTGGTAACGGTGGCTTCGGCCAGGTACTCAAAAACAAACGACCAAGAATCCTGGAGCAGAACCAAATGATACTGTCTTTGGAATTCAAGGTAAACAAAACAAAATTCCCTGGAGTGAATGTAGAGAAAATTCATTTTTTCAGCTCCAAGTCCCGGTGAATTTCTTATACATCAAAGGGAGCCTGCGGCCGAAAAATTGTTCTGCGGAAAGGTTGTAAATCTTAGGTATGTTTGTTTTCTACTATTTACACCGAAATAATTTATGAAAATAATATAAGTGGGGATGCACAGCTATTTTAACCCTTGTTTATGTGTGTGTGTGTGTGTGTATATATATATATATATATATATATATAAAATTCCGTCGAAGGTTTTCTTGGACGCTTCTTGTATGCTAGTACAAAAACTGCCTTGGGAACTAAATGAACGAAAAGTGAGTAAAGTGATTTGGGTAGCTCTTAACATCGATGTCTTGAGAGCCGATGAGGGTGACTGAGGTGAGTATGTGTAATGAGGGGGCGGGGGAGGGCCCGCCGACCAGATGCATTGTCCGGCACGATTCCCACATTCCAAAAATTCTGGAGTGACCCCGCCGGGAATCGAGCCCGGTTCGTCTAGGTGGGAGGCGGGTAGTCTAACCACTACACCACCGCGGCCCCTAGATTGTTCTTGTGACCTATATGTTTTCTAATGGGAATTCATCAATCACGCCCTGAGAGAGATTATTAATTACATCAATATACAAATTCACTGTTGGTATTACTTCGTGTTACAGCAGAGGTTAAATAATTCTGAGCGTGTTTCACAGCTTTCATCCACTCGTTCCCAAGGACGACGCATCTGCGATTTCCTAGCGGACGTAGGGTTCTACGGCCTCCATCAAAACAAGGTCATCGTGCAAATTCCAAAACCGTCGCCCCCTCTACACCCCACCGCTCTTCATCGACCGACATCTGGAACCAAAATTAAAAAGCGCGTGCGCTGAGCGCGAAGGACGCGTGCCGTGCGGTGGCGGGGAGGGGGAGGGAGGGTGAGAAATCGTGTCGAAGGAAGGGGTTGAAAGGGGTTATTCACACAGAGGTGGCCGAGTTCTAGACACGGCCCAAGAGACATCAATTTCACGGTAAGGCGGGCATGAACACGCAGGGCCTCCCCCCTTCCGTTTCTTCCCCCCCCCCCCCCGGGGGAAGCAAAAAAGCCGTGACGTCACGCGCGCAGGCTTTTCCATGGGAGGGGAAAGAACCGCGCAAAAGGCCCGCCAAGAATAGCCGTGGGTGTAGTTGGCGCGGGCCTTTGGGGGGGGGGGGGGGGGGGGGGGTAGAGAGAGAGAGTGAGAGAGAGTTACAGCAGCCCGTCCCGGTATTCCGTGTACGCATGAGAGCTGAAGGCGCTACATGTTCCGTCGCTGAAACGTAGTTTCGTTTCGTGCAATTAACTTTCCAATCCATTCCGACCCGGCGTACGCAATTGTCTGTGGTTCACATTACTGTAGGCTATTCACGGAAAGTGAGCACTTTTGAAAGCCCTTTCATTCGGAATAATAGTCAATAAATATATTTTATTTTAGCCTTGGACGTTAACTTCCGAGAGCGGTGGAATATACATATTGTGTTTATTACTTAGGCCTACATGATAATATTTATTTTAAAAAGGTGGGTAAAGGATAACAAATGGCTGAAAGAAAAAAAATAACTAGGGCCTCCCTCGGAGACAGCAGCGAATTCAGTCTCGAGTTCTTTTTCGTCGAAAAAGAAGGCAGGGTGGAGACTGCTTGCTGCAGGCGTGAGTAATACTGGCTTAAAAATTTTCCAGGGCTTCTGGAAGTAAGATACTATAAGTTAACTAAATTTAACATTTCTCACTCGTCATTTTTCTTTCCTTTCATTATCACCTCTTTCTCTCTCTACTTTACTCCAGCACTCTCTTAGCATTTCGTATTTGTTATGTTAATTTTTTATATTCAGTTCTAAGGGGCCTCTACCTAAGAGGGCCTCGGTGGAATTTCCAGACTCCCAACCCCGGCTACCCCGCCCTTGACTACAGCCGCACAAGAAGAATTCATTTCCATTGGATGTGGCAAGGAAAAATATTATTTGTGACACCGGAGACCGTAAATCAGATTATGGTTTGAAGGTTTTAATTCGCAGTACCCACGATTGTGATGAACGTGCGATAAAATCACAGTAACATTATACGCTTTATAAATTTGTGATAGCCCTCACCTGCCTTTCACGGCAAACACATTTCCATCTTGATAGTTAACTGCTATAGGTCTTTCAGATTCATCGTTCTTCGCGAAAAATGTACAATTGGTTCACAGTATTTGTTTATATTAAATCTCTAAATTTTTCTCTGTAACAACTGAAAAATACCGAGTAAAAGGTTAATTGATAATTAACAATGTCAGCATAAATATAACCAAAAATTGAAATAATAGAGAAACGGGAAGGCCTCGATAACCCCCCCCCCCGCAAATGGTAACGTCCGCCAAGTTTCCGACACGTATAAATCCGTGTGCTGTCCTGTATATGAGAATGCGTTTCTCAGGCAAACTGCCCACAGAGGAGTGGAGTGTGGAGAGTGGAGGAGTTCGGGCAGGCTCCTAACACCGAGGTCTTGAGAGTCTGCGAGAATGAAGCGAGTTGAACGTGGAGCAGCGCTGGAATGCTAGGACGGGGGGAAGCGGGAGACCCCCGAGAAAACCCGCCGACCAGCGGCATCCTCAGGGCACGATTCCCGCATGCGATACACCGCAAGCGATCCCTCAGGGCATCGAACCTGGTTCGTTTAGGTGGGAAGGCGGGTAGTCCAACCACTACACCACCGCGGCTCCAAATAACACAGCGTCCAGGGAAATATCGACGAGACCAGAAAATTGGTTCTGAAACAGGCACTCCGTTATCTTAACTGCAACCATTCTGAAATCGAATGTTACGTCGACAAAAAATGAAAATGCATAGTTGAAATTTAATTATTATTTGCAGAAAGCATAACATTACACTGCTTACGATTTACATTAATTAGGAAAATTAATAATAAAAATTAAAATCATATATATTTCTTTGTGAACGCAACGGAAGCTTGCACATGACTAATTACGCAAACAGTTGATGGCACACGCTCACATACAATCACTTCATGGCGAAGGAAGTAGTAAATAAAATTGTCGAATAGTAAGTGTTCGTTGCGTTTGTAACTAGTAAACATCCTGTCCTCGCATTCATCGTGGTAAGATATTGCACACAAAAGGAATTAGTTTTATGTGATGGGCATCTTCAGGTTCTCGCCTAAACAATACACTTATACGTTAATTGGCGAGTATAGATTTCCGTATTCGATTTCAAGTGTAAGTAACGTCGTGGATTATTACATAACCACTTTTATAATTGCGTATTGAATAAACAATTCTTAATATACGGAGCCCACTAGTACAGGGATGAAAACACATACGAGACATCACAGATTACTGTTTGCATAGCCTTTTAGTATATTGCATTATCTAGGGATGACTTATAACATCCTGTTTCTTCTTTTTTTTTTTAATTCAATACGGTCGAAATATTCTGTACCAACGAAAGCGATACCTAATTCGTAGCTTTTATTCTTTCCGTATTTGTAAAGCAAACCGTAGCCAATCGATAGTACTAAATAAAAAAAAAAAAGTATTCCGCAAGGTGAATAATAAGAAGAGAAAGGTGAATTGTGGCCTTGTTTAAATGAGCTGTCGTCTGGGTGATATTCAATAATTTCAAAGACGAAATGATGTTCCGAGCTCGCCATTACAAATCCCTGGTCGTTAAAATTTAAATACGACCGCAAAATGAGATGTTGATCCGGTAGTAAGTCTTATCGTAAAAAAATTAACTCTGTCGCTGTGAATAGATGTCCACATTCATGTGGTTATACGTTCTAGCTTATCATCAGGCCTTTTATAATCCAGCACACACTTTTCCCTCCCTTTTATGTGAATGCACATACAACGAACAATCGTACTTGACAATTAGATAACAAACGTAATCGTAGAAATCATCATCGGCTCTTATCCTATTGTGTTGTAACCGAGCCACCACTATCAATTAATCTAATCACTAACGGAGATTCGTCTGGAGTGCCCACACATAAAAAGGGAAAATGTCCCACGCTCATAAATTTTTTGCGCGTAAGACGGTGAGGTTCAATGTGTATTTGTGGGGATATTCGGCAAACGTGTCATCACCCATTATTAAAAAAAAAAAACTATTTAGACCACTCGATATGTTTTATGGAGTACGCAATCAAATCACTCAAGCGCATTCATTTAGATCTTCATTTTCGAGGAAGATAAATACAAATAATTTACAACAGGCGAAATTTATGGATTTTTTTTTTAAAGCGTTTCTTTGTGTCGTGAATCACGAAAACGAAGTTTTACCAACACTCTATGTGTGTTTCTGACTTTTTGGAATCAGTGACACGTCAATTAGAACAGTTAACAAGCAAGTTTTATTTACAAATATCAACACACGAGTAAAATATATGTTTCAAGTTTTCTCAAGAAATGCTGTAAAACATAAAAAAAAAAAAATTACAGAACGCTCAAGCATATATATTAAAAGAATTTTTTTGGCGTCGATTATATCTTTAATGAGATATAATATGTTTCTAATCACCATTCTGAAACGTCTTATTTACGTAGTTATATACTATTTCATTCGAAAAATTTTTGAAACATTTTTTCACCACAGCTAAGAAACAATTGAATAATTTCTTCAGGAAATAGAGTGTAGTTTCTAATAAACGTTAATAGTGACAGAAACTTGCAAAACACGAAGCGAATTTTCCTGTAGCATGCTAGAGGAATAGCATGGAACGTCGTTAACTTGTCAAAATTACACATTTTATTCATGGATACGAGACATGACTAGAGAAAATTTTCGGAACATGCAGGTCCTTCTTGTGGCTTGAAGTGATTAGTGAGTGAGAGACATACTTTGAAGCGTACAAAATGAAATGAATCGAGTTGAAGCAAGAATAATCTGAAAATACTACATGGAACAGACGCAGAAAAGTTGTGAAAGCAGTTTCCCGGATATGAGGCAACTTAGGGCGTTGGTACGTTCCTATTGTTACAGGCTCTGCCAGTGTATGAGGGAGGGATGATTTATTGACACGCGTGGACTACCGGTTGCAACCGGAGACGCTGCGGCTTCTCACAAAAGAATGTTTACAAAGCGTACCTGTTATGCCTATCGGGGCGCGTGCCGCTCCCGAGCTTGGTATAGGGTGTCTTAGAGACATCTGAAGAATGTTCTGAATTACTGACCTCGTTTCTCTCAGCTGGACTAGGGTTGCGGCGAACCATCCAGGCCAAGGCCAGCGGCTATGAAAGGTGCGTCTTACCTCCGAGCAGGGAGTTGACGAGTGGTTGAGTGGCTGGAGTTCTAGCGATAGACGACGAGCGAGAGAAACAAAAGGCGAGATAAGAGACCATGCGGAAGAAAATCTGTAACTGCGAACATCAGAGCAGTGAAGAGTATAACTGCAGGCCTGACTATTGTATTGGATGCGTGAGTTAAACACATTACAAACGATGGCACAGATAGACTGAACGTGTGTTAATGATGATTACGAGTTAATAGACTTCAACCAGATACATTAAGAAGGACGTTAATTAGAGTTGAAATAGACATTAAATGTTGCTCTCACTGAGAAATAAAATAAGTACTATTGGATATAGATAATTTAATGCTGTAAATAAAATATGTGTAAATAAGTTAAAAATCAAATTTAGTTATTTTATTTTTAATAAGACCTCCATCCCACACGAACTCAGATACGCCCCTCAGGCGTCTTGTAACACTATTGTATCTACATTTGGAACCCTGTGATTAAGCATTTCATCATGACAGTCTATTCATCAGCACGTTTCCTCCTAAGCGAAGAAAATAATTACACATGCTTCATTCGCGTGTAAGCAAGTTGAACACAAACGCGCGGGATACGGAGGATAGTAGAGGAAATGGTAGTTCAGCGGAATGACCACCTAGATCGCTGTACCTGAACCCTGTGTTCATTTGAAGGCCAAAGGTGAACTCAAATCAAGTAGCAATGCAGCAAGAATTTGGCTGAAGTAGTTAAGAACAAACTCTAAACCGATAGTTTTACATTGCTTAAAGGTGGTAATACGTGCCAATAACAGTGGGTTCTGCATTACTATAGAACCAAACTGATTCTTATGAACTATGAGATATACCAAGGATTGGGGGAACGCGTTTAAGAAGTACATTGGCGACATTTTTGTTGAATTCGATTGAGGTGGATAAATTTCGGAGTATTTTATGTAAATCAACATTAGGTAAACTATTAAATAAAGACTGCGTTAAAAGGATAATGATACGAGTACTCATTCATCCTGCCTTTACTAAAAATAGACCTGCGTGCCAAGTGGTAATGCAAATTTGTTAGTCCAAACGTTATTGGTTACAGCGATACGTTATTTGAACTGTTATATAAAAACCTTGCAGCTGCAGACATGCAAAACCATTTGTACGTATACGACAAAGTTACCGTGAATGAAACAATACACATCTGGTTTAATGCCTTACTTCAGTCGAAAAATAAATACATATAGGAGAGAGATTTTGAGTCCAGCAATTTACAACGATGTTACAAACTGGAGGGGTATTTATTAAATGAGTGAGTTGTGTAATTTCACTATGAAACTTTTGTGGCTAAGATTAAAGAATAAAAGGAGTGCATTGGTGTGATATTGTCAACACCTCGTAGCTTCACGCTTGAAAGATCACTCCCGCCAAGATTTTAAAAAAAGTGCAAAACGTTGATGCGATGGACTGTCATCTGTTGGCGTCCATCACCGGGCGACCTACAGTAGAATCTTTGCTAGGACGCATCACTTTTCGGGAATCGACGGATACGCAAGCAACTAATTCGTTACTTTTGGAGCGCGTCGAGCGTACATTAACACTCGCGTGCGCTAATTGTCGTAGAAGAACCAAGAAAAGTACTCGAACATAACTGTTTCTGTCAGGTTAGCGAGCAGCTATTTGCTGTCCAGCTGAAACTTTAAACTTTCACGGTTTTTTTTTCAGGCACAGGATGTTTCGATATATAAATTCTGAGCAACCAGTATCTGTTCACACAGAAGTATGTACACTGGTAATCTTCTAGACTGATAGCTTATTAAATTTCTTAAAACTTTTTCTAATGGCTACAACTATCAAAAATGTGCATGCTGTGGCATACCATGACAAGTGGCTTTCTAAAGATCTTCGGCTGGAGCATGGGTCAATCAGACGGCATGTCTGATTTCCGTAATGATGATCCGGTTTCGATGTTGTATTTTCGCATGGCAGTAATTTTGGAGAATGTCGCCGATGGCCGGTGAGTAGGGATGTTGGTATCGGAAAAAATATCGATATAATTTATATTGGTTATTTATAAAAGTAGCGTTTAAAGAAACAATATATCGAAAGAAAAGTATCGATTTTCGGTACACTGGAATCCAATATTTAATGTATTAGAGGACTTGGTAAATGTAAAATAACTTTGAATATTACATATTGAGGAGTAATTGCAGAAATATGTGGCGTATGTTTTTGGAGCATGTTGCAAAAGTAAATATAGTAATTTTTAAATTAAATTTTTGTATTCAAAACAGAGCTCTTTAAAAGAGCATTAAAAAAAACTTATTTCTGATACCAGGGGAAAGATATTGTTTTCAACAAAATATCGTTGAAGTACATCGAAGATTTATATTGACATATCGTTGATATAATATCGTCCTTTCAATATATCGATATTTTTTCGACATCCCTACCGGCGATATCTTTGGTTACTCTTTGAATTACCTCCACTAGCGCATCTTGTCTTTGGGGCAGCCCTGAGTCTCATTTCGTATCACGAAACTGTATAAAATACACATCTGAAGAAAAAAATGTGTCTAGAAGGTAAAAACCAGGGGATGTTAAAATAAATACGCACAAACCCATTAGGGAGCCATGTTGCACCCACCATAAGCTACAAATTTATTTTAACGAAATTATCAATGTTTTTATGGATGTTGTACCAAAGTAATTTTTGCACGAAATGCTACTTTGAACTGATATTGTGCCCATATCCTATTTAGAACTAACAGAAATAAGTTAACAGTGTACGATGATATTGATGCCAGTCTCTTACAAATGAGTATGGCTACAAGGTACGACATTCTACGCTCTGAGAATTGTCTTCCTGTACTGCGAATTTTTAGAATATATCCCTTTTTGACATGTGCCGACGATTATGACAATCGTGAGTGAAATAATTAACTGACTTCAATGTGTAACCGAAAGAAAAGAAAAAGTTTTTTCTAGAAACACAGGGCAGAAGAAAGACAGAGACTTACGTAAACAAAGTACTGAGGATATAAGAAGTGACGAGAATTGATTTGTTTCGTTCAAAAGAAAGAGCCAAAAGAGAGCGAATGAGAAACATTGACAAGTAAGGGCTAAAATAATTGAAGGTGTATTAGTATAGCCAAGTGAAGAGAACGTGTGGGTCGGAGAACAGCGAGGATAATGGCCGATTTGAAATGGGAAGCGAACGCCCAGACGAAAGACGAAAGAGACTGCTGAAGGGAATGGAGAAATGTGCACACACAAAAGAATCGTTCCCGTCAAAAGTAATGGACGGGAGGTAATGATGGGAGAGGATTGGCGAGGCCTTGATTTATACCGATGGCTTTAAGCTAAATGAAGACAATGACGACAATCTGGGTATGAACTACTTAAAACTTTCTGGAGCATCTGTTCTGTTTCAGAAAAACAGCAGTGGCAGTGTTAGTGGCGTTAATTTTGACGTGATTTATTATCTCAAGACATTTTACTTGGTGGGTTCATAGAACCGTGTATTTGTAGCTTTCCTGAAAACCAAATTGCAATGTCCATATCTATCAACGAGCCTTCTCTTATTTTCTAGATGAACACTAGTATATTATTTCTTACTTAATACAGAGTTATATGTAACTACAGAAACACGGTAAACTATCGCATATAGTCTATACATTTTACCTTCAGACTTTTTGAATCAAACCTTTGAAATATCATCCACTGTATGGCGTGCTTACTTGTTTCCTAAACATGTCACCTATCAACATGCATTTTAGACTGCTGTTAAAATTAAATAATTTTAATCTTGCTTAACTTGGATTTTTATCAAAAAATTATGAATTTCATTTATATTTAATATGAATAAAAATGGAAATAAAATAGGTGTGTTGATAATGCCTAGTATAGGCTATTCACGATAAAGTAAGTATTTTTGAAATCAACCTTAGAAAAATATCACTGCCCCCTCCTGCATATATTTTAGCGGGCACACTGAGTGATATACAGGTAGTAAAGTTGGTAACGATGGATGGAAAGTAGTTCCACATCTTAACGTCGTATAAAAAGTGCTAGGTAGCCATTTCTGATAACTTTATTTATTTCCTTCGCTGTCTGTTTTTTTAAGCATAGAGTTGTAAAAATTACTGGATTTGTAAGATATTTACTTTCCTTATAATTTCACAATCTCACCTGACCGACGCATGAAAAGAGCGATGAGACCTATGGCAATGTTAATTTTACATAATGCGGAAGAATACACAACGTGCGTACAAACAGATAATAAGCAGGGCTTTCAAAAGTGCTCATTTTACCATTAACAGCCTTTAAGAAATAGTACTCGTGCAAAATATTGTTAAACTGGGTGCGCTCAAACATTGTGTATTCTACTTTTGGTGTAATTTTCCAGACTTGATTAAGCGGGGGAATAACCTGAAAGTAGAACTTTAGCAGGGCTTCACCGGAAAGTTGGAAGTAACCGTAGCTGAACTATACAGAACGTCAGGTAATTCCACACGAATCAATGGAAAAAACTAAGTATAGGCTGTTCACGGTAAATTGAGCACTTTTTAAGGCCCTTCTAAATTTTTCCTTTCGTCCAATTTCCATCTTCCTGCTGCTTTTTAATATAAACATTGCAATGTGACCAATAAACACAGTGTATATATATATTTCCCCGCTCTCAAAATTGAATGCCTGAGGCTGCAATAAGATATATTTATTATTGGTTAATGCCTGCCGGGAGGACCTTAAAAAGTGCTTACTTTACAGTGAACAGCCTATAAAAAACATTCTGTGGTAAAAAAATGCGCAAGGGCCTTAGTTTACGAGAAATACAACATTAAAGTAGATTAAATGACTTTAATCCACGTTAAGCACAGCGTACATGATCAGTAAACAAAACGTCGAAACGTCACAACAGGTGTTGGAAGTTTGCTCTGCCCATGTAGCAATGCACTTTTCCGCACGTTGGATGCATGCAGCATGCACGGAGCTTGGCCGCTGGATGCACCCATGGTCATTTCCATGTCCCAGTACTCACTGCATGTGAACTCCACCGCCTCTTTGGCACTACTGAAGACGGCTCTTTCCCTCGCCGTACGCCTTGCGACGACACATTAATTGCAGCATCGCCACATCACCTCACCCTTATCTATAGGTTTGTTCACGGTAAAATATGCACTCTTGAAAGCCCTACTTAAGATCTACTCGTATGCACGTTGTGTATTCTTCCACCATATGTAAAATTAACATTGCCATGGAACTCATCACTTTATTCATGCATCGGTAAAGTGAAACTGTGAAATTATCATAAAAGTGAACATTTTATAAATCTGCTAATTTTTACACATCTGATGCATAAAAAAAAGAAACCGAAATAAATAATTTAAATGATCCCAAATGGTTACCTTACACTTTTGATTCGACGTTAAGATATGGAACTACTTTCCATCTTTCGTTACCAACTTTACCGGGCGCATGTCACTCAGTGCGCCTGTTGAAGTAATATGTAGGTATGGGCCGTGACTTTATTCGAAGGTTGATTTTTAAAAATGCTTACTTTATCGTGAACAGCGTTTACTTGGAATAACACATGTTTGCGATAGTGTCACCATATACATTACGACAATAACTGGGACTGACTACAGAAGACCAAGGCCTCTGCAGTCAGTCCCAGTTGGTCACGTAATACGACCCAAGAATGACAGCTGAAACGACTGCCGAAACTTCGTCAAACAATTAAACACCCGAGTTGGCTCAAGCCCATGAAGCCAAGAGTGTATTGACAACTAACGATACAGCCTGCAATCCATTGAAGTATATCGTTACAGTGTGTTGTATTTCCAACCAGTGAAATAATGTGGCCTCTCTATAAGTATATTTGACTGGTTGAGCCAAGTTCATGCCTAACCATCTGCAACCTGATGGGCCGGAGTGAGGGAAGAAGGGGATGAAAATTAAAAAAATAAAATAAAATAGCATGTAATCAGTAATGGGCATTGGGACGGTTGGTTAATTACATGCATTCCCTTAAAACTTAAGTTTAACTCTCGGACATATCTGGCAGTGTAGGGAACGTGGTAAAGTTTACGTGAGCAGTCGCGAGAGGTGGGCCATCGAAGCTGCAGCCAACTGAGGGATATTGGCTTCGTTTGAGCCTCTTGCTGCCCACGTGACTGCGATGTCCAAAGGGTAAAAAAAAAAAAATCCTGCTCATAAAGCAAGTCATTTCTACCGTTATCCGCTGCCCCGACGCAAAATCCCACGCACAAAGCACTCCCGCGGGTTGGCACAACAATGCTTCCACCGCCGACAAAAGAAGAGACGCGCTTTCGCATTGATCACTGGAATAATTAATCGTGGAAGCTCTGACGTCGACTTCGACAGGTTCCGATATTTCGGCGATTCTGGAGGCGGTAGGCGTTCCGCTGTTTTCAATAAATCGGAACGCTCCGGTTGACATACTCGTCTTCAAAATAACTGGATATTTTATTAATATTCTCAGTCTCAGTGACTGAAGACATGTTGTCCGTTAAGGGTGTGTATGGTTGGCACTATACACGCCAAGGGAATAGCAGAGACCTGCAAAATCTGCGTTATTGTTTGCGGACACATTGAACTTTGTGACTTCGCAATACGTTTGCCATTGGACCATGCTTTATCTGACACGCCCCGGGGAACGCTGCGCCAATCAATGAACACTTCACAATTATATGCCCAATCAAGCGCAAGTCACCCAGAAGGGGAATGAATTTACATCTATGAAGCAGCCAATGGACAAACGACAACGGCTGCAGTGTACAGTATTGTGAAGTTCAGCCTGATGCCAAATAATGAAGCGAATTTTGCACGTCCCGAGGAATCAGCGACCGGTGTTCCGAGCGTATTCCTTGCGATAAATCTGACTGGTTCAAGTTTCCGTAACTCTTGTAACTTCGTACGTGAATGGTTAACGCTTACGGCAACGAACATGCAGTACACCGAGAAAAAAATATTTGTTGAATCAAACATAGTTTCTTTGGTGCAACCAAATGAATAATTTGCATCGGGGCGATGAAATATTTTGCTGATGAAACCAAATTATTTTGTTGTTCTTATTTGTTGCTCCAAACAAAAATTTGTTTGGTGCAGCTTAAGATTTCTTTGGTTCTACATACTTTAAACCGTTTCTGTTAAATCCAAAACAAACTCCTCAGCCCGGCAGAGATTCGAACCCAGATCAGCTGCTCCGGAGCGATACACCTCAGCAAGCATAGCTAAAGTGACAACCGATAAAATTGGCAAGTTTTAAAATCAATACATCTGAAGTACTGGACAACGTACGAAAATTAATATTTTAGGTTTCGCAGCTTTACTTTTTAGTTCCCGGTTGAGCTTGTTTTCATTAGAAAATTTGGACTATTATTTAGCATTAACAAATACACTAACAAACACTTTTACTATCCTGTCACAAAAATACAAACAAACTCTCGAGCTATATTATAGAAAGAAGGCAATCAAATGAGTAGCTAAACATATATATACATATACAATTGATTCTATCAAATATTTTATCGACAGTCTAATTAATTTTGGCCCAACGCAGAGGTTTTGTTAATTCAAGAATGAATTTTCGCGGAAATGAATCGTGGAAATTCTACGTGTTTTAATGAATAATTAAAACTGTGGCGAGTAGATATAACTCAATATGCCAGTCATGGATGTGTAATTATATTCTGGAAAAGCTTTAAACATTTATGGTAAGTACCACTTACAAAAGTGACAAGCATCTCTAGATGTGAAAGGATTTCTCAACAGAGCACGTTATGGCGATCTTCCAACAATATGTAAATATTTATAGGCAGAGACGGTGTAAAATTACTCCCTGTAAACAAAGTCAGTTCCTTTTATGAGAAAAAAAGATGCAGGTATGAAGGGATGGTTATCTGAATTCAGTTAAAGGTAATGTATCCCTCACAATCTTTGGATTCATATATTATTAACCGCGCGTGTTGTTTCAACAAGCGTTATGGAATATTTGGCACGACAAAGAAAAAATAATAACTTACCAAGCTTTAATTTTTTACAGCTTAAGTTCCGTCGACATTCTGTAACTGATAACTGCTGAGAACAAAAATAAGTGATTGCTTTGTGCGGGCCACTGCTAAGATGAAAATAATTATAAATCAAATGTTGCAGATTTCGAAAATTCACTGAACAATTTCTAAGCTCTATCAATCAGTATAACATAAAAATTTCTACTTTGTTATGTCGTAAAAAAGCCGTAAACCAAAATAATGTGGATCAGACTCTTTAAAAGGAGGCCTTTACTACACGATACGCCCTGCAATAAAGGCTTAACTAAGTAAAGAGCTCTATGGAAAGAAGCGAATAGGCACCCATTTCACTATAGGCTATTTACGGTAAAATGAGCACTTTCGAAAGCCCTGCTTAAGATCTGCTTGTATACAAGTTGTGTATTCCTCCGCCTTATGTAAAATTAACATTGTCATGGGCCTCATCACTTTATTCATGCTTCGGTCAAATTAAGCTGTGAAATTATTATAAAAGTAAATACTTTCCAAAACTGCTCATTTTTACAATTTGAGGAATTAAAAAAAAAAACTGAAAGAAATCAATTAAAG
The DNA here is from genome assembly GCA_029891345.1 of Dryococelus australis. NCBI lineage: Eukaryota > Metazoa > Arthropoda > Insecta > Phasmatodea > Phasmatidae > Dryococelus > Dryococelus australis. Next base: position 45,341,622 of record CM056995.1, on the reverse strand, counting down.
TTATCACAAATAGTGATAACCTATAACCTCATATTTGACATAGAAATATGAAACTACTTTCCATGCAACGTTACCAACTTTACTGGTCGAATGTCACTCAGTGGGCCTATTAAAATATATGCAGGCAATTGCAGTGACTTTTTTCTAATGTTCATTTCTGAAGTGCTCATTCTATCGTGAGAAAGCCTCAACAACAAAGTGAGGTAGGGCAGGATAGTACCTACCTCCGTAGTTCAGTTGCCTACACACCGGCTTCCAATGAGAGGAGCTCTGGGTTGGAATCCCAGCTAAGGCACAGGTCTCAATTTGCTACACATGAGTCGTTGCGTCTACAAACCGTCACTTGTAACGGGAATACGCAGGAGGGATACGATATAATTAGTTCGATTTTCCACCCGGACGATATCAAATTTTCTGAGCGTGCTCTAGGAGAGCGACAGGCCATGGTCGATTCCTCCTCACGTTGTGCTTTCTTCGTTTCCACTAACCTCTATGTCGATTGGACTATGAGCACACAGCGTTATTTAGATGTTTTTTTTTTTGACGTGTTTGGTACACGAGTCTTTTATGGAGGGCTCACTAATGCGTGTTATTGCTACGGGGATTCATCCTTATCCTCTCGGAAGGGAATGCGGGAGTGCTATGACATTTACGCACACTCATTAATTTTCGTTGGGCGACTTGACGTTCCCCGTGGCCTCAGCCCAGCAAGTCAACCCACGTTCATCTGATCACGTAATCCGAAGGAAACCTCCCCTATATTAACAGGCCGGTGCGCCAGCACAATTTGAGCTTCTATTTACCATTCGAACAAGTTGCCTAATAGTTAATGCCAGGAATGACTAGCCAAGTAAAAATAATACCTACGCTATTTATTGATTGGCATATAAGGCCGTGTCTAAGAAGAATCATGCACACATTCTTAATGTTTAATTTAATAGAATTTCGCTTATTTATTTTTGCTTAGAATAAAGAATTTAGAAAATATCCTTACAGCTAATTAAATTTCTATCTTTTGCTGCAGAACAGAAAAAAAAAAAAAAAAAAAAAAAAAGCAAAATGCTACGATGTTTTATTAACCGATTGACGAGATTTTCAAGCAATTATACTACTGGACAGAATAGAAAAGATTAAAATGTCACCAGTTCCCAGTTGAAGGTCATTACTGGTCGTAGTTATGGAAATTAAAAACAAAATTTAAAATTTATATTTATCGAAATATAAAATCTGCCGAGAAAGAAAATTTTGAATTATAATTTTTAAAATTTCAGAATTATAAAAGATAAATTTTGTTATATTCTAAAAGAAAATACTACCTTAATTTATAAAATAAAAGTCAAATGTTAAAATCAGTGCCTCTTTCTCATTCCTTTGGACACCTAATCCGACCCTAATGTCTTCCCTAAGCGGAGACAGAGAGCTGGCGTTGTTTGTTTGAGGTGTACGTGTGATATTATGTTGGTATCTGTGTTGTGTTGTATTGGTATCAGTATTGTGTAGTTAATATTGCTGTTGTTGTATTGTTGTGTCAGTGCTGTTATTTCATTATGTGTTGTTGTGGTGCTGTGTACAATCATTTGCCTGATATCGATGTCACATGTCACACTACTGGACAATAAAAATAGCTCACACAAAAAGCCTACTGAAACGTTTTCGGCTCTCAAGACCTCGATGTTAAGAGCCGCCGAAATCTTTTACTTCGCTCACTGAAACTTAACGAAGGTAGTGATACAGATGAGCAATTCACGTGATTACAGAACTACAGCAGCAGGACGTTTACACATGGATCTGTGGTACGAAGTCCGGCCATCTTCAACAGTGCGTCGTTCCTCCCTCGCACTGCAATACACGCTGCAACACGATCTTGCACGGAGTGCAGCAGACGCCTGGTATTATCCCGTGGCAGACGGGCACATAGCGGTGAGACGGTGTGGTTTAAATACCGAATACTGTAGCACGGTGGCAGCTGGCGTTTCAACCGGTCACGCACTCTCGATTGGCGACACGTCAGGGGAGCGCGCAGGCCATGGCAGTGTTCGCACATGACGGAGGCGGTGCTGTGTGCGGTCGGACGTTGACATGCTGGAACATCGCGCCCGGAATGCCGGCAAGAAATGGGAGCATGCTTGGGCTAGGATCTCATACACTTACTGTTGGGTCGTCAATATTCACGTAACACGACGAGGGTAGATCGGCTATCGTAGGATACGGCTCCCCAGACCATATTGCCTGTCGTGGGGGAAGTGTGCCACTCGATAGCGACGTTGGGATTGTGGGGTTCCCCAGGGGTCCTCCACACCCGGGCATAACAAAATGTATCTCATCACTAAACACCTCGCGAATCGCATATTCGCCTCCGCAAGACGTCAGTAAATGGTTTGTGGGCACACGGGAACCACAATGGCTATTCACGATAAAGTGAGCACTTTTTAAGACCCTGCTAGATTTTTATCCTTTCAACATATTTCTATCTTTACGCCACTGTGTATTATAACCATTCCCTAGTGACTAATAATCACAATATATTCTTTTCTCCACTCTCAAAAGTTAACGTCTAAGGCTCCGATAATATATATTTATTGGGGCTTAGTACTTATTGGGAGGGCCTTAAAATGCGCTCACTGTACAGTGAATGGCCTATACCGGCAAGTGTCTCGTAGATCGGGTCGCCATAGGAATTCTCCGCATGTTCCATCCATCCTCTCGACTAGTAGTCGACCTGTCCGTCCCGAGCCGGTCCTCCGTATGTGGGTGTCTTCACGTATCCACTACCACCAACAGCTCCGGACAGTATGGTCTGAACGATCCACACGGTGAGCTAGAAGGCGATACGACCACGCTGCGGTATTCATCCTAGTCACAAGTCCTCTCTCGGAGTCCGTCAGTTGCACAAATCTACATCTCTGGCGTCTTCCCGGCAGTCATCTTCATTCCGTGCGCTAGCTTGGTATCGTCTGGTGTTTCTCTCGTTGATGCGGCTTGGACCACACGCCAGGGTCTAAGATCGCCCGTCGCAGCCTTCAGCGCCATAACTGGGTGCCCGGTCAAATGAAAACACTCCAACATTAGATCATGTGCATATATACTATCCACGGTAAAGTGAGCACTCTTGAAAGCCCTCTCATTTGTAAAAAAATAGTCAATAAATATATTTTATTTTTGCTTTAGATGTTAACTTCCGAGTGCGGTGGAATATACACAGATTGGAAGAAATAAGTAACTAGGGCCACAAAAGTGCTCTCTTTACCGTGAAAGGCCTATACTAGCCCGTACTCTCTCTCTCTCGCTCTCTCTGTTTACTTAGTTTGGTGATTATCACGTGGTTTCTTCGCGGTGCTCTCACTTTAGAACTAAGAAAGAAAAAAATAAGAACTTTTCTGCAATCGAATGCGATATATTAAGTTTAGTTCAGAACGCAGGGTAGAACACTCAAGTATTTCGGGGAAAGATATAACGAGAAAATTGAATTTTTGTCCGCAGGTATCTGTCTCGCTCCTGTATGATTGTTTTTTTTTTTTTCCCGCGTTTCCGAGCCGTATAAACGAGCGAGCTCTAAGAGCGGCAATGCTAAAGCCATAAAAAGGCCACACAAGCTCTAAGTGTAAAGCACTGAATTGGCCCCCAGTCTTTTCGTCGGAGACCGTGCAACAAAACGACTTGAAGAGGCGGCTGTTATTATTTCGCATGCAAAAATTCCGGGGCGGAACTCCAAGTCTCCAAAATAATGCCGGCATGTCGTCTTGGAAAGTTGTCTGTATTCTCAAAACATCTAAAGTGTTTGCTCCTTTCTTGAGAAAACACATCGAGGATACTTCCTGTCGGTTCTTTTGAAAACGCACAGTTTCGTACGTGCTACAGGAAGGTTTTAGTGCCTGGTATGCAAACACTGTAAAGCATCTGGAATGCCGAGAAAAGTTGGAGGAAATAAATATTTCCACGGCTGTCTTCCGAGACTTTCCCTCGTCAGAATCACTGGCGGTTGAGTGCGCGCGGAAGATAGCACGTGCACAGATACAGAGTACTGCTATGAAGTTGGCTAAAGGCTGTTCACGATAAAGTGAGCACTTATGAAGTCAACCTTAGTAAATAGTCACTGCCGATACTGCATATATTTTAACGGGCGTAGTGAGTGTCACGTGTACAGTAAAGTTGGTAACGACAGAGGGGAAAGTAGTTCCATATATTAGCGTCTAACAAAAAGTATTGGGTTACCATTTGTTATAAGTAAAATTATTTATCTCGCTTTCTGTATTTTTTAACGCACCGAGGTGTAAAAATGAGCAGGTTTGTACAATATTTACTTTTATAATAATTTCACAGCTTTACTTGACCGACGCATGAATAAAATGACGAGGCCCATGGTAGTGTTAATTTTACATAAGGCGGAAGAACACTTAACATGTATACAAGTAGATCTTAAGCAGGGCACTCTAAAATGCTATTTTACCGTGAACAACCTATATTTAAGTCAAACTCCATACACGATAGGGTTTTTGGGATCGTAGCTGAAAGACAAGACGAGAAGATAGAGCTTTTACAGTTACTGAGGGGGTTTATTTTATGACATGAGACGTATGTAACAACGAGGCACTTACAGTAACATGATACTGTACTGTAAACTATTGACTGATATTAAATTACATTATATTAAGTTACATTATTATGCTATCTCACGCCTCTGTTATGTTGAACTAGCTTGGACTGTCCGCATCTTAATCATGTCTCCCGGAGGCTGTATCTGGTAGAGCGGCACATACCCATGCTTGATCTTCCCTGGAGGCTGCTCGGACGTGGCAAGACGACGTGCCACGCCTCGTGCTGGCGTGTTTCGGCGCGTTGTTTAGACACAGCTGTTCCCGATCGCTGGCTGGTGGAGGGGGTTATTGGTGTCGGCACTTTTCGCAATGGTTGATGCAATTCCCGGCGTCCTGATGTAATCTGAAGATGTGAGGCCGGGTTCAGACGGGAATGTTAGATTAAGAGGAATGGTGCATGAAAGCAGTACATGTATCAGATTTTCAATATAAGAACGTTTTCCAAAGAGCTTATCGAAATTTTTGGCTCGACAATATTTAAATAATAATTTTCAACACCTTTTTTAAGTTGTTAGATTTCCACTGCCTTCGTTATTCTCAGAGCACTGATGGAAGAAATGAAACGATTTCTTTTCTTATCTTCAATCAGAGCTCCGAGAATAACGAACGCAGAGAATTTTTAACCATGTAATAAGGTGTTCAAAATAGTTATTTACGTCTTGTCAAACGAAACATTTTGAAATATCCCCTGTAAAACAAATTGCGACCAAAATTATACAAATTTACGATTTTCGTGCACCATTCCCCTTAAGGCCCTTTCATAGTCATAACGGTACAGTTTCGTTCTGCAGTCTTTTTGTGAATAAGATTTCTTGTGCAAAGGACTAGCCTACGTGGCACTTAAACTGCTCTACAGACTGTTCGAAATTCACGTTTGCTCACGAAAATATTAAACGTGCGTCCAACGGGCCGATATACGAAACGAATGCGCACTTCGCACGAGAGCTGTAGTGTGCTTCCAAGACGCCTCACGCATCAGAAGCCCCAGCTCAGATCACTCCAAGATAGCTAGAAACGACTTCCTCAAAGCGCTGTATCTTGAAATGTACGCGTCAAGTACACACAGAACTACTCAATGGCCCTACGTTGCATCTTCCCACAGAATTTCCACCAATAATATACGCAGAACTACAAGAACGCTGCGCGCTATACACCATTTACGGTTACTTCCAACTTTTATGAAGCACTGCTAAAGTTCTACTTCCTGGATATCCCCCCGCTTCATGCAAACAAAGATTTAACCAAGTCTAAAAAATTACAACAAACGGACAAAGCAACGCATTAGTTCGCCCTCTGTGTAATGGAACTTTGCATAAGGACTATTTCTTACTAGGCATTACCAACACACATATTTCATCCCTGTTACAATAATTCATAGTAATTATAAATGAAATGTATATATATATATATATACACACACACACACACACACACACACACACACACACACAAACGCGTAAAAGTTTAATTTTTACCAAAAATAATTCAATTTTATGTTAACACAAGTATAAAGCGCTTGTGAAACATGGCACGTCATACATGGGATGATTTTTCAAAGCTTTCATTCATGTGTGAAGAATTCGCTAATAGACTTTAATTCAGAGACACGCTCTTAGCGGCGATGACGCACTTGATGCACGTAGCAATGTCGCTCTTAAGCGGGACCCTGGACGGAATGCACACACATTCCCCTTCCCCCTATCATTTCTGGGTGGGGCTACCCGCGCCTCAAACACGAAAAATAGGAACTAGAGACCAGGAGTCTTCGGGGCAGGGGGTGAACACGAGTAAAGATATTTGAGGGGGCTCTTAACGTCGAGGTCTTGAGAACCGACGAGGGTAAATCGAGATGAGGTATAGAGCAGCGCAGGGATGTGAAAGGGTCTGCGGGAAACGGGAGATCCCCGAAAAAAAAAAAAACCCTCCGACCAGCGGCATCGTCCGGGACGGTTCCCAACACGCGAGCGACTCAGCCGGGCATCGAACCCGGGACCGCCTAGGTGGGAGGCCGAGCTGTCTGACACCACCGCAGCCCCTAGATTTTCAAAGTGGTGGTCGCCCCCCCCCCCCAACCCCCAGCCCAAGGGAGGCGTGATGACATGCTAAGGGGGGCGCGGGCGCCAAAGTACAGAAGCAAACTCGATATTGCCAGAGATTTACGTTGTGCAAATATTTTGAATTGGGAATCTTGTAAAAAATATGCAAGCTCATACATCTCGTTGATTGATTTTTTGGCCAACGTTTGTGTTCAATAAGCAATAAAATTTAATAATTGAATCAAACCTTTGAGACTTTTATTCATGTTTGTTTTATCATTATAATAATGAAGTTTATTCCCTTCGGGTAGGGCGGGGGGGGGGGGGGATAGTTATTTATTTTTGCAGAAGGGAGGCTTGATAAACTAAAGTAAACTAAAGTTTGGGAACCCCTACCATAGGGAGTCTTCGATTTTGTCGCAGGATTCCTCGCACGGCTTGTTCGGGGGATCTAAAAGCGTCTTTGGCGGCCCCGTGTCGGCTCCGACAGCTCTTGCGCTCTTGTAAGGTGAGGGAATTGCCCGTCCTGCCAAGGGACTGACTACCCGGCACCCCCGAAGGGATGATGGGAGAGAGGAACACGGGCGGAAAGCGAGTAAGGAACCTATTGTCAGTTATTCCGGGACGATCGCCGGCTGCCAGAGTCGCGTATTTATTCCCGGTTGACGTGTCGCGCGGCCGAGATCCTGAGCCTGGGAACGATCTCGCCGCTCGACGACGGATTTGTCGCTTGAACCCCCGGCGACACGCGCCTGCCTGGCCCACGGTGAACGCGTTACAGCACCGGTCTAAAGTTTTACGGGAGTATGAAAGCCCTGCACCGTTACATTTAACACATTCATATCCCGTTTCCTCTGGAACGATTCGGGATTACGCGATGCAATTTCTACACGATGTATGTCCGTCCTGTGTACGCTCGCTGGTCTATTTTCACGATAATACAATTACTATAGGCTGTTCACGGTAAAATGAGCACTTTTTAAAGCCCTGCTTAAGATCTACTCGTATACACGTTGTGTGTTCTTCCACCTTATGTAAAACTAACATTGCCATGGTCCTCATCGCCAATTGAAATAGTGATATTATTAGAAAAGTAAATATTGTATAAATCCGCTAATTTTTACTCTGCAATGCATTACAAAATACATAAATGCGAGATAAATAATTTAAATTAACACAAATTGTCACCTAACAGTTTTGTTCGACGTTAATATATGGAACTACTTCCCTTCCATCGTGACCAACTTTACTGGACTCACGTCACTCAGTGAGCACGTTAAAACATATGCAGGTAGGAGCGGTGACTTTTTTCTAAGGTTGATTAGAAAAGTGCTCTGTTTATCGTGAACAGTCTTTAGAAAGTAAAATAGGTCTATACAAAATAATGTCATATATTAATGATTTTATAAATTTTAATTTTTCACGTGTTAATCATTGTCTTACCGACGCCACTGTAGTGCCACATTACCACAATAATGTAATATTAAGTGGCACAAATTTAGAAGTTATACCCTAAGCCGTTCCTGAGATAATAGGAAACTAGTGCAAGAAAACTTAGTTTTTCAACAATTGAAACCAAAAAAATTAACCTATAAATGGAGACACTACTAAAAAATCTCTAGCACTGTAATCCTTGTCCTCTTGAGTATCGTCCATATGCTATACCAACCAATGTACCCAATATTCAAAAGCAACATACTTTTCAGCTTTAACTCATTACAAACCACAACCTTTTAGAGAAAATAGTTACCGAGTTATTGCATTTGAAGTGAACAAGTGCTCACGAATATACAAAAAAATTCCTCGCTGTAGTAACATAAACAAATTATTAAATAAAACTTATAATCAGTTAACATTCATGATATATAAAACAAATTATAGAAAAATATTCAAATTTTAATATGTCATAAATAAACCAAATATAATTTTTTTTTCACGAAAATCATACTTTATACTCTTTTTAAGACTACAGGGCAAGCGCGTAAATTCAACAAATAGCGGGTTCGGTGCACAACTTCATCTAATCCATGTAGTTGTTAATGAGAAACTTAAGGGTTAGGTAAAAAATGTATTTATTTTTTCCGTAGGCTATTTTGCTTACATCTTTATTGGTACTTTGCATCTGAAACTAGTTATTAGCTGTATTCGATTTCCTGTCAGAATTATTACCACCGTGAATTTTACTAGTAATCTTTTAAAAAGTGGAAGTGATTTACTTGTGTTCTGAACCCTCCAATAATCACACAGAACGTGAACCTAAACTTTTGCCGCAGCAGGACTGTGAATTTCTTCTAGGCACTTACTTTAATCATAATATTTGAACATAAACTTTAAAGACTTAGATGATTTATTGCAAGGGTTAGGAATTTTTCGTATTTTGAAAGGCAACGATGACACTTCGCCTCTTTTAGATGAATAATGTGCTGAGTATTAAATGCCTTTAGAAGTATTACCTCCAAACATTTTTCTTAGAAAAAGTGTTGTAGAGATTCACTGTTGTACAAAAATATAATTTCCAAAAAAGTGCTGTACATTTGATTGCATATTTTTTTTAAGGTGCACTAAAAAAAATGGGCTGTTATTTTTTATTTTGTAACTTTTGAACGATCCGTCATAAACGTCTACAGCCAAGATTGGATATCGGATACAAATGAGAATATTTCAACACTGCAAGAGATAAACTGTGTTCTGGTTTGATTTTCACTCTACCCAGAGTTGAAATAAATTGTCTGCTATTCTAGATAGTGATCTTAAAATTTGGCCGTTACTGTAAATGTGGGACCCAAAGTGGAAAACGGAAACAGATACCTTCAAATTCATTACTGCTGGTTAGCATAACAAACTACGACGTGTAACTGCATAACGGGATCACTAACCAGAGCGATCCCAGCTAAATTGACAGCGATGGAAGAAAATTATTTCCATACATCAACGTCGTATAATTTCAGCGTTTAATTTCCTGGACACTAACTGCATACAGACTATTTAGTTTATGTTTGTTTTGTGCACATTAGAGTAAAACACACTCCAGTAACATACTTACATTTCTTATCATTTCATAGGCGCATTAATAAAATAATCACGTCGATGGCTATGATAAATTTAAATGTGGTGGAAGGATACAAATTGGACAAAGTTTTTATATCCTGTGCAGTAATTTTAAAAGTACCGGTTCTCTACCCCGAACATCTTATACGTACGAACTACTACTGATCTAAACACTTTGAGATATCCACACATTTACTGGTATCCAACACAACTTGGAAGTAAGTGCTTATAATCATCACTGCAGGAACATCTCTTATTGCGGTCTTTGTATTACTATGTTACAACACCCTATACTGGTTTACAAGACACCAGATACTGTATTGTACTGTAAGGGCTTGTCTAAAATAGAGGATGTCCGTGGACATGCCCGAGGATATCTAATGCTCATTGGTGCACGTGACACTCTGATGTGCCAATTCTCGGCCTGAATGTCCGAAGGTTCAAGGTCCTAAGTTTATTCGCCAACCGGAACTCTGCCCGAGGACGATGTCCGAAACTGAATCTGAAAAAAGAAGATTTGCGGTTCCTGTAAGAAATTACGTCTGCAACTAACATCATCTTCTACCTACACTGCGCTGTACTAGAAAAATACTGTAGATTTACTACTTTTACTAATTAGTCCAAAACATTAACGAAGCAATTGACTACCGAGCAGAATCATAAAATGTAAACGTCCAGTAACTTCCAGTAAATATAGAAATATTTCAACCCACAGATTACGACAATTTTAAAATGCCTGTCCAATTCGCTTACAACTTGGCACTTAATGAACCGCAATGGTCAACCAATCCGCAAAATAATTCGCGTACGAAATTTAATCAGATCTGGATACTAATTTTTACAGCTCTGTGTCATAAATCGAAATTGTGTACTCCTGCATCTAAGGCTTGTTTGGGGACCGTCCGCGGATGGCGCATATTGTAGACTAGACTTAAAACGTCCATTCCTCATTGGTCATTCATCTTAGAGGTGCCTAGTCGACTTCACCACAATCAAACGTCCTTAATAATGAAAAATAATTTAGAACTTATCACGTACTTTTGGATGCTTATTACAAAAAAAAAAAAATATTTAGTCAGAAAAAGTATTGTTGCTGTTCTTGTACGACCCCGATGAACGCTACCGGAACAATGAGTCTATGCCGGTGAGTATTTTCTTTTCAAAGACAAAGATATTTTTAAGAAGTTGCTCGAGCTGTACTTGAACGTAAACCCCAACCTTATAGTCTATACGCAGTATCTTAACACTTTTTGTATAAAGCCTTTGAAAAATCACACCATGCCTTACTAGATAGTTCTTTCATAAATACGTCATGTATCAAAAGCATTTTATACATCGGTTAACACAAAAGTTCCTTATTTTTTAGTTAAATTACACTTTCACTCATATTCTCTCTCTGAATTATGTTTCATTTATAAATAATTATTAATAAAACAGAGAGAAAACAAGTGTTTTGATAATGCCTAGTAAGAAATAGTTAAAATGCAAAACGTTATTACAACGAGTGCGCACGAATGCGGTACGTTGTCACTCTGGTGTGATTTTCTAGACTTGGTTAAGCTTTGTTTGCATAACTCGGAGCAGTGTACCGGAAGTAGAACTTAAGTAGTGCTTCAAAACAGTTGGAAGTATTCGTGAATGGACTATAATAATGAAATACAATTTTCGTCATCGGAGGTCATCGACTGACCTCAGCACACCGAGCCCCCCCTTGATAAATACAAGACGCGCTTGGTCTCCTCCATGCTACGTGCAGAACATCAATCGAACCCTTTATACCGCATGACACATAACTGTCCCCTCTTATAAATTTTTTAAAGTGACAGTGATTTATACATTTTAATTGCATAATCAATGGGGAACAGGAGGAAGCTGGCCGCGTACAAATGCAAGTGAACGATAATGGCGCCACTTGCTGGAGTCTCTTCGCCAAATGTATGTAACTATAGGACTTTCAGTGGCGACCATATAATTTTAATGATTGAAGGTGAACGATATGTCTCGGAAAGTCACAAAATTTATTCTGTTCGTCCAACGAAGTACACGCTCAAATAAACAAAACCTATGTTGGATCAAAAGAAAGTGAACTGTCAACAAAATATTTAGTTGAATAAAATGTATATATTTTCTTGGTCCCTCATTCGATCGCTTTCATTCGAAAATACAGTTCAACAGTTATTTGAAATTATTGTGACGATTAGGATAGTTACAATATTTGTAAGTGCGTTCATTGATGCTTAATAAATAAGAGCACAGGTCATAATAAAACGAGATCAACATGAAACTAAAAAGTAAACCTGTAAAACTAGAAACATTTATTTGTGCATGTTGCCCAGTATTCTAAATATATGTATTGAAAACATTCCAATTTCATTAGTAGTCATTTTAATCTGAGGTTGCTTATGGCGTAATGCTAGGGCGCAGATGATCTAGATTCCAATCACGGTTCAGATTTTATTGTATATACCAAAACTGTTTAATTTAATTACATTGAGCCAAACAAATCGTTAGTTGCACCTACCAAATCTTTGTTTGGGGCAAACAAATAATAACAACAAAATAACTAGGTTTAAACAACAAAATATTTCGTTGTCCCTATACAAATTAGGTTGCGTCGAACAATTTTTGGCTTTTTTCTCTATGAAAAACCCACACAAGTTTCGCAGATATTCATGAAGAACATGTCTTTTTCTTGATACGCTGAAAAGGCTTCAAAATCTGCAATATTTTTGCAAGTCGTGTTTTCGATGAGTGTGATTTTTTTCACATTTAGTTAGATTACAAACGGGTTCCTAGTTTCTTTTTAAAACGTGTATTTCAGACAATCTCAACGCTGTTCACGTATTTATAACGCATATTTTTACGTAGGCAGGAATCAATTAGTTACGGCGTATCATTAAACTTATGCTCGCGCTAATTGCACCAAAAGATGGCTCAGACACCACAATTTTATATTATATATATATATATCCACAAAAATTATTTGGGAAGGTGAATACTAACAAAATATATTGTGGTTGCCCTAGAATATTTTATCAGTGTATTATTAGAAAAGAATTACACAGAGACTAACAGGTGATGGTGAGGATTTAATGATGTTTATTTTATAGCATCTCCTGTCCAAGGGCATCATTTCATTACCTTCCATTTTAACAACCGTGTTTCTAAACAGGACGCTATGAAGTTTCTTCACTTTTACACTGATAAATAATTTTCAGTTAAGCGTACCTCAGACCTACTTACTTATCTCGGTGTTGTTTAAATGAGAAAGTGAAACTGGATGAATGGAAGTGGCTTTATATCTCGTCAACAGCGATTTATTTAGAGAAGGGACATGTTGCTTGGTCAGGATCAATGAACCATATCAGAATTCGTTTGGAGTGACTTAAAAAAAAAAAAAAAATCCATGGGAAACATAGAAAACACCAAATTCGTATTATTATTCATACAAAGGAAATACGAACTTGTTTCAATTGCATTTATTTAAAAACGACATTCTTAGCAAGATGCCAAGTACTTTAATTTCCCTGATTCCCTTCCAGCATCCCTCAGATGTGTCCTGAGTGTTTTACGGTGAGAACTATACAGTTTCTGACAAATAATTTTTTTAGGTAATGATTTGAAAGATTCTAAGTTAACCATAAACGAGCCATAATAGTTATACCAATTAATTTTATGACTACACCTAATATACTCACGAAATAATTGTTAAATGTGAAATACTCCGGAGAAAAACGTTTAAATTCCACGCAGCCACAGTTGCTGCAAAATGTTACGCCGTAATATTATACATACAGGCGACATATTTTTTTTGGAATTTAACAGATCAATTTAGGCGTATTACGTGTATTCGTGCAAGTTAAGATCTCATTTAGGGAAATAAATCAGTGGAAATTATTGTAGTTCCTACGTCCGATAATTATTGTAGTTCCTACGTCCGATAATTGTTGTAGTTCCTACGTCCGATAATTATTGTAGTTCCTACGTCCGATAATTGTTGTAGTTCCTACGTCCGATAATTGTTGTAGTTCCTACGTCCGATAATTATTGTAGTTCCTACGTTCGATAATTGTTGTAGTTCCTACGTTCGATAATTGTTGTAGTTCCTATGTCCGATAATTGTTGTAGTTCCTACGTCCGATAGTTATTGTAGTTCCTACGTTCGATAATTGTTGTAGTTCCTACGTCCGATAATTATTGTAGTTCCTACGTCCGATAATTATTGTAGTTCCTACGTCCGATAATTGTTGTAGTTCCTACGTCCGATAATTGTTGTAGTTCCTACGTCCGATAATTATTGTAGTTCCTACGTTCGATAATTGTTGTAGTTCCTACGTCCGATAATTATTGTAGTTCCTACGTCCGATAATTGTTGTAGTTCCTACGTCCGATAATTGTTGTAGTTCCTACGTCCGATAATTATTGTAGTTCCTACGTTCGATAATTGTTGTAGTTCCTACGTTCGATAATTGTTGTAGTTCCTATGTCCGATAATTGTTGTAGTTCCTACGTCCGATAGTTATTGTAGTTCCTACGTTCGATAATTGTTGTAGTTCCTACGTCCGATAATTATTGTAGTTCCTACGTCCGATAATTATTGTAGTTCCTACGTCCGATAATTATTGTAGTTCCTACGTCCGATAATTATTGTAGTTCCTACGTTCGATAATTGTTGTAGTTCCTACGTCCGATAATTATTGTAGTTCCTACGTCCGATAATTGTTGTAGTTCCTACGTCCGATAATTGTTGTAGTTCCTACGTCCGATAATTCTGGTGCAACAACTGTCCGTCGCACTAAACTTGACACAGTTTCTAAACTCAAGCATTTTCTTGAGTTGCTGTACGTCAAACACCAAAAATTGCACTCAGAGAAGCTGAAACGTATGATGAGAATCGCAATGCAATGGAACAACTATGATAAATATGTCACCCATCTTAAACTTTATTTTATTTTTTCATTAAGACCTGTTGCATTTGACGTTATACAAAGTGCTCTATTAAAACACTGTAGGCCAACTACGACAAACAATCTCATTTGACGATATAGAAAATATGCCACTTGAGAACGTTAAATCTGGGCATATTCCCGCTCTTCGTTCACATTCGCCGCCATTACCATTCCGTTTGGAATACGGTATCACATTCTCAGATATACACATTCCAGGTTGAGCCAATAATGAGCCCGGAATCGATCCAGGAAATAGATTTAGTCGTCTCGAGACCTGAGCTCGACACCGCTTTCCCGCAATGCTGCGGCTTGTGCCAAAAGCTTAATTTATACGAGTTTAATTCGCGGAAACGAAAGAAACCACGGTGAATAAAAAATTATAAAAGTTCAGTGCCATATTTGTGGCCAAGGAATGTTTTTTTTTTCTCCTGCTTGTATAGTAGAACATTAGACGCGCATTTCCTTAAAATTTACAGCGGGGATAGGAAAGGGTGTGATTCAGAGTGTACGTTAGAGCGAGGAAACTTTTATGTTGTTTTCATAAAATACGGCTCCATTAAATACAGCGAAGAAAGTTTAAAATTAGAGTTTTACTTCGCATAAATGAACACAAAAAGTGTAAGGACAGGCGAGTGAGTGGGTGAAGAGATATGGGCGGCTCTTAACATCGAGGTTTTGAGAGCCGATGAGGGTGAAGCGAGGTGAGTTTGGAGCAGCGTCGCAATGCAAGGGCGGAGGAAACGGGAGATCCCTGAGAAAACCCGGTGACCAGCGGTACCGCCTGGCACGATTCCAAAGTGCGAAAATCCAGGAGCGACCCCGCCGAGAATCGAACGCGCCCAGGTGCGAGGTGAGTAGTCAAACCACTACATCACCAAAGCCACTAAACGGCAATGGACGTCTTTAACCTATATATAGGGATAGGAGCATTTAGCGAGTTCATTTCAGGACAAGATAGACGTCAAACACGTGTACACTGAAATTGACTTTGTAATTGGATTGCAGTTTATGAGACACGCCCTGAACGACTCTGAGCCAATAGCAGACTTGCAGGGAAACAAGTAGCGAGTGCCATACTGCCAGGTGTGAAGAAACGCTGACTACTCTATGGGGCAGCAGCCAATGAACAAACATCGTAGGCTCGAGTATACATATGACCGTGGAGTCTAGCCTACAGGTTATTGAACTCGCAAATTTTTCATATCCCTACCTGTACATGGCATGGAAATTTTTCCTTACGTGAGGCTGAGTATATAGAGCGGCTGCTACTATACAAACATGGAACTCCAGCACACTTATTCGACTGTTTCCTAAACAAATGTACGAAAACTGCCATGCATGCATGGAAATATTTTTACTGTAGGCTGTTCACGGTTACTTTAAACCTTTCTGAAACCCTGCTAGAGTTCTACTTCCAGCATATTTCCGCGCCATATGCAAACAAGACTTAACATAGTATAAAAATGACACCGAAGATACAACCCACCGGAATCGTGTGCACTAAATGTAATATTACTTTGCGCAGTGACTATTTCTTACTGAGGGTTATCAACACAACTTCTCCCCCCCCCCCACCGTTTTATTAACATTAATCTATGCATAGTACAAAACAAAGGCTAAGGCTTCTAAACAACTTGATGGACTTTGATGCGGTTTTTTTGAGAAAGGTTTAGGTTTATAATACATTAATATTTAATGTAGGGATAGGAGAGAAATGTCGACTTTTATAATCAAGTCGGAAAAAGTCACTTTTCGGACGCTTACATGGCTTACCTTGACTAAACCATACGAGTTATAGCAAATTAATGTACTATAGAATTGAAGATCTCGAAAAAGTCTAGAAAAAGTCCGCGACAGCGTATGTTTATCTTTTAAGGATGACCCACAGTAACCATTTTCGTCTTTCAAAATTTGATTAAAAATAGGGGTTCACTTATGAAGACTTTGTGAGCAAGACAGAATTAATTCTATATTAGTTACCTTAAATATTTCGTGTAAGTATACGCTGGCTGAAAAAAAAAAACAACGCCATATCTGCAAATCGTACCCGAGCGAGGCCGGGGCGGGTCGCCAATTATAAATAAAATATTATAATACACTGATAGAATATAAGCAAAGATACAATCGAAGCAAAATTAACATACGTATTACAAAGCTTGTAACACGTAACATATTTAGGAAATAACCAAACACGTCACACACATGATTTTCCCAAGGTTTAATTTTAAAAAGTGCCAAGAAACCGCGAATAGACTATATTATTCGTGCTGCCTCGATACGCGTATGTTGAATAACGGTGTGGTAAATTAGCAAACCATTTCTTGGAGTGAACTTGTTTCCTAAACTACCTTATTCTAAAGTGTTATGTGCAGTTAAGGCTCGAAGGTAGGGCGGGATTTTTGCGTCTCAGGGCTAACCCCTTACACCTACAAGGAAGGGAAATCATGCAAGAAGACATGCATCGCGGCAAAGAGGGATTGGGCAGCTATGGCCTGCACTTTGGGGCCATGACTACCTCACTAAGTGTACTTAGAGCTAGTCTTAACTATGAAGAGCAAAGGAAAACCGTCAAGAGAGAAGTAAAAACCCTTGTGACAGAGAAGTAAAAATTCAAAAATAATTGCATGCATTAAATTAAATTAAATAGAATGCTTCAGGAGACAAAGTGTTTGGAAAACATGCTCTTAGTTAATATAGTTGGAAAGACTAGTAGAGAGGGGGTTGGGAGCTTTGTTCATTCATAACTTGATGCCGGCAGTAACCAGAGAGGTGTTTGGGCGCCTCTCTGGTGGGAGAAGCGACGCTATTGGGCCTCTTCCCCTCGATTCTTGGAGTGAAGTCTTTGCGCGAGGTGAGTGAATCGAATACTCCCCGCTCTAAGAAAGAAAGAGAGTGACAGAGAGAGAGAGAGAGAGAGAGAGGAGAGAGAGAAATGTTTAGGACAAGGGCGACGAATGGCACAAACTATGCGTCGCCCACGCGACCGAAAATACCAGCAATCCGGTGTTCCCTCCAACAATAGAGAGTTCTGGTCGGATGCGCTATGGCATTTGTTGAAAATGGGAGGTGGGAGGGGGAGAGGGGTAATGGTAAGGGTAGTTGATGGGAGGGGATGTTTTGACGATTGCGCCAAATTATTCGCCGACGGTAGACCGCACAGTACCGTTCAACCTGAATGGCATTTGGCCCGTTCACACGTACTGAAGTTTCTGTCGGTTCTCTCTAGTCTGGAGCGACGAAGTATCGAACGAAAAAGAGATTGCGCCGAACATTTTACAACCTGTGTCGGCAGCGAACACGCTGTGCGACTGAAAATAATTTCGGCCAGTGATGTGTCAAGGAGGGTTGGTGGGGGGAGAAGGCAAAAGTCATAACAAAGGGTTGTCTAATATCTTCACAGAGCAGGCTATAAAATGTTTAAATTGGATTTTTTTTTTCCACGCCGAACATGGAAGCGCATGTTGGCCAAGAAAGGACAGATTTTTATAGCGGATTCTGAACAATTCTAGCAATCAGTGCGAGAGAAATTACTTTCTATATCCTTGTGGTTTATTGTTAAATTACTTGGCGTAGCACAAGCCTGCATTTATTTTTATATGTCTTATGTGTCTAAAGTTTTGATATCGTTAACTGAAAGTCTAGAAATGTTTGAAGGTTAGCACGCCTTTGTTTTCGAGCCACAGAAAACTCTAAAATGAACAGCAAATCTAATGAATCAGTTCTATAAAAAAAAACTAAACAGAACCAAGAAATATTTATTCTGCTTCTAAAAATTCCTCTCTTGTGGAAAATTTCTTTTCTACCACATGTCACATTGCTGTCTCTATATGCATGACTAGAGGCGTGCAAAATTCGCATTATTATTGGGTATCAGACTAAACGTCACAGTACTGTGTGTGCTATAGCGTGCGTCGTTTCTCCATTGGCTCCTACATAAATGGGAAGCCGCGCCATTTATAATGAACTGAACGTGATTGGAGCACGCAATTGTGAAGCGTTCATTTATTGGCGCCGTCTTACCCAGGTCGTTTCAGATAAAGTATGGCCCAATGACAAACGTACTGGAAAGGTACGTGTATTTAAAGTTTAACATGTCCCCAAATAATAACGCGAATTTCGTAGGTCTCTATGAATTACAATTCAGTTGCTTCAGATTTAAATTATGACAGTCATTACATTTACAATATTTTTTTTTATTTTACTCTCAGAATTCTACGTTTGTGATCAGACGCACGATTTTAGGTCGAAATAAAATATGTATCTTTCTTAAATGCCAGTTGTTTGTTAGCATTACTCAGGAGCTTGGAATAGCTTAACCAGTATTTTAACCGCAATAATTTAAACATAACCCCGTAAACTGAAATTTGTCTGTTTAATACCTCCTTTATTATAAGCGCATTGTATTTCTTCTAGGCTCAATCCACGAACAGTAATATGTTTGTCATTACCTTCATAGCCTTCCAGATATAACCAGAAGACGTTATAGACTGAAAATTCACAAAATGTATAAAAATAATATTGATGAAAATGTTTAGGAAGTCACTCGAAGGTACGTGAATTCAGAAACGCGAGAAATGAATCTGATATAACGAAAATCTTTTTAATCTGTAAAACACCAGTCAGTAACACACAGAAGTTCACGCGCAACCCAATAACTGCAGCAAGTAGAACCAAAGCTGGCTTAGGCCTTGTTAGCTCCACACAATCTGTCAAAAAACGCGCCCTGAGGGTAACGAAGTATACTGGAGCTAACAGTCAGTAACACACAGAAGTTCACGCGCAACCCAATAACTGCAGCAAGTAGAACCAAAGCTGGCTTAGGCCTTGTTAGCTCCACACAATCTGTCAAAAAACGCGCCCTGAGGGTAACGAAGTACACTGGAGCTAAGCGAAAAAGCTGACTGTGTGGCCCAAACCGCAATCGAACCTACGGTCGTTTATTCGCTCTGGTTAGTTACTGTGCGTGGCCTTGGCCATTGAGGAAATGCAGCACAGCTTCTGAGAGAATGCGAGAGTCCAGCAGGCGAAAATAAGTATTACCAACGCAAAATTCACGACTTCTTTGCCGGCATCCTTTGTTACATTATCAGCAGGTGGAGTGAAATGTGCGTTGGACGAGGGCCAGTTCCATTAAATGTGATATTTTTATCTCCGGGAATTTCCCTGCCATATTACGCGAAGCTGTGGCTGTCACTTCAGTTGTTAACATCGAAAAAACCAAAATAGCATTTCATTTCCCGGAATAGCTATCAACATTTAGGCTAAGTTAGAGTTATATTGTACGTAGGGAAATTTAGTTAGAGAAGGAATTAAAATCCTTACGAGTCGAGAGAAAAAAATTTTCTCTTTAGAAACTATTTTGCTTGAACGTGTATAAAATTTGCGTGTTTGCTTGTAAGGCATACGCCACTCGTATTTGAGAGTCGAATGCTCAAAACTGACTGGTTTCAAAGGATACTATTTAATAATTTTTTTAAACGCATCCAAGAAAAATTATGCGCAGATCTTTAATATGTATTTTCTACAAACTATTTGCCTGTTTTAAGTTAGGGTAAAAAAAAAAAAGTGGTAAAAATGAATTTACATATAAGTAAACATTTCGACAGCTTGGGAAAAGTTTTTTTGAAATATAACGAATAGCGCGTGTGGTTATTATTTAGTAGGATTTAATTTTATCTTATTAATTATGGACACAAATCCGTGCCGAACCTCAACTGAAACTATTTCTTCTCTCAGCTGAGTATTGTCAAACGCTCGTAATTTTAACTATAGTGACTTCTAAGCAGTTTCTTAAAGACAGAGTGTTTCTATATAACACGCCATTGAACAACAACTTTTCTATGTAACACGCCATTGGACAACAACTTTTCTATGTAACACGCCATTGGACAACAACTCTTCTTAATTTGAAACTTGCCTCCTTCGACAGCTTCAACTGAGATGTAACAGGGGCGCCAAAATCTGTTTAAAAAAATTGTGGTCTAATAAATTCACTGTTTTTAAACTTGTGTCAAAGATTGTCAAGCCTGCAGATATTACAAGCAATATAAATGTTCTTAGTCCCACAAAATCACATTATTATTAAGACTGTGATGTGGAAACAAGAAAACCGAACAAGTTGCAGGACTTAAAATGACGCACGTTAGAAAATATTAGGCATATTAAATCTACCCAAAACTCATAATGTGAAAGGAGTTAAATTTATGGCCTATTTTTTTTTTAAAGTGATAATCAAAAATGCCATTATTTAAAAATGACTGGTCAAAAATGTTCTATATCACCTTACGGCAATTATTTTTTCACTCCGCGGTTTCATTTCTGCCGATAATTTGTTGTTTATTTGCATAACAGAGAAAATAGCAAAATTGTAATTTCATTTATTACGTTTGCAAAATCCATGGACGTTAGAAAGTTTTAATTTGCTTAAATTTTATTTTTGATGAAATATAATTATATTTTGCTCATTTATTCAGCAGCGTGTTAGCAGTGGTGTGTAAGTTTTCCATGATACAAAGGGAAAAGTTAGAAATAATATATGCTCCCGGGTGTTCTTAACACCAATGCAATAAACAGAACAGATTTATTAAAAATAATGTTAAGGTTTGTAGCAAATGCGTTCAAAACGTGCGCCATTTAAATGACAAAATGATTATAAATTTAGATACACTAATTTCGCAATTTTCTAAAAACTTAATGTTCGCAGACATTAAAAAATTGAAACGTTTATGAGTATGTGGATGACTCGAGGACATTAAAATATTTGGCGTTCCCGGTTTGTGCATTCAAGCCTGTCGGGGCCAGGAGACAAGAAACATTGGAAAATTGAAGTATAGTTCAGTCATGGTAACTTTCTACTTTTCTGAAAACCTGCGTAAGTTCGACTCTAAAGCTATTCCTCCATCTCATCTAAACAAAGCTTAACATAGTCGAGAAAATTGCACCAATATATATATATATATATATATATATATATATATATATATATATATCAGGTCTACTCGGGATTCTATCCCCGGATCTCGTGGTCTAAATGCCTTAGCGACCTCGTCTACAAAAATCACCGAATGTAGCTGGATGATCAAATAGTGCAATTTGAGTACGACGAACGAGATGCCGTTGAATCTTGAATCACAATCTCTGTGATTCCACGTGGCAAGTGGACCCTTAGCATTTATCATCCCTGCCGTTCGTTCTCGTCTACGCCTTTCGTATTCGTTATTCACCCCCTTCCAAAACAATCAGAAAAAAATTGGGAAATAATATAGCTATATAACATTGCGTGATGAAAAAAAATTGCCTCAATTAATTACCCACCTGATCCAGCAGGGCAAAGAAAAAAGGATATAACTATAGGGTTTTGCAAATGTAACGTGAAGGAGGAAAAATGAGTCTGACATGGGAACATGGTTCTTAAATGACGCCTCGTTAAAGATGATAGAGAATAACAATGGAGCAGGTGGTCCACACGAATCGCCCCGGTGCTGATTTGAATTATTTTTTTTTATCATGAGCACCCTCGCTTTTTCGTTTCTGCCCTCTCCAAGCTCATTCCTCCACGTCGCGGGGCCTACTGCTGTGATGGAAAAAATGGCCGCACATAACTCACCCTGCGTGACCATACGTATCAGTGTTAACAGATCGTCGCGTATATTTTTCAACCACCGTTACACTAGGAAAAAAAAACTTAGATTTGTAGGAATTTAAAAAAAAAATCCAGACTTCTGTGGAAACTCCTGCGGGACTATTCTGCAACTTCAGTTTGCTCTAGGGGTGTTGGATCCCAAATTAATTAATACTTTTATATATAAATTATTTATATATAATTTTATATGTATAAAGAAATTTTTGCATATTTTTAACTGTTATTATGAACGAACTGTTATTTGGTGGTCACACGGTAGCCCATGGCATTAGTTTACTTTGTAAATTTTTTAATTTGTACAACTTAGTTAATATGTTCTTTGTATGGTTGCAGCAAAACAGAAAAAAAATGAATTTGACACCGAATTAATAAAAAAAAATATAAAGAGTAGAATTTTTTTATTCCAGAAAAATGTCATCACTTATAATGTGTACAAGCTCCACAATTTTTGGGGCCCAACACCTTTAACCCTTTCATGGCCATTGTAGACAACTGTCTACATGTTGTAGAGGAAGTTTATATTTGACCGGTCCTGTACTATGCGAGGCTTAGTTACCAATGATCTTCCCTCTAGGTATACGCTATTCACGATAAAATGAGCACTTTTGAAAGCCCTCCTTAGTATCTACTTGTATACACGTTGTCTATTCTTCCGTCTTATGTGAAATCAACATTGCCATGGGCCTCGGAGCCGTAAATTAATTTGGCATTGAAATGGTCAAGACGCTGACTGAATAGTATATATTCTATGGTAATCCGCAATACCGTTTTATCGATGCCTATTGTAATGGTTTCATATCTCTAAAATAGGTTTTGAAGTTATTTTCATTTAAAAACATATTATAATGGTAGAGGCGAGCTAGTACACGAACACCCAAGGAATTTCTGGGATTTTCAATAAAATTGAAAATAAGGAGACGTATACTCAGATATGTTACTGGTACAATCAGTGTTATGCGGGAATCTTACAATTCATAATATTGTTAACTACCTGACTAACACTTGTCCACGGTGTTCCCACCTTAATGGGAAGGCCGAGGCTTATTCGGACGCGCCTTAATAGCGGCGATTGCCACTTGATTTTTCTTGGCGGCTGCTTGGTCGATCATGCTCGGCTGGTGTTAGATCCTGGTTCTCAGTCCCGTGGAGGGGACTGTTCGTGTTTCAACCAGCAGGCGTGGGACTTGGGCAGTGGCGTCCAAGGATTTGACACCCATTGGCCTTATTACACTTTTATGAGAGATGGTGCGTTCAGGCGGGCTGTTAAACTAAGCTGTGTCTGCACTAACGTAACACTATTTTCAAATGCACAGGTTTGGCAAAACTGTCGGCTATGTTCTAGATATCGCGCGACTCTATACTACAGAATACTAACTATGACAACTTACGTTAGTTTATTGGATTATTACACCTCGTTTTTGTCTCATATTATAATTCTGTACATGTCTGCAAGTGTCTAAAATACACGTTTTATGAATGACATAATTATTTTAGAGCAACTGAAGCTGGTAACACTGAGTCCATGTTGTGACTTTATTGGTTGTAATGTGGGTGCCTGAGATGTTAACTCTAGTAAAAAATGATACGTAAGTTGGCATATTTACCCTATAGATTATATCTTTGTACATAAATGTAATAAAACCCAGATATTTCTCTTGTTCATCAGTTCCGATGGTCTATTTTTCGTCATCGCCTTAACACGGTTGCAATTTTAGCTATACTGCATTTCAAAAAGATAACTAAACGACTTTTTGACAAACATACAGTCAAGAGGCGTGTAAAAAAACAGCAATGGTGGCATACTGAGTTACAGAATAATGTTTCACCTCAAAAAGATAATCTCTATGTCTGCATCTGGAAATCACACACACACACACACACACACACACAAACACATGCACACACATATAGGTATATATACATATATATATTCAAAATTACACACAATATTAAACATAATTCACTTATACTCTCTTGGTGTCACAGTGTGGTATAAGGTGGGTTTTATTTCTAATCATCAAGATAATTACTACCAATTTTGTCTTTCTCGCAAAAGAGAGGCACTGTACATAAATTATTGTGCACCCATTCTGTTTTTCGTTTAAAAATAATTTCACGCGTTTATTACAAACTAGAGACATTTACTCCAGTTTTAATCTCTATGAAATCTGCTATATCATTGCTAACTATGATTTTATGGGTTGGCTTTGAGTAGAATTTCTGGGTAGCTGCGCCATGCGATATTTTCGACGATGTGATAATCTCCTGCGATTTTTATACCTTTACGTGCCGAACGGAAAACATAAATTAAAGTCATGTAAATAATTCAATTGGGCTGTGGCTACAAATGCATAAACTCAGGTAAATGCTGTTCACGATAAAGTGAGCACTTTTGAAATAAACCTTAGAAAAAAATCACTGCTCCTATCTGCATGTATTTTAACGGTTGCCTTGAGTGACATGCGTCCAGTAAAGTTTGTAACGATGGAGGAGAAGGTAGTTCCATGTATTAACGTGAAACAAAACGTTTTAGGTAGCTATTTGTGATCAATTAAATTATTTCTATCGCTTTTTGTATTTTTTTTGTATCGAAGTGTAAAAAGAGCAGATTTGTACAATATTTACATTTCTGATAATTTCACTGTTTCCCTTGACCGACGCACGCATGAATAAAGTGATGAGTCCCATGACAATGTTAATTTTACATAAGGCGCATTAACACACAACGTGTATATAAGTAGATCTTAAGAAGGGCTTTCAAAAGTGCTCATTTTACCGTGAACAGCCTGTAACTGAATGACTGAACGGCGAAGAGGAACTTAAACGTGTAGATCATGACTCACAACGGCCACTCTGCTCATTGGTGCAGCGCGGCATTAAAGATTAAATAAGTAACTGCCCCGAACAAGTAGTGATTCCCTTCCGTCCCTTAACCGCGGGGTAATCATCAACTACTTGCGGAGGCTTTGTATGCGCCGAGAAGAATCTCAAGTGAAGAGCTGGACGGAGACGAGTCACGAACAGCTGTGTTGGATTGCCTTCGTTACGTTCGAGCAAAGAAATCAGAACGTGAGCCACCGTAGGAGAATATTCATCCGGGTTGGGGCCGCGGTGGTGTCGTGGAAGGACTACTCGCCTCCCGCCTAGGCGAAAAGGGTTCGATTCCCGGCTGAGTCGCTCCCGGATTTCCGCAAGCGGGAATCGTGCCGGACGATGCCACTGGTGGGCGGGTTTTCTCGGTAATCACCCGTTTGCCCCCGCATTCCGGCGCTACTCTATACTTACCTCGCTTCACCCTCTTTCCAGACTTTCCAGACTTTCCAGTCTACGCCCTCATTCCAGACTTCAACTTCGCAAGTGCATAGTTGCAAATTGCCCTCGGCTATTGACCACGTGGTTGCGAGAGAAGACATTTTCCACTCGACTTGGCCAATCAGGATTTAGTTATCCAGACAGTGAAAGTTGGCGATGTGCTGTCAGTCCCCTAAGAATAAGTGGATTAATGTGAACCATTACAGCATGCAACTCTTTATGGGCATGATAATTTCAAGGCGAAGTTACACAGCTTTCGGCTCGTGCAATCTCCACTGTGTGACGTCTGTGAAGTGGGAGACACAGGCCAACATGCAATCATGTAATGTCTGAAGACCGAAGACATCAGAAAATGGCTGAATGGCGAGACCAGAAAAAGTCATGGCTGATAAAGCTCTCCATAAGACCTGGGGAGAGTTTACCACTAAGATTGGTAGAAGACTGGGGGACTTCGACAAGTGGCAAGGAGAGCAAATTTCCGATGACCCATGTTGGGGAACTCGGGTAACGGCTTCAAAAATACGAAATCATAGTATCTCGAATTGGCGAGGAAGACAGGTTTTACAGAGAAAACCGGTAGAATGACGTGTAAAGTCATAAAGTACAGTGCATGGCCCTGAAAAGAGAAGAGGAGAAAGTGCTGAGCACTGTGTTACTCACCAGAGTACAGTTACAGTGCTGGAGGATGGAGGGAATGCCGGCCTTCGGGCCGTAAAACCTGTCAGCCACCTCAGGTATGTGAGAATTTAAATCATCCAACCATGAAATAGGTTCTAACTGACGTGATTTGCAGTGCAAATAGTCTTGGAATGTTTTCGCGAACAAAAGGCGGCCTTAGGTGTGACAATTCAAATCACAGATGTTCAGCTTTTTGACTCGTTATTAACGACTGATTCCCAGATGTCCAGCTGAATATCTTCAATAGAATCACGTGGTTACAGATGTTTTTATGAAGAATATATATTGCAAAAATTTTTGTGTACATAAATAAGCAAAATGTGTATACGCATCGATAAAGTATGTTCACGATAAAGCGAGCGCTCTTGAAATTAACCTTATAAAAAAGTCACTTCTCCTGCATGCATATATTTTAATGGGCGTACCGAGTGACCTTCGACCAGTAAAGTTGGTAACTATGGATGTAAAATAGTTCCATATCTTAACGTCGAATAAAAGGGTTAGGTAACCATTTGCGATGAATAAAATTATTTCTTTTACTTACCTTTTTTTTTTTTTTTTAAATACATCGAAGTGTAAAGATGAGTAGGTTAGTAAAATATTTACTTTTCTAATAATTTCACAGCTTGACTCTACCAAATTATGAATAAAATGATGACAACCATGCCAATGCTAATTTTTACATAAGGTATAAGTATACACAATAGTAGGGTAAAAAATCACACAAAAGTTTTCAATACGTTGAATTTTCTTTCCTAAAAACGGTAACAGTGATTTTTGTATTACTTATAACTGAACCAAAGCAAAAAGTGAGTTTGCCAGCTTTTAAAATCTTGGAGGACCTAGAAATCCAATATGGTGGGCTATATCATTACTTGAAAATGATTATTTCGAAGCTGCGCCATAATCTCAACTGTAGTATCATATTCTACGTTTCAAGAGCCGTAGATTAAAAAAATTACATTACAAATTTGGTCCGATACCTACATGACGAGTTATTTTATGTAGTGGACTGTTTAGTAAGTCATTCAAGATGAGAACATCCACATAAAGGCAGAATGCTAGACTTGGTGTTGATATGTTTTTAGGGTGCACACACCAATGAAATACTTTAGAAATTGTATTTACACTTAACTTCACAAGGAATAATAAATAATTTGCTTAATTTTTTTTTTTCGTCTGATGGTTATGAACATTTATATAGGCAGCATATTATGTACATACAGTATGAGTACGACATTACCAAAATTTAATCAATGGACGTAAGTATTTTTCTAGATTAAATTAGACAAGAAGAGTCTTCCCAGTCAACATGTCAGCCATAGTGAGTTGTACGGTTTTATTCTTTATTTTGCAATATCAAAATTCTTCTTCATCCCTTGTGTTGCCTTCACTGATTATCTGGAACGAATTTAACAAACACTGTTTCCGAAAGCCTGCACTAGTGCGGGGTTTGCATTCACCAAAGCGAGGCCGGAAAATAATCATCGACAACATCCGCCATGTTTCCCGCTTCATAAAAAAAACAGGATTACGGCCCTCGAGACTTGGGACACGATTGTCGTGGTTCGGAGGTAAGCTTGTTAGTATTACGTCCACAGAAGACTCCGGACCGCCATATATAAGACTCGAACTAGCTGCTTTCAGTGCGCCGGGGGACCACTTCGTAACATTAGCGAATGCTTATTGTACAGGACAGAACAGAACATATTAAAATGGCGCCAGTACTCCGCCGAAGGCCATAACTGGTCTCAGTTACTTGAATTTAAAATAAATTTATAAAACAGTCGAAAAACATAAGATTCGTCGCGTTATAACATTTAAAAACCAGTTAAATTTTAAAACAGAGGCATGAAATTATTTTGTTTAAGTTTAAAAGAAAAAGTTACGTTATAATTTTAAAATGTCAAAAGTTGAAATTCCTCTGCCCCCAGCCTTGAACCCCCCACTCACCCCTCCGTCCTCTTCGGAGACAGAGGGGCCGACGGTTGTAATTGTCGTTTTGTGAGGTGTCCTTCTTGTGTTTGATGTATGTTTTGGTGTTGTGTTGGTGCCAGTTTAATGTTGTTTGTGTAGGTGTTGTGTAGTGTAAGTGTTGTTGCTTCAGTTTATTTGTTCTTCTGTACAGGTGTACAGGCTACTTCCACCTTTTGCGAAGCCCTGCTAAGGTTGTACTTTCAGATTATTCCTCCGCCGAAAGGACGACGCACCGCAGCAATTTAATAATATTTGGCATGAGCATTTTTCTTTACAGAGCATTACCAACACAAATATTACCTCCCTGTTTTTATTCATTGTAATTACCAATGAAATATTGTAATTTATAAACAAATTATATGCGAAAACCCAATTTAACAAGAATTAAATAATTTTATTTTAAAATAAGTATAAAGCGCTTGTGATGCATGGAATATCGAGGAAAAATCTAGCACATCATACCTAGGATGATTTCTCAGAGGTTTGATTATAAAAGTATGAAGATTATTCAAAGAAAATATCATTATTTACGTTTTACAGTTTTTGTGGAGATGACGATAATTCAAACTTCTATTGCACAAATAAGGCTCCCGACGACGAATGGATAGATGATAGCTCATAACTGCAGACCCTTGCATATCGTGCCATAAACTCGGAAACACGCCAGTCGTTCGAAAAGTAAACGCTCATAGCGCGTGCGTATTTGGACATAACCCTGTAGAAATCTCAGGCAATCGTGAACAGTTTCCACTCGAGCCGTGTTTAATTCCGCGCGGCCGTTTCGAACATCAGGATGCAGAAGCCAATGGACAGTAACCCTGTGCTTGAGTACGTAGACGACCGTGAATTTTTAAGTGGCGCCACTTTATAGAACGCGAAATAAAAGTTCTACATTGTCTGAGACCGAGTCAGTGATGACGGACATCGCGTCGTTCTTTAGCATTTTTTTTTTTTTTTTGCGAATAACCATGCAACGTAAAAACAAAAACTACTTTTCGTCGCATGTCTTCAAAAATCTAACCGACACACGGGGGTAGAGGTTGTTCACGATAAAGTGAGCACTATGGATAACAACATTTGAAAAAAGTTACTGCCCCTGTCTGCGTACATTTTAACTGGCGCACTGAGTGACATGCGCCCAGCAAAGTTGGTAACGATGGAGGGAAAGTATCTTAACGTCGAATAAAAAATGTTAGGTAATCATTTGTGATAACTTAAATTATTTCTTTCGCTTTCCGTTGTTTAATGCGTATAATTGTATAAATGACCAGATTTGTAAAATATTTTCTTTTTTTAATAATTTCACAGACCGACGCTGAGGCCCATGAAAATGTTAATTTTACATAAGGCGGAAGAACACACAGTGTGCATACAGGTAGATCTCAAACAGAGCTTTAAAAAACACTCATTTTACCACGAATAGCCTATACCAGGACGGATTCAGCAATGTAACGTTAGCAAGGTGATGCATTCGGCGCTGTAACTGAGTGACTTAACAACACGATTTAAATAATTGTGGTCTTGTTCGATCGGGTAAACGACTGTAGTCCATTCACGGCTACTTCCAATCTTTCGGAAGCAGTACTTAAGTTCTTCTTCCAAGATATACCTCCGCCTAATTTAAATGAATCTTAACCGAGAATAGAAAATCACACCATAGGGACGACGCACCGCATTCGTGCGCACTCGGTGTAATAATGTTTTGCATAAGAACTATTTCTTTTCAGGCATTGCCAACAAACATATCTTCTCCATGTATTGTTCGTATTAATTATAAAACAGAATATTATAATTTATAGATAAAATATTAATGAAAGTTCAATTTAACTAAAAATATCGTACTTTTATGGTAACAGAAGTACAAAACTCTTGCGATAAGAAGTGCAAAATTCGCGTTATTATTCGGGGGCCACGTTAAACTTTAAAACACGTGTATCTTTGCTATACGTCTTTCATTGGACGATACTTTATCTGACACGCCTTAAGTAACCCTGCGCCAATAAATTAACACTTCACAATTGTGTGCGCCAGTCACGCGCATTTCATTCAAAAAGGGCGTGGCTTCACATTTGTGCAGCTGTTAATGAGAAAACGACACCGGCTCCAGTATACACAGTATGGTGAAATTCAGCCTGATGCCAAATAATAACGTGAATTATACATAACATATTTAAGAGACAACCAAGAATGTCATATACGGGATGATTTTTCAAAGGTTTCATTAAAAAAGTGAGAACAAACCGTGGATAGGATAAACGCCGTGCAGGCGCGGGTGGGGGCCCGCGGCGATTGGTGGCAATTTTGGGCGTGGTCGAAAATTCCCCCGACAGTTGGCATATCTCACGACACCGATGTGCTGGCATGCTGATTTTCGTACCAAACGAAAGATCTCGTCCACAGCTGTCGCTCTAAGTCTTAAAAGCCAAAATATCCACTTCGTTACTTAAATTTCGTTCCCATACCGCAAAGCAAATATGACCTTGTGAAGCTGGAGTCACAATAGCCCGACGAACACGGCACGACAGCCTCACACGACTTCTGAGCTCGGCGGAATTTCGTATTATATTTTACTGAGTGTTCACAATACTCCTACGAAACATGCCCGACAAGTGTCCTAAAACGGCAAGTTATCCTCAGATATCCAATATTTAATATTAAAACTCATGATAAAGCGAATTATTATTTTGCTTTTGACGATATTTGCATTCATCGAGGGAAATAAAAGTACTTAAAAACAAAACGGAACGTTTTTTTGCCAACAAGTTATTTCATTATTTACTACAGTAGGGAAATGCACACGAAATTTGTAACGTTGTATTTGCGTTTTTTGCACACCCCGATAAGCTCGACACGACGGCATGTTGAAATAGAACCTACTTTCGTCGGGTTGTCGGGGCTGCGATTTTATTGGACTGACGTCACAGTGACCTCGCTTTTCATTGGCCGCTACCCAGATTTCGTCGTGTCGGGGCTGTCGTGTCGGGTCGTCGGGATGTTGTGACTCCAACATAATGCAGACGTATTCACGCAAAGCCCACGACTGCCATACCCCGATTATTATTATTTCGATTCCATAAAGCCTCTGCAAACTGTCAAATTTTCGCCGTCAAACATATACGACAATAAAATTTGAAGACGAAATATGAGCATCAAAAATTTTACATTTAACGTTTCAAATCATATTGAATGTATTTGAAAATGTGCCATACTGCCAAATTTACTTACTAGGAGGATGTATTCTGAATTATTATTTTAAACTAACGTTCAAAATGAGATCGTTCTTTCGTTTTTCAGTGCTGTCCGCTACAGGAAGAAACTTAACTAATTTGGTGATTGATTTTCACTTCTTTACGAAATTGAAATTTCATTCGTCAGAAATAATTCTTGCGCAATGAAATTTAACGCCGCTTGGGTTCTTAATATTATTTAAGATTTATCACTGCAAATAGCATTGACACTCATAAATATTCCATATAAATTGTTAATCCTCATAACTTTATTTAGTTTTTATCAATTGTTCGCCACGTCAAAGTTTCGTGATGCTGGGAACGGCCATTTTTTTTTTCATTCAAGAATCTGATTGGCTGAGCGGATCAAATATAAAAAAAACTTTTAGAACCGACCCAATGTTCAACATGTTTGAAGGGAACTAGAGCCATCCAACTTTTCCAGACAAACATGGCGCGATAACAACGTTTCAGTGAAGTCGCAACCTTCCAATTGTATTGTTAAGAGCCGTCCAGATCTCTTCACTCATTCCAATTTTATTTGACCACAAATTTTACAGAACTTCTTCGTCTTCGCGTCATCATTTTGTATTCATAGTAATTACTGACAATGTACGATTATGGAAAATTTAAATTTTACGAGTCGTTTAATATATTTGTGCGTAACTTTAATCGTGTGTTATCCGAGTGTTGTGTAACATCGAGATAATATTGATATTTTATCCAATAAGTTTCTGCCTTTTTGCAAGCAGGAAATAAAACACAGTGAAAATTAGATACTAAAGTATTTAAGCAAGTATTAAATGGTAAATTTTCTATCATCAAACATTTTCAATAAGACTTCTCTAACTGAAATTGCGGAAACGAAGAATTTCTGCGTACAGGTAAAGTCGAGCGTTGAGGTTGTATCACTCTTTATATAGAAATTATTCGTTTTTGTGTGATTACAGGAGATTCAAGGTCATAACTGGCAATGTTTTATTACAGGTAGGGCCCGTGATTATTCGTGAAAAAATCGGAGCACACAGTAGAATTCAATACTATAGGCTGTTCACGATAAAGTGAGCACTTTTTAAGGCCCTAACAATAGGCATTAACCGCTAATAAATACATTTTATTGCAGCCTCGTGCATTACATTTTGATGGAAATGAAATGTATA
Organism: Dryococelus australis; assembly: GCA_029891345.1. Taxonomy (NCBI): domain Eukaryota; kingdom Metazoa; phylum Arthropoda; class Insecta; order Phasmatodea; family Phasmatidae; genus Dryococelus; species Dryococelus australis. Next base: position 45,308,998 of record CM056995.1, on the reverse strand, counting down.
CACTGTGTTTATTGGTCATATTGCAATGTTTATATTAAAAAGCAGCAAGAAGATGGAAATTGGATGAAAGGAAAAATTTAGAAGAGCCTTAAAAAGTGCCCACTTTACCGTGAACAGCCTATATGCATATATATATATATACATACATATATATATGTATATATATGTATATATATGTATATATATGTATGTATATATATGTATATGTATATATATGTATGTATATATGTATATATATGTATATATATATATATATATATATATATATATAGACTCACACACACCTCGGTTGTTGTCGTACCTCCATTGGCTGCTGGTATCGTTTCCACATTGGACCGAGCCACTCGGAATTCTCTAACTCCGACACTGATCCTTAGTTTTTCGTGCGCTAGCAGTTAACACGAACCAGAACATGTTTCAGCCAATCACAAAAGGTTGACGTCTCCACAGTGCTTGGAACTCTATCTGAACTCGAAATGTTTTCGCGAAATGTCACTGCCCCTAATTATAGGAACATTAGATTTCATGTTTCTGTGCAAATTTTCCTACCTGATTGTTAACAGGTGTTTCCTGAATCAAAATTTGAAATTTTGTTTTAACCCTTTAATGACAGCACAAATTTACTGGTACTGAGGACAAGATTGAAGTGAGATGCCTATATTTTCCACGTCAGCGATATTAATTGTGTTTGTCAGTGTATTTTCACATACCTACCTTCGTCCTATTGGTCCTGGCTACACGGGGCAGGCTTACTGAGCCCTGAAAAGTTTATTACTGGCTGGCCGTCGTGTTCATTTGAGAAATTATTATAAATAACAATTTTATTCTTACGAAATTAAATGTTGACTAGTGGTAATTTTTAAAATTATATTCCGATATAGTGCAGTGAATCGGTAAGACAGCAGAAGTGCGATTTTTGTCTCCAAAAGCAAAGAAATTTCCACATAAACATAACCCCGTATATATATACGTGCATACTCCTCAAAGGATTAAGTTAATTGTTGCATAAATATGCGTTAGTTGTTTATAAATCATTTCTGCAATGGTAGATAAAGTAATTAACTGAACTTCTATTGTCGTATTTTTCAATGAAACCTTCCAAATATGAATAACGAAGAGATAAATAAAAAATTAAATATGATGGGTGACGGTCTCCTAAAGGCTGTTCACTATAAGGTGAGCACTTTTGAAATCAACCTTAGAAAAATGTCACTGCCCCTACCTGCATATGTTGTAAGGGGGTTCACTGAGTGACATGCGCCCAGTACAGTTGGTAACGATGGATGGGAAGTAGTTCCTTATCTCAACGTCAAATAAAAAATCTTAGGCAACCATTTCTGAAAACTTAAATTATTTCTTTCGCTTTCTGAGTTTTTTAATACATCGTCATAGTTTAACTTGACCGACGCATGAATAAAGTGATGAGGCCCAGTACAATGTTAATTTTACATAAGGCGGAAGAATACACAACGAGCATACAAGTAGATCTTAAGCAGGGCTTTCAAAAGCGCTCATTTTACCGTGGATAGCCCACAAGGAACAACATGCCACACTCCTAGGGCATGACCTTCCCCCTACTTATTCAAACCCGTTGGCAGTTGATGGAGTTCAAAGCTGGCCGCGCGCCAGAAACAAACAGTTTATTAGACGTAAGCGGCTATCTGGAGGCAATTGCGCCCAATTGATGCAGCAGGGCAGCAGTGGATCCGCCCGTAGCGACCGTCAAACCTTATCCAAGACGGCGCGTGTGGTTCACTAATGACGCGGCATGGGCCGGCGAAACAGAATGGATGGAACTACTCCTCACAATCACGCCCACCTTCAGCGCAAGGTGGAGTGGTGGTTAGACTACTCGCTCCTCCCTCCGAGGCGACCCAGGTTCGACCCCAGGCGGGGTCGCCCACCCGATTTTTGCATGTTTGGAATCGTGCTGGTCGGTGTGTTTTCTCGGGGATCTCCCGTTTCCCCCTCATCACACTCATAGGCTCTCAAGACCTCGCTGTTAAGAGCAACCAATATCTCTCCACTCACTAACTCACTAAGGTTTGCTACACTGCTACTGAGCACTGTCGGTGTCTTAGAGTTAAGATGAGGTATAGGTTGTTCACGGTAAACTGATCACTTCTGTAAGACCTGCTTAAGATCTACTTGTATACACATTGGTTATTATTCCACGTTATGTAAAATGAAAATTGTCAAGAGTCTCATGACTTTATTCATGCGTCGGTCAGGTGAGACAGTTCTTTTATTAGAAAATTTAATGTTTTACAAACTTACTCATTTTTATGCTTGGATGCATTAAAAATCAGAAAGCTAAATAAATAATTCAAGTTCTCACAAATGGTTACCTAACACTTTTTATTTGACGTTAAGATACGGAACTCCGCCTTTAGACCGATTCTTTGTCTTCAGCGCGTGTACTCAACGATAACCTGCCCCACACCAATACGAGTGTCAGAGCCACGTGGTCAAACGGAGGTGAACGTGTTTGTTTGTATCATCGTTTTTCGAAAGACCATGAGACGAAACGCTAAAATTTCCGCAATCTTCAGACTACGAGAGAAGAATGCTTGCCTGCGTTGCTGACGCTGACTCATGAACAATGCTTACCCGAACATAGGGCATTCGTTGCTGACGTTGACTCATGCTTACCCGAACAGAGGGCATGTAACTAAAGCTCTCGGTGCACGGTATCGCTGGCTGCAACAATCTGTATTTTATGTCATCATCAACAAATAGCTTTTTGACAAGAGGGACGTACACTGAGCTGGAAACTTGCCTCTCTTTGTGCATAACATATGAAAGAAAGTCATCTAAATGATATTTCCATCTCCACGTCGTTTTCCTAAGGATTACACGGGACTCACCAGCATACATTTTTTTTCCTCATTGCATGCTTGTACTCCTGACCCATCATTACAGTATCTTGGTTGCAGGCGCACTAGTAATTACATTTGCTTCTTGAAACATCTCTCTGTTGTTTCTGGTGCATAGGCCAGGGTCGTCAGTGCAAAAATTAAAATTATCGCACTGCCTTATGTCTGTAGTCCTGGATAAGACATGGACGCATACCTGTTTAATATGCATTGTTCATAAAGTTAGCCGCAATGCGGAAAAGTGGTTCGTAAGTTTGTGAACTTGTTTCATATGTGTAACTTGAGATGGTTGCCTCCCTGGTGTGAATTCTACAAGAGTTATAAGACGTGCATAAGTTTGAAATCTGCAATGGGGGTTTACAGCTTGCAGAGAATAGCCGCTTAGGTTAAACTGAAGCGGTAGTTTGAAATAAGTTTATATAAAAGTTAAATGACGCGCCGACCTTCTTGAATATAGTTTACTATTTATCTTCGGCCTACGAAATCATCAGGAGATCCTTTTCCGCGTGGTTATTTTTTTTGACATGTACTAAAACTATAGCCTTAAAAAAAGCGTTTCATGTTTTTTCTTCGAACAGTGACAATTATGAATCACTTGTGAAGAAAATTGTAACCTATCCAATAGGAACGCTTGACTTAGTGAGCAACCATGTACGTGTGTGATGGGTTGCCTCTGCGAAACGTTTTATTCAAGCTGCGTATTCGGCAGACTTTTTAATATTTAAAACAACTGCAATCGATAAACGCTCAATTAAAGTTGTTTTTTTTTTTAAATTGTCTATAAATAAGAAATCATGAAATAAAAGATTGGCTTCACGAAAATTTTTCCTGTCGGGTAAGACAAATACTGCCCACAAAGGCTAATCAGTCACATGTATTATATCTATCTGCAGGTTCGGTGTGCGTATTTAGTTTTTATTTATCATTCGTCAATAATCCTTACTATAGCCCAGGCATCATTACTTCTAACTTTTATGAAGGCCTGCTAAAGTTCTCATTCCAGGATATTCCTCCGTCTCATGCAAACAAAGCTTAACCGCGTGTAAAAAATTATACCGAAGGGACATCGCAACGCATTCGTACGCACTCGGTGTATTAATATTTTGCATACGAACTATTACTTACTAGGCGCTACCAACAAACATATTTTCTCTCTTGTTTTTATTCGTATTAAGTATAAATTAAACATTAAAATCTGTAGATAAAATATAAGTAACAGTTGAGTTTAACCAAAATAAGGCACTATTATGTTAACGTAATTACAAACCGCCTGTGATACATGGCACACTTATAATACAGCCAAACACGTCACACATGTGGTAATTTTTCAAAGGTTTGTTTCAAAAAGTTTGAAGAAACTGTGAATACCGTAGGCAACAAGTGTTCAGTCCTCTCGTAATGTGAAGGTTTCCTTCTGGCTCATCAAATTTCAAGCTGTAGTCTAACTCTCGTTTGAACTTAGCGTGTTAAATGGAGACCTACTTCTTGAAAATAACATTCATCGTTTCAAACACCAGACAAAAAAAAAAAGGCGGTCTATTTGTAAGTGGCGAGTGGCTTGAAGTTAAATTGGAGAGCTTCAAAAATTGTCGAAAATATTCAGGTGAACATTTAACCCTTGATAAGAAAGTCGTAATTATTGCACTCAGAATAAGGTGCATGCACCCGACCTCGCTGATCTTACGACAAAAAAAAAAAACACTTTTCAAAATGTTGAAAAAAAAACGTCTCCATTTACAAGTTATTCAGATTTTAAAGCCACTTCGCACAAGTGCCAAGGAAACTAGATAAACTTCGATTTTGTCTGTATACAGGTGCAAAAGAATGGAAACTGTTTTTACGGTTTCAGATATTTTACTTTCATATACTAGTAACGTGATTTGTAAGGGACAAATGCGGAATGGTAATGAGTGTGGCCTATTTTTACAAGTGGACAAAAATATGTTTTGCAAGAGCAGCAGTTATACTTCCCCTGGGTTGAGAAATAATTAAGGAATTTCACACACACACACACACACACACACACACACACACACACACACACACACACACAGATATATATATATATATATATATATATGTATATATATATGTATATATATATATATATATATATATATATATATATATATATATATATATATATATATATATATATATATATATATATATATATATATATATATATATACATATATGCCTGGAACGAGATGAAACAACTCTGAAAAACTCCGCGGTACAAAAGTTCAGCAACGAACATATGACCTCCAGAATTCGAATCACACACGATGCTGTACGACCAAACATGTAATTTGCCAATGTGTTAAGTCGTCTCTGATATGCAAGTCACTCAGTGGGAGACTTAAAAAAAAATGCAATTTTTTCTCTTTAAACAAAACGAACACCCTGCGGGAATATTTCGCCGGACGCTTTTCAACAAGGTAGTACTCGTACAAATAGGACCCTCGCGGCGAAAAAATTCCGCGCTGATATACTCTGTTTCATATAACTTCAATAAATTTTGACAGTTCTCGAAAATAAGTGCGGTCACCACATATCCCTCCCGCCACATCTGTTCTGTCGGTGAAGAAAACGATCTTTGTAAACGAACTACGAATCCAATGGCAGGCATTGAAAGACTGACGACTTTAGTCCAGCACTTAGGCTACTATAGCTGGTTGCTATTCCCAACTGTTTTATTGTTGTTATGATCACGTAATATACTAGTTAGGGTTCTGTTTTATTTTATTGGTGGGGTGGGAAACTATAGTTTAAAACGTCCTTCGTGAAACGTGACTTTATTGTGTTTCTTCTCATGAGAGAGTGGCGATTGGAACTTGCATTGCTTTGATGATGCAGTGGAAAATTTTGTTCGTACGGAAATAGCATTCAGTTTACTATTAGGCCTTTTCAAAAGAGTTAACTTCCTGGAAAGAACTAAATGCGATACATGTGTCGCTGTTCGTACCGATGCGAGAATTGCTCAACAGATAAATATCATTGCATTTTTTTACCCAATTAATTACACTAAAACGGCCCGTATTTAGGCCACATACATTAGAAAACATCCCGTAAGAACAAATCGCAATAAATACGCTACTGTTAATACCGATGTGCGAAATGCACAACATTGTAAACATGTTAAGCAAATTTAACTTCTACGTAAAAATCGGTAGAGTTCCAATCAAATAAAAGTACAAATACATTTCAAATATTCTAATAACAATTTAAGAAAACATTATTTACAAAACCCTCAAACTTACTGTTCACTTCCTAAACACGTACCAAACTTAGGATGATTAATCACGTGTCGGCTTCTGATCCGAAATTATTTATTTGCTGACTTAAGCAATTAACAAAACACTTGAACTATTTCTCGAAACCAACAAATTCACACTTCACAACGAAAATAAATTATCGCTCGCGCTTCGCGATGGTCACAGAAAATGGCGGACCACAGCACACAACAAACCATTTTACAAAGTAGCAGACACGTGTCGATAATTCAATTCACTGATGAGACATTTCTAAAAAGGCACCTACGACGAACTACACTTAATGAAATACGTAAATACCAAAAATAATTAACTACACATATAATATTCCGACATCACCAGCAAGGAATTCTTGCATATTGATAAATTATGACGGAAGAGAGCACAATGGCAACAACGGCTTTTCACCGGGCGGGTGAAGACCATAGGCAACAGACTCAACGGAGATTGATGGAAACCTTTCACATAACCGTGATGTTCGCATGCTCTATCATAATAGTTATAAATATTTTTAAAGCCCTTGCTCTATAACTCAGAAAAATAGCGTATTAGTTTATGAGCGTAATTTTAACCATATATTACCATATAATTATCATTAATTTTCCACATTACAATCTTTATCTCCGAGTACTATTTTCTTTTACAATCATCGCCAAGAGCGCCAACACAATAACACGCATCCTGCAACAACCATAAGATGGCACAGCACTTTGTAAATGGAGGCGTTTATTGTTTACATGCTGTGTAGGTTGGTCACAACGTCTGCCAAATTTGATTGAAGTTATACGAAACAGAGCATAGCACAAAGCACGCCAGGATCAGCGAGGTAATTCGGTCATAGACTAAAGCTGGGGTAGACCGCTTATTCATCTTCTGCGCATGTGCCCAAAATTGACCTACCCCAATCCTACATAACTGTCAAAATCACATGGTCAACACTGATGAACGTGTTTGTTTACATCTTAATTTTTAAATGACAAGCATTATTATATTAATAAAATACTTCTACCATTTTTAATGTAATCAAAAAGCATTACAAATTGATTAGCGGAAGTATAAAAACATTTCGAAAGCACTTATTTAATTAACAGTGTTCTAACCTCAAGCCCAATCCACGCCATTGTTGATAGACGTGTAGGCAGAAAAGCAGTTCAGCGTTGGGACACGGAGTTTGGTTGTGCGCAGCCAGCGAGATCGGTCTGCCTCATCTTTAGAACGGTTAATTTTGTACCTCGCGCTGCCGATACAGGTTGGTTTGAGCTAGGAATTCCCCGCGTTGTTCTGCCCCAGTTCTCGCAATCAGCTGCCCACAAAGTTCGCTCCCACCTCCCAACCAAAAATACACCAATTTTCCCCTGCAGAATCCGATGTGCAGTCAGATATTTAACGGAATGAGCAGAATAATTGTTGACCGATCCACAGACCCTGCAGTAATGTAGCATCGACGCTCGCAGAAGACATAGCTTAACGGTAAACCAACCACGTAGGAATAAATATATTACTAACACACACAGCTGAAAATAATATTAATAAAACGTTTGTGCAGAAACGTATATAAAGAGATCTGATTAGAAAAATGTCATTTGAATTATTTCATTCTAACATTCATACAACTTATTTTTAGCGAGCTTTGTACAATTTTTTTGCTATAATTACAATGAATCGACTATTCATACGATATTTGTATATCACGTATATTATACTTTATTTTTCTCTTGAGTGGAGTCTTTAATAACAAGCTTTTAATAATAAACTTTTATTCTTCGTTTTATGTATTTAATTTACATTATTTGCAGTTAATTGAGCCCTGTTTAGGTTCTAATTTGTTACTCGTTTCGTATCATTTAACAAATAAAAATTACCGTAGCAGTGAGCCCAGTGACGTTATTCATACGTCCATCATTTTAAATTGTCAAATTTTTAGGAACATAAATGTGTTACTTATAGGAAAACTCTTACGGTTATTTGTACAAAGCAAATATGAACGGAAATAAATCAGTTCAGCGACCACAAATCCAATTATTACACTTTTGAAATCCCTGCTTAAAATCTACTTCTACGCACGTTGTGTTTTTCCTCCGTATGTAAGATTAACATTGTCATGGGCCTCATCAATTTATTCACGCATCGCTCAAGTGAAATTCTGAAATTATTTGAAAGTAAATATTTTACAAATCTGCTCATTTTTAAACTTCGACGTATTAAAAAAAAAAAAAAAACAGAACGCGAAAGAAATAATTAAAAATATCAGAGATGATTACCTAACACTGTTTATCCGACGTTAAAATATAGGATTACTTCCCATCAAACGTCACCAACTTTACTGCGGGCGCATCTCACTCAGTACGCCCGTTAATATATATATATATATATATGTATAGGCAAGGGCAGTGACTATTTTCTAAGGTTGATTTCAAAAGTGCTCCTTGAGCTTTACTTGCATCCTGCTAGTGCGTGTGTCTGCGAACATTTTAACACCTGCACAAAGGCGCTTATTCCGCGAACTCCAGCTGCACATACACCAGCAAGATGGCGTCACCGGCCAGTAGCGTGTTGAAAGGATGTTCGCCAGTCAGAGCCCGGTAACATACTTGTCAACCGGCAGCCCAGCCAATGGCGAATCTTCCACAGGACTCGCGGTAGCCAATCAGACACAAAGTCCATTCCCAGAGCCATATGCAGCCAATCAAAGAGTGGGTACGCCCACATGGAAGGACTGGCCGCGTCATTTCGCCTCTGTGTACTTAAGGCTTGGCTACAATCGCATTAACGCTACAATAACGGGTTATAATAACCCATGAATCCATGGAGAGTAATGGCACTGGCTACAATCGACGTTAAGACTGTTACCACGATGCTAAACGTCAAACGCAACACGTTAAAAGTTGGCCAACATTCAAGTCTTTGCGTTTAACGTTTAACGCCAGCCAAACAGAATTCAAGACGTCACAAACCAGTGAAAACAAATGGTTCAGACGATTGGCAACAGATAGCACCAATATTGGCGTACGTTTTTATTCTGTTATTGTTATACGCAATCAACATACAAATAACACAAAACGCAGTTGAAAATAATTGAGTCTTATTATTAAGTCTGATAAATCTCTTTTTACAAACGATTTTTTAAACTACAAACACAAACCTGAATATTTGTATGTATAAACGTAAATTTTTAAATTTTTATTCCTGTTAGCATAGGTTGTAGTTATTCGAGTTTTACTGTGGTGACGTTTAGCGTTTAACATTTTACGTCAAGTTGATTGTCGACGACGCTTTATATGGTCTGTGGCATAACGTTTATTATTGGCTAGCCACCAGCCACTAGGGCGCCGAGTTAATTTTTCCCCAAATGAAACTTAATTTTTTGTAGAAAATATTTTTACAACCGATCGTTTTATTTCAAATAAAGTGGGGTTAAAGACAGACGCTAGTATTCGCTATCACGCTCGTCAAATAAAAATATTTTTTTTTTATCACCGGGATTGAGCAGTATGTAGTTTCAAAATATACATTAAGTGTAGACAAAATTCATATGGTGAATATACAAACACATATTACTGGAATGTAAATAATAATTACCAGTTTTCCTGTACTTCTGAACTATCATTCTATGCTCTCCAACGAGTAAAATATTCTTGCAGCCAGCTCGAATTTTTTTATACATATAGGTACAATTCAGCGGGACGAGATAAATTAACTTATCATAATTCATACAAAGTAATTTACGATTTTATTTCTACTTTATCTACACACACAATGTTAATTCTTCATACATCGATGAGCACAAATGGAAAAGGGCATTTGAGCATTTAAAAATTCATTGCAACACGGTATGGGTAGGAATTTAAGTCATTCAAAGAGAAAATTACAATGAGTATAGACCTTCAATGCGCTACCTTATCTAGAGTAATCCGGTTGCACTGTGCATTATCTTTCATTAGTGATCCAGGACGTTTGATGCGCTTAACCCTCCCCCCCCCACCACATCTCTTTAATGAAAGCCCTATCGAAAATTTTAATTTTACCTATCTTATCAGTGTCACGATAGTGTCGCCGATAAGTTGCTGATATGACACCGAGCATATGCAATCTGGACTCGGCTGTTGAATCCATCCTGCTCCCTAAGTGACTGTGCGATCAGATTTGTAATTCGCCCTATCGTTGAAAAAAAAAAAAAAGTTGTCAGAAATGCAACTGAACGAAGTGACAGACGTTAACTTCGATGTCTTCAGCTTGAAGTTTGCACTTCTTGCGGAGCGCCCTACAAATAGAAGACCTATTCAAATTTATCCTTGAAGGAAGTGAACTACACTATAAGTGATATTTGTTTTAGCAAACGAAATACTTGTTTTTATAGAGCCAAAAAAATATATATATAGTTGCCCCTACAAATAATTTTTTTGCAACCAAACTTGATAACCACTTAGATTAATTTTCTGTATCTAGCAAAATACACGTTAGAATAAACAAAACCTCTGTGTTGGGCCAAAAACATTTGACCCTAGACTAAATACTTAATTGAAACAAATGTATATATTTGCTAGGCCACTCATTTGTTTGCCTTCGTTCGGTAACACAACTCGAGAGCTTGTTTGTGATTTTTGCGACGATGAGGTTAGTAAGATATTTGTTATTGCATTTATCGATTCTTAGTAATGATCCTAATAAATCGACATTGGTTGCTGTCTGCTTGAGAAGGCGTTTTCATATTTGACCGGACCACTCAGAATTCGACATCATCGACACAGCTCCGAAATGATTCGCGCTCAGACAGTTAACACGCGTCAGAAAGTAATTCAGACAATCAAGATAGGTAAACGATCTACAATGTCTTGAAGTATAACTTGCCTTGAAATATTTTCGTGAAATTTCATTACTCCTATTTATGTATTACAGTTACTTTATGGCTGAAAATGGACTATAACTTGTTGCATGTTTATAGAACTCTCTTTTGTAAAGACCGAGACATGTGGCGCAGTGGTTGACCACTGGACTTGTCTACGTAGGACCTATTGCTAAAAGGGGGGGGGGGAGGGGGTTGGGTTCTATTCTTGGTCCGGGCATCTTTATTTAAGTTTTTCATGGTTCCTCGAAATCACTCCACACGATTGGTGGGACGACTCCCTTTCCTGCTTCTCTAAGCAACTTACTATGTTTTCAAGACCTTGCTGTCAAGACGTAAAGCCCTGTCCACCTATATTTTTGCAAACAACATTTGGAAAAAATCCTGGCCGTAATTACATAAATTTTGACGTCATTCTGGCAGCGAATTTCGAAAAAATAGTTCTTCGTTTAATTTCTTATTGAAATTAGAATTTTATTTTGGCGGATACTGAACATTTATTTGCTCTTTTACACACAGACTGAAAAATGGCGTAATACTGATATTTTATTTCTTACACTTTCAGGGAGTCGATGTATATGTTATAGGCAGTTCACGGAAAAGTGAGCACTTTTTAAACCATTGCTTAAGATCTGCTTGTACTCTGGTAGTAACGGAGGTAAAGGAATTATATGTCTTCACGTTGAATTGAAAAACGTTAGGTAATCATTATGAATACTGAAATTATTTATTTTGCGTCATGTTTTTAAAATACAAATAAAACTGGACTCACAACTATCCGTTTCATCCGACAGTCGCCCGTCCGTCTGTCGGTCACGTGATATTCAACCAATCGCAGGGCAAATTTTTTTTATATCTTTCAACCCGTCAAATATATCTCAACTTTCGACGGGCGGACGGATGGACCACCGCCTTGTAATATCGTTCCTTGAACATGGCTGTCAGAAAACAGTCACTTGTTTTTTGTCTGAATATTTTTCTTCATAAATACACAAGGCAGTGAGGTTGTTTACGTTTTTACGTTTCGCCGTTTAATTGAACTAAATATGACTTGTAGATTTTCGGAGGAAATGCTGATAAATTACGTTATGGAAAGAAAATGTATTTATTACATTCATTAAAAACATTTTTCTGTGCGCGAGAAAGTCAGTGTTGTTGGGTGGTAACACTGAAAATGTTTTTGCCCGATGGGTCGACGGACTGTTGTGAGTCAAGCTTTAGTGTAAAAATGAGTAAATTGGTAAAATATTTACTTTTATAATCATTTCGCAGTTTCACTTGACCGACGCATGAATGAAGTTACCAGGCCAATGGCTGTGTTAATTTTATGTATTGTGGAATAATACACAATGAACATACAATTAGATCTTTAGCTTGGGCTTTCAAAAGTGCTCAGTACACCGCGAACAGCCTTTAATGCGATTGCTTATGTTTGATTAGGCTCAGTGTTCACCCTCTGATGCTTGTTCAAATTTTACATCTCGGTGGCGTTTGACAGCGAGTTTTTAATTACTCGTCAAATAGATCGCTTAATTACCCAAGTAGACAGCATGCGCGAAGATGGCCCAGGGCGTGGCGGGCAAAACGAATTAATTGAAGCTCGGGAATTAACGACATTACAAGCGAATTCTATTCATCTCGCTGCTGCCAGTTAGTGTTTCAAACAACCTGTGAGAATTCGCTCGTGACTTGTGGGAAGGCACTAGCAGACTTTCCGGAATAATTGATTAATTAATTTATGCGATGTATAATTGCAGGATAAAATGTATTTATTTTTAACCCTTCAAGGACAGCTGAAATTTACTAGCACTGAGAACAAGATTGAAGTGAGATTCCTGTATTTTCAAAATCAGCAATATCAATTGTGTTAGTCAGTGTATTTTCACATACCTTCGTCATGTTGATCCTGGCTACACCGGGTTTGCTTACTGTGCTATGCTACGTTTATTATTGGCTGGCCGTCGGCCAATAGAGTCGCGCGTTGACTGTGTGACGGAGTTAACATGTTTTACAATCCATCGCGTTCATTTGAGAAATCATTAAAACAACAGTTTTATTCTTACGTAATGGAATGTTGACTAATGGTTATTTTTAAAATTAGATTCCGATATAGTTCAGTGAATCGGCAAGACAATAAAAGTGTTAGTTTTGACTCCAAAAGCAAAGAAATTTCCACATAAACATAACCCCGAATATACACGTGCATGCTCGTAAAGGGTTAAACTATGTGATTGTAAAAAGGTAACGCGGCGTCTGTAGAAACAAGGTATCTAGTAGAGAACTCGAACTAATGTCCAACGCGATGGGTGTGGTGCCCCAAATACGGCATTATACACTTATGTAGTGTAATTAAATTATGAAAAAGTAATTAAAGCACTGAAAATGAATTTAAAAAAACCTACTTTTCCCAGCTTCATAAATGGTTTTACGTATGTAGAAAAAAAACTAATTGAATGGCATTCATGAAAAACTCCAATGATATCTTTTCCTTATATGAGCTTCGAAATCATACTGTGTATCAGGTTCACAAGAAAGTGTTGACTTTTGAAGGTACCAACCAGAAATATTAAATTAATCACAGCTTGTAGTTTCAATATATACTATCTCAACGTAATAAAATTGTTAGCGGGTCAAGAAAAATAACTCTAAGTCTCATAAAGTCTTACTTAAGACCTATGTATGTAGAGTGACATCCCAAAATTAACATCAGACGTCACGCTGACTTACGAAAATGTACCAGTCCACAATGGCGATGTCAGAGAATAAGCTTTAAAAATTTATTACCAAAACATGCGAGTACCAATAAATATAGCAGAAGGCTAAACGTGTTTCTTATAATTACAAATACTTTTGAGATCAAGCGCTGATGTTTATCTAACGTTTCTAAGTCGTGCAAATATTTTATCGGGCACCAAGCGTTGACCCTATAATTTTACTGGCTGAAACTTTATAGCGATGTTGTTTGCAGGTCCCTATACTAATTTCCACAGAATATTGTAATCTGTAACAGTATGAAAACGAAGTTTATAGCCAAGCCGAAGTTCTTCAGAATAGTGTATGCAATAACCGTGGTCCATTGAAAGTTGTATTCATGTCCTAGTCCGAAGCGTTTATTTTTTTTCTTGTGTAAACAATCTGCGCAACGGCGAAATAATTTATTTTAAAAATGGTATCACAAACACAACGAAACGCAGTTCTTGCGGCAGGTAGAAGGACGCCTCTAGCACCGCTCAAATCATAGGTAATCACTCATCCTACCTCAGTTTTGCTAAGAGCTACTGATCATCATTTCAGAACGCGCTACTTTACAGTAACGTTAAAAGAATCCGAACTTGAGAGTTAGTAGCCAGGGCATTATTTCTGTGCATTCGTGGTTTTATCGTTTACGCGTGTTTGGGAAAATTACTTTTTGTGAGAAAAGGCATGGAAATGTGACCGTACGATTTTGCTTGAATCAAATCACTTTTATTCAAAGAGAATAACTCGCGAGAATTGTAGAAAAAAAAAAAATCACATTTTTACAGCTTGTCTACGCAGTTTCCTTATGAATAGAGACGTGCAAATTTGGCATTATTATTGGGTATCAGACTATACGTCACAGTACTGTGTGTATTGGATCAGACGTCGTTTCCGTTGGCTGCAGCACAGCTGTGAAGCCGCGCCATTTATGACTGAACTGAACGTGATTGGGGCACACAATTGTGAAGCGTTCATTTATTGGCGCAGTCTTGCCCAGGTAATTTTAGTTAAACTATTGTCCAGTGACAAACGTACTGGAAAGGTACGTGTTTTTAAAGTTGAACATGTCCCCAAATAATAACGCGAATTACGCGGGTCTCTATACTGACGAGGCAAGAGAAAAGTAAAACCGTACGTACGTAGTTACATCTGTAGGCTTTCGCCTAGTAAAGTACTACCGTTATAGATCTAATTTGCACAGGGAAGCGTGAAGACGGAAGCGTTGCACGCAGTTTCTGCGATTTGCGCGTAAGAGCGACGGGGTGCAGGGCGCGCGTGATACTGTCGCCCTTATCGCCGTGCCTCAAACGCAGGGAAAAAGGGGGGGGGGGGGGATCTTTCACCCTTTACCCCAAAAACACTTTTTGCAACCCACGAGAAAGAGCAAATCTGGAAGATGCAGTAGTCAGCACCGTAAAGAATGTTGGGAACGAACGAAAGGTACGTGAGTTAAGCCGAGCCTAGCTTCTCGTCGACGGGCGAGGACATTAGAGACGGATCAAGTTGCTCAGAGAAGAAGGGACAGGGGAGGAATCGGCAATGACCTTTACTAAGTAAACTTCCCAGCATTCGCCTAGAGTGGGCTCGGGAAACCATGGAAAAACAAAGTCGGGAGTAGTAGGGGCGGGCGGGTCCTACCCCACTTGTGATTAACTGAAAGGGTTTAATTTATATCAACGGAATAATTAAATTGATTTAAAGGGTTTCTTAACAGGGTTAAATTTAATGAAAGGGTTAAGTGGATTGAAATGGTTAAATTTAATTGAAAAGGTTAATCAAAAAGGGTTAATCATAATCGGACCAAAACAATTTTATTTATTTCTTTCTTTCTGAGTGGGGGTGGCAGGAGCTCTGTACGATATTGATGGCGTGGTGTTCTGGAGGCGACTGACCAGAGTGGTGGGTTGCAATGTTTTATATAAGTGTCGAGTTGAGTGAAATAGTAGGCTAAGTTATTATTTTTCTAATTTTTATAATTTTGAGGTGTTTAGAAGGATGTTGGTGGTAGACAGTCGATTTTTCACTCTCTATTTAACACACGAGAAAAATTCAGAGTGTTTAAATGATTACTAAGAGTGATGTAAGTGTAAATGTTATGTTTTTTTGGGAGATATTCCTCATATACAGTAAATAGGTGACTTTGAAAGATGCGATTTATGTGTTAAACGATCTGTTTTGGGAATACAATTAAATGTTAGAGAATTTCAGAGTCTTCTATGTATTAATAAATTACACGCATCAAATCGTAAATTTCAAATTACTATGTGAATAATAAGTAGAATTACACGAGTCTTAAATGTAATGTGAGTCTCGGGCTTAGAAATATAATTTACACAAGAGACAAGTATTATAAACAACTGCTGTTTTTAAACGAAATCGAGCTTGTCAGCATGAATAAATAAAGTTTTCCAAACATGCATTTAAATTATACGATTTAAATTTTAAACAGACACAATCGCGTAATAGAAATACACAAACACTACCTAACACATTTCACACATACCTTGAGTATTTTTTAAAACAAGCCTGATTGATGTGAAGTCTGATGTATGAATGAGTCCAGCTCTGCAATTATGCCATCTTATAAGCTGTGTGTGTGGAGAGTCTGATTATATACGAGTAGCAAAGCTGGCATCTTGAAGGATAATGTGTTGAAATTTACGAGAAAAACTCTGTATTCATCTTACAACAGACAACTAATAATTCACTTTTAACACAAATTATTTCCACCGAAGCATAAGGACACTTAAATGACACGAAGAAGCACCCACAAAGCATAATCTTGCAACACTTTATAGAGACAAACTACAAATTTCCGTTACATCTGTGAAATTCTCGTCACTTGGTAACAAAAAATGTGAATCGAAAATGCTACGAAGTTTCGTTTACCGAACACAGAAATTGAAAATCTTATCGCGATATTGACTAAACATACAAAAAAATTTCCTGATAAAATAGTCTTCATATTAAATCGCGGGTATCACTATAGAGATGAAGGTAGTGCGATGGCTGCCAGTGCAGTAACCCTGAGGGTGGTCTCGTCGACTGCCAAGTGTCTAGAGGTGCCGTGTTTATGAAGGAGCTAACGAGTAGCACGTCTGTCTCCCACAAGTGATAAGTGACTGAAAATGACAGCAACTGGAATAGCTGAGGTCACTTCGCTCCAAAGCTCCCTGCAGTCCCTTCCCCCTCTCCTTTAGACCGTGTCCGGGGAACCCTGATGTCAAGAAACCAGCTTGCACTCCATTTCCCCTCCCCAGCCCTTGTCAATGTGGGCTGCCCCTAGCTGCCCGCGATCGTTAATTATTTCAGCACTAAGATAAGATGGTATCAACTGCCTGTGTGTGTGCACATCGGAAGGACCCTGCCTGCCACCCCTTCACACCCTAACCATTTCACCCTCACCCTGCACCCCCCAGAGCTGGTCCGACTCCACGATGTCAAACACACCTATACCCCATACTACCCCTCACCAGAATTATTCAGAATAGAGTATTGGACAATTCCGGAGTCGATGAAGTAGATTCCGATGCTAGCACTGTCATCCTGTAAAATCTTATATATGAGAGAGGCCTTTTGTAAATAGTATATAAAAATAAATAATGTAAAAAAATGATGTGCTACACTCAGGGTTTCGAAAACTACCGAGACATCTCCTTTGTAATTAAGAAGCTAGCTACTTCTTATGAAACCGATGCTAATGACTCTAAAAGTATTATGCTTTAAAATCTCCCAAACCTTGGTATAGTTTAAAACTTGAAGTTAAAATGATGTTTCGGGAACAGACCAATGAGATACATAACCTGAAATGGGACTCTGGTGAAATAGCTTACAAAAAAAGTTTTCAATATGTAAGTGATGCATTACTCGAAGACTATCCCATATATGTGCTTGGAACATTCAAAAGGAAATTTGAAAAACCTTTAACAAATGCAGAAGTAATAAATATTAGAAGATACCATGACTGTTCGAGTATTAATTCAATAGTCAAATGCTATAATACAAATTACTGTGAGGAAAAAACATTCTGTTCACAGTGCAAAAGCGAAGCTTTAAGAGCATACTTGTACCTAAATCCTACCTATGTATAGAGTTATAAATTTTTCCAAAAATGGTTTGTTCCAGGTAGGGTAAGATTTCGAAAAAATGGAGAAATATGACCCAGAGAAGACATACTCCACTATTTTTCTAGGACACAAAAAAGTAATGTTCAAGTCTCTAGGCAACATACTTTCAAACACAGATGTGTAACAGAAATGAACATTGGAATTTCGCAAAAAGGTTCGAAGAATGTCTGTATACAGAACGAGTGCAAGTATTGCACGTTTAGTTTTACAGTGTAAAATGTTTTAATTTTAAGTAATTTTTTAACTAATGTTTAGTTTATAGTGTAAAATGTTTTTACTTTTAGACAAGTGTTTTAAATGATTTGAATGCAACAGATTAATTACCCATTGCTAAAACTTTCGTTATTAAACATATTTTCGAAACATTTATAAAATCCATAGAATTTTTTAGTGTATGACTACTTAAAAGTGTTTGGTGGTATATCACTACTTAAAAGATTTTGGTGGTGTATCACTATTTAAAAGTTTTTGTCAGTGTATCACTACTTAAAAGTTTTTTTATGGTGTAGAACTTGACATTTTTCTATGGTGTAAATGATTTCATAAATATTTTTGATGGTGTACCCTAGAACGTAATTTTTGATTGTGTAGAAATTTGATGGTATAATATTAAAAAAAAAAAAAGTAAAATTATTCTCTCGCAAAAATTATGTATAAAGTAGGCTTAAATTGAAATGAAATATTGTATTCACAGTCCACACACTCGAAAAGTTTGTGAAAGGTAGACGAGGCAGGTCATGGGATGTGGTAAATTCATTACTGGAGATGGGATGCGGACTGAAAATCGCTGGAGGGCTGGACTAGAGAAGAAGTGCTCAGTCTTCCATTGTCGCGCATACGTGCCCACAGATTTTGTGCGATGGTGGGGGAGAAGGGGAAGCTGTCGGGCAGAGCTGGAGGGCAGTGCCAAGTTTCTCCCTTTCCCCTCCCTCGTCGCAATGCAGAGTCACCTGCAGGGTCTACGCGATGTTTCGTTAGAGGGGGAAAAGGAGCAGGCGGGGGAAGTTCTCCCTCTATCACCCATTCGCATCTTCAAGCTTTGCGCATCAGCGGGGAGAAGAGACAATTTTTGGGCAGGCGCGGGTGGGATAGAGCAGCCGGATGGTGGCGCTAGCGGGAGTTTAGTATACTAGAGTTACCATTCTTTCGCCCGCTTCATGCTATGCACATCTCCCACCTGCACTGTCTAAAACTCCAGCCCGACCTGGCACTTATCGCCTTATTTCCCCTCACCGTGCACGCATTCCATCTTGTGGACAAGACCTTGGCCTGTCTATTGTGTTTCTTCCCGTTTGCTAGTTACCTGACTATCGGCCACGTTGAAATGTATATGGGCTTCACTGTCTTTTTAGTCACAGCTCTCACTCCTGTCTTTCGCCAACAAACACAACATTTTTAAATTTAAGAAAAATATTTTTATCTAGGATGATAATAATAATAATAAAAACAAATTTTCACTTATATCTTTGTGTGTTATTAATTTCGTTTTCTTTTTTCATAACAAGGGGTCACTTCAGTGCATTTATTGTGGTGTTTAAACTTTTATCTCAGGGAAACTATAGAAAGTTTTTAGTTAGGTGAAAATTGGTTAGTGTAAGCGATCCTGTATTGACATCTCGCTTGAATATCTTTACGTAAGCGATTCCGGTTCGGAATCGCAGACAGAAAGACAAACAAGCTGTCGAGACAGTGTCCCTTCGCCTAAGCGGACACGAGTTAATCTTTTGGAGTACTATCTCTACTTAAGCGATTCGAGCACGGATTCACTTACGGAGAAATTGTCAAAACCAAAATGTCAAAACGTGTCTGCTTCATGCAAACATGAGAAGGTTGATCTTTTGAATGACGACTTATTTCTATCAGACATGAAAGATTCTTGTTATCCGAAAAGTGCTCCAGCCATTTCACAACTGACTTTCGAGTTGATTAAATATATTTCGACAACAGAGTCGGAAAATAATGCCTTTTCCGATTCCCAAGCCTCAGTGGAAGCTTTGCCAGACCTAACGTACTAGCTATTGGCTACATCGTTCGCTGGAAGACTAAATGACGTGCGGATATGTAATGATCAATTAGAGTCTGACACAGATTTTTCTCGTTTCTTTGATAGGTATAAGGTCCCTTTATTAAGCTTGATAATCGCATCACCCCGGCCAGTTAGATTATCCATTTCCTGTAGCAGGTAAGTACTTGAAATCCCTCTTGGTGGAAGAAAGCACTCCCTGTGCTCCATTCATCCGAAGTGGGTTTAATCTATGATGAGGATATCGTTCCTTATCTCACAAACAGACTTGAGGAGTTTAGTGTGTGTGGTTCTGGCTGGAGTCTCCAAATGTCGACGTACATGGACATCCATGTGAGTCAATATCGGCCGTTCACCATCGGCGCTGCGCACACTAAACTGCCCAAGTTTATTGCTAACAGTAAAGTTTGTGTCGCTCGGAGGGAATGTGTTTCCACTACGCCTCCGCCTCCGTTGTAGCATCTTTATTTCCTGCCACACGACGTGCCGAGAGAATTACTTCGTATCCAAAACCTCACCACGTTTTGAATATTGAAGGTCTGTCGACACCTCTAGTCATACAGGATGTTCGTAATTCCGAGGAGAACAATATAATTTACGAAACTTGCGAAAAGGGTGTGTTGTAGTACCCATGAGTATTTTTCCTGTAGGCCATGACAAACACGTGGATATGTTGACGATTCGCGCTAGTGGAAATGCCGCTCATTTGCATTTTGTCTGTATCAGAAATTTGTCAAAGTTGGTTTGTAGTCAGCTGAATAAGAAGAAAAACAAAAAAAAAATATTTACGAGCGTTGTCTCCAATACTTCGTTAGCGAGGAGAAACTCACAAGTCACACTATTCTTTGCTAGCAACAAAAAGCTGTTCGCAGTACTTTCCCCACTGGGAACGACAAGTACTTGGAATTTAAAGATTACAGCAAACATCAGAGATTGGGTTTCGTCACCTATTGCGATGAAGAAAGTTGCCTGAAACCCATCTCCACTTGCTCGCCTCATGATGAAACAACTAATACGACGACCATCAACCAACATTTTCCATGTGCTTGTAGCATCTCTCTCTATCTCTTTCTACCTATCTCTATCCATCTAAATTTTTCTATCTGTCCCTATCTATATATTTCGATCTGCCAGTTCTCTACCTATCTCTTTATATCTCTATCTATTTACCTCTTATATTATCAAACTCTCTCTGTGTTTCTCTATGTCTATCTCTCTCTCTGTTTCTCCCTGTCTCTTTCTCTTTGGGGGGAGGGGAGCTACGATGGCTGAGCGATTAGCCCGATGGCCTCCCACCAAGGTCGGGTCACCGGATTGTCGCAAGTGGGAATCTTGCCGGATTGTGACGTTGGTCGTTGGGTTTTCTCGAGGATCTTCCGTTTCCCCCGCCCCTTCATTCTTCATCGGCTCTCAAGATCTCGCTGTTAAGAGCTGCCCAAACCCAAACCTCTTCACTCACTATCTCTCTTCCACCCCCCCCCCCCATCTCTCTCTCTCTCTCAGAGTCCAACATCCATTTTCCATTTGCAAACTGGTTGCTCACTATACCCATTCGTTCAGATAGCTATAGTGGAAGGGAAAATGTGTCAATTCTGACGATGACCCCTTTTTTACATTAATTTTTCTTTTAGCAGAGGAGTAACTGTGTATCACGGAGTGCACTACTTCGCCCATTAGTCACGTGGATAATACTCGGCGCGGACTTCATGAAGGTCTAGGGGCAGAAATAAGCTTGACTATCGACTGCCTGGGGGCGTTCCTCGAACAACGAAACGTAATCCACCGGCGAGAGCTGCTCGAAACGCTACACGGATCATCCGACGAGCGAGCGCTCCTGTCTAATCGATCAGGCTTCTACATTGTGAGAGAGGGACGTTGGGTGAAGATAGAACTGAACTAGATATAATAGCTAGTTCACATAGGCAACCTAAAAATACCAGGCCTGTTCGAATGTCTCTCGACACATTGTATGCTGTTCACGGTAAATTGAGCATTTTTGAAAGCCCTGCTTAAGTGAAGTGAAGAGATTTGGGTGGCTCTTAACAGCGAAGTCTTGAGAGCCGATGACGGAGATTGAAGTGAATATGGAGCAGCGCCGGAATAAGGGGGCGGGGGAAACGGGGGATCCCCAAGAAGATCCGGCGACCAACAGCATCGTTCGGCACGATTCCCACTTGCGAAAGTCTGGTGACCCGGCAGGGGATTGAGCCCGGTTTGCCTTGGTGGGAGTCTTGCGTGCTGGTCGCTCAGCCACCGTGCCTCCCCCCCCCCCAGCTTAAAATCCACTTGTATGCACATAGTATATTATTCCGCATTATGTGAAATCACAGTTGCCACGATATTATTTAAAAAAAAAAAGTAAATATTATTCGAAGTTCTAATTGACAAATTCTTACACTCATTTGCATTTTAAAAATAGAAAGAAAAATATATAATTTTATTATTTACAAACGTCAAATAACTTCTTTCTCTCCGTTATTACCAACTTTACTGGACGAATTACAGTTAATGTACACGTTCAAATATATTTATACAAGAAGGAGAAATTACATTTTTCACAATGTTGGTTCCAAAAGTGCTCAAATTACTGTGAACAGCATATAAACAATTTCGCTGTTGGAGGGGTCGCGGTGGTGTAGTGGTTTGGCTACTCGCCTCCCGCTTAGGAGAACCGGGTTCGATTCCCGGTGGTATCGCTCCCGGACTTTTGCATGTGGAAATCGTGCCAGACGATGACGCTAGTGGGCGGGTTTTCTCGGAGATCTCCCGTTTCCCCCATCACCTCATTCCGGTGCTGCTCCATTCTTACCTCGCTTTACCCGTCATCGGCTCTCAAGACGTCGGTGTTAAGAGACGCCCATATGTCTTCTCATTCAATCTCTGTTGGATGAAATATTGATATCGTCCTTGTTGGACCATGGAAATACCATGGATATTATGAAAAATAATCCTATATCTTATTGTGTTATAGGCTGTTCACGGTTACTTACAAATTTTCTGAAGCCCTGCTAAAGTTCTACTTTCAGGATAGTCCTCCGCCTCACTAATACAAATCTTAACCAAGTCTAGAAAATTACACCAAGGGGACAGCGCACCGGATTCGTGCGCACTCACTGTAATTGTATTTTACATACGAACTATTTCTTACTAAGCATTACCAACACACTTTTTCACACCCTGTTTTTTGTGTTAATTGTAAATGAAATAGCATAATGTATCTACGAAATATAACACAAGTTCATTTTAAGTGAAATAACGTACTTTTGTGTTAAGACAAGTATAAAACGTATAAAACCAAACACATCATACGTAGGATGATTTTTCAAAAACGTGTGATTCAGATAGTGCGAAGAAATCGCGAATTGACTATAGTAAGAGTGCAATGTTATGTTTTTCTAGCACCACATATTAAAGGCTGTTCACGATAAAACGAGTACTTATGAAATCAACCTTCGAAAAATGTTACTGCTCCTACCTGCACATATTTTAACGGGCGAACTGAGTGGCATACGCCCAGTAAAGTTGGTAACGATGAATGGAAAGTAGTTCTATATCTTAATGCCGAATAGAAAAGGTCACGTAACCCTTTGGGATAACTTAAATTATTCCTTTCACTTTTTTATTTTAATGTACCGAACTGTAAAAATAAGATTTGCTGGATATTTACTTTTGTAATAATTTCGAATTTTTATTTGACTGACGCACGAATAGAGTGATGCAACCCATGGCAATGTTAATTCTACATAACGGGGAAGAATACACAACGTGCATACAAGGAGATCTTAACCAGGGCTTTCAAAAATTCTCTCTTTAACGTGACCAGCCTATACTTAACAATACAGAGGTGAAACAACTGCTTACACCGCGAATTCAGGCCACACACGCCAGCAAAATGGTGTCGCTAGACATTAACATGCGAGAACGCCGTTCGCCAATCAGCTCCTGGTAACCTGTTCGCTAGCAGGCAACCCAGCCAATGGGAAGCATTTCGCAGCATGCAATAGCCAATTAAATACGAGGCCACGAGGCTCGTTCCCTGAGCCTCTCGCCAATCAGAGAGAGAGAGAGAGAGAGAGAGAGAGAGAGAGAGAGAGAGAGAGAGAGAGAGAGAGAGAGAGAGAGAGAGAGAGAGAGAGAGAGAGAGAGCGGAAGGGGCCGGGGGGGGGGGGGGTACATCAAAGGAACCGCCACATTGAGAAAAAGGTTTTGTTGAATCAAACAAGATATGTTTCGTGCAACCAAATTATTTGTTTGTATAGGTGCAATGAAATATTCTGTTGCTGAATTCAAATTATTTTGTTGTTCTCATTTCGTTGCCCCAAAGTGTAAGCTAATATTGGGCAACGTGTGCAAAGAAATATTTCAAGTTTTACAGCTTTACTTGTTAGTTTCTTGTTGCATTGTTTTATCAATGTGTTTATACGATTGTTAAGCATCAACATATGCACTAACAAACACGGTTACTATCATAATTGTCACAGAAAATACAAACAAACTTTCGAGCCATATTTTCGAACGAAGGCAGTCAAATGAGTGGCCAAACAAATATATGCAGTGGATTCAACAAAATATTTAGTTGGCAATCTAATTTATTTTTTGGCCTAACACAGAGATTTTGTTTATTCAAACATATATTTTTTTAGACGAACAAAAGTATATTTTTTTCGTTTCAAATTTTGTTTGCTCAACAATATATTTTGTTAGGGCAAATAATTATATATTTGGCCCTAAACAAACAAATATTTTGTTCGATTTCTCTCAGTGCACGCTAGTCATCTACTCTGCTCTCTAAACTTGAAACAGTGAGAAATGTGTCAAATCAGTAAAAATGGTCAATATTGAGCAAATGATTTTTAGTGCCATATAACCAATTAATATAGTCGCTGAATTTCACTGATTTATGTCTGATTCCCACTGATTGTCAAGAATTACACTGCTATAAATCACTTGTTCCCGGTTAATCTGCGTGATTCGCTGGTAGACAGTAGCTTATCAACTGACTTCCAGTGAATGTTATTTCACTGATTGATATCACTGATTCGGACTTACAGCGTGCGCTGTCATTGAAATTGGCTCCCATTTATTTATTTTTGTTCAAACTTCCCCAACGGGATAAAGTAAATTCCACACTCTAAGCTTGAATGAGCGAGAATTGAGACAAATGAGTGAAAACATTGAAAACTGAAGAACTGGTAATCAGTGCCAGGTAACTACTAATTAATATAATGGTCGCATTTCACTGATTCCTTTGTGATTTTCCCACTGAATGTCAATAATATCACTGCTATAAATCACTTGTTCCGAGTTAATTCGCGTGATTCGCCGGTCGACAGTAGCTTATCAACTGACTTTCAGTGGACGTCATTTATCTGATTCATTGATTCGGATATAGAGTATTTTCACTCATTAAACAATGACTTATATAGAGTCCTAGTGAATAGAATTGGCCTGGCAGTAAAACCTCAATGTATTCCACTTATTCGCCAGGAGATAACAGCTATTAACCGAAGAACCAGTAGAATAATTCTACCATTTGATATCACTGATTCATATTCCGAGTGTGGAGTGTTTTGCAGACCTCGTGTTTTGTGCAGCACGACAGCTTTGCGATCGTATTACGTGAATAAAAAAAAACACATGATCTTGGGGGGGGGGGGGGGAGGGTATTTATTTTTATGACTTAAGTATAGTTTCGCAAACTGTTTACAAACGAAGCGAAGTTCCCGGCATTCCCTGGTGCGATGTGTTCCAGTATTCACCAACACTGTGCTCAAGCCTCCTTTTGAACACGAGTGGCATGCGTCAAGACGTTAGAAAAGTCTCATTCCTGCTCCAAGACCCCAAGAGATTTATACGTTTGGGAGTTTATGGTGGGTTCGGCTTTTCGCTTCGCGCCCGCCCGTCAAATTTTTACAACGACCATGCCAACTGAAGCGTGGGGGGGGGGGGGGTGGAAGATGTAAACTGAGCGAAACTCAGAAGTGTTTGGTCATATTTTAAATATATGATAAACGACAGAATAACCACTGGATTCTTTAGGCCACACACTTCTCGAACTCTTAGCGATTCCCCTGTCTGCTAGTGGTATTTATTTATGTAAGTTTGTTGTTATTTGGGTGATAGACTCAAGTAACTATTTGGACAATTTAATAAAAAATTATTTTTTCTATTTTATTTCAATCATTTATTCCAGTTTTATTTATTTGCGAAATCACAGCTGTGGTGTGGTTTAAAATTTTCATTTTAAGTCACTAAAATTCAGGGATGTACAAATACAAAATGCGCTCGAAAACCCAAACGGCCATTTTGTAATGCTCATTAGGTTTTATCTAATTCTTATGTGGTATTAAATGTTTTATACTATTCTTAAGCTTAGAAGTATAAGATTTCTAGGCAAATGGGCACACCTATACTTTTTGTAGCCCCAACCACCAATGATCCTTGTTTTTGTATTGGAATACTATTTTTTTTTAAGTTTTGCTTATCTACTTTCTTTTCTCAGAGTATACAGGTTAAAATTTTGCTTCACCTAGTGTACGCTAAGAACATTGTAAGTACAATTATCTTTTATGTGTACTGGACTCAAAATTTCACGCAATGGGTGTAAAGTGAAGAGTGAAGAGATATGGGCGGCTCTTAACAGAGCGGTCTTGAGAGCCAATGAGGGCGATTGAGATGATATGGAGCGGCGCTGAAATGAAGAGGCGGGGGAAACGGTAGATCCCCGAGAAAACCCCCCGACCAACGGCATCGTCCGGCACGTTTCCCACCGGGCGAAAATCCGGGGATTGAACCCGGATCGCAGTGGTGGGAGGCGAGCAGGCTAACCGCTCAGCCACCGCGGCCCCGCATGTGTGTAACATTCGAGAAGTATGTCAAGTGCTTGTAAGCCTTAGAGCGGAATGCCAAGAATAATACCCGGACATTTTTCAACAAATTTCTTTATTCCGTTTTCCTTACCACCTCTATCTTGGCTTCACCTCAACAAACAACTTCACAGAGGTACTGCAGTCATAGCTGTGACGATTCAGAAATAAAATAATAGTTTACCGATACAACCATGTATGCGACAGGATACAAGAAATTATTTTACATTTTAATTATATTTTTGTTACTAGTGTGAAGATTATTCTGTTGAATCTGAAATCAAGAGAGTCATGCCACACACTGTTTTTAAAGTAATCAAGTCCAACTTGAACGAATCATTATTTGTTTAGTGAAGTACAACCTATTTATACTTAAGCACGCAAATTAGTGATGCTTAGTGTATCAAATTATTCTGAAGATACGTAAGTGGTTTTGGTTTCTAATTATATTTTTCTTATATCAGAATACACCACCAAGTTTCTCAACTGCAAAAATTCGTAGCCAGTGGAAGTAAACTTATAAATTATTAGGTGAGATTTATTCGGAAAGGTTCACGCCAGAACCAACACAAAAATTTCTCCCTGGAATAGAGACAGAAAGTATTCATTAATATTTATGAAAGAATTTTAGCTGCACAGCCGACGATTTCTTAAGAGTTAATGGAAGAGAAAGTGCGAATCCGTGATGGAAGCTTTTATCGGATTTCGGAGATGATCGCTTGCCTGCAGCCGTAATGCTCGTATCGATTTAAGAGAGAGAGAGAGAGAGCTGTGGCTTTTCACAAAGTGGGATCGACTGGGCATGCAAACCATTGATATACGTAAAAATAAGTCTCCCAGAAGATGGGTTTTTCTTTGTGGGTTTATGATTATTACTTGAAAAATGAACTATTTTGATGATTCCTCGGTTTGAATTCTGTGACAAGGGTGAAAAATCTGATTCCGCAACTCAAATTACTGAAAGTATTTCGAACCACAATCATATGTCGGTAGTAAAATAAATAAATAAGTGAATAAGCGAGTTTCCAGATAGTAAACAACATTATGTATATAAAAATGCAGTCGTGAAAGATGTAGATTCGTTGAAGGAATCAACCGTTCGTTTTGCACCATCACGTGCGACAATTTTTCTATCTCTAGCCACAAGAGGCTTCAGGCAAAATTCGAAAACGATAACGGGAATTAATGTCCCTAGGCATTGTGGGAAAGCGGTTGGGGGGGGGGGGGATATGAGGTAATTTCACTGGATGCGTCAAAGAAATCTCAGTCCTTATTTCGTCACATAACGCAAACACCAGCCAGGCGACCACCGATTCCACATTCTTCGCGTGATCCGATCAGACGGCATGACTTCGTGTAGAATTGGTTCCGTTGCTATACCACCCGTGCTTTACGTGTGTGGCGAAAATAATGATGACGGTAAAAATTTACCTGCCCGGCGGCTGGTTAGGTATCCAGAGAAAAGTCACAATAATGGAGACCATGGCACTCACAAGACAAATTTTTATCAGGACGACAGGGCAGTGGTTGGTTATTACTAGAGACGTGCAACATTCGCGTTATATTTAGGTGACAGGTTAGACTCCATTGCCTTATAAACAAGCGAGCACTGTCCGCGGTTTCATTGGCCGATGCACTTTTATCAACATCGCCTACCTGCTTGATCCCCTTAAAAGAGATTGGCCAGTACACCGATGATATCATCTTATTAGCTCAAGAGTTCTTCGAGGCGTGACAAACATATTTCCGGCCAATGGCGGAAGTCGATCAAACGCACAGTAACCTCGAGTTCAGCCTGTCCTTAAATAATAACACGAATTTCGCAGGTCTCTGTGTGTGTCTGTAACCAGAATGTCCATATTTCCTGTCGGTTTGTTTAATCCCACTTATGTTCCCGCCAGTTTCAGTATACCCTTCGTCACTCGCTCAAATGGTGGATGTAACACACACACGCTCAGAATAATTTCTCTGCAGTTTTGGGACGCTGCCAAGAGCGAGAAAAACGTTTACTCAAAAGAGTGTTTTGGGACAGCCAAAGAGAGAAGTTTGCTCGCAGAGTAACGTTTTGGAACGCCGCCTAAGCGAACAACGCGGTGCACGCTCGGTATTGTCGTGAACGAGAGGCGCAGGAACTTTGGCGAGTCAGATTTCTCTCAAGGAAGATACTCAAAACACAAGGTTGTGATTCCTCGCTGAGTACAGTACTGATCATAAGTAGACCTATCCTTCACGTTGTTATGAGTTCACTACGCTGATAATAACATGAAATGGAACTAAAGGCTGTTCACGATAAAGTGAGCACGTTTGAAATCAACCGTAGAAAAAAGTCACTGCTTCTACCTGCGTGTATTTTAACGGGTGCACTGAGTGACATGCGCCCAGTAAAGTTGGTAACGATAGAGGGAAAGTAGTTCCATATCTTACGCCGAATAAAAAGTGTTAGGTAACAATTCGCGATAACTTAAATTATTTCATTCGGTTCATTTAATTTTTTTTAATGCAGCAAAATTTAAAAATGGGGAGATTTATAGAATATTTAATTTTATAATAATTTTACAGTTTCGGTTCAAATAAGCATGAATAAATTTATGAGGCCCGTGGCAATGTTAATTTTACATAAGGTGAAAGAATACACAACGTGCATTCAAGTAGACACTAAGCAGGGCTTTCGAAAGTGCTCAGTTTATCGTGAACAGCCTATATAGTATTATGTAGAAGGATAAGCTAAGTAGAAAATGACTTACAGAAAAGAGTAACTGAAGTATTTAATTTCCACCTCCAGCAGTTATAAGCTAGTTACATAGAATATAAGACATGAGGCCAGCTGAATAAAGGACGGTAAGGAAGGTTAATTAGGTTAGAGAGAGAGAGCATGATAAAGAAGGAACTCACCAGGTCTCACACTCTGGCCTCGCCGCTCCGAGGTAGGACGTCGCCGCACCTGGTCTAGCAGCTGACCTCGTCCCTTGACAATCGCCGACTGCCATGATGCCCTTTCTCACAGCCCAGTCCACTCTTCGCGCCCCTCCACGTGTGTGGGTTGACGTAATGCATTGTGATTGGCTCCCTTTGTGCAACAGAGGCAAAGTCTGCTTGCAGTTTGTTATAATTATATAGGAATGTCCTTTTGTTTGCTGGACCCACATTTTCTGGTGTTCCCTACACATTGTTATGACAGTTTAGACATTCCACTCCGGCTCGCTGTTATGGTTTCTCAGTTTACCAAAATCGCCTGTGGCCTCCTTCACAGGTATTGTTTTTACAGGTGGAGCACAATGGGGCTGTGTTTAACAATGCCCAACACACCCTGCATCTTGGAGACGAGAACCGAACGGGTTAATAAGTGCGATGCATTACTGTACAGTTATTTATTACACCACGTTTAAGTGCGGCGAAAGCAAATATAAAAAAAAAAAAAAGTGTGAGTAAAGAGTGAGCTGAACGCAGAAAGCATGAAACGGTTTTCTTCGTAATTATTAGTCAATTAATTTTCTTCGTCCGATAACATGCCGCACGAACTTACTAGTTGCTTCTAGCCACGCTCCGTGTCCTATTACTAGATACTTACTAAGTACGAATGAGGTTTAGTGCTTTCCTCGTAACCAGTCGTTACTTCACACGTGCGACAGACTGAAACGAATAACAAGGCCGAGCGTGTGTGGAAGCCGTTAACACGTCTGTCGAGGTGGGTACACACGAACATCATCTCGTTTATGGCCACGTTACCACACGTTAGAAACCAAGTATGTATTCACATTTACTTACGTCTATTTACACAGGTTATGAGACACAACACGTAAACTTCTATAAAAATTAAAACTGGACGTGAATAATTTATAACAGAAAAAGCGGGAGCGGAAAGAGCCAAATTTTTTTCTTCAGATTTTGAGGTTATTTTATTATTTTGTTACATGATATTGACGAGCCCTTGATATTAAATTAAAATCATTTGAAAAATAATATCGCTTGTTTTTTTTTTTTTTAACCGCAAACAAAAGATTTTTAATTTAAAACATTTGATCGTAGAAATCTTTAAAAAATTATTTTAACACAATGTTTGTTTAAGCTGAAGTGTTAAGTTCCTAAATTATTTTTACTTTCGATTTTATCTCAAAAGTTGTAAACGAAATACGTGCAAGCCGCTTGGCAAGTTTTCATGAAATACATGCAAGCCGCTTGACAAGTTTTCATGAACTACGTGCAAGCCGCTTGGCAAGTTTTCATGAAATATTACTCACAACGTTCCTACAACATGAAACATTATTTCGAGTTGTATCCTAATGTATTAGTTTCGTTCCGTTCTGAGATTTCTACAAAAAACCAACTCATTAAATTTTCTTTGAAAAGTCATATTCTTACATTGCAATACTTTTTTCCCAGGCTGTTATTTAATGCCACAATGAAAAATATGTAACATGCTAAATATGTACTCTGAGAAAAAGGTTTTTGTTGAATCAAACAATATTTGTTTGGGGCAACCAAATTATTTGTTTGGATAGGGGCAATGAAATATTCTGTTGCTGAATTCAAATTATTTTGTTGTTCACATTAGGTTGCCCCCAAAATGTAAGATTTGGTTGGTGCAACTACAGATTGGTTTGGCTACACGTACATCAAACAGTTTGGGCTGATATAAGAAATATTTACAAGTTCAACCGAGTTTCGAACCAAGATCACCTGCGTCCGAGCGTTACGCCTTAGTAATCTCAGTTAATGTGACGACTGATCAGGAAAGGGAGCTTTTAATTATATATATATATGTATGTGTATATACACACACACACACACACACACACACACACACACTGCAAATATTGGGCAACGTGTGCAGACAAATATTTAAAGCTTTACAGCTTAACTTGTCAGTTTCGTGTTGCATTGTTTTATTAATGTGTTTTTACGATTTTTAAGTATCAATATACGCACTAACAAACACGGTTACTGTCATAATTGTCACAAAAAAATACAAACAAACTCTCGAGCTGTATTTTCGAACGAAGGTAGTCAAATGAGTGGCCAAACAAATATATACAGTTGATTCAACAGCACATTTAGTTCACAGTCTAATTTATTTTGGCCAGGGAACAGAGATTTTGTTTATTCAAATATATATTTTCTCAGACGAACAAAAGTAATTCTGTTGCTTTTCAAATTTAGTTTGCTCAACAATATGTCTTGTTAGGGTAGCTAAATATATATTTGGCTCTATACAAACAAATATTCTGTTCGATTCTCTCTCAGTTTCTAAGGCAATTTTAGAGTCTTGAACGTCCTTAAACCTTTCATGCTCACTGCAGACAATCGTCTGCATGTTGCACGAGAAACTTATATTTGACAGCCACTGTACTCTGCGGTTCTCAGTGCCAATAATCTTCCCTGTGGGTAAAAGGTTCCTAAACCGTGCTTATACTCAACGTTATGATTGGTTCGTATCGTTGTCATTGAACAAAACGCCTACAGCTTATTAGTTGTGTTAACGAAACAAGTTCTTTGCCAGTTTTTAGTACGGTACGCATCAACAAATTTCAGATTTGCAACACTAGAAACAGTAAATTAACCCTTTAAGGACAGCACAAATTTTCTGGTACTGAGGACAAGATTGAAGTGATATGCCTATATTTTCCACGCCAGCAATGTCAGCTGTGTTTGTCAGTGTATTTTCACATACCTTCATCCTATTGGTCTGGGCTACACCAGTCATGCTTATGCTTAATGTGCCCTGCAACGTTGATTATTGGCTGGCCGTCGGCCAGTAGAGTAGCGCGTTCACTGTGTGCCAATTAATGCGTCGCCACGGAGTTAAAAAGTTTTACAATCCATCGTGTTCATTTGAGCAATTATTTAAAATAACAGTTTTATTCTTACAAAATTAAATGTTGAATAATTGTAATTTTTTAAATTATATTCCGATATAGTCCAGTGAATCGACAAGACAGTAAAAGTGCGAGTTTTATCTCCAAAAGCAAAGAAATTTCCACATAAACATAGCCCCGTATACATACGTGCATACTCCTCAAAGGGTTAATGTGGGAACTAAATGATAACGCAATATTACGAACACAGCTTTGCCTAAGCAGGACGTGACAAATGTAATAAATCATTTAAATACGGTCATTTCTCTCAGATAAGTAGATTTAAAACTGGCAATAAAACTACCCGGAAGCATTAATCGGGGAAGTGATCTGTGAGTTCTTCTATCTACGCGTAATTACATTCCGCTAATCGTAATTGCAGTAACTCGTGGCTCAGTTGTCTCCCTTGTAATACGAGGAGTCGGTTTGCAGTTACGCTAGTCATATTAGAAATAAACATCGTAGTCTCCAGACACACAGCATGGCTTTCGGGAGCAGTGAGTATGCTGCCTTGTTTACGCTAAGAAGTTTTCTTTTTCTCGTAGACCTGTGTAGCAAGGAACCATGTTACTGTGATGTGTGGAATTTTGTTGGTTAACAATGTTACCCTATACGGTTGCCAGTTACATGCGCTAGTGTACTTTTAATGAATGTTTTTTATATACATAAATTTAACAGTATTGTAAATCACTTGTTAGCTGAAGAAACCATGTTATTTTGCAAAAGTGGTCGATTATTTATGTATTTTTAAGTCTAAAAAACGTTGTCGGACAACAAGCAATTGATTTTAAACATTCAATTTTTGTATTAAAATTCCTAGTTTCGGAATAACTACAGTTTTTAAACTGTGTTCCTTACGTAAGCTTACAGGCATTTTGTATCTGAGACTGGTAACCTGCTAACAACATGTATTAAATTAGCGATGATACGGTAAAACTGCCCACAATAAGGCAACTGGAACTATATACAGTTTCCGGTGGCATGAAATAGAATCTAGCACTGAAATACTAATATAGAAATTTTCAGCTCCTTTCATGTAGAGGGGAAGGAGTTGACTAAGCTGGAAATTTGAAGGTTAGACGTTAAGTGACAATCAGACTGAAATATGTGACGAGTGTGATCAGGGTTCAGACTTAGTAAATGCCGTCATTAAGTTTACTGTAAGTTTTTCTGCCCTCAGCCAATAGCTGCCCATCGAAGTCTCCTTTACATGATAGCCACTGCAAGCGACTGTTAATTTTTCCTCCGTGTCGGTGAAACTGGAACATTCTCGATTTCAAGCATGTTAAAATGTTTCTGGAGAGCATGCGAAATTTTTTATTTGCTACGAACACATTGATCAAAATTGTATCATTTCCAGCAAATAGAAATACTGTTTTTAAAAAAAATCCATGTATGTACATGAAGGAGCCTCGCAATTGCGTCTTTACCAAAATATCATGCTATCAGAAGTATATCGTATATATTTTATGGGATTATTTTTATGAAATACGGGTTAGGAACTACCCACATAGCACTGGATATCCACCAAATATACTAATTATATCCACAATAACTAAAAGTCGTCTAAGTCCTACAGTGACTCTCTAATGTACTGCTATTTTATAAATCATGGAACCACCTGTGCTAGATTAACAACGTAGAATTTTAAGAATGAAGAATAACTTACATGAATAGGAGGCACACGTATGTAGAGAAATTACAAGATTTAAAGAGTAAAGGATGGCGGAAGTGCTAACCACGATTGATATGTCATGTTCGAACATTTCTCACACTCTGACTTAAGACGCTGGATCTCACAATTAAGTAGAAATATTAGTTTCCGGATCCACCTCAGTACTTCTATTTTAAAATCAATATTTAAATTGGCAGAAACATAATTACTGTTGAAAATTGAGTTTTTAATGTCTTAACTACATGATAACGTGGATAGATAAAGGGATACCATCCCATTATTCAAATGTTTTCCTTCGAAACGTTGAATACGGATGAAGTGAAATAATTCAGGGTTGCGTTTTGAGAACCTATAACTTAAAAACCACCGATAACTATAGCCTTCACGGTAATGTGAGCACTTTTGAAGGTCCTGCTAAAATTTTCCTTATAGCTAATTTTTATCTTTCTGTCACTTTGTAATATTAACACTGCCACGTGACCTATAAACATAGTGTATACATTATACCACTCCTAATAGTTAACTTCTGAAGCTGCCACAAATTCTATTTATTATTGGTTAATGCCTTCGGAAGGGCCTTAAAATGTGCTCACTTTACCGTGAATAGCCTATATGAAACCATACTGATTTAATAGTGTCTTAATACCCGTGATAGTGTATTGGTTCGTGTGTTGCAGCTGTGATCCTGCTGACAACATGCATCTTGTCAGCCTCGGCAGAGACCCAGACAGGTATGAGACGTGCCCACGACTTCTGGAACCTCACCCGCGTGGAGAAGCAGACCATCGCGGACGTCTGGAGGCACCTCTTCCGACCTGAAGACCACGGCGCCTTGGCCCGCGTCAAGAAGTCCCTCCACGAGTCCTCCAAGGACCGAACGACGGTCAACGTCACCGACTACAGCTTCCGGAGGCTCGTGGATGACAGCGACTACGTCGTCGCCACCTCCGTGGCCGTCGCGGACACTGTCCTCAGACTGCTCGCCGAAGACGAGGTGGCGATGGAGAGCTACGTGTGGCTGATGAAGGACATCTTCAACGAGGAAGGTCTCGCCATCGAGGTGGTGTTCCTCGAAGTCTCTAACAGCTTTATCTATGACTACGCGGTGGAGCGATCCGCATTGCAGAACCTATCGAAGGTCGTGAACGTGTCGCGGTTGTCCAACTCCCTGGGGAAGCTCGTCTTCGGCATGGGGTCCTTGCTGAGCGGTCCGATACAGGACAACTATCTGGGTGTCTCCGAGGAGGAGAGGAAGGAGGTGCAGAGACTCATCGGACTGTACCGGAGCTCCAACTCTTCACAGAGCCAGATCCTCAAGGACGAGATGGGTCGATTCCTGACCTCCAGCTACTTGCAGTCCCTCCTGCCGAGCGCCCCAATGGTGGAAACTGAAGACCTCGGGGACCTGTCCAGGATAGACAAGACAGTCGCCGTCGAGATTGGAGACATGCTCGTCAACGCAATGGAGAAGTTCTTGGACCACATCGGCGACGACAGGAGCTCCAGAGAAGCACTAGAACGCCTGGCTAAGAGGCTCAGCAAGAGGACGGCTCACTCATGTATGGGTTTCTCAACTACTTGTTCCAGACAGGCCAACTGCTCATTGGTCACTACAAGGACATGTTCGAGGGAGATATGAGCCGGTGTTACTTCAAGGTCTTCTGTGCAGTAGTGTCCAAGTTATTCGGACTCATGGAAACTGATCTCGGACGGTGGATTTACATACACGCACTGTTAGATAGATAACAATTTCAGATTGTTGTAGTTTTATAAACAGGGAGGTTGCTTGCACAACAAGATTAAATATTTTAGTCATCACAACACGTAAAGAATCAATTTATTAAAATTTTTAACGTAACTCAGGAACATCTGTCCCCGTAGGAAACAAAATTACATATTCGTTCTATTTATATCGTTATCAGCGCATAGTTAAAAATTTCAATTTTAAGATACCAATGCAGTCTTGTAAATTTATCAGAAAGTAACCAAGTTAATCAGTTAATGTATCAATACCTTTCACTTCAAATACCTAGCACGCGAAAATTATTTATCTCTATGAGCATTTAGTTCTTCATTTTGCTGTAGAGCATATCTCATGTGGTTTGAACATGAACGGTATTGAATGCTGTAAGAAATTACTTTAACTCAGAATTAAAAAATTGGTCACAAATATTTAAAAAAATTAAGGTATAATTTAAACATAATACTTTACTCTTACATAACTTATATCAAATAAATATCATCTATTGTTATACTCATAACGTGGCAGTGAAATGCAAGTACTTGTTTGTTTCGCAGCAGTATTGATTTATTGATCTGAAGATATTCCTGGTGTAAAATTGTACAAATAATATGCAAATTATAGTTTAAAACTTTACTTATTCTGTAAATAATCTACTGGATAATGCAGAAATAAATGTTTAGGTTTTAAAATATGCACGTGCCGTGTAAAAAAAATACTTGGAATAATAGAAAAGTGAAGTAATTTTTTTTACTGTGTTTCAAACATTAAAAAAAATAACTTTAGTTTATTTTCCCTGCCCGAACTGTCAATTACATAATTAATTAAATATAGGTTTCAATTGTGTTCATCTCGTGTGTTGTAACGTGTTTAAATGTACATTTTAAAACATTAATACACCAAATGAGCTTTGAAGCCTCATGAAATTTTACAGTTTTCTAAAATATAGTATATGTGATTGTCACAAAAATGTTTAGCAAGCATACATTTTAGACACTCGAATGTATAAATTGGTTTTTACACGCAAATGCTTATACCATAATTTACTTATAACCATAACAATATAAGTCGCATTTCTAATTTGGTCTTAGTTAAATTCGAAGTTGTGTTATTTGATTTGACAAGGAGTGTTAGTAAGTCACAACTTTACGTGAGGAACATGGTTTGTTCGTTGACAACGAATGCACTACTCATTTGTGCGTAGTAAATAATGAAGCAAAACGTGTGTTCAAAAAAATAACACTTCCTTCAAACGCTTTTGGAGTCAAGGTTGCTTTACACATTAAAACGAGTTAGGATGTTAAAAAAAATCTACAGTGTATATTTAATATTAAAGAAATAGAATGCTGGATTTCTTGCCTTGAGCAGCGTGAAGATGATTTCGGCATTCGTTGTACTTGTTATTGCCAGGTAGAAGTGCTTAAACAATCGAGTTCAGCAAGATATGCTGCGTTATAAATACCTACTCAGATTTCTGGGAAAGAAAGGGGTAGATGGGCTACTTCCTGATTGTCTAGGCTCATCGACCAATCGCAGGCTGGCATGCTCTTGATAGGCTGATGTGATTTGCCAATCCTGTTGAGTCTGTTGCCGTTGCCTTTGAATCACTCAGTTTCGTGCCTTTCGAAGAAAAGACAGTATTTGATTTAAATCGTAATGATCTTCATAGAAGATATAGCTAGGATTTTTTGTTATCTAGATCGCCTCTCTGATAGTTTTTAACCAATAATTTGTTTCTGTGAAATATTTTGGCATTCTTACCTGATAGTTTTCATTCCGTAAGCCCCAATTTATTCTTTCATTCTGATTGTTTTTCTCCTGCCAGTTTGACCTATGGACACTTACCTACATAGACAACTATATGTATTCCTCTTCGACTGATATAATGAGATTAAGGCCATTGGTGCATGAAAGCAGTATATTTATATAAATTGTGCTGTGGCTTGTTTCACAGCGGTTTTTTTTTTTTTTTTTTTTTTTTTTTTTTTTGGCACTTCAAGACGTAAATAACAAAACTTCCAGCACCTTCGTACGTGGTTAGATATTCACTGCCGTCATTATACTCGGAGCACTGATTGCAGATAAGAAAACAAAAATTCTTTCTTTTCTTCCATCAGTGCTCCGAGAATAATGATTGCAATGAATATCTGACAACGTAAGAAGGAGCTAAAAGTTATTTACGTCGTGAAGCGCCAAAATTTTTGAAAAATCCGCTGTGAAACAAGTCACGGCACAAATTTTATAAATATACTGGTTTCATGCACCAATGGCCTTAACTTCGTAAATATACAGTTTAATTTTACTTGCTATACTTGTCATCTAACTCACCTCTTAAACAATTTTACATGCTCTATGTCAAAGTTTTTATCTTGCAGGCCAACCAAGGTTTATAAGAATTGTACTGAACAGAAGAAATACAGGGAAATATTCGTTCAAGTTGCCGTTGTTTCACCAGTGTGCCAAGTTGCGATGAAACGATCCAGTAAATTAAGCTGTAAGATATACTTGGTGATGTCAAAATGAAGATTACAGAAACCTCGCACCCAAACTACGGAAAAATGCACACGACAACAGAAAAAAAAGGCTCTGCAGTTAGCAAATGTGTTTTACGCCGTAAAAATTTATGGAAGAATACTTACTAAGCGCGGCTTTGATGTGTGTTCTGTTCACGCATTTCCAACACGAAATTAATTTTACCGAAGCCTGTCATTTTGTATGTATTTTACTCTAAATTTCATTTATCATCATAGTAGACTAAAACAATTTTCTGATCATTTGTAGAATTTGGTTAACCTGCAAAGTAGAATAAACTTAATCATACAGCATGCTGGATTGGAGAGGATGTGGATTACGAGAGATAAGTATATAAATTTGTATAGTATATATATATATATATATATATATATATATATATATATATACTAAGTCACGTAAATCGTACTTTATTACTGATCTCTTTTGAAAATTAAAAAATTTGTGATTTTGTAATGCTTGAGCTCATTTCATAAACTGCCTATTGCTCCTCAGAGACGGTCATATTTTTAGCTCATGTAAATTAAATATTCAGCAGAGAGCTTTCTTTCGACGGTGATTATTCGTTTAAAAGTTGATATATTACACTGTTATTTCACATGGTTCTTTTTACCTCCTATTTAACTTTTCAAATATGCCAAAAAATTCGACTTAAGAATCTTAAATTACTGTCACAATGTGTCCCCGTGTGTACAAATTGTTCACCAGTACACGAACTTTCAATTTCAGTTTCAGGTAAGGCGCGGAACATAACGTTAAGTTAAGCGAACTAAGTCTTAATATCGTCCCCGTGAAAGCGTTTCCAGGTGCATTCAGTGGTCGATGTTAAAGAACAGCAAATAAAAGTTATAACTTCCTCCACAGCATCTTTGTCGCAGATGGCATAAACTCTCGGCAAAAACTGTCAAAAACTATTTTTTTTTGTGGAAATAGAAACTTTAGGGAATTACAAACACAGCTGTTTCAAAACTTCCGAGAAAATTACAGAAAAAACTGGAAGAAGCATAGTGTGTTGCTATATGGCACTGGAATGCATTATGTCGACATCTGCTGCAAAACGAAAAAATACTCCCGAGCATTTCAACCCACGCGATGTCCTTACCTCTCCAGACTTCAAGAAAATTATTACAAAGAAACAGTCGAAATAAAGAAAGAACTTTCACACTTAAAAAAAAATATAATACTCGGCGTTTGTGTGGTTGCCTACTCTTGTTGACAATTGAAAATTCTTTGTTCTTTTCAGGCAGTCTGCATGGTGTTAACGTCAGCTACAAACAATTGTATCCAATATGAAACGGAGCTTATTATTTACTTTCGCATGAAATTGGCTGCAACACTATTTCTTAAATGCGTGCTTGCAGGAAACCTTATTTCAAACTCAAATCGACAAAGTGGCCTGCAGATTTCCAAAATAATACAGTTTCACCTGAATTCAAACAAAATCCATTTAGACTCAACACGCCGCTGTAATATGCATATTTAGTAAACCAATTATTAAAGTATTTAAAACTAAAAACTGGATGACTGCTTTGTGTATGTCAGTGAGCGCAAATGTTGAACTTGAAATTCCAAACCAAGCAAGACAATCAAACGATGATCCTATGGCGATTGATTTAAGAATATTTGGTGTAATATATAATTTGAAGGTAAGCTAAAATAAAGGGCCAGAGAACAGGGTATTATGTTAGAAAAACGGGCGTTACCACCCTTAATTAACCCTATGTGCCATATATTTTACTGAAGAAAGTGAGTTCGGTGATGTTAGGTAAATTCCATGCCCATAGTTTGACGAGCACCAGCTTTAGGTGCGAGTAATTCTGTATTTGAGTCCCGGGTAGGGAGTGGGTGTAAATTTGAGTTCGTCTACCCATAGACTAGGTTTTTTTTTTTCAACCAAAGGTTTGCTCTAAAAGTGCTTATTTTATTTTGAACGGCATGCACATAAAGAAATTGCGCAGGCATTTCGTGGAATATGGATGGAAAAAAATCCCGAAGGAAAAAAAAAAAAAAGACAAGGGAAGAAGTCATTTGGGAAGCGATAAGGAATGCCTTAGCATACCTGACAGCGAGTCAGGTATGCTAAGGCATTCCATGTTACTCCACAAACTTCGACCAATTACAGAGGCGCGTGACACTCACCCATACCCTGTGACGAAGACACCGCCGACCGAACGAACACAAATTCACGTCCACATAGCAGGAAATCATATTTAAAACTATTTTTATCGAATTTCTACCAATCAACTAGGAGCCTGTCAACAATATTAACACAACTTTGTAATGCGCGTGAAATGTTTAAATTTTTAACCTTTGAAGTTAGTCTTTTATTATTTTTAACACATTTGGATATGAAATTGCATACACTGAGAGGAAAAAAACAAAAACAAAATATTTGTTTATTTAGAGTCAAAAATATATTTAGTTGCCTCAACAAAATATTTAGTTGAGTAAACAAAACTTGAAAAGTGACAAAATTGATTTTGGTCAGCTGAAAATTTTCACGCTTGAATTAACAAAACCCTTGAGTTCGGCCAAAAGAAATAGACTGGCAACAGAATATTTTGTTTAATTAACTGTATGCATTTGTTTGGCCACGGCTTTGGTTACATTCGTTCGAAAATACAGCTCGAGAGTTTGTTTGCAAATTTTCTGTGACAATTAGGAAAATAGCGGTGTTTGTGAATTTATAAATGTTTAATGATAATATAAAGACCATATTAACATTTTAACTTTTATATAAAACGTAAACCTTAAGACATACAATATTTATTTGCACACGTTGTGCAGTAGTTGAAATGTATGTATTAAAAACCGTTCTGACTTCACCGGTAGTTGCGGCCGCGGTGGCCGAGCGGTTAGCCCGCTCGCCTCTCACCAAGGCGAACCGGGCTCAAATCTCCGGCCGGGTCAACGGATTTTCGCAGGCGGGAAATGTGCCGGACGATGCCGTTGATCGGCGGGTTTTCTCGGGGATCTCCCGTTTACGCCGCCTCTTCATTCCAGCGCCGCTCCATATTAACTTCATACCCCTCATCGGCTCTAAAGACCTCGCTGTTCAGAACCGCCCAAATCTCTTCACTCACATGCACTTGACCAACACGTCAAGCGATCAGGCCTTCTGATAATGTAAATTATAAATATGGCGTAAGAATTTACAATGTGCGTACAAGTAGATTTCAAGCTGCATTCTTAAAAGTGTTTATTTCACCGTGAATAGTAAATTCATTTATTTCCAGGCGACCGAGCCTGATATCTGCAAGCCATCGGTTACGAAGAACTTTAAAAAAAAATGTCAGTGCACATATACTTTGTTATTCAGTTTACGTTGTCACTAATAATAATTGAGTTTACACGCCATGAATTAATTAGCCACACGACGGCTGTCAAATGAACTGCATTTTGCATAAAAGGCCTACAAAATATCACGTTACAATCTATAGATTATTTCCACAACAGGGCATTAATTACGAAGATAGGGCATAGTTAAAACAAGTAATGTTGATTAAAAAAATCACCAACTGCAGATTAAAGGGGAAACGGTAACTTACTCTAGTGGAATAAACATCACGTTATGGTTTACACCAAACCTCTGAGAGACACATGCCTACTGTTCGCATTATTTTTCGATAGTTATTAGGCTTACAATTCCCTACGTGAATCAAAAGTTAAAGCAATTTTTTTGTTCTAGTGTTTAGAAAATGTTTAATTTATATGCCTAAAGCAAATGTAATCTTTAATTATGCGATTATTGCAGAACGCGTTGAGTTAAAAAATTTGAAGTGATGGTTTATACATACATAAACATGCATAAAACTTGTACAATGTGTGGTTGGTTGACTCATTAATATGGTAATTCGGGCACCTATGCATACACCGTCTACCCTTGGTTTCTTTGATGGATTTATAAATCCGTTTTACAGCCTCGATGAGTCTCTCCAAAAGTTCATATGGGGAAAGGAAGAAGAATTTTAATTGAAGAAGAATTTGTTTTTGAGGCAGGACTATTTCATTGTTGCCAAAGTTATAAAATATTCAATATTAAAGT
Organism: Dryococelus australis; assembly: GCA_029891345.1. Lineage (NCBI taxonomy): Eukaryota > Metazoa > Arthropoda > Insecta > Phasmatodea > Phasmatidae > Dryococelus > Dryococelus australis. The sequence continues at coordinate 45,266,404 of CM056995.1, read as the reverse complement.
CATAACTTTCTAAAGTTGTGGTTATGGTAAAAATTTTCAATGAAGAAAATCTTCAAATTTTTTATATTTGTTAATAATGTGTGTCAGAAGACTCCTGCAAACTCACACACATTAGAATAAATAAATTCTTTGTCTCACATTAATTGATGATTACTGTAACAGACAAAGCCTTCATCGCTACACTGTTTATAGGCTGTTCACGGTAAAATGAGCACTTTTGAAAGCCCTGCTTAAGATCTACTTGTATACACGTGGTGTATTCTTCCGCCTTATGTGAAGTTAACATTGCCATCGGCCTCGTCATTTTATTCACGTGTCGGTCAAATGAAACTGTGAAATTATTAGAAAAGTAAACATTTTATAAATCTGCTAATTTTCATACACTATTGCACTAAAAACAGAAATCGAAATAAGTAACTTAAATTATCACACATGGTTACCTAACACTTTTTATTCGACGTTAAGATATGTAACTAATTTACAAGCATCGTTACTAACTCTACCGGACGCATGTCACCCAGTGCGCCCGTTGAAGTAGATGCAGGCATGGGCAGCGACTTTTCCCGTAAGTTGATTTCAAAAGTGCTCACTTTATCGTGAACAACCTTTACTCGCATTTTTAACTATTTACATAAACATGGTCGCTACATTTGAGCTTATAGATACGTCATTCGTGAAACAGTAACTTCAAGATTGGGCAGTAAAAAAAAGACTCCAAAAAGTACCAGCAGACACAATCACAGATATTCCGGAAACATAAGTTGTGTGTTTGAATCTTTGATGGGCCTTCTCTAAGAAAGGGCAGTGATAAACATTTTGCTATTTATTTTATCCTAAAAGAGACGTAGTTATTTTTTAATGTCATTCCAAATGTAAGTTATAATAAATTAGCTGTACTAGTTTTATATTCATTTCTCTTCCTATGCAGTGGATGTAAAAAAGCCGCGTGAATGAATTTTATTGATAATTCTGTAAGTAATTTTATGCCGGAAAAGATATAATACATTAATTGAGTAAAGATACACGACACGTTACTTTTAGTACAGAAAACTGCACACCCGTAAACTGTTCTGTATATTTGCATGGGCAGATTGCCACGCGAACATGTGATTGTTTGCCGTTCCACATATCCCTTATCTTGAGTACACCGCTGCCGCCGTCACTGCTTATTAATTGTACCCTCGTGCCTGTACACACAACGCAGTTTGCTCTGTCGCCAAACATCGCTCTCGATGTTACATATGTCGTAAATCATACACACTCTGAAGCAATGCCCGACGCACTGTTTCGGAACACACATTTTTTCCCCCCGCCCTTGATATGGACTTGCAAAAAAATTCAATAAAATACTTTTTTTTTCTTTTTAACAGGCGGTAACTTACAAACAATTTAATATGCGGATGGTACTATTACAGAATCATCGTTTACGTAATTTTAAATTGTTATATTTTCAAAACGCCTGTCTTGTGATTTGTGTTACCTATCACGTATGTTGAAAAAAGATAAACCTATACGAGCCAAACTTAGAATGCTGCAATCCTAATTGCGTTCTCGAATTGAACGATAACGTATTTAGTGTGCGGTGGTGAAATATATCAAATGAAATTCCAAAGTTAAATACCATCTCCAAATTACTCCTCCAGTTTCGACCACAATTTAAATGCGAGCAGTACGATGGCTGGCTACATATAATGTTATGAAATATTCTCTTATTTATCGGTAACGTTATTCTTGGAGTATTTGTAAACCACATATCTAGTGCCATTAAAAAATCGAAATCAAACTTGGTGTGCGAAAACACATAATTGTGTGCATTAAATTGACTGAGCAATATCTTAAACCGTAATTTTGGATGGCACTGTCGCCAAAAACAGATTGTTATAGGCTTATAGGCTTACATTATTTCTAAGGAACTGCTAGAGCGGTTACCATCAAATCTGATTGAAAACGCACCTTTTGCTCAGAATTTTTTTTTTTTTAACACACGTGATTATACCAACTAAGCATTTGCAAATTAAAAAAAAAAATACTCATATGTACTGCACCTAAAGAGGAGTCAAAAATAATTATTAACTTCAGTAACTTCTTATTTCAAGATCGTTATACGCATCAGGTCTTCAACACAAATACACCACACGGGGTTTCGAGACTTCTAAACTGACCAACGTTTAAAAAATACAAGTTTAAAAACTTATATATTTTTCACATTTACGCTGATTATACATGTGTTTACGCTTTCCAAGATGCAAGACTAGGAGATCAAATAATTACTGAATCAGGAGAACACAAATGCGAGCACTCGTCTGTCACTCTGGGTTCGAGCCCAAAACTCATTGCCCGATAAAACGACGCGCAATCAAATTTCACCATGGCGGCGTTCGGCTCTAACATTAAAGGCTGTTCACGATAAAGTGAGCACTTTTGAACTCAACCTTAGAAAAAAGTCACTGCCCCTGGCTGCATTTATTTTAGCGGGCGCACTAAGTATCATTCGCCCAGTAACGTTGGTAACGATGGATGGAAAATAGTTCCATATTTTAACGTCAGATTAAAAGTGTTAGGTAACAATTTGTAATAACTTAAAATATTTATCTCGCTTTGTAGTTTTTTTAATGCATCGAAGTGTAAAAATGAGTGGATTAGTAAAATATCTACTATTATAATAATATTACAGTTTCACTTGACCGACGCATGAATAAAGTGATGAGACCCATGGCAATGATAATTTTACATAAGGCGGAACAACACACAACGTGTATACAAGTAGATCTTAAGCAGGGCTTTCAAAAATGCTCATTTTACCGTGAACTACCTTTAGGCAGAAATAAACTCGGCTACAGTGTAAACATTTTCTGGTAAACTTCCTAAACTATACACCTATATCTTTAACTATACACTGTATGAAAATAGTACCACACATCAAGCTGCATATACAGGACGTAAACGATAAGTGTTTACAACTGTACACAACAGTGTACAGGGCTCAGAGACGAGCAATTTGATGTAGGACACTTGTGGTCCAAAGGGTCGGTAAATTACCGTAGAAGCGTTTGACAGAAGTGTACTAAGGCACGTGCAGCGCGCCGCTGTGGGCCCGGCCTTAACCGACCTGCAGGTCAGCTGAAGCTAGTTTGTACAGAGGTCAAATCGGCCAGGAAACGTTTAGTAATTGCTTTTGTTTGAAACACTTGTTACAATTTCATACATTCTTTCCTGATTTCTGTAACTTGTCTGTAGTATTGTGACAATGCAACACGTGTTTCAAAGAAAAGCTATTACTAAACGTTTCCTGCCCGATTTGACCTCTGTACAAACCGGCTTCAGCTGACCAACAGGTCGATTAAAGCCAGGCCCACAGCAGCACGCTGCCCGTGTTTTAGTACACATTTGTCAAGCGATTTATGGCTATTTCCCGACCCTCTAGACCACAAGTGTCCTACATCAAATTGCTCGTCTCGGAGCCCTGTACAATGTTGTGTACAGTTGTAAACACTTATTGTTTACAGCCTGTATAGGGATGTTTAGCGTCGTTACTATACAAAGTTGGAAACTTCCCTAGGCATTTGACTGTTTCCTGAGAAAATGTAGGAACGCTACAATGAATGTATAGGGGGCAAAATTCCTACTCCCGTTTTCTCACTAAGCGTATACACTGGTATGGTAAATTTCCAAATAATTTCTTAAGAGTGTACGAACGCCTCCTTATTAACTGATCTCTGTAGCGTTTGATTCTTTTAGCGCGCCAGACTGCAGTGGGAAGGGTTGTGTTTTCGAGTCTTGGGTAAGCTTGGGTGCGAATTTCTGTGCGTCGGGTTGAGTCATTGTGTCACGAGAAATCTTGCCGGAAATCGATCAGAGTTGTCAAATGCCATAATGTATGAGGGGAAAAAATGGGGCATATATTGTTCGTGAGCCGGCCTGCAGTGGGAAAGGTCCCGCGTTCGAGATCCGGGGAAGACGTTTGTATGAATTAGTGGTATTCCGATCGGCCTTAACTACGTCGCATGACCTGGAAAACTAACTGCGCCTGTAATGAGTTACAAAATCTATCAAACAATAACAAACTAAGATCAGGTTATTGGAAGTAAGTCGTTACGGAGTTAATTACATACACGAGTGTGTATTTTAACATGTTTTACTCAAGGTAAAACTTATACAATTGTATAATTTTTCATACTATAGAAGTTTATTATCAGATATCAATACTGTTTACGTAGGCAAAAGTATTTTGCAAGTCGCTGAAATGCAAATACTCAAATAGAAGCATTTGTATGGATGATAAAACAATCTTGAAGGTCAATCCCGAAATGTTTATGCTAATAAAACATATTTACACACAAATGAAGTAGACATTAGCCACTCGAAACATAATTCATCAAAAATAATACCTAATTTAAACTTCAAATGCGTCAGTCAACCTTTGAATATTTAATTTGACTGTAAACTACAAACTGGCTAGACCTATCTATGAATACGTAAAGAGATCGCAAATAGAAATATAATGCTTTCATTAATAACGGAATTTTATTTTACTACAGGGAGCATCGATGAAACCTGTAATAATCCTTAATTCAGACGAAGTTAATTAAATGCCCCAAATAATAAGTAAGCAATGATACCATTGACTCGCTTGATAAATGTGAACGCTAGCTCGTTTTGAATTAATGTTGAGTCTCTTCCAAATGGCATTCAAACACATTTATTTTTAATTTTTAATTTGAGTCCACCCTGAAGGCTTAAACGTTTTGATTGTATTTATTTTATACGCTGTACTTCAATTAAAGTCTCGTGGAAAATATCTAATTATTCCCTTTTATTAGCGAATGCAATGAACATTATGTTGGCTGTATTTAATTTTCACGCCATTATGTCGTTAATTACGCAAATAATGGGAAAGACGTCAATACATTTCTAGTATTTGCCTACCATTTCGAAAATAATTCTTGGTACCTAGAGACGAATGAGTTGCGAAAGAGTTTTAATAGACTTTAAATACTTAATTTTTTACAGCATGGCTTTATGCTCTGGGACTTTACACGAAGTTTCGAACTGCAAAAACTAATTGCGACATTTTTATGCACAGAAAAAATATTTCATATTTTAATATAAACTCCAGAAGATATCATGCTTGTTTAAACAATTATTATTTTCAAGTGTCGATGAGTCTGTTTTTAAAATTCGCGTGACCATAAAATAATAAATACTAATTATAACAAATCGCTAGGTAACTGTGAAACTCCTAAATAATGTATGAGGTGCAGCATCTTCGAAACAGAAAAGTGTGTGATACAAGTATGACGCGAAGAAGCAGTGTCGTGAGGGCACCTCTAATTTGCGTCTCCCAGTCGTTATCTCCTTTAGGCTAGGTTCACAGGTGAGCACTGTGTATAAAGGAGACGTTACTGTGGTTTTTGCTATTACTAACTGTATTTTCTATGCTTATCTACTTCCAGGGAATGGGGCCCCGCTGTGGCCGAGCGGTTAGCCCGCTCACCTCCCACCAAAGCGAACCGGGTTCGATCGCTGGCCGGGCCACTCCCGGATTTTCGCATGTGGGAATCGTGCCGGACGATACCGCTGGTCGGCGGATCATCTCGGAGATCTCCCGTTTCCCCCCGCACCTTCATTCCGGCGCTGCTCCATGCTCACCTCAATCAGCCTCATCGGCTCTGAAGACCTCGCTGTTAAGAGCCACCCAATACTGCCATTCTAGCCATGTCGGAGTACTCAGGAATGGCGTTTCTAATGTGCGCGACATCTTGAAACCCCTCAACAGCCCTCGTCTGATGTATTGTGTTACTTTCGTAGATCAGAACATTGGAAGCACATTTAATATTTTGTGGGAAAACGAGTATTTCATGGCAGGCAACCTCACAGAACACTGGCGAATACAGAAGTGAAACAACTGCTTTAAGCTGGAATCACAATACGCCTACGAACCCGACACGACAACCCAGGCACGACGAAATTCGAGTAGCAGCCAACGAAAAGCAAGGTCACTGTGTGACGCAAAACCCGACAAAATCGCAGCCCCCGACAGCCCGACAAAAGTAGGTTCTACATATTTATACTTTACGTCGTGTCGGGCTCGTTGAAGTGCGCGCAAAAAAAAAATGTAAATACAACATTATAAAACAAAATTTCATACATATTTCCTTACTGTAGAAAGTAATAACATACTTGCCGCCAAAATAAACTTACGGTTTGTTTTAAATACTGTATTTTTTTCGTGAATAAAATTCAACTATTGTCAGACGCGAAATAATTATTCACTTTATCGTGAGGTTTAGAAAATAAATATTGGATATTATAAGGATAACTAGCCGTTTTAAGATTTTCCTATCCGCCAACTAACACCTTGTTGGGCAGATTTCGTCGGGGTATGGTGAACACTGAATACTGTAATGTGAAATTCCGTCGAGCTCTGACGTCGTGTCGGTCTGTCGTATGCGTATCGTGTTCGTTCGTCGGGCTGTTGCAACTCGTGCTTAACAGTTCAGAACTCTAGCCCCATACGGCAGGAAAAAACGACGTAGCGGGACGCAGTTTGCCCAATCAGTGTCCGGCAACTCAACCCGCCAGCCGGCAGCCCTACCCCAATAGCGAACGTTTCGCAACATGCAGCAGCCAATCGGAAACAATGCACGTTGTAGAGCCTCGTAGATAATCAGTAAATGGGTACGCCCACGTGAAAAAAAACCGAGTGTGGTGGCGCAGTAGTAAACCTTCGGCTCGCACACGGTAGGTCCTGGGTTCGACTCCCGGTCCGGCCATCCTGATCTACGGTCTTCATGGTTTCCCGAAATCACCCTAGGCGAATGTCGTAGTGACTCCTTATTATACACAATGGTCGATGATTCTTTCCCCGTTCCTTCTTCTCTGAGCAACATGCTCCGTCTATAATGTCCTCGCTGTCAGCGAGACGTTAAGCCCTACCTTCCTACACGCTGTTCACGGTTAAGTGAGCATTTTTGAAAGCCCTCTCATGTGGAATAATAGTCAATAAATATATTTTATTTTAGATTTAGACGTTAACTTCCGAGTGCGGTTAATTATACACACTGTGCAAATTACTTGCATGACAATATTTATTTCAAAATGCGGTTAAATGATAAAAGCATGGCCGAAAGGGAAAAGTGACTAGGGCCTCAAAAGTGCTCAGTTTACCGTGAAAATCGTGTACTTACCCACATCAAAGCAACCGCCCTACCGTTTCACTCCCGTACGTATGCTTACATGATCTTAAGTTCGGATCAGATAATGCCAGGCTGGCGCCAAACGCAGTCGGCTGCACTACTAGAGTGAAGTAATTCTTTTTCTCCTTACATTCTCAGAATGGAGAGAGTACGAGGGGAATCGAGGAGGAACAGCAGCAGCAGAAGGAAGGCGGAGGATGGAACGGGAACCTCCCGAGAAAATCCTCGAATTCTTACATAGTGACAATTCCCCGCCTAGAGAATTCCAACGCCACTTGTGATTGGAAGATTGGCGCCGAGTACGGAGATGGCAAAGGAGCAATCGACTCCCACCACACCACTTTTCAGCCAGTAGGGGCGTTACCCCCTGGGTTCATATTGGTTGGCCACTACTTCAGCTTGTATTGAGTATTTATAACGCCAGGCAAACTGCTTAGTTAATTTTTAAAAATGGTTATTTTTGTTTTCTTTTAAATTTTATTTTTAAAAATGTAGTACACTTATGATAAACAATTATATTATTTCCCCAAATTAGATATGTTTCCGAAATAATTATTGATGAATTCTTCCAATGCTTCGAATGGCGTGTGTTGTGAAAGTTACGAGGATAAATTTTTGTGGTGTTAATTTTCTTCTAATTTTTAAGTATAATTGGTTATTTTGTTAAAATAGCAACACAAACAGCTGGAAACTTCGATTCGGCTGCAACGCATCCTAAACAGCTAACGTTCTGAGCTCAAGAATTTAGATTTTTCTTCACAGTAAAGTGAAATAAAAAAGGTTTAAATAACATCCTTTTTCTGTTTCTTGAGGAATCACATGTAGATGAGAGTGAGTCGACTGCCGTAGAGTATTTGGGTAAGAAGCAGTAAAAGAAAACAATGTTACATTATGCATGAAATCCCCAAATAGACGGTACAAATCATTAACCACTTCAACTGGTAACAAATGTGGCACAACAAAACTTTGCCTTTGAAATATTTAATAAGATATTAGTTGAATTAGCGTGATATGCAATCTTCAAAAATTTCTCTGGCGAAAAAAATCTGTAGTAATAGTTTTGCAGGCGAAATAAAAAGAGTACTTTGTCAGTTAATAATTCCCAAATATTTCACGTTGAACTCACAAACTGAGTTTTTTGGTTAGACAGTAAACACACCATTTTGTTGTAGACAATTACCAGTATTTTCTTTTAATACAACAAGGTCTTACTTTAATGGGCGAGGAGTGGGGAAGGCTTGTAATAAAGACATGTTTAGGTTGTTTATGTTAAAATGAGCACTTTTGAAAGCCCTTCTTAAGATCTACTTGTGTGCATGTTGTGTATTCTTCCACCTTATGCAGAAATGCCATTGTCATGGCCCTCATCACTTTATTCATGCGCCGGTCAATTGAAAGTATGTAATTATTAGAAATGTAAATATTTTACACATCTGCCTATATTTAAACTTCGATGCATTAAAAAAAAAACAGAAAGTGGAAGAAATTATTTAAGTTCTAACAAATCGCTACTTTAGCACTTTTTATTCAATGTTAAGATATGGAACTACTTTCCATCCATCGTTGCCTACTTTACTGGGCGCATACTCAGTGCGTCCGTTAAAATATATGCTGGTAAGGGCAGTGACATTTTTCTAAGGTTGACTTCTAAAGTGCTCTCTTTATCGCGAACAGCCTTTAGACGTATTTGCCTGAAATGCAGATGGAAACCGGACTAGGAAACTGCAATAGGCTGAGACAGAACACGTGACCATTCAAATGCGAATCAAGGATTTGTTATCAAAAAAATCTTTAGCTACTTAAAAAAAAATAATTATTTCTTCACCATTACAGGCATGTACTAACCAAATGCTTCACAGCGACTGTAAATGATTTATATATTACAAGCATGAAGTGCCCCTCATAAACTCGATTAGCAAGGCACTTGAACTGGCATGTAGTGTCTATGTCTTGCTTCATGCTACTGTACGTCTAATGAATTAAAAGTTTTCTACTAAGTCCTATGCAAGGCAGTATACAAATTTCTCAGGTATTTAGCAGAGCGTTCAAAGGTGCGGCAGAGTTCAAAATATATTTTAAAGGCAGCATTGAAGTGCTCCAAACGCAGTGAGTTGTTTACGGAACAACCTCAAGCTTGATATAGTTTTCTTTAAAAAAAGTGATAAATTTTATAGTTTTATGTATATTTATTATTAGTGCACTCCAATAGCACTCAGCCTTTTTTTTTAGGATAACACAGGGTAGGGAATTGGGAGGGTGTATACAATTATACCGACAAAGTCCGGCTGCACGTTAATAGCGAGAACAGAAGGTGAAAAAATACGACCTATGGTATAAAGTGAAATCTAAGGGCGGAACACATTTATGAAGTTGGCACTTAAGTACTAGTTGATTAGATGTAAATAACGGATAAAATACTTAAGATAGAACACTGAGTGACTGGATAACGTATATCTGAACAAAGATATGCAAACCCGTTTGTCCCTGTCATCAAATTATTTCGTGGGAACAATCGCAGTTACTGCTCTTATTTCGACTTAATCTCAATTACTCTGTAGCGTACTTGGAATGTGAAAGGTAGCTCGTTAACGTGCGTGTCACAATTAAGGTTTCACTTCATCCAGACGCTCGGTGTTCTATCTTAAATATTTTATCCATTATTTAATATTTGTAATAAACTAATGCTTCACCATAAGTAGAGCCCCGAGTATTTCGCGGATTGAGTTGGCAGCAAGCTAAGCTGGACAGCCCTCCATACACTCGAGACATTATCGTTTGCTTATTGGTACAGGACTGTTTAACACTCACTCAAACTACTGCTTCATGCTTATTATTGGCTCACATTTAAAAGGAGCGTGTCTATATAACTGTCGTCCAATCACAACAGTAGGAGAAAAGACAAGTGTTTGGAGTCTACCTCACCTCCGAATTAATTCACGAAATACTAATGACACTAACCATAAGTCGTATATATGTTTTCACATTTTTATTATCGTGATTAACTTTCAGGCGAAGTATTGTTGGTTGAGTTTGGGTACATTCTGTATGTAGGGACTCCACCAGCATCCCTCTGAAAACGGGAGTCTGGAGGGGGGAGGGGGAAGAACACTTTGGGAAAAAAGCCACCCCCCCAGTGCAGCCCGCCGGGACAGAACCCACGACCTCCCGAACACGAGTCGGACATGCTACCGCATGACAAAACACACTCTGTTGAAACATGCTCGGTCGTGAATAAACATGTTCATTTAATGATTTATTTTGAAGGCTGTTCACGATAAAGTGAGCACTTAACAAATGAACCTTAGAAAAAATTCACTGCCGCATCATTAATACATTTTAATGGGCGCACTGAGGGACATTCACCCAGTAAAGTTGGTATCGATGAATGGAAAGTAGTTCCATATCTTAACGACGAATAAATAGTGTTAGGTTACCATTTGTGTTAACTTAGAATTTTTTCTTTCCCTTTCTGATTTTTTTTAAATACATAAAAGTGTAAGAATGAGCAGATTTGTTAAGTATTTACTTTCGTGAGAATTCCAGTTTAGCTTGACCGACGGATGAATAAAGTGATGAGGCCCATGGCAATGTTAATTTTACATAAGGCGGAAGAACACACAACGTGTAAACAAGTAGATCTTAAGCAGGGCTTTACAAAGTGCTCATTTTACCGTGAACAGCATGTATAAAGATGTATTTATTGAGAGCAGATTAAGTGGGCGCGTTAACACAATTTACATGTACAAAATTTATTCTTTATAATTGTAGAATATTTTAAATTTTTATGATACTGTTTCAAAGTATTAGCACCACGAAATGGCAAAAAAACTGTGTGTCAATTTCCAGGAAATATATTAGAATTTTAAATCTACAGCTTGAGCCAGACACATTTTCAGAAATAGCATGCATGTAATGAGTTTGGCTACAGCTCAAAATAATTTACGAAGTCACCGTCAAGGAATTTGTCAGAAATCCGCTGTGTGGAGTAGTTAAACCTTAACTGTAGACGACCAGTTTTGTAATTATAATTAAAAAAAAAAAACTGTCGATACACTTAAAATTTTTAGAATTAATTTCGGGAAAAAATTAATAGGTTAATATGGTTATTGCATCATTTTTCATAGGGGCCGCGTTGGCTGGGTGGTTAGACTGCTCGCCTCCTATCAAGACGGACCGGGTTCAATCCCCAGCCGGGTCACTCCCGGATTTTCTCGGGGAAATCCCGTTTCCTCGCTGCCATTGCATTCCAGGCGCTGCTCATTGCACCCTCATCGGCTCTCGAGACCTCGTGGCCAAAGAGCCTGCCAAATCTCTCAACTCAAAATTTCGTGCAATGTTATCGAGTGGAGTCGGAAGAGGCGCGCGCGGGACTTACCTTGTAAGGCGCGCAGGTGGCAACAGGTGCGAGTCAGTAGGGGGGGAGGGGTTGTTCACCCTCGTGGTGGGCTGATCCCGGTTCGAAACCTGGTCGCGTGGAGAGGAGGGAGTTCGAAGACTACGACGACTCGGCGGGTCGGCGCGGAATGAAGAGTCTTCGTGGCCTCGAGAGAGAGAGAGAGAGAGCGAGAGAGCTTGAAGCGAGGATGGTGCGCGCGCAACTCTTCCCCCAGACGCACGGGTTTTGCAAAGCGACGCCGACGCCGTCGCTCCCGCCTCTTATATACACTCCTGGCGTCCCCGCGACTCGTATCTGCGCATGCGCGCCGGCACCCGTCCGTCCCCGGACCATCGTGACGTCTCACCCACTTAAAAAAAAAAAAAATTATTATAATTTTTCTGCTAGTTTATCAGGTCCCTTTATCGATGCCTCGAGAGACGCGATAGTCGTTGCACTTTTCAATTGAACGTTTTAAAAATGTCTCTGCCGCTACGTGCATGCATTTTAACGGGAAAACCCACTGGCATACGTCCTGGTATAGGCTGTTCACGGTAAAATAAGCACTTAAGAAAGCCCTGCTTAAGATCTGCTTGTATACACGTAGTGTGTTCTTCCGCCTTATGTAGAATTAACATTGTCATGGGCCTCGTATCTTTATTCAAGCGTCGGTCAAGTGAAACTGTGAAATTGTTATAAAAATAAATATTTTACAAATCTGCTCATTTTTACACTTCGATGCATTAAAAAAAGACGGAAAGGGAAAGAAATAATTTAAAGTTATCCCAAATAGTTCCTAACACTTTTTATTCGAAGTTTAAATATGAAACTACTTAGCCTCCATCATTACCAACTTTAGTGGGCGCATGTCACGTAGTGCGCCCGTTAAAATATGTGCTGGTATAGGTTATTCACGTTCAAGTGAGCACTTTCTAAGGCCTTCTAATTATTTCCTTTCAATTAATTTCTACCGTTCCGCTACTTTTTGATGTAAACACTGCAATATGACTAATAAACACAGCGTATACATTTCATCACTCTCAAAAAATTTACGTCCGAGACTGCAATATAATATATTTATTACGGGTTATTGCCATTTGGGAGGGCCTCAAAAAGTGCTCACTTTACCGTGAACAACCTATAGGAGCAGTGACTTTTTCCTCAGGTCGATTTCAAAAGTGAACAGCCTTTAAAGTTGTTAACGACGGCGGGAAAGTAGTCCTGATGTCTAAACGTCGTATTAACGTGTACAGTTCCCGTATCCATGATCGAGTGCATGTTGCAAATGTTGTTGATATTTATGGTTAGCGCTGTACAGAACAAGGGAATCAGTAGCCGGTGTCTTGAAGAATTTCCTCGCGAGTCGTCTGAGTTGTTGAAGTTTCTGCATCTCTCATTTGTGAAAGGTTGATGCTGACTTCGGTAAACACGTTGTCTGTTAGTCGCGAGAAACACTCTAAGACACAGGCACAGTCCACACCGAAAAATTTAACGATTACAACACTCGAGCTTGTGAATTAATTCGGTACTGAACCGGTTAAATGCGTTAGGTAAACACCTGTGCATACTGAAAATATTTATTTCGCTTTTTGTTTTTTAAAAGCATATAAGTAAGTTACTTACTTTTCTTATAACTTTATAATTTCACTTGACCGACTCACGAATAAAGTGATCAGGCTCATGGCAAAGTTAACTTTACACATTGTGGAAGAATACACAATGTCCATACATGCAAACCTCAAACAGGGCTTTTAAAGGTGCTCAGTTTACCGTGAATAGCCTATGCAACGCCGCCCGGAGCCTTATAAAGGCGCATGCTTGGCACGTGCGTTCTCCTTAACAGCGTCCTTCGACAAGTACATTTTTTTTTCCCAACGTCGTATCAGTACAAATGTTCATTAAAAGCAATTAAAGTAACGCGCAACACCTTCAGTACGATTTCAACTTAATAAACTGATTTCAAAAAACTAAAATTTTGGTTTCAGCTCAACTCTTCGACGCATACGAATACTTCAGGCATTTTCTTTGAAATCGAAAAGTGGCTCGCCTGCAAAGAGGGTTTCAATTTCTCGCTGTTATTGAGTTTGAATATCACTGTAGAACTCGAAATGACACTTATAAAAACGTTACTACAGACATAATGGCCATACTTAATTTTTTTTTTTTTTTGCTGGGGCGTTTAGCAGGAATTCTCTCTTCATTGGCTGGATGCTTTGCCCTGCTTTTTCTGTCACAGTATACAACATACAGAACGTTTAACAAAAAAACTTAATAATGATGTTAACTGTATACAATACGAAAACCGCGCCCTATCAAACAAGCCATATACATTCAGTAGTTGCCATATATTACTGAGCATATTGAACAAGTTATTAAATAAACTGCTGCCAGAAACATTATGGATAGATAACGTTGACTGGCCTAGACCTACAGAAGAGAGATGCACTGATACACGCACTATTCCGAACCAAAAAAAAAAAATGACATGCTTTTGACTGAATGAGCTAACTTGACTGTGAATCTGTGCCCTGAATTGTTATTAGGATTAACTCGTAAGGCAAACCACTTTAAGATGGTACGATAACTTTCGTTCCATCGATTTCCTGGTTGTGATATTGCCTTAAGTTTTTGATTCTGTCGGACCTTGAAGATGACAGACCTCCTCACAAATAGCATGCACAGGAGTAAATAACTCAGAGACTTTATGTATCCACAACTCTCTGTAGGGTTATTTTCCAAGGAGTTCTCATACGCATAGCACGTTCTGAAAACATTTTTTTCTCTCTCTCTTCAGTTACTCCATAAATGCAAATCTCGGCCAGCAAGTGGTTTAAACCGTAAACAGAATATCGTTACCAGTTGTACAGCAACTAGTTTTCCAAGCCTCAACACTGAACACATGTCCCTCCCCTCTCCCCACACAAACACTAAAACTTCCAAAACTTCGTTGATTTGATACCCTACCGGGTCACTCCGAGTTTGCTCATGTGGTGATTGTGCCGGACGATGCCGTTGGTTGGCGGATTTTCTCGGGGTCTTCCGTTTTCCCCGCCCTTTCATTTCGGCACTGCTCCATACTCACCTCGATCACCCTCATGGGCTCTCAAGACCTCGATGTTAAGAGCCGTCGAAATCTTTTCACTCTTCACTCACTCACTTCGCTGATTTGGCCTGGACTATAGGATAACATACGTACCGTTTACTTAAACATGCGCTTTGACATTCAGTATGCTTCTACTCACAAAGTTTTAATGTAGCTAGTATAGGTACATTGAATATCGCAATCATTTTTTGTTCAAAAGAGGGGATGGTTTAGAAGAGCAAATGTAAAAAAAAAAGTCCACATAATTGTTTCATCATGTGATTTTGAAAATCCTGCTGGAAATTTGTGAGGCGAAGTTCGAGATTTGCACAGAGCACCAAAGTCTAGATATATATATTTTATTAACAGAAGGTTTGACTGAACTTTTTATGGCCGATATCTTAACGGAAGCTATGCAAGTCACAATTTTGTCATCAGTAAAGTACCAAAACATTTATCTCTGATCAATTATGTCTCAGATTTCTTTACGCAGTTATGATCAATTTATATAAAGAATACACATTAGGGAAGGTGTATTCGATCTTCATGAGACAGTTTACTAAATAATTTATCATTATGCAAATTTATAAGGCCCCGTATGCGTAACTTATAGGGCCCTAATGTACTGTAAGTTTTAGCATAAGTCACACTCCTTAGTGGCATTAACAGTTCGTGTTTCTGTACTTTTCGAACGGTAATCCGTACTTAAGTTCTTACAGCTAACACAATTATATTCCTTACAGTCGCTATGTTTTACATTAGCTGGACTCAGACTTAAAAATCTAATTATTACAATTTTTAAGCACGTGTTTTCTCGTAAATACTAAGTTCTTCTAATTATGATTTTGACAGACGTTTTCAGCTGTTTAACTTGATTAATTTACGAAATAAAAAAAATGTTCAGAACTTTAACGCAGTAAGCTCGAGGAGACTAACACTCGTATGTAACGATTCTGAAAGCGGCCACACAAACTGGAAGAGACCAATGACAGTGTCAAGATAAAGACGGGAAACAGATCAAGATAGACCTGGCGTTGAAGGGTTTGTTCGCATCCATTGTTTGGAGCATGTTAAATTTAGAAAGTGGGTAACTGTTGTTTCTTTGTTGTTGTTCCGGAGCTGTTCATTAGCACGTTTATTTGTACAATGGTTACACTAATACTTAAATTTAAATGCGTGATCGGTACGTCATGTCTAAGTTAAATTCCTTATAAACTTGTGTAACATTTACTTCCAAAACAAATTCTATTAATGTTATAGGATCATCGCCACGCATGATTTACAGTGACTGGTAAGTTCTCAGTTATAAGCAAATAAACTAAATACCAGATATTATAGGCTATTCACGGTAAAGTGAGCCATTTTAAAAGCCCTCTGTTTTGGAATAATGGCAAGTAAATATATTTTATTTTTGCCTAAGACGTTATATTCCGAGTGCGGTGGAATATACACAGAGTGTTTATTACTTACATGGCGGTATTTGTTTTTAAAAGTGATTAGGGAACAAATAATGGCTGAAAGTAAAAAGGAACTAGAGCTTCAAAAGTGCTGATTTTACCCTGAACGAAATAGGTTAGTCGCTGACTTCAAGTGCGCAAGTATTCTATTGAATTACATCCTTGATTAAAACATGACTGTTAATGCCATTAATTATAGTGAAAATTACGATAGCTACAGTATCGATAGGAAAGAAATTAAGCCTATGAAATGTAATTCATAAACACTTAAGTATCCCCTTCGACATTAGACCAAATAAATAGTCCGATTTTCTGAAAATGTTTTACAAAAAAAAAAAAAAAATGAGAACTATTCTCCGCGGTTTTGTTTGTTGAGATTATGAGCAAATTAAAAATAATAAGTTTACTTATGATTTACACTTGGATGCCAACCTGTCGGCCTCTGCTGTCAAAAAATTGTGTAACTTTACACAAATGGAACGTGGCAGCAGAATCTCACAGAAGTCGATGTATATTTACACCTACATGTGTCAATGTTATTTCACCCTTCGTCCAAGTAAATTCATCCTAAAAATTAGTAAAATAACTAGTACACAGTATTACTAATTTTACATTGAGTTGTGTAACCTTACTATTTACATGTAGAACTGTAACATTCCTGTATTTCTTCTCCGCGACAAGTAAATCCACACAGTCATCGCATTTGTAACTTCACAATGCACGTGTCTTCTTCAATTGCAATCGCAAACTCACTTTAATTCTAAATACGAAATTTCTGTACATTTTTCCCCTGCTTTGCCGAGTAATTTTACAACTGCGACATATTAATGCACATACTATATATGTGTGTGTATTTTTACAATTTTCACGTTATTGTACATCGTTCTATAACTTGATAGTTAACAGCATTACAACATAGATTAACTTCAATATGTGGATAGCAATCGACTTCAGTTATAATCCCTACCGCTATATCGCATGTTTTAGATAAATACTCGCAGTTTTGTTTGAATTATTAGGAACATAACTTTAAAATTACGAATAATGTACTCGTTCTAACAAATTACACGTATAAAAACAAAATTACCAAAACATGGGGGTCATGCAAGTTTACGCATACATGATCCTTGCAAAATTGCACAAAGAAAGATGTACAACTACATTGATATTGAGTGTTTATACAACGACCATTCAGCAGAAAAAATGTTCAGTTTAAGATTTTAGTACAGGGGATAGGTGTGTTTTTATACGTATTTCAATATGTGTAAATAAACACCAACGTTGTAATTATTAACCATTACCTTTATGTATTTTCACCAAAGACTTGTGGTAGTGTTCTGGATTCTTAAGAACTTTTATGTAAAATTTCACGTATAGTATTTGTTTTTACAAATGACACAACAAAACATGCAAAATTACCAAAAATTTGTATGTATAAATTTAAGAATATTTTTTTACGGTGTAAGTTTTGCTCTCGAAAGCAGGAACGCAGACTTTTTTTAGGTTGCCTGTAACCTGTAGTTATAATGCAAGTTAATGAGCACTGAACCTACTTCACACACGCAACAGAAGAGTTTTATAATATCCCATTTCTTGCGCCTGCAACTAGCGGGGTTATAATTAACAGCTTATTCACGGGATATATCATATAACATAGATTCAAAACGACAAGGTAGACGGTGACTCACAAAATCCAAAGTTTGCGTGGAATTATTCCAAGTGCAAAAAACACTGACATTAACGAGGCATTTGTTTACTACTTGTTTTAAGCGGCTGAACCGTGATCTCCGGTTACAGAGAAGCAAATTTCTCATTAATATTTGGAGAGAGAAGTGATTCAAAATAGTAACGTATTTGAACTGGTTTTGTTATTGGACCGGAATGGGTTTGAACCAATCAGAAACCGTTAGCAATAGGACTTACACAATCATGCCCAACACCCTGTCAAAAGGAAAAATAATTCCTCACTGTTGCTGAAGCCAATATACAGCGGCAACGTCTCGGAAGCCACATCTGCCTGACAATAACGCAAATTCCGTGCATTTTACCTGCCCGTACGCAGTTTGCGGTCGATGTAGTACTCTAGAAAACCCTGACAAGTCATTCTTTCAGCCATTGAGCATCCTAGCGCTTCGTGTAGGAAACTAAAAACTCCGTGGATCAAAGGGGCGGCGGTGGTGAAGGGGCCAGACTACTCGCCTACCGCCTAGGTGAACTGGATTCGATTCTCGGCGGGTTCGCACGCGGATTTACGCACGTGGGAATCTTTCCGCTGGTTGGCGGTTTTCTTGGGGGTATCCCACTCCCCCCGTCCTTGCATCACGGCTCTGCTCCACACTCGCCTCACTTCACCCACATCGGCTCTCAAGACCTCGATGTTAAGAGCCACTCAAATCTCTTCACTCCACTCCATGGACCAAATCACCTTTGCATCGAAACGTCTATAAAGTGGAGTTGTGGAAATTGCCAAAACCATTAACAACATAAAACAAAAACAAAGGAATAAAATGGTTTAAAGAGGCCACAAATTTATTAGCTGTCAACGTTACTGCAATTACACAATTTAGAATGAAAACAGTTATGTCTACGTTTTCTTTAAAGCTGACACTAGAAATCATTGATTTACAGCAGAAAAGCGACAGTTACTACGCATAACTGATGAAGGAACTTCACGGAAAAGAAAAACTTGTACGAGTAATGGCAATAACCACCTGCCAACTGCCATTCAAACATTTTTCCAAGTGTCTGTATAGTAATCGAACCCATAACAAACTGGTAAGAAGTCACGGAGGCGTATTGGAGAATAAATAAAAGGTGTAAAATGTACCCCTTAAACATTTGCTCTAAAGAAGAAAAATATACATGAATGAATAAAAGAGTAATTAGTATATATAATAAATCAGTCAGTTTTTGTTAATTCTGAAAAGATTTAGTGTGCGAAATTTGCGTATGAAGTATTTATTCCGAAATAAAACATGTCATCGATAGTACTGCTTCGAATACCTATACTGTATTTCTTGTGTATTATTACAACGTGGATACCATTTGTAAAAATTATTTTCTATTAGTACAAGTAAATCAGAGATAATTTACATACACAGTACTGTGGAATGTGCAAAACTGCTCTTGAATTTTAACAAGTAAGCGTCGCAGTCTTCAGGTGGCCTATATTATAAACACTGAGATACATAAACAACCTTGGTGCTTCGTGAAATAATATGATGTTAACCTAAAATATTTTATTTGCTTTATTAGAGGAAAATATTCGGAAATAGTTTCTAAAGAACTGTCTGTAAATCAAGCAAAAAAAAAAAATTGTTACACTGCAGGTTATATTTTGCAGAATCGAAAAAATTAAAGTTCGGAAGCTGTCCTAATATTTGATGCAGGTTCAGTATGATTTATATTAGAGAAGGATGGTGTCTAGAGAAACCGTCTACCTTATCTCGGCCAGCCTTCAGTATGAATGAGGGGGCTAGAGTTATGGGCGGAAAGGCGAAGGAATGCTAGTGGTGAAGGAAACACGAATACCCCGAGAAAACCAGCCGGCAATTGGAAAGTCCACCACGTTCGAGTGAGCGAGTGAGTGAAGAGATTTGGGCGGCTCTTGACATCGAGGTCTTGAGAGCCGATGAGGGTGGAGCGAGGTGAGTATTGAACAGAGCCGGAATGAAAGGGCGGGGGAAACGGTAGATACCCGAGAAAACCCGCCAGGTTTTCTCGGGTATCTACCGTTTCAAAGGGAGTCAAACCCGGTTAGCTTTGACGGGAGGCATGTAGTCTGGCCACTACGCCACCGCTGCCCCGCCTCGTTCGACACGTGGGGAAATTCGGGTCGTGATATACCGAGGATCGAACACGAAACGCCGAAGAGAGAGGCCAGCGTGTTAACCGCGAAACCAACGAAGCATTTGTATTTGCAGAATGAATAAATAGGGACTAGAATTAATTTTAGGAAAAGCTGGTCTTCAAATACATGTATCATTGTGATATTGTTACGGTTTTATGCGTCGGGCACAATGCCACAAATATGAAAATTTACAGGAGTGCAATTTTTCTCGATATCACGATAACACATAGTGTCCTTTCTTACTGGTTGAATCGCTTATTATTCCGTACGTTAAATAGTGATTTGTAACCCGGAAAATAATGTGCAAAATACATTAAGACAATGCAAAGACTCGATTTAGTAAAATATACATAGTACACTTTACCTCCGAAGCACAGAATTTGACCATAATTAGAGATAGAAAAATTTCGCGAATTCATTCCGGGACAAGATAGACGTCAAACACATACACGGTGAAGTCACCTTAGCAATTGGATCACAGTTTATTAGACCCGCCCTTTAAGCTCTGAGCCAATAGCAAACTTGCAAGGAAAAACTTCGCGGATCCCATAACTGCCAGGTGTGAGGCAACAGCCAATGAACACACAGCTGAGGCTCCAGTATTCAGAGGACTAAAGAGTTAAGCCTACAGGTAATTGAACTCGCCAAATTTTCGTATCCCTAACCTAAACAAGGCCACCTGTCCTGAGGTAAAAAGGACTACCCACTAGGACAACAGCCAATGAACAAATAGCAGAGACTCAAAAATGCACAGGGGCCGCGGTGACTGAGCGGTTAGACTGCTCGCCTCCCAAAAAGGCGAACCCGGTTTCAATCCCCGGCTGGGTCACTCCCTGATTTTCGCAAGTGGAAATCGTGCCGGACGATGCCGATCTGGTCGGTGGGTTTTCTCGGGGATTTCCCGTTTCCCCCCGCCCTTGCATTCCGGTGCTGCTCCGTTCTCACCTCCTTTCAATTGTCATCGGCTCTCAAGATATCTTTGTTAAGAGCCGCCCAAATCTCTCAACTCGACTCAACTCGAAAATTCACAGGATAGTGGATATACCCTATATGTATAGACCTGAGGAATTCGCGGATTAATTTTGGAACAAGCTAGAATTCAAAACACGTGTGTTTAGATAACTTTAGACACTGGTCCAAGTGATGTTTGACACCTCCTGGAGAATGCTGGCACAATCGTCGCCTTCCACTGTGACAGCCGGCAACAATGCTCAGATGATATTGGTATATTTGTACATAAGACTGTAGAGTCTTGCCCGCAGTGTCATGGAACTCGCGAATTTCTCAGGTCTATGCCTATAGCTCATAGAAATCGCGGGATTTTCATGTTCCTATGGATAAATAATCCGAAATAAACAGTAAGCATTCAAATCCATAGCGTAAATGATAAGAGTTTAGAACTTTTTTTTTTTGACATGCATCGAAATGCCAGATCACAGTAAGTTCGCGAATGCGCTAAAATTTCCAGGTGACGAAATGTTCCGTATCTTTCAAAGAAGCTTTATTCACGTTAAAGGTTCTCAAATCACTTGCGCCACCTTCACTTTTGAGGAAATCCTTAGTATGGCGACTTGCGTGTCAGGTTCATATCGCTGCGATAAGGGTTCGATACCAGTTCCTGCTGAGTTTCGATAAGGTACGTTGCTGATAAAGATAGTGCTGAGCAGGATGGTTGTGTGTGTGGGTGAGTGGGGGGGGGGGGGGTTCCCCTCTAGAAACCCACATTTCCTCACTACTGGAATCGCGTCACTTCTGTAATATGTGTGTATTTAAAAAAATGTATTTGGTTGTAGTACGCGCATACCAACAACTCGATATTAATGCTGTTCTCTTAAGCCAATCAGTTGCACATAAAAAACACGAGAGTGCTCTTTTTGTTTGATTACTAAATGATATTTATAAACTTTTCAAATTCAACACC
This sequence comes from Dryococelus australis, assembly GCA_029891345.1. NCBI lineage: Eukaryota > Metazoa > Arthropoda > Insecta > Phasmatodea > Phasmatidae > Dryococelus > Dryococelus australis. The sequence goes on along the minus strand of CM056995.1, from coordinate 45,244,523 downwards.
TCAAAAAAAAACAACAAATTTAAAGACTTACTGGCTAGAATGATGCTTTGCTTGTAATTTTAATTTTTGTGTTATCATTCTTTCGTCGTTGTGTGTCCTCTCTGTTAGTTATTTTATTATTCCCTGCAGTTATTTTTGCTGTAGCTGCGTTATTCGTAGTTTTTAATTACTTGGGTTCATAATCTGACAAGAAATACTTTTCTGACTATTGTTTCATTGTAGTTTTTGTGCTATTTTTGTGTCTTTTTAGTTTTTATTGCTCATCTGTGTCCAGTGAAACTGTTTTTCACACCGTTTATTCTCCTGAGGCGTGTTTTCGTTTTTGTCATCGTGTTGTGCTTTCTTTCGGTTTGCTTTTGTTGTCAGTTCTGTTTTATAATAAGATGTTCGTCCATCTTTTTGCAATTTTGATAATATACGTAATTGTTTTCTAGTGACAAGGCGACAGCTTTTCCTAATTATCTGTCTGTGGTGTTGTAAAAGTATTTTTAGTTTTTTGTCTTGCTGAGTTATGTGAATGTGCGGATTTTTTTTCTATTTAGTCGCATGATCGGCAATGGACACAGTCCAACCATACCAACATAATAACATGTGTATTTGATGCTTAGTTCACTTCCACATGCACACCTCTGGTAGTACGCACGATACCTTAGAAGTATTCGGACTCTGATCACACGCACGACGAAGTATACTTGGTCTTTGACATACCTCCACAGAAAAAAGTCCAAGGACGTTATATCGGGAGACCTAGGATGAGTGAAGAAATGTGGGCTGCTCTCAATATCAAGATATTGAGAGGCGATGAGGGTGAAGCGAGGTGAGTATGGGAGAGCGCCGGAATGCAAGGGCGGGGAAAACGAGATATTCTCGAGAAAACTCGCCGAACAGCGGCATCGTCCGGTACGATTCCCACTTGCGAAAATGCGGGGGCGACCCCACCGGGGATCGAACCCCAGTTCGCCATGGTGGGAAGCGAGTAGTCTAGCCACTGCACCACCGTGGCCCCTGAGAGACCTAGGGGACCATGCAATTGGCCCATCTCTTCCGGTCCAATGTGCGGAGTATGTCTGGCCCAGTGTGGTGGTACACCATCCTGTTGGAACAAGAGAGTTGGTTGACGATCAGCCAGTTGTGGTATCAGGTACAACTACGGCATATCAAGGTAATTACTATCATTAACCATTGCATCGGCAAAAACAATTAAGTACTAATAACGATGGTACCATCAAACACCACCATACTTTAGGCTGTTCACAGTAAAATTAGCACTTTCGAAAGCCCTGCTTAAGAGCTACTTGCAAGCACATTGTATAGCCTTCCAGCTTATGTAGGATTAACATTGGCATGGGCCTCTCTACTTAATTCATGCGTTGGTCAAGTGAAACTATAAAATTATTACAAAAGTATATATTTAAAATCTGCACATCACTTTCCCTTCGCTGCAATAAAAAATCAGAAAGCGAAATAAATAATTTTAAGTTAGCATAAATGGTTACCTAGTATTTTTTACTCGACGTAAAGATACGGAACTACTTCCCATCCATCGTTATCAACTTTACTGGACGCATATCATTCACGGCGCCCTTTAAAATATATGGGTTGAATTCAAAAGTGCTCAATTTATCGCGAACAGCCTTTATCACCTTGTGGCTGTCACGTTCCACCTCCCTTACAGCATGCGTATTGGTTGAGCCTCACATACGCGCGTTATTTTTTTTTCACTTGTATCGCACACGTGAAAAGTGCACTCATCAGAAAAGGCCACAGTATCCGGAAAATGTTCGTCTCTCTACAAGTGTGCAAGCACAGTAGCTAACTGTGAACGTTTCGACTTGTAATGCTGGTGCCATGGCCTGCACCAGTTTGCAAGCGACACTGATAGACCCGAAGGCGTTTCCGGAGAACCTTGTGCATGGTCGTGTGAGGAACTTGCAGCTCGTGCGAGGCTCGACGAAGAGACTTCTGTGATGACCGCGAGTACGACACGAAATTCATTCTGTGTCTTCTGCGCATGCCCCAGGCTGGCCTACGCTGCGCTTCACATCCACACTCCTGGTGTTCATGGAATTGGTGTACCACTTCGCTGTAGCTGGCCGAGAGGGTGGTGTTCTCCTGTATCGCGTGCGGAAGTTCCTTTGCACTTGACTATCCGGTTCGGTTTCAATGAACCATGCTACACATCGTGCCTTTTCCCGTGCCATTGCCATTTTCAAATTATACTACTCCAGTAACATGGAACAGAGTGCTATTTAGTACAAACTAAGAAAAAAAAAACTTTTAAACTTGGTGACTTACACGAACCACAGTTCGATTTTTTATGGCAATTAATATCCCTGTAATTAAAGTGTGAAATTGCAAACAACCTTTGTGTACACGCTGTATAATGTCAACTCTTGGAAAAAAATTGAGCTTAGTGGTTTGATGGTTCCCTGCACTTCAGAATGACATTAAAAGTTTGCAGGTGGGCTGTACATTCGCTCAACTGCAGTTTCGTAACTGCAGTATACATTGGTTTATGGATATCTGCGTCGGGAGAACTGCTAGGTACCTACTGAGAGCTGCAATGTACAGCAGAAACCATTTAATATCGCTAAACCGCTATTTTTTTTGTTGCGAAATAATTTTTATTTATTTTGTACAAAAGCAGCGCAGAGAATGTTTATTACTTAGCTATTAAGGAAAGTAATATTACCATAAAACAAAAACATACAAAAAACCATTATTAACAGCAAACATAGATTTTTATAATCTTGCCTTTGAATTAAAACAATTTGTGTTACAGTAAACTAACCTACCTCACAGAGATGGTTTGGTTTGCCGAAAAAAAAATTTAAATCGATATTTTTAAAGTGGAAAGGTTTCATGTGGCATTTAGAATAAACAATGGGCTGAAAAAAATAAGTAGTTTTTCAAAAATGTTCAAGTAGCTATTAACATATTAAAACTTCCTCCAGCAGTAGGCCTATTGAACTGGAGTGACAAATGAATATATTTTATCACAGACGCTCTTACATGTCAGCGTATACAGCAGTTTTCACGTGGTCTAAAACTTTCCAACTTCCTGTCGCGCAGTCGAAAAACTTCGCTACTTTTCAACGTAAATAAACTCGTGAGAATCACATCCGATTGTCTGCACGGGAATATAATACTCCCCGAGAATGCAGCTCTCAATAAACAACTATTTCATCGATCTGTGGACTTGACGACTGCGGTCCCAATCAAATACGTCACTCCAACTGGACAAAATATCTAGACTGAAATTTCTGCAAGCACAAATATTTCAATGACATACTAGAAGGAAATATTTTTAACTCGTTACTACACATAAATATAGCATTGCTATGTTCTTAACGTTGTTCTGGTGTGGCATTCACAAATGCAAGGGTTTGAAATAAATACTCAACTAACTTTCAGCCACAACTTCGCATTTAAATTAGGCTATTCTATGTTAATTAATTACATTTTTGTTTTAAGTTGATTTATTTCGCCTATTGTGTAATAATAATTATTTCGTCAATGTAGTTTATACTGAGAGAGAACTCTAATAAAGATTTAATTTAAATTTAACTGAACCGGAAATATTTTTTTAGTCGTTTGAGAAATACAATTACACGTTATTAATGATAATAATCTTATAACGAACGTATAAAACTCTTCACATCATCTTAATTTAAGCTGTTTTTTCCGATCTTCTTCAGAAACACATATCTAAGCAAATTCGTAAAATGTTACCACTTTTGTATATTATTAAAGCTCTCTGAAATAATTAGCGATTCTCGCTTGTTTTGTTAGAATGTGTCTCAGAAATTCTCTAAAACATGCGTCAACATTACGACAGTCGCACTTCTTCGGATTTAACTAATTTTTAATTTGAACGAAATTGAGTCAATACAAATAGAAAGGTTGTGAAAATACTTTGAGTGTCGTAACTAAAATCTCATCCATAACGCCGTTAGAGACAGGATAAAGTGCTCTAAAAATCAAGAGCAAGGAATGAATTGGCCATTTAATGTATCGACGAATCATCCCGGGATTCTCCCGGAATGATTTGGGAAAACCACGGAAAAACCACAGCTATGATGGCCGACTGGGAAACGAATCTACACTGAGAAAAGTTTGCTACAGCCAACTAACTTTATGTTTATGTAGAGCCAAAAATATATTTAGTTGTCCCAACTTAATATTTTGTTGAGTAAACAGAACTTGAAAAAAACAGCAAAATTTACTTTCTTAATCTAACGAAATACACGCTTGAATTAACAAAACATCTGTGTTGGGCCAAAAAAGATTAGACTGTCAACAGTTAAATCAACTGTATATATTTGTTTGGCTGCTCATTGGATTGCTTTCGTTGGACAATACAGCTCGAGAGTTTGTTTTCATTTTTATGACAATGAGTATAGTACCAGTGTTGGTTAAGTACATTTATTGGTGCTTAATAATAGCATAAGTGTACAAATAAAACAACTTCAACACGATACTAATAAAGTAAAGTTGTAAAACTTCAAATGTTTATTTGCGCTCGTTGTACAAAATTCAAAATGTTTGTATTTAAAACACACCAATTTCACTAGCAGTCAATTTAAGTCAACTGTTTGGCACAAGAACAGTATTAAAATCCCTGGATTTTGTCTACGGTAGGAGCAAACTTTGTTTCTGTGAAGTTACCGGTAAATCACCTGCGAAAGACTCTTTACGATTGCGTCGACTTACATTACACGTTTTAAAAATCTTTTTTTATTATTATTTTTCGTTAGTATTCAGCTTAACTGGCATGACTAATTTATTGCTTGTGCTAAGATCTGACGCATACCCTACCTCCGTGAGGTAGTGGTTAGGCCGCTGACTACCCTCTCGGAACGCTAGGAGAGCCTACCGCGGAACGTATGGCTAACTCTATGGGGCCGGCGGGGCGTGGAAGTGTTAGATATCGTATTGGGCCGCTCGATGGCTGGGTTCCATCGAGTTCGAGGGGAGTCAAACCTCAAAAGAGATGTAGATTCCCTCCCAGGGAGCTCTACTCCCCTCACTTTCAGGGTCGCCAATAAACGGGACGACAGCTGTACCCGGGGAAATGATGTGATGATGTAATTACGCGATCGTGGGTGTGGTGGTGTATGATCTGGCCGGGGAAATATTAACAGGTCGAGTGCGAAATCTAAGGGAGGGGGTGCCGCACGTGAATTGGGGGCTGCCTTGGGCGGGAGCCGAACCCGTACTGTCTTCCCGGACGCCAGCTTCATGGTACGAACGTTCGGGAGCGCTGTGCCTTCCGGGTGTTTAACCCGGATGAGTCTGCCCGAGTTGAGTTTGACAACGCTAGACGTAGTGGGAAACTGGCTAGTCACGCTGTCCGCAGGAGTATCAAGAACTATTTGCTGTGACTGCTCTAGTAGGCCAACATAATCTCCTGTAGGATACCTGGGCCAATATGTGACTAGATTGTGGTCCAGCGGGGGTGCGTGCTCCAGGGTGACCAAGGGAGATACAGGCCGAGGGACGGCCTCGCCAGTCTGCGGCAGGGGTTCGACCTCTGACGTGGTACTTTCTAAGGCGTCGATTACATCGGCTCTATCTAGGGCGCGGCGTTCCTTGCGCCGTAGCCTGTTCTGAGATCCCCTATTATACACTAGGCCCCTAAACAAACACTATAATTGCACAGCATTTCTGAATGTGACGTTACCTGGTACACCAGTTAAATACAAAACTATGCGGAACACTAGGTGACTAATTACAAAAGACGGTACACTGACAACTACGTTCAGACGTAATGTTTTATTACGTTATACTGGAAACTGGAGAATCCCGGCTAGTAGTGAAAAGTACAGTAAAACATTAATCATCTAACTGGCTAAGCAATTCTATATTAAATAAAATTACGCGAGCGGAATAAAATAAGTGAAGGCGAGCCTGGAGAATATCAATAAAATCCCAAAATTCTCTGACAGCAAATCTACGATAGTAAACGCACATTTACAGCGTACTATATTTTACCGGAAGTTTATCAGGAAGGCAAACTAAGACGCGCCAGCTTGTTACCTCGGAGTCACGGAAATTGACTAGGATAAAGGGTACGGGGGTCTAGGAGTAGGATTATCTGGCGATGGGGTAGCTGTCCTCAGGGTAAACTGGTGTAGTTGAGGAGAGCCGTTCTCACGCTGTGGAGGACTGCATATTCACAGTCTGCGCCGTGTTGCAGGTCGCGGTGAGGAGAGAGAGAGAGTCCTCGCTGACTGAGAGAGCCTTGTCCAAGCTTGAGGAAGTCTTGAGCAGACTAGAGAGTCCTTGCAGACTGAGGTACGTCTCTGCCGGTGCTGGAAGCTGGACTTGAATTTATACAACATTTTCTCATATCAGTAGTTCGCGGTGCGGGGGGTAGCGTAGCCTTCCAACACGTGGGTGCGTTATCGGGGGTGCAGGAGAGCCGCTCATTTCTTATCGCCCCGCTTGGAGGCGACGACTAATTAAAACGCCTGTTCCCCGAGGCGGGCTGGTCGTGATGTCACAAGACCACGGGTTCTGCCATCTCTCGGGGTTGTAGGAACTTCTTCCAGGGCTAAGCGACGAAAAGTAGAATTTCATAAATATTTATTTATTTCACGGGGGTGGCTTTAGCATGCAGAAATACGGGCAATGGGGGTTGCAATTACGTAGGTAATTTACAATGATGTATTCAGCTATCTAGGCTTGTGGAATTTCCTTGCACTATACGTTTATTCATTTTGCCGCTTATATAGCTTCCCTTTGAGTGCGGGTGGCTCGTAGATGGGGCGAAGTCGTCTCTAGAGTGCGCATCCGCACAGGGCATCATGTTGGCATGCGTCAGCTCATATATCACTATTTGAATTAATAAATAAAAAAATTTAACACGGTTTTTAGAGACACTATCCAAGTAGCAAAATTCAGTTGGCCGACTTGTGCAAATCTGCGTGTATTCAAGCAGCCCACGAACGGTTTCCATAATAAGTCAGCCTCCGCGTAATTGACCCACAGATGCTTGTGGACCACATAATGCCTCTTGACTGGTGTGTGCAGTTGGCCACATCTGGGACACTGTACAGAAATCTTCCATGTAGCAAAATTCAATTTGCCCATAAGCGACCTGAATTTGCGTAGCCTACTGCACCCCAAGCCAACTATCAGTGGGCCATAGGTGGTAGCAGCGACTCACTGGTTTACTATTTCTGGCTTGTCATAAGATAACCAGTCGTCGCCAGCCAATTTTTGGCAAACCACTTGGGCCCAGCTGTTGACTACTTGTAGCCCAGCTAGTTTAATTCTGTAAATAATAGTTGTGTGAATAAATTAATAATCGAATCTAGTTTTTCTATTTTTTGTAAGACAACCATCCCTCAAAAACTCGAATATATCCGTGGCGTATTGTAAATATATTATATCTAGCCTCGTATTTTGACATTCATCATTAAAACACGTTTTGTCATCACATTCGTTAAATGTTAAAGCTTGAAGTAAATATTATTAGCTACCTTATACACTTTAAGAAAACTATCTATTATATTCACCGACGTAATCTTATCGCGGTGTCATTTTAATTTGCGTCATTTGTATCAATTATGTAGGTATATCTACTATTTCATGGTCAATAACATCTGCGTTGTTGGTTTAAAACTGGGCATTCGGTTTTTTTAGTTATTTAAAAACAATGTCCAGTTTTCATTCCTTAAATAAATTGTGGAACATGCAGAGTCCTTGCCGTGGATTGGAACTTTAAAAATGTTTAGATTATGAAGGATTTTTAGACCTAAATATAATTTTGCGTTCCTTATCGCGGCTGAATAGAAAATTACAAAAAGTACACTGTAAGAAATTATTCGGACACTTACCATACCAGTGTATATGCTTAGTGAGAAAGCAGGAATGGTAATGTTTTCCCATATACATTCATTGTAGCGTTCTTACCTTCGCTCAGGGAACAGTCAAATACGTAGGGAAGTTCCTTACTTTGTATAGTAGCGACGCCAAACATCCCTATATCTGCAGCTTGATGTGTGGTATTATTTCCATACAGTGTATAGGTTTAAAACTTCCATTACAGCTTAGGAAGTTAACCAGAAATTTTTTTGCAGTGTACCGCGTATTAGAATTGGAAAAGTGATTCCAGTCATTAAAATGTGTGTAATGCTTGTCCCTGAAAATTGAGATTTGAGTTGTTTCCGACTGGAAGTCAGTGAAATTCATGTAATTCGATACCTTAGAGGAGTAGAATTCACTTTAAATGAAGCGGCAAAATTCAGTTGCAGTAAGGCGTCAGGTTTAAACTAGCGGTAATCAAATTTGCTTTGCATTGATTTCTTCTTATTTTTATCACACGAGTGTAAGAATCACCTTGATAGTTAACAAACGTTTGTAGTTCAAACAAATTGGCAATTTTACTTGGCAGACAAGCGGAAGGTAGTTATTACGCTGTTCGCAATGTATTTTAGATTTAATGAAAGGGTTTGCAATTGACACAATATATATAAGGTAAGGAGGACCTACAAAAGCGTTTAATTAACCGTTAATTTCGGCTGCTTCATTGAGCAATTGAAGGTATCTGAAATTTATGAACGCACTGGGTCATGTTTTAAGCTGAAGCTTACTTTTTGAGGCATATTCGTTTAAAAGCGGAAAATAATTGTAACAATACAGATTCCGTTTTATTAGAGGACTGTCAATGATTTCAATCGAGAAATTTTTGCTGTGTTGCAGTAAAAGTTCACTCACTTCTAGTTGCTTCATGCTTATAGTGCAAAATATTTCAACATTTTGAACAATTGGAAATGTTGTCAAGTGTACGACTACATTGCTTAAGAAAGTATTTTACGTGTTAACTTTGGAAGGATGGGTTGAGGTTGGAGGCCGTCATTTTGAGCAACTCTTGTGAGGTACAAACTGACACATTAACACTGGTCCGTCAATGGAGTGGTTCTGTACCTGTCAACACTGTACATACGCAATATCAGTGATATAGGCTGTTCACTGTAAAGTTAGCACTTTTTAAGGCCCTCCCAAAAGACTTTAACCACTAATAAATATATCTTATTGCAGCATCAGGCATTAAATTTTGAGGGTGGGGAAATGTATACACTATGTTTATTCGTCACAAAGCTATGTTTATGTTTATGGAAATAGGATGGAAAGAAAAATTTACAAGGGCCTTAAAAAGCGTTCACTTTACCGTGAACAGCCTATACACGTACACAATCCTGACATCTGTTTTCTCGTTAGACATTTTTACGCCCACATCTCCTTTCGCTGGTTTCGAGGATCACACGTTCCGTATCACAAAATGTTCCGAAAGTGAGTGAAGAGATTCGGGTGGCTCTTAACATCGAGGTCTTGAGAGCCGATGAGGGTGAAGTGAGGTGAGTATGGAGCAGCGCCTGAATTAAAGGGCGGGGGAACTGGGATATCCCCGAGAAAACCCGCAGCACAGTCCGAGATTATTCCCACTTGCGAAAATCCGGGGTGCACCGGCCGGGGATTGAACACGGTTCGCCTAAGTGGGGAGGATGTGAGCGGTCTAACCGCTCAGCCACCGTGGCCCCTTAAAAAAATTTCCGTATTGCGGCACCTATACTCCCAGTTTCAATTTTTGTGCACTTTTACTGAAACATTCTGTATGAGCCTCTTCACCCTGCCGTGACGTAATAAGTACACGCTAGTCTGAAGAAAATGGTTTTCGCACCGTAGGAGCAGCAGCCACCAGACAAATGACACTCGCTCACAAAAACGCATATTCACTCGATTATTTTTGTTCGCGTTAAAATATACCACGTAAAGGACCGTCCGCAAATACGTACTTTACTCTCAAAGTTCTTAACAACCTAAGGGGGGGGGGGGGGGGGACTGGAACCATATAATGCCCAGTTGTGGAGACTTTGCGAAAAGCAGGGAAACATTTTTTTACGTTTATCCAGAATACGCGCCACAGTCTCAATATCCGCAGCCCGACAGACGAAGCTCCCATTCTGATCGTTCATCTTCTTCCTGTGACGAAGGCGATTATCACGAAATGTTGTTTAAGGGCGTTGTCGACGAAACTAAGGAGATCATTAGCGACCAAGTTAGAAACTCCGCGACCTTTTCACGTCAGCAAATACGGTAGCATTTCAAAAACCTTTTTCCTGCCATTTATAAGTTTTCATAATACTTTTTTTTTTTTTTTGTAGCCTAAAGGTGGAGTTCGCGAAATACGCGATGATAATAATAATAATAAAAGTTAGAATCTCAAGTCTCCTGCTTATTTATCGACCTATTAGTAGGTAAGCTTATCTATCATTCTGTTACTGACAAATTTTTTTCCGGCTGACATATGCAGTAACAATAAATTAATCCGTTAATGTAATTAATACACATATTTTCCCCTAGGCTCTAAAGAATTTTAATAAATCTAAAAAGGAATTTATTTGGTACCAAATTTTTCAGTCAGTTTTAGGAAGACCTCGGCATATTTTCTAACATCTAAACTGTTGCCAACGTACGACTGCTTCTAATTGAAGTTATTTTTTATATAATTTCTGACACTAAAACGAACGCATCCGAATTCCTCAGAAAAGTCACACGAGGGTACTGCAAAGACGGCATTTAAAATTACAAAATTTTCTGAGTGTATCTATAAAATGGAAGCGCCTAGTTTCGAAATTAGCAAAGCTCAATCTTTGAGTGGAAACCCCTTGGTCGAACACCCATTAGATAATTTGCAGGGAAAAATATTTCTTAATTTATCCATAGCTCGAAGCTCTTAGTTATGTCATTAGCACAACTCAAAATTTCGAGGAAAGGCCTTAATCAAACTTCCATTAGTTAGTGTACTATAGTCTATTCACGGTTCCTTCACACGTTTCGAATCAAAACTTAAACAAATTACTCCATATAAGACTTGCGTGGTTGTTTCCTGTTAAAGGCTGTTCACAATAAAGTGAGCACTTTTGAAGTCAACCTTAGAAAATAGTCTCTGTCCCAACCTGCATACATTTTAACGGGCGCACAGAGTGGCATGCACCCAGTTAAGTTGGTAACGACAGTGGGGAAGTAGTTCCATATCTTAACGTCGAATAAAAAGTGTCAGGTAACCATTCGTGATAACTTAAATTATTTCTTTCACTTTCTGATTTTTTAATACACCGAAGTGTGAAAATTAGCAGATTTGTAAAATGTTTATTTTTCTAATAATTTCACAGTGACGAGGCCCATGGCAATGTTAATTTTACGTAAGGAGGGAGAAGTACATCTTGGGCAGGGCTTCCAAAAATGCTCATTCTATCGCGAATAGCCTATACATGAGTTTTATATTTATATTATCATAAAATATCTTATTTCTGGTTAAATGGAACTTTTGCTTGTATTTTACCTATAGGTTATAATATTTAATTTATTCTAAATATGAATAAAAACAGAGATAAAATAGGTGTGTTGGTAATGCTTGGTAGTAAATAGTCCATAAGAAAAATATTATTACACTGAGTGCATACTGTTACGATAGTGTGAGGAGTCCTTAACTGGACTCACTGACTGAATATCCCATCACACAGGAGCAGTAACCAGGACAGCCAGTTGCCGCAATCGGGACTCTCATTGACCAAACCCCGGGTAAGCAGGAATCCCCTCTACCAGCCAGGGAATCAGGCCATGTTGCATTACGCCAAAGCGATATGAAGGCAATACATAGTGGCGGAAGGCGTCTTTCTTTATGTAACGCCGGCCAAGATGGACGTCGCGAGAAGCCTGCTGTGCCGACCGCCGAAACTCAGCATACTTCATCAACCTTCGGATACTTCTCGAGAGTGGGACAATTACAATATTGTAACGTGGCTCTCCCGTAAGGTAGTTGATATAGTTAACTTAGCAATGCTCCTCCGACCTTATAGTATGTTATGCAATCCCCATACGTTTAATTATATAAATCATATAGTAACTTGCAGCTCATATTTATTTACCCCACGTGCTCTACCTTCATGAGATCCCCAACATTAACAACAAGTACAGTTTAACAGTACGAATGTGGTGGGTTGCCCCTTTGGTGTGATCTTCCAGACGTAGTTAAGATTTGTTTGCATGAGGCGGAGGAATATCCTGGAAGTAGAACTCTTGCAGCGCTTCTTTGGAAGTTACCGTGAATTTATTGAAAGAGGGGGGGGGGGGGGATGCGTAATAAGTTGGTGGTTAAACTTCGGCAGCTTCGTTTGGTAGATAGAACCATCCGAAATTTCTAACAAAAATCATTGTGTCATGCGGACCCTTTCCTTCTGAGGTTCTTTTGGTTAAAAGTGTTAAAAACGTGTCGTGAATTAAAGTTAATTTTTTTCAATGAGTAAGCAATGATTGATGTTTTGTATATTTATTGCGTTAAGGAAGAGATAAAAAATTTCCCCCCCTTGCATGTTGTTTCCAGTATTAGTCAGGAAACGTCCTTGGCGGATGTGTTAAATTTCTTTCAGAGGCTGTGGTGTTTGTGTAGTTGACACGTGAACTGCACTGCATTTTTAATTAATTACATGATATTATGGATATAATAAACGTGTTTCCACTGTGTGCAAGGACAGCACACACATTACGCGGCTAAGATAATGCTTATTTGAAATAAAATTTAGGTGCCCTTCAACACAGCTTAAAATGACATGCTGAGACCACTTTATATAAAAAGTGTTTCCATTAATGGAAATAAAAGACTGCCTGCTATTGAAGTCCCTATTACACGGTAGTTCAACGTATTGCGCGCAGTGGTCATTTTGTGTCGAATGCATCGGCTTGCGTCGCCCTTAAAACGTCATCGAATTTTTTTTTTACCTCACGCAAGGGGGGAGGGACCCTTAATTAGATAGTAAACGTAAGTGCACTTTCAGTCAGAAAACTAAATTTTAGGGATCCTTTATTCCGCGATTATACTTGACAGGATCTTTCTTTTGCAATTAACGTGGTTCAGCCCCGAAACCTGTAAGGACCAGATGTGGAGAAAGAAAGGAAATTACGCAGTACCCTTATAACCGAATTATTGTCTCTTTAGAATGAAATTTTATAACCAAATACTCATAGGTTTGTAATTATTAAATTGAAAGAAGTAAAAGCTGCGAAGTTTTATTAATTATAAATTAATGTTAGAAATATTGATTTATTTTCAATAAAATATGTTAACCTCAAATAGCCCTAAAATTGATATAAAACGTGACAAAGTGCAGTATTTATCTCGGTTGAATACGTGACTTTTGTTCGTAACTGCAACGAAAAAATTCACTCAAAAGAAATTTAAAAACCAGAATTATTATTTTCCTTGGCCTTTCTATGCAATCTTATCTAGTAAAAGGTACACAGTTGGTTTCAGCGGTGACATTGTAAGCAGATTTCGAGTGCCATATCTCTCAGTCTGCATCCTGTATAAAAATATATCTACGCAAGCGCGCAAACAACCACGATAGTTAGTACAAATTCCTGCATTGATTTGCAAATTTCTTATCGCATTGACGCAGGTGCTTCGTATCTTATGTGCTTCGTTTTGTATGGCTGACGGCGTAAGGAGAGAACTTCTAAACATAGCGAGGTGCGTTTGTTTCAAAAGCGCTGTTACCGAGGACATTATCGCGTCACATACTAAAAGGCTGCACAACAGGAGCCCCCCCCCCCCCACACACACACATATTTATCTTATCTTTCCCCGCCAATACCTTGTCAAGGGTGGCGACTGGCTGCCTTTCCGAGAGTCTCCGGCCTCGCCATTCACATCGCGGTATTGTCCATTTCATATAAGTGGCCTCAAATTTGACAGACAATCTGACGAACCTACACACTATGTAAATAGTAAATGCTCTCGCTCCTACAGTATTGTATCAGCTCATGAACTGCTGCGGGATCCGTGTTGTTAGTTTGGCTATTCTGATGATGTCTTTGGAAGAAAATAGTACTCGGAACTAAAAGTTGTAATTTAAAATCTTAATTATACTTACAACATTTATAGCTTAAATTATGTTTCTGAAACAATATTAGATTATCTTGGCTATGAGTAACGCGACTTTAAAAAACATGTTCAGCATTTTTGACAGAGTATGTCGACACATACGACCAGTAAACGTTTCCTGCCAGTGTCTAGCCATGTTTATGTTTCCAGTTTCCAGCCCAGTGAAGGCAGATGTGCGTTCGCTTTTTTTTTCTCATCGTGTTTATTATACGAATATCTTATTGGTATTGTTGGAATATTTAATCGGTAGTTAATGGTTTTTTATTTGCTTTTTCCAAACATAGTTGGTTGTAGGTACCATTGTAGTGCGTTTTGTTGACTGAAATGTAATATTAATCGGCACGTCGTTATAACTGCACGTTCCGCCATTTTCCCAACCGCCTTCCACAATGAAGTGACACGAATATAATTTCCGTTTGTAAGTTTAAGTTTTTTTGTATCAGGAAACGTGCGCAGTGTTGATTTTACTGAATGATTTTGCAAATAAATTATTTAATGCTAGTGACGAACAAACGTGATTTTAGTGAAGTAAACTCGGAAGGATTGCCATAGAAAAACACGTGTTCAAGAGGTTACAACAGCAAGTTTGCGTGTTTTGCAAATGTATTTGTAAACCGTTAATATAATTATTGAAATGCACATGGCCTGAAAAATGCCACACTTTCCACACTTTTGTAGCGAGTGAATAATATTTGTTTGTCTACATCGTAAATTCAAGTATAAGGTTAACTTCGGTCAAAGCGTGTGCGTGTATATATTGCTGCCTCTGTACGAATACGAACAGCGACGTATGTATCGCGTTTTGTATTTTCATTAAAGTTATAATTTTCGAAGTTAAATAATTTAAATGTTATTTCTATGCGACCAAAATTTTCTACTGCTCCATCAAAACAATATGCAACTCAAAATGCCTCCCAATCATGCTGGAATCACATAGACCCGACCAACACAGCACGACACGACCAAAAACGCAACCACGACACATTTCAATGTGACTGCTTGAATTTACAGCACGACCGACACCACGCTCTCGGCATTCAACCTAACTATTTAGAAGGCTCTGATAGGCTACGTTAGTCTCAAAGGCGGCGCAAAAGAGGGAAATTTGTGATACGTAATGGTGACAAATTGGTATCGCTAATGCATACCAAAGCAAAGTTATTTTTTTAAAGAGTTAGATACAGTAGTTTTCAATTTATTTTTCTTCTAAGGTGCGTATTTACCAGTATAGGGAAAGCTTGAAATACAATTTCATTTTGCAATGTTGTATATTCTGTGCGCCGTGTTGCACGACACGACGAAGAATAGAAATCATTTCTAATCCAAAATTACTGGTCGGACGACAGAATCGACCGGGATTATGACGATCTATCTTGTATTTTATTGGCTGTTGGCCGTCGTGTCGTGCGCGTTGGGGCTATGTGAATCCGGAATCATAAGAACATCAAAATAATCCCGTCTCACGAAAGACGATAAACTAAAGCCCCCCCCCCCCCAAATCATGGTAACTTTTTCCTTTTTCCTTCGAAATGAAATAAATTTGATACCCTAATTGGGCCCACATTTCATTGCTACGAACATTTGTCTGTGTTATTATTGATTGAAACTCAACACTTTGTTTCTGGAGGGTTTCAAAATGTAAAGCTTAGTGGCCATACAAACTTGTAAGTTGTATTAATAGTATTTTTTTTAGAACGTATATAAAATGTGTCAAGCTTGTTACGCAGGGATACTCGTTAGCAAATAAATTTAAAAATTTTTCCTGTGTTTAAAGGCTGTGTTTGAAAGTAACATAATGGAATGTAGGTTTCAACTTTGGAGTCTTTCATAAACGTTTCGAGCATTTTTGTATTGCAAATTAAAAGCGCTCATATGTTTTTAACATACGTAGTTAAAAATATAGTCAGAGTAACAGAATAATAATTTACATAAACAGGATTTACATTGGAAACACCACTTTTTGATATCAAGTATAAATTACAACATGCTTATCAAACAAAATTCTTTCAATTTAAGCACTCAACATCATAAATAAGTGTCTCATGCATCAGCAGGAACTGCGACATTAAAAAATTTATGGCTAAGAAAAATGAACTTTATGATGTCTTCAATCTTGGGTAGTCGCAGCATCTTTTTAGTGTGTAAATAACATGTTCGTCTGGTATATTGTTGCTGTAGGTCACATATGTTTCTCTAGAGCGCTTTGTAACATCTCTGAACTGAAATTAAGTTTTCCATTAGGTACCCGAGAACAAGCTTGGGGCTGTATTCACAATTTTGAGGAGGGAGGTTGTGCGACTGAACTTCAGCGTAAATATCAACACTGAGTTAGTCAGAAATAAATATTTATTCACAGCATGACAATCTGAACACGTCGGTATTTGAGAAAATTTATTAAAGTATTTTGTATGTAGACCTGCAATACTTAACATTTGAGTTACTAAATGAGAGTTATTAAAATTACTGAAATTAAGTACATTTGCTTAAATATTATTTTGGCTACCTACGTACTTTAACATCCTGAAAATTATAACCACCATAGAAGTATCAGGCTGTACAGAGTTTGCATTCATATAATACTACAAAGCTGAATTATGTACTTTTAATGCAGTAGTTTACATAGTCTATATGTAAGAATGTATGCTGTCTTTGAAATAAGGTGTGGGAGGAGGGGGGCAGTATTTCGGTATTTGTTCATTCCGAGGAAAAGGGGGGGGGGGGGTCCTTTATATATGGTGTTCGTGGAAACTATGTTAATTTTTATGTTTACAAGATCTTACTTAATGTAAACGTGACAAGATTACTTGTCATTAATATATCTAGAGAGTATTCAAAAACAGTAAAATATCTTTTCTTAATCTGGCAGTCAAAATACAATTTCATTTTCGTGCATCCTGGTTACAAATTTCTTGCAAGGTAAAAAAAAATAATAATTTATAGACTTATTACGTGGGTTGCTAGCCATTTACATAAAATATTTATAAACTAAAAAATGGGATTGTTGCCAACCTGCAACTGTTTGAACAGCCTTTCACAGCTTCTAAAAGTCATTTGGAAGGAGGCACAAGCAGTTTGTTTACAAAAACAGGCAGTCATATGTTGTTTGTTTACAAATACTTGCAGTCACATGGTGTTTGTTTGCAAACAGAATCACCTTCAATGACAGTTCAGCTGTGGCGGAAGGATACATAGCCACCCAGATGCCACTGGCACTAATTTCCTAGAACTGTCAAATTTGAGATCACTTATATGAAATTGACAATATTATGATTATTATGTTGGAAGGCCATAATCATAAACTAAGGGAGTTAGGGGTCGTAGTTTGTAGATGAATGATAGATAGTAGAGCTTATCAGTAAATGAGGGGTTATAATCATGTTATGTGACACAGACAATACAACACTGTAAGATTAACTGTAATGGGGAGCTGCTTTAATTTCTATTAAATTATTATTACATTTTAAATGTTATGAACACCTCGCGCCATAATTATGTATGCATAAATCTATTCTGGAGAGTCCCCACCTGAACAATAACGCCGTAGACTGTTTCTATATGGATGACGTCGGACGGACATACTCATCCCTGTAGTCTAGTCGGTCGTGGAAAGATGCCCTGGCGCGACTCACGTCGGCCTATATCGGTGCGTTGTTTAACGTTTTGACATAGCGGGCCTCTTTCCCTGGTTGGTGGAGGGGGCTACAGTTGCTGGCTTCTTGTCGCAATGCTTTGACGCAATCCCTGGCGTCTTTGTTTTACTTTGAGGGTGCGAGGCCGGTTCCAGAGAGGGATATTACATTAAAGTCCGTTCATAGCAGCGGGCTTATCTCGTATTTTATTTCGCCACCCCAGTTTCACGTGTGACTCTTGCATCAACGTGCCTATCAAGGGCGAGAAACTATTGTTAGGGGCCAAGGTGGTGTAATCGTTAGACTACTCGCCTCTTACCTCGACGGGGATGCTCCCGGATTTTCGTATATCGTGCCGGACGATGCCGCTGGTCGCCGGGTTTTCTCGGGTACCTCCCGTTTCCCCCAACCCTTCATTCCGGCGCTGCTCCGTATCTCGCTCCACCGTCATCTGCTCTCAAGACCTCGATGTTGAGAGCCACCCAAACCTCTTCACTAACGCTTCATTAGGCACAATTTAAATGGGCATTTGAGAAAAAATCTCTGCTCCCAATGTGCATGGGATAGTATTATCAGAACCAGTATACTGTATAAAGGCTGTTCACAATAAAGTGAGCACTTTTGCCTGCATATATTTTAACGGGCGCCATGAGCGACATGCGCTCAGTAAAGTTGGTAACGATGGATGGGAAGTAGTTCCGTATCTTAACGTGGAATAAACAATGTTTCGCTTTCTGTTTATTTTTTGATACATTGAAATGTAAAAATGAGCAAATTTTTTAGATATTTACTTTCCAAACAATTTCATAGTTTCAATTAGTCCACGCATGAATAAAGTGATGAGGCACACAAAAGTTTTAATCTTACATAAGGCGGAAGAATACATAACGTGCATAGAAGTCGAGTTTAAGCAGGGATTTCAAAAGTGCTAATTTGACCGCGAACAGCCTATACCTACATTATTGCTGGAAGTGAATTAGGAATACGTGTCCTAAAGTCGAATTTAAAGTGGAATTTTTCAATTGGCCACCAATGTAATTTACTTCGTTTTGTCGTATAACTTAATTACATACGGTATTTTTAATTTCTGAGATTTCTTAGTTTCATGGTGGCGGTGACTGAAATGCAATAAATACGCCAAGTGTAATCACTTAATATTTCTTTACTGACAATGACTACAGGTTGGAAGTTTGAAACAAGCTGTTCAAAATGGGAACCATCTGCCCGTTAGCAGGCTGCGACCCATTGCAAAATCACGTTCTGCCATTTCAAGGCTATAGTTCATTTCGGAGTTTAGTGGTGGTTGTATCAACTGGTCTCGTGTGTATGGTTTCCGTCCGCTGTGCAACCTACTCTTCAGGCACACCAAAATGAAAAGTCCAGTGGAGAGAGGTCAGGAGACCGTGGCGGCCATGGGGCTGGGCAACCTCTTCCTGTCAATATGCGCAGGTACTCTGCATTCAAGAACGCAGTCACAGCCCTGTCGAAGTGTGGAGGTGCCCGTCCTGCTGCAGCCAAATGTCGCATCGTACTGATAATGGCACATCATCCAATAAGAGTGATAAGGTGGTTTACAGAAAGTATCTGCAGTAATGATCACTCTGATTGCCCTGTATGAAATGAGGTCCAATGAAATGATTGCCAAGTAATCCGAACCACACATTCAGCACAGAAAGTAATTCCCCGTGTTGAGTTTACAGCATTCCCTTCACTGTCAATGTGAAGAAAGGCTGCATATTCTACGCGTGCATGTGCTTTATTTTGTTGTAAATGATCTGTAGAACAAATTATGAAAAAAGCTATTCACCATACAGTGAGCACCTTTGAAATCAACCTTAGAAAATATAACTGTCCCTTCCGGCATATATTTTAGCGGGCGCACTGAGTGATATGCACGTAGTAAAGTTGGTAACGATGGATGGAAAGTAGTTCCACATCTTAACGTCGAATAAAAAGTGTTACGTAACCATTTCTGATAACTTAAATTATGTCCTTTGTTTTCTGTCTTTATTAATGCATCGAAGTGTAAAATTACTAGATTTGTAAAATATTTACTTTCCTTATACTTTCACAGTCTCACCTGACCGACGCATGAATAAAGTGATGTTGCCGATGGCAATGTTAATTTTACATAAGGTGGAAGAATACACAAAGTGCATACAAGTAGATCTTAAGCAGGGCTTTCAAAAGTGCTCATTTTACAGTGAACAGGCTATCATAAATGATAATAACAGCAGCTGCAAATTAATAACTAATTGTAATATAATGCGAAACACATTGTATTTTGCTTTGTCAAGCCGTAAAATAGAGAGCAAAATCTGAACTGCAGACTGTGACGAAAATTTCATATCCTTAAGATGGCCGTAACAGATATCCTTTACTGGTGTATCCGATACACTGCCAGTCGGATAGTATTGAAATCTATCAGCCTAAGGAACTGGGCGAAGAAGACAAGATTCGAGTATACGGCGATACGAGTGTCGTGCTAATCAGTATAGCAGGTAACTTACTGGTTGTGGCAAAGGCCTTGGTGATAGTTTAAAGTACAGTTTTGACCTACACCACAAGAAATTCGCTTTTTCTTAAGAAACTACTGTATCCTTAACGTATTATCTAATAAAAGTGCATGTACGAAAATAAGACCACTAGAAGTGTTTGCACGACTCAAGCGTGAAACATTTTAGACCCCATACCCAATTGAAAAAGGGAAACATCGCTTTTTAGACTTAGATTTTGTTTTCTAAACTAGAATAGCCTGCAGACCTTAACTTTGCTACCTACTTTCCAAAATAAAACGAAGTTGTTAGCGCTTTAATTTCCGTAGCAGTGTTCTCCAAGGCGCTGAAGGAGGCGCCTAGTAAAATATTATCATGTGAAATCGATGTTTGCATGTTCGAGGAATATAATTTTTTCTCTAGGAAAGAAGGCAAAATAAATTATCAGCCACCATCCTACTATTACAGATCTAATTCGCGAGAAAATCAGTGACCCGTGAAATACCTATTGTAGTCATGGAAAGCCTGTCGTATCACTTCCTTATAACCAGACGTCAACTCGAGGCGTTTCTAATTTGTCTAAATACTGTTCACGGTAAAGCGAGCTCTTTTGAAATCAACCTTTGAAAAATGTCACTGCCCAAACCCGCATGTATTTTAACGTGCACACCGACTGCACGTGCCCAGTAAAGTTGGCAACGACGAACAGAGAAAGTAGTTCCATGTGTTGACGTTAAGTTACAAGTGTTAAGTAAACAAGCAGGTCAGTAATTTTAGTGGGGAGTGACTGGCTCTTCAATTTACGCAAATTAGAAGTCTTTAACACAGTTGATTTGTGGTCGAGTTGAAGAATTCCTTTTTACTAAATATACTAACTTTTTTAAGAATACTGTACGAACAGCTGAAACTTGGGGTAAATGTTTTGCATACCAAGTTGTTAGAGTAGTTATTATTTAAGTAGCATATTTCACTTTGACTTGAACAGAGTTATGCATGTGATAAATAGGCATATCGAGCAGGAATTTCAACGGCTGTGTCCTACAGTAACGCAGAGAGTTTATAGTTTTGTTTTCTGTACTGGAGATTTGAATCGATATCACAGAAAAAAACGTTTGTGGTTCCATTAAACATAGCCTATAATAAGAAATTCCAAACCTTTATAAAACTACCGGGTACGTAAAATACGCACACAAAAATTATCAATAGAATGGGTATATGTAAAGAAAATTATTCCCTCTAAAGTTTTTCACGGGAGTAACAATTCACGTGGCTAGCAACAAGACTTTGGAATATTTGCAAACAAAAAATAACAGAATTTTGTAAAACCTATTAATTTTTCTGCTGATAAATATGCTTAAGCGATATGGGCTCGTACGAGATAAGTTGAGACCTATCTTATCTTCAGATAGTAATCCACTTTGCCTGAACGCTTCACAAGCAGAATACATGACTCGGGCCATGGGACGGGGCTGAGTAAATTGGACCCGAATTTCGACCAGTTGTCTTATTTAATTTATGTAATAGGCTGGAAACGCCAGAAAGCCAGCTATAGTCAGATTTTGATCACTAACAAATCAAAATCCACCTGTTGTACTGGCGTTTACTCATTGCATTTCTGAAGAGCAGTTCTGGCTAATTGATTAAAAATTAAATAGTTCACATTAATTAACTTTATTTTAGCGTAGTTGCCAGGCGAATGAGCACATGTGGGACAAAAATTAACTTAAAATCCCACGACGAATTTAGCCAAAATTTAGCAAACGAAATGAGACAAAAACAACAAAACGATTAACAAAACGAAAGAACAACGAAATCATAAATGTGCCCATTAATGGCAAAAAGAAAATTACGACATCACAACGAGGACAACAAACACTGACACTAAGGCAAAGATACGATCATTTGAACAAATCCAAACGGCGGGACGATTACAGCACGGACATAGCCCTTCGCAGTTGCTTTTCTCAGACAAACTTCGAGTGACGGTTCAGGAACCGACCGACATCTATTACCGTCCTCAGGCGTTGATCTGTTTTCTTCCGTCTTCCACTGTCCATTTGTTTTGTCAATTGTTCTTTTGTGTTCGCCTACTTTGGATTGTTAAATTATTACTTAATTCCTTGTCGAATTTTCTATGAAATTTTCTAATACCCGTTTATTACATGTAATATTGGTTTGTTTACAGTATACACAAAATAGTTCTCCAATAGCATACGTACACACACCCATATATGTGTGTATGCATATGTATACATGTATGCAAATGTATATATACACGTATACATACATGTATAGGCTGCTCACGGTAAACTGAGCACTTTTAAAAGTTCTGTTTAAGATCTACTTTCATGCAAATTGTGTCTTCTTCTGTCCTATGTAAAATTAACATTACCATGGGCCTCGTCACTTTATTCATGGGTCGGTCAAGTGAAACAGTGAAATCATTACAAACGTAAATATTTTGAAAATCTGATCATTGTTACACTTTGATGCTTAAAAATTTAAAAAAAGCTATTGAAACAATTTTAAGTTATTACGAATGGTTACATGACACTTTTTAATCGACGTTAAGATATATAACTATTTTACATTCTTCGTTACCAACTTTACTGGGCGCATGTCACTCAGTTCGCCTGTTAAAATTTACGAAGGCATGGGCAGTGACTTATTTCTAAGGTTGATTTCAAAAGTGCGCACTTTATTGTGAACAGCCTTTAGCACTCTTGACCGCCTCAGCCGCTAAGGATATCCAGAGTTTATCATTCTCCCTGGTTTATGCCTAGTGGCCTCCATGGGCACCGACCTCCTTGGACCAGGGGAGTGGAAGCTACCTAGCTCTCAGAGACCCATGTCCAGTTCCCGCGACCTGGCACATTCATTAGCCCCTAAGGGCATAGATGTTCTACTTTCAGAGGAAGCGCATCCACTAACTTAGCAAATACGTCCACGACAAGAATTTTTAATTTAATTGTCACTCCTGTTCCCCTTCTTGGGTATATATCTGACCCTGGGTAGCGCTATGTTAAATTAGCTCGCCACACCATGATCTCAAGGAAAATTATGTAGGTGCATCGTGGGGACCCAGAAGGTCAGCTCCAGATAAACGTGGGGAACGTATCTTAAAGTTTTCATTCCTTTTACAGCAGTCTTTAATTTTAGTGATTGCTCAGACTGATCCACACAGGGTCCTAACACATTCGCAACGCGGCGCCTTTGTAGCCGGTGTTTTGGTGGGTGGTAGGGAAAGAGAGGAAGGGGGAGGGTTAGTTGTTTACGCCTGGCTGTGTATTTCCAGCGCAGTGGGGTTGGCCGAGGGGGTTGGGGGGGGGGGGGTTAAGGAACAAGTTCTGTTTACCTCCTCCTGCTGGCATTCATGACGTCACGATAAATCATGCCACGGCTCGCGTTGCTGCGAAGCGCTCCAGCTGTCGGCAGCTCGAAAATTCTCGGCAGGACGCGATCAGTGGCCATAGCTTTCGGGAAATTAGTTAACTTTAAAAAAAACTGCTGAATATTTTTTTTAGCGTTGTCTTCTTACACGTATAGCAGTTGAGGGCTCCGCCTAATTCGGTGTTCTTTTTTTTTAACGAGTCGTGGAATGATGAATTACTGTACATGTAATGCTGCATGTTACGATGCTATCACGTTACACGTAACACACACTGCGTTAAAGGCTGTTCACGAAAAAGTGAGCACTTTTGAAATCAACCTTAGAAAAAAATCACTGCCCATGCCTGCATATATTATAACGGGCGCATTGAGTGACATACTTATAGGCTATTCACAGTAAAGGGAGCACTTTTTAAGGCCCTCCCAACAGGCATTGACCACTAATAAATATATTTTATTGCAACCTCAGACGTTTACATTTGAGGGCGGTGAAATTTATACACTGTGTTTATTAGCCACATACCAATATTCATATTAAAAAGTGGTGGCAAGACAGAAATTTACTGAAAGGAAAAAATTAGTACGACCTTAAAAAGTGCTCACCTTACCGTGAACCGCTTATAGTAAAGTTGTTAACGATGGATGGAAAATAGTTCCTAATCTTAACGTCGAATTAAAAGTGTTAGGTAACAATTTTTGATAACTTTAATTATTTCTTTCGCTTTTTTTTAAATGCACCGAAACGAAAAAAAGGGTAGATTTGCAAAATATTTACTTTTCTAATAATTTCACAGTTTCACTTGACCGACGCAAGAATAAAGTGATGAGGTCCATGGCGGTGTTTATTTTATATAAGGCGGAAGAATACACAACGTGCATACAAGTAGATCTTAAGCAGGGCTTTCAAATGTGCTCATTTTACCGTGAATATCCTTTACACTTCCACGTGTGTGCGCCGAGCGAAATGTTATGACGAATCACGTAAAGCAGAACAAATTTCAAGCACCAAATAAAAATACTACCGAAAGTATTGAATTTTACATTGAAAACTCTTAAAAGTTAAAATTATACAGACAGTAAATTGAAAAATTTTGAGGTTCATGATATATTTAAAATCTGAAAACTGTCCTATCGCCATAACCTCTGAACGAAATCCGCATGAATTGTGAGCTGCGTGGAGAAAATAAATTGAATTTCGTAAAGTAACTAAGCTTGCCAAGTTAATGATAAACATTAGGGGCTACATGCAAGCGTTTTTAAATTTCTTTCCAACATAATTTAGAATTTCTGGCGGTGCACAAACTTTAAAAAATTTCCGAATTTACAAATCTAATAACATTATGAAGTAATACTTTAAGGCCGCAAGTTATTAATGACTCAGGTGTCACACGTTATCTTCAGTGTGTTCGATCATATATATATATATATACGTGTGTGTGTGTGTGTGTTTGTGTGTGTGCAGTATAGGCACTTATCTGGAAACAAAATCCTTAACAGCTGCATTATTAAACTGTATTCTCATTTGTTATATAAATAAGAATAGCATAAATTATATTATTCTTTCATCTTACACTCCAAGTGGAAAGGAAAACAAATGCATTAAGTTAATACGTGGGTAGACAAAATAAAAAAAACTGTAGCAAAAATAAAATTAACGCATCTTCGTCCCTACTGGGATTGGTCCACTAGATCACGTGGTGCAGAGTCACGTGTCACGCAAGAGCTAGATATTGGCAGATTTTCCTTTACGTGAAGTTACGTTTTATGTTGGTGAAAAGAACCTTGTAGGTCTGATTTAAACACAATTTTGTAATTATGGTATATTTTTAGAGACTCCAGTAGTAGAAAGCAATCTTCAACTACGTCGGAGGGTTACTAATTTAGCTTCTTACTATGCGTGACGTCTTGAAAGTATGACGCTTTTGTTGCACGAAGTGCTCTATCGCTCTGCAGATAAACTTAATAGGGAATTATTTGTAATTTTCGTCAGAATAACACGTATGTCAGTAACACGAATGTTAATTTGAATTGTGGGCAAGATTTAAAAAAGTTTAAGTTTTTCTGTTATTATCTTAAAGTTCATTTAATTCGAATGTGAAAATGGCTGAAACGAGGTTTTTTTTTCTTTTTTTTTTTTCTTCTTTTTTTTCCCCCCGCTGTCGTTCTCAAGTACAAAAACTGCGCTACACAACTTTTCAAGTAGTGTAGGAACGTACAGGCACCTTCATCTTCATTACTACAACATTAAATAGTTTAACATCTGATAGTCCAATAAGAGGAGGGTTGGCGACGAAAATGCTACCTGCCGTTTTAGCAGCTCTGCCCGTTAGAGGCGATGAGACATTTAACGCCCTGTCTGTGTTGCCCTTTAGCGCTTTCTGCGCAATGGGACGTTTGAGGCACCTGCCTACCTTGAGCATGGGAGCAATTAGGGCGAGACTGCCACGCCCATCAAGTGCGCCATCGCCGCTATGCGCAAGGCTCTGAACTGGCGTGCAGTGTTCTCGTCGTACTGCATGGACCTATGGGACTTTGAGCTTTATTGTTGAAAGTCTATAGGAAGGTTCAATGAAATGCCTTTATTTACTTTTGTACTTATATGACGAGCATATTTTTAGATATAGCTCTTCGAAAAAAATCCCTTTCTAGCCATTTTGGAATGCTTTGCAATAGTGATCTTTGAATTAATAGTGAAAAGGGGGTAAATGACTGGATGGAGGTTTTTTGACATTCGCCGTCCATTGCGATGCAGATGTCTGTCATGGTAAAACAGGACTGATAACGAAAAATACGTAAATAAGACAAGTAACCTATGGACGAGAAAATAAATATGTGTATACAACACTGGAAATATACAGGAGAGAATAGAGTAAAAAAAATCACAAGAAAAGCTACTAATTACGAAAAAATACGTGTGTGTGTGTGTGTGTGTATATATATATATACAACCAACAGATAACACATAGAAAACAAAACCGGCTAGAAACCTGCTTGAAAAAATGAGGACAACGCTGACAAAGTAAGTAGGAACAAAATAACACAACACAAAAAAGAAAACGCACCCAAACACGGTTATGGCATTTCTAATACACGTGGCATCCTGAAAGCCCTCAACAGCACTTGTATGAAGTTTGTGTGTTCTCTTTGTCGGTCAGCACATTGGACGCAATTTCAATAGTGTCGAGGGAAAACCCTATTTAAAACACGCTGTAGCGCAGTTCAGGCGATAGGTGTGATGACTGAGAGACCTGCAAAATTCGCGTTATTATTTGGCATCAGGCTAAACTTCACAGTGCTGTATATACTGGAGCCGGCGTCGTTTCTCCATTGGCTGCTGCATAGATGTGGAAGCCACTCCCTTTCTGGCTAGACTGCACGTGATTGGACTAATCAGTTGTGAAGTGTTCATTTGCTGGCGCTGAGCTACCCAGGGCGTGTTAAATAAAGTACGGTACAGGGACACACTTATTGCAAAGGTACGTGTATTTCAAGTTTAACGTGTTCCCAAATAATGATGCAAATTTTGTAGGTCTCTAGTGATGGCCCCCAAGTGGGGGGGGGGGGGGGAGGGTGAAAGAAGGGATCAATAACCCGCCATGTTGGATTTATGAAATTTGTGTATTACGTTTTGTGGAACGACTGGGCGCAAGACGTTTAGTCGTATATTTTCTGAAACCGATATATACTCCTTGACTATTGTACTATATGTCAGCTACATGGCCGACCGCTGGAAAAATCCCCATTTTATTCTCGGCTGTTACCACCAGTGAACTATAAAGTAGCGTTTCTCAACATTTGCGTGACCACGCCCAGGTAAATTCGTTTTGCATAAGACGAAGGCCTGCTTCCACTAAAATGTACTCGTAAAAACAATCCCAGATTTTTTTTTTTAAATGGGAACCTCCCCTCCCCCCTTTCCCTAGCGTATTTTTTGTTTCGATGACTTGTTCAAGTTTTCAGAAAAGGAAATTTCGGAAGTACCGTAATTGCCAACTATAATGCATCCATGGTTACTTCGCACTTTTCTGAAGCCCTGCTAAAGTTCTACTTCCAGAATATCCCTCCACCTCGTGCAAGCTTAGCTTAACTAAGTATAGAAAATTACATCAAAAGACTTCGCACCGGGTTCGTGCGCACTCAGTTGAAATTATACTTTGGACGATAACTGTATCTTACTAGGCGCTACCAACACACATGTTATTTCAATGTTTTTTTTTTTTTTTTTTTTTTTTTTCATATTTATTATAAATTAGCTTTTATCCGCTGCTTCGCTCGCGTGTTTATAGGGATAAATCATTAAGATTTTTGACACTAAGCCTCGTCGTGTTACATAATCGCGGTGCGTCTAAATTTCGCATAAACATGACCGGAAAAGGCTAATTTTAATTGGAGCTCATGCGAGGGCACACCTGACAACTGTAGAGAATTCAGGAACTCTTCAGGACATGTAGTGCTCTGTTCTGTGTCCATGACTGTGTCTACTGACAAATACTCCGATATTTATCCTTGTACCTCTTTCAAAATGTCAGAATTAATTTTGTAATCTATGTAATTTAGCCCATGTTATTTCCCAGCCCACCAACTAATTCTGTGCAAAAAGTAGGACGACTTGTATCTCTGTTATGACGTAATGTAATTCCGCCTGTGTACTTTTTCAAATTACAACAAGAATTTTCCTGAAGGAATGAGATATTTTCCCGTGATAAATAGTAGCCTGTGTCATTTTCCGGCCCTTGAACTACCTCTGTAGAAAAAATCACGCCGATCCGTTCTCCATTTCGACGTGAAAGGACGAATCAACAAGCAAAAACACTTTCGCATAAATTATAATAAGAATTATCCTGAAGGTAATAAGATATTTTCCCGAGACGAAAAGTAGCCTATGTCTCTTTCCGACCCTCCAACTATCTCTGCGCAAAAAATCACGTCGATCTGTGGCTCCGTTTTGACGTGAAAGAAGGACAAACAAACAAACAAACAAACATACTTTCGCATTTATATATTAGTAGGGATTAATTATTATAATTTATAAATAAAATACAGGTAAAAACTTCAATTGACTGAAAATTAGATACTTTCGTTTTTACAGAGGTATAAAACGCTTGGGATACATGCCATGGACATAGGAAATAAATAAACACGTCATATATACGGGATGTTTTTTCAAAGGTTTGATTCAGAAAGTGTGAATAAACTGGGAATAGACTATAGCTATTGATTTTACTCAGCAGCAAATCGTATCTACGTCACAGTATTGATTTTGTATTGGGCCAAAAAATATATTTACTTGCCCCATCAAAATATTTTGTTGACTAAACAAAATCAGAAAAACAACAAAATCAATTTTGGTCGTCCAACAATATACACACTTGAATTAACAAACCCTCTGTACTGGGCAAAATAAATAAGACTGTCAAAAATATATTTGGGCGAATCAACTGCACGTATGTAATTGTTTACACACCAATTAATTGCCTTCGTTAAAAAAAAACAACTGTTTGTATGTTTGGGACTATTAAAGACAGTACGTGTTTGGTAGTGCATTTATTGGTGCTTAATAATGCTGTACACATTCTAATAAAAACCAGTTTAACAGGAAAGTAAAAATTGGGCTGTAAAACTTGAAATATTTATTTATTCGTCCACGTTATCCAGCAGATGATTCAGATTCGATGGTCGGTTGCGCTTCAAATTTTTATAAATTAACCAAATATGATTAATGTACGTAAAGCCAAACAAATATTTAGTCACACCAACCAAATCTTTGTTTGGGCCAAACAAATAAGAACAGCAAAATAATTTGGTCTCAGAAACAAAATATTTCATTGCGACTATAGATAAAATTAATTTGGTTGCGCCAAGCCAACTTCGTTTGATTCAAATGAAAGGTTTTTTTTTCTCAGTGTAGTCAAGCTTTCTACAAGCTCTGGAGACTATGATGATTCAAGTTTGATTCAAACTTGTTTCCTTTACAGCTGGCTTGATGAAAGCTTGACGGGGCCGCGGTGGTATAGTGGGTAGACTTCTCGCCTCCCCTCTAGGTGAACCGGGCTCGATTCCCGGCAAATTCTCTCCCGGGTTTTCGCACGTGGGAATCGTGCCTGACAACGCCGCTGATTGGCGGGATTTCTCGGGTACTTCCCGTTTTCCCTCGCCCCCCGGCATTCCGGCGCCGCTCCATGCTCACCTCGCGCCACACTCATCGGCTCTCAAGATCCCGATGTTAAGAGCCGCCCAAAATCGCTCCACTCCACTTAATGCAAGCTTGCAGTCTTGGCACGACAATATTTTTATCGGGGGACAATATTATCGGCAGCGTGGGTACAGCGACCCATGAGTTTGAGTCGACTGCGGGTAGTTATCGGGGTGCTCCCAGTAGAGTTCTGCGGTATTTGTGATAAAGGCTGTTTACGATAAAGTGAGCACTAGTGAAATCAACCTTTGAAATGAGTCACTGCCCCTGCCTGCACATAATATAACGGACGCACCGAGTGACATGCGTCCAGTATAGTCGGTAATGATGGGTGGAAAGTAGTTCCACATCTTAAAGTCGAATAAAAAGTTTTAGGTAACCATTTGTGTTTTCTTAAATTATTTATTTCGTATTATGTTTTTTTTTAATGTACGGAAGTGTGTGAATGACCCGTTTTGTATAGTAATTTCTTTTCTAATAATGCCACAGTTTCGCTTGACCGACGCATTAATAAATTGACGAGGCCCACAGCATCGTTAATGTTACATAAGGCGGTAGAATACACAACAGGCTAACAAGTAGATCTTAAGCAGGGCTTTCGAAATAGCTCATTTTACCGCGAACAGCTTATACACTAGGCGACTGGGCGGTGGTGGGGGAAGTTCACGATAGACTGATACAACCTGTGCATTCTGACAAACTTAGAGTATTGAACTGCACAATTTCCCGTAAAAGGACTGATATAGTTATTTAACTTACTAATATACTAGGATAGCAGGCGCACCGGAACGAAATTTGAAGGGGCGAGGCTCAATGTATGTGGGTGCGAAATATGGATCTTATACATCACTACGTCGACAGACCCAACTTAATATACACTATTCGCTTTTTGTTAGTTCCCGATGACTAAGGACGTAGCATCGTGTAAATTGTTCAATTTTTTTTTTTCACGTTAATTGTGTAAGGCCATTACTTTATAAATATCAAATTTAAAATTCATTCTCAATGAAAAAAAAAAAAAGAAAGGAAATTGCTTTCTAGTTGTTAAAACACATGCAAGCAATATAATAATACCGCTGACATTAAATGATTAAGCAAGCGTCTTGAAGATTGTAAAAATATATATGTATTGGCAATAAACTTATGAACTTATTTGAACTGTAACAAGGAGAGCCTAAATGCTTGCCCCCGAATAGGGTACCCTCATTTCTTTCCTCAAGGTTCTACGCCGGCTTAGTTTCTAAAATCTACACCAACCATCGGCATAGCAGGAATTGTAGATACAGGTAGCTAATTCTCGTAAATTTAATGTTTTGGATATTTGTGCGATTGCACTGAAATGTGATTATATTTTTTGCAAGGCAACATTGCAGGGGAAACAAAGACATATTTTTGCCACCCCACCAATATGAGGGCTGGGGTGACAAACTACACTGTTGCCCCTTAACTACGTCGCCGCTATGGGAATGGAATTATTTATTGTAAAAATTGGTCATTTTGAACTCATATACATATATATATTATTGTAAATAATTTTGGTTATTTGATTGAGTTATTTATTTAATTTTTAGTTCAGAACTCTATTTCCTCATGAACTTTTCAACACCTAGATTGCAAACACACTCTTAATATGAATCAGTGAGGATTTCACTGCTTCAATCAGTAAACAGAATCTAACTGATTCAACAGTCACTTCAGTGAATTTAACTTATGAACGAGTGAAAAAATGCCAGATTTCCTGCACTTATTGATTTATTGACATTTTACACTGATTCGTCAGCCATTCTTTCACTGTTTTTCAGTGGTTTATTTTTGACTGATGGATCAGTTAAACAGCGAGTAAAAATGGACGTCAAATAACGAGTAAAAATTGCCGTTAAAATTGTGTACCAAGTGAAATAACGCCTAAACTATTCAAACCAACACAAAATAGCTTCTAAAATGTGTCTCGTTTTTCAAAACACCATTTTATGAGGTAACATAAACATTCACTCTTTCGTTCCGTTTTTACGTCTTATATTTCGTTTTGATGTAATCATCACAGTGCCCTGTTTGAAGGTTTAAACTACATATAATGTGGCGAAGAGAGTGTACTCATATGTACTGTTCGTTTTAACTATCCTAACATCACCAATCAAACTAAAAACGAAAAGAAAGGGCATAGAATAAAATAAACACGTTCGATTAATAACTACAACACATCTATTTTCCTGGAAGTTATCAGCGTGAATTGACAGCTTATACGGTGCGTGTGGGTCTTTATATATATATATATATATATATATATATATATATATTTGGGTTTAATAAAAAAATGACGGTAAGGCGACTAGTCTACAAACGAAGCCAACAGAGTATGTGAGTTCGATGCTGGCCGCCTGCGGAAAATTTTGTACTTTTTTAAATAACGTTAAATTGCGCTATATCAATTGTAAACTACCGTAAATAAGTTTATTTCACGTAATTATTTGAATACATTTAATAAAAACAATATTTAATTCGCCACTGCAGTCGATCGTCACTTAGTCAAATCAGTGAAATTGTTCCACGCCACTAATTCAATCAGTGGAATTTTTCCACTGAAACAATCATTGGTATTCCAACGGATTGTAAGTGGAGCCATTTTTCACATATTCGAGTAGCTAAATTTCACTGAGAATGAGTGGTTTTCTACTTATTCGAATTAAGAGTGCCGTAATCCCTTAGATTTTCGATATTTTATTTTTAAAAAATTTCGGTGCGCTAAAATTACTATACATATTATCGATGTCTATTTAGGTGGTAACAGTGATCATTACTGTTTCATGCTGGAGGGTTATTCAGATAACATTGCTTAAAAAGTGCACAAAATATGCTTTATTTTTTGATAGTGTTAGAATGTTTTAGAATAACACTTTATCGACGAAGCCCTAAGAACCAAGAAAATTAAATGCTTAAACAACTTTCGAAAAAAAAAAAAAAAATTGAAA
Organism: Dryococelus australis; assembly: GCA_029891345.1. Taxonomy (NCBI): domain Eukaryota; kingdom Metazoa; phylum Arthropoda; class Insecta; order Phasmatodea; family Phasmatidae; genus Dryococelus; species Dryococelus australis. Next base: position 45,211,896 of record CM056995.1, on the reverse strand, counting down.
ACGCGAACGTTTGATGAAACGAAACCTTTAGAATAACATTGACATCATACCTAAAAATCTAGTTATTAAAACGTGAAAATTTGGTTTCTATTTACGATAGTTAGGTCAAATTTAGTCAAGTCGTAGGACAAAGTAACACGTCGTTTTCAAAGCTACAAAAAGTACACACCTGTTCATTACAGCTAATTGCATCGCTTAGAAAATGCTGTTTGCTTAAACCAATTATACGTACTCCTACATATATGTCTTGTTTGCAAGGCGCTTGTCTGAACTATGTAAAATTGAAAAAGTATACCTAACTTATGGAAAGTTTCTGCAACACAGCTCGTTTCCAACTGGCTGTGTAAGAGAGACCAGCCACGAAAGACAATGCGTTCAAGAAAAAAGACTACTAGAAAATTCTTTCCCACGAATCTGTGATCAAAACTAGGTAGAAAATATGTTTCGGTAAAAAGGCGCAAGACCCCTAGTTTACGAGACGAAACGACATCAAACATCAAAGCAGATAAAAACACTTTACTCCACGTTAAGCACAGCATACAACATCAACATATGAAAAGTTGAAACTTCATAATAGGTGTACGAAGTTTGCTCTGCCTATGTAGCAATGCACTTCTCCGCACGTTGGATGCATGCAGAATGCACGGATCTTGGCCGCTGGATGCACCCATGGCCATTGCCATGTCCCAGTACTCACTGCATGTGAACTCCACCGAGATGGCTCGTTCCCTTACCGTATGCCTTACGACCAACGCATTACTTGCAGCATTATCACGTCATCTCGCCTTTATCTAATTGGAATACCACACGTTTGGCACAATGATTTTTGAAACTTTCGTATCGTTCTTCTCGTAAACGAAGAGGCTTGTGCGGTTTTACGGAAGAGTATTTTCTACTTAGTTTTGATCACAGATTCGTGTGGTGCAGTCTCTATCCGCGAATTACCTGACCCTGTATACCCGTTCCCAGTAGGATATTTATATTTATACTTTAAAAATTACACACGGGACGAATGTTGCGAAAACCACGAAACGTTACTCAGAGGTGCCTTAATCAAATGTTAAGGGGAATACTTGATTTACAACAGCTTTTCAGCGTGTCCTCATATATAGACGTACATGCATAACTTAGCCGGGATTTCAGAAGGATATACCGAGTTAATTTATAGTTAATGTCAACATCAAATCAATATTAATGGTTGTCCAATAAATTCACACCCGTTTACCTTGATGTACAAAGCAAACGTGCTAACCACAGTGCCGTTGGCAATTCTTCTGCACCGCTAATTTCTTTTTCATATTAAAATTTTGATATCCTTTTCATATTAAGACGAGGTGATAAACCGATCAAATGCCTTTGTCAGTTAGGAAACAAGCAGTAATTTAATATCAATGTACGATAACAAAAAACATATTTTCATAGGATGCACAAGTTTACTTTTATTCCCATAGTTAAAAGTTAGAGAGTCGTATGTACTGAAACGTTTTCTGTGAAATCGTTGTTTGCGCGTAAACGCGTATCTCGGTAAATAAAATTTCTGGAAATACGCCTTTTTGTCAGGAAAGATCAAAGAAACAATTATGTATGGCCCTATTTTTAAAATTTTACCATATGAAGCGTATTCTTGGAGAAAAAAACTGCTGAAAATGGTCAATCATCAATGTGCCTGTATTCACACCAGAGATCGAACGCCCGCGCTCAGACTGTACTTTCGGCAATAAATTATACAAATTGTGACATAAAAACACCCGCCTTACTTTTCCGTTACGATTAATTCAGTCCGACAGAGGAATTTGTCAATACCATCTGCTGCTGTATTTAGTTTAGTTGCTTGCTCAGTTTATTGGCTGCCCATCCGAGTTATCGTCCGAATATTCAGGGCAAAACGCTGTTCGCGGTAAAACGAGCACTTTTGAAAGCCCTGCTTGAGATCTACTTGCATGCACGTTGTGAATTCCTCCGCCTTATGTAAAATTAACATTGCTATGGGACTCATCACTTTATTCATACGTCGGTCAAGTGAAGCTATGAATTTATTAGGAAAGTAAAAATTTTACGTATGCGGAATTTTTACACTTTAATGCATTGAAAAAACAGAAAGCGAAAGAAATAATTTGAATTATCGCAAATGGTTACCGAACACTTTCTATCCATCTTTACCAACTTTACTGGACGAATGTCACTCAGTACTCCCACTAAAATATATGGACGCAGGGGGAGTGGCTTTTTTTCTAAGGTTAATTTCAAAAGTGCTCACTTTACCGTGAAAAAACTTTAATAAAATTTGAATTGTGTTCGTGGTGGCCTCAGTGGGTAGTGCACCGTGTTCCTAAAACGTCAATTCGGATAATACCCGGATTTTCGCAACTTGAACGACGGGGTTTTCTCGGGGTTCTCCCTTCCCCCGCACCATTGCATTCCATATTTGTTAATCCGAGGTCTCGTTACATGTCGTTTTGAATGTTTGACGGTCACCTAAAAGTCTCGCCCGTAGATTATATTCAATTCATGTTTACTTCCAACTTTTCTGAAGCCCTGCTGAAGTCCTACTTCTAACGATCCCTCCGCTTCATACAAACAACGTTTAACCAAGTCCAATCCGACACTTATATATGAATAACATATTTCGACCAACTAAAATACGTTCTAGGTGCGTTAAAAATTCGCTCAGAGGAAAAGTTATAACGTTCGAAAGCACTTACTCAGATGAACTCTTTTTCCCACCTGGATTCCAGTAAAAGTTATTTTGATACTGCTGGTGGCGAAAAAGGCAGTCCACCGTTGGGACACTGAGCGTGGATTAGCGCAACTAGCATTTGCATTAGACTTCACAGTCTCTGTTATCGGCTGTCCACGGTAAAATGAGCATTTTGAAAGCCCTGCTTAAGATCTACTTGTATACACGTTGTGTATTCCTCCACCTGAAGTAAAATTAAACGTACAATGGGCCTCATCCCTTTATTCATGCGTCGGTCAAATGAAACTGAGGAGTTATTAACCCATTCAGACCCAGTGTACACAAATGTGTACATTACGCACGTGCAGGTAATTATTGGTGCGTACTGCACACTGTGAAGTTCAATGAAAAATGATCTTGCCCACGAGTAAACGATTCTGAAACTGTCTTACTAGTGTAGGTCACAATTAGTTAATATTACTGTAGCTGAACATACAGCCGAGATCTAATTGGCTGTGGTTGTCATAGCCAAGTGATGTGTCGGCGTAAATACAGCACGCATCATAACATTTTTGATAGCAACACAATGAACCGTAAATTAAAGTGGGTCTGAAAGGGTTAAGAAGATTAATACTTTACTAATCTGGTCATTTTTACACTTCGATTATAAAAAAAAAAAAAAAAAACAGAAAGTGAAAGAAATAGTTTAAGTTATCACGAATGGTTAACCAACACTTTTTATTCGACTTTAAGATATGTAACTACTATCCATCCATCGTTACCAACTTTACTGGGCGAATGTCACTCAGTGCGCCCATTGAAATATATGCATGCAGGGACAGTGACTTTTTTCTAAGGTTCATTTCTAAAGTGATCACTTAATCGCGAACAGCATTTAAGCGGTATTCACAATACAGCGACGCGGCCTACGACAGAGGTTTAACACATTGAGGTCTGCGCACATTTACTGGCACTTAAGACAAATTAGAAGTGAGTCACCTATATCCACTACTGCAAGAACACCGTTTCTGTTGGTGTCCGTGTTAGAACTCACCATCATCCTATTGGTCCATACAACACCGGACACTACCCTGTACTTTACAGCGTTCATCATTGGCCGATCATCAACCAATGGAAAGCCGAGTTGATATCGACCCAATCAAATGTCCTTTATTGTATAAATATGATCTACAATCAATCATGTCCCTCTGAGTAGTTATAAAAAAGAAATTATATCGTTAGCAATATTATTGTTACTGCGCTGTGGTGTTCTTATAAGGTCGTGTTAAACACCAGCCGAACAAAGACTGCACATCCACGCGAGTTTTGTTCTGAACAACAAAGAAATTTTCAAATTAGCTTTGCTCGAGCTGCACTCGGGGCATAGTCTGCAAAGTGTTTATAAAGGTACTCACAACTGCGAGCTACAGAAGGTCGGCGGCCACGGCTGATGAAGACTAGGCTTCTAATTGGTGTACAAGTTGGCAATTTCGGTTTTTCGCAAACAAAAGACTCCCGAAAAACACACTCGGAGAACCGAGATCAGGTCAGACTCAGACCTGTAATCGAAGCCAGGTCCTCCCGAGTCGAGTGCATTTCCAAGTTTACCACTTCTCTCGGTAAGCCGCGTTACTACGCCAGATTTATAAACTAGTCTATTTGCCGTTTCTTCACACTTTTTGAATCACACCCTTGAAAAAAATACATCCATTTTATAGCTTGTTTGGTTGTTGCCTCAATTTGCCACGTATCGCAGTCGTTTTCCAATTGCTTTAATACAAAAGTACCTTTTTTTTAAAAGGCAAAACTGCAAATTTTCTTGTATTTTATCAATTAATTATAATATTCATTTCATAATTAATAATAAAGTCAGACGGAAAGGTTTGTAGGTAGCGTATAGTATAGGCTATTCACGGTAAAGTGAGCACTTTTGTAAGACCTCTCAATTGGAATAATAGTTAATAAACACTTTTTATTTTTGCCTTAGAGTGCGGTGGAGTATAAACACTGTGTTTATTACTTACATGGCATTATTTATTCAAAAAAAGGTAGTTAAATGATATAAAATTACTGAAAGGAAAAAGGAGCTAGGGTCTCAGAAGTGCTCACTTTAGCGTGGACAGCCGATACGAAATAGTTCTTATGCAGAATTATTATTACACTGAGTGCTCACGAACCTGAAGCTTTGTTCCTATGGTGTAATTTTATGGACTAGATTAGGCTTTGTTTGCACGAGGCGGTGGAATATCCTGGAAGTAGAACTTCAACAGGACTTCAGAAAAATGTGTAGTAACCGTGAGTGGACTATACTCAATGATAGCAACAGCGCAAGAGAAACAGAGAAACAGAAAAAAAAAAATGTCAAACGCATATAATTCAGAAATACACTTCATTAACCGCACAACACACACGAACTCAACGCGAAAGTTGGAACAACTCTCAACTTATTGCGTTCTGGCTTACGTTTTACGCCTTCTATAATAGCAGTAATGTATGACAAATTTGCAACTAATATAGAAAGCTACGATTTTCAGTTTTAGTCTTACTTTGAGGCCTAGTAATTTTTCTTTGCTTGCGCAATGAATTTGAGATCAATTTAATGCATTTCATCACGAATAAATTTCATACTTACGTGTTAAAATACTTAAGTACCACTAAGTTCCTAAGCGAATTAAATAGCCTCCCGATAAATCTATTATCCATGCATTTATAACCTATTGCCCTAACTTATTAAAATTCGAAACGTAAAAACATCCATGCTACACCAATATGACGGGTAAAAGACCACACATGATCATTCCAAACACTGTGGGAAGATATTTTTGGAAACAGTTTGTTACGAAGTGATCAGGCCCTAGCTGAACGGCCTGCCTGATCACGCCTTCAAACATTGAACCAGGGCACGAGCGCGACTACAGTAATACCATACGAAAGGCAGTTGCAGAATCCCCCACCACCGGCCAATAATCGGGGCCAAACATATAAAACAACGCGCCTGATATACAAGATGTGTCCGGCCAATTAGCCTGCAAAAGCAGTGGCGTGCGGCAAATGATCCTAACAAAATTATTTAACATCTTGGTATTCCATTCACGCTCCCCCGATCAATAGCCACGTAAATAGTTATTGTATTATAATGCATATGTTCAACGAACCCCATCTTATACTGTTGTGCTCTACCTAACCATGAATCATTATTTAGCTACGCCCGTAGCCCCTTTTCAGGTATGAATTGACTACAAAGATAATTCGTAAGAAGTTTCATGTTTTAGTCTTGGATTGTTGTTGAAGGTCTTGCTTCGCGCGATGTTTATAAACGGGTCGTGATTTTATTGCGTAAATGGTTTGTGGTCGCTGCGTTATTGATTTCGTTACGTAGTGTGCAAACACTGCGTTTCTCTGTTACCTTGCCATGCCTGGGAAACTCGAACGCAGAGCTGTTGGCAGTTAGGAGAATTATGTTCTAAACACGGCTACACAAATAGAAACATTACGCGAAAGGTTTTTTCAATTACGCTAACTATGTCAACGTGTTTGTGCCACTCGAAAGAAAGGGGAGTGTATAGCAACCATTATGGTAGGTACGCGCTTAAGAATTAATTTAACCTTTCCTTGTAGGTAAATATTAGCAGGTTTGTAAAGTATTTACTTTCTAAATAATTTCAGAGTTTCGTTTGACCGACGCATGAATAAAGTGACGAGGCGAATGACAATGTTAATTTTACATAAGGCGGGGTAATACACAACGTGTATAGAAGTATATTTCAAGCAGGGCTTTCAAAAGGGCTCATTTTACTGCGAACGGACTATATTAAAAAAAAAAAAATTATGGAAGCTCGACTCTCAAGACCTCAATGTTAAGAGCCGCCCAAATCTGTTCACTCAATTTATGAAAGCGCTTTTTACCTACAGGTTTTAATTTTCTGTTTACATGGTTGCAATGCGCATACATTATTTAACAATGTTTCTGGTAGCTGTAAACTCCTCGTCGGTGCAGCCAAAAGCCCCCCCCCCCTTTTTTTTTTTAAATTCGAACGTTAAACTTTCGAATACAAAGAGACCGTCCTAATAGTTATCCCGGCGCGTACTCGAAAGTTCCGTTAATAATCTCGGCGACGAGAGGCGCGCCTTCCAATCTGGCTCAACGGCGTCAGGAGCGCCAACACGTGAAATACGGTGCGAGATGGTAAGTTGGCAACACTCCCCTCCCGAACTTCATCTGTCGCCGTCGATTACACGCGCGGTGCGCTGGGCAACTTCCTGTGAATCTTCCGAGAGACACCCGGGGCTATATTCTCGCCACTCCGTCGTTCGGCGTGCGACGAAAAGTTTGCACTACGGATCTCCGCGACGCAGACCAACATACCAACAGCCATGCCATTCCACTACTGAAAGTTGTGTCAGCTAAGCTTAAACAGCCAACTCGTGTAGTACTAATATATTCATTAAAACATGACTGAATATTCTTATAAAATGGCTTATGTTTTACTACAAATGGATCCAAAAAGCTCAAGTGCCTTGTTCTACGAATCCAGTGATGAAGCTGATAGTTGAAACTTAAATCGGAAACACTTAAATTGTGCAGAGCCTCGAAGTCTTCCTTGGTAATATAGTGAAGCGTATCCTTCCTTTCCCGAACACACTGAACATTCAGAGCTCCAGAGGGAATGTGACTCCTCAGTACATCCACCATCTCTTTTATACTGAATCTGGAGCTCACTTCCACTCAAAAGTGTAGGTTGGGGAAACCATCTGCATGCCTCTACAAGGCAATGCAGAAGAAGTGGATGGGGGAATAAAGTAAGCATCGCCATGATGACTTACGGGGAAAGAATATACAATGTGCAGATCTTATACACGGCTTTCAAAAGTACCCAGTATACCGTCAACAACCTATGCATACAATAAAAGGCTATTCACGGTGAATTGGGCAATTTTGAAATCCCTGCTTAAAGATCTGCTTGTATTCACAATGTAGGTTCTTCCATCATATTTAGAATTACCATTGTCATTAAACTCATCACTTTATTCATACATCGGTCATGAGAAACTGTAAAGTTATATTAAAAATGATAATATTTTACACATCTTCTAATTCTTACACTTACATGCATTAGAAAATTGAAACTAAAACAAATCATTTCAGTATTCAATAATGTGTGAACTAACTCTTTTAATGCCGAACTAAATACCATTCGTTAGCATCATGATCGCATTTGAACCTACAACTGAATTTCTCGGCGTCAAATGACAAAATTTCGGGCGCTGTTCGTCAATTCTTAGTTTTCCACTTGATTAAAACTCAGTTTGCACCATTCCCACGTGATGAAAGCATTCGGAGGGTGGAATGTATAAATAATTAAATTGTTCTGTTCAAGCATTTCTGAACTCACAATAGCTTTGTAGCCATTTACGATGGCTTATGATTAATGGCAAATGAGATTTAGGGTTTTATTAAAATTACTATATGACCTACGACGAGATGCAACTTAATTTATTCTGAGTATCCACATGTGTTTCATTTAGCATTTTGAGATTTTTCTGTACAGCATGCATTAAATATATACACTTAAGGTTACGGAATTTTTAAAATATCAGAATACTAGGTTACCTAAGAAAATTAATTCGTTTGGCGTAAATGTGTATTTTTTTACATTAAAAAAAAAAGGAATTGTTAAATGTGAACCACACGTATGACTGTCACTTCAAAGAATAATTTCACCGAGTTGTTCACCAGAGGAAAATATACTTCCATACTTTACAGAGCGCGAAAGCTTTTAAAATGTAATTATTTACTGGTGTGATATTGGCAAGCATCACAGAAGTTGTTCAAATTCGTGTAAAAAAATATATGCGAAGGATAAAAGCATTTTTCCACTCTCCTGACTTCGCTGGGTGTCCGTCATCGACATGGTTTGTCATGAATCATTCTCGCTTCATCTGGCAGTTATGGAAAATTCACTAATTCGAAAAAAAAAAAAAAAAAAAAAAAAAAAAAGGCTGTTTTACTGAGCAACGTGCAAATTGAATGCACAGAAATATCTCAGGTCACTGACTGGTGTTCAAGTCTCGACGTTTTTAACATAAAAGTAACATTAATTAATTTGAATATTTCCTGCTTTAATGATATACGCGAAAATAAAGAACAAAATACCGGTTTTTGTAGTGACTATAAAAATTATATTATGGGCAACACTAAAACTATACTATGACTGTACTGATATTTTTTGCCATGATAGCGAAATTTTTTTATTTCACGTAATGCAGTAATGGAGAATTTTTTCTGCTAGTCTCGAAAACACAAACAGAATAATAGACCAAAAGCACGCGTTACATCACTACAATAGTACAATACGTTATTTACTGAACATATCTGTTTATAACTATAGTTAGCAGTACTGCTCTACCATTTTTTATTAAATACTATTTTTTCTGAATTAATTAAAAATTGTGCTATTTTGTTGAGATAAAAAATATAACGACAACCTCTGTTTTTATAATAATTGTAATATTTACGTCAATTGTTTCAGTTAACATCAGTGTCTCACATAACAGACGTTTGCTTTAACCAACTTCCGGGCAAAATAAGAAAAGGAGTTACAGATTAATATTATAAAAGCGGAAGAATGTTGGTGAAAGTTGTGGGTGTTCAACGCAGACGTTTCAGCCACGTTTATAGACCAGAACTTAACATTCCTTCAATAAGTCTCCAACGGTGAATTTTCAGATGCCAGATCCAGTAATGTCCTCTGCATACAGTACCACAGCACAACATACGATATAAACGAAAGGATTTATTAAACGTCATCTAACCTGAAGATTATAGACTCATACCATCTGAAAAATTGTTGCTTTCCCTTCTTTGCATTCAGGACATGGGTATGCAATGTTAAAAATTGTATTGTATTGTAAAGGGCTCTTTACCTCCCTCCCCCCGGTTTTATGCTAGAAAGCTTAGCAGGGGAAGACTAACTTAAAATATTATCGATGCCTTATCCGGGATTCTAACCCAGAGCCTCCCGCAACCCAGATCGGTCGTTCACCAACCGACTGCGCCACGGGAGGTCGGCGGTAGTGTTTAGAAGTCCGGACAAAAATCCAAGAATCGTCGGCTTACATTATGGAACAAATTGTACGCCAAATACTCTCGAAATTACGAGTATTCCAAAACTTGAGTTTCAACTGACAACATGCATAAACTACGTAGTATAAGTAAAGATTGTGATTTTCCACTGTTCGCTGCTGTGCGTTTGCTTCATGAAAACACACAAACGCTTTAAAGAAATCAAATGTTTTCAAATATCAAAATTAAACTAAAATACTTTTTTTAATTATCCGTTAAAATTATTACTCGTAACTTATATTCGTTAAACCACGATCGGAAGCATCTGGGTTGGCCGTCGTATAAGCGCTGAAACTTTGGTGGGAAAAAAAAAAAAAAAAAAAAAAAACCCGTTAATAATTTGAGGTAGGCACATTTTTACAAGCTTCTAAGACAAGCTAGAAGTTAGTCAACTGTATTCATACCGCTGCACGGACAACGTGTTCTATTGGTCCCTATTGTAACGTAACGCTATTCAATTGGTCAAAACGACACCAGTGCTTCCGCATTGGCCGGCTGCTAACCAATTGAGTGCCAAGTTTACAGTTTCCCAACCAAATGTTCTTTCGTATGTAATAGGATGTGCATCCCATTGTGTTGATTTCCGTAACTCTACAAAAATGTGTCGTTAATTTACGAAGATTCTTGTTGATGTTGTATTAGTTCCTGTTCAAAATCTTTATGAAATAGGGAATTCATGTTTTGTTTTTTTATGTGGAATTAAATATTCAAACAAGTTTTGCCCGAACCACATTCGAGTATAGTCCTCAAAGTGTAAAAAAAAAAAAAAAAAAAAAAAAAAAAACTTTAATTAAGGCTTGGTCGAAAATAAGGTGTCAGCCACCACTTGACTCCACGAAGACAAAACTTCGTGGTCACGTGGGGCCGCGGTTGTGTAGTGGTCAGACTACTCGCCTCCTACCAAGGCGAAACGGGTTCGATTCCCGGCGGTAACACACGGATTTTCGCTCTTGCGAAACGTGTAGGACGAAGCCGCTGGTCGGTAGGTTTTCTCAGGGACTTCCCGCTTCCCCCGCCCCTAGCATTCAGGTGCCACTCAATACTCACCTCGTTTCACCCTCATCGACTCTAAAGGCTCGAATGTTAATAGCCACCATAACTTCTCCATCTCCATCGTGGTTACGTGTCTGAAAATTGTTTTAAGTTGTTACCAGGTTCCGGGTATCTTGGAAATTTATGACTGCATGCAACATTCTAATAAGGTACTTGGGGACTCATTGTAAAGATTCCTGTATTCCAAACTGATGAAGGAACAAGAGCGAAAATTAATGAAAGTTGCTTTCTTTTCCCTATGTGAGTAAGAGTGAAATTGCACTTATCATAAAGTTACTTTCAATGTAGACATCACAAAATTTTTTGCATTCTAATAGAGATGAAACGAGCAAATAAAACAAGATAAATTAATACTACAGATCATGATCTTAAAATAATATTTAAAATTCCAAAATTATTTCATAAAATAAACTTATAAAAACTTTTAAAGAAAAATAATTACTTTTCATTAATGTGTGACCTGTTTTACACGGGTGGTATTTAAATAATCATGTAGCTCTTGAAAAGGCTTCCGAAATGGCAAGCGCATTATTCACTTCTGTAGAAAATCTTTCGCGAGCTGCTAATAAATGTAATTTAAATATTAAATTAACATCATTATTTTCGTAGTTCATTTCATCGGTTGTTCCGTCGGTGGATCATAAATACTCATTCATATTAAACAGTTAATCGCAAACGGTTATTTAACCAAAATTTTCTGCTGTGTCCCAAATAAACGATTTTAGACTTCATGGATAAATAACGCTGGCAAAGAAAACAAAACATGGTACAATTCTCTATATGGTTTTCTTTATTTCATTAGCTTGAAAACAGAGTAATTTTAAATCATTTAAAAATGTTGTAGTGACTATAAAGTGTATCTTCTTCCACAAGTTTTTTTTTTTTCCTTCAAAATTTTTGGCCTTGCAAACTTTTATTCACATCGTCTCTCAACCGCTACACTTCAATGCTCTTCTAGTAGCCAATTTATGTGCGTCATCTACCTGATTGAAGCCAGAACTGGACCAAGTGTAGAAAACACCAGTTTGAAAAAAGAAAAGAAGAATAATAACTTTGAGTTCATTTCAGTTGCTTCGGAAAACTCTCTCATTAAAAAATCCTGACCTTATTAATTGCAAGGATTCACATAAACGATAATGGATGGAAAGAAACCTCCAGAACAGGCGGCACCATTCTCAATAAATAAATGGGTCAAAATGCGATTATTGATATAATCCTGCGAAATAAAACCAGAAGTACCATGAGTAAACCTGACTAAACCAACTTATAATAAGTACAAATTATAACAATGTATCATCCACTTGAAAATTTACCATACGTGTAATGAGTTAAACATGTAAACTGGACGCACAAAGAATCTCACAAAAATTACTGCTAAACTAAATTAATGACACAAAATTGTAACAATTCTTTACTGAGTGAGTGAGGTCGGGAAGGGTTGGGAAGATATGTCACACTTCCACATTAAGATAATATTTCTCATCTATTTTTATTTGGTTTTCTGAAAGAGCTTTCGAAAAGTGCCCCCCTGAATGCAGTTATTAGTTGTCAAATCATTATAGTTTTCAAAATGTAACACTCAAAAGTCTTAATTTCACGTATTCTGCAGCATGCTAGGCTTTGGTCCTAGATATCTTTTTCCAGTCAAATTGCATTTAATGCAATCTGTATGGTGTGCAGAAAATACTGATTCAGTATGAGTGTGATTTATAAACAGGTGAGCGAGTATTGGCACACTGAATTTTGTTGAAAATATGGGGTCAGACTTGTCGTAACTATATTATTGTTCATTCAAGCTAAACTGTTAACATTAATTTAATAAATAGTTTAAACCATAAGCTGTAGATGAAAAGTTGTTTTGGTTCCTTTCGTAGCTTGCAACAAAAATGCAGTATGCCTGGCTTACTATAATTCGACACTTTGAACCTGCCGATCACACTCTTGTGTCAGAATTTGAGTGTTCTATTCTGAAAACTATAATGATTTGACAACTAACAACTGCATTAAGGGGACACTTTCAAAAACTCTCTCTCCCTCTCTCACAAAAAAAAAAAACCTTAAGGTTGCCGGACGAACAAATTCCCTTTAGTTGTCCTAGTCAGTAACAGCACGAAACAGCGCGACTTCCCGTCTCGTTCAGCAGAACATCCTATAGCTATGCGAGAGCATAGAGAGCTTAGTGTGGAGTGAATCTCCGCCTGCCGAGGCGAGGAATGTGAAACTACAGCACTCCTTGCTAGCGTATGGCCAGAGTGAAAGGCGAAGCATACATATAGGCTGTTCACGGGAAAATGAGCACTTTTGAAAGCCCTGCTTGAGATATTCTTGTATGAATTTTGTGTATTTTTACGCCTTATGCAAAATTAACATTGCCGTGGGTCCCATCACTTAATTCATGCGCCGGTCAGGTGAAACGTTGGAATTATTGGAAAAGTAAATATGTTACCAATGTGGTCAATTTTACACTTCGGCGCATTAAAATAAACAGAAAGCGAAAGAAATAATTTTAGTTATCATACATGGTTACCTCACACTTTTTATTCGACGTAATATATGGAAATATTTTCCATTCATCATTACTAGATATAGGAAAATTTCGCGAATTTATTTCGGGACAAGATAGATGCCAAACACATATATGGTGAAGTCACCTTCGCAATTGAATCACATTTTATTAGACCCGCCCTGCACACCTCTGAGCTAATAGTAGACTGGCAATGAAACACACTGCCAGGTGCGGGACAACAGCCAATGAACTCACAGCTGAGGTTCCAGTATACAGAGGACTGAGAACTCTAACCTACAGGTCATTGAACTTGCGAAATTTTCCTGTCCCTAATCATTACCAACTTTACAGGGCGCATGTCACTCACTGCGTCCGTAAAAAAATATATGCAGGAAGGCGCAGTGACTTTTTTCTCAGGTTGATTCCAAAAGTGCTCACTTTATCGTAAACAGTCTTTACACTGATTACAAAGGGGAAAGTGTGCCAGTCAGAAAAAAATTCCCAGATTAGAGGTAATAAGTAATAATGCTTTTAGTATTAACTTCATGTAATTTGTTTGTCGTACTGGAAGCTGTTGAAAGTAATGTGTTTTTTCCAGATGCTTTACAACATTGAAAACATAACCTCTATGCGAATCTCTGTACTGGATTAGGGAGACGTGTGTGTCTTTTATAGGTGTAAGATTAGGCGCGTCTAGGGCATTCTTCCCCTCCAGCTACTGATTAGCTGCAAAATTTTAAGGACGTGTGTTAATAAGCAGATATTAAAAAGGGGCAGGGGAAAACCACAATTTGGCCCAGGGCCAGGATGCACCATCTTTGCCGGTTGGAGCGGGGTCATGGAATGCCTCCGGTAATTGGGTTACAAAGACTCCGGAGAAGATTCTCTGCCCCCCCCCCCTCTTTATCGCCGCCCCACCCTCATCCCATTCCCCCCCCCCCGGAGGTTACCACCGACTAAAAAAGCCATATCTAATCGCCGTGAGCAGTCACTTGTTACGACCTCTACAGCCTCAATGGGACCTCGATGTGGCAGTCCGCCCTGCTTATCGTTGCCCCTATTGTACCAAAGTTACGGGGAATCTATTTACTTCCCATTTCTTAATACTGTAGCAGTTTTCTACGTTGTTAATGTTCCCACACGCTATCTAAAAAAATAACCCTCGTTGCGTTCTAATAAACACAAAAAAATAAATGATAAATGTTAATAGCAGAGTAAAAATGAGGGCTACCTTATGTTACTAAAGTCTAGAGACCCCGGGAAATTATGCGAGTTCAATCAGTGCTACTATATATTTTGGACACTCGTACTTTCTTGTTACTTCCGTGATTGGCCCACTCTTTTCCTGACACGTCTCGTATGACTACGAACCAGTAATGGGCTACTCGTGTAGAAAAATACCGAAGCGAACAGCGAACTACACGCGCGCGAGCACACACACTCACACACACACACACATACATACATATATATATAAATTCAACCAACAATCCTCAACTACATGTTAATCACGAAGAAAGAAGTTATAACATATATACGACCTATGGTCTAAAATGAATTCTAAAGGATGTAAACATTTTTGAAGTTGTAACAGAAGAAATTAGTTTGTTACTCTGTCCCTTTTATGTACCTCTCGCTGGAATTTTTCCCTCCGTTGAATATTCGTATATACCTGCCAGGTGTTCGTAAATATTATTTTGAAAGTAAAACACGAATTACTCAAAAAAAGTAAAAGTTTAGGGTATTTACACAAGGTGACATTTTTGTTAATTGTAACAATGGGATTATTAACCCATCTTTTAAATTCAAAATATGCTACCGCGTCATAGAGGTTAGTTCGAAATAGGGGCAGTAACAGTGATTATTTACATGAAATAATTCGACGACAGCGACAGGTGTTGTGGTGTATGAATATCTTTGTTTAGTTAACCGTTATCTGAAAAATCGGTGTGCCATATTAAATATTATATCCAATATTTGCAATAAACAGGTATTTCAGGTCCAACTTCAGAGTTGTGTACCACCCTTCGTATTACCTTTAGGCCATAGGTAGTGTATATGTTTTCAACTTCATTTTACGTGATTAAACTGCAGCCGAAGTTTGTCTGGCGAAATTTAGTGACATCCGGTAGAACTGCTGAGTTTAGCTAGGGGCTGTGGTGGTGTAGTGGTCAGACTGCTACCCCTCCAAGGCAAACCGGGTTCGAATCCCGGTGGGGTGGAGCCATTCCCGGATTTTTGTGCGTGTGAATCGGTCAGGACGATGCCCACTGGTCAGCGGGTTTTCTCGGGGATCTCCCGTTTCCCCCGCCCTTACGTTCCGGCACTGCTCCATAATCGCCTTACCTCGCTTCGCCCTCGTCGGTTCTCAGACTCGAGTAGAGCCGCCAAATTTCTCACCACTCTGCTTCACCCACCTGCTTCACACCATATCTTGTCCTTATCCTTCCTCTACTGGGACCAGTTATGGAACCACACTAATGGCTAGGGAACGGAAGATTCTGCGAATAATATTGCATGAAGTGGTTTGGTAGAAAACACGTGATTTATAATATTTGTGTATTTTATATTAATTTTTTGGGCGTTAAAATGACCAACACAGGTGTTTTATGAAGCAGTTCTAGCAGCTAAATTTTATATACATAACTATTTTTAGAAACGGATACATAGTAAGTTTATATTTCTTATCGTGACATAAAGATGCAGGGTCGCGCTTAAGAGAAATAGTGAACGAAAATCGTATATTTATATAATTTTTGTCACAACTTGTTTTACAGAGGATTTTCTGAAATTTTTGGATCGACAAGACGTAAATAACAATTTTGAACACCTTCTTAAATTGTTACAAATTCTTTGCGTTCGTTATCCTCGGAGAACTGATTGAGGATAAGGGGAAAAATTCTTTCTTTTCTTTTCTTCCATCAGTGCTCCGAGAATGATGAAGACAGTGACTATCTAACAACATAAAAATATGTTGAAAATAATTACTTACGTCTTGTCGAGCCAAAAATTTCAATAAACCCGTTGGAAAACGACTTATGTCTAAAATAAGGTAAATATGCTTCTTTCATGCACCACTCCCCATAAAGCCTCGACCAAACCAGTCGCCGACAGAAAGACTGCCGACAAGTTGATCGCCTTGCGCGCAGAGGCAATGAAACGGCGAATGAGTGAGACCCGGCAATAGAGTGAGCGAAGAGATTTGGGCGGCTCTCAACAACGAGGTCTTGAGTGCCGATGAGGGCGATTGAGTTGAGCATGGAGCAGCGCCGAAATGAAAAGGCGGGGGGGGGGGGGGAAACGGGAGATCGCCGAGAAAACCCGCCGACCAGCGGCATCGTCCGGCGCGATTCCCACATGCGAAAAAAAAACCGGGAGTGATCCAGCTGGGGATTGAGCCCGGTTCGCCTTGGTGGGAGGCGAGCAGGCTATCCGCTAAGCCGCCACGGCCCCTCGGCATTAGAGCTCACGCGTTCGAGTACTTGAACGCGCAGAAAAGCTGTAGGCAGGTAAAGCACTTAAGTCACGTTTGGTATTAGATTCACATTTTATAAGTCACCTTCGAGTACTCTGTGTCAATAAGAAGCCTTAAAAAAAAATTAAGGAGTTACTATTATAACTAACGAGCCTGGTTTTTAGTTAATTTCTTAACATCTTAGATGGTAGGTAGGCCTTGGCATACATCTGACAACAATATCATAAGTGATAACAAATGCTACGGTAGTGAGACACGTAGACACACGTGTCTCACCCGAGAACTCGAATCCAGAAAACCTCGTGCCATAAATTTAGCGTGCAATCACCTGCATTACGAAGCTAAGATTCGGAGCATCAGCCATACATGTAGTCAGTCTGATGTTTCATTAAACTGAAATATTTTCTTGGCCATCATTGTGAAAATAAAGAGCCTGAGAGACTTAAAACACGGAACTTTAGTGCTACCTTAATAAAGAGTTTGATGGAAATCGGTTGATTGTTTTCGAGATATAGCGTAAGAATGGTATCTTCTTGTTTGGCGCTATCTTAAGGAATTGCCTTAAAACAATTCGGTACACGATGCTTCTAATAGTTACTGTCGGCATACAACATTTGGTTTAATTTTGTTGTGAACAACTTATCTAAACTATTTAGATGACCCCTATTTTAAAAATCAGCGTCTGACAGTAATTCCTTCATACAAGTTTACATGGCTTTCTGTAGCAGTACTGATGTACAAAATTTTGTGGAAATTAGTTGAATGGTTCCGGAGATGTAGCAAAATTTTAAAATTTCTCACCTGGTACTATTTCTAAAAAAAAAAAAAAAAGGCCGGCAAAAGAATACCTATGCACTTTCCATTGACGCTTCTAATGAATACTGTTAACGCACACAATTTGGTTGAATTTTATTACGTTGTTTAATGGATATCACAAACTTATCTAAAATATTCGTATTAATGCCGATTAAAAAAAAAAGGTCTACTGCATCAAAAATATGTAAGCACTACTTGTGTGTAAAATCTGGCCTGGATCGGTTGATTGGTCCTCAGGGGTATGGCATAAAACTTCCATTATTTTCATGTGACAATCTTCATAACTGGAGGATAAAAATTTTTGTATTAGCACATTTGATGATTGTCATATATATTGTCAGTATACCAAGATATGTCACAATCGGTTACATGGTTTCCAAACTATAACATACAAAGCAAAATGTTTGCTTGATCGCCCTTATAAAACTAAGTGTCTGGCCCACATAAAATGTGAAGTTTAACATTGTGTACCATTATAAAACTTTTTCGCCAAACTAATTGGGAATCGGTTGACTATTTGCGGAGTTGTGACTTAAAAATGTTTTTTTTTTAATGTGTAGCTATCTTACAAAATGGATTGAGAAACGAGGTTCTGTATAGACACATTTGATGGTTGTAATAAATCCTGCCAGCATACAAAGTTATGCTGAAGTTTGTTTAATAGTTTCTTAGATATGGCATACAAAGCTCCATTATTATATGGCCGCCATTTTGAAGATAATTGTCGGACCCACTCATAACATATCAACGATATAGCATACTAAACTAAAATAGCTCTGTGGCCGCCATTTTGAAAATAAGTGCCCGGCCAATTTAAAACATTCCCGTTTTCATCAATTTTACTCAATTTGGTGGTAATCGGTAAATTGTTTCTCGAAATATGACATATTTATTTTATCTAATCATGTAATGCTATCTTACAGAATGTCGGACAAAATAGAGTCCATCTAGAGACATTTGATTGTTGTCATATGCCCTGTGAATCACCTAAAACGAGCACCGCAAATATTTCGGAAATGAAAGGGGTTATTGATGTGCTGGTTTCACATAAATTAAGTTTAGACAGGGGCTCCCCGCCGTTCGTGTGCACAGGCGAAGCGAGCATGTCGCGACGAAAAACAGAACAACAAAGAACACACTTCCGCTTTGACAGCAGCTGGTGGGTTATTCTACAGCTAAATTAGCTCGCGCGTTGGAAGGAATGCAACCACGGCGAAGAGGTATGGGATGAGGTCGTCGAGGAGGGACGGGCTGAGCGACATGCAGAAAGTCATCGGCCATTCGCACCGAAGAGCACAAACATCTGGTGCGCATGGCGGTTACGGGCCGTGCAGACACCCTCGTTGAGAAGTACAGGCATGTGGCACGTCAATCTGTGTCCGCACTCATGGTGCGAGCTGTCTGCGGCATCGAGACATGAGTGTCAAGGCGTATATTACCGTGGCTGCCGATGACTGCTGACAACAGACACCAGGCTTGGAGAGACGAATGGCATGCCATCATCTTCACCGGCGGAACCCTGCTTTTGCCTTGCAGCACCACACGACGATCGTATTCGTGTCCTGCATCCGAGTCCTGCATCATGCAAGTAGACCACGCATTTCACTTCTGGGACACCTTGTGCAAGAGTGGCCTAAGAGTCAAATCCTGATACGCAAATTTGATCAATTGTTTGATTAATAGACTAATTTATTATATTGATCGAATAACTAATTATAATAATTACCCGATTAATTAAATTGATTAATTCAATTAATATATTAATTAAATAATGTTTTGATATCGATTTTTTACTCTATGGATTTTTTTATATCAAAGAATGTATATATAATTTATTCTTATCATAAGGGTCATATTGGCGGAGCAGGTTCGGTATGGACTCTGTGAGGTCCTGGGACCGACTAACAAGAGGAGCAGGTTGTAATGGTTTATATAAGAGTTAATGTTGATGTAAGAGTGTTGTAAGGGAAATTTTTATTTTTTTTTGTTTGTGACTGATATGTGGAGCGGGCTACACGGCCAGGTTGGAGGTCTGGAGGCGTACTGAGTATTTGACTAGTTTAGATACTGGAGAAATGTTTTCGGCGAAGTAAATATTTTCTGAATCAAAAGAGACCTTTGAAATATGCTACCGAACGAATTACTTTAATCACTCCTCGAATAGCATAAGTAACAAACTATTTCGGCGAAACAAATTCGTTAAACCAATTTTAATCATGCGTTAAATTGTTTTCTTTAGCAAATCTCCACTTCAGTGACGTAACATTGAATCTACAGACATGTATTCATGCGATCATCGAATGGAACAAATTAAATTTAACGAAACGCCCAGCTAACACAATAAAATTACAACTTACAACACAGTCACGTGTCTTAACTTAGCCCAAATGTGAGGCTCTATGTGAGGTGTTATGTAAGCTATGTGAGGTGCTATGTGAGGTGCTGTGTGAGATGCTGTGATGTGCTGTGTGAGGTGCTATGTAAGGTGCTGAGTGAGGTTCTATGTGAGGTTCTATGTGGAGTGCTGCGTGAGGTGCTATGTAAGGTGCTGTGTGAGGTGCTGTGTGAGGTGCTACATGAGGTGCTGAGTGAGGTACTATGTGAGGTGCTGTGTGGGTTGCTGAGTGGGGAGCCTGAGGAGCTGTGTGAGGAGCTAACTGAGGAACTGTCTGATGAGCTAACTGAGGAGCATAAGGAGCCCGAGGAGCTGTGTGAGGAGCTAACTGAGGAGCAGATTGTGGTGCCAATTGTGGTGCTAGTGTAGTGCTATGTGGTGCTAGTGGTAAACTCTGTTGTGTTGATTGAGGAGCATATTGTGATGCAATGTTGCAAAATTTATAATGTTTCTTTAAAGTGTTGTTGAAAAAAAATTATGTAAGAATATATTTTAAGTGCAATATCTCTTCACAGCAAACATCAACGTGTTGATGCATGGCTGTAGTAATTATTTATTTAGTATGTTAAAGTAAAAAAAAATCATAAGTTTGTATTTCCTTGGAAACTTGTTAAAATTAATATTTTTGTTTGTTACCAGCTATTCACTCTTTATCCTGGCTCTGTGGGGCAAGAGTCCGTTTACCTGAAGTTGTCCTAAACATTAGCAATAGTGTAGCTTGCCTCACCATTCCAATACTTTCAGAGTTCATTCACAAGATTTTCTCGAGATTCTCCCTCATTCCATTACTTTTCGGAGTTAATTCGTTTAATTTCTAGTACTATTTCCATATTTGCTAGTGTAAAAACATTGCAACTCACCCAAAATTACTCAAAGTTAAAATATATATATTTTAATGTGATGCAGATTGCAGTGCAGATCAGGGCGTGGTGCAGAGCAGGGTGTTGTGTTGGGCGATGGCGATGGCAGCCCTATATTTAAAATGGTGCTGAAATTACTGTGTTGAGGAAAGAAAAAATATATACTCCCAAATGCTGTAGTGCCCCCAGGGTAAAGTCGAACCTCCATCTGGCTCATTGAAGTGCTTATCGTCTAAACCTGACAACACTATTTTGGTCATGTGTTCGGTGTAAACCTCGTGACCACGCGAATGGAAATGGTATTGGGTGCCCAGAACCCTGGTGCAACTATCGAAGCAATCTCGATAATCCTCACATCGGAGGAATTGCAGCACGTTCGGTTTTACACCCTTCATCTTACATGTACACTGCTCATTCGAAACAATGTATGCCTAAAGCTTCGGACATAAACCTACAAAGTGTGTCATGATACGGCTGGCACATTCATCCTTCATCACTCCAGTACGGCCTTTGTTCTCAGTCGAAAATCCTTGTGGGTCATCGAACACATAGTTGGATGTATCACACCACATCTTTAAATCTGGAAATTACATCATAAAAAATCTCTAGAAGTATTTCGTAGATGAGACTGTTGCTGTCGCTGTACAAAAGGTGCAAGGCTGGTGGAGGAATTTTGTCACATGTGTACTTATAATGAAATCGTAAGGGGTTAATTTGGAAAGATCAAGAATGGCAACATCAGTGCACAAACACTTGTTAAATGTAACATAGCTCTTTGACATTTCGATAAGGACAAAATTCTCATAGATGATCTGTCGTGCCTGGAATGTAGGACACCCAATCTGTTCTGCAGCTCCATATGTAGTGTCATGCCTGGTGACGATTCTTATGTCCCTTTCCCAGCAGACATTCTGTAAAGTTTTTCCATATACTGCATTATTCATTAATTAAATAAACAATTTCTCAAAGTCATGTGCAGCCTGGGCACGTCTTTTAATATTAAACTCGATGTACGGAGCCATCCAAGCCTTCTGCTCAAAGCACAAAATGCAATGAATAGAGTCGAGCCTGGCTCCACACTTCAAGTACTACGTTTGTTTTTCCCCATGAATAACTTAATTCTTGCGCAGTCCGAGTGTCAAAAGTAGTTTTTCATGCGAGCCATTATGAGGTATGCCATTCACTGGAGCCAAAGGCAGATCTGATAACACATTGTGGCATTTGTCTGGAAACGACAAATCCACTTCCGCGAAAAATAATGTGTTCCCATCATTCACAGTGTTTCCAAAATCCCATGATGAAAACACTTCAGCCTCAATTCACACAAAATTGTAAATAGGAAGCTTGTGCTTCATGGTATGGCTGTACAGTCCATTTATGTCTAAATAGCGGATATATTTCGATGGCACACTGGGGTCGTACTCTTCACCCATGTAAATGTTATTGGCTTCTGCACACCTTCTGGAAACCTGGGTAATGTCACTCCTAACCCCACATTCAACAAAAGGTACATATGAGGTTCAGTCAACAGCTCTAGCCGGACATCTATCATCGACAATAAAGCATCCCATGCAATATGCGGAGCTGTGACATACATGGTGGGGTTAAGACCACAATGAGCCAAACATACAGTCCTGAAATTTTCAAATACATCTGCCAGCAGACAAGTGTCTACACGTAAATACTGAGTGGCGTACTACATCAGGTTTACGCAGTGGAATGCATCCCATGTAGGTTGGGCTTGAACGTAATCCTCATTGCTAACACCTTTACTTTCATGACATTGTGAAATGCATCCTTTGGTGGGAGTGGCATGCACATAAGACTGTCTTCAGACTTAACAAAGTCATAAGGAAACACTTCTTTTTTGGCAATACAAATAGGGTGTTGTCTGAAAATATCGAGCAGGTGATACTCAATTGTGCAGTTTTCAAATTGTCTGCCAAAGTTTCCAGCAAGGCGCTCATGAACTGAAAATAATCAATCATTCTTAACTTGAAATGTTGCACCTTTCTGTTTGAGTCAGTCCCATTAGGAATATGTTTGGTGATGGATTTATACTTTTCAAGGGTCATTCCAATCACCTCGATTCTACCCAGGTTTTCGATTACCACTGTTCTGCCTGGTTTTGTTATGTGATGATCAGCCAACAGCTTTATGAGAAAGTGAGCATCATAGTTCTACAGGCTATGAAAGACAGCGTCAAGTGGTTTCTTCGGCAGTCTGAGGTTCAAATTGCATTTATTATGTGCAGACCCTCTGATTTCCCCAGTCAGATTGTCATGGTCGACCACAATATTATCTGTGCCGAGTTCCTTCTTATAAATCTGACATTTCTGAACCTCAAACATAGCTTCATCAACAGGGTTTTTTGGCTTCATTGGAACAGTCACGCTGAAAAAATTCCTGCAACCCACTTTGCTAATTCCACTAATTTATCGACTAACTGGTTCATACAATCATCACCCACAATTTCAAAATACTGAGATAATGCTGGATTGTACGAACAAATGAACAAAATGCTTCAAGCATTTGGAACATTCTTGTTAATGGTATTTGTATTTCTCGTTTCAACCTGGGGGGGGGGGGAGGGGGCGAGTGGACAAGTGTTTCAACTACTAATCTGTGTCACAATAGGCGACGAAACCCTGTTTGCTATAACCCTGAAATTCCAAGTACTTGTTGTCCCCAGTAGGGAAAGTACTGCGAACAGCCTTATGTTGCTGACAGAGATCATTATGTTCTGCGATTTTCGCCTTACTACTAAAGTATTGGAGACAACGATCACAAACAAAATATTCTCTGTCTGTTTTTAATTAATTGGCTGTTAAGCAGCATTGACAAATTCATAATGGAAACAAAATGCAAATGGTCATTATTACCACAAGCAAGAATGGCCAATACATTTACATGGTGTTTATGTCGTACAGGAGAAATGCGCATTGGTATGATAACCCCTTGCTTATCGAAAGTTTCGTCAATAATATTACTAACTTTGTCTAGTGCAATGTAGACATTGATAGAAATACCATCGTCCTCCTCAAACTTTCGAATATCCTGTGAAACTACAAGAGTCGACAGACCTTCAATAACCAAAACCTTGTGAGGATCTGGCTATGAAGTCATTCTGTGGACAGTTTGTGCAGCAGGAAACAAAGCTGATATATTGGTGTAATGGATACGCAGTCCCTTAGGACACTGCACATTAATGGTGGCTTTCCTATTGGCAATGAACTTGGGGAGCATAGTGTGAGCAGCACCAATGGTGAATGTTATAATCTGCCATATGTGAACATCCATATGCCGAATTAGAAGCAGACTCCAGCCGCAACCATGAGCACTAAATTCCTCAATCCTGTTTGTGAGATAGGGCCTAGTTTTCTCACCATAGATTTCACCTACGTTGGTTGAATGCAGGACGGAAGTGATTTACTCAGAAAGTGAGACATCTGCATAAAGTCTTCCACAGCAAAAAAGGATATAAAGAATTTAACCGTTATGCTGACACTAAGTGTTATTGGCCAGGGTGCTGCCATTGTTAACTCTAACAAAGGGACCCTGCACCTTGTGAAAAATCTTCCAAAATTCACATCAGACTCTACTTGATCAGTACATATCCACGCATCAGTAAGCCTACACACGAACAATGTGGGCAAAAGTTCATATGTCAGGTTAGGAAACGAAGCTTCCACTGAGTTAGAGGAATTGGAAAACGAATTATTTTCTGTTTCCCTAGACAAAGTCTCTCTAATTTACTCGAAAGTCAGCTGTGAGATGGACGAAGCACTATCCGAATCAGTCGAATTTCCATTGTCAGATAGAAACAAATTGTCTGCCAGGAAATCTACTTTCCGTATTTGGGGGAAAAAATCATGTTCCAATCTGATGCAGTTGACTGTCTTTCCATGTGTGAATCAGTGCTCGAATCACTCAAGTATAGATCGTCCAACAAGATATCGAAATGACTTTTTTTAGGCGAAACAACATTGTCCTGACAGCTTGTCCTAGGCGTTATTTTCATTTGAAACTCAGATTCAGACTCTATGTCACTAACGAAAAGATCGTCCAACAAACTAGAAAAACTTTGACGTTTATCTGCACTCATTGCATCAAAATAAAGTTTCTTGTTTCCCAATAAAGCAACTTCAGTACCCCAAAAAATAAAAAGCTGCATAGTGCTGGGAAATATGAAAAACATTATTATAATGTCTCAAAACGAAGTCATGTCTGTAAATAAATGTTTATTAATGTTACTAACATGAAATGTTTACTTTAGAATGCCTTTTATAAAAATGTAGTTTTCTAAAAAAAATATAGTTTTAATAAGGCATATCAGATCTATGCCTGAAAACAAGTGAGCTTTTTGTTTACAACACATTTAACTCTTTTATTTTCAGTAGGAAAAATTATTTGTTTACAAAATATAAAAATATTAATTTAAAAAAATGTTTTTAGCATGGGAAATTAATATGTTACTACACATTTATATCACTTACTAGAAATTACTTAAATTAAAAAACAATTCATAAAATGACTTAAATTAAAAACATTCAAAAAAATTATTTAAATTAAAAAGAACAATCTTAAAATTACGTAAATATTTATTATTCTAAGCTTGTACAACTAAATAACACACTCAAAACTTGCCACCCCATCACATGCATTCCTGAGTTGTTAGTTACTCATTGCCCAAACATCCATCACACAGACATCCTTCACTCAAACAATGCATTCAGAAAATTGACATGAGCAGGGCTCCAAACACATTGGGCATAGCCTGGCTTAGTTCCCAATTATATTTCTATGCTCCATAATTTACACCTAAACACACAACAGCCCACCCTTAAATCTCTTAGAACTAACTAACTAAATTTAAAACAAAAATTACAACACAATTTAACCCTACACACACTCTCTCTCTCTTATTCACACCTACCTAACCAATGTTTCTCAGAGTACTTGGCCATACATTTTTTATGCTTTTTCACATAGTTTTGCGAATATTTAAACAGTGAAGAGAGACTGTATGTGTGTTATTGAGAAGGCCCTATTCCATATAGTGCAATATGCTACTACTGGTGGTCCACTTCTCCTCTCATCTCTTTTAAATAGACTCAAGTATACATGAAAATATTACATCTGGATTTAAATTCACACGACCTTTCCCCTGCACTCACATCTACCTAACCAAAATATCTCAGATTACTTTTCCATACATTCTATATGCTTTTTCACATAGTTTTGTGAATATTTAAATAGTGAAGAGAGGCTGTAGGTACGTGGTATTGACATGAACCATATTCCATATAGTGTAAGGATGCAGCTACTGGTAGTCTACCTTTCCTCTCAGCTCTGCTAAATAAACTCAAAACTACATGAAAAAATTATATGTGGAATTAAATTTTATCACCTTTCCCTGCACTCACACACTTGCAGTCATACAAAAATAAAATAAAAAATATTAAAACCACTTAAAATCAAATTTATATGCCCAAGCCATCCCATCACACATCAAAACATTTTACTCTCTAGAGTTACTCAAGACTCGTTCATTCATCATGCAGACATCCTTCACTGAAACAACACATTCAGAATTGAGAGTCAGGCTGGAGCTGTGAGCTCCCCAAGAGTGTAGCGCATAACTGGCTTAATTCCTTCTTTGTTTTTCTCAATTCCATAATTTATACTTACAATTATAACCAAACCCACCCTTACAACAACACCTAAACAGCTTAAAAATACTTAAAACTACTTTAAAAAATAAGTAAAACTACAATTATAGACATTTCATGCAATTTCATTAAATTGGAATGATTTTTAAAAGGTTTGTTAAATTCAATAAAGGCTTGTTAAAATTTGGAATGATTTGTAAAAAGTTTACGAAAGTTCATAAAAATTTGTTTAAAAAAAGCTATATATGTTAGTAAAACATTAAATCATTTGCAAAAATTGGTAAAAGTTCTTTATGTTGAAAACATTTCCAAAAAAAACTAAGTAGGAATTCTAAAAATTTAACAAATTCCAGAAAGAAAGTAGTTTAATCACCAAGTAAAAATAATTAAAAAATCCAGGTTAAAAATTTTTAACGTGACATCAAAAAGTATTAAAAAATCCCTAAATGTTATTACTATATACTAACCTAAGTGCAACAGTGAAGCTGCTGTTCACTGAAGTCTGAACCCTCAGTTCAGGCAGGTGAGTGTCGAGGGTGAGCCCCCACCCAGGCTAGAGATCCCGCTGGTGGCGGCCACCTCCTAGGCCGGGCCAGGCGAGCATAACTGGGCATTGGCGACTGCCCACCCAAGCAGTCTGGCAGTGATGCAGAGGAATGCTGCGGATAGCTGTCCACCCAGGCAGGTTGGCAGGGATGCAGTGGGCAGCGGCTGTCAGTTCGGCGAAGTGGGGGAGCAGAGAGGGGGGTCCGTCCCCCATGGTGGTTGGAACAGGAATAGCGGCCAGTACTCCGCCGCGTGAATATATAACCAGCAACCCACCTCCCTTCCACCCCTGGGGAAGCTACATGAACAAGGCAATTGGTCGGATTTGATAATAAAAAGTAATTTTAAAGGAAATATGATTCCCTTAAATGATTTTAAGGAAAATTAAAAGCTTTTAATGCATTTTTGAATACTTTTTGTTAGAATTGTATTGAGTTTATATTTTATTGTGAAATACGCATATTTCTTCGGTTTTAACAATTACATGTAATTTGAATTGCATTTTAGTTACTGATTTCGTATATATTTTATTATACGATAAAATATTGAAATATCTTATAAATTGTAATTATGTAACAACCATTACAACAGTTAGTCGTATCTTACATGGGAATCGAACCCAGCTTATATTACCCAAGTTTTGTCTCGAAATCGAACCCAGCTTATATTATCCAAGATTCGAACCTACAAACTAACTTGTCATGTCGTAACCGGGATTAGAACTCAGAATCTATTTCTTAAAAGCCATGCCGTACCCAGGATTCTAATCTGGAGCCCCACATAGCGTTAACCAATTACGCTACGGAGGTTGGCGATGTAACACAACTACTTTTGTGTATTTGTGTCATGTTAGAACTGTGTTAGCTGGTCTGTGTGAACAGGGGTAGGAATTGTAAAAAGTTACTCTCACTTTTAGCTCTACATAGGTATCTCATACTAGCCTCTGCACAGCGGGAGAACAGTGTTGTGCTTTCAGCGACACACTAAATTCTTACTTCCCAAGTCTCGGCTTGAAATGGTGTTCTCTGCATGGCAGGTAACTGGACGTTGTGGCTATAGATAAAATTCTTATTTCCCAGCTTTGCTCTCATGTTGTTCACACGTTAAACATGCTTTGAAGTGTATACACTATTTCACAAGTAGTTACAGTGCTAAACTCCAGTTTTTTTTTTTTTTAATATCGTGAAATATATTGAGATTGGTTAAGGATTTTAGGGAGTATTTCTTGATTTTGTATTGGGTAAATGTAATATGATATTAGCGATATACCATTTAGAAAATATATTTGTCATAAGTAAGGTGTGGTAGGCCTGGTGAAGGGGGAAGGGGGTGCATGCCTTTTGACTTGCTCGGCATGCATGGCGGTCTGGGGGGAGCAGAGGCGCGAGGTCCGTGCTTCTTGCACTCTCTGGCTATGAAACTCTGAACTACTCATTCTCTGTGTTTGCTTGTGCGGTGCGGAGAGGTCCAGCAGGCTGAAGGGCTGACCTGGTTTTGATAGGGGAGGGGAAGAACAGATCTTCATTTGTTTTCCACCATGTTTGCACAGTTAGTGTTTGGAGGGGTGAAACAGGGGAAAATGTGGAGTTGAGAGAGATAAAGATATATATATATAAATATATATATATATATTTTTAAAGTTGCTTGAAAGCCAGCAACGAGCTCTGTAGACCTATTGTAATAAAATGTGTGGACTAGAGGGTTCACTCTGAAGTCTTAAGTTTGTTTTATATACTAGAATTGTTTTAACTTGTCTTGTTAGGGCTTCATGTTATACATTGTTTAAATTATTGTTAATAAAAGTATGACATTTTTTAAAACTGCTATTCGTTCAAGCATGAATTCGCCTTAGTATTGCTTTTTCTTGAAATTGCAAATGATTGTATTTTTTTTACTCTTAAGACTTAAGTTTGTATTCACTTATAAGTCTTTTGTATATATGATTTTAGGTGTATTAAGTTCACTAGAACCATGCACTATTTTTTCTCTTTATTTATTTATCAGAATAATTTTTGTTAGGGAAACTGAAAACATTTTTTGTAAAGGCAAAATAAGTATACACATATGCATTCATTTTTAACACACATATTTATTCAATAATTTGTACAAACATTGTATTATGTTTCTTTAAACAGTTTGTTTCAAAATACACAACACATTTAAACTCATTTTGTTTGAAATGCAAACATTCAATAATTTCAGAATACAACTAAGATCACACAAGATACAGGATTCCTAACAAACATAGATCACAGATTGTTCCAAAATATATGACAAATTTTAATTAATTTTGCTTGAAATACAAATGAGCAATACTTTCAAAATACACCTAATATTTCACAAAAACCCAGGATGACTCAGAATATATACACAAACATAGAACAGGTTGTTTCAAAATATGACACATTTAAACTTATTTTGTTTGAAATACAAATGAGCAATAGTTTAAAAATAGACCTAATATTTCACAAAATACAGGATGACTCAGAATAACTACACCATTGGTTTTTCGGGAACAAACATAGTCAGCAAACCCTACACAATGTGATCCACAAATATTTTAAGACAAGATGATCCAAAAATAATTTAGCACAACGTGATCCAGAAATATTTTAACACAAGGTAATCCAAAAATATTTTAACACAAGGTGATCTACAAATATTTGCACAAAATAAGTATAGGGTGTTACAAATGTTATAAGCCATTTGCAACTTCAGTAAACAATGTATTCAGACATTTTTGTAGAATTGGATACAGATTTGCTTGTTGAATTCTACTTTCGAGGAGAGAATGTTTCTTACATCCTGGTTTTATTCTGTCTGTTTGAATAGACACTTCTTTTCATTCAGGGGAGTGTAACACAATGCTTTCCACCAAGTCTGGGTATGTCTCAATGTAATATGTATGCACATCTACGATACTACATGTAAGAGGTGTGGTTGCAGTCATGTAAAACACAGGACATTTTGTTGCATCACTATACTGAATTAATTCGTGGCTTTTTCCTCTCCTAGCAGGAAATAAATAATCTTAAAATTAAACATCCTGTCACAACACTCTGTAAATTACCAAGTAATTCTAGTACACAAATAACATATGCAATATGTTAGACTTGCTTGGTTTCATTGTAACATAGGGATTTCCTAGATGAAAGAACATCATGTTACACATTTCTATCCAACACCCAACTGAGAACATTGATAAATTGAGAATATTGATAAATTCATTCTCTTAATTTGCAAGTTAAAACGTGTTTGAAGAAAAAAATTTATTTTTGTTGCTTTTATTGTTCGATGTACATAACACTTTGAAGAAACACTAGTACATAATAAGTATCGAAACTTCTCATTATCGTGTACAAACTTATGAATATTATTATCACATTATTCATAATACTGAAATGCTAAACTATTGTCTGCTTAAAAATAAGATGTTTCAAATTCTGTTCTTCCTCGCTATATGATGTTACAATGTGTTCACCCTTAAGCTTACGGACCCCATACAGTCTGCACTGATTTACAAGACATTTTGAACTGTTACAATTAGTTAAACTGGAATCAAAACTATCTGGGTCATTACATGCTGTTAAAAACCAATCCAATATGAACATTTGAAATGAATGTCGGACACACATTTCCTTAACTATTATATGTGAATATGCCTCTCTATAAGTTACAGCATACAATCCATTTTAATAAATGCATAATTACAAGTAGCAGAGAACACTATTCTGAATTTGCAACTTCACAAGCAATGATATTACACACTGAAGGAAAAACTAGCCCATCTTGCTCGAAAATGAAGTTGTGGACGTCCCCATCACATGTTTCCTTCCAATGAACTGTAGTTCCCTGGTTCCCTGGTGGGGTCTGGTGAGTTGGTATGCGATTACCTCGTTGCTGCATTCTTCCTACAATTCTTTGGTAAGGCTGGTTGACATCAGCTCTTCAAATGTAGATGGAAGTTCACTGTCGGGGCAGAGATACCTCACAGCACAATCATTGCATGCTAAGCCTTCAGCAATGTGAATGCCGAGTATGAAATCTAAATTGTAGCACCAATGTTCACTCTTGTTACACACTTGAACTTGTAGAATACCATTATACGGCTTAAAGAATACTCTTCTGTAGCCTAATTGCAGGACCTCGTATGTGACTGTTGGGTTGAAGATGGTAGCCATGACTGACACTTTAATATTAAACACTCTCCTTTATATAGTATGCCATATAGGTGCTCTTGCTTAACCAAATGCTGCATTGCCACATGCCACAGGGCGACAATAATTCTTGATTATCTATCTGCATAACATGTTCCTTGTTGTCATGTGCTCTGTCCATACTGTAGGTACAGAACCACAACATCTATTCTGCATGAAGTATTCAATTTTCTTGTGGGATATACATTTCTTTAAGGTAGCTTACTGTCAGGTCGCATATTATACAAAGTAGAAAATTCTCGCCCATTACAAACGCCGAACACTTTAAAAGTTGCTATTGGACTAATTAATGAGAAACGCCAATGTTCTTCTCCGTTATACATTTGAATTTCTAATGGACCATTTTCTTCAAGTTGAAACCACACTCGCCTGTAATCTGGAGTGGAGTGGCACTAGTGTATTGAAGTTTTGAGTCCAACCTCTCCATCGTAACTGACGTGTTGCTGTTGTATGTTTGTTCCTTATATATTTTTTTCACCAAAGAAGATTTCTTTTAAGAATAAATGTTTTTGACACTTTGCCAGGAGTGTACTGCTGGGAAGGTTTAAAAGTTATTTTAATAGTTTTTATAGTGTAATTTTAGTTCAATCAAACTTACATACACAAACATTACTGTTCCAAACCTCGCAGTTCCACATACCACAAGGCGATATTTTAATGCTGCTACTCCCTTGAATTTGCATGGTGTGTTGCTTGTTATTAAATGATTCAGTCCACACGATGGGGCTGTCATAAAACTCTCTACTGAGTTTATATTTAATTTCTCTAAATCCAGGCTCTTTTGTAATTTCTTTGCTTTTGTTTTTAAAATACAGATCCCAAAATGAGCAAGGCAGTTAGCTATCAGGTCGCATGTTAAACATGGGCCAGTTATCTTGTTCATAACACAATACTCGTTCTGTGTATTTATATCCTTCGAAGGATTGTGCAAAGTTCCAATGTTCAACTCCATTACACATCTGGAATTGGGAGTATATGTTCTTTAGAGATGTGAACCACACTCGCATGTAACCTGGAGTAATACTAGAGTAAGTCTGTTCTGGATAAAACAACTAAATTTTAAAGTTTTTATGCAGGTCTGGGCCTATAACAGATCAATTTTCAAAATTATCGTCTTTAGATGTAAGTAGGATGTTGGTACAAATATTATCTTATAGTTTCGCTTTTGCATTGCAAACATAACATTTTTCTATCACAATGATTAGTATTGTAGTGTTTTACTAGCGAATTAATGCTTGAACAGTCATGATAACTTCTGATGTTTACAATTTCTGTATTAGTCAGACATTTTTAAATTTCTTTCTGTGTTTAACCCAACACATATACAGGTTAGTTCTCGAGCAGTGCCTCGTTCATGTAGTGAAAATGCACATCATAAGCTATATCTCCAGAGTCCCATTTCAAACCATGTACTTCGTAGGTTTGTTGTCGTAAACTCATTTTTAATTCCTGATTTAAGGTAAACCAAGGTTTCGGAGCTTTGAAAGACAAAACTTTTGTGTAATTTTCGTCAGTTGCATAAAAAATTGCGAGTTCTTTAATTATAAAAAAATTGGTTTCATAATTTTTGAAACCTTCCACAAGAAACATCATTATTGCTAATTATGAGTCTAAATCGCAGATTTTTAAAAGTCCAGTTTGGTTTACAAAACCTTAGTTGTTGCTTCCGAGTTAACTTCATCAATACAGGAATCATCTGTTGGTAAAACATGATGGTTAACGAGATACATAATGTTTTGCCACCTACGCATTATGCGCTCCCTCCTCAAATGTATAGTGTTTGGCTGATTGAAGGGAGCTGGTGTACAATACGGACAATCTTCATCACAAGGCAAATACGAGATTACATCTTCATCGCCTCTTAAGTCCTCAGTGAGGAATGGGTACACGTGTTGAATTTTGTGTCCCGCAGTCATGAGAAGAATTTATTTAGGCAACAACATGAGAGTCTCGATGTCTAAACCTAAAAATGTCTTGGTTTGACCATATGCTAAAATGGTATTAAACACTGTAACACATTCTTCTTTGCAATTTTGGCAGCAATGTCCATTGTGTATATTACCTGTTGTTGAAGCTTGTAGACTGCTGAACGTATCGGAGAAGTCGATTGATGTACACCTCTCGGTTTAATCTGTAGTATGTCTCAATGAAATCTGTTGCTGTAAACCTGCCCAGAGGTACACTCCCGACACGATCTGACTTCGACAACGGCTGGCTCAAGACTGGAAGAAAAATTAATTTATTGCTACTTATATTCTATACGAATTCAATATGGCTGCAGCTTTGCTTTAAAATCGTTTGAAATCGGACCTTTCTAAAAAATTATTGAAATATCGCTGTTTTTGCTATTTTTTAAACTCATTTCAGCCTGAAATCATTGTATTTATGTATATTTGTCCAGAATATACAAATTTATGCTAATAGTGGTTGGACATATTTGTAAAATACCCTTATTACAGATGCAATTTGTGTTTTGTAGAAAAAATATGTGTTAGTTTCCAAATATCCTGTTGGGTTTTTTTTGTTGAAATATTGGAACTTTACAACTCCGATACAAATTCCTATCGGTTTATTTTTCAACGGAATTGCGGTAATATTCTCTTAAATATATACATTTCTGGTTTAAATGTTTGTTGTTTGCCTTTATTAAATAAACTTGTTAGTTACAAACAGTGTTTTAGTTTCGCAAAGAAAACATGTTTACAGAATATATATGCACACATGTTTAAGAATGTTAGCTGGTAAAATGTTTGGATAGCAAAAATATTCTTTTAAAGACTGGAAAATGGATTTTTCACATATTAATTTTTGTTCATTGAACAGCATATTATTTGCATTGCTACTTTGAGTTATCTCAAAGTGGTTTGTTTCGGTAAAAGTTTCCTGGACTTTTGAAGGAGGATTAAATGTGGTTTCCTGAGGATGTGAAATTTTCCTCCCTGGGGTAAGTTTGCTTTGGTAGCTGAGTTTTGCTGCTCGAGAGAGCTGCTTCCCATGGGGCAGGTAACTGCTGGCCACACGTCGCCCTCCACACCTGTCTCAATGTGAGAGATCGCAGGTCACTCTTTGTGAATGCAGGCATTGTGCTGGGGAGATGGTGTGAGGAACACTGTCGGATCAGATGAATGGAGAGGTTTTGTCAGGCACACGACATGACTTGATGGGTCTAGAAGTCCTTGTTGGCGGGCAGGGGGTGTGGGGGGGGGGAAGCATAAGTTTTGGGATAGCATTTAGCAGAGTCGAAAGACAGTGTTGGGAAAGAGGGTGGGATGTCAGAGGATGGGCTCCGAAACTCTCACCCCCTTTTCAGCGTTGTCTCCATACTGCACGGGGCAGAATAATGTATTGTCTTCTCCGTGATGTGGTGTGAGAGGAGTTTGGAGTGAAACAGTGAAATGGGTGGTCTCTGCCATCGTTCGAGCATGTGCCGATTTCTTTGACCATGCACAAAGGCAGAGAAATTTTTTGGTTTGCGAGAGCCAGGCATTGGTTAGACTTCCCCAAATGATAGAATACATCTCATGTTTGCACTGTTTGGGATATTTGTTTCGCTAAACTATTGTTTAAAACAGACCTGTTTATACAATTATTGGCGAATATTACGTACCTTAAAATGTATATAGAGCTGTATATATTATTAAGTTTTATGATAACATTTTATGTAATTTGTGTCACATATAAGTAGCCATCACAATAAAGATACATACATCTATTTAAACTTGGTGTTGAGAGCAAAGCGATTTTCTTAGATATTTGTGTTTGGAGAAAACTTTTTTGTGGGGTTTAATTAATCAATCAGTTGGTCTGGTTTCATTGTGTGTTTAGAAAGCCGATGAGGATGATGTACATGTGACTATGTGTGGGGAGTTATAATTTTATTGTGTTAGCTGGGCATTTGGTATAATTTAATTTGTCTCATTCGGTAATCGCATGCATACATATCTGTATATTCAAAGTTACGTGATTAAAGTGGAGATTTGCTAAAAAAAAAAAAAGTTTCATCGTATGATTAAAATCGGGTTAACGAATTTGTTTCGCCGAAATAGCATGTTACTTTAATGCTATTCGAGGAGTGATTGAAGTAATTCGTTCGGTAACATATTTCAACGTCTCTTTTCATAAAAAATATTTACTTCACCGAAAACATTTCTCTCATGTCTAAACTAGTCAAATCCTCAGTATGAATCCTCTGTATGCCTCCAGACCTCGACCTAGTCGTGTAGCCCGCTATTACACAAACATTAACTCCTATATATACAATTACAACCCGCTCCTCTGGTCAGTCGGTCGAAAGACTTACAGAGTCCACACCGAACCTGCTCCACCAATATGTCCCTTATATCAAAAAATTCCATAAAATAAAATAAGAATTGATATCAAAACATTCTTTAATAATTATATTGTTAGAATTAATGAATTTAATTAATAGGGCAATTAATATAATTAGTTATTCAATCGATCCAAAAATTAGTCAATTAATTAAACAATTAATCTAATTTGCATATCATGATTTGACACTTAGTCCACTCTTGCACCAAATGTGACTTAGTCCACTCTTGCATTAGACGCCCCAAAAGTGACATGCGTGCTCTACTCATGCATCGTCATACCGGCTCATCACCTGGTGTTACGATGTTGGATGCTGTCGGATTTCAGTGCCGCTTGCGCCTAGTCTGCATCGCTGGTAGGCCAAGCAGCAACCCGTTACTTCGCGGGGATATTGGAGCCTGTTGTCCCTGCAGGGACAGCCATGGGTCCTGTACCAACAGGACTATAGTCCATTCACGGTTTATTCGGCCTTTTTGAATCAAACCTTTGAAAAATCTTCCCATGTATGACATGTTAAGTTATTTCTTAAATACACTCTGTATCAGAAGCGTTTTATACTTGTGTTCATAAAAGTTACTTTTTTGCTGTTATATTGAAATGTTATTCATTTTTTATCAATTATAATGCTTCAGTTATAAATAATTTTAATACAAAACAGGGAGAAAATAGGTATGTTGGTAGCACCTAGTGAGAAATACTTCTTATACAAAATACTGTTACACTTAGTGCACACGAATGTGGTGCGTTGTCCCTCTGGTGTAATTCTCCAGGCTTAGTTAAGCTTAGTTTGCACGAGGTGGAGGAATATGCTGGAAGTAGAACTTATGCAGAGTTTCAGAAAAGTGTGAAGTAACCGTGAATGGATTATACGCGCGACCGCATGTGGAACATATATTCCTACGATTCCTGGATGACCACCATGTCGCACTGCTTCCTTGGCGTGCGCGTTCGCATGATCACTCGGTGGTCCATGGCCGGGCGACAACTGACCTATTACAGGACATCCGCGGCCGCTGCGGTAAACTTTGGGCACGCGCCGAACCAGCATGGTTGGAGATGCCCCAGACGGAAATCCAAAGTCTCCTCCTCTCAATGCCGCGTCATATGGCAGCTGTCATTACCGCCTGTAGCGTGGAGACAAAATTCTGATCTCCCCACGTTCTGTAAATCATACTGAGCTGCAAGTATAATCATATCACCTGTGTAAGATCTGTATTATGCCCAGTAAATCTGGTTGTGATAGTTCCCGTCCTTCTCGGTGTCGCTATTTTATTGGCCAACAGTGTAATAAAGTGATGAAAAATTTAACTCCACGAAGAAACAACTAGATCGGTTCGGTGCATCCAAAATACTACAGTATACTACTTTTAATACTTTTGAGAGCTTAACGAAAATAGGAGAGAAAAATAAACAATACAGACATGTGTGGCGTACATTATTACGTTGTCAGCCGAAAATAAAACACAAACATAAGATACTCTTAATTCAATAAAGTAATGTTCTGTCGAGGATACCAGTGTTTTTTAATCCCGAAAACTCACAAAAATATAATATATCATTATATATAGGCTGTTCACGATAAAATGAGCACTTTTGAAAGCCCTGCTTAAGATCTACTTGTATGCACATTGTGGATCCTTCCATATTATGCAAAATTAACATTGCCATGGTCCTCATCACGTTATTAATGGGCGGGGCAAGTGGAACTGCGAAATTATTAGACAAGTAAACATTTTATTAATCTGCTAATTTTTATACACCGGTGCGTAAAAAAAATAGAAAGCGCAATAAATAATTTAAATGATTACAAATGGTTACCTGACACTTTTTATTCGACGTTAACATACGGTACTACTTTACATCCAATGTTCTAAAATTTACCGGGCGTATCTCACTCAATTTGCCCGTTAAAATATGTGCAGGCAAGGGCGCCTATATTTTTCTAAGGTTGATTTCAAAAGTGCTCACTTTATCGTGAACAGCATTTAACATCGTTTATATCATCGACTGTAACGGCAGTTTAAATGGAGGATAGCTCAATTGAGTAGGCCCTATACGGCTTCTGTAACGCATAAAAAAATCGTCGGGTGACAATAATCTGAACTTACTTTCAGGGAATTGGCGAAATTTCAAATAACGTCGCTTATAATAGAGGTCCCAAAATGAAAAACGCTTATTGACACTTTCAATATATTTACCATTCCACATAGTAGCCTATCCACTTATTTTTGGAAAGGATGGGGGAAGTGACATCAACACTAGTGGTTTTTTTTCTTCAAAAAACTTAATCTCCATGAGAAAAAACACGAATATTCAGTACTGTATTAATGTTGACACATACTGTACATTCATATACTGTAAATGTGTGTGCAAATAAATACATATGATTTTAATGACAGCTCGAAAGTAAAACATTGTTAAAAGGCTGTTCACGATTAAGTGAGCGCTTTCGAAATAAACCTTAGAACAAAGCCACTGTCCTTGTCTGCATAGATATATTTTAACTGGGACACTGAGTGACAAGCGCCCAGTAAAGTTGGTAATGATGAATGGAAAGTAATTTCATATTTTAACGTCGAATAAAAGGTGTTAGGTAACAATATGTCATAACTTAAATTATTTATTTTGCTATCTGTTTTTTTTTTTTAATGCATGAGAACTGTAAAAATGATCTGATTTGTAAAATACTTACTTCCCGAAGCATGAATAAAGTGACGAGGCCCATGGAAATGTTAATTTTACGTAAGGTGGAAGAATACACAATATGCATACAAGTAGATCTTAAGCAGGGCTTTCAAAAGAGATAATTTTACCATGAACAGCCGGTACAACACTGCCGTTTCTAATGTGAAGAGGGACGCGGCCGGCTGCCACTATCGATCCGTCTCCAGTCCCGCGCTTGATTACGTAGGAGACTTGTTTACGTACTAACGTAAGCAGATTTACAAATGGCGAGTGGCGCCCCTAGGCAGAGCGGTCGAGAGAGCAGCGGAACTGGCGAACAACTGCCGGGGACTTCCGACTGCCGTTCGAATATCCGGTAGGGCACATTAGGACCATTGTCGCAGGGGAAGGGGGGGGGGCGAGGGGGGGAGGACAGTTCGTGCTCCCGACAGCTGCGATTAACGGACGCCGCAGCGACGGCGACACCACAGAATCGCCCAGATCGACTCTCCGCGTCAGCAATACATCAATCTGCCCGTGTGTGTAAAGCCTGTTCACGATCAAGTAGGCACTTTTGAAATCAACCTTAGGAAAAAGTCGCTCTCGCTACCTACACTTATTTTAACGGGCGCACTGAGTGACATGCGCCTACTGAAGTTGGTAATGATAGGGTGGGAAATAGTTTCATAACTTAACGTGAAATAAAAAGTGTTAGGTAACCATTTGTGATAACTTATATTATTTATTCCGTTTTCTGTTTTTGTTTATGAATCGAAGAGTAAAAACGACCATATTTTTAACATATATTCTTTTCTTATAATTGC
The DNA here is from genome assembly GCA_029891345.1 of Dryococelus australis. Taxonomy (NCBI): domain Eukaryota; kingdom Metazoa; phylum Arthropoda; class Insecta; order Phasmatodea; family Phasmatidae; genus Dryococelus; species Dryococelus australis. The sequence continues at coordinate 45,172,739 of CM056995.1, read as the reverse complement.
ACAGTTTCACCTGACCGACACATGAATAAAATGATCAGGCCAATGGCAATGTTAATTTTACATAAGGCGAAGGAATGCCCAACGTACGTATAAGTAGATCTCAAGCAGGGCTTTCAAAAGTGCTCATTTTACTGTGAACAGCCTATATCTGTGAGTGTGTGTCCTCCCCCTTCGCCCCACCACCCGTACCAAATTTTTGAACGCGTTTCCGAATTTCGCCAAACTCGGTTCACGTATAGTACCAAATAAGGACTAAATGGCGGCCATTTTAAAATTAAGGGTGATATATAATATCTCGTAAACCATTAATCCAATTTAAACCAAATTTTGTATGATGACAGCGCAAGGTGTAAGCATTGAATTCAAAGTTGAATATTATTGTTGGGCCGCGATTTTGGAAGATAGCGCCACATGAAATATAAAGCTTTTAATTTATGCATAGAATACTCCTAAACAAATTTTCGTCAAATTTGGCACGGAAGTAATACAATGAAAGGTCAGATAAGTATAAGTAAATAAACTCTATTGGGCACTTATTTTCGAAAAAAGGGACCTTATAAATATTTTAGGTTTATTTGGTATAACTACCATGCCGTTCGACCAATTTCAACCAAATTTTCTACGCTGACAGTGTCTATCACAAAAATCATATAAGCCAAACAACAACCACTTTTGTCCGTCATTTTGTGAGATAGCGCTACATGAATTAATATAGTTTTTATGTAATATCTCAGGAAACAATTAACAGATCTCCGCCAAATTCGGCAAACAAGTAGTAGAGGTAGCTGATATGTTTTAAGTAGGTCAGTCACTTTCAAAATGGTGTCCAATCTAACTATTTTAGCATAGTATGCTATATCTTCGAAACCATTTAATCAATTCCTTCTTAAATCTGTATGCTGGGAATAGATCCTATATATAAGAAAACATCAAATATGTCTACTCGGAGCCTCTTTTATCCTCCATTTTGTACTAAAGTGCTACCCGAAAAATATATATTTTTGCTATACCTCGGGAAACAATTGCCCGATTCCTACTAAATAAGTCAAACATGTAGTGCTGCGGTAGGTAATGCTGACTGCCATGTTTTAGGTATGTCAGACACTTATCGTCGAAACCATGTAATAAATCCAATGAAACTTTCTATGCTGGCTGTGCATATTACAACCATCAAATGTATTCACACAAAATATACTTTGTTCACCATTTAAAAAAATATTATCATATGGAAAATTAAAATTATGTGATATCTCCGAAAAACAACTGATTAATACGGAATTTGGCAAACAAGTAGCATTATGACAGGCTATGTCATAACTCTTTGTCCTCCATTTATGAAGATCGTCACATGAAAATTGAGTTTTTATGCCATATCGAGGATCAATCAACCGATTCATACCAAAATTTTACGCAAGTATTGTTACAGTAGGGTATGCAAATTAACATATTATGTGCGGCATACATGTTTTAATAGCGTTTATATGAATAATTAAAATTAATTTGTTATATCTATGAAATTTTTCAACAAAATTCAACCAAATTTTGTATGGAAACAGTATTAATTAAAAGCATAATTTACGCATACGAAGATCCTATTTTGCTTGATTTTTTTGCAAAGTAGTGTCAGGTGAGTAAAATGAACACTTTGCCATATTTCCGAAAAAATTAAACTAATTTCCACAAAATTTGCACACCTACAGAACATGATTTAAAAGAGATTAGACACTGGTTTTCATAATGGCGGTCATATAAATATTTTTATATATTTGGCATATTTAACAATTTAACAAAATTCAACCAAACTTTTCATGCTGACACTATCTAGTTGACTCATAGTTTAAAGAACATTTTTTTCAGGCAGTTTTGTAAGATATAATGGACTGAAAATATGGTTTCTATGCCTTATCTTGGGTGCAAATCAAGCGGTTCCAACCAAATTTTTCATACAAGTAGCGTTATGGTGGGCCATTTAAACTTATGTGTTTTTAGCGGCCCAGGCATTGATTTTCAAAATGATGGCCGTGCAGATATTTCAGATTAGTGAACCCTGTCATTCAAAACATTAGACTGATTGTATCCGAAGTTGATGCTCCGTGTCCTACTTCCGTGATGTAGTTTGTTGAAAGGTAGCTTAATTTTAAGAGCTTTTCTGAATTCTATCAGCGGAGCAAGTCTCTCGTGTATTTTAATTGTTTTGGTACTGGTTCACATTTTTCTGGTTTCATCTCTAATGATATTGCTACCAATGAGACGTCAACGTCTATCTACCATTTAATCTTTTAAAAACTTCACTAAATTTTATTTGCACCCATGTAGGGGAAAGTAGTCTCATTATTTATCAATAACTTCTTGTTTTTCTAAGGGGAAAATATTTCGACCCTTCTTTATTGATGGACATGTGATTTGACATTGCCAAGTTAATTGTAAAAATTATTTTCTACATTACTATTAAGCTGCGGGACGCAACTACGTTCCAAATAGTAATGTTTTTAATTAAATTTAAGATAGTCTTATTTTCAAGGTTGTTATTAGTTATATACTAACCTGCTATGGTTAAAAACACAGGAATATGAGGGCCATCACATCGTGTTTGAGTAACCGGTTTGATGAAAATAAAACATCAATATTACGAGAGTGGGGATAATTACCGGTATCAGCCTTGCACGATGTATTTTTTTCCAAACAGTTATTACAATATGAAAACATTTTCGAGAACATAATTCGAAACTAGAGATTTGAGACAAATTAATGTTTAGTTTATTAGACTACGGAAAAAAAAAATGGCATACCTCTTAGATGTAATTTTGTACCAGGTTTGCGGTTTGCTTTTAAGGGGAAAATTATTCTGTCCACCCATAAAAAGTCGAAACTAAATTCCTACACATAAAATTTTAATATTTTAAAATCTGTTATTGTTATTATTAGTTGTGTTTCTTTTCCAAACTTTGACAGTATGAACTCGACTAATCATGACTGTTGCTGTAACCGGAAAAGGCTTGTGTGGCACACGTTTGTCGTGATCACAAATACGTGCACGTAAAGTATGATAATATCATAGCTAAAACACTTAAAAAAAACTAAACATTTGTGGGTGTCGCAGTGGCCTTGTGGCTAGAGCACGTGGGACCTTGCCGCTTCCCATTCTGTCTTCATTCGATCCCCCTTCACGTCAATTCGTGCGCTAAAGGCCAAGTTGTTGACTGTTAAATTCCTTGCACATATTCCTGCTAATAAAGCACTTTTCTAGATCCAAGCCAACCATTATGATGCGTGCAACGATCGCGTAGGAATACACAAAACGTTTACTTACAATGTCAAAATTCCAGGAGTTTTTCCTGCCTTTCCTCAAGAGATTAAGGCTTATAAACGTGGCATAGTCTATTCGAGGTTTCGCCACACTTTTTGAATCAAACCTTTGAAAAATCACCTCATGTACTATGCGTTTAGTTGTTTAGTTGGCGTGTATCACAAGCGTTTTGTACTTCTGTTAACACGAAATTGTAATATCTTTGGTTAAATTAAACATTTCATTATAGTTTACTAGGGACCCGCCCCGGCATCGCACATCATAGTCTTTTCCTCATCAGCTCGCTCGACCGCTGTAATCATTTTGTTGCGTGCGATTATAAATAAATCTGTGCTAGCTCCTAAAACGACATGGTGTAACTAACATAGAAGTACTATTTTTAATCAAATTTTAAAAGACAAACATGGTTACTGTGGGTCATCCTTAAAAAAAATATATATATTGTTGAGGACTTTTTGTAGCTTGTAGACATTTTTGTGATCTACAATTCTGTAGTACATTCATTTGGTGTATCTCTTATGGTTTAGTCAGTGTCAAGCATGTAAGCTCCCGAAAAGCGGCTTTTTCCGACTTGACTACAAAACTTCGACATTTCTCTAATATCCTTACATTAAATATTTATGTATTATATACCTGAGCCTTCCACAAGAAAGTCCCTAAATGATGGCGAAAACCGCATCGAAATCCATCAAGTAGTTTAGAAGCCTTATCCTAATACACAAACACACGCGGCCAGGCGACTTTGTTTTATATTATGTATAGATATATAATTTATAATGATTAGTTTATTAATAATATTAATTAAAACAGGAAGTAAATACGCGTGTTAGAAATGCCTAGTAAGAAGGGGTGGTGAAATTTCGCGAAAAGAATTAAGACAAGTTATATTCCAAAACATTGTAGGTTCGTTTACCTATATTGATTGGCTGAATCACTTTTTGGCACGTGTTAGCTGCCTGCGTACGAATCACGTAGGAGCCGTGCCGATGTTGCCAAATTCTGAGTGGTCCGGTCAAATACGAAAACACCCACCCAAGCATACAGCAACGAATGGCAATAGAAAAACTGCTGTTGGGTGCCATATGCCATTGACGTCTACCATGTTCCCATTTTTTTTTTTCGCGAAAAGTCACTAGCTCTACTAGTAATAAATAGTTCTTATGCAGAATATAATTAAACTGAGTGCGCACGAACGCAGTGCGTCGTACCTTCGGTGTCATTTTCTAGATTTGATTTAGTTTTGTTTGCATGAGGCTGAGGAAATCCTGGAAGTAGAAGAGAAATGGTTGGAACTAAACATGGATGGACTACGTCTAAAGCCCGTGTTCTACACCGCGTTCGCGGTAAACACGCGATGTCAAATTCTCTTACATCTTGGTTTGAGTTGTCATTACTAGAGACCTGAAAAAAAATACGCGTTATTTTTCAGCAGCAGACTAACCTCCAATGTGTAATCCCCGGCCGGGTCACTCCGGATTTTCGCATGTGGTAATCGTGCCGGACAATGCCGTTGGTCGGCGGGTTTTCTCGGGGATCTCCCTTTCCCCCATCCTTTCATTCCGGCGCTGCTCCACACTCAGCCCAATCACCCCCATCGACTCTCAAGACCTTGATGTTAAGAGCCGTCCAAAACTCTTCACTCCCTCCAAGGTGTTATGCGTGCTACTGAGGTTCCGCGATGGCTGAGAGTATTTGTGGTACGACGTCAAAGACTCTTTTAACCAATAGTAACTGTTCAACGTCAGAGTGACCAATCGCCTGTAACACAGTTACATAGGCACATGACCTCGTATAGAAGACATCAGCCGACGAAATCACGGATCGTGCTCAGATACTTATAGGACAATGACGTCTAGCTTGTCCCAAAATAATAACGCGAATTATGGGGGTCTCTCGTCATTACATAGCTCATATTTTTTTTTTTACCGCAGACGTACGGCCAAGACTGCCAACCGTATTTAACAGAAGAGAACAAAACTACAGCATCAAACCACAAATAGCACTATGTCTAATCAACAATAAAATATAAAAAAACTGCGTGGAACATGGAATACACTAATTAAAATTTTCCGTTTTCTGCAAACAGTTGTTTGAAAATTGACTTACGATAGAAAATTGACCAGTCAAATCTGTAAAAACAAACTGGGCTAGACTTTGTTCGGGTGGGGAATGTAAAACATCTTGAAGGTTGGGAGGTACATATATTTACGAGCACTTCAATTGCAGCCAACCAAGACTGACAACGTGGCATTCGGAATACGCATCGACCTCAGTCGAACACGTTCCATTTCTGGGTCGCCAACTTGAACAAGTGAAAAAGACGGGACATGTCAAGATAAGATATAATTTCTAAAAAAGGATGTAGATAAAGACATTATTTACAGAGACAGATAGAGGAAAATTATAGAGAGATATTATTGTAATATTCAAATGCAGAAAACTAATTGATGCTGGCTGCTAAAACGGGGAATATTCGTGTCACGTAAACACCCCAAAGTAAAAGAAATAAAAAATAGTAAGTCATTCAATAATACATCTTGAAAAATTATTCCCCCCAATCCCTTTAACTCGTATGTATAAATAATATAACACAAACGCATGGGCATTTGGGTGTCCCTGTAAAATCGTAGCGGTAAACGGGACAATTTTACGAAAGTAGGGCTAGCGCCGAAAAAAATTGAGACGGTTGGCAACCCTGTACTCAGGCGTGCGTAAAGGCCCTTACACAGTTGAAAACTTTAACATTTGACTTTACCATTCGACTTTACGTATGCTTTTCAACGTGTTGTTTCTTATGAAGCTTGACACAATGGAACCGTCAAAGGTAAAGTCAAGCACTCTTGACTTTACGATTTCGAAAAGTTGAAAATTAAAGTCAAAGTGAAACAGCCATTTTTGCCGAAAATCTAACAGAGGTTATGTGGAAAGTGTGTTATTTTATTGTAGGGCGATTTTAATCTCGGTGTATTAAGCAAAGCTCGTCTTAAATTAAATAAATGACAAACAAATATTACGCGAAGAGGAAATATATGAATTGACATATAATAATAACGTAAACAAATTAGATTTTTGTTTTGAAATAACCTTTTAATTTAAATTTTAAGCCTATATTTATAAAGGGCGCGTAAAATGCATTCCTGGATAACATAATAATTATTTACATAACAAAATACACATTTTTACGAAGCTGGCGGAACCGATGTTCAATTGTCTAAACTCTGACTTTACAATTGTATTGTGTATCGGTGGCTTCGTAGGAGGAAAGGAAACGTAAAGTCAAATGCTTAGGTTTTGTATTGCGTAAGAAGCTTAAGGGAAAATGGTAAAGCTGTGGGCAGCCGCTTCCCTGCAATCATTTCCATTCCCCCCTCAACTACTTACAATTAATTACTCGTGAGCATTTACTGGCAGTGCACCAACGTTAGCAGCGCTATTAGCTGCTTGGGATGAAGGTGATTTTCATAATTAGAAGCAGCAGTTATGGAGATTCTTCGTCCCATCTGCTAACGTACCATTAACATTTGACCCGGGCTTTTCCTCCTGCATCAATACATTTAGATCCACGCCTACCTGCTTGAATTTTGTGTGCACAAGGCATGCGGGAGGATGAAGGCTAACGACGACATTGAAATACACGTAAGATGCTTGTGAAGTGTTTGGTAGTGGCGCAAAGATTAATTCCAGAGATACGATCGATGTGATAATATTTTTGTACGTAAATAAAAATCATATGTTGGTTATAGGTGACAAGTACGTATGTTACTCATAATTTAATTTAGTTAAACATTATAGTAACAACAATCCTCTTTTAACGAATTTAGAAAGTGGTGGAAGCATAAGTTTGCTTTAGTTTTGCTCCATTTCGATAACATAGGAAATTAAGGTTTTTCCGATTATTATTATTATTTTTTTTTGCATTTGGTTTTATGTTCCGTCTTACATATTCAGGAAAACGTAAGTATCAAGAAGGCAAAAATAAAGAAACCGAAATGAAAATTTGTGGTGTCCAATTTAGGTTACCAAGCGTGCTGTTATTTGGATAGTAAGGTTCATTAAAAAAAATAAAAGAGGAAACGCGCAATTCTTAACACTAAAGGCAGTTCACGATAAATTGAGCACTTTTGTAATCAACCTTAGAAAAAAGTCACTGCCCCTACCTGCATATATTTTTTAACTGGCGTACTGAGTGACATGCGCCCAGTAAAGTTGGTAATAATTGATGGGATGTAGTTCCGTAGCTTAACGTCAAATTAAAAGTGTTAGGTAACCATTTCTGTCAACTTAAATTATTTCTTTCGCTTTCTGTTTTTTTAATGCATCGAAGTGTAAAAATGAGCAGATCTGTAAAATAACTACTTTTCTAACTATTGCAGTTTCACTTGACCGACGCATGAATAAAGTAACGAGACCCATGACAATGTTAATCTTACATATGGCTGAAGAATACACAACGTACTTGCAAGTAGATCTTAAGCAGGGTTTTCAAAACTGCTCATTATAAGGTGAATGGCCTATACACGCAAATACTGATATAAGCGCAAGCATTTAAACTCAGTTGTTTCTTACAAAAATATCGTATTTCTTAAGGAATAGGAATCTTAAATATTACGCGAACTTTCGATCACTAAGGGGACTATGTAGCTGCGTATCCAAGGTCAAGAAGCGAGGGAGCGATACAGGCGACAGTGTTTCCGCCGCAACGCTGTACTGTGCAAATTAGATCTATAACACAGGGGTTCTATTACGCGAGATGAAAGACCACAAATTAAACTACGTCCGTACATTTTTACTTTTCTCTTGCCAGTTAAGGAAATTGCATGGGCAAGTTTTAAAATTGCTATATTTGACAATTTTCACGAATTTTTTTCTCCAAGAATGCACTTAATATGACAAAAGTAAAATAAAATAGGGACATAGATAATTGTTTTTTAATCTCTTCTGATAAAAATTTATACTTCCAGAACTTTTATTTACAGAGATACGCGTTTATGCGCAAACACACGATATCACAGAAAACGTTTCAGTACACAGTCCCCTTCCGATTACGCTATTACTTCAGCGGCAGTTAGTTGGTAATTTTGTGTGAACCCTAACCTTGTGTCGTTTTCGGCTTCGTAGTAGGTACTGTTAGTTTGTCTTTTTCTTGGATCTCCGTTCTCCCGTGCAGACCGCTGAGAAGGACAAGTCCTGGTGTGCGAAAACGAAAAAATAGTCACGCACTGTGTTTACATAATATTACAGCGATCATTGTACACCGTGAAACCGAGTGTACCTGTCCCAATACCATACATGTTACAGGTGTACAGACTTAATGCTAGCCGTCCAAGGTCGGTACGAACACCTCTCTTTGAGGAGGAGGTGCTGCGGAGGTTTCACGAGTTGCCATCTACCAGCACCCGTCAAGTGGCGCAGCGGTCCGCATTGATTGGCCATATGAATGTGTGGAGAGTTGTGCATGAACAGTTGCTCCATCCATATCGCCGACAGAAAGTGCGCCATTTGAAGATTGGAGACTACCCACAACGTTTACAGTTCGTGCAGTGGTGTTTACAACGATGCACAGCAGAACTGCATTTCCGAAGTGTCGTTTTGTTTACCGACGAAGCGCGATTCACAAGAGAATGTGTGTTGACGTCTCGTAAAAGTCACGTGCGGGCGGAGGCGAACACTCATGCGCCCTTCGTCCGCAATTACCAAGATCAATTTGGCGTCAAGGTATGGTGTAGTATTGTAGGTGACAGTTTAATTGGGCCTTACACGTTGGCCCCTCTCTTTAATACTGGCCGGTACCTCGTATTTTTGGAACATGTTTTGCTAGAGTTGCTGGAAAACGTTCCACATGGGAATCTACAAGAAATGTGGCTGCAGCATGACGGTACACCACCGCACTTTGGTGCAACTTAACACCACGTTTCCAGATAAATGGATAAGCCGCGATGGGCTGAGGTTATGGCCTACGAGATCCCCAGATCTTACACCGCCTGCATGATAATACAGAAACAGCATTATTTAAAAAATAGTTCACCCAAATATTGTTTTGTTCGCACGTATGCTTGTTATCACCGGTGTTTTAACAACGGGAGTCGGAATTATATGCTTTATAAACACTTCGCAATCGTGGAATCGTTGATGCACACTCTGCCACGAGGTCGTTGGCCGTCATTTCGAACACATTATCAAAGTCTCGTTTATACTACAGTATTGCACGTCATCATGTAATAAATGTTAGTGTGTATTTACCTGGCATCCTCTTATTGCTACAACTTAAATAAACAATACCGGTAAACGACCACCATACATTTATTACCTCATAATATGTCTGAAATGTTCAGTCCTCTGTCTGTTATCTTGTCCCTTTGATATTCGCAACCATTCGTTGTTAAGTGTTGAGAGTATTGCCCTCTTGCCAGGCATTGAACATAATTCTTTTCACATTTCAAACACGAATTACTCGAAAACGGCGCGGGTTAGGGTGTTTACACAGGACAACCTTTTTCGTGAATTAGAACATGCGGATTCATATCCCATCAATAATATCCCACATATGCCACCGCATCATGTCGAATGACTCACAATAAGAGTGGTAACCGTTATTATTTCCATGAATTAATTTGTTGACAGCGACGGGTTTTGTGGGGTTGTAGGTCTTTTTACACTCACACATTATCCAGAAACAAAGTGTTCCGTCTTACATACTTTCTCCGATATCTTTAATAATCTGGTGTGCCAAGTCCGACTCTAAAGAAGTGTACCGCACTTGGGTGTCGATTTAGACCACAGGTCGTATATATGTATATATATATATATATATGTTTTCAAGTTATTTCTTTCGTGATTAACATGCTGCTGAAATTTGCCTGTCGAATAATTTAGATACAACGTGTGTGTGTGGTGTGTGTGTATATATATATATATATATATATATATATATATATATATATATATATATATTTGTGTGTGTGTTTGTACACATATATATGTGTATATATATATATATATATATATATATATACACACACAAGAAATATTCTTATTTAAGGTTAATATAAAATATATTTACATGCATAACTCACATAATGAAAACTAAGCAACCAGCTGCTGTAATGTGTAAAAAAAAAAAAAAAAAAAGCAAGAATTTCAACATTTTTGCCAATTATATTGGTTGTTAGTTTCTGATGTTTGCAGCTCACTTTACTTAACATTTTAGAGTTCGTATACGTATCGATGTGACGCTTATAAACATATACATTGCTTCCCAGTGCAAAACCGATACAAGTATCTTTTACTTCAATTATTTTAAATTCACCTATTTCATATTTTAAAAAATGCCTAAAATTGCTTTAAAATACCTGAACCAACTGACAAATGTGAAACTTAGAAGACGCCGCCATACAGTAAATGTTGGCGTAGGAATGCGCCCAGGTTGGATGGAATCGATGGAACTGTCGAAAATATATTTTAGTACGAGCTCACTGACACACAAAAATACTATCTCAATTGCCTTCAGAAGCAGAGAATTAAAAACGCACACTTAAGTAAAGCGCCAGACATATTATTTTATATCGTTTCCACGACCGTTTTTCATGTCATAAAATCACGTAGAGTACTTTTTTCTTTTAATAATCACTATTTAATTTCTCCCGCGTTAAAGACGGGCTCTTTCTCAAATACAGGCCCAATGAAAGGTAAAATGATGAAGGAACAATATACTGTTAAAGTAATTTCCTGGGTAATGTTCTCGTGACATCCTTCGCTCATTTCTGTAGTTGATATGGCGTAGTAGGCCTGGGCATCAAAGTTGAAGGTTTAGGAACCGAATATGGCATGGATTAACCTACCAGTATGAAGTGAGTTTTCAATACCATCTACTTCTGTATATGTCACTTTTCTTTTCCTTAAAAGCCAATACTTGCATAGACAAAAGCGCAGAGTTAATGTTCGTTATTCTGTCTGCGAACGATTTGTTTTTCCCCCGCTTGCGATAAAAGAAACAGAATTAGTTCTAAATAATAATATTCTAAATTTAACTTACATGGACATGATTTATTTACGCCACGTTTTGCAAAGTCATTTTAGCAAAAGGCTCAGCTTAATCACTTTTCAGAAATTCTTCGTCTCTGCGTCATAATTTAGGATTCATAGTAATTACCGTCAATGTACGATTATAGAAAATTTACATTTTACGAGTTTTTAAACAATAGTTGTGCGCTTAATTTGAATTCTGCGTTATCTGATTTTTGTAAAAGTCAGGGACATATTTATATTCGATCAGAGAGTTACTGCCTTTTTGCGAGCAGGAAAAAACACACAGTGAAAATTAGACACAGAAGTATTAAACAACTAGTAAATTGTACATTTTCTATACTTAAACATTTCGACCAATAATATCTCTTAAATTGAAACCATGAGACGAAAACGAAGAATTTCTGGTGAAGCCACGCCTTAAGGCTACGAATTTACATTCCATTATTTTGCGTTAAAAATGAAAACTACTTCCATGTTGTAAGATCGGTGAAGAAAACGACAAAAAACCCTAGCAACACACACTTCCGACAAAACGTGGCTATTCCTCATGGCACGCTTCAAGGGCAGATCCTGTCCCATTTTACGACCACTTTGTGAACCCCTGGGCCATAAGAATTCGTAATGAACCATAAAGGCGGAACTACAGGAACTGGGCGAGATAAACAATTGATATCTCCATTCTGCTTTCGGGCTCCGCTCGGCGTGGAACCAAACAGAAGCCAGCCTTATTTCTCCCCCCTGCGTACGTATGCTGCTGGGTTTTATGTTAGTGGTTGGGAGCGGCAAGGTATTCTGACGAGGGAGGAGGAGGGAGGGGGGGGGGGAATCAGAGCAAATGCACAGAGAAGAGGTATCGGATCACGCTCCCTATGCAGTTTCCTCCTCCCACAGGAGCCGTAAAGAGAAACCGTTATTAGGTTCTCCGCACCGGGCATCGACGGCAAAAGGGCGAGTGGGGATCGAGGCTTGTCGCTCTTAATTAGGACCGGCATACGGTATGTATGCGCCCAATTCTCGTGAGCTCTATGCGGGACATCGTGCCGTGTTCCCGCGTTATGGGAGACGTACCGTTAGGTCCCCTATAGCTTTTGAAACACCGAGATTGTATAGGCTGTTCACGGTAAAGTGAGCTCTTTTGAGGGCTTAGTAACTTTTTCCTCCAGCAATTTATTATCCTTTGGCCACCTTTTAAAATTAATACTGGCACGTAGGTACTAAACACAGTGTGTATATTCCACTGAACTCGGAAGTTACAATAGAATGTGAGATTTATTGTCTATTATTCTAAATGAGAGCGCTTTCAAAAGTGCTCACTTTGCCTTGAATACCTTATACCTACGTTTCTAGGCCTAAAAACGCGCGTACCACAGAGAATGCTTGTGCATCTATATTCGAGGAATATAAACTGAGCAAATGTACTTTACCAAATGCTTCGTTTCTGTGAGACAAATAAAAACTAATTACACATGAATGCTCAATTTCGACACGTCACTTAGATATATTCAAAAACAATCTTTCATGCACCTTACCAAGATGCATTTTTTAGTTTGTGATATTTGCAAAAAAAAAAAAAAATAGCCCTATGCTATCGTGGAACTACGTGTATTTATTCGTGTGTGCCCTTTCCGCCGTTAATTCTTTTGAACTGTACCGGGATATCTATTATGAAAAATTGTATGTTTTAAAAATACACGTATATTCAATATCTATAACACCATGGACCCGAACACCTCCGAATTTATTATTTTAATATGAGTTTCCATAATAAATTGCAATTATTTATATTCTTGCAGTAGTTACCGTGCATAAACTACGCAACACAATTGAACTAATTTCTATCATGCATAACTAAGAATATCCAAATAACATTTTGGGTGGTGCAGGTAGTATGCTATGCCAACGTCTAGGTTTAGTTTATATTGATAAAACAAGTACAATGACTGCCATAACATTTTTCGCACCAAAAAAAAAATAGTTACGTTAAAACCAAAACTCTTATGGTGAGATACAGAAGTAAGATTACAGTATCGCCGGTTCAGGACAATATCCTACGTACCTTGTTTGGCCGCCTTGTACCTAAATTGCATCAGTCAATACAATCGAACACGGGATGGAAAAAAAAGTCTTATGTTATCCTGAGGCTGAATTACGTACAACTGCTGCAAATTATGCTTCGACATGATGGAAGCTAGCATACCAGCTAAACCCACTAAAGTTCGACGCTCAACAAATCAGGAGAAAGAGCAGGCCACGGACGTGTTTAAATGCGACTTAAACACTCCTGGTGTATTATAGCTGTGTGCGAGTGAGCGTTATATTGCGGAAAACTGTCTCCTTGGTACTCGTCGAGGAAAGTTAGCACACGAGGCCTCAGGATGTCATCGGCGTACCACGGGGCCGCGGTGGTGTAGTGGCTAGACTACCCGCCTCCTAACTAGGCAAATCGGAGTCAATTCCCGACATGGTCGCTCCCAGTTCGCATTTGGGATTCGTGGTGCTGGTCGGCGGGTTTTCTCGGAGATCTCCCGTTTTCCTCGCCCTTGCATTCCGGCGCTGCTCCATACTCACCCTGATTCACCTCCGTCGGCTCTCAAGACCTCGATGTTAAGAGCCGCATAAATCTCTTTACTCACTCACTCACTTAACAAATCCTTGGTTTTGCTTATATGTACATCAACAAGGTCATCAAGCTCAAGGCAATGTTAAATTTACGTATGACGGAAGGATACAACATTAGAAGGGAAAGTATATCTTAAGCAAGGGCTTCAAAAGTTCTCAGTTAACCGTGAATGTAGTCCATTCACGGATTTTTCACACTTTTCTGAAGTCCTGCTAAATTTCTACTTCCAGGATATTCCTCCGTCTTGTGCAAATCAAGCTTTATCAAGTTTAGAAAACTACACAAAAGGGATAGCGCACTGCATTCATGCGCAGTAGGTTTACTAATATATTTCATATGAATTATTTCTTAATAGGCATTACCAACACACCTACTGTATTTTCTAGCCTTTTTTAAAATTATAAATAAAATATTACATTTTATAGATCAAATATAAATCAAAAGTTCAATTTCACAAATAATAACTTACTTTTGCGTCAATAGAAGTATAAAACACTTATTGTGATACATGGCATATTTAGGAAATAACTAAACACATCATACATTGGGTGATTTTTCAAAGTTTAAGAACAGCGAAGTAACCGCGAATAGATTATATAATCCATTCACGGTTACTTCACACTTTTCTGAAGCCTTGCTAAAGTTCTACTTCCAGGATATTCCTCCGCCTCGTGCAAGCTAAGCTTAACTAAAGTCTATAAAATCACACCTAAGGACAACGCACCGAATTCGTGCGCACTCAGTGGAATTCATGTTTTGCTCGAGAACTATTTCTTTCTAGGCGCTACCAACACACGTGTTTTCTCACTGTTTTTTTTTTCATACTTATTATAAATGAAATATTATAAATTATAAAGAAAATACAGTTGAACTACAATTTTAACGAAAAATAATATACTTCTATGTTAACAGGGGCATAAAACGGTTGTGATAAATGACATGTTCAGGAAATAACTAAACACGTCAGACATGGGGTGATTTTTCAAAGGTTTGGTTCAAAAAGTGTGAAGAATCCGTGAATAGACTACTTAGGTTTGTTCTACTCAGGTTGGGAAGTTCAATGCTTTTAGTTTGGCAAGTAAAATTGTTCGCCACTAGGTAAGCGCTGGTGTCGCATGTGTACAGAATTTTTCCTATATACTATGGTAAAAAGAAATTGCAGTAATGATAAACGAAATATAAAATAACTTCGTAACTAAGTGAAATATTTCTTTTTTATTATTCACGTAGCTTAAAATTTTAATAACAAGTGACCTCTTTGGAACACTACGCACCTAGCGGCGGGAATATTTCCTATACCAAACACTTATATGAGAAAACTTGTTTTGTTCCTAACCTGAGCAGAATTAACCTTAATTATATCGAACCCTGCTTGCTCGGTCAGTTGGAGGGGGGGGGGGGGAGTTATGAATGCAACACTTAGGGTGGGTTTTCGATTAAAGACTGAATAATTAATAATTGTACTTATTTTCCATATACTTAACGAGTCATCAGTTTTGCAGTCTATGGCTGATCTAACAAGTGTTAAGTCTAGCCATTCATAATTGTCGGACACCATTGGGCATTTACGTCAGTAAATTTGCAGAAGGTTAAATACAGCGAATTCAATAACCTCTTACAAGAAATAAAACATGACCTCGAACGCTTATTTATATAAAGAAATATATAAACACCAAATGTCGCTGGGCGCTGATTGGCTACCTCGTCTTAGCTTGTACTTAAGATATAAAACATAACGATATCTTAAGTCAAGCCAAGAAGGCACATGACCCGTCACGACCCGTACACGACAGTCATAAACCAATACCCTTGAACAAAGTGATACATATCTTAAACATATCGTGTGGTCGCATCGCTAGTATAGGCTGTTCACGGTAAAATGAGCACTTTTGAAAGCCCTGCTTAAGATCTACTTGTATGCACGTTGTGTGTTTTCAGCCTTATGTACAACTAACATTGCCATGGGTCTCATCACGTTATTCATGCGTCGGTCAAGTGAAACTGTGAAAGTAAATTCTTTACAAATCTACTTCTTTTTACACTTCGCTGCATTAAAAAAGAGAGAGCGATAGATATAATTTTAAGTTATCACAAATGGTTACCTAACACATTTTATTTTATTTTAAAATATGGAATTAGTTTACAGCCATCATTACTAACTTTACTGGGCGAATGCCACTCAGTGCGTCCGTTAAAATATATGCAGGCAGGGGCAGTGACTTTTCTATATGCTCCTTTCTAAAGTGCTCACTTTATCGTGAACAGTCTATAGTTGTTAGATTACCAAGAGCCAATTAACTGGCGCCCCGTTGTTCGTCATCCAAAGGCCGCGCGACTCGGCCGGGACTCAATAGCTATCAGCGGCGCCAGCCGCCTAGAATTAACTGGAACCCGCAAAAAAAAAAAAAATCACCTTCAGTTTTGCTCCTGAATTTTAGGCCGTGTCCGAAATGGCAGATTTTGTTGAAAAAATGATCAAGTGACCCGATTTTGTATACAAAAATTGTGATGTATTTGGTATTTCGTATTTTATATATAGCGGCTGCTAGCAAGAATTCAAAATAATAAAATCGGCGCCATGTTGTTTTGAAGTTCAAAACACATACGCAAATGCGTAATTAAAACATATATATATATTTTTTAAAACAAATAACTGTTGAAAAAGTACACTCTGAATATTTCAAAAAGCAGTTAATTGCTGTGTTGTGTTTATATATTTTGCAACAAGATTTTTTAAAAATCTTCATTACATAATTTATTATTTTCTTATTTATTATCATATTCGCAGAATTCTAGTAATGATTGTAGAAAACCACGTCCGTTTTAAGCATTCAATTTAGATTTTAAAAATGTGTACTGTTAATGTAAAAATGCGTTACCGCGAGTGCTCAACAAGTGACTGTCGCCAACGTTCGAATTGAAACTTAGGAAATGACAAATTACAAAATAATGAATTTATCATTTCGGACACGGCCTCAGGTAACCTTAAGAGACCTCCCAAGGAAAAAAAATGGTTATAGGCTATTCA
The DNA here is from genome assembly GCA_029891345.1 of Dryococelus australis. NCBI lineage: Eukaryota > Metazoa > Arthropoda > Insecta > Phasmatodea > Phasmatidae > Dryococelus > Dryococelus australis. The sequence continues at coordinate 45,155,759 of CM056995.1, read as the reverse complement.
CGGTAAAGTGACAACTTTTGGAAGCCCTCTCGTTTGGAATAATAGTTAATAAATATATGTTGTTTTATCCTTAGATAAATTAACTTCCAAGTGCGGTGGAGTATACATACTGTGTTTTTTACTTACAAGTAAATATTCTTTTTTAGAAAGGCGCTTAGAGGTTAAAAATGGCTGAAGGGAAAAAGTAACTAGGGCCTCAAAAGTACTCACTTTAGCGTGAACAGCTTATGACTGTGTCTCAACTTAAAGAACTCTTTCGAGAGAGCACTTGTTCCCACAATATGGCGAGATCACTGCTTTGCACTCTCTCGCGCTCTCGCTCTGTGGGATTGAGATAAACCACTCTCTCATGTCTCTCCAACGTCACGCAGAGAGCTGATGCAAAAAAAAACCGGGAGATCATGTTAAGCTATGATCGCGATCATAAATATTGTAAATAATGTGTATGTGTTAAAAATAATTCACAAATAATTATAACACTACCAGAAGTGATAAAAGTGACACTACCAAAGTGACAAAAAAAAAAAAAAAATTTGGTCAGAAATCCATGTATTTCTATTTTTATAGATATATGTTTCGTAAATTATTTCGTTGTTTAAAAAAACAGTTGAAATTATTCACTTACAGTTAAAATGCGACGTGGTTTTGGCCCGGAATGTTACTATAAGCTTGTCAGAGAGTGCGAGAGAGTGCCAGCGAGTACACAACTTCGTGCTCTCACTGTGCTCTCGCTCTTTCAGGTTCTCTTCGACGAATTGGTACGACCAGAGAGCGTTCTCTCTGAGTCATAAGGTCGTATTAGGGAGGACGAGAGCACAAGAGAGCGCCCTCTGGGTTAATTGAGAAATATTTTCTGTACATTCCTTGTTTGCGCGTTTACGCATATCTCAGCAAATAACTGTCCAGGCATTGCGACTTTTTGCCAGAAAAGATCAAATAAAAAAAAATTATCTACGATTGCACAGATTTGTTTTTATAAAATTAAGTTTAATCTAAGAGAAAAAAATCATGAAAATGGTCAAAAATCGCATTTTTAGATCTTGCCTACGCAGTTGCCTTAACAGCAGGGATAAAAATAAAACGATAAAAGTCGTAGCTTAATCTATAGTTTGTCCACGGTAAAGTGAGCGTTTTTGAGGCCCTAGTTACTTTTTCCCTATCGGTCATTTTTTAAAATCTTTCCACAACTTTTTAAAATAAATATTGTCGTGTAAGTAATAAATACAGTGTATGTCTTTCATCAGACTGAAAAGTTATTGTCTAAGGCTATAATAAAATATATTTATCTACTATTATTCCAATATATATATATATATATATATATATATATATATATATATATATATATATATATATATATATAGTGCACACTTTACCGTGAACAACCTGTGCGGGCTTTCGTCGCGTGTAATAAAATCCCGCCGTCACAGATCTCGTTTGTACAGGAAAGCGTGACAGCGATAGTACGGAACGCAGGTTTAGCGCCTTGGCGCATAGGGGCAGAGGGTGTTTGTAGGAGCGACGGGGTGCTGGTCGCGAGTGTCATTGTCGCCCGTATCGCTGTGCCTCGAACGCGGGGAAAGAAAACATCTCGGAACCATGTATTCTTAAGAAGGATCCTTAGCAAATCGTTTAAAAACGCCTCAAGGTCACGCTTGGCCAAAATAAAGGTCAGTTATGGTCCCTCCCAATGGCACGATATGCATTTCTAAGAAGTTAAATTTCTGATATAAATTAGATGTAAAACGATAGGATGTTACCACAAGAGATGAAAGCCATTAGATTAAATTTCATATGCCACTTTGTAATACAGATGCCACTATCAATATTGCATGATACTGTTTGGGTTGAATTGCGCACGTGCCAACTTCCAGGCTATGATGATGCACATTCTGGATGGATTTATTAGAGAATTTGCATTCGCCTACCTGGATGACGTTATCATCTGGTCCTGCTCATGGGAAGACACATTAACCACTTATGGCTGGTTTTGGAGCGGGTCGCCACAAATGACCTGATGTGTGCCAATAGGAAATGCCACATAGGGAAAACAAAACTGCAAATCCTGGTTCATATCATATATGAAAATGGGAGCTGTCCGAATTCGGAACAGCTACAGCTGATAGAAGATTACCCGGTCCCGACTACCACAAAACCACTCCAAAAATCTTCGGGTTAGTTAATTGGCTGCCAGAGTACATAGCGGAGTTTGCTATCGTGACCGCACCAATCATGGAACTGATATGACCAAACATCTGTAACAAGTGGCAGGCCGGACAACAGATCAGTTTCGACTAGGTCGAGCGCCGTTTCCAGGAGTGTTCAGCACTGGCCAGATACGACACGTTAAGGCACCTTTATGTCCAAGCAGATACCAGTGAAAAGAGACTCGGAGTAGCAGTTTTCCAGCTTGCCGACGATGGAAACCACAACATAATCGATTTCGGGAGTGCGAAATTCGGCCCAGTGGAGCAACATTACAACGGGAATGAGATGAAATGCCTCGCAGTGGTATGAGCAGCCAAGAAGTACTGTCCACTACTGGAGTATAAATGCTTCACCCTGCGCATGGATAACAGCCTCCTACTGTGGCTGCACAACATGAAGGAGAGTCGCAACAAGTTGACCTTCTGGGCTCTATTACTGCAATCGAACACCTTCTAGGTTCAACACGTCGCTGGAGAGGATAACCAGCTGGCCGATTATTTGTCTCGGTCACCTGGCACAGAAACAGCACATGACGAGGATGAGTGAAGCGATATTCTCCCCCCTCCAAACCATCGAGTCGCACGTCAAGTATGTATGAAGTTCGGTGAGCTAACATCACAGCGCTGCCAACTGCCATGACCTTCGCCGCCCTGCATGATGAGAACATCCGACAGCAAGAACACTGCCACCATCACAAGTAAGTGGAAGAAATTGTGCCCGCAACAAGCTGTCGAAAATTGGCATGTGGTTGAGAACTGTGTTTCATTGTGGGCAAATGCTAACAGTGAAGTGTGGCGTGTTTGTGTTTCGGCCACGGCATGTGACACTGTGGTACGCCACACCCACACAAGTGACCTTTTGCGGCATCCCGGGGCCTCATAGACCAAACAAAACGTGTGCAAGTTCTTTTATTCGTCAGGTGTCACTTTGCATGTATGAGCGTTTGTGCGCGAGTGCATAAAATGCAATCTCTTCAAAAGCCGCCATGACAGACAACAGCAGCAGTCGCGCGAGCCCAAGGAGCCCTTTGAAACTGTGATGCTGGACTTAATGGGTCTCTATCCACGCACAGAATGGCAAATGGTTTATCGTAATGGTAACAGAACTGTTTTCAAGATGAGTGGAGGTCTAACACATCTCCAGTGCACGGGATCGCGAGACTGGAAAAACTTTGAAAAACGAGTTTTCGCCTGCTGGGGCTACCTGCGAATGATCTTGACTGATAATGGTACATGTTTACAGGATGTGCTTGACGGGAGTTTTGCACATGCGGGCACGACACAACCAAGACGTCAAAATGCAGTATTGTCTTAGTGTAGGAGATGACCACGCATTGTGGGCCAAGCACCTCCCCGCTACCCTGTTTACTTTGAGGGACACATACTGACATGGACTGCACCTTGATCACAGTCCATTCACTAACGTGCCTACAGAAACATCTCAGCTGACAATGTCACAAGGGGACGCCAGGATACTCAGTCAATGTCAATGTGTGCATGTGTTCGTGCAGGGAATAGTGTAAATAAGTTTATATTGTGTTTTTCAAGGGCCTCTTTAATTAATTAGGGCAATGTAAGTAATATGTATTGTGTTTATTTTTTATATTTTTATTGCTGCAGTGCCATTATTATTATTATTATTATTATTATTATTATTATTATTATTATGTGTTGTGTATCCTGTGTGCCACGAAAGAATTATCACGTGCATCCAGTGCAACTGAAATATTTCAGGCAATCAATTATCTTTGTCTGTGTTATTGTTTATATTGTCAATTTAGGGCAATGAATGTTGTGTATGCCATTGCTCATGTCATTGTTTTACTTTTGCCCCATGTTTCCTTGTACCTGTAACGTAAGTAGTACCAGAGGCATTGGTCTTGTTATGAAGGGCATTGTTGCGTATAATTATTTTATTAACAGTGACGTGTTTGTTTACATATTTGACATGTTCCAAAAAGTTAAATGCATTTTGTGCATCATCTCGAGCAGACACAAATGGCCACATGCAACACCAATGGGAAAATATTAGTGTAAATATTATTTAGTAATCATCATGTGAGGCTTACAAGAAATCCACATACTTTTCGGAATATTATTATAGCCAGTATTGTGTTACTGACCTTTGCCAGTATTTTAAACATTCAGATTTCGAATGAACCGGTGGACAGCCCTGCTCTTTACCTCGTGGCTGGTTAACCTTTAAATATGTTGTCATTTTTATCAGTGTTTATATGTGTCATGTTCAGTACTCACATAATTGACCACAGTTTTTATGCATAAGGGAAAAATAAAATTAACAAGGGAAAAATCCCACAAAGCTATTACATAATTTAAACAAACATGTGAAGTTGCCCGTACCCTTAGCCCGTTTGCCTGCAGTCAGTACTCCGCAGTAGGCATCAGTACTCTACTGAGAGCACGTGCGCATCATGTGAGACAGTGTGCCGCTATGTCAGTATTGAGACGCTACTCACTAGTGCTACCCGAAGGGGATTGTAGTGTAATATTAGTGTACGGCAGTGTAGGGTGCGTGCGAACAAGTGTGATGTGGACGTGAGAAGACACCACGTGCGCTCGCATGCACATATACCACAAGTATACCCAGTGTAAAATGACTTATAGTAACATGGAATAAACACACAATGCTTAAGGACGCCAAGCCAAGCGACAATAGGCAAAGAAGCCCTATAGTGTTTTTACGCCCCCACTGGCTTTTTTTTAAGGGTATTTGATGTTATCTTGTCTTTTCCTATTCCATGTGTTTCATCCCTATTCCATTCCACGCAATACTTGTGTTATTTATTAAGATGTTTTGCAAATGGTTTAAATTATGTGCATGTTAATTTCTCAATGTAAGAAGGGCAGTGTTTCAGGTAAGTTGTGTGCAGTTTATAAAAGTAGTTTTCGCGGCTTGCATGCCCGCCAAATCTGGCTGGCACACAGTGCAGAGAAGTTGGTCAGCGTTTCATGACGAGAGAGTGTGGATGTGTGGTCGGACACCTCCATGGTTCTCACGTGTCCGGGTGGCCCTCTAGTTTTGCATCAATCACGTTAATCAATATAGTCTATTTATTCTGGAATAGTTTTTCATTTGCCGATCGGGACTCTCCATCTCTCTTCCTCCCTTAGGTTATCATCGCCTAGGGAGGCTTAAGTGTCAACTTTAATCCTTTGTTGCCTAGCATCTTTTGTACAGTGTTACCTTACCAGCAGATTAAGCCTGGCAGCTGTGTACTTTGTCTTCAGAGAAGGACTTTAATAAAAATTCATTGAAATTACATAAGCTTTGTCTGTGTATTCATTCGGGTACCCTTCTGGCACTTAGGGGCATGGGCCACCACCTTCCTACTAAAGTGGAATATGTTTTTCTCATGGTACTGTGTCTTAATTATTATCAGGTGTTTGGTTCATAGTTTACCAGTAATTAAAGGTGTGTGATTCGCCTTAAGAATTCACTGTGCAATATGTATTTTTATCTTGTAATTTATCTAAGGAACATTACGTTGGAGGGATTCCGTCTTTGGTCGTTGGTGCACGACCCCGAGGAAACAGAGTCAGGTCTCCACTTCAGATTGGCATTGTTCAATATGCAATGTGTGGTTCCCTTGTATAAATACAAAACCTCATCCAAATTCCATGGTAATTGAGTTTACCGCCCCTGAAAACCTTAGTAACCCCATTTGACATCACGACACCACATCAAATGGCTGTCAGAACATGTGGTGGTATCCTTTACCACTCCTGTTTCACTATTTGCCCTGTGCCGTACCACTCCACACCATCACATGGAAAGTGAAGTTAGAGTGCCATAGCAATCGAGAGTGGTTGAGTTGCAATTTTATTTATATTTTTTCCCCTAGGCCTATTTACATTTACAAGAAAGAGTTTTTCTGCAATTTAATCTTATTTACATTGCAGTTGTCCATTTTGTTTCATTTATTATCATCACTAATGTAATTAATCACCCCATGTGATTTGTCGGCAGGAGTCCCAGCCAATGAGCAGGCTTCATGCAAAGGAGAAAGTAGTAGCATCACAACTCTCATAAGGTGACCACTGTGTCGCGGTGCTCCGGGCACATTATCATTTGAAACTTAATTATCATTTAATTCTGTTCAGTAACATTACTTTACTGGAACCTTGTGCTTATTCTAGCCCAGAGTACATGTCACCTAAGATGCTGGTCGGTTTTGTACATAGCCAGGGCATAACATAGATCTAATCATTATGTAAGCCCATGGCCATCTTTACAGTTTTAACAGCTCGCCTGACTTAAATGGCGGAATATTGTATTTTAGTGCCCAATTGGGAATAGTATGTTAATAAATGATGTGATGGAAATACCTGTATTTATTTATTGCATTAGCCACATATCAGCTACATAACCTATAGTGTAATGGTTTTCTTAAATCATACAAGTCGAATTAGAGTGTTGGATGGCCAAAATAACCCACTGGGAGTGAGCTGGCATTTGAGGGAGGCTACAGCCCCCACTAGGATAGGAATTTTGGATATACTATAATTATGGTGGCACATTCATCAATTCCAGTAATATTACTGGAGATGGAGGACTGGAGGAACAGTCATGTGGCAGCCGGCATCACGAACCTGAGATCAGCAGAATGATCATTATCTCCGTGCTCATACAACGAGCTAGTACCCTAAACTGGTAACTCAACTAACAGCACATTTCCTGACCATACAACTCGTTCCTCCACGGTCCAGAAACACATCGCCGTCAGTACAAGTGAAGCAATGGGAAATCACCAGCCCAGCTGCTTCAAGGCTGCGACCTTCCCCTCCCCAGTGAGTTTTCTAGCTGCATGAGGGAGCAAGCCATGTGCCAAGAAGGAGGACAAACGAGGGAGGAAGAGACAGAAATAGAATTGCAAGAGGCAAGGGAATAACATCGCCGTTATGCCGCACAGGGTACACCTGACACCACCCACCCTCCTCATTGGTTGCCACCAGGCCAACTTGTGTATGTGTGTACGCACCCCCAGTCAGCTGGGCCCCATGGGTTTTGCGTGGAGTTTCAAATGGAGCTGCCCGCATACAACTGTGTCGATGCATGGTGAATTTCGCCTCAACGTGAAGATAAGGAGACTACATGCCATATATCATAGCGATGTACTGTGGCTTGCCGGCAGCTGTGTTGCGACACCCGAAGTCGGCTTTGGGGAGGCAACAGCGGCCCCACCCACCGATGTCTCCAACAACTCTGGTGAGAACACAGGGGACACTACATCATGTGCGACCACTGCTGTCATTCCCGATGCTACCGCATCCACAGGGGACTCAGTGAGGCACGCCATGGGAACTGACACCATTTCGCTGAACATTTTGAAGCTGCCTTTGGCGGCTATCCACGATGTAACAGAATATCAGTCGGGTGGGCCACCTGAGGACAGCCAGGTTCGCCAGGTGAGGGTCCCTCTCGATGATGTCGTGATGCCGCTCTGACGCCGTTCAAATTCGGGAGGCTCGGCAGCAGAGTTAGATCCTTCACTTCAGATTGGGGACGCCCAACTGCCTAACCTGCGCTGCCATCATCAGAGCAGCAGCAGCAGCAGTGAAGAGCCAGGTACAGGGGAACTTCCACCCTCCACACCATTCAAAGTGTGCGAGAATTTCCCGGCATGCTACATGCCAAGTAGCAGGTGTATTCAGGCTCCTGATGCAGATGTCACAACACGGCCAGTAGTGCGGAGGCAGCAGCCCTGCCAATTTCCACTGGTTCCACATGCTTCGTCCACCTCGGAAGTGTTGCAGGTAAACAAGAGAAGATGAAGTCGTGTGAACTGCCTCGAATTGGGTGGGGGGGGGGGGATTTGACGTTAGCCAAGTACACCATGTAAACCTTACCTAGCCCGTTCACCACTCCACAATCAAAACTGCCAAAAGTCACCTCTATATCATGTGTGGGTAGTTGTAGCTGAAGCTAGTGACCCATGTGTATGCACGAGAATGTACTAGTCTGTGCTCTCGAATATAAATATGTATTTATTTATTTTTCCATTTGTTTACATGGCCCTTTTCATCTGTTAGTATTATAATTTTTTTAGTATTTTGTTGTGTATTTGAATTTAATCAGTGTATCTTAGTGAAATAGAAAGCCCCTTTTCGAATCATGTGTTAAGTAAAGTGCTGCATACCAAGTGCCTTAGTGCAATGTATTCGATTTTAAAATGGTTTTGTAAAATATATTTTATCGCCAATGCAATACAGTGTAGTGTGCTGTGCTATTTTTAAGAGGGTTTTTAGAGTGCCAATCATGTCTTGTTTTGTTTCTATTGATTTGATTATTTTCAATGCACAAGACCAATTCTTAAAGACACACGGTGTCGCTGTGTGCTGGGGTGCACAGTGTAGAGTGAAATGTTGTATATATATTGCCCCTGTTTGATTACGAGTGTCTGCACATATGCTAGGCCAGTACTAGGTCCAGTTAAACACCGACTGTTGCCAGTGTTCAGATACAGCGTTTATGTATCACACCTGCACATTTCGTAATGTATAGACCACATGCTAAAACTGACAAAAATAAGTATTACTAGTTTTTAAATGAATTGTTCAAGTGTTAATTATTATTATAAAGTTGTGTTTGAATTTTTTTTTGGAAATAAATGCAACACAATGCGTTCATGTACAGAGCCGCACTCAACATTCAAAATAATCCCAAATCGGAGGTTATGTTGCCATAATAAGTAGTAAGTGTTATGTTTAAATTTTTATATTTTATATTTTTATTAGTGATCTTTGAGAGTTAAATATTATATGTTTTCTGCTTCATTTACACCAGGATCATATTTGTCCATTTCTTTTCTTTCTAGTATTAAATATTTTTAATATATGTGATCACGTGACGAGATGCGGGAACTGCAGTCATTGAACAGGCAGTCTGTCACCATGTTCAGTAGTAGCATTTTGGTACCTTGTGGCATGGACATGCACGTGTGTCCTCCCTGGGCATTTCACCATTTGCAACCAACATGTAGTCTTCAATAATTTTAACATAATATTTTTGGAACTTTGTTTGCTTTTGCAGCCTGGGGAGTGAGCCGACTCACATCCCGGTCATCTGGTAAATGACCAGGATGTAATGCATGATGCACTGCGCCTCCAGATGTGCTATGTAGTGTTCGTGTCCCACCTGGGAACAGGTGTAGAACACTAACTGATGATGTGTCCGGTGCCACATTCGGAGAGTGAACAATGTTGACTGCCTGCGGCTATTCTGGATATGTGGTCAATATGAAGGAGAGTTAATTTAATTGCCAGTTAAATTATTGTGATTAGATAATATTTCCTTTCCAAGGGGCGAAGCTGTCGGCCACTTCGCACGCCTATATTATCACTGATTTTACTCTGCTTGAGGGAGGCAGGCCCCGTAAATGAAAAACATACACAGAAATACAATTTAATATGTTGCTGCTATTAGGCTGCAGTACCCTATGAACGCAGGAGTGTTAAAGCAATAAAAAATGTCTATTAGTGACTGTTTTATTACCTAAAAGGTACAACGAAATGTTGATGTTCATTTGACTGTGTACCATTTGTTAATTGGACCCAGCACTCTGGAACTGCCAGTAGTCGCTACTGCTAAAAATAAGGTGTAGGCTTTAAGTTATGATTAAGTGAAAACCCGTCTCACACGTGAAGTCCTGTAATGCTACCTCAGGATGCAGGAAAGACTCCCCTCAGCTAAATAAAGTAATAAAATGGTCCTGAATTAATGTTAACTATTGCAATTAAATGCTACAGCTTTAACTGAAGTGCCAAGGAAGCTACGCGAAAGCTTACTGCCTGCCCTGCCGGTCGTCTGAAGTGCTGAAGTCTGACTAACGAACATGGCGTCGGCTTCGGCGCACATTTGGCGAATCTGGCACCAAATGAAAACATGAAGAAGCAGAACATCATAATTAACATGATTAATGCGACTGACACAGTACATAATTATGATTACTGAACTAAAACATGTTGGTGACTTACTGATGAATGCCGGAGCCCCAGATATGGCTAAGAATGTGATGTCACGTTATGTCACCGCACTTGAAGGGCGATATTAAAGAAATTATGCCTCATGTGACTGATTCTCGCTGGATTATTTCATGGACACTCTTATAATGATTACATAAATGGCGGCATATGTCGTTATGGTGAGAATTATCAAAATGCACAAGGATATGACGACACATGCCGTTCATCATTAGGGGCGGAACTATGCCCTGTCTTCTATGTGATGTTACCAACTCTCTATGCTGAAGAGGGTCGTTTCCCTAGTTAACTTTGGTGCAATCACCACTTAATTGACTGAATATACGCTAATTACTTAATGCAGCTAGGGAGCTGTTTGCCACTTTTGACATAACTTGGTGCCTCGTCGCACTCCGGATTTTTACATGGGGCCGGTCGGCACGGTGCATGGAAATCTGTGGGAATAAGCGGCGCCGTTTATCTCAGTGTTCCCTCCAATGGCTGTAGCGTCAACGGTCGTGAATTCATGTGACATACTCATTTAAGCCACATATCCATGCATCACAATAGTTACCTCATGTGATGAATCTTAAATATTATAACCCGCAGCCACGAGCTGCAGTTCGGCAAGAAAAGTGTAAACTCCATTCTTGTCAACCTGCACTGTTCGGGACCACGACCTAATGGCGATAGGTCAAGTGTTGCTGTGTGGTTGATGCATCTGCGATGGAACAAACTGGCACAAGGAATAAATGGATGCCAGAAACACGTCACACTTCCCCGTCTCTGGTGAGCATTTGGTCCTCGCAGATACCCAAGGAACAGTCACGCCACTAGGCACAACAGGATGCCTGTGGGCGCAGCTGGTTGCGGGGCCTCAGGTTGTAAGGCTGGCGATAATGCAGTACTGAGCTAACTGCCTGTGCTCCAGGGTGATGACCCTGCTGATACTGGTGAAATGCCGCTGCCCATGCTCGCCGTAGGGGTTTGTTACTGTCGTAAGAGGTGCACGCCGACCGATGCAGATGATACTGTGCTTGGAGCGGCAGGGAGGGTTCGAGACCCGCTCTTCTGCCGACTCGTCATCGCTGCTACTGATGCTGTCGCTGCTCCTTCTTCTGGAGAGGGTAAAGGTATAATGTCTCTTGCTGGACTTGATACTCCTTCCGATGAACCTTCCCCTGTGCCCCTGATGCTCTTCTCCGATGCGAAGTCATCTGGTATCATAGTCTTTGTTGGCATCGGATCATTGTCTTGGAGGCAGCTTCCCTGTGGGCTGATCGGGTCCTGCAGTTGCCGGCTACGACTCGCTTTGTGCGACACCTTCCAAAGTCAGTGTCTCTATACTGGGTGTCTGACACTCCGGTCTGGTTCGCTTCGGTTTGCAGCACCTGCAATGTTAGTGTCTTGATCTGTTTGCGACAGTGTGACCTCTTCCTCTTGCTCCTCTTCTTCCCCTACAAACATTATGAGTGTGTGACTACCTGGTGTTGCAGTGGGAAAAAGTTGGAGAAGAGCACTCCCATATGAGTTTGAGCTTGACTCTGCTTCACCATTGGGCGTTTCTGCTACATGCTCTTGGCCATTGGGCCCTTCCTTTTGCTTAGGGGTTTCAGCCCTGGGTCCTTGCATGGCTAGGCGAATGTCGTCATGGTGTACGGCCACCTTGCGTTAATGAGGTAAATTGTATACTCCAGTGCTTTGTCAACAACATGTGGTCTGCTCCACTTGGGGCAAACCCTGCTAAAATTGTGCACTTTCTGCAGATCAGTCCTGTTGTCCAACCCTGAGCCTCTTTGGTGGGTGGGTGGTCTCTGGTACCGATTGTCCGATGTACCTCTACTGGTGAATGCATGCATTTTTCAAGTCTTGCTCTCGGGACTGTCGCCTGCCTTCTGTGCTTCCTGTTGCATCGCCATTTGCCTGTCAGATTCTGAATTCTCCAGGGAGGGGGAGCTCCCTTCCCTGAAGAATGGGGGCTGGTGATTGACCTGTGGCTAGGTTCACCCTCCGTCTGATTGTAAACAAGGCTTCGGGCAGATGTTCAGCCTAGCTTGTATTATTGCTTCCTACCCGCAGGCGCAACTGAGTCTTGAGGTCGTTGTATGATGCCGGACTACCCTCCTGGTACACAATTCTTTCCAGTACTTTTCTGTGAATTGCGTACCATTGTTTGTTATGTGTGTGCATGAGTAGCTCCATCGGGGGTAGAATTTTATCTCCAGTAACAGGCTATGTTGCGTGTCCATGCATTGGAAAGTGTATATGCTTCTGTCAATCCTGTGAACGATTCACTCACCACAGGAATGTATCTCTTGCCGTTAGAGGTACACAGATTTGGCCCCATCAGGTCCAGCGAGATGGATTCGAATAGCTCCTGCGGCTTCTGTGGCTGTTGTTGCTTTATGCCATGTGCTCTCCTACTCTTGCAGAGATTACTCTTTACATACCTCCTCACATATTGCCGGACGTCTCTGGTAATCCCGGGCCAGTGTAAATGTTTCTGCACATTTTTTGTGGTTTATGATGCGCCGGGGTGGCCTGCAAATTGTGCAATATGTGCATGGTAATGCACCTGTGCTCATGCACTTTTGGGCATGTACAGAATCCAGTTTGCTTCAGGGCGATGCGGCCATGTCTCGATACACATGTTGTTCATACGCCACCCTCCTGGTCACTCTGCATGATAGAGGTGGCACGACATTGGGTGTCTGTACACTGTAGTTGTGCAGTCAAAACACTGTCTTGCAAGTCATCGACCTCGAGTTATGCTTCCTCAGGTACCTCGATGATGGCACAGGTTACCTGGCCCTCGCAAGTGGTTGGGCAGTTGGCTGTGGTAGGGGGAAGTAGGTCGTCCCACTCTTCTTGGTCCACCGCTACCATTTCGCCTGGTGTGGGTGAGAGCTAATCTGCTAGCTGATCTCCACCTCGAAATCGTATGTTTGGAGGAGTGCCAAGCATGCTAATTTGCTCCTAGCTTCTTTCATGGTTTGAAGCAAGAGCAAGCACTGGTTGTCAGTTCTTAGTGAGAACCGTTGATAATCTAGGTATGTCCTGTTCCATTTCACTGCCCACATTACCGCCACAAACTCTCGCTCATTCATGTCGTATCTACCCACTGTTGCCCCGAATTTTGCACTACTGTATTCAATGATGCGATTATCTTGATTTTATCCACTCTGATAAAGAACTTCTCCCAAGCCCTTCTCACTTTCGTCTGTCTGAAGATATAAATGGCGACTTGGGTCATGATGAGCCAATGTCTTGTACACCCTGAACTAGCTCTTTATCTCTTGGAAACTTGCTTTGTGTTCCACTGTCCACAGTTATTTCATGTTGGGTGACAACATATCGGTGAGTGATGCCCTTATGGTTGCGAAATCCTGTATGTTTTTTCCCACAGCCAGTTCACCAACCCGAATAATTTTCTCAGCCGCTTCCATGTGCACGGCATCTCATAGTCGTTAATGAGGGCGAAATGCTCTCATGTTGACTGACTTCCATGATTATCGACCATGTGCCCAAGAAATCTAATGCATGGGTGGCCGATGTTATAATTGTGGTTCGCACACACCAACTTGTTGATGGCAAGTTTTCTCTAAGACTAGTGACAGGTGTTGGATGTAGTCATCCCAGGTTTTGGACCAGATAACCATATCATCCAGGTATGAGAGAGCCAAATATCCAATGTACCCATCGAGTACCTGGATCATCATTGTCTGGAAAGTTGCTGGTGCGCAATTCAATTTGAAGGGTATTGTGCAGAAATGGAACATTCTCCCATCTGGGGCTGTGAACGCCATTCTGTGACGGTCTGCTAGTTTTATTGGCACCTGCCAGTACTCACTGCCCAGGTCCATTGATGTCATGAACTTAGCCTTGCTCAAGTTATGCAATTCATCCTTGACACTTGTGTAGGGAGGTGGGGCGCTCAGTGTAATTTGGTCGATTGCTCTGAAATCCACACAGAAGCGCCACATCACACCTTTCTTGGGTGTCAAGTTGATTGCGCTGTTGTAATGGCTGCGAGTGAATTCAATCACATCCTCAGCCAGCATTTCTTCAATTCGATCTTTAATGAAGGCACATTATTATGGCTGACAACTACTGGGTCCAGAGTAAATCGGCTGATCATGTTCCAGTGGAATACAATGCTAAGGTATGGTCGTTCGATGGAGTGGGACTCCTGCCGCAAATACTTCACATAGTTCATCCAGAATGTATTGCACTATATCCCTGTATTCTGGAGGGACCGCATCATCGACTTCATCTAGTTGTACTTTGGGCTCCTTACCAGTGGGTCGGGATTCGTTGTCATATCACCTTCGCCTTTCCTTCAGGCCGAAATGGATCCTACAGGCGGCTGACTCATCAATGGCTTTTTGTTCGCTGAGCCAGAGGATACCCAAGATACCTCCTCCTGTAAGTCCGCAGATACGAGAGCTATGGTGATGATGTTCACATCTCTAATTCGGATGGTAATAATTTTCTCTCCTATTGATTCCCCCGTGTTCTGCTTTATACCAAGGTTTAGTACCTGTGTACTTTGTGTGATCTCGCCATGTCCACGAATCCAACATGCTTTAAATTATGACTAGCTGCATGTCAACCAAATTGTGACGTGTTTGCTGATTTAAATGAACTGCAATTCTAATCATCCTGTTTTGTGTTTCGTTGATTTGCTGTATGCTAGGTTGCTGATCTTTGATTTCTGCCTGCTCTACTTGTTGAGGAGGCAGTGTTCCATGGGGGCGTTTTGCCCAGCGGTAATGAGCGTTCAACTTGCCTACAATAATGGTCTGTTTCCCGTTGGTGGTTTTGTTGATGTCTTGCGGTTGGTTTTGTTTTGAACACTGATTGTGCAAATGCATTTTGCCTTCTCCTTTGCAATAACACCATGAATTAGGTGGTTCACGTGGGCCTCCTACCATGCCCGAGGTTGCTGATGACCGTGCTGCCATCCTATGTTCGGGGTATGTTCTTGACCAAAACGTATCTGCTCCTACTACATTCTTCATTGCCGGTTGATCCTCTGTCCGCTTCCTCTGATCTGTGTCTTTTCTCCGGCGCGAATGATACTCATCACCCTCTCTAGTCGCGGCATTTTGCTCTCAACTGGCTTGGTCCAGCAATGCAGCAGAGAGCATGAAATCCCCATGCTACAGTGAACTAACGGCATAATCGCTAACCTGTTTTCTGCTCTTACAGTTGACGCAACTACTTCAACGAGTTCACACTCGCTCATGAGTGAATGAAAGTTTTTGATTTGCCCTATCTTCCTCATTGCAAACACAGTCAGGGATTCACAAAATTGTGCACTTCTTGCATCATAGATACTGATTGTGTTCCACACATTACTTGCCTTGCCGGTCAATTGAGTCCTTATACACTCTGGCCACTCTTGCTGCCACACTCTGTATCTCTCTAAACATGCTGTGCTGTCGTTTAGGAATGCTTGCGGGGCCTCACTTGGCTTACCTGAAAAAGTTGGTAGCCACTGAAATCGGGCTGGGGTTGTACCGGCTTCGACGGCACTTGTAATTGCAGTAAATAATTCCGGATTATTATTATCGTTTTGCTGTTGACACATAACACGCATTAGTTGTGACGTCTCCCTCTGTGGTTCGTCTGTTATTCTGGGTAGGGGCCTTGAATGTGCCAGTGGGCTTGGTTACACACTGGCCCATTCTGAATGTTTCAGCGCACAGTGATGTGCGCCTGACAATTCCGCCCATACTACTGACTTTTCTTCTGACCACAGCGATGGAAATGTGCTTTGTCCACAGCGGAATCTCCGTGCGGCTTGTTTTGGCATGTCTTGCACAGTCAGACATTGTCAGTTTGTCTTGCATCCACACGTTTGACACCTCATGGTTTCTTGTGACTCTTGCCTGCAAATTTCTTGTTTACACAGTTCATGCATTTGCAAATGTTCTGTTTTTACTGCTTTGGAAATTTTGTCTGGTTGTGTTCGCACGTCTCGTATAGAATCCGGCCTTTCTGATCTGTGGTTGCCTTTTCAGTCCGGCTCAAACATTATGGATGAAAATTGCGTGCACATTGTGCACAAATTACGGTTCTGTTTCTCCTTCCTGCACACAAAATTTGTTTTGCGCTTCTGCCATCTTGCGAAAGCATGACTATGCTTACTGTGGAGTTGAAATCGATTAAGTGCGGTTGTTTACATTGACAAACAAATTTGCTAGGGGTAGCCTTGTCTATTATGCGCTGGTTGTACTTTGCCACAGTCGGCATACAAAATTGCTGTTCTACTATCTAAGGTACAATTCAATGTTTCGCTCACTAGGGCTCTGTTCGCCGTTGTTATTCTTTCTTTGCTAATCATTAATTTCTGTATTTCCCTACACGGACATATTACTTCTTCAAGTGGATTTGTACCTAATGAGGGTTGGACATATGTCAAACATAATGGCCTGCACTTGGACATCAGTTTAAATGCTTTCAGACAGTATCTCTTACCCCGCATGCTGTGGGGCACAGGCTTCAAGGTCAAACATTGTGTTGATACGTGGCTGGCACTCAGTCACACTATGTGGGAGGAGGTAAATTTACAGTTTCTACAGCACCTTGCTTCCTGCTGCAAACACGTGTTCCAGCTGCCCACGTGATGTGTGTGTTTTCCCTGTATACTGCTCGCTTTAAAAATTGAATAATTACTTTGAAAAGTTTCTTGAAAATTTATTGTGGGCTCTTGACTTTTGATTGCCGTTCAACAGCTTTGAAAAGCTTTGCAAAAATTTTCTTGATAAATGGCTGTAAAAATGTTGTTTACTTTGAAAATGCCATGAAAAAGCCTCATCATTTTTAAATATTTTGAAAAATGCTCAGAAAAATGTTAAAAATTGTTCTCAATGACTGCTGCACTCTAAGTTTGTTACTGTCCTTGGGAAATCATTGAAAAATTTTATTGTTAATTTCGAAATACTTAAAAATTTTATTTCTGAAAAATACTGCAAACTTTTCTGGTAAAGTTCCGGAAATAATTAAATTAAATTTCTAATGCTTTTGTAACTTTTTTTTCCTGCCTGGTATTACATGAAAATACCATCTTACAGAGATAGTTGTGATAGCTGTTGCGAATAACTGCACACATTGATAAACGCAGCGTGCAATTATTTATAAAACCCAATCGCACTTACATATGCACAACTTCTGTGCTGCTGCCTTTCTGCCGCACAATGTTGAGAACAGGTACACTTTTACATACAATTTACTCTTGCAGTGTGATGTGTGCCACGTGTCGCAGCCCTAGACCAATCACCATGTCTGAAGGAGCAACCATTCGCACCATGTACAGCCAGTGTGAGGTGTGTGTGGTTAAGTTTGATTAAATAGGTGTGCTGTAGAAAGTGTATATGTAGTTTGTTTACATCTGTTTCCATGGCCCTACAGAGTTTGTTTTTAAATTGTTTTATTTTCTTTCAGTGTTAATAAATGTTAAATATGTTAATGGAATTTCCAGGCCATTTTTCAAAGTTAATATTATTTGTTGTCACATGACCATGTGGTCCGAATCATTCCGCACCGTGTGCACTAGTCAGACGTCTGCGCGACCACTTGTCCCATATGTGTATATCACCTGTGCGATTAAGTGCCTATGTATTATTATTTAATTTAGAGGGTATTGTAGGGTTTCTATTGAATGGAGCATTTTGATGAGTGCAATGTGCCAAATCATAAACAACCATGCAGCCACATTGTAAGACTCCACACACATGGAATATTCATATGTTATTTTAAGTGCCCTTGTATTTATTTGCATTTATTCTATTTTATTGCTTTTATATATATTTCGTAAAGAGGACCGTACTAACCACTACCAATTCTGGACAGTTAGTATTTTGTGTTACGTCGGCTGCAAGCCATTGGACACAATTCCATAACATAACACACACGTGCCATAATGTGACCAAAAAATATTATGTTTTCTTTTTAATTTGTTTTCACTTTAAAGTGTTGTGTCATTATGTTGTGTACATTAAATGAATAAAGTGCAAATGAATGAAAAGGAATCACAGAACATGTAGGACCGTGCACCGGGGAAACGTAAAGCACCAAGTTGAGGTTAGGGTGCCTTACGCATTATGGTTAAGTATATGTTTTTATATATTTTTATTTCATCTTATTATTCATATGTGATTTGTCATGTAAGGTCTTAAGTGTTTCATATTCATTTAGGGCCACGTTTATCCACTCCTTTTGATTTGTTATGTATTTTCCACTTAATTTGTGATCATGTGGTGTGGCATGGGAGCTTGTGCTGGGAAGGCATCAGCCACCGCCATGTTTCAGTAATCGCATCTTGGTTACCGCGTGGGACGGTCATGCCATGCGTCCTTCCCGGGCATGTCACTGCTTCGATAGTAATCATGTTTATTTATAGCCCGGTGAGTGCACCGTTCCACAACCTGGTCCATTTGTACATGTCCGGGACGTGATTATAACTTAATTTCACATAGGAATTTTGCCGCCTGGCATCAGTGTGTACCCCACTTTAGCAGGGCAAGTCTTGTAAGTGCTTCTATTGAAGGTTTAAATAAATAAATATTCATGTCACAGGAATTGTCAGACTGTGTTTATTTTCTTTAGTCCCCTCGGACGTCGAGAAGAACACCATCCAAGCTGTCGACCAAACACCCGAACTGAACTCTTGCTCTCTACTGAGTATCTGCCCCCCACCCCTCCGACAATGTGGTGGTAATTTTTAGATACTTTCAGCATAACCTATTTTCCTCCTTGATGGTCCATCCTAAGATCCAGAGACACGTCAAGTGGAATTTCTAAATTACGTCATTTTCTCCACGACGTCAAGTGTCGAGTGGGTGTGTTTGACTTGCATCTGTTTTGGCTTACAGTTGTGTCTTTTGCATTACATGTTGTCACGCCTAACCAGTGTATGTTTACTAAAGTTAAATCGCCTGGCAACGTTGCAAGGAAACAACCCAGATTAGTGGATTGTTTTGACAAATGCAGGCCCTCACTAGATATCAGTTGACGTATTTTACTCCCCACTTGAATCACTGTTTGTCTGTTGACGTAATACAGTGTCAACAAATTTGACAAATTGGTTACTAAATAATTGTACAGGAATAGTGTGAAAAATGAAAGCAGAAAAGCACTTGTTATAATTAATTATCATTATGACTGTAGTGTTGACTGTTCTGTTGACTATTTTAATTGCGTTGTTTGATAGGTGTCTGAAGGTCTAAGGTTACTCACCAATGAATGTAGCTGTTTGTTGCGATGCAATTTTTTTTCGCTCTTTTACCTTTGTCGCATAGCCTGTTGGCCACTTGTATTGAGGAGGCGACTGACGCGATGTTGGGTATTTCCTTGCAAAAATGATGTTTTTTTAACCCTACTTTAGCAAGCCACTTAACCCGCTGCACCTCCAGAGGCGCTGTGTAACGTTCGTGTCCCGCCTGGGAGCAGGTGTAGAACAGGAACAGATGATGTGCCCAGCGCCACGTTCGGAGAGCGAACGATGTTGAATGGGGTCTTACTACAGACAGCCTGCGACTATTCTGGATACACAGTCAATATGAAGGAGAGTTAATTTAATTGCCAGTTAAATTATTGTGATTAGATAATATTTCCTTTCCAAGGGGCGAAGCTGTCGGCCACTTCGCACGCCTATATTATCACTGATTTTACTCTGCTTGAGGGAGGCAGGCCCCGTAAATGAAAAACATACACAGAAATACAATTTAATATGTTGCTGCTATTAGGCTGCAGTACCCTATGAACGCAGGAGTGTTAAAGCAATAAAAAATGTCTATTAGTGACTGTTTTATTACCTAAAAGGTACAACGAAATGTTGATGTTCATTTGACTGTGTACCATTTATTAATTGGACCCAGCACTCTGGAACTGCCAGTAGTCGCTACTGCTAAAAATAAGGTGTAGGCTTTAAGTTATGATTAAGTGAAAACCCGTCTCACACGTGAAGTCCTGTAATGCTACCTCAGGATGCAGGAAAGACTCCCCTCAGCTAAATAAAGTAATATAAAATGGTCCTGAATTAATGTTAACTATTGCAATTAAATGCTACAGCTTTAACTGAAGTGCCAAGGAAGCTACGCGAAAGCTTACTGCCTGCCCTGCCGGTCGTCTGAAGTGCTGAAGTCTGACTAACGAACATGGCGTCGGCTTCGGCGCACATTTGACGAATCTGGCACCAAATGAAAACATGAAGAAGCAGAACATCATAATTAACATGATTAATGCGACTGACACTGTACATAATTATGATTACTGAACTAAAACATGTTGGTGACCTACTCATGAACACCGGAGCCCAGATATGGCAAAGAATGTGACGTCACGAGTAATTCACCGCACTTGAAGGGTGATATTAAATGAAATTATGCCTCATGTGGCTGATTCTCGATGGATGATTATATGTACACTCTTATAATTATTACATAATGAAGCACTGCAGTTGCTGGTAAAGGTTGGAACGGGGTTTTCTGGAGCAGTGATGGTAAAAGGAAAGGAATAAGTAGAATCCGGTCTCCAGATGCCGTCAGGCGACATCAAAGATGATGGTGCTCCGCTTAACCTCAGGGTTGCAGGCCGTTGACCGGACACCAATCTCCTCACCATAGCTGCTGAATTATTGTCATCTGCCAGTAGATTATCGCTCCAGGAGCAGGTTGTTTCCTAAACAATAGTCCATCAGTCAGCTATACACCATTGTTGGCGTTGGTGGGAGAACATCCTACTCTTAACACTCATGTACGTGGGATGTTAGGGCCTCCCACACACCCATACAGATCGGAACAAAACTGATTACACTGAAAAAAAAGACTTACATGCTGATTGAGTGGGATTACTAGGGCTCGTCCCCTTACACAGTGAATAAACAACTGTCTTGCACAACAAGTAATTTATTATATTAAAATTACATCCCTTTTCAGAGGGAACTTTACACTAAACACACTCGGCTATTCTGACTGGCCGTGCAGTGAAACAGAAAAATGTCTGACGACAATTAAATGTTTATATGCACATTAAGCTCCCTGGGGCGATGCTAATCCACCGGGGAGTGGAGGTGGCTTACTGGGCGACGAGATAAAAGAATGTAACAGAAGTGATGAAGAAGTTTATTGCAGTTACATGTCCGGTTAGAAGAAAGTTTATGGTCGCCCAGTGTGCACACAAGCACTCCATCTCCTTGACTTGCTTCTAGCTGACTGACTTCCTGCTTTGCGACGCGGGCTCGTCTCAGCTTAACCTCGTCCTAAATCAGGACTACTTGATGGCATGACTTGCAAAAACTAAGTTAGTGACTCGTTAACAACAGATAAATCTCTCAAAAATCACACAAATCACTGGCAACATAAAACCTAGACGAAATGATATTGACAAAGCACTTGGTGGAAAAATGAAATAAATAAACAAACATATCTTGTACAAAAGCGATAAAACACTGAATACCAAACAATCATAAATGCTTAATTGATGAAACATAACAATGTGACGTGTTATGCCTCCAGAGGTGCTGGGATGTATTCGTATCCCGCCTGGGACAGGTGGAGAACAGGAACTGGGGATGTGCCCGGCACCACATTCGGTAGAGAGAACGATGTTGAATGGGGTAGTACAGCCGACGGCCTACAGCGACTCTGGATACATGGTCAATATGATTGAGCTAATTTAATTGCCAATTAGAGTATGTTGAATGTAAAAATTTTCCTTTGGGGTGGAGCTGTCAGCCACTTCGCACGCCTATATTATCACTGAATTTACTCTGCTTGAGGGAGACAGGCCCCCATAAATACGAAACATACGCTGAAAAACACTTTAAAATTGATTCTGCTATGAGGGCGCAGGACCCGATGAACTCTGGAGAGTTAATACAATAAAACACGTATAATTATGGTATGACTGTTTTATTACCGCGAAGGTACAATTAAATGTTGCTGCACATGAAAATGTGTACCCTTGGTTAAGCAGACCCGGCACTCTGGACCTGCCAGTGGTCACTAATGTGGAAAGTAAGGTGTAGGCCTTAAGTTAGAGTTACATAAAAACATATCTCGTGCATGAAGTCCTGGTATGCTACTTCAGGATGCAGGGAGACCTCCCCTCCACTAAATAAAATTACTTAAATGTTCTTGAATTATGTTAACTATTGCGATGAATGAAAATGCAGCCTAGATTGAATTGCCGAGGGAGGCACGCGGAGCTTCCCGTTTGCCTTGCTGGTTATTTAGAGTGCTGAAGTATGACTAGCGACATGGCGTGGGTTTAGACGCACGTCTGGCGAATCCGGCACCAAAATAAAAAAAAACATGAACAAACTGAAATTAATAATTACCATGATAAATGAAACTGGCATTGTACATAATTAGGATTATTAAACTAAATTACATTGGTGACATACTCATGAATGTCGGAGCCCAGATATGGCTATGAATGTGATGTCACGAGTATGTCACCGCACTTGAAGTGTGATATTAAATGAAATGATACCTCAGGTGGCTGATTCTCGATTGATGATTACATGTACACTTTAATAATTAACATATTACAATCAGCATGTTTGTAAATTGTTATCATTACAGTAATGTGTATGGATGTGACGACACATGTATTTCGTAACTAGGGGCAGAACTTCCATGGTATGTTATCTACTCTCTATGCTGGAGCGAGCAGTTTCCTCCGTTAATTATTGTGCAATCATAGCTAAAATTGCCTAAAAATGCTCCTATTAATTAATGCGGCTAGGTAGCAGCTCGTCACTTTACACTTCATTCGGGAAAATGATTCCCTGTCTTTTGACACTACTTGAAGCCACGTCGCACTCCTAATTCGGCCACGGGGCCTGTCGACATCGCACACATCGGAAAGCTGTGGAAATAAGCGGCTCCGCTTATCCCATTGTTCCCTCAAATGACTGCTGCGTCTAACGGTCGTGACTTCACAGGACACGCTCGTTTAAGACACATATCCATTCATCACTACAGTTACCCCTTTTGATTAATCTTAAATATTTTGACCCGTGGCCACGAGTTACAGGGCGGCAAGAAAAGTGTAAACACCATTCTTGTCGACCTGCACTGATCGAGACCGTGACCTAATATCGATTGGTATAGTGTTGCTGTGTGGTTAACGTGTCTGCGATGGAACAAATGGGCACAAGGAAAACGTCGACATCAGGAACATGTCAAACGCCCCCCTCTCTGGTGACTGTTTGGTCCTCACAGAACCCCAAGGGACTGCCATGCCGCTAGGTGCAACAGGATTTTGGCGGTCGCAGATGGTCGCGGGGCCTCAGGTTGTAAGGCCCGCCATTATGCTGTGCTGCGTTGCCTGCCGATGCTCCAGGGCGATGACTCTGCTGATAGTGAAGTGCCGCTGCCCATACTCGCCGATGGGGGTTGTTCCCGTCACAAGTGGTGCACACCCGGATGATGCAGATGCTGACGCTTGGAGCGGCGGGGAGGGGTTGAGACTCACTATTCCATAGACTCGTCCTTGCTGCTCCTAATGCTGTTGCTACTCTTCGGACCCCTCGATGCTCCTTCTTCTGGCGAGGGGAAAGGTATGATGTCCCTTGCTGGACTTGATGCTCTTTCTGATGAACCTTCCCCTGCACCCTTGATATGGTTCTCCAATGTGAGGTCAGCCGGTATCATAGTCTTCGTTGGCATCGTGGCAAAATCTTGTGGGCAGCTTCCATGTGGGCTGATCGGGCCTGCAGTTGCCCTCCTGACTCACTTTGTGCGATGTCTTCCGTAGTCAGTGACTCTACACTGGGTGTCGTGACACTCCTCTCTGGCTCACTTCGGTTTGCAGCGCCTGTCATGTTAATTCCATGATATGTCGGAGACGTTGTGACCTCTTCCTCTTGCTCCTCTTCTTCCCCTGCGAACCTTATGGGCGTATGACTACCGAGTGTGGTGAGGGAAAAAAGTGGCGAAGAGCACTCCCATATGTGCTTGAGTTTGCCACTTCTTCGCCATTGATGTTTCTGCTACAAGCTCTTGGCCATTGGGCCCTTCCTCTTGCTGAGGAGTTACAGCAATGGGTCCTTTCATGGCTAGGCAAAGGTCGTCGTTTTGTACGGTCACCTTGCGCCTACTGCTGACTATGATGAGGTAAGTTGTATACCCCAGCGTAGTTACAGCAACATGTGGTATGCTCCACGTGCGGTTGCTGGTACCCATTGTCCTATGTATATCTCCTGGCGAATACGTACATTTTCCAGGTCTTGCTCTTGGTGTTTTTGCCCGCCTGCTGCGATTTTTGTTGTATTGCTGTTTGCTTGTCAGATTCTGAATTCCCCAGGGAGGGGTGGCTACCTTCCCTGCAGAATGGCCACTGGTGATTGACCTGTGGCTGGCTTCACTCTCTGTCTGATTGTGAACAAGGCCGCGGGCAGATTTTCAGCCCAACTTGCATGGTTTGATCGTACCCGCAGGCACAACTGAGTCTTGAGCTCTTGATTCCTTCTCTCAGTTGGGTTGACCCACGGGTGGTACACAGCAATTGTATGATGATGGACTACCCACCTGGTACACAATTCTCTCCAATACTTCCCCGTAAATTGTGTACCATTGTCTGTTAAGAGGGTACGAGGGTAGCACCCTAGGGGGTAGAATTCGGTCTCCAGTATGCGGACTATTTTGCGTGCCCATGCATTGGAAATTGGATATGCTTCTGTCCATCTTGAGAACGAGTAATTCATCTCAAGAATGAATCTCTTGCAGTTAGTGGTGCGAGGATATGACCCATCAGGTCCAGCACGATGGTCTCGAATGGCTCCTGCAGTTTCCATGGTTGTTGTTGTGTTACTCCATTTGCTCTCCTTCTCTTGCAGGGATTACACTCTACGCACCCCCTCACATATTGCCAAACGTCTCTGGTGATGCCGGGCCAGTTGAAATGGTTCGGCACATTTCTTGTGGTTTGTGATGGCCAGGGTGGCCTGCAAATCGTGCATTATGTGCATGATGTAGCACTTGTGCTCGTGCACTTTTGGACACATACAGAATCCAGGTTGATTCAGGACGACGTTGTCGTGTCTCAACGGTCGTGCCGCCCATTCGTCACCACTCCTGTTCACTCTGCATGATTTAGGTGACACGATGTTGTGTGCCTGTACACTGTAGTTGTGAAGTTAAAACGCTGTCCTGTAAGTTGTCGACCTCGAGTTCTGCTTCCCCAGGAGCCTCGATGGTGGCACAGCTGACGCGGCCCTCGCCAGTTGTTGGGTGGTTGGCTGTGGTAGGGGGAAGTAGGTAGTCCCACTCTTCTTGGTCCACCGCTACCATTTAGCCTGGTGTGCGTGAGATCTCGTATGCTTACTGATTCTCTGCTCCTGTTATGCGCTCCACCTCGAAATCGTACGCTTGGAGGATGAGTGCCAAGCATGCTAATTTGCTCCTGGTCTCTTTCATGGCGTGAAGCCAGGATAAGTAGCAGTTGTCAGTTCGTAGTGTGAACCGTTGGTACTCTAGGTATGCCCTGTACCGTTTCACAGCCCACACTTCGGCAGACACTCCCGCTCGTTCACGTTGTCTCTTCCCTCAGTTGCCCCGAACTTTGCATTGCTGTACTGAATGATGCACTTATCTTGGTTATCTCCAGTCTGATGAAGAACTGCTGCCAATCCCTTCTCACTTGCATAAGTCTGAAGATATAAGTGGTGACTTGGGTCGTGTAGAGCCAATGTCTTGTACTCCATGAACTTTATCTTTATCTCTTGAAAACTTGCTTCTTGTTCTGCTGTCCACAATTACTTTATGTCGGGTGGCAACATGTCAGTGAGTGGTGCGGTTATGGTTGCAAAATCGTGTATGTTTTCCTGCAGCCAGTTCACCAACCCGAAGAATTTCCTCAGTTGCCTTCTCGTGCGTAGCGCCTTGTGGTCGTTAGTGAGGGCTAAATGCTCTTGTGTTGACCAGCTTCTGTGCTTATTGACCATGTATCCAAGAAACTATATGCATGGGTGGCTAATGTGACACTACTGGTTCGCACA
Organism: Dryococelus australis; assembly: GCA_029891345.1. Classification (NCBI taxonomy): domain Eukaryota; kingdom Metazoa; phylum Arthropoda; class Insecta; order Phasmatodea; family Phasmatidae; genus Dryococelus; species Dryococelus australis. Next base: position 45,129,560 of record CM056995.1, on the reverse strand, counting down.
CAACAATCTGTTGATGGCTAGTATCTCCAAGACTAGTGACAGGTGTTGGATGTGGTCATTCCAGGTTTCGGACCAGATGACCACGTCATCCAGGTACGCGAGGGCAAAATCTCCAATGTACCAATCGAGTTCTTGGACCATCATTGTCTGGAAATTTGCTGGTGCTTACTTCAAGCCGAAGGGCATTGCGCAGAAGTGGAACCATCTCCCATCTGGGGCTTTGAACGCCGTTTTGTGACGGTCTACAGGTTTTATTGGCACCTGCCAGTACCTGCTGCGCAGGTCCAATGGTGTCATGACCTAAGTCTTGCCCAAGGTTATTCAATGCACCCTTGACACTTATGTAGGGAGGCGAGGTGCTCAGTGTGATTTGGCTGATTGCTCTGAAATCCACACAGAAGTGCCATGGCCTGCCTTTCTTGGGTGCCAAGGTGATTGCGTTGTTGTAGTGGTTGCGGGTGGGTTAAAAAATCACACCCTCAGCTAACAATTCTTCAATTTGATCTTTAATGACGGCTCATTCATGCGGCTGGTAACTTCTGGGTCCAGAGCAGATCGGTCGGTCATGTTCAAGTGGAATACAATGCTCAGCGATGGTCGTTAGAAAGAGTGGGTCTCCTGCTGCAAAAACTTTGCGTCGTTTGTCCAGTATGAATTGCACCATCTCCCTGTATTCTGGAGGGACCACATGATCGAGTTCGTCTAATTGCACTTTGGGCTCAATACCAGTGGGTCGGGATTTGTTGTCGTACACAGTTCGCCTTTCCTTCAGGCCGAAATGGATCCTACAGGAGGCTGGCTCAACAATCGCTTTTTATTCGCTGAGCCAGGGGATACCCAAGATGGCATCCTCCCGTAGGTCCGCAGCCACGAGAGCTATGGTGATGGTGTCCACATCTCTAATTCGGACTGTAATCAGTATCTCTCCCATTGATTCCCCCGTGTTTTGCTTCGTTGCGAGGTGTAGTACCTGTGTTCTCGCTGTAATATCGCTCGTGTCCACGAATCCAATGCACATTAAATTCACTACTCAAACATCATATTGTAAGTTCATGCCTACATCAAGTGGTTTACCCAACTCCGGCGAATCAAACAACATTATAACATCAGAGTGCAGGAGAGCACCAACAACACGTCGGTAGTCTGCAATGAGGAGTAGATATTGGTAAATTGACTTTGAAAGCTGTTAAGAAATTCTACTCACTCAATACCATAGTGAATGATAGTTTTTCACCAATTACTTGCCTCGCCATCCAATTGAAACCCTATACAGTTTGACCACTATTGCTGGCACATTCTGTATCTCTTTAAACGTGTTGTGCAGTCGTTTAGGAATGCCTGCGGGTCCTCACTTGGTAGGCCTGAAAACGTTGGTAACTGTGGAAATCGGGCCGGGGTTGTACCGGCTTCGACATCTTTTGTGTTTGCTGTAAATAATTCTGGATTATTATGATCTCTTTGTTGCGTGTACGTGACATGCATGGGTTGTGGCGTCTGTTTCTGCGGTTCTTCTGGGTAAGGGCATTGAATGGGCCAGTAGACTTTGGTACACACTAGCCCATTCTGAATGTTCCCATGCATAGTGATGTGTGCTAGAGAATTCTGCCCCTGCTACTGACTTGACTTCTGACCGCGGCGATGGGAACGCGCATTGTCCACAGTGGAATCTCCCGGCAGCTTGATTTGCCATGTGTTGCCTGGTCATACATTGCCAATGCGTTTTGAGTCCACATGTCTCACACCTCATGGTTTCTTGTGACCCTTGCCTGCAAATTTCCTATTGATGCTGGTTATGCGTTTGTAAATGTTCGGTTTTCAATGCTTTGGAAATGTGTTCGCACATTTAGCATAGAATATGGCCTTGCTGATCTGTGGTGGCCTTTTCATTCTTGCTCAAACATTCCAGATGAAAACTACATGCACACTGTACACAAATTACGGTTCCGTTTCCCCTCCCTGCACACATAATTTGTTTCGCACACCTGCCATCTTACCAATGCATAATTACTTTTAATGTGGAGTTGAAATCGATTAAGTGTGGCTTTTTACATTGACAAACAAATTTGCTTGGCAAACCTTGTTTATTTTGCGTTGGTTGTACTTTGCCACAGTCAGAACACAAAATTGCTGGTGTACTACCTGAGGGACAACTCCACGTTTTGCCCACTCGGGCTCTGTTTGCCATGGTTGTGTTTTCTTTGCGAATTCTTAAATTCTGTTTTTCCCTACATGGACGTATTACTTTTTCAAAGGGATTTGTACCTATTGTGAGTTGTACACACGTCAAATATAACGGTTTCGCTTGACCTGTGCTTGTACACCATTTCAAATGCTTTCGGACATTATCTCATACTGCCGTGCTGTGGAGCGCGGGCTTCAAGGTCAAACATTGTGTTGATACGCGGCTGGCCCTCGGTCGCACTACATGGGTGGAGGGGGATATTTTGTGTTTCTAGCGGCGCCCTGCTTCCCTCTGAGAACACGTGTTCCAGCTGCCTGGGTGACGCATGTGTTTTCACAGTATGCTGCTTGCTTTATAAACGGAAAAATTTCTTCGAAAAGTTTCTTGAAAATTAGTTGTGGGTTCTTGACTTATGATTGGCGCATAACAGCTTTGAAAAGCTTTGCAAAAATGCTCTTGATAAATAGCTGTAAAATTATTGTTGACTTTTGAAAAGTCCGTGAAAAATCCTTAAGATTTTTAATTATTTAAAAAAATGACTAGAAAAAATATAAAAATTGGCATAATTGACTGCTGCACTTTAAGTTTGTTACTGTTCAAGGGAAAATTCTGAAATAGTTTATTGCTTATTTTGAAAAAGTTTGAAAATTTTATTACTGAAAATTTTTTGCAAAATTGTTCCGAACTTTTCCGGAAATTAAATTTTGATTGATTTGGCATCTTAAATGGGTGAATGATATTGCTTGAAAATTCCGACTTACTTTGGTCGTTGTGATACCTGTTGCCAATTATTGCACACGTTGATAAACACCATGTGCATTTGTTTACAAAACACTCTCGCACTTACTTATACACATCTGCTGTGCTGTTGCCTTACTGCAGTGCAATGTTGAGTAGAGGCACACTTTTATATACAATTTACACTTGCATTGTCGAGTGGGTGTTTTCGACTTGCATCTGTTTTGGCTTACAGTTGTGTCTTTTGCATTATGTGTTGTCACGTCAAACCAGTGTATGTTTACAAAAGTTAAAACGTCTGATGACGTTGCAAGTAAACAACCCAGCCTAGTTGACTGTTTTGCTGGTGCAGGCCCTCACTAGATGTCAGTTGACGTGTTTTGTTTCCCACTAGAATAACTGTACGTCTGTTGATGTAACACATAGGCACTTTACATAGTAAAGAATTCTGATAAATTGAAAGATGAATAATTGAACAAATAGTGTGACAAATGAGAACATAAAAACCCTTGATATTATTGATGTTGATTGTAGTGTTGACTGTACTTTCTTAATTGCATTGTTAGGTAGGTGTCTGAGGATCTCAGGTTATTCACCATTGACTGTAGCTGTCCATTGTGAAGCATTTTTGTCGCACTGTTACCTTTGTTGTGTATCCTGTTGTCCAAACTTTGTGCTGAGCAGACTACCGACGTGTTGTTGGTGCTCTCCTGCACTCTGATGTTATACTGTTGTTTGATTCGCCGGAGTTGGGTAAACCACTTGATGTAGGCATGAACTTACAATATGATGTTTGAGTAGTGAATTTAGTGTGCATCGGATTCGTGGACACAAGCGATATTACAGCGAGCACACAGGTACTACACCTCGCAACGAAGCAGAACACCAGGGAATCAATGGGAGAGATACTGATTACAGTCCGAATTAGAGATGTGGACACCATCACCATAGCCCTTGTGTCTGCAGACCTACAGGAGGATGCCATCTTGGGTATTCCCTGGCTCAGCGAACAAAAAGCGAGTGTTGAGCCAGCCACCTGTAGGATCCATTTCGGCAATCTCTGCTAAAATTGCCTATAAATGCTCTTATTAATTTATGTGGCTAGGTAGCTGCTCGTCACTTCCTGCGGCAAAAAGATTCCCCATATTTTGACACTACTTGGAGCCACGTCGCACTCCTGATTCGGCCACGGGGCCTGTAGCCATCGCACACGTCAGAAAGCTGTGGGAATAAGCGACACCACTTATCCCAGTGTTCCCTCCAATGGCTGTTGTGTCTAACGGTCGTGACATCATGGTACACACTCATTTAGGCCACATATCCATTTATCATAAGAGTTACCTCTTGTGATGAATGTTAAACATAGTGACCCGTGGCCATGAGTTACAAGGCAGCAAGAAAAGTGTAAACTCCGTTCTTGTCACCTGAACTGATCGAGACCATGACCTAATGTCGATCGGTAGAGTGTTGCTGTGTGGTTAATGCATCTGCAATGGAACAAACAGGTACAAGGGATACATGGACATCGGGAACACATCAAATGTCTTTAGTTAGGCTTTAATTGTCCCAATTAAACAGAGCTGGCCTAACTATCCTTCCACTGCATCCTACGTTGATATGGCAACCACCAACTGCACTTGCACCGGCGTGTCCTGCTCTTGTACTGCGCCTGGACGCTCCGATGACTGGGCGCACACTCTACACCCAGTAGAGTGCACAACCCTGCTGCGGATGGTGGAGGCTACGGGTGGACAAACTGTCATAGCCTGGGGGATGCACACACGTCAATAAATGCCGGTGTATGTCGTTATGGTGAGAATTACAAAAATTCATAAGGTTATGATGACACATGCCTTTCATCATTAGGGGTGGAGCTATGCCCTGTCTTCTATGAGATGTTACAAACTCTCTATGCTGAAGCGGGCGGTTTACCTAGTTAACTGTGGTGTAGTCACCACTAAGAATGACTGAAAATGATCTAATTACTTAATGCAGCTAGGGAGCCGTTCATCACTTTGCACTTCCTGCGGAAATATGATTGCCCGTCTTTTGACACAACTTGGAGCTATGTCGCATTCCGGATTCGGCCACAGGGCCTGTCGGTATCGTACAGAGCAGAAAGCTGTGGGAATAAGTGGTGCCACCAGGACCATAGCCAGGATTTTATTTCGGGGGATGTTCTTGACTGCTACCCCCAATTAAAGTTGTTTTAGAATATAAATATTGAATATACAGCTGGCAGACATCGTAATATTTTTAAAGGTCAACTTTATAAAACTTTTGGAAGTATTTAGTGGAGGGGAGGGGGCACGGGCCCCAGTGCTCACCTCGATCACATTATACACAAAATTTGTCTGTTGAACATTAAAACAAAATACCTGTGAATATAACAATTTTCATCAATCACATTACTAATTAAAATTTACACAAAATTTGTTTATTCAACATTAAAATCCAAATATGTACCTAAGAGTCAAACACCTTTATTCAATCATATTACTAATAAAAATATACACGAAATGAGTTCCCTGAACATCAAATTCTAAACACCCAATATATAAAACACTTTAAAGCTATGTATTACATTACTTAATACTTAAAACATGCACCAGTATTAATGATAAAAATATTGTATGTACATGTAAAAGAAGTGATATCTCATAGAATTTTTTTTTACAATAACAACATCCTCCTGTTTGGTTTCTTGGCCATGACATCTAAAACATGATCAGCCATGAAAAGCAATGGAGAGTGAATCTACATGAGTGCCAGGCCAGTTAATCGTTCGCTACACATCGAGTTCCTTAAATTTGTCTTACATTTTTTCAATGAGGAAAATTACCTCTCGATATCAGCTGTCGATACGGGTAAAGTTGTCAGGAGACACAACAGATGGAGTATGGTTGGGAAGAAAGGTTTACTACATACATCCAAAATTGACATAATCCCAATTGGCGTGTCAGATTTTTTGCCTTTCCACTTCTCACTCCACAAAAGATATTCTGCTTCAACCGCAGCCTGAGAAATTTGCTCTTCCAAGTAGAGGCTTAGTTTTTTTTTATTGCTTCACACAATTTTCCTGTGCATGTTTGGGTAACATAATCTCCAGCACTGGGGAAATGCCCCTATTTTGACCAAATCGCTGTTGAAGACTGACAATAAATCCATCTACACAAGGCAGAAAATATATCTGAGATAGTACTGTTCAACAGATTTGTGGAGATGATTATTCCTCGTGGTCTGCTGCTTAGCCTGTCGTGGTACTTCAGTAACAGTTCCAAACAGTTATCTGCTGTAGTTACAGACTTTAGGAATATCTCAGCAATTTGTTTATGGTAATCATTGAGGCTAGCTCTTAGACTTTGGAACATTTTCAGGATGTTTTCATGGTAAGATATTGCTGAACAAGATCATGCTGTGGCTTTTGCAAATACGAAGACAATGGAAGAGTGAGGCTAAATAAATACTCACAAAAAAAGAATGCCACTATGAAGTTTCCCTTTTCCATTGCAGCCAGAAGAGACACTGTACTTGAAAAAGTTCTGTTACATTGTGAAAGGTCTTGTAGACTGGGCACAATGGCTGGAAGTAGTTCACCAAAAGTGTTTACAGCTTCATGGCGTTCTATAAACCGTGTTTCACACAACCGAATTAATCTTGCTTTCTTTAAGTCTGGGAGTAGTTTTGTGATGCTATTTTTTAAAACACTTGCTGCTTGATAGTAAAATCGCAACAAATTTGTTGTCGCTTTAACAACTCCATGTGCGTTTTTGACTGAAGGCACAGAAAGAGACTCATATAGTACCAAATTCAGTCGGTAAGATGCACAGTGTACATACATCGCTTTTGGATACAGTTCTTGAATTCTCGTTTTAAAACCACTCAAGGAGCCACTCATGTTCACAGCTCCAGTTTAAAATATTATAACAATATAATTTCAGTGCAAACTTTAAAACAGCAGTAATTTAGAATTAGTTAATGAATTTTAGCGTTCATAATTCTTCAAGGGTCCTTAATATTCACTACTATTTACATATCATAAAAACACGTGTTTCAGTCATGCAAGGCTGTGTTCGATTTCACCAGCTAAGGGCTCTTAATTGACTTCGTGCCCTTGAACAGCGCATCCCGTATGTGATGTAATGTTGTTTACATTCGAAGTCGAGGTAAGGGTGCATATGCACCCTAGAATGTCCCCTTCAACCAAAGGTACGAGCCACTTGCCATTCTCGAGACCTGCATGGGCCCGTGGCACAGGAAGGGAAAAAGGGCAAGTGGTCAAGGACACATTGCACTGAATTCGAACACAGCCTTGTCTCATAAATATATCTAGTTTCAATTTACAAACATATAATTAACCGTGACTGTACAGTACACACAATGCGACTATGTACCAGTGTCTCTGAATTAGTGTCAGTGGCATTATCTAGCACTTCCAGTTTTCTTTTTTTTTCTTTATAACAGATTTATCCAAAGAAAATCAGGAATGTAGTGTTCGCTGTATGAGAGAAATAAACTTTCTGAAACACAAAAGTAATATGAACTACACCACATCCCAACACGTCAACATCTATACACACAGTGAGCGGTGTCTATCCGAACTATGCAGATGTAGTAAGAACTTGGCCAGTCGCAGTTCGCGCAAGAGCATTGCAGGGTAAAAGCTACAATGTCAACGATCATGTGCCCAAGGTCAACCCGATCAAATAATAGTACTTTTATGCACAAAAAACAGTCTCAAACACCCCATTATTTATTACTTCTAAGTACATTTCATTGCAATAGCTAGACCACTATAAATGTTACTGTGACCATTTTTTCCAATTTAGTTCAATATTTCGGGGGGTGTCCAGACACGCAAAACACCCCCACCCCCCACCACCAGCTTCGGCCCTGGCGCCGCTGATCTCAGTGTTCCCTCCAATGGCTGTTACGTCTAACGGTCGTGACTTCACGGGACACACTCATTTAGGCCACATATCCCTTCATCATGAGTTACCTCTTGTGATGAATGTTAAATATTATAACTTGCGGCCACAAGTTGCAGGGCGGCAAGAAAATTATAAATCCAGTTCTTGTCGACCTGCACTGATCGGGGCAACGACTTAATGTCGATCGGTCGAGTGATGCTGTGTGGTTGATACATCTGCGATGGAACAAAAGGGCACAAGGGATACGTCGACGTCACGACCCCATCTGTATCTCGTGCTCACTGAGCTGACGTCCTTACCCAGACTTCTGCTTCCTAGCCTATGCTATATTTCTATCCCTCTGGAGTCGAGAAAGCTAATCACGTCAGTATTTGCTTAATTTTACACAGTGGAATTGAATTATACGTGTGCGAATAAGTTACTTAGTTGATGGGAAAAACCTCTACAAAATGATAGATGTTAGTCTCTAATTTAAGTTTTTTTTTACTCTTTCTACATTGTTTTCGTTAAAACTTCATCAATAGGTAGCACTAAAATAACTAAGGTAATAATTAAAACAATTCAATAATTATTAGAAAATATTAAACAATAATAAAAAATATTTCCCCATAATAATTAGTAACAAAACTCTCTTATTTTAATTATGCATTGTAAATAAGGTTTTTTAATTGTGCATTGTAGGGAAAAAATTATCACACTTTCCAAAATACATCTAACTAGAATAAAAACAAGCCAAATATATTAAAAATTTCGATTCACTTCTATTTGAACTTTACTGTTTGGATAGGTCAGAAAGAGGCTCACCACCACCGCTCCAACTCCACCTCACCTGTGGCTGAGGCAATCACTGTGCTCTGCACAGCCACCCCTACCCCATCACCCTTGTTTCCCTGTACCTCCCCCTAACTTCCCCTTCCCGACCAACACCATCGAAGCCCTCGACAGGATCGATGTACACGTCGTTCTTCCTGGGGATTTGAATGCATCCCACCCATCCTGGGGTCGCCCCTCCTCGCCGCTCCACACCCCAAGTCTCGGCCCCACCCACCCCTACCCATCACTCCACACACCACAACTGTCGCCCTCCCACCCTCGAATTTACCCTCTCTACCCCAGACCGATCGTCTCCAATGTCCACTCCATAGCTGCAGGCTCTTCTGATCACTCCCCAGTACTTGGCCTCCTTCATTACCACCCTCACTCCCTCCCTGTTTTATCTCGCACCAACTTCCGCTCTGCCAATTGGTTCGCCTATCAATCCTCCCTTCATGATTCCCTTGACCTCACAACTCATATCAACACCCCCGAGGACATCGACCGCAACACTCTCATCCTTACCGATACCATCACCTCCGCCGTCAATGCTCACATTCCTCTCCGCCACTGTCTCCTATCTTCCACACCCCTACAATAATGCATCCAATGCACACTCTCCCTGCAGGACCGCTTCCGCAGCCGCTGGCAGGTATCCCGCCACCCGTAGGATAGGGACTCATACCTCCGCCCGCAGGGCTGGTGCTGCCAGTTGGTCCGGAGGTGGAAGGCTGACCAGGAGACTTTGCACCTCCAATCACTCACCCATTCCAACGGCTCCCTCTGGACCACATCCGTCGCCACAGATCAACCCCCACCATCATTCCCCCACTCACCACTCCTCCTTCCACCGCTGTGTCAGCAGAGGAGAAGTCCGAGGCCATCTCGACATACATCCACACCACTTTCTCCTCTGTTCCTCTTCCTTCCCTCTCCTCTAACTCTTCCGAGGACGAGGATGTCCCTCTTACCCTCTTTGAACATGTTACTATCCCCCTTCTCCCCGATCCTCCCACTTTCTGTTTCGCCACTCCCCGAGAAATCTTAATCATCCTCTCATACCTTCACCTCTCTGCCACTCGTGTAGCTGGCTACATACCAGCCCCACTTCTCTGCGCCCTCCTCCTCAAAGCCACCGTCTTCCTCACCCGCCTGATCAACGCCATTCTCCTCCATTGCCACTTTCCTTCCTCCTGGAAGTCCGCCATTGTCATTCCGATCCCCAAACCCGGTAAACCCCCTGATCTTCCTTCCTCCTATCGGCCAATCTCTCTTCTCTCCATCCTGTTCAAAGTGGCAGAGAAACTCATTACTCATCTACAACCGCCTTCTCCTCGCCGTTTCTGAAGCAGATATCTTCCCCAACCACCAGTTTGGCTTCCGTGCCCGCCATTCCACCACCTATGCCATCGCCCAGGTGGGACGTGTTGTGGTGACTGGTTTTGCCTGGCACCAACACACGGGCATGGTTCTCCTCGACCTGGCCAAGGCCTTCGACTCTGCCCCCCACCAACAACTCATTAACCGCCTTTCCTCCATGGACATCCCGCCCCACCTCACTCGCCTCCCCTGCTCGTACCTGGAGGGTCGCTCCTACTGGGTGTGGGTCGAGGGCACTTTCTCAGCACCTCACCACATTCCTGCCAGCGTCCCACATGTTTCCATCCTGACCCCCCTCCTCTTCGCACTCCACATCGCCGACCTCAAGATTCCTCCTGCCACCTACATGATCAAATATGCCGATGATACCTGCCTCCTCTCCTCCTCCATCCACGAGCAGATACTCAGCGATCGCCTCAGCCGCAGTCTCACTTCCCTCCAAACCCAATTTCATGCCCATGGCATGGGGCTGAATCACACAAAATCTGAAGCCGTCCTCTTCTCCTGCCACCACCCCACCGAAAATCATTCCCCCGACTTTCCGCCACTGCCATTCCCTGGTCATCCCACGTCCAATACCTTGGCATCATTTTCTACTCCCATTTTAACTTCATCCCTCACCATGACTCCATCACCACCAAAACCCAAACTGTCATGATTCACATCGCTCCTGTTCTTCGCCCTTCCTCTGGCACCTCACCCGCTGTCCGCCTCATGGCATTCCCCACCTTCATTAACCCCTATTCTCACCTATGCCTGCCCCACCTGGTCCCGTGTCACCACCCACAGCCTCCAACCCCTACCCTTATTTTCTTCCGCTCTCTCCGCCTCATCATTCGTCTTCCCCTGCCCGCTCATCGAGCCCATGTCCTTGCCACTGCCCACATCCCGCACTTTCACTCCATCCTCGTAGAGAACACTGACCGCTTCTACACTTCCTGTGCCCGTCACCTCACCAACCCTCTCATTCGCCAGCTTGCCACCCCATTACAATTCACCCTTTTTCCTCGCTGTCCTCTCCTTTCCACGCAGCACTTGAAACCCTCTGCCGAGGAAGAAGAGGATGATGAGGAACCCGATCGACCCCTGGACAGGTGATGACGGTCCGACCCAAAGCTAATATCACTGCAGCACCCACTCATCCACTTTATTCGCCCCCCCCCCTGACGACCCATCACCTTTTCTGCACCCTTCCATCACTAACACACATCACCACACATCATCTTACACTTTTCTCCCATTCACACATGCCTAATTTCCCTAGGAAAGTACTCCCCCCTTCATCTTCTGACTTCATCACCCAACAGCCCTCACATTCATCGCCCCTATAATTTATTTAAGCAAAAAGTACCTCCGGGTCATAGGGGCTTTTCCCCACACAAAAACATCCCGGGCTCACAAACAACACATTACACAAAAAATAATTAAAAAATAAAGTTTAATTACTGCCTAAGATTTGGGTTGAACCATTTACGACGAATGTCGCAGTTGCAAATCAAAGTGACAGTAGAGATAGTAAAAGAGTGCATTTTAGGAGTGGGATGTTTCCTTACATTAGGGTATACTTTACTCAGGGGTGCCTATTTCCTATATTGCGCAGGGTTAACAAGTGAAGCCCGTTTAAAGCATGGCATTAGATGGTGGTTTTCCGGTAAAAAATGGTCACATGACCAACACTAGCCAAAAACATTGCATCGGGCTATCTTCCATGTGTATTTTGATGAGTATTAAATTCGATATAAAATAATATACAATCTTTTTGACCTAAACGATAATATAAATAAAGTTTGAGTGTGTTTATCTCAGATAACTAGATATAAATTTCACCGTTAAATATGTAAAGCTATCAAGTATTTACATTTAAATGGAAGTGTTGTATATGGTGTTTAGGTTATATATTTTTATGTAAATGTAATTGTGTGAAAATATCCAAATTGCAAACAAAAATAAAATAATTATAATTAACAAGTCCTTTAAAGGTGTATTGGATATATATGGGATGCAAAAAAATAGTGCCTGGTGAAACAGCGAATACTCTAGCCGCTACACCACCAAGGCCTCCATCATCTTAAGATGGGAGTTGAGAGAGGTTTGGTGGTTTGTAATAACCTAGGTATTTAGAGCCAATGAAAGTGAAATATGGCATATGTGGAGCAGCACTCAAATGCAAGGGTGGGGAAAATGGGAAAACCTCGAGAAAACATTCTAGCCAGCAGCATTAATCAGCACAATTCCTATATGTGAAAATCTGTGAATAACCTCACAGGGAAACCAACATGGATCACATTGGGGGAAGGCAAGTGTCCTATCACTATGCCCACCGCAGCCCCCCTCACCGCCCTACCCACCATAGGAAGGGAGGAGAGGAACGTAATTTCTTCAGCGATAATGCTTTTTCTAGAGGAGTGTTTGTTTGTCAAGTTTCTGCAGTGTGGTTCTGAGATATTGAAACTGAATAGGTTTTAATGTATTCAGAAGAGAATTTCACACTAAAAATAATAATTGCACAAGTTGGTAGGTAACACCAAAGAAATTTTGTCACAAGTGTGTCTGTCGACCACTTTGGCAGTGATTAGTAAATGCATGCTTGTTATAGATATCATTGTGGTGCATGCATCTTTCACCCACTGTAGTTCAACAATGTATCCTAATGTAATTAAACTACCCAAAGTAACCTAAAATGCCGGCGAATATGGTTTCACACATCTTAACCTAACCATAGGGTGGTTCCTTTATTATCCCTAGAAGTGTATTTATGGAAATAATATCCTATTGTTTTCTCTCCCAATGTGAAATTTCTTTAACACATTGGGCTGAATTAAAATTGTTTCTACTGACTGACTAAAGCCTAGGCTATAATCACCGTATCGTTCCCATAGCAAAATAACGGTGGTGTAACGATGGAAGTATGAAAATGAACTGACTACAATCGCAGCAAGGAAACCTTTACACGACTAATGAGAAACAGGCACAAAAATTAAGACAGACTGTACATAATGTATCGTGGATATTTTAAAACAGTGTGTTGGCTTACCTGATATTTATTTTTGTTTATCTACTTGTGATGAAAAAAGTTTCGAGGGAATTGTTTCGGGATATTTAAAGTGTATTATGCATATTAATATTTGTGTTGATTATTTAAATAAATGGAAATCTGAACTGTACCGCAAAATTCATTTAATAACTATGATCTTGTTATAAGCTTGCATTGCACTGACTATTGTGGTTGGAAATGTTGTCTCATGATTGGCCAGCATAGAACTCAGTATAAAAGAACTGAAAATGTTCAACCCTCTTAATGCTGCTACCGCGAGCAGGCCGCCATCTTAAGCTGTTATGTTGTGTTTTAGTTGGTGCAATATACAAGTTTGGATTCAATTTCTTATTGTTAATTCTTATGGTGATTGTAGCCAGGGCTTACGCCCTTGGTACTAAATTGCACTTTTGGAGAAAGATGTAACACAATTTTTGTAGACATAGGGAATAAAATTATTCATAAATGTCTCCTGTCCTTCCCCCCCCCCCCCCTTTTTATTTCTTCTGAAAAATTTCTAAAATACTCGATTGTCCAGTGAAGACAATTTTGTAAAGATTTTAATTTTTGTGTTTTAGTCATGTTCCAAGGGTAACTTAAACCTGTCCAACATTTTAGATGCATGAAACCAAATTGTACTCTACAATAAGGGATATAAATAAATCCAATAAATAACTATATTCACTCACAATTAGGCTACCACCTGCAGGCGAGCTCTCTCGCCTCTCCTTCACCCAACCAACTCCTTTTCCATTCCCTTCCTGAACTTAACAACCCTTCTCACAGATACCAATTCCTCCCTCAACACATTCCACTACCTCACAGACCTCACTAGCATGGACTGCCTACCCCAACCCATTCTCCTCCACACCATCTGAAGCTTCTCACTGTTGTTTCCTCTCCCTCTAAACACCCCCTTACTTGGTTAGCAGTGTAGCCCTCCCCATTCTCCCTCTTCATTCCCCACCCTGTACATCCTGACTAGCCATTCAACTTTCCTCCTGTCGTTAAATGAGCTCCACCCCATTTGCCTATAGTTCACTTCTTCCTCATCATCCTGCCACTGTCTTCTCCACCTACCCTTCACTCATCTTACTGCCCTTCTTTGCACCTTTTCAAGTTCTCGCACCTTCACCTCCACATACGGGTCCCATACTGCTACAGCATATTCTAACATTGGTACTACCATTGTGCCATATGCCTTCTCCTTCACCTCTCAGTTGACTCCCTTCAGCACTCTCTCCAACATACCCAGAGCCCTTCTTCCTTTGAAACTACCCTCTCTACCGGATTTTTCCATCTGAGGTCTCCCTGCAGTACAATCCCGAGATACTTACATTCTACTGCTTCATATATCTCTTATCCCTCCCATCTTCACATGTCCCTGCTTATCACCTTCGTCCTTGTAAACCTCACTACCTTACTTTCTCTTACATTTATCTTCATTTTATTTTTCCTGGTCCACAACCATATCTTGTCAATGTCGGCCTGCAAATTGCTCCCTCCCTTTTTTTCTTTCCACTTCAGCATACACATAAATAAGTACAGAACTGTATCATAACAGAGAACTAATGTAATGTAGAGAGAGGGAATAACTAAAACAGGATTTTATTTTATTTACTAGAAACCATTTACTATATTGACATTAAATATGTGTAAAGTAGATGAAGTCATATTGGTAACAAACCTCTCGAGTCATTGTCAGTGTTAGGAATTTAAATTTAAATGCCAGCAAATATTAATTTATTCGTGGCTCAGGAAATTGTGAAATTTACCTTCCAGAAATTCAGCTAGGCTGCTGGTCGCCGTTTTGTTGCACTCATTACTGATGGTTGTTATACTTTATTTAATTATTTATTCAAAAAATAGTTTTCCACAAATCCTGATATATGAGAACTATATCTACAACACGTGCTTATTTTCGCACATAACCCAATACTGGTCCGCAGTTCACACACACGATCGGTAGTTTTATGAGGAAATTGTTTGATCGCACAACTAACACAAGCCAATAATAAACTAGTAAAACTTCCCACGTGAATTATAATATATATTTATTTATACATCTCCAGTATACTCCTAACTCCATGGAAAAAAAATTGGTGTGCTGTGAACAGTAGAACAGTTACTTCAGTTTCTCGTTACTAAAATATGCGTACTCTTAACATAAATAAATTTTCACATAAAAAGTTTGCTTATCAAACCCGACTCTACCCATGATTTTTACTTAATATTAAAAATCGTACATATGTTATTGCACTCATAATTTATGTTGGGTATTTTCTTTTATTGTAGCATAAGTTAATCTCGCAGAGTAGGGAGGTTAGTTGATTATATTGTGTGATAATTTTTAACAGAAAGCCACGTGGATTGAATATCTAACCTTTTATTGTCCATAAAAACAACAAAATATAAAAATAATGTTTATTGGATTCTCATATTCTATTTTATTTATTAACACATAATTTGTTATTGAAGTACAACATCATAACCAACTGTACCATAAGGTTCATTTAGTGTTAAATCAAAAATTTCTCATTTTTTTGCCTTCTATCATACTTATGTAACACTACTTTAAAGGTTACTTTTATTCCGAGAGGTTATATGCATAACATTTTCGTACTAATAAATATATATTGAGAGTATGCATAAATCCTAATAAATATGTTCATAACATCAATACTTTCGTGACTCATTGAAATAGGTATTTAAAAACGCGAGAATAAAATGAAGGTTTACCCCTCCCTCCGAAAGACATAACGGTTTTTCGCCTTCCATCTTCCCCCTGCGGCCCCAACAAGTTATATGCTATATAGCATATAACATATAACTCCTCAAGCTGGCTTGAGGAGAGGAACTCGTTACTTTTATACTGTGCATCTTCGCTTCGTTCTTCTGTGCGAATCCTACTGAGCCTGCACAGTAACGACCCGGGACAGCTTCGTGAATAGGTACTAGAGTAACGAGTATTTCCAAGAATCGGTAATCATTACTTCGGATCCAGCACAGTAACAAGTATTAAAGTAACGAAACGTTACTATTCGTCCATCGCTAGTACATTTTGAAGTTACAACGAGTATTTGTTATTGTACTGTTACCTTGGAGTTAGGAGTATACAGGAGATGGCATGTTGTGACTTAGGTGAAGCCGCTGGAGATAGGTGGTTTTACTATGGACTCTAGAAGCCATTTCGGCAGTAACCTAAAACATCGTGTTTACATTATAATGATGTTGAGAGAAAGGTTACATTCGAAGCATTTCATGTTGAACAAAGAAGCTCATGAATAAATAAATATACATTACAATTCACGTGTGAAGTGTTACTAGTTTATTATTGGCTTGTATTAGATGTGCAATCAAATAATTTTCTCATAAAACTGCCGATCGTGAGTGTGTGCGTGGACCAGTATTGGGTTATGTGCGACAATAAGCACGTGTTTTAGATATAGTGCTGCTATATCAGGATTTGGGGAAAATTATTTTTTGAATAAATGATTAAATAAAGTATAACAAGCATGCTACCATTGTTGTGTAATGTATTGCAGGTTGTGTATCAGTAAAGAGTGCAACAAAATAGCGAACAGCAGCCTAGCTGAATTTATGGAAGGCAAAGCTCACATTTTCCTGAGCCACTAATAAATAATTATTTGCTGGCATTTATATTTACAATCCTCACTTTTATAATGACTCGAAGGGTTTGTTTCCAATATGATTTCATCTACTTTATACATATTTAAAGTCAATGTAGTAAATGGTTTCTGATAAATAAATTCAAATTCCTTTTTAGTTATTCCCTCTCTTTACTTTACATTAGTTTTCTCTTTTTTTTCTCTTCATATACAATTTCGGACAGGTTTTTGTTATCCTTAGTACATAACTAGAACACAGAAATTAACATTTTTACTGAAGTGTCTGTACTGGACAATCAAGTATTTTAGAAATTTTTCAGAAAAAAACAAAGTGGAGATGGCAAGGAGACATTTGTGCATAATTTTATTCCCTATTGGCTATCTACAAAAATTGTGTTACATCTTTCTCCATAAGCACAATTTAGTACCAAGGGGTAAGCCCCGGCTACAATCGCTGTAAGAATTAACAATAAAAAATTGAACCCAAACTTGTATACTTGTACACAACTAACAACTATAACTTGTACACAACTTAACGGCGTCAGATGGTGGCGTGCTCGCGGTAGCTGCATTAAGAGGATTGAATATTTTCAATTCTTTTACATTGAGTTCTATGCCGGCCAATCACGAGACAACATTTCCAACCACGAGAGTCAGTGCAGTGCAAGCTTATAACAAGAACATGGTTATTAAATTAATTTTGTGGTACAATTAACATTTCGGTTTATTTAATTAGTGAACACAATTATTATGTATACCACATTTTAAATATCCCGAAACACGATTCCCATGAAACTTTTTTCATCGCAAGTAGATAAACAAAAAAAAATATCCGATTAGCCAAGACAATATTTGAAAATATCCGCAATACATGCACAGTCTGTCTTTTTTTTTTTGTACTCGTTTCTCATTAGTCGCATAACAGTTTTCTTACTGTGGTTGTAGTCACTTCATTTTCACACTTCCATGGTAATGCCACTGTTATTTTGTTACCGGAATGCTATGGTGTTTGTAGCCTAGACTTTAGTCAGTTAGTAGCCACAATTTTAATTCAGATCAAGATGTTAAAAAATTTCACATTGGGGGAGAAATCATAGGATATTATTTCTACAAATACACGTTTAGGGATAATAAAGGACCACCCTATGGCTAGGTTAAAAAGTATAAAAAACTTTTGAAAGATCTATCAATATACCTGTTGAGAATGGTCTTATATCAAAAGAAATTAATTTTTTTAAATAGAACTGTAAATTGTCTGTTCTGTGGCTCTTTCCTCTACAAAGCCACACTGATGCAATGAAATAACCTTGTTTTTATTAAGAATTGTGTCAGTTTATTTGCTATCAAGTTCTCTAAAATTCTTGAAAAGGATGTAAGAACAGCAATAGGCCTATAGTTATCCATCAATGCATTGCCATTTTTTAATGTATTGGTACTACTTTTGCATATTTGAGTCTATCAGGAAAAATTCCCTAGGCAAGACATTCATTGCAAATGTAAGTCAAAGCAGTTTTTTAAAATAGTAACACTTTATTAGTAGAGTCATAGGTACCTCATCTATTCCACAGGAACTTTTACTTTTTAAATTTTTAATTACATTTATGATGTCTTCCTCATAGATAAGTGTGAAAAACTGCGTGTTAGCATTCCAAGTGTTAGGTCTTTAGGGTATGTGTGTAGGAATAATATTTGTAGATCTGGGTATATTTTACAATTTTAGTGGGATGTTTGTGAAATAGTCATTAAAATTATTAGGTATTTCCTTGCTATTTTCGATTTTAATACCATCAACTTTCAAGGAAAGGTTAACATGCACTTGCCTAGATTTCAATCCATTATTAGTAATGTTCCCCATTGTTTTTGTTTTATTTGAGGAGGCTATTCTTTCCCCATTGTATTTATACTTTGCTACACCAAGTAACTTGTTATATAATTTTCGTATTGCTTACAGTATTATTTATGGTTTTTCCCCTGGGTTCATAGAATTTGAAGCATTGTTTTAAACCTCTGTCCTGATAATGCCAGACCGTTACTAATCCATTTCATTTTCAAGCTACTGCTACAGTTTACAGATTTGAGTGGTAAGACATGATTAAAATGACAAAGAAATGTATTAATAAAACTGCAGCAATGTTTGGTTCAGTTAATGTATAAATTATGTTTGTTCTGGAGAGGTTTTTCGTGGTTGTTTCGCAAATGAGGTTCATGATTGTAGTAGAAAATGTTGTTCGTGTTTATTTTGCAGTGTTCGTGGTTGTCCTGTAAACATCATCCCATTTTTCATTTACAAGTAGGCTTTTAAAAAATTTAACATTTGCATCTAAATATCCATGATTCATCATCAATATTGGAATAAGCTTATGTCCAATTAGTTGCCCTCAAGATTAGAAACTTAAAAATCATTAAGAAGGGCGAAATAGAGTTTAAAGAAAATCACGCAATATTCTTCTATTTTGCAGATGGTGTAGTTACAGGAAAAGATTGGCTTTATCTGAGTTTTCTTTATTTTGACTACCTTTGGAAAATGACAAATTTTATAAACATGTTATTTACTGTGACGATTAAAGCCTACCATTAAATACCTAACCATCTAAACACACAAGTAAACTTTATATATTTAACTTAACATCTTGTCGACAGCAGGTTCATTAGAGAATGGTAAACTAAGAACACAAAGAAGTGAATTCAAGGAAGGAATTGGTCAAATTGTCTTTATTGAGTCACTCAAGAAATTGGATGGAATGAGTTTGAGAAACCACGGAAATTGCAAATAATAAAAGCTACATTCAGTAGCTATTTAAAAAATGAGAACTAATTTGGTTGTAGGCCTATATTCTTGTATTGATAAACAGCTGATTTCTTGTTTGTACTGCAACTCTACTGACTTAGGGAGAACCAATTGTAAGAGTGGAGTTTTATAAGGTGTAGCCTTGTATTGGTTTATGAGATGATGTGCCATTACTAACAAATTAATGCCATAAACTCCTACAATAAAATAGCAAATCGGCATTTAGAAAAATACTTATCTGCAGTTTTATAAAATTGACTGTATCTTTAACGAGTCTACAACTTACAGGTTAGACCTTAAATTCAAGGCACGTTAATATCCGCAAACCAAACTTGCAAAAATTAAACACACTGCAATTGTTAATTTACAAACTTATGCAGATAACATATCCCTATATACACAATAATTGTGCGATTTCTTTTACGAATGTATCCATGGTATATACGAATACACTAAACATTGCAATCGCATGGCCCAGCTCGTACTCATTTTCATACATTAATATTAGTTTTCGTTGGTCGCTGAATAAATAAAAAATAGATTATAGTTTTAAGGCGTGTTTATATGCAAAATTTGCATTTTACAAACACAAGAATAACACAAATTTAGAGAAAATTCACAACAACTAGTGAGTTCATATAGCACTCGCATTGCTGTTCAATTTCAATACAAACAAAAGTTGTCTCTCTCCCGCATTAATACAAGTTTAAAAGTTTGACTTCAGTTTTGTCTTCCACTAGTAGTTCTTTAAGGAGACTTTTATAGATAATTGCATTGTCTGAATTGTGTGCCTGCCATCTACACGGAGTTATTTACCACATAGATGACAGTCAGTATGCAATGTAGACAACGCAATTAAATGTAAACGTACCCTATAGTACTGTAGTTCTAAATGATACATACAATATTTTATAAAATTAATATTGAAACTAGTATTTTTACTATGCACTGTCGTCTGTTTTTCACAGTACGAACGTGCAGAAAAATTCAGTTCAATAGTTGGATGTTTCTTAACGAAGTGCTTTTTAAAATTGGAAACAGTACTTTTATAACAGTTTTTGTTTGCATAAATCACATTTCGCTAAATTATTATCAATTTCGGTACAATAGTCCCAGATGCCACTTATTTTCCGTTTTTGTGGTGTATTCAAGGTTGTTGTCACATATTCACACTGAAGCCTGTACTCTTTTCCTTTTCTGATAATTTCAACAAAATTATTACGAGTATTTTTAACATATATCAGTTTGAGACAGGCCATACCATCTAGTAGTCACTGATCGATAGAGGTTTGTAGATACGCATTTGGAGGAAGTCGGATAAGTACATTTAACAGGTATCAAACCACACTGTACTATTTAGCGAGCACAAAATGAAACACGTCTCTGGTTGCGTATAAGTACGAGTAACTGACAAAACGAACATGAGTTCATTAAAAGGTGCCAGAGAACGCATTAGTGCTATCTAGTGAGTACTATTGGAAACGAATGAATATGAAAGGGAAATTTTTTTTTTCTTGTGAATTGCGGTATTTATTAGTACGTAACTATTTAAAGTTAAGCCAACCAGATATAGCGATGAAAAATGGATTGTGTGAATTTGATTCAAGCTTATAGTGCATTTATTTCATAGGAAAAAGCATTCGTTTTAGTTAACTATACGAATGTCACGTTTTGGAAATAAGTATGCACGTACACTCGGTGCTCGCAATTGTAACAGATACATGTTAATGTTGGTACTTATGGTAAAATACCTGTTATGTAAAAACTCCCCATCTCTAAGGCCGATGTTACACGGGATGCAGAACTACTTTACTTTAAACAAGTTCAGCTATTGAAGAGGATACATTACCTTCGAACGAGTTTCAGTCGTAGTTGTTTCTCGTTCAAAGTGAACAGTTTTCACAAGTCGTTTCGAACGACTCCGCTTCTCTTCTGCACTCCTATTAGCTGCTACCAAGTAAACAAGTAGTGTATTAAGGTTGAATGTACAAACATCCACCAATAATGCCAATACAGTAAAATTGTAAATGTTATAAGATTTAAAATGTTCACTAGTGATAAATGTTGGAGGCTATTATAATTAAATATCATACATTTTAAGTTCCATGTTTATTGATGTTACAATTTCCATCGATTTCATTCAGCTTTGGATGTGTAACTGCGAAAACACATCCTGTTTTTAAGCTTGTTCAGACATGGCTACTGAATGTATTTAGCTGAATGTGTTTAACAGCACTCATGTAACTGCATCCTAAGCGACAGCGACTGTATCTGTAGGTGTGTTCGCATAGTTTACAATTCTGCTAGTTGCCGGTCGAGTTACTGGAAGCACTTATTTGTACGCTGTTCGGAAGGCGGTTGAAGTTGCTATTATTTTCTGCTCTTGCTCACCGAGGGACAGCAGAAATATCAAAACTAGCAATGTGTAATAAAAATGGCAGCTAAATAAAATATTAAATGTCTGTGAATAGTAATTTGGATTTACGCAGATTGATAAAGAGAATAAGTTTGGGCATCCTTATAAGTGTAGAGGGAAATAAAAACAATTAAGACTCATTCATTCTCGAAATAAACTTGAGTAGCCAAAATTTTTAATGCACATTAACTATATAGAGACAATAATGATTATAAACGTATTTTCAATAACATTTTGTTTATTTATTATTGATGTGTTAGTTTTCTGCGGTTCGTCGTTCGTGTTGTCCTGGCAAGAGTAACAGTTGTTTTAGCTACTTATCTGAATGTGAAAAATATCACTTGCTCTCAGATAGTAGAAAAAGCATACCGCATAAACAAACCCCGTGTGTCGCAGGTAGCAGGAGTCTCCACCATAGACTGAAGATGAGGTAGACATGTAGATTGGTTGTGAGCAGTGCCCAACCAATCTCCGAGTCCCAACATTGAACTGCTTTACTGCCGACACGTCTAGTAAAAATGGTGTGGTTTGGATTTTTGGTTATAAAACTGATTTGTAAACAAACGTTTTGAGGCCTACATATACTTCCTCAAATCAATTTATAATGCATTTTTATTAGATTCAAATTGGTAAAAGGATTTTATTAATAAAATAGTTCTTGTCATTTAAAAGTTAAGATATAAACTGTGGGCGGGGGTAAACGACTCCAGGGAAAGTTTATGTGAAAAGTCTGAACGTTCCATAAATTTTGGGGTATGGGCACCAGTGCTAGAGAGAGCACGAGAATTAATCAGAGGCCATTATGGCCAGCGGCCCATGTGGCCTTCATGGTTTACCCCGCTGATGGACGAGAAGTGCAACCAAGTGGTTAACATGCTCCACCTTCAGTTGGTTAAGATCGACATACAACTAACTCCAGTATTGCCTCGTCTAGTGGGGAAGTCGGCTTCCCCATTGCCATTACACAATAGTAAAGTGGGCAGTTGTGGCCTCCCAACACCATTATTAAAATACACTTTTAGGTTATACTCCATTTACACAGCTGAGATGGACCGAATAAAATAAAACATGCCGAGTCATCAATCATGTGGTTTTATTCACTGTTAGTTCTCACAATGAGGAGTTACATTATATGTTCGCCATTAGAGCAAGGCGAGCTCTGATACTGATAAAAGACGGGATGCCTACATTAGTTACGGTATAATAAAACTTATCCCAGCTGTTTAAAGTACAGCTCGGGTGTGTGGTGGCGCTGACTCCGGACGTGCAAAAGCAAGAGGTTCTAGTAAGCTACTCCAACAGAAATTATGTTGATTGATAATAAAAACGAAAAATGTCCGGAGCTCCGCGGCACTGCGGCCATCTCACGTCGTGCCGGGATCAAGACTAACATGGCGTGGGTGTGAGACCTTCTCATTAGGGGCGACTGCCCCCAACATATCACATGACTTTTGCAAAATTAGAAATAAATGAAGAAGAATGGTATTAACTAGCCATGTGGCAAAAGAAATAAAATCACTAGAAATCCTTTACATAATACATAATAACTTAATTTAAATATAATTAAGAAAATTAATCCCCGTTCGAACAATCTACACAAAAGGCACACTAACCTCACTTTCAGAGGTTTTAAAAAAAAAAAAAAACAATTTTCTGGGCACCATATATTTCCCCTCGCTCATCTAGTATTTTAAAAGTAATTAAAATCATTAATACAACATTTTAATGTAATGGACAACCCTGAAAAATATACATAACAAGTTTAATTACACTTTGGAATTTGTTGGCCACGTGGTCGATGTACCACGTTTTACTGTTTGGCTCTGCTAGCACAACATTCAAGTATTGCCAGTAACAGCTAGTATTGTGGTAATGTCTTTTAGGTTAGATTGGGCTATGACTGTTCCCGTGGCACTTAGTCACATAATTACATGTGGTAAAATTCATAAATAATATTTCTACTTGGAATATCAAGGATTTTATATTTTACGTGTGACTTTACCAAACATCGTTAAAAAAGGTGGATCTCTCGGCACACCAATCGCTATGGAACGTGACCTTCAAAAATCTTAAAAACATCAGATACAAATACACTGACACATAAACCCTTTTAGAATAAATAATAATAAATGGAGACTATTTTTCTCGTATTTATGTGAGTGTTACATGGGAAATATTGGGGAACAATAACAATAACACTCATAATAAAATTCACATAACATATCCACTAGACGAAGATGTAAACTAACAATCACAACAAACACACATGCGCGGTATCGCAAGGGGCGACATCGTGGCACACTTTCACTGTAATAACTTTAGATACCCATTAAATTAACCCTGAAAACACATACATAGCACTACAAAACATAAACACTGAAAAGGTAAAAACGGGTATGTGTACTGGGTCGCACAGTCGACAATATACACTGCACTTACTGACTCTAACCTTACATGAACACAACATAATATTTACCCTAAGAAATAATAACAAACACTACACTGAACTAAATTTGCATTAACCTGCACTCGTGCAAAAACTCTGGACAGTGGCTTTGGTGTGATAACTCTTGGATGGCGTCATGGTGAAAGAGCTAAAATTCCCGGGGATGCAGTATATTTCAAACACCCCCTCCTTTCGAGGTCGTTCACTCGACATCATCACTTCTGGTTGCTGCAGCATCATTGCGGCGAGCATAGCTGCTCACGTGGGTGGAAGCCATATCTTCTCTATGGTGAAAGTGGGCGTGACTGCTGCTGTTGTTTCCTCGTTGTCGGACGTGGCCGTATGTTGACATGTGTGGTTTGTGCTCGTTCGCACCCACAGGCTGTACAACCTGCACGCCGGATGACACGTGGTCTCTTAGAGCGATGTGAGGAGATGAAAGTTACCCTTCATCCGACTCGTCACTGCTAGTACTGCTGATGTGATGTGGACAGCACACGCTCGGCATTTGGGTGTCCCCAAGTTTTTAACTTATGACAACCGCCGCTGTTCTGGTCCAAATTTCCGAACAGTGTCTCCTCGGCACCACGACGCCCACTACTGGCTCCTGCATCTGGCGATGAAGGCCATCCTCATATGACCCACTCGATTCGTCCTCTGTGACGTCACAGACAGCCGCCAAAGGAAGCTGAAAGAGGTCTGGCAAGTTGGGGGTTACTTGCACGGCATTCCTTGCTGGTTCCCCAGTTATCACAGCGGTATCTGGCATATCAGCTGTAGGTCCATGTGGTGTTACTTGCCCTTGTATTTCTCCAGACATATTGTTCCCATCACTGGGCGGAGCCGCAGGTGCCTTGTAAACAGCGGAGTCTATTAGTGCGGTGCTGGAACTTGCTACCTGCAGCACATCATGGTGGAATACAGCCTATTGGCGGCGACTCAATCTCACTCGATAGTAAATGGTGCCCTATGCTGAGAGAACTGGGTGAGAGCCACTCGACTTGGCAGTGAACACTGCACAAAAGTTCCCCTGGCTGGCTGTCTGGGGGTGTGTTCTGACAAAGACCAATTGTTCCGGCAGCAGGCATGGAAGGGGCGGGGCGTCTCCACTGTCAGCTGGGCAGTGTAAGATTGGTGTGTCTCTCTCATCTCCTTGTCTTCTTCCCCTTCGCGATGCGTGGCACTTCCCCTCAGGTTGCTGGTGAACTCGCCTGTTAGGGGAATGTCACGGCCTTGGAGTATGCAGGCCAGTGATTTCCCATTGATTTATTTATACGTGTTCGCAGCTTTAATAAGGTGGCAGGAAGGTTTTCCGCCCATGATACATGATTACTTTCTACATGGAGGTGTAACTGAGTTTTGACATCTTGATTACGTCTCTCGGTAGGGTTGGTTCGGGGGTGATACATGGCAGTTGTGAGGTGTTGGTCTCCCCAGCGATTGTAGAATTCTCTCAAACACGCGCTGTGAACTGTGTACCATTGTCACGTAGCAGGGTGAGGGGATAACCCCAGTAGGCGAAAAACTTGTTCTCCAGTGTCTTTACAATTCCACGTGCATGCACACTTGACAAAGAATACCCTTCTACCCAAAGTGAAAATAGATCAGTTACAACAAGAATTAATCTTTTCCGGTTTGGTGTACGGTGGTAGGGGTCCATCAAACAGAGCGCACCATTTTCAAAAGGCTTGCTACTGGTTACACATTACACAGTCCCTCACAAATGCTCACCTGTACACTAATCCTACAGTAGAAGTATCGACACACGTTGCGTATATTTTGTGCCACTCCAGATTTCTGACAGGTGACTAGTGTGGCATGGTATAGCCGCGTCACGTGTTGCAGCGCACAAACACATGCCACATATCACTGTTTATATTCTGCTGCTACCTACACAACCATCTACAACTCTTCAATTCTCGACCATTCTATATGCACACTCTTCTTTCCACTTACTTGCAATCTCACACTGTTGTTGTTCTCTTGTTATGACATAAACGCAAGGCAGTCAGAGTTACGGCAGCTGGAAGCACCGTAATGTTTGTACATTGTATGACCTGTGGGCTTGATGTGTCACATGAGGAGAGGAGGGGTACAGAATTCCTTCCCTCTCATCCTCATCCTGCACTGTTTCATCGCACGCGAGTGGGACAAGAAGTCGGCGAGCTGGTTTTCAACTGCGGTGCTGTGTCTCGTGAGCCATGGCACTCCTAAGGGTGTATCTTCTACGAGGTCATCCGCCACAAATGCCATCGTCGATGTCTCAATGTCCTTGATTCGGATGTTTACATTCACTTCGCCCTAAATCTGTCTTGTGTGTTGCAAGGTTGCCAAATGAATGACGTGTTGAACTGTTTTAATTTGATTGTTTAGAGAAAATTTAGATTTAATAAAATTGTGGGAAGCAGCGGTGTCAATCAGTGCACGGCGTCGCTGTCCATTAATTTCCACTGCAATTCGGATACAGTTGTGTGGTGAACTGCCAATTTGAATGATGAAAGCTGGAAATTGGGTCGAATCTGTCTTATCATCTGTTTTACTGGGGTAAGCAGCGTCCGGAGGCTTTACTCTGTCCACACGTTTCCATGGCAAGGTCCATTCCGTGGCGCCTGTTGTTGTTGGCCATTATTTTTGGGTAATCATTATTCCAGTGTTTCTTGGAACATCACGTGAGAGGGGCGTGCAGGACGCCGGTTTCTGTCAGCAATATTGAGGGGAGGGGGGATAGCTGTGTGGAAAATATTTCGGGCTGCATTTCCCGCCTGCTCCACAGGGGCATTGTCCACTGCTCTATCAACATTGTTCCTGGGCATGGTCTCTTCCCCTGACTGAATCCGAGGTCGGATCGACACATTCACCCAATCTGGTTGCCCACGATGCGGCTGGGCTTGGATGATGGCGTCCCACAACACAACAGAATGCACAAAGTCCCGTTCAGTTGAATGAATCACTGGGGCAAGAGCAACCTGCTACTCGATTCGCACGGCACTGGCGACAACTTCAAGAATGTCTTTTAACTCCAGCTCTGGGTTATATGTACAGACCAGCCATATCTTCTTTACGGCGAAATTATACAGCGACTCTTTGCCCTGCTCCACCAAGATGATTTTACTTCTAGCACGGAGAGATGTAAACGTGTTCACAAAGCGGCACGTAAACATTCGCCTGAATTCTTGCCATGTCATGGCATAGTGTTTGACACCTCGCCACCAGGCTCTTGCGTCTCATCCAAGATGTTCGCCTCACATGACGGCCAGTCTTCCGGTTCTATGCCGTACCGACTGAGTCGACTCTCCAACAATTTCAAACATGCTACAGGGTCTTCATTGGTCACACCAATGTAGTGATGTAGCTGTTTGAAATGGGTTGGTGGTGTATCCATATCTGAAACAGCTGTTCGCTGCCACTTGGTGGTTGTGACAGGTGCACAATCATCTTCTGTCTCTGGAATGTGAGCTGGTTGTTGTGGTGGTGTCGAACACATAGGGGGCGTGACAGCTCCTGAACAGTCGGTGGTAGACGTGGTTGTACGCTGGGGTAGTACTCCTTGTTAATGTTAGCAATTGGTATCTGTAATTTTTGCATGGTAGCCAGTTTTGGCATTGGCCATAGCTGTGCACTCGCAAAGAGCGTGGTTTGTTGACAATGTATGCATTCGATGCACCACATAATGTGCAATGTCCCACGCTCCCTGGGTTAAATGCATTTGTCATGATATAGTCGCCACCACCTTTGGTATGCCAGGTTTGCAGTCCCCAATCCATCGAAAATTTCAATATTGGTACACTTCTGTAAGTTGGAGCAGAGGCATGATGGTGGTCAAAATGCCTTCTGTGTCCCTATGCACACGCACAGTATTGGTGTGCATATTGGACTTAAAAATCCATTAGCCTACTTTGGTTTAAGGCACTGGGTACACACATCTCCAGGCTGTCCTGAGATAGTCCGCGACCATGCTCATTCATAAAGTTCGGTATTGAATAACTCTACTTGCTCCTGCAGCTAACGAACGGTCGCTTCGTCACTGCAAACACATGTTCTTACTTGCAAATACGTGAGTGAGAACGGATCTTACTTTCTTGTTTGTTCTAAACATTGGTGTCACAAGATGGTAGGTTTGCCATTTGAGTTTTGCCAGTCTAATTCTTCGTGGTAGAGTTTGTGGTGCGGTCGAAACAGAGTCCCCAACCTGATGTCTTCGCCTGACCACATGGTTGTTCGGCCCACAGCAACACACAACGCGACGCGGCATGGCTGGACGAGTGGTTACAGCTGGTATGACTCGGCACAGTTGGAGGGGGCAGCAGTGACGCACTTCCCCTCTACCATTACTAAGATGGCGATGGTCGGTTGATGTCACTGGTACAGTTCCAACATGCCCGACTTGCTATTCTCCTGCGAAAACAGCAATTTATCACCAAACTAACAAGTGGCTTTCTTCCCGACAATTTGCCCTGTTGTTTCTTGCAATTTCGATTTCACTTGAAGTATATTATGGAATATAGCCACTAGTAGTGGATAAAGTGAGCCAGAACTCAAATGGACAAGCAATATGTGTGCATGTGTGGTCTCACACAGCGCACAAAATGTGTACATAGAAATGGCAGTGCAGGCAAATGTGTGGAAAATACACTGGAAATACCAGGGAATGAAGGTTACCTGTCCATCGCAGTCTTGATGATCTTGAAGGTATGAAAATGCCACGCGGAGAGGCAAGCCATGTGTGGGCAGGGTAAATGAATCCAGGGAAAGGTTAGGTGAAAAGTCTGAAAGTTCCATAAATTTCGGGGTATGGGCGCCAGTGCTAAAGAGATTACAAGAATTAATCCGAGGTCGTGATGGCCACGCTCTATGTGGCCTTCCTGGTTGTCCCCTGCTGACGGACGAGAAAGGCAACAAAGTTGTTACCATGTTTCACCTCCTGTTGGTAAAGATCGACATAGAACTAAATTCAGTATTGCTTTGTCTAGTGAGGGTGGTTGACATCCCCAATGCCATTACACACGAGCAAAGTATGCTTCTGTGTTCTCCCAATGCCATTAATAGAAAACACTTTTAGGTTATTTTCCATTTACGTGGCCGAGATGCGACCAAATCAAATAAAACATGCCGAGTCATCCATCACGTTGTTTTATTCAATGTTAGTTCACACAATGAAGAGTTACATTAGTTGTTCGCCATTAGAGCAAGGCAAACTCTGATACTGATAAAAGGCGGGATGCCTACATTACTTACGGTATAATAAAACTTATCCCAGCTATGTAAAGTACAGCTGGGGTATGAGGCATCGCTGACTCCGGGCGTGCAAAAACAAGAGGTTCTAGTAAGCTACATTATCCAACGGATATTATGGTGGTTGATAGTAAAAACGAGAAATGCCTGGAGCTCCGTGACATGGCGGCCAACTCCCGTCGGGCCGGGATCAAGACTAGCATGGTGTGGGCGCGGAGCCTTCTTATTGGGAGTGACTGCTGCCAACTTATCACATGATTTTGCAGAATTAATAGTAAATGAAAAATAAATTGAATCAACTAGCCATGTGACTGATGAAATGAAAACACTATGGAAGCCTTAACATAATACATAACATCTTAATTTAGATATATTTTAGAAAATAAAACATAGATTGTCAAATCTACATACAAGGCATTCTAACCTCACTTTGAGAGGTTTGTTCAAAAACAGTTTTCAGGGCACCATATATCTCTCCTCCCACAACTAGTACTTTTAAAATAATTCAAATCAATAATACAACAGTATTGTGGTACCGTCCTTTAGGTAAGGTTGGGCTATGTCTATTCCCATGACATCTAGTCACATAATTATATGTGGTAAATTTATAAATTACATTCCTACTTGGAATATCAAGTCTTTTATATTTTATGCACCTATCATTATGGCACGTGATGTGCAGTACTCTTAAAAACAACACATACAAATACACTAAAACAAAAACCCTTTTAGAATAAATAATAATAAGTTGATACTATTTGTCTCGTACTTGTATGTGTATTACACCCGAGACATTGGGGAACAATAACACTCATAATAAAATACACATGACATATGTACTGGATAATAATGTAAACAAACAATCAAAACAAATGCACGTGTGTAGTTTAGCACGGGCGACATCGAGGCACACTTTCACTTTAATAATTTTACATACACATTGAATTACCCTTGAAAACACACACATAGCACTGCAAAACATAAACACTGAAAAGGTAAATGAGGGCTCATACACTGGGTCGCACGGGCGACAACATACATCGCACTCACTGACTCTAAGCTTACAGGAACACAACAAAATATTTAAGCTAATGACTTTGACATTCGTAAACGATTGAGATCGTCAATTTGGGTAAATGTACAGAAGACGAATAAACAGGCTAACGAGGTGTCTTTATGTCCTATACCGTACAGTGTTAACAAATGAAGCCAGTTTGTATTGTGGAGTTAGACGGTTGTTTTCTGTTAAAAGGGTCACATTATCAATAGTAGTAAAAACACTATATTGGCCTATCATTCACATGTATTTAGAAGTGTATGAAAATCGGCATAAACTAACATGCAACCCTTTTTGACCTTAATGAAGATATATAAAGCGTGTGCATGTTTGTCTCAGTTAACAAAGTATAAATGTAACTGTCAAATATGTTAAGTTACGAATTACTTACATTTAAGTTGAAGTTTTGCATACAGCATTTTGGTTGATTTGCTTCCCATTCCCTGTATATTTGCCTTGAAAATATGTCACGAAATAATGTTCCTGCGACTATAGGAGATTTTAAAACTTATGATAAAACTTAAACCATGCTAAAATCGAATATAACAAAAGTCGAATATTATAATAGCTGTCTGCTAATGAAAAAAAAAAAAAAAAAAAAAAACACCTTTTTATATTCTGAAACAAATAAATTGCAACAGCATAGGCATGAATTTAGCTAAATAAACCAAGCATCATATAATTCTGTCATATCAAACTGTTCTATTGTCTGTTATGTCTGTCAGTAAAGTTGCAGTTTATCTCGCCCAGACGTTTAAAGACCCTTACACAATTGAAATCATTAACATTTGTCTTTACCATTTGACTTTACGTTTGATTCCCGACACGTTATTTCTTATGGAGCTTGACATAATGTAACTGTCAAAGGTAAAGTAATGCACTCTTGACTTTACGATTTCAAAAAGTATATATAATATGGTAAAGATCAGAAGCCATTTTGCCGGAATCTAACAGAGATTATGTGGAAAGGTGCCAATTTATTGTATTACGACTTTAATCTCAGTTAACAAAGTTCGTTTTAAATTAAATAAATGGCAAACGAATATATTGTGAGGGGAAAACATACGAAATTATATTTTTTAATAAAGTAAAGAATTGAGTTTTTTAATTTGAAATAAAATTCTAATATAAATTTTGAGCCTATTAAAAAAAAAGTACGTAAAATGATTTGCTGGATAATATCATAATCATTTTCATAACAAGCTACACATTTTTACGAAGCTTGTAGAACCGATGTTTATTTGTCTGAACTCTGACTTTGCAATTCTAAAGTGTATTGATAGTTACGTCAGGGAAAAGGAAACGTAAAGTCAAATGCTAAAGTTTTCTATTGTGCAAGAAGCCTAATCAATATAATGGCAAGTGGTTAGTTTTTTTTACTTAACTCCCCATATCAGATTTTATTTTTTATTTTTTATTTTTTTTGCGGCGTAGAATAGGTCTTTTAAACTTTAGCTTTTTCTTTACTGCATTCACTCAGCAATTAAATAGAATAGAGTTTATTTTCTTCAGAAAATAGGGAAAATTCTTGCAAATGTAATATGCCTATATGGTCATTACTAATCTCCCACACATAGCCTAAGTAAAACACTTTTATCGAAAAAAAAAAAAAAAAAACTAATTAATTCTATTAATGAACATGGCAGTGTCTGATACATTGTAATACCTATTTAATAAATTGAATTGGCTTAAAAGAAATTTAAGTCATATGTCCAATTATTACATAATATGACACCTACCTGGAGTTAATTTCTGAGGCACAGAAACATGGTAATGGTAAAGGTGATACTGCCCCATCGCTGCCACAAACAGGACACTAAACAAGCAATCTTTCTGTTTTAGTGTTTAAAACACCCTTTCAATAAAGAATATCCTTTCAGATCCTCTGTTCTAGTAGAAAATGACGTCGACAGGTCCTATGCCTCAGGCCATTCATCATGTCATGTCAGCAGACACGTCAAGAATGCAACAAAATATCACAGTGAAGCAACTGAGTCGACGAACCAGAGCCATGTGAATGTTATCTGTCAAGTGCAATAGTGTGTAGAAGGTGTAATTAGGGTTGAGTCAGATGTTAGGGAGTGTGCAGTGTGTGGTTATTTTTGTCTGTGTACGTCATAATTCTACAATGCCACAAGTGTTAGTGTATAAGTGTAATTTTTCTCATGCTATGTAACTGTCAGTGTTCTTTATCGTGCATCAGTCTGCACAAATATCTGAAGTTACATTACCATGCAACCATGTACGTGTTTGTACGAATGTCAGTGTCCGTACGTCAGGCCGAGTACCACGAGTTTTTGTTTACTTTTAGTATTAACATTTTGAGGGTCAATGTGTATGTAATGCCATATGTTATGTCAGTGTTTTATTTTCCCATGTTACCCATGCAACATAAGTACGAGACAAGTGGTCTCTTATATTTTATTATTATTGTTTTAGTGTATTTGGGTGCAATACTGTGTTTCCGTAATTATTATGTTGTTGACAGCTCATGTGCTAGAGGTGCCATTAGTGCACTTACTTGAACGGCCACAGACGAGGCTATTGCGATATGTAGACGTCTCTATAATATTTGTGATAATTATTAACGTAACTTTTAATGCATTGCAAATCATTTTTAATATTTTTAATTTTTAATTATGCTCGACCAGTACTGGTAGTATTGAAATACTTGACTTTCTTAACACATTACAAAATGTTACATCAAAGTGGACCGGTGCACACAGCCACATGGAAAATAACCACTGTAAGATCATAAAAGTATTTTTGAAGTGTTTTTAAGCAAATTACTATGAACACACATGTTTTGCCACGAACACAAATCATATAGACATAACAAACTTGACTGTGGACAGACCCTATAAAGATTTTTTTCATACATGTCAATGTTGAGGTTAGGTTGCCACGGCAATGCGATCTGGTTGAACATGAGTATTTATTTTTATACTTTTAAGATGTGCTTTTATGTTTTGTTGTTAAGAGTTTATTGATATGTACATGTCATCAGCATTCTAGATCCCATTTTGTTTCATTCATTTTATTTCACTTAATGTAAAATTATGTCACGTGATTTTTGGGCAGGAACGGTGGCCAGTGAGTGGCCTCCACGCCAAACAGACGGTAGTAGCATCTTAGATCTCGGGAGAGTATCACCGCGCCACAGTACTCCGGGCACTTCTACTTTGTTTGATAATCATAATGTATTTCTGATTAATTAACGTTTGTCTACTGGAACCTCGTGTTTATTGCTCGCCCGGAGTACACTGTCTCTCACCCTCGGCTTGTGTTTTATATAGTCGAGGCGTACTATACAAGTTAATACTCATAGGCACTATGGCCATTTCATCTATATAAGAGACTACCTGGCTAAAATGGATGTGTAAACTACAGTGTCCTGATGGGGAAGAACTTGTAATAAATACGTACTAGTGAGATACCAACATTTTATTATGATTAACATCTTATCGGCTACTTTACCTTTTCTCGTAATTTTACAATAACAAGCTGTTTTTAATAATGGCGATGGGTAGCCAAAATAACCTTTAGGGAAAGAGCTGTTGTATCAGGGGGGGGGCTTACATCCCTGATTAGATGAGGTGATTTGGAGTTTAGTTTACGGCTGGCGAAAAGGTACTTTCAACTGATAACATCCATCAAGATGTGGACATGGGGGCAGTCCAACGGTCGTTGGCCATCACGACCCGAGAGGAGTTATTATAGAGGAGTGCATTATAAATATAATATTCAGCCGGTAGTGGCCAGCAATAGTTTGTAGTTAGAGCAGTATAAAGACCACACCAGGAGGTTTGGATGCCTTGTTCGTAATAGTGCAAACTTAAGACTTGAACAAACGGCAAAGATAACCATACTTTCATTATTTTATATTTGTAAGTTGTTTTAAATGTTTTCAGTGTTAGCAATGGTATTAAATTTTAGGACTGAAATAATAGGTTTAAAAAGAATCATAGTAATTAAGGCACACAATGCGTGCCAAGTTGGACAATGTGGATGTTATTAGGGTTAAGTACACTGCAAGTTTAATGTCACAAGTCGAACAAGTTTTATATTATTTTATTGTCTTTTGTTAATTTGTGAGTG
Source organism: Dryococelus australis (assembly GCA_029891345.1). Classification (NCBI taxonomy): domain Eukaryota; kingdom Metazoa; phylum Arthropoda; class Insecta; order Phasmatodea; family Phasmatidae; genus Dryococelus; species Dryococelus australis. The sequence goes on along the minus strand of CM056995.1, from coordinate 45,094,816 downwards.
TTATTAAAGAGTTTATTCAGTGTTCTGCCTTATCGCAAATAATATGCTGCAAGTCATTTCATTACATCCATTAAAAGTGTTGTGAATAATGGGATGTTATCCCGAAGTAGGAATGGCCAGACAGTGAAAGAGTTGAGCGCCATTGCCCAGTGAGTAGCGTCACCGTCTCACCGCCGAGCGGATGTACGGTTCGCATCCTGGACAGGACTTGATGTTTAGCCTAATCATGTAACATATCCATAGCCAATATGTAATTTCAGGACCTTTTTTTTTAAGTATTTTCATCCAGGGAGACGGCCGCTCTCAACCCAGTTCGTTTTTTATACACCTGAGACACAATGTGCAATTAATTCATTGTGTTGGCATTCACACAGTTTTTACTGTATCAGAGCACTCCGTTTTATAGTGGAGTTTTACACTGTTAGTGCCTCATGTGAGGAGTCGTAATGAATAAACCTGTTCGTTGCAGAAGTATGTCATTTCTATTCATTCTGGCCGCTTCTAGGCCACGTAACTGGAGTATAGTAAGATAGCAAAGTCTTGGCATGGGACGGCCTCAACAGTTCCTGCAGTGTTTTGGATGAACATATCGAGGGAGTTCAGTTATCCTCGACTAGACCAGGCACTTGGATTATGGTATAAAGGACAACTGCAGCATTGATGTTTGAGCATTAGGGGGGTGGGGGCACATTTAGGGTGTATGGCCCATAACCCCAACTGCATCATTGTGTTCTCGACTGAGCGAGGACTGGCCCCCACCTGGTATAAATGAGCCTGCATCACCATGCATCCTAACCCCTGTGATAATTCCCTGGTGCCCAGTTTAAGATCATGCCAAGTTCTTCTGATGAAGTTAAAACTTTCGAGTTATAGTAAATTGAATAATATTTCTGTATGAATAAACTTTTCCACTGTTTCAGCAAAACAACGAGAGTTCCAATCACCACTCTCTCATAATAAGAATCGTAAAACACTCACATACCATGAAAGACCACCCCATCAATAAAATAAACAGAAACTGAAGTAGTATTTATATTGTGGAATTTAAATTTCTTGGCTTCAATAAATAGCTAAAGTGTTATGTTATTGAATAATTCAGCACACAGCACTTTTACGGAGTGGCAGACTGGTGTCAATTCATTTCACTGAGGTTACAGTTCCTAAAAGCAACTATGGCGATCTACATTTAATGAAATAAAAAAAATAATGTACTGCATATATAATATTTCTATAACACTAGCCACAAATTCTCGCATATACATACATTTTGACGGAAGAGAACTCAATTGCAACTGCGATTTACCGGATTAGTTAACTTAAGTCGGTCAGAAAAGATAAGTCTCGAAAATTAAAAAATCGTTGTAAATACTTGGACGGAAGAGGTAAGTTATTTGAAATATGTGACACCTTTATATTTCTAATGCAGCGAAACCTTTCATCCAAAACCTGAACATAGGAATTGCGGTCAAATACAATTCGTCTCCTAACATCTGTCGCCGCATTGCTGAAGCACACAATTTGACTTGCTGATAAATAGCTATCAGGTAGACGAAGTGCCTGATAGCTTTATCAGCGGATAGCCTGTCGAATAGGTAGTATCAGCAAGACACAATATGCATTTTTGGGATATCTAGCTGATAACCCTTGTTCAAGTATTTGTTAGACGGTGGTAATACAGGCCCTAATATGATGTAAACCGCTAACTCATCTTCTGTGCATGTACCCAACATTGACCTACGCTCAAAGGAACACACCTTTCAAAGTCACATGGTCAACAGTGATGAACATGTTTGTTTATATCTTAATTTTTAAATGACAAGCATTATTTTATTAATGAAATACTTTTACCAGTTTTAATTTATTCAAACTGCATTACAAAATGGTTAGAGGAAATATACATTCATCTCAAAGCACTTGTTTACAAATCAATTTTCTAACCGAAAATCGAAACCATGCCATTTTCTCTAGAAATGTTGACAGAAAAGCAGTTCAATGTTGGGACACAGCGATTGGTTATTTGCAGCCAGCGAAATCGGTTTACCTCATATTTAGTCTATGGGCAAAACAGTGCCCTGGAACCCAGCGACGCATGATGCTGTCAGAGTTTTGACTTTGTCGTAGGCTCGCCACGTTATTCTGTGATTGTTTTTGGCACTTAACATCAGGCGAATAAGTCAACTGTTGGAAAACAGTGTATTATTAAAATTTTTAGAATTTTTGAATTAATAAGTTAATATCATTAAAATAGGCATGTTTTAACATTATTCAAATGCCTGTCACTGCAACTGTGAGAGAAAAAAAAACAAATCACCTCTGGACCTTTTTTTTTTCTGTATTGAATAGTGAAAGATGCATCGCGAAGTGTTATTCGTTTAAACAAGAGCTGTCAAGCAAAACAACTACAAAAAATTTAAAGAAACACATTGAAAGAAAACATCCTTCTGTTGATTACAGTTTGAGGTCGAATGTAATGAGAACTGCTGAGGCTAAAAACGAAAGATTACTTTTGGAGGTAAGCAAAATGACCTCCATGCCCTCTTTTTCCCTCAAACATAATAAAATCATTCAACAGTATTTTAGAATATTTAAATAATGTAATTAAGCAACAGAATGCAAAGATAATACACAAAATCCAACAGCTATTGGCAACATTTATTTTCCTTGTATTTAAAAATATTTGTTTTCTATATTTTAACATGTAAAAAATTAATTTACTTAAGTGTAAAACTTTAGGTTGTGAACTGAGTAAAAATATACTGTTTCTCACTTATAAGTCAAATTATCTTATAACAACCCAAGATTAATTTATTTAAAACCTATATTACATATAAAAAGGATGAAGTATAGGTGCACTATGCACCCGTGGTTAATTTTTTTGCTACTCAAACAAAGGATCTGGGTTCATTTTCCATCACCACCACAGGGAATTTTCCGAGCTGTAGTGGGGTAGAGAGTAACTTATTGAGCTTCAAGAAATGTGTCCTGTGGGATCCCAGCTTACTTTACGTTTTGTGTTCTTAGCATAAAATATATTATGTGGAAACGAGCATTGAAATTTGTGTTTAAGAAAAGTCCAAAAATCGTATAAGTTAGTGAGAAAATAACTTGAGAATCAAAGCACGAGTTTTTTTAAATATCTGTACAAGATATTCGTCGATAGAAGCACTTGTTATTCAAGTAAACAATTTTCCCTTATTTTATAAACATGACGTATCGGCCGGTTCTTAGGCTGGACCACGAGAAGAAAAGGTTATGTGGATGGGATTTAAAAATACTACCATGGTTTTCGGGGGGGGCGCCAGCATTCTCAGCAGAGAGCACAAGTAGAGATGGGTCGTGTGGCCGACGGCCTACATGCGGCCCCTTCGACATCCGACGTCTCATTGTAGAAGCTTGCAGAATTCGTCCTTGATATATCTAAAATACCTGGTCTAGTGAGAGTTATTTCAGCTACTCACTTACGCTCGTACTCACTCCAGGCTGTTACAGGCCGCCTTATGTCTTAAGTAAAATTTACACTGCGATTAAGATGGCCATGATGTGGCCGGTGAAATAAATAACAATCTCTCAGCTCACTTGATATGACTATTTATTCCATTTTACCTTCAAAGAAGCACTGATAGAATTTTCCATGTTAAAGCAGGGTGCTTAATATAGCTGCAAAAAGGCGGCAAAGTGCCTACGTGAAAATTATGTGAGTTACAGTTATTTGGGGTAACTTTGAACCACTCAGGGTAATATAGTACCACATCCTATTTTTGTTTAAAAAAATATTTTTCAAAACACCTTTGCTATTCTTTGGAAAAATTGTACGGACATTTTATTTTGTCATGTTAGTAGGAGAAGTCTCGGAAGATACACATCTTATTTATATAGTATATGGATTGTTGTAGTAGTTTTTCTATGGTGGTGTAGGTGTAAAGAGCACGATTTTCATGGACTGTTTCAAGTTTCAACAGTAAGTAAAATTAATAATGACATGCCTTGTTTTAAATTTATAATGCTCTTATAGCTCAATACTTTTAGTATCGGCTTTGTTCTATGATTTGAAGTGTGTCGCTCCTCACCCTAAGCCATTTGTCACGCAGGATGCTTCCAAACGCAGCACATATGCACTCTCGTTGACTGAACATCAGTGAGCTGTGTAGTGTAGTGTGAGTGCAGGAGTGGGCCAGATCGGGCAAGTGTAGTACAGTGCAGGGAGTGTAGCGCCACATACGCCTACCAACCTGGGAGAGTGGACGGACTAATACAGGAACACGTGTATTACGTTAAAAAGGGGTGTAGCATTTCGCAAGCACGTTTCTTGCCACGTGATAAGGACACGTGACTCGCAAATAAAGTGTAATATGTTTATAAACCCTTTTGCCCCAATGCTGTGTTTTAAAGTGTTATTGTTTTCTTTCGAAAATATTTATTTTCACCACCACCATTGTTATGTCCATTCCCTTTCTTTCCAATCGCAAGATAAGCTTTAGAAATAATTATTTATTTGTGTTTTTGCAGTGTTTGAAAGTATTATAGCATGTAACTGTAAAATTGTTTCTCCATTTGTGCAAGTAGATCCCTCTGTGGCGCTTGGGCCCGCCACCATCAGCCTTCGCACCACGGCAGGAAGTCAGTCAGCAAGTCGCACCCAGAAGGGGAGGCACGTGTGAAACTGAGCTCGTGCTTTTACCGCCCAGACTGAGCTCTGTTTTTCTTTTAATATTTTTTTGAGTATTTGTATTGATAAAGCTAGTAAGAAAGCTTTGCCTCCTTTTAATTTTTTATTTTTTCGCATAAGTTGATGTTTTGTTAAACATTTATCTATACCCAAATCTCTTAACTGATCATTGGGCATATCGAAAATCAAGCTTTTTATCTTCATGTATAAGTAAAAAAAATTAAATAATTAAAAAATTATAGAAATATTGATAAAAAATGTGTATTATCTCTGATGCGCAAACCTTTGCCCGGTTGGAGTTTTAGATGATTACAAGAATAAAAGACATTACAAAATTATTTTTAATACATTAAAAATTTTTAATACCCCAACCAAGTTTTGTTTTTGTAAACATTGTCCAAGCAACAGCAGCAGAAGCAATTTTTTCTCCAATCTGAATTTTTTTATCAAATAATTTCTTTAGCTTCTTTTTGTAAAATTTTATCATCATCATGTCTAGATTCTAAATCTTACTGATCTCAATAAGCAATATCATGAAACTTACAAGCTTCATCTAATTTATTTATTCCTGAGCCTCCTCTTTCCAATCTTTTGTTTAATTTTGTAAATGGTCCACAATAGAAAATGCATTTCAGGCAGATTTAAATTATTTAATGCCCAATTTATAATACCTTTGCCACGATGTTCAGATTTCCCAAATGAGGCTGGAATTACATTTAAATCTCACATTAGATATGGAATTGCTTTCGGATTATTAACAACAAAATCAGAGATTTTATTATTTAGCATATTCATCATGCTAACTTTTTCATTGTAATAATGTTTATTTCCAGGAGTTTCTTCATCATGTATAACTCATAATCTATCAACTAATTTTCTAACATCATCCATCCAAACATATTCTTTTGGCGAAGTATTGTGTTTTTTATGCCATCTCCAGATTTAAAATAAAATGTAAAAATCTCACTTTCGGATGTGTTTGCATCTGGTTTTTTTTATATAATAATTATAAATCTGCTTAGTTATATTATTACACTTCCAGCTAATATTTGAACTTGGGATATTCCTTTTCTCATTAGGAATATAATGTTGGAATACAGCATTGGCTAATAAAACCATTTCTGTGTAATCTTTAAGTTCATTAGCAGTGTATTTACCCTCAAGTTCTTCTTGATCTTTTTTTGTTAACAAATTTCAAAGTCCTGGTGTTAATATATGTTCTTTATTCTTAACAATTATTGTTTCCTCTTTTAGCTCTACTTGTGTATCACCAATGTAATAATTTTCTCCAACTCCAGGTAAACAATATTTTTCATTTATAACATTAATTATATTTGCAATTTCTATTCCGAGGTTTATATAAGAAACACCTTCTATAGAAGGCAAATCTTTTAATGGTACAATTTCCATGTGCTCTTCTACATTAGGATATTTTGGGAATAATTCTCTTTCAAATCACGTTCCTTCTGGTGTTGGTGGATATTCTAAATTTTTTACTGCAACAGGAACTAGTGTGTTTATTAAATTTTGTTTTCTTCATGAACTTGTTCTACTTTTTTTTTTTTTTTTTTTTTTTTACCAATATTTCATAATTCGCCAAGTAATGGCAGCTCTTTTTTTATTTCATTCATATTCACCTTTAATGGTGATTTTTATAGTTTTTGAACACCTCGAAGAGTAATTTAACTCGAGAAATATGCTTTGATTCTTTCATTTATATATCATTTTTTCTTCTAAATGAGTTATAAAAGTAATGAGTTCTTTGATAGACAAACTAACCCCCCCCCCCCAACTGAACAAACTAGGAGGAATTTGAATGTTTAAAATAATAGAATCGAATTTGATATTTCTATATGAGATGGCTTTTCTTTTCCAAATGTCGCTTATGTTTATGAGCAATTTCGTTTACTAAAGAGAGATAAAATGGGTGCTGAAGCGGTATACAAAAAAGAGGATAAAGTTGATGTGTGTTCTAACTTTTTTCCTTTTTAGTTTTCTAAAACACAAATCTCAAAACATGGACATATTATCGAGGCTGATGATATTCAAGGTTATAACATCAACAATGATGAATACTTTATTAAGATCACCAGGTGAACAAAATTATTTAGAATTTTCTTGTGTTGATGATTATTATCGAGAAAAGGCTACTTATAGTCATACACCAAATGAAATTATCTATCCACTGTTGGTTTTATTCGAGTTAACAGTGAAATTTATTGGAAGGGTTGTTATAAAATTACTTTTATTCGTAATACACCTGCTAACAATTGTTCATTTATTAATCTAAATAAGGAGGCTCCTGCTGATGCTCCCAAAGATTCTGCTGATCCTGGTAAAATTGTTATGTAATTGTTCCGTATTGCACATCGTAATGGGAAAACTATACAAACATTCAGTGTGTACCATAAAGTACCCATCCCAATGGTTTACTTTGCAGTCTAGTACCGTTTCGCATATCTGGCCAAGTTCCGTGCAGCGTATCCAAATTCGGAAACTATTGTTCCGTATCGCGTATCCAAGTATTTTTTCCGCAAATTTTCTCTCGCGAATCGCAAGATGTTGCGCGCGGGATGTAAAATCACAATTTTGAATGCCAGGCAAGTTATTCATTCTTCGCCAGACATAAACACGTTTCTCATCGAGCACGAAATACTCAAATCTACTATGTGGTGCGAAAAATGAGGAGAAGGCGAAGTGAAACTGGTGGAAAACAGGGGCTTGTTTTACTGGTTCCGACGGCGAATGGAGGACGGTACTAAATGCAACTTTAAAGTGTCGGCGAGACAGGGCAGTTTCGTGGGAGATTCAAACTTGTTTCTGAGCAAGATAGTCGAGTTGTGTTTACTCTGGTGCCTGATCAAATACCCTCGACAGCAGACTATAGTGAACGAACGTTTGTGCCTGATCGAGTTTCTGCCACAAAGTGTGCGTAGTCTGGGTGTTGACGTACAGGAAACGCATCGGCGAGCCAGGCAAAGTGGTCGAGATCGACGAGTCGAAATTGGGCAAAGCAAGAACCGCAAAGGGCGTAAAGTTCACGGCGAGTGGGTTTTCGGTGGAGTCCAGCGGGATGATCCGACGAAATTATTACTGGTGCCGGTGGAAATGAGGAATGCTCCGACCCAGACCAAAATCATTCGCGAGTGGATCGCTCCGGGCACGACGATAATTTCAGACTGCTGGCGCGATTACAGGAACTTAGACATTCACGGCTACCGTCACATGCAGGTGAATCACAGGAGGGAATTTGTGTGCAGCAAAAAGAGAAATGGTAAACACTCGAAACGTGCTAAAGATGAAGAGGGGCGAGAAGTTGAGGCTGCACACTCAAAACATCGAGCGAAGTTGGTGTTCTGTGCGATACAGCATTCCCTGCTTTGGCCGACGGAAAAAATCTTGGGTCGGCTACCTGACCGAGTACGTCAAGACAAGAATCATTGGTACTGAAAATAACTGCACACTTTGCTGATTCACGCCGCCGACATGCACCATCGTAATCGGCGCAGAGAATATGACGGCGAAGGCTATCCCAATTTCGACAGGTATCTCTTTGTTACTATTGTATTTAACTTGCAGGCACGAGCGAGATTGCGTTGCTGTTGCAGTTGTATTTTAAAATAATGTTTGAATGGTATGTTATGTGTTTTAATTTACAGGGGCGAGTGAGACTATGTAGCTGTTTTATTTAAATTACAGATGTCAGTGTGAATGGCGTGTTATTTGATTCAAGTTTAAATTAATGATTAATTGAGTTACTGTTTGATTCAAATTTTAATTAATATTTAATTGGCTTGCTGTTTGATTCAAGTTTAAATTACTGTTTTATTGAGTTGCTGTTTGTTTCAAGTTAAAGTTCATGTTTAATTGAATAGCTGTTTGATTAAAATTAAAATTAATGTTTAATTGAGTTGCTGTTTGATTCAAGTTTGAATTAATGTTTAATTGAATTGCTGTTTGATTCAAGTTTAAATAAATGTTTAATTTATTTCTAATTTGATTCAAATTAAAACTAATATTTAATTGAGTTGCTGTTTGATTCAGTTAAAAAAACAATGTGTGATTGAGTAGTTGTTTGATTCAAATTAAAATTAAGGTTTAATTGAGTTGCTGTTTGATACAGTTTAAAGAGAAGAATTAATGACCTGCTGTTTGTTTCAGTTAAAAAACAATGCTTGAGTGACATACTGTTTGTGTAAACATTCATTCACGATGTGGAAAAAAGTCCAATATAGTCAAGTGGGTCGTGATGGGTCCGCCCGGCGACGACGGGTGTACTTGCATCTGTTGCATCCGCAAAACTTGGATCTGCCAGTTTCAATTATTGAGTTAGATTGATTTTCTTAAAAAATCACATTCATTCGCGATCCCGAAAAGGCATAGCTCGGTCGTGTTGTCATGACCGATCCGGTCGGCGGTGGATGCAATTGCATACGCTGTTGTTTTCGCGGATTTTGGACCAGCCTGCTTCGAGTGCTGAGGTAAATTATAAAAAAAAAGTTATGGTTTATATAGAACATTGTGTATTTCATTTTCCAATGTACACAGTTTTACTGTACTCTTTAGTGATGGCATACATATAAAATATTGTGTATTATATTATTACATTGTTAAATATTTGAAATTTTGAAGGTTATGCTTTTTGGGTACACTCTTTAGTGATAAAATATAGATGAGATGTTGTAAAATAAATTATTACATTTATAAAAAAGAATTGAATTTTTAACAGTACAATGTTTTACCGTACCCTTTCTAGTGATTGTGTAATGTGAATCTTTATATAATAAATGGTTAAAATGGTAAAAAAATATTAATAATTATTCAATATTCCCGTTAATATAAATAAAAAAATTATGTATCGCGAATCGCGTGTATTTAAACAGGGACGAGAAAAATGCGAATAAAAAAATAATTGCTTGGATACATGTAAGGAAACTTTTAGCAATAGTTACTTTTGGCACCCAGATACGCCATGGGAAACAAATCGGATCTTTTACCCTATATTCCGTTTTCAGTTTGGATACAGTATAGGAAATAATTTGGCGTAGGTCGAAATTTCTCCCCCGACTCGGCTGGATACACAATTCGAAACAAATGGGGTGTGGCACCAATTTCCCCCTTCCTGCTTGGATACACAATGTCGTCCTTTTCGGTCCTGCATGTTTTGTCACCTGGATACTCAAAGAGAAACTTGGTAAAAACCAGCTTTTTCAAGGTGCGCTGTGTACGCAGGGGAAACTCTGTATTTTATTTTGACTTTTTCCCGGTCGTGGTTGGATACGTAACTGGCGTTTTATTGTCTCTACTTTTTTATCATTGGGTACGTAATACAGTTGTTTTTGAGCGATTTAGATACGCAGTACGGAACACTCACCAATTGTTATTAAAAAAGTAGAAATTTTGTGGCCTATTGTTGAATACGAAGCTAACAGAGCCATTGCAATGAAAGAAAAAATATACAAAACCCTAAAATGCCCATTAGTTTTGATTATTCGAAATTTTTAGAAAAAGAAGTTCCTGCTGGAACAGAATTCTTTAATTCTGATATAAAAGATCAGTTTAATGATTTACAATTTGACATGCCCGATTTTGCAATTGTAGGCTTTAAAAATAAAATATAAATAATGCTGAACAGAATTTCCATGCTTCTATGTTTGAGCCCTCTAATGTTAGAAATATGTATGTTAAAATGGAAGAAATTACCTTTTTCCAAAAGAAAATTGGAATCTAGATATTGATAATAATTTCTGTGATAAAGCGTTTATTGCTCATAATGATCTTAGAACTTCTAACACAAAACTAGATACTGTATATAGAAATAATGAACTTTATTATAAGCCGACTCTAAACTTTGGTGGTGAAACCAATTATTATTCATTTTGGGGGTCGAAGACCATTGTATATTATTGATTATTTATATAGAAAAACAGCTGTAGTTAAAGAAAAACCAATATATAAATTGTCATAGATTTTGATAAAGCTGTTGAAGCACATACAATTTTTAATGTCATTTTAATAAGCTAATGGAATTTAACTTATGATTATATGAAAGAACAGATTACTGAAGATATATAAATTTTAAATTTTATTAAATGGAGGATGTAAACGATTTTACAGAAACAAGAAACTGTTTTGATATTTTAATAAATTATGTTTAGATATATTTTTAAGTTGTTTGATCGAATAAAAAATCTTTTTGTTAAACCGGAATAGGTTTTTTTCTTTCTCAAATAAATTTTTCTTTTATAATAAAGATGCCTGTGTTACATTGCAGTATGACAGAGCTTTTCCAAGATAGTTGTAAATCTGCTACACCGTCCTATAACATAGATAATGCCTCTAACGAAATCAGAGACTTAGTTTACAAATTTAATCAAAATCTATAAAATTTACAATTAACACTCTACGAAAATATTAACGATGAATTTATAATTTGTGTAATAGGGGACGATTTTAAGAATATAGAGGAAATTTTTAAAAAGTTAGTAGAGCTTCTAGAACAACATTTATTTTAGTGTAAACTTTATTTGTTCAAATTTTATTTGAGGCATTTTTTTGAAAAGGTCAATTGTGTTTATTTGTAAACTTTTTTTTTTTGTAAATTCAATATTTGCATATTGCAGATCCTAGTGAAACTCAATAATTTGGCTTAAATCGGAGCAAGTTTCTCAACCTCAAGTAACTTTTTCAAAATTTTATGTTGACATAATTTATCTCTTCAAATCTACCACAAATTTTACCAAATTTTACTCTAAAATCAAGCTAATTTGACACAAATCTGCAATCTAAATCAAGCACACCTTTTTTTTTTTTATTAAATTCATTGTGTCACGTAATTTTTGAGGTCAAATAAGCCAAATTTAATCCAAATTTTTGTGCCTAATCATGTGTCACTTCCCTTTTCAGGTCAAATAAGCCAAATTTAGTCCAAGTTTGGGTACCAAATCAGTTAGTAAAAAAACCAAAAATTTGGCACAAAATACTGCTAAAAAAAAATTGGTACACAAATCCTGCTCAAAAATCAGGCAATTTAGAGTAAAATGAATTTATTTTGGGAATACAATTGATGAAATAAACGATGTCTCCGGAAGATTTTGAGAAAGTTGCTTGAAAGTGAGAAATTTGCTTGAATTTTAGCTTTATTATTGAGTTGCGCTAGGATCTGCAATAAACATCTACTGCCACATTGTCACATAAATGAATACTATAGATGATTACTATATATTTTCAGCCATTTTCTGTTGTTGAATATCAGTATTTGAAAGATTTTGTGAAGGTGCTTAATCCTTCTTATCAGATGTCAAATAGGCACACAGTTATACTCTTACGATTAGAAAACATTTTATGTTCTATTTTAAGAGGTCTTGTGAACTGTCTCAAAAACTGCTATGACGACAGATGGTTGGACTCCTGTAAAAATTGATAGTTTCATTGCAGTAACTGGGCATTTTATTGTCGAAAAACCTTGAACAAAAATCTGTCCTCCTTGAATGCAGTGTGTTAAACAGTTCACATACTACTCCAATTTAGCTGAATCATTACAGAGGATAGTATTAAAACTGAGGCCTTGAGGACAAAGCAACAATCGTTGTTTCAGACAATGCAGCAAATATAAAGAAGGCTGTAAAGGAAAATCTTGGATGGAAGCATTTTCCATGCTTTGCACATACCTCGAATTGAATTGTCGAAGATGCTTTTAAATTAGTGGCACCATTAGTAGACAAAGTAACAAAGTAAAAGCAGTTGTGGGGCATTTTCGACGAAGTTCGACATCAAACTCCAAGATTTCGAGTTATCAGATTAACTGTGGGCAAACAGCAAAGAATGTTATTCAAGATGTTTCCCTTCTATGGAATTCGACATTCTTCATGCTCCAGCAATTCACAGAGCTAAATGAAGCTTTGCGAAGCACTGTAGCTATTCTTGACAATGAGCTACCAACATTATCGCCCCTAGAATGGAAGATAGCAAGCCGGCTGTGCAAAGCTCTTCAACCATTTGGAGAAACAACAAGAACATTGAACAGTGAAAACTTTGTAACAGCTTCTCTCATCATTGTTATAATAATGGACTGAAAGATGTATGCAGTCCACTACTCAAAGAAGAGTATCTGAAAGAAGTAAAACATATTATTTCAAAACTGCAAAGTGGAATTATAAATAGGTTTATGAACTTTGAAAACAGCTACACACTATCTGTATGTACACTTTTGGATCCACGAATAAAAAGTTATGGGTTTTCTAAAGAACCTACTGTTAAAAATTACAGCGATGCTTCCTGAAAACACACACTCTCAGGCAGAATCAAATGTACATGAGAAAGTTTCTTCTGTCTGGTCGTCATTCGATCAAATAGTAGTTACAGCAAAACATGATGGAACTCCAACTTCGAGGGGGCTTGTAGAACTGAGACGGTTATTGGAAGAACAATTCATTCCAAAAGACTGCAATCTTTGGTATGGTGGTGTGAAAAACGGTATATGTACCCCGAATTGGCCAGAATTGTTGCTGAAAAATATTGTATTCCAGCCACCAGTGTTCCATGCGGACGACTTTTTTCAAAACCTGGTTACTTGTTGCAGGAACGACGAATACAGCTGGGTGCAGAGAAAATAACTCAAATTATGTTTATAAATACAAACAAAAAATTAGTTGAAAGTAGAAAAATGTGATATAGTCCAGTTCCATAGTGTAGCAAATATTTTATGTAGCATTAAGCTCACAAACTGTCAAAAACATAATCAATACTGAAAAGGCTGTTTTAAAAATGATGGTTATGAAAAAGACAGTTGATGTGAACCAGGCGTCCTGCATAGGCCGTTCTCAATGTCTCAGCTCCCGACAGTATGCCTACCACAGAGATGTCAGTCACATAGAGAGCTGCTATACTCAGCATACCATTCCAACTTCATAGGGATGGTGATGTTGCTAGACGCCAACATACCAGTGCAACCGTGCCGCGATCATGGTCATGTACCACCACGCCGTGAACAGACAGTGTCGACACCAAAGACAGTTGGATAGAGTGAGAAAGTGACAACATGAACACAGTCATGAATGTCAACAAGTGACATAACCTCCAGAACAAACACCACAATGTCAACAACGACTAGTACAGTGCCACCACGTTTCTCAGGAGGACCTCCACAACCACCACATCCGTGCCCACACTGGAATATCAATTGTCCAACATGATTTGACTACGAGCACCTTCGAGATGGTAAACAACAGTCAGGAAATGACAAGTAGGTGTGGAGCTACATAACGTCACTCGCCCCAAACAAAACATAAACAAACCCAATCCGACACCACAAAATCTTTTGTCGCAGATTATCAGCCATGACAGCCATTTTATCCACATCTCACTGTTTGTAAACAAGAAACAGTGTAGATCTCTTATAGGTACCATAGCTTCCCATAACTTTGTAAGCACCAATTTCATCAATGTCAGTACAATTAAACCAACAAAACAGGTAATTCAACTCGCAACACAACAGCATTCTGGAGAAGTCATAGGCGAAGTCACCATCACAGTAAGGATCAAAGATTTTTAAACAGTAACCACCGCTTTTGTGTCAGACAACATCCAGGAGGATGCTACCCTCAGCGTCCTGTGGCTGTCTGAACAGAATACTGTCGTCGAGCCCGCTGCGAGATGCATACATTTTGGTAAGAAAGAATGTCGGACTGTTTATAATCTGGCGCCCCGATCAACTGGTACAGGACCCCCTGTGCTGCTAAGGGTATCAAGATGCGATACAACACATTCTGAACGAGCATTGAGACGTCTCTAAAGTCGCCGACCCCTTGCATCACACATCAGTCGTCGAACACATGATTGAACTGTCGACCAAGCAACCTCTGTACGATAGTAAACGCAGTTACTATCCCCACCAGTGCAAGAAAATCAAGGAGCAAATTGCCGAGTTGCTGGAAGAGGGCGTAATAGAACCTTCGGAAAGTGCGTACAACTCAGCAATAACACTGGTCCTGAAGAAGGACGGGACTTGGAGGTTCTGTATCAACTTCTGACACATAAATCAAATCACCCAGAGTGCACCACTTCCATACATTCACGTCAAAGATGCTCTCAACATGCTGGGGCGAGAAAAGGTCCTCACCACCATCGACCTACGTAGTGGATATTGGCAGAGCCCTGGTCGGCCAAACAATCGCCACGAAACAGTATTTACAGCCCCCAATGGGCGCTGCTTCCTATTCTGTGCAATGTGGTTCGGGTTGAAGTGTGTGCCATCCATTTTCCAATATATGATGGTGAAAGTGCTTGACGCCTATTTAGACGACATGATTGTTTGGTCTGAGTTCTGGTCAGATCATGTCCTTCGCCTGTCCCTAGTACTCGAAAGGCTAGTCATTAATGGCATAATCTGTGCTAACAAGAAGTGCCACATTGGGAAAGAGAAAATTCAGTTCGTCGGCCGATTTATAGATGAGAGAGGCAGCAGACCAACAACCAAGCAGTTACAGCTGATCGAGGAGTATCTGACACCAACAACACGCAAACAGGTTAGAAAATTCTTTGGCTTGATAAACTGATGCAGGAATACATCCCAGAATTTGCTGTAGTGTATGAACTGCTTACCGCCCTCATGTCAACAAATATCAGCTTCAAATGGCGAACCGAGCAAAAGTCAAGTTTTGCTGAAATAAAAACATGTTTCAAGCAATGTACTTCTCTTGCAAGATACGACCCCCACAAGAGACTTGGAGCTGTGCTATTCTAACTCGCAGGGGATGGAATACGCCAAATTCTCGATTTCGGAAGTGCCAAGTTTGTACCTGTTGAACAACATTACGGTTTAAACGAAAGAGAATATCTTGCAGTTGTGCGGAGTCTGAAGAAATATAAGCAGCTCCTAGAATACGTACATTTCACACTACGCACGGACAATCGCTGTTTGTTGTGGCTTCAGAGCATGAAGGAAAGCCGCAGCAAGTTAACACGTAGGCCTTACTTCTTGAAGCCTACGATTTTGAGGTACAACACATTGCAGGGGAAGAGAATCAATTGGCTGATTATCTTTCCTGTTCACCAGGAAACACAGTTACTCGTGATGAGAAAGAGTGTGAAGAAGTGCTACCCCCTACCTCCTCCTCATCAACACACGAGCACAGTAACAACATCAACAGTCCAATGTTCTAATATCTCCACATTACCAGCTCTGCCACCACTAGACGAAGTGCGCACGTTTGAAATTGAACAAGTTGAGTGCCCCATCGCTACGAAATGGTGCAATGAATGTGGTCATCATACAGTGGAAAGTTGGAGGGTGACAGACAACTGCATGGAGTAGTGTGCAAACAGTTTAAGTGAAACTGGAGAATATTCATACCAGTTGCCACTTGCAATCGAGTACTATAGTATGTATAATCAATTATCCTTATGGGAAATCCAGGTGCCACACAAACTATATAAAACATTCTCCATTATTTTTACTGACCTGGCATGTCTACATACATGCGATAATTTGTGCGCGAATGCATAATATGTAATTGGTACAAAAGCTGATGGACAGACAGAAATCAGCAGCAACAACCTTGTCTGCCAAGTGAACCTTTCGAAACCGTGGCATTAGACTTGATGGGTCTGACACCATCTTCTCTCCCCAAGCCCATTTGCCCGTCATCGCCAACATCCACTGCAGGGATTAACACTCTACCCGGCGCTCGTGCTCACTGGTTGAGCAGTACACCCCGTATCGGTTATGTCAGTGAAAACACAACAGGGGTGGGGTTGGTTTACCATTCCGGCTGGCATGGCTTGTATGGCTGTAAGCATGTGCGCCCGAGTGCTGTTTTTTCATTTCGCCCGACTGCACTGGAATGCGAAAGGGGGTGGCGCCTGCCTGTGTGTTGAACACTATTCGCCCCTGTCTAAAGCAGGGGAGAGGCTGGAACATGGCTGTCTGGCCGTATGTGCTCGGCTAAGGCCACCCTTTTTGGCGCTCCTAGTTTCCCACACAAATGTTGTGGAAATTAAAATCAATTTCTTTGTGTTTTCCAAAACATTTAAAATAACTATTTGCTGATGGCTCTGTTAACCTTCCCTTGCTTTTTTAATGTTAAGTGATTGGCACACATAGCAGGTAGAGAAGCATATTGTAAACGCTATGACGTGTGCCACATTCTGATCCCTAGACCAGGCATTTCCGCCTGGAATGGCTCAGCAACACCCACTACAGCTGCCCCAACATGGCTGCAATTGGCACTGTACAATCAATGTCCAAAGGATACATGCCAGAGAATGGGAACTCGCGTTATTTCCTGCCAACTGTGTTAGTGCCAATATCACGAAGAGTACGCATCGGCAGACAAATGGAAGGTACCAAATTACCACGACGAACGCACTCTATGCAGCAATGCCGAGCCATTGAGAAACCCGTACCATCCATGGCGATTCGATTTGCAGTGCTGCCGAGGCAAGTGCCAAGTGAAAATCAACAGTCTCGTTTTCTCCCATGTTTGAACAGTCAACCGCAACCACATCAAAGACAGTCATCACTGCGGAATTAACAGTGCAATATACCAGCAACATTATGTGTTATGACAGCAGCAACGCCCCTTTCCGAAGCCGGGAGCGAGCTGTCCGGACGAGACATGCAGCAACTGTACGCCATGTCCACTTCGGTGTTTGTAAACACAGCGCCACATGGACGGCCCAAGAATTCAATGCTGCACACTGCGGATGCCCCGCAGTTGTGCGCCAGTCAGAGCAACGGTGGACTAACTCCAGCTGCACTCAAGAGTACTGCAACGGACTGCCAGACGCGGATGCAGCAATCACGTCCACCTCAACTGTGCAGATACTGCCCCGTCACACAATATCATTGGCACAAGGGATGCCGTAACTGCCCACAGAGAACTCGCCAGCCAATAATAAAAGCATAGGCACCATGTAAATAAGTGAGCATCTTTGAACGTGTATAACCTATTCCCAAGCAAAGACATGTAAACAACAACAAAGTGCTCACTTGTCAGGACGCTTTCGTCACCCTGCCACCCACTGCATGTGTAACTACAACATGCAAAATTGTATTCGCACCACACATGGACAGCATCAGCCCGATAGGGCCAGGACAATTTTCGTGCGCGGACACCGCCACAATGGCGGAAGAATAAACATTCACTACGCTGCAAGAAGCAGCATGCATGCCGGCAGTTGAGCATGTAAGGGTGCTGCATTGCGACAGAACATTATTAAGTAAAGGTATCTTGTTTAATGTGTCAATATTGATCACCTCTCATGTGATGCACACATATATGTCCACGTGTCAAGATTGAGCGAGAGCTCAGGCCAGCAGGGCCAACCAGAATGTAAGTATTGTGACACGATAACCAAAACGGACATTTCTCATCCTCTGTTTCTCAAATTCATTTCGCACCACGCACGCCTGTTATCAGGGAGTTCACAATGCACGTCTCATCAGCCACGTGTATATGTTTGCGACTGGATCAGCTCATCGTTCGGTCGCGTGGCACTTCAACCAAACTTCAACAGTACAGTTTCATACGGTGCGATGGAGGAAAAGTCCAACACCGTCGTCCAGCCCTCATCATTCATCACACCGGATGTAACCACATTGTGCACAAGTTTCGCTGCTACACCAAGTAAGAGCGCACACATCACCACAGTATTTATCAACATCATAACAACACTGTGCCAAGCGAGACTCCAGCTGGGACACCCGACGCCCAGCAGCCACAAGGGATCGATCTGATGAAGCCGAAACAGCCAACCTGCTAGTCGTCATTCTTTTTTTCTCTCTCTTCATTCAATATTGTAACATGGAGTTTGGACTACCTGACGCGGGAGCGGACACAGGTTAGTTGAAATACCCCGGGATGTCACACCCATGTATGAGAGAGAAGAGGGAGCACGTGATGAAAGTCGTACACCTGAGACTGCGATGCCAGGCTCTGAGATGCCTACACAGGATCCAGTGAGGGAGAAAATGGAAACAACGTGGGAAGTGAAGGAAACCTCTCTGCAGCTGTTTCCCTTTTCGTCGTGCGAGACACACTTCAACGACCGCCTCTGTCTGCTAGCCTTCGGCAGGTGAGGAACCGGATCGGCGGTATCATGACGCCGAGGAGACAAAAGGAACTGGCAGCACATAGGTCAGTATTGTTTGTGTTTGGGGATGCCCAGAACAACAATCTGTGACAGTCATGAGGAAGTGTCAGCACTGACAGCGAGGACGACAAGAGCGGCAGTAACGAATCAGGGGATGAGGCGATGTCTTCCCCCGCCAATCGAAGCGGGTCCACCTCTCCTGGTGTGTCGAGTGCACAGCCTGCTGGTGCCAGGACACACCCACCCAGCTATAACAACATGTTCGGCCACGTGGGAGCACCAGCACAAGATTCCAAGAAGAGGTAAACAACAGGGCAGCCATGAAGTGGACTACACCCGCCACGCAGGTATTGTAGGTGAGCAAAGCCTGCAAACAACGAGCGAACAGTATATAAAAGTGGTTGGGGGGGGGGGGCGATGTGTGCTACGTTCTGAACTCTAGACCATTCACCATGTCTGGAGGAGAAACCCGTCCAGCCAGCTGATGCCACCGGCTGCACCTTATACAACCAGTGTGATGTGTGCACGGCTCAATATGTTTCGAATAGATGTGCTGTCAAAATCTATACTTAGGTTTGTTTAAATTTGTTTCCATATCCCTACAGTGTTTGTTTTAAATTGCTTTGTTATTTTCAGTGTTAGTAAGTGTTCTAAATGTGTTAATGTAATTTTTCAATGCCATTTTCATAGTAAATATTATTTGCTCTCATGTGACCACATGGTCCGAAACACGCCACACCGTGTGCATTAGTGTAATGTCTGCGCGACCATGTGTTGCTTTTTTCGTATTTTGTATGTCCCTTTGCGATGCAGTTATTTTGTGTTTAATATTTATTTGAACGGGTTTTTTAATGTTTCATTGTACCTTGTGTTTTATTTGAGTGAAGCATGAAAATGTGCACAACACACCAAAATGTTAACAAACTGCGCAGATATTTGGCAAGACTCCATGAATGTGGAATACTTGGTATGAATTTTTCAGTGCCATTTTTATTCCCTGCACTTGCTTTATTTTCTTTTTTTAAATAAAATTTCTAAAATGGAACCATACTAACCAGTACAAATACTGGACACAGTCAGTGTTTAGTGTTATGTCGGACGCAAGCCATGAACACAGTAACGTAATGTTACACCAACATGCCAAATGGCGGACGAATAATAATAAGTGTCCTTGTTAATTTGAATTTCCTTTGAAGTATTGTGTTGAGATGTTTTATGTGTATTAATATATTAACGCGTAAAATAATGTAGAGAAATCCTGGCATGTGCAGGGCTGTGCACTAGGAAAACATAAGGCACCGAAGTGAGGTTAGGGTGCCTTACACAGTATGGTTAAATTTGTGTTTATATATATTTTTGTTTTCTACTATTATTCAAGGGTGACTTATCATGTAATGTTTTAATTGATTCATATTCATTTAGGGCCACATTCACCCACTCCATCTCACGTGTTTATAAGTTTTCATTTAAATTTTGATCTCATGTCATGGTGGCAGGATTTTGTGCCAGGAAGCCGACAGCCTCTGCCATATTAGGGAGTCACCTATGGGTTACCGCATGGGACGGTCGTGCCGCGCGCCCTCCCCGGGCACTTCACCATTTCGATACCAATCATGTAGATTTCAATAGTTTTCTCATTAATTAACTGGAACCTTTGTTTCGCTTAGCCAAGGGAGTGCACCGTTCCATAGCCCGGTTCATTTGTATAAGGCCAGGATGTGATTAACTTAAATTTCATGTAGGCATTCTTTCTGCCTTTTTCAGTATCAGTGTGCACCCTACTTTAGCGGGGCAATATTGTAAATGCTCCTGTTTGAAGGTTCAAAGGAATAAATCAAGTTCCGGACTGTATTTATTTCTTCGGTCACTTCTTGAATGTGTAACTCATAAGTAATATTTTTCACAAGGCATAAGGCAGCCTGTAATAGCCGGGGAGTGAGCATAGGAATATGGGATTAGCCCTAATAATTCCCACAAGACGAGGCTTTGGATATAGATACTAGGAAAATTTTTACAACTTCTGCAACTACAAGAAAGAGATGTCGGACATTAAGTAGAACCCCGTTCATGCCATCGGCCACACGCCACAACCTGAACTCGTGCTCTCTCTGACATGCTGGCACCCCCCCCCCCGGACAACATAGTAGTATCTTTTGAATCCTTTCCACATAACCTATTTTCCTATTTGATGGTCAAGCATAATATCGAGAGACATCAGCTGTTCTTATCAGTCTGCACTTACATGATCGAGACCGGATGTTGATCAGTCTAGTGGTTATGTTGTGTTTTATACGACTGTGGTGGTACAAACAGGCCCACGGGGCAACGTGGACATCTGGTACATGTCAAATTATTGCAGATAACTGAAGATTTATCAATCTCATTTCATATTTTCTTACATTGTAATTATTTTGTATTTACTCTTTAAGTCAGTATTATTTACCGTCACACAACTCGCAACACATAACATATTTTGATGTTCACAGGCATGCTGCAAGATAAAGTTTAAGTTTCATAAGCGAAACAATGTAAAATTAAAAAAATTACTCCTGTTGTGGTGTTCTATGCCAATACAATGATTTGTTGAACAATTATTCACATTTCTGTACCACTGTGGGTTTGGTATTATATTTCACGTGCTTTGATCAGTTTACAACAGTTCTGATACTGCAGGTGGTTCAGTTCCTTTGCTGGAACTATTCGAGGTTTCACAATAGTTCGCGACGAAAAAAGATTCCGCCTTCAGAAAGGTTCTGACGTGTGCCGCATTCCCCTCTCCCAAGACAGATTGCCTGCTGCAACGAACTCCCCAGCACAGGAGAGAGCTGCACTCTACCAAGTCCACTGGTGCACCAGTGCGCCCATGCGAAGCATAAGCAATGCAACAGGGAACACACCGTGCTAGTGCAATAGTGTGTAGGGCAAGTGCAGAGCCAGGATAGTGCAACGAGTGTTGAGCGTGGCCAAATGGCCATGCGCATCACAAGGTGCATGTATACATTAGAATAGTGCTCATGCAAGAATATTTATAAAGGGCTCACAAGGCAAGGACAATGCATTGCAAAGACACTCCCCTCCTTTAACAACCTCGAAACCCACCTTAATGCCCTTGAGTAATTGCAACTGTATGTTTATAATTTCGTGTTATGTTCATTTACTCGTGTCTTCACCTCCAACTCGTTTCACCTTTTGTTTGCAAGTGTGTTGAAGATTTATACTGCAAAGTATTTTAATGTCTTGTTGCATGCAATTATGATAAGTATACAAGAGTTTTCGTGCAGGTGTTTGTGTAGTAAGTAGTTCCACATGGTCCGCCTGCCCACCAAATCCGGCATGCATGCCATGTCGCAAGTTTAACTATCACAGAACATCTTGAGAGGACGGACGTGTGTCACAGTACTCCGCAGGTCGCGCATCCAGACGGCCAACCCTTTTGTGATAATCATTTTGTATGCTAATAGTTTAATTAATCCGGAACGGTTTCGTTCTCAGCTGTCCGGAATTTCACGTCTCACCTTCTTCAGTGCTTGAATTTCCTGGGGAAACGTGACTCACATGTAACTTTTTTGTACAGCTTCGTGCTAATATCGCAGTTTCACCATCGCCGGCAGGTTTAAGCTTGGTACCTATGTAGATTGTTTCTTAGATTAATGTGTAATATTAAAGCACCGAGTCAATACAGCAGTGAAAGTTTCACATGTGTTTTATTCTGGTCATCCACAAGGCATTTCAGTGTGCAGGCCCTCACCTTCCCGCTTATTTTCAGTGTCTTCAAAGCATTTAGATGTTTTTGCAACATATTAACATAATTTCTGGGCATATGGTCAGCCCATGTAGCAAACATTTAATTAATATATTTTTCTGAGGAGTATTAGAGCAACACACTTGGAAGAATTGCCACCTTTGGTCATCGGCTGCACGTTCCTGAGATGGAGAGTCTGCTCTACAAGAACTTCACAGCATTATTGTTCGGGTAATGTCTGGCGCCTCGGGAAACAAAACATTTTCCAAAATTTTCCTCACTCCAGATTTAATTTCTCCTCAAAATGCACAACAATCCTGTTTCAACAAACACCACACCACCGAATGGCATGCCCTAATGTGGGGCAAAGTCACTACCTACCATTTTCCTAAATATTTTGACCATGTCTCACTAGGTACCACACTGTCAGTTCATTCGCCGGGACCGTTCGCAAGTCTGCAAGAGCTCCGAGATGGAACATTTCCGAGGCTGTGAAGACCGGAACCAGCAACTTAGTGTACTTAAATAATAATCATGGTATATAAATTTGAAGTCGTGGTTACAATTTTTTTCATCGATTAGAAGGTACAAAAAAATATAAACAAATTATGAGTATTTTATTTATGGAAGCAGTGGAAAAGTGTGGCATTCCTATGGAATTGTTCATTTGGCTAACTCGGAACTTTAGTGCCAGTTCCTCTTTCCAGAACCATTCTTTGGAACTCACGGTGTGTGGAGCGGTAATTGTGGATTAAGATGATATTTTAGGAATGGTAACTTTGTAGGCTAGGAAAATTGTTGGAAATTTTGGTATTTCCCGCCAGGTGCCAGACATGGCTAGCATGAAGTCGAGGTGCTGGTAGAGCTGACTCTTGAAGATCTCTGGATTGTTGGGCCGAATCACCACACCATAATCCTCATATGTGGAATTAACACTCTACTAAATAAACTATTACCAATTAAATGTATGTGGTTGTGATGGGGTGGCCTATATCGGCTGTCACACATGCCACAAATTAATGAAATACTTATGCAATGACAATTAAACACTTAAAGAAAACACAGAAATACTGAATAAGAACTCTTTTACTGTTGGTGGGAAATGGTGAGAGCCTGTACCCTTAAGTGCCCAAAGGAATGACAGAAATAAAACTTATGAAATTATGTTCAACATGATTTTATTCTTAACTTTAATACACTCCTCTACGGTGGTAACTTACATCAGTGCCGGGCTTTGCCTGACAACAAAGGCTATACTGAAAATGGCGTGAAGGGTGTGAAACTTATTATGTGAAAATTATGCTTGCCCAGGTGATTCAATCACTGGTGATGGCGAGGGGTGGTGTCTCTGGGTGGCTAGACGAAACAATGTTCCAAGAATTAAGACTATTATAAATTAAATTACTAGTGAAACAAAGGTTGATGGCCACCCAGAGTACTGTGGTGCGGAACATAACCACATGCGACCGACCCCTCGAGATACCTGGCAATGTCTAACTTGTTCTGATGTGGTGTGCTGGTCAACTTGGTGGGTAGGCGTATTATGTGGAACTACTTCCTGACTCATATTTCCAGGAAAAAAATACTGAACTCATCAAACTTGCAAATAAACTCTCACAGAAAATATTTGGTATTATAAATTTAACAAATAACACTTGAATGAAATATGAGGTGAGGCGTATGTGAAACATGTGATATGAGAACAAACCGAACACTTGCAATAAATATTTTTAATGAAACATTTTAAAATAAGGTTCTTCTCGGGACATCTCTAGTATCCATATATAGGTTCTTGTTCGGCATCTGCCGTAAAGCCCTTTGGTTAATATGTCCTACTTGCACACTTTGTAGTACACCACAGTGTGTCGCACCATGCCACTCTGACCATGCACTACATAAGTTGAACCATGTGTTGGCGGTCAAATTGTCAGGAAAGGTGTAGGACTAGGCCACAAGTTCGGACCAGTCAATATGATGCCTGTGGGGGAGTCGGAATGGTGTAGGAATGGTGTTTGGGGGGCGGTGAAGTGAGGTATAGGATGTGATTTTACCCGGCAGGCGACAGATGCCGTCGAGACGACGTCAATGTAGTTGTTGACTCTCTTAACCTCGGGGTTGCAGGCCGTCCACATTGACCCAATCTCCTCGCCAATGAAGTAGGTGACCTGTGCCCCATTGATTATTACTCCATATGAATGATCATCTAGGTACTTGTTAAGTGTTAAACGCTTGGTCGGCTACATACCATTGTTGTTCTTGGTGGGGAAAGTGACTAGCCATTAACACTCGTGTATGTGGATGGTTATTGCCAGCCAAACACCCCTAAGGTATGGAACAATGCTTAAATTGACACAAAAGAAATTAATTAGAAAAACTGGATTGAGCATGTATTATGAGGGCCTAACCCAGACACACATATTGCGATCGAAAATAATGTATGTACCGTTCATTTCACAGATGTATTTATTCCGATGAATTTACATCTCCCCCTAGGAGAGCACTTTACATAACGCAAGGTGGCATGAATCAGCCACTGAGGTGAAACTGTAAAAAATGTTTTGCGACACACTACAGTTTACGGAAACTGAATTTTTCCGGTGCAGTGCTAATCCTGCAGGAAGAGGTGGTGGCTTACCGGGCGGCTAGATGAAAGAAAAGTTTCCGGAGTTACATTAAAGTCTATTGGAGCTCCCAACACTCACTCTACCTCCTTCTGATGCGACTTGCTGCCTGACTCTTTCGCCCAATGCACAGGCTTGCCTCGGCTTACCCACGTGCCTAAGCAGCACTACTTTCTGTACAGATTACATTTCTTTACTTTGCTACATGCTAATAATTAAACATACATATCAAAAATTACAAAAGGAACCATGCAACACAAAACATGTATGAATGAAATGAACAAAGCACTGGACGTGTGATGGGATAAATTATAACACGTTAACAATACACTATAAACAAGAGAAACAAAATAATCCGTTAACCTTTTAATGAAAATAACAAACAATGTCTTAGAAAAACCCTGGATACGTAAATTCAGTTACTGTCAGGCCTATTTCATCTTCCTCCACCTCGCGGCATCTCTGATCGCCATGGCAACCACCAGCTCCTCTGCATGATCGTGACATCGCACTTGTGCTCCGCCTGATCGCTCCGGCGACTGGGTGCACACTCTACCCATCGGCAGAGCGTATAGCCCTGCTGCGGTAATGTTGCATGCTATGGCCAGACAAACTGTCTTAGTGGTGGGAGCACGTGGAACACATCAAATGCTCCCCCACTTAACCTTTCGAGACTGTTTGTAGGCCGTCCGTTGTCACTGGTAGCAGTTGCAGGTGCGAACTGGCCTGCGTGACCGCAGGTGGTACCGCTGCTCCTGTGGCTCTGCTGCTCGATGCACTGCCGGTGATTGCCTCTTCCTGCTAGGCAACTCCAGTTGCCTCCACTGATGACACTGTTTTGGCGGATGTAACCACCGATGTGATCGCCGAAGGCAAGGCGAGCTCCCCGACTCGCTGCCCTCACTGTCTCCTTCCTCGCTTCTGCTGTCCTCCTGCTGATTTTGACGTTTCCGGGTGCAACCTGGCTGAATAGCCAGTTCAAACACACTTTCACCTGTGTTAACACCTTGCTCCTGCAAATGCCCCTGATTATTTACTTGCTCTTGCAATTGCTCTTCCACTTGCTCTACTTTCTCTAATTGCTCTCACGTTTTCTCCTGAGGTGCTACAGGCTTCCTGTGCGGCGTACTGATGCCGGGTAATTCGTGCACATTCTCCTACTCCTCCCTTCACTTTCTTGAAGTGTTGATACACCTTCCTGCTCGCTCCTCTCCTCCAGGAGCTCGTCGACATTGTTTCCGTCCTGCACCACCTATGGATATGTGATTTGATTGGCGTGTACGAGTGGGTCCTCTGTGGGCTCTCCCCCTGAAGTGCTGCCATACCTCGCATTTCCCTCTGTTCCTCTGCTAACTCGTCGCGGGATTCACAGTCGTGGGGTTAGGACACACCGGTACCGATCTCGTCGTTGTAGCATCCGGTGCACCCCCCCTTCTCTTGCCCTTATTGCTATTCACATGTGGCTCCTCCTACTCACTTGTTGCTTACATGCTACTTCTCCCCTCTTGCTTGTTGTTATGTATATTCTCCTTGTGCATGCTATGTAAATATACTCCTGAATCACTTGCTTGTTACTTATATGTACTTCCTGCACTTATGCACCTCTTGCACTTACTTACTAGTGTGGTATGTATACGCCCTCCTGCATCCTATGCATATCCCATACTTATTTGCTAATATTGTGTACATGCCCTCCTCCACGCTATGTAAAGCCTGCACTTACTTGCTAATTATGGTATTATGAATTATAGTATTTGCCAGAGTGACGTGATGAATACAAGGTTAACTTGCCAATATTTACATTATATTACTTTGTTGTTACTACTCTAACTCCCTTCTTTCTTGTGAGGTGATGTTTTACAATGAAATCCTCCACACTTGCGAAATGAATAATACACACAATGCTGAAAAAAAAAGATGTGTACACGTGATCTCCGCATGCTAGTGTTGACATCGTTATTCCCTTGCAGTTAGACATATGTGGGGGTTAATTTAAAATCCTTTCTCATGCAGTTGCCCACTATATAATTTCTCATGCATTGGTCCACTATAACTACAGGATCACTGTTGAAAATTTTGTGATGTGCTAGAATGATATTTGTTTACATTGTCTTCCCTCTGCTCGTACCGCCATTTTACTGCACTTGCATCATGGCATGGTTATTCACGCGTCCTTTCCAAAATTATTGCAGCATGCATTAAATATTCTAATGTGCCATTAAGCAAAGGCATTAAGGCTGCTCTGAATTCAGGTCGAGATGTTTCTGGTATTACTTCGAGCAGTTCTTGCTCTGGTAAAAGTGGATGAATTCATTTAGTAAGATGGATGATTCTTACGTGTCATAAAAGATGTTAATGACTCAACCGATTGTTGTCCCTCCAGAGTCAGTCTGCTCTGGGCCTGTGCAGAGGTAAAGACCTCTCTGAATATGCACTGCAACGAGCACAGAAACTCCTTCCACTGAAGTCCGTAATGGTTGAGAGATGTCCACCAAGAACGTGCATCTCTGTGGAGTTGTGCTCCGACACAGCTGGCCCATTCATCTCTTCTTACTCTGTATCTGGTGAGACAGGATACACAATTCATCAAGAATGCAGCTGTATCTTCCATCGCTGTCCCGGCGAATGTAGCCAAATTCTGAAGTTTTGACAGTGTTTTTGCCGTGATCAGTCCTGGTAGGTGTTTCAGTTTCTGCTGTTTGTGGTATTATGATTCTGGTGCAGTTTGTCACGTATGGATTGACAAGTGGAAAATTTGGAAAATTTTGTGGGTAGGTTCTCACGACTGATGGATAAACAAATGTGGAAAACATACATGGTAGTGGTGGGAAAAATAATGTGTATGGTTGGAATTCGTGTAGTGTGGTGGTTGAGGTAGGTTCGGGTGGTGGGAGTTTGTTGACATTAGTCACGCGTGTGGCGGGAGCGCATGGCATCCCTGCTTTGCGCTGTTCTCCTCCCCTACTATGCTGCCATTCCCCTCCTCTGCGCTGTGTCTATCCACCTGTCACATTGTTACTTTCCCATGCCACTATTACTTGTGAGAGATTACTGTTTATGTTTACTGCTACATCATTATCTCACTGCCCTAACAAGTCCAACATCTAGTCATGCGGTTGTGTTTTTTGTTCGTTTTACACTGAGGCATTCCTGGTGGTATTTCGTGTCACACTGCACTCACTGTAGTACAATGGCATCCTGGTCATTACACGACAAGTTGTCACAGTACTTAGGAAATATGTAATTTGGAAAATGTTGTGTTTCAATTTTCACTTGCATAGAAAAATTTTGATTGTTCTACATTATTTCACTGCTACTGTCTTTTACTGTCCCGTGGATGTCACCGGCGTGGTTGTTCACAAGGCTGGTCTTGCGACGGCATTGACAATATACACTGTTTCATGCACTGATTGGTCATTGATCATCATAGGGCACAAACAGTCCGGACACCACAGCACCGGCATGCTGTCAGTAATCCTGCCAGCCATGCTTTATTTGTAAACAAAGCCACGTGCACGGTAGATGCGGGAGTACCGATGCGGAATCGCCCACCCCTCTGATGATGTGGCTGGCCTGTTTGTCCTGAGCGCAGATGTGTGAGGGGTCAGTTGGCTGTCGGCGGTGGAGGGTGTAGGAGGTTGGGGGGGGGGGGGTAGTCTCCACCCCGTCACTTCTTTTTCTTGCTGCTGCCCTCTGCTTCTCACTCCAAGCGGCGTGACGTGGCATCACTTTTTGATTGTTGAAATGTTTGAACCATTTATGTGGCATCCCATGGGCATCCCATGGGCATCCCGATGCTGCCATTGCTCTTGATGATGCTTTACTGTCGTCCTCACACCGTTGTGGGCAGTAAAAGGCAGGGAAATTAATATATAGGGAGAACTTTGGAAAATTTGGAAAATTTTTGAAAACATTTTTGCCGGGAAAATTTTTTGGTGGGTGATTTGGCACACGTAGAAGAGCCAATTTGATGGCTGTCAAATTATTAGGAAAGGTTTAGGACTAGACCACACATTCGGGACAGCCAATTTCATCCAGAGGGGTTGTCGGAATGGTGTAGGAGTGGTTTTTGGGGGGCGGTGAGTGAGATCTAGGATGTGATTTTACCCAGTAGGTTCCAGATGCTGTTGAGATTACATTAATGTGGTTTTTTACTCTCTTAACTTCGGAGTTGCGGGCCGTCCACCCGGACCCAATCTCCTCGCCGATAAAGTAGGTGACCTCTGCCCCGTTAATTATTATTACTCCAGATAAATGATCCTCTAGGTACTCGTTAAGCGGTAGCCGGTGGGTCGGCTACATACCATTGTAAATCTTGGTGGGAAAAGTGACTGGTCATTAACACTCATGTATGTGGATTGTTAGGGCCATCATACACCCATTAGGTATGGAACAATAAATAAACTGACACTTGCAAAATAAGTGACTGACGTGAAACTGGATTGAGCGGGTATTATGAGGGTCCATCCCCGAACACACATATTGCGATCGAAAATAAAGTACGTACCATTCAGTTCACAGACGTATTTATGCCGATGAATTTACGTCTCCCCCTAGCAGAGCACTTTACATAACACAAGGGGGCATGAACCGGACACTGCGGTGAAACTGTAAGAACGCCTTGTGACACACAACAATTTACAGAAACTGAAACTTCCCAGGGCAATGCTAATCCCGGAGGAAGAGGAGGTGGTTTACCGGGCGGCTAGATGAAAGAAAAGGTTCCGGAGTTACATTAAAGTGTATTGCAGTGAATGTCCCTATCAGAAATTGAAGGTTGTGTGGCACCTGTGGAAAAACGCCGGAGCTCCCGACATGCACTCCACCTCCATCTGATGCGACTTGCTGCCTGACTCTCCCGCCCGAGGTGCGGGCTCCACTCAGCTTACACACACTGAAGCTGCACTACTTTCTGTTACAGATCGCATCTCTTTACCTTGTAAAATGATAATTATTAAACATACATATCAAAAACTACAAAAGGAACCATGCAACACAAAACACATATGAATGAAACGAACAAAGCACTAAATATGTGATGGGATAAATGATAAGATGTTACACTATAAGCAAGAGAAACAAAACAATCAATATATCCCTTAATGAAAATAACCAATAATATCTGACATAGGCCCCGGACTCGTAAGTTCACTTATTGTCAGGCGTATTTCATCTTTCTTTGTGTAACGGTGTGTCTCGTCGCCATGTCAACCACTGGCTGCTGTGCACTGATGTGCCCTTGCACTTGCGCTGCGCGTGATCGCTCTGGCGACCAGGCACACACTCTACCTATCGGCAGAGTGCACAGCCCTGCTGCAGTGATGTTGAAGGCTATGGCTGGACAAACGGTCTTAAAGGTGGGAGTACGTGGCACACGTCACATGCTACACTTTCCATGCATTGCACGAACGCACCGTCGCAATACTATGCACATGTGTAGAGCACTGATCCGTGCTACGCTGGGGGAATGTCTGTAGCAGGCAAATAGTCTGAGAGGGAGAGGGAAATAT
This sequence comes from Dryococelus australis, assembly GCA_029891345.1. Lineage (NCBI taxonomy): Eukaryota > Metazoa > Arthropoda > Insecta > Phasmatodea > Phasmatidae > Dryococelus > Dryococelus australis. Next base: position 45,064,183 of record CM056995.1, on the reverse strand, counting down.
GGTAGGCGCCAGAACTGTTCTGGTAAATATTCCCCATCCCCATTTCTGGTGTATGAGCATGCAAGCTCTCGTTATGTCGCATCGAATATGTAAATATATTACACTTTTGAAAATAAAATAATCAAAACAAATTCTACAGATAATAAATAGTTTTACGACCCACTTTTTGTAATAGTGCTAGTTTTTTTTTGTGTATAAACTTCCATAGTTTTTAAATGGTTTTTTTATTAAATAATATTCACCGGTGCTAACAAAATAGAGAGAAAATAAATTTGAAAAATGTGGGAAAAAAGTTGAGTGACTTCAGCGTTTGTTTTAAAAATATGTGTTTTACTTATTATGATTTTTATATAGTCATACAGGGAAAAAACAAACGTTAAATATGATTGCAAATATATAAACTTGCAATAAAGTTGTTAAAAATGGTGTGCTGTGTGACTAGTGTGATAATTAATACAATATCCGATATGGAAGTTTCAGTTACTAACAAATTTTGTGAAAATTGAAATGTCCCATTGTTTTGTATATCGTGTCGGGATAATGATAGCACAAACATTCAATACGAGGCTACACCAAAGCATAGTGAAAACACATGCAATGGGATAAACAAAGCAAACACTGTAACAGCCATAATAGAAAAGCTGCAAAAGGAATTATCAACTACAGAAACAAAACAAAATGCTTCAAAAACTGGTTGGAGAACTGTGTGAGACTCAAACTGAGCGAGAGTTTACTACCCCAAAACGAGTTGTGAAATAAGTACCTGATGCATGCCACGTTCCCCTCTCTCTAGACCATTTTCCCACCGAGCATCATTCTACAGCGCAGCAAGTATGTTGTGCAGCAGTGCAAGTGATGCATTAGTGCGGTGCATGGAATGCAGTGCAAGTTAGTGCACCAGAGTGCTTATCAGTGTAACACAGGTGCTACATGCAAGTAGGGCGCCCCACAAAAAATCTTAACAGCACACACCATTTAAAACCTAATAAAAGGTATTAGAGAGACACCCCTGGCAATGTATATTTGATGTTATTTTATTGTCAGTGTGCTTATCCATCAAAGGTGAGTTGTTTACATTCCATGTGTATCATCACCATTTTATTCCAGATTTTGTGCAAGTGTAACAAAACACTCGGGCCAAAAATAATGTAGAGTATTATATTGAGTGTGTTATTTCAAGGGTTTCAATGTGTTATTATATTTTTCATGCAAAGTGTGCAAAGAAATTAGGCCCACGTGATGTGCTAGCCTGCCCAGGCACCCAGCATGCCACACTGAGCCAGAATGTATCTTGCAAGTATCCGAAGGGGTTGGTTGTGTGTTGTGTCCGTGCTGCACACTCTGGGTGGCATACATCTCTTGTTCAACCAACCACTTTAATTTGCAATAGATGGAGCCTCGTTTCGTTTAGCTACCCGGAGACACCGCCCCTTCACTTACCCAGTGTTTGCATTGCCTGGGGAAGCTTAACTTTCAATGTTAAGTTTTATCAGTTGCACACTATTTTCCTGTTTTGTCCTTGCCGATGGAGTGGGAAGAGGAGGGGGCAACCCGGCAAAACATGTCAAATGTCTCCCTAGAGGAGAATTGTAACTTCTTACTGCAAGTAAAACTTCATCAAGTGAAACATATATTTTATTTCTCAGCTCCTTCGGGCATTTCAGGGCATGTGTCACTAACAATTCTGCCAAAAGTGTTATCATTCATATAATGTGTTTTGTGCTAATAATTCATTGAAGTAAGTTCAACAGTTGATTAGTTTAATCTAAATTGTGTAGGTCAGCCTCTAATAGTCCTACAATTTAGTAAACACTGTAGGTAATTATAGTAATTGTAATTACTATGAGAGGATCATCATTAGCCACAGAAAATTATGTCCAGGTGAATGACTTGTGACTCTAGAGATCTTCCAGAGTTTGCAGCTCTACCGCAACATTGACATTGTGTTTACTGTGTCTAGCACCTACCAGGTAACTGTATTTTCCACCACATTCCTAACCTCGACATTTACCGCTCCTCAAAGCACCTTGTAGCCATTACTCTACCACCACACAGGGTCAATTGGCCCCCAACTCTGTGGCATAGGCCTACTTCTTACGACACATTGACTGACGAGCAGATTCAGCTCGGAGGTCAGCTGGCGCCCATAAAATATTACTTATCATACTCGAGGCCTTGTGTCGAACCCATTAGCGTTATACAGGCACACCCGTACTTGGGTTTCATGCACGCCGATAACCGCTAGGCGTTATAGTGAATAAACAGAACACTACTAAAATTAGAAAATCCAAAATCAAAACGAAAGAACTATGCAATAATGTTGAATGAAAAGACACGGACATCATGGAGAAGCGATGCAACAGAAAAAGGAAATGAAGACCCATGGGGGCTCGTATACAAGATCTTTGCAAACAAGCTCAAGCATAACCAAGTCATGGAAAATCTTAAAATCCAGAACTTGATCATTATCGATGAGCAGGAGAAAGTGGAAGAACTTGTAAATCCACTCCTGCCAGAGGATAGTGTGAATGATGAAGAATAAATCCATCAAATGAAGAGAGAGAAGATGCCTGTGTTGCCAGACACTCTTCCCACCACTGAATTCATTACATAAGAACTGGATAAAGTTATTAAGGAGTTGAAATCAAGAAAGCTACAGGACATGATGGAATCACTGCCGAAATAATGAGGAGAGTTTATCCTCGGATTAAACTCGATCTGTTGTAGTTATGAATGACTGCCTACAAAGTGACTGTTTTCCTAACATCTGGAAACAAGGAATATCGTTAATTCTCTTTAAGGGAGGCAATAGAGATCCAACTTTAGCTAAGTCATACCATCCTTAAACTCTGTTGCCAATCATGTGGGAAATGTTAGAAAACTCATCAATATGAGACTGATAAGCTTCCTTGAAACTACAACCCAAGCTGCTAGGGGAGTCAGGGTGGAATGCAGGAAAACCGCGCCACTCTCACCTTCCAGGTAACTTGGTGTAGATAGTTGCAATCTATACTACTAAATAAAATAGAAGTGTCTGTCTGTGATTTTCGAATTTTTCACTCTTAATTGTTTTTTCATATAGTATAATTGATAACTAAGCTATACCTAACGTTAAATTTTTTTCGTGTCTGTCTGTCTGTCCGATCAGATTTAACTCAAAAACCACTGAACGTATTGACATCAAATTTACACAGTCTATAGATAATAACACCAGGACCAACTTAGTCATTGTTTGATTGAAATATCTCAAACAGTTCCGGAAAAAATGATGATAAGGGATGTAAATAGGTACCGCATTAAGCTTTTCTTCGGATTAATTACCGCATAAAAAAGCACCGTAAAAAAATTCAGTCATTTCTCGTTTTTTTTGTCTATGGGGTGTTTACCTTTCCTTCCTAAAAGCCATAATGGTCCAGTGGCTAAAGTTATTCCAAGTGGGGCCACAGTGATCCCGTGGATAGATATATATCAAGAGGGGCCACAGTAGCTCAGTGGCTAGAACCCCCAATAAGGGGGCCGCAGAAGCTCAGTGGCTAGATAACCCAATAAGAGTGCTGTAGAAGCTCAGTGGCTAGAGAACACAATAGTGGGGCCGCAGGTGGTCAGGGGCTAGAGCACCCAATAGTGGGGCCGCAGTAGCTCAGTGGCTAGGGCACCCAATATTGGGGACGCAGCTGGTCAGGGGCTAGAGCACCCAATAGTGGAGCCGCAGTAGCTTAGTGGCTAGAGCACCCAATAAGGGGGCCGCAGTAGCTCAGTGGCTAGAGAATCCAATAGTGGGACCGCAGAAGCTCAGTGGCTAGAGAACCCTATAATCAGGGCCACAGTAGCTCAATGGAGAGAGAGCCCAATAGAGGGGCCACAGTAGCCCAGTGGTTGAGAACCCAATAAGGGGGTCGCAGTAGCTCAGTGGGTAGAGAACCCAATAGCGAGGCCGCAGTAGCACAGTGGCTAGAGCAACCAATAAGGGGACTACAGAAGCTTAGTGGCTAGAGAACCCAATACGGGGACCACAGTAGCTCAGTGGCTAGAGCACAAAAGTAAGGGGGCCACAGTAGCTCAGTGACTAGAGAACACAATACTGGGGCCGCAGCTACTCAGCGGGTAGAGCACCCAATAGTGTGGCACTGGCCTGCTATATATATATATATATCAAATGGGGCCACATTGGATAGAGCGATATTGTTATCAGGGATGTAAATAGACACTGGTTTAAGTTTTTCTTAGAATTACTGCACAATTAAAAAAATTCCTTCGCTTATAATTTTTTTTATCTACAGGCTATCCTCTTTACCTTCAAAAAAGAAGTGGCTACATCGATTCAAAGTCCTAAATAGCATGCTTATATAAAACATGTACGAAGAGATGGCAGGGTATCATTTTATAACTCCAATAAACCTGAACGTAGAAATATTAGTATTTTAAACATAAAACCTTAGTGAAACTATGGTAGGCTTTATTTTAATAACTTTACCTAATTTAATGCGAACGAAGTCGCACGGGTCAGCTAGTATTATGTAAAATTGTAATTCCTAAAGGTTGTAATGGAAAAATAAAGTTTGAAATAAAAGAGGAAACAAATAAAAAAAGGAACATTCTATAACCCTGTATTACCCAGAAAGGGCTCAGGTATGGGAGGTGATAAGAAAAATGTGTTACCAGACTTTGGCTGGCGACGAAAAAAAAAATAAAAATAAAAAATAAAAAAAATCCGCAAGTAGTCGCAGGTTGTTGCAAGTAGTCACGGGTAGTCACGGGTAGTCGCAGGTAGTTACAGGTAGTTCAGGGTAGTTGCGAGTAGTCGCATATGTAGGTATGCATTTCAATAACTCTATACAACCTGAGCGAAGCGATGGCGGGCTGATAGTAGTACTATAAAGTAATGTCCACAAATTGAACAGTACATATATAAAATTATGCACTTTTTTTTTGTTGTCAACGCCTATAAGCGGCTGTTTCACCTTTGTATTCGTAATTCGTAGTTTGGATATTTTCTCTTTATATTAGTTTATTTAACAGTAGAGTTTATATTCAATGGTGACATTTGACAGATTTAAACCGGAGCTTAAAATTCTATACATAAAAATCTGTCTTCGGCAACGATGTATCTCTCGCAAGTTCGGTAGCAACCCCAGACGTTCCTGCTGCTCCCGCTAACCCGATTCGGAGCGCGTATTAACTCGCCAGCAGGGACGTGTCTAGTCCGAGGAGTGAGAGAAAGGCTGCGTTTTTGATCGCAGCTCCCATTCCTCAGGACAGGAGCCCCCGCGCTAATCGAATGACGGGCGCAACCCAACCGCGGCGACGACGCAGTCCGGTGGCCGCCGGCTCTGCTGCTGGGCCATCCCCCCCCCCCAAACAAAACACACCGAGCTTTAACTCGATAACCACGCACTCTGCGCGAGTGGACCCGCCATCTTGGTGACTCTTGCGGCCTGGAGTTTGTCTCGCACACGTTTGCGCGTGTCTTCTCGCAGAGCGAGAGAGAACAAGTCTGTTGTCAGGTAATGGCTGTGCGCGTTAAGCGAGCACGTTTTAAATCAACCTTAAGGGGGGGGGGGTGGAAATCATTGCTCCTGTAGGCTGTTCACGGTAAAGTTAGCACTTTTGAGGCCCTAGTTGCTTTTTTTTTTTTTTTTTTTTTTTTTACCTCAGACATTTTTTTTTATCATTCAACCACCTTTTTAAATAAATATTGTTATGTTAAGTGATAAACACAGTGTATATATTCCACCGCACTTGGAAGTTAACGCATACGGCTAAAAAAAAAAAAAAAATTAAATATATATTTATTGACTATTACTCAAGATGTGAGTGCTTTCAGAATTGCTCACTTTAAGCGGTTTTCACAATAGAGCATTGCGCGAGCGACGGACATTGGTTTTGACGCTCGTCGCCAGCGCCAGGGAATAAGAGTAGCAACATTTATGTACTTCATAATAAACATGCGAGAAACTGAGATATAGAACTACAAACGTACATAAACGTTTTGCAGATATACTAATTTGGAGCCCAAATTGATATCAATTTTACTTACCTTTAGGAAAACAAAAGCATGTTTTCCGATGCCTGAAGAGTCGTTCATGAGCTACAACGTCTTTTTAAATCTTAATATAATACATTTATTGAAGAAAAGTGTATATCACTAAAAAATTACAATTTTACTAACTAAATGGCAAGAGATGTCACTGCATTTCGTTCATTTATAGTATTTCATTGCAAGCTTCCTTGCAGGACCAGATGGCAGCACGGTCTGTGTCGCCGGCGGCCGGCGTCAGAACATCGCTCTGTTGTGAAGACGTAAATAACGCTCGTCGTTGGCGACAAGCGTCGGACGCGACGCGCCGTATCGCGACGCTCTATTGTGAATACCGTTTTACCGTGAATAGCCTATACCTGCATATATTTTAACTGGCGCACTGAGTGACATGCACTCAGTAAAGTTGGCAACGTTGCGTTGGTGGGAAAGTAGTTCCATATATTAACGTCTAATAAAAAGTGTCAAAGAACAATTTGTAATGACATAAATATTATTTATTTCACTTTCTATTTTGTTTTCTTCATTTAATGCATCGAAGTGCCGATTTGTAACATATTCACTTTTCTAATAACTTTACAGTTTCAGTTGTCCAACGCATGAATAAAGTGGCATGAGGAACATGGCAATGTTAATTTTACACAAAGCGGAACAATACACAACGGGCATACAAGTAGATCTTAAGTCCGGCTTTCAAAAGTGTTCAGTTACCACGAATAGCCATACCCTACAGGACAATAATGGACGGCTAGTGCGCAAAGAACTTAAGTATACAGAGGCGAAATAGCTGCTAGTTCCTATAAATTCAGCCTCACACACAGGGGTCGCGGTGGTGAAGTGGTCAGACCGCTCGCCTCCCTCCAAGGCGAACCGGGTTCGATCCCCGGCGGGGTCACTCGCAGGATTTTCTACGCGCGGGAATAGGCGGGGTTTCTCGTGGATCACCCGTTTCCTTCGCCCTTGCATTCCGACGCTGCTCAACTCCAGCCGCACCCACTGGCCAGCAAAATGGCGCCAGTGACCAGCAGCATGTCGCAATGCCGTTCGCCAATCAGCGACTGGTAACTAACTTGTCAGCCGTTAGCCCGCAGCCGGTAGGGAACATTCCGTAGTTCGCAGTAGCCACAGGAACAGAGAGTCGCACAGCCAATCTGCGAACAAGTACGCCCGTATAAAAGGAACAGGCACGCTTTTTAGACTCTGTATACTTAACTATTCTGCAGTTTGAGCGTTTCTCCGAGAAAATAATGACTTCTAGACAGCACTGTTTTAGTGCTACATCTCATAACTATACAGAGCGCAATAAACGAAAATGAAAACGTGAGGTATGTGATACAGGACAACGAATTGAAAATTTCACGAGAGGGGACCCCATGTCCGGAAATGCGTCCATTGGCCGCTACGAGTCGACGAATATGGGTACAAATTGTTTGTGGACTCCTAAAGACGCGCAACACACTAGCCATCGACACCAGATTGGTGGACTAGCTGCGCATTAATAGCTTTTCTGCGATGCCGCGTGTTATTAAAGAATGTATTTGCCTACACTGCTGGATAGGGTGCCGCTGGATAGGGTCAGGCACGTAAAATGGCTGCAACACGATGGAGCCACGGCGCACATTTATAGAAATATATTGGCCTATCTGGATGTCGTTTATCCAAATCGATAGATTTGCAGTGGGTGCCACGATATTTTGTTTGGGGCACTATGAAGAATATGGTGTTGGAGGCTGCAGCAACATCTGAAGAGTATCTTATCACACGAATACCCCACGGCTGAAAAACTCAGCTCACCACCAATACCGATCTATATACACCGCCGATGTACGCTTTGTAATGAAGTTGGAGATCAACAATTCGAACGGCTCTTGTAATCCGCGATGCCGTGCTCTTGTTGGGTTGGTGGAGGCGTCTTGGTTAAATTTGTAGTTAACTGGATGTCCTAGGTCCAAAGCGCTGTAATGCTTCGACGCCTCGTAGCTGCCAAACAACGCATTTCCGGATCTGTAAAATCTTCATTTCTTTGTCGAGCACGCGTTGTATATTTTCTAAAAACAACCTATAACTGTTAAGATACAAACACAATGAATGTGGAAACAAATGTTCAGTGAATCTCTAAATAGATCCCCCCCTTCCCAGAGACATCTCAGTATTAGAGAATGCTAACGGGGCCTACATGACGTAGCGGCTAGGGCGTTCGCCTCCCATCCAGGCGAACAGGGTTCGATTCCCGGCGGGGTGACTTCGGGATCTTTCGCACGTGGTAATCGTGCCAGACGATGCCGCTGGACGGCGGGGTTTTCTCGGGAATCTTCAACTTCCCCTGCCCCTGCATTCCGGCTCTGCTCCACCCTTGCTTCACCGACGTTGTCTCTCAAGATCCCAAAGTTAAGAGACGCCCAGACCTTTCTGTATTCTGCACACAGCGCGAACAGAACTACAGTATTCGTGGATAATGGAAGTCAATGCATTTGTTCCGATATGTAAGTTCGGTTCAATTGCACATATATTCTTTCTCACAAGAGTTTGAATGGCTGTTTATCAAGACGAAGGCATAACGCCTGGTGCCACAGGCGGAAACGCACTCTAACGAAAGGTTCAAGAATAGACTCCACACGTAGAATTTCAAGGTCGAACAAGTAGAAGCCCCGCCCCGATCCGTTAGCGAATGGGCACCTGGAAGAAAACACTTGGCGATAGAGAAGGAAACAAAGTGCACCCAACTGTGGTGTGGAAAAATTGCGATGCCGATAAACCAGGGCAAGTTTACATTACCAGGCTTTATGACGGCGCGTTTTCTGGCATTGACGCCGTAAAGCATGGGTCCTCTTCCTTCTTCTTGCCGAGATCAAAACCAGCTCTGCCACGTTTGCAGAGCTGGTTTTATTTTACTAGACAAAGCTCCGTCGCTAAATATTTGTAATTTAGTTGTATAGACTGTTCAAGGTTAATTAAGCGCCTTCAACACAATCCTCTGAAAAATGCCATTGCCTCTTCACCTGCATATACTTAAACGGGTACAACGTCTGGTATGCACCCAGTAAAGTTGGTAACGACGGAAATAAATAGTTCCGCGTATTAAAGTTGAATTAAAGGTTTTAGGCGAACGTTTGTGAATGCTGAAACGATTTCTTTTGCTTTCTGTTTATTTAATGCTTGTATGTGTTAGATTAAGCAAATTCGTAGAACATTTACTTTTCTAATAATTTTACGTTTTCACTTGACGGCTGCATGAATAAAACGATCAGACCCGTGGCAATGCAAGTTTTACCTACACTCGAAAAAATTTTTTTTGTACTTTTACAAAAAAAATCCTTGGAAACCCAGTTGCCAAGAAAATCCCTTGTGAAACTACAAACAGTTTTCTTGTTAAATCAACAAAACATTTATTTGTAATATTACAAATTATAGCCTTGTATTACAACTTAAATTACTGAGAAGTGTACACAACCATGTGTGATGAATTAATAACATAGAATAACTTAAAAAATATTTCTAAGTAAATTTAAAAAAGAAAGCAACACTTCGTCATCATGGGGACTAGAACTCACACCCCTTGTAATATTAGCCCACAACCTTAACCACAATACTAACTTAACTTACAACACAAATCCTTATAAAATTAAGTAAGTTTTGAAAGAATACATTTGAAAGAGTTCTGTGTAGCTAGGAAACCTGAGCAGTTATTGAGTAATACGGTCACGTTTTATTGAAATTGTCTTTTTAATATGATTACTATTTGAGTTGTTCTAAGTGTTTTACGTTACTTAAATTTGCAATACATTTATCATACATTCAAACGTTTATTTTTGCACGCAACTATACTTTACATCACCCATACTTTATGCACCAACAGCTATATATGGTTTTACGTTGTTGAGTGTCCACCTTGAAATGAAGCAGCTGAGATGTCGTGGGATGAACATAGTGCCCGTGGCGGCTCACTCTCCGGGATCTGCCCGCCCCTTGGGACCAGCGAAGGCGAGGTGTTTCTGCGATTGCGTTGGTACCACGATAGCTTAGAGAAACTCGTCGCGTCCCCAGGCGGAGGATAGGGGATCCCCAGGCTCTGGGGTGGCTGGGAATACTCCAATACCAGCCCGCGAACCAACTGGCCGATTCGAGAGCGCCGTCGTCGTGGACGTCGGGAACCTGGGCATCTCAATACGAGATGGCGAAGCCCATCTGCTGGAGGCGGCCCAATGATCGAGGCGAGGAGGGGGATCTCGAAGTGCCACAGGGCGAAGTTTAGCGAACCACACTGCTGGATTCTGCGGGCTGTCGACTGCGGATGCGTGAGAAAGGGATTGGAATGCATTGGGCCTTGGGAACATCACCGATGTCAGTCTTCACACCTGGGCCAGCGGATTTGCCTCCACAGCTGGTAGCACCTGGATGTCCCACCGAGCTGTTTTAACAGCTCACCAAGACCGACGGAATATTTTGGATGATGTAGGAAGGGGAGGGGGAGAGTTCACCCAAGTCATGACCTCACCTTCACCCACGACGCGGGGAGATCCTGATGTCGGCGCGGAAGAGCGAAGGTGGAGTTGGGGCCATGATTGAGCTGCCCAGTTTCTCGACACACTCGTTGAGAAGAATGATGGGAGTGGGGGGTGGAGATTGGGGGGAGTTGGGGGGGGGGCGCATTAAATTGCTGCTATTAATATTATTGTGCTGGTTCGCCTGCACAAAAATCTTGCCAGCCGTGCAAAACGAAACTCAAGGCCACCCACAGCCCCAAGCCCGCCCCCTCACTTCTAGATTTTTCAACCTCACATTAAAATGCATGGAAATCCACACCAGCTATCTCCTGTAGCATTTTCAGTAATGCACGCGTAAGTTTGAACTTCTTTCCTGTCGGGATGGTTTTTACGGTGCCTATGCCGGTCCCCCCCCCCCTTCTTAGCTATATAGTCTAGTCTATAGGTACACTCAAGTGAGGCAGTCATGGCCCAAAACGGCGGCCATGGCTGCTCAATCCATCTCCGCCAAGATGCACGTCTCCTCCCATGCAATTCCCTCTCCTTTAAGCGTAAAGGGGATTATCAGCCCTGAGACGCAATTATCTACCGTTCCTACTGCGTACACGCACTTAATACTTAGCAATATGGTAGGTTAGGAAAGAAAGAAAAATTGGGTTTGGCTGTGTTCGGGACACGGCCATTTGTTTTGAGTGAATACGTCTACGTTGACGCGCTCGGACCCTCAGTGTTTATTTTACGTTCCCAGCACCGCTTCACTCGGTCATATGGAGTTTTATGGGTATCACTGGATTGCTTTTGAGATGCTCTTTCCAACCGTATACGATTTCTGTATTTCGACTTGGCTTTTTGACGAGTGTATACAATTTCATCATAGTTTAAACGAGCGTAGTAGCTTCTGCTAGTCAAAAGTTATATTACGCGGAAGTTATGAGACGCGGCGAAACGAACACAAGATTGCTCCCCCACCCCTTTTTTCACCCACCCCCCTCCTTCCCACCCGTGCGCGATGATTCGCAGTACTCACTTAATGTAACATATTATTTGCTCATTTGGCGATCGAGTGGTGTAACAGAATTCTGTCTGTAGACGATAATTTCAGAGCTGCAATTCCAAACTATATTCTCCGATTTTGTTATCAACGGATTTTATGGATTGCCTCCCATTGTGATTGCAAATTTAAAGACGTATTTACGCCAAAAAAAGTATCCGGCATTTTGCTGAAGCTCGTGGACACGGATGAGTATAGTACAAACATTTCCTAAGGTATATTACAAACACTGCCTTTGTAGTTTTACAAACCAGTAGTTTTACAAGAGAAATATTTTTACCGTTACAAGGATTTGTAAAATTACAAACAATTTCTCAGTAAATATTACATTTTTTTTTATTGTTTATGGTGGAAGAAGACAGAATGTACATGGAAGTAGATTTTAAGCCGGTCTTTCTGAAGAGCGCAGTTAACACGGTAAAATATTATATTATTTAAATTATTTACGTTGTTCACAGTTAAATAATTTTTTTCCGTAATTTCACGGGAATGTGCTTGTAACGAACTCTCCACAACTCTCCGTTAAATTACGGACACTTTGCTTTTTCGATAACGGGCGTCCCGTGGATTCACCGGACCTATCTATAAATTCGCTAGTAATTTTTGGTGTACTTCTGTTTAAAAAATATATTAGATGAAAGTAACCGAATATCGGATAGGTGCGCAATATCGGATCAGGCAGGGAAGAACAGGGTTAGGGAACCGCGGCTTTGCTGGTCTGACTGGCGGGCTGTCTGTGTTGCGCCGGGACGTGCAGGGCGTCCTGACCTCTGGCCTATGTGTTCTCTGCGGTCTGGGGAGGGAAACTTCCTCTAGCCCGCAGAGAGACACAAATCCTGCAACCGTCTGGGTGGTATAAGGGCCCTCACAAGGGCCCGAGCACACCCCCGCTCTAAGCTTCGGCAATGATAGAAAAGGCGGCGGTGGGCTGTGTTCTACAAAGTTAGGTCGAAGGTGTATGCTACCAGATGAACTGGAGTCCAAATTAGCAGGATATTGCATGGCATGGAAGAAAGTTTTTATGGGTTGCGAACCAACGATATTCGAAGACTGGCTTTTCAGTTAGCAGCCAAAAACAACGTGCAACACCCTTTCTCAGAAGACAAAGAAGCAGCAGGTAAGAAGTGGCTAAATAACTTTTTACGTCGTTACCCATCACTCTGAATGCGCAAACCTCAAGCTATTTCTGCAGCTGGAGCAAAGGGTTACTGTGAAGAGAAAGTAGACGAGTTTTACGCAGTTCTAGATAAATCTCTGCAACTAGTTAACTTTTCCCCGTCCAAAATATTTAATGTAGATGAAAATGGCTTTACTGTAGTCCATCATAAATGTTTGAAAGTTATCGGTCTGGAAAGTAAGAAACAAGTAACCAGCCTTTCTTCAGCTGAAATAGGTGCTCTAATTACCCTCGTGACGTGCATGAGTGCTTCAGGCCGATATATACCACCGATGCTTATGTTTCCACCTAAAAATATGAAGGCTGAACTTCTGCAGGTTGCTCCACCAGACATCATTATATGTGCCATCCTTCCAGCTGGGTTTAGCAAGAACTTTTCACTCAGTGGATGATTCATTTCGTGGACCATGTAATGCCGAAATCTGATGATCATGTCGTATTGGTGTTGGACGGACACTATTCGCATACCAGAAACATAGATTTTATTGAAATAGGATGGAAACATGGAGTTCACATTGTTTGTTTACTGCCACACTCCACCCACAAACTCCAACCACTGGATGATTCCTTCATGAGACCGCTTAAGACATACTATGGCAAAGAAATGTAAACATGGTTGAGGAATCATCCACTAAGGGTAGTTACTTCTTGTCAGGTAGCTGAGCTAATGGGTAAAACTTATCTCCGTGCAGCAACCATTGAGAATGCTGTAAATGATTTCTGGAAATGTAGCATCTGCCCATTTAATCCAGGCGTTTTCCGTGACTCTGATTTTTCTATTGATGTTTCCAGTGAATTAGCTACCGAAAGTAGGACTAATGAAAACCAAGGCCCTGGAATCTCCCAATTAATTCACGAATAGAGCACATCTCTTTGCACATCAGTGAGTCCTGTTAGTCGTACACAAGGCAGCCCTTCTACAGCAGCTACATCCAAAGTGTTCCTGAGTCCCAATGGCATTAGCCCTCCACCACTGATGAAGAAACTGACAACAAGCACAGCCAGGGCAACACGGTCCGGCAAAGCAGTACTGACCACAAGTTCACCATATAAAAGACTACTTGAGGAATCCATGAGCAGACTTCCTACCCAAAGAAGCCAAAATTCGTCAAGCCATTGCCGAAAAGGCAAAGTCAGATACAAAATTCCGATGGCGAGGGAAGCAGTCATGAAGACAAAGATGACGATGCTGAATGCATTTACTGAAATGGCTTCTTTTCCCAAGATAAGAAAGGTGAAGATTGGGCGAGATGCACCAAGTGCTTTAAGTGGTGCCACGATCAGAGTGCACAGGTGATTGACTGGAAAAACTTTATTTGTGAAAACTGCGCAGATGGTTAGCTAAGAATATCGATGGACCTTAATATATGAACCTTAAATTCGGATATTATCCGATAATGAGAACCCTCACTATCCGGTTTTAGGTGACTAATTCTATATAAAAAAAAAAAAAAAAAAAAACACCTTTTTACACGCTATTTTTTTTTGTATTACTTGTGACAGGCTGGATCACATCGCCAATCGCCCTCGGATTATCATTCATTAACATTAATAATAAACTATTTAATTAGTGGGCTGGACCACATCGCCATAATCACCCATTAGAATAATGACTGTGTTTTGTTACCTGACATGTTTATGGCGCATACCCGACAGACACGAACATTTAAACACGCTGGTTTTGGTGTTAAAAACTCTAAAAATGGCTTAAATCTATTGAATAACTAACCTGCAATGTAATCGGTATATTCACGTTACCTTAAAAAGACATTGGAAGATTAGGGGTAACGGAAAACATGTGTCAATGTACGTGCTATCTTTTCACGTACAGCAACTCGCAGCCATGGCAGCAAATGTGAAGCGGTAGGACGTTCCGACAGTTCGCTACCTGATGGCAGCACTATCGGCGGCAGGAGGTGCTGACTGTTCGCCACCTGTGCGCGCGCATTACAAACTGTGACGTTTGTTTACACAAGTTCCTACAACCGAGTCAACATGCCGGAAGTGTGATGGCGAGTTTCAATATTATTTGTGGTATATTTTTCAATGATGTAGACCCCCTTAAGAGAAATAGGTGACCTCTGCGTCGGTTCATTTTTTTGGTATAAGAAGTATTGAAAATACCACTTAATTCTTGGAATCACGTTATTTTCTGAGGAAAATAACGCATCATTGCTGTGATTGGTGGTGCCATGTGGCGGAACTGTGTATTTAATCCCTGTACATGCTTCATTCGAGGTCAGTCAGAGGCCTCGAGGGGGCATACTTCTACAAGATAAGTAGTATTCTGGATTTGATACATAAATGTAGGCTCTTCAAGCTGTAGGATATTTACGTCATTTGGACACTAGGCGAGGGCCATGATGGCCGAATTTTTAAGACATTTTACATGACCGCGAAATGTTGGTTTCTCATCTGAGATTTTATACTGGGTAATGTTACCTTCTGTAACCAGTTTGCAAACCCTTGTCACGCCTGGTATGGCTATTGTAATCAATGCTCGTGACTTTGTGGTATTTACCATTTGTTAACTAATGAAAAACTTTACGAAGATTGTGAACTCTTTGAAAATAGTATTTGCTCGCGGGAGTTAAGGCTGGAAATTGTTCAGCAGTTGCTCCTATCCACTTGGGATCGCGAGCAGATGATGTATATGGGGAAAATGGTGTGTAAAATTTTGAGATTACAATATTCACGTAATACTGATTCATGACAAGTATAGTAATATGTGTTACCATCTATGTTTGCCTTGTGTAGGAACAAATATAATTCTCCAAAGTTCAGAGATAGTGTCGGCACGACAGAATTTAATCCACCATTTTGTGACGATTGTAAATTTGGGGTAACTTGCTCAGTGAATTTTGTGATGGTCTTCTGTATTACAAAATGGCTAGTTATTTGCTTAAACACTACCCATATTTTAGTGTGAAAAATCAAGGTACTAGTTGGGTAACAGCAAATTTATGTACCTGAGAAATATTTGCATTTCACTCTTTGTTATTGCAACTTGGTGTTTTATGTATATTTTAATTAATTTGGAATTAAGGGGCAGGGAAGTTCATGTTAGCTTTTCCTCATGTAATATTGACAACAAATGAAAATAAATATAGTAAAAACAAAGACAATTACCACACTTCCTTGTTTCTGTTATAAGTCATTTTCACTAGTCAACTCACCCTTACACTGTACAGAAAAATGGTTCTTTTGCATGGCTTTTGCCATTTGGTTCTCTGTTGGTTTTGCTATGTATTTATGCAAATCCGGCCTTGCCACGCCCTTGGCTTAGGACGTAGCACGGTCAGATATTTGCAAACAAGTTTTTATTGCTACAACCTAACGATGTATTGTGTGGTATATAATGTTAATTACAACTCGACGACAACCTAACAGTTGCATTTTTTCCAACACCAATCTGTATTTAAAAAAAGTATCCGATAATCGGTTATTTTCCTCTACCAAACAAAACTTCAGTGTTTTCTATGCAGGTGTTTCATAGTGTATATATATATATATATATATATATATATATATATATATTATATATATATATATATATATATATATATATATATATATATCACATTTATGCCGTATAATACATTTACAGAGCTCAGCTCCAGTTCCCGTCATCACAGATTGTGTTACCGTATTTTATAAGCCGTTCATGGTAAAATGATCACGTTTGACAGTCCCTCTTAAGATCTATTTGTATGCACGTTGTGTATTCTTACACCATATATAAAATTAACATTGCCAATGTCCTTATCACGTTATTCATACCTTGGTCAAGTGAAACTGTGAAATTATTAGAAAAGTAAATATCTTACGAAATTGCCCATTTTTACACTTCCATGCATTATAAAACAGAAAGCGAAAGAAATAATTTAAGTTTATCACAAATGGTTATTTAACACTTTTTATTGCACGTCAAGATATTGGACTACTTCCATCCAGCGTTATTAACTTTAATTGGCTCAGGTCAGTCAGTGCGCACGTTAAAATCTATGTATTTAAGGGCAGTGACTATTTTATAAGGTTGAATTCAAAAGTGCTCACTTCATTTGAAAACCCTTTATCAGTACATGACTGTAATATTTCAGCGAATGAAGGGAAATTCTTAGCTTCGTGACACTTTGACACACCACTGACGGATACCGCATTTTTTTTTAAACAGTGATCGGCATGTGTCATGGAAAAACACTGCTATTTTTTTTTTTTTAAGAATGATTACTCCAGAAGACTGGAGAAACAATGAATGTCACAAACTATTGATAAACTGGGCTTGTATTATATGGTGTTTCTACCTCAAATTTTTCTAGTCTAAACAACATGTAGCAAGCAGGTTGTCATGTTATTTATATATATATATATATAATTCTGTAGTACTTTTTAAGAAACAAAGGTTAATCTTAGATTTCTGGTAGGAACAGATTTCCTCTTCTTCTCTCATAGATATGCCACTTTTATTTTGCCACTTCTTTACTGATTGTCTGATTTTTTTTAAAAGTGTGAGGAAGGCGTAATCAGTGGTAATGCTGAAGTCACAGAGTAGGTGAGTGTACAGAGGCGGAAACAACAACTTGTATGGCGTCACCAGCCTGTGATACGTCGGGACGCCGTTGGCTAATCAGCGCCAGCCTTCCAGCCCAGTCCAAAAGGGAATCTTTAGCATAACGCGTAATCAGGCGCAAATCCCTAGCCCAGAGCTTCGCGTAGTATGTCAGTGAATGGGGAAGCCCACGCCAAAGGAAATGCTACGCGATTCATGTGTGATACCTAGTATGTGATATCTAAGAGACAACCGATTCTCACGAAAAGGATCTCCGAGTAGCTTCATTTCAAAACACTTAAGCTTATATTTTCTAATCGCGGTTTCTTCACACTTTTTGAATCAAACCTTTGAAAAATCACCCCATGTATGACTTGCTCAGTTATATCCCAAATACCCCATGTATCATAAGCGTTCTGTACCCCTGTTAGCATGGAGGGATCTTATTTATTGACAAATTTAAGTTTTGCTTGTATTTTATTTACAAATTATAATATTTTATTTATAATAAATATGAATAAAATCAGCGAGAAAACATGTGTGTTGATAGCGCCTAGTAAGAAATAGTTCTTATGCAAAATGTCATTACCAATGAGAGCGCACGAATTCGGTGAGTTGTCCTTTGGTGTAATTTTTTCTATACTTAGCTAAGCTTAGTTTGTACGAGGCGGAGGAATATCCAGGAAGTAGAATTTTAGCAGGGATTCAGAAAAGTGTGAGCTAACCGTGAATTCGTTAAGACACACTTTCGCGAATTGATGATACTAACTGTTTCGCGTGCTGGATGGAAATAAGGTGGCTCTGATGATATCTTTTAACGACTGGTGTAGTCTCCAGACATACCGAAAGAGGCGGCACGGTCGTAAACCCCTGCGACCTGGGTTCGAGTCCCGGTCCAGCAGTCCTCATTTCGTATTTGCAAGGTTTTCACGAGATCCTTCCAGTTGCTTGGCTGGTTGTTTACTCCAGGTCGTGGCCTATTTCCTTCCCACGTCGCTGCTTCCCTCAGAAACTTGCTGCGTCACTAGTGACCTCGCTGTCGATAAGATATACAGAATGTTTCGTAACTTGTGTTACAGGCTTTGGGAGATGACTCCTTACGAAAAAAAAACGTCGTGAAAATGCCGATTGACTTATGTCCAGAAACGACGTCCAAGAGTGGAAAAAACACCCCCAAAAGCCGGACTACTTTAAAATTAATTTTTATTTAATGAAGTGAAAACAAATAAACATTAACTTAAGAAATTTACTTATTGTAACTTAATATTAATTTTTTGCCATTTTATTTAGTAAAATACCATTTTTAAAGCCCAACTTTCGGGGGTGTTTTCAACTCTTTAGAAGTCGTTTCCGGACATACGTCAATGCGCATTTTCGTAATGTTTTTCTATAAGGAATCACTTCCCTAATTCCGTAACCTAAGTTACCCAACATTCTGTATATGCTGGATTTACAGTGTCACGACGAGCTCATCCCGACAGCCCGGCACGACTTTTCAGTCCGACCATCTCCGCCACCAAAGTTAAAGGCTGTTCACTATAAAGTGAGCACTTCAGAAACGAACCTTACCAAAAAAGTCACTACCCCCGCATGCATATATTTTGATGGGGGTACTGAGTGATATTCGCCCAGTAAAGTTGGTAACGATAGTTGGAAAGTGGTTCCATATCTTAACGTCGAATATAAAGCGTTAGAAAATTATTTCTCATAACTTAAATTATTCCTTTAACTTTCTGTTTATTTTAATGCATCTAAGTGTAAAAATGAGCAGATTAGTAAATATTTACTTAATAATTTCACAGTTTCATTTGAACGACGCATGAATAAAGTGATGAGGCCCACATCAATGTTAATTTTAAATAAGGCTGAGGAATACACAACGTGTATACAAGTAGATATTAAGCAGGGCTTTCAAAAGTGCTCATTTTACAGTGAAAAGCTTATAGTTCAGTGTTTGCAATACCCCTACAGTTTCGTCCGACAAGTGTTGCGTGGCTTTCGGGAAATCCTAGAATGGCCAGTAACTTGCTATGGAATGTACATAAATCACAAATCACTGTATATTGTTTTGTTTTGATATCTTCGTAAACAAAATATATTTGGATTTTGGAGCAGTTACTTTCCCACGAATATTTATTTTCGTCAATTCAACAGCTTTCTATTACAAGATAACCAGTATGTATACACAAATAAAATATTTATAGTGTGAAATATACACCAGTAGTGAAATTCCCAACGAACTTTTATTTTATAAGGTTATTTTTACGTTTTTTTTTTCTGCTGCCAAGCGAGTGCGACCGGTCCGATGCCCGACGAAAGTATAAATAGAATATACTTTAGTTGGGCCGTCGGGGCTGCCATTATTTTCGCGGTGATCTTGCCCCTGATCGGCTAAAGAAAATTTTTTGTCGGTGTCGGGGCTGTTTAGTCGTACTGTCGGGCTATTTTTAATCCAGATTAAGGCCCTCGCCTACCTTGGAGTATTTTTCTTTTTCGCGTTTAAGGCCGAGAAGCGCTGGAATGATAAGGGTGATACTGAAATGTGCAGCAAGTGCGTAATCGCCGCTAAACGCGAGGCTCTCATCTGGCGTCGTGCAGTATTCTCGTCGTGATGCGTTTACCTAAGGTACTTTCAGCGGCAACCCTGTTACTATTTTATTGGTGGAAAGTTCGCAGGAAGGTTCATCGCAATCAGTTTCGTACGTGTATGCCGCGTATGGTGTTTCTTAAGTGTGGGAGCTGTTGGAAACTCTCAACATCAATAGCCCTTGTCTGAAGTGTGTGTTCTGTTCGTGGATCAGCATACTGGGGCACGTTTAAAAGTTTCGTGGAGAAAAAAAAAAAAAAATATATATATATATTTCAAACACTCTGCAACGTAGGTCGGCTTAACGTCTCGTCGACAGCGAGGTCATTACAGACTGTGCAGGTTGCGCAGGGAAGAGTGATTGGGGAAGGATTCGGCCTGGAGTAATATCGGAAAACCATGGAAGGCAGAAATCAGGATGACCGGATCGGGAATCGAACCCGGGTCCTCCCGAATGCGAGCCCAGTAAATTATCACTGCGGTACCTCGTTCGGTCTCTACAATGTAGTTCAAGCGTTAGTTAGTTGGGAGCTTCAAGCCTTACCTACCAACCACGTCTTCAAACACGCGCAGGTTTTGCCTGACTTTCGTTTTTGGGCAGCATTTTCACTTCTGTACGCTCACCAGTTCTGTGGC
This sequence comes from Dryococelus australis, assembly GCA_029891345.1. Lineage (NCBI taxonomy): Eukaryota > Metazoa > Arthropoda > Insecta > Phasmatodea > Phasmatidae > Dryococelus > Dryococelus australis. The sequence continues at coordinate 45,043,662 of CM056995.1, read as the reverse complement.
GTAGTGTCGTGAATATTGTGAATGGTGTTTATTGCAGACTTTCGTTCACGACAGGCGGGTAAAGCCAGTTTGTTACGTAAGTGCTGGTCTGAAACACCAGGGCTCATCTTCAGGCATCCTCCGTGACCCCGAGGACGTCGGGCGTGGGGTCGGCTGACGAGACCTCTGGTGGTTCGGGCTCGTCCTCCTCGGTGGTCGGCTCGAACTGCCGCCACTCGGCCAAGAAGGGGTCCCCGGCGCCGGTATTCACCGGGTCGCCGACGCCCCAGAAGGCTTCGCCCTTCTCCAGCTCTGCCACGATGGCGGCCACCACCTGGGGCGGCATCTCAGACTCCTCCGTCCACGTGGCTTCGCCGTCGACGTCCCTCTCTTCGTCGCTGTCGCGCCTCCTTCTTCTCTTCCGCATCGCCCTCTTTGGTGGTTTGTACCTGCGAAGGTCCACCCAGTACCTCACATCCTAGTCGAGGCCGTTCACGGCAAAGCGAGCACTCTTAAAATCAACCCTCGGGAATAAAAATCAAAGCCTGTAACTACGGCATGGTTTAGTCGATTCGCGGTTTCTTCGCACTTTATGAATCGAACCTTTGAAAAATCAGCCCACGCATGACTGGGTCGGTTGTTTCGCAAATATTTAATGTACCGCAAGCGTTTTATACCAACATTAACATTAATATACCTTATATATGGTTAAAATGAACTCTTACTTATATTTTATCTATAAATTTTATATTTAACTCATAATTATTACTAATACAACATGGATAACACAGGTGTGTCCGTAATGCCTAGTAAGAAATAGTTCTCATTAAAAATATTATTAAAATGTGTGCGTATGAATGTGTGCGCTGTCCCTTTGGTATAATTTTCTAGACTGGGTTAAATTTTTTTGCATGAGGCGCAAGAATATACTAGAAATAAAACTTAATCAGGTCCCCAGAAAAGTTAGAAATAACCGTGAATGGACTATATCTGGAGTAATGTAGTGTTTGTTCCGGATGGTCTGGGTCTTAAACTAAAAATGAGGTAGACCGATTATTCGTCTTCTGCGCCTGCAGGTACCCAACAATGACCTACCACAAACCAACACAACTGTCAAAGTCACATGGTCAACAGTGATGAACAAGTTTGTTTATATCTTAATTTTCAAAAGACAAGCACTTTAATACGAATAAAATACTTTTACCAATTTAAACTGCATTGCAAATTGGTTAAAGTCATTTTATAACTAGGCATCTAATAACTTTAACCACTGCATATTAAATATATTAAAATAAAACATTTACGCTATGAAAATCTAAGTAAAACTACAGAAAATAAATAAAAATACTTATAGGCCAAAGACTTGGGGTTTCATTGCGAGTGTAAACGTTTAATTTTATAACCACTGAAGATAGTGTTTCTTCTTTTGTACAGATTAGAATGCGCATCTGCATATCAGTAAAATATTCACATATTCACATTCACATTTCTAACAATCCCACGGCTTTACTTGCGACGTTGAACTTACATTCCATGAAAGGATGCGAATTGGGTAGTGAAGTAGATAGTAAGGAAGGCTTTCAAAAGTGCTCAGTTTACCATGAACAATCTACAAAAGACGCTCTGCTGATGTGCTATAAGCAGATACTGTTGAATTAAAAAAAATTTAATGTACACTATATCCATCATTGAAGAGATATTTTGTATCATAAAACCCACAGCATGGCATAAAACACAGAAAATACGAAGAGAACACGTCTCAACAAATATGTAAACAATGCATAGATAATTATGCAAAAGTAATTGTGGCAGTAATAACAAGCTAAAATATACCAAAACAACTGAAGCAGTCATCAAACGAAAGAACAATGCGGATAGCATACACTGCTATCAAATCTGGATGACGTAACAGCGACAATTAATTCGAAGACAGAGGTGAAGACAGAAATACGTATGGACGCAACTAAATGCCGCAACGACGATAGCACAAAAGCGCACAGTAAGATTCCTATGTCGAAACAGTAGCAACATTTCGCAAACTGGTGTCTGTTTCATTCTTCAGGCAGATTGCTTCACAACGTGGAGGGTATGAGCCGGTATTCGTACCAAGATCCCCCAACTGAGAAGCACCAATGCTACCAAATACACCATGAATAGGGTCCACCCAGATATTTCTTATGTTTTCCTAATGTACCACAATATGCATATCGTAGATCCAAGTTTGGCATGGGACTTAACGGCGTCTCAGGACTGAACTCCATACACCTATCCATGCAGAAAATATACTAACTGCATAGCGCGAGTTTTACAGTATTTCTGGCATTGCACAAGATTGTCTCCGATAGTGAATACCTTTTGCAAGTCGTTGATGGGAGGAGGATAAACCAGCACAGACATCGTAAAAACCCTCGACTGAAATGAATTGTGAAACTGCATACAGTTTAGGTGATAAAATTATATTTAGGAGTAGAGGAAAACTAGGGTGACTTCTTGGACAAGGCAATCAGAAGGAGACTCTATATTTACTGATAACACTGATTTGGTCATGTAAAAATTATAGATGTGTGAGACACCACATCTCTGGTAAAGGGTACAAATGCCAAAATTGGGTACCCCCATTCCTGTACCCCCATAAAGTATCTGAGTGATCCATTATTTTAAGAAAAGGCTCAGAAATAATTTTGTGCAGGGTGTTATACGCGACCTCGTTGAGCACAATCTAATGCAACGATACCTGCGAAGGAGACCAAAGGTAAATAAAAAAAAAAAACTAAATAACCACAACAGTGAGCCGGAATGGGACATACAAATAACAATAACAAAGTGCAGAGAACAGAAAATGTGGGTCCAGCAGACATCAGTACGTACCTGTCTAGATTTAACAAACTACTTGCAGACTCCGTCTCCAGTGCACAGCGGGAGCCAATAAGAAACCATTACGAAAACACACACACGTGTAGGGGCGGGAAGTATGGACTACACTGCCAGGGAGGAGATCGTCGCAATCGGCCAGTGTCCAGAGGCGTGAACAGCTGCCCAGACGAGGAGCCAGTAGCGATCGTTCATTTGGGCAAAGGGTCTGGAGTGCGAGACTTGGTGAGTTCCTTACTAAGTCATTTTCACTCTACTTAAATATTTCCTTTCCCTTCTTCCCTTCTTCCATTGATCTTATAGTTTGAACTCCTGTATAACTAGTTAATTATGTTAGAATTGTTAAATGAAAAGTTTATTTAAACTATTTAGATTGACTTCTTCTTTGGACTGAGTTGAGAGATTTGGGTGGCTATTTAACAATGAGGTCTTGAGAGCCGATGGAAATGATGGAGCAGGCCGGAATGCAAGGGCGGGGGAAACGGGAGATCCCCGAGAAAACCCACCGACGAGCGGCATCGTCCAGCACGATTCCCACTAGCGTAAATCCGGGAGTGGCCCGGCCGGGAATTGAACCCGGTCCACCTTGGTGGGAGGCGAGCAGTCTCTTTCTTCTCTGATCTTAACTTTCTGTTCTACTCCTACGCATCTACTTATCTGGTCTTATTCCAACAGGAGTTAGATAATAAGGAAATGATCAAACAACTGAGTTCGTTACCTGCGGTTGATGGCCTCGACCGCTTCGACCAGCTGTCCTTCCCGCTGAAGTTTGCCCAGCTTCTTCCAGCGGGAGTAGATCCAGGATGCGAAGTTGAGGTAGAGGTTCTTGCGGGCGCAGACGGTCGCCTGGCGGTGGGATCTGGGGATGTCCTGAGGTATCTCAACCTTCCCCAGCTGGTCGTGGATGGCGCGCGCGATGAAGCGCACCTTGGCGTTGGTCTCTTCCGGCCGGGGCTTGCTCTTGCCCATTTCGTTCGCCTTGCACGCCAGCGAACACGAGAATACCCCCAGCCATGCCTCCCTCTCTTTCTTCTCTCGCCGCAGGGCCGCCCGATCCTTCCTCCTCCTCATCGTCTACCTACAGCGCACTTTACCCTGTGTATATTCACAGATAAGCCTAGTACACACGGACATATTTCTTGTACAAGAAAGTGAGAATAAAGGTGAGCAAGAGAAATTGAACACTAAAGTGCCTACTAGCTTGTATGCACGGAATTGTGTGATCCATGCACAAGACACTAGATGGTGAGCAAGAAAGTGGATGTTTGATGTCAACTTTGTATGATTTGGAGCAGTTATTGTGGTTGTGGGGGTAATTTGTGCATTATCAACAGCATCTGCCATAAAAAAGAATAAATGATTTAGTCCACTCAGATATATTTCAAGCACTTAGTACATACAAATGTAGAAAAATTAAAATCACTCACAGAATCAAAGACAAACCTTATTTTTTAAAATTCATACACAGAATTATTGATGATAGTGGGACTATTAAACATTTTATCGTATTTAAACATTGACACATCTGCTTTTGCCAGCATCAACAAAATATATGTTTTGTTTACATTCGACTTGTATAAGAAAGATAGCGAAAAATAGGACCATTCTTATATGGCACTAGCTAGTATACAGGCTCTTGTATGCTAGTAACTAGCATACTCGGCGGCCGTCCACAAGATGCAAGTTGGGTGTACAAGAACGAGCTCACTTTCTCGTACAAGAAAAATGCCCGTGTAAACTAGACTTTAGAAAATAAATAAAGAATGAAACACATTATTTATAGATCTGCCAATGAACTCCAGTGATGCCAACATAGAATTTACAAAGTGGGCAACATGAAATGTCAAAAAGTACCTACGTCACTGACTAAAGTCTCTTCTTACACACTGCCTGTGATATATACAAACCATGTTTCTCAGCAATGGAAATGCAGAGGGGGGCCCTTTTTTCACTCAAACATAGAACTACCCTCAATAATAACGAAAATTCATTTAACTCACAAATACCGATGCAGTTACTTAGATGGCATTTTTTACAATACACGATTCATTTGTAAGTGGAAGAATTTTAACCACGGCTATAGATTTGATTTTGAGTAGGTACCACCCAGTTGTATGTTACAGCTCTGTCGGTGGAGTGAAATGGAAACATTTGGACGGCTCTTAGAGCCGACGAGGGCGAAGCGAGGCGAGAATGGAGCGGCGTCGGAATGCAAGAGCAATGAAAACGGGAGGTCCCCGAATAAACCCGTTGGCCAGTTGCATCGTCCAACACGATTCCCACTTACGAAAATCCGGGAGCGACCCCACCGGGTATCGAATCTGGTTCACATTCGTGAGGGGCGAGTAGTAAGACCACTACACTACCGCGACATTTCTTTATCTTAACGAACTATTTGGCTGGAATGAAACTGTCTAAAAACTTTCTGGAGTGTACTTATACATAATTTTGACTTTGTCCTTATTTTTTTGTCTACCCATGCAGTAGAGACTGTGCTGTTAAAATTTTTCTGAATGAAATCAACTGCACCATGCCACCAGGCAAAAAAAAAAAAAAAATGTATTGCTATATGACCATTAAGTCGGAAGTATTACATTTATAGTGAGTGTTGTAAAAACACTTTTCGAACAGCTTCCTGTTATATCTATATTTCTCCTTATCACACAGTTTTGAGAGCATTGAGAAAACACGCTGGCATTAAACTAACAGTTGGTGAATGTAAATTAAATATAGTTTATGTAACATACATTTATATCGTTTAAATGAGATGTCACGTGACAACTATTGCTATGGTTTCATAAAGACGACACATAGAAAACACCATAAATTACCACCAAATTCAAAACATTACGTTTGGGGATTTCGTGATAGTTTAAGATATCGTATAGTTATAGAGTCGGATAGCAGTTAAAGAAATGCTGAATAAATCAGTATAAATTCGTTCCTGAAAAATATAATTAAATATGGGGTATAATGAGCTATTATTGTGCATGCTAATGGTGACCTAACAGTTATAACCAACTGTTCTACTTCATAGACTACGGACTGCATTGGAATAATGCCGAAAAAAAAAAAACAACATTTTTGCTGCCAAATTAACAAATTTACTTTTTCCTAATTTCTGCCGATAATTACTTGCTTTTAATTTTGCTAACATGAAGAATTGTTGAAGGAGTGTAGGTGGCACCAGCGTTTTATAAGAATGGAAATCCTACCAAATAATAGTTAAAGTAGAAATATCGGCAAGAAGATGTCTACAGTCACATTTTCGCTATGGTATAAAGTGACATAGGCTACTCCTTTGAAAGTTGAATAGTTACCTGATGCATACAATTAATACTGCATGCAAGAAATACGCGGTGTGAATACAACTGTGTAATTAAATTTCAGTGAAAAACCAGCCTGCACTGCCCATGTCCCTGGCAATACTCCGTAAAAGGAAAAAAAATTAGTTAGTGAGCATTGGATACCAGAACAAAAATACTAGCAGAATTGAATACGAAGCAGTATTGTCCATTTAAAAGAGTACGTACCTTGATTGGTCAGGACTGTTCAAAATGAGCAATGAACTAAAATTTTGAAAATATTTTGTGCATTATATGAACATAGTTTTTTTTCTCAGTTTTGCTTTGACAGAATATAAAAAAAAAAATTGTTAATATTAGCGGTGAGTTGTATTGTTCTGTTTGTCAAAGAGGAGTTACTTAGAATTAATAAATACCGTACTAAACATTCTCTGTGTTCTGCGATATTTACCTTATGGGGGCTCCTGTAACTGTGGTTTGCAGCTGGTTAAGAATATCAAATACTATTATTAATACGTTTTGGCACTCTCGTTATGGCAAATTTATAATACCTACCGTCATATTAGTCAGGGTGATTTTGTCTCAGGCAGTCTATATTTTTGTTCGTCGTTGCATTAGTATTGGTTTCTCATATTCTATAACATAAAACATTTAATGCGAAAATGCAAAAATTGCTCGGACTTTGGTTTCTGCACTTTTCCTTAAAACACGGCAGCATTGATTTAGGAAGCTGTGTACTCTCTTAGTATTCTAGGTGTATTAGTCATTAACAGTCAACATGAAAAGAATCATACAAATTTTTAGATGTGTAGGACAAGCGACGATGTTCGGTGGTTCAAAGGTTATAGGGGCGATGAGACTGACACATAGATGCAAGAGGTTAGCATATATATTTTTTATTTCATAGCAAAACTTCGTTCTTTGTGGAAAGAGTTAACAAATGGTTTTCTTTTTAATTGGCTTGAATTTTGGTTCCGCGACTCGGAAGTTATCGAACTAGTGACGTAACATTCGAAGGAAAAAAAACAAGTAATACAACAGAAAATTAAAAACTTAGTAAGAATAGAGGGAAAAATTGTACGTAAAAGCAGAGAGTTCTTTTCATGGACGTAGAAATATTGTATGAAAATGTGCCAGAAGGGGGAGGGGGAGGTGGAAACTTACGGTATTCACAAAAAGGGGGGGGGGGAAGGCAAGTGGAAACTTACGGTATTCCGATAAGGTATCGTTGTATCATTTTAAGTAAAAATTAGTTTTTTTTTTTAAACTTATTTTTAACATGCCCGTTTTTTTTTTTAATCGTGAAGCTAAATGAGGAACGACTTAGCAACTATCGTAACCTGATTTTCTGTCTACGAACGCCATGCTAAACATGGTTGATAAGAGCCTTCAACCTTGAACTTTCAACTCCAAAGGTGATTAGTTTGAGTAAACTGTTATCTAGGACACTAACTTAGTGGGAAAAAAACAAAGATGTTAATTAATAGAAACGAGTAAAAAATGTGGTCATGTCTACAGCAGGTAATATAATTATGTAGTAGCTACGAACGAAACATATGCAAGAATGTAAAATAACAATTGCTTTCATGGCCAAACGCCCTTAATATCGCAGTCAGGAGAGATCCTTTGACACAGTCTCTCGTTCTCCCTTTAAGTGATGTGGAAAATCTCTCACACCTTGCGTTGACACTACATTGATGGCTGTTGGCGTTCTCGGATGGTTTCCTGTTGACCAGCACCATCAGCGCTGTCAGTAGCAGAAGGAATCTAGCCTATGTCGTAAGGCCAACCTCCGTCGGCTGGCCATTAACCCCGCCCCTTCCTTCCCCGACAAACAAGGCAGGGCAGCTTCTCTGCTAGTTTCTTTACGATGCTATGTGGCGTATGGCGCATTACAAGATACCTTAGCCATATGTCGGAGGCATGGCCCTTCAAGGTTAAAAAGAAAGCTATTTATTTATATTATTAGTTCTTCGATATCTGTTTATTTAAAGCTGTCGTAGACAGTTTTACTTAATTATTTACGTGTTATTTACATACTTGGTGGCAAGGCTGAATATTGGCTCATTTTGGCATGCGTGCGCCCACTCACACACACACACACACACACACATACACACACACACATATATATATATATATAAACTTTATGACATCCCATTTTAAGAACTATTTTGAAAGACATAATTAAAAGTAATAGGAGCATAGGTAAATTTGGCAGCCTACAAATTCGTGAGATAAGACGCTTTTACTCTTATCGATCATATGACTCTCCCTATCCCGTAGAGTTCGTTGTCACTTCACGATTACTCGAAGCTTGATGCTCAGAGTTAAACCCCAAGAGGATACGTTATCAAGTGTCGGAGCAAACAATACCCACTCATACCCTTGACCTTCCTTGTTGACGAAGCCATCAGCAGAAGGAGAACTGCCCTCTTGATGGTACACTTGGTGAATGTGGGTGGGTAAGGTGATATATTAAGGGATGAACACAGGGAGTTCTTCCTACAAGTTGCCCTGAAGGTGAGTAAACTGAAGCAACGTAGGGGAGCGTTTCATATATCGTACCACTTTATATATTTGCAATTTTATCTGTTTCAGATGACAAAATAAAAAGAAGGTTTTACAAATTTCCATCAAAAAGTATGACTATTTATGGGTAAATTTATGTGGATTACATTTCAAAATGTAGCATCGGGGAAGAAATAAAGAACTTTTTGTAACAGGCTGCAACTGGTACGATATAAGAAACTGGTGTCTTAAATCGTACCACCTATGTCCAAAATCGTTTCACAACATGATAATTTAAAACAAATGAGAGAACAAACAAGACAGCACGTAATAACACACAGGATTACTGTAGTATTTAAACACTAATAAAGTTTGATTATTTTTCTACGGTAAATGCAAGAAGTTTCAATTATTTACAGGCTACACAAACAAAATGTTTCAGTTCAGACTTAACACCCGCACAACTCTCATGAACCCAGGATGCGCACACTAAACACTGAACCATATCTTTAACAAATGTCTCTTCACATACACAACAATACAATGTGGAATGTGGCTGTGCTCTGCTATCTGATGTGCCAGTTTGCGTACATCGTCAATCGTGACTCCAAAAAGCAGTTCTACCAATTTTAAAATATGTTCTACAAGTTGATTTTCTATTTCTAGAGGCAAGGTAATAGTCCGTCCAAGCACCTTCGTGCCGTCGTTTGCAATTACGTTTTTACAGTCCAAGTGGCGCTTTAGCATTGGTTTTGGAATGCCGTACTGGCGGCAGCACTCGTTGAACCCCATGTCCCCATTTCTGTACGCTGCCAGAACCATTTCCATGTCTGATTCATTCCAGGCACCATATTTCCTTTTCGCCATTCTAAAACACACAATTAACACGTGTGTTTATTTAAAATTGATTTAACTGATGAAAATAAATTGAAAATTTAGAACTTCAAATAATATGATATCCCAATTCGTACCGGTACGAATTAGGAACCCCACCCGCGGTACGAATTAGGCAACTGCGCACAACTTCACTCTTTACGTCATTTCTAACCTAAAACAGGTGCCTCGTTACTGGAGCTGACGACGTGTCTGGGACGTAGTATTCCTGGCTCCATTGTGACGCTATCTAGGCGCTACCCTTACCACGCCAGCTCATCGATTGCCGCCTGCTAGTATGATTGAACCTAACAATATGGTTTCCCATCAACTGTGTTAATTTAAGACATCTGTCAGAATTTTCCATAAAAAAATAATTTTGAACTTAAGTCTGGTTTACTTCTCAGAGGCCGTCTGTACAGAGCTTTTAGACTCACTGTAGCTAGGGTAAAAATAACTTTTAATTAAAATCTGAACATCGTAAATTTGTTTTGTGAAACTTTCGAGTTGAGTATGTTGAAGAGCTATCAAACAACATAAATTTTTAAGCATATAGCTTTAGGCAATAAAGAAGGACATTTAGCTTCCCTTTACCCCATAAATAAAATTTTTAAGGAAGTGTGTAACAGCTGATACACACACACACACACTATTACTAAAATTGCATTTAATCTCAAACTGCATATGTTTTCTATCAAAACGATTTTGATTTCATCGACCCTTTTGTGTCGTGATTTTATTTAATTAAGGTTAGTAATTATATATTTTTTTTTTTTGTGTACGTGGTAGTTAAATGTAGTGTTCTAATGTGTTGTGAAATGTTTCTTCTTTGCACCTAAGTATATGTATCATCGTTGACGTTGTTTTTCACGACATGATTGCTCAAGGCGCCCATTGATTATTTGTTCAGTTCTATCACACGCATTAGTTATTCCGTCTTACTGATCTCAGTCAGATCTGCTACATTTGTTTTACAATTGGTCTCTTGTGTAAAATGAAATTAAGAGAGTAGTATTTTTACACGTGCAGAGAGCGATTTTCCATCAAGTCGCAGTCGGCTTTCCACGTCTTAATTTATGTAAACGTTGACTTATACGATCGCACTTTAAGGTAAGAATTTCAGTGCAGTGCGTGGTAATGCAACTGAAACACTACTTAGCGGTATCCAAGTTACTTTTTCGCGTTCTATACTAAGTCTTGCTTAAAGCTGTGATAGTATCAGACATCCTTACGTCTGAGAATCGAACGCATACTTTACAGCAGTATCTCGCTAGAAAATTGCTCCCTGCATGAGAGAAATCAGTACCACTGGTATTTTTGGTAGGCAAGTCAATCTGTTTAACAGATTGCATATTTGAAATTATATTAGTACGCTAAGCGGGGCAATGAAAATTTAGGTACATGGTGTAAATGATTACTAACACTAAAGCAGTATTTTTTAAATAAGGCGTTCGAAAAAAGTTTAGTCTGGATCTTTCTCCCTCTCTCTGCGTTTATCTCTTATCGCATAGAAATTATATTTTATAGTTATGCCATAATATGATGAGAAGACGCCAAAATCCATCAAAACATATTTTATAGAACCCACATATTTTCAAATTAATGCTTAATTTTTTCAAAATTATTGGTTTGATGCAACGACTTACACTAAAAGAAACAAATCAAATCACAATATCTCGGCTGGACGTTTGGAAATGCACTGCAGTTTTAACTGATAACCCACCTTCATAGGCTATTCATGGTAAAGCGAGAACTTTTGGAAGCCCTCTCATTTGGAATAATTGTCAATAAATATATTTTATTTTAGCCTTAGACGTTAACTTCCGAGTGCGGTGGATTATACATTGTGTATTTATTACTTACACGAAAATATCAATTTAAAAAAAAATGCTTACTGAAGGATAAGTAATGGCTGGAAGAAAAAAGTAACTAGGACATCAAAAGTGCTCACTTTGCCGTGAACAGGCTACAAAAACTAGGACGGAAATATAATTATATCCTTTCGCAGATCCGAAAAGTACTAAGTCAAGGTTGCGAGGGGGGGGGGGGAGGCGCATTTTCTCCGCCCTATAAACAGGTTTGACCTGTAGCACGCGAAATTGCCAGAGGGATAAGGTGCGAAAGGAAAAGGAGCAGGAGGGGCGACTGAGAGAACCGTTGGCCCATACGCAAGGAGCCGTTTAATTCGCGGTAATTGCTCTCGGCTCCATCCTCCCATCACACGTCGTATCCTGTGGGGAAGGAACTTCTCAAAGTGGTGGGCTAATTACCACCCCGTTTCCTTTCCCTTCACACGATCATCATTTAAACCAGCGATGCTATGCGCAGCCTCCTCACAGTATCTAACGCAAACGCTGCCCGCACCGGCCACCCCTTTCCTCTCGCCATTGATCAATGGAAGTAAAACCTATTGTAGGCTGTTCACGGTAAAATGAGCACCTTTGAAAGTCCTGCTTAAGATATACTTCTATGCACGTTGTGTCTACTTCCGCCTTATGTAAAACTAAAATTGCCACGGGCCTCAGGACTTTATACATGAGTCGTCAAGTGCAACCGCAAAATTATTAGGAAAGTAAATATTTAAAAAATCTGCTATTTTTTACGCTTCTGTGGATAGAAAAAAACAGAAAGGAAAATAAATAATTTAAGTTATCACAAATGGTTACCTGGCACTTTTTATTCGACGTTAAGATATGGAACTACTTTCCATCCTTCGTTACCAACTTTACTGGGCGCATGCCACTCAGTGGGCCCGTTAAAATATATACAGGCAGGGGCGGTGACATTTTTACTAAGGTTGATTCTAAAAGTGCCCACTTTATCGTGAACAGGCTTTACACACGGTTCACTTTCATGTACAAGAAGGTGTACACCTTTCTTGTTCAAGTCGACTTGCATCGTGTGACTGGCTGATTTGCTTGCATGCAAGGGCTTGCGAGCTAGCTAGAATCATTCCGAGACTGTTCTATTTTCCGCTCACCTTCTTGTGCAAGTTGTTTGTTTCCATTTGCGTTTTATACCTTTATGTAGTCCCCGTACATTTATTTTATGATGATATTGTCAATCTGAGAGTGGAAAACATATTTTAATTCTGTGTTAGTGATGTGTTAGGTATGTAAAATCTTCGTGTTGTTACGGCGTGGGCAAGCCCTTGCAGGCGTGATTGCCTGAACACACCAGCACACTTCTAAAGAGAGCGAGTTCACGGAAACGCAGCACCGCCGCGGCAATCAGGGACAGTTTGCAAATAATCGCAAGAGATGTACACGGCCGCCATATTTAAGGCCGCCGAAGAGTCGAGCCCGGGTCCTACCACATCCAGCCGACGATGGAGCGCAAGATGGACCGAAGAATGGGGTTTCGTATGCCATAAGTCACCATAGTGATCGCTCTTCGGCAACATGAAGGTAAAGCCGTTCCGCTAGACGCAAGAGAGAGAGAGAGAGACTTAATTAGGGCACGTGGCAACACTTTATTAATTAAACTATAGATACTTGCAGCTAAATAGTAACTGTGATACTGAGCTCCCCCGACGCAACTCAAGGTAGTTAAAACAATGCAAAGTGTTGTATTGTATAATGTAAAACGGTGTATATGTTTATCCGTTTTAACTACACGACTTAGTAGTGTGTCTCTCCTTATCCATTCTGAGTTGCAGTGCGTTGTGGCGAAAATGATTGACTGGCATGCTGCAACGTTCAAAGTACTACAACCGTGTGTCCATTATGTACACGGGACTTTAATAAAAGAGGGTTTTTACCTTGTTGGTCGCCTTTCGGTGATCACGTTCTTGTTCACAAAAGAAGTCTGCTTGTATCAGGCTACACCGGTTGTCACGACCATCTGTACACCTCACAAAAGAGTTTGGGATATTGTGAGATAAGGCTGTTCGGGTGGTAGGAGTTAGCCCGGGACAAGCTGAAAACCGCCGTTCATAATCGTCCACAACCTCCAGGAACACTTCCAGATTTCACAGGTGCTGCTCGGATGAAATGGGAACTTCTTCCAGAAGACGATACCTTCGCGTAGATTACAATCATGCCGAAGCGTGTTAGGGACCTGTGCGATGTACAGTCAGGCGATACACGGTACTAAGCAGCAGTGGGAAGTATGAAGCCTTACCTAGTCAGAGATACCATTACGTTACTTTTGTTGTTATATAGTTATTATTTGTCGGTGATATTGGAACATTTTTTTGTTAGAAACACCTTAAATTTCACCTTAAGTATCCACACCGCTGGTAACGTCTAATTGGAATGCTTTATATTATGTATATTCCTTACTTTTATGCTTTATTTATGTACATTCCAAACTTTTTGTGCGGTGTCTAGTATATCTCGGGACTGCTAGGTTCGCGACAAACGTCTGTGGGCAGTGTCGCGGCCCTGGCGGGGCCGCGGTGGAGTAGTGGTTAGACTACTCGCCGCTCACCTAGGCAAACCGGGCTCGATTCCGGTAGGATCGCTCCCAGATTTTTCGCATGTGGGGATCGTGCAGTACGATACCGCTGGTTGGTGGGTTTCCTCGGGGATCTCCATTATTTCCCCGGCCCTTTCATTCCGGCGCTGCTCCATACTCACCTAACTTCCATTTTAATTGGCTCTTGAAACCACTCCACTCGCGGCCCTGGCTCATGCGCGTGAGCGTGTAGAAACGAGGTATTTATTCACCAACTTCTGAGCAGCACAAACACTCATTCAACCAATAGTATAGGTTAGGTTAAGCTACAAAAAAAAAGTGTTCACTAACTACCCTAGGTTAGTTTAAGAGGTCCCGCTAGGTTGAGATATCATGTTGAAAAATGATGAGTGAAAATGCGCATGCTGTTGCGGTTGTCATTTCAGGCGACACCGCAGCTTAAAGGTTGACAGGTGAGAAAGGTGAAATGAAAGAAGTAATGATGAAGCTACTACTTCCCTTTTATAGGCTGTTCACGGTAAAATGAGCAATTTTTAAGGCCTTGCAAAAATTTTCCTTTTAGTCAATTTTCATCTTTCGGCCACTTTTCAATACAACCACTGTCATTTGACCAATAAACACAATATATACATTTCACTCTTCTCAAAAGTTAACGTCTGAAAACGCAATGAAATATATTTATTAAATGTTAAAGCCTGTTGAAAGGGCCTTAAAAAAGTGCTCAGTTTACCGTGAACAGCCTATAATAACAATTACAACAATTAAAAATTCCTATGAGTAGGATGGGGAAGGACAGATGAGGGAATAGTTCTCTTTCCGCCGTTAACTCACTCCCGAAGAAAGCCGGAGAACTGCGCCCTCGTGTTCTGCGTCTGCCTCGCGTCGCCCACGCCCCAGGAAGACCTCCATTCCTAAGGTTCGGATCACCAGATCACACTTCTCGCCCCTCCACCTGTTAATGTGTTGCAGCTCCTCCTCTATTCGCCGATATCTTGGCGTGGGCGGAGTTATCGTTGCCGGCCGATGCCGATACTCCTGTGTCAGCCACACTTGATTACTGTGACCCAACTTGCAGGTCTTTTGTCGAACGATTCCGCTTTTGCAGTGCTGCTCGTACTGGCCCAGTCTCCTTAGTAGGCTACCTCTGACCGCCTTTCTCCCGAGCGCACCGCGTGGCTGGTGTCGCGCGGCTGAGTGCTTCCATAAAGTGACGTTTATTCCATATACTAAAGACGAGCTAGACAGTTCATTCTTCTACTGCGTATGTACCAAGAATTGACCTGTCCCGAAAGAACACAACTGTCAAAGTCACGTGATCATGATCAACTGTGGCGAAAGGGCTTGTTTATATCGTAATTTTAAAATGACGAACACTATTATATTAATAAAATACTTTAACCAGTTAGAATTTAATCCAACTGCATTAAAAATTGGTCAAAGGAAGTAGAAATACATCTCAAAACATTTGTTTACAAATCGGTTTTCTAACCTAAAATCCATACCACGACATTTTCATTGGACATGTTGGTAGAACAGAAAAGCAGTTCAATGTTGGGACACGGAGATTGATTGTGCGCAGCCACCGAGTTGGTCTACTTCATCTTTAGTCTATGGTTCATCCTACACAGGTTGAAGAGCTCAATACTGTTAATTTGGCGACTAAATAGTTTCGCAGCCAGAGTGCAATTGGCGTCGCATATGTACCGGGATTTTCCTTTTTGTACGTAAGTAATTGGGTGGAACGATTTCAATCTTCATAAAGTAAATATAATTTAGTAAAATCTTCTTATTTGTATTGTGTTAGAATCCACATAAAAATATAGGTATTTCATAATGCTCGATAGCCAGGGACCTACAAAAGTCGCTTTATTATTTGAGGACACGTTCAACTTGAAACATGCATATCTTAGTTATACGTTTATCATTGGACCATACTTCATGTGCCACACCCTGGGTAACTCTGCGCAAATAAATAAACACTTCACAATTTGTGTGCCCCAATCGCGTGTAGTTCAGTCAAAAAGGGATTGACTTCACCTATATGCAGCAGCCAATGGACAGACGAGTACGTACAGCACTGTGAAATTTAGGCTGATGTAAAATAATAACGCAAAGTTTGCATGTCCCAGGCGATAGCCAATCTGACTCGAGGTCCGTTCCCACAGCATCGCGCTGTCCAATCAACGACAGAGTTCGCTTACGTCAAAGGAACAGCCACGCCGTTTCGCTTCTGTACAATGACATATTCTGTGTCAGTGCCTTGCGCTTAGTGATGATGGTGCACTCGACAAGCGTGGCAGTTTCTCCCTTATCGCATCCGCGCTCCTAGGCCTCGAACGCGGAAAAAAAAAGCTTCTGGTAGGTGGGAACCTTAAGTGAGTGAAGAGTGAACATATTTGGGCGGCTCTTAAGAGTGGGGTGGGACGCCCACGAACCAGGTCAAGAAGCGAGGGAGCGATACGGGCGACACTAACACGCACTTCTAGCGCCACATCGCTCCTACGCGCAAGGCGTTTAGTGTTTCCGTCGTGACGCCGTACTGAGTAAATTAAGTCTGTAACAGTAAGGTTTTATTACACGCAATGAAAGCCCACATCTTTGTGCTTTTCTCTTGCCGCTTAATGAAACTGCATAAATAAGCTCTAAAATTGCGATATTTTACCATTTTCACGATTTTTTCTCCATAAATATACTTAATATGTTAAAAGGAAAACATAGAGGCATAGATCATTTTTTTTTTTTTTTTTACCTTTTATAACAAAAAGTCGTATTTACAGAACATATATTTACCGAGTTATGCGGATACGCGCCAACAACGATTTGAAAAAAAATGTTTCATTGCACACTCTTCTTAAGGGTAGTAGAAGGGTAAATAGGGGGATGCCGTAGCAAGAGACGAACCCAAATGGCCTTGCGAGGGAAGGTGCCGACTCAAAGCAGCGAGAAGAACAAACCGCGACGCTCACGTAGATTACTCTCGAGCCTCCCCCCCCCCTCTCTCTCTTACACCTTCTCGGAGAAGGAACAGGGGGGGGGGGGGGAATGAAAGCCACCAACAGCCTTCTCTTCACGTTCGTCCACACTTTAGTTATTACAAGGGTCGAGATATTTGTATATCACGTCTCCCACTCCTTTTATCTCGTACCTCATTGCTCACTCTCTAGATGTGCTCTCGCCAGAATGAAATGATATCGAGTACAGGCTTCTCAGAAAATATAATATCACGTATGCCATAAAGGTAGAGAAAGCATATACAAAGAAAGTAATCTTTTCTCTCACCGATAAACGGTCTTCCTATATCTCCGATTCCAGAATAGATACATGTTAGCCATAAGCATAGTTCACATTTTGATATCACGCACATAATTTTTATTTTATTGAAGTTTCATTCATAATTTGTGTTTTTTAGAATTTATATATTCAAAATACTTTACATCAAACTAAAGTTCCGCAAGGCAAACCGTGCAATGATTAATGAATTAATAATCAAAATCATTGCACGATTCTAAACACGACCACACAGCGTATAACTTGGGAAAGGATTTATTTTCGACCAGGCAACTACTTCAATACTAAGCAACTCAATTTTTTGAATGTAATGGTGAGTAATTCTCCTCTTTCTGCGGAGCTAAGAAATCGATGTTTGTTTTCCATAAAGGTTTAGTTAGGGTAATTACAGGAGAGACGCCACACATAAAAAAAAAAAAAAATCATAAATAATTCAAAACGTTTTATTAAATTCAGAAAAATTCACAAATCATGTTTGTCATATCTGCTTTAAAAAAAAAAATTCTAGAGGATGATGCCATATTTAACAAGTCCAGACAAAAAAAAAACAAACAAAAAGTTCACTTATGGGTATCTCTCCCGCATGGTAAATGAGAGATGCCGCGGCAATGAGGAGAGATGCCGCACTATGACCATAAGCAATCCGTGAGTTGTGAAAAGGAATATTCTTTTATCTTGCGCTATATCGTAAGAAATAATTGAAATTAGTTTACTGATGAAGCACATATACTAAATCAGAATAATGGGTTAAAATAAATTAGCTCAATTTCTGTGACAACAAACGGTTTTTTTAAAAACGCAAAACTGCTAATAACTACAAACTCACCAAAATGTCGTAGTTCTGTGATCGCTACAAAATAATTCTGTGATAACTACAAAGAATGTATTTGCTAGCGTAGATCCCAACAAAATATTTGACAGTGCAAACAAAAGTACTAACACGTTAAATTGCTCATATTTCAAGAGAACATTGCGGGCTAATTTCTAATTCACCGAGTTACCTTATATTCATACGTTACTCGAAATGATTAGAAGTATAGCTTTAACTGTTATGGCAGTATTTTTTTTTCTTTCAGAATACTACCTAAAATCTACGTACTTATAAAATCAATTATTTCCGAGGATTAAGTTACATTTGGCGTATACTAACTGGGGAAAACTCTTATATATTAAAATAGACATCCTTTACAACAAAGTGAAAGAGTCCCCACCATTAACTTTCGATCGCGATATCTGATTAACGCAAAACCTAATTCCTTAGGAGGAAGCCTAATAGTTATATTTTATCTTATAGTTATTAAAATAGATTCCAAAACTGCTGCTTTATAATTTAACGTCATAGCTATATGACTGTAACTATTACATGGATTTGAACAACATTTCGTGTACACTATTTCATAGGACAATACAAAACACTTCAAGTGACAATTTATTCTCTTCGTCAATTTAGAAGGTAGAATAAAATTTTTTTAAACATTTTAACGATGCATAATTTAGTAGTTGTTCTTTAGTTTCCACGAAATTCAGTACATTAATTAATTATAGGCGTTGTAAAGTGCATGACTTAAGAACATATATTATTGAGACATCTACAAAAAACTTGACATAGTCACTTCATCGAATAAACTTTGTTTTGCATTTGGACATAATTAACATGTTTGCGTTTGCCATTTCCAACGAAAATATACGTTGAAAATTCTAGCTGTGAGCTGTAATGCTGCTGTTGCTGTGTATTGTGTATAATTTGCACTTTAATTTCGCACCACGTAAGGGTGGTGCCAATATCTATAGTATGATGTAAAATTGTAGGAATGCAATTATCCACTGCTGCCACTTTGTGTATTTAATACGAAAAATAGTAATTATATTTTCACAAACGTGGTATGGTTATTTACTTCCAGTTAAATGTATTCCGCTTATCATACGCAGATTAGTTTGCTGGATTTTGTGCATATAAGTTGTACACTTAAAATACACTCAGCTTGTAGATAATTGTTTGCTGAGATCATTGCCTGCCGGATATTTAGTAATTTTGAACTTTGAATAATTCTGTTGGTTTCATCATCACCAGCCAGGACCAATTTTATCGCACATGGTACTCACGAGCAGTTTTGCGTATAGATTAGTGTCAGTGTGATGCCTTTTTTTTTTTTATTCTTTACTCTCATGAACACTGTGGTTTGCATACACAACAATGAAACAACACATATAAAACAGTGTGACCAGGCTGAACAGCTGACTTGCAGTAACTCAGCAGAAAAGTCTAATTTTGGCCTAGGCTGCCGTTGTATAATTGCCCGGTGCAGTCCTAGGCCGGTAGATGAACAAACTTATTATTTTTAGCATCCGCTAGAAAACTAGCATTTGGCACGCACACCATTTGTGTACGTACATCACAGAGAGGCAGGCAATTCAAAACTCTAATAAAAGCATATGTTGTGCACTGGGTAAGAAACAGGTTATATTAACACTACACCAGAGAAAACGACACGACACATACGCCCTGTGGATATAATACTTTAATGGACCTTTTTTGTTTCTCTTGTCTTTTCAATTGTTCGATATAATAAATAATTAAAAATCCTTATGGCAATATGAGCAAAGCTAGAAAGACACAACACTATCCTAGAAACGTTAAAAGTGGTCATGCCTAGCCTACTTGAACCCTTTGACGGTTTCGTAAATAGCTTGCCAGTGTCTGAAAATACTTGTTTCAAAACTTATAGATTGAACTACTTTCTGAAGTTAATGTTACTTTAAAATTAGTGCTCGCTAAACAGTCTAGCTCTGGTACTTTCGGTACTTATAAAAATTAAAATGGCGTCGCTTGCGTACTGACACTAACATAAATTAAGCTTATCCAAACTGAGAATAAAATTATACCCAGATGAGAATGTCAGATCGCAGCGCAGGACTTATATTTTAATTCACCAACTGGATTGAAGGTAGGATGCTCTTGCAAGATAGTGTGTAGCAGGATAAGGTGATTGTACATGGAGCTCAGCGCTACACTTACGTAGACGACGTATTCAAAACTAGATATCTCCTGACCACTAAACCTCGCAAATGGGCAACTGTTAACTCAAACTCCATTGCTGGTTGCAAATATTATTTATAAGGTGGTTCAGGGAAACGTCTACACACCCTGAACCTGATTAAAATCCTACCTCTCCGTCCACTTCAGACGGGAGGTCCTGCCCTACGTCTGACTTAGTTGGATGCTGCTAGTGAAGAGAGCGTTATGCTCTGCCGACTGGCGCTAGCTTAAGGGGCCTAAAGCGCCAGCCAATCAACGATCAGGGTTTAAACCTGCGGGCCAATGGGGATCAAAACTGTCTAAACCACCCACATGAACCACTTATAATGGTCTAAATGCTGAAAAATCAAAGATTACGTGATCTCGGAACTGAGATGCAATACAATAATAAATAGAAACACTTACAAAAATGAGATTTCACCAAAAATAAATATTAATTATATAAAAATAAATTCTCAATGAAAAATAAACTAGGAAATCTATATTAAACATAAAATATTGCCAAGTTTAAAAAATCCTACGTATTAAGAGAAATAAAATTAATAAAAATAAATAAAGTTTACATAAACAGTCGAAATCATAAAAGTGAAACGTGTGAAAAATATTACATAAAATCTTACATGCCAATATGTGTATCGATAAAAACAATAAAAATTATATAAGTCAACTGTATGCATAACACCCGATTTTATGGGTTTGCAGTATTGAAGAAAACTGCTATGCACATTTTTTGGGAAATGAAATTTTACTCACACAAATCCCGTTCCAATATTTCATATAAAGCTCTAAAAAACTGTAATTGTATCGGCAAATAAAAGACTGCAACACGACAACCACTACTATTTAAACGTTTGCATGTTAATTCTGTAAAAAAAAAACAAACGTAAGATTCGTCTTCCTTGCTTGTCCGACATTGAGATATTAACTTGTTTAAAATGCAACAATGTCCATTCGCATTCATTCATACGTGAGTGGCTATCTGTACTTCTGGTGCTAACAAACATACTATACGAAATTTGTCATGTGGTCAGCATCAGTTCAGGGGATATGAGAAGCGCCGTTCCTAAAGCGAGGCCAAGGGCAAGAAATTTAGCGAGGTCCTTCCCTTATAAACTAGTTAATCCTCACTTCCCACAACGCAATCACCTTTCGAACTACATGCTCTGCTCTCTAGCAACCGCGCCTCGCCGATAACATTTTATTGATAAAACATTTTTTTCATTTTATAAATAAACATGTTTAATTAAATAATGCTTATCGTAAAATATATAACTAACCAAATGAACACGAATTTTTTTGTTAGTTATTATTATTATTATTATTATTTTTTATTGCGCGATGTTTTGTGTGATCGAAACTGTCGTACACACCCAAGGACGGCCCTGCATAAGAGGTTTCACCTTATCGAATACAACGCACTGGCAGCTATAGTCCATTCTCGGTTTCTTCGGCCTTTTTGAATCAAACCTTTGAAAAATCTCCCCATGTTTGACGTGTTTAGTTATTTCTTAAATACGCCCTGTATCTCAAGCGTTTTATACTTGTGTTCATAAAAGTTACTTTTTTTTTTTTTAATTGAAATGTTATTCATACTTTATCTATAAATTATAATGCTTCGTTTATAAATAATCTGAATAAAAATCAGGGAGATGATAGGTAAGTTGGTAGCGCCTAGTGAGAAATAGTCCTTATACAGAATATCATTACAACTGAGTGCGCACGAATGTGGTGCGTTGCCCCCCTAGTGCAATTCTCCAGGATTAGTTAAGCTTAGTTTGCAAGAGGCGAAGGAATATCCTGGAAGTAGAACTTTAACAGGGCTTCAGAAAAGGCTGAAGTAACCGTGAAATGACTATATGTCGTGTTTCAAGTAGTGGAGCGGAAGTGCGGTTATCGAAATCATACGTTCCAAAAAATATTTGATACATTTTTAAATAAAGTTTTTTTTTCGATAACTGGCTATGGCCTCGTTGGATTTACAGAGAATCAGAGGTGCAACAACAGGACGAGGCAAGGGTGTATTGCGCCCCTTCTGAGTTGTTGGAGGAGCGACAAGAAGGGAGAAAGAAAATACCGTATCTGGAAAGAAATTTCGTAAGTGGTACAAATATCCCACAGCATGACGAATCGTATCCAGTCCTCTTAGAGTTCCTCGAGGCAACTGCGAGCTATTTTATCACATCGAGTTCTCATGAGGCATTTTTTACTGCATCAGTGTGTGCAATTAGAGTCCGATTGGCAGCCAGATCAGTTACGGCTTTGGCTGGCTAAAACCGATGCTTCCTAAGAAAGGCACTTAAATGCGGGTTGCAGCTCGCCGCAAGCCTTTCCACCCTACGGAGGCAAAATCTCTGGTGAGTAATACTGCAGAACGATAGGCAGGAAGTAGAGAATAAGTATCCAATGAAGCTCGGGTGTTGCTTCGCCCAGATTTTAAAAGCAGAAATACATCTCATGCCCCTTGTATTTTTTTTTTGTTTTGACGACATGAAAACAAATATTGTATTAAAGTACAAAAACAAGCCTTGTGTGGCACCAACGAAACAGTATTTGTAACATTGGCATATCTGGCAGAAAAGTGTACCGAAATCAGATTTAATGAATCTGTACCTAAATGCATCCAGTATATTATAAGTCCGGCAGAAGCCCATTGATTCGTTACAATTAAAGAAATGTATAGAATGTTATATTACAAAGTTCTGGATTCTATGACAGGTGGAAATGAGAATATAGTTTAACCACCAGGGTTAGAAAAATACTGTACCCTTGAAAAGGCAATGAGGTGTTGAGTGAACATAATTTTGACTTTAACAAAGTAATTCACCAGCTGAAAATGAAATGACCAACATCCAGGTATCGGTACTGTGGCAGCCATGGCATCAAAGTTTAAAGGAATGTAACATGAAATGTGTAGTTTAGTTGTTGATATGTCAGTAGGACTTCGCTTGCTCACGGTTATTCCTGCTAAATCTGTTACTGCTGAACGGCCTTTTACTATGATTCAGAGACTGAATAATTGAGGAGTTAATAGCGAAAATGTGACTAGTCAAAACAGTAATTTTTTCAGGAAACTAAAAAACTGTCCATCATCTACATTATAACAATTATTATCGTGGAAATTTCTTTAGACATAGGTGTATGGCTAAACAGTTTTAGCTACCATTTGCAATAGGAAATATTGTTTCCTTTCCCAGAAATCAAATTTCAAATTTTTGACTTACCTACTTGTCGAATGTTGTTTTGTTTGCTGAAAAAAAGGTATTATTTTAAATCATTAACAGATGCATACAAATGGATAATATTTGTATGTAAATAAAGTTACACATACACCAACCAGAAAACCTCGCATGGCATTCAGAGTCTGTAAGGTTATGTAATGTAAGAAATTTTGATCAGAATAAGTCCAGAAACTGATGCTGTTACATGAACCATACTTCAGCACCATAAAGAGCTCACTAATCGCAACCACTGCTATTGTCATCATCATCAGCCTCAAATTCACTGTCTTTATTGTTGCTGCTATTATTTCCTGGTCCTTCAGAAACACATCATCTTCGTTTAGCTCTCGGTTTGCAGACATTTACAGGTATCCCATTAGTTTGGTGAGATCGTTTTCTTTGGCAGGCCTAGTCCCTGGGTTGTGGTGGTACAATGCAAGAATCACCAAGTTAGGTGCAAGTGGTTCTCGAAACCGTACAATGTGTATAGTCTGGTCCGTAATATGTGTTTTTGAGTCTGATTGTATGCTCTCCTTTTACTACTTGTGCCACGTGTGCCTCCTTAGGCTGCAATCGAGGTCGAGGTGTTTAAAGTCACCATATTCCTTTATACAAAGAGAGAATGGAGTTGCATATTTCCTCGCAGCACGAATTACTATCCCAATCCACTGGTAACTCTGCAGTTATTGCGATCTTGATAATTTGGCATGTACGTTACCTTCTCATAATTTATACACATCGACTAGGCAGTATATAAACTGCATCACTGTCTTATTCTTGTTTTGTCCCGGACATCCATCACTCGTTAACACTAGTTCCTTTATTTCGTCATCTCTGAAAGGGTATATAAAATCCAGAAACATAGATGTTACTTTGTTTGGTCCCTTCTTACCTTCTTGTTCGCAGTAACGATACACTTTGGTTCCTTCTTACCTTCTTGTTCGCAGTAACGATACACTGTCGCTGAATCGTCACCGAGGTTGTGTATTCCGACAATGTTATTGCATAGTTGCCGACGATAACATAAAACGTTACTAGTTATGTGAGAGTTATGTTCTGCATGTAATCGAATGAAAAGAAACTTATAGTTCCTTGTTCTGCTCTTAACATATATCTCCTCTTTTCATTACAGTATGCATCGGCTTTCTTTAGATAAAGGGTTTTCTCTACCTCTAGACTACGACTATCATATTTTGTTCCATATAGCTGCAAAAATTACATGTATCAGATTTAGAGAAACCAAAATAGATATTAAAGATGTTAAAAACCGACCAATAGGCTTCACATGAAACATTGTTGTGATATTCTAGAATAAACAGTTTGTGTACCTTAGTTGGTGTTAAATATTCAGGGAGATATCTCCAGTCTGCATTATCACGTAACGAATAATGTAATAACCTGAAATGAGTTCACATGACATTCAACGAGCTGTACTACAGCATCTGACATCTTGGTTGGTCGGTTGCCGGTTTGACATCCACGTTGGTCTTTTCTAGATCGGCAAGTCGTAATGAGGCTCTGCTGCATCTAGTGACTTCTCTTTACTGATACCATGAATGCTGACAAAAGCCATGTGGCAAATAGGAATTTATTTACCTGCAAGACGAACCTTATACGTGTAAGCTACTGCATGGTCTTTCCTGTCTTCAGCATTTGAATTTCGTGGTTGCCTCCGAGTAATCAGGTGGAGAACAATCAAACCTCTGAGATGTGTCTCCTGTTCTTTCTTGTTCTCCATTTTACTGAAGCTCTCTAGTATTTGCCTCCTATCAGCCTCGGGTATTTTCTCGAAGCAATCAAATATTGAACGCCTGCAACATACAACAAAACTTTAAAAATTAGGTTAGATTACATCATATTTACTTTAAGCACTGATGCGTAGGTTCCGTTATGATAAAATTGTAAACATTTTACAAAAAAGTTACTTTATGTTAACGACAAAGTCGTTTTGCTAGTTTCATTGGTTAATAAACAGAATATGCTTACAACATATTTTATAGGGTGTACAATATACTCACGAATGTTAGGTATAAGGAACTCAGTCTTACCTGCATTCATCTCCCGTAGTTATTTTTGGTACACATTTCTCAACATGATCTATGCGTTTTCTCCCTTAGCTGTAGCATTTCGTATTACATCATCTTTTTATTCCTTTGCCTTTTTTTCATTGCCACTGAGATCCTTCGTCCGTTGCAAGTGATACTTTTCAATACAGAAGATTTATCCACAATCACACAGCTAACTTAAAAAACAATGCAAGCTAACCACAACAAATAGTACACTTTAATAAAATATTACACTTACTTACTCTTATTTTGAATGGCGTTAGGAACGTAGCCAGTATGCCCAGGAATAATACTATCTTCGAGAATGCTTTGCGGGTATTTAGATTTAATCATACATTTAATCGAGAATATGTATAATTGCAGCAATCCCCAATTACGAGACAACACGAAGAATGAAACAAACAAACATGCCCAAGCAAGAATTTGACCCCGGTACCCCTGGCACCGCAAGGATAATGATTACATTACCACATCACAGCTTTCCAGCAAAAACCTGACTAGCCCAGGATATTACCACATCATAGTTTTCCAGCAAAAACCTGACTAGTTCAGGATATTACCACATCACAGATTTCCAGCAATAACCTGACTAGTCCAGACCATTACCACAACACAGCTTTCTAGCAAAAACCTGACTAGTCTGGCACATTGCCAGCTTTTGTCAGAATGGCAATTGACATACCAACATATGGTAAAAACACCATATTTTCCAACAATGTTTTCTGTTGCTTAATACGTGATTTTGCATAAACCAATTGAACCAAAAGATGAACTTCTCAGTGCAGCACAAGTCGCCATTGTAATTTTAAAAATTGGATTTTTGGAGTAATTCGGTATTTGTAATCAACCCTTCAATTATTTGCGAACGACAATGTGCCAAGAGTGCCTGAATTATTTGTGTTTTATTACACTGCTCTCAGAAAATGTTGATTAGATGGGGCTAACACTAAGAACCTCGTGTCAAAGTTTGGGAACAGAAATAATTATTGTGTACAGCGCTGTTTGGTGAAGATGGATAAAACGAAACGAATACATGTCAATATTGTTTGTTTACCAAATAGCAGCCATTACAAGAAATCCGACTGTAGATACACATTGCATTTGAGTCTGAGAATGCCATGGGTTGTTTTAGTACATGCGATTATTTGCAGTTTACTTAGTAGTAGTATGCTATAAATTCTATAGAACACTTAATTACCAAATGTTATATATCATACATAAAATATAATATATAATAGGTAATAGAATATGATTTACATTGTAAATAGGGTGTAAAATTGAGAGAAAAGCGTCATCGAACAGGTTAGTGTTTATTCTTCATCTAGGAACAACTTACACCATGGACATGCAAGCATTTCTAAAAGAGAACGGTATTAATATTGGTGTGTATTCCTTATAACGAAAAACTAAAAATAGGATAGTGGTGAAATAGATGTTTGCTTGCCATTCCCCCACAAACCCCTTGCAAATTTCAGTTGTTGCGCCCCTGCAAATATACACATAACATCGTAACAGATGCATTTAAAATCTATTTTATACTATTTTTATAATGTCATCAATTTGTGATAATCTTCATGAGCTTTTTTTTTTTTTCATTATTACACACCATAATATCTCAAAACGAAAGTGTACATATACAACGTAACATCTCTGACTGTTATACTTTTAAATTTAAATGAAATAACTTAGCTTAGCTGTCGGTTATTTTTAAATACACCTACATCTCTTAAAGTACCTACCTAGTTTTATTTAACATAAAAATATCCCGAATACAGAGAAAAAAGTTTGCATCACATGTTAATAAATAAACACTTTTTTCATTCAGAGGGAGATATTTTCTGACGAGTATCTTCTTTTAACTGTATGTGAAAAGTCACTCTCAATCAGGCAAGATTTTAACGGAGGTTTTTAGTGAGAACATGCCATAATACATCTGTACTAATAATGGTAAAAGTATGCTGCCTTTGATAACTAGAGCCTTTCATTTTTAAAATTAAAATTCGTTATTTAAGTAAGACTTTTTGTGAGGAAACGTGTATTACAAGTACATTTGTTATTGGAGTTTCAATTTTTTATTTGGGATTCGGACCTATACGTCGACACAAAAAGCAGACGCCTTAACTAAAATTTCGTGTGGGATTGGCATCGTATTTATGAATATGGCCCGCTTAGCATTTCATTATTAGAATAGGGTCACCATTCGTATAAATATCGGGACTTGTCACAAAAATATTTCTGTTCCTATAGACAACATTCAGTGTTTTTAATAGACGTTGATTATGAAGGGGAACCGTTGTTAGTCTATAATGGGACGCGCAGAGCTCTGTTTACGTCGATGAAGGACGCTTTGATCCATGTTAGGCGTATAAAAGTAGGTCACCACGTCATTACAGAAAGTCAGATCTTGAAATATACGCTATCACAAATTACTTGCACAGCAAATCAATGCTTCTTGCATATATTTGGTTCATAAGAACCACCCACGTTTAGCCAACTTCTCTTTGCTGCATATATTAGCTATATGCGAAAAAAAAACCTCCCTTTCAGATTCTTGCAACATGTTCTGGAATAAAAGTAAAATATATTACATTCCTAGAAACGGCAAAAATGAGACACCGAACCGTACTGAAAAAATGTTTCGTACTAGTACAAAAATTCCCTGGAAACTTGCCAGACATAATTAATTTTATTATCACGTGATGTTACGATGTGATCAGGTCTTAGGTGGATGGCCTGCCTGATCACATTGCATTGAACCAGGGCACGAGCGTGATGGCAGTAATCACCGGCATTCAAGCGAGTTGCAAAAACCCGCACTACCAAGCCAGTATTCAGGGCTGAATATGTTAAACAACGCTATCGATATATGCTAGCGTAATATGGGGTGATGCGTCTTTCCTCATCGGCCATCGTCACGAGAAGAATACGGAGATGGGTATGTCCGGCCGTCGATAACCACCTACCAGGAGGGTAAATTCCAATTAGAATGCAATAGTAGTGGCGTGGTGTAATTAACAACAAACTAAGTAAATTAGAATGATTATATAACATTTAAGCTCCCCCGATTAATAATCACGTAATAAGATATTGTATGATCATCGTGTTCAATTAACCCCATATTTTACTGTTGTACTCTACCTAACCATGTATCATTAATCAGCTACGCCCTCATCCCGTTTCATGTATGAATATGACCCCAAAGGTATATCTATAAAAGTACACATAAACAGCTACAGGGCAGTGCAAAAATTGAGGAATTTATTTTGCATTTGTATGAGCTGCACGAGTATTAATCTGGAATAGAAGTGAAAAAACCACAGCGGAAAGATACAAAGCCAGTACATCTGGCTGGGATCGAACTCACGACCTCTCGAATGCGAACCAGACTTGCTACCTCATGACCAAACACGCGCGTATTTTTTTGTTCGACAAAGAAATTAGAGTAAATTTCACAAAAATCTTGAAGAGAGATGTTTAAAACTAAGTTTAATTTTAACAAGCAACTGTAGGAGACTTTAAGTTTATCAAAAACATTGAGCTACATGGAAATTCTAGTATGTTTTCTAAAACAATGTGTTGTAGACGTACAATATTTCAGCTGGAAACTTAAAAAGAGAATGTTTGACAATTACTTTACAAATAATTGTTTGTAAAAATTACAGAACATTTTTACTGTGCGCCTATGTAGCTGGTTTCAGTTCGATTATTTCGACGAATTTCGCATTATTTTGTCAGTGGATGAAAAAAATGTAGGTACTCTCTTCTTTCGAACGTACTGTACTTGATCCTTGCATTCAGACGCCGAGAATATCATTGCAAGCTCTCACGCAAATTAACTGTGACCCTTCATCACCATCCCTCCGGGAGCATGTCCCAAAAATATGATGACAACAGCAGCTACGCGCAAGCCTGTTACTTAGTTTGCCAAAAGTACTGGGCCAATTTGATAAACACGTTAACTATAGGCTATTCACGGTAAAATGAACCCTTTTGAAAACCCTACTTAAGATCTACTTGTATGAACGTTGTGTATGCATCCGCCTTATATAAACTAAACATAGGCATGAGTGTCATCGCTAAATTCATGCGTCGGTCAAGTAAAACTGTGAAATTATTAGAAAAGTATATATTTGACCAATCTGCTCATTTTTACTCGTCGATGCATAACAAAAAAACAATAGAAACCGAAAGAAATAATTTAAGTTATCAAAAATGGATACCTAACACTTTTTATTCGACGCCAAGATATTGAACTACTTTCCATCCCGTGTTGCCAACTTACTGGACGCATGTCACTCAGTGCGCCCGTTAAAAAACAGGGTGTCCATAATTATCTTTACAGCTTTAGACGTTAATAACTGGAAAACTAGACTAGATAATAACGAACGGTTCTCAACACGTGACAAAATAACTCATAAAGTTTTGTTCCCTCATTCATACTTGTCAATGTGTGCACCCCTAGTGGCACGGACTACGTCCAGCCGGTATTTAATTTCTTGCCATGTACACCCCAGCATCTCCATGATGACACGTTAAAACGCATTGCGAATACGTGTCTTCCAGTCCTGTAGGTCTGTAACCTTGGTTCGATATACGTGGTTCTTGACAAAACCCCATAAGAAGAAGTCGGGAAGAAGTCGAGCGGCCACAGAATCGGACCATCGCGTCCAATGCCTCTATCCGGAAACGTTTCATCCAGAAATTGACGAACAATTAGGGACCAGTGAGGTGGTGCCCCATCCTGTTGGAGGACGTCAGGTTGTAGGTGTCCCAATTGTGGCACGGCAAACTCCTGTAACATGTCTAGGTAAACATCACTGTTAACGGTAGACTCGATGAAAAAGAACGAACCAATGATGCAATTGTGCATAAGCCCGTACCACACATTGACTTTGGGGCTGTCGCTTTCCATTTCACGTGCCACATGAGGACGCTCTGATCCCCAAATACGAACGTTATGTCGATTCAGTTCGCCTGATACATGAAACGTTGACTCATCGGAGAAAAAAATCGTTTTCAGGAGGTTATTGTTTGCGTCGATCTTGGCGAGCATCTCCACTGCAAACCGTTCGCGCTGAGGTTTGTCCGTAGGGCTTTAGTGCCTGAAGCAGTTGAACCTTGTAGGCATAAAGTCGTAACCTCGTATGCGAGACTTTGTGCACTGTTGATCGTGGCATTTCCAACTGTCTGGCCGCCGTACGCACTGATTTTGTCGGACTCCTTGAAAACGCCTCCCGTACCTTGTCCAAGGTGGCGCCTCCTGCTTATGGAGAATACTTCCTGTTTCCATAAACGACGTATGTCAAGCCCGAATACTTGGTAGGGACGGAGGTACCCTTCCATACAGTGTCCGGAAGTTTCTTTGCACTTGGGTATCGGACTTCGTCTCTATGAACCAGGCTACAGTCTGAGCTTTCTCCTGGGGCGTCCACATTTGTCGTCCAATCTGCGTCACCTTGAGCAGAACAAAACTTTATGAGTTATCTTGTCACATGTTGAAAACCGTTCGTTATTATCTAGTATAGTTTTCGAGCTATTAACGTCTAAAGTTTTGAATATAATTTATGGACAACCGGTATATGCAGGCAGGGACAGTGACTTTTTCTAAGGTTCATTTCAAATGTGCTCACTTTATCGTGAACAGCCTTTATAAATGTGGTTCTACGTGCAAAATTATACTGTATTTCATTAAAATGATTTTTTATGATGTATACTCTCACACGTTATACGAAAAACTGTTCACAGCATTCTGGCATTTATTTTCAGTGCATTACCAAATGCCTGTAAAATACTTCAACATCGGAAATTTTAACTCGTCATACATGTCTCCCAAATAACGCAGTTCTAGAATATTAGCCATAAAAAGACAAAAGAAATAAAACTTAGAACTACCTGTTAATGGCCATGGAAAAACGTAGGTGGCTAGGTTTTGGGGAGAGAAAATGTTTGCGGTTATTGTATTGAAACCAAAGAGAAATTTTTAAGTGGGCCAAAGTTATGGATGTAATTGAAGTACATATTTTACTTTTTTTGTAACTTTATGGGAATTTAGAGTTTGAAATACTTTGGATCCACACTTTGGTGACTTTTGTAAATGTTTTTAACCGATTATTGTGAGGAAACTAAAAAAGAAAAAAAAAGAAAAAATTAATTTGTTATTCCGTTTGGAAATGAACCTCTTAAGAGTCTATGTGAGACAAGAAATGTAATGAGAAAGCAAATAATTAAAAAGTCAATTTGGGAAAGAATATTTTTCTATGCATATTTTCTTAATATTATTGTAAAATATTCGTTTGTTTTAAGATGGTAAAATGGATTGTTGTCCTGGTCCCCTTGAGGCCTTCGAAATACTTGTGCAAAGAAAAGAAAAAAAAATTAAGAAATATTAGAATATACTATTGATAATTCCAATCTTTCACTTTGTAGTGTAGTTTTAACCTCTTGTATGTTAATGCAGTTTGGCAGGATACATTCCGCCTTAGTTTATTTACAACTCTATGCTCTTTCCTATTCATGGTTTTTTTTTAAACATACTTGGGTTTTATGATAGTTGAAAAATGAGATACTTGGGGTGTCCTATGGTCTTGGGGCCTCAAAAGAAAAACTTGCCTATCACTCTATCAAGTATGAGGCCACACAAAACAGTCACATTTGTGCTATCACGAATATGTTCACAAATGTACTTAAACTTGAAACAGTGAGAACTGAGCCAAATAATTGAAAACAGTGCAAATTGAGCAACTGATAGTCAGTGGTAGATAACTAATTTATATAGTGGCTGAATATCTCTGATTTATTTGTGATTCCCACTGAATTTCAAGGATTTCACTGCAATAAGTAATTTGTTCCCAATTCATTTTCTTGATCCTCCCGTCAGCAGTGGCTTATCATCTTATTTTTAGTGATTTTTTTTTCAGTGAATGATATCACTGTTTCGGACTTAAGAGTGTGATACGCAGCTTTTCATGACTCCGTCCGTAAGAACTTCACATTTCGAACATTAACATGTTCAAGCACTTCGATGGTGTCTTGATCGGGAAACACTACCTTTAGGTACTCTATCTCTTCATTACTTGAGACTTCTACGGAACAGGTAAATGCGTAACGCAAAGGATGGTCATTTGGCTGTAGAGCTTATTTCGATTGCTGAAATTCACACGAAGTCCGACGAACAAACAATGCTGCTTGCACACTATAAACAGCCGGCTTTCGAAGGTCGCTCGAGGCACACTTTGGCGCCTACGTAGAGGAAGGTATTTAATGCCGCATGCCACATTATAAAATTCTTTAACCACTTCACCACACTTCAATTGGAGGAGAGAGCTTTCTAGTTTGTCCTGAAACTAGAAAAATTAATCTTTCAGAGTGCCATAATACTTTACACAATATACGACTTCTTTCTCTCTCGTGGTTAACTCATAATGATTTCCTGAAGAAGTAACATAACTTTGGTTATCTTGTATTTTAGAACCCTTCAACCAAGCTAAAATTGGATTTTTCAAATCTGGCTTATGATTACTTAAGCATTTTGAAAATAAAATTCTTAGTATAACAATTTTAGCACCAATTGTACAACTACGCCATTTTCTGTGTCATTTCTTTTTAACATGGCGCCATAACTGAAACAAAGCTTTCGCTTCACCTACTGAACCCATTTCAGCCAAATTTTACTTCCAAGTAGTGCTTCGATATGCCACCTAAATGTATATGTTCTGAGAAAATCAGACACCTATTTTAAAAATGACGACATTACAAATATTTTAGTTAACATACCATAAACCACGATAGCGATAACCACAACTTTTGTATACCTATTAGTCGTACTTATTAAAATAATTCCAATATTAAATTTTATTCACAGTCTATATTGTCTACCACTTTTTAACATAGCGCCACCTGAAAAATACCGTATTTATATCATATCATAGAACTAACCTAAAAGATCCCCAACAAATTTTCCATGAAATTATTGTACAGGGAAAACCAGCCTAAAATAAAAAATTAGAAATTGACACGGTACTTTTCAAAGTGATGGCCTATTTATACTTTGGGTTACCAGTTGTATCTCTGTTAACACGACACCTTTTTTTTAAACATTACTTGGTATGTTGACAGTACCCATGTAACAAGCCACAGTCGGCCGACTGTGGTTTTATTGCTGGCACTGCTGGATGACAGTAGTAGAAGCATTTGTGTTCTGACCCACCTAGCCCAGAGTGGCCTAAGTCGCATTTGGTGCAAGAGTGGTCGAAGTGTCAAATTGTAATATGCAAATGAGATTGAATAATTGTTCGATTAATTGAATATTTTATTAGATTAGTTAATCAATTAATACATTGATTAATTCGATTAATTTATGAATGTTTTGAAATAAATTTTTTTATTAAATAATTCTTTGATATTAAATAATGTTATTAATTTATTGGCGTCAAAAGAGTGATATTGGTGGAGCAGGATCGATGTGTTCTCAGTGAGGCCCTGCAATCGACTGACTAGAGGAGTGTGTTGCAATTGTTTATATAGGAGTTGATGTTGGTCTAAGAGTGGTATAGGGGGCACTTTATTTTTTTTTGTGCTTGGTGACAAATACGAATAATAAGCAGGTCTGGAGGAATACCGAGGATTTAAATAAATATTTTCGTCGAAATAAATGTTTTTAATGAAAAGAGACGTTGAAATAGGTTACTGAACGAATTACTTTGATCACTCCTCGAATAGCATAAAAGGAACGAACTATTTCAGCGAAGCAAGTGAAATAAGTAAGAATCACTAACTAAAAGACTTGAAACAAATAAATTAAACCAATTTTAATCATGCTATTATGGAATGAAACAGTTTTCCTTAGCAAATAACTGATCTCCACTTTAATTACATAATCGACAGAAGCAAAAACATATTCATTAACCAAAATAGTTTAATAATGTGATTACCAAATGATATACAAAATTAATATCCACAAAACGTAACTGATGATTAAATTAAACAAATGCTCCCCTCTCCCTCCACCACCCACCGACCACACGAATATAAATATGTACTTCACCTTCATCAGCTCTGAAAACATGCATCGAAACCAGACCACCAAGCAGTGGAGCAGTGAGGAGCGATTGAAGAGAGGGAGTA
The DNA here is from genome assembly GCA_029891345.1 of Dryococelus australis. Classification (NCBI taxonomy): domain Eukaryota; kingdom Metazoa; phylum Arthropoda; class Insecta; order Phasmatodea; family Phasmatidae; genus Dryococelus; species Dryococelus australis. The sequence goes on along the minus strand of CM056995.1, from coordinate 45,008,972 downwards.
GCAGTGTGGAGCAATTCAGGAGGGGGAGAAGGATGAGGAGAGGAAGGAGAATGAGGATGGAGAGGAGGAGGATGAGGAGGGAGAGGAGGAGGATGAGGAGTAGGAGCATGTATAGACTTAATCTTGCAAATTGAATGAGGTCACTTTAAAGTGGTGAAAAGCATCCTCTGGTGGAAGTGACGTGCACATCAGGATTTCTTCGGACTTAACAAAGCCATAAGGAAACATTCCCTTCCTTTTTAGAAAATTAAATTTGGCATTACTTGGAAACATCGAGCTGGTGATACTCAATTGTGCAGATTTCTATTACCTGCCAAAGTTTCCAGCGAGGCGCTCATGAAATGAAAAGAATCAATTAAATGTAACTTGAAATATTGGGCCTTTCTGTTTGAGAAATTCCCATTTGGAATATATTTGGTGATGGACTTATATTTCTCTAGGGTCATTCCAATCACCTCGATTCTACCTGGGTTTTCGATTACCACGGTTCCAACGGGTTTTTTTTACATGATGTTCAGCCAATGGTTTTATGAGAAAGTAGGCATCATAGTTTTGCAGGTTATGAAAGACATTGACAAGTTGTTTCTTGGGCAGTTTGAAGTTCAAGTTGCATTTATTATGTGCGGCACCTCTTATTTTCTCGGTCAGATGGTAATGGTCAACCACAGTATCTGTACTGAATTCCTTCTTACAAATATGACTACATTTCTGAGCTGCAAACCTAGCTTTATCAGCAGGGGTTTTTAGCTTCATCTACTAACTGATTTATACAATCATCACCAACAAACTCAAAGTAGTTAGATAATGCTGGAATGTACGAACAAACCAGCCAAATGCTACATATGGAACATGTTGGCTGATGATATGTGTATTACTCATATTATCATTGGGGAGGTAAGAGAACAAGTGAATGACCACCATGGTATTGCACTATGGACATAAGACGAGACAATAAATCAACTAATGCTCTCTCTAAACTGTTAAATACTCACAAAATTATGTTAAAACCATCTAGAATAAAATACCAAGTACTCTGAGGAAAATTAGTTGGGTAGGTACATCAGTGAAGAGGAAAGGTGTTTGAATAAATTTTAAGGGGGTTCTTTATATTTTTTAGAGGAATTTAATAGTTTGGAAGGAGATACTGAATTATAGCCATAGTTTTGTACTGTGGACATAAGGCAGTGTAATATCTCAATTCAGGCCCTTTCTACATTGTTAAATATTCGCAAAAATATGTTAATACCATATAGAGTAAAATACCAAATACTGTGAGAAAAATTAGTTGCATAGGTATATAACTGTGAGTGCGAGTGAGGGGAAAGGTGCTGTGATTTAGTTAGATTTAAGATATATAAGAGCAGGCTGTAGAGTGTGTTTGGGAGTGAATTATGGAGTATAGAAAAAATTTGGAACTAAGCCAGGCTATGCCCAGCATATCTGAAGGGTGCAAAGCACTGCCCATGTCTTAGTTCTGAATGAGTTCTTTGAGTGATCGATGAATGCGTGATGAACAAATGGCCAATGAGTAACTCTAGTGAATGAAATGTTTCGATGTGTAATGGGGTGGCTGGGGCATATAATTTAATTTTAAACATTTTTTTAGATTTTAAAATAGGTGTGCATGAGTGCAGGGGAAAATTATTGTAATTTAGTTAGATTTTAGAGATTTAAGGGTGGGCTGTTGTGTGTTTGGGAGTGAATAATGGGATATAGAAAAAGATTTGGGCACTAACTCAGGCTATGCTCAGCATGTCAGGAGGACACACAGCCCTCCCAATGTCTATGTTTTGAATGAGTTGTTTGAGTGAATGAAATTATTTGATGTGTGACGAGGTGGGAAGTTTTAAGTATGGTATTTAGTTGTAAAAGTATAGATTGTCAAGACTTAAGTAACTTTCAAGAATGTTTTAAAATGTAAGTAATTTCTATGTAAGTGATTTGAATGTGTAGTAACATGTTAATTCCCCTAGCAGGAAGATTGAAAAAAAAATATTTACTGTTTTATCTTAAACAAATAATTTTTGCTACTTAAATTAAAAAGTATTAAATGCACTCTAAACACACAGTTCTCTTGTTCAGAAATATAGAATATTTATTTGGAAATACCAGAAATTTTAAATTTTAATGTAAATTTACCCTGTGCTTATGGTAAAATATGTATTTACATTAACAACACAATTTCGTTTCGAGATATTATAATAAAGTTTTTCATCTCTTTTCAGCACTATGCAGCCCTTTATATTTGTTGTGCTGCTGAAATAATCTGTATTGGGAAACAAAATTTATTTTGTATCACTATGAGTGAGGGTAAATGTCAACATTTTGCTAGTTTGTTTGACGATCTTTTCGTTAGCGACACAGAATCTGAATCTGAGTTGCAAATGAAAAGAATGGCTAGTACAAGCATAAACAGTGTCGTTTCAATCTCTTGTTGGACGATCTATTCTTGAGTGATTCGAGCATAGATTCCCACACGGAATGACCATCAGCTGCAACAGATCGGGACACAATCGTTTCCCCCAAACACGGAAAAGTAGATCTCCTGGCAGACAATTTGTTTCTATCTGACACTGAAAATTCGAGTGATTCGGATAGTACTTCGTCCGTCTCACAGCCGAATTTCGAGTCCAGTAGAAAGACTTCGTCTAGGGATATGGAAAATAATTCGTTTCCGATTCCTTTAACTCAGTAGAAGCTTCATTGCCTGTATTGAGATATCAACTTTTGACCACAGCTTTCGCAGGTAGGCTGACTGATGTGCGGATATGTAATGATGAAGTAGAGTCTGATGCAGATTTTGAAAGCAATTTCAAAAGGTGCAAGGTCTCTTTGTTAGAGTTAACAATGGCATCACCCTGACCAATAACGCTTAGTGACAGTATATCGGTTAAATATTTGAAATCCTTTTTGGCTGAGGAAGACGCCATGCAGATGTTTTACTTTCAGAGTAAATCACTTCCTGTCACACATTCAACCAACATATATGATGAGACAATTAGGCTTTATCTCACAAACAGGCTTGAAGAATTTAGTACTCGTGGTAGCGGCTGGAGTGTGCTTCTAATTCTCCATATGGATGTTCACGTATCACAGTTTTGAGCATCCACTGTCGGTACTGCTAACACTATGCTCCCGAAGTTCATATCCAATAGGAAAGCCCGCATTAATGTGCAGTATCCTGAGGGACTGTGTTTCCTTTATGCCATTATATCAGCTTTGTTTCCTGCCACACATCATACCGAGAGAATGAATTCATGTCCAAATCCTCACAAGGTTTTGGATACTGAAGGTCTATTGGTTCCTGTAGTGTTACAGGATATTCGAAAGTTTAAGGAGAACAATGGTATTTATATCAATGTCTACTCTGCAGTAGACAAAGATAGTAATATTATTGACGAAACTTTCGATAAGCAAGTGGTTATCGTATAAATGCATATTTCTCCTGTACAACATGCATGTAATGTAAATGTATTGGCCATTCACGGTTGTGGTAATGATGCACATTTTCAATTTATTTCAATCAAGGATTTGTCAAGGCTGCTTCACAGTCATTTGACTAAGAACTGTAGAAAAATCTTTTATGTGATCGTTTTCTCCAACAAGTTAGTAGTGAGGAGAAAATCGCAAACCATAATTATCTCTGTCAGCAGCATAGTGCTGTTCACAGTACTTTCCCTACTGGGAAAGATAAGTACTTGCAATGTCAGGGTTACATCAAAAAGCAAATACTGGGTTTCGTCGCCTATTGCGACACAGAGACATATTTGAAACCCTTGTCCACTTGCCTTCCCAATGATAATATGAGTATTACAAACAGCATCAACCAAACATGTTCCATATGCTTATAGCATTTTGTTGGTTTGTTCGTACAATTCAACATTATATAACTACTTTGAATTTGTGGGTGATGATTGTATGAACCAGTTAGTAGATACATTGGTTGTATTGACAAAGTGGGTTGCAGAAATATACAGCGTAACTGTTCTGATGAAGCCAAAAACACCTACTGATGAAGCTAATTTGGTGGCTAAGAAATGTTGTCATATTTGTAAGAAGGAATTCAGTACAGGTACTGTCTTCGACCATTACCATCTGACTGGGGAACTAAGAGCCATCACACATAATTAATGAAACTTGAACTTCAAACTGCCCAAGAAACAACTTGTCGCTGTCTTTCATAACCTGCAAAACTACGATGCTCACTTTCTCATAAAGCCATTGGCTAAACATCACGTAACAAAACCCGACGGAACCGTAGTAATCGAAAACCCAGGTAGAATCGAGGTGATTGGAATGACCCTAGAGAAATACAAGTCGATAGGCCATTGCTGTTGTAAACATATGGGCCATGCTTGGGCCACTTATGTTCACCACACTTGGGCCAGTTATGGGCATAGTATGGATAGCTAGTGGTGATACTTCAGGACCAGTAATGTGCCAGGTGCAAGCAAGCTATTGGCCAACTGTTTGGTGGCTTGGCATCCAACTGTAAACTATAAGTGGGCCATGTGTGTTTTACTACGTGGGTACTTAATAAGTGCACTACAATAAATGCAGTTATTTATAATTTTGATGATTTATTTAGCATGTAACATGCGAAGATATTATGATCGGAATACAATTATCTGAAATAATATACTTAAGAATATTTTCAACCATGTCCCATCACAAATGGCATGAAACTAACCATACGAAACGCAACCAAAATATTTTTTTTTTCAGTCACTTATTATACATACATATGTCTTGTTATTTGTAGTATTAAATTACATATATATGGAACCATTGCACTTGTTTGAACCAATATTGGTTAGCTAAATTTCCCACAATTTGCATTAAATTTGCTACGCAAAATGTTTAATTAACCTCAATTTTGGAAATTAGAGACACTTATAAAAAATATTGTTAAAAATCATGTCTCACTATTTACTGTAATAGTTGCTATCAAAATGGAGGAAAATTCATTGCTTGTATAGTCTTTAGAGAAAACGTTCTACTAACTTATAGAATACCTAATGAAAATTATGTCATTATATGTATATATACGAAAATTTGCTAATGAGATATCTAAGAGTTTTACTGTTTTATATTGGTACCAAATTCTGTTAAGCCTCTAGCTATTACTCATGGTTTTATTCACCAGGAATGAAAAAAAAAAAAGAACTTGTAAGGTTTTGCATATTCAAACGTCAAACTCACAATTTTACTCATTTTTGGGAAAGCACAAATAAATAAGCAAATTTATTTACAAACAATAAAACAAGTGGAGCTTAGATGCGTTGTCTTCATTCATTTTGAAGTACCATCAGTAAATATTAGGTAAAAAATATTCATGAACATACTCAGAACAAACATATTCTAACATTTCTGGTTACCCAAGAATTAAAAATTTCAAGCGAAACTAACTTCTCTAAGTTTATTAGATGGGTACTTAGATATAGTTCGTGCAAACTTGCCAGTTGAGGTTACAGGAATTTAGGGATGACAAAATGTCGTTAAGAAGAAAAAGAAACTAATAAAAATGCTCTTAAAATAAAATTGGATCTCTTATATATATATATATATATATACAGAAGCTGAAAATATTACGCGATATATATGTGTGTGTGTATGTATATATATATATATATATATATATATATATATATATATATATATATATATATATACACACACACATATATCGCGTAGTATTTTAAGCTTTTGTTTGTGTTCCAAAACCAAAAAATCGTAACTTCTTTACCATATGATTATGAAAAATAATTATATGACACCTGACTTTATTTTTATTCCAAGGAAAAATTGCGCTACATGTGATATTATTTATTTTCTTCTACCTAGCCTCGTTAACGTATTCCCCGCGCCATCCGCTCTACTCCAGCGTAGTTCAAGGCTCCCCCTATATTAGCACCTGACGTGATTTTGTTACCTGAGGTGTCCTGGGGAAAGGGGGAGAGGAGAGGTGTTAGGTTTGGCATGGTTTTGACGCACAAGGATGAGGGGAAGGGGAGGGCAGAACGTGGGAACTGCCGTGCATCATGTCTGGGAACTAATAACATGCTGATATCGCAATGTTCCTGCACCCAAACTTAATACCATCCTCTCGCGGCACCACGCGCAGTTTTACCCCTGACTGTACCGCGGCAGGGGGGGGGGGTGGCAGGTACAGTCCGCGAAACCACGGCGAGCGGGTTACTTGGAGCTGGGACTCACAGAAAATTTTTGGCCAACTGACCAGACAAGTTGGTTTTTGGTGACAGGACTTAAATCATTCAGTATGTTCGGAAAATGCAAAAAGGCTTGGGGTCGTGCACAAAAGGCAAGAAGCAGTCTGCTACATATTTGACGATAATGGTATATTAGCAGTACCCAATTAAAAATGTTATCTGCTTTCTCATCGCAGTGCAAAAAGCTCAGAGTATTTTTTTTATAAAATGTTGTAAATATAATCTCGAACACAAGGCAATTCATACTTTTTTATAATCACCTTAATCTCGAGAAAGTTCCTAAGTATAGCTTTACATTACTTCAGCACAATTTTATTCAATTTTCATGATATTTGGTAACTTTATTTGCCACATCTGCATGGGTTTTGTGCCGCACGGTAATGCATAGAAATGCAACAGGACGTCTAAGATTATGATGGGATCCGAACCACCAGCTTTTACCGAATCTGGTGCTCCCAAAGTCGTCCAAGAACCAACTATTTTCTAGATTGTTTGTATTTTATGGTTTACGTGATATACCAATAATAAATTGGTAAAAATCGAATTACTTAAACAATTGAAATTTTCTTACCGCAAATATGAGTCTATTAATTAAATATCTATTCTTAGAAGTTTCACAAAGTTATTTTAGCACGAAGTTTGAAGTCACACGAGTGTCATGTTGAAATTACTTTGAAATCCAATACTTGGTTTTTAACTGCGATAAGGGTTTGAATTTAGGATATGTAGGATTTAAAATTTATCTCAATCATTTAAAGATGAAACGCCGACAGAACGGGTAAAAATTTTCAAGAGAATGTTTACATGGAAATCTGACGGCATGGACAATTATTGGTATCTCTGATGGAGCCGTACAAATGTCGCAACTGAGGGTCGATGAGCTGGATATTTCAGTGTCGTGGATGCAACATAAAGCGAAACCCCTACTTAAAGCACGATAGGAATGAAATGGTGATTCAAAATAATTATTAGGGCTGCCTGAAGAGCGAGATATCGGAGCCTTGCCGTCTTGTGTTCGTCTCGAGTTCACTGATGCCCCACGAAGACCCCGTCTCCTGGTTCGGATCTCCAGTCTACTCTCATCTCTCCCCTCCTGTTAGTATGTCGAAACTCATTCCTATTCGTCGATAGCTCGGCGTGGGCGGAATTATGGTCGTCAGTCGATGGCCATCCTTCGGTGTCAGCCATACTTAAGTAATACGGCCCAACTTGCAGGTGTTTTTTTTTTTTTTTTTGCCGGTAGATTCTGTCTTTCGCAGTCCTGCTCGTGCTGACCCTATCTCCTTAGTAGGCTACCACTGACCGCCTTCCTCCTGAGCGCACGACGTGGCCGGCAGTGAGCAGTGGCCGGCGAGTAGTGAAGCAGTAGCTTCACTGCTCGCCTTGCACTTGTACTCACGGTAAGCAATTTCTACTAACATACGCAACTTCCAACTTTGCCCACCCTCTACGTGTATTTACCGTTTTATAGTACCAAACATTATTTTTTAAAAAAAGGGAAACGAAATGAATGTTATAATAATAAAAATGAATATTATTTAGAGAGCATATTACTAATTAAAAGAAAACTCCCGTTTTCCCCGAACATTTTCATCCACTTTCAAAGGGAAAATGTACGACTGGAGGACGCAAACAGAACGACTGCTTACCCTGTCGAAGGAACGCGCTAGCATTTTGTTTCTGGCGAGTTCGATTCATCGATCTATTACTAGCCGCTCCCGTTTGTGGAAATAATTACTAGATAGCAGCACTATGCTTGTACAGTACGGGAGTTACGAAAAATTTTTTTTCTCGAATCGGAATCAAACTCAAAATTAAATGTGTTTAAAGTTAACGCGATAACAATAAAGGGTCAGACGTTTCCAATAATGTATAAGGTAAGCATTGCTTACTTTGTGTTTAAGGAATAAACGCCACTGGACAGCTCCATACACGAGGTGCATGTCGGCTTACTCCGCACTCGTGAAATACTCCATGCTTCCACAACCAGCTGCAGGCAGATACTAGGTGTGTTCGCGTGGTCTGCTATTCTGATAGTTTAGTACTGTTTCCGCTTGTTGCCGTTCGTGTAACCGGAAGCACTTCTTTCTTTTTTTTCATTTTTTTTTTGCGGGTGGCGGTACCAGTTGCTATTTGTGCTATGAAAAGCAACTATTTATTATCTTGCTCGCCAAGGTACAGCATAAATATCAAAACGAGCAAGAAGGAAAAAAAAATGGCCGCCAAAATAAAATTACACGCGTCGAAGAGTCTTGGGAGTGGCGATCGCGAAAATTTTTTTTGCTTTTACGCTCATTGATGAAGAGAAGATTTTTGAGTATCCTGTAAGAAGCGTACAGCGATATGCACATAGTAATGAAAATAATTAAGACAAATTTATCTTCGAAAGTAAGTTATCTTGAGTAGCCAGAATTTCAATACTCGTAAATTACACCGAAGCAATAATGATTATCGATATTTTAAAAATTAAAATTGTATTTATTTATTTCCGATGTACTAGTGCTCAGCTGTTCATCGTTCGTGTCGTCCTGCCTAGAGTAACTGCTGTTTTGTTACTTTTCCAATAGTGAAAAATACCACTTGCTCTCAGATAGTAGAAAAAGCAGACAACGCGAACACACGTATAGACTTACCAGCAGCCAAGGCCATCTCCCGTTGTTCTCACAGCCACGTGCGAGGCACAGAGGTATTGCCGCCTACCTGCGCAGGAACACACCGCACCTTCGAAACTTTTGAGTGGCGTTCATCGAAAACGGTTCACCGAAGCGATTTTGGACAAGACCTTGTGTCGTCATTTTGCCCCGGTGAGTAATCATTTTCCTTGACTATTTCATTACCTCCTGATGTTCCAAAGTTACCTGCGAAAATAGGGTTACTACTCCTACTTAAGCAATGAATGGGGACGAATTGACCAAACAAAATTTTTTTCTCGTACGTGCGATCTCCGTTTCTTGAAACACGAAGCAGTGGTTTTGTCCATGGATAAGAAGGGGTACACGGCTTGAATGTGACCGCATATAAAGCAAGAACGAGGTCGCATGACCGTGCTGGTAGAATGAGAGTAGATCTGACGACGAGAAAAAAGTGACGGAGTAGAAGTATGCGAGAAAGAGGTCCATGGGAAGATCGAGGAAGAGGTGGGGAGCACATGTAATTGCCAGGGTGCAAGAGAGGAGATAGGAGAGAACCGCAGTGAAGGTGAAGAAACGGCGAGGAGGGAAAGACAGAGACAGAAATAATAATTCAGAAAGGGGTACGCTCTTTTATAATGATGACCCACCCACAGCAGCAGCAGATCATCATGGTGATCATGAAAAACACAAAAACCAAATTCGACACCTGTTTATCTGAAACACAAAATTATTCTGAAAATCAGTTACACGCGAGACGTGAGCCTCAAGTATGCTTTTGTGGGCACCTTTGTCAGTCGGCACTCACTGAAAAATAAATTAATGCGGTTTCAGAAATATTACTATTTGGGTGCTTAAGTTCTCGGTACAGAGTTTGGAGGCGAAAATGGGCTGTTGACAACAGAAATGGTAGCTCATCTTCTTGCACTTACCAATTTTCGTTGTAACTCGCAATCCACATCTAGTTTCGATTACCTGACATCTTTGAAATTTCCTGCTAGTACCATTTTAAAAACTCTAGCCAAGACTAGAATTTTAATAGCTCTTACTGGTTTGAAGCGAGGAAACAAAAAGAGCTTATTATTATAGATGTTAGGCCAAACCGATATTAAGATATTCCATTTGCCGAAGTGAAATAATATTTTTACTTGAAATATGTATTAAACGTTAAAATTCGGAAACTATTAATTTTAAAATAATGTTCTTTCCATATTCAGTTAAGTGTCAGAAAGGTTCGGCTTAACGCTTTCCCGTAAGTTCTTCATTTTCGCGTCATAATTTCAGATTCATAATAATTACTGACAATGTACGATTGTAGAAAATTTACAATATACAAGTTTTTAAATATTTTTCTGCATAAATTTAATTGTGTTACAAGATGGAGTTTTTTGGAGATTCGCCATTGCGTTGCAGATGTCTGTCATGGAAAAAAAAACCGGACTAAACACGAAAAAATACTTGGAACAGACAAGCAACATATGGACGAGAAAATAAATATATTTTTACAACACTGGAAAATTCCAAGAGGGTGTAGATTAAAAGAACAAAGCAGCAACTAATTACGAAAAATATACGTAAAAAACAGAACAGCAACTAATTACGAAAAATATATGCCAAAAAACAGAACAGAAACTAAAAACGAAATTTTTTTTATTTTCTCGTCCACAGGTTGCTTGTCTTGTTTTAAGTATTGTTTCGTGCTCAGTCCTGTTTTTTCCATGACAGACATCTACATCGCAATGGCGAATGTTCAAAAATATCCATCTTGTCATTCACCCTCATTGCACTATTCATTCAAAAATAATTTTGTGTTATATGCTTGTAAAAAGTCGAGAACATATTTATATTTCATTAACAAGTTCTTGACTTTTTACAACCAGCAGGTAACCCACAATCAAAATTACGTACAAAAATATTAAACAATTCGTAAAACGTAAATTTTTTTTACAATCGTACATTGTCAGCAATTACTATGAACACGAAATTATGACGCGAAAATGAAGAATCTCTGCAAAAGAGGCGAGGGTCAAACGCAGTAGAAATATGCGCGTGTTTCTTGGCAGGCCTCGCAGCAACGTGGGCCGATTGCCGTGTGATGTAATGCGAAGGAGGTGCAGGCGAAGAGCAGAGGACGTGAAAAGACGGGAAGGAAAGAGTGAAAAGGAGGGTGAAAAATGTGGTCTCTTGGAACTGTGAGGGAGGAATATACCCAGCGTGTCAACGTCATTATTGTGCCTCCGCAAGACAACAGCACGTGGGCCGCAAACTTCATTAGACGCTGTAATAAAGCCGGCTAAACACACGCCCTAGGTGTAGTTAGGTCGGCCTATCAAATGGCGACAACCGCTGCTGCGGTTTGGAGAGCGAGAGAATGTTTCCCGCTTTTTTTTTTGAGATGCCTTTGTAATCATTGCCATTAGACGTGACGGAATTTTTGTTTCTTCCTTAATTTTTTTTTTTACCTTGATATTGCGAACAGTATTATTATTAGTATACGTACGTGTTTATGTATATTATATATAAACACCTCACGAAAATTTTGGAGTATACATAAAGAATGCAAAAAACGTACGGAATACACATAAAGGAAAACATCGCAATCTGGAGTTACCAACGATACTGATACAAAACCTGAAAATTCAAAGTGTTTCTAATAAAATACTTCTGTCCAATATTACAGCCATAGGAAAATGAAAGAACAACAAAATGAACTTAATGGTGTCTGATTAGGGAGGGGGTTTCTTCCCACTGCAGCTCAGTACCGTGTATGGCCTCCATGCGCATTGTACAGTCCCTTAGCACGCCGTGGTATGCTGGTAATCGATTAAATGTGTTGACGTCATCTTCCAGACGAATATCCCAGTCCGTCTGAGCTGCCCTTATATGCGATCGGGATGCGTTTCTGGAGGTTGTTGAAGATTACAAACTGCTGTTTTCAGCTTGTCCCAGCCATGTTCAATGTGTTAGTGCGCTCTCTGTTGATCACAAAAAAAAAAAAAACTACATAACTCCTACCACCCGAACAGCCTTATCTCACAATAGTAGAAACCTTTTATGAGGTTTATATATATATATATATATATATATATATATATATATAATACACTGCAAATATTTATGAGAAATAACTCAAGTTTGGCTGCCACTTCATCTGTAAAAAAATTGCGCAATTATTTTCTGCGATTTTTTCATATAAATTGTAATGTTATCTGTTCTGAGTAAAAAAATTCTACCTTCGTATTTGGGAAAACCCACCCGATCATCGTTGTTAGACAATTCCTAGCTTGACTTCAGTCTTCTCGTTTATCCCACGTCAAAACCGATGATTAATTACGCTTCATCATGCAAGTTAATACGCCAAAACTTTACAGTTATTGATAATAAACTGTAATCATTTGTTTGTTGATTTAATAACATAACACTTTGAATGACAGCATTTATTGTTCTACAAATTTTAATAGAGCAACTGAACCATTGAACAATTTGCAGTCCAAGTAATAGGTATGCGATATATTTAAACATTTTTCGACTAATTTTTACGAGACCATTCTATGAAAACAGGGAAATTTCAAGCAGTGTTCATTTTACGCCATTGTATATATATATATATATATATATATATATATATATATATATATATATATATATATATATATATATATATATATATATATATATACATACATACATACATATCGTTAACATGATAATGTGGCGATATATGCTATAGTTGAGAGGTCCCGAGTCAGACTCTCATTAACACGGCCTTGGTTATATTCTCAGTAAAAGGACAAACTATTTCTTGCACACTGTATGTTCCTCAAGGACTTCACACATTCCTCATTTCGGCAGGAATTCCTTCCGGCCGATTCCTTCCTGCGATATGTAGAGTAATGGGCAGACGAGAATGCGTAGCTCAGTGTGCTTCTATAGTGAAAAGGCGGTAATGTTCCAAAACATGCAGCACTGTTTTATTTTTTGTAATTTTGCAATCTGTTTTTTTTGGAAAATAGTTTTCCAAGATTATTTTGGTAACCCTACAAGTAAATTAGAACAGACTTTACAGTACGTTACTGTGGAATATATACAACTAAAATTGGACTTTTAACAGCATTTGAAGCGTGAAGGAAGATCACTGTTAAAAATATTTGTGAGACCTCGTATTCAGTATTTAAATTTAAGTCTGTGTAAATGGTTGCGAGTGATACTATTTCAATTTCTCGTTGTATTTACTATTTTAATTAATTTGGTAAATAATGCTTTTATTCTCCACTTGAGCAGTCAAAGATAAATTATACCGTTAAATGAGTTCAATTTGTCCGGTATTTATTTATTTATACCATAGCTAATGTAATTTTTAACGTTTGCTCTATGTGATTTAATTGTTTGCCAATGCTTGTATAGTGTGTTATTTAGGTATTTCAGTTTAGTCAGTCATTGCTTGTCACTATTTCATTATCTTAATATTTTTTCTAGTAACTTGTTTTCAAATCAGTTTCTTTCTGAGTTTTGAAAGCTACATTTATAATCTCGTTTGGCGCCATCCGACCTGCATGTCGTTTTATCTCCAGTTTCGTGAGGCGAGACGATAGATCATTTCCTTCTCCCACACACGTATATCTTCTCACAGCGCATTAAAAGAATTTCGCCTCACTTTCCTAGTACCCTAGAAAATTTCTCCTCTCGGCCTTCAGCCTTCAACGGGTATCAGCCGCCTTCTACAATCGATTCCGACTGACCGTGCAAGGCAAACTCGCACGAGAGGAATTCGATGCTTCGATCCCCATCAAGAGCTTCACGACACAGAGTATAAAATATGTGTTCCCTTTTGATGGCCGGGGTTTCGGTACGTACGTTTGTATTCGCAACGATTTGCTGCGCGAGTCCAGGAGAGCTAGCAGATCTTTGAGGGGATTCTCTTGAAAGAGACGGCTCCAGGCATCACACTGGACAACTTTCAAGTGTCCGTAGATGTTTCGATTAATACCTGGTCGAACCAGCGTTTTTTTCCCCCACGGAAGTCCAAGCGTATTTCCTGCGACTGAGTTTTGGAAAAATTAGACTCTTATTAGGTTTTCGTATGCCACGATACGTTCTGAGCATGCAATAAATTAATTGTACAAATTAATAAGCAAGGTTATAATAGGATAATAAAACGCCGTCTTATTTTACCATACACAATATTTTTTCTTGAGGTTTCGAAATGTCCTTGAATATTTCTTTGCATTTGTTTCAGTTAGGGGCGTTGCGTTTTTGTTTATAAATGTCTAACAAATTTAAATTACAGCGATAGCATGTTTATTCTAAAGAACATTAAATTCATTTTGTTACTTGGGGGTGTTTCCTGTCATACTGCACAACTAAGAAACAAAAGTTACTTAAAAATTACCTCCAGATTATTAATGCCAGATCGCCCGTAGTAAAAATAGGTTAAAATATTAAAATTGAGGGGGAAGAATCGAAATGAGATAAGCTAATTTGTTGTTAAAAGCAAACAAGAAATTATCAACTTACATGAAAATCTTACGGTTTAATTCGTAAAGATTAATGAGAATTGTGTTGTAAACTATCTCTGGGAATTTTAATAGACTGCTTCCATTATTACCAGACATGATAATTATGCTTGGTAACAAACACGGTTTATTTAAATTCCCATAATAGTCCTACGGTTATGCATGGTAGCGTGAAAAGTATCTCTTCTGTGTTGTGCAACAGTAAATTCAACGTTCGTTACTTTGGCCAAACTGAAACACATTGTTTTAGAGATATGAGGTTTTATTAAAACGTTATTATTATTTATATTTATATTAAATGTACTTATTTCCGTAGAAAAATAACTTCGTATTCCATTAGGCGTTGGAGCCTTGATTCCAAACATTTGTCTTTACTGAAAGAAACTTTAGTTATATTACGTCTGATAAGAAGAAAACGTTGAGAATCAATTAAATTCAGCATAAATATTTAGGGCGGGTGAATAAACTCACTGTAAAACACTAACGAAGAAGCATAAATGCACCCCTCAACAATAAGGGCATTATAAACCTAAGAGAGTGAAAATTTCTCCATAATAGTTACATTTGATTTGATTTAACTGTTTTTCCCTATAATTTCGAGATAATTATAATTTTGTACATTTTTTTATTTTATACATAATTGCGGTTTATTATTTAAGTTATTGACAGAAAACGCTTATTTCTATAATATCTTTGTCTAAAAGCAATAATACAAACCAAAGCTAAATACAAAAGAGACAGGTAGGCGATAGCACTGTGCAATTATTTGCGTATTATTGCTTTTATACAAAGAAATTTTAGAATTAAACGTTTTTCAACAGAAACATAAATTATAAAAAATTATAAACAACGTACAAAAACCCACTTTGTTTTTCTTAAACAAAATTTTTAATACACGTGTGTATGCATGTATGTATGTATGTGTGTGTATATATATATATATATATATATATATATATATATATATATATATATATATATATATATATATATATATATATATCGAGAGAGAGTAGCAAATTCCCCATTGGAAGCAACTTTCTCGGAGCCCTGCTAAATATATACTTGCAGGCCCCTTTCGTATCCTCCCGCCAAATGTAAACAAACATTGCCATGTGACTGCCATGTAGCATCTGTCAATATCAATGATTAAATTCCATTGTGTGTGTACATATGTTCGTATACTTTCGCTACACATAAAAATAAGCATTGAAATGTGACTTCTACTTTTATACCTGTCAAATGTGTTGTTGACTGTTTATAGCTTTTCAACTGATTCTGTCATATTCCTAAAACCATTCCGTACGAATATTCACAGTTTCCGCCTCTAACATTATTTAGGTCAGTTTTATGACGTTTTAAGAATGCCTGAATTGACGATAGTTCTTACGGTTATTTGTTATTTTACATTAACATATTTGTTTTCCACAACATAGCTCAATACATGTAATGCACGTTAGTATTTTGCCGCGATTGTGTTCAACACTGTTACAACTGCGAGGTAAAGGGCTGTACTAATTATCTTTTTGTTACTGATGCGTATTGGGTCATTTCTTTAAAAGGACGGTCTCAGTCGGAATAAATATTAAAATTAAGGAACAACCAGTCAAACGAAAAAGGCACATTAAATTCAAGCACGCAACTCGTGTTGCTCATTTTTGTCTTACTAACTGTAAAAGATAGCGTTGAATATGCACACAAATAAGCCTATGATAACGTTTATTCCACTCATATTTATATGCATTGCTACTTACTGTTTATTAGGTTTTTTGAAATTTATCGGGGGAAACTTAGTATTTTTCTTCTGGGATTGTGGTAAATTACGTTACACGACTGTGTATCAAACCCCTTAGAGCAAAGGTACAACGTTGTGATAAATAAACAGACGTGGATGTAAATAATTAACTTCGTCATAAAAACAGTTCACAGTTTAAACCTATAAATAGTGCTAATCAAATATTTGAAATCACGCACACAGGGCCAGCGTATCGACCACGATTGACAACGGTACGCCATTTCACAGACGCAATGATTAACAAAACACACGTCACGGTATATTTATTACTGCCGTGGAAACACAGATTTATCACAACATCGCAACTTGCCTAGGTAGGTTTAAAAAACACAACGTCTACAAACGTGATGTGGTAATTTGAAGTATTTTTCGTAGTAAGAATAATTTACGTTTCGTTTGGCAAAAAGCAACACGCCATGTCATGGCTCGCCACGTCTGCCAACTTCACTTGGTAACTGCCCCACCACCATTTCTAAATATATATAATCAAGTATTAAAACATTAAAATTTCTTTTCAGTTGTAAATTACAAATTCAAAAATCATTATTTTGCCGTAATAAGTATGAAATATGCTACAATTGAAAACATGTATAATTTCGTTTCTTACTAACGAAGTGAAATTTTCTGAGTGTGAATGAGACGAAGGAAGAGAAATAGTGCGACAAGCCTCGCCAGCCGAAAGTTTTTCAGATGTTTTCTCGCTCTATAAAACAACACCGTACCATTACGGCCTACTCACGATATCATCCGCTAATATTTTAAACTGAAAAAACGATATATGTTGACATCGGGGCTACCTAAATATTTAAATATTTCAATAGGCACCGTTTAAATTACAAATAATTTTCTAAAAAACGAGGTTAAAATAATATTTTTATTGTGAACTATTTCTCACCGGTCGTTGCCAAACGTCGCTGCTCTCGCTGTTGTTAATTCATAATTAAAAAGAAATAAATATTACAAGTTATAGAAGATATTAAAGTAAAGTTTCATTTATTCAATAATACAGTACTCTAAATTTAACCACAGTGTTATGTATTTGTGAAATACAGGTTATTGAAAAAAAATAAATAAATAAATAGAACAAGTTGACGTGTTATGCCTAGAGTGTTTTTTCAAAGGTTGATGTTTATAAGTCGCTTCCAATCGGGAATGGACTACGCAAGAAAAAGGAAAACACATACTTCTGTCTTTTTCCCAATCCCCTATTCTTTATTCTTAGCCAACGTGAGAGGCAGCACACGACGTATACCCCGCCACGGGACACTAACCCACAACACTATCACCTGATTGCATTTGTACCCCTGCCAACCGCGGAATGCCTGCCATTTGCGAGTTGTTTTTGCCTACCATTTAAAGTTTTATATTAGCATTTTAGGTAACTTGTGGTTATGAACTGATGGATTCCATCTCTTCTGCTACAGAAACTTTTATGACTTCTGTTGTGCCCATGGGTATGACAGAATGTAACAGAAATTGTGTATCGTGTAGGGACGGCTTTGGGGCACTCTTTGATAGTTTTTTTTGCAAAACAATAGTAGTAAATAACTATGAGGTAAAAAAGTTGAGTTGTCAAAAAAGGCTACAGCGTCGTATATACTCTATTCGAGGTTTCTTCCCCCCCCCCCTTTTTCTTAACCAAACCACTGATAACCATGCGTTACAATCGTGCCGACATAAAAGTAATTTATTTTTGCTTAAATTGTAATTTTACTTACATTTTATCAATAGATTATAATATATCGTTTATGAACACTAAGTATAAAATTACAGAAAATAGGTGTGTCTGTAATGCCTGCTAAGAAATAGTTCTTATGCAAAGTGTTATTACACTGATGCGTTGAATATTTGGTGCAGTTTTCTATACTTGGTTGAGCTTTGTTTGCACGAGGCGCAGGAATGATAACTTAAGCAGAGTTTTGGCAAAGTTGGCAGTAACCGTGAATTGACTACAGTTGCCTGCCGTGAACTGAGATTTGGCGAGGAACAAACGGTAAGGTAGGACGGTGAAGTGTGGCTGAATGGAAGTCACCCCGGTGAACAGTAAGCGCTTAGACCAAACCGTCTTAAAATTAATATACGGTCCCAGCCTTAAATGAAAGTTCAATGAGACTACAGGTGTTGAAGAAAGTGCGTTTGCTTCGAACGTGGCATTAACTACGTCAACGCTCTACGTACGTAGATATACTTAAATATTTTTATTTTGTATTTAGAACTTGGGATTCACGCTTCTTTGCAAATCGTCAGTTGATAAGCAATTTATATATATATATATTTGATTTTTGCAAATATGTGTGATAACCCAATGCGCATTATATCGTTTATATTTTCGAATGTTTTATGCTTCCAGTATTATGTATCTAGCAACAGAGTATTTTACAAACTGAGGCAAAGAATTCTTAATATTAATACTTACCCAAAGGGTAAGAAGATATATTATTCTTAAATCTTATTAAATAACTTTTAATACGAAATAGAAGGTAGTACTTCAACTTACAAAAATGTACCAAGATCGAACTTACATTGAAAACACAGCATTAACAAGTAGCGTGCTGTTGACATATTTAGTAACCCACTCCAACAAATGGTAACAGGTCCAGAAGACTATAAATATGTAAAAATGACTACATTATTTGTTCAAGTGGTATTACGTTATTTAAATATGTCTGTTCTACGAAATCAGTTCAACTGCTGAAGTAATATAAAATATATGTTCGAGTACGTCCAGGATGATTTTTTTTCTTCTCGTATAGACGACAAGTGGATCTACTTGAATACATACTCATCTGTAGGTTCCATTTTCGAGAGAAAGTAAGACGTTTCGAAGAATACTTGAGAACAGAAAATGCGAAGAGCTTTACATGCCTCCCTTTGTTCACATATCACGTATGACGTGATGTCAGTAGCTTACAACGTTTGGACGCAGAGTCCGGAACATCTTTTTATCAGTACTTTTGCAGAGAAATAATAAAATGTACAGTACACTGCTGACGAAAGCTGGCACTACAGTCCGCACACGTTAGATAAAACATTTATTTATAAGTATATAAGAGTTTTATTTTTTTTTTAATTGGGTATTCAGATACTTTAAGACTGCCGCGAAAACAAATCATGCGTTTATTACACACTGCTCTCGGAGATGTACAAGAAAACTACATAACATATCCAGGGGTTCTAGTGCGTAATTACTTTGTTCAATTTACAGCTCGGACTTAAGACTCTCACTCACCTGTATTTTTTTTTTTTTTTTTTTTTACATTTTGGGCCTATAAAGTTAGGGAGAGATAAGGACGACACTGTCACGTGCATCGAGTGCGTCATCGCCGCTAAGTGCAAGGCTCTGTACTGGGGTGCAGTGTTATCGTCGTGCTGCGTGTACCTATAGGCTCCAAGGGCAAGGGCTGGGGGGGGGGGGGGGCTGAGGATCGGCCGCCATATTGGATTACGTCACAACCACCATCTTGTTTCTGGACGCCATCTTGTTTTCGCCCTTTATCTTGTTTCCATTTGACCTTCGTTCAACTTTCACCTGCTAGGGGCGCTGGTGTCGCTCTCGCTCGGCCGCCATGCCGGTTATAGAGTTGGCCGCTAGGGGAGCTGCTTTTTTATTTAACTTTCGCAGAGATAAAAATGTCGTTTGGAGGTGGGCGGGGTCGAAATGCCGAACCTTGGGTCGGCATGCAGACGCCTTAGACCTATTATTTTGTTGGTGGAAAGTCTGTAATAAGGCTCAGTGCAGGCCCTTGAGAACTTCTTAGTATATGAAGGGCATATTTTGAGATAGAGCACTTTGAAAAATCCTTTTTCAACCATTTTGGAGGACTCTGAAATGGTGTTTCTAATGTGCGTGATGTCTTGAAAGAACTCAACAACCCTCGCATGAATTGTGTGTTCTTTTCGTAGGTCAGGAAATTGGACGCACGATTTGTGGAAAAAAAAGACGTGTATTTCAAACATAGGTAAGCGACAAGATGGAGATTTTTGGACATTCGCCATTGTGATGCAGATGTCTGTCATGGAAAAAACAGGACTGAGCACGAAATAATACTTAAAAAATACAAACGACCTATGTATACATATATTTATTTTCTCGTCCATGGATTGCTTGCCTTTTTAAATTATTTTTTCGTGGTCAGTCATGTTTTTTCCATGACATACATCTGCATCGCAATGGCGAATATCCAAAAATCTCCATCTTGTCATTCACCCCCATTGCACTATTCATTCAAAGATCACACAGGTAGGAGAGTCCTTTAAAATCAAACGATTTCTTTGATCAAGTAACACATAGGATATATAGAAAATTAAAACGACGTTGGTAATTTGAGGCAAGGCAAACACATTTGCATACAATTTTAGTTTATGGCATATTTTCGGGCAGATGATGCGATTAGTTTATCGGGTTTCGTCTCACATGAATTAGAGCGTGATTTGGTATTGTTCCGGGACTCGCCGGTTTTGCCCAAAGAAATTACAAATAAAGGGGGGAAGAACGAACGAGTTTGTGCAAAGGCAACAGTTAACTAGCTTTTCGGAGTATTCGGATTCGATTCTCGTCCCGGTCACTCTGATCTCGGCTTCCCATGCTTTTCCGAAATCACTCGAGACGAACGTAGAGCTGGTTCCTTAGTACCGGCTCTAATATATACTACGCAGAATGTGTTTACGGGCCACCACGTTTGAGGCGCCAAACTTTAACGTTAAACTACTGTATTTCTCTACAGTAAGTGTTCGTTAAATTAAATATTTACGGAAAGTACCAATAAATGTATGTACATAAATGAAATTATGTGATAAATAAAATTTTACGTGGGCGCCAAGAGAAGGCATTTTATAATGTGGTATGGATTTCATTATAGTACCATACTCTTTCAAAGCATTATTCCACAAAATGTCAAAGATTTTGACATAAAAAATATAATTAATATTCTACTAGTATTAAAATAAAGAAGAAAAGTAATGATTTTAATCGAATGAAAATTCTGATGAAACGAACACATTAATTTATGATAAAAAGAATAACATTAGGATGCTGCTCATTTGAATTATTTATCACAAGTGAAAAACATTTGATACTGCCTGCATCCTTTCTTACAAAATGTTATTTAAGGGGATAAAGGAAAAGCTAGAACGATAATAATAAATTAATTAAAACTCGCAAACTGTTTATTAGTTTGCATCTCACTATTTTGTATTGACTGTTTAGTAGAAATTTGATTTCGAAGTTCATTAACAAATTATTTAATTTGCCGACTATTTCAGTGGTAAGCAACTCCCATCTGGCCTCTGGGATACAGGACGAAATTTAAATGTCTTTCAAAAATAAAATACAGGCTTTTCGCAACGACAGTTCAAACGATTATTTACATAACTGAAAGTGGTCACCTTCACAGTTTGTTGGTTCGTCTAGTCAGCAGATATCATTTTCTACTTGATCGCTGGGTAACTGAATTCTAAGGCAGGACTACACCTAGCCTGGCTGACACAAGGCGACCAGCGTGTCCCAAATCCAACGACTGCAAGAGGTATTTACTTCTATCTCTCCTTCACAACTCTAAGGTCAACTCATTAATATCCCTTTAGTGTATCTGTAACTCCACTGGGGTTGATTATGGGCATTCTAATATTACTGCAATTATTAACTTCAACAAACAGTACGAACAACGATTTATTAAGATACTAATATTTTCACAATACAGGTATGCAAACAATATTCAGATAATTATACTTGTCCTGTAAATAATTAACTTTATCTTTTACTTTAATTCTCTCTTTTTATCCCGTAACTTCCCTATCGCGCTACCTTGAACCCTACTGGAAGTACACCTACCACTGGCTCAGATCTGATCAACAGAAGCTCCTCCGTGTCCTCCTGATGCCGTGTAGTGGACATGTGGATGTGCGAGTACGTCTCCTGACGTGGTTGATAGCGGCCTGGATATGAATCAGGACCAGCAGACCTACGACCCAGGGACAAGCGGCGCCTCGTGTCGATGTCACCTCTGGATGCGTCTTCTGATCATCAATGCCTTGCACGAAGCTGCCAATATTGGACCGTAGAGAGGCAGTGGGGGCAGCGGGCGGTTTGAAGCCCTATTTATACCGTAATCTTCTTCTCTGACGTGGGTCGACTGTTGCTGGGCCGGACCTCCACAACTCCCCTCTCCTGGAGTGTGGCTCGCACACGGCCTGGATTGGCGAGTGTGCACTTTACATTGCCATTCAAACTGCATGCCATCTGTGGTCCCAACATCACCCTCTTTCTTCTAGTAGCAGGCTTCCCGTCTGTCATGGGTGTGAAGATGGAATCACGGTTCCGCCTCCTGTGTTACGTCATTCGCCTTGTGGACGACTGTTGACAGTCTCGCCCCGCCTACGCGCGTGGGGAAAGGCGTGGCTAGATAGCGCGCGCGGGATGCTGCTTCGTCGTGTCGTTCACCGCAGGGTTTCCAACTATTGCCACTGATTTGTCCCTCTCCCTCATGCTCTCTCTTGGATTTACACGCATACGCACACTGTAACAAAATTGAAAAGTATGAACATATTTTTTGAAACTATTACTTTCTGCAGTATGTAAATTATTTTCCATATATATACATATATAATAAAATTTCTTATGTACAACTTCACTTGCTCTCTATGCTATAAGGGTTTACCGTATTGAATAATACATTCAATGGTTAGGTTACTCTCTCTCTCTCTCTCTCTCTCTCTATATATATATATATATATATATATATAATGAAAAACTACGGTAATTTATGAAATTACCCACACTGTACTTGTAAATTGCGATAATCGCGTTTGAATATTGGATTACATATAGTGAATTATGTTTCCGTCACTCCGTCCAACAAGGAAATGGTGAACTGCAAAAAGAAATATACACAATCAACACGCTCATGGAACAAAGCTCAACACATTGCACTTCGTATTCTCTCTCGTGCAATGTGTAGTTGTTCCCCCGACATCTGTAGGAACCAGCCACTTAGGCATTCGTGGCCTCCGCCTCAGCGCTCTGTTATTATGTGGGGGGGGGGGGGGGGATGCGATCTCTTCACCACTGTGGCCTTGTCTCCTCCTGTCTGCGGTGTCGCCGTTGTCCCTCGCAGCTGGCGCTATCTCTGTGCTTGGGCTGGGAAAATACAATTTCAGCGCTGCTACTGCTTCTCTCTGCTGGCACAGACTGGGCCCTGCTCGAAGCTCCACTCCCTAGCTGTCGCGCGCAGCACTGCTTCAACTGTCGTGTGTGCGAACTCGTGGTCGCTGCATACATAGGGCTAGTGCTCTCGGCTTTAGCTCAGTCGCGCCCGCACTCGGCGCATATTCAGTTCTGCCTTTTTTTGGTCGCTCATATGTTTGCACACTTACACTGTAACAATGTTTAATAACATGAACAACTAATAATATTAGAAATAGTGCTCTAACATTTGGCATACAAAGGCCTCTGTAAAAACTTATCCTCTGTGGGCCAATTTTTACGTTACGTGTATTCACTCCGTCACTTAAAATTCAAAGCCTCGGATCTGGCGTGATACTTAAGCCAAATCGATTCTCCGAATTTGATTATATTGGCTCGATGTTTGCGATCAAATCGAACTTTCATTTGCGCTCGTGCATTAAGCAAATTCATGCCAGCCTGCTCTCTGTCTTGACGTAGCCGTTCGTACCAATCGTACGCTCGCTAGGGAAATTGATTCGTTACTGCGTGACTCGGCTGTGTTGCCTCAACTCCGTGCAACAGATAAAAGGGCGTGGATTTAGTACCTTGACTAACACTTGTATTGTAGTTGGATAAAATGTAGGGTAGATAGGCATCCCAGTGTGCTGGGCCCGGCTGTGCTAAAGCAGTAAGCTGCGTAGCTATCATTTTATTTTGCGATTCTGTTAAACCATTGCACGCAGGATTGTAAGATGTTGTCTGTAGTTTATTAATTTTCAGACTCTTAAGGAGCTCTGCAATTAGCTCATTATTGATGCTCTGTTAGAATTTGCTGTGGGCAGCCATATCTCAAAATTACCCCGTTAATAAAGTTTGCACATATTTGTGCGTCAGTGCTTTTAACTGCTTTTGCCACGGCATATCTAGAGAAAAACTCAGTCGTTACCAAGATGAACTTGTGGCCTTGTTGAGTGGTTGGAAGGGGTCCTTTAGCATCCAGACTCCACGCTTTCAAAAGAGCAGGGGAAGAAATAGGAGTCAACTTACCTATCAGTTTCGCATTAGGTGCTTTAACCTTCTGGCATATCTGACCGTGCTTAATGTAATTCTGAACATCAGTATTCATACTGTCCCAATAATAGGTCTGTTTAATTTTTTGTAATGTCTTAAATAGACCAAAATGGTCACCACCCATTATCGTATCGCGATGTGCTGCGATTATCTCGTTAACATAATATTTGGGCACAAATGTCAACTTGCAGTCCCCTAAAGGGGTACTGACATAGAAAAAAATTTCTCCGTTTCCAGTTATGCCATATCGCCTCGCAAGTCTCCTATACCTAGGTTCGGTATCCTCCAGATTTAAAATAGCTGCTTTCAGCTTGACAATGTGAGGATCATTGGCATATTCTCCTAAAAACGGCGAACTAGGATTGGTTATTGGAAATAAAAACAATTGCCTATCATCGTCGATCCTGATGTACTCTTGTTCGTCCATAAACACTAGTAAATTAATAAATTTGGTTGTTATCCTCAATGACAATTATGTGGCAATGGAGTAGGGGTTCAACACAAGTGAAAGATATTTTATTGGAATTGCGCAGCGTAATTATCTCTAAATTAACCTGAAAAAAATGGGAAATAATCTTGGCTATAGCGTATGATGGGAGATAGTCTCCATTCTAAATAGTTTTACTAACAATAGATTTGTATTTTGTTTGTCACTCGGGTTTAATGTACTGTTTAATCTCTTTATTAGAGTTATGGTATAAAACCTCTGCAATTGCCTTAAATAAAGATGCACAGTGTAAAAATTCTGGTTTGACCTGACATATCTTATCATGTACGTATATGACTTGTGTTTTTGTTGCACCATGAGTCGGTATACGACTTAACGCATCGGCTACTATGTTAAGTTTTGTCCTTTCACAATTCGAGGCTCGAAATCGTACTCAGCTAGAACTACTGCCATCTTCTGCATTCTTAGGTTATGATCAGCCACAGTTCGCAAATAACGGAGACTAGCATGATCTCTACAATGAAGTGGTGGCGGTACAAATCTATATATATATATATATATATATATATATAATTCTTCTGTGCGTGTGTATGTCACTGAACTCCTCCTAAACGGCTGGACCGATTTTGATGAAATGTTTTGTGTGTGTTCAAGTGGATTCGAGAATGGTTTAGATTCACAATTCAGTAAAGAGAGGGGGAGAGAGAGGGGGAGAGAGAGGGGAAATGGTTTAGATTCACAATTCGGAAAAGAGAGGGGGAGAGAGAGGGGGAGAGAGAGGGGGAGAGAGAGGGGGAGAGATTTAAGACATATGTACAGGACAACGTCTGTCGGGTCCGCTAGTACTGTATAAAATAACTGCAAAAGTATTTTACCGCAGAAAGTTCTCGGTCCGTTGCAGACCATCGCGATTCTGGACTAGATAACTTCTTGGATACGAAAGCTCTTATGTGGCGTGACTTATACTGGGGATCCTCTTGCAAAAGAACGACTCCAATCGCTGTTTGTGATGCGTCACATGCTAGGACAGACGTCCTATTCTCTTCAAATCTGTGCAAAACTGGGGTCTGTTAAATTGCCTGTTTCAGTTCTAAAAATGCCTTCTGTTGGTCTTGGCCCCATTTGTAATTGTTATTCTGCTTCGTAAACTCAATTAAGGGCGCTGCCTTAGTAGCGTAACTTTGTATATAACGACGTAAGTAAGACGTTAGGCCAAGAAAAGTACGAAGTTGTTTAACATTCCCGGTGGTGACATTTGCTGGATTACTCTGACTTTTTCCAGGTCTGGGGCTATGCCATCTGGTGTAATAATGTGGCCTAAAATCTTTATCTACTGTTCCGCAAAAACGCATTTCTTTGTATTAACTTTCACGTTAAATTTGCGCAATCTAGCAAAGACTTTTTTGATTTTATTAACATGTTCAGAAAACGAATTACCTACTATAAATATATTGTCAATATAGGCTATCGCCGTATTCCAACGTAAAGGACCTAGCAATATATCCATAAACAGTTGAAAGTGCTGAGGTGAACAGGAAATGCCCATTGGGAGACGATTGTAGGAAAATAACCCAACTTCGTCGACACTAAAGGCTAGCTTATGCCTATCTTGCTTGCGTACTGGTATGGAATATAACCCTGAAAAGAGGTCTAGACTGGTTATGTATTTTGAGTTTTGTAAAAGATTCACAATATCTTAAGCACGCGGCAATGGGTACTGAATATGCTTTACATACTGATTAAGTTTGCGGAAGTCAGTAAGAAACCGAATACCGTTTGATTTTTTTCTTACGACTAAACTTGGCGCAGAAAATGGGGAATCCGATGGCTGTATAATTCCAACTTTCTGCATATTGCGTATCTGTTCCAGTAGTTCCTGTTTAACCTTAGGACTGATACGATAAGGTCGAGTCACAATAGGCTTATCCGAAGTCAAATCTAATTTTATGCTATAATTCCTGGCTTCTGTAAGCTTTAAAATGGAATACGCAAATCTGTCCTGGTATTCGCTTATCCCGTCCTTAATGATTTGCTGTTTTTGTTTTTCTAATTGAGGGTTGATTTTTGGTGAAGGTCTGTATTCCCTGTCTGTTTCTATAGTTTTCAATTTATTGATGCGATACTGTATTGTCCCTGCACTCTCGTTGTCGATAAGCGACGAATAAATGAGAACTTGGACGTTCTTGTCTGAATAATTGCCATTTATAAAAAGTATACTATGGTTCAAAAAGGGAATGACGTCATATTTCTTTAGAAAATCGACACCTAATATTATGCCCATCTTAAGATTGTCGATAATCAATTACTCCTGTGGGCACGTATGTCCTGATATACTCAAATTGATTTTTGTTTTAAACTTCGGAGGTTCTAACTCCTCGTTTGCCCCCCTACGAGTGTGAGGGTCTTTGTTATAGGTTATAGTTTCTGCTTGGGGGATCAATGTCGATGCTAAACAGCTTCGCGAACATCCTGTGTCGATGAGCGCGTTGAATTGTCTACCGCATACGTTTACCTTGATTCGCGGTGTCGATGCACGTGCTGAAGCTAACTGACATTCAGGTGTCACCGCACCTCGCTGTGATTTGTGGAACTTATTTCGGCTCAGTCTATGTGCACGGTGTGCGTTATCATCATTGCCGACCTGACGTTCCAGAGCGGGAGTGACTGCATGAGTGTCAGTGACTGTGGCGGTGGGGTCAGTGACTGTGGTGGTGGGGTCAGTGATTGTGGCGGTGGGGTCAGTGACTGTGGCGGTGGGGTCAGTGATTGTGGCGGTGGGGTCAGTGGCTGTGGCGGCAAGGTCAGTGCTGATACGAAGTTCTATTGGCCTCGGCTCCAATTTGTTTTTAAAACGCCGGAATCCTGCCGCGATGTCAGTTGCGGAGTCGAAAGCCTGGTTCGGAAAAAGTGCGCAGTGGCGAGCCTTGTGTCCTTCGTAAAAACACGATGCGCACACAATTTTTGCTTCGTCGCCTTTGTCGCGAATCGGCGCCTCCTGCGAAATTTCGCTACGCGGCGTTTTGCGCGCACCTTTTGCCTAGGTTGCAATAACAATCGGCGGCGCTTCCATTGTCCGCGCCTCCTGGTTCAGCGACCTGATGCTGCTTGGGGCACACATTTTCTCCTCAACGTCGCGGTTCTCTGTGCATGGGGTTTGGCGAACTCTATTGCAGGAGGGCTGACTGTCGCCTGGCAACACGCCTTGGTGGGATTTTGGCGGCAATTTTCTGCCTCACTATTCAGAATGACGCCCTGACTGTTGGAATTGAACTTAGCGACGTGCGCATACATCGTGCTCTTGATGACTTTGTTGAAAATCACCCTGCAGGCGTTTTGTGTCCACTTTTGTTCCTCAGCGGGGGAAACGCGGCGTACCCCCTCGTCAATTAGTTTTTTTGGCAGCTGCGATCCTCTGCCACGACGGAAACCTCTGTTACTACTTCGGTAATAACTCCGTCGGCCGTCCTGGAACTGTCTCTGATCACGTGTCTGCACGTCTTCCGCGCGTGATGTGTATCCGTCTCTTATTGTCGAGATTGCCGTGGTTGATAGAAGTTTCCCCTATGTGCTATGTCGGAACATTCTTTCACTATGGCTACAGGCTGCGTCATATTCTGCGGCCTTTGGTTCCACGCAAACCTGTTTCTAGGGAAAAACTGGATGTTTGAATAAGGTCTGCGGGGTCGGTTCATTTACTGGCGATAATTCCTATCTCTATCTGCGTCTTGGTTACTACCCCCAGTCGACTGTACCGTGTCCTGCGACTTTTGGTTCTGAATCGTAAGTTTCCCTATCTCCTCCTTCAGCTTTGCGATATCCATGTGGAAACGCTCCGCATCGGATGTAGCCGCCTTACGCTGCAGGCCGGTGTAGAGGAAGTTACATTACATTTTCCCAATGCATCGTGGCTATTGCTCTGACATTATGGTACCTTTTAGTTAATGTTTGCCATGCTAGGTTATAATTATCCTCAGACAGTGGGAGAGCTTTGATGAGGTTGTATGGCTCACCTGAAACTGACGTAAGGAGATACTGATGCTTTTCCACCGCAGCGAGGGCCTTTTTGTTGTGCACCAGTGAGGTGAATAAATCATAAAAGGTAGGCCAGTCAGTAAGCAACCCCTTAAAGGTAGGCAACTGCAATTTTCGTAACTTAACATTGGACGAGGCTTGGCCGAGATGACATTGCTGTTCTCTTCCTACTTCTTTGATCACAACAAGTTTGTTGAAAACTTCCTGTATTCTATAGTAGGCCTCGTCAAACTCCTAGAGCTCCCTTTCGCTGGCTTCAGACTCTGCAACTGACGTAGTTTCCGATGCTTGAACAGCAAGTTGCAAATGGCTTTCCTCGGAGTCTGTTCTCAGTTGCTGCAAATCGAGTGTTGCCTTGAAATGTCCCACCCAACTCGGATTGTCGTCAACTTCATCAGCCAAGGTCAGAAGTCTGTTTGTACGACACTTCACGAGGCGTAAACGTGTCTTCTATTGGTATCGAGACATTTTAACAATTTCTCGTCGTGGTTCAAATAAATTGCCGGCCTGGTGAAAACATAAACAATTGCAGTTATGGTCGGCATACCGTGCGACTAACCTCAAAAAAACACTCTTTCACCAAGAATCGCGGATATGGTAAATACGAAACTTATTGTATAACAGAAGTCTTGTGATTAAATACAGTGGTATTTGTATACATAACCGCCATGGCGCGAAACGAAGTAGTTTCAGTGCCACACCACGCCCGATTCCGCACACAAAGAAATACTGAAAACACGCCCACTGTTACCGTAATTATAGATTAAACTTTGTTGAGTAGCTCGAATAATGCATATCCGGCCCGGAGGACCAAAAATGTTTCCACGCATTATATTTGTAACACATTCCAGCTGCGTGACGTCCAGCAACACGGAGTAGCGGTAACTAACTGCTTTCATTCATAGATAGCACCACAAGTCAAGATGACCGCCGGCCATGGTACTCCCAACAGTTGGCGCCAAGTTTGAATTCACTAATTGACACAAACCAAAACAAACCTGAACAGTATATAAACTCTGCACTAGGTGTGTGAACTGGTCGTACAGTGGTGGAGGTCACGGCGTCTCATCTTACGATGTATCTTTTGGGCGTGAGTTCGAAACTTTGAACAATTTTTTAAAAATTAATTTTACTTGCTGATAATATCAAAGTATGTAAACTATATTTTGAAACCGGTCAGTAATTTTCGTCAAAATTAAAAATAACAGACTCGTACTCTAGTGACTTTACGTCATTTTCAAGAAAATGATTTAAACTACAGGCCTACTAGTAAACTATCAATTTATGTAAAAGGCGAACAGTAACATAGCAACGTTAAGATGTGCTAGCTAGTTTTTACATAGGCGTACGTAAGTTACTAACTGGTAGCAGTTCCACGAATGGGGTTCATATTTACTACAAACCACACACTGCGCACTCACCGAGACTGCCAAATGCTAGTACGCCAACTGCTGTCGTGTAATATGAAACTTTCATGGCGCCTCATACAGCGGCTGGTCTGCCAGCTCGTTGCACCAGGGCTTGTAAAAGCTTGTTCAAGAACCAATCACAGCTGCAGGTATCGTGTAATATAGGCTTAAGGAAACTGCATACGCAAGCTTTAAATATGCGTTATTTAACAATTTTCACGATTTTTTTCTCCAGGAATACACTGAATATGACCAAAGTAAAAAAAAAATGGGGGCATAGATAATAGTTTATTTTCTTTTGTGACAAAAAGTCGAATCTGCAGAACATTTATTTACCGAGATAAGCGTATTCGCGCAATTCACAAAAAATCGTGGGGGTCCATCCCACTCTTAAGGCCATTGGTGCATGTAAGCAGTATATTTATAAAAATTGTCATAACTCGTTTCGCAGCGGATTTTTCAAAATTTTTGGCTCGTTAAGACGTAAATAACCACTTCTAGCACCTTCTTATGTTGTTAGGTATTCGCTGCCGTCATTATTCAAGAAGCACTAATGAAAAAAAAAAGAAAGAATTTCGGTTTTCACATCTGCTATCAGTGCTCCGAGAATAACGAGCACAGTAAATATCTAACAACGCAGAAAGTGCTAAAAGTTGTTATTTACGTTTTGACGAGTCAAACATTTTGAAAAATCAGCTGTGCAACGAGTTATGATACAAATTATATAAATATGCTACTTCCATGCACCAATGACCTTAACGTCTCGTCTACAGCGATGCCATTAGACACGGAGTATGATGCTCAGAGGAGCAAGGGGCTGGGAAGGAATCGGTCACGATCTGTGGCGAGGGGCCGTATCAGCATCCACCTGGAGTGATTTCGGGAGACCGTTGGGAGACCAAGGTCAGAATGGCCGGACCAGAATTCAAACCCAGGTCATCCCGAAGGCAAGTCCGAATGTTTAGCACTGCGCCATATTGGCCCCAAGCTTTCACTGTAAAAGTGTTTAATTTCAATTGAAAAATTATGTGTAATTTTACAAATGCTTGTAACAATACGAAGATTTCTCTTGAAAAACTACAAGGACCGTGTTTGTAATATATCTCAAGAAATGTTTTTACTATACTGGCCAGTTTCCACGGGCTTCAGCAAAATTGCGGACATTCAATAACGTAAAACCGTGTGTAGCTGCAACTCAAATAATCAAAATGAAACGTGACTGTATTATTCATTAACTGATAATGTTTCCTAGCTATACAGAGCTATTAAATCAGCTCTCAATACCTCGTTGTTAAAAGCAGTCAAAATATCTTAACTCAACAACAGGAATCCTAAAATTAAATAATTGTGCATATTCTTCTTAACCAAATAACTTCATTAATATAATGTGGGTACTTGTAGTTATATTTACTGTGTAAACATACCTCAAGTTCGTAGGTCAAGTTGGACTTTGGTTAAAGGTTCCCGCTAGTAATACGAGAGATAAGGGTTTTTAGTTCCTTTGCTGGGGAAGCGTAATTTTTTTTTTCGTAAATTATATTTGAAATATAATTATTTTAGTCGTTCTCTGTTATTAATTTATCACATTTGTTTTCGAGAAGAAAAAAATAATTTTATGTACACTTATCAATCATGTCAATTGTGTTACAACGTTATCATTTGTAATACTACAAATAAATGTTTTGTAGATTTCACAACAAAATTCTTTGTTGTCTTAAGGATTTTTCTTGTAAAAGTACAAAATGTTTTTAGAGTGTAAGGATTAGAGGAGGGGAGATTTCATGAGAGTTGATACAAACTCGTGCACACAGTCTAAGCGACTGGACTGCAAAATTTTCAATACTGGGGGTTGTTTAATAAATGTAAATGAATGGTGTGACTAAATACTGAGCAATGGCATATTGTTTTCTCTGAAGACTGTGGTGAGTGATAGTTCATTGTAAAAAAAAACATAAATGTAGCGATTTTTTGTTTGAGAAACTGTGGACATACGTAATTGCAAACACTTTGTTGTACTCTCAGTAAACATACTAGGTGATTTTTTTTTTGTAACATTGTGTATAAATTAAGGAATTGGATTTAGCTGGTTTATTTAATTTCGACTTCCATTTCTCCTACAACATACCCACGCCCAGACACTTGAAATATTATAGGGCCTACATTACTTAAGATGTATCCTTGATACGTATCTGAATCTACGAAGTTTCAGCGCCAAGAATAATTTACCCGAAAATCTGCTAAAAATTATATAAAGGCGATAGTTTAAATTTTAACTATTTAAATAATAGCTGCTTGAAGAAACACTTATCAGCAATGGAGTTGTTCTTGAAAATAATAGGATGGAACAGGATACTTATTTTCACGTAGTGTGTAGTAACTGGTAATTCGTAGATTGGTTGTGTATTACGATGTTCGGGCGGCACGCTAATAATAAGCGCATTTTTATGGGGAGGAAAGGGCGGAGAGAGCGAATTAACTTTCCCGTGTCAGTGAATTTTATGACCATTCCTGGCCACTCAATCTCCAGAGATGCCCACACTCAGCATTATCGCAGGAAGATTAGCTTCTCGTATTTACAAACAGCGTGCTGGGTATCATCATAAGCGAACGAAATAGCCCGGTTCGCTGAACCATCCACGAAAAACAAGTGTGCTAGAATCATATCTTGAAGGGAATAGGTATTAATTTAAATTGTGGGACACTATATTATGAAAGCATAATCTGCTAAGTGGGTCACGTTTGTGCACTTCAACCCTGGAGCCAATTGAATATTTACAGCAATGTCTAAATTTTAACAGATATCACTGACACGAAAAAAATCTAATTTAAGAAGAAACGTCAAAATTTCTGTACGGATCGATCCTTTGATGATTATAGATACTAGATGTATTTGTGATATTGCATACAATGATAATTTGTGATGTTATGAATGTTTTGAAAATTATTTAATAAATACTCATTTGAGTTTTAATTTATAATTCAATTCTTAAAACCTGTTTTGAATCTTAGCTCTCAATGAATATACAGCGATGATTGTCACGGACTGCTATGGTCAGTCTTCTCAGCGCCACCTGTTAAACAGTTAACAGGCATTGTACACTTATTTCTGAGCTGTAACTACCCGTTAACTGCATGAAGCAAATATCGAAATCAAATCCGTTTCTTATTTGATATTAATAGATCTACCTGTTAACTAATGGTAAGATATTTAAATTTAATCTGCAACTTCATTTCTGGTAAGTAACCTGTGTGTGTTGGATTGATAATAGAGATTTGCTAGAAAACAAAGGTGAAACTAACTTATCTCCTAAAGTCTTATGACAAATAGTAATTATTTTGACCCTACGAATATATATGTGTTAAATTAGGTATATTTTCAGTGTGCTATTGTACAAGTAAAACGCTTACACTTAGATAGAGTATTTGCAGTTATAAAGATCCTGTTCATCATATAGCCTAATATTAGACCTATATCTTAGATACTTTTTTTAATGCGCTCTGAGCGGATGGCCCGAGAAAATGAATCATATTCTTAATCCCACGCAAGGGTAAAATGGAATAAATTGATCTACCAAGAACCGAAACTAAGCAACAGAATATACTAAAACTCAGATTAAGGCGGCACTCATCGTTCTGGAGTTTACAAATTTATCTTCATGACGACAAGCTGGAAACCGATTGCATTATTCAAACGAGAAGCTATCACCAAAATCATTACTGCCTGAAAGACGAAACATATTTGCTTCATGGTCAAGAAAATGCTTTCGGCAACAATCAGTAGGAAAAAATCTTTGCCTGTAATAACATATACTTACTGTATTTAACGCAACAACCAGCTATAAAACGTTCAATAATGTCGACAGCGAATTATTTCTATATCTTTAACTTCGTGCTAGATGTGTCATGTTTCATTTCGTGGTCAATGAAATAGGTTAAATTTTGTTATACGCACATCGACGTAGGCAAAGGCGTAGTTTTAATTGAGCTCTCTTCGTTACACAATAGTGCGCAATATGAAAGCCTCACGTATAGGCCTGAGAAGAGTGCAGCACACTGTTTACAAACCATTTCCCAAAACAGAGCTGAAATTTTGAAAGTCTAAGCAAGTCGGACAAACCACCAAAGTAGGATCAAAACGTGGATCCAGCTGACTAAAGGCTGTTCACGGTAAAGTGAGTATTTTTGAAAGCCATGTTTACGATATACTTGTATGCAAATTGTGTATTCTTCCACCTTATGTAAAATTAACATTGTCATGGGCCTCATCACTTTATTCGTGCGTCGGTCAAGTAAACCTGTGAAATTATTACAAAAATAAATATTTCACAACTCTGCTCTTTTTTACGCTTCGATAAATTCAAAAAACCACAAAGCGAAATAAATCATTTAAGTAATCACAAATGGTTACCTAAAACTTTTAATTCGACGTTAAGGTATGGAACTATGTTCCAACCATCGTTACCAACTTTACTGGGCGTATGTCACTCAGTGCGCCCGTTATAATATAGGCAAGCAAGGGCAGTTAATTATTTATAAGGTTGATTTCAGAAGTGCTCACTTTACCGTGAACAGCCTTTACAGTCAAAGTGACGAAAGGATATCTGCAGTCTGAATATAAACTCCATCTACCAACCACGTCGGGGGCCGCGGTGAAATAGTGGTTACGCTACTAGTCTCCCACCGAGACGAACCGAGCTCGATTCCCGGCGGGGTCACTCACGGATTTTCGCATGTGGGAATCGTACCGGACGATGCCGCCGGTCGGCGGGTTTTCTCGGGGATCTCCCGTACCCCCTTGCACCTTAATTCCGGCGCTGCTACACACTCCCCTCGCTTCAACCTCATCGGCTCTCTTCACTCGTCACACGTCACAACCAATCACAACCAGAGAGTGAAGCAGCAGAAGGAGTGGGGCAAGAAGTTTGGACACGGCTCAGAACACTAGGCTTAGCGCAAGTAGTGGCGTAATGGTAACATTTACAAATTTCTAACCATTTAGAGTTGTGATTTGGCTAATTCGCATAATCACTCCCAAGCTGTTCACTCCTGCAGCAGGCAGGAGTGAAGCCAGTCCTGTGAAGCCAGTTCCGTTAGCTTTATCGCGGCACGTATAGTGCCCCCCCCCCTCATTCTAATCATTCAACTGGTACCGATGACGTAGTCTTGGGAGGAACAGCCACAATGGCCACCTGCCGGAGGGGAGAGGGTCCGGAGGTAAGTCTGCCGTGTGTAATTACATGGTTTAATGAAAGGCGCTACTGTATATTCACGACCTCTTCACACATTTCTAATCAAACCTTCAAAAAAATCATTCTTTGTATAACGTGTTTGGTTGTTTCGTAAATACTTCGTGTATCGAAAGCGATCTATACATTCTTTTATAGGCTATTCACGGTAAAATGAACACTTTTGAAAGCCCTGCTTAAAATCTACTTGTATGCGCGTTGTGTATTCTTACGCCTTATGAAAGATTAACAGTGTCGTGGGGCCAAATCACTATATTCATGCGTCGGTCAAGTGAAACTGAAATTATTTGAAAAGTAAATATCTAACAAATCTGCACTTCGATGTGTTAAAAAATATACATTAAAGGAAATAAATAATTTAAGTCATCAGAAATGGCTACCGAGCAATTTTTATTCGACGTTAATATACGGAACTACTTCCCATCCATCGTCTCCAACTTTACTGGGTGCATGCCACTCAGAGCACCCGTTGAAATGTATGCAGGTAGGGGCAGTGACTTTTTTCTAAAGTTGAGTTCAAAAGTGCTCACTTTATCGTGAACAGCTTTTAACATAACAATATCTTATTTTTCGTTTAATAAAATTTACACGTATATTTTAATTATTAATTACATCATTTGATCTGAAAATAACATGAATAAAAACAGGGAGAAGATACGTACGTTGGTAATGCCTAGTAATAAATAGTTCTCTTCCAAAATGTAACTTAACTGAGTGCGCTCGTATGCGGTGAGTTGTTCCGTTGATACGATTTTCTAGACTTAGCTAAGCTTTACTTGCATGAGGCGGAGTAATAAAGTAGAACTTCAGTAGGACTTCAAAAGTGGTAAGTAACCATGTCTGGACCATAGTGTCTGCGAGATGTGCAACTAGCCATGCTCTCTTTAGTTGGCCCATATCTACAGATTACACGTTGTCAGTTTACTTACATAAAACATAAAGGTTATGACTTAATTTCATCTCCCATTTCTTCCTTTTCGAATGGCATCGTTTGATACCGGGTAGTTTGCATCTAGTTTCTAAACTTGGAGTTCCGATAATTTAAAAAAAATCTTTTCCATTTCAAACACGGGTACATCGCGATCTATTAAGCAGATCAAGCCCGTAGATAAAACTAGTGATGTTGGTTATACTATTTTAATGTGTAGTTCCTTTCAAATAATTTATGCTGACGTTAACAGTGAGACTTCCCTGTCAAATAAAAAGGCGAGATACATTTGGTAATTTTTTTTATTTATATTGTTATTCTATGAGGAATTTTATTGTTTGTCGCCATGGATAACAAGGCACTTGTTTGGCATCATAAGTAGTTTTCTGTTTGCGGTTACGTGTGCGTGAACACAAAAAGTTATTTCTCTCCACCTCACAGCGGGAGCCGCAGTGGTGGAGCGGTTAGACTGCTCACCTCCCACCAAGGCGAACCGTCTACATTCCCCGACCGGGCCACTCCCGAATTTTCGCAAGTGGGAATCGTGCTCGACGGTGCCGCTGGTTGGCGGGTTTTCTCGGGGATCTCCCGTTTCCCCTGCACTTGCATTCCGGCGTTGTTAAATTCTCACCTTATTTCACCCCCATCGGCTCTCAAGACCACGTTGTTAAGAGCCGCATGTATTTAACATGTTCTCTTAAATTATTTCCGCGAAACGTAAAGTCGTAAATTTAACTTTACTTGTTGGCTTTTTTGACGCTCAGTTGCTTTTCTGGAGTTAAGTAGAATTTACTTAACTTCAGAATGATCTGACCCGTACGGCATTATAAAATGAGTAAGACAATCGTTTCTGAATTAAGTAGTCGCAATAAAATTGCAGTCCGTATAGACAAACCTTTGTATTTTAGCAAATTTAACTTCCCTTTCGTAATGCCCAAAGGTTAGCCAACCTTCATTGGCTCATTTGTCTATTTGATTTCACAGCTTAACGCTACGTATCCCCGTATTCGGAGCGGGAATTGAACACACGACCTTGACGGACCGCCAATGGACCAGCTAATAATCACATTGTATTTCCAAGAATACCTTTACTGTTGTTTAAAAATCGTAGTTAAGATATAGCTACAAAGTGCATTGTGTCGTGTTTCACAACAAACTTGAAAAATCTATGTTAAAGAAAGGAATTAATTTTAATATAGTAGCGTGGAAGGCCTGGGAAGTTAACATTTGTATTTTGCGTAGCACCACCATCCATAGTAAGGGAAAAGTTGCCCGAATGTCAACGATGTTTAGCCGGCTCCGAACAAGCTGAACGTCATCTCAGTGATTTGGCGCAAACCAACAACTGTTCCTTGTATATAACCTGTGACATTTTGTCACATGAGCGTAACGCTTTACCGTGCATGGCCACAGAACAGGAGCACCCTCTCTTTAAAAGGTTTAAAAGTCCACAGTGAAGCCAAAGAAAAGTTATTATTTGGACTGCACATTGTTACGCTTTTTAAAAGAGTGAACTCCTTTTAACTCTTTATCGTCCCTGTATTGATATCAATATCAAATTACGTCTCGTTGCAATTCTTATACACTATTGACCAAAAAAATAATTGGGCACCCTTGAAGATAGGTAATTCAGCACCTCAGTTGACTTGTGTAGCCGCCATACGCTGCAGGCCGGTGTAGAACCAGTTGAAAAGGAGATGGTAAGAGGTACAGAGCTATCGGACTTCGATAAGGGCGTGATTGTGGGCTGCCATATCAGTGGGTTGTCTAGCAGGGCGATTGCACGGAAGGTAAACAGGCCCAAATCAACGGTCGCGTTCGCCCTGCGTGAGTGGAAGGTCGATGGACATTGTGACAATGCTGTACGTTCTGGGCGACCTCCAATCTTGACCGACAGAAATAGCAGAACCCTGAAACGTGAAATTGTAAAAAATAGGGCACAACCCATGGCTACCATCCGACAGGGGTTTCATGCAGCAACAGGAGTATAGGTTTCCACTGAAACATTGCGTACAGAGGCCCACCGACTTGGATATTTTGGAAGAGCATCTGCACATAAGCTCCATATTACGACAAGCAATAAAGCTCGGCGACTCAGGTCAGGTGGTGTTTGGACCGTTGCAACTGGACACTGGAGCAGTGGAAATCGGTTCTGTGGAGTGATGAGTCGAGGTTTACATTATTCCAGTCCGATGGACGTGTATGGGTGTGGCGTCTACTCGGGGAACGGCTTCTGCCGGAGTGTATAGTGCAACTAGGAAATTCGGTGGTGGTGGAGTGATGGTGTGGGGCTGTTTCACGGCCTTCGGCGTAGGACCGCTGGTCTTTGTCCATGGTAGCGTGAACACAGAGGCCTATTGTAACATTATGGATAATGAAATGCTCCCAACACTGTGGCATTTTTACGGAATGGACCCGTATTGCTTCCAGGATGACAATGCCAGGTGCCGTGTTTCAAGGGCTACTATGCCCAGAGCCCCGACCTCAACCCTATAGAACATCTTTGGGGCGGCCAAAATCCATTGCTCAACTCACGGAATGGTTGCAAGAGGAATCACCGTGGATGTCCTGCAAACACTCATAGAGAGCATACCAGACAGGGTGGCTGCTGTTATAGTCGCAAGAGGTGGCCCTACGAGATTCTAACGGGATGACAACCACCGAGCAAACATTGTGTACAGGTGCCCAATTACTTTTTGGTCGATAGTGTACATCTCGTTACAAAATATTATTTACTCATTAAATCGGAGGCGCTCTCGTTAAGCTTACTTGGTTACATTGTGTTAGATATTATTATTGTTATTTGTTATTAATTAACGTGTTTATATGAAAGCCACTCTGACTAGTTTTGTATGGTCCGACTTCAGCTTGTCCATGACGCCGTAGGCTGATGACTAAATGTATGTTGGCGGACGGCACGCCCCCATCTCTGGACGTCTTGCTGGTGCTGTGTCTCGACGACGAAGCCTGCCTGGAGGTGTTTGTTTAGAAACGCTCAAGGCTTCATTCCACTTCATCGCAATATGTTTGTGCTCTCGCAGTCAGGTTGGCATGCCTGTTACTGCACGTAACAAACTGAGTAAAATATCGTAAAAGCGTACCTATGTATGTACCAACGTTTGGTAAATTATATTAACGCAACTATACGTCGATACACGTAAAATAAACGTACGAGAAAGAAATTATTCCACTTGCGAGGCTGGTTGCTACACACTGTCACGACATTCCCCGGAATGAATCAGGTGTGAGTAGGGGTTGCTTTCACTTGGGAACGACAGAAAAAGACAGAGATTCTCCTGTCGCCGGCTTATTCTGGGTGTAAGTAAATCGAGCTGACATCTCCTTCCCCCCTTTTTTTCTTTCACAACCGTCGCATCGTCGGTAATCGAATTTGAATTGATCACCGCGTTCGACTGCCTTCTTTCGTCCTTTCATGCGCCATTCGTTCCCGGGGGAATTTACGACGACAGGACTTCCCCCATTTGACGACGGAGCTGGCGAGAGAGCTCTCGGAACGTGGATTTGATTGATTTTTGTCAACAGGTTTGGTTGTTCACAATAATTAACGTGAAACACGGACCAGCGAGTTGCTGCAGCTGAGTTGGTAGTTCATCTACGTCGAGCCAAAAAGTTTTGTAGCTTGATGAGAGACTCAGAGCAGCTATCAAAGTCTTCTGATAAGGTTCTAGAGTTAGTGTTTGATTTTATGCAGAATTTAGAACTTCCCCAAAATCCCAGTACAGGAAATTTTTTGCCTGAGGCATCTTAATGTCAACTTTTTTGTGTATGCAATATGAGAAGTGGGCTGGCACATTACTATGCCTACCATGAAGGAGAAGCCCATAAGGGACCTAATGATGTAACCTCAATGCTATTGGACTATATCGAACAGAAAGTCCCTCCTTCGGTCAAATAACTTAATTTGTTTGCAGATAACTGTCTAGGACAGAATAAAAACCACATACTTGTTGTATCCTGCCTCGCACTTGTTGGTACTCGTAGATTTCAAATTGTGAAACAGTATTTTCATATGCGAGGACTCTCGTACCTCCCTTGTGACAGGAAGTTTAGCGTCATTTAACGCCCTATTAAAATATGTGATCGGATATACACACTAAATGAGATCTGTGAACTTATCTGCAACTCATCCAGCAAGTCACCCACTACTGTCACTCTGCTCAATGAACAACAAAACCTAGTGATCCAAGATTTTAAAAAGTGGTGGATATTGTACATACAAACGAATTGTAGTACCACTGGAAACCAGGCAACATGATCGTGAATTAAGAGAGGTCTTCGACATTTCTAACTACCATTACTTTGAGTACTCTTCGGAGAAGAATGGTGTTGTGAAAGCCAGTGAATGGTTAGGTGGTCTTATTTCCCATACGTATGTGCTGGGAAAGATACCTTATGTCAATTTGTCACCCATTCCTGCATATCCAACTCGACGAGTACCTATAAAAAAAAAACCAAAGGTAGAGGACTTGAAAAATGTATGTTGTATACTGGAGGAGCGCAGGGATTTCTGCAATAGGTTAACAATGTGGCCAACAGTTGCTGCAGATGACACAGACGATGAATAAAGAACCCTGATGGGCTGTTTGTGTGGATGACGGAGTCACCTAATGATTTTGTTATTTTTATTATGAAAACAGGTGTAACATGTTAACATGTTATCATTGTGTTTATTATGTATTTGTACCTCAATTGCAACTTACATTATGTAAATATACTATTACTGTGACAAGTTACAGCTCACAGTTTTATTTAACATTCCATTTGTTGTAAAAAGGTACCCGAATCCAACACACTAATAAATTTATAAATGGCACTCAGGTACCTTTTTACAATAAGCGGTTCATATATGCACAGACATATATGCACAAATAATGGAGATATTACGCATGGCGGCAAAACGGATTAGCACAGTAGGTTTTATATGACGTAATAACAGTAGTCACCTCGTAATTATTGTCAACTTACTCCCTGTTTGCAAAAATTTCTGAAACAACACATTATTTTCAATGTAATTTTTTTTTTCAGTTCTAACCATGAATACTATAAAGAATTGGGGTGTGGCAGTGTTGGGTACGTTTTGCGTGAATACGTCTACGTTAATTGGTAATATTTTCTTTGAGAGCACCGTAGTCGTATACCCGATCGGTTATCTCAAGCTGTTTTATAGTTTAGTTAGCGTATTAAATGTATGTTGTAGTCATTCTTCAACACCATGACGTCCTTTAGATCTCAGTGTTTTATTTGTAATAAGAAATTTTTTTTATCGCCGGGATCAGTAAAGAAATCAAATAAACACATAATTATTCTGTTATATATATAATGCACTAAATAAACTACAAAACAGCTTTAGATAAGCGATCGGGTATACTACTACTATGCTCTCAAAGAAAATATTACCCGTTAACGTAGATGCATTCACGCAAAACACACGGCCGTGTCCCCAACACAGCCACACGCCAATTGTTTACGTTCGCGGACCGCTTCACTCGATCATATGGGGTTTCATGATTATCACTGGATTGCTTTTGAGATGCCCTTTTCAACCGTGTACGATTTCTGTATTTCGACTTGACTTTTTGACGAGTATAGGCAGACATTGTGTTAAGTTGTCTTACTTTGTTACATTAAACTCATACAATTTCACCATAAACACACCACATAAATGTTTTTATACACGCAATCGATTGATTTTGACGAGAGCTGTCGATTGAAACTTAAACGAACGTCGTAGCTTCTCCTAGTCAAAAGTTATACTGCGCGGAAGGTATGAGACACGGCGAAACGAACTCAAATTGTCTGCGCTCCCCCCCCCCCCCCCCATCGTCCTCATGCCATGCGCGATATTTCGCAATCAAGTGGTGTAATTGAATTTTGAATGTAGACTATAGATTCGGAGGTACAATAACAAACTGTATCACCCGATTATCTTATCATCGGATTTTCTGGATTGCCTCCCACTAAGGTAGCAAATTTAAAGACGTATTCACGTCAAAAAAAGGAATTTACATTGTAGAAATAGTGTCTGGACCAATTCGCCATATTATCGGACGCAACTATTTATCACAAATTTGGCTTTCGTGGAGGCCGTGCGTAAGTCCAAAAATCGAAAGTGTCGTAGCGTTCTGTGTACCTCCAGTCGAACCGGCTGTCGGTCAGCCTGCTACGTCAACAAAAAGTGGCACTTGAAGAAATCGCAGATGTTATCAAGTCGAGTTCAATGTACACTAGGTGAACACACTAAATCTCCTCTGCCCTTTACAACATTGCTTACTGTTTCTTGCGTCTGTTTTTACTGGGACACATATATCACGGCTATTAATTTTTTTCCTCGCTTCGTGTTTACTGTCTATGATACTCAGAACGAAGTCCTTCAACTACACATATTATGCTTGTAGCGACATAAATGTGCAACCAAGGCGACACTGGAACTCAAACAAAAACCCATCCCACTGCAGACTGTAGTGAGTGATGGCATTCCTTTGCTCTTCTAGTTGCGTGCCCACTAGAGATGGCAACAGTTCCGATTTTCAGGAACCGTTCCGGAACGTTCCAGTTCATCAAAAAGAAATTAACTTCCTGTGTTGGCATTCACGGCTCGTCACCAAAACATTAATTATGTTATACTTGTATGATACACCGTTCTATTTGTAGACGTCACTTATAAGTGCTCTTTCCTAGCAAGACACTTTCTTAGATATTGGTTGTGAAAATTGCAACCATCAGAAAGGATGGCCCGAATAAATTCAATATCGGAGGATGTGTAGAACAGTGCACCGCCAATAAGTTATTACGATGGCAGAGAGATGGCGTTCACGTAAACACAGCTGTGCCCTATCTTGTATGACCGGAAAGGTCCATGTTACGCCAAGCTCAGTCAGTGTAGAGCCGTCAAACGAAGTGATAGCAAGTTCCAGGAGGCCTCGTCGACGTCACAGGGCGCCATATCAGCATGCGAGTGAGTTCAAACGGGGCAGAATGATCGGGTCTCCGGGAAATGGGTTCGTCATACCGTGACGTTTAGGCTCGTACAGGGCGTGCTGCTACGACAGTGATGCGTGGTGTGGCACCAGTGGATAGAAGAGGGCCGTACGCAGCGACCACGCAATGCGACCACAGCACGGGATGACCGCCATCTTGCCCGCATGGCCGTAACGGACCGTACAGCCTCGTACACAAGCGTTGGCTCGACACTGGAGCACTGCAACAGCTGTGGATCTGTCCGCGTCGACGGTCCGACGCCGTCTGCTGCGGGCTGGACCGGTGGTGGCACGTATGCCTTTGCGTCGGCTTTCGTTGTCCAGAAACCACAATCACCTCAGACTGGAATGGGCACGTGAACGCCGTCGTTGGCGTGTTGAACTATTTCGTCTACAACCAATTGCGTTTCGAAAGGCGCCCCAACGAACATGCTGTTCTTACGCCTGTTTGTACAGGTATGTACTGACAGCCGTGTACTACCGGCGTTTCTGCGAAATTGACTGTTGAGTACTATTTCACGTTACACGATATCCTTCCCATATGTAAATATATTTGAGTTTATTTAACTTCTAGACCACATATGTGGTTTCAACATAGGTAAAGAGTTTATACAGGTTATTCACGGTAAAGTGAGAACTTTTTGATGCCCTCTCATTTTGAATAATAGTCCATAAATATATTTTATTGTAGTCTTAGACGTAGACTTTAGAGTACACTGTGTTTTTTACTTACATGGCAATATTTGTCTAGAAAGAAGTGGTGGAATGGTAAAAAACAGCTGAAAAGAAAACGTAATTAGAGCCTCAAAAGCAATTACTTAACAGTTAACAGCCTATACACTGTATGCAGTCATGTATTTTATGATTCAACACACTCAAAGAATTAATTAACATATAAAATACCATGAGAAAATATTTGATCTAGATGTATTGATTAACTGCGAAAGCTTCTGTCAGTATATATAATCGTACCAGTAAATGAATTAATATGTTCTAAATATAAGCATAAGGAGTTGGCAAAGCATAAGTAGTTGGGCGTTGCTTTTGTAAACGCGCCGCTCGTACGTAAGATAAAGCGGGCTGATTCAGAAAGGTAAACATAATTCTACGTAGCGCGTATCTCGAGTTAAATCTTGG
Source organism: Dryococelus australis (assembly GCA_029891345.1). Taxonomy (NCBI): domain Eukaryota; kingdom Metazoa; phylum Arthropoda; class Insecta; order Phasmatodea; family Phasmatidae; genus Dryococelus; species Dryococelus australis. The sequence continues at coordinate 44,964,373 of CM056995.1, read as the reverse complement.
ATGAGTCAAGCGTACAATCGCTATGCAGCGTGATGCTGTAGAATCTTCTCCAGTATTATCGCTCGCCAATCTGTGCTAAGGGGATCTTGTTTTGTTGGCACAGTACATATAAGCATGGCCGTGATTGGTTTTCCTTTAGCTCAAGGCGGAAGTACAAAAAGCCGCTTACGAGATTGGCGATAGTAGGTTCGAGTCAAATTTTAGCGAGTCGCTTTACGCGTGTGTTTGCAAACGCCTTTCCCGGCCACATACGAGCAAAGGCATGGTTAGACCTACGGGAAATAATTTGAAAAATAGAAATACAGCGGCTGATGTCCCACTCAAGCAAAGAGCATGGGTTGTTATGTTTTATGACACATACGCAGTTACATATCCCATCTCTTAGGTGATCACTTCAGGTAATGTTGGGAATATGGGCAGGTCTAACAGTAACCGGAACTCTTCTTGATTCCGCTTGCTCAAAACTTATTTGCCGCATGTTTTATAATTATTTCTGCCTTGGATATTGTAAGGTAGTAGAATGAAAAAGGAGGTTCTGGTACTGCAGTCTTGGGAGTCGTGTCATTCGTGAATGATAAACGTCATTCCATCTTTCCTTCAGTCCGTCTCCCGTTTCATCATGTAGTAAACATTTCTAAAACCTAATTTAAATTTTATCTCTCTATCGTTTTCTTTCATTTCGATGTTCTGAAAACAATATTTTATAAACTTAGAATTTTAACTTAATGATAAAATGATGCCGCATTTCTGTGTTTTACCCATTTCTTTTACTTTAATACCAAATATCACTCTCCGACTATCAGAAGAAATATAAGTTTGGGGAGAAAATTTATTCTCGAGAATCGAACATGTGAGCCCTATGACAATACTGACCTACCTTTAAATTACTGCATGCGTGAAGGAGAAAAATTTTATTTATCGGTTCTGGCACCAGAAGAAAAAGTGTGTACAAAGACAAGCAAATGCCGCGATTAGGACTAAGAACATCCTATTTATGTATGTTGTATTGATTCGTGATCTATAATTCGCTCTGGTCAATTAGATGTTCACATGTTCATGGTAGTATGAAATATTACGACCGGTTACAATAGTGAACTTGCAAATTGATAACTAAACTCGAAATTCTACTTCTCCCCTTCGCAAGTTCTGTCCGTCTCCTGCCATTGCTAGCTGCGCTGTTATACTCGCGTGGAGAGAAAATACGAGATTATTTAGTCCAGCAAACATCTCCAAATGATTTTTACTACGACACAATCTTTATTAAATACAGTGCGTAATTGGCAAGATGGGTTAAGGGACAGGAGTTAAATGTGGCTGATAGACTGTAGGTCTAAGGGAGGGCAAAAACGTGAGACGGGCTGTGGGCTAGCTCTCTCACCTCAACGTGATGACGAAACTTATCCCGAAATCGCCGTCTTGGGGAGTCTCGTCGACGTCTGACGCCACTGCTTTTCACCTCGGCGTCCACCACACTCCGAATTCGCGTGCACCTTCCCTGATGTGCTCGTATCGAGGCCACGGTGGTGTAGTGGTTAGACCACTCGCCTCCGCGAACCGGTTTCGATTGGCGGGGTTGGTCCCTCGGATTTTCGCATATGGGAATCGTGCCGGACGATGCCGCTGGTCGGCGAGTTTTCTCGGGGATCTCCGGTTTCCTCCGCCCTTGCATTCCAGCGCTGCTCCATACTCCCCTCGCTTCACCCTTATCGGCTCTCTGGGCCTCGATGTCAAGAGCAGCCCAAATCTCTTCACTCACTCACTCACCTACTCACTCCCATATGCTTGTTTCTTACTGTCTCCCCCTTGTAGCATGTGTTACTGACGTCAGACGTTGTTGAAATGTCGCAACCTCACTTCGCCATCCAGGCTTAACTATTCCGTGAGCTTTTGATTATTCCTGCGTTCGAGGCCGTTGTGTTCTTTCCAGTTGTTTGTAAATTCGGTTTTAATAACGTACGCTGGCAGCATTTCTGCCCCACACGGCGTCGCTCTTCATGTTTGCAATCGTAACAGTACGATGGCGCCACAAGTAAACTGAAGCTCTTCTAGATATACAGATTGTCGAGTCCTGGAAACTGAAGCTCTTTTAGATATACAGATTGTCGAGTCCTGGAAACTGAAGCTCTTCTAGATATACAGATTGTCGAGTCCTGGAAACTGAAGCTCTTCTAGATATACAGATTGTCGAGTCCTGGAAACTGAAGCTCTTCTAGATATACAGATTGTCGAGTCCTGGAAACTGAAGCTCTTCTAGATATACAGATGGTCGAGTCCTGGAAACTGAAGCTCTTCTAGATATACAGATGGTCGAGTCCTGGAAACTTGGCTTTTACTTTCATACATACTTGCGCTTGAATTCACAACCAATCATAACGTCCGATTTAATAATAAATATATTATTTTAAATAAAAATATTTAGATAAAGAAACAATATATGAAATCCCTTTTTCTTTGGCCAATGTATTAAAATTGCCCAATGTTTTGCACAAAGTCTGTATAAACGAAACAAAATAAAATAACAATCACGCCTCACAAAGTTAAGTTTTTATTTGAATGTCTGCCAACGCAAGAAGTACTTGCGTACGTTACGCAGAAATTGTGTATGCGCCTTAATATCGCGTTACGTGCGTCGACCAATGGCACCCTCAAGTCTCCAATGATTCTTCTACGACGTAGTCCGGCGGCCCCGAGGGTTATTGCGAATTTTGTACCTACCCCCGGAAGCATTTTCGTGGATTCGTGTTAGATTGATATCCTGTCGAGGGCGCAGCGTGCCCCTCGTTCCTTCGTTTTCGGATTTAACGCATTTTCGCTGTAGGTTTTCTTTTCCATTTCCTACCCGGGAAGGATTGGCAGCTTTGTTGGAAGTTCTGCCTTGCGTGGTTGGTTGCGCTGGGCACACTTCGTCAACCGCCGCCTACAACTTTGACGCAAATGTCACCAAAGCCCACTATATAATTGACTTGATTCTTTAGTTATTCCCGTAGTCAATTAAGTACATAATACATTATTTAATTTTAATTACGGAATTATGTAAAGAAACTACGGTCGTGCTTATATAGTTCTACTGTTTACCTACAGTTCTAAGGCCAGAAAAGCGAGAAATGTATTCGCAAATTTGGCTCCAATTTCAGGAAAAAAAAACAGCGAAATGCCCGAAGCTCTTCAAAATAAAAACAGATGAATTACTTAATATATATATATATATCTTGTTACTTAACATTGTAGTATTATGACTTAATACCGTCAGCCGAGTTTGTCAATATAAAGCGACAAAAATTTTTTTTTTCCTTATCGGAAGAGTTGTGGCAGCTTTTTAGCATTATATTCATGCTTATGTACAGAAATCGATGCGTAAACAAAAAAATATGGCGATCTTGATCAAATTAAGAGTATTTGTTACGTTGGCTGAAACTGTTCTCTGCGGACTCTCTTAAACAACGCCTTGGCACGTATAACATTTCATGCGCGAACATTTTGTTTCAGTTAAACACAAGAAGATAATTCAATAGAATGCTCCAGTGAAGAGAGCCCGGTAATGTGTATATGAAAATTATTTTTATTTGTAACAAATGTAACATTTGCTTCGGGTATGTTCGGTACAGATTTTACAAGTTCTGGTTTGATATTCCTTGAATTTGGTTCTTTAGAAGCGCCGTGGTAATCTCTAGGAGATGCTATTTCAAACATTAATGAAACTTAATTTTGTAATTATTAAACTTTATCTATGCATATTTTTATTACAATATCAAGTTTCTTTATAGCAAAGAAAATATTTCTTTGAGTTAGTTTCGTTTACAATAAAGAAATATTCCTTTGGACCTAAAGCAAAGCAAATGGTCAATTGATATTAAACTTTCTTTTTTGTGATTTTTAGTATATAACGAAACTCACTAAATTCTGGAATACCAAATATACAATTACTTAGATCACCAACATAACTATTTAACCTTCAAAATATAGTAAATTACTTTACCACAAAGGATCATGCTTAACTACTGTAACGACAATGGAAGTTTACCATTACCACTAACACGTAGTTGAAACAAAACATTTTTACTGTGGCAAACCTACTTTTCAGAGGTCCGTATTAAACGATACGTTTATTTTCGTGGCAACAAAGAATGCGCTCCAGCAAGGATAGTTTTTCCAGAGTGCACTTTGCTGGAAGAGCCGAGTAACGAGTCTCCAATGTGGAAGAAGTATGACCATACATGCCAAAGAATAGGAGAGAGAGAGGGGGGTGTTGATAGCTACTGAAATATCGGTGACCTTGAACATAGCATACGCAGAGATTGACCAAGGGGTTCACGATCCGCAGCCAATCGGAGTAGGGATTTTACGCTTGTGGTGAATCCTCTTAAGGAAGGAATTACCGTTGGTACCACGATAAGTTACCCTAGAACCAACAACCTTAGTTATGAAACTAAGCACACATTCACGCACAGTTTGGCACTGGACTTAGTAGGGATCTCATTTTTCGAAAACACAAAACCGTGACATTCATAAATAAACGAAAGAGGATGATTCACTTATAACACGAAACTTCACGGAAACAATAAATACGACAGATGAGAATTATTGCACGTTTACGTAGCAAGGCAAACAGCAGACTAGCAACTTTTGACGAAATACGAGGAGAGACAACTTGAGAATACCACGCATGAAGTTTCGGATGCAATCCGCATGACTCATTTACGCAACGCTGATCGTCAGCATGCGAGGCGTGCCTTCACTATGCAGCATATTTATCTTCAACTAAACAGATCAACTTCAGTTGGCGCACTAACGTTCTTTGATTAAGAAAGCATCCAACCGGGACATTTGGCGTCCCGAACAGAGGATGTAGGGCACACGGGGGCAGGAATTTGAAAACCGAGATTGTCCCGGAAAAAAATCCGGACGTCCGGGATCCCTTCGTAGGTGTCGAGCTCCTATGGTAAAGAGGTCGAACCAGTAGCAATTGGCCAACAACCAAGAATGACAAAACTGCCCAGGACCGGTAAGCCCCACAAGTGGTTTCGAAACATCTAGAATAAAAAGTTCTTAAAGCAATTTATCTTTTTATGAGCGCGACATAACGCACAAAATTGGAATCTTATTTGCACCCAGTCATTTTGATCTCTCACAAGTCGATTTCATCACCTAAAATGTGGCTTTTTTTTTTCTTCCATTCACTTGAATGATAGTATATGTTGGTGCCAGTTGAAAGAAACAGGAATACTGTAGTGACTGATGAGTCTGGAAAACACTACCTAAAACGTTTACCATTACTGCATTTATTAGGTAATCAAAAACGCTCGAAATGACACCCATCTACATTGACGCATGCACTGCAACGCCGTACATAGACTGTCCCCTCGCAATCTCTGGAGCAAGGCGTGATTGGTTAGGATCATAATGCAGGCAGCGGTTATAGTCTATTTCATATAAGTGGTCTCAAGTTTGACAGTTCTAGGAAAGTAGTGCCAGTGGCATCTGTGTGGCTATGTATCCTTTCGCCACAGCTGAACTGTCATTGAATGTGACTGTTTGCAAACAAACACTCTGTGACTGCCACTATTAGTAAACAAACAACATATGACTGCCTGTTTTTGTAAACAAACTGCATGTACCTCCTCCCAAATGACTTTTAGGAGCTTAGAAGGGCTGTCCAAACAGTTGCAGGTTAGCAACAATCCGATTTTTTTTAGTTTATAAATATTTTAGGTAAATGACTAACTGCTCATGTAATAAGTCTATAAATCGATAATTTTTTACCTTGCAAGAAATTTGTAACCAGGATGCACGAAAATGAAACTGAATTTTGACTGTCAAATGAATAAGATATTTTACTGTTTTTTTAATATACGGTACTCGAAATATGTTAATGACAACTAATCTTGTCACACTTACCTGAAGCAAGTTCTTGGAAACATAACAATTTAGCATGGTTTCCACAAACACCAAATACCAAGATCCCCCCACCCTCGCAGGAATGCACAAATACCGAAATACCCAATATCCCTCCACGCCTTTTTTTCAAAGACAGTATACATTTTTACATACAGACTATGCCTACTATCGCATTAAAAGTACACAATTCAGCTTCGTGGTTTGATATGACAACAAACTCTGTTCAGTCTGATACTTTTATGGTGGTTATAATTCTCAGGATGTTAAATTATGTAGGTAGACAAAATAATATTTAAGTAAATGTTACTTAATTTCAGTAATTTTAATAACTCTCTTTTAGTAACTCAAATGTTAAGTACTGCAGGTCTACACACAAAATACTTTAATAACTTTTCTCAAATACCTACGTGTTCAGATTGTCATGCTGTGAATAAAAACTTATTTCTGACTAACTCAGTGTTGATATTTACACTAAAGTTCAGTCGCACAACCTCCCTCCTCAAAATTGTGAATACAGCCCCAAGCTTGTTCTCGGGTACCTAATGGAAAACTTAATTTCAGTTCAGAGATGTTACAAAGCGCTCTACAGAAGCAGATGTGACCTACACCAACATGTTACTTACACACTAAAAAAATGCTCCAAATACCCCAGTTTGAAGACATCATAAAGTTAATTTCCCGTGGCGAAATTTTTTTTTGGAATTTCGCAGTTCCTGCTGATGCATGAAACACTTCTTTATGATGCTGGAGCACCATTGTAGGGTGCTTAAATTAAAGAATTTTGTTTGATAAGTATGTTGTAATTTACTTGACATCGAAAAGTTGTCTTTCCAATGTAAATCCTGTTTATGTGAATACGAACGCTTTTAATTTGCAAAACAAAAATGCTCGAAATTTTACGAAAGACTCCAATATTGAAACCTACATGCTATTATGTTACTTTCAAATACAGCCTTTAAAATTAGGAAAATCATTTAAATTAATTTGCTAACAAGTATCCCTGCGTAACAACCTTGACAAATTTTATATACGTTCTAAAAAAAAATAAAGTGACACAGCTTGCAAGTTTGTATGGCCAGTAAGCTTTACATTTTGAAACCCTCCAGAACCAGCGTGTTAGTGTTTCAATCAATAATAACACAGACAAATGTTCATAGCAATGAAATGTGGGCCCAATTAGGGTATCATATTTATTTCATTTCGAGGGAAAACGGAAAAAGTTATCATTATGAGGGGGGGGGGGGGGTGGCTTTAGTTTATCGCCTTTCATGAGACGGAATTATTTTGATGTTCTTACGATGTCGGAATCACGTAGCCCCAACGTGCACGACACGACGGCCAACAGCCAGTGGAATTCTACATAGGTTTTCGTAAGCCCGACCGATTCTGTCGTCCGACCAACAATTTTGGATTAGAAATTATACCTATTCTTCGTCGTGTCGTGCGTCACGACGCACAGAATGTACAAGATTGCAAAATTAAATTGTATTGCAAGCTTTCCCTGCAATGGTAAATACACAGCTTATAATAAAGAAAGAAAGAAAGAAAGAAAGAGGAAAAAAAAACTTTGTATGCATTAGCGATACCAATTTGTCACCATTATGTATTAAAATGCCCCTCTTGTTCACCACCTTTGAGACTAACGTAGCCTATCAGCACCTTCTAAATAGTTAGGTTAAATGTCGAGAGCATGGTGTCGGTCGTGCTGAAATGTGTCGTGGTTACATTTTTGGTCGTGTTGTGCTGTGTTGGTCGGGTCTATGTGATTCCGTCATGAGTGTGTGGCATTTTGAGTTGCATATTGTTTTGATGGAGCAGTGGAAAATTTTGCTCATATGGAAATAACATTTAAATTATTTAACTTCGAAAATTATAACTTTAATTAAAATACAAAACGCGATACATACGTCGCTGTTCGTAATCGTACAGATGCAGCAATATATTCACGCACACACTTAAACCGAAGGTTAACCTTTCACTCGAATTTATGACGTAAAAAAAAACAAATATTGTTCACTCTCTACAAAAGTGTGGAAAGTGTGGAATTTTTCAGACCACGTGCATTTCAATAATTATATTAACGGTTTACAAATAAATTTACAAAACACGCAAACTTGCTATTGTAACCTCTTGAACACGTGCTTTTCTATGGCAATTCTTGTGAATTTACATCACTAAAATCACGTTTGTTCGTCACTAGCATTAAATAATTTAATTGCAAAATCATTCAGTAAAATCAACACTGCGCACGTTTCGTAATACAAACAAACGTAAACTTATATACAGAAATTATATTTATCACTTCATTGTGGAAGGTGGTTAGGAAAATGGTGGAATCAACAGTTTAACGACATGCCGATTAATATTACATTTCACTTAACAAAACGCACTACAACGGTACCTACAACCAACTATGTTTGGAGAAAGCAAATAAAAATAACTAACTACCGATTAAATATTCCAACACCAATAAGACATTCGTATAATAAACGCGATGAAAAAAAAACGCGCTCGCACAATTTCCTTCACCGGGCTGGAAACATAAACATGGCTAGCCATTGGCTGGAAACGTTTACTGTTCGTATGTGTCGACATACTCTGGCATAAATGCTGAACATGTTTTTAAAATCCCGTTACTAATATCCAAGAAAATTCTATATTGCTTTAGAAACATAATTTAAACCATAAATGTTGTAATTAAAATTAGCATTTTATATTACAACTTTTAGTTCCGAGTACTATTTTCTTCCAAAGACATTATCAAAATAGCCCACCAAAAAACACGGATCCCACAACAGTTTATCAGCTGACACAATACTGTAGGAGCGAGAGCATTTACTGTTTACATAGTGTGTAGGTTGGCCACATTGTCTGTCAAATTTGAGACCACTATATGAAATGGACTATATCCATGTCATGACGGCATCTGCCGTTTAGGCAGGCATCTCCTAGAATAGGTTCTCCATGTGCCCCGCAAGGAAAATTCGAGCAGCATACTTTGCAGATCACGGGGCGAACAGGAAAAAATGACACGTCCCCTCTTCCTACCCACCTTCCAGGAAATTGCCGATCGAGATAGACACGCATAACACGAGCACTCTGGGCGTTGCCCCAGCATGCTGAAGCCACATGCGCCCATGTGCTAGAAGCGGCGCGTCTTCCAATACCTCGGATAATGTCTGCTCCAAGAACCGCTATCGCGCAAAACTCACCAAGACGTGCCAAGAGGCATATTCCTACCAAATAACCACCGAGTATGCCTGCCCACGTGTTCGCCCAAGACCACTCTTTAAGTGTAATGCCACGATCGTGGAGTGTGGTTTTCATCAGCCCATAACACACATGGCTGTTTAGGCTGTTGCATTTACCTTCGCGAGTGAAACGTGCTTAGTCAGTAAAGAACACTGACTTGTGAACTTTCGTACCAGGAGCTGTATACTGCATAAACTAGGCACAGAAAACTTTTCTGGGGAGATAGTCACGGAGTCCCACTGCCTGGGACTTTCTCCTGTATCATGGGTGTGGTACTGCTTTTTCAGTTTACCCCCCAGAGTATTATGTGATAAACCCACCTCATAAGCAATGAAGTGAATAACGGTAGTTATTTTTTTCTACTGGGGTAACTACGTCCTCCTTAAATATGGCGTACGCTTTCTTCGCGGTGCGTCACATTTTCGAAAATTTGGCAGGACTCTCTCAGTTTCCCTCAAGCGCTGGTCGATCCTCGCGAAAATGGAGTTTGCTGGGTGTCGTATTTTATTTAAAGGCTGTTCCCGGTAAGACGATCACTTATGAAAGTCCTGCTTACGATCTACTCGTATGCACATTGTGTATTACTCCGCCTTATGTAAAATTAACATTGCCATGGGACTAATCACTTTATTCATACGCCCGTCAAGAAAACTGTGAAATTATTAAGAAAGAAAATATTTTACATATATTCTAATTTTTACACCTCGATGCATTAAAAAAACCAGAAAAAGAAAGAAATAATTTAAGGTATCACAAATGGTTGCCTAACACTTTTTCATCCGATGTTATAGAACTACTTCCCTTCCATCGTTACCAACTTTACTGGGCGAGTGTCACTCAGTGCGCCCGTTAAAATATATGCAGGCAGGGGCAGTGACTTTTTTCAAAGGTTAATTTCAAAAGTGCTCACTTGATCGTGAACAGCCTTTACCTTTGCCGACGCGATCAAGCATCGGTACTTGAACTTAGCCATAAACGAAACCCATTTCAGTAATCTCGGCTGACGTGCACTTGTCCATGTTGACTGGATAACAGTGCAGTGCAATTCTGCTGCCGCCTATTTGTTGCTCATGACGTTAAGTTAGCAAACACGGTCCACCACACAAGCCACTCAGCTTGTTTACCGCCAAGGTATTGGGCGTCCTTAATTTTGGGGGATGATTTCTCGCAAACGGAGAGGCTTAGAGTGTTAGTAGAAAGCAACCTGATTTGTACATTTGGACGCGGTGAATAATGACCTGTATTGTAATTTTGGGAAATACGTCTGCAACATTTACTGCGATGTGCTGGTAGCGACCCCTTTTCTGTTTATGACTGTGAAAGTTAATTACGATTACCTCCTTAGAAGCTAATGATCTGCATTCGTTGATACACCGTGGAGGTAATTTTTTGTTCATATCTTATAGCTCCTGATATTATAACAAAATGCTTGTTTTATTTTTTCCTTTTACAGGACTGAATAATACATCTAACAAACACATTAGGGCATATGTCATACACATATTTTATACCTGATTTTATATAGAATCACCTCTTAGCTACTGAAAAAAACTTGCAACAATACGTTGTATGAATTACCAAGTAGAGGTGAAGAAAAACATAATTTTTACTATGATGTGGTAAACTTTTATTCCTACCGACTGAGTGTTAATATTAAGAAATTTAATATTTGTATGATTTTAGGTAAAGCGGCCTGAAAATACATTGCTTGACAATTTATAACGAATCCAAAATCATTTTTTTAAATAAGTAAATTGTATTGCATTTATAGGCGCTCATTAGGTAGGAAAATATATTAAGCATGGGTGGTGCGATTTTTATTAAAACACATAGTTAAAATAATGCAGTTTGGACAGGAAGCATTTTTCGTCTCTTACTTACCAGAACTTGATAGACGAAAACGATTTTATATTTATTTAAATGAAAATTTTCCAGAAGCATTTGTACTCCAAATATCTTAATTATCATAAGAAGACAACGATATTAAACTAATTTAATTGTTTTTCTATACTGCCACATATTCCTGCCTTTAAATACTCGAGAGATCCAACAAGAAAAATTAACATTTACAAAATTGGAAATATTTTTTCATAAGTATCTCATAGCTTACAGCACGAAAAAAAGATAAATGAACATGGCCCGAAATTTACAGTAACATATTTTCTTTACAACATATGGCAACTTTTTACCTCCTAAGTCAATAATATAAAATTCTCAGGAAAATTTTTTTTCAATTTTTTTGGTTTACAAATGTACAAATAGACTTCCAAGAATTAATGTGAAAAAAGATTAATTTAAAAAAAAATTGCAACTTTGACTTTGAGATAATGAGAAGAAAATTTTTTAACGAACTGAAATATATAAGATATATTACATTAAGTATAGTATGTTTCAAAACGCTGTCGTCATAATGTCATGTGAGTAATTAACAGAATAATTAAAAACTGATAGTAGATGTCCCGTTTACAAACACCGTTGAGTTCACCAACACTTATTCTCGTACTGATGATCAAGCATTTTTTAATGTTTCCTGTTTTCGCGAATTTGGTATTTAACGTTTACGAAAACTCTGCTGTAAGCAAAACGTTCTCAGGGCCCAAGTTTTCCATTATGTTAAGTGGTGTAGGGGGAGATTAAATTGTCTCAAAAGTTAGTTCGCAAGCCGTAATTTCTTTTTACAGACGTAGGTGCGTTATATTAAGAGGCAGACTTTAAATTTACGAACTGCGTTTTGCTATCGTATCATTAGTATTCTTCGGAAAGTATGAACTCCAATAATTTTATCAGGACGGATATACGTTTTCTGTAAAATGCATTACAGTCCGCATTACACGAGCGTAACATGGGTAAATTAAATACCCCGAGGAAGATTATCAGGTCAACAAAATATTTGTTTAAATCATGCCCAGAATTTAAATTTGGTGTTTAAAGTTTAATTCATTATTGAATAAATCCAAGAATAACCAAACTAACTTTATTATGTCAACTACTGTAAATAATCCATTTTATCGAGTGAACCTTTTGTTGGGACAGCGAAATATTAGATTTAAAAAGTGTTAGGTTTGAATAACTGTATATTGTTAATGCACCTCAAAGATAAATTTGTCATGTAAAGGAAATTTTCTCATTTTTAGGTCCTTCTAGGAATGTCCTGTTGCCTCATTCTAAGGCGCTACCAATGCGCTTCTTCTTGTAGCAGTTAACAAAATGGCGCACTATATTTAAACGAAAGCAGAATTTAATTAATGTGAACTGATGGTACTAGCTTAAGTGGAAATTCTTTAAAGACGGGACAATTGAATCAATTTGTCCAATATGTAGACATCCTCCAGTTGTAAAGATCAATACGTTGAACACGTGACGTTAAGAAAACTGACTTTAAGAAATCTCCAAAAACAAAAACATTCAAGTATTACGACAGTTATATGTCTATCGAACGTAGAAAAGCGACAGTTCGGTGGCCGTTTATATAAGTGAAATTTCTTTTTCCCACTGAAAATGGCCAGGCAGTGTTTGTATTAAAAAATATGTACTTTTGTGAGCCTGGTAAATATAGACTATTCACGGTAAAGTAAGCTCTTTTTAAATAAACCTCTGAAAAAAAAATTGCTGCCAACTAACTGCATGCTGAAGTATACCCCGACACTCAGACTACTAGTTAAGTTGGCAACGAATTAAGTAAAAAAAAAGCTCTAGTATCGACATTGTATTGCGAGTAAAATGTTTAAACTCATGGCAAATCAATTTGGTGATTTTTGCATTAAACACATGGCATATTGGTAACACATTTGTTTCTGACTAATTCACGTTCCTACTTGACTGAGGCTTGAATGAAGTCATTGAGCTAATGACAATGTAAATATTACATATGGCGAAATAATACAAAATGAGAAGAAAAATAGATCTTTCGCAAGGCTTTCAGAAGCGCTCATTTAAACACAAATAACATAACAATTAGCAAGGAATATTTTATGACAGCCAAAAAAAATTTGTTGGTTTCCAAAACCTAGTATTATATATATACACACACACACACACACACACAACACACACATATATATATATATAACGGTGAACACAAATGTGTTTAGTTTTCACCGCTTAACTTTGGTGGTCACAAAACAGTTATTTCGCGGTGACTACAAAACTATTTTGCAGACTTACTTTGTTACAAAATATTTTTCTCTGTGTGGTGTGGTGGGCATTAATCTGCAGTCTATAGTCATGATAATATTCTACTTTTAAAGTATTCCTCCGACTCAATAAAGCAAAGCTTTATTTGTGCGTACTCAGTTGAATAATATTTTGCACAACTATTTGTTACTAGGTTTACCAACACACGCATTTCGTCTCAGTCTATATTAATAAATAAATTAAAAACGAATTATTATTATTTATAGATAAAATATAAGTAGAAGTTTAGTTTAAATAAAATAATATGATTTCATGATAACCCATGTATAAAACGCTTGTTATACATGAAGCATTTAGGACACAAGTAAACACCTCATACATGGGGAGATTTTTCGAAGGTTTGTTTCAAAACGCGCGAAGATACATTCGAATAGACTATATAGGTCAGGAGGCAATGTGTTTATTAATGCACATTCAAGATTTCTTACAGAGTTTAATCTGAGTGACGTCGAGGTTAGACCGTATTATTTACCGCAGCGTTATCACGAAATACGTGTAATTCGACGTTTGCGGACGTGTCAGGGCGGTGAACATCGGGGGGGGGGGGGGGTGAGTGTTTACACGTGGTGGGAGTCGGGAAGCCGACCGACGTCCCACGTGTTCCGCGGGAGCGTCCATCCCTCCCCTTCCCATCGGCGATCTTACCCCTTACCGCGTCGGCCCCGCCCCACCCTTCCAGCCCCCTCGGCGGAGGCGCGGTGTGTTTATAAGGGACGTTGCGCCCTTGCGTGGTCCGTCAGTACATCACCTGCAGAGGACGACGGACGTGCCGCTTGCCCCCTAGAGCCTCTACCACCGTCGTCGACGACAACTGTACCTCCTTCGTCCTCCTCCCCAGCAAAACCACCGCCGCCACACCCCCGCAACCATGTGCAACTTCCTCGACAGAAGGACTTCCCGGCTGGGATTCGTCGCCCTTCTTCTGCTGGTGGGACTCGCCGAGGTCGCTGCAGGTACGTCGCAGCCTTCATTACACACGTTGTTTCGTACAGGCCGTTCACGCTAAAATGAGCACTTTTGAAAGCCCTGCTTAAGAGCTACTTGTATACACGTTTTGTAACCTTTCGCTTTGTGTAAAATTAACATCGGCATGGACCTCATCACTTTATTCATGCATCGGTAAAGCAAAACTGTGAAATTATTAAGGAATTAAATACTTTAAAAATCTGCTCATTTTTACACCTCGATGCGTTACAAGAACAGAAAACGAAAGAGATAATTTTTAGTTATCACGAATGATTACATAACATTTTTTTTATTCGACGTTAAGATATGGACCTACTTTCCATCCATCGTTACCAACTGTGCTGGATGAATGTCACTCAGTGCACTCGTTAATATATATGCAGGCAGGGGAAGTGACTTTTTCCTTAGGTTCATTTTAAAAGTGTTCAATTTATCGTGAACAGCTTATAAATTATGTTACAGGCTTTGGGAGGTGACTGCTTACGAAAAAAAATAAATCGTTACGAAAATACAGATTGACTTATGTCCGGAAACAACGTCTAAGAGTGGAAATCGCCCCCAAAAACTGGGCTTTAAAATTAATTTTTTTTACAAATAGGAAACAAACTAATATTTACTTAAGATATTTAAATAATGTAACTCAATATATATATTTTTGCCATTTTGTTAAGTAAAAACTATTTTTAAAGCCAGTCTTTCGGGGGAGTTTTCAACCCTTAGACGTCGTTTCCAGACATACATCAATCGGCATTTTCGTAATGTTTTTCCATAAGGAATCACCTCCCAAAGTCTGTAACATAAGTTACGAAACATTCTGTGTAGTCTGTTCGCAATCTCACCACGCTTTTTAAAACAAACAGTAGAAAATTACTATAGGCTGTTCACGGTAAAATGAGCACTTTTGAAAACCCTGATTAAGATCTACTTGTATGTGCATTGTGTTTTCTTCCACCTTAAGCAAAATTAATATTGCCATGGGCTTCGTCACTTCATTCACGCGTCGGTCAAGAGCAACTGTGACATTATTACAAAAGAAAATGTTTTGTAAATCTCCTCATTTTTACACTTCGATGAATTAAAAAAAAAAAAAAAAAAAAAAAAGCAGAAAATGAAACAAATAATTTAAGTTATCACAAATGGTTACCTGACACTTTTCATTCGACGATAAGATATAGAACTACTTTCCATTCATCGTTACCAACTTTACTGGGTGCATGTCACTCAGTTCGCCCGTTAAAATATATGCAGGTACGGATAGTATCTTTTTTCTAAGATTGATTTCAAAAGTGTTCACTTTATCGTGAACAGCCTTTACCTGTATGACGTGTTTAGTTATTTCATAAATATGTCATGCATCACAAACGTTTTATACCTTTGTTAATATAAAAGTACCTTATTTTTAGTTATATTGACCTCTTACTTAAATATTATCTATATAATCATAATAGTTAGTTTTTGGCGTAATTTTATAGACTCACTTGAGCTTTGTTTGCATGAGGCGGAGGAATATTCTGGAAGTAGTATTTCAGCAGTGCTTCAGAAAAGTTGGAAGTAACCGTGAAGGGACTATATTTTATTTTTTGTATCAACTTGTATGCAAATGTGATGCCGTTTTATTCGAATAAAAAATGTTAAAAATTATATTTTTTGATAATAATCTGATGTCAGATTCAAACTTTTTCTCTTTTTCTACAGCTACACTGACAAATACTAACTAAATGTGCTAAAGAAAAAATTTATAATATAAACTAATGCCTTGTGCTACTGCGTGACACATATGTTTTCATCATGCATAAACAATTTTTTTAAAGTAAAACATTTTTTGCATATTTTTAACATTATTTTAATAATGTATGATCTTTTATTTGGTTTTCGCATGTATGTCAAGTGGTAGTTCACGGAATTAGTTAACGTCGTAAAATTTTTCATTTGTACATCTTTGTTGGTATTTGTTATTATGGCAGCAGAAAAACATAAAAGTTTGTAATTTGACAGACATCAAATTACTCAAAAAAAAATATAAAGTTAAATTTTCTTTTATTCGCGGAAAATGCCATTACATAAAATGCGTACAGGTTGATCAATGTTTGGTACAATTATAAAATAATTAATTTTTCGGTATCCAACACCCTTAACAGGGCGAAACTTATTAAATTAAGCACCCCGCCTAGCTGCCGCTTCAACCACGTTGCCAGGGTGTTAGAAATACGCGGTTTTCCACGAAACTATTAAAAGCGCGTCCAACGTGCTGATCTACGGAAACAACACACACACACACACACAGTTCAGACAAGGCTTGGCGAATACTTTGACGACGTCACGCACATTAGAAACGCCGTTCACAGAGTACAACAACAAAGATGCAAACGGCATTTTTTTTTTTAATTGGCGTATCTAAAATATACGCCTCAGATACACACAGAAGTACTCAAGGGCACTCTTGCATTGAACCTTGTCACACACGCGTCCTACAATCCATTGGCGGTTACTTCGCACTTTTCTGTAGCCCTGCTGAAGTTCTACTTCCAGGGTATTCCTCCGCCTCCTGCAAACTTAGCTGAACTAAGTCTGGAAAATTACACCAAATCCGTGCGCACTCAGTTGTAATTATATTTTGCACATTAACTATTTCTTACTAGGCGTTACCAACACGCGTGTTTTCTCACTGTGTTCATCCACATTTATTATAAACGAAATGTTATAGTTTGTAGTAATGAAATACAGGTAAAACTTCAATGTAATGAAAAATAAGATAATTTAATGTTAACAAAGGTATAAAACGCTTATGATACATTGCATATTTAGGAAATATCTAAATACGTCCTACACTCTATAAATTCTAATCAGTGAGAAACCGCTGATTCGCAGCGAAATTCGACAACTTGAATCAGTGAAAAACCACAGATCGTTTCGGAGAAAAAATTTTAATGATTGAATTAGTGACGTGAAATTATTTCACTTATTGAATAAGTGACGACCGACTATGGTGGCGAATTAAATATTTTTTTTACCTAATGTAGCCAAATAATTACGCGAAATAAATATATTTACAATAGTCTACTATTTATATTGTGCAATTTACCGTAATTTAAAAAAAGTAAAACAATTTTCGATGACAGCCGGGATTGAACATACAAACCTTTCGACTCGAGGCGGTTATCCTACAATCTGCACTATCACGCCAAGATGAAATGAGAGGAAAATAAATATCTTAAATTTTCGACGCGAAATCGTGAAGATTTACATTGAATGCTCTTGCTTTTCGTTTTTGGTTTAATTCGTACCGTTAGGATTGTTTAAACGAATAGTATATATGAGTGCACTGTCTTGATCACATTAGATACAGCTTAAACCTTCAAACAGAGCGCTGTGACGATTACATAAAAACGAAATGAAAGACGTAAAAACGGAATGAAAGGCTGTGTGTTCTTATTACTTCATAAAATGACGTTTTGAAAGACGAAACACATTCTATAAAGTATTTTGTATTGGTTTTATTAGTTTATTCGTTGTTATTTCACTTGATATAGGTTATTTAACGGTCATTTTTAAACGTTGTTTGACGGCCATTTTTACACGCTGTTTAACTGACCCATCAGTCAAAAATAAATCACTGAGTGAAGAGCGAAAAAAATGAGTGATTAATCAGTGGGAAATGTCACTGAATCATTAAGTGAAGGAAATCTGGCATTTTTTCAGTGATTTATCAGTTAAATTCACTGAAGAGACTATTGAACCAGTCAGATACGTTTGACTGATTGGAACAGTGAAATTCTCACTGATTCATACTTAGAGTGTACATGGGGTGATTTCTCGAAGGTTTGATTCAAAAAGCGTGTAGAAACCGCGAATAGACTATAGCAGTAAGATTATAGCGTCACCGCTTAGTCCCATTGGTGCACGCAGCACAAGAACACTGAGCGTCAACTGAGAATCTTGCGCTTAGAGGCGATGGCGCACTTGAATCGCATGGCATTGTAGTCCTTATTGCTTCTGCGCTTCACGGCCTGAAACGCTGGAAACGTCTGCAGTTAGGCGGGTCCCTTAAATCTACAGATCTTCGGAAAACCGGGATTGAAAACTAATAAACAACAGTCCTTTATAAAAGTTATTGTCAGCTTCTTGAGAAAATATTTAGCACGGTGCTTCATTCTTTTATACGCTGTTCACGGTAAACTGAGCACTTTTGAAAGCCTTGCTAAGATCTATTTGTATGTACGTTGTGTATTCTTCCGTCTTATTTAAAATTAACATTGCCGTGGGCCTCGTCACTTAATTTATTCGTCGGTCAAATGGAACTGAGCAAGCATTAGAAAAGTATAAAAATTTGACAATTACGCTCATTTCTACACTTTGATGAATTAAAGAAAAGCTAAATAATTGATTTAAGATGTCACAAATGGTTACATAACTTTTAGTTTGACGGGAAGGCATGTAACTACTTTCACTCCATCGTTACCAACTTTACTAGGCGCATATCACTCAGTGAGCCCGTTAAAATATATGCAGGTAGGAGTAGTGATATTTTTCTAAAGTTGGTTTCAATAGTGCTCACTTTATCGTGAACAGCCTTTAGCACGATATCTAGAGGTACTGTAATTTCGCGAGTTCATTTGGCGGTAGCTGCTGTTATATATCGTCACAATTTTTTTTTTATTCAACGTAGTTGCATGTGGTACGGTCACGTTATTTCTGCCTGTTCATTATTGGCTAAAGAATTGAACAGGGCATATCAAAACCACCGTGTTCCCATTACGAAAGCAGCACTAAAGTATAAGTGCTTTAAATTCTAACCTGCGACTGAAAGAGAGCCTATTGTGACATCCTGCACAGGAAAAGCACGTAAAAAAATTTTACATCGTAAGCATTTGCTCGACAGGAACACATAATCGTCGCATAATATGAATTCACGAGGTCAGTAAATATTACAATCGTGTGATTGCGCTTTATTGGAATCTTCTCCGCTGGTGGCCAGGAACCTGTAAATTTTAATGATCGTTTTTCCATTAGTTCATGTACCACGTCTTGAATATCTCTCGACGCCGACTCGGCTCACGTGCCAGAATCACTAATTTACCTGTCGTAACACACAACGAAAATATATCTAATAGGAATTAATTAAGTCAGAAACTTTTTTGAAGGTAGTTGGAGACACCACTGCAATTCACAAATACCTATAACATTTTGCATGTAACATTTACCGAGTGTAGAAACATTTCGCCTATTTTAAATTTTTGGTATCGCTGAAATTTTGCAAGGTAACTCTTGCTTGAAATATTATGTGATAAATTAAAACACTCCCTTTTCTGTTTCCGTTGTATTTTTGAAGTTGTCGATTTTATTTATTCCTGTTTAAAATTCCGTAAAAACCGTGATTTTGGAACACAGTTATGCAGAAATTGCAGAATATAAATATACTCATTCGAGGAGCAAGACATAAACAAGTCGAGCAGCGTCTGACGCAAATGGGTGATTTTTAAATTCTTATGCATTTAATCAACATATGCTAGGACGGCGATTCCGTCTCACGCTTAGAACGTCCCGACCTGAGGCTATATATTTATTGTGGTGGGTCTAACGATAACGAGACTTCAGGTGCCGACCACAATCATTTTACTATCAGAATTCCACAGTACGGTTCAATGTAATTGCCTACCACACGATTAGCAGGTTCGGTCCATATAAAACTCAGCTTTAATTTATTACTATTATTTTGGGCTACGTTTATGCGCTCCAAAATAATTTTTTTGCAGCTAGCCAATATTATTATTTTTTTTTTTTAATGCGAGTTCTCCGAAGCCGTTTGGAGAGACCGAAAGGCGAGGATGTGTTTATCCGATCATTTTTTTCAACGTGCATTTGCAACTCGCTGCAAAATAACTGACGCGAAGAATATGCGGGGTACCTCAATGCCAGACTTGCCATACCCCCGCTTTTCGAGTTCGTATTCCAATATACATTTGCTTTAAAATACGCGTGCATGTGTATACTTGCATATATACATTCATGCACGCATACACATACGGAGTTAAAACAAGTATTGCCAACGACAAATTTCGACTGGAAGTTCGTCACTGAAAAAAAAAAAAATTTCGGGAACAGTATAATGTGATTTATGGTATAAAATGTGTCTTATGAGTGGTATGTAAGTTCGAATGTGTAACTGAACCATTTGTTTGTTGAAAATACTTCAAGATATTCGTAAATTATATGTAAAACTTGAGTTCCTGGATGTGTAACTGAGTAAAGATATACACCAGGGGTCGGGTCCGCGAAAACCGCGGGCTGAGCCACCATAGGTGAAGCAGATAACCGTACGAATTAGTAATTATGGTATAATGTCGTCTGGGAACTTCGGCACGTGCTAGCTTGTGCCTATCGTCACTCGCTCGCACATCCCGACATGCAGATGCAAATATGGCGAAAGTAAGAATAAACATGAAAAACGTAAGACTTAAGACTTCGCACTTAATACTTAAGACTTAACCGTAAGGCTTCAGACCATATATCCGAAGGTTGAGCAAAAAATACACCTTTAAAAAAATTTCAAGAAAATTGGTCAAAAAATGTTCCTTCCAGAGCTGGAGAAGGGGTCCTTCAGCCCTAAAAAGGGGGGGGGGGAGGAGATGTCGAAAACCTTATCTCTGGTGATGGGGCGAAGAACTACACCACTCAACCAAATTTGAAGAAAATCGGTCGAAAAATGCGCCTTACAGAGCCTAGGGGGCTTAAGCCCCAAAATGTGGGGGAGGAGAGGGAGGTCGAAAACTATATTACGGTATGCGGGGCAATGAAATACACCACTAAACCTATATTTCAAGAAAATCGGTCAAAAATGTGCCTTCCAGGCCGATTACAGCCAAAGAAAAGAGGAATGGGCAATTCCCCCCTCCCCAAAGAAGGGCTTTTGCCACCGACCGAAATGGTCGCATGTACACAGAATCCAGGGATAACACCGATCACACTGATTTTGGGAGTCAAATATCCACAAACAACATTTGCGGCCATTGAATAATTCCCCCCCCCCCCCCATTTTTTTGTGGGGCAACTCTCCCAAATCATGCTTAGACCTTCCCCTGCGGGCGTACTATCATTTTACCATACTGTCTTCACCATAAAGAGACTCAAAAAGGTTAAATATGGGACGCACTACAATCCCACAAAATGGAAAACATACCACCCTTGTCCCTCTAACTCCTCCCAGGGGGTGGGGCGAGGGACGTACTTTGGGTGGAGGGGTGTTCAAAGAGGAAGGATGTTGGAACAGTGAAGGGGGGGGGGGGGTCGGTTTTCCCTTGCTCCCTTCCGTATGACCACAGCGGCACTCCAAAAACAGCGTTTTTCGTGCAAGAACTTCCGTTCTTGATTATAGAGTATGGACCTCGGCAAAACTTATCGCCGTCGATAAATTATTTCACGGACATAGTATGGGTTGCCAAACCTTACTTTGAATTAAAATTCGTGACTTAGAAGCATTGGTTTGTTTAGGAATGCCCTTGCGAACAGGTGAAAATAATTTTAAAATATCGCCTTTTGCTGCTACCGTAAATTACAACATTCTCCAGAAATTCGTAAATAAACCTACAAATAAAAGTTAAAATTGCCTGCAGGTAGCCAGATCTCATTACGCTCAAGTATTTTTTGAGCGTGTATTAAGCGCTAACTTATTTCCCACTAATATGTAGGACCTCGAGAAAAAAAAAATAATAATTTCACTTATTTGAAAATAAATCTATGCGCACGTATCTCGGAATGTGATGCAAAAAACGATAAGTTACGTGTATATTTCTGATATACATTTTCAAGGCTAAACTAAAGTCGCTGCGTTTGAGTGTTATTAATTTACATACTCTAAATTGTTCTTAAGCTGCAGGTACGAATGCCTCGAATTATTTTGATGAATATTTGAAGGACTTTCAAACTATTTTGTTAGTTTTGCTGTTTCACCAAAGCTTACTTCTCACGTCATATATTACTGTCTATCCAATAATACTCATATCGGTTCACTGCAATCCAGTGGAATCTAGAATTATGCTTTTTGTAACACTATTAACCAAGTGAAAGAAACACTTGGCGGCAGCTCGGTGTACAGAAGGCTGCGTATATTTGCCAGGACATCTTTCTCTCTTGACGCTATATATTACTGTCTATCCAATAATACTCATATCGGTTCACTGCAATACAGTGGAATCTAGAATTATGCTTTTTGTAACACTATTAACCAAGTGAAAGAAACACTTGGCGGCAGCTCGGTGTACAGAAGGCTGCGTATATTTGCCAGGACATCTTTCTCTCTTGACGCTATCGAAACGGTGGTAAAAGTTCTCGTAAGTAAGGACAGAAATTGTCTCGTTCCGAATGCAAGCAATTTTCACCCATTCTTCCAGATAAAAAGGCCAGGATTCGATCTCGCGACTGTTATGTCATTAGTATTGAGGGGTGTTACGTGTTTTTCCAAGTCTTTTGAATAGTTCATTTGTTAGGTGAAGTAACTGTTTTCCTTTTGTGTTTGAATCAAGGGTAAAGAATGACTGGATGTTTCGTTTTTCGGTATAAGTTAAGATTTGATTTGGGATGTAATAATTTCTTTTACCCCTTCCCCCAGATTAGACTACCATCATAAAGCGGTGACATCACTACCTGTAAACAACAGTTAAAAATTTCAGATGTCAGTTTATTTTTCATTTATTTTACGCATACGCTAAGAAATGTGTAAAGGAATACTCGTATACGCATAATTACATTGACGGCAATAAATGTGTTAACGCAAAGGATAAAATGTGGAAATGTATAATTTAAATGACTGCAGAAAGCATTTGTATAGAAAGGGAATGGAAACTGCATGGCTTAACCGGGGGGGGGGGGGGAAATCGTCATAGCTGTAGCTATGCGTTTCCTACTACAGTCTCTCATTTCTACGCTATGGCATGTAGAGTGTCAAGGTTTTCGGACGACTCTTTGATCAGCTGGGGTCACTCGGTTTCAGGCAGGCCAAAGTCACAGTGGAGTTATTCTGTTACAAAAGTAGTTTCGTGAGAGCAAGACAGAAACCACACATCGCCTTTTTTTTTTTGTGCGTCTGTGCGCAGTTTTTTATTTATTTATTTTTAAAAGAAAAATTAAATCAATGGAGTTTACAATGCACTGTGGAAACAGGGAATAATTCACGATTATAGGCTGTTCACGGTAAAATGAGCACTTTTGAAAGCCCTGCTTAAGACTTACTTATATACACGTTGTGTATTCCTCCGCCTTATGTAAAATTACTTGGGCCTCGTCACTTTATTCGTGCGTCGGTGAAATTATTAAGAAAGTAAATACTTTAAAAATTTGCTCACATTTACACTTCGATGTATTCGAAAAACAGAAAGTGAAAAAACAAATATTAAGTTTTACACAAATGGTTACCTAACACTTTTTATTCGACGTTAAGATATGGAACTACTTTCCATCATTCGTCACCAACTTTATTTGGCGAATGTCACTCAGTGGGCCCATTAAAATGTATGCATGCAGGAGCAGTGGCATTTTTCTAAGGTTCATTTTGAAAGTGCTCACTTTATCGTTAAAGGCGTTTATTTTAATATTCCCTAGAGTTATTAACGTTACACGGTGAAGGATGCTAGGGAAAATTTTTTACTCATATTTCTGAAGACTGGGCCCGCATGGGGTAGCGTTCAAACCTCTTGCCCTTTGCCGTGGCTAACCAGGTTAGATTTCCATATGTCTGTATTTGAGAAACGTGGTGAACGTTTCAACTGGCCTTTGTGTTTTGTCGAGGTACTCCTATTTATTTCACTCGGTTCGTTCCGTCGTTGTTTCCTCTTCAACACGCTTCACTCCCATTGGCGCTAAGGATCTCAGATGTTAGGCGTTGCTAAATCACCATCTCTCACTTGTTTATAATCGTGCTTGGTAGCTATGTTAGCTTTTATTAAATAAAAATATGCACTATACGTCAATCGATCCGAAGGCTGATTTGACAGTACTTCAGTGTACGAGATAATCCACCAAGGAAATTAATAAAATGACGATAGGTATTAACTTCGGGAGAATTATCCTTGACAAATTTCACCGCTGTCGTACCACCTTTTGCTTAGGTGAATGCATCGATACGAACCGGCGATCAATCGTACAAACGTATGCTATCCTGCCTTAAAATTTAACTTACAACCATTCTCGCTGCAGGTCCTCAAGTTATCGCCATTCGACAGCATAGAGACCCTTCCTTTCTAAAATAGCATAATAGGTTCTCCTATGCCTTCTCACAAAACCTAAGTCACCTCCAACAAGAAACAAATACTCATATAATATTTTCTGCAAATCATGAGCCAAATTACTAACACTTCGACAAGGAAGAAGCTAACATCCGAACTGGTCCTTAACATTTACGAAGGATGAAAAACCGGCCTCTTGGAAAAATACGAATATGTTGAGATATGTCGAGGGGCAACCAATCAGGACAATGGGCCAACGAAAAAACTGCTAAAATATGACAAAAAAACCTAGGAAATCATAGGTGTGTGCTGGAGATCCCTATATTGGGGAGAACTGGCTCCTATACACCAAGGAGATTGTAATACATACTGTATACAACCTCCTTGTTCGGCACTCGCCCAGGAAAAGTAACAATGAGGTTGAGTTGAGCTGTGAGATTTGGGCGGATATTAGCGAGTTATTGAGAGCCGACGAGGGTGAATTGAGGTGAGAATGGAACAACGCCGCAATGCAAGATCGGGGGAAATGGGAGATCCCCGAGAAGGCCCGCCTACCAGCGGTAACGTCTGTGCTCTCACTTGCGAAAGTCCGGGAGTGACACGGCCGGGGATTGAACCCAGTTCGCCTTGGTGGGCGGCGAGCGTCTAGCCGCTCAGCCACCGTGGCTCCCACACGAGGTCGCTATCTTCAATGTACCTCTGTGCGTCTCTATCAGTGTGCTAAGGATGGTCAGTATTTGAACGTCAGGATCCAAGTGCTGTCCTCTGCTGGCTAGGGGTGAGAATGCAGCCAGTTTCCCTCAAATAAATGTGCAAGCTCTCCTTTACTAGTATCTAGTGTATCTGAATAATCCATTCTATGTTCCGTCCAGCGCTTAACTGCTTCGGCCGAAAATCGTATCTAATTCGAATTAAAAGTTGATGCTTGGTGTTATATCGCATTGTTGAGCACAAAATTGCTCGAAGTCGACTGTGACTCCATATTGCAGTGGATTCCGAACCATGTGATTCCTCGGTGCTCTTACGTTCGTCACGCCGGAGGTGGGACGCGAAGTATAACAGAGCCTACTTTTGAGCCGTGAGCGTGACGTGACACCTTACACGGTCACAGCTACCGAGGCCCCTTTTAACGTCTCGGTTACCGCGAAGTATCATCCCGCCAACCCCCGCACTCGACGGGAAGACGACGCGAACTATTCAGCAAGGGCATCCAACTGATGCTGTAATGCTCCAGAAGCTATGCCCTTGAAATTAGATTCCGGTTTTATTGGGCTTATTGAAGGGGGATCGATACCTCCGGTCATGAGTTATAATCTTGAATGTGTCTTTAAAATTAAACCGACACATAGGACTTCAGGACTGGTACGGCATGCGGGAACACTGTAAAATATTTTCTGGCGAACTTCCTAAACTGTAATGGAAGTTTTTAACCTATACACTATATGGTAATATTACTACGTATCAGGCAGAAAATATGGGAATGTTTAGTATCGCTACTATACAAAGTTGGCAACTTTCTTACGCATTTGACTCTTTCCCGAGCAACTGTAGGAATATTACCATGCATGTGTGGGGAAATATTTTACTATTCCCGCTTTGTCACTGTACGTATACACTGATATGGTAAGTTTACACATAATTTCTTTGAGTGAAGAATGAAGATATCTGGGCGGCTCTTAAGGCGGATTCTCACCCGCCATCTTGGATTTATCGATTTTTTTTCTTTCAAAGCTTCTGTTTCAGAAGTTGTATTGAAATTTCCCCCAGGACATATCTTAAATAACAGCTTCCCAAACTTCATCTACCTGCTACAACTTCGCTACATTTATTAGTTTTTAGCTGGTAACTGTCGAGGCAAAACGTGAGATTATTTATTGCGGACGATTACAAAGGCGCCGATATCAACCGTAATCAAGAAATACTGACCGCAGACAATGCACTTGGCAACGCTCTGTGCTCTGTCATCCCAGAAAACATGATACAAAACTGTATTTCCTGAGTATGGCAAAAATTTCATAAATCCAAGATGGCGTGTGGAAATCTGCCTTAACATCGAGGTCTTGAGAGCGGACGGGGGTGAAGCGAGGGGAGTATGGAGCAGCGCCGGAATGAAAAGAGGGGTGGAAACGGGACATCTCCCAGAAAACACGCCGACCAGTGGCATCGTCCGGCACGATACTCACATGCGACCCCGCCGGAAATAGAACCCAGTTCACCTAGATAGAAGGTGAGTGGTCTAACCACTACACACACCGCGGCCCCACGGAAACGGCGATGTAACGTCATGGCTAACAGTACGATTTAAACAAATGTGGTCGCGTTAGATCGGGAATGAGACCGTGATGCGAGCGTGACCTTGAATTGCAAGGCGTTGGGTGGGGGTCCGCGGCGACTGGTGAAAAGTTTGGTCGTGGGCAAACATTTCCGACCTGTATATCTCGCGATTACGATGTGCATGCGCTCTGATTTTGGCGCCAAACGAAGAATCCAGTCTATAGTCTATTCGCGGTTTCTTCACACTTTTTGAATGGAACCTTTGAAAAATCCCATCATGTATGACGTATTTGGTATTTTTCTCTACATTTCATACATCACAATTCTGTAATACTGCCGATAACACAAAAGTATCTTATTTCTAACTAGCGACCCGCCCCGGCATCGCTCGGGCCGATTTACATATATAGAGCCGGCCGCTGTGAGCAATGTGACGTCATAGTTTTTCCTCATCAGCTCGCTCGACCGCTGTATCAATTTTGTTGCGCGTAATTAACAAATCTGCGCTCGCTCATAAAATGACATGGTGTAACTAGCATATTTCATTTGATAAGGACTGACAGTGTGTTGTTCAAAAAGTTTATATTTTTAATCAAATTTTAAAGACAAAAATGGTTACTGTGGGTCATCCTTAAAATATAAACATATGCTGTCGGGGACGTTTTTGTAGACCATTTTGATATCTACAATTCTGTAGTGCATTAATGTGGTGTATCACTTATGGTTTAGTGAACGTAAGTCAAGTAAGCGCCCGAAAATTGGCTTCATCCGACTTTATTAGAAACCATCGACATTTCTCTATTATCCTTACATAAAATATTTATATATTATATATTTATACCTTTCTCAAGAAATACTGTAATTGATGGTGAAAACCGCATCAAAATCCATCAAGTAGTTTATAAGTCTTATCCGAAGACACAAACACACGCGGCAGGGTGACCTTGTTTTATTCTATGTATAGATTATGCTGAACATTACTCATATTTTGTCGTTAAACTATAATACTCCATTTGTAATCAATATAAATAAAAACGATTAAAAATAGGTCTGTTGGTAACGCCCAGGAAGTGATAGTTCTTATGCCAAATGCTATTTCACTGTGCGCGCACGAATATGGTGCGTTACTCTTTGGTGTAATTTTCTAGACTCGGTTAAGCTTTGTTTGCATGAGGCAGAGGAATATCCTGAAAGTAGAAGTTTATCAGGCTTAAGGAAAGTTATAAGTAACCGTGAATTGACTGTACATCTGTCGTCTTAGGCCATATAAGTCAATTATCATTTTCGTTAAATAAATTTCGTTCCTATATTCCAAAGAATGTATTACCCACTAATGCAGACATATGCTTGTAAAACCCACGGCCATTACCCCGACATAACCACACCAGATTTGGTTTTTGAATTTTTTTTCACGGGAATATAGAAGTAAATATATAAATTAATAACAGTTGATAGTTAATACGTTTACCGAAGCAGATATTACTTGATAAAGGATATTAACGATAAAGTGAGCACTTTTGAACTCAACATTTGAAAAAAGTCACTGCTCCTACCTGCATATATTTTAACGGGCGCAATGATTGACATACGCCCAGTAAAGTTGGTAACGATGGAGGGAAAGTAGCTCCTTATACTATTGTAGAATAAAAAGTGCTAGGTGACCATTTGTGATAATTGAAGTTATTTCTATCGATTACTGTTTTTTTCAGTGCTTCGAAGTGTAAAATTGAGCAGATTTGTAAAATATTTATTTTTATAATAATTCCACCGACGTATAAATAAAGTGATGAAGCCCGTGACACAAAAGGCGGAAGGGTACGCAATGTGCATACAAGTAGACCTTAAGCAGGGTTTTCAAAAGTGCTCATTTTGCCGTGAACAGCCTATAGCTCTGTGAACACCTCATAAACATGTTAAAAGTTGCTAATTCTGTTACAATAATGTCAACACATCTGAAATGGCACATGCGGTGAAAACTTTAGTGAGCCCATACAAACACCCCAGTTATATGCTTTCTCTCTTCGCAGGGAGGGGAATGGGGCTTGACACATCATAACATCTGGCTTAATGGTAACTATCAGCGTATCGTTTTTAATGGTGCGCAAAACAAAGGACCTTGCAAATTTTGATTCAAGTACTCTCTACTTAGCGATTTCGAAAAAAAAGTGAAACTTCAAGACTAAAGTCATGCTGCCATTTTGTCGAGAACCAGATTTTAGTTGTAAGGAATGTGAGTTCTTTTTTTATTTTTTTTTTAATGTGAGACGATTCTTCATTCCGATAAATCGAGTCGAGGTGGCGGCAAATTTTACAATAGTATTGACACATGCCAAAAATAAAATAATTGGATAACGAATGTTATGCCAACGGACATATGCGAGCGGATACCTACAAACATAGGAAACATTGCAAACTAGGCAAGAGGTAAGAAACGCCACACTTGCTTGTTTTAGTATCGTTTGAAAATCCCGCAGGTGTTTTTAGATCGTGAGGTTCCTTGTTTAAATCCATTGGGTATAAAACACATCCAAATTTACGTACATACAACAGGTGTTTAACAAGCCAATCCAAATAACGGACTGTTAGCTTTAGTGTTATATTACGTTAGTACGTAACAATAACACAAAACGCATGTGTATATTTCCGTCAAAAGAAAAAAAAATGTTACTAACATTTTCGAGATTATGTATATCTTTCAAACGGCTCTCCAGCAGTCATAAAAAAACAGTGTTAATTTAATTTACACATTGTAAACCTAAATTATTCTTACACATTTAGGGCCTACATGTTCCTTCATATAGCACAGGTGTTTACTTTTAAAAATATTTACAAACATGAAAGTTTTTAAGATAATTCAGAAATTTTACATTAATTGTTTAACAGTATTAATCATGACACTAATTATATTAAGATTCTATGGAGAAAAAAATGAACTTAATCCTTTGATATCGTATTATTAACCTACAAGTGAATATTACACCTGTGAAAGGTTAATAATGTTTGCTCTTTTTAGTGGAAATTACTTTTCTTATTCTTAAGCTATATTTGAAATTTTACAGTTTTGTGTTGTGTGTTCAATGTAATAAAAACCATAGGCACAGATATATTACAGTTTTGTGCTGTGTGGTCAATGTAATAAAAACCATAGGCACAGATATATTACAGTTTTGTGCTGTGTGGTCAATGTAATAAAAACCATAGGCACAGATATATTACAGTTTTGTGCTGTGTGGTCAATGTAATAAAAACCATAGGCACAGATATATTACAGTTTTGTGCTGTGTGGTCAATGTAATAAAAACCATAGGCACAGATATATTACAGTTTTGTGCTGTGTGGTCAATGTAATAAAAACCATAGGCACAGATATTTTACAGTTTTGTGCTGTGTGGTAAATGTAATAAAAACCATAGGCACAGATATATTACAGTTTTGTGCTGTGTGGTCAATGTAATAAAAACCATAGGCACAGATATATTACAGTTTTGTGCTGTGTGGCCAATGTAATAAAAACCATAGGCACAGATATATTACAGTTTTGTGCTGTGTGGTCAATGTAATAAAAACCATAGGCACAGATATATTACAGTTTTGTGCTGTGTGGTCAATGTAATAAAAACCATAGGCACAGATATTTTACAGTTTTGTGCTGTGTGGTAAATGTAATAAAAACCATAGGCACAGATATATTACAGTTTTGTGCTGTGTGGTCAATGTAATAAAAACCATAGGCACAGATATATTACAGTTTTGTGCTGTGTGGTCAATGTAATAAAAACCATAGGCACAGATATATTACAGTTTTGTGCTGTGTGGTCAATGTAATAAAAACCATAGGCACAGATATATTACAGTTATCCACATACTCCTTTTTTTTTTTATTAAGAAATTGTAGCACACAAGCATCGTGCGCACAGTAAACGAAAAGCGTATTTTAATTAATATTTTTTATTCTGTGATGTAAATGTTGGGGTAAGTAATTCTCTTAGGACATACAAAGTGCTCTTTAAATTGCACCCCCTCGTTGACGTGAGTGGGAAAAGAAGACGCGAGTGGTAAAAGCTCTCTCAGGATGATTACTTTCTCACTCAAGCTGTGAATGTCATAATGTCTACTAGCGACTCTCGTAGTACTGTTTTCATGCGAAGTTTAGAAAAATCTTACCTCATCCCAAAACTACTATGTGTAAAATCACTACATTAAAAAAATTATACATCATCACATGTGTACATTTATTTTATGATACCTTTTTTAAACAAGCAGTCAAACCAAAAACTCGATGTGTTTAATGCGTTATAAGTGTTAAGGATGTTCGCTTTTGATAGAACTCATTGCAACTATATACTAATTGTGCGCGTGCTTCACAAATGAATTTTATCGAAGTTTGTGGTGCCAAGCAGGGCAAGTTGTTATAACTTCAAAAGGAACTCGTCTCCAACGTGCTGTAGTTTCGAGAAAATGCAAATCAACTATGCTTCAGGCCAGATCCAACACGAGAGCCAGGCATTGGCGCGAAGAAAATGAGCTATGAGCTATCGAGTTGGTCTTGCGGAAGGAGAAAGGTGCGGGCTATTAATGCGAGACGCATGAGTTCTAATCCACGTACCGGGAACGAATAACTTTTTGTGTAAATTATATTTTGAGTATTTTTTTATTGGTTCTCTGTTAATAATTCATTACATTTGTTTTTTTTAGAAGAATAAGAAGTACCTTTATTTACACTCCTCAATAACGTCAGTTGTAATACAAAGCTACCATTTGTAATGTTATAAAGAAAAGTTTTGTAGATTTTACAAGGAAACTCTTTGTATTTTGACGAAGGATTTTCATGGCAACTGGATTTCCAAAGACTTTTCTTGTAAAAGTACAAAACAAATTATTAGAGTGTGTTAATGTCATATGCGTGGCATAGCCGTAATTCAAACTATACTTGTCTTCTAGATAAACTACTACATTCATTACTGCGGGGATTCGAACCTTTTGCAGAAATTCTTCGTTTTCGCGTAATAATTTCGGATTCATGGCAATTACTGACAATGCACGACTGTAGAAAATTTACATTGTACGAGTTGTTTAATATTTTGTGCGCAATTTTAATTGAGTGTTATCTGCATGTTGTAAAATGTTGTTAAATTATAAATAAAATATTGATATGTTCTCAACTTTTTACAACAAGCAGATAACACATACAATTAAAATTACGTGCGAAAATATTAATAAAACAACTCGTAAAATTAAAATTTCTCTGTAATCTTATATTGTCAATTGTAAAGTAACATTTTTCACGATCTGCACCTATTTTTCACAACTAATGCTTGTTTCACACATTCGACACTGTCTTGCATAATACTTGTAATTTACCTATGTTTCACATATGTTTCATTTTCGTAATTTTTATAATATTTATTTTTTATTTTCATATGGTTAGAATATTTAAACTTAGATGTGCGAATGGCAATAATTCGTATTTAATTGAAATATATAGCTAGATTTTCTGTTATTTATATGTTAATTAATGAATAATATTTTTCATTTTGGTCTCACCTTAATTGTGAACGTTTCAGGGAATTTCTTTTGTAGTTTTTTGTTTTAACTCTACGAGACCCGTGACAGGCATTTAGGCCGTTTGGAGTGTGTCATTTTAGTTCTTTAGTCAGGAAGCTTTGCGATTGGCTAACTGCTTCAAATCCTGTACTTCGATTGGCTGGAGAGCTCAGCGTAGGGTTAGGCCGCGCGGGCCGTTTGAAAACTCGCTCTCTCTCTGCCACCAACCATCAACTGCGTTTGACGTAAGGCTAGGACTAGTGGACGTAGCGGAGATATTTAAATTAGAAGTTAGGGTGTTTCAACTCTTACAGCTTGCTACGTTTATTATTTGTATTTTGCGCTGTGTTGAGAGAGTAAAAGCTGTTTAGGAGTTTAAGGTACCTAGCCAGACATTAACGTCCCTGAGCCGGCGAGCCACGTAAAGTAGCGTCGCGCCCAGACCTGTAATTCCTACCTTCGTTCTTTCTACAAGATTCGTCGTCCTGCCTTCGCCTGTAAGGTATTTTCACTACGAGGGCTATGTTCCATCACGTTTTTAAATTTATTTCATCTTAGACTTTGCTACGTTACGCCGTTGGCGTAGAAAATTCCACACGACGCCGTGTTGGCAATGCGTCTATGTCAGCTTCAGCACACTTTAACCATATTTTTACCTGAGAGAGAAGTCAAGTGTTTTTACCTATTTCAGACAACCAAAGTTACAATTTTTCTGAACAAAATGCAAGATATTTAATTTTGAGAGGACTACGTATATTTAAAGCGCTTAAGTCAGACTGCTAATACGGGCCACGTAAGGATATTAGAAAATGATAGTTAACAATGACCACTTCCTAACGACAGTTTAGTTTGACAGTTAGTCTTTTCCTTTGCTCACTGCGAGTCAGGGTTATTTTGATTATTTGAATTATTTTTCCAGCTTAAAACAAACAGATCTTTTGAATTTGATCATTTTTGAATATTTTCTCAATAAATAATTTTGAGCTGGATTTGACACGTCTGACATCTTTTCTGAGTATGCACGTTTTATCCTATCTCTCATCTACATATTTTCAGTTCAAAATTAATAGACAAGTGTCTTGCTATGCGTGTAGTTATGTACAATAAGTTTCAGAGCTGCATGTGTGGCGAATAATTGTTTGCCTGTAACGAGAGTGGGCTTAGCAAAGGTGTGTTACTACGCATTCTACATACTGGGTCCTGAACTGAATGTAGCCGAGCAAACATATTTATTTGGAACAGTATTCACTTCTTTTTACTCGCTAACTGAATCACAAATACTGCCAGCATTATACACAATTTAATATTTGGTCATGTGGTGCAAAACATAAAAATCTGGCTATCACAATGAGGTGGTTTTATTATGCTGCATTGCTCTACGTTCCAGAATTACTGGTGCCAAACGATTTGCCACAGAATTGCTAGCGCTCAAGTGGTGGCCTAGGTTACTGACGTGGAAACGAAGAATTTCTGCAATAGGGGTGAATACAAGGACATAGGTTAAGATCATTTAGTTGTATGACTTAACTTAAATGTAGGTAGGTGAGTAATTGGGCTTAACGTCTAGTCGGCAGCGAGGTTATTAGAGACGGTGCAAGTTGCGCAGTGAAGAGGGATTGGGGAAGAAATGGGAAGAAATCGACCATGGCCTTTGTTAGGGACCCGTCCCAGCATTCGCCTGGAGCGATTGCGGGAAACTGCGGGGAAACCGAAATCAGGATGGCTGGACCGGGAATCGAACCTGGGTCATCCCCGAATGCGAGCGCAGAGAGTTACCACTGCGCCACCTGGCTCGGCGCACGACGTCAACGCACGAAGTACTCGTGCTCTGAGACGGCGACGTGCAGCTCATGCGCGAGATCGGCCGGATGTGGAATGACGTAGGAGGTGCACTGGTGCGCCTGCAACGATGTATCGGGACAACTTCCTCGCGCACATTGCGCGTTGTACAGGTGACGGAACTCGACATAGGTATGAAATCGCGAAGGCCTGAGGACCACCCTGGCCCGGGTTAACCCGTTCAGTCCCCATGTGCATGCTCGAGGACTTGTTGCAAATGAAGGATGCATATGGTCATCACTGTACACAACGAGGAATCATTGGCCAGTGTTCTGAGCATTGCCCCTATGAAAAAAATTTTATTCGTTCAAATTTTTGCGCCACTAATTTGTGAATGGTTGATTATTAAGTCAACGAACAGGCAGTAGGTTGTCCATTGTTTACAAGAAGCAAGCTCGATACAAGTACAGATCACATAAAAAAATGGAACGGTTGCAACATTTACGTTCTTAAATGAATTCGGGACTGAAAAGGTAAACGCACATACGCTCCTGGGTGACCAAACGTTAATACAGTTGATTTGTAGTATTAGCCAACCTGGCAATTACCACTTGAAATTTAAAAATTTCCATGTGCACAATATGAAATTTAAAGTTTAAATAAAAATATAATTGACATTTCGTATTCGCTCAAATGGAACCCTTTGTAGAATTCCTTGTATTTCTGTTGATATACTTCCCAAGAAAAGATTACTACGCAGCATATACGAATTATACCTGTAGTTTTTTTTTTTTTTTTTTTTTAACAATACTGACACATTCTGCCAGGTTATTTCTTCCGAAAAATAGGACGAAAATGTACACATCACTTTTCCCATTTTAGAAACTGTTTGCGATTAAGCAACAAATCGGTGCACTGTGTTTCGTAGAATTGGAGACCTTAGACCTCTGAAAACTCGATTGGCAATATCGTCCTCCTGCATGGTGAAAATGGGAGCTAGCATCTTATTATTGGATGAAACATTGTAACCCAAAGATGTACGCGAAAATTGTTAGTGCATCTCATGAATCAGCGCCCATCAATTTACAGTAAATGTCACCTTGTCGGAACACTCTCAGGTGAACAGTTTGCAAAGCACAGCGCAGGATTTTAATTTTGGATTTTGTGGGGACGCACAGCTCGCTGGAAAATACGTCACGCGGAAAAGTGTACATACAATATCGTCTTATACTTTTCTGAATATTTACTTGCCGATGTTTGCTATTGTATAAAAATATCCTGTAAATCTCAGCTACAGTTAAATATAGGTTGTAAATATTGCCATGTAAGTAACAAAGAAAGTGAAATATTTCACCGCACTCGAAAGCTAATGTCTAAGGCTACAATTAAATATCTTTATTATTATTCCAGAAGAGAGGATTTCAAAAAGTGATTACTTTGTTTGAATAGCCTGTAATATTGTGTCTTACTAAAATCATACCTCTATTACTAAGTTTAAAGGTTACAACGGGGTTTATCATTATAGAAAAATAATAATTTTACTAAGCAGTAGAAAAAAATACGCGAACAGATATTATTTTAAAAGCTACTATTAAAATGTAATATAACGCTAGATTAAAAAATAACTAGTGAACGTATTGTGAAATTTCCAATCCAAGATACACGGTTCTGCTTACTTTAGTTGAGCCCTGTTTCAGTGAAAGTTACAGACTACAGACTTTCTAAATATGGCATGATGGTATAATCTCTAAAAAATATTACAAAGCATCTCTAAAATTTTGAAATTATATCACTTTTAATTTTACGAGAATACCAAATATAATTAACAGTATAAAAATTGCTCGTTCGAAGAATGTTCCATATATCGCAGAGTACCGTAACATATTTTTCGCAGCTATTTAAATTTCGCAACACTTCGCATGGAGATTGAAACACAACCCACTTTTTACTTAATAAAGTGTTGCAGAACTACAAAGAAAAAATTTCCTAAACGTTGTGATATCCACATAACTTAGACAGTAAAATTATATCCACATTAGAGAGCAGCGTTGACGCAGTAGGTAGAGCGCGTGCCTCGGTTCTATTACTATCTGGGACGCTCCTGGATTTTTACGTGTGGTAACCGTGCCAGACGATTCAGCTGGTCAGCGGGTTTTCTCGGGGATCTCCCGCTCTTGCATTCCGGCACTGCTCCATACTCAACTCGCTTCATCGGCTCGCAAGACTTCAGTATATCAATATTACCGTCACTTAATTAGTTTTTACACTAGGGTGTAATTCACAACTTTCTATCAATGTTTAGCCCTTATACCCTTTACGCGCCGTCTCTTGACGTGGCTTTCGTTCTGTGGATAACATATGAACGTATCAGAGACGTAGAAGTGTTTTTCTTTTGCGTAATCCATAAAACGTACAGTTCTCGATAACAAAAGTAAGTCCTACCTCAAAACTTTAACAAATAAAACAGGTGGCAAGAAATTTGCATTTGCGTTTGGAAAAATAGTTATGGGCGTAATTCAGCACCCTCATCACAACTAGCTGAAACATGGCAACTTCAAGAGAAAACAGTTTAACACGTATTAATTCGTTCACAGTTCTACTATAACTCTGTTTAAATAATAATGGTGTTGTCCTACTGCACTGTTCAATTTCAAGGAAGAAATGCAAATGAATAGAAAGAGAAAGCATACCTTTTATCACTTCCAGTTTTTGTTACGCGGTACGTTAAGCAGGAAGCGAATTAAATCCTCTTCAGTGACATTGTAGGAAAGAGCGTCCATTAAAGACGATTCCTTGTGTATGGGAGACGCCATTCCTTGTTTAAACTTTAGTCCGCAGTTTCACAGACAGCCGTTGTCACTTACATCAGACACAAAAAAAAAAACATATATATTAGCCATGACTGTGGGTGAGTGAATAGATTTGGGCAGCTCTTAACGCCGAGGTCTTGAGAGCCGACGAGGGCGAAGCGAGGTGAGTATGGGGCAGCGCCAGAAAAAGCAAGGGCGAGAGAAACAGGAAAGCCCCGAAAAAATCAGGCGACCAGCTGTATCGTCCGGCTCGACACCCACATGCGAATATCCAGGGTGCGAGATCCCGCCGGGAATTGAACCCGGTTTGCCTTGGTGAGAGGCGGGTGGTATAACCACTTGTTGTGAGCAGCGGGACACGAACCTGCGGCACCCCGGTAGGTCGGCCATGCTGGCGACGTCATGGCACCGAAGGCGGAAGGCAGGGCGATTTGCAGAGTGGCAACGTCGTCATTGGGGTACCTTATAAATGGACGTACAGTTCCAGTACACTCTGTACGATACTCCGGCGTGACGGACTCCAGGGCAGGACGTCTGTAAGTCGGTGAGCAGGAGACACCGGACTACGGAGGACGTCAGCCAGTCAGCTGCGAGGACACCTGGATCATCCCACGACGGAGGAGCTTAGTCTTTGGTCGAGATATCATTCAGTGGTAGGTGAGTCCCGTTTCCTGGTACAGGTCGTCAGTTAGGGAATGCTACGCGCAGCGAATTACGATTATAAATGTATGATAGCAAATTAGTACCTCAGCTTTAATATTTGTCCCTTTTGCTTGCAGAAACTGTCCAGACGCTTCAATCAAGAAAGTCGCTTCATTTATTAATTGTTGTGATATCTTCAATATAGTATTCATTATACTAACTTGTAAACCAAGCTGAGAATAAATGTGTAGTTTTGTAATTATTTGTATTATCAATTGACTTGTACCAGCTCGCACCCCAGGTAATTATATAGTTAGCTGAGAGTTAACTTATTAGAGTTGTGAGTAGTTTAGAATCTGGTCGAGGGACCAGAACACACTGAAGCACCACGATCCCTATTAGCCACCACATGTGGCGGAAAGTAATACCGGTACTTGTCTTGTTCCAAACACAAAGGTTGAACAGACAGACCGAACGAAATGTGTGGTTTACACCTCAGTATACTGGGGTTTACGTTGCAATGGTAATCACAGGAATCACACTTATGCTGGATTTACAATGCCACGACAGTCAGACACGACGTTACTGCCCGACCATTTCCGCCACCAAAATTAGTTCAATGTTTACATTATCCCAACAGTTTCCTTCCAACAAGTTCTGCGTGGCTTTCGGCATATTATAGAATGACCAGTAACTTGCTATGGAGTGTGAAGAAATCTCAAATAACTGTGCACTATTTTGTTTTGATAACTTTGTGAACGAAATATTTTTTTTTTTAATTTTGTAGCAGTTATTTTTCCACGAATATTTATTTTCGTCAATTCATTAGCTTTCTGTTACAAAATAACCAGGATGTACACCTAAAAACATAAATTATGTTGAATGTGAAATTTACCACAGTAGTGAAATCAGCACTACATTTTGTTTTGTAAGGTTATGTTTATGTTTTTTTATACTTCCAAACGAAGCAAACCGGTCCGACGCCCGAAGAAAGTGGAAATAGAATCTACTTTGGTCGGGCTGTCGGGGCTGCGATTTTTTAGGGGTGACCTTGCTCCTGATTGACTGATGAAACATTTTCGTCGATGTCTTAGCTGTTTTGTCGGACTGTCTGGTTATGGTAAATCCAACTTTAGAGAAAGGTTGGTTCCAGCAAACAGAATATTTGTTCGCATATGGCCAAAACTTTTATTTAGTAGTCTCAACAAAATATTATGATGACTAAACAAAACTTGAAAAGCACAAAATTGATTTTATTCATCTAACGAGCTACACGCTTGAATAAACAAAATCTCTGTGTTAGGCCAAGACTGCCAACCTAATATTTGTGTGAATAAACTGT
Source organism: Dryococelus australis (assembly GCA_029891345.1). NCBI lineage: Eukaryota > Metazoa > Arthropoda > Insecta > Phasmatodea > Phasmatidae > Dryococelus > Dryococelus australis. The sequence continues at coordinate 44,925,458 of CM056995.1, read as the reverse complement.
ATATATTTGCTTGACCACTAATTTGATTGCCTTTTATCGAATACATATCTGTAGAGTTTGTAATTTTTGCGACAATAAGGATAATAACAGAGTTATTTGGTGCATTTACTGACACTTAATAACGGTATAAATTCTCAATGAAATCATTTCAACTGGCAACATTAAACAGTAAAGCTGTAAAACTTGAAAAATATATTCATGTATGTTGCCAGTATCTGAATTGTATGTGTTTAAATAAAAAAAAATTCCTATTACGTCAATAGGCACTTTAGCTAAGATTGCTAGAGAGTAGAGCTTGAGCCGCAAATGATCCGATTTTGAATTTCGTTCGTGCTTTCGATGTTCTTATTATAACGGAAACTCTTTAATGTAAGTAGAGCCACAAAAAAAGAAAAAAAATCTTTAGTTTCACCAGCCAAACCTTACAGTTTGGGGCACAAATTAAGAACAACGAAATAATTTGGTTTCAACGACAAAAAGGGAGCCGAGGTGGTATAGGGGCTAGACTACTCGCGTTCCACCTAAGGGAACCGGGTTCGATTCCCCGGAGGGGTCGCTCCCGCATATTTGCATGTTGGAATCGTGGCGGACGATGCCGCTGGTCGGCGGGTTTTACTCGGGCGATCTCCCTTTTTCCCACGCAATTTCGTTCCGGCGCTGGTCCATACCCACCTCTCTTCATCCTCATCGGCTCTCAGAACCTCGATGTTGAGAGTCGCCCAAATATCTCCCCACTATTGCCTTTCCTGATTGGTCGAACCTCTCAGCCAACTGGGAGGGAAGATTACAAGGATTAGCCAAACCTCCAGCCGATCATCGTGGGTATATAAAGGCAGCGAGGCTCTACAGAGGCCTGCATATGAGGCCACTGTCCCGCGATACTCAGCCCCTGCGCAGTCACCCTAGAAATAATTTCGGCAGGTAAAAAATTATTTATAATTTAGTCTTACTCATTACTATTACATTAGACTGTTGCTACTCTCATTCCCAGCCAGCTGTATATATGGCCCGTTCGTCACTGCGAGATTCTATGGCAACCTCTGGGCAGATATACACCTGCAACTATCTGCGGAGGCTGTGGCGATGGTGTGGTCTCTGCAGTAGCTGATGAGAGACCCCTCCCCCAACCAAGAAAGAATAAACATTCCCCCCTCATGCGAAGATCCGTGCACTCGCAGCATCATGGCCGTAGATATGATTTGTTACAGCCTATGGCTACAGAGATTGGCCGTTGCGGAGTAGCACAGCAGTAGAATTAAACTTATGTCCCCGAGGATATAAACTAGTGATAAGTAATTTAGAATAATTAATCTAATTCCCATTTCCTTTACAGGCGACTTTCTCCCCCCCCCCTCCCTCGGGGTAAGTAAAAGCCGGCTAGTGTTGGTTCTGCTGACAATAGTCAGCAGCTAATTTCCTTTTCTTTCTTAAGTTTCAGGGATCTACTGGCAATGGGGGGGGGGGGGGCAGGCCCCATCGCACCTTTACCCCCCACCAGAGTGGGCTGCCCTCGCAACACTGGTTAGTCCAGCGCCAGACAAATCAAGGAAAATGAGATCCCGTCCTCTCTTTACTAGAATTTTTCTTCCTACCCATAAAGAACATGGTCCACACCCACCTGTTTCCTGTAGCATTTTCTAGTAATGTATGTAATAATTTTTTTCAATTCTTTTCTGTCGACTTGGTTTTTACGGTGCCTGGGCCAGTTTTTCCCAGCCTGTTTACAGTTGTAATTTCAACTACAGGTGCACCAAGGGAGGTTGCCATGGCCCAAAACGGTGGCCATAGCTGCCCAATCCCTCTCTGCCGCGATGCATGCCTGCCTGCATGGATTCCCTCCCCTGTAGGCGTAAGGGGCTCAGCCCTGAGACGCAATATATCCCGCCCCTACCTCGGACGTACAACTAACACTTAGAATTATGGTAGGTTAGAAAAAAAACAGATCGTCAGTGTTGGGCGGGAAGCTCAGTTATGCCTCCAACCACCAGGGCCGCATCCGACTCTGGTAACGAACCACCAGTTTCACCATAACTCGATTCATACAATCTTGCACCATCATCACAAAACTCTATCTTCGCTAACTAACCACAACTCTACTTTCCCCTGCCCTATTAATCCATCCATGTCTTTTTTTTGGTGCTAATGGCAAGAACAGTCATTCCTTCTAATGTCGAGAATCAGCCACCTTGTACGATCACTTGTCAGATGTATACATGGTAAGTCAATTTTGAATAATAGAGACACGTAACATAATTTTAAGTATAAATGAGTGACAACACACTGGACCCCTATTCGGGAGGGCCTGGATACAATTTCCCGACCGGCCATACTTGCTTAGGTTTAACGTACTTTCTCTCAATCACTTTTTTTGCGTGTATTTGCGTGTCGAAAATCACAAACATTTTTATTTTTGTACATGATTGTGCTGTACAGACACGAATTATTGACACACTTATATTTCCACCATAAGTACTACACGCTGTTAGTACATTAAGTCGTTAATTTTTTTGGGCTTCGCCGGCAGTTTATCGTGTAATTTTTCTTTGCCGAGAAGTCGCTTTCTGCATTACGTAATTCAGCGTCTATAAACACTTTGCAAGTAACAGAGGCCCAAAAAGAAACTGTAATATTAATTTGTTGCAATATGTACAAATTGTTTTTTAAAATATAACTGTAGAACAGCCCTTAGGTTAACGTCACAATATTCCCTTAACGTCCGGTTATGTGTTGTTTAAAAAGGATATTCGTGTTGCTTGTATTACATAGCTTCCGTCCCCCCCCCCCCCCCGGAAGGCACGCAAAAATGCGGCGTTACAGACGAGGAATGCAGCGTCCCAGATATGTGAAGTTGCCATCTCCGAACTACTTCATGTGTTCCCTATTTTCCCTTCCCGCTCGGTTAGAAGAGGCTGACAGACAACAATGGTGCCTCCCCCCCCCTCCAAGCGCCTATCGATCAAGCCACTTTCCACACACGAAGGTGGATAACGTGTATCGTCGAGGTAAAAACCAACACCCCCCGACTCCGAGGAGAAAGCTGTTTATCAAAGAACAAGCTAGAAACGAAAAAAAAAATGTAACGATGTATAAATTTCAGAATTGAATGATCTGACTAAATACTCGTTGCCATGTAACATGTTTGTAAACTGGAAGTCTGTTTTGTAGGTGGCGCGACTCGCTCGTGTTCGGGATGTCTTAGTATGTACTAAAGATGTGATGGAAAAAATGTCGTCTTCTCCGTATTATGTCATCTACAATGACTCGCAATCGCCAAAATAACTTTCTAAATCATAGGGTTAACAGTGATCTACAGACACACACTTATACACGAATAAAATTATACTTTAACTAATCTGAATTTATTCTACGTGCATTAAAGCTAAGGCTAGAGGAATTGTACATATCTCAAAACCAATTGGGGGGGGGGGGGGGCTCGTCTCGCCCCCAAGGAGAACCGGGTTCGTTTCCCGGCGCGGTCGCCCAAATCTTCACTTGTGGAAAACGTGGCGGACGTTGGCGTTGACCGGCGGGTTTTCTCGGCCAACTTCCCGTTTTCCCCGCTCTTACACTCCACGGTGCTCCATTTCCAACTCATTTTACCTTCAGCGGCACTCGAGATCTTGCTGTTGAGAGCCGACCAAAACCGCTCACCACAGAATCTTAACAACGTCTCACTAACATCTAAACTTCATCTCAACAGTTTCTCAACAGCATCTCAACAACTTTCTTGCAGCAACTCAAAGTCTCATCATCTCAACAGTATCTCAACAACATCTCCAACAGCATCTCGACAACATCTTAACAATATTTCGACAGCATCGCAACAACGTCCTAGCGGCATCTCAAAGTCTCAACATCTCAACAGTACCTCAACAATATCTCGAGAACATCTCAAACAATATTTCGACGGCATCTCAACTACATCTCAACATTATCTCAAAAGTCTTAAACTTAAATCCTATCCACGTTGTTTTGGATCGTGCTCTTGGAGAAGGAGCAGTTCAATGATGGGACACAAGAGACTGGTAACAGCGCAGGCCTCAGGGGCACTTTAACCCTTGTTACTACTAAGTTCATAGCTCCTATGCTGGTCGAGTGCACTGAGGTGCGTTTCGCTTCAAATGTTTGCTCGTCATCATTCCGGGTAAATACCGGTCCATTCCCTTGGTTTCCATCTTCCAGTACCTCAACGTCTCGTCAAGATCTTATGGCTAGACTTTGTGAGTACAATGTAAGAAATATCATTAAATGCTGTTTGCGATTGCACCTTGGAATCCTTCCTTCTGCTCTGCTTTTCCATCCACTTTGTATCCTTCGGCCATACGTAAAAGATTAACATAGCCATGTTTCGCGTTTTAAACCATACGTATGATAGAATCCACTGTACTACGCATTTTCCAGCCTCAGCATTGGGTGCTGCCCCAGTGTGTAGCCAGTTTCACCTCAGACTAGGTGACACGGGATTCGGGTGCTTGTTTTCTTACAGGTACGTTGTCTCAGAGTTTCTTTTGAGCGTGTCTAATAGATTTGATCCAATTGCAATTGTGACAGAAACATACACTGTTTTGGGTCCAGTTTGTCCTAAAATGAATTTGCAAAATTTTAAATTCCCTTAGTGATAGTAGATATGCATATACACAACAATATACTAAGTGTATATATAATATATATATTTTTTGGTCTCAAAATATATTGAATTTGTCTCGGATTTCGTGAAAACCTATTTAAAATTAGTGTTTTGGTGTTAGCTTGACGAAAGAAATAGTGATTACTGAGAACGCAGGGACGTCTTTGGTTACACTTAATTATAGTTAATATTTGTTTAAATAAAGAGGTAAATATCACTGTTTTTTACAGTACAGCTACAACGGAAATAAATTTCGTATTGCTGAAGAACCATTCTATCTTTAATGCGATGCGAATATCGTAGATAATACATCGGTGTGTGCTTTTCGGCAACTTACAATGTGCTGTGCTTGTTCTGACTTCTTTCTCGGTCCTGTTCCGAAATCCCTTACATTATTCCGTCGTGCTTCCTCTCTTGATTGATTCGGGAGTTCAATGGTCAATTAATAATTAGCTGGGCGTGAGTAGGTGGCGGTGTCGACCCCGCGGGGAAGCTGGCACTCGGCGAGGCGAAGGTGTGGTGCAACAGCAGCACCGTAAGGCACCAGTTAGTTCGCAATTAGCTGAGTTATTTTGAAACTCCTGTTTATATCTTCCTTCCCGTAGACCTAAAGATGAATTATGTATGGATAGCAACATTTCGCGAGTTCATTTCAGGACAAGATAGACGTCAAACACGTGTACACTAAAGTTGGCGTTGTAATTGGCTCGCAGTTTATGAGACACGCCCTGGACGACTCTGAGCCAGTAGCAGACTTGCAGGGAAACAAGTAGCGAGCGCCATACTGCCAGGTGTGAAGTAACACTGGCTACTCTATGGGGTATCAGCCAATAAACAAACATCTGAAGCTCGACTGTCGAGTCTAGCCTACAGGTCATTGAACTAGCGAATTTTTCCTATCCCTAGGTATAATCCATTCACTGTTACTTCACACTTTCTGAAAGCCTGCTAAAGTACTACTTCTGGGAACTTCCTCCGCCTCACGATGCAAACTAAGCTTAACTAAGTCTAGGAAATTACACCGAAGGACAACGCACCAAATTTGTGCGCTCAGTTGTTATAATATTTTGCACGAGAACTATTTCTTACTAGGCGCTACTACCACAAAGGTTAACAGAGTTGAAATGCTTGTGATACATGGCGTACTGAGTAAATAACTAAACACGTCGTACATGGGGGGGATTTTTAGAAGTTTTGATTCAAAATAGTGTAGAAACCGCGAATAGACTATATACAGATGTTTGTGTTCTGCGTACGTAGCCGAAGTTGACCTACCCCAACCTCAACACGACTGTCAGAGCCACATGGTCAACAGTAGTGAACATGTTTTTTTATATCTTAATTTTCAATAGAAAAGCCTGTTTGCACGAATAAATCGACTTTAGCAATTCGAGTGTAATGTAATTGAATAAAAAATTTGTTAGAACCAGCGTGCAAGCATCCAAAAGCTTTCATTTACCTAAATTGTGTTCCAACCTCCAATCATATCCACGTCGCATATTAGCAGAAAAGTACACTGTAAATTTTTTCTGGTAAACTTCCTAAACTGTAACGAAACTTTTTAACCTATACACTGTATGGAGATAATACCACTCATCAAGCTGCAGATATGGGAATGTTTAGCGTCACTATTTTACAAAGTTGGGAACTTCCCTACGCATTTGACTGTTTCCAGAGAAAATTTGGGAACGCTACAATCAATGTAAAGCTAGAGCTAGTAATTTTTCACGACAAAACACGAGTACAAGTTAGACCTCACTACTACAAACACCCAACAGCAGTTTGTCTGTTACCATTGGTTACGTCCGCTTGAGAAGGAGTTTTCATATTAGACCGGACCACTCAGAATTCGGAAACATCGGCGCTGCTCCTACGTGATTCCTGTGCAGACAGTTAACAAGTGTCAAAAAGTAATTCAGCCAACCAATATATGTTAACGACCATATCGTGGTTTGAAATATAACGTCTATTGAGATCTTTTCGCGAAATTTCAGTACCCCTACGTATAGGGAAAAATAATTACCATTCCCGCTTTCTCACTATAGGTTGTTCACGGTAAAGTGAGCACTTTTGAGGCCCTAGTTACTTTCTCCTTTAAGCCATTTTTTAAAATCCTTTTATCACCTTTTTATATAAATACTGCCATGTGAGTAATAAACAGTGTATATTATTCACAGCACGTGGAAGTTCAAGTCTAAGGCTACAATAAAATATGTTTATTGACTATTATTCAAAATGAAGTGGCTTCCAAAAGCGTGAATACCCTACCTGGGTATAGAGGAAGCGGTGGCGCGGTGGCACAGGGCTCTCGCCTCCCACCTAGGAGGTCAGGGCTCGATCCCCGGCGGGCTCACTCCCGGCCTTTTGCATGTGTTAATCGTGCTAGACGATGTACCTGCATGTCCTAGCTGGAAAGTCCGTCGCTCGGAGACTGTTGCATCGCCCTGGGTTCACTTCCACTCGAGCCTTTTTTTTCTTTACCATACACTGGTATGGTAAATTCCCGAATAATTTATTAGAGTATGGTCCAATGGTGGGACCCGAAAAGTGGGTACGGCGCACCTCAGGCGCGCACACTACTCCATTTCCCTCTACGCTTCCTTCAGTGCGTTGCGTCTCCTTTCACGAAATGTATACTAAAGACTGTTCACGATAAAGCAAGCACTTTTGAAATCAACTTTTGAAAAATGTCACTGCTCCTACCTGCATATATTTTAACGGGCGCATGAGTGACATGCACCCTGTTAAGTTGGCAATGGTTGAGGGAAAGTAGTTCCATGTCTTAACGTCGAATATAAAGTGTTAGGCAATCATTTGTGATAAATTATTTATTTCGCTTTCTGTATTTTTAATGCATTGAAGTGTAAAAATGAGCAGATTTGTAAAATAATTACTATTCTAACTATTTCAGTTTCACTTGACCGAGGCATGAATATAGTGACGAGGCACATGACACTGATAATTTTACATAAGGCGGGAGAGTACACAACTTGCATACAAGTAGATCTCAATTTTACATTGGGCCTGATCACTAGTAACTATTCACCGAACAAAACAGCGCGCAATTGACAGGAAGAGAAATACGTCACTGTTAAGGCAATTATTGAATTACTGTGTATCACAACTACGTTCGATATTAAATCAGCACGTTTTAAGTCAATCTTCGAAATAAAAATCCATGTGGGCATAGTGAAAGTCAGTAAGTTGACAGCGATGTGCGAAAAGTAGTTCAATGTCCTTACGTCGTATTAAAATTAGCGTGTTCAAATTCGTTGCTACTGATAATGTATATGATTACATGATTAAATTTCAGTTTTCCTCATGGCATATAAATGTAAGAATTGACATATTGCTAAAATATTTACTTTTCTTAAAATTTTCCCAGTCCGCTTGAGCGATATATGAATTAGGCCTAAGGGACCAGGCCCATGGCAACGTTAAGTTTAGATGTGACAGAAGGATACAAAAGAATAGTATTTAGCAGGATTTTCAAAGGTTCTCAATTCTTTGCGAATAGCCTATACACGTAGTCAAACAGATTACAGTGGCCACCACACATTTAATAGATCGATTGTATAATGATGAGAGAAAATTGTGAGTGTACGTAGAGTGCAGAATACTCCTAAGTTGGAGGCAAACAGAAAGTATTTGGTCCTGGCATTTCATAATAAAAATGGATTTTAAACGAACTACACAGACTAACATATTTTCATGGTCATTATCGCTGAATACCAGGTGCGAAGGAACGGCATTTATTGTCGGAGTCTGAAAAGCGTGAAAGGAGTAAATAACAGATTTCCAGAACGGAGTATCCCACAGCGTGATTAAACTTACCCGAGTCTTTTTTTGTTTGTTTTTTAATTAAACCGTTATTTACTTCCTACTAGGGATATCCTGCTGTAATCTTCCTCATCCATTTTCAAGCCCGGATTGAATGAAAGGGCTTCCGGATCAACATAAATTTTTATTCTCATATATTTCCCGAAAACATTTTGAGTCGATTTTTCTGCGATAACGTAGGAATGTGTTAGCAAATTTTTTTTTCCTTCCAAGCAAAACCGAAGTTAAATTTAAAAAAAAAAAACCGTATCCACGTAGTCTATATTATACATGTGATTATTTCTCAAACTCTTGGCTCTTATTTCAGCGATGCACAAGTTAAAAAAAAAAAGGATTTTACACGTCTTTCAAGACGTTGCATTGCCAATGACGCAATATGCGTAAACCAAATAAATGTGTTCGTTGTTAGCAGTTTTCAGCAGGATATTCTGGCTGGTAGGATGACCAGAGGGGCTACATTACAGTCATTCCCCCCTTCTTAATAATTACTCCAACAAGAGGGCCAGCTGTAGCTGTGTTTTAATTATTGTGGTAAATGACTAGAAATGTTCCCCTCTGGAAATACTGGGACGTGCTTTGTTCTTCAGAGCAAGAAGAGATATTGTAATTAAGATCATAATGGAAAGAAACAGCTGTTCTCATGTCCTCATGTGCAGGCAAGTAGCTGCAAGACTTGTCTTGAACGACCAATTAATTTCGTACTTATACGCCGAACATCGCGTTTGCATCCCGTTTTTGAAAGAAAATTGTGTTTTGCTAGACTGAAATGTGAAATCTCAAAACGTCTTTACGTTAAATTTTTTCCTTTCCTGAATAACATTTCACTCCAGCAACAAATGAATTCTGATGAATTTATTGTGATAGGACACAAATGCTGCTTGGTGCGTGTGCTTTGCCGATGATTTACGGGTTTTCTTGGAGTACTCCGTTTTACCTCGCTAATGTATATCGTCTCTTGCTCCAGCCCAGGTTTCCGTTTAATTTCGCACTTCGGAGCTGATGTGAACGTACGGGTTTCAATTAATGTCACCCCGTAGTTGTTACTGTTTCCTACGGTGCAGTCATTTACAAAAATTATATTTTAGTTTCGTCGGAACAGCTTGTATTTGTAATATAATTTATAGTAATTGTTGAAATAAGCAACGACTCTAACAAGTTAGTGGACGGAAACTCTTGGAATGCAGTTTTTTAGGGGGGGGGGGTGGTGGTGAGAGAGAGAGAGAGAGAGGAGAGAGAGAGAGAGAGAGAGCAAAAGCTTCGCCGAATACTGGTAAGAAAAAAAACACCTGATTACCAGAATTTCTTTGGTTGTGCCACATGCAATAGGTTTACTGTCGTTCACTGGGCCGGTAGTGGTATCGCGCAGAACGATTTTATATATATAATATGTATATATATAATTAAGTTGTCCCTTCCACTAAGATAATGCCGCGGTTTGAAATAACACGCAAAGACATTAGCGATAACTGAACTTTATTCAATTGCAATGGAGCCGAATTGGCAAACTACAGAATGCGAGTCAGTCGACCGTATAAACGAGAAAGTCTCAGAATAAACGAAAACCCGACTATTGGCGAAACATAATAATTAAAACTTCGTAGACTTTCAGGAAATAAAGTAACGAAGATATATCAAGCGCGCGTTGAACATAACTATATATATATATATATATATATATATATAATTATATATATATAATCATATATATATATAAGGAAACAAAGAAAGTTTACAGAAAATATAACTATTTTAGCAGAATAATGCATTTCTGTAGAGGCTAAGACATGTTCAAACAGAAACATATTACAATAGTTTCCTTCACAATTTCCTATTCCCAAAAAAAAAAAAAAAAAAATCGTACAATATTTCTTTTAGTGAAAATCAACAAGTTTGAAGCTTGAAGCTAGCCGTGATAACGTGTCCTCTTGACTATGCAAATTAGGTAGTGTTCAAAGGCTGTTAAGTTGCGTCGTATTTGCGCAAGCATATTCGAGAAAAGCGTATTTAAATCCAAACGCGTTTCGATTATTACCTATTGTCACCTCAGCCACACTCTGGAAAAACAAATTTGAAATTGGACCTCAAAACGTATCTTGCTCGTTCTTGTTTGCGCATAGTTTCGTCAAGATGGCGATGTTTCCACAGGCAAGCTGAGAAAATAGAAAGAAAATTTGTGTTGATAACTTCAAAATACCAGTCCAGAAATGTCGCTAGCAGAACTAGATTCTCTCCACTGATAGCCGAGCAAGTATGCAGCAGTCTATGATGCGAGCCTATGCCGCATATACAGCGATCGATATCAAGACACTTTCGACAAATTGGTTCGCCATATTACACTTTCTTTTCTACTTTAGAGCTTTCTTAGGGCCTAAGTATCTATTCATTTTATCGGCGAGGCTCATTCTGTGTAATATCGGAAATGTTCGCTCTAAAAAAAAAAAAACTGAAAATAAATTTATATTAAACTTGTAAATATTTTTTCATTTGTGGCTCTCCAGAAAAATACCACTACATAGTGTAAAAAAATCTTGGATTATTAAGAATATTATTGACCTTCCTGTCAAGCAACAGGTTGCTTTGCTGAGTGTGTGTAAAAAACAGTGATTGTCCACCTTCGAATTCAGCAACAGGCTCGCAGCTTTTTAGCGTTTACACCGCGGGATTAACGACGTGCTTATCGAACACGTGACGTTAAAATCGTAACGGTTTTTCGGAGCAGGGAGCACTGAGTGAAAGTCCAACTAAGTGAAATGGCATCGTTTAGACGCTATTCCCCGATCGACGAATCTCGATAAGCCCGCCGTGTCATCGTTTAGAGCAGCATTTAGAGAAATTCTTAAACTCCACGTGGCTCTATTAAAAAGGCGAGACGCCCACGCGCAAGGTGTTTTTTATAGACGCTGCGATTTATTACCTGGAACCCGATTACCTCAAGGCGCGAAATGGATCGTAAGTCATGATCTACTCCTTCTCATCTGCGCAGGCGTGGCTATAAGACTTAACAGCCATTAAAACAATTGAAGATTAAGAGAGAAGTTGCATATTTAGTGTCTTCTTACGAGAACAGCTCCATTTACACCCGAAATTACACAGCATTGAATAACTCAATTAAGAAATATAACATTCTGCTTAATAAATTACACAGTTTCAGTCAAAATAAATATTTTTGTTTGTTCCCTTTAACTATAGATGTTGTAACTTTTATGTCAAAAGCTTCGATAAGTAATTGATTTTAATATTATACATTTGAGAGAGAACAAGAAGGAATGATGCATGAAAGTCACGTATAGTAAATTTGGCTATATGATAATTGAAATATACTTTAAAAAGTCTATTATAGTTCTTATTCCCGGTTCGATAAGTGGCGAGAAAATTACATAAAAATTTAATGAAAATTATACCAAGCCAAGTTGACACAATGAGCATAGACATTGCATCGTGAGAAAAACTGAGGGAAATTATTTATAGGATTAGACCAACAGGAACTAAATTTTCAGTGGTATGTAAACTTAACCCAGCAATGAAAACTTATACATATAATACTGCAGTTAATATCTTGTACTGTTAAAGCTCAGGTGTTTATAAAATTATTTTATGCATAGCACACATTACATTAACTGGAGAAACGTGTTCGACAACACCTCTGGACTCGTCGGCGGTGGAATTAATTTGAAATTAAAATTTAATTGCAAAACTTTACATAATGGACAACAACGCAAGAAACTCCCATGAAATCCCGCTGTCTTGTTCTAATGACTTCAAGAGTTCATTTGGACTGTTTAAACATGTGCTAATTCTTATCAATATTAAAACGTGGGTTATAAAAACTATAAATTAAAAATGGTGCAACGTTCGTAATTTACTTTTTGTACATTGATTTTCCATTTTTTCCCACTTTCGTAAGACTATCATTTGATATATTACCGCAGAATAATAAAGAACTTTAAAAATGTAGAAAACTTTATTTCGGATTTGTTATTTGGCCACTTGCCTACTTTCCATTTATAGTGAGTGACGTTGTTTTACCACCTCCCCGGTGTAGTGACTAGCATTGTTCTCTCTCACGTTGGGGTTCCGGGTCCCGTTCTAGGGCAGTGGCCACTGGAATTCTCCAGGTAGTGATGGTTTGTCTCACGAAGTATCCAGACTGGATATTGTTACGCAGCTATTAGCTTAGACTCATCTCAAACATCCCCAAACCATCTCACCCTGCTGGCACCACAGTTACCCCAGGTCTTTGACTCTTTAACTTCACGGGGTCTTTGGCTTTTAGAATCCGCTTCGTCAAATAAAGACGTGGTAGATGTTTAAATAAATCGCATCCAAGTTGTCTAAGTCACATGTCGTGCAATATTCAAAATTAACAGCGCAATCTTGGTTCCAATACTTTGGCACCAGCCTTACTGATGCCATCCCCCTACCCCTCCCGTGCCACGCTGGGAAGGCAGGGTTAGGTTTACGGCACCACAGCTTGCTGGGGAAACCTGGCAGGCTGTGCAGCAATGTCGACGTCCGCGAACTTGAAATAGTTACGGGGCAGTGGATGGAGAGGGTTAGCTTGTCCTAGCCACTGTGACTCGAATGACTTACACTTGGGTGAACAAGCCCCTCCCCCTTCACCAAGGGCTTATACCGCCCCCGCGCTGACGAGCATAGCTCTAGCGATGATGAGTGGCGGTGGCTCACTAAAGGCAATATTACACGATACCATATTCCGTAAAACTTTGTGCAAGGTCCGCCATAGCTGCCGGTATACGGGCTAGTGTGGCACCCATCATGGCATTTCCCGCCTTGCACGGGTAATTCTTCGTACCAGGTTTGGTAATTGAACACGTCCTATTTCTCGTGGCAGGTTCCACACCGGCTTTCGTACCTGGCCAATTACATTGCAGTTTCAGAGCGTAGGGCGCTCCCGTGGCTACTACTTGAAACGAGTTGATGAAGAAACCGAAAAGGACGCCTCCATCTTGAATTTACATCCGTGAGGTTGAAAATCTTTCAAATAGATTTAAAATACGACAACGACGAATAATATTGGCGATGACAACTTTTAATTACTGTTTAAAACCGTTCTAAATACTTAAAACCTTACCTACTGCATGAGAACGTAATTTAAATATGTACGATATATACTTATATAAACTCGGCACTTTGCGTACGAACTGGTGGGGTACAGTTGTGAAGTTACGACATCCTCAAGTTATATTTAACTTTTGGGCATGAGTTCGTAACTCCATCGGGCCCAAAATTTTTTTTTCATTATACTTACAAGCGGATAATATCCCGGTACATATAGAAAAACTTTATTTTACAACCGGTCAGTAATTTTCGTCAAAACTAAAAATAACACACTCGTAATCTAGAGACTGCATGTCATTTTCAAGAAAATTAATGAAACTATACTAGTAAGCAAATAGTTTATGTAAAACGCGAACACCCACCGAGGCTGCCAAATGCTAGTACGCTAACTACTGTCGTGTAATATGAATCTTCCATGGGGCTCATAAAGTGGCTGTATACCGGCTCTCACACCAGGGCTTGTAGAAGCTTGTACAAGAACCAAGTAAGGCAGCAGGTATCGTGTAATATCCGCTTAAGTATATAGGTACAGAGAGATGAAATGGTGGCATGTATCACTGGCTCCAGCCACGCCGACAACAATATAGCCTCCTCGGCCAGCAATGTGGAGCAACTACGTTCACCTATCAGCTCCTGGGGACTTAACAAGACAGACGGCAGCTCGACCAATAGGGAGTATTCCACAATGTGCAATAGCCAATCGTAGGCCTACCCAAGTCCCGTGTCGAAGCTTCGCGAGACCAATGAGCGACCGAGCTCTTTGGCTTCAATTGCCGCTGTTTGTCTCCTCTCTTCCCGACGGAGTCATGTGGGAAACGTAGCGGGCATTGCCATCGACCAGCAGGTTCTCTCGGGTTACTCCCGTTTTCCCCCGCTCTTGCATTTCGCCACCGCTCCAGCTTCACCTCCTTTTCACCATCGCCGGGGATCTCGACTGACACACGTTAGCGGCGCTTGTGTTTATTCTAGCAGAAAATATAAGGAAAAGAACAACGTATAAACTCTCACGCCGCGCCGCTCGGCAGCGCCAAGGCCAAACGAAAGATCTAATTTAACGCTATCTTGTGTCGGAATGGAAAACTAACTCTAAACGTGCAGAGAAATTCTTCAATATCTCCGTTTATTTTAAAGTGTTCTCTATGTTGATAGTTTAGCGTTTGCTGTACGCAGGTGACTGTAATACGCTTACTTTCTCAAAATCTGGTAAAGCCCAAGCCAAAACGAAAGAATTCACTGGCGCTAAGGAATAATTCCACACACGTCAAACCAGCCATCGAAGACGGTATAGTGGAATATATAAAAACTAACTTTTTTTTAACGCTAGCTTATTTAAAGATGTGAAGTGGAAATCTAGGGTTTTGGTCCACACGTTTTGGTCCACACTGGGGTTAAAGTACACATTTAGTGCAGGTGTCATGTCTCTCATTCATAAACTTGTGGCGTTGTTACCTATTGTTTGCCCGTTTATATATATATATATATATATATATATATATATATATATATATATATATATTCACATAACAGTTTTCCATTCCGAATGAGAGCTGACTCAGTTCTTGTAATTGCATTCTCCAACATATCAACGATTCAGGATAAAATTTCAGTTGACCAACGTGTACAACGATATAACTAAACATTTCAAATTACTAATAGCCTAACAAATTTTTTTTTTTTTTTTAAATAGAAATATTTCATCATCGCGTGTACATTCGAACAGCTCCGTTCGGAATTTAAATTTCTTAAGTAGTTTTATCATTGTTATTATTTTTTAACTTTCCTTGCATTGATTCACTGACGTTCATTTTTAATGCGATTTAATTATTCTGTGGACTAGTAAAACGGTTTATGTGTTATTTAATCTCTCTTATTAAATTCCTTCAGTCGGATTAGGGAAGTGGCTTACAGAGTGACGCACACACGTGTCTTCCCCAGGATTCAAACCCAGATCCCCATCATCCGAAGGTAACATTTTAGCGCCCTGTTGTCAAATGAGTGGAGAGATTTGGGCGGCACTTAACAGCGAGGTACTGAGAGCCTAGAGGGTGAAGCGAGCTGAATATGGAGCAGTGCCGTAATGCAAGGGCGGCAGAAACGGGAGATCCCCGAGAAAACCCGCCGAATAGCAGCATCGTCAGGCACACGTGAAAATCCGGGTGCGACCACACTGAAAATCGAACCCGCGTTGCCTTGGTGGGAGACGAGCACTCTAGCCGCTGCATAACCGCTGCCCCTGTTATCAAACCCGACGAGTTTCCAACCCAGATGACACCCAGCTAGGTAAAGCCTGTTCACGATAAAGTGAGCACTTTTGAAATAAACTTAAGAAAAAGTCACTGCCTCCTGCCTGCGTGTAAAAATTACGTTCAAAGCTTTCTGTACAGGAAAGAAAAGCATTTCTTTGAAGCTGTTTCGTCTGTTCTAGCAAAATCTTGCTTTACTCCGGAAAGGAAGTTTAAAGATACTTAAGTTCGTTGTTATTTGATTTTCTATTTGTAAGTTTTTTAATGTTATCAAGGAATTCGATTATAGAAAACTAGCTGTTATCCGTGGCTTCACCCAAGAGCAAAATTCAAACCTTAATTATAATGACCAAGTGCTCTATCTTATTGTTCTTCTTTATTACTGTAATATTCCGGACTATCACATAGGGTACTTTTCATCCCGGTAAAACGAACATTTCCTTAAGAAACATAAAAAAAAAAAACAGAACACCAACCAGCACCTACTCAAACGGTTTTTATGTATTCCCTAACAAACTGTTAGTTTTTCTGGGATAAAAAGTACCCTATGTGCTAATCCAGAATATAATCTACCCCCTGTACACAATTTTATCCCCATCCGTCGAGCCGTTACGACGTGATTGAGTAACAAACAAACATACAACTTTCGCATTTATAATAGTATTTTAGGATAAAAACTTTTCCTTGAGCTTGATTTGTTCACAGTGAAGAAATGTTTCTGTATACCAAAGAAAACGGGATTAAATGGTATTAAAACATTTCTTTCGTTCAGGTACCTAACAAAACTCTCTAAATCGTACATTTTCAAATAAATTCTTTGGATCATTGATATGATGCTTCACTTTCAAAGGCACTTATTTCGAAGGTAGACTGAATTTAACACAAACGGCGTGGTTTAACTATTATAACCACAAGGCAAGTTTACAATTGTCATTAATATTGAGATAAAACAAAAATTCAGTTTTGTGTGCAAGCCTACTTTACAGTGGTTCATATGTAAGGGCGATTTTTTTGCAGAAAAAAACATACGTTGCAGCATATAAAATGTTTTTGGAGAGCATAAGTTGACAAGGGCACCATAGGACTCAGTCCGCGCCACGGAGTGTAGTAACCATTTAGAATTTTTTCGTCGACAAATCTCTATCTCTAATCATGATCAAGGACAGTGCGCTGATGCCAGGATTCCAAGATTCGTTTGGTGTAAGGTTGTGAAAATGTTGGGGGGGGGGGGGGGAGGGAGGAAGCTATTCTCGGTCTCAGAGACGGATTGGAAGCTCGTCCCCTCTACTTTCATCACACCCCCTTCCCTTCAAGGGAACACTGTAAATACGAGCGAGCGGACCGAATCGCGATGCTGCACTGTTAGAAATCTCCGTATATTTGCGGAATGTTTTACGGAAATGTACAGTGTACATACGGAGAGGCAATCCGTAATGACGAAAAACGGAGTTAAGTCCGTAAATACAAAATACGTGTCTCCGTATTCCATTTGGCTTCGAGTTACGGGGACGAACAATGCCGATTCTACACGAAGCTTTCTTCGCCAATGTAACAAGAAAATTATCGTTTCTGCGGCAGTTAAGGTTATCCGCGCGACTATGACCTATTCTTTCAAACATTATTTAGAATGAGACGTCTGTAACATTTGACAACACTAAAAACACACTTAATTCAATAGAAACTGAAATTTTGCTTTTGTTTTCTGAATACAAATATAAAAGTTATACCACAATTTTCAAGTGAGAGTTGTAGGCAATGGTAATATTTTGACTCGGGTTCAAACCTCGCTTAAGTACAATATATTTTAACTTTTTTAATATAATTTTTATACTCGGCAGAACACCCACATGACGAAAATTAAATACATTTTCATTATCTCTTTTTATTTTAAACGGAAAGTACAAGAAACTAACTTGGAAATGAACAGAGAGGTTTCGTGAAATTTGCGGGAATGTGTCCGTAATTTTACGGAGAGTTTACGGACACTTCTGGGGAAAATTTTACCAGCGCTTTTCCGTAAAATGAAGGAAATTTTTTTACAGCTCACATAGGTGCCACAACGACATTGCCACTTGTCCGCAAAACGTCTGGTTTTCCGCGGTGGTAACAGAACCCCCACCCCCACCCCCCGTCATCCTCCCATTCACCCCCAAACACCCCAGCAAAAAATAAGAAATAGATAGCATATAATAACTTCTTCATCGTCGCTGTTCGGAAAATGTTATAGTTGCGAGATTTTCTGACAGAGCTCTGGGGAACGAAATTTGGCGAGGGGGAGGCGAATAGACAACACGATATAAGACATGTTTATATTTGTACGTGACTGAATATGGGGATCCCATAAGGAGGATTGATTCCTTACATTTTGAATTTATCGTTTTTTTTTCATTAGACGCATAGAAAATGTTTAGAGCGACAAAGCATTAAATAATAACTTCCTAATTTTTTTTTTCCAGATAGAAGTAGAGTGCCATATAATGTAGTATTGCACGCGATTGTAACATATTCAAAAATATTTAAATTATAAGAGTCTAAATTTAGTTAAACTTTAAGCGTAAGTTATATTCATTCTGAATAATTCAAGAAAATACATTTACAAAAAAAATATAAAATTTTTGCGAAATATAATGTAAGCTGGACTCACATTTCTTGCAAATCTGTCAAATTACTTAGTTTGTGATTTGGTACGTTACTGGTTGTTTTTGTTTCCATGCGGCTCCGTTCAATGTTGTGGGGTGTCAGAGAAAAACGTGTGCGCAACATAGCCAGTTCGCGACAGAATATCAGACGCGTATGGGGCGTATAAAAGAGAGCTCCCACCTGCTCTCGAGCTAGACAAACTTAAAGCCGGTTCACGATATGTTGATCACTTAAAAAAAAAACCTGCACAAGTTTTAGTTGTATGCACATTGTGTATTCTTCCGCCAGACGTAAAAATAACGTTACCGTGGGACTGACCATTTTGTTCATGAGTCGGCCAGGCGAAACTGCATAGTTATTCGAAATTTTTTTTTTTTAACAAATATGCTAATATTTGTACTCATATGCATAAAAACTGAAAGAAAAATAAATAATTCCACGATACACAAATGGCTACGTAACACTTTTAATTCAACGTTCAAACGCGGAACTACTTTCCGTGCGTCGTTGCCAACTTATCTGGGCGAATGTCACTCGGTGCGCCCGTTGAAATGTATGCATGCAGGGGCAGTGACTTATTTCCAAGGTTAATTTCTAAATTGCTCACTTTATCGCGAACAGCCTTTAGAGGCAGTGACATTCCTCAAAGGTTGATTTCAAAAGTTCTCAATGAACTGTGAACGGCTTACAGAACAAGTTTCTGAGAACACACAATTTTCCCGACACTGCCCGTGCTACTCAAAACTATATGAAGACCCTGCGAGGTAGTCTCTGTTTATTTTAAAACGATTAACTTTTAATTGGTAGCATAATTCTAGTAGTAGTGGAAACAGACAGCGATATCGCCAGAAAAGAACTCTGGTAATTGCTGGATCTACTAAGCTAACTAGTAGCTCAGGAAGTAAAGGTTTTATGTCGTGAAAAATTAGTGACAAGCTGAACTTATGGCAGATGATAGTACCCAACTACAGGTATATTTTCCCAAAAGTTCCCACCCCTCCCCCTGGTGCTTTCTCCTCTGCCCCTCGTTGAGCATCCGACTTGCAAGCTTTTGTATTGCCGTTCATATCTCCGTTAATATCTATCATAGCCTAAAAACTATTTTACGGTTTTATTCCATAAATTATTGTCTAGAAAAAAAGTATCTATACTTTTTCCGTTAAGGTAAATACTTTAATATAAATTTGTTGAAATATGTAAAATTCTACTTTTTTATGCAAAGTTTTTTGTAGTTTTTTTTCACTTTAACATTTTTATTTATGAAAATTTGACGAGATATTTTATATAAAAGATATAAAACGCTTCGATAGATTTCCAACAGTATATATATATTATATTTATTTACAGTCACGAAGACATGTGGTAGGGCACCTTAAATCGAACCAAGCGCGCGCGCCACAACCCCTCGCTGGCACTAGGGCTGCCATGCCATCTACTCGCGTGTGGCTCGAAAACATAATCATCATCGTCATAAATACTTACTTTATTCAGTTTTTGGAATATCAAGTCGGTCTATTTTTTAATGTTTTTGTATCGGCTTCGCTAGTTTGGGTTTGGTAGGGCCTTGCCCGTGACCCATACATTCAGGGACGTTCCATTATCCACCGCCTATGGACCCACCGTATTCCGGACTAGCAACAACCGGCAGCTGTGAAGTATTGTTCACTTATACTAATTTACAACATGTTATTAAGAGTATACAGTGCTATCCACAGCATTAAGGACCTCCCAACCACCACTAGCTTGATATTACAATTTTTACGTTCTTGATTTCTGTATGTGCAATACTCATTTCCTGACTTTTTATTATTTACAAATCATAATTTTTAATTTGTATATACTATTCCTATCTACACCTGAGTCATTCAATACATTTTACAATCAAATTTATATACAATATTTTCAACAAAGTGTGTACTTTCTTATTCTAATTAAACACAATACTTACAATAAACTGTATACATTCTATTCATCATCAATGATGTCTTCATCTTAATCCATGGCTGTTCCATTATTACATGAAAGACCATTGCAGTGCTCACACATAGCTGAACATTGTAAATCTGACTTCCGACAGCCACAAAAATTGCCACAAGCAGATTTGCAATAACATGACACTAAATACAACTGTTCATTAAGTGCAAATGGCTTTGAAGTGGTCAATGGTTTAAGTGCCTTTCTCTCTCCTCCAGCTTCTCTTATGAACTCTAGCTTCCATCCCCACTCTGTAGCTGTGAAGAGTCCTTTCTTCGATAAGAACTCTAGCTCCCTCTCTGTTAGTTTCGAGTTGATGTTTATCACTTGTTGGACATATAAATGTGCATACTTCGAATAAGATAAGTGTCTAGCAGCACGGGAGAACGGGAGCATTTTAACTGTCGTGTCCAAGTGCATGTCCCAATCTCCTGTTCTTTCTGCATAGATGAATTGCAGAATAAGGTCTATGCACTTTAAAAGACTTATCCAAAGTTTTGAAGTCCTACTTGATGATTCTAACGTTTTCATACAGTTGTCTATTTTACCACAAGCTTCAGTAACTCCTGATTCATTTATTACAGCTTCTGGTTTTATCTCTTGGTTAATAAGTTGCTTGTGAAACTTCTCCAAGGAGGCGATACTGCTTCTCAGTTCTTCGCAATGTCCTTTCATCACGTTAACGATTGCACAGGCTGTGAGTGTGAATGCTCATAAACACTCAAGTCCACTCACTTCCATTATTTGCCCCACGGAGCCCATAATGGCATTAAGAGGTGAAAACCACCAAACCTTACTACTATATTTGTAAATTTCACTGCCTCTTTCTGCGGAAGCTACGATTTCTGAAGCCTTCAAGGACAGGGGTTGGTCAAAAGTCATCATGCAGGACTGATTTTGTTTTCTGCTCTGTTCTGCAGCAAAAAATAATGCTGTGAAAATTGTGTATATATTGGTAACATCCGTGTTAATGAAGGGAACAGCCATGACATATGTTAAGTCATATTTTTTCTTTCTGCTGTTAATGATGTTCATAAAGCCATTCCACCCTGGTTGGACATTGATTCCAGAAAGTCAAATGGAATCAGGGGAAATATTGTTGTTAATATGAAATCTGAACTATTTATCGCACCTTTTAATGCACTGTATTCTTTTACTACAATGCTACTTAATCACTTGCGAGAAATTTTCTTTGTGTACGATCTTATTCTAATAAAGTCAGGATTAAATGTTCCAGAACACTTCCTTTCGACATTCACTTGGGTTTTAATGCTAGCAGCTGGCGTAATACACTGTATTCCCCTGTCGCATGAAACGTGTTCAAGCCATCCAATGTACGAACATTAACATCAGTATTATTAAAAACATGCCGTATGAAAGCATCTTTGTTAACATTTGGTGATCCTGCACTTATGAAAGCGTTAATGTACACAGCAGTTTCGTAATAGGACGCACAGACACCCATGGAAGATTACATATTGATGAGATGCTTAGAACCATACAAACGATGAAGTGTAAAAGCTAAGTCAATCTGAAGTGGTGACAAAAACTATCTAGGTCATACAGCATATAGTATAGCATTATTTATGCCTACACATTTTCTCTTAGACTTTTCTAATGCTGATGTATTATTCTTCTCTGTGACTTTCTGGGTAAATTATGCTAATGTATTTGGAATTAAATTTTCTACTCCAGACTTCATACCTGGGTATGTATTGTGACCATACGCCATATTTTGAATATCTTTGTTAGTTATGTCAGCTGCTGCTAATACGATCCTAAGTTTTTCTTCTTCCAAGTTGCTCTCTCTATCTTTGTACTAACTGTCGATAATTTTGTGGGCGATGTCAGACAAACACATGACATTCTTTCTACCAAAAACATTAGATACCATAATGCGTTCTTTAAAATGTTCTAAAAGATTATTTTTTAGATGTTTGTCAGAATAAGTTTCTTTTTTCCCTGAAACACCTGACATAATATCTTGCAACTCTTGACTTGAGTACTGGCATTCGTCACTTTGTTCAATGTAATTGCACATCTTTAAAAAATACTCTCTATCCTCCATCGGTCTGCCTAAAGATCATTCACTTGGTCTTTGAAAAAGTGGCATGACATTTTTTGTGGGATCTAGTTTCTCGTGCAACAAGGCCACTCACACTTAAAAGGCAGGCCTTTACTCCCCCCTCCCCCCAACAGTACATCATTCAGTTCTTCAGATTTTTGCAAAAATTTTCCCTTGATGTCTAATGTTTCTACTACGCGAATTTTTTCTTCCTACAGTGCAAAGAAGTCTTAGAACCTATTACTGCCGTATTTCCAGAATTAAAGCAATTTGAATTATAGTCAAATATCTCAACTAAACTCCGCAGAGAAGTTGACGTTGAAGGAAGAGATACATCACATATTTGCGATGATGTAGTTTCAGCTTTAATACTTGATGGTCTCGTATAATTTTCCTCCACAGTTTGTGCACTCAAACACTTGTTTTGCCTTCCAATCTCTCTTGCAGCACATCATCTTTTATTTTGCGTGCTTCGGAAATTGTTTTCAATCCTTTCGCAACAAAACAGAATTTCCTTCAAAATTTTTCTCGTATAGAAGACAATAAATCATCCTCGTCCATTTTAAAGTTTGTTTAATAAATTGGGGTCTCGCCATAGTAAATCCTTATTCTGAAATATATGGCTATGGAACTACTGATCACGTAGAGAGAACATTTTTGAATCCTAACTGCCGTACAGTGAATAGCTGCTACTGACGAATAAATATGAATTGCAATAGTAATTAAAATTACTTTAAAATGCAATTTTACAACTCTTATTAATTAATCAGACATGGAGGAATATTCAAAATTTCAACATCTAAATCTTATTTAAAAGTACCCACAAACAAGATCGCAAAAGTACTACTTATGTTGAGTGATTACTTACCAAAAATAGACCTCATGAGTACATAAAATGTGAAAATAAAATTTGTTTACGCAACAAATGGTCGTCAAGGCACACTCGTATTGCTCCTCGCAACCCCTTTCTAGGGGAACAATAACAGGAAACCACATATTGATACGCCCACTGCATCTGGCAATGTTTCAGTGAGAAATCAAATGCGATAAATACGTACTCCGTCATTCGCAATAGCTGAGGGTATTTTAGAAACAGTTATCAATTGATCTATTTATTATGCAGCTGGTTGAAGCAAAGAACGTTTATTGATTACCAGAAAAATATAAGTTTGGATATTACTTTGCACAGCCGTGCACAGAAGGTTATGAGTAGAGACCTGAACAATTCACGGATTAGTTTTTGGGACAAGCTAGAATTCAAAAACTCTTACGTTTGTGTCACCGTTGCCATTGGTCTACGCGTTATTTGTCACCTCCTGGAGAACCCTGGGCGAATAAGAAAGATACAACAAAATGCACGCCCAATCATCGCCCTCCACTGTGGCAGCAACAACCAATGGACAATTGATATCTGCACAGTATCCACATAATACCGCGCAGTCTACCCTGGAGGTCGTTGAACTACGAATTTTTCACGTCGCTAGTTATGAGTAAGACTTGCAAAATCCGCGTTATTATTTGGGAACATGTAAAACTTTAAACACGTGTATCTTAGCGATGAGTTTGTCATTGGACAATACTTTATCTGACACGCCCTAGGTAACTCTGTGCCAATAAGAGAACACTTCACAACTGTTTGCCCCAATCACGCGCAGTTCATTCCCAAAGGGCGTGGCTTCACATCTACGAAGCTGCTAATGGAAAAACAACGCCGGTTCCGATGTACACAGTGCGGTGAAATACAGCCTGATACCAAATAATAACGCGAATTTCGCATGTCTCTATGTGAGACATGAATTCGATGTCTCTATGAGACACTCTCTCTATAACGGGATCCGGTATAAAATGAGGGTATAGGTCGTGTGCTTTTATTTTTTGGAAGGAACCATCACTGTACTAGAGAATCAGATTTTCGAATTGAGCCCAAGTCTACTCGTTGTTTGTGTACGTGAAGTTTCTGAGATCGAAGCCAAATGTTAAAAACCATTCCGGATGAACTGAAAAAAAAAAAAAAAAAAACCTTCCGGTCCAACAAATGGAATGGTCATGCCGGGTTTCGTCACGTGGTTGCCTCTCCGACGTGTGTTCGGTAAGTCGTGGTTCTGGTTCCCGCCTGTTGCTTCGACGGTGGTATACGTGCTAATGTGGTGCTGTTCCGAAATATCATTGTTTCTAATTTCTCTTCCGTGACATTACGATCCTGTGTACGTTATGCGCTTTAATGAAAATAAAAGAAATCGAATGAAATTATTTTCACGATTTCTCGGAGAAAACTACCCGAAATTATGGATATGTTACGCAATGACCGTCACGAGAAATAAACGAATTAAAAACATTGCCAAAACATATATCAATACCCGCTTTGTTTGTGTCACGAATTCAGTAATTACAATAGTCACGTGATCTAGTAGAGAACGGTGTGTTAGAGACTTCTTTAGTCAGCCAGTGGTTCTTATTTCCTTACCTTTCTGTGATGCGGAAAATTTCCATGTTACGTTCGAACTTAATCTAAGTAGGAGTTTTGTTGTTTTGAGAGTTATGTCATAAGCTCAAACAAATTTTGGCACATAGTTAGCTTCGTGTAACACACAATATAAAGTCTGAAAAAAAAAAAGTCACAACATTAGATATACTAACCGAAATTTCCGGCGTAGCAAAAAATGTTTTTTTTTTTTTTAATGTTCAAGAATTATTTGGCAGAATATATCTTAACAGAAAATTTTTTTGTTTAGCCTGTTCACGGTAAAGTTAGCACTTTTGAGAGCCCTCTCATTTCCTTTGCAATAATAGCCAATAAATATATTTTATTTTAGCCTTAGACGTTAACTTCCGAGTGCAGTGGAATATACACACATGTGTTTATTACTTACATGGCAATATTTATTTCAAATTCGCGGTTAAAGTATAAAAAAATGGCCAAAAGGAAAAAAAAGTAACTAGGACCTCGAAAGTGCTCACTTTACCGTGAACAGCCTATAATGGCATGATACTACAACGCAGGGTGCTTGAGTGTCATGGATGGCACACTTTTAAACATATGCAGTTGTATTAATTTGATTCAATGTACACTAGCACTGAGTATCAGAAAATTGCCCCCAGTATTATCATCACAAGAGCTACAAGGTGGTGTGTGTGTGTGCACGAACCTCATCCCCCCTCACCAAATATACACTTTTCCTTTTTATACACGTTCTAACTAATCCATTAGAATGAACTGACCAGGAGGGCTGGGGATGTGAAGCACCCAAGGTGCGATCTCGTAAATCATTGTCGTTGTAGTGGTAAGACTATAGTAGCTTCCCCCCGTCCGGGTTTCATTACCGGTGGTCGGGGTTATCTCGGTGTCTTCCAAATTTCTACCCGCTCTTGCATTCCGCCACTGGTCCGTCTTCACCTACTTCACCTCGATAAGCATAGGAAGCCTCGATGTTAACAGCCACCCTACACCACTCAGCTCAACACAGACGTTATCGGGGTTGTCAGGCCGTGTTTTGATTGGCCCTTATTCTTAACAAAATCGTCCCATTGCCATAACAAGTCTGCGAAAATGAAAAGCATTTCTTCTGTATTTCAACCGTTTGTATACTATGAAGAAGTAAAATTACGTTGTGTAGGCTTTCGGCAGTAAAATGATAACTTTTGAAAGCCCTGCTTAAGATCTACTTGAATGTAAAATTTACAATTCCAAGTACCGCATCACTTTATTAACGCGTCGCTGAAGTGAAAATGTAAAACTATCATACAACAAATATTTTATAGATTTTCTGATTCTTACACTTACATGCATTAAAGAACAGAAATCGAGAGAAATAATTTTAATGATCAGAAATTTTTACTTAACACTTCAATTTTAACGTTAAGACTACTTTCTCTCTTGACAATACGCGCTTTCCTGGCAGCGTGCTCGTCGAAATACTGAAAGGTACGCGAAGTGACATTATTCGAAATGTGATTTCAAGAGTTCTCAATTTACCATGGACAGCATATACCTGTTTTGGTATGCCAAAACAATAACCGTATGTTGATTTTAAAGGCATACCTCGTTTTGTAAACGTTTCAAAAGTAAATAATTACATTTTAAGCAATGCCTGTTAATGAACCTAACAAGTGTGTAAATAAGCCATTATCACCGGAATGCTTTTAAATAACTGGTTTAAAAAAAACCCTGTTTTTTATTTTTTCACATTCCTCCAATTAGCAAATTAAATTCCTTTTTATGAGCGCCCACCACGGTTCAGTTAAACTGAGCCATAAGCAATTTAGATTAATTAACTTTATAACTGTGATGAAGAGTTCAGGAAAGTCACAGGATATGTGCATTCCCTTACTTACAGAGATTAATTACAGCGATGGGTGTTACGGAGTGACACAAGTTTCTGGGAAAAAGCACGCAACTGTACGGCAATTTTCCTTAACAGCTATACGGGAACATTCCTTTCCTCGTGGTAAATTTACCGTTCGACTGTAAATCAATTGTTTTCCATGGCCTCCGTTTTAATGGTAATGTGAATCTGTTACTAGTGAAGGAATCATCTCAGGTTTATTTTACGTCAGACAATAATTTAATCGCAGATTTCAAGCTGACGCTTTAATATAAACACTTTAGAAAAAAATTGGAATGATTATAAAGGAAAGCAGAGAAATTAGATGCAAAAAAGGGAACCGATAAAAAAAACACTAAAGAACAACAAACTTTACTTAATGGCGTCTCTGACTGTGGGGTGATTCTTTTTTCCACTGCAGCTTTAAGGCTGTTCACGATAAGGTGATCAATTTTGAAATCAACTTTAGAAAAAAAGTCACTGCCCCTACCTGCATTATTTTAACGGGTGCAATGCGAGGCATTCATCCCGTAAAATTGGTAACGATGGAAGGAAAGTAGTTCCATAACTTAATGTCGAATAAAAAGTGTTAGGTAACCATTTGTGATAACTTATATTATTTATTTCGCTTTAAGATTGTTTAATGCATCGAATTGTAAAAATTAGTAAATTTGAAAAATGTTCACTTTTCTAATGATTTCATAGTATCACTTAACCGACGTATAAATAAATTGACGAGGCCTTAGAAATGTTAATTTTACATAAGACGGAAGAATACACAACGTGCTTACAAGTAGATCATAAGCAGGGTTTCAAAAGTGCTTAATTTACCGTGAATAGTCTATAGTACTGTGCATGGCCTCAATGTACATTGCACAAGTTCCTAACACACCGTGGTATGATTGTTATCATTGTGTTGATATCGTCTTCCAGAAGAAGGTCCCATTCCATCTGGGCAGCTCTTATGAGAATTGGAAGTGTTTCTGGAGTTTGTGGACGATTATAAACTGCTGTTTTCAGCTTGTCCCCGTCATGTTCAATGTGTTAGTGCGCTCTCTGTTGACCACAAAAGAACTACATAACTCCTACCACCCACTCTGCCTTAGCGCACAATATCCCAAACTTTTTTCGAGAGGTGCATATTTTCCGGAAATACGATGACGAACTGTAAAAGACTGGGCAGAGGGAACAGAATAACTCACGTTTGCCTTGCGCTCTCATTTCAAAAGTGAATTCAAGCTGTGTTAAATGCACACTTATGGTTAGCGACCTTAATAATTCGCGAGTTAAATGACCTCCAGGCTAGGCTGCGTGGTATTATGTGGAATTGTGCAGATATCAATTGCCCATTGGTCGCCAAGGATTTTCCAGGAGTTGACAAATAACGCGTAGACCAATGGCAAAGGTGACACAAACGTAAGAGTTTTTGAATTCTAGCTTGTCCCAAAACTAATCGTAAAATAGCTAGGTAGGTAAGGGCGAATTTCGATCCGACAGCGGGGTCCATCATACGATACGGAAAAAAAACTTGTTCCAACGATCAGGAACGGACATGCAATCGGTCGTAGCCTGTGATGTGGCATAAATCTACCGCGTGACAAACGAAAAATGAGGAATGCCGGACCGGATGTTGAACCTAGACTCCACGAATACGAGTACAATGTATTAGCCACCCTGCTTAATATAAGCGCTTCAAGTCCGTGATCATTACAATATGAACATCTTAAGGCGTCACGCAGGTTGTAACAATATGTTTGGAAATATATTTTTTCCTAAATAAAGAGAATATAGTTAGGGGTATTTGTGGTTTATGACCAAACACAGAACAGTCCCTAACACGGTTAGGTGACGTAAGAGATGGCAACCTGTTGCGCTCACCTTTGATTCTGCAGGAATTTTTCCACCCTTCTTACTCCATTGAATTTCAGTTATAGTCTATTTGCGGTTTCTTCACACGTTTGGAATAAAACCTTTGAGGAGCCACCCTATGTATTATGTGCTTGGTTGTTTTCTTAATATGCAATGTTTTACAATTGTTTTATACTTGTGCCATAAAAGTGCCTTATTCTGACGAGAATACGTCTTTAAATTTGCAACCATAGTGTCAGACAATCCAGAAAATCCGATGATAACAAAATCGGGGGATATAGTTTGGTATTGAAGCTCCAAATATATCGTCTACATTCAAAATTCAAATACCCCACTCGATTACCAAAGGATCAAAGAATATGTTACGTTGAGTGAGGACTACTAATCATTTCGTACGGCTGACTGGATTTCGTTTGTTGGGGGGGGGGGGGGGGTGAAGGTGGCAATTTTGAGTTCGTTGTTTCGCCGTGTCTCATAATTTCCCCGTAGTATAACTTTTGACTGGGTGAAGTTACGACACTCGTTGAAGTTTCAATCGACAGCTCTCGTCAAGATTGATCGATTGACCGAATAAATAACATTTGTGAGACGTGGTTACAGTGAAATTGTATGCGTTTAATTAAAAAAACTAAGAAAACTTAACACAGTATCGGTCTATACTCATCAAAAAGCCAATTCGAAATACAGAAATCGTATACGGTTTGACAGAGCCTCTCAAAATCAATTCAGTGATATCCATAAACCCCCATATGATCTAGTGAAACGGTGCCGACAACGTAAAATAAATATCAAGTCGTCCGAGCGGGTCAACGTAGACATATTTCCGCAAAACAAACGGTCTGTTGGTAATGACAAGTGAGAGATAGTTATTATAAAAAATATTAAATTGAGCGCCCACGAATGCGTTACTTTGTATCTTTGGTGCAATTCCCTTGACTTGGTCAAGCTGTTTTTGCATGCGGTAAGGGCATATACTGAAAGCGTAACTCAAGCAGGGTTTCAGAAAAGTTGCATTTAACCGTGAATGCACTATACACGTTATTACATTCTCACATCAATAAAGAACGAAGGGTCGACCTATGGGGAAAAAAAACCACACGTTTTCCTGTGACTCTAAGCGGTTATCTATTTTGTTGCAAGTAACGCCTGAACATGTCTGCCTTCAAATATTCGGAAGAAAGACATTTTTTCCAGATGTTTATAAGTAACTGTAAACACCTTAAAATGCTTTTTGAATTAAATATTACAACTTATTTCATAGAGATCTGTTAAAATATTTTTTTTTTGTAATATACACTATTAAACTTTCTTAAATTTCTTTGGAATTGAATATTGGCATAGCTAATTTTATATGAATTAATACACGGAAACTCTTATATTATATATATATATATATATAATATATATAAATATTAAATTTTATCTAAGTCTTTCGAAATTATTTTATCTGACTTTCTGGGTTTCAGATTTTAGCTCAATTTATTCGAAAATCAGTTTAAACTCAAACATAAGGCACTGTGACAATTTTAAAAATAATGCTTACTTATAGATCTGTAGCTTTTTAGTTTTGATTTTTTCGGCCAGCCCTTATGTCTTATGTATGGAAATTTAATTCAACTTTTAAGTAGTCTTTTTCTTTACGTTTTGCAATTTTTGATTTCGCGAACGTGGACAGAACAGATTTGAAAGGGGAAGTAATTTTTGGAACTCACTAATTTCTGCGAAAGTACTGACAAGACACGAAGACGTATTTCCACATGATTGAGTTGATTTCTCACGGAAAAATATATCACGTGCCCGGCCAAAAGTGCCAGCTGTGTCCACAATGAGAAGCCGTTTCCACATCAGCGAACCAATTACCTCCTTGCTGTGGCAATAAACCCGTGCCCGTATGGCTAACAACCTCCTCAATCTCATTGGTTTCTCCCACGAAGTCTATCTCATTTGTTGGGTTATTTACTTCCGCATCACGTGGGCTTCGGGCTTCGATACAGATGACCTCTCTCTTCGCGTCAGACGTGATTCGAAAACAAGTAGTTTTCATTTTAGTTTTTATTTATGATGACAGACACGCAACGATCTTGAGCAACATCCATGAAAAGTGTATCATGAAACATTTTTTGCTATGATGGAATGATTCTCGTCCTGGATAGAATATATACTATTTACAAGAATTCACTCAAAGTTGTAAAAAAAAAAAAAATAAGTATCAGGAGGCGTTTCGGATCAATGAGCATATGATCATGAGCATATTATAACTTAAATTGGTAGTTTCATATTCAGCCACTGTTTTAAGCATTCAAGTCTATGTGCCTTTCTTTACTCCTAAACTTCGCTTAACTTTAAGTACCAAAGCATTTGAACGATCTAGGAACATGTTATTAGAAATAATAATTACCTTCAAATTTTTTTGCATTCTATAGGCAACTTACGGGAACCAATAAATTTGGCATGAAGCCACAACGTTAGACGGTATGCACTCGATTTAATTTTGTTGCGATGGTGTATGCATTGATGTACGAGGGTGCTGTTGCCTCTCTTCGTGTAGCGTTTGTGTTCAATTTTCAGAATATCGTGTTGCAATGTGGCACGTGAATTTACAGGCGTTATTAATGAGAGATTAGTATGCGGAGAAAACTTACGAGACAACTTTACCGAAAAGTGGCAATGTTCGAGTGAGGCTGGATAATAAAGCCAGTTTCCCCCCGATCTTGGAAATATTCGTTATTTGGAGCATAATGTGCAAAATCTGTGGGAAAATTTTCGGCAGTATTACATATGCCGGTTTTTTTTTCGATTCTTCGGCCGACTTATCAGTGCATGTATCCAGGCAAGAGGTATTCTGACGAGGTAATAAATGTGTTCTTCACCTGAGCCACATATGGTATGAACATTGTCCTTATCCAATTAGAGTACAATAACGCGTTTACTTTCACTGTACCATCAAGCCAATAACATTTCGTTCGAATCCAAAGGCTCTTTTTTCGTGCGCAATTTTTTATGTCAATGAGTTGGCCATAGGCAAACTCAGCGCAAATTCCAATCACATTGCTTCTACTTTAACATATAATTTAGGGTATCAAAATTTTAAATCTCAATTTGCTTCCCAATATTATTTACAATGTTTATAGTTTCGTTAACAGAAAAATATTAATGTCTGTGTAATCATCAGAATTATAATTGCTAATGAAACAGTTATTTTAGTGATTGTCAAGGTCAAAGTGATACGAATCGTTATGATAGGTTAGTGAATATTACATTAGTTACCTGCATCAGTATCCGTTTAAAGGCAAGGGGAATGTAAGTTCAAGAGAAAAAGGATATTTTTGTTTAGCGTGTCAATTTTCAGCTTAAATAAATGACAAGAAAGACTCCTTATTTAAATATTCTTAGTACAAAAAATGAATAAATTCTTTTACTTTTTTCTATTGAAACACACACGAGTTGTGCAGTATTTAGCGTCGAAAATTACCAAATGAGTGGAAAATCAGAATTTACTTTCGGGAATGTGTTCCAGTTTTAAAACAGCTTGAAACGCATTTATTGCAGATTAGTCTGATCTGCACCGCAATTATCTACTAGAATTAGCCGTATTTAATTATCAGGGCCACGACCGAATTTTTTTCATGCAATGCCGCAAACTAGGATCGCTTCTACACACTTCCACACTTTACTACAAGTCTGTAAGCAGAAACGAGAAATAAATATTTTTGTAACGGGCATAATGCACGAAGTCAAGCTACACGAACAACCTTATTTTTTCTGTGGTATACGTGACAACGTATTCCTCCTCGCAACCCCTTTCTAGGGGAACAATAACAGGAAACCACCTGTTGATACGCCCACTGCATCTGGCAATGTTTCAGTAAGAAATCAAATGCGATAAATACGTACTCCGTTATTCGCAATAGCTGAGGGTATTTTAGAAACAGTGTGCATTGATATATTTATGATGCAGCTGGTTGAAGCAAAGAACGTATATTGATTTCAAGAAAAATATAAGTTTTGATATTACTTTGCACAGCTGTGCACAGAAGGTTATGAGTAGAGACCTGAAAAATTCACGGATTAGTTTTTGGGACAAGCTAGAATTCAAAAACTCTTACGTTTGTGTCACCGTTGCCATTGGTCTACGCGTTATTTGTCACCTCCTGGAGAACCCTGGGCGAATAAGAAAGATACAACAAAATGCACGCCCAATCATCGCCCTCCACTGTGGCAGCAAACAACCAATGGACAATTGATATCTGCACAGTATCCACATAATACCGCGCAGTCTACCCTGGAGGTCGTTGAACTAACGAATTTTTCACGTCGCTAGTTATGAGTAGAGACTTGCAAAATCCGCGTTATTATTTGGGAACATGTAAAACTTTAAACACGTGTATCTTAGCGATGAGTTTGTCATTGGACAATACTTTATCTGACACGCCCTAGGTAACTCTGTGCCAATAAGAGAACACTTCACAACTGTTTGCCCCAATCACGCGCAGTTCATTCCCAAAGGGCGTGGCTTCACATCTAGCAGCTGCTAATGGAAAAACAACGCCGGTTCCGATGTACACAGTGCGGTGAAATACAGCCTGATACCAAATAATAACGCGAATTTCGCATGTCTCTAGTGATGAGACACTCTCTCTATAACGGGATCCGGTATAAAATGAGGGTATAGGTCGTGTGCTTTTATTTTTTGGAAGGAACGCATCACTGTACTAGAGAATCAGATTTTCGAATTGAGCCCAAGTCTACTCGTTGTTTGTGTACGTGAAGTTTCTGAGATCGAAGCCAAATGTTAAAAACCATTCCGGATGAACTGAAAAAAAAAAAAAAAAAACCTTCCGGTCCAACAAATGGAATGGTCATGCGGGTTTCGTCACGTGGTTGCCTCTCCGACGTGTGTTCGGTAAGTCGTGGTTCTGGTTCCCGCCTGTTGCTTCGACGGTGGTATACGTGCTAATGTGGTGCTGTTCCGAAATATCATTGTTTCTAATTTCTTCTTCCGTGACATTATGATCCTGTGTACGATATGCTCTTTAAGGGAAATAAAAGAAATCGAATGAAATTATTTTCACGATTTCTCGGAGAAAACTACCCGAAATTATGGATATGTTACGCAATGACCGTCACGAGAAATAAACAAATAAATAAACATTGCCAAAACATGTATCAATGCCCTATTTGTTTGTTTTACGAATTCTGTAATTACAATAGTCACGTGATCTAGTAGAGAACGGAGTGTTAGAGACTTCTTTAGTCAGCCAGTGGTTCTTAATTCCTTACCCTTCTGTGATGCGGAAAATTTCCATGTTACGTTCGAACATAGTCTAAGTAGGAGTTTTCTTGTTTTGAGAGTTATGTAATTGAGAAAGTCTAGAGTCATTAGCTCAAGCAAATTTTGGCACAAAGTTAGCTTCGTGTAACACACAATATAAAGTCTCAAAAAGAAATGTTACAACGCAATTTTTTTTAAAAATCTTAATTACTATATTACAAGTGTAACGCTTGAATTTTACATGAACATAAATTAGCACTTAGGCTATCGGATCCGAGCGTAGCCTGGTACACAAAATCCTACAGCGTAAGCTTTGAAGGGCCTATAGAAATCAAGTGAAAACTTACCTGAGTCTATCGGGAGACAATTAAACCGCTTAGATAAAATATTTCTGAGACAAAATTTTTATTAGGAATATTTTTGATCTCCATTCGTTACTTGTACCGTAACCTTAGGTTAACTATTGGCCCTTTTGGAGATAAATCTCACACTTTTACTGTCTTACCGATTCGCTGGACTATAGCGGAATCTAATTTAAAAAATTACTTTAGTCAACATTTCATTTCGTTTGAATAAAACTGTTGTTTTTAATAATTTCTCAATTGAACACGATAGATTGTATAACACGTTAACTCCGTTAATTGGCACACAGTCAACGCGCGACTCTATTGGCCGACGGCCAACCAATAATAAACGTCGCAGGACACAGTAAGCATGCCCAGTGTAGCCAAGACCAATAGGACGAAGGCATATGAAAATACACTGACAAACACAGTTGATATTGCCGACGTGGAAGATATGGGCAACTCACTTCAATCTTGTCCTCAGTACCAGTAAATTTGTGCTGTCCTTAAAGAGTTGGAGGTACACGGGGAATAAACTTAACTTTTGAATATGTTCTTAAAAGATTGATCTGAAAGACACATTTGAAATAATGATTTGTCTTTGCACAGGGTGAAATGTTTGTCGAGTCCACTAATAAATCATGCCCGTAATTAATAAAAAAAAAGATTAATTGATTGACGATAGAATTTTATTTTTAATATTTAATTTAAATTTAGATTTTTATTAACGTGGCCAGACAAACTTTACTTAGAAGAAAGTCAGGAAAAAATTTAGGAAATAAACAAATGCACACCAAACTGTGTCCTTAAGGCCCGGCTCCACCTATTATGCAAAGATTATCCGTCTTCGTGTCATCATTTCAGTTTAAGAGGTATTATTGAAAATGTTTGGTTATATAAAATTTACAATTTACTAGTTGTTTGAAAATAATAATATGTTCCTGACATTTTACAACTAGCAGATAAGACACAATTAAAATTAAGCACAAAAATATTGAAAAACTCGTAAAATATAAATTCTCCATAATCGTACATTGTCAGTTATTGCTACGAATCCGAAATTATGACAAGAAAACTAATAATTTATGCAAAGAGATGAAGTCGTACCTTAACACATTGCGGTCTGCACACATTCACTGGCAATCAAGACAAATTGGAAGTGAGTCACCTATATCCACTACTGCGAGAACACTGGTTCTGTTGGTGTCTGTTAGAACTCACCATCGTCCTATTGGTCTATACCACACCGGACGCTACCCTGTAATTAACAGCGTTCATTATTGGTCGGTCATAAACCAATGTAGAGCCGAGCTGATATTGACCCAATCACATGTCCTTTATCGTACAAAAGGCTTTACAATGAATCGTGCCCCTTTCAATGGCTATATAAAAAAAAAATCTATTGTTAACCATTTATCACTCATAACAATGAGTAGAGATCATTTATACCGTAAGTTTTGCTTGCTTCAGCTAAATTAAAAAAAAGTTTCAAGTAAATAAATAACTGTTGTAATGCATGTGTCACGTTATGCAGCGAAGAATTAGAAGGTGTCGGCACAGACTGATCGTTTCCATTTATTTACTAGGAGCTCTGAAAAATGAGGTTTTGTATCTCAAAGATGAGCACAGATGGTCACATTAAGGTCACACTTTGTCATTTAA
This sequence comes from Dryococelus australis, assembly GCA_029891345.1. NCBI lineage: Eukaryota > Metazoa > Arthropoda > Insecta > Phasmatodea > Phasmatidae > Dryococelus > Dryococelus australis. The sequence continues at coordinate 44,889,521 of CM056995.1, read as the reverse complement.
CAAAAATTTAAAATTTTAAGTGGAGCTACTTTGACATTCGAATAATCTAATCCATTTTTTTATCTATGTTATGTATATTTCTTAGAATAATGTGTTATTACACTAAGGTTCAAGTTAATAAACAACTGTTGTAACACATATGATACAATATGCAGTTAAGGGTTAGCAATATCATTGTTACTGCGCTGTCGTGCTCTTGTGCGGTAGTGTTAAACACTAGCCGAATAAAGACTGCACTTCCATGCTAGTTTTATTCTGAACAATAAAGAAATTTTCAAATCAGCTTTGGTAGAGCTACACACGAGGATAATCTACAAAATTTTAACGATTGGTGTAGACTGTTGACAGTAAAGTGAGCACTTCTGAGGCCCCAGTTACTTTTTTTTCCTGCCATTTTTTATCTCCTAACCACATTCTTTAAATAAAATTTGCCATGTAATTAATCAATATAGTGCATATATTCCACCACACTCTTAAGTTAACATCTAAGGCTAACATAACATATATTTACTGGCTAGTATTCGAAATGGGAGAACTTTCGAAAGTGCTCACTTTATCGCGGATGGCCTATACCACAGCGGTCACGAGAGATCACTTCACGTGAATCGCGATCCGGGAGAGAGAGGTCTTGTCGTCTCGGTGCGATCAACATGGCTCGCTACGCGAGAACGAGGCTAGCGAAAACTGCACCGCTATCAGGGGGACGTTTATCACTGCGACGCGAATTTCCGGCGCCAATATCTCACAACTTGACACCCGGCGTGCTTCAAACTGGCAGTGATTTATGCCGCGGGACGTTATTGAGCCGAAGAAGCGTCATAACTGGAGGTGGTTGTCACGCTGGGAAAACACGTCGGTTCAGCGGAACAGCACACGTCTGAAGCCATGTAAGGCCATTGTCATCGCGTTTACCAATTGACGATCTAAGGGCAATCGTTGGTCTACTATCACTGATTACTGTTAATACGTCTTTAAATCTACAACAATAGTGGGGTGGCAATCCAGAAAATCCGATGATGATAAAATCGGGTGATAGAGTTTGTCATTGCAGCTCCGAATATATCGTCTACATTCAGAATTCAATTACACCACTCGATGGCCAAACGATCAAAGAATAAGTTACGTTCAGTGAGGACTGCGAAGCATCGCGTGGTAATGGCAGAGGGGTTAAAAAAAGGGGGGGAGGGGAGTTTTGAGTTCGTTTCGCCACGTCTCATATCTTCTGCGTAGTATAACTTCTGACTAGGAGAATCTACGACGCTCATTTAAGTTTCAATCGACAGCTCTCGTGAATATCAATCAACTTCCCGTATGAAAAAAATTGTGTGACTTGGTTATGGTGAAATTGTATGAATTTAAAGTAAAAAAATTAAGAAAACTTAACACAGTTTCGGTCTATACTCGTCAAATAGCCAAGTCGAAATACAGAAATCGTATACCGTTAGAAAGATAATCTCAAAAGTAATCCAGCGATATCCATAAAAGTCTATATGATCGACTGAAGCGGTGCCGGGAAAGTAAAATATACGTCAAGGCGCCCGAGTTCGTCAACGTAGACGTATTCACGCAAAACAAACGGCCGTGTCCCCATCACAGCCAAACCCAACTTTTATTTACACGCCGCTAACTTTTTGGTAGATAGTGTTCAAATCTTTGACAATGCAGAAACAATACGTAAAGAATAAATCACATGTGAGAATCGTGCCGGACGATTCCGCTAGTCGGCGGGTTTTCTCGGGATCTCTCGTTTCTCCCGCTCTTTCATTCCGGTGCTGCTTCATACTCACCTCGCTTCACCTTCGTCGGCTCTCAAGATCTTGATGTTAAGAGCAGCCCAAATAACTTCACTCACTCACGTAAAAAATAAACAATAATCAAATGTGTTTTCATGTCTTCAAAAATATACATATTTCGTATATTTAAATCTAATTTGAATATCTTAAATTTTTTTAGCAAATAATATAAAATTATTGGTTTACAAATTTAAAGTTTCGTTTGATGTTTCTCACTGGTGGCGTTAAATTTCTCCGAAAATATTATATTACATTAAACCTATAGTAGTAAAATATTAGCTGGTTTCACTATCAATTAAACGTATAAACTTATTCGGTACCGAAGTACGTGCGATATAAAGTAGGTTATAGTCTATAAAACCATTCTACTGAGATGGGTTCCGTCATACTATCTATTCTTTTGTTTGTCATTGAGGTTCATATATGCAGAGTCGGTATTAGCGCATGATTATCTATGTTGTTAGATTGATACCTTCTGAAAGATCGGATTAATTTATTTTTCGGTTTATTGCACAACTTTTGACTAAACGGAACACTTACATAGCCATGGGAGAGTCGTAGTGGTGTAGTGAACAGACAACTTGCCTCCTAACTCAAGGACCCATGGTTCGATTCCCGTTGAGACGTTCACAGTATTTTCGAACGTGAGGAACGCAGCTGATGTTCCCGTAAGCCCGCAGGGGTTTTCTCAAGGTAATTTCATGTTCACCTCCCATTTATTCCATTAGTATCTCATTACATGTCACCCATTAGAGATGATGGTCCCCTACAGGAACATCTTCATAGTCTTGAAGCTTCATGACGTTTGCCCCAGCATTATTACATGGGTATAAGAAATCACGGAGTGTAATGAACGACAGTGTTAGAAGTTAGATAGACACGTTCCTGCACCTTCTCACTCTGTAATTTTCCTCTCCTGTTCCCACATCAGCGACGCCACAGCCAAACAGAATCATGTGTACAGGCTGTTCACGGTAAAGTGAGCACTTTTAAGGCCCTCCCAAAAGTCATTAACCCTAATAAATATATTTCACTGTAGTCTTAGACGTTAACTTTTGAGAGTGATGGGAAGTGTACACCATGTTTATTAGTCACATTGCAATGTTTAAATTAACAAGTGACGGAAAAGTAGAAATTCATTGAAAGTAAAGATTTAGCAGTACCTTAAAAAGTGCTCACTTTACCGTGAATAGCCTATACCTATAAGCACGTGATAAGGGTGGAGGGAGAGCAAATGAATGGAAATGAGGAATGTTCTCGCATCGTCACACCCGCTCTTTCACTGTGTAGCGCTCTCACATTAGCGAAGCCAATAGCCAAACAAAATCTCGTGGACCCCAGCTCAAGGCTGTATCCTAACACGTGATTCAGAAACCATACATTTCTCCACAGCGTCCTGCCAGGCGAGGGTCCTTTACCCCGGTGGGGGGGGGGGGATGAATGAAGGGAAATGACGTATTTCGGTGGAACGTGGGGAAGAGATGCTGGAGAGCCGATAACACTTGCCGGCCGCGAACGGCTCTCGTGCGCCAGAACCGATCAACTCCCTCTACTTGGTCACCCTCGTCTTCCGCGGAAGTGATTTCACATTGATTGCGCCGGCGCGTCACAAGGGCGATCTTAGCGGGTTTTCGGTGGAAGGGGCGAGTGAAATCGGCGAGGGGAAAGGCGGGACGATTGTCGCTACGTCGTAGCCGGCGCGGTTTGTCGTACCACAATGTCACAAGGGGGGGGGGGGGGGAGAGAACGGCGCCGATAAGAGGACCTACCTCACTGCCACCCCTCCCTCGCACGCGGGATATCCGTGATAGATGGTTGCCACTTCGCCCAAGCGCCGGCACAGAGATTTTCAGGGAAGTTTTTCCTCTTGCGTAAAGTGGGCCGCCCGAAGAAAAATCGTCCATTTACCCACTCTAGATACTGTCCCCTCGTAACATGACAAGTGTGAAACGTTTACGATTTTATGTTACATGGAGGTGTCCGGTACATTACTTTAATAGGCGTGGTTGGGATTAGAGCCTGAGATAATAATTAACTAATTATTAATATGGAATTTTTTTTTGTGAAGCAAGAATGAATATTAGTCTATATATAATAAGTTTATATATATATATATCTTACAAAATGTTTAGCATATATCGGATTTCAGGTTGTTATATTCAATAAAAGTACTTTACTTTTCATGTTGTATTCTTAATAGCACATAAAGTGAAGAAAAAAAACACGATACTCATTTATATAATCCCAGGAAGAAACAAAAGATATACACTGGAAAACAACTTAAACAAAGAAATATCATCAGTTTGAATAACAATGCAAATGGTCTTCTCAGATGCATTAATAAACTTCTGTAACGTGTGGGGCCACAACGGTTCCTGAGGCAGGCTTGTATCCTACGAGGTATGCCAAAAGCAATAGATCATTAATCGTTTCCTGGAGCAAACTGGCCCATCCCTCAATTGCGGCTGTTTTTAAGGCCTGCTGTTAAACGTACTGTGTTTGTGTACGTGTAATTCGCATGTCCAAGGAGGGGGGAGGGGGTGGACGGAAGATGCTATGTTTCACACAACGTAATTATGATTGTAATTTAACGTCCCCGGTTTTATGCTGGAAAGCTTAGTAGAGGACGGCTTACAGACAAACATATAGCCTCACTTAAATTAACACCCATGCCTCCCCGGGATTCGAACCCAGAATCTCCCGCGCCCCAGATCGGTGGCGTATCAACCGACTGCGCCACGGGAGGCCGGCGATTTAGTTCATCGGACTCGAAAGTTAACATCTAAGGCTACAATAACAGATGGAAACAGTAAACTAAGCATTTGGCAGTTAATACGTGTTTATATTTACATGAAGCGGAATAATACGTAATTGGCAACCAAAAATAGAACTTTAGCAGGGCTTCAGAAAAGTGTGAAGTAGCTGTGAATGACCTATAACATAAATTATTCCAATCGAATAGTTTAAATTACTCTATATAAACCGTTCATTAAAATCTACTGAATTATTAGTTAAAATTATATATTTGTAATCGGACATTTCCAGTTCTTACAATCATGTCTATATTGCTCGTCCATTCAGTTCCATCTTATTTCAGTCCTAATAATACTGCCAATATTTCCTCTATGGAATGTTATGGAGCATCCAGAGCGCTCTCATACACAGTAACCCTCCATTCGTCAGACTATCGCACTCTCGTTCGTCGCCAAAGCACTTAAATTCGTCCGTCGCAGTCTCCCAAACCGTCGTTTTCCACCAGTCTTCTTCTTCAGCATCCCTAGATGGCCCGCTCTTCGTTCACGATTCGCCGCACTTCGCCAGATTGCTGTCATAGACTGCCGACCCTCCGGATGTGTCGGTATTTATAGGGCAAGCACTCTGGCCCAGAACCTTCTTCATGCATCGAGTTGCATCGAGAGAGTTGATGACCAGAAGGTTCTTACACATGCTCTCAGTCGTCGACAGCTTCTTTAAGAGACGGAGGAGTGACAATGATGCCAGCCCAGGTCAGCTGTCGACCATCCTCTGCCAGGCTGGTGACTTACCGCAGAGTGGGCCCACCTGAAGAAGAGGCAGACGTGACTGGCCATGCGTAACACAGTTAACACGGCGCCTGGCGCGGGAGTCCGCACGTAATACTGTCCCCTGCTTAAGTCTCTTCGTCCCGAAAGACTCCAACTTGTGGACCTTCGCAGAGCGCCAGTCGGTTTATGCGAACTAATTTTGTATTTTCCTCCAGGGAGCCCCGACGACAGATCTGGAAGCACGTAGCACTTACTTGCTTGAAAATTTGGCAAGGGCCTTCCCAAAATCCTCGACACCAAGACGTGTAGACCCCAAGGTGTTTGCTGCCATACAGCAACTCTAACTGCCCTTCCCTTAATGCGTTTTCTTGACACTAACAGACACTGTGGTATGTTACTCTTATATTCCTTGGCTGTCTTCTTTCCCCTTAACCCATTCAGACCTAGTGTACACAGTTGTATACATTACGCACGAGTATGTAATATCTGGTCTGTACTGCACACTATAAAATTCAATGACCAATTATCATACCTGTTGCTAAATTATTCACAAACCGTCTTACTGGTCTAGGTTATTGGTTCATATAATTGTAGCCAAATCTATGATCTATTTATCGTGGGCTGTAACAATGAAACAAGTGTTGTGTGGACTGAAGTACAGCACGCATCATACAATTTTTGGTTTGCAACACCTGAAATCGTAATTTAAAGTGGGTCTGAATGGGTTAATAAGTGCGTGTACTTGCATTCTTTAACTGGAATTATTTTGTTTCTTCTCTCTGTTCATTGTGGGGTGACTTCTTAGGTAGTATGGTTCCAGTATTCTTGTTATTCTTAGCTCTATGTAGCGATCTTTCTTCATTTCTCGAGGTGTTGCCAGTTGTTTTGGCTGGGTTGTGCGTCGGTTTATCAATACTCTTGCTGCCAGATATCGTTATTAGCGAAGCTGTCGTTTGTCTCGTTTCTCGATTATTGGTATCGGGTGGCATCATTGGTCGCAGTGTCCCGCCTTTCCGCTGATGAGATACACGTGTCGCTGACTTTAGACAGTTCATAAATTCCCCCACAGCTGACTCCATCCTCCTCAATAAGCCCTCTCTCGTACTCACTTCTGGCTGTTGGGTCCTGCAGTTCTTGCGGGGGAACTGGACTCTCAAATGTCCGGTTCGGCCTCACTCCCAACATTCCCGACGCTTAGCTGTACACAAGCGGAACTCCCTAGCACCTAGCACAGACTCCGGCAGCGATGTCCGTCAAGGTGGTTTCCAGTCTCTTGAAGATTTCTTTGGTACGATCAACCATCCTCATCCTAGCACAGTGTATCTGCCTGAATTGCATGCCGGGGCGTCGTGTCCTGCTTCACCGAGTCCACCTCCGATGTTTGGGCCAGGGTAGCCTGCATGATGTGTGGCGATGCCAGTCGTACCGCTCGACGCACATCCATATCGACATTAACATCCACGAAGAAGTCGACATCCATGAAGTCACGTGCCTCCTGAGGAGTCCTCTCCAAGCCCTACGGTGTCCTGTCACTGTCCCTGCGGCGGTTCATCTGTTACGTCTTCTTTAAAGGGTCGTACAGTACTTAATGAAAACTGGAGTTTGCATACTCAGTAAGATAAAAATCGTTACTAAAACATTAATTCTTTACTATGATTACTCTCAGCCATACAACAGTTTATCTCGTTTACATTTAACGACACGTTTGGTATAAAATACATTTATTAAATTACAGAGAATATCTCGAACCACTAGAGACTCGGCTAATGCATATAAGACTAGAATGACTCGGCCTCAAGAACTGAAACAATTTAATCCCTGCGTCATGGATACGTGAGTTGGCACGTATAGGCCGTTCATGGTAAAGTGAGCACTTTTTGAAGCTGTTTCATCAGACATAATAACCAATATATACATTTCATTGTGGCCTCGGACTTTTGGTTTTTGGTACAGTGAACGTATAATCTGTGTTTATTACTCACATGGCAGGGTTTACATTAACACGCGGTGGAATGATATAAATTGGTTGAAAGAAGAAAGTAACTATGGCTTTAAAAGTGCTCACTTTATCGTGAACGGCTTTCACCACTGAGCATTCTGATGACGTTCTACTAACGCACAGGACACCGCTCAACCTCGCCGCCCTGGACCGCGCCTCGGCGTCGTGGCGGCCTGACGACGTCTGGGGAGGTGACCTTGTGATGCCCTCCTTTCATACAAACCCGCCGGCCTTCTTCTCTTCCTCCGCCGATTTATCATCATTGAGGCTACGCCTCTCAGCGCGGGGGAAGTACAGACCGAGGCCCTTGTCTTCCCAAGCGGTAGTCATTTGAATGGAGCAGGGTTAGGGGCAGCTAACCCACCCCGCCCTGATCCCCCATAATATAGGCACTTTAACCTGGCACGCGCGGCGCTCGCATGTCAGGAGTGTGGTTTTGTGACCCAGTATAGCCCCTGGGCCACGGTTGTTCCAATCTTTTTTCCCCTTATTTTTGCCTACAAAAATAAGGGGAAAGGCGGTGGAGTTCCGTTCCCTACTGGCACGGAATTTTGAAAATTAAAAAATGTAGGTCTTTCTTCTCTTCCTGCCGACCCCCCTCTCTGTTTTATTCTCATCTCCCAGACGCTCCACCATGGCCGCTACCACGAGAACTCTTAGCTGCCTTGTCGCTGCGCCCGTAACAATCCGGTCGCTGGTCTCGGTTTCGCAGTTGGGCATGCCGCAGGTATCGGTCACCGAAACGGAGCTCTGAGTCCGACACTATTGCGGAGTGCGTACTCCAGTCGATGTCGTTCTGGCAGCCACTGCAGTGCGCTCGGTGCAAGTTCCCTCACTACAGCCCCCCAGGCAAAGGCTGTCCACGGCAAAATGAACACTTTTGAAAGCCCTGCTTGTATACACGTCGTGTATTATTCCGCCTTAAGTAAGATGAACACTGTCATGGGCCTCATCACTTAATTAATGCGTCGGTCAAGTGAAACTCTGAAATTATTAGAAAAGTAAATATTTTACAAATATGCTCATTTTTACACTTCGATGCATTAAAAAAAAATAATAATCAGAAAGCGAGATAAATAATTTAAGGTATCAGTAATGGTAACCTAACGCTTTTTATTCGACGTTAAGATATGGAACTACTTCCCATCAATCGTTACCAACTTTGCCGGGCTAATGTCACTCAGCGCGCGCGTTAAAATATGCAGGCAGGGGCCATGACGTTTTTTTAAAAATGCTAATTTTTTTCGTGAACAGACTTTAGTAAGCCCGTGTCTCTTTAGTCCAACCATTCAAAGGGGTATCTCGAACTGGTGCCGATATTCGCGCTAATTTGTCTGTCGATGGTAGGGGTGGACTTAAGTGTGACGCCTTTGCTCACTCCTGGCTGAAGAGCACCTTCACTGCTAAACTGCTGGGTCTCGCCTGCGATGGTTGTATTCGCGGCGACTTCGACATTCTCATATCTACCCATATTCATCATCAGCATGGCGATTGTCAATCTCAGCTCATCTTCAGCCACTGTCACAGAGTACCTTTTTCCCTGCTGACGTGGGAGAGTCAAATAGGTTAGTCTGCTTCACAAATAAAAAAAAAGTGTGTTCCATCCAACCACGAACTAAGAATATTTCGAATAATTTATTTTATCTTACTTCACACAATTTCTTCGATCCGTGTTGGAAGTCTGTTGTGCTGCGTGATTTATATGATCGTGTTAATGTTACGTAATACACGTGGCTAAGAAAATCTTCATTTTGAATACGACCCGCTGGTAGCTATTTGAAGATTCTGGGCCCGTTGACGAAGAAAGAAAAGAAAGGTGCGACGGGGGAGGGGGTAGGGTTTTCAGATTTAGCGATGTGTTGCTGATCGGGCTTGTTTACTGCAAAAATCTCTTACAGAAGTGGCTATATCGTAGTTAATAGCAATATTGATTCTAGCTAAAGTTGTTACACGCAAAATGCTTATGTGATTCTATGTGCGCCAAAGATCGATTTTGCGATTACAATAGTCTTTGTTATAATTTTCGCGTAAAATTGCGTGGGGATAAGTTTTTTCGCCTACCCGCCACACTGTGTTGCGTTGTCCGTAGTGGTTAACCTGCTCTTTGGCTACTGCTGACATTTACCACCGACTAATGCAAAAGTGAATGCAATAACGAGGAAGTGAGGGAAATATGAAATAAATATAGATCAAAATAGGAAAATCTCCCCGTTTTCAAAGGTTGGCATACGATTTTATTTAATCTCTCTGAAGAGCTTCTGGCTTTATGAAATTAACGCACTGTTGCATTGCCCATAGTAAATTCACATCGAATCCAGACACTGCAATCTTTCTCGTGGCCAGAAAATATGAATCGGTGAAACTATTTTGTACTGTTATCAACATGAGCAATTATAATCGTTGAACACCTTTTTGGATTTAAAACATTTTAATTATTTATTTGTGTTATTGCTGGAAGTCGACGAAATTATTATTTTTTCGGCAGTGCAAATTTACCGTACTTAAAAAAAATTTCTAAATAAAGTTGTAAGTGAAAGTTATATTAGTTAAATATATTATAAACGCTATATACTCATACATCTGAAAGAAAATATTTTTTTAAACGTTAGGATATGAAAAACTAGGCGACGTGAGTATCGCGATTAGGAGACTTGAACAAAAACTATCTCGAAACCCTAGGAGAAGGAAATGTTTTGTGTTTCACGTATTTCGCAGGGTTTCACTAGTTTTTTGTGGAGCAGTAGAAAATATTTATTTGTACCCAAGGAGTCAATCGATGACGTGGTTTCCAGGGCACAAGACTCGAACTCCACGTGGGTGCGTGGCAACACGGATGCAGCCACATTCACCCCCTCCAACCCCCCTCTCTCACCAACCAGGATGAACCACCCCCCTCCCCCTGTGGAGGGAGTCCAGTTGAGTGTGAACATCGGAATGGATCTCCCGCGCCGGCCCACGCCCACATCGACCCGAGCCTAAATCCGTCCTTTATTACCTTTGCCCTCTGGCATACTGCCTGCACTCTCCTCCGTTTACCTCATTTTAACCTGCGTTATTGTTGTATTGTTCAAACGAATCATTATCGGCGCAGGTGGCGTGATTTGACTGTGCGGGTTGCAAAGTCGCTTAGCTCCACTTGTGGTCGGAGTTGTTCACTGCCGGATTTACCAAATTATCAGAAACACGTGTAAATGGCGAAATCGGTGTAGTTTAGGCACATCTGCCTTATTTTTCAATATGTTGTGCAACTGATCATTGCGAACAATAGTATCATTACGTATTTTAATGGGACTCTTAATATTTGGCAGTGTAAGGCTCATGTTTTCGTTTCATGTAGTACAGAACATTCCCAAAGAGTTAGACTCCCCACCAAGAATGAATTTAGAAACTGTAAAAGAAGGGGTCACATACGTACTGAATACTTCTACTTGCCTGTTGTAACGAGATGAAATAATTAAAGTAACTTTTTGACTAGTATACATGATATTTTTATTACACGTAAACAGGTGATGTAAAAATAGTCCGACTCGTGTCAACATGACAGAGCATTAAAAAATAATATTCCTGTAGAGCGTATATTTATAATTTTTGGTTGTTTTCTAATCACGCAGTTCACAATCTCCGCTTCTACATTATCTCTGTTTTAAGATCGCAAAGGAGGGGCACATGCCCCTGTGCTCCTTTAAATACACTCTGATCGCCACTGGTTAATCTTGCACAACATACAGAGGGCCCCAAATTAATGTTTATACTCTTTGTATGTTAATAACTGAGAAACTATTAAATAATTTTAAAAAAAGTGTCTAATAGGACTGCGTATATCTGACACTATAAGGACAACGTTGGATGTGTGCGATCGCGTGTAGACATACTGCTGTTATCAGTTCTGTTGGCAGCTAAGAGCAACAGCGTCACAATTGTAAATGTAATGGCAGACGTGACAAGGCTGTCATTCGAGCAACGTAAGTGGATCTTAAAGTGTTCTTGGAAACGTAAGTACATAGCAGAGGCGCAGAGACGACGTAGGACAGAATTCGCTACTGCGCTACCATCACGTTGTTATGAAGTGATAAGGCCTTGACTGGACGGTCTGCTTGATCACACCTTCAAACATTGAACCAGGGCACGAGTGCGATTGCAATAACACCTTGCGAAAGACAGTTGCAGAACCCCTTTCTACCCGCCAGTAAACGGGACTGAAAATATTAAACAACGCGCCCGATATATGCCAACGTAACACTGGGAGCGAGATATTTTTTCATCGGGGCAGCTGATAAAGATGACGTGGAGATGGGTATGTCCGGCCGTTGTTAACCACCTCCTAGAATCCTCCTCTGGCAACATGAACAAAGTGGGGACTTTCCAATTAGCAAGTAGTAGTAGTGGCATGCGGTAATAAAACTAATTATAATTAATTATCATATTTGTATTCCATTTAAGCTCCCCAATCATTAGTCACGTAAATAGTAATTGTATAATCCTTATGTGTAATAAACCCCATGTTATACTGATGTGCTGTACCTAATCATGACTTATTATTTAGCTACGCCTATAGCCCGTTTCAGGTATGAATTGACTTAAAAGCTAAGTCATAACAACGTGTAACAATGACACAATTATTTGAGAAGTTTAAGAGGTGCGGAACTGTGTGCGATGCGGAGATAGGACGGTGAAGCAGGAAGAGAATGACAATGGACGAAAGAAGTACTTGACATGAGATGCGCACATTTACACGTTCCCTTGGGAGGTCGAATACTGTACGGCAAGCTGCACGTGAGTCGGGTGTTAGTAAATCAAGTGTCCACCGCATTTTAAAGCAATTAAAACCAGTAGGCCATCGCGAGCATATTCCCAGGGTTCAAGCTAGCAGATAGGACGTCAGAAACCAGTAGGCAATCGCGAGCATATTCCCAGGGTTCAAGCTAGCAGATAGGACGTCAGAAACCAGTAGGCCATCGCAAGCATATTCCCAGTGTTCAAGCTAGCAGATAGGACGTCAGAAACCAGTAGGCCATCGCGAGCATATTCCCAGGGTTCAAGCTAGCAGATAGGACGTCAGAAACCAGTGCACGATGATCTCGAGAAATGGGTGCCACGAAGTTCGCCCTTTGCGCTTGAAGTTAGCCAGACGGTCGTCGGAGCACCTTGTAAATCGGAGTTAGGCAACCCGCACGCTTTCTCAAGTGGCGTGGTAACAGTTGAATGCGTAGTATTTGTAAGTCCGCTCTCTATTCAAGGGATTCCTAAGGCTCGCTCCTGTGAAACTGTACTTAGCTGGCTAATTTCACGGGATTTTGTACAGCGTAATTTTGTATGCTGGACATGTCTCCGCATTCCGTAGGCCATAAGCACTTCGAAACACGGCCTTCGACTGTGGGAATGTACTACATATGTTGTAAATGGGATGGATGAAGTGTCAATAATTTCTTTATAGAAAAAATTCTACTAAAAATGTTTACTGTGTGTGTTATAATAACTAACATTAAAACTGTTGTTCGTTAATATGCTGTGTCAGTAACTCATATAAGCTCTCGCTAAATGTATGATACAAATTTTTACAAGCGATTCCTTTTACAAAAAAGGACAGAAAATATAATACGACTCGTAGTCTAAAGTGATCGGTTAGGAGGATGTGTGTCCTTATAGCAAGAGATTTTATAATGAATTTATTCAAATATCTAGATAAAATATGAAAAATAAACTACAAATTACGAGATAATATTGAATATAATAAATATATACCTCAGAGAATATAGTTAGTTAAATCATTGTCATTCATAAATAAAATTTGCTTTGCCCTCTTACGATCGTAATAAAAATCCAACCCCTAGATTTCCTTCGGTTTTGATGTTTGAAGTCAAAATGTACGCATTAACAAACAAGGAAGCCCTAGTGAAACGCACTGAGGCCAGCCACACTAAAGAAACGAATGCGCTAGTTTTCAAAGAATGAAACAGAATGCCTACGCGGGAAGGCAATATCTCAGCTAGCAGCGAATGCTTACATGTATACGCTGTTCACGGTACAGTGAGCACTTTTGAGGCCCTAGTTACTTTTTCCTTTCAGCCATTTTTTATCCTTTACCACATTTTAAAATAATTATTTACGTGTAAGTAATAAAAACAATGTGCGTAATCCACCGCACTCGGAAGTTAAATCCTAAGGGTACAATAAAATTTATTTATTGATTATTATTCCAAATGAGAAGGCTTCAAAAGAGAAGCCTTCAGAGAAGGATTCACTTTACTGTGAATAGCTTGTAAGACAGCTTATTGCAGGGACCGGGGATGGCTCATGTCAAGTTATTTAACATTTGTTAGAAATAATTTGCAATGATACTTTGATGATCGCAATTTTTTTTGTAAAAGTTCAATTACTTCTTAGTATGTTTATTCCCAATCTACTTCATTTAACTCAATCAAAAATATGTTATACCAATAAAAATGCTTCTGATGTGCAGGGTACAATGTTATTTGTCGTAAGTACTTCGATTTGTAATAGACACTATTATTTCTATGCCTTCATTAACATTCTCACAACGAACTGCTTCGGCCTAAGGGTGTTAGCAGAGGTGTTGCCTGCCCTTTTAGGCGTTCCACTGCACTCTTTGTAATTTGAGTGCACTTATTTCTTTAGTACGGTTTGCCTCAGTGTACTTCACTAAATCGACTCTATTTGTTAAAGTGTACATGATGACTTGTGGCATCAAAACCACAGAAAAGTTGGAGTTAAAAAGAGTTTTTTTTTTTGGGATCGGCAAATTCTCGTTTGACTTCATTAGCATGTTTTATAGTCGACGACTGAATTTCGATAACCGTTTGGTTACTAACAGTTAACCTTATCTGAGAACAGAGCAAGAAGTCAGATCTAATCGTTAGTGTGTATAACCTTTTGCGCAACGAGGCTAATCATAATCTCAATCTAATCGTTGAGAATTCACGAACTATGACAACTGAGATGGGAAACTTATAAAAACTTATCACTTTCACTGTAAAGACGCTTTCTTTGCTGGGATGCAATATTAGTTACCGTAAAAAGAAAGTCGTTTAAATAATAAACCACTGCATAGTCATGACTATGATAGCTCTGCATTGTCATTATAGGTCATTCACGGTAAAGTGAGCACTTGTGAAAGCCTTCTAGTTTGGAATAATGGTAAATTAATTAATTTTATCAGCCTTACACGTTAATTTTCGAGTGTAGTGGAATCTACACACTGTGTTAATTACTTACATGTCAATATTTATTTAAAAAGTGTTTGCAGGATAAAAAAATGGCTCGAATAAAAAAGAAACTAGGGCCTCAAAAGTGCTCATTTTAACGTGAACCAAATCTTTCAAATTTTAATTCACAAAATGCAAACACTACAATGGCTTTAGGACTCAAACCCTTACCTCCTTTATTACTTGACTAAACATGTCACCAAACAACCACTTTGTCTTTTGGGCTAAAATTTCTTTCGATAGGTAAGCTGTGTCGGGCAGTGACATGGGCCAGAATATATTTTCACCTCTTGGGAAGAATTGAGGTTTGTGATTTGGATTATCACTGCACTTCAGAATGATATTGAACGTCTGCAGGAGGACTATTTTCTCAGTTGCAGTTTAATAACTGCAGAATATTTGTTTGTGAATATTTACGTAGGGACAACGTAGTTACGTCCTGGAAACTACAATCTACGACAGAAAATATCGCCAAATCTTTACCTTTGGTTACCAGGAAACAAAAACCTACAAATAAAGCAATGATTTGTTACCGTTAACAAAACAGCCTCAAAGTAATGGTTTTCTTTGAATAAAAAAAAAATGGATTAATTTTTGTATTGTGTTTAGCCGGAACATACTGCATCGATCAGACAACATCTGGAATGTGAAAAAGGCAAACTTTAAATTTTGCTTAAAGTTATGTTTTGCTCAAGATGTTGATAAATACCAAATTCATTACATAGTTTTCCTCTGGCTCAACTGTAATTACCTCACTATAGTGCGCGGAGGTATTTCAGATGGGTTTTGAGATGTCGTAGACGAATATCCGGAGAGTTGGAACATTGGTGCCGGCTGCACCACATGTGGGGTGAACCACAGCTCGATGGCTGGAGGGGTGTTTTGGAGGGGAAGGTAATGAAGGTAATCGGTGGTTCATCGCGTATCAATTAACTGCGGAGGAACTAGCAACGAACCAACGTTCCAGCGGAAATATTTAGATTATATTATCCAAT
Organism: Dryococelus australis; assembly: GCA_029891345.1. Taxonomy (NCBI): domain Eukaryota; kingdom Metazoa; phylum Arthropoda; class Insecta; order Phasmatodea; family Phasmatidae; genus Dryococelus; species Dryococelus australis. The sequence continues at coordinate 44,873,987 of CM056995.1, read as the reverse complement.
CATTAAGAATGGGAGTTTTGGTAACAGTTTAGGAGCAGGAAAAGAACAAGATATACTCTACCTCTTCCAACACGATGGCCGTATTTCATACGCGCTGTCCATTTTTTCATGTTTTCTCGCTTTTAAAATTTGTAATTCCATTTAGTAAATTTGTATGATGGCTGGCAACAAGGAGCCTCAGATAAAAAAATCTGATCCTCAAGAAATACCACAAGGCGGTAAAATAACCGCCCGATTAGGAAATATTACAATGAGCTTGGTAAACTTAAATGCTGTTCATTCGCTTCGCTGTTGTTATAGGTATATATGGATATAGCTACGCCTTTGACCTTGGCTGGCCATTAACAACCACTCACCTGTACTCCTGATGAGTTATATGCGGACAAGCTGATTAAAGGCATGGCGGAAGCAATAAGCATTGGCCAATGGAATACCCAGCTCTTCACAGACCCATATATATGCTTTGCATCTAGTTTGTTGCAAGCGATAATTTCGTTACATAATTTCTTAGAGAGTTGAACGCTATATATATATATATATATATATATATATATATATATATATATATATATATATAAAAGGAAAAAACTAACTGACCGACTGACATCAACGCTCAATCTCAACAATTGGTCCTAGAAACATGGAATTTGGAGGAAACGTTAATTATGTAATTTAGGCAGACACTAAGAAGGGATCTTTCACAATTAAACAACTAAAGGGATTAAATGTTGGATGGAGTGGGGGGGGGGGGGGGGGGTCAACGTTTCAATGTCTGTATGGGGAAAAAATATATGGTCCAATTAAATCGAAACTTCGTGAAAGTACTGTAAAAATAAATAATTAAACACCAAAACCGTTCTGTTAACTAGACATACTTACTATTGAAAAATATTGTAACGAAAAACACGAATTCCACGAGGACAAAGTAGTGGACAAATACTAGAAGTACATTAGGTTAGCTAATATGTTGGTAGCTTAATCTTGTTGTATGCAAGGCTCGTACATTTAAACAACCGCCATCGTTTGCAAACTACAATTAAGGTTTCTGTAACACTGAATTGAACACAAGAAAATTATGCATCTCCATATTGGGCTCTAACTTACGTATCTGATGCAGCACGGCTCTGTGATACCGCGAACTGCAACCGAATGTTGTACTGAAAAATCTTTTTTTTTTTAATTTTTTGGGTTCTGGCAGTTAACTCTATTAAAATTAATAAAGCTGGCACATGTTAAAACAAAAAAAAAACCCTGCTTATATTTGGAAACGTAAACTTACGAGATAATTTCCCATGACTTTGGAACACTAACAATGAATTTCATCAAACACAACATATGTCAAAGAACATCCGATTTAAATAGCTTTGTAACATGTATATTGCCTGCATTGAAAAAGCTTCCTCTTAACGTTTTGTGTTATATGCCGTAACTGAGGCAATCTTTATGTGCCGAGAGTACCTAAGTCAGAAAAACACTGTAAATACTATTGTCTTTAATGCGTAATTTTTGAAGTAGTGTGCTTTAAAGGATCAAACACTGATGTTAATATCAAGAAAAATTCCATCGATAACCATCATACTTAGTAAAAAACAAAAGGAGTAGTTAAGAAGATGCGTAACATTTAAGGACACTTATATTTACATACACTTATTTTCAAAGTGGCCATTTATCACAATATTACGTCTATACTATGCCTGTTAAAGAATCAGTACTATATATTGATATAGTAGTGATTCCTGATGTGACCGCTGGATTGCTTACATAAGTGGCCTTCTTCGCCATTTTTTTAAAAACATAATCGTTTAGCATAAAATAAAAATCCTGTATTTAAATTGTTTGTGCATTTTATATAGTTTCCTTGATTGCAGTGGTTGCTAAGGCATCAAGCGATGATGTAGGGATAGACTTAAATGTTGAATGTTTGAAACCCACATACAGAGTGTTTCAAATTTTAATTACCTAGCGAGTAGATTGAAGTCAGCCACAGTTACAAGATTCCCGTATTGTTCTCTGTGAAGAACATTGCAGTGTAAAAACAATCTAAATTTGAATAAAAAATCTCTTAAATTGACAGCTTGTTGGCACAGACGTGGTCGATTAACATATACCCGAAGTTACTATATGGGATAGTGCCCAACTGTGGGAAACATTAGTAAAATGACTCATTACGGTCAACGTTTCGTAACACTTAAATCTTTAAAACTTCAGTGTTCTGTCTACTTTTTATTTTCCTCGTACATGTACGGTTGTTGCAAAAACGAAGGTTAGAGGCGATGATGCGTTATTCAAAGGCCATTTGTCGCGAGCCCCGTTTCTATGATCGCAGCATTATTTTCAGTTAGGGCAGTAACACGGAAATTCACCGTCCACGACGAAAGAGGAAACGTTCATGTGGCCTCCTGTCCCACTCCAGGCTAATGTTATTGGTTCTTTCCTTTCCTCTCCGGCGCAGTATTACTCTCCTGAGGCGCCAACACGATTCGAGAAGAAAAACAGCGGCGTTGTTATGATCAAGCACATAAAACTGAATAGGTCGTTCTCAGGATGTTAGAAATACGTAGGTGACATTTCGACCCGGAAACGAAAGCTGCTGCACAGGAGGGGGGAAAAAATTTATTGAGATACTTTCTTACCTCATGACATACATTTCAATCTTCCAGTGATAATCGGAAATCCTAAGGCGTAGAATCGTGGTATCGAGTGTCTGATTTCACTGCATTGAGGAAAATGGCATTTCATCTGACTAAGAACCGTACAATAAATATTCTGCGTAGGGTGGGACGCATGCAATGACCAAAATTTTTATGTGGAACACAATCGACAAATGGTTTACAATGAACAAAGTCGAGCATTTGATAGCATTTATTAGTCAGAAATACCACAAAGTAAGATAAGTTCGTGATAATTTACTTTTATTGTTATATTATATTTACTGTATATTGTAACTGGATTGTGGGGAAGCATGTATCGATAGTAATTCAATATCGTAAACTAGTAGTTATTTTACTACTAGGTACATTTTTACACGAAAATTTCACATTCATTTTGAAAATATGTTACGTGTTTTGTGATACGATCATCTAATTTTGTGAAATGGTTTAGGTAAGTTAGTGAGTAAAAATATACTGAGATTAGTTCCAAACAAACATTCATTATGTTCGATAATATTTCATTTACAGTATCACAGTAAAACGCTAAATTATTTTGTCATTATTTTTTCCCCCATATACCCTTCACAAGTGTAGCATAATAAGTAGAAATAACTAGTTGTAAATAATGTTTATAAAAATATCTGCTTTAATATAGGTGTTCACAAATATCTGATAAATATTACGTCTACAAACCTAACAACATGAATACAGGATAATGGTTGTGAAACTATCTGTTTTGTCAATGGCAATATTGCCAAGGAATGGCGACAAAAATGTTAGCAATAAAAACCTTGTGAATCTGTAGAAAAGTATGAAATTATTTATACAATAGGAGTCTATAGTTTGTTACACAGTTGCATAAAATTGATAAAATGCCACGACGGATACGTATACTGGTATGACACCCTCAATAAAGAACACGTAGATATTTAACCGAATTGAGATACACTTTTCCTGCTGATAAATAATCTTAAGTTTTGAATCGTTGGCTCAGTACACTAACAGCTAATGTCTAACCAGTGAATCTTGGATCTTTAGTATAGTTCTGATTGGTTTAGTCGTGCTAGAAAATGTTTTCACGCAATGATACGTAGCCAGTAATCAAAGGAAAGTTGCAGGAGTGTATATAGTATACCGAAGTAGTATATAACTTGCGTGTAAAATTTTTTCTATGCAAAAAACAGGTGCGCCTACTGCTTAACAGTAAGTGGAGTGGAATGAAGATATTTCAAAGACTCTTAACAACTGGGTTCTGAGCGCCGATGTGGGCAGAGCGAGGCGAGTATGGAGCAGCGCCTGAACGCAAGAGTGGAGGAAAAGGGAGAACCCCGAGAAAACCTGCCGACCAGTGGTGACGTCCGGCACGATTCCCACGTGCAAAATCGCTGGGGCAACCCCAATCGGGAATCGAGCCCTGCTCGCCTTTGGTGGGAGGCGAGCGCTCTGCCTGCTGAGCCACCGCGGGGTACCTTGTCCAACAGTGAGGAGGAAAGACCGACACGAATGGATGCGGTTAACGCCGTCATATATGGAACCGCGACTTTAGGGTTGGGGAAGACGATCGTGAATCAAGCACCCTGCGGCCCGAGGCATGTTCGCGTTCCCCGCTTACAAAAGGGGGGGGGGGGGGGAGCAAACCCACAATATTCACTACCACTGCGTGCAAACATCCTGCAGCAATAAATAATCGCCGGCGAAACGAAATGCAAATCGTAAAATGAACCTCCGTGCCACTGTAATTTGGTGGGCGTGTGCCGGGTATGTGTTGGGAAACCTGGCGTCTCCTACTCACGCCAGCTAGCGTAATATTAAAGTTCAGCAAAAAAAAAAAAAAAAAAAAAAAAGTTGACGCGCAAACGTTTTTCGTAAATCTGAGGAAAGGTCTACGGAAAACTGGGTCAGAAATAGGAGAATGAAAATAAAAATTCTCATCGCATTAAGAGGTTACAAAATCTCTTCGTGTGTTAGTGTTAGGCTATCTTCGGCTGTTGTCACACGAAGAGCTTTTTTTTTCCGTCTGTACCCACGCACGGTACTTCTTCTTAAACTTAACAATTTGGCGAGAATTATAAGCAGCCACGAACACAGGATTAAACTTTGCGAATCTTTAGAAAAAAATTATTACAAGCTTGCTTTTTTTTTTTTTTTTTTTTTTGTATGTAGACGTGACTACCAATTTTACACAGCTTTCGAATGTGTTTTCAGCTTGTAGCGTTCTCGCCTATGTTTGTTCTGATATTCCATGCTAATGGTACAAATAAATATGTAGCACATTAACTAAATCGCAGGCAGTAAGCGTGATTTCTATTTCACTTTTGCGATAATTCAAGGAATTATCCAACCGCATGTACATTACAAATTTAGGAAAACAGAATTATTGCTATTTTATTTAGTAATTAATTTTTGTCCCAGGCCAGTTCTTGCACTTCAAGCACCAATTAAGCGTGTCCGTTAAAAATATGTATTCATAATGGATATTATACATATTGTTGGCAGCTGTCTACATATGTAGTCATTTTAACTGGTCCATATACAGTGTGTAGTTATTTTGTTTTACTGGGCGTATAGAAGCCTGAATGCTTGATAGGGGTTGTTTAAAAATTAAAGTTGTGTAAATAATATTTGTACAAAGGCATATACAGCCTTGGCGTATCGGGTTTTGAAACCGGAATTTTTTAATCTTGAGGCGACTTTGGCAACGGATGATATTTGCTCCTAACGGAAGAGGTTGTTTTAAGTTAGATTCGTTAATTAGTAATAAAATAGGGTACTACAGAGAAGAGGTTTTTGCCTGTTGTCAAGTTCTACATCACGTTTAATGTGTGTTTTTACTTAAGGAAAAACACACTAAATACACAAAATGTGACATTGTAAATGTCTAATAGTGCCCACCAACACTCCAAAATTCCACCAACTATGAGTCTGGTTCGATCCCCACTGTATCCCATTCAAGATATCCACAAGTAGGAAATGTAGTATTTGTGAACAATCGCCGATGGGTTTTCTCTGGGTTCTACCATTTCACACCAACAAATTGCATTATGTAGCATTTCCAGTTCATGGCCTCGTTTTTATAGTGCTTTCAGGGACCTACGTACTATCACTAGGTGAAAGTACGTAGGTCCCCCCCCCCCTTTTCACAAATATTTATTATTCGCCTCTCTGTAAGAATTCGTGATATACGCTGTTCACGGTGAAGTGAGCACTTTTTAAGGCCCTCCCAACAGCTGTTAACCACTGCTAAATATGTTTTATTGCAACTTCAGGCATCGAATTTTGATGGATATGGAATGTATACGCTGTGTTTATTGGTCACATTGCAATTTTTATATTAAAAAGCAGCGGGAAGATGGAAATTGGATGGAAGGAAAAATTTAGAAGGGCAGTAAAAATTGTTCACCTTATCGTGAACAGCCTATAGGAATGATTATGGTTCACTAAATGTTCTCCAACCTCTCTGCTTAGTTTATTATTTCTACCAACTGCATGCTTTTGTGGCATGTAAAAATCACATTTTACCAACCACTTTACAATTTTCTGTGGCCAGGACTGGGAATCGAACCCAGACCCCTATAATGTGAGGCAGCGACGAAACTCGCCATGTCACAGTGAAGCTAAAAAAAAAAAAAAACAAGTAGTTTCGAGACATATAAATATAAATGAGCCGAACAAAAATCTGAGAATTAAATCTTGCCAAGGATATCATTGTACGTACAGGTGTCCGGAAATGGCCGTGTAAGATGATACTAGGACGTGAAACCAATAAGTATTCGAAGGCCATTTATCACGGTGGATGCGTTCTGACCTAGTTGGGGGTTGAAGATGAGCGTCCGGCAACATCGCATCGGACGCTGGTTACGCTTGCCGCTGTAGGACATCAGTAGTTTGCAGTTAAAAACAGTTGAAACAGTTATTAAATGTGTACAGTTTTACAGAGTGGTTGCATCTACGTGCCCTTGTCACGTTCCCCTTTACAAATGTGGAAGTGTGCACACAGGTATATCAACCAAATCAGATACAATTACAACCCCAACTGTAGTGATCAGATATGAAGTAAACATTCATGTAGCACAGAAAGCAGCACTACGAACAGTAACATGCATCACAGTGACGTAGCACACACTTGGAATCGTTCGAAGTTGCTCCCATCAGCAGCAATACACATCTCACGGTGTCGAATCACTCCCGCATGGGCTTCCTGCAGCATTTCCTGAGTAACCGTAACCACGCCAGCATGAATGTCACTTGTTAACTGGAACATGTCCTCAGTATTGGTTGTTCTTAACACACAACGGACTTCAGACGACACCACCGACAAGCTGAAGGGGCATGGATTCGGGGACCTGGTTGGACAATGTGCGGGACCATCACGACCCATCGGACGTCCAGCCCAAGTCGCGATGCGATGTTGCCAGACGCTCAACTTCAACCACCGATTAGGGCGCAACGCAACACTTGGCACAACTTTCACCGCGATAAATGATCTTGGAAAACTTGATGGTTTCACGTCCTGGTAACCTTGTACGGCCGTTTCCCGGACATCCGGTACAGTGACTCCAAAGATGAAACTACGCAACCTTCGCGTATGAAATTGCATTCATTACTTTTGGTTCAGATTGATGAATGATCGCACGGGGTAAAGTATAGTAAAGAGTTTTGTTAAGAGAAGTTTTTGATCGTCTGTCAAACATGGAAGAGGTATTTTAATGGTTTCTAGTGCGTGTGGCTGTGTTGGTAGACTCATTCATGTAGTGTTTGTATAAGGTATAGTAGTAAACAGAAATTATTACAGACAAATGCCAAAAAAGTACAGAGCCCCCCCCCCCCCCCCCCGAAAACTCTGAAATATTATTATACCATCGAGCTCAAGAAAACAGCTAATATTGAAGTACGTTTCAGAATAACTAAATATATATAATATATATATATATATATATATATATATATTATACACACGAATAAATTATGAATTCTTTATTGAAACTCGTTAGTTCTGAATACACTAGTAAAGTGTTTTTTTTTTTCCACATATACCAAAGATTGAATTCTGTGATATGCCGCAAGTGCTATTCGCCTAAGTGCTGATAAATTTACAAAACACCCAGCAAAGAAAATACATCATATTTATGAGAGACAATGAGTGACTTTCTTCCAAATAATAGTGTTCTACTTTACTTTTAATACTGAAGGATTGATTATTTATTTATTGTTCACGGTAGTCAATTACACCATGTTGAATATTTTCTATATATCACTTACATTGTAGATTCGAATTAAAAATAAAAGTTAAACTGTTTACATACATAATATTTATTGCAATTAATGTATATGTAATTAACAATTTTACAAGTACTAATTTTTAGTGAGTATTAAATTAAGTGTGGAGCAGCTGTCACAAACAAAACAATTAATATTTTTGTTTTTAAAATACGTTTACTCCTTCGATTCTGAAGAATTTTTTACGTGCATTATTCATATGATAGGTCTAGGCTGTCCATAGTTAGTAGAGCACTTTTGAAATCAACCTTTCAAAAAGTCACTGGCCGGCCTTAACTGCGTATATTTTGACGGGTCTGCGACTAGTAAAGTTGGTAACGACGAAGAGAACGTAATTTCATTTCACAGCTTTGACTTAAAGGCTTTGGTAAAATACGTGAATACTGGATTTATTTCTTTTGCTTTGTTTTTTTAAAATAAGTTAAGTGTAAGAAATCGTTTATTTTAACAATATTTACTTTTCTGACAGATCCACAGTGTCACTTGACCGACGCATGAATAATCCGATCAGGCTCGCGGAAATGTTTATTTTATTTATGATGGAAGAATACACAGCGTGCATGCAAGTAAATCTTCGCCAGGGCTTTCAAAAGTGCTCAGTTTAGCGTGAACATCCTGTATAAGCTGTTCGCGTTAAAACGAGCATTTTTGAAAGCCCTGCTTAAGAACTTCTTGTGTGCACGTTGTGTGTTCTTCAACCTTATGTAAGATTGTCATTGTCATGCGTCGGTCGCGTGAAACTATTAAATTATTTAGAAATATAAATATTTTATAAATCTTCTCTCATTTTTACACTTCGATGCACTAAAAATAGAAACCGAAAGAAATTCTTGACCTTATCACAAATTGTCACCTATTCGACGTTGAGCTGTGGAACTACTTCCCATCCATCATTACAAACTATACCGGGCGCATGCCACTCAGTGCGCCCGTTAAAATATATGCAGGTAGGAGCAGTGACTTTTTTTTCTTCTGAGGTTGATATCAAAAGCGAAGAGTTTAGCGTGAACATCCGGTAGTGTGGTTTACACTGTAAAATATCGGAAGGGATCCGCACAATCGTGGCGGGAAGTTTCCATTTCCAATACTTGCTCCCAGAGGCGCGGTGTTAGTTTAGATCCCGCGCGAGGAGGAACCGCACACCGCTAGCCCCATCCCGAGACGTTCCACAAGGGCCTCCCGAGGGACGACGCGGAAGCGGCACGCAGAGAAATCGACCGTCATCCGCCCAACACGGACGAGAAATCCTGATCGAGGAGTCCTGACGTTATCTACGACTGCCGCCGGCGTCGAGGGAACTGGGTCCTTCACGGCTGCCGTCAGCGGCGTGGTTTGCTGGAGTCGAGGACGCAATCGGAACAACATTCCGACCGCTTCTTTGCTTTTGGTTACTAATTTAAAGGCGCGTCACGTCGAAGCGATAATTTATCGAATACCCTGCTCATGATCGATTTGTATGCACGTTGTGTGTTTTCCCGCTGTGTGCAGAATCTACATTGCCACGCGCCGATCAAGAAAAAGTTGTGGAATTATATTCGACAATAAATATCTTGCAGATGTACCGATTCTCTAAACATTTAATGGATTTAAAAAAAAAAAAAACACAAAAGAAAATACATAAATTCAGTACTCGCAAAAGTTTACCTAACACTTTTAACTTGCCGTTAAATCATGGCACTAAATTTCCTCCTTTGCTACCAACTTTACTGAGTAGTGCCATTTTTCAAAAGTTCATTTCAAAATTGCTCATTTTACAGTGAACAGTGTATAAAATAGGATATTTAACTTTCATTTGGTGTACTAGTAATTTATTTCAGTACGAAAAAAAAAATTTTTTTAAGCATATTTTTATTATAATTTTAATCTACCCACTTGAGTTACGAAATAGTTAGCGCTATATTTCTCTCCCCTCCCCCCTTTTCAACAACCCTCGAAAATAAAACTACCCTCAGTGTCAAGCGTTTCGGGTTTGTTGAATCTACAACTACTCCCCTGGTCATCACACAATGAACATTTTCCGAATATCCATTGATATTTTTTATGGTAATGAGCAGTTTATAAGTTACGTGGAAACGCAATCCATAATGACAAGAAACCTAGTTGAGCTTCCTAAATACATAGTATGGACCGTCTCCCCATTCCCTATAGCTTAGGTTATCGGGAACAAATAATCACGAGGCTTTCTTCTCGGCGAATGAAATAATATAGCTACTGTACACATTTTTTTTTTTTTTTTTTTTTGTAATTTTTACTGAGATCTTGTTTGTAAAATTCACAAATGCCTGTAACAATACTGAGATTTCTCTTGTATAACAACTCGTTTGTAAATCTACAGATACTGTATTCGTATCAGAACTCAAGATATGTTTCTACTATACTGACCCGTATATACGAGCTTCAGCAAAATGGCACACACTCAGCCAACAACGTAAAACAGCATATAGCAGTTTGTGTGAAAAGTAGGGAAATGATGTAAAGCGAAGTTGCATTAAAAAGAAATGCATTGCTAGTTTGAATGACGTAAAACGTTTAAAGATCTGATGAAACGACAGTTTCAATCAAACGTGATCGTAATTGTTAATGCTTCCTAGCTACACGGAACTATTAAAATGAAATACAGTTCCGGTAAATGTATTCTTCTTAATCAAATAGCTTCCTTAACATTTTGTAAGTACTTGAAGTTATATTTAATATAAAAATAAATCGTTAAGTGCACGTGTCAGGTTGGGGTAGAGATTAAGGGTGCAAGCTAATTATAGAAGGGACGTGGATTATAGTCCCAGTTCTGGCAAAGCGTATTTTTTTCATAAAATTATTTTTTCTATATATATTTTTTTAAAAATATGTTCTCTTTTATGAATCCATCACATTTGTTTTATAGAAGAAAAAAATATTTGCACCTTTCAGTAGTGTTAGTTGTAATACAAGGCTATAATTTATAATATTACAAATATATGTCTTGCAGATTTTTCAATGAATCTGTTTGTAGTTTAACAAAGGAATTTATTGGCAACTGGCTTCCCAAATACTTTTCTTGTAGAAGTGTACACATATTTTTGGGTGTGTGTGGCAGTTGGAATATCCAAGCTACTTCTTCAAACAATCAAAAAACACAAGGCACCTGCAACATCAGAAATCTTTGTGTGGGAATGAAAGGTTTAAAACGATCAGACTTTACTAAAAAGAACTGAGAGAGTGACGCAGCTTGCATTTAAATAAATATGAAACTTTCGTGCGAGTGATAAGATTTACGGACCCCAAAACTTTCGATTCGTGTTGTATTCTCGCTCCTGAATATAGAGTTTTAATATTTTGGAATTCCTTTTCTGTGCCCAGTAACGCATCTGCATATAGTGAAGTGCTGAAAAATTGAAATCTTACGGAAATTTTCCCTGAATTCGTGGAAATTCCTGTGCAATTTGCGGAAGGTCCGTTACTGCAAGAGCTACAGGTATTTAACTTTACTAGTAGTCATGGGGATTTTTCCGTCAGAACTTTTCCGTTAAATGACGTATTGTTTTTAAAAGCTGTTCGCGTTAAACTGAGCACTTTTGAAATCAACCTTAGAAAAATGTAATTGCTCTTACATGCATATATTTTAACCAGCTCACTGAGTGACATGCGCCCGGTAAAGTTGGTAACGATGGAGGGGAAGCAGTTCCATATCTTAACGTCGAATAAAACGTTTTAGGTAACCATTTGTGATAGATTGTATTATTTATTTCGCTTTATGGTTTTCTAATGCATCGAAGTGTAAAAAAAAAGCATATTTGCAAAACATTTACTTTTCTAATAATTTTTACAATTTCACTTGACCGATGCATGAGTGAATGAGGCCCATGCCAATGATAATTTTAAATAAGGCGAAAAATACACAGCGTTCATACAAGTATATCTTAAGCAGGGCTTTCAAAAGTGCTCATTTTACCGTGAACAGCCTATAAAATTGTTTGATCGCCAAGATGTCTCAGCAGCTATAAGAATGACATGTCGAGTTGACACAATTCGGCACAAGTCACTTAGAGTAAGCATGTTTTACAGCCTATTAGCCATTTATTCACGATTTTTTTTCATCAAACCTTTAAAATATTATATCGAGAAATTATATTTCATTTATAATTAATAACAATAAAAACATGGACAAAACAGGTGTATCGGTTATGTCTGTTCACGGTAAAATGAGCACTTTTGAAAGCCCAGCTTAAGATCTACTTGTACACACGTTATGTATTCTTCCACCTTATGTAAAATTAGCAATACCATAGTTCTTATCACTTTATTCATGCATTGGTCAAGTGAAACGGTGAAATTATTAGAAAAGTAAAAATGTAATAAATCTGCTGATTTTTACACGTTTGCTGCATTAAAAGAACAGAAACCGAAATAAATAATTTAAGTTATCACAAATGGTTACTTACGTTTTGTTCGTCGTTAATATATGGAACTACTTTCCCCTACATCGTTACCAACTTTATTGGGCACATGTCACTCACTGCGCCTGTTAAAATATATGAAGGTAGGGACAGCGACATTTTTTTAAGGTTGGATTCAAAAGTGCTCACTTTATCGTGAACGTCCTTTAACAATACTGTGTGCTCAATGCACCATTGCCCACAGCATCCAGGATTCAGATCGAACGGAGATAACTGTCCCGGGTCACTGGACTGGTGCTAGTTGCAGTGGTGCATTTTTACAAATGGACCAAACGGTTAGCTAGATACAAAATGACCCTTTTATATATATATATATATATATATATATATATATATATATATATATATATATATATATATATATTATGTATATAACTTTGGCCATCTGTGGACCGCAATGACTCAAGACTTCTGGTCCGTCTTCTTCTTTCTTCCTTCCCAGAACTTCCTTATTTTTTCTCCAACTGCTCGTCTCTGTTCTTCAGTCCTCACTCGCTTGGGCCTTGGTTTAGGTCGGTCCTCCGGAAAATCTTGCGTTGTCGATCATTCGCTCCTAATGTTCTCTCTGTTGTTGAACAATTCTTCCGTTATCCCAACTTTTTCTGCATCTTTCCTGGTCTCTACAATCCATGACCCATATATATTATATATATATATATATATATATATATTATATATATATATATATATATATATATATATATATTATATATTTTGTCTGCAGATTGTTGGCTTTGAGTATATCAGGCGAAGATATATTATATATATTATATATATATATATATTTTGCCTGATATACTCAAAGCCAACAATCTGCAGACAAAACTTTTACGGATAGGCTGATTGTTACACGCTAAGAAAAAAGAGATGGATGGTGAGAGACGGGCAGTCACAAATAAATATTTCTCAGATTTACTTCTCTGTCTTCCGTGTATGAAAATCTGCGGATTGTAACACCGGTGTGTGTGTGTGTGTGTGTGTGTGTATATATATATAATATATATATATATATATATATATATATATATATATTATATTCCACTTTTTTCTCTTCTCTACGGAAAACCCGGGTGTTACAATCCGCCGTTTTTCATACACGGAAGACAGAGAAGTAAATTTGAGAAATATTTCTTTGTGTCTGCCTGTTTCTCACCATCCATCTCTTTTTTCTTAGCGTGTAACCATCAGCCTATCCGTAAAAGCTTGGTCTGCAGAATGTTGGCTTTGAGTATATCGGGCGAAGACCTATAAATTTTGTTATGATGTAAAAAAACTTATCTAGTCAATTGGGAAGCGGTATTATGGGGTTTGTGTCATTCGTTGACATTTTTTAATATATGGGTGTAGTAAAATAAAGTTTGATCCCTTCTGAAATTTAGCCAGGTCAGAATTCCGCCCCTTCCTGAGGCTCCGATGGGTCGATGTCCCCCCCCCCCCCCCGAGATCCCACTATAAACTCTATATAAAATTATTGCACGTGAGGACGCCGTCTCGTTTTGCCGGAATCAACGCACGTTCCGTTCGCGTGTTCTCGATGCAGGCCTGCGTTTCAGGTAACAGTCCCCATTTCCTCCAGGGAAACCGGCCGTCGCTGATGGCGTGGACCACGCAAGCTGGACATTTCCTTTTCTCTTCTCCTTCCTGAGGGAGATCAACTTCTTTCCAGAGCGCCCCCACGGACGCTCAGACTGTCCCGCCGATCAACTCGTTAGAAAGAGAGAGAGAGAGAGAGAGAGAGAGAGAGAGAGAGAGAGAGAGAGGGAGAGAGAGAGAGAGAAAAGTAAAGTATGCCGGGTTGCGGCTGCAAATGTGACGTGTCGAGAGGCGAGTTTATGAACCCTTTGAGGAGCGTGCATGTGTATATACGGGGCTATATTTATACGGAGATGTCTTTGCTTCTGGAGACAAAACTCACACTTCTATTGTCTTGCCGATCCACTGGACTATATCGGAATCTAATTTAAAAAATAACCATTAGTCAACATTTCGTTTCGTAAGAATAAAACCGTTATTTTTAATAATTTCTCAAATGAACGCGATGGATTGCAAAACATGTTAACTCCGTCGCGACACATTAATTGGCACACAGTCAACGCGCGATTCTATTGGCCGACGGCCAGCCAATAATAAACGTTGAATGACACAGTAAGCATGCCCGGTGTAGCCAGGACCAATAGGAAGAAGGTATGTGAAAATACACTGACAAACACAATTGATATTACTGACGTTGAAAATATAAGCTTCTCACTTCAATCTTGTCCTAAGTACCAGTAAATTTGTACTATCCTTAAAGGGTTAAGGGGCTCCTATTTTGTTTCACCTTAAGTGAGCACTTACGAAATATACAATAATAAAGGATCTTCCCGTTTCAGGCCCATTTTAAGGAGACTCCATATAGTCTATTTGGATCAAACCTTTGAAAAATCACCCGATGTATGACGTGTTCAGTTATTTTCAAAATATACTACGTATCACAAGCGTTTTATACCTCTGTTAACATGAAAGTATCTTATTTTTATTTATTTTAAGTTATCAGAAATGGTTACTTAACACTTTTTATTCGACGCCAATATATTAAACTACTTTCCATCCCGTGTTACCAGCTTCAAATTATTTCTTTCGCTTTCTGATTATTTGCCAGAATTGACGCACGGTCCTCTCGCGTTTTCTCGAGGCAAGTTTGCGTTTCCGGTAACAGTCCCTATTTCCTCCAGGGAGTGTGATGGATGGGAAGTAGTTTATCCATCATTACCAACCTAATTGGGCGCATGTCACACAGGGCGCCCGTTAATATATATGCAGGTAGGAGCAGTGACTTTTTTCCAAGGTTGATTTCAAAAGTGCTTACTTTATCGCGAACTGCCTTTAATAGAGATTAATTAACAAATAAAGTGCCAAAATTGAAATTAGTAACAATTTGCATAAGAACTGTTTCGTACTTGCCATTACCAAACTACCTCCTCTCTCTCGGGGTGCCGCGGTGGTTTAGTGGTCAGATTAATCATCTCCCCCTTGGGCGAAACGGGTTCGATTCCCCTCAGGGCCAGCTCCCGGATTTTCGCACGTAGGAACCGTGCCGGACATTTCCTCCGCCTTCGCATTCCAGCGCTGCTCCATACTCACCTCGTTTCACACTTCGGCTCTCAAGACCCCATTGTTTAAGGTGGAGTATTAGTTAAGGTTTTGTTGGCCGATCTCGATGAAGTTTCGTGCTCTATTTTCCTAAGCTATTTTTATTGTCTACACCTGATTTTGTTAATTTTTTTAAATTTTGGTAGAGACATTTAATAATCAATTTCATTAATCTGCCGCTTCATAATACGAGACCTGTTTAAAATACGTGTACGAGGTTTTGATCATCTGAACATATGACATTCTGCTTTGTTCTGATGAAATTTGGTTTACGTAAGTAATATATTTCTGTTATTACATAATATTTATTTGCACCTCTGCATAAGGTCAATGTGCAGACTTCGGAGAAATGATACACTATATGTTCTCTATTAACTATGAAATAGAAACTACATTTTCACCCGAATGTCTATCAATGTACACACACACATATTGCGCACAGAATACCGGATATGTTATGAGTAGGGAGTGTAAAATAAAACACCTGTGCATTTCTGTCATAATTGTAAGTGTATCAAAATGTATTATACACGTTCAGGTGAACTCTGAGCCAGTAACATACGTATCTGTAAGAAGTCCATCACCGAATCCCATGCTACCACACTGAGGCAGCAGCCAATGAACAGAAAGACCGAAGCTCGAAAATACGTAGGACAGTGGAGTATAGCACACAAATTATTTATATGTATATATATATATACAATATACTGTAATAACGATTTATTTATTATTTATGAGTGACTGAAAGGCTATCAAAGGAATGGCTTACATATAAATTTAACCTAACATACAATAAACGGATAGAGCGCATCCATTACCAAGTTGGGAACGAGGCCCAGCATTGCGGTTTTCATGTTAGACTGCCTCTTTTCTCCTTTCTTACCAATGGGCTTAGTTATAAAGGAGAGGAAGAGTAGGAAAAGTTATAATAAATTGTGTGTGTTGTTTTTACATAATTATAACCAAGGAAACCCATGAAAATATATTTAAAAAAAAATGTTTTTATGTAAATCATTTATGGCACGTTTTTACTTTACTCTGCAATTTTTCTAATAAATTAAAGTGTTATTTAAATACATCGTGAATGTAAAAAAATGTGACGCGCGAGGAGTGCGTGGTTTACTTTCGATGGAATTTCTTACTATAACTTGCGGATCAATACTACTAGGCTTATTCCAAATCTCCTTAAATTATATTTATAAATTAGATGCAAATATAACTGTTTGTTCGTCTACTACTTTTTGCCAGCTCGTCTGTGTTTTGACTTGCTTTTTAGAGTTTAAATTGTTTTTCTCAATTAGTGCATCTTTGTCAGTCACTAATCGTGTTTCGTTTTATTGTTTTTTTTTTTTTCAGGCTCCTGCTTGAGTTACGGCCATTCGTGTTGGGGAGGTAAGTACTGGTGCAAAAATGCAAGGATATTTTAATAATGCTAGGTAGATTTAAGCTTTGTCATTACATTATAGGATGTCTCGGATGATAGAGCGCTTTTGAAGGCTCCTCTTGGGATCTACTTTCCCTTCTCCCTTAGTATCATTCCGCTATATTTAAGATTATCATCACCGTAGACCGTCTCACTTTAATTCATGCGTCGTTCAAGTGGGGATCACTAAAACATTTTATGAAATCAAATATGTTAGTGATATGAAAATTCTCTTTTTACGGGCGTAAACAAACACTGGTTTGAGGAGTCGTAAATATGCAAGTTACACTCCCAATAAAAATGTAAGTCTTAGAATCGTTTTCATCAATTCACAGTGTTATATTTTGTTATATGTATATTTACAAACCTTATATTTAGTATTTTAGATTGGAAGCTAGTTAATCACAATGCGCAAGATACAAATTATAGAACGGTTATTATTAGAATTATATCTGGATTACAAAAATGTTACACAATTACATTTACTGTAACGCGCGTATTACGATGAGGTATAAACTTATTTATTATTTCAGAGGTAGTCTTCCTTGTTTCTTTCTTTTTGGCTTTTATCCACAGAAGGTTATCCCCAACAGCCCATTGGATGGATGTTACTTTAGATGTGCCGCATATTTATTTAATATGGACTGTTAATGTCCATGTATACTCGCTCACTTTCTGTCGTGTCGTCACGCGATCGTGCACGATGGCGCTGCGTCCAGAGAAGCCATCTTCCCGTCTCGATGGCTGGCTGCTGACAGACAGCTTCTCTGGGTGCGATATGCTTTTATTAAGGTTAAAGTAAAGCAGCTGCCTATGGAGCACTGCACACGACCATACAACGTGAAGAACTCATAGAAAAATAGTACAGACACCATAAAAATAGTCAGAAAAGTGCGATTTATGCTGCATATGAAATAAGAACATATGTATTTTGCTACATTATAATATGTTACTAAAATATACTTCTTACATGTAAAATAATTGATTAAAATGGTGTGTATTTTTAACAAAATTTAAGCGCATTTCCGTTCTGGATGCTCCGGAAAGCAAAATTTGCAAGAAAATCTTCGTCATGGAATATCGTCATAATGTTTACTATGATTGTGTGAAAAGAAATTGTAATAATAACGTACGAAATAATTTTATAATTATTTCTATGAGCGTCCATTTATCACAAACATTTATTGCTGAAAGCTGAAACTGACGTAAGTAAAATTTATTATAAAATTTATATGATACATTATTACCATGATATTATTACACATGATAACAGTAAATATTATGACGATCTTTCTTGAAGAACATTCTCTTGCAAATTCTGCTCTCCGAAGCATCCAGAATAAAAATGAGCTTAAATTTTGTTAAAAATACAGACTATTTTAATAGATTATTTTTTTTTACATTTGAAAAGTATATTTTAGTAAAATATTTTGTAATGTTGCAACATTATATATATACATTCTTCTTTCACCTACAGCATAAATCGCATTTTTCTGACAATTTTTATAGTATCTGTACAACTTTTCTAATGAGTTCTTCGTACTGTATAGTTGGAAGCAGTGCTCCATAGGCACTTGTTTTACTTCAACCTTAACGATTATGTATAGCAAACTTGTCCTGGTTTATCTTCCGCCTCGTGGCTTGTATTGTTCCCATAGGCTCGTGTTGATGTGTTCCTCGCGGCTAGCGTCGCATTGGCATTCTTTCGCCGCGAGAGTCTGCAAAACTGTCCCGAATACAGCGGTGTCTACCTACGGTGCGTTCAGAAACTATGTTGGTTTAAAGGCCGGTTCACGCTAGTACACTTAAAAAAATATTTTGTGGAGGCCACAAATTTATTTTGTTGTATTCGCCCTGCCAATTTTTTTTAATGGTGTTGACAAAAATTTTTGTAGCTGCCACAAAATACATTTTTAATGGCCGCAAAACTTTTGTGGCCACTGAAAACTTATTTTGTGTCAGAAATTGCAAGAGGGGAATTTTAAACAATTGTTAATGGAGGTTCCCAAAATAAAATCTGATTATTGTACCTCGTCCGATTTTTTATGCATCTGTTGTCATGAACTCTTTAATATCGCATCAACCCTATCTATATGATGTATCATACTTGTTTACAGTTACAAGAACGATATATTTAAGAACGAAGTTTGATCTTTAACGGGCGGAAATTATCTCACGAACCAGCTGTGAATCAGTGATATCAATCAGTGAAATAAAATTCACTGAAAGTCAGCTGACAAAAGCTATGCTGACCGGTTAATCAAGAAAATTCACTGGGAACAAGTGATTTATAGCAGTGAAGTTCCTGACATGTTGGGAGGAAAAATCAGTGGAATTCAGACCCTATATTAATTATTTATCTGGCACTGATTATCAATTGCTCAATCTTCACTGTTTTCACTGGTACAGCTCAATTCTCACTGATTAAATTTTAGAGTGTGTTTGAGGAGTTTTCGGGAGTTGATTATATGGCTGAGGCATTCAGTGAGGCTTATGCCAGATAGGACCCGCTTACCGCAGATAACAACTTCGACCACATTCACACTGTTATCCGTCAGTCACGATACCTCGGTGCTGTGATACACAATACCAGGCAAATCCTTCATTAGTGGTCGAGCTGTCTGGAGATCTCCGTACCTGCCCCATCTCAAACATCCAATTACTAGCCTTCTGCCAGCTTCGACTTGTCTTGCCCGTAGAAACACTCCTAAGGACGCAGAACAAAATAATTAAAAATTAAACTGTTTCTTATTCCTTTCAAATTGATTCGACTAGATGGTGTCCGTGGGCAGAATTATTTCGCGGATGCTGTAGGTAAAAATCTAATTGCGAAATTGTAATGTAAAAGGGACGAATACATAGATAGTGCATTGTTACGGAGTAGTATGGCTTAAAATATTCACAACTCATCATTTGTTTAGAAGTTGCAATTTCAAATTTTCCCTGAATTTGTAAATATTCACGAAATTATGTAAATGAGATATTAAACAAATATTCCCAGAAAAATTGCACAAGAGATTCAGATAGTTTATATCTAGCTTATAGTCATTCACTTAAGCGTGGAAGATAACTATTTTTCTAGTGGAGTGGAGTAAAATGATTTGGGCCGCTCTTAACAACAAAGCATTGAGAGTCGATGAGGGTGAAGATAGGTGCTTATGGAACAGCGCTGGAATGAAAGGACGGGAGAAACGGGAGATCCCCGAGAAAACCCGCCGACTAGCGGCATCGTCCGGAACGATCCGCACGTGCGAAAATCCGGGAGCGAACCCGCCGGGAATCGAACCTGATTCTCCAAAGTGTATTTTTCTAGATATCAATAATATCGAAGAAAATGAAAACGATGGCGGAAAAAATGAGTTAATATTCTTCGTTTCCATTAGCAAACAGAAAACTAGAAAAATGCATGTCATAGCTCTTCTGTTGATAACTACTGTTTCAATGTCGGAATCTCGCAGTAGCTATCAGCTCGACTTTTTACTGCATCATTCACTTATTCTAGGTCAAAACCACGTTACTAGAGGTTATCATGAATGTTTTCGTGAATGCTTCACTACCTACGGAAAACATTTGCTAGTGTCCTGTCCAGCAGCCAAAGGTTTTACGGTCTCATTGGCGACATTTAACTCCTGGACTGAGTTTACTTGTATGCATACAGAGGTCTACAAACACTTCCTATGATCATTTTTATAATTGAGTAAGTAAGTTAAGATGGCATTTAAATCAAGGAATCCTCATGCAAAGAACATCTACGTTTGGGCGTTCAGGGGTGCTATTCCCAGATGGCTAATCTCGCGTTGTCGTGACTCACGCCTACAGACTACTCGCCTCCGGACGAAATCCGCAGTCTCAAACGTCTAAAATGACCCACTGTTTACATCACGCCTCCCGCCTACCTGTCGTGGCCTCCTTGGTGGCCGACAAGGCTTGTCTGTTCACGCCTCGTGTTGAATGCTGGGAGATTGCTGGTTCAGGTCATCATTTTCTAGCGAGTAGCTCCAAAGCAGAAAAAGAGAAAAAAATATGACGCTGGCTACTTACTTTTCGATATGGAGGGAGCTGTAAAAAAAAAAAACGGGTTATACGAAAAAGAAAATATATTTGTCTCCCTATTGCTGTAATTTTGTGTACACTGTAGCCGTTATCCATGTTTGTTGTTTACTGATACAAAGCATCAAGCAGAATTTCCTTTCCTTATCGAGACAACTGTGGCAGCTCTTCCGGTGTACTGGGCATACACGAATACAAAAACAGAAGTGAATAAATGTAACGGGTTTATCGACTTACTGCGGTTAACCGAGAACTTTCGAAATTAACTTAAAATATTACCAGCTCCTAGGTACATATTCACAGTGTAATGGCAATTGTAACACCACAGTTGTGTAGAGAATTAAAAACTTATATAGGCTGTTAACAGTAAAATGAGCACTTTTGAAAGCCGTGCTTAAAATCTACTTGTATGCACGTTGTGTATTCTTCCGCTTTATGTAATTTTAACATTGTAATGGGCCTCATACTTTATTCATGCGTCGGTCAAGTGAAACTATAAAATCATTTGAAAACTAAATATCTAACAAATCTGCTTATTTATACACTTCGGTGCATTAAAGAATAAACAGAAAACGAAAGAAATAATTTAAGCTATCAGAAATTGTTACCTAACACTATTTATTCGTTGTTAAGATACGGAACTACTTCCTATCAATCGTTACCAACTTTACTGAGCGCATGTAATCTCAGGGCGCCCGTTGAAATATCTGCAGGTAGGGGCAGCGACTTTTTTCTAGCGTTGATTTCAAAAGCGCTCACTTTATCGTGAACAGCCTTTGCGAAAATGCACGGGAGATTTTTTCTACGGCCAACCATTTGGTCTCACCGGCCCCATGAATATTGGGCATGTTCATGTGTTGGGCACCACATCAGCTATAGGCTATTCACGGTAAAGTGAGCACTTTCGAATGCCCTCTATTTGGAATAATAGTCAATAAATATATTTTATTTTAGCCCTAGACATTAACTTCCGAGTGTAGTGTTCATGTGTGTTTATGTCTTACTTGCCAATATTTATTTTAAAAGCTGGTCAAAGGATAAAAATGGCTGAAAGGAAAAAGTAACTAGGGCCTCAAAAGTGCTCACTTTACCGTGAACAGCCTACACACAGTAGTGATGTAATCAAGGCAGTAACTTATGAACTGTAAGGTTCCACATGTGCTACATAATTTATAATCTATTCGTGGTTTCTTCACGCTTCTTGAATCAAACCTTTGAAAAAACACCCCATATATAACGTGTTTAGTTATCTCACATATATGGCATGTATCACAAACGTTTTATACCTCTGTTAACATGAAGGCATCTCATATTTAACTAGTTTAAGTTTTACCTGTATTTTATTTATAAATTATAATATTTAATTTATGATAAATATGAATGAATAACAGTGAGAAAAAAAGTGTGCTGGTAATGCCTAATAAGAAATATTTATTATGCAAAATATTATTACAATTGAGAGTGCATGAATTCGGTGCGTTGTCTTTTGGTGTGATTTTCTAGACTTATTTTGCATGGGGCGGAGGAAAATCTTTGAAGTAGAACTTTAGCAGGGCTTCAGAACAGTGTGAAGTAACCGTGAATTGATTATAAAAATTGTTTAGGAGACCAGTGCATCCCGCCATATTTTGGCCATTCTGTGAATTTACGGTGCTACTC
Source organism: Dryococelus australis (assembly GCA_029891345.1). NCBI lineage: Eukaryota > Metazoa > Arthropoda > Insecta > Phasmatodea > Phasmatidae > Dryococelus > Dryococelus australis. The sequence continues at coordinate 44,851,362 of CM056995.1, read as the reverse complement.
CAAAACCAAAACTCAGCTTTTATTTTACGACATTTAAAAATGTTAATTTTTGGGACTAGTTGGAGAAACTTGTTGAGATTTATTAAATGCTATTCATGCAATGTTGTAGTCCATAGTAAAGAACGTTTTATTTAATAGAAAAATTATATCTCTAGTACACAAACATTTGGTACTATGAACTTTTTATGCAGTATATTTTTATACCGAACTAGTGTTCTAGTTTTTTAATAAAGCAAATATATTATTTACTCAATAATGTTGCTTAATGACGGTGTATTGCTCATTACATTTGACCAAAAACACTTTCAAAATGGCAGACACACTTCCATCCTTTGCCTAGAATTCTAGCTCAGAACACGTCACATGGAATGTTAATGTTTAAAAAAGCTAAACTCACTACCACGTTACAGAGTTCGGCAGGTTGATTTCGGAGCGATCGTTGGCTAGTAAATTATTGTGATTTACGCCATGCTGATATGTGTATTTTCGAAATTCTTTACTCGTGAATAATAACACATTGAAAATAGACTAGCCTGACTTCCTAGCGCAGGGTAATAAATGCTGGCAAAAAAAAACAAGAAATGCTAGCCTCGACATGCAGCGTTGTGATGCCGACGAAAATTTACATTATCGCTGAAACCGAAACATGTTTTTGTGCTTTAGATATGTGACACTTCCCCTGACTTAGACGAGCTTGCCTGCTGTATCGGTAACTTAGTCTCCTATCGTAAACATGCCGTCGTCCCGCAGTTACCTCCTCGGTAGAGTAAATATTGGAAATTTTGACGCTGGAAATTGGAGGGGAAACGTAAATATTGTGGCGCGACATTAAGAAAATAACGCACATCGCTCTCGTTGTTGGTAAAAACGTGGGAGTGGGAGACAAAAAAAAAAATACTTTCTCGCAATGCGAGTACACATTATCTCATTTGTTTGAGAGAATACAAATTATTCAATTTATTATTTTTTCCATCGTGGTTTTCGGGAGGTTATTTTCTGTCACTAGTTGAGAAATTCAAAGTATCGTAAAAGGAATAAACTGTAGATATTTACGGTTGAATTGCTTGTAAACACTTCGTAAAAAAACATGGGATTCCTCGTTTAGTAAATGTTTACACACACCCACGCACACAATATAAAGTACACAGATAGTCTAACAAAATGTTTGATCACAAATACATGTAATTCCCCTGGCAAGTTTCAGCTGGAAAGGGACGGAGAGCTACGTCCTTCTTATTCTCCCACTCTCTCTCTCTCTATCTCTCTCTCTCTCTCACACACGCATGGGTAGAATCTTACACCATTCCAGATGAATTCTGTAGTTCTTAAATGTGTTTCTTCCATTTTTATTTTCTACGTTATTCAATAATAACTGTTAACTTGTAGTTAACATTAGACTCACAATTTTCTGTCCGAAGTAAGCATTTGTGACAGAAATACCTGTTATAAGCTTCTCTGTATTTCAAGGTGATCTTTTAACTTAAAAATTACGAGAGGCAGTTTTATATATAGTAGGCGAAGGTAAGCTATAGAAACACTGTAGCTGGATATGGCATAGTTCTAAACCCGTAAAAATATATATTTAAATGTATTTTTTTACTACACGATTAAAACCTCAACTTACACATGGTTATTTAATGTAAATGAATATTAAAACACTACAAAGACTTTATTTTATTATTTGTATGCCCGAAAACTACTACATGAATTTGACATGACATACTGTAATGCAAATCTATGCGATCTAAATTTTTTATGCCAGGAAAGAGTACTTTTTTAGTAGTAACGTAATGAAACTAACGAGTTACTCGGTATTACTTTAAAGTAATTTTTTGGAGTAACTAGTTATATTATTTTGCAAGGAAACTTGTCTAAGTTACTCATTAATTTTAACTGACAGAAAAAAAATAAAAGTTACTTTTACGTTACTTTTCGCTTCACAATATTGTAGTTTAATCTTATGTGCAGCGAGAAAAGTAGTTGATCCTTAATGGGGGGGGGGGGGGAGAGGTACTTCATGAGTCACGAATTAAAGAAGCAGGGGATGCTAGCTTGACGTCGGTCCACATTCCTAGAATTTGTACCGTTTTCTACGCTGCCTTCTGCCCAGCCCGCTTCACGTTTGCTTCTCGCCTGTAAAGCATACCTAAATCTAGTGCTCTCGAAACGCTAAAATGTGTTCGGACAGCGAAGAAAATTATTTGTCATTCCTAAACTTAAAAAGATTATTTCTTTCTTAGTATTTGAAGTGACGATGACGCAAATGTTAAAGGTGAATGTTTACTATGCTTTAAGAAATATTTATATTCTTCAAAAACGTCTTCTAACCCAAGGAAACACCTAAATGTAAGAAAATTCTTATAATTTTCTCGGGCATGTTTGTATCACATGCACACACTAAGGCGTTGTTCGAATTGACAGATTTATTCAACCGAATGGTTACATACTTTTATTAATCATTTTCTTAAGGCATACTAATGTTTTGTCTAAATTTTATTTTGAACTATAGTAACATCGATGTAGTATTTCGCGAATTACGTAACTAAGTTAAGTTTATTTCGAAGCATCACAATACTTACATATATTTTTAAAAATTTTATTTTTGATATTAACATATAATCCGTTTACAATTGCTAAAGAAATGCCTACTGAGATAATCCGAACAGAAAGCTACTAAATCACAAATTAATAAATTACAAATGAAACATTTTGAATACAGCCAAAGCACAGAGTAGAGAAATACACAGAGACACATTTACGTGGCAGTTCCTTTCATATGGGCGTACCCATTCACTGATTGGTTGTGAGACTCTCTGAAAACGGATCTCGTGTCTGATTGGCTACTGCGTGCTACGACGTTTTTTCCTTAATGGCTAGGCTGCCAGTTTGCAAGTTAGTTATAGGTTTCTGAGGGAGAATTGTCAATCACTAAAGGTTATTGTATTTAAATTCGTTAGATGTTGAGATTGGTTTGCATTATTTTGATCTGAAACGAGCAACTTTGGCGCTTGAACCCTGGCGTAGCGTTTGTACCACAACACTTACCTGCTTGGTTGGTTGCAGCACAGAGTGTCAAGGGGTTGTATTTTCTGGTTGGTTGTCAGTAAAGTGTGCACTTTTGTAAGCCCTCTAATTTAGATTAAGAGTCAATAAATATTTTTTTTGGCATTATAAGTTACCTTCCGAGTGCGGTGGAATATACATACTGTGTTTATTATTTACATGGGAAAATTTATTTAAAAAGGTGGTTAAAGGGTAAAAATCGCTGAAAATAAAAAGTAACTACGACCTCAAAAGTTCTCACTTAACCGTAAACATCCTATACCAGGCGCGCGCTGGTTAGGGAACAGACATCCGACATGTTGCGGTCCAGTAACGCCATTTCGGTAGCATGTGCGGCTGGAGTTCACGGAATAAGCGACTATTTCACCTTTGTATACTAAAGTACTATGTGACCAAATTTTTTGTTATCTGGTAACTTTTTAATAACAGGTCACGCCCAATATGTTTTCGTGTATTTCGTACAAAAGCTGTCGCAAAAGTTTCAGATGTTACTGTATTTACAGTTAAAACAACATATTTTGGAAATCTGCAAAATATCAAGGCAGTGCTATAATTTCCAGTACGTACTTGGCAAACCAATTTTTAGCCTACTTAGTCTAGACGAATTTTGGAATAAAGGCTCTCTATAAGCGTCGAGGTGCATTTGGAGGTAAAAGTAAGGAACCTTATTTTTTCAACATAATTAGGGCATGCTGAGTGCTATCAACCCGGTTCCCAAGCCGAATTCCGAGAGAATGGCTATTTAATAAGCAAAAACAAAATGATCGACAAAGTGTCATTTCTGTTCAATGTTACCAAGCAAGTATTTCAATATCATGTAAATACATGGCCATAATAATTATTTACCATACATATTTCGTCTCAGAATGAGTGCACAACACTGGTCATACATCCCTAGAGTCTGTTTAATTGTTATATTCATATTGAGACTGACATTAAATCATATAGGCCTATTAATAGTTCACAACAAAGAAAATGGGAACTAACATGTCTAAGATAATGTTTAAGAATAATGAAGCTGTGTCAATTATAAAAACTTTACGGAGAATTTCAACCTGTTTGGCTTAACTACATAAAATTCATACAAGGTGTATGAGCCTTTCTGTTACTGACACACACACACACACACACACACACACACATTGATTTGCATCTGACTTCTGATTTTGCTACATTTGCAGCGCCGACTCTCACGCTGCTTCTGGCATGCGCACTAAATAATTTCTAGGCAGCTTTCAGGGATAGCCCTCAGTGACATGGAAATAGGCTCTAGTCCTAAATTACCATGTTTCCATCCCATTTCCACAGGCGCAGGAAGGTTAGGCATAGCACAGTGGGCATTTCTCCACACCATAGCTTGATAGTGTGCTCGCATAAAATGGAAACGAAGAGCATCATTTGTCGGAGGTATTGATTCTGGTTTACCTGTCTTCGAGAACAAGACATGTCTTGCTGAATCAACAGAGTCTGTTGTGTGCACATTATATATTCTGCAAACGAAAGCTTCTGCGGATTTGAGAGTCTCCTCAGTGAGTGTACCAATACCCACGTTCTTCAGCAGTTCATGGTGCTCTTTGAAAACCGTCCAAGATGAGCGTTTGGTGTGATGGGAAAATTAAGAGGTAGTGTCACACCCAGTTAAAGTATGAAATCGTAACAATTTTGCAAACATATCATTTGGTAGATTCTCAAATACAGCATCGATTGGTAAGTAATGCTCTCTCTTTGATGTACCTGACATCATTCAAAGATGGTTAAACTGTGTACGCTTGAAGTGGGAAACTAAAAGCAGGAGAGCATCTGTGTCCTGTGATGACACAACCACTGTCCTAAACTGGCTCTACACAACATACAACACGATCCTTGTATCTGCTTCTTCATGTGTTGATTTCAGCGCATTTATATCAATAGTTCCTCTAGATGACCCAACCTCAAATTCGTCCCTGAACTCTCCTGCAACTACAATTTCCTTGTCCTCTGGTGCTTGCGAACACAACTCATTTGATAAAAAAATTGCTGGATCTCCTTTATTTTCGGCTACTGCAAGATAATTGTTCCAGTTCTTTGGCATAGGTGAATCGCGACCCTCAATAAGTCGTCTAATCGGTCGAGTGGATTTGATACGCCTTTTTCTCGGAGCACTCTTGATAGTCTTTTCTCTGTACCTATCGAACACAACATCTATCCATTGATACCTGTAGCCTACTTTCAGCACTATCATAATGTACATGCCAGCCAGATTTCCAAAGGTTAGTGAATTCTCAGGCTTTCACAGGGCTACTACAAGTGTTTGTCCATCAATGATTAGACAAGATGAAGTTTCGTGAAATTGAATTGTTTCAGGACAATTAATTCCTTCTGTTATCAAATCTGCCAGAATAGATTTTTTCCCTGTGTGAAGTGTACCATTCACTTCCATAAGGGATAAAGGAACTAGAAGAAGTTCAATTTTTAGAACATTTGGCAAGTCAACCGGTCGACAAGCTTCATAAGCAGTAATTAAATGTTGAAGGACATTTCTGTCAGCCTTCAAAATGGTTTTCTTGCCTTTGTCCTTAGTGACGTCACCCACCTCATATAGAGAGGCAAATGGTTGCGCTTTATTCCTTTTGGGAATTGCACGGAATGAAACATGTGGCTTGTCGTGTAGCATTGAAAAAATCAATCTCTTTTGGAGAGTCATATATTTCCTCTTTTCCAAGTTGTTTGACATGAAGTAGTGAGTTCTGGAATGAATTTGTTGCCAGATCTTTTGTTGCCATGTTTTGCAATAACTCTTGGTGTGTAAGAGTGAAAAACACATTGAAGCCTTGGAAGGTCGGTTCCAAGGCACTCTCACTATCATTGTCACACTTTTGTCGAGACTTGTTGCTTCATTGTGGAGGTAGGTATTCCCAAGACGAAGATTGAACATTGCATGTGTGCTAGTTACAATGTGAGATCTCAGGTTATATGACAATGTCCACCTGCACAGTGCTGATGTTGTCTTGGTGATATCAATGATCCCGTCATCTTTCTTTCCTGTGTCATTTATTCACTCCATAGCTTGGTCAGGATTAACTTGGTTGAAGGTTTGAGAAGATCCCTTGACAACAAAATTGCCATTTCGAAACTCTGATGCCACTGCATCTGGAAGCTGGTGCATGTCAGCTACATATATTGCACCCTATCTTGCATAGTTAAGACGGCCATACTGCTTGAAGTATGGCAATATCTGAGAGAAAGAATGAAGATAGAGATCCATATACTATCGCACTGGGCTCGAGTGAACTGCAACTGTATTGACACCATGTCCATGTACTGCCACCAGAAGATGAAGTTGACATCCTCAGATTTACTTTCAAAAAATCGGCAAGAAGCTTACGAACCCTTTCCTGCATAAGAAGTGATACTAGTTCTGGGATTCGTTCAGGTGTTTCATCATTGACTAATGTGAAAAGCTCCATGTGGTAGTCATTATCTGCTTCAGTAATATATGACAGAAATTTTGGCACAAGAATTCACCACAACGCCTGTAATGCGAGATTGTGAGCCCTCATACTCTTATTATACGCCTTTCCTGCGAGAACAAGTTAAACTGCACCTAACCCCCACAGTCCACTTTCCAACCACACCTCAGCTAATCCAGATCCACCCTCCACCCATATGTTGTCCTATTGCTTTTATGAAGTTCATTGAGATATGAAGGCCACAAAGGTGTGGAATTAATTTCTCCTGGTATTCTGGAACAGACCACTTTAGCTCCATAAGTCTGCAGTATAATGCTTCATCCACTGTGATGACTGTATGTTCTTGCCCAAAATGTGAAGATATTTATATGCATCTCTTCACAGTTGTATTTAAAGTATCCAATTAATGATCTGGAGCTAGGATTATGGGTAGGTATCCTGCTGCTGTCTGAGCTGTATTTACTGATGAGATAGATTGATTGAATACTGTCCAGGAAGGTCTTGTCTCGAAATCTTGGGGACTCTAGAAAGAAAGCTAGGTCAGTAGTTTCTGCTAGTTTCGAGCAATCATTATCCTCCTTACTGAACTATGTTATATCAACAGGTGTATTGAATACTGGTTCACGTGTGTTAGGAGTAATACCGGCAGGATTCAGCTCCCCAAGGACATTGGGGACAACAAGGGAACGCCAGGTAGATGGCTGAAGCACCTGCAAAGCAGCATCTGTTGTCAGGCCCCGTTGACAAACAGCCATTTGGGTTGCATGAAAAGTATTTTTCCCATCGAGTGTCTCATCCAAGATATCAATATTGTCACATGTGTAGTTGATAAATTTGTTCATAACAACGTTTGGTGGAATTACTGCACCAGTCGTTTGATCTAATGTTTTCAAAGTGGTCTCAGCCAATAAGGTGTCTAATTGCAAGACCTGCTCATAGCTCAGGCAGTGTCCAGCCCTGTTGAAAAGTATAACGAGATCTTTTGACCGCATAGCTTGATGCAGTGTACTGGCGAGACCAACATTTCTAGGAGTGCATTTTTTGCCCCCACTGACGCCATAAACAATATCTTGTGCTACACAGAGAACTTTTCTTCGTATATGTGCTTCCTTATTTAAATCACTATTATAGTTTATGGACTCTTGACCATCAAATACAATTCTCAATAGCATGTATACACTATCTGGAATGCTTGCTATTGTCTGATCTTCACTTACAGAATGACCTTGGTGACAAGGTGTTGCAGTCAAATCCCATGAATTTTCAGTAATACATGTATCAATGATAGAATAATGTTGTCTTCAGGCTCATATTTAGGCAGTCTAAGCACTTCCGCAGTATCCTCTGTGATGTCGTCTTTCATTTGCAGAACTACAGGTGGCTGATATTTTGTGGTAATCAACATAATTTTACTCTCTGATGGGGACCGGTCAAGAGGCTGGAAGAATGTAAACAGATTACCTAGCTGTGACTGCAACTTTTCCTTAAATGCTGTGCTTCTACTAAAATAGGACTGTTGTAGTCTGGTAGATGATTCCACAGTCAGCTCCTTAGACCTATCCCAGGCATTCCCAAGAAGAATTACATGACCTTTGTGAGCTACTTGATGTAGCTCCTTACATAGCCGTATCAAAGTAATGTCTGTGTCGGATGATAATTGCTTTGTTTTTGAGGTCGCTCTGGTGAATCTTCTTAGACAGTTGAGATGATATTTGGCTTCTGCTGCTATGAGGTTTATCACTCCAGCCAAGCGAATGGCGATGTTGTATTCAAGATGAGAAGCCAGAAGAATTCTATCACTAATATTTTCTTGTCATACTGAGCTCAGGTGTTGTTTACTGTCACTGATTTGGCAGAAAATGAATGCTGCCCTGTTAACAGGTTGCACCCCTTACCGCAATGAAGGACTGTCACCAACTTCAACATGAATGCTACTGCAACTTGCTTCTCCCTTTGAGTACTGTGCTTGAGTTACCTGTAAACGTTCGATTCTACTCTTGTTCTTGAAGTGAGCGTAGCACAACTTGTGCCACACAAGTGTTACAGGTGTGCCAGAATTTAACACATTTTCAAGACGGTCAGTCGCTTATATATTCTTAGAGTCCCTTAACACCCTTCTGGTGCATGCAGCAGCTTTTACTATATTAAGTCCATGATCACTTGCTGTACTAATGGGAACTTTGTTTTTTATGGCTTTGGCAGAATATGCACAAGCTATAATCAGTAGGGGAAGCCATCTTCAAGGAAACGACTGTCTCCATCGTCACCTGTTGGGAAGAAACAATGGATTACAAAAAATCCAATAAAAATTTTGAGAATAAACACAGAACAGTGGCAATTATAAGAAAACAATTCAATACAAATGCATATACCACCAGAACTACACGTTAAGTATCATGACGTATAGTACACGGAGAGAAGGTTGTAACATATTGTAATTACAGTGCAGTTTTGCCGGCAATTTTGTTTATGCTTACTACAAAGTTAAATATGCACAAGCTGAAGTCTACAGGCGAAAACTTCGTCAAGAAAACCATTGGACTTAGCGTCGTTTGAGAAGAAACAATATGATATAATAACTGTAATAATATTTTGTAAATAAACATAGGACATCCACAAGTACAAAACAACAATGTATAACAAATGTTGATTCCAACAGAGCTTCAGACTGCACATTAAAGCATAGGAGATAGTGTACATGTACTTAAGCTTATAATTTAATTGCCAGTATAGTGCAATTTGAAGGTCATTTTGTTTATGATTGCTAAAATATCAAAAACAAAAAAATTCAGCTTGGAAACTCGGCTAATCGTATTCAGCATACATTAATTATTTTAGATAAGAGGCGGTAGGCAATGTTAACTGGTATGATTCAGGTATGTCAGGCTTATTTTTAAAATGGCGTCTATATAGCTATTTTAGTTTTGTCTATTACATCGTCGAAATCATGTAATTAATTCCAGTGAAACTTTGTATGGTGACTGTATATATTACAACAATCTAATATGTACACACAAAATTTCTCGTCAGCCAGTTTGCAAAATTGTTGCACAAAACATAAAAAATTATGTGATCTCCGAAAAAAGAACCCATTTCTTCCAAATTTGGCTAACAATTAGTACTAAGGCAGGCTATGTATACTGATAAAAATTTTAAGGTACAGATACACATATTTTCAAAATGGCGGCCATATAAACATTTTAGTTCCTAATTTTTAATCTACGAAACTGCAAAACAAATTTCAACTTAACTTCGTATGCTGACAGTATCAGTTATATCCATCAAAATTGTTTATGCGAAGCCTCATTTCTTCGCCATTTTGTAAGATAGACTTTTATGAAATCATTTAGGTTTTATGCCGTATTTCGGGAAACAATCAACCGATTTTGTTTTTTATTTGGTGAAGAAGTTGTATTGTGATAGGCTATATTAAATTATATGAATTAAGTATGTAGGTCTCTTATTTTCTGGATGGGACGTATACAAACATTTTAGCTTAGTGAACTTTATCTACGAAACTATGTAACAGATTTAAAATTAATTTTATATTGTATCTATGACAATAATCGAATTTGCTAATATACAAACTTGTTGCCCTCCACTTATGAAGATCGTCACATAATCAATGGAGGGTTTATACCATATCCCGAGTACCAATCAACCGATATGCCTACATATATCCTCCTTTGCCGGATTTCTTGTAAATTAGTGTCAGGTCACTAAACTGAACATTTTGTCATACTTGCGGAATAAGTCGACTAATTTCCACAAAATTTTGCACTCTTACAGAAGGCCAACTAAAGTTACATAACTAAAATTGGTTCAGGCAATGATTTAAAAAAATATTTCTTAAGAATATATTTTCATATGTTTGACATATCTATTTAAAAATTTAATCATATCAATCAATATTTTTATGCTGACATTATTAATTAAAAACATCGTGTACAGAGCATCTTTTTTTTTTAGCAATTATGTACGATAGCCCCATTTAAGAAAATAAGGACTTAATGCCAGCCATATCTCGGAGACCAATCAACTGATATCCATTAATTTTTTCAGACAAGTAGCGTTATGGTAGGCCATGGAAACTTATGTGTTTTAGTGGCTCAGGCCCTCGTTTTCAAAATGATTGCCAAATAAATATTTCAGGTTAATGCACCTTATCATACAAAACATTACACTGATTACATCCGAAGGCGTTGCTCTGAATCCTACCTCTGTGATGAAGTTGATTACAGGCTAGCTTAATTTTACAAGTTTTTCTGAATTCGAATCCCGGGTAAGTCACTTGTGTTTTAATTGTCTTTGTACTGTTTCACATGTTTCTAGTTTCATCTCTAATGACATTGCGCTCAAAGAGACGTCAATGCCTACATACCATCTAAACTTTCAAGAACTGTACTAAAATTTATTTGCACCCATGTAGAGGAAAGTAGGCTCATTAGTTATCAGGAAACTTCTTGTTACGCTTGGCTTTAATTTAATGAATGTACACAGGTAGGCGGGAACCTTAAGGGTTTAAGTGCCAAATTAAGCCATTACATTCTACTCTATTTAAGCGTCATCGGGTTTGTTTGAATACTGTTTTAAATGAACAAAACGTCGGTACTAATACATACACATATATATATATATATATATATATATATATATATATATATATATATATATATATATAACACACACACACACACATGTATAGTTGTCTAAATTCGATCGACAAACTTCTGCTATAGGTTAGTTACGAAAAAATAAGTTGAAAACATATATATATATAACCTCGGTTTTAAAGGGGATACTAAGTAGGGTACACCTCTTTGAAGTTGGGCCTGGAACACTTGTTTATTGCAAATATAGGAGATAATATTTAATATGGAACACCGATGGTCTGGATAATGGGAACAAAGATATTCAAACACCACTACACTTGTCGCTGTCATCAAATTATTTCATCTAAATAATCACTGTTACTACTCCTATTTCGAACTAACATCCATGTTGCGGGGGCATATTCGGGTTTCAAAGGATGGATTCTTAATCCTTATGCCACAATTGACAAAAATGTCACCTTTTTGCAAATACCCTAAACCTCACAGTCGTCGAGTATTTTGTGTTTTACTTTCAAAATAATATTTACCAATACCTGGCAGGTGGGGCATGCACAATACCCAATAACACACTTTTACGGCTGTTAAAGAGAGGGAAAGATTCCGGAGAGAGATACATTACAGTGGTACTGTAATAAACTTTTTATTCTACTACAACTTCAAAAATGTGTACCCCCCCCCCCCCTTCCACGTTTTGAATTAATTTTAGACCATATGTCATATATGTTTTCAACTTCTTTTTTCGTGATTAAGCTAAACCCGAAGTTTGTCGGTTGAATTAAGTTACAGCCTGTATACATACATAATATAACAGGAGAGAAAATATGTAGAAATTGATAGACGCAGAGGACATTTTTTTCGCAGTGAAACATTTTTCCCTCTCGGACGAAATCTGCAGCCACGGGTAGTCCAAGCTCTGTATCTAAATGCCGAAGCGTGGAGCGGGGGTTGTGATTTAGAAAGAGATGGTGGTACGGGAGGGAGAAGGGGGGGGGGAGAGATTCGCAACCCACCCCGCCGACAGGTCGAAAGGCACGGGGGTAGAGAGACCGTAGGTAAATCAATGAGGCGGCAAAGTCCACGGCGCGGTGTCAGTCTTCATTATGCACGTGCCCCGGCCTTGCGGGGGGGGGGGGGGGGGGGGGTTCCCCGACGAACCAGGGCAGAAGAGCCGCACTATTACCCCCTGGGCATCAGCCCGGAGAAAGACACAATACACTGAGGGAGAATAAAGGAGGTAGTTGATATCCGCGTGTGTATCAACGTCGTAGTTCATCTCTGGTCGAGACAGTTTGAACAAATTTCGGCGATGAAAAGTAAGCTCCGTCTGTTTTTGTGGTGTATGCACTATTTGTAGGTTTGAAAAACCAATTTTAAGCGAAGAAATCACCTGCACGTTTAAGAAAGTAGCACATAAGTACAAGAGGTATTCCGCCTGACAAAGCGGTTAACGGGTCGAATGCGTCGTAAAAAAAAAAAAAAGGTCAACAGTGCTTCCTGGTTGGAAAGTGAACTTAGAATCTTAGCGAGTACAGGATTAGTGTTCTCAGATTTTGAGTCCAGCTATTACTTTGTACAGAATCATCAGTTAGGACGTTCTTACAACTTGGGCTCGCTTAGTGAATCGCCGAAAAGTTACCATATCCTCCCGAATATTTTTTATTTTTTACTAGTGCACACGAGTCTAACTTTCCCTCTTAGTTATGCATCTAAATTTATTAGGTGTTACGGCTGTATAAACAGTAACACGCCATCAAGCCAGTATTACAACCAATATAAGATCACGTTTAAGTAGAGAACGGTCTACTGAGTGCACCGACGTTAAAGACGGTCACATAAATGTATCTGACTTGGAAGGAATGTTTGTGTGATAAAAACACTACTATGGTGCAAGTTTCAAAAGCTTTCTACATTATCGTTTCTCTAACTCTGTCCATTATGGTGATCTGAACTGAATTCGGTTTTACAGCAATGTTTCTTTGATTACTCTTTTTTTTTTTTTTTCGTCTTTTATTTACACTGAGACAATTTAAGTTTGATGTTCTACAGTAGCCTCGGCAGCGGAAGTCACAAAATATTCAGTACAGCCTAGCTTTCCTCAATTATCGCTAGAGACCTGCAAAATTCACGTTATTATTTGGGGACACGCTAAACTTTCAACATGCATACCTTTGTAATACGTCTGTCATTGGACCGTATTGTGGCCGACAAGTCCTAGGTAATGCTGCTCCAATCATTGAACACTTCACAATTGTGCGCCCCAATCACATGCAGTTCAGTTAGAAAGGGCGTGTCTTGACATCTACGCAGCAGCCAATGGGAAAACGACGCCGGCTCCGGAACTTACAGTACTGTGAAGTTCAGCCTGATGCCAAATGATAACGCGAATTTTGCAACCTTGGTTTCGTAATTGTCCGTAACTCACAAGTTTCAGGTTTAGATAATATAACCCTTGTTACCCACCTTGATATTAATGTTTAAAATGATACAATACTCAAATATTATTTTACATTTCAAAACATAAACTTAAATATTAAACAAAATATCATTTTTTTTTTAGGACAAGAACTTAATCGGAAAATCCTTGTTACATCAACTAAAAATGTTGTCACTCATTTTATAACCGCGTGTACGGGTGATAAATAATGATCAACAATGGGGATAAAATCTCATAAGTGTATAGAAATAGTGAGTTACTTATTTTGACTGAAAGATTTAAACATCCTGGGTAATTTTAGGGCGCGGAATCATCGACTGTCCACCATAAAGTATTAGTGTGTATATGCGTGAAGCTTCAACACGTCTCTAGTTATATGCTGTCCATGGTAATGTGAGCGCATTTGACACCAACCTTTGGAAATGTCTCTGCCTATAATTACACACACAGGCTGTTTGGAAACTCAATGTCCAAACTCTAGGCATGGTTCCTTTGGACCGGTAGCCACACAAAAATTCTTATGCACTTATATCCGGAAACTTCTTTTTGTATCAATTAACTGTGTTCAAAGTTGTGGCGTACAACACCTGGAGAAACATTGGATGTGGCTGTGTTGGGGACACGACCGTTTGTTTTGCGTGAATACGTCTACGTTGATGCGTTCGGACGCCTTGGTGTTTATTTTACGTCCCCGGCACCGCTTCACTCGATCATATGGTGTTTTGCGTATTACTGGATTGCTTTTGAGATGCTCTTTCCAACCGTATACGATTTTTGTATTCCGTCTTGGCTTTTTGAAGAGTATAGGCTGAAATTGTGTTAAATCTTCTTAATTTTTTACACTAAACGCATACAATTTCACCATAACCACGCCACACAAATGTTAACCACGCGCCAAACAAATGTTTTCATACATGCAGTCGATTGATCTTGACGAGAGCAGTCGACTGAAACTTAAACGAGCATCGTAGCCTCTCCTAGTCTAAAGTTATACTACGCGGAAGTTAGACGCGGCGAAACGAAATCAAAAAATTGTGCCCCCCCCCCCCCCCCTCCATCCTCCCTCCCCGAGGACGTGCGCGATGCTTCGCAGTCCTTACTCAACGTAACATACTCTTTGATACTTTGGCAATCGAGTGGTGTAATTTACTTTTGAACGTAGACGATAGATTCATATCTGCAGTGACAAACTGTATCCCTCGATTTTGTTCTCATCGGATTTTCTGGATTGCCTCCCACTATAGTCGCAAATCGAAATACGTATTCACGTCAAAAGGCGTTGCGATAATGCGTCAAGGATAAACTGCATAGGTCCCAGGCACTCGAAACTGCGCATGTAACAAGGTATTGTCGCGCGCCTGCGACTTGCGAAACATCTGCATTCACAATCTCACCGCCTTGTTTTGCAGGTGTTGTCCGTCGCTACTCTGAACTCATTTATTTGATATTAAAACACGTTTCCGGATACAACCATATAGGGCTTGTGTGTTACTGTAGGTACAAAAAAAAAACTATTTATGGAGTTTGAGCACTGACTTACCAAACATTCTGTATATGTTACAGCCCGCACTTGCATGCAGCAACACAGTTAACTCGGCAGTGAATTAAGATACTTAGTTTTCCGCTTTGACGTTAGATTGACAGCGTAACGTTTAAATTTACAGGCAACTGAAGACTTTTTTGCTTTTTTTTACACTCAAAACAGAAAGTATTTAACACATTTACTTTACTAAAAAATTCTTCACGGTTTTTCTTCAAAGAAGCATGAATTAATTGAAACGGTCCATGGATATAATAATCTTACTTATGGCTGAAGGATACGAAATGGGAATGCCAAGCAGGACTTTCGAAAGGGACTCAATGAAAGCTGGGCTCACAACCATCCGTCACACCCGTCAGTCTGCCGTCAATTGAAAGCGACTCACAACAATCCGTCGTCCATCGATCCTTCGGGCCAGAACATTTCTTCCAGTGTTACCACCCAACAACACGAACTTTCTCGGGGCCACAGTGGCTGAGCGATTAGCACGCGCGCCTCCCGCCAAGGCGAACCGGGCTCAATCCCCGGCCGGGTCACCGGATTTTCGCAAGTGGGAATCGTACCGGACGATGCCGTTGGTCGGCGGATTTTCTCGGGGATCTCCCGTTTCCCCAGCCCCTTCATTCCGGCGCTGCTCCATATTCACTTCAATCGCCCACATCGGCTCAAATCTCTTCACTCACTCACGAACTTTCTCGCGAAGGGACAAATATTTCCAATGCTGTCATAAATATGTTCTCTTTCCATAACGTCATTTGTCAGCATTTCCTCTGAAAATTTACAGGTCACCTTCAGTTCAATTCAAAGGTGAAACGTAAAAAAGTAAACAACGTCACTGCCTTGTTTATTTAAAAAGAAAGACACTCAGGGAAATAAACGAGTTACTGTTTTCAGACAACCATGTTCAATGAACGGTGTTACAAGGCGGTAGACCATTCGTCGTTTGGTCAAAAGTTAAAGTTTGAGCTATATTTGACTGACTGACGAATAGAAAAAAAAGTTTCTCTGCGATTGGTCGAAGATCACGTGTCCGCCGGACGGACGGGCGACTGACGGATGGAACGGATGGTTGCGAGTCCAGCTTTACCGCGAACAGCTTGTACTTCACCGACCAACCACCACCACGTCCGGCGAGCTGATGCCAGATGGTTACCGCGCGGTACGCGAAAAGTAACAAGGAGGTAAAGAGCAAGTTCGTGCAGCAAACACAGCGCTCCTGTCACACACACACGCGCGCGCTCAGTTTCAACTGGTAACTGTACCTCTGCAGGCGTTCACCCAATTTACCAATAAAGCCCATCAGAGCGTAGGTATGGATTGAAAAAGTGACTTAATCGTCGGTGAAATAAAAAGACACCAACGTTTGCAAACCGAAGTGTATATCTATGATTACACATTTCAATACCCTCAGTTTGTTTCTGTTTTCAGAGTGAATTAGCACGACACACTTTTTCAAGGAAAAAAAAAATACCGCTCTGTTTTCGAGCGCAGCGACTAGAGCACTCGTTAGAGCACTCGTAAAGGAGAATCGGGTTCTATTCCGGATTTTCGCGGACGGGAATCGTGCCAGACAACGCCGCTGGTCAGCGGGTTTTCTCGGGGATCTCCAGCCCTTTTCATTCTCATACGCTCTCGAGACCCTGGTGTTCAAAACCTCCCAAAACCTATGCACTCCATTCCCTTCCTTCACACTGAATAGCCAGATTTTTTTTTTTGTAAAATGTTGCTGGGGTCCCCCAACAGGGGCGCCGATTAAGGAAGAGCCGGGGGGGGGGGGGTGCTTATGGAATTTCCCTTACACTTTCCTAAGTCTCACTTGGGGTGCCTAAACTTCATGAGGGGATCACCACAAGAAAACAAGGTAAATAAAAATGCACATACTTTCCGTACAGTTACTAAACATGTAGACCAATAATAATATCAACTAGTAATGTTTAATCTGATATAAATACTTTGTGCCAAAATACGCGAATAGGAAAGCAATCTGTGTGTGTAAATAGAGCCAATATGATTAGTTACAAAACAAGATATTTTGAGTGGTGCCAAATTACCTATAAGACCTTGTTCACCTGGGCTTGAATAGCGTTGCAGAGTGTTTAAAATCTGTGTTTTTTTACTAAACTGTGTTTTTTTACTAAACTGTGTTTTTTTACTAAACGGCCGCAGCGCGGCGCTGCGGTCGCTCGCCGTTCTCCGAGCTGTATATTGCCTCGCCGACGTGCGTAATCCGCATTCCTGCGAGAGGGCATGGTTGCTGAACCTGCCATCTACGGCCTCTCAGTACATTCTGCTGATCACTGACGTCGCCCAGTCAACTGGACCCTCCTGAGTTCAGTCTCATAACTAGTGATGGAATAATCTCATAATTTTGTAATTCGAATGATTACGATTATTTTTATAGAATAAATAATCGGTAAAAAATAATCGATTGTCTTGATCTAATCCATACACAACAATTGACCGCAAATACTTTATATTTATATATATTTGTTTAAAACTATTCTCACTAAAATATTTCAGCTTTTTAAATTGTTTCTTATATTTAAAACATTTGTTGATTCGAAATTATATTTTATATTTTTAATAAATTTGAGACGTGTAGGTATTTCCAATGTTTGGTTTGGTTTAAGGATAAACAGCTGAAAATAGGGAATAATCGAAATGTTTTGAAATAATCGATGACTCGATTATAGTTAAATAATAGAATAATCGATTATTTTGCAAGCGATTATCTTAACACTATACATAACATGTCCCTGCCTGCCTGTAGTCGAATCACACTCAAGAACAAAACCTTAAAGGTGTTGGCCACGGAAAAAATTTGTTATATTTAATACCACACAATGTTCAACTTTTGAACTATCCGGGACTGCTTTTCCCTCAGATATTTTCTTTTCAAGATCGCACAGCATGCCAAAGTCAAATTTGTACTGTCATTGTAATGTACAGATAAAATAAACCAAACTAATTTCATAATATCTAACAAAGGTAACTGAAGGACCTTGTTTTAAAAAAAATTTCGATACGTTTAACTAAAGTTATTTTACAAAAAAATTCATGTCCAGCAACAAATAAAAAGTATGCACGTGCTCCCTTGCTTTCAACGTTTCCTTGTAAGATTTTGTAAGATGTCTTGAAGTAGCCCTTGACACCTTCTTTCAGTGTGAACTCTCTCATTTCTCTACTTTAGTTAGTTTTCGTTATTTCCACATTCCTACAATATATAAATTAACAATAAAAAACTTTTAAAACCAACTGAAAGTAAATGAACTAAACAGATAAAAATAATTATAGGAGTAGTTACAGAATTTGTAGAACTTGTAAGACGTGGTCAAAAAGCCGTGATAAACTTCTCTACAAATCAATATTTTTGTATCAATTTATATTTAGTATATAAAAGCTGGGCTCAATATAGAATGTATACCTCATTTACGTAAGCGCAATAAGCACATATCTTGAGTAAGGCTCTTAACTATTCGCAATATAGAACGTATACCTCATTTGCGCCTGTCTGATTGGCTATAATTTCAACCTTGTAGTAAACTTAACATCGAAAATTGCACACGATCTATTACGAAAAATTCCACGAAAACGGCCAGCTGATGGCCAGATCTTCCATAGAACCATCCATACAAGTGACCAGGTAGGCTTGCAGGGAATCGTCTAAAGGATCTTCCATCGTGTCACACCAAGGTTTCTCGTGAAAGATAACTAACACATGATGCTGCAAGATGTGGCTGGTGTACCTTTGTTCTATCAGGGCCCCTCCTCCCCTACCCCGCATTCACTACAATAAGCGACAAATACAGGGATTCGTAATTAGACCGACAAACTTCGGGAAGTGATTCTTCATGAAAAAGTAAAAGGAAAACATATGTGACACTTTATACCTAAACCGAATATTAAAGGCGGTATGAGCCCTTAAAAAACGAGGTTTTAAACCGTATTGGTGCAAAATAACGGCAGCGAAATAAAATACGATGACAACTCTCAGAACATTATTGTATATTATCGGGACCTTCAACGTAAGAGCCGATATTTTGCACAAATACGGCTTAAAAATCTCGGTTTTTTTTAAGGACTCATACCTCCCTTAATATTCGGTTCAAGTATAAAGTGTTAACGTGTTTTACTTTTACTTTTTCATGAAGAATCACCTCCCGAAGTTTGTCGGTCTAATTGAGAACCATCCTATATATCGAGAACCGGAAATTTCCCGGATTCATCTGAGGACAAGTTAAACTGCATTAATTCACGTGTAGACACGTGCTTGTGCTTCCACTGGACCGTAGTTTGTTAGACACGCCCCGAACGACTTCCAAACCAATAACAACCTGCAAGGAATATAAGAAACCAATCTCGTGTAACCTGGTCTGGGGTTAAAGCAAAGCAGCAGCCAATGTACCACTAACTGATGCTCGAATGCGCAAATGATTGTGGACTCTAGCATGTTGTCGAATGGATCCGCGAGATCTCCGGGTCTCTAGTCATATTCTATGGTCTTCGCCACTATGGTGTTTCTAAAGTAATGCCGGTGTGTCTCCACCCCATTTCGTTCGCAGAGCAGTACACTCTAACAAATTATTAGGAAATTTGTCATATGAATGTATACGGTTAGTGAGAAAACGGCAATGGTAATTTTTTCCCCTATACATTAATTGTAGTGTTTCTATGTTTGCTCAGGAAACAGTCAAATGCATAGGGAAGTTCCCAACTTTGTATAGTAGCGAAGTTAAACATTCCTAAAGGCTGTTCACGATGCATTGAGCACTTTTGTAATGAACCTTAGAAAAATGTCACTGTCCATGCCTGCAAATGTTTTAACGGGCGTACTAAGTGACATGAGCCCATTAAAATTGGTAACACGGGATGGAAAGTAGTTCCATATTTTAGCGTCGCATAAAAAGTGTTAGGTAACCGTTTGCGACAACTTAATTTTTTTTTTTTTTCGGTTTCTGTTGTTTTTTAATTCACCGACCAGTAAAAATGAGCAGATTTGTAGAATATATACTTTTCTAACAATTTCGCAGTTTCACTTGATCGACGCATGAATAAAGTGATGAGGCCCGTGACTATGTTAAGTTTACATAAGGTGGATTAATACACAATTTGCATACAAGTAGATCTGAAGCAGGGTTTTAAAAGTGCTCATTTTACCGTGAATAGCCTATATATCTGCAGCTTGAAGTGTGGTATTATTTCCATACTGTGTATAGGTTAAAAACTTCTATTACAGTTTAGGAAGTTCACGAGGAAATTTTTCTACAGTGTACGCTTTGACACACTCGCACACGAGGTTCGTCGGCGGTGTTGTAGAACCGAGATTCGTCGCTGAATATGAAGCGACGCCAATTGACGTCACTACACGACTTCCGGTTACGGCACCAGTCGAAACTTCAGCGTCTTCCGTTCTGGTGTCAACAGCAGCCTACAGTTATGAATATGACTTATGGTCATATTCACACAAGAAAGGTGTTAGGAGCCTAGCTGAAAGACAATATGATGGTATAGCTATTACTAATACAGAGGGGGTTTATTTTATGTTACGAGTAGAGACCTGAAGAATTCGCTGATTAATTTTGGGACAAACTTAGAATTCAAAACACATGCGTTTATATAACTTTAGGCATTGCTCCACATGATGTTTGACACCTCCCGGAGAACGCTGACCCAATCGTTGCCTTACTCTGTGACGGCAGAGAATCAATGTGCATTTGACATCGGCATATTTGTACATAAGACTGTGATTCTAGCCTGCAGGTCATTGAACTCAGGATTTTTTCAGATCTCTCGTTATGAGACATATAAATCAACAAGGCACTTACAGTGACATGTTACCGTAATGTAAATGAATCGGGGAACTATTACAACTGAGACATAATTTTATTATTACATTATTATTATATTTTAACTCGCGCCTTTTCTAGGTACACTATATTGGTCTGTCTGACCCCACCTTAAACATGATGCCGAAGTCTGTACTGTCTAGATGTGCGGTTTTCGGCGATTTGGCACGCCCATTCTTAACCTTTCCTCGAGGCTGGCCGAAGTTGGAGAGGGGACGCGCCGCGCCTCGTGTCGGCCTATATCGGCGCGTTGTTTTGGTAGGATGTCCGCAATAGCTGGCTAGTGGTGGGGATTTGTGCTGCTGGTCCTTTTGCAATAGTTTGACGCAATCCCTGGCGTCCTGATTATAAACCAAACCAAGGGTGCGAGGCCGTGTTCATGCGGGAATGTTTAAACTAAGGTTCTTCTATATACTCATAACACTGCGAATGGGACAGTAGATTTGAAAACCACCTCGCTGGACTCATTCAGGATGAAGTGTAAGTCCTTTCTGTTTCAGAGCCAGTTTAAGTAGAGGTATCGTACGTAAGTTTTATTTTTGTCAACATAGACTAGGAGTACAATTAAAGTTAAATTAAAATTAAATAATTAAGGTTAAAATCAACGTTATAGTATAGGCTTCCGAACTATGTATAATGTGCAGTATTTAGTGTATATTATAAAAAAAGATTGTATAACATATGTAGAATATACTAAGTTGTAAAAAGTATCAATTGTAAACCAGCCTAGGGCTGAATTTGGTCTCGAATAAATAAATAAATATTCAAACTGATTATAGTTATCTAGACTCTGTAAGGAATGACACGGGATATTTAGTTTAAAAATACTGTTTTACAGCACAATAAATACCGCAAGCAGAGGAATTCATACAGCAATTTTTTCTGAGGGTTAGATACTTTTTAAAGACCACTTTTGTGTTTCAGTAACCAAATTTATGAATGGGCAACACAATTAATATTGACTTTCATTTCCGTTCTTAAAAAAAAAATATACAAAAAAATATTCCATTTATTTTCAAAATTATCATAGACGCAATTGCTTCCGATGAGACCCATTCGATAACTGTGGAGGCACCTGAATAAGAATTATGTTCGTAACAGTTTCAGGGTTTCACTCAATCGGCGCATGAGTACCGTTTGAAGATTTATCAGTGCAGTCAACGAAAATTTGGTCGGTGATACAGACCACGTCAGGTTACGGCGATGCGCGTTTGATTATTACTGTCATGTTGGCATGCGGGAAACTTGGTGGACGCTGCCGGTGATCGGCGGGTTCGCTCTGCGTGCTCCCGTTTATCCCCGACTTTCATTCCGGCCATTTTCCATCTCATCCTCATCGCATAGCGTTTTACATCCAGCTCACAAACTTCTTTAGCCTTCCATTTGTCTTTGTCGTCTACCACCTTGCCTTCGGGAGGAAAAAGTGTGTTGGTTAGTTTTAATTGGTATTTGATCGTATTTCACCTAAAGCCACCGCACAAGCAGATTGTGAACGCATCTCTGAAATATACGCAGATGCGTCTTGTGTGGGAGCCATTCCGCTGGATATATTCAACACTAGCGCTTGTGAAATAATAACGGAGCCAGAGTTTGCTGAACAGCACAGAACAAAACGTTGAATAATAAAACGAAACATTTGTAGTCGTCTCGGCGAACCGAATTAAGACACGAGAAAATTCTGATTGCTTAGTTTTTTGGAACCAGTTTCTCGCTGCGTTTGCTAACAACGCATCCAGTGAAAAGAAAATAATCAGGGATGTTCATCATACACGACACCAAGGTTCTCAAGGTGAGAAAAGTACTATTTTAATGGAGAAAGGTGGAAAAACGATTCCGAACCAAGCGTCAAAAGATAAAATTAGCAGTCTCCAGTTTGTGAAGGCGAAAATTTGCTTCTCCTAGCATAGCTTATTCAAATTAATAAGACACGCATATATTAAAAATAAAACTACTTTTACATGAGTTATATATTTCAAATTATTCATTATAGAAACAATTCACGTGAAAATTGAATTGGATGAGTATAAAAGCGGAGACGAAAATAGTACACAATTTAATGCTATTATTACGTTCATTCCTGTCGCTGTACTAAGATATAGATCAACACAGCGCTTGTTTTTTTTTTCGGCTTATCACTGGCGCATCTTTGCCTTCTCTGAAATGAGAGGGACTTACTAAATAAAATACCACGTCTCGCTTTCCTCTTCAGAAATAGCTGAATATTCGCCCAGTGAACTTTCCCAATGAATGAAGGCTGCCCAAATAATTAAGCTAGCCAGCGGCAGAATGAAGTAGTAACGAAAATGTGGGACTCAAAAGCGTCACCCTTGAACATATGAATAGCTTGTCATGTTAGAAGAGAAATACAATTTTGTCCTACATTTTCCCCCTACGCAAATCTGTCATAAAGGCTTGTATTTTTTTTATCATACCTCCCAGTGTACCCACTTCATGAGAAGAAAGAAGACAGGAAACATTTTTAAAATCAAACATGCACTAATTTTTTACTCTACATCGGTGGAAATTTAAAATTAGCTCTTGCTAATTTAGCTTTTAGGAAAAATATATATTTAACATTTTCCTGGCGTTCGTAAACCTTGGATAGAATTGATGTCGAGGTTTCATTTTTTTTCCCCCTCTCATTAAGGGACAAAAACAGTAATTCTACATTTCTACCGTGTTGTAATTTCTGAATAATCAAACTAAACAGTCTTCTTCGAGCACCATTGGGGACTTGGTGGTCTGGTATGATTGAAAATCAGGACAAAGCCTGTTAGCATATCAATTTATGCATCCAGCTAAATGTTTTACACTGTTCTAACTAAATGAACGCTTTTATAACACTGCTGATTAAATTTGATATGAAGCATCTGACTTCAAAGTTTCGACGAGAGCGTTTGCAGTTTGTATCCGTAAGTATGGCGTCGGCTTTTACGGTCTCCTTCTTGTGAAGTACAGTAATTTACGTTTCGCTACAGGCAGTCTCCAAAAGTGTAGCTTGCTCGAGGTTAATTAAGCTATTTTGAAATCGAAATTTTAAGAAAGACCACGTAAAGTGCCCATTTCCGAAGTGTCCCTCGCCCACATACAATTTAAAAATCGAGATAAGGTTGCTACACCGATTAGGCCCCAATATTCCTCCATCAGCCTAAAGACTGTTTACGATAAAGCGAACACTTTTGAAATCAACCTTAGAAAAAAGTCACTTCCCCTACCTGCATGTATTTGAACCGGCCCAATGAGTGGCATGTGCCCAGTAAAGTTGGTAACGATGGAGGGGAAAAGTCGAATAAGTAGAGTTAGGTAACCACTTGTGATAGCTTAAATTATTTATCTCTCGTTCTGTTTTTTTTTTAATGTATCGAAGTGAAAAAATTAGCAGATTTGTACAATATTTACTTTTTTTTTTTTTTTTTTTTTTTCCCCACAGTTTCACTTGACCGACGCATGTATAAACTGACGAGGCCCAGGTCAGTGTTAATTTTACATAAGGTGGAAGAATATATAACGTGTATACAAGCAGATCTTAAGCAGGGCTTTCGAAAGCGCTCATTTTACCTTGAACAGTGTATAGTAAAGCTTTACAGTTCGAAGTAGATATAAAACCCTCCAAAACAGTATTTGAAAAACCATACCTTTTTCGAAGGGAACCGTATCAACAGTCACAAACAAAATACGACGGTTTTCTAAAACACACCTTGCACAGGAAGAAGTGGCCCCGTTATCCTGAAACCTCTTTGAGTAAACTGGAGGTTGTTGAGTTCCAAACTCCTCGTCCGATCTGTGAATGTTTGTTTACAGTTCCAAAATTGACCTTATACATATCACAGTTTCCAGAATGCCTCTGGTCCACTGTGTTTCCTTCTTTTTTTTTTAAACACAAAATAACCTTGGTTGCTACAAGCTGAAATAACCTTGGTTGCTACAAGCTGAAATGTGCCCAGGAGGTTTTTAAGAGTACAAGAAAAATAACATATAACAATAACAGGTTTTGCATTTACTACCGTTGTGAGGTCCTTGAACAATACACCCCTTGGAAGTGGGCAAATAATTAATTTTAGAGAGCAAACTGACTATGACTATATCATTTGCTGACGAAGTTTGGCAGAGGTGTGGGATGAAACGCCCTAGTTAAAGCTTGGCGTTTAAATGTTTGTAATTGAATATATTGAGTTTAATTTATACCCTCCTTGTGCGCGTTAAAGCAACCATTTGCAAACTAGGTAAATATGCACATTCTAAAAAATTGTAGAGTTTCTCTTGATCAACGAATGAACGAAGTGATGATATCTCTGTAAATGTGAATTTTACGTAAAATGGAAGGATACAAAATTAGCAGAAATATAAGTAGTGAGCAAGTTTTTAAAAATGCTTGATTCAGAGCGAACAGTATATAATATTATGATTATTGTTATTATTATTAGTATTATTAAGAAGCACTTAACTAGAGGCTGTTAACAGTAAGTTCACAGCCCCTACCTACGAATATTTGAATTGGCAACGATGTAAGGAAAATAGTTCCATGTCTTAACGTTGAACTAAAAAACTATGTAAAAATTTGCGAATACAGAAATTATTTCTTATAAATTCTGCTTTTATTTTTAATGTTTGTAAATATAACAATTAGCAAATTTCTTAAACATTTACTTTTCAAATAATTACACATTTTCTGAATTTCTGGGTTATGTCGTGAATAGACAATGAGCAATTACGCGGACTCATTTAGCGGCAAGCTGGTCTCCTCGATCTTTTGCGTGCAGACCGTTCACGGTTATTTTCGCTTCTTTTCTGAAGTCCTGCTGAAGATATACTTTTGGGATATTCCTCCGCCACATCCGAACAAAGCTTAACTAAGTCTAGAAAATTACACCAGACCGACCGTGCACCGCACTCGGTTTGATTATATTTTGCATGAGAACTAGGCCTATATCTCACTATGCATTGCCAACACGCATCTATTTTATCTCTGTTAACAAATATTAGTTAAAGATCAAATGTTAAAATTTACCGATAAAATATAACTAAAAAATAAATTTAACCCTAACTAAGGTAAAGGCTGTTATAGACTGTTCACGGTAAAGTGAGCACTTTTTAAGGTCCTTCTAAATGTTTCCTTCCACCCAATCTCCATCTTCTTGCTGCTTTTTAATTTAAACATTGCAATGTGACCAATAAATACAGTGTATATGTTTCACCACCCTCAAAATTTAGTGCCTGAGGCTGCAATTAGGTATATTTATTAGTGAATGAAGCCTGTTGGTGGGCCTTAAAAAGTGCTCACTTTACCGTGAGCAGAATATGAACTATACATTTAGCGCTTTCGAAATCAACATTAGAAAATAGTTACTGACCCAAACTGGATATATTTGAACGGGCGCACCGAGTGTCATGCGCACAGTCAAGTTGGCAACAATGGATGGAAAGTAGTTCCATATTTTAACGCCGAATAAAAAGTGTTAGGTAACCATTTGTGATAACATAAATTATTTCTTTCGCTTTCTGGTTTTCTTAATGCATCGAAGTGTAAAGATGAGCAGATTTGTACAATATTCATTTTTCTAATAATTTCACAGTTTCGCTTGATCGACCGCATGCATAAAGTGACGAGGCCCATGGCGATGTTAATTTCACATAAGGCGGAAGGATACACAAAGTGTGTACAAGTAGATCTCATGCAGGGCTTTCAAAATTGTTCACTTTACCGTGAATAGGCTATACTTCAACGTGAAGAGAAGCATAAAACGCTTGTGATCCATGAAATATTTAAGAGGGGGAGGGGGGAGGACCAAACACGTCATATAGGGGGGGGGGGGTGTTTTTTTTCGAACGTTAGATTAAAAAAAAAAAGTGTGAATGAACCGAGTGTGGTCCATAGGAAGTATGGCCTCGCCCACGCACGCCGACAGCCACTCGTCGAGGACACGAGATGGCCGGTTGTTGATCCCGTGGTACAGCGCGAGATGTCCCCTCCCACGCTACCCAGACAGTCGACAGTCGCTCTTCGACCCCGCTCGGCCGTGTGCAGCACATCGCGCGCCCACCTGCTATTATTACGCCACTGGATGCATGTGACGTCAGACTCGGTCGTCGACCACCCTGCCACAGAGCAGATATAGTCTATTCGCGGTTACTTCTCACTTCTTGAATCAAACCTTTGAAAAATCACCTCAGCTATAGTGCGCCTCACTCTTATAGGCCGTTCACGGTAAAGTGAGCACTTTTTAAGGCGCTTCCAACGTGATTTAACCATTAATAAATATATCTTATTGCAGCATCAGGCATTAAACGTTGAAGGTGGTGAAATGTATACACTGTGTTTATTCGTCACAAAGCAATGTTTATACTAAAAAGTAGCAGGAAGATGGAAATAGGATGAAATGAAAAATTCAGAGGGCCTTTAAAAAGTGCTCATTTTACCGTGAACAGCCTATAGATTGCAGTAAACTGTGCATGACGCGCGCTGTTTCCAGATGACTAGAGTTGTCAACAGCGAAGAGGCTGTGCTGTGTTGTCAGAATAAGTTCATACGTATAAAATTACGTAACAAAAACTGTCAAATTGTATATTAGTGTTTGAATATAAAATTGTTTGTTTAGATACCCACTGCAGTCTAAGAGTTAGATACACTCTCGGGCGAGTTTAGTTATGTCTTAAATATGCCACAAATCACAAGCGTTTTATTCCTCTGTTAACACGAAAGTATCTCATTTTTCGTCCAATTGAAGTTTTACCTCTATTTTCTTTATAAATTATAGTTTTTTTTATTTCTAATGAATATGAATAAATACAGTGAGAAAACATGTGTTTGTTGTGTAAACGTTTAATTAGTAAGAAGAATAGTTCTCATCAAAATTTTTTTACATCTCGGTCCTGTCCTTGTGTAATTTTTAGCCCTAGTCAAGCTTATTTTGCACGAGGTGGAGGAATATCCAGGAAGTAGAACTTTAGCAGGGCTTCAGAAAAGTGCGAAGTAACCGTGAATGAACTATAGTTTACTTTATTGTCGTACGTTAGTGGCAAACGCCACTCCATCTATAATTTTATGTAAGTGGAAGTATGGTGCATTATCGGGAACGAAGGATTGATACCGTGGACGTAAATGTGTTCACTGTAAAAAAAAAAAAATAGTTCTTGTAAACTTACTTAACTATAAAGGAAATTATTAACCTACATATTTTATAGAAATAATACCACATATCAAGCTACAAATGCAGGAGTGTTGAGCATCGTTATTATTCAATGTAGAGTACTTTTCTACGCAGATTGAGGCCACGGTGGTTGAGCGGTTCACCAAGGCGAACCGGGTTCAATCCCCGGCCTCCCTGATTTTCGCATGCGGGAATCGTGCCGGACGATGCCTCTGGTCGGAGCATTCTCTCGGGGATCTCCTGTTTCCACCGCCCCTTCATTCCGGCGCTGCTCCATACTCGCCTGAATCACCCTCATCGGCTCTCAAGACCTCGATGTTAAGAGCCGCCCAAATCTCTTCTCTCGCTCCCTTTTACACGCCTTTGACTATCTCCTAAGCAAATCTAGGAAGTCTGCCATGGACGTATGGGAAAATAATTTACCATTCGAGATATTTCACGTTACGTATATACTCGTGTGATAAATTTGCGAATAGTTTCTTACAGTCTATGTATGCGTACTGGTAGCGCTACGGAAAATAATCCAGCAATCCGCAAATAATACGTACCGTCATTCATTGTATCAGTGTGTCGGAATTACTGTGGCCCGTGGACAGCGTAGTACGTATTGCCAAAGCGATCTCTTTCAACATCTTCAATAACCAATATTTTACATATGCTCATTTACACGTTTAAAGTGCGTGATCGCCAGTTATTTTTGCGTGGGGCATCGTGTAGTTAAAGGCGTGATCGCCTCATTAAGGGGGGGATGTCGATGTTACTAGTTTTTGAGCAATAAAATATATTCAGCATCCAATGCTGAATTTTTTTTAAAGGCATACTGTATCACTTAGTTGGACGAATAACTGCGATATCAAATGAGCGATCTTATTCTTTCACCTAAGGGTAGTTTTACTCAGATTAGGAACAAAACGAATTTTTTATGGAAGAGTTCGGCATAGGGATAATTTGAGCCGCTAGGTGCGCAGTGTTCCAAAAAGCTCACCTATAATTAAAAATTTAAGCTACTTGAATCATACAAGAGAAGGATTTTTCTTAGTTACGTAGTTATTTTTATATCTTATTTATGATTGGGGTAACTATTTTGTTTTTGAACGTAGAAAGCAGAGGCAATCTGATACACATGTGGCACTAGCGCTTGCCTTGTGGCGAAAATTTTTAGTTGCCACACTAAAAGCACTGAGCTTTCCAACCTGAGTAGAATAAATCTTAGTTCACCATACGGAACGGATGGAAAAAAACAATCATGCGATGTTCACTGAATCAGTGGTTGCATCAGTAGGACTATTTTACTTGATCTTTATTTAATGAGCTGTTATCTACCGGGGAATCAGTGAGGTTTTTTGCTAAGGCAGTGCAATTCACTACAAATCAGTAGAAATCGCTGTTTAATCCGTGAATGCCAGCGAATAAAATGATCAGTAGAAATTTAATGACTAAAGTGGATCAGCTTCAACAAATTCGCAGTCAAATAGGCTGATTTCGAGCAGTATTAACTGTTGCAGTTTTAGAATGTTCTGTGCCCCAACAAAGTCGAATTTTCAACAATTAAAATCAAGCTTAAGTAATAACAAATCATTTATAAACACGAAATATTATACAACTCTCCCGCTTAAGGGTAATCCTTAAATAGGCTTTCAAAGGTCAGCAGCGATAAACAGCTTCAGTTAAATGGTGAGAATCTGCTTAGACATCATACTATGTTAGGTGTGACCCAGGGATTTTACGAATGAAATGATAAATGTGCGAAAACAACTTACATGTGCCTGCTATTCATTCTCTCCCCGTATCGGGTTATAAATATAAAAAAAAATATATTTAACGACTTTTTTCTTATAGTGATGGACTGGAGCCAGTTTCCTAATCCATTTTACCTCTAAAGATGTAGGCGTTTGTCATTAATGTCGCAGATTATATAAGCAGCCTGAAAGGCACTGGGACTAGTTGCTCTGATGTCTAAAATATTTTAAGTATGCAAATAACAATCCCACAAATTAAAATCGGTCCCGTAAAACTCTTGCGCCAATAATAAATTGCCACGAAAAATTAATACACATAATTAAAATTAATAAAATATATATGAGTGAGGTTTGTTTATTCTCTACCATCATTATTTCATTCACGTATACTATAACTCGTATGTAAGTATGCCACTGCAACTAATGTCTGCAAAACAGGGTTCAACCTAACTGCAATGATAATCATATCCCCCGCCACTCCAAACTAAATGTCATTCAGCACAAACGATTACAAATCATTAACGAGCAAGGATTTACCAAGCTATTCGTCGGCTGTCTTGTTAATCGGTCAACAATACTCTCTAGAGCTCCGTCCTTCGCTCAAAATGGGCATCGCTATTGTTTACAGCCTGCGCAGCGATGCGGATAATGCCGCACTCTATGGCCAAACGACGGATAAGCCCTTTCAAACCAGAGGCACTCGTGAGAGGTACTTCATCCTATTTCGGTTCCATTCATTCTAATTACAGACCACGGAATTTATAATGACATTTCCGCTTGCACGTAGCAATATATATATATATATATATATATATATATATATATATTATATATATATATATATATATATATATAATACTGTCGTTGGAAGAAAAATATACGAGTTTAGTTAATGGATGACTGAAATCTGCGCCGGTTAGCTTTTATCTCGAAATAAATACAATCATACAAATTATATTGTTACGTATAATTTTAAATTTTGATGGCATGTTAAAGTCTTGACTCATATCATTGTCACTGAACGAGATGTGGTAAACCGCCTTGCTGGAATTCGGAAGGACCCGGGTTTGGTTCCCGAACCAGTCATACTGATTTCGGTTTTCCGAAGTTTTTTTCCTTCACATCATCACAGGTCTTCGAAAATTACACGTATCTGACTGCAGTGTTTCTTCTCCCGTAGTCCATGGTAGCGGCGGTCGTATACGAAATTCCGATTTATTTTTATACAAATTCCAGGATACTTAGATAACTTTAGTTTAGCAAATAATCAAAAGAGTTTATTGTTTTTTTTTTTTTAATGCGTCCGAGAGTAAGTTTATTGGATATAACACAGAAAATTTATAATAAAAAAATTGTAAACATGTTGTTTTATCAACAAACGCTGTGGACGTGTGAGTCTGTTACAAAGCTGTGTCAGTGTACGTTGTACGAATTGAGTCATCGTATGTGACGAAACGAAAAAGACTCAGACGTTTGCTCGAGAGCGACATCACACATGGCATGAAACTCTGAGCTAAGAAAAATACAATCGATAGCGCCAAAATAATTAATTTCAGATAAAATTATTACTGTAGATCCGTACGACGGAATCAATGTGCATTTTAAAAAAATCATCACGTTTTGTAAGAACAAAACTGTATGTAAAAAACTATCAGTAATTCATTGGAATGCAAACAAAAGCAATGTTTGGCTATACGAGTGCCAGTGTCTTGTTATGAAGTTATTTTCTCATGTTAAAATATTTTACGTTTCATAATACATGCATTGTTACTGCTGAAGGAATGTCTCTTGAAAACTAATGACTGAATAAATACAGTAAAAGTAGTGGGTATTTTAATTTTTTTATTTATTAACTTGCAACCTCACACCTCCTCCATACTTCACAGATGCCAATAACAACAATACAGATATACGGTAACATTCCACATAGCGTAAATAGTCACACATTTCATCCACGTCGTTCTTCGCCCAAAGGCTGAAAGAACGGGCGGATATTGTTTTAAGCCACGCATCATTTTAAAAACTACGTCACGAACTCTAGAATGCAACCAGTTTTTTGTTTGTGACCTGCAGATGTTTGTATATAGGCATACGTATAACGGCGAGTGGGAAATATTTAATGCAGCAGTGTTTCCCCCTGCGATCTGTGTTGGTGTTAGAATAAGCGCAGATCAGTAATTCGTAGTTCATGCTGAGAAAATGTAGTTTCAGTTAGTGTTTAAAAGTAATCTAATTTTCTCGCGAATCGTTTGCGAAAGTTCAGTTGCCACGATAACTGGAACTTTCTGCAATGAGCCTGGCGTAGTGCCAGTCACATACGCTAGGTTTCACGCATATTTTATAAGTTCTGATGACAGTGGGGATAGAGTTGAGTTGAGAGATTTGGGTGTCTCTTAACAACGAGGTATTCAGAGTCGATGAGGGCGGAATGAGGCGAGAATGGAGCAGCGCCGCAATGCAAGGAGTGGGGGAGGCGGGAGATCGCCGAGAAAACTCGCCGACCAGCGGCATCGTTCGGCACGATTTCCGCTTGCGAGAATCCGGGAGCTAACCGACCCGGGGATTAAACCCGGTTCGCCTTAGTGGGAACGCAGCAATCTAACAGCTTGGCTACCGCGGTCCTATTGGCGACAGAGAAGCGGCGAGAATGAGCGGAGATATGGGAGAACACCGAGAAAACTCACTGGCCATCGGTCAGAGTTCACTTAAGTTTCCCACGCATGCGTGAGATCTGGAACTATGTCAGCTGGGGCGAGTTCGTGCCCGGATCCCCATGTCGATAGGCAAACGATAAAATCGTACGGTCAACAAGGCTGCTTGAAAATACACTATGCACACCACTATTATGTATATACTGTACATAACTTAAGAAAAATAACAGGAAGACGTGAATCATTCTGTGGTGCACTATCACGAAGGAGGAACTCTCTTGCGCGCATGGGAAAAAGAAAGTATGTTAAAAGGTGCCTAAACATGCATGTCGTAATAGCGTTTACACTCACGCTATTCCTGTTAAAAATTGTTAATCTCCCTTGGAACCCACAGTTCTAACTATCCATAAGTTTTATAATCATCTTGTAGTTTTTTAAACATGTCATCACCAACATAAGTAAACAAGTTTTTTTTTTTTCTCCGAGACTGTGGCAACACAAGTGTAGGCCTAACTTCTTAGTTTGGTACATTTTAACTTTACCCTTTTGAATGTTTAACATAAAATGTAATGCAAAAATAAATCAATCTCGTGTGCTCTTAAAATAGTATATAATGTATTGTAGGACATAAGATAACTTAATTTTCTTTTCTGAATCATATACTGATGTACTTTATGTGTCTAATGTTCTCACATTGCAATAATGGACGCTATTATTAATGCTATATCAACTGATAGTATAACAGACGTAAAGTAGTTCTGGACCTATTTAATAAAATTACTGTTATTATAAGCTATTAATATGAGACTACTACAAAGAAAACATGAAGTTCCAACATTTGTGTTTCATAAACAAAGAAAATCGTTTTGTTCCATAACAATTAGGAAACTCTTTTTATAAGTTTCCCACTCCTAATACAATTATATTTTATAAGTGTATTGTTTCATAAATATATAAGCTCATAAAATAAATTAGCAGTATCAAGTATCATTTAATATGTTTATAATATAAGTAAAATACAAATGTGGTTTTGTTCCAACAACTGCCTTACCTTAAAGTATGCACTGTTAATATAGTTACTATTTCCATAAGTTTGAAGACAATGTTAAAATGTTCATAGGTATTGTAGGTTTTGTTGTGGTTGTGTTATTTATCAAAATATTCTGTGTTCTTTACTAAATGTGAGAAAGATAATGGCTGACACAAGCGACAGTAGTGAGGATTAGAACCACGTACAATCATCGATAGAGCATAATATGAACTTCATTTCATGTTTTTCGACGCATTTGTTTTCTATTTATAATTTCTAAACTTCTCAAACAGTTCACATTTTAGCTCACACATTTTTCTTCAAAGCTAAAATATTTTATATCCTTATCGTCTCACTTGCTTGTTTTGGAAATTTTATAACTCAGTTTACTTCAAACATAAGCAATAGCACCCGCTGGAATTTATCCCAAAGACTGAGTTGTAGTGTGATGTAAACATTTATTTTAGAAGTGATAATTTTAACAGTTTTTTTTCAAAAGTCTTGCAATTTCTCTGTGAAACAGATTTGTTCGAATTACTAAACTTGATTCTATAACTTATACATTTATTTTACAAGTTTTTTACTTTATGAAACAACCCCCTGATAATATTAGTTACTATAGTGATAAAACATCTTATATTATAAGTCTTATACTTTTATGAAACGAGGCCCAGATCTTGTGTTAAAATGTAATGCGGCAATGTGTTTCAACTGCCGCAAGTTCAAATTTGGCGCCCTGTTGCAGCGCACGGCAAGCGAAGCGGCGCGCGCAGCCAGGAGAAGTTCGTAGTTCCAGAGAACGCCGAGGAGAGCGTCGCAGTAGCGTCTCCGGATGACGCCAGTTGGTTTCTCGCATCAATGGCAGATGGCACCACCAGCAACGAGGCGTGGAGGAACAGTGACGAGACTGACAACGTAGAGAGTGCAGCAAGGTACTCATCGATCGATACCTCAGCGGGGGAATAACGTTTATCATTACACGTTGCTCAATACAGTACATTTCTATAGTTAAAAATATATTCTGTCACTTGGAGACGAACGTAGTACGCATATTATTTTTTTGAAATATGTTAATATTGTTCATTAACTGCAGTGATTCATACATTTTGAATTCCAATCAAACTAGTGAAAATTATATCGAAACATGAATTTAGACACATTTTTTTTTTACGTTTTAATATAACTCGCAGTTCTTATTAGGGATGATAACCAACATGCCCCTTTAGATATGTAATAAATCATTGTTTATGTAACTGCAGGGATGAAACTAACAAAGTTATTTCGCGGGCTGTCGCCTGGAAGCGTTTAGTGGTGACAGAGGCGCGAATTTCAAATGCTTCGCTGAGTTAGCGTACGGTATTTTTTTTTTTTTCCTGTGCTCAGCCACGATAATTTCATCAGCGTCGCTGCTGCTAATGGCACATGAAAGTAATTACAAACACCTGCACAGCGTTCATATAGCACATTAACATTCCTTGTTCGGAATTTTCGTATCTTAGAATCATCCCGGAAATTTTAGTTTTAACTAGTTCCATTTACGAAACACAATGCATACAGATCAACAAAATGTCAGAACGCCAGCATTATTTAGGGACGTATTGCGTGGGTGCGCATACATATGCAATTGTAGAAAAATGCATAATCTGGAAAGTTCAAAATTCTAAAGCAAGTATGAAAATTAGATGCCCTGAAAGTATTCACCAGCTTAAAGAAATTGTAATTTATGCCATTAACACATTTATCTAGCATTCTTTTCTAGGTCCCTATAAGACAGTGTTTCTTAGATTTAAAAAAAATAATTCGTAGATGGTGCCATATTTTCCAACGTACTGTTGTATGTCCTCGTGGAACAAACGTAAGATTTTTTGTAATATGAAAATAAGAACTCTCTCGTTGTCTCTCTTTGTGTTATTATTGACAGGAACATTTGGTCTTTCATTATTTAAATACTGTCGCCGTTACAGGTGGTTGAACGAAGCAGTTTGATAATTCTGCACGTGGCATCAGGAGGCACCACATTTGTAGGTTTTTCACGGGAAAATGAGCACTTTTGAAAGCCTTGCTTCAGATCTACTTGTATGCGAGTTGTGTATTCTTCCTCCTTATGTAAAATTAACATTGCCATGGGCTTCATCACTTTATTCATGCGTCAGGCAAGCGAAACTATAAAATTATTGCAACAGTAAACATTTTATATTTCTGATCATGTTTACACATTGATGCATAAAAAAAAAATAGAAAGCGAAATAAATAATTTGAATTATTACAATAGGTTACCTAACACTTTTTATTTGACGTTAAAATATTGAAGTACTTTCCGTCTATCGTTACCAACTTTACCGCGTACATGTCCCTCAGAACGCCCGTTGAAGCATATGCATGCAGGGGCAGTGACTTTTTTTCTAAGGCTAATTTCAAAAGTGCTCACTTCATTGTGAACAGCCTTTAGCAGTCAGTGATTTTCGTAATATTTGCCACAAGAGGAAATGTTTGAGTCGAAAAACAGTTATCGAATTATGAAAATATCATTGGATTTTCACAATTACCAAAATTATGGGTAACTGAGTTGCTATTAACAGCGAAACTGAACTTTTGACGATTTACGAAATATGCGGTTTACCCAAATAAACTGTCTTGTTATAACATAAAGAGTCGTATTAAAAAAAAAAATTGTATTGGAGCTACTGTATGAATTTCGTTGACAATATTCGCACCAACATTTTGCTGTATCAATTTAATTCTTGCCGTACAGTCCAAACTAATGACTAAATAAGTACTTTATGTCGATCCTGTCAACAACAAAGTAGCAAAAATCTTCAGAATATTTACAACAATAGTGTACGCTCAGATGCACTTTGCTCATGCATCGACAAATGACTTATACCTTTTCTACCGTCTATTCCAAACACGTACGATGATACTGATTTTACTCTGGAAGGAAACGCCACACGTCATTTCCTCACGAAGAACATTCAGATCCGGCACCTAAATTAGTTGCTAGGTTATTTTTACTCTCAACGAAGTGGCTTTTAGGATAATTAATTAATTATCTAATCATCAAGGTGTTTCACTATAAATAAAATATTTACCAGTTCCTTTCTCAAAAAGGGCGAACTCGAGTCCTCGTTATTCCGTGAGTGGAAGTCTTCTACTTCTTTCTCTTCTTCACCAACTGCTTCTGAACTCCTTCTCCCTCAAGTGGAGAGTGTGGGAAGTTACACTGGAAAGTTTATTATTCCTTTATCTCGTACTGGACGCCCTGAGGAATGTTGTTTTACATATCCGTTCCGAACAAATGTGAGCAAGGCCATTCAAGACCAAAATTTTTCTTCTAGGTTCTGAGGATATTTTATGATTTTGTGATTGGTGCAAAGTTGACAAAAAATGCCCAACAATTAAAATAACGATATTTTTAGTGTAAATATAAACATTTTAATTATAAATCCTGATTCTTACATATTTAAATATACTATGCTTATTTTAACACGAAGCCTGGTTTAAGCTTATGTGTTTCGTTGAATCCGCAGGAGTAGCATGTGTGACAATCTCCTTCAAATCAAACACTTCAGCTTCGGTATGTGTTCAACTTTAAACCATTTTATTTTAAATTTTATTTCACAAGTGGCGAACCGCATTAAAAAATTTCCGAGAAATATTACTGACTACATCGTAATAACGTGAAAAATAATTCTTAACTTTGTTCAAACTTTTTAGATTTGTTCAATATTTATATTTGTAGGAAGGAAGATATAAATTTAAAATTAATATTTATTATTTTCCATTGGCTTTTAAGAAAGTTTTTTTTTTTTTTTTGCCATTGCCATACGTTTTTCAGACAGTCATTTCTTATCGTAACGAAGAAATATGTAATATGCTAGGAAATATGGTAAATAATTCTAGGCTTCTGAACGCCTCTGTCTCGCCACTTGCGCAGAAATTTTTCTGAAAGGCCATAACTAACGTTTCAAGATGATTATTCACGATCTCTCATTATAGTGACGTTTAGGAACAGGAAAATTTCCCATGTCAATGAAGTGCAGTTCTATGTATACTCAAGCGCCAGGTCTCTGAACTTTATCTACTGATCTCGTGAGTGACTGATTCTACTCCAGAACACGATGCACGGGATTCAGCGTTTTTTTTACTTGCAGGTTTATTGTCAGGCAGTGTCCTCGAGGGCATGTCTTACGAATTCTGATCCAATTGCACATGATGTTGACTTAAATGAACAACTTTTATGAGCATAGATTGTCCTGAAATCTATTCACTTAAATTTCCGGCGCCATAGTAACGTTATATTTTTTTCCACCTACATTTCAACGCACGTGTTTTGGTAATTGCAAAAGGCTGAAAATATACTTACATACAATTGCGACATATATATATAATTATATGTTAATAGTGTAGACGTCTGATCTGCAGGGCGATGTAAATAGCTGAAGCATCGCCACGGCAATACATATCCGATTTCCAGCAGTGCTGTCTCGCATTTTCGTATGTGGGGAACTGGGAGGATTTTGCTGTTGGCGGGGACGGTTTTCTCGGTGGATTCCCGTTTCCCCTACTTTACATTCCATCTTAGGATCTGATTACATGCCATACATTTCAGGGATAAATGATACCTTAATATATTACTTCAGTAACCCGTTCACCTGCCTATAAACTTAAAAAAATAATAATTTTTTCTTGAAATATAAATGAGCAAGAAAAATAAAGAACGGCGATACGTAACAATCATATGATCATTACAGTGAGAAAGAAATACATTCCTGAATGGCATGGATGGACGAAATATCATAAACTTTCAGTAATACTTCTATTAAGTATTTCAGAATGAAAATCCTTATCTTTAATGACCTCTGCTCTGTATAGTATGTTTATGGGGTCTTCTTCTACTTTCAGGTAATTCATCTGCCTTACACAAACCAAGCTTAACTGAGTAGAGAAAATACACTAGAGGAACAACGAACCGCATTTGTGCGCTCTCTGTTTAATAATATTTTATATCAGGAATATTTTTACTAGGCGTTACCAACACTCATATATTGTCTCTGTTTTCATTCATATATTTTTCATATAACATATTATAGTTTATAGATAAAATATAAGAAAATGGCAAGTTACTTTCATGTTATAGGCTATTCACGATAGAGTGAGCACTTTTGAAAGCCCTGCTTGAGATCTACTTGTACGCACGTTGTGTATTCTTCCGCCTTATGTAAGATTACCATTGTCATGGGCTTAATTACTTTATTCATGCGTCGGTCAAGTGAAACTGTAGATTGCGACGAAGATTGCACAGAATGCGAAATAAATAGTTTAAGTTATCAGAAATGGTTGCTTAACACTATTTATTTGACGTTAAGATGTGGAACTACTTCCCATCCAACATTACCAACTTTACTGGGCGCATGTCATTCAATGCGCCCGTTAAGACATATGCGGGTAGGGACAGTGACATTTTTCTAAGGTTGATTTCAAAAGTGCTTACTTTATCGTGAACAACCTTTAACAAGTATACTATGCGTGTGGTACACGTAGTGTGAAGACACCACGAACCGACTGAACTATTGTTTTACTCTATGGGTTGGCAGGCCTGGAGAAGACGCGGTGGCCCACCCGGTGCAGTTCAACCCTCAGGAAAACCGCGGTGACGTCACGGCGGACGTGGTCCTGATGCCAGCTCTGGACCAGCAGAACTCCAGGAGGATACCGCACAAGCTCAGGCTCTACAAAATACTGGTGAGTTATTATCTCCTCATCCCTCCCCCTCCTCCTAGCCTCCTTAGGCAGGATTTACAAATATAAAGCTGGACTCACAACCGTCCGTGTCATCCGTCAGTCCGTCGGTCACGCGATCTTCAACCAATCGCAGGGAAACTTTTTTTCTATCCATCAACCCGTCAAACATATCTCAAACTCTAACTTTCGACTGACGGACGGATGGGCCACCCCCTTGTAATATCATTCCTTGAACATGGCTGTCGGAAAACAGTCACTTGTTTTTTTGTCTGAATATTTTTCCTTTTAAATACTCAAGGCAGTGAAGTTGTTTACGTTTTGAATTGAACTAAAGATGACTTGTAGATTTTCGGAAGAAATTCTGATAAATGAAGCTCGGGAAAGAGAATGTATTTATTACATTCATTAAAAATACGTGACTGAGCGTGAGAAAGATAATGTTGTTGGGTGGTAACACTGAACATTTTCTGGTCAGACGGATCGACGGAAGACAGACTGTTGTGAGTCGCTTTCAATTGACGGACGAAAAAACCGACGGATGGCTGACGCCAACATTGAGTATGGAGGTCGAAACCAGTAACGTAATATGTTCGTCGATTTTTATTATTTTTTGTTTGAAGTTTTAAAATTTCTTCTAAATGATGTATTTTCAGGGTCATTGGTGTTAATATGTAGATCATCGGCATCAAACAAGGGTGTCGGAGTCAGAGATGTGATATGTTAGTACACTTTCATTAGTTTGTTTCGGTTTTTGTAATTTTTTCGATTTTTTTATGATTGGGAAGGAGGCGAGGGGTTAGAGAGGGGGCGAGGGGAGGGTAATGGGATGAGTGTGAGATTAACGTTGTATGTTACTGGAAATTTTAGATTTTTTTTTTTTTAGATTTTCTTTATTTTTCTCGACTTATGTGTGATTGGGAGGAGGTGACATGGGGGTTGTGGTATGAGTGTGACGTTAACAATATATGTTTCTTTCTTTTTTAGATTTTTTAAAGATTTTTTTTCTTTTTTATATTTGTAAGGGTTTGGGGATGGGTTTTGGTGAGGGCGGTGGGATGAGTGTAAGGTGTTAACATTAAATGTTTTTCGATTTTTTAGAGTACATTTTTTTTGCGATTTGTTATAATAGTTGCCAGGAATTGGGAGGAGGGGGTGAGGTTATGTTGAGGATAGAGTGGGGAGTGGTGAGAGGGTAGGATGGTGGTAGAGGGTGTGGACGTGGTAGGTGCAGGATGATGGTCGGGGGAGGGGACCAGGTACGTTGATCCTCCCAGGGTCCTCTGGATCTGGCTCGGAATCGGCTCGGAATCTCGAATCCTCCACTCTTGCTCTGAGGATTAAGTGATTCATTCCGCTCAGAGCCTCTAATCAAGTTGCTCGACTGAGGATTTTTCGGCTCTTGCTTCGAGGAACTTCAATTCCGCTTTCCACATTTTTTCTTCCCAATTTCTGGGAAATTTTTTCTGTGGAAAATGTGTTTTTTTTTTTGGCAAAATAATTAATTTCGTAAGTGGTTTTTTTGGAGTGAAACAGGCAATTTTGTCGATAACATGGTCGTCCCAAACCACCGGCATCGCCTGTGATGTCATGGACGAATTCTGGATCCACTCCATGAACCATACGCCGAAACACAGATAATTATACTACTAACTAACTTTGTGAAGAGAGAGAGAACTCCTTTCCCACGCTGAAAGTACAGAAACAATTTTCAGTACATGCAAATTGGATGATTATTGTACGGTGTTTGAGATGCTGTGTTGCTACTAATGATACAATTCTGGGTATTTCGTGTATTTAATTTTTATGAGAAGATGAGTAGAAAATGACATAGCGTTGCATTGTCTACATAAGTAATCATTTACAAAATATCACTTCAATTATCTGTGTTTGTTATTTCTCAGTCATGGAAATTGCCATTCACTATTTTTGCGATCACTACTCCAGCTCACAACGAGGATAATTTCTTGAGATTTCTTGTAATATATACCGATTAATTATATTCAGATGACAATAACAAATATTCAAATATTTAAAAAAAAAATACTTCAAGAAAACTTATATTTTCTGTTTGAGATCGAAACACGTTCTTAAGCAAAATAGCTGCATCTCAGCACTTAAATGGGACTTAAAATTTTAATTATATTCCTAATAAGATTGCTATGATTCACTTGAAAGATATTCGTGAATACGGTACAATTCACGCTAAACTTAATGTTATTGTTATTCTCCTCGAAAATAACTTAAGACAAGAAGATAATAAACATATTGCATTATTTTTAAAAATAATACTAATATTTTCCTCCGAAGTTCTAACAAAGATGCAAAACTCAATATTACATGTTTATATAGGCTTTTCACAGTAAAACGTGAACTTTCTAAGGCCCCACTGGCAGGCATAGTAACACACACACACACATATATATATATATATATATATATACATATATATATATATATATATATATCCATAATCATATATATATATATATATATATATATATATATATGATTATGGCCTCAAATGTTAACTTTCGAGCGTCATAAAATGTATTACTGAATTTATTAGTCACATGACAATTTTTATATTAACAATTACCGAAAGGGTTCAAATAAACTGAAAGGAGGTTTTAAGTACGGCCTTAAAAAGTGATCACTTTACCGTGAACAGCCTATAAAATATCTGATGAAGTGTACTTTGCTGATTACACTACATACAGTATTTTAT
This sequence comes from Dryococelus australis, assembly GCA_029891345.1. NCBI lineage: Eukaryota > Metazoa > Arthropoda > Insecta > Phasmatodea > Phasmatidae > Dryococelus > Dryococelus australis. Next base: position 44,809,382 of record CM056995.1, on the reverse strand, counting down.
GTGGTCACGACAATATTTTACGGTCTACTTCACCGCAAATGTTGAATTGTTTGCTTACGTTTATTTAACTTTGATGAGGATAACATGTAAAGAAAATGCTTTGTCTACAAATGTCTTGTAAAACCATAGACGTAAAATTTTGTATGTAGCTGTACGACGTATTCATATAGCCGATATTAATTTTGTATTTGCCTTGCGTACACAAGAAACAAAAAATTTTGTTTTCGAAATGTGTCATAATATTTAGTTATGTGTAAACAGTAAAATAAAATACAATAAAATTGGTTTTCTTCTTTCAATTGCTTAGTTTGGTGTTTACATAATGTCGTTTGGTTAAGACGTGTTGGAAAATATTTTATTAAGTTTTCTCATCAGAAAATTATGTTTTATTTGTCTACGTGTTACATGTTTCTCAAAACTAATCGTTTGTTATGCTTTCTTTTTTCAGAAACGTGTTTCAAGGAACATGAACTAGGCTCCAAAGAAGATGAAAGTTGTTATTTATTTTTATTCTACCCCTCAGTAAGAAGACTGTTCCCTAACCTACGTTCCAAAATGAAGTAGATATAGTACATTTTCAATTATTTGTTGGTAAAAGCTCCCTATCTTTGTATAATTGTAAACCTTCCAATAAACTAATTGATCCTAATAAATAGCGTATTTTTATGTTATCGATGTTAAATTTAATAAAAATCTTACCCTCATTTCATGGAAAGTATGCTGAGCATGTGTTAATGTAACAATGTCTAGCATATTTAAATACTATGAACACGTTTTATTGTGTTGTAATTAATTTTAAGGCTACTTTAATGAAAAATCAACATTTCCACGGACTTCATCACTTTATTCATGCGTTGGCCAGGTGAAACTATGCAATTTTTTTGGAAAAGTAAATATTTTACAAATCTGCTAACTTTTACACTTTGATGCATTAAAAAAAAGCAGAAAGTGGCAGAAATAATCTAAGTTATCACAAATGGTTACCTAACACTTTTTATTCGACGTTAATTAATTACTTTCCCCTCCATCGTTACCAACATGACTAAGCGCATTAAATCCAGTGCGATCGTTAAAATGTATGTAGGTAGGAGCAGTAACTTTTTTTCTAGGGTTGGTTTAAAAAGTTCTCACTTTAACGGGAACAGCCTTTAACAATAAGCACTTTTGTAGACTATTAAATTTAGTTCACTCACGGATTCACCTGGCCGATGCATGAATAAAATTATGACGCCCATTGCAATGTTAATTTTTCTTATGGTGGGAGAATTCACAATGTTTATGCAAGTAGATCATACGCATGGTTTTCAAAAGTACTCATTTAACTCGTGGTCATCAAAATTCTCATTGACTGCTTACTTTCAATGCGACACCGGCAATGGGACTACATTTTGTTGCCTGTTTATAATTGCTTGATACACCTGAATAACGTGTCAAACACATCGTGGGCCAAATGCTACAGTAGTATAAAGTTTTTGAGTCTAATTTTTTAGTTTAAATTTTTCTGGGGTGGAATGAATCCGCGAATTTTTCAGGGCTCTTAGGCATTGGTACCAAATACCCAGAACTCCAAACTTTTAGCAAGCCTCGCCTCAATGCTTCATATTCAGGATCGAGCGAGCCAAGTCCGTAGTTTTAAAACGTGGAATGCCAGAGCCTATCGCTGTGGGTTTTCTCGCTGTGCTCCTATAGGTCCCCTTCCCCCCTCCCTCCTCCCAAAATCAAGTTACTTTCCTCTGATGGCTTAGTGGAATATGATCTTCAGTATCTGGTCGCAGATTCCTGTATAGCATTACATGAGGTAGGGCATCTTAAATTTATAGATACTTGGGTGACAGTCTCAGAACTTTTCAACCTCATGATTTTCAGTTTGTAGCTCCTTGCGCGATGATTAGCTATAGCTGACATACGATTGAGTTCATATAAATATATGGAATAAAAAACCTCTTATAACAGAATTGAACGTAAACACATACTGGCTTGTCTTGCACATGTTAAGAATAAAGTTAAAGTTAATGACGATAGAGACAGGCTTCTTTTATTTTAATATATATATATGTAAGTTAGAATTTTCATTTATTCTAGAAATTCTACTGCAGTTTTGGCCTCATTTGACTATTCTACGCACTTAAGATGTTTATGCAGTTATTCGTTCTGTAATATACACCAGATTTCCTCCTGCCCCATTATCAACTTATTTGGTTTTACGACTAGTTGTCTTTCATTCGCCTTTATTTAAAATCACTAATGTGCATTTTCCGGTTTTTATTCTGTTCATACGCCCTTACCTAGTAGTGATGTGACTGTCTTCAGCACACTCATTTTTAATTATGAATATAATTTGTCTTGTCCAAATTCTCATACTTTCATTTTGTCCTTCTAAGCATAGTGCGCATAACAAGCATTTTATTTCCAAGATTTAAAATAATAATTTTTATTAGGTTTTTCGTATCACAAGGACATACGCCAAATACGAACATACCATATACTGGAAAGTGTAAAATAAATAAATCCAGAAGAAGGAAAACATACAATATTTTCAATTAAAAAAAGTATAACCTCATCTAGTAACTTCATGACAGAAATTATTTCAAAGAGTATCCGAACCCGGCTGAACAAATTTATTAAATTTGTTTGATTTATACTTTGATGTTATTTCATATTGTCAAGTTTTCAGACTACCATCGTTCACAGCACAAAACGTTTGACCCAAAAACTTTACTAAGAAGTAATTCATACCTCGTTTCTCCTAAAATGTTGTATATTACTACACACATAATATCAGAGCTGTACGAATATAGTATTGTCAGTTTACCCATATAACATCCTTTTCTTGCTACTGTAGTAAAAATGTTTTCTAGGATGTATAAGAAATGATAAAAGAAACAATTAATGCAATTAAATGTCAAAATTCCGAACTGAGTTACAAAATCTGAAAATGGCGAATTATTTAAATATGTCTGACTATTAGCTAGCTTATTAATTTGCTTTATAATGAAGTGACTTTCAGTTTGTAGAAGCTGTAATACTATTTTTCTTTCGAGTAACTGTGCTATTTTTAGGGGAAATATTTCCGCTCCTAAATAAGAGAAAAACGCCAATTCGAAAATGTCTTGTTTACAACAAATTGGCAAATTATGTACAAAAATAGTGTTTCGAAAGATAATCAACTACAGGTCTCTAGTTCAAGAAATTGCAATTTTAATTTTAGGTGCTTTTCATTAGTGTATCGCAGATGCCTGCGTATTCATTCTCACCTGTCTTGACTTTTAAAGTGTATTTAGTCAATGTAATTTTACTCTAATTTGCCATATTTGGACATATGGATATTTATATAATTTTTGCTTAGCTGTCGGTAGCCACCCTTCAAATTATTAACATGAATTTAAGAATATTTTTGTTTAGTAGTTGAAAAACTGAAACTACGTATGATAAAGAAATTACCCAATCTATGGCTGGAAGAAAATTATTTTTGAATGTACCATATGAAACAGAATCTATCAATCTGTCTGCTATAAAATGAATGAGATACGCATGAAAAATTTTATGCTTGTTGTAAAGCGAAAGTGTTGAATTTTTACGTATATCGTATTTTCAAGTGTGTGATGATTTAATCGTCGCAGGGTTTTCTAGCATCGAGTGGTTTTACGCTAAGGTTGGCAACAACCTGCCTTATATGTTTGTGTCATGTAATAATTTTGTTATTTATACAGGCCAGCCTCTTATATATATTTTCTTTTATATAAATTTGTATTTTATATATTAGTATTCTCGTTAACATAGGCGATGACGTGTGTGTGCGCGAGAGTCCGCCGGTAGCAGTAGAAGTATGAGGAGTGAAGGTGCGTTTACGATTGACTTAATAGAATAGTGCGCCGTGTGCTTAAGATATGGTTCAATGTATTCAAGGGTATTAGTTTATGACTGTCGAGTGCAGGTCAGGTCTCTTCACCGGTCGTGTGCGATCTTGGCGTGACTTAAGAGATCGTTATATTTTATATCTTAAGTGTAAGTCAAGACGAAATAGCCAATCAGAGCCCAGTGACATTTGTTTTAGGCGGCAAACCGTATTTACAGCTTGTATTTAGGTTATATCATATTGTGAATTTGTATGAAAGTTACTATTTAAATCGAGAGACATTATCCTCTTAATTCAAAGAACGGTTCATGGTCGTGTTTTTTTTTCTTGGAAGAGGTTATTGATTTCGCTTTAATCTTTAAGATTTATTGATGTAAATGCCCAATGTTGGCATAGGCTTCCCCTTCTATACGATATCACGAGTTTTTCAAAATGATTACACATGCAGTAACCACAAATAATTAACTGTATGTAAATAATCTCCACTCTAGTACATATATTCAGGTTATGTCGGTTGCTATCGTCTCCTACGATTCTGATTGGTTAGCTTAACAGTTGCTAGTTAAATCATAAACTGCAAATCATACTGTTCATTTTCCGTGTGCATGGAGTCATTAAGTACAATTCTTGATTCTTCAGCGGTGGAGTGATCGTGATCTGCGGCAGTTAAACAGATGTTAGTCGTGTCGGTCTGGCAGAGCATTGCATAGACCGGGGTTGTTATTGAAGTTGTCACACATAAAACCTTGTGGAAAGGTGTTCGCGTTTATTAACAACGGGGAAGTTATACGAGTGCGAAGAAATTCGTAAACCTGCCTTGTAAACGAACCCGTCACGTTTTGCAGTATGCAAAGTTGACTGTCCCGTGCACAGACTAAAGATGAAGTAGACCGATCTCGTTGGCTGCGCACAGCAAATCTCGGTGTCCCAACATTGAAGTACTTTTCTGCCAACACGTCTAGCGAAAACGGCATGGTTTGGATTTTAGGTTAGAAAACATATTTGTAAACAAGTGCTTAGAGATGTTTTTATACTTCCTCTAACCAGTTTGTAATGCTTTCTGATCAAATTCAAAATTGTACAAGTCTTTTATTAATATAATAGTGCTATTCAATTAAAAATTAAGATGTAAGCTAACACGTTCATCACTGTTGCCCATTTGACTTTGACAGTTGTGTTCCTTTGGGGTAGATCAAAGTTGGGTACATGCGCAGAAGAAGGATAAGCGGTCTACCTCATGTTTAGTCTATGGTCCCGTGGTTGACAATGCCGCTGGGATCCGGCGCCGTGTATGGCTGTGCAGTGATAGTTCCCAACGGAGAAATTTTCGGCCACGTTAAGGATATTGAGTGTTATACAACGAGGAATACCGCCATGTCCGCTCTCCTACGTGGAACCGAGCAGCGGGACCGACACATCAGCTGACTGGGGTGACTGAGGCGCCATCGTGCAGCTCGGTTTGACGCAACGCCGTGGTGTCTGGAGAATGGGGCTCCCCTCTGCAAGCCGAGCCCGTATTCCATCGTCGTGGCGTTCCAGCTGAATCTGTGCCAGAGCTATGGCGACGGCGTCATTATTAATTCGCCCGCATGTTTCGAGGATGAAATTTTTTTCTGTGCAACTTATATACAGAATGGGGCTGAATTCGATCGACAAACTTTGTGACGTGGTTCCTTATGCAAAATAAAGTGACAAATATACAGGACACTTTATACCTAAACTAAATATTAAGGGCGTAATAAGTACCCGAAAATGGATATTTGGAAAGTATTTTTCCGAGATATCGGAAACTTGGTGCGATGGAAATACAATTCGCCGAACGTTGTTTGTACGTTGTCGGGACCTTCAACTTCAGGGCAAAGTCACAGTAACGACACTCCCCGCTATGAAAATAACAGGGATGGCCACCCTCTTATTATTATGAACGTTTGATACTGATTTATTGAGCAGTTTGACCTACGAAACAAAAATGGCCCCTTAATGCAACTGCCTAGGACCCGCCGTTTTCATTTAAAACTCACACAAATATTCCGCCAGATTCCCCCGACGCGATACAGTGCCTCGTACGTAGGCAATACGCAACGTTGCGTGTATGTTACGCATTGATTACAGTAGGTGATACCTTGTCCGCCGCCATCGGCTGTGCTGTGGCCACACGCGTATGTATAACTTCCCGCACACTAGGCGCTGTATCCCTGCAACGGAATCTAGTGGAAACTTCGTGTGCCCGTTTCGAACGATAACGATAACGGCAGTTGCAACAGGGGGACCATTTTTGTTTCATAGGTCATACTGCTCAATAAACAACCATCAAACGTTCATAATTCCTGACGGCAAAGAAGTTCCTAACGGGGAGTGTTATTATTGTGACTCTGCTCTGAGGCTGAAGATCCCGATAACATAAAACTATGATCCGCGTATTGTATATTTCGCAAAAATGCATCCCAAAATATCCATTTTCGGGGACTTATTACACCCTTAATATTTAGTTTAGGTACTAAGTGTCCTGTATATTTGGCACTTGATTTTGCTTAAAAAATCACCTCACGAAGTTTCTCGGCCGAATTCAGCCCCATGCTGTAGAATGACTAAGCAAATCGCGACTCTTCAGTTTAGGTGGAACATAATTGTAACTTATATTAACTGGGTCTGCAATTAATATTTTAACGGACGTTATGAAACAGCAGTTAAAGGATATTTTAACACACGTTTTGCGAGGATTGTTAAACGATAGTTTAGCGTATAATTTGAAAGAATATATATATGTATATATCGTGTTTTGCAAGAACTGTTAAAGGCTATTTCAACGTGCGCTTTGAAAGCAGAGTCAAATGATTAATCCTTTTCATATATGGTTAAAATGTTAGTAATTCACATTGTATTTTACATAGTATGTATTTATACCAATAGATTGCCAGACGTTAGTCACGACCGTACTTTCAATGTTAGAAAACCTGTTGACTTTTCAAACAGTAACAGTATGTAAGGGTCAGTGTGCGCAAGGTAAATTGTGCGTAGTGACATTTAATAACATTGAACCCAAAAAATTCCAAAAAATACAGTAATATTAAAATCTCAAAAAAGTATCGAAAATTCAAAAAATTAAAAGCGTTAAGAATGTAATTTTCAAACATTATTTTGAAATGTACGTGTAGGAGGCCCAGGGTTCGATTACATGTGCATCGACTAAGCTGCCAACACGGCCAGCCCTCACCAGGTCGGCCAGTGTCCATCTCATCACTGATGTTATATGTCGATGACAGTGATCTTCGACCTGGACCTTGAATGACCTTGAAGCCAAAATATATATTTAAAAAAAAAAAAATTAAAAAAAAATCCCAACAAATTCCCAAAAATATTTTTTTGACCCTCTTGCTCAAGACCCAAGACCCAACACTCAAGACCCAAGACCCTTGACTCAAGATTCAAGAATCAGGACCATTGACTCAAGAATCAAGACCATTGACTCAAGACTCAGGACCCAAGAACCAAGACCCAAGACCCAAGATTCAAGACTAAAGACCCTTAACTCAAGACCCTTAACCTAAGACCCAATTCCCTTGACCGAAGATCCAAGACCCATTACCAAAGACCCTTGATTATTCTCACAAAATAAATACTAAAACTTCTAAAAATTCCTAAAAACCCCTAAAATGCATAGAAAATATAAATATTTTAATAAAATTAAACATTAAAAATTATTATTAAAAGTTTATGCAAAAACTTACATTTCTGGAGACTTCCTCAGCACCATATCCAACAGACGACTGACCCTCGGCAATGTTTCTCATTGGTTGATTATTTGGGTCCCCTTCATTCCCTCTTCCAATATTTATCATTTGTTGTATATTTGTGACAGCTTCACCCTCAAAAGTGTTTTTATTGGCTGATTACTCACACTCGTTCAACGCACCACTAATGTTTCTCATTGGTTAATTAGTCGGCAGGGATCCACCTCCCTCGCTTTTGCCCATTGTGTCGTATGCAGCCATCTTGTTTTTTTCGTTTGTCATTTGTTTTAATTTCCAACACCTGGGTGATGCTATTGTATTAATTATCAACTTAGTTGCCAGAGGTGCTATCGTTTAGCCACCATTTTGGTTGTCGACCTTGACTTTACTCAATAACATTGAACTCGAAAAACCACACATCGTAGTCCATACAATTGTCAATTTCTAGCTGGTAATATCAAGGCACCATACTAATACTACTAATTTACTACTATCTGCACACAAAACTAACTCCCACCAAGACTAACTCCACCCAAGACTAGCACCAACCAATACTAACTTCACCCAACTGATTTTACCCAAGACCAACTCTACCCAACCGACTCTACACAAGACTAACTCCACCCAAGACTGGTTCCTGACGAAACACTCACTTAGCCGAAGACTAACTCATGACGATACCATTTACTGCAAAACTGGTTAGATCAACCGACAAGACCAACCTACCATACCACCCACCTATGCAATCAAACGATGATGTAAAATCTCGTAAAATAACTAGTAATAAGCGTTTTATAGCTAACCTCTTTGCAGAAAATCTTTCCAGAATCTTTGCAAAACATTTCTAACAGAGCCGTCCTTATCAAAGTCTCAACCTATCTTATCACGCCAACTTATTAGACACACTGACCAGGCCAACCATCTAGTTGCGAAACATTTCTAAAAAATATTCCCTTCATTTCATTCATTCGCCATACACAAGTTAGTCGATTAAAAAAAAAAACAATTAAGTCTTAATACTTCAAATTGAACTATTGCGCCCCTACTGCATACACTCACATAAATTTTATCTAAACCAGACTCTCAATTGATTGTTTACACAAATGAATTAATAATTCTTTCAATGAAACTGAAGGGACTATTTATGGAATTAAACACACATTAGTATATACATAAATTTTATTTATTTAATTGCTATATACATTATATCTTTCTAATTATTTTGAACATTCCCTACTTACATTTCTCAGATATTTGCAGATCATGGATAGTATCCAACAATCTCATCTTATATAATCCCGATTCGTCAGTTAATCGATGATTGAAGATTTCTCAACAATGTGTTAAAGATACCCATGTTATTATACGCCAATCCAATATCTAAGTCTATGAACAAGTTCATTGGGGTCATCGTGAAATATGTAACGAGTGCTGTTGACCTTCTGACTTCTTCACACAAACTTGTCGAACAAAACTCGTTGGTGAAATGTGTGGGAACATTGAGAAAATCATCATCCTTGTCATCAGATACTTCATCAACACATTCTTTATAGTGATTATCATCAATACTGTCTTAATGATCGTCTTCACCTCCTGTTTCTTCCTCAATATCAAGTTTACTTTTCTTTGTAGGGGTCGCACAGTTATCATCAATATTTAGAGCAGACAACTTTTTATTTTAAAGTTCGTCGATTTCACGCGAACATCTTGCAAGAAAACATTCCACACATAATGACTACCAAACCTCATTGGTTTCTCATTCTGTCATTAGCATTAACTATTCCATCATAATCATCTGTGGAATCAATACCCATCGATGCAGCAGGGGGTGTTGACATCACTTGCTAGCTCTCAAAAGACGAATCCTTACAGTTCTTGGTGTGGTTCTTAAATACACCACCTTGCTTGAACTACATGTACCCACTGACGTAATGCTTCATCGTGCGAAAATAACTCTTCCTACAGGCGGTTCTCTTATCTCGCCAGCATGGCAGTTGTTGCTGAAGATCTTTACACAGTAGCAATAGTGTTTTACATGTAATTTTCTGGCAGTGGGAGAAGATGCATCCATATAGGTAAGCTCTACAGTAGACTTTGTGCAATCATTGGCTTTCATCATCTTCATGGTAACATATGTTTTATACTTGGCATAGCTATTGCATTATATATATGTACACTTACTAACACATTTCATTAGTGAGATTTAAGCATTTATATACATTTATTCAACCAGACATTTTTCTAGTTCCTTGATCACAATACAATGCAGTTATATCTTCAAGAGTTTCTCCCAGACAAGTTTCTCGCTCAGCTTGAAATCATGGCCACACTTAAAGCAGACAACTGACTCCTGACAGATCGACCATTCACAATCAGCACCACACACACTACAATCAGCACCACACACACCACAATCAGCACAGCACCTAGCACTGCAATCAGCATCGCGCTTTGCACTGTGCTTAACACCACACTTATCACCACATTTAGCACTGCATACATCGAAAATGACCCCTAACGACTGATAATGCCCCCTAAATGAACCCTAAGGACTTCTAAATGATCACTAACGACACCTAATGACCCCTAAATGTTCCATTAATGACACTGAATGTCTTCTGAATTATCCACAATGACCCCTAAATGACACATAATGACTACCAAAATTCCTATAATGTCCCATATGACAAATAATTACCTATAATGATCCCTAAATGAACTATAATGACCACTAATGACACATAAAGACACCTGATTGTAGTGTGTGCAGTGCTAAGTGTGGTACTGATTGTGGTGCATGTGGTACTGATTATGGTGCATATGGTACTGATTGTGAAGGGTTGGTCTGGCAGGAGTCAGTTGTCTGCTTTAAGTATGACCATGATTTCAAGTTGAGCGAAGAACTTGTCTGGAAGAAAATTTTGAATATGTAACAGCATGGTAATGTGATCAAGGAACTAGACAAAATATCTGTTTGAATATAGGCATAAAATGCTTAAATCCCACTGATTAAATGTGTTAGTAAGTGTATACATACATATATATTATATATATGCCAAGTAGATACACATATTGCCACTGTGGAAAAGACATAGGTTTTTTTTAATGAAGATTATGCAAGCCTGTGATTGAAGAAGTCTACTATAGAGCTTACCTCTACAGATCCATTTTCTCCCACTGCTGAAAAATTACAGCTAAAAAAGTATAGCTACTTTGGGAAGATCTTCAGCAAAAGCTGCCATGCTCGGCGACATGAGAGCACTGCCTATACGAAGAATCCTTTTCGCGCGATGAAACATTACAACAATGGTCACACAGAGTTTATGCAAGGTGATATATTGAAGAACCACATCAAGAACTGTAAGGATTTGTCTTTTGAGAGCTAGCAAGGGATGTCGTCAATGCCCCCTGCTGCATCGATTGGCACTGATTCCATGGACGATGATAATGGGGAAGTTAATTCTTATGGCAGAATGAGAGTTCTACGAGGCTTAATAGAGACAGTATGTGTGGAATATTTTCTTGCAAGATGTTCACATGAAATCGATGAATTTCCAAATAAAGAGTAGTCGGCTCTAAATACTGATGACTGTGCGACCCCTACAAAGAAAAGTAAATTTGATATTGAGGATGAAACAGGATGTGAAGACTATCATGAATACAGCATTGATGATAATGACTATGGAAACAGTGTTGATGGAGTATCTGATGACAGGAATGATGATTTTCTCAGTGTTCCCACACATTTCAACAACGAGTCTTCTTCGACAAGTGGTGCGAAGAAGTCAGAAGGCCAATAACGCTCGTTACGTATTTCCCGAAGATCTGAATGAACTTGTTGATAGAATTAGATATTTGATTGACCTGCATAAATATGGGGATCTCTCACGCATTGTAGAGATATCTCCAATCTTCGATGAACTAAAGAATCGGGGTTATATAAGATAAGACAGTTGGATAATACCCATGATCTGCAAACATCTGAGAAATGTAAATACGGAATGTTCAAAATAATTTGAATGATAGACTGTATATAGTAATTCAATTAATACTATTTATGTATATATTGTGTTTTTAATTCCATATATAGTCCCTTCTGCTTCTCTGAAAGGCTTATTAATTCAGTTGTTTAAACAATCAATTGAGTGTCTGTTTTATATCAAATTTATGCGAGGGCATGCAGTAGGAGGGCTATAGTTTGATTTGAAGTATTATGACTTACTCGGGTCTTTCTAAATCGACTGACTTCTATATGGTGAACAAATTAAATGAAGGGAATATTTTTGATGAATGTTTCGCAACTAGTTGGTTGCCTTGGTCAGTTGGTTTGGTAAGTTGGCTTAGCAAGTTAGTATGAGCCTTTGGTATGGGCGGCTCTGGTTTAAATGTTTTGCATATATTCTGCGAAGATTTTCTCTGAAGAGGTTAGCTATAAAAACACTTATTAAGATACTTTCTTTTTTTTTTTTTTCGAGATTTTCCATCGTCGTTTGATTGTATAGGTGGGTGGTACGGAAAGTTGGTCTTGTTGGTTGATCTAACCAGTTTTGCAGGAACTGGTATCGTCATGAGTTAGTCTTCGGCTAAGTGGGTCTCGTCAGGAACTAGTCTTGAGTGGAGTTAGTCTTGCGTGGAGTCGGTTGGGTGGAGTTAGTCTTGGGTGGAGTCAGTTGGGTGAAGTGTCTTGGGTGGTGCTAGTCCTGGGTGCTGTTATTATTGGGTGGAGTTAGTCTTGCTTGGAGTCGGTCTTGTGTGCAGTCAGTCGTTAATTAGTAGTGTTAGTCGGTATGGTACGTTGATATGACCAGCTAGTAATTGATAATTTTATGGATTGCGATTTTTCTCGATTTTTCGAATTCAATGTCATTGGGTTAAGGTGGAGGTCGACAACCAACATGGTGGCTAAATCGATAGCAACTCTGGCAATTAAACCGATAATTAATACACTAGCATCACCTAGGTGTTGAAAATTAAAACAAATGACAAACGGAAATATCAAGATGTCTTCAAACGACGGAATGAGCAAAGGTGAGGTAGGTTGAGGCCTGCCGACTAATTAACCAATGAGACATTTGTGGCGGGTCAAACGCACATGAGAAGTCAACCAATAAAAAACACTTTTAGAGTGTGAAGGGAGCACAAGTAATTAACCAATGAGAAGCATTGGTGATGGAATTGGAGGGGAACCAACTAATTAACCAATGAGAAACTTTGGTGAGGGTAAGTCGTCTGCTTGACGTGGTGCTGAGGTAACCTCTGGATATGTAATTTTCATATGAATATTTTAATTATAATTATTATAATTTTATTTAGAAATTATTAAATTTTTTAAAATTTTTAATCTTGTTTTTTTAATAAAATTAAATGGGAATTTTTAGGAATTTTTTAAATTTTTATTATTTTTGCGTCAAGTGTCTTGGATCGTTGGTCTTGAGTCATGAGTCAAGGGTCTTGAGTCGTGTCAAGGGTTTTATTTGCGAATGTGTTGGATTTTTTTTGGAAATATTTCGAGACTATTTTTAGCTTCAAGGTAATCCAAGATCAAGGTCGAAGTTTAAGGTCATCGACATCTAGTATGGGTGATCAGATGGACACTGGTCGATCTGGCGAGGGTCGGCCACATCGAGAGCTTAGTAGATCCACCTGAGATCGAACCCAGGACCTCCTACAGGTACATGTTTAAATAATTGAAACATTTTAAAAATTAACCTTTATTTTAATTTCGATACGATTTTGGGATTTTTCAATTTTTCTGCAATTTTTCCAAACTTTTTTGTGTTCAAGGTCATTCAAGGCCACAGGGCACAGGGTCTAAGTCGAGGTCGTAGGTCAAGGTCTCAGGTAAAAAAAAGGCGCCCCCAAATCCTTCCAATGTATAAGTTTTTGCAAAAAAAGGGGCGTTTCTTGAGTATGATCGATCGGTGCTTTTTGAGGGAAAGATGGGAAATTTTACAGGAAAAAAGGAAATTTAAGAGGAAAAAGGAAAATTCAAGATGGCGGCAGTAAGAACCTAGCTCTCTACTGCTGAAACCTTTCCGCCAGACTTTTACAAATAATACTACCAATAATTATTATTTTCTGCTTTCCACACATTAGATTTCCAAGAAAAAAATGTATAGTCAAATACAACAATACTTATAATATTGTTATGTACCAGCGCATATGAAAATTGTATGTAATGATTACACTGAAAACACCTTTGTTTATATGCTGTAAAGTTTAAGAGAACATTATCAACATTGTTAAATATTGTATACATATATGTCTGCCAAAATGGTTATTACACAACAGGTGGTAGGGCTTACAGAGAATTTTTGCTGGCATTTCAAATAAAATGTGTTGCAGGGTCATGGGAATGTATTTATTGAACAGATATGTGGCACACACACAACTCAGATGGGGAAATCAATGGGCGTGGATTCTTGAGATGTTCTTGCCTTCAGAGGTTCACTTCCTTTCAATCATGCCAGCTCTACGCCTGTAGGACTCCAGCTGCAACACACACATCATTTGAATAAATCAGTTGTGCTATTCAACTGCAGCAGTACCCACTTGATTTAATACAAAATTGAAATTACTTTCTACAATCTTGTGCTCCTCTAAAATACCAAACGAGAATTATGGTAAATTAATATTTTACTGTTTGAAGGTTTTAGTTTGGGTACATGTGAGTTGCAGTTGTAATAAACTGCTCAAAATTGTTTTACATTAAACTTAAAGTCATGAATGTTCCAACGTTACTACTCGGAATGCATTTATAGAATAATGTTTACACAATTTTCTAGCGTTTTTATCGGAATGCATATGTCTCACTTGAATTTAGTTCACTTTTGGTGCGCTGTCTCTGTGACAGAAGAATGTCGACTTACTTTCATTCAGCAATGTGGAGACTGTCAGTGAGTCCTTGACTGTAGAAGTGATCGGATCATGCCACGGCACACAATAACAAGGTTTCGACGTGCTAGGATCGTTTCTCTCGTGCAAAGTGGTGTTGTACAACGTACAATTGCTGAAACTCTGTGTGTGTGTCACAAAGGGATGTGTCTAGCATCTGAAGGCGATACATAGAGACTGGTACTGTTAATGATCGACCACGACCTGGTCACCCAATGGTCACAACACCTGCTCAGGATCGCTTTGAGAGAATTAATCCATCCCGGAACAATACCTCAACAGCAAGGGAGATACAATATCGTCTGCGAGCAGCCTAGGGTTTACAACTCTCTGACCAGACTGTGCGCAATCGTCTTTTAGAGGGAGGCCTACATGCTAGGAGACCCATGAGATGCCCTTATTGCAACAGACAACATCATCAGAACCACTTGCAATGTGTTCACTGATGACACGAGAATTTGTTTAAGGCCATATTCCAGAATGTTGAGGGTGTGGAGAAGACGAAGTGCACAGCAAGGTGTCGTGCTGTGCAAGACGTCCATGCATACCGAGATGGAGGAATCCTGGGCAGTTCATCACATATGTTCTTCAAACTGTTGTGCACCCTTATCGACAGGCATCTGGTGAAGTGTTTCTGCTGGCGGATGATAATTCCTGCGTACACCGTGCAAGAGTCATTGGTCAATACTGCCAGCAAGCCAGTACTCAGATCATGGATTGGCCAGCAGTAAGTCTAGACATGGACTGCATAGAGCATGCATGGGACCTTCTGAAAACTGACATCCAAGCACGCCATCAACAGCCCGACAATGTACAGGAGCTGATATTGGCCGCGCAGACAGAATGGGACAACCTGCCACAAGAGTAACTGGATAACCTCATTCTCAGTATTCTTCGCTGAGACAGGGATCTTGTGAGTTCTCGAGGGGGCCCCACACGGTATTGATCCATGCGGAGAGTGACAATAAAAGAGAACAATAGTGTTTCCCAAACGAACAGAGAGCTTTCTTTATTGTTATGATTCAATGAATGAAACTTTTTGCAATATTTGTGTTGTTTTGTAACAAATGCATTCAATAAATCTCTGAAGCAAAACCTTTTTTGAGCAGTTTATGTCGAAATGTTTTTGCACACAGAACTAGATGAACATTTTTGAAATGTTCCTGCCTTTATCTCTCTATCTCCTTTTCTCTCTATAAGTGTGTGTAAATGTATATATATATATATACACATACACACATACGCATAATCGCTGATTGTAATTCTTACAGTGATTCTGGCAGATCATTTAGGAAAAATAATTCTGCATCTTACGGCCTCATTTAATTGAAATATTTAAATCAGCATTAAGTCAGGTTTCTATTTGTATAACAGGCAGTGTAACAAAAATAGTATAAGTGTAATACAAGTATACAAACTTTAAAAAAAAATCATACTTCCAGGTGACCGTCATTAGATTCCTAACTATATTATTATTTAAGCCTACGTGTGTTGTTTCGGAAAAGAGCATGCTGAAAGAAGATACAAAGAAGTGTGGGCTTTGGCTCAAGCTCGATAAGCGAAATTTCACTTTTGATGCTCGAATTTCCAAGTTTCGCTCAACGAACTCGTAGCAAAACCTACGATTCATTTACAACATAATGATTTTTAGACTGAGTTCAGATAACATTGAAGCAATCATAAGGCCATTGAACACTCCATTTATGGCTAACATTCCGATATAAATATTTTCAAACGATTGCCATTCACTATTATTAAACAGTTCTACTATCGCTTATTTAAATAGTATAAAAGCATACTTGTCGATAGTACATCCACAGCTCACCTGATGTACTATATTGCAGCCAAAACACAAAATCTTAACTTCCTAATTAAATTAATGACAACACTAATAACATATCACATGATAAACATAATACCTGACTTTTTCATCATGTTAAACTGGCAAAATGCGTCCAATGAAAATCAGGTGACATTCAACATAGTGTTTTTCCATATATAAAAGGCGCAATAAAATTTTTTTGATAATTTGGATCAATTGCAGGAGCCACTGACATAGGGTTGGTGGGTCATTGGTTCGATCCCACTGAAAATCACAGTCATCTGAAGACATCTTAGAAATGCAGGCAGTGTGTTTTTCTAAGTTTTACTTCAAATGTTAGAACTGTTATCATAGCATGTGACAAATGTTCCCAGTGTGACTAGGAAGGTCGATCTATATCAAAAATCCATCAACAGCTTTAATTTTAAGAGTTTCTGATTTTCAATCCTTCTAACAGTCTGCGACTAACCGTAAACTATTATTGTGCCATATTGGTAAGGCGCGAAAGCAGCGTGTGGGTTACATGTGTTGGTTCGATTCGGGTGCCACACATGTATTCCAATTATGCATCACTAGACCTTAAATAACGCATTTTTTTTAAGTTTAAAAATGTTAGATTTTACATGAAATTTATTTTGTTTCCTTAAATGATGACATGTCTGTAACAACCAATTGTAGTAACTTGATAATTTTTTTTGGGATGACAGCCTACAGAATTTCAATGTTGTTTCTCTTAAATACAATACACTAGAAAGAGAGACTTGTGATGTCAGAGTTAAACGAATTTGTATCGTCAATTTACATAAATTTTAAATTTATTCGCATTGAAATTCTTGATTGGGCTCCATCGGTCTATCCATAAAATGTAGGTAGGTAGGTAAGTGGGCTTAACGTCTCGCAGACAGCGAAGTCATTAGAGACAGTGCAAGTTACACAGGGAAAATGAATTGGTGAAGGAATGGGAAGGAATCGGCCATGGCCTTCGTTAGGGACCCATCCCAGCATTCGCCTGGAGCGAGTTCGGAAAACCATGGAAAATCGAAATCAGGATGGCAGGACTGAGAATCGAGCCCGGGTCATCCCGTATGCCTGTCCGTAAAGGAGTCAACCGGTAGCCACCAGGCCACAACCACCACGATTATCCATGATTTATGCTCAACCTGGGAAGCTGCTATCCCTTTTAGCAGCCACATGTTTTAGTGCCTACTGTCCACCGGTGAAGATGATCCATGTTATGAGTACGGATAGGGAAATTTCAGGAATTCATTTCAAGACAAGCTAGACGTCTAACACGTGTACATCGAAGCCAACTTTGCAATTGGATCAGTTTATTAGACACACCCTGGACGACTGAGCATCAATAGCTAGAGCCACGAGTATTTCGCGTATTCATTCGGAGGTGCGAGAGACTCCAAACACTTGTTCTTTTCTCCTACTGTTGTGATGGGAGGAAAGTTGTTTAGACAGGCCCCGTTTAACTGTGAGGTAGTAATAAGCAGGAAGCAGTAGTGTGAGAGAGTGTTTAACAGTCCTGTACAGAGCCTCACTTGATTACAGCAACCAATAAGCAAACGATAAAGTCTCGAGTGTATAGAGGACTGCCCAGACTAGCTTGTTGCCAACTCAATCCGCGAAATACTTGGGGCTCTACCAATAGTAAGGAAACAAGTAGCGAACCCCATAGTGCCAGGTGTGAGGTAACACTGGATGCTTTGCAGGGCAGTAGCCAATGAACAAACTTCTGAGACTTGATTGTACGCAGGACTGTGGACTCTAGCCCAGCGGTCATTGAACTTGCAAAATTTCTTCTATCCCCAGTTATGAGACAGCTGTATAGTTGGAGGTGCACGTACCCACTGGCGCAGGAACGGTGGGATCCTGAGGCTGGGAGACCTGGAGAAGTCGTTGCCTCCATCCCTGCCGCTGCCCAGGTACACTTCCTCATCCTCGCCTGGGCCCTGCACCATCTCCGGAGCCAGCATCACCTCCTCGTCCGACCGCTTGCCGTGCCCGCCGAAGCAGGAGTGACCGAACGACGAGCACCCGCCTGCGAACACACGCACGCACCACCATAGAGTAAGGGTGCGTTTATAGTGGAGCTGGAGAGGAGAGTGGCGAATGGAGAGGAGAGCGGCGTGTGGAGAGGAGAGCGGCGAGTGGAGAGGAGAGCGGCGAGTGGAGAGGAGAGCAGCGAGTGGAGAGGATAGTGGGGAGTGGAGAGGAGAGCAACTAGTGGAGAGGAGAACGGCGTGGTGAGCAAAGAGGTGAAGTGTCACGGAATCAAGCCAATTATACACCTCCTTCCTCGCCGGCGGCGAGGAAGGAGGTGTATAATTGGCTTGATTCTGTCAGGCCTCACCTTTTTGCTCACCACACCACTCTCCTCTCTACTCGATGCTCCACTATAAGTGCAGACTAAAGCTCAACTACCCACGATTTTCCTTTAAGGGGAATGGTGCACGAAAACCATATATATTTACATAATTTTCGTCACAACTTGTTTCACAGAGGATATCTCGAAATTTTTGTCTCGATAAGAAGTAAATAACAGTTTTAAACACCTTCTTAAATTGTTACGAATTCACTACGTTCGTTATTCTTGGAGTACTTATTGAAGAAAATTAATTCCATCAGTGCTCCGAGAATAATGAAGGCAGTGAATATATAACAACTTAAAATGGCGCTGGATTATTATTTACGTCTTTTCGAGCAGAAAATTTCGATAGACACTTCGGAAAACGACATATGAAAAATCGTGTAAATATACTGCTTGCACGCACCACTCCCCTTAAAGACTGTTCACGGTAAAGTGAGCACTTTTGAAATCAACCTTTGAAAAAAGTCACTATCCCTACCTACATATATTTTAAAGGGCGCAAAGAGTGACATGCGCCCAGTGAAGTTGGTAACGATGAATGGAAAGTAGTTCCTTATCTTAACGTCGAATTAAAAGTGTTCGGTAACCATTTATGATAACTTAAATTATTTCTGTCACTTTCTGTTTTTTTGATGCGTCTAAGTGTAAAAATGGGCAGATTTGCAAAATATTTTATTTTGTAATAATTTCACAGTTGCACTAGACCGACTCAAGGATAAAGTGACGAGGCCCACAGCAATGTTAATTTTGCATAAGGCAGAAGAATACACAATGTGCATACAAGTAGATCTTAAGCAGGGCTTTCAAAAGTGCTCGTTTGACTATGAACAGCGTGTACCAGCCCATAACTAGGGCCACCTGTTTTTTCGCGAAATAATTTAGGTGCGGCCACATTTGCAGAAAACAAGTTACTTTAACACTGAACGTTCCTGATTCACTAGCAGACACCTAAGTCACGTAACAGGTAAAATCAGCCAATCACCACCGCTGTTCTTTGGAGTACAACGAGTCGTGGAATCTTTTCGGCAAAAAAACAGGTGTCCTTACCCATAACACAAACACTGACCCACCCATCGTCAACGCATCTGTCTCAGTCACATGATCAAACAGTTGTGGACTTAGTGAATTAGTTCTGGGTGGTTCTAAAGCCCCTGTCGCACAGTCAAATTTTCGCCTTCAACTATATTTGACAATAAAATTTGAGAACAAAATAAGGCCATCATTTTTTTCCTTCCAACAAATTTTATCAAATAAACTTGAATGTGTTTGAAAATGTGTCTCAGTGTCAAATTTTTTTAATTGGGAGAATATAATTTTACATGTTATTAAAAAAATTATTATTTAGTGAGATATTGCTTTTGTTTTTCCATGCGGTCCATTACAGGAAAAAATGCAAATCATATTGTAATTTATTTTCGTTTCTATACTAAATTAAATTTTTATTTATAAGATAATTATGTTATCTGCACAACGAGGCGTTCTCTGAGTTCGTAAGATTATGTGCAATATTCACTTAAAATAGCATTCATGCCCAGACAGCTTCTAGATAAATTAATGATCTTCATAACTTACTCGTTTCCAACAACCGTTCGTTTTTTTTTAATGTCCATTTTTGTTGTGCACGATTCTGATTGGCTGAGACCGTCAAACATAAAACAAATATTAGAACCGGTCTAATTTTAAAATGTTTGATGGAAATTGAAGTCATCCAACTTTTTCAGACAAATATGGAGGCATTTATGACGTTTCGATATCGTAATAACTGTACAACTTTATTTAACTAAACTTATTTGAAGCAGTTTGACGAAAAAATTTGACAGTGTGACAAGGGCTTTAAGGACATTTTTTACGACAAATTTTTATTTCATTACCCGAAATGGGTTAACACGATATAAATATAAATATTTCTAGTCAAATGATTATAGTTTTCAAAATATAGCACCGAAAAGTCGAAAATATTGGGATATGAGAGCCCTAGATACTATGTTCCTAATTAACTTTGCCAAATAAATTACATGTCATGTGATCTATATCGTATGCACAACTTAGTAATTAAGTATCAAGCATATATAAGTATGGGTACTCGGGTACTGGTGTCCTAGATCTCTTTTAAAATAGGTATATATGTTTTTTGCCAACACTTTTTTATTCGTACAAGGAAAATTAATAAATATTAATATTATTCTCAAAACTGCGCAGTTATCCGTGGACATCCTATACAAACAAAATGTGTTGCGATTAAATAACATTTCAGTGTTTCGTCGACACATTTTTCATGTATTTATTTTAACAACGGGAGAGCCTGAGGATGTACTTGGAGAAACAGTGCCCCACAGGTCCATTAATTAAACACCTTAACAAACACAAATATCCATGACTCTAACTTTATCATACAGTCAATTTAGAGACCCAGGTGGCGAATCAGAACACAGCATGGATAAACGTATTTTAGGTCAAATCATCACGAAGGTGACAAACACTTATTTATACCGCAAAAAAAATCTTGCAAAGTGTTTTTGTATTGAACACTCAGAGTTATTAGTTTCAGTTTAATTTAATACTTTACTTAGTTACTTGAAGCTAGCGGTCGGAATACTCTAAAACATTTAGCTTTTCATCATAATTATCGCTACCCAACTTTAAAATCGCTTGCGTCATAAATAGTAAAATATTCCCATATAACATTTAAAGTCTGACATGTAATAACGATTTTCTTAACGGCTGTAATATATACTTATATATACTATTACACATATGAATTATTATTAATACCGAAAGCAAATTGTTCTGAAAAATTTATGTTTTTTTTTTTTTTGTTGACACATTCTTTCACGAGAATTTCATTATGTTGCTCTGAAATTAATTTTCTTTTCTATTCAGAGAAACAAGTTTCGAGAAGTACTCTTTCGTGGTTTACGTTGTTTTGCTTTTGCTGTCATATTTTTACAGACTTAAATGAATGTGTTTATGCGTCATTAGAATTGTGCCGTTAGCCAACTCCGAGAAATTAGTGTTGATTTTTACAAAAAAAAAAAAAATTGATTTTACTCTGAAGTGATAAATAATTCTTAACCAAAGTGATTCGATAACTTATAGGTTACTTACGTAAAACTGAAATAGAAAGGGATTTTAGAACACATGCAGTCAGAATACATGGAAATATAAATCGCGCACTACCTGCGTCTGCCATTCGCTTTAACGGCGGGGTAAATCTGTCTTAGTTGTTACTCACCATATGCACGCATTTCTTTGAAAGAAGAATTTATGGTCTACGTGTATTATTTTTATTTCTGTAAGATCCTTGTATCTAATGGTGTTTAAATTCCATCTATCACTCAAGCAACTAAAATCCCTTAAACATAAATATTACTCGTTTTGCTTACAGCAATATCTCAAGCGTCGTGCTAAGATGATGATAAATCCTGGCTCAGAGACAAGAAATGTTTACAGAACCTGTGTCTTACACATCTCAAATACATACTTCGTGTTTAAACTATGTCTGGATAGTCTGTCATACATAAAAAATACAAATTTAACGTTAATTTTTAAATTACTGCTACTGTATACATATAATTATATGATTGACAGCTCAAGTTTTGAATTACAGAATCCTTATTCGAGATTATTTGGTGGAGATTTGAATACGTAACTCCAATCATTGTCGTTTGTACGAACGATCTACCGACAGTATATTTGTTTCTGTAAGAAATTTAGGTGGAGACACGAGGTACGTTTTAAAAAGCGGTAAATCAAACGTAGTCTTGACGTTTCATAACCTAACCGTAACCTTTCAAACAAAAAATATGTATTTAGTTTATAAGACTTCGTTATACATCTTATCAGTTTAAACTATAAAGACGTACTGTCACATAGCTATCACAAATACAACATTTTTGTGACTTATTAATCTAATTAACAAAATTCTTTATGATAAATGTATAAAAAATATTCGTCATGTCAGTTTTTCTGAGTAGTTTTGCGTGCGTGTGTTTAGGTATCTTCTTCGAAATTTTTAAACCTTCTCACCGATTAAATTAAAAAAAAAAAAAAAACCGGCGCACTCCAACACTACAGTTTGCAAACATGGATTTCGGAATTTTTAGCTTCCATAAAAGGTCTCCGGCTATATGGGATAATGCAACGGTGAAAATATTTACACAAGTACCTCTATAAGTAATGCATATCCGAAGAAGAGAAACACAGACCACCACAAAAAATCCAGATTGCAAAAAATAGGTTTAAAATATTCACATAAATATTTATTTCCTTGATTACTCTCTACTTCATTCGGTGTTCTCGCAGTACACCATGACAACAGAGTTCGCCATTCACTAACGAAGAATGTTCATACACAAGTCATATAAAATAACAGTTACATTTTCTGACTGAATGAGCGAAAAAACTGAATCAATTAAAAATTAACGATAACATTTCTTAAATACCTTACGGAGTTTTAATTTGAAGATTTGAGCATTGCGTCGATGGCCAGTTAGTTCGGAGACTACTTAACCAGGATGCCTCGTCGTCTTTGACCTTTGTGCAAACCCGTACTATGTTCAGCCTTATTTCAGTTTTTGATCAAAAATTATGGAATTTCGTACAAAGTGAATGAATATCAGATATCTGATATTTATATTGGGGTATTACGCTTGTGACGTAATGTTATTTACCTATATTATAAGACAAATAATTTTCGATTAGGTTTTTAAAACCAAGAAACATATACTGGTAGCACTGTGTTAAACAGAAATAACTGAAAAAAATGTTGAAAACTCCACTTAAAAAAATCTTTAAATACTTTGACGCTATTTTTTTAGGAACGACAAGTGAAGAGAGTGAGTGAGTGAGTGAGTGAGTGAGTGAAGAGATTTGAACGGCTTTTAACATCGAGGTCTTGAGAGCTTGAGAGCCGATGGGAGTGACTGACATGAGTATGGAGCAGCGCCGGAATGAAGGGGCGGGGGAAACGGGAGATCCTCGAGAAAACCCGCCGACCAACGGCATCGTCCGGCACGGTTCCCACATGCGAGAATCCGGAGTGACCCGGCCGGAGATAGAGCCCGGGGAGTCGAGCAAGCTAACTGCTCAGCCACCGTGGTCCCTGGGAACCATAATCCATAATGTTTATCGCCATGGCCAAGGCATGATTTTAATTTTACGAAAGATGTTTTTCCTAAATAAGACGTTTTTTGGAGGTAAATTAGAATTACTGACTTCGCGAACAAAATGAAGAAATTGAAATCCATTGAATGGGTAAAAGTTACAATTTTCATTGATATCGCTGGCACGAGGCATTTGTGTGGCGAACGAGATAGGCTTGAAGAATGTGAGAAGAGAGAGCACGCAGAAAATATTTCATACGCTTCGTGCCACAGGATCATTCGCCGAAATATTAGCATTATAAAGTATTTTCTTTCAAAAAAATCACCTTAAAAACAAACATATTAAACATAATGGAGTTGGGAAGAAAGCCGTGTCATAACCAAGGATTCATTGTGAACCACAGAAAAGTCTTAGTGACAGTGACATAATACCGTGGTATTTCCAGAACAATATACTTACGAGAGCTAGTTGTGTCATGAAGCAGCGAGTTCACTACCCATTTCCATAAAAGAGCGAATATTTGAAGGGGAGGGTTGAAATATGAGGCGTAAAACTGGAGCGCCTAAGAGGCGAAATAGGGGCAATTCTTTATTCCAAACCCCCGTGGCTTTGGAACAAAGGGCAAGATGGTGACTGCTGGGCGTATTTCAAGCGCTGTTATATGCCGCGGAATTCGCGCGAACGAGCGAAACTGCGAAAAATATACGCCAATGAATACACAGTGTATAAACTGTAGTTATTATGGAAATAGTAACTCAATCCATACAGGGTTTTGTTTTGCTGTCAACAGTCATCACTTGCATCCTATCTTCAAAATTGCCTCGTACTACCAAATGAGTCTACAGATGATGGTTTTATTCACATGAACTTCCTTCCCTGTTACAGAAAAAAGTCTCAGTAATATTTTATTGCATTCCTCGCAAATCCATTATCATTTTGTAAGAAAGAAAATTCCACAAAATTGTTAATAAGTTAAGGGTCCTATGCGGTGAAACGTTTTCTGTGAAATCGTTGCTTGCGCGTAAGCGCGTGTCTCGGTAAATAAATATTCTTTAAATATCAAGTTTTGCGAGGACGGATAAAAAAAAACTATTGTCTATATCGCTATCTTTTTTGCTTTTATCATATTAAGTGTATTAATGAAGGAAAAAAATCGTGAAAGTGGTCAGATATCGCATTTTTAAAGCTTGCTTATGAAGTTTCTTTAAGCGGTAAGAGAAAGGTACAGTGATACGCAGTTAGTTTGATCTGTGTACTTTCATCGCGTGTAATAAAACCCCACAGTTACGGATCTAGTTTTCACAGTAAAGCGTTAAGATGAAAACACTGCACGCCTTGCGCGTAGGAGCGATGAGGCGCTAGGCGTGCGTGTTAGTGTCGCCCGTATCGCTCTCTCGCTTCATGACCTTGAACACGCAGGTATATAGGACCCTTAATACTGTAAATCTATTTTAATATAAAGAATCTGCAGAATATGGCGAAATAGGCTTTTCGGAGAACAGTACACAAACTAAGCTAAATTGTTTTCCTAAAAAAAATTACATATTTATGACTTATCCTGGTCTCAAAAAAAGGAATTCTTACACCGAAATTTAGTGTAATCCTTAGTTAGCTGAGGTCAGCAAAATGTTTGGCATGAAGCGTGAAGATGGGCTCCCTAACAGCGAGCCGTAAAGATTAATTCACGAAAATAATACTTTAAACTGTACTAGTGTGTAATTGTGTAAGCTCCTACTAAAAATATTAGTTGTATTAATTACCTGAGGATATTTTCGAAGATTGTATTTCGAGGAAGAATTATAAAGCAATAGAGAATTATTTTATTGGCAATTCTATTGGTATTTAAATACAAATTTTGTACATACTTTACTAGAAAATAGGCAGCAGCCAAATTCAATTCCTTTTGCTTAATTTATCTACTTGTTTTCGAAGGGAAAAAATTATTAATCTGAGTACTAAATATGTTATGCTAGAAAACAATGCATTTCAGTTAAATACATGAAAAGTGAGTTCTATTATATATCCATAATAAACGAAGTTAACTAAAATAACCTCGGCTGATGTTACAAAAGGAATTTTACACACAGTTCCCTTCGTAGCTGCCGACTCTCATAGAGTATCCATGAAATAACACTTAAAGCAGTTCAACTATATTTTATTAGTGTAGCAATACACGTAAGCGGGTTAAAATGATTACGGTTTACTTTTAATACTATGCGGGGAAATATTTGTACTCAGGAATTCATACCTTTAATTACTATCCTCCTTTGGTATAAACTGAGAAACACAGAACTACTTTTAGGCATTCATTTCGGCATTTTCACGTAGAAAAGTTCAGTAGCTAAGGACGTCAACTTATATATATATATATATATATATATATATATATATATATATATATATATATATATATATATATATATATATATACATATTTTATGACCTTTTTCTTTGCGCCTTTAAGGACTGGATATTTCTCGTAGTGCGAGGAAAAAAATCCCAAAAAAAAATCACAAGCTTACAGAAGACGAAATTTAATTAAAATTAAGGAAGAGGTGCTTGTCAATTTTGTTATTACGTAGTTCTACTTAAATTAAGAATGTTATAAATTTTAAAACATTAATTTTATCATATGTACTTATTTTGTGGTTTCTATAGTCAACAACTTTTGCCGAAAGCTCTACACTGTATCAACTACTGATTGTATGTGATGGGTTTGTTATATGAAGCTAATGTATAGTCACGAAACAATCTCCGTCGAAATATATTTAGTAGTTAAATTATCTTCTTGATTTTATGTTTCGGAAATTCACACACACACACACACACACACACACGAAGACATTTCTGTAGCCTTTGAGCGAGGTCATTAAGGGTAATGGTGCATAACAGCAGTATATTTACCTGATTTTCGATATAAGTCGTTCTCCAGAGAGCATATTGCAATTTTCGGCTCGATAAGACGTAAATAATAATTTTCAACACATTTTCACGTTGTTAGGTTTTCTCTGCCTTCATTATTCACGGAGCACTGAGATGTAAGAAATTAAAGGATTTTTTTTCTTATATTCAATCAGAGATCCGAGAATAACGAACGGAGGGAATTTTTAGCTATGTAACAAGATGTTGCAAATTGTTAATTACGTCTTGTCGAACAAAAAATGTCTAAAAATCCCCTGTAAAACAAATTGTGACAAAAATGATATAAATACACGATTTTCGTGCACCATTCACCATTGCCCTTAAATTGAAGTATTACGTGAGCAATTGAACCATTTTCGAGATTTTCATATGCCAGAGCACAGTGTCCCTTCTTTGTAATTTCGCTAAACGATAGTGAGGATTGGCTGTTAGTGACGGGGGTCCCGCCATTACACTCTCCCTCCAAATGGCAACGAAAGCGTTCATTAGTAGCAATTATCATTGTACAATGGAACGTGTCGTTGAAGCGTAAAGGAAGCCCTTTGACACACGAACAATAGGAATTCAAATGACTGGGAGGTGTTCATTCACGAGTAGCTAGTTTCCAGATGTGTAACTTAACACGATCGACATTAACGTTTTAAACGGTTCTGCCCTGTGTGGCAGAACTTCCCAGTTAATTCCGGTATTGTTCAGTCAAAATCGTGGGACATCTACATATTTTAACAATAATAAAACTAGGCACGCATCGTTTCTCAAAAAAATTCTATTTTTTTTTCAAATAAGCCTAGTTTATAGAGAAAATTAATGTACACACGCAATGCGTTTGTATATTGTTTTTTTTTTTTAAATACAAGCAGATAATTTTTAGTTTGCATATCAACGGATTTTATTTAAGTTACCACACTCCTCAAAGGGAGTTCTCTCAAAATAATTCTTCACTTATCACGGGTACAAAAGTAAATTTTAATAACGTATTGCTGACAAAGCAATAGCAAAGAAAATATAGGAAATTATTATGATTCAATTCAGGTTCTGTTTAAGCATTCTTTCGTACAAAGGCTTATGTACACTGTAAAAAAAGTGTAAAAATACACATACAACCTTTTGGTAATTTTACATTTTCTGTGTAATTTGCAAAAACAAGTACAACTTTATATTCATAACATAGTACACTGATATTACAAAAAAAAAAAAAAAAAACACAAATGTTTTGGTATATTAACAACAGGGGTGTAAGTGTACAAATTTGAAAGTATGTGTAAAACTCCACGAACGTAAATAATTAAAACCCATATGTGTGTATTTTTACAACTACGCCAATGTTGTATTGAAACATGTACATCGGTGTAAAAGTACAAATTGTTCTATTTTATTCAAAAGGTAGTACAATCTTACTGTAAAAAACACAAATGTATTGGTATATTGACATACAAAAGGGTGTAAAATTACCCACGCAAAAGTATGTGTAAAATTACACTAATGCAAGGCACTAAAACCCTAAGCTTGTGTGTTTTTACAACCAAGCTAATGTTGTATTAAAACACGTTCATTAGTGAAAATGTAAATATTTTTCTATTTCACTCACTAGGTAATACAGTCTTACTATAAAAACACAAATGTACTGGTATACTGACATTAAAAAGGGCGTAAAATTACAAATGCGAAAGTATGTGTAAAAGTACACTAATTCAATGTACTAAAACCCCGAGTCTGTGTGTTTTTACAACCATGCCAATGTTGTATAATCTCGTACATCAGTTTCACTCAAAATGTAATACCATCTTACAGTAAAAAAAAAACACAAGTGTACTGGTATATTGATATTAACAAGGGTTAAAATTACAAACTCGAAAGTATATGAGCGAATATTTACACATACAAATTTACGGTAACTTTACATTTTTTTGTATGTAATTTCCTAAAAAGGAGTACACTATTTGTAATTTTACACTAATGTTCCTGTAAATTTAAATATAACTACAAGTATTTGATAAACACATGCGATCTAGCGGTTGGGAGTAGAACTACTTCGAATTCCTTTTGTGCTCAAAGGAAGTCTTAACTCCCACTGATTATATATGCGCATTTTCGTGCATAGCTACCTATTCTTTATCTAAAGCAGGCTCTGTACAGCTTCTGGCTCGGAGGTGGCCCTGTGCTTTACATTGCAAATTTGTTTTCTATGCTACACTACGTGCGCACCCGAGTGTCAGCATCGCGGGATCCAACCTGAAGTTTCGGTCTGGTGTAGGCCTTGCGTTGGCCCTATACACCTACCTGATGATACCCAATATGGCGTCCTCCAGGCTGGCGATTATACCCGTCATTACTAATTACCTAATTCTTCGACACTACACTGGTCACGCACAACTCTGCCAACACTACACACAACACCACACTAGCTGCAAGCGGATTCTCACTGTAGGTAATGCTATTTCATTACGTTGCACCACCACCCCCTTCCCCTTCCTAATTACACCTATTTTTATGCCTGGAAACTAACACTTTTTTCTGCTTCCAGAGAGATGACTGGCATCTGTGGGCGGGTGGCGCAGTTCTGTCCCCCGCCTCCAGGGTCGTGTTACTGCGGTACGACCCTGGATACATTGCAGCAGCGGATCGACACATATCATATCACCCTCATTAACCTCACAAAGTCTATCTTAGTGAACTAACAATAACCCAACTTTCTCCAACCCTAATTCAATAAAAGAAATTATTTTTTATCCTCTGCGACTGTCGCATAGTTTTCTCCAGGCCCTCTTCGCTTTGCATGGTTTTTTTATGCCCCTTACTATACCCTTCTCCTTTCGTGGTGTGTCCATGGCTATAATTGCAGCCACGGCACCAGACAGCCCTGCTATATAGCCGCGATGCATGCGCCCATTTAGTTCATTAAACCTGACCTAAGCCATGTAGTGCTTGCCCTGAGACGCAGCCCATTCTCCAACCGACTTAGCAACTAGCAAGCATGCCGGAGGGCACACAGAACTGTGAAGGTGCTCAAGTTGGCGTAGCGGGATTTGGGGGCTCGCCAGATAAAAAAAAAAATTACTGAAGTCAATCGTTATCTACATTTTGGAGAGAACTTTTTATAACTCTGTTAATGTACAGAAATTTTGTAATTACAATTGCAGTGAATCTGCGATTTTTTGTTAATGAGAAAATACACACACTCAGTGGTGAAATAACAATTGTGATGTTTGTGTAAATTTACAGCAATTGGCAGTAAATCTATAATTTGCATAGTCAAATTGCATGCACGGAGTGCATGTTATTTAACATCATAATAAGTTAAAATTACAAACTGGTATGGTAATATTACACCTACAGTGTGCATGTAATTAGGTATGATGAACATTAAACAGCAATAGTCTAGTGTAGTAAAATTATCATAACAATGATTGCGTTAATTTATAATGTGTGGTAGAAAATTAGTTACAAGTATAGTAAAATAACATGTACAAAGTACATGTGATTTAATATGATTAATAAAAGGAACTGACATGTATGATAAAATGACACTAACAAAGTTTGTGTAAATCTACATTATGTGGATTGATATTGGTAACAAAAATTGTAAAATAATACATACAGAGTACGTGAAAATGTACATAATGTTTAGTAAAAGAATAACAAGTATAGTAAAATTACACCGGCATTGTATTTGCAAATATACATGGGACACACGGTAAAAGTACACTTACACATGCACGTGTAAAACTACACGAACATGTGTGGAGATTGTGCTGCCACGTACGTTCGTGTAAAATTACATCATTTCTTTACAGTGTAATCATCAACCTATCTGTTATATGTATGTCTGTATACGTGTGTATATCTACGTATCATGCCCTCTTACAACATTCAATCACTTGTAAATAATCGTACCACACTGAGTTATGAGTATTTTTCCATTCACGGTTTTGGAAGATCAAAATTAATCATAAATATTGCATTTAAGGAACTTAGAATTAGATTCTTAGAACAAGCTAAGATTACTGTTTATTAGAATTATATATATATATATATATATGTGTGTATTTTAATTTCATACGAAAGCTCTTCTAAAAAATCTGCATGTGTTTCACTATGCTAGGTTAGATATATCAAAGAATATTCGTGGGCAGTCCGTTTTATGTTCCATACGTTTGGGAGTATGTGAAACCGTAAAAAATTATTTGAACTAAACTGTTAAGGTTCCACAGAACATTTCTGTTACATTAATAAATTAGTCATTAAAATGTAATCGATTTGCATTTGGACCTGGCTCAATTTCTGCTAAGCTCACTTATAAAAACCTCTGGATTCCTAAACAGTTCCTTCGCGAATAATAAAGTGAATACCGTTATGATAAAACAGCAGCATAGCGATTATTATTGTTGGTTTCTTCTGATGATTTGTACTTCGAAGTTTGAACTTTAGTCGAGTGAAAAGATAATCTAGAGTGCTGCCTAGTGCGGGACTACTCGAGTGACTAATAGTTCATGTATAATCATCTGGCGTTACTATGTGGCAAGTGTCAAAACATAATTTTTGTATTCAGCAGGAAATTTAAACATTAAATTAGTAAGAAAATTGCATTGTTGAATACTCAGTCGTTAAATACAAATTAATAAATATTTTAAAATAAACTTGACACTGATTCCGTTAAAGTAAAAGAATGCGAGCGGAAAGAAATACATATTTGATAAGTATTTTTTTTCGCAATAAAATATTTTTGTTTCTATAAATTCATATTTATTTTATTTATATTCGCATGCGTAAATTAGGCGGTATTTTACCGTAAATTACGGTAAATTAGGTAGGTAAATTTTTAATCGAATTCACTGCTGTTTTCACACAATCAATGTAAATGTTCATCCACGTGTCGCACACGTAACAAAAAAAAACACTGTTGCAGAGTTGTTTCAATTTGTTGACCTCATATTCTTCGAAACGCACGGCTGCAGAAATGATTTATAGGAGTTCTTTCTCTGAAACGCCAACAATATGTACATGAGCGCTCTTCGCACTTAAAACTCTCTTCACTTTTACTTGCTATCGGTCAATCCTCACCGGCCTTAGTAAATGAGGAATTTTTTCCCTGAAGGAGAAATGGGTCAGAAGAGGGAATTGATTAAAAGAAGAATGCATATCTATTTATATGTGTCAGCAGAGCGTTTCATGCCTTCGGAAAGCAATCAACTGCACAAAAAAAAACAAATTACGGCAGGATTTATTACTTCCAGTCGCTGTGGCATTTGTTGTATTCAGGACGTTGTCACTACTCAGCTACCTTGCCTCATTCTCCACAGCAGCTGCGTTCTTAAAATGTCCTCTTTTTCTATATATTGTACGGAAACCAGGATTTATAGGTCTGTCTGAATACTTTTAAATAAACAGTAATCTATATCCAAGTAATGCAGCATTGTATTTCCCAAATAATAATCATAATAGTATAATTTTGTCCAGATCCTATGCATGGTTGCACAGGCAAGTACTTTAATAAATAATTGAACTTCGGCTAGATTAATTACAGGGCACTATACTCTCAGACCTCTGAGATGAAATTGGACACAAAGTACGAAAGAATTCTTAGTTGCAAGCAGTAAATAAACTTACCAACCGAGTGGCAGAGATGTCGGTTGAAAACAATATTTATACATTTTAACCCATTCAGACTCACTTTAATTTACGGTTTCAGGCGTTGAAAACAAAAAATTAGATGATGCGTGCTGTAAGTATGTCCACACAACACTTGTTTCGTTGCCACAGCCAATGAGATGTAGGCTATATGTTCAGCTACAGTAGTATGAACCAATTATGACCTAGACCCGTACGAAGGTACGCAAATAATTTACCCAACAAGTAAGATCATTGATCACTTGAGCTTCGCAGTGTGCAGTACACACCTAAAACTACCTACATGTGTGTAATGTACACAAATGTGTATACTAGGCCTGAATGGGTCAAGTGAACATTAAAATAAAAATATAATTTCCATTTAGTGAAAATAAACTGCAGTATTCAAAATCAACAACCTTCCTGGCAACCTACACGCCGAGGTTGGCTCACAGAATAGACATGAGTGAACTATCATACATAATGTAAATAATCATCCACTAGATAAAGTGGCGCTGCAAATAAAAATGTAGGAAGTTGTCCTGCCTCTATCGGCTTACAACTACTAATTTAGTTGAAGTATTTTACAATGAGCACCGCAGGGTGCGAGAATGGTGCAGCACGATATATCTTACTCCTTAACTCACAAAACCCTTTGAAAGTTTTATATATCTATTTGTCAAGATAAAATTCATAGAGCTTAACCTTGATTCCGGAACTAGTTTTGGTAAGGAATAAAAACATTATATGAGCGTCAAAGGTTTGTGCAGACTGTATTCTGGACAATTAATTTACACAGTTATTTATATTATTTCTTGTTATTCGTTTCTGCCATATACGCATGTGCACTTGACAATTGTTCGTTTGTTTAAAACCTGTCATGTCATATTCCTAATGATTGTGGAACATAAGAATATTTCACATCGGCTGAATACGGATTTATAATCCCACTCATTATTTGGCAGGTCAGATCTAAGCTAAACACGTGTGACTAAAACTCAACCGACCGAAACGGATACAAACGAAACTTCATATGACGGTAAAAATCAGGAAAGGACAACTACAGTTTGTGGTCTGTACATAACATCGAGTTACGAAAGGCTCCGTCGGGCGCCTGTCCAAACAACGAGCCTGTATCGAGGCCACAGTCGAGTTACGAAAGGCTCCGTCGGGCGCCTGTCTAAACAACGAGCCTGTATCGAGGCCACAGTCGAGTTACGAAAGGCTCCGTCGGGCGCCTGTCTAAACAACGAGCCTGTATCGAGGCCACAGTCGAGTTACGAAAGGTTTCGTCGGGCGCCTGTTTGAACAACGAACCTGTATCGAGGACACAGTCGAGTTACGAAAGGCTCCGTCGGGCGCCTGTCTAAACAACGAGCCTGTATCGAGGCCACAGTCGAGTTACGAAAGGTTCCGTCGGGCGCCTGTCTAAACAACGAGCCTGTATCGAGGCCACAGTCGAGTTACGAAAGGCTCCGTCGGGCGCCTGTCTAAACAACGAGCCTGTATCGAGGCCACAGTCAAGTTACGAAAGGCTCCGTCGGGCGCCTGTCTAAACAACGAGCCTGTATCGAGGCCACAGTCGAGTTACGAAAGGTTCCGTCGGGCGCCTGTTTGAACAACCTGTATCGAGGACACAGTCGAGTTTACCAAACACCAAACCAAAGCACAGAGTCAAAATTGCAATCACCATCAAACAATTCGCCGAGGATAACGGAATATGTGGGTCCGGCAAACCTAAGTACTTTTCAGAATAAGTATAAGGGCGCGTTTACTCGCATTACTATCGCCTTGTAAACGGCACGATAGTTGCTGTCGTGCCACCGCGATATAACTGTCGCGACATCAGCTCCAGCTAGATAGTAATAGTAACTGTCGTGACAGAACATGCAACTATCGTGATAGTGCGGATCACAAATTTGTACGTGTGTTCACTTTGACAGTAACATTGCAGAATTATTTTGATTCTGTTAATATCTGTCGCGGTTCTTACACTATGTGGCGGTATGACAGGACGAATATTATCATATAGGTATGACACGACAGTATTGACAGCATATTTATGGTCATATCGTAAACCACGGGAACAATACATGTTTGTATGTCATTAATATCTTGTCACGATATTTAAATAACCCAAAAAATGTCACCATCTTGACAAAAGGATGTAAATGTAGGTGTATTTACACAAGTGTTGTAGGACATGTCACTTTTGAGGTTAACTGTCACATCATGTCTGGAACGCGTGTGTAAAGAGGACCTATCGTGGCAGTTACTTTGGCACACTTTCGTGTCGTGGTACCTACTATCACCGTGTACCACCGGCAAACTCTACCCACGGTGCACAACGGGGA
Source organism: Dryococelus australis (assembly GCA_029891345.1). NCBI lineage: Eukaryota > Metazoa > Arthropoda > Insecta > Phasmatodea > Phasmatidae > Dryococelus > Dryococelus australis. Next base: position 44,774,716 of record CM056995.1, on the reverse strand, counting down.
CCAATCACAGTGAATAACGTCAACACACACGTGGTGGGGCAAGAAGTGTGGAATGGGCCACGAGGACTAGAGAGGACACAGTCGGCGACTTGACAGCAGACGACGTGGCCAAGGGTCCAGGCGGCAGCGTGTCCAGGTGTGAGACCCGGTGAGTCCCTTACATCATCATTTCACCTAACTATCTCTGACTACCTTTCTTACCTTCATCCCTTCTCTCCACGTGGCCGACTTTATTAAAATATCTGTACTTGTAACGGGTTCAATGTGCCGGTAAAAGGCCCTAACCAAGCCATGAGAAACTATAACATACTCCTAAAGGCTGTTCACGATAAAGTGAGCACTTTTGAAATCAACCTCAGAAAAAAGTCACTGCCCCTACCTGCATATATTTTAACTGACGCACTGAGTGACATGAGCTTTGTAAAGTTGGTAACGATGGAGGGAAAACAGTTCCATATCTTAACATCGAATGAAACGTGTTAGGTAACCATTTGTGATAACTGATATTATTTCTTTCGTTTTAAGTTTTTTTAACGCATCGAATTGTAAAAATTAGCTAATTTAAAAAATATTTACTTGTTTAATTATTTCACAGTTTTACTTGACCGACGCACGAATAAAGTGATGCGGCTCCAGCAATGTTTATTTTACGTGAGGCGGGAGAACATTCAACGTGCATACAAGTAGATCTTTAGCAGGGCTTTCAAAAGTGCTCATTTTACCCTGAATAGCCTATAATTCTCTTACTTCTATCCTTCTTGTCTATGATCAATGTTGAGTTCATAAAAATTGATAGTATTTATATATATTTTTTTCGTACTATGATCCACTTATTCACAACATGAAGATACGAGTCATCCATTAGCAGACTTTTCGTCAACCAGCTAAATGAACCGTAGCTTCGAAGTCGCTATTCAGGCCTGCAAAAGATTTTCAAAACACACTGGGCCACGCATGTTGATATTTCACGAAATATTACGCCAAGACATCAGTGATTCGTCCTACACGGGCGTATAATTCGGGACATAACTACATCGGGAAAAACGTTAAAAACGCACTAGGACACGCAGTCTTCTGTTTATATATGCTTTTGAGACTAATCTACAAGATATTTGTACACATGGATGTGCCTATTTTCGGTACAAGTGATGAATCAGCTCTTGGCGTCTCACTAAATATCAAGCGTGTCTCGTAATTATAATTGCAAGTTCCTCCCTTTGCGGTGAATTTCGTTGTGTTATTATTTAGTAATAGCTTTTACAGTGTTATTAATATAGCCTGTTCACGATATCCATTAAAACCGATTCCTCTCTTTCGACCCTGTAAACATTTCATCTCACTAGTATCAAATAGGTTTGAAAATCGACAGAATCTTTGTAGTAGTCTTCTTTCGAATTTCCACCTTTACAAAATTTAACGTTCGTCCTGTACAAATGTGCCAAAACAAAAATTTTTTACTTCTTAGATACACCAAAATTATAACTTGCATACAAGATGGTGGCTACCAGAACACAAACTTCCAGTATTGCTGATGAAGTGATTTCCTGCTAACGTTTACATAATGTGTTCAAAAATGAAATTACAAATCATATAATAAATGGACTGTCAGCTGAGTTACACATTTTGTGCAATGGGTTGGCCACTAGCTTTGGCAGTATTTTGGTTTACCACGTTCACTGAGTATAATATAATGTTTTAAATTATATAATGCTTTAACAATGAACATGTAGGCAGGGCTTCTGATGTAAGAATCCACCGTTATCTTCTTTTAGGCCTAATCAAAATTGTCAATAAATGACAATTTCCAAATATCTTACGTTATTTCCTTTTGAATTCAATTACAACTGCATTTTTATGACAACATAATGTACTCTAAAATTTATGGGCAAATATTCACTGAGTATAGTAGGCTGTATAAACACAGATTATTTTGTATTATGCATCATTTGCGCATATTTATGATGAAGTTTGTAAATCGCCCAAGACTGAGGTTAAATGTGGAATATTTTTTTAAGCTTCCTAGAGGCAATTTGAATTAAATGTCTTACTTTTAAATATTTTCCTTCTATGAGAAATTAATTATTGTGGCCGTAACTTATGCATCCAATCAATATGAACTGGAGACTCTAAGGAAAAGCATTAGAAATTACCTGAAATTATAAATAAGATTGTAAACACAGGATTAAAAACACACTTGAGTACTTCGTGAAAACTGATACAAAGTAAAGTTCCTATGTTTTCCCTGTGGTTTTGAAAGAAAAAATAATAACGTTTCGAGGCTTACGTGGGATGGTAATTAATTGAAAGCAGTCTTGGGAAGCTCAATTATATTTTTGTGTGATTTAGCTGATTTACACACCGTTTTTGCATTTTTTTTTTGCACGGAGGCTAAGAGTTTCTTTGAGATAATAACATGGGCATGACAACCGTTGATATTACTTTCCAACTGCCTCAAATAACACAATTTTTACTTACAAAACAATGTTCATGGCGCTGCCGTTTAAATCCAACATTCTATTAGCATATGCTTAGATAGGAGACACGTATTTCAGCAGTAAGGCAGATTTAGTTATAAGCTAATTTATTATCAAATTACTAATAGTACTATAACAAATGTCAAAGTAGCAAACGTATGTGGAGTAACTTAAAACATAACAAACGTAACAAAAAAAAAAGATCGGAGTGTGGCTGTATCGGGGGCCTTGGATTTTACGTGAATACGTCGGTGTAGCAGGTGACGCTTTGTGAAATAGGAATGAAATGAAAGTATCGGAATTGATTCTCGAATGAAATGGCTCAAATCAACAGCTGTAGACGAGGTCTTTCATCGCGTCGTAGTCGTACACCCGATCGAACGAACACGTAAGTAGTAGGATTTGACCGGTTCTGGCACATCGGCGTCTGACGTCGGAGGTTGGAGTTGTCCATGCTCTGTTATTCCGGTCGCCCGGCGGCCACATTGGAAGCTAGTTACCGTTTACCTTTGACTGACAGCCCATGTGTCGGTCTGATTTTAAAGAAGCGTCCACGTAAAAAATCACCCTGTTCATGAAACCTTTACACCTCTCTTAACGTCTAGTCGCATGTACCGTAACATAATGGTAAACATAATATAGTAAAAATAATCTATTTTCCTAAAATTGTATACGCGATAACTCGTATTTAATAATACCTTACTTAAGCTATATATATTCGTACCATTCACACTAGAATTACGAAATGCGGATGTGATAATGCTGTTTAATTAAAACTTGAAAATTAATTCGTAGAAGTTCGACGCCAAGCAGAATAACTAATTGACTGTTAACAATCCCATAGCACTTAAATCCCTACGATAAACTGTATCCAAACATGTAACTGTGTAAACACTGTGTAAACATGGCTGAAGTTAACTTTGCGGTCGCACGCAACTGTACCAGTAATTTCACTCAGTGGTATTTTGTTAATTACGGTCGTATAACTTGTCGAGTAGCGACATTCATAAGTAGTTTTAGGGACTAAATTTAACCGCATGCAGGGTTATGCTAAGCTTACTGCACTAGCACAATAAGCTACGTGTATTGTGTATGTATAATACCTTGTAAAGTATTAACTTATTATAGTTTTATTTTTAATGTTAATATGAAGTCCACTTAGCTTCTATCGAAACTTTTTATCTTTCTATTTTCGTGTATTTACGAAACAAAACGACTTCTTCATGGCAACTACAATATACACTACAATGCGACGGAATGAACTTTTAATCAATTTTCCTTGCCTCAACTTTGCATTATTACTTCCCCCAAGCCAGAGTCGGAAGCGCACGTACTCGCAGAAGTTGCGCCAACGTTTCGCGCGTGGGGGGGGGGGGGGGGGGGTGCGGACGCGCCATACTATCCCGCGCGTATTACCGTTGCCAACAGTGCTGCTGCATGGAATTTAAGTGGAATTTATCGCCAGCGAGGTAATTTCTCACCCCCCACCCCCCTCCCTCACCAGGCCCGAGAAATTAAACGCTCCCGAACGATATCCTCGTCGCAGTTTTCGCTCAGCGCTACCTCGATTGCAGGTCATTCACCTCTCGAACTCCTCGTCGATATTGGCAAGAGCGGTAAATATGAAGCTTCGCGTCTGCATCTCTCACTCTTTTAAGAATTAAAATGCGATATTTGAACTCAACGGGGTAAATTTTGCTAAAGGCTGTTCACGATAAAGTGAGCACTGTAGAAATCAACCTCATTAAAAAGTCACTTCTCCTACCTGCATATATTTTAACGGGTGCCCTGAGCGACATGCGCCCAGTAAAGTTGGTGACGACGTATGGGAAGTAGTTCCGTATCTTTATGTCGAATAAAAATGTTAAGGTAACAATTTCTGATAATTTAAATAATTTGTTTCGCATTCTGTTTTTTTAAGCATCAAAGTGTAAAAATTCGCAGATTTGTAAAATACTTACTTTTATAATGATTTCACAGTTTCACTTGACCGATACATGAATAATGTGATGAGGCCCGTGACAATGTTATTCTTACATAAGGCGGAAGAATACACAACGTGCATACAAATAGGTCTTAAACAGGGCTTTCAGAAGTTCCCTATTTTACAGTGAACAGCCTATACTATATCAAGTAGTGAAAACTTTGACCGGATTCACTGAAAACTGTGGCCGCGGTGGCTGAGCGATTAGCCTGCTCGCCTCCCACCTTGGCGGACCGGGTCAAATTCCCGGCCGGGTCACTCCCGGATTTTCCGCATGCGGGAATCGTACCGGACGACGCCGCTGGTCAACGGGTTTTCTCGGGGATCTCCCGTTCCGCCCGCCCATTCGTTGCAGCGCTGCCACATTCTTACCTCAATCACCCTCATCGGCTCTCGAGACTTCAATGAGCCGCTCGAATCTCTTCATTCTCACTTGAAACAAATTGACTGTTTAAATGATTGGTAATCACTGCTTCAGAGCGATTTGAACAATGAATATCACTAATTTGTTAGCCTGCCAAAGCTGCTTACGTGTATTTATCGTGATAAGCACTTCTTACCTTCAGATCACTACTTCCCATTTATTATACGCTGCAGCTTTTTATTCGCTGTTTTCATAGATGAATTTATTTGGCATTTCTTTAATGCACGCGTAACACAAAAAAAAATCTGAATGACCATGATCGTGAGTGTAGATTCTTAGGGAAACGTCCAACATGCCACGAAAAAAATGCCGCAGCATTAGATATTATTATACACGGGAAGTGAATCGAAATCTCCTAAGTGTAGGTAAATTATGATGTAGACTAGTATGATGACACGCGGCGTCGTAAAGTAGTTAGTGTCGAAGAGAGTTATATTCGTCTGAGTAATTTATATAGATTTCGTCTTCAAAGTACAACTGCTAAAGCTGGAAGTGGACTTTTGGAGTTGTCTTTTTTTCGTAAACGTCATAATACAGTAAACCCGACGTTTACCAGTTTGGCTGAATTGGATCCCCAGAACATTATTTGTTGGAAGCCAGTGCCAGTGCATGAATGTGTAAGTTATTAATCAGACTGCTGTAATTATTGCGTATTCATCACATGCTTTGTTCTCTCGTAAGGAAATGAATCTTGGGCTTGGTGATACAACATGGAGTTACACAAAATTAATTGGTGAAAATTTCCCTGCATCACAAGCACTCTAATTTCACTAGCACATGGCACTTCACCTTTTCTCCTCATAACAAATAACATGACAGGTATAATATATTTTAACGTGGGAGGTATTATCAGTTGTTTTTTTGTCTTACCTCTTCTGAATTTCACATCCCAATACATGTTACACATCCCTACATGTTATCTGTGATGTAATACAGATTATCAGTTGCAAGTGTGGAGAATGTTGAGTTGAGTCGAGAGATTTGGGTGGCTCTTAACAGCGAGGTCTCGAGAGCCGATGAGGGTGAAAAGTGGTGAGAATGAAGCAGCGCAAGAATGCAAGGGCGGGGAAAACGGGAGATCACCGAGAAAAGCCGCCGACATGCGGTATCGCCTGGCACGATTCCCACTTGCGAAAATCCGGGAGTGATCCGGCCAAGGTTTTAACCAAGTTCGCCTTGGCGGGAGGCGATCAGTCTAACTGCTCAGCCACCGCGTCCCCAAGTGTGTACAAATTTAATCATTTGCTCACGTGCCTTTGCATGAAAAAGATGTACACAGACCCCGCTCATGCACAGAATTAAACTTTACATTGAACCTTATACTAGCGGAAAGTGAAATAAAGATATTCCAATGTGTGTGTTTTTTTTTTAATGTATGTGTTCTGAAGTTCTGACTAAAATTTGCAGCAATGAGTACACTGAATTTCTAAGTGGCGAGTTTTCTTTACTCATGTTGGAAGACAGGAGCTTAAAATTTATAAATTTATACGGGATAAGACTGTTTGCTCATAATTACAGCGTTAAGTTTTGCAAGTGGATATATTTGAAACACGAAATCCGTCTTCATAATTGAAAAATTCAGCAGCAACGAAGGTTCTAAAGGGATTCAAGTTTGCGGACAAGGTACCAGCATATATCATCGCTGGCACAAAAGCCTTGGTTACTGGCGACGTACTGCAATTCTTGACGATTCGCTCTTTTTATCTTGCACAGGTAAAAACTACCACGCCTACTAGGAACGCCTGAGGGTATGCATCACCCAATGCATTTGAGGCTATAGAATTTAAAAAAATCCGTAAAAATTATCGTATGTAGTACGCGCCCTCGTGGTAGACTGAGTACGACGGATATAAAGACTGTTCACGGTAATGTGAGCACTTTTGAAACCAACCTTAGAAAAAAGTCACTTCGCCTACCTGCCTGTAATTAAACGTGCGCACTGGTTGGCATGCACCCAGTAAAGTTGGTAACGATGGAAGGAAAGCAGTTCTAGGTTTTAACGTCGAATTTGAAGCGTTAGGTGAAAAGTTGTGGAAACTTAAACTATTTCCTTCACCTTCTGGTTTTATAATTTACGTTAGGTGCAAGAATTTGCAGATTTGTAAAATATTTACGTTTCTTATGATTTCACAGTTTCGCTTGACCGACGCACGAATAAAGTGATGAGCCCATAACAGTGCTAATTTTATATAAGGCGGAAGAATACACAACGTGCACGGAAGTAGATATTAAGGAGGGCTTTCAAAAGTGCTCAGTTTACCGTTAACAGCCTTTGGATCAATTACTAGTTTAATTTATATAAATTGAATACTTCTGAAAGGGCCGCTTTTTCTCGCTTGAGTTTGATATCCTGATTAAAAATAATCTTTGTTTTCGCTTCTTTTTTTTTTCAACTTTCAGAGGTACCACGGAACTCGCAATGCAATTTTCTTCATTGCCAATTTCTTTGTTTTTTCCAGCATTAGGAGTTATAAAATTATGAACTGCATTCGTATGTTGTTAAAGGTGTAAACATTTTTGTTTAATGCTCGGCTCCATCTATAACACAAACATTCTTCGTTTTCTTGTCATAATTTTAATTTCAGAGAAATTACTGAAACTATTTGATTATAGAAAATTTACATTTTGCGAGTTGTTAAATATTTTTGTGTCTCATTTTTGTTGTGTGCTAGTTGCTGGTTGCAGAAAGTCAGAAACAGATTGATAAAATATAAATATGTTCTTGACTTTTTACAACTAGCGAATAACACGCGGTGAAAATTATACACAAAACTATTTGACAACTCGCGAAATGTAAATATTATACAGGTTGTCAATGAAAAAGTGTTACAGATTAATAGGGGTGGTACACGAGATGAAAATGAACATTTTTTATTAAAAGTAGCCATGTCCGAAAATGCCTCCTTATACCCAAAATGACGATTATAGCGTGCAAGGGTAGTGTCAGGTATTGAGAATTGGCACGTGTGAATCAGCACTGTAAACAGGTTTATTACACACGGAGAGAGTAGAGCAGCTGCTCAAAATTGTCTCATCCGCATTCGTTACATGTTCTGCAGCGCCGCAGCATGTCGCGGAGCACATCCTTGAAGATGCAAAGGTAGAAGACCAAAGGGGAGCGCGGTGGCCAGGCGTTAGGTCCTCCTACTGTGGGTCAAATCAAATGGGGAAGTGCAAAACATCTTCTACATACACGTGTAATGCCCGGTACGTGCTGTCAAAGGCTGTTCACGATAAAGTGAGCACTTTTGAAATGAACGTTAGAAAAAAATTCCCTGCCCCCTGCCTGCATATATTTTAATGGGCGTGTTGAGTGACATTCGCCCAGCAAAGTTGGTAACGATGGATGAAAAATAGTTCCATATCTTAACGTCGAATAAAAAAAGTAAAGTAACAATTTGTGATAACTTAAATTATTTATTTCACTTTCTGAACTTTTAATGCTTCATCAGAAGTGAAATATGAGATTTGTAAAATATTTACTTTGCTAATAACTTCCCAGTTTCAATTTCCGACGCATGAATAAAGTAATGAGGCCCATGGAATCGTTAATTGCGTATAAGGTGAAAGAATACACAACGTGTACACAAGTAGAGCTTAAGCAGGGCTTTCAAAAGTGCTCATTTTACCGTGAACAGTCTATAGACTGCTCGGTTGCCACTGGGTTGCCGACCAACCCTGCCCACTGGTATTGCCGTGTTTTGGTATAAAGAGACATTTCCGGACATGCGTGCCTTAATAAAATATGTTCCATTTCATCTCACGTGCCACCTCTATTAATGTGTAACACACATTCATTGACATTCTGTATATAATCACACATTGTCAATAATTACTCTGAAACGGAGATTGTGACACGAAAGGAAGAATATCTGCAAAAGACGTGAAGTTGAGCTTTAAGGCGTGGTCCTCGGAAATATGCACAAAGAACGGCTTCATTTAAGTATTTATAAACTCTCTTATTCTGCAAGATTGTGGGGAAGACACCTCTCAAAACTGATTCCGGAAAACACATTTCACACCAGAGCAACAAAATCATTTAATATTATACAATCATCATTTTTAACATTGTTTTACTGCGATTGCTGGACCAAATAGAAATTGGCCTTGAAGTAAATGATTTTACTGCGGGTTGTATAGTGCGCCTTAAAATACCGGAATGGCTTCTTATAAAATCATTTACGCGCTTGAGTGTCACGAAATCAATCGCTACAATACGTTTCAAACACAAGTTATTTCCGTGAAGTACCGTCATGGCAGCGACATACTTTGTAGTGGCCAACACTCACTCTTTGTGCAGTCACACGCCGATTAAACATACGGCATTACATCAATTTTCTTTTCAGATTCTCTTTAGACTAAATGTCGTATAAACGTTACTTACCCACATTTTGGTTACGTACCTCCAACCTCTCATTGTCGCTGTTATCCAGTTACATCCTCTACACGAACCGTCTACCAGAAGAGTTCTACAGTTATTTTCCAATAAATTATTAATATTTCAGTGTGATTAACAAGGATTTGGAGGCAATCCGGAAAATCCCATGATAAAATTGGGGCATACAGTTTGGCATTGCAGCTCCGAATATATCGTCTACATTCAGAATCTAATTGCACCACTTGATTGCCAAAGGATGACAGAATATGTTACGTTGATTGAGGACTGCGAAGCAACTCGCGCGGCGTTTGTTTATGGGTGTGAGGGGGGGGGGGGGGGTGCAATTTTGAGTTCGTTTCACCGCGTCTCATATCTTCCGCGTAGTATAACGTTTGACTAGGATAAGCTGCGACGCTTGCTTAAGTTTCAGTCGACAGCTCTCCTCAAGATCAATCAATTCCGCGTATAAAAACATTCGTGTGGTGTAGTAATGGTGAAATCGTATGAATTTAATGTAAAAAATTAAGAAAACTTAACACAGTGTCGGCCTATACTCGTAAAAAGCCAAGTCGAAATACAGAAAACGTATACGGTTGGAAAGAGCATCTCAAAATAAATCAAGTTTTACTTACAAAACCCCACATGATCGAGTGAAGCGGTCCCGGGAACGTATTAAAAAAAAAAAAAAAAAAAAAAAGGGCCGAGCTCGTCAACGTAGACGTATTCACGTAAAACAAGCGGCCGTGTCCCCAACACAGCCACGCCCCATTTTTTTTTTTAAGTTCTCTTTAGTGGTCCTATTTCGTAATCAAATACCAACTATATTTTTAATAGTCACTTTTTTTCAATACTCCATTATGTATTTAAAGGGTAACATTTTTATTGTAAACCTATCATGGACCTCAAAACTAATTTCCATCATTTCCTTAGTTGATTTATTTAATTATTTGTTGACAATTTCGCAAGTCATATACGATATTTTTGTGTAGTGGTGTTAAAGCTAATAAAAAAAAAAATTCAAATCTCCTTTTATAATTTTTTTTTAAGAATTAAATTTAAAAAAGTCTACATTAGCGATGGTTCAGCCTGTTAAATTTACATTATGTGGAAACAGCAACTTATTACTAAGCCACATTGCTTAAAACAAAAATCACTTAATGTTCAGTAGTGTAAACAGAGTGAAAAAAGCAAGTTTTTAGCTGTCGTGGTGTTATTGACTAGTGGCAACGAAACTCTGAATGAATATTGGAAAAAAAAAAAAAAAATCTGAAAGCATTTTAAAATTATTCTCGGGTCTCATTTCAGCCACCATAATTCGCAAAGAAGGATTTTAATGCTTCTGAAACATTTTGAGCTTAATGATGAGCATGTTACTCGCACAAATCTCGTAATTAATTAAAAAATAACGAACGAGTAGGTCATCTCAATTCACGTGTACAAGATAATCTTCCTGTGTGTGCAAGCTATCATTGTGTTAATAGCTCACACGTACTTCTTTATATGTGCTCTGTAATCTAACTTTTAGTACTCGACACTCACAAATATTACCGGCATTCGAGTTTTACCATGCCATGATAAAATAATACCAGTTGACAAAAAAAAAAAAAAACCTTGCTAACAGCTAAAGGGGTGAAGCGGGAATTTAGTCCAAAGAGCGTTTTAATTTTCTGTGACGGTATTCGTTGTGTTAACATGTTCCAGCAAAGCGTGTAATCTGTGCTCCGTTTAAACCGATAAAATAAAATAACACAAAATACAGGAAGGCTTATAATCCCCGCTCGGGCTGAGCTTCCGAGAGGCGAGGAATACAGACAGCAAATTGGATTTTACGTTGCATCTCGGACGTCGAAACCGAACGGGTATTTTTTATCGGGCAGTTTATTAGGTTTGAATGAGATTTTTACATATATTAACTGGCCACGAGTGCTTCGACACTAGAGCTTTGTATTATCTTTAATCGACGTAATGGAAGACTAAATTTATCCTCTCAACTGCAGACACACACGTGTCCCCAATGAAAATGCATAGTTACGGGTCGTCTAGAATCAAAAATTGACATACAGTAACGCAGTATAACTGGCATAAAACCCAGGTGAGGAAATCTGTTGCCTACGATTGGAGCAACGAAGAATGACAAAGCTTAAGCCATCTATTCAAAGTGGAGTACGTCAATGGGTCATAACGTTTAGACGCGAGGGACTTTTTTTATGTTCATATGTTGGCTACCCTGATTTTTTTAAGTGTTGTATAACGAATGTCAACGAACGGATGGTCGCATAACCTCCACATTTGTTTTCCGAATCTCGTCGCGGAAATCAAGGGGAATGCTTAACGCGTTACTTTTGTATGCGTGACTGCCATTAGAGAGTAATCCATTTCGCCGTTGTTTGAAGACATATATCTCGTAGGCACGAAAGGCGATGCCAGAAAAGGAAAGAAAAAGAAACCGTAGGCGGCAACACGACTATTTACAATATGGCGGGAACAATTATTTAACATGTTTACTTTTTTTTTTCAATAGTATGTTTACACACCGAGGTAGTAGGTCTCTGACGTCTTGCATTCTGACTGCTTAGCATAGAAAAACGCACCACAAGAAAGTGAAAAATAGCCAACTCTGACGCCGTGCCACCTTACGCGCACACATGTGCTAGTTGTGAACTAGTGTTGACGACGCTACCATTCAACTACAGGTATTGAATTCTGTGACGGCTATCCCTGCATCGTCACAACTCTACGATACAACGTGAAACGTTAACGTCATGCCGAACCTAGACGGGTCCTTAGGCGACACTCAGAAGAAAATAATTTTTAAAAACACTATTTAGTATCTTCTTTCTTTCTGTCGTTTATACCTTCCGCTTATATAAAAGCTAATTCTGCTGTGCTCATAGTAACTTTATTATGCTGGTCGATCAGCGACACTATTGAATAGTTGAATACACAAAAATGTAAATGTAATGACAGTTTACTGTAATGAGTATACAACCAAAAGAAATTATAGCCTTTAATTAAAAATTTACGCCATTAAAAAGTGCCAACAAGTAAACTTTTTTTCCTAATTTGCTATTGTCATAAGTGTTGCTATGCCTGTTAGTGTTTATGATAAAACAAGTCTTAGCATTTACACTCTGTCAGCAGGAAAAGCTGTTTCGCGAAAGTTCGATTTCAAAATATTAAAATAACCGTAAAATTACAATATTCGGACATACTTTCTTTTTGCAGTGAATCTACCGAAATCAGAGCTGTTTGAATGATAGCCATCCATTTTCAGGTTCCAGCGTTAGAATAATTTTCGTACGAAGATAATATCTGTGACGTTGTAAGCTGGCCTCCAACTTACGGTTCGAAGCGTTCTGGCTTCGAATTCTGAGGAGCATACAGTGATGTTTACTGTTATTCTATGGCCCTAAAAAGGTAAGTATATGTTTATGATTAGATAGTAAGCATTTAAGACAAATAAATATACTATGCCCGTGTCTTGTATTCCTCTCTCTTCGTGTTTGGATCCAGTTGCCTTAGGCTGTATACATATTAAGTGTTAGGTCACGCAACGCAATTGCTGGCTTGTACTTTATGCGCACTTATGAAATTACAAGAGCGATGAATTATTAACGTGCGATTACTTGGCCCGTATCATTATGGGAACTCATATATTATTACTTTCACACTACAAGTCCAATGGCCCATTTGTGTCTTAGTTAGGATGAAAATTACATTCACGTAACAATCCGAGTCTTTGCACTAATTAATTGTATCACGCTATAATCAGAAAGAAAAGTAGTTGATAGCCTTTATGAATATGCATACATGTTATAAAATATAACACAATATAAAAAACCAAATTTCCTCGCATTAATACGCATAAGATTATGTTTTTTTATGACGAGAAAAACTAGCACGTAAAACTTATTACTGCGTTTTTATTGTAAAAATTTCAAACCGCGAAGTTACGCATTGCATTGCGACAAGAAAAATAGTTCACGCAACGGATATGTATTTACATTACGAGTGAAGGGCAATACTATTTTTAATTTTTAGTTGACACGTAGTGTTTTATTTTATTTTATTTTCTTAGCCCACCAGAGGTATTTTTAGTACTGTGCCTTATTTGTTGTAATAGCGAAAATAAAAACCTTAAATGGAAATTGCAGTCTCTTGAATTCAACAGATTACTCGGGTGGAATGAGTGGCATACGTGTAACGTGAAATTATCATTTATCCCTCTACCAACCTGTCCATATACAGTGAAGTGTGTGTCCTCGATTACATCTTAACGCCATGTATTCATTTGGAGCCGGTGCTACTGCAATTTTATGGTGCTAAAATTACTGAAGCTCCAGCTTTGTGGAGAAGCTTGTGAGGCGACATGCCAGGAGGGTAAATGCGTTTGATCATTTGCAGAGTGTAATATGCTGTAGAACTGTGTCCACAGATATGTTCTCCATTTATAATACTTAGAATATGTTTGTGAATTATCATATCGTTATATTGTTAACGTTGCTTTGCCTACATCTTAAAATCTTCCCATGTGGCAATTTTCAAACTATTTCTCGATTTACTTCAAAGCTGCAGACGAAAGCTTGCAAAAATTGATATTTGTCTACGTATTATTAGTTGTTATGCTACTGAAATTTCTTTGTCAGTAAAAATTTGTTCAAAACCAAAATTTAAACAAACTAACCTCGCCATTGTAACAAAATGTTATTTTTACAGTTCTCTAGGAGATTCACAAGTTTATAGTTCTAACAGCTCTGTTTGCAAGAAACCAAATAAATGTTACAACACAAAGATTGTCACTGTGCAGCTGGAATAGGCACTATACCCAAATAATTCTTCATAGAAAATACCGTACGAAATCATTAATCGAGGTATAAAATGTAATTTAAACATATATATAAAGAACTTCAAAAATAAAAGACATAACGCAATATATTTCACTGACTGCGCAGTCTAAGAAAACAAACTGTTTGATTATTGATTCTGCTCATTTCTGACAGATTTTTTTCTGTGACTGTAAGGGAAATTAAACGTTTTATTCAGTTTGAAAGATATTTTATTTCTATTTATAATTTTTCGTTTATAAGTATTTGCAGAACATGTTGGTTTGAAGGTTTCAGACAGGGAAACGTTGAAATAACTGTAACACATAATCGATCACACACACACAAAGTTCCACCTTTTTAGTGATACGAATTTAGGAAAAATCCTGAAACAAGTCTATAGGTGGTTATACAGCCAACCCACTGAAGCAAAGAGCATTAGGATATCTTATCGGGTTGCTGAGTTATTGAGGAGTCTTCGGATATACATTTTACTTTTTGTCCTTTAAGGAGTCAATTATTAAAGATATCTTTAATTTGATTTTTAGGCATTTATTTATGAAGTAATTTGAAGCAAAGAAAATAACGATACCTTATCCGGATAATGAGCTAATTAGGAGTCATCGATAACAAATTCTACCCCCTTTGACCCTCTTAGCTGATGCATTTCAAAAGGTCCTGAAAAACGTTAAACTGCTTGTATAGGCTACATTTCTAAGGCTTAGGGCAAAGCAATACCTCAATCGGGATTGTGAGCTATTGAGGAATCCTAGAAAATACATTTTACTCATATTAACCATCTTCGGGGCCGAATTTCGAAAATCCTATCATGATGAGTGTCGGCACCATAAATTTTCATGCTTTCGCGTTCAGCGGTTTGGGGTGTGCGTTGAGTAAGAGAGTAGGGTAGTGAAAGTGAGTGAGACAGAGTGAGAATGAGTGAGACATAGAGTGAGAGTGAGTTGATGGGAGAGTGGGTGTGTGAGAGAATAGGTGAGAGAGCGAGTGGGCGAGAGAGTGGGTGGGTAAGAGTGAGTGGGTAAGAGAGTGAGTGGGTAAGAGAATGAGTGGGTAAGAGAGTGAGTGGGTGAGAGAGTGAGTGGGTGAGAGAGTGCGTGAGTGGGTGTGTGAGAGAGTGTGTGAGAGAGTGAGTGAGTGAGAGAGTGAATGCGTGAGTTGGTGTGTAAGAGAGTGGGTGAGAGAGTGAGTGGGTAAGAGAGTGAGTGGGTGAGAATGAGTGAGTCAGTCATTCATTCAGTCAGTCGGGAAACTTCATTTTATTCGAAAAGAGATTAAGCTTTCAAAGTTACTGTTTCATATTTGTTTAAGGAGAAACCCTTGGTAACATTTCTGCTCATTTGGGCATGAACTTGCGTCGTCGGGCGTTGATAGATGCAATTTTTTGCATCACGCCACTTTTCTACTTTAGAATATTAAGTTTTTATGAAATCCGCTTACAGGGAACCAATGTGCTATGAAGGGAAAACGGGGATAATTTTAAGAGTCACAAAGAAATACCTACACGCACACCAGCATGCAAACCTCACGACTTTTTGTGCGATAAATATTCGTTTTCATATTGCCAAATACTATAAGGGATGAAAATGCCACCTATTGCCTCCGTTGAGCGTAGGGAGAGCAAATTATGTGGAAATCTAAGTCTAAGATTCCAAGGTTATCTCCTCATCCTCAAACGAAATAAATTCGTTTGTAATAAGAGACACTTTTGAAGCACGGACAAATACGTTCTATTGCACACATTTGCGCGTCTGGAGACAAGGAATTTAATAACTTCTATTGTTCTCCATATAACGGGTTTGCATAGGCGATAAACAAATTTCCACAGCAAATAATACCCGACACGGGGTATCTGAACATTTTCCCCCCACTATAATTACCTTCAAGTGATTTAATTTTCAGACACAATGGAAAGGGGGAGGTATTTAATTTAAAGTGGGAGGATAATTGTTATTAATTTGGTCACCATCGTATCACGAATTTTTGAGACCACCTTCCCAATTGTGAATTAAAGAAGATTAAATAAGGTCCGTAATTCATAGAGACCTGAGAAATTCGCGAGTTCAGTTACCTGCATGATAGTCTATACAATCTTATGTGCTAATATGCCGAAACCAACTGCACATTGGTTGTCTGCTGTCACAGTGAATGGCGACGATTGGGCAAGTTTACTCCAGGAGGTGTCAAACACCGCGTGGACCAATGGTTCAAGTTATATAAAAACGTACGTGTTTTTATTTCTAGTTTGTCCCAGAACAAATTCGCGAATCCTTCAAGTCTCTAGTAATTCAGAAATGGAAAATACTTATTTTACAAGTTTTATACAATATTTTTGATGCAAACTTCTTGGCCGTCTCTAGGGGCCGAGCGAAAGAATGAGTTATAAAAGTTCAATGTTATTAGGCGTGTCTCAAATAACTTTCACAATATAGCTTTAAAAAAAAAAAAAAAAAACCTACATATCCTTTAAAAGAAGAACCACGCCACAAGAGAGCAGGTAGAAGTAAATTTAACAAGAGTTCGTGTTATTTTTTTTGTATTTTCCTGGAGTCTATTAGTCTTAATTTACACTAAATATTTAGGGCGTTGAAAAGTTTACAAAATTTTTTTGTATAAATGTGTCCTGGGTAAATATGTTTGTATTTATTTCAAAACGATATTGTGAAAGTGACCCAGATGTGGCTAAAATCATTTAACACACAGCGTATTATCCCTTCACTCGGCTGGTGCCACACTAGGAAGCCACGTTAAGTTACAAGGCGTTGTCTAACTTGAGATCTCGAGTTAAAATTCATGAGTGCATATCTTCTATGTAAGTTTAATGCATGAGTGCATATCTTATATGTAGGTTTAAATGCATGAGTGCATATCTTATATGTAAGTTTAATCTACGAGTAGTTTAACGTCTAATATATCCCTGTTGTTATACTTCGACATAAATGTGGACAGTTTAAAATCAGTTATTTAAATATACACAAGACATTTCTGTACACTGTACTACTTATATAATATTCATGAAAATATTCCAGATCGTGCCGTAAATTTGATTATCCAGTGACAATTCTATTTCCTTTTGTAACGTTATGGGAAATGTTATAGCAGCGAGGCATATTGTGAAGTAGCGGAACAGTCAAAGCAAACGTATTTGACGTACGAATGAGTGTTCTCTATCCTGGACACAGTTCTATCAGAAAAAAAAAAAACAAATATATTGTCTTCGTATCATTTGTCGGTCTTGAACGAAGTGCTCCTCTTTC
Organism: Dryococelus australis; assembly: GCA_029891345.1. Taxonomy (NCBI): domain Eukaryota; kingdom Metazoa; phylum Arthropoda; class Insecta; order Phasmatodea; family Phasmatidae; genus Dryococelus; species Dryococelus australis. Next base: position 44,757,358 of record CM056995.1, on the reverse strand, counting down.
TCGCGACCATATTACCAGTTCATTTTCACCCGTTCCCAGGACCACTACTACACCTTACGTTTCCCTATAAGACCCCTGCGGTTAGCCCGCTCGCCTCCCACCAAGGCGATCCGGGTTCAATCCCCGGCCGGGTCACTCCCGGATTTTCGCATGTTGGAATCGTGCCGGACGATGCCGATGGTCGGCGATCTCCCGTTCCCCACGCCCTTTCATTCCGGCGCTGCTCCATACCCAATTCAATCACCTTCATCGGCTCTCAAGACCTCGATATTAAGAGTCGTCCAAATCTCTTCACTCTCACTCTATAAGAACCTAGAAATTTTGAAGATCCTTCCTACAGTCTGGTTCAGTGATGTGTGCATTCACGCTTTACAGTACAGTCGTTTTTGATATTCTGTTGTTTCATGGTATTTTAGTTAAAATATAAAAAAATACGAAAATTATTGTATTTATGATGTAAATTACCCGTTATTTATTAGAACTATAGCGTAACGTAAGTTTGGAAATCTCATACACGTTATTTTTATGAAATAACATAAATATGAAAGAAAATAAAAATATATCACTTTTGAAAATTCGCTCATGAGAAAGTTTTACTTTGAGCAAATAAATACTCTGGAAATTGAATTCAAACATCGAAGTATAAACACATTTTAAGTTGTATAAGAGAACATAGGTTTATGTTCGCATTTATTATTCTACTAACATCTCACTTGTAATGTCCGGCTGCTATCACTCGGATGAGATAACGCACATATACCAAAATGGCCTAAGTTCCCCGGGTTAGCTTTTCAACAGATATGCCCTCGCTTATGGAAAAGTAGATCCACAGAGCGAAAGGACGGGAACTTTTGCATCCAAGGTGATTAATTTTACATAACCTCAGACGACTCTGTGCTATTAGACATCTCTTTCACCTGTCCTTTATCAGCGCGAGTCGCAGGTGATACCAAACTTCAGTAACGGCGCCAGTATGATTGGATTCCACAAAAAAGTAAAGGAACTAAAAATAATTATTTCAACAGAACATTTCTTGAGATGCAGCAAAGTCACAGCTGGCTGTCAATTGAAGAGCATAATTATTTATTTCTAAAATCCTTTTGTCACTGCCAGAAAGATTATATGAAAATACTTCCCATTGTGCCCAAAATTATAGGAATAAATGATTTAAACTGAAGCCACAAATGCTTTTTGTCCTAAAAATTTTGGTAATTCAATTACGTACAGATAATATGAAAACCGATGAATGGGTTTAATGGAAAACTTTGGAGCTGTTATTTATATAAAGAGAATTCTTACATTACAAGAGAAAAAAATCGCTCAACATAAATCTTTAGCACAGAGTTAGCTAAGTTTTACACTAAGGCGAGGCAACATTGTTACTGCAACTTTCGCCCTCACGTGTTCATATAACAGAATTCATCCAACGAAAAAGAAAATTTCACGAAGAGAAGTTAAGAAGTTTTCGTGTAATAAATCGCGCTTACACAGAAAGGTGAAATTTCAAACAAGGATGCCTTGAGCGTACATCAGGCAACACCTACAGTTTGAAGATAACGGTCCTTGGGGTAGTTAAAAAAAAAAAAAAAAAAAAAAAAAACCCTTTCAACTTAGCACTTTAGTGATGGTTCGAATTCGTGTTTGATCACAGAAGATATTTGCTAATCCTGTAAATCGCCGTCTACGTGGTTGTTCGCTACTGATTTCCCAGTAGAACAAGTTATTTCATTTTCTGCTCAAGCTGACTTTCTAAGTTTTGAGCTGACATAAAAAGGACGTTTTGAAAATTTTTTATAGCAAGGAAGGTTTCAGTTACTGCCATCGCAAATTACTTATATTCTATAACTGTATACTGGTTTGAGTGAGTGGATGACTTGTATACCTATATTGAAATCCAGCTTTTTTCTCTTTTCGTACATACGTTTTAAGTGCATGCATATTTATAAGTATATGCATGCACAGTGTGCGAATATGTATACCAAGGCTGCCTCTTCAATAATCGTGTACGATGGTTATCGACGAAGCACTTTCAAAATTAAAAAATTTTACTGTCTTGGTTTAAGTTGTGCTACCCTGAACAAAAAAAAAAAAAAATTGTATCTAAAATAATATGTGAATATTTCTGCTGGGTTATGAAAGGAAATAGAGAACGTTTAATAACTGCTTGATCATATGAAAAAACAAAATAGTGCTTGCAAGGTAGGGACATTTTCATGATGTGACATAACGAAGAAACAGTTTCTCGAGGTAAAGCACGAGGTGGGCGCTGAGTTGGATTTGAAACAGGTCTGCAGTAATAGAATAGTAATAATAATAATACGTCTTAATTTTTTAGTGGCAAAGTGAAGGTGTTATCACCTTCTCTTAACTTAACTACTTTGCATAATAAAACATAAAACTTATTTTTTGAAAAGAAAAAGAAATGAAACGATGACACAGAACTTAATGTCTACTATAACGTTAGAAAGAAGCTTATTTTAAATATATGAAAGCAACATACATGAAATAAAAATAACCTGAATAGTGAACTTACACGACTTCTCTTTACATATACACGCATACACAAAAACCACATACACATATATTCATATACATATAGTTGTATTATTCATAAAAATAAACTACAAGATAACATCGACTAGCAGAAATACTAAAACTGAGATTTATTTTAAGGAATACTGAAGAAAAGAATATCACATCAAAAAGCTATTTAAACGCGAGAAAAACAAATAATAATAATAATATAATATAAGACATTAAAAATCATAATATAAGATGTCTAAAATCATCAGTTACCTAAAGATGTACATAAAATAAAATATTAATACAATGTTTACTCGCACACGCTCATTGACACACATTCATACATTAACAGTATGTTTAATTAATTAAATAATAACATAAGCATCAGAAACATCACTACACTCGCATGAAGCAGAAAGCAAATAAGTTACGGGTATTATAAAAGAGGAACCTCCACAATAAATATTGTTTATATCAAACCCACGTTTCAAGTACATTGAAATATTTGTAGCGTGACCAAGCTGTTACCGCACAATTTTTTGAATTTAGTGATTGAAATTGTATATCTTGCTTCATGCCGTAAGCAATTCCAAAGTTTGGTTGCGGTGACGATGAAAGACGAAGCAAAAAAGTGAGTTGTGTTTTGGTACTAGAAGCATTTTTTTTTTTGATCGAAAGAACGAGTGTGTGACGCATTGGGTGGTAAGAAACGAGACAAATGGTATCGAGGACATCCTGTTAAAAAGAACGGCTGGAATTCGCTTATAATATGTCCAATATGTCCAAAGACGAAGCGGAGATGGAATCACAGAGCGAGGGGAACAGGAATCACGAGAAAACCTACCGACTAGCTCCAGTCCGGACCGACTTGGTAGGGAGCTCAACGTACATTGCTAAGATTTTCCGTACATTTACGGAAACTTCTACGGAAATGCACAGTAAATATACGGAAAATATGTCCGTGATGCCGAAAAAAACTGATTTAAGTACGGAGAGTCTACGTGTTTCCTATAGCCTCGGGTTTGGGGGACGAACAATGCCGAGTTTACACGAAGTTTCCTTCGCCACTGTAGCAAGAAAATTATCGTTTCTGCAGCAGTTAGGTCAACCACGCCACTAGGACCTATTCTTTTAAACATTAAAAAGTACCATCAGGCGTTTATGTGACTTAACTATAAATACCAAAGTAATATTAGAGACATCATATTGTAAGATTTGTACGTGAGTGAATATAGTAGTAATATTGTAATTTTGTGACTTGGGCTCAAATCTTGCTCAAATGTTATTTTTTTTTTCAACTTTCTTTACTATATTTTTACACATAGTAAAACACTCGTATAACGAAAATTAAATAATTAATTAATTTACTCATTTTATTATAAACAGAAGGCGCAGAAAATTAGCTAGGAAAATTACGGGGAGATTACGTGAAATTTACGGAAATTCCGTTTTTTTCTATATAAATGTTTCCGTAACTTTACGGAGAGTTTACGGACACCTGTGGATAAAATTTTACCAGCACTTTTAGCGTAAAATGAAGGAAATTTTTTTACAGTGTAAAATTTACCAGATAACCTCGACCCTTGCAACACGATCACTGAGAAAAAGGTTTTGTTGAATAAAAACAAAGCATGTTTGGCGTAAAAAATTAATTATTCTTATAGGGGTAATTAATTTTTTTTCTTGCCAAAACCAAATTATTTCGTTTTTCTTATTCGGTTATCTCAAACTTGTATGGATTGATAAAGTTCTCAGCTTTCGTAGCCATTGCCTGTATATTCTTGGATTCTGAGTTGTACCCGCGGCAAAGTCTTTGTTTCTCAGAAGTAAGTAGCAGCAGTAACTAATAAGTCGGGGAAAAATAACGAATTTGACGCGGCTTCAACCCAGATGCCAACAACATGCTGATTTCATGACACAATATAAACTTTAAAAAGCATCTCATTGCATTACGACAATATGTACCGACATAAATTTAGCGAAATAAATAAGGTCTTCTTTACCCATGGTTATAATTGCCATATAGAAATCTTGTCAGATATATTTAAAACCCTTTGTGGCAATTGGAAATATGTACTGAGTTTTTGTAGAACATGCAAGAAATTTATAAGTGATTTACAACTAAAGTAAGCATAGGCAAAAGTTCACTCTACGATCCATGCTCGCTAATAACTCGTCACTTAAAGTGGCGCTATCTCAGTTAGTTGAACGAGTTGAATGACGTACACTTAGCGATCGTACGTCGGCGTCGCGTCGGCTTGTCTGCGCGCTGTCTGGCTCGGCGGTGTTGCCAAGTTTAACGCTCTGGCATCCCATTAAAGTAGGCCGTGGTATAGGCTGTTCACCATAAAGTGAGCACTTTTGAAATCAACTTTAGAAAAAAGTCACTGCCCCCATCTGTAGGTATTTTAACCGGCGTACTGAGTGACCTGCACCCAGCACAGTTGGTCACGATGGAGGGAAAGTAGTTCCACAAATTAACGTTAAATTGCACGTGTTAGGTAACCACTTAAGGTAACTTAAATTATTTATTTCGTTTTCTGTTATTTTTTTAATGCATCGTAGTAGAACATTTGTGAAATATTTAATTTGTAAAATATTTACTTTCGTAAGAATTTCATTTCAACTTGACCAACGCATGAATAACGTGATGAGGCACATGGCAATGTTAATTTCATATTAGGCGGAAGAATATATAAGGTGTATACAAGTAGCTCTCAAGCAAAGCTTTCAAAGGTGCTCATTTGACCGTGAACAGCCTATATAAGAGTTTCAGCGCTTGTGGATGCGGGGGGAATAGCCTGTCTTGCGCATTGGCGTATCAGAGCGGGGCTTTGTTGCCTGATTGACAACAGTGAGAGCTGGGTGCTCGTACGCTGGTAGGAAGTGATATCTATAACCCGTCGCGTGGGGGGCTGAGGCGTTAAGGCAGATTCCTGTCCGCCATTTTGGATTTGTGCATTTTTTTTTGCCATCCTCTGGAAATACAGTTTAGTATCAGTTTGTTTTGGAACGACAGAGCACAGACAATTGCCCAACGAATTTACTGAGGTCAGTATTTCTTGTTTACTGTTGATATCGTCGCCTTTTTAATCGTTAATAATCTCGCGTTTCGCCCTGACAGTTACCAGCTAAAAAAAATTAATAAATTCAGTGAAGATGTGGCAATTCGATAAAGATTGGGAAGCTGTTATTTAGGGTATGCCGTGCGGGAAATTTCAATACGCATTCGGAAATAGAAGTTTGTACGAAAATCAATAAATCCAAGATGGCGGGTAGGAATCGGCCTTAAAGAATTAATAACGCGGGGTAAAAAAAAACCCGCTGTTAATTACAATTGCTCCTGAATGTACATACTTTGAGCAACGCAAGGGTTGAATTTTCCTAGTACAATAGGTAGCATTGTAGGATGAAATAGTACTTTATATTAACGCCGTAATTACAATTGTTTGGTCGGAATGTTTGTTCAGGTTATTTATATTCCCGTTTGCTTAAAAAAATATTTTGAAGTGGAGAGATTTGGGCAACTCTTAACATCGAGGTATTGAGAGCCGGGGAAGCAAGGGCAGGCGGAAACGGGATATCCCCGAGAAAACCCGCTGACCGGCAACATCGTCCAGGACGATTCCCACGTGCGAAAATCCGGGGGGCGACCCTACCACCAGTCAAACCCGGTTCGCCTAGGTGAGAGTCGAGTAGTCTGACCACTACAACACCGCGGCCCCTTATAATATTGGTACTACCACAGTTACACATAATGACGTATAAATAAAGTCACGGTTGATTTTCCCTATGGGGAAATGATACAAATTGAAAGTAATTATTAATAATTACTTATAAAAGTGCTTAATTAACCCGCGAACAGCGTAAAGTTATTGGTAGCCTACTTGCGAGGGGAAGACTTATCTTTCACCTGACTCCTAAATTAAATTGCAATTTTTGCGATACGCTTTCTTGCCGGACCTTCTAATCGCGAGTTAAGAGTGGGATGGACCCCCGCGTCCAAGGTCAAGAAGCGAGGGAGCGATACGGGCGACACTAACACGCACGCCTGGCGCCTCGTCGCTCCTACGTGTAGGGCGTGCAGTGATTCAGTCGAAACGCTGTACTGTGCAAATTAGATCTGTTACGCGATGGTAGGCCACGGATTAAACTACGCCAATACCTTCGCATTTTTCTTTCGCCTCTTAAGGAAACTGCATAGGCAAGTTTTAAATATGCGATATTTGACCATTTTCACGGATTTTTTTTCTCTCTCTCCAAGAATACACTTAATGTGACAAAAAAAATAGGGCCAAAGATTTTTTTTTTTTTTTCTGACAAAAATTCGTAATCGCAGAACATTTATTTACCGAGATACGCGTATTCGCGCAAACAATTATTTCTCAAAAAATGCGGATATCCAACTCTCTCTTAATCACAGTACCAGCTGGACGATAGTATGGGCGTGAATGTTTGCACGACCAAAATATTATCCTAACGAGCGGGTATGGAGCAAATAACCTCAAATGGGCGATATTTTTATTCTCTCCCTAAGCGAGAAACACGCACGATAAACAATTCCCGCGAGAACTTTATTGCCTCGCCTCTTAACTAGGGAAGCTTATCGTGCGATTTATTGAGAAACATTCGACAACAGTTCGATAACGGGAAGAAATTGTGCTCGTATGCGAAAAAAAAAATGGGGCACTGCTCTTAGCTCGCCACGTTAATTCTTTTGCCACGCGTTTACTAACCTAGTACACACGCTAAACTACGAACATCGTAGTTGAAATAACTCGATAACAGTAATACCAAGGAAAAGAGCTTCATTGGAAATCAGCTGCAATTAGCTGATTATTGCAGATTAATTGATTTTCACTGTTTTGTGGCGTGAAGTCTGTTTTATCACACAGCAGGTTCTTGGTTCATTCGAGTCATTCGTCGTTGCAAAACTCATTAAAGACGTTTCGCAGTACAATCTAAATTCGATTCAGTGGAAAACCACTGATTCACAGTGAAAATGGCTCCACTTAGATTCAGTGAAAGTTTCCCGTCACTAATCCAATCAGCGTAATTTTTCCACTGAACAGTGTGTGTTTTTTTTTTTTTCTCCACTGATTCTAAGTGGAACCATTTTCACTGCGAATCAGTGGTTTTCCACTGATTCGAATTTAGAGTGCAATTTGAGAAGAGGCCCTGCTCGCATACTGCATGCGATTTAATATACGTAATGATTCTACTATTATTTTAATGTTAGCCACGGTATATGTAAGGTAGCTGAATATTTTTCTGCCACGCTGAATTTATAATTTTTTATTTGTAAACATTGTATATGTTTTACGTAATTTCCGTGCTCGCGTTCGGCAGGCTGTGTAATCGATAATGGCCTTATGTACTTCGAATAGATCTTGTAAGCTGGTGTATTACTCTATAAAGTAAACGCATTCCCTAATGAGTTAGACCATAAACCATAAACACTTATTCCAACTGTTCACTTCTATTTCAATGGTTTCTGCAACTGCTGAATTGTTCAAAATTAATAGAAAATAAACAAGATGAAAGAAAAAAAAATTAAAATTTCATAATAATTATTATTATTTTAACTCCACGCAATATTTCAACTCAACTCTATCACGACATTTCCACTTCTGGTGTTCTATAAAGCTAACACAAAGCAGAAAATATTCTCTTTTAATTTTTCTAAATTCATTTGTCAATTATATTTTTAATTATATATATTTTTTATAATGTTTATATAGAAGATTTAATGTTTCGATTTTTTCTGCTCGCGGATTCGGGGAGTCAAAAACAGCGCGGGGAATCGGCCGTAGCGATTATTAAAGTCATCATCTCGTCTTTATCTTGGAATGATAACGGAAAAAGACAGACTGAAATAAGAACGCCTGAGAAAGGAAATTCAAACTACGTACCATCGAATGTGAATCCAGTGTTGTAAAGACGGTTCAAGATAATGTGAGCACGTTTGAAATCGTCCCCAGAAAAAAAGTCACTGCTTCTACCTGCATAAATTTTAAGGGGCGCACTGAGTAACACGCACCCAGTGAAGTTGGTAACGATGGCGGGAAAGAAGTTCCATATCTTAACGTCGAATAAAAAGTGTTCGGTAACAATTTGCAATAACTCAAATTATTTCATTCGCTTCCTGTTTTCTTAATGCATCAAAATGTAAAAATTTGTAAATTTGTAAAATAATTGATTTTATAATAATTTTGTAGTTTCACTTGAAAGACTCATGGATAAAGTGACGAGGCCCTTGGAAATGTTAATTTTGCGTAAGGCGGAAGAATACACGAAGTGCATAGAAGTAGATACTAAGCAGGGCTTTCGAAAGTGCCCAGTTTATCGTGAACAGCCTATACCAATGCGACGCCTTTTTCTGTGGCAGCTTCTTTGCTCTCCTAAAGTTCATACAGCGCTGGGAACAAAACCACGTGAGCTACAGCGTTGAAAAAAGCGCCGGTTAATTCAAATTTTAGAAATTATTTTTCCTGCGCTTTTCAACACCATTAATACCTTCCGACGTTCATGTGTATCTCCGGAGTTTGTCGACTTTACTGGATTCCTCTATAGCTGCGAAACTGAAATATTTACTGCCATACTCATCTTCATTTAGAAGCTTCGAAATTTGGAACAACCCTTTCTCTCAGTACTAGTAATTTAATTTTTTTGGAAATATCTTTCTCATTGTAAAAAGAACAAAAATACTTCATTTGCAGTATCAGTGGCCCTCTTGTCTTTTAAGGGCGATTAACTAATCAGGAGCACAATTATCATATTACTGCAGGATTGAAAGCAATGTATTTCTGCGTCAGCATGCAATGAACGTGTAAAAATTAATATTGGCAAACTTACGTTAGTTAATTTATTTTCACGACTCGAAGAAGTGCCAATTAAAAAAAAAAATACCGTCTTGTAAGAATTTGACGGAACAGAATGTTGGCGACTTTGCAAAAATAAACGACTTAAAATCTAAATGAAAATTGATTTTTCCGGACGATTGCGAACTGTAGTCGTAATGCCAGTGAATGTTACGTCAATCACCGAAGTAAGCCTCTGCAAACAAATCACCACCTTGCTGAACATATCGATCATTGCGCACCGTCTGATGAAGTATCGACTTATTATGTGCTGCATTAGAGACATCGTAAAGGTCGTATGGCGAACTTCCAGGAGCTGCGCAATATAGATTTCGAACGAACAGTATATTCACGCAACATGAAAATACATACTATTCTTCCGTACCAATTCTACATACTCCAGGTTAACATATTTTTAAACAGTATACTGTTTAAAATTTCCGTATGTTTACCGAATGTTTTACGGAAATGTACAGTGTATATATGGAAAGGCAATCCGTAATGATGAAAATGGAGTTAAGTCCGTAAATACAAAATACGGAGTCTCCGTATTTCCCTTTGGCTTCGAGTTACGGGGACGAACAATGCCGATTCTACACGGAGCTTTCTTCGCCAATGTAACAAGAAAATTATTGTTTCTGCGGCAGTTAAGGTTATCCGCGCGACTATGACCTATTCTTTGAAACATTAGAAAATAGCATCAGGCGTCTGTAACATTTAGCAACACTAAAAATGCATTAAATTTAATAGAAACTGAATTTTCCTTTTGTCTTTTGAATACAAATATAAAAATTATACCACAATTTTCACGCGAGAGTTTGTTGACTCGGATTCAAACTTCGCTTAAGTACAAAATATTTTTAATGTTTTAATATAATTTTCTATACACGGTAGAACACCCACATATCGAAAATTAAAGACATTTTCATTATTTCTTTCTATTTCAAACGGAAAGTACAGAAAAATAACTTGGAAATTAACGGAGAGGTTCCGTGAAATCTACGGAAAGTCAGTTTATGAAAATCAATGTGTCCGTAATTTTACGGAGTGTTTACGGACACTTCTGGATAAATTTTTACCAGTCTTTACCTGTTTTTGAAGGTATGTGGAAGTTTTGTTTCTATTTTTTTTTGCGTTGCTATTGTCAATATGGATTACTTCCAGTGACATTTCATAGTGTTTAAAAACGTTCGTGCTATACTGTCCTTTTTATAAACATAAACTAGATTTAAAGTAGTAAAATTACTTTTATTACGTTTCCGAGGCGTGGTCCGAAATAACAGCGCCCAGAAATAAGTAGGAGTAACAGCTAAGTGGGAAGACGGGCAGAAGCAACAATCCTTTAACACACTAATATTCACTTGGTCGTGGTATACATAGCACCGGCCTGCTGTGATAGAGGTCCGCGGTTCGCGGCCACCCTCTGGCAAGTATTGCGGATTTTAGAGTTAATATTTCGGTTACTCTTCATCAGAGGATATAGGTAACAAAAAAAATTGACAGTACTAATAACGCCGTGTATTTTTAAATATAATTATAATATTTCCGTAAAATACATGAAGAATTCTTATACTTACGTTACGAAGTAAAAGTATTAATACGGACATTTTCGTAAATTATACGAAGAATTCGTATAATTACATTACGGAGTGCCCGTATTTTTACGATGATCTCTGGATTATTTTTTACCGGTACTTTCCGTAAATTTGCGGCAAAAATTTTTAACAGTGTAGGTCCTACTGTTGGACGTGTTTAATGTGGCCAAAAAATTATTTTATTTTTATTTTTTCCTTTAACGATGTCCTTGTGCCATGACTTTCACTAGCTATATAAAATATTAATCTAAATTCGACCGACAAACTTCAGCTGCAGGTTTATCCCGAAAAAATAAACAATTGAAAGTATATATATACAACTTATGGCCTAAAGGGGAGTCTAATGGCGGTACACATTTCTAAGATTCACCTGAATCACCAGTTTATTACAGCGCCAATGTTTGTAACTTTCTGAAATATTCCCCTCCCTTTGCGAGACATAACAGTACGTTATGCGATGTGCGCGTTGCCCATTGGTCAGGTATTGGTAAGTCTCGAAATAAAAAAAAAAAACGAATTACACGAAGATGGCGAAGCTCAGGGTATTTACACAAGGTGACGGGTTTTGTTAATTGTGACCTGCATGTTAATAATCAATCACCTAAATCCCACGCGTGCTACCGCATCATGAAGGTAAGTCCGAAATAAGGGTAGCGACAGCACTTATTAACCGGGAAAAATTTGATGAAATCAACAGGTGTTGTGGTGTTTGCATATCTTTGTTCACTCACTCATTGTCCATATACTTAGTATTCCATTTAAAATATTTGATCTAATATTTGCAATAAATTGGTGTTTCAGGTCCAACGTAAAATTTGTGTACCACTCTTAGGATTCACTTCAGACCATAGGCCATTTACATATTTTCAATTTATTTTATCGGGCTTTATCTACAGCCGAAGTTTTTCGGCCGAATTGAGATATATTGAGATATAAAGCGCTGCACTGTAACTACCTAAACCGATGGAATATCTGGATGCGTCATAATGCCGAATTTCAATATAACGGGGGGGCACAACAGTTTTAAAGTGGTGGGGATAATAGTTATTTATGAGTGGACAGCAATCAGTTGTCACGTTTACTATATTATTAGATTTCTAAGATTCCTCGACTATAGTATCCGTATTTTTATAGCATGTTAACATTTTTAACAGATCGCGAGAGTGTGCTTCTCAAACAAAATCGTTCCTACAGGTCCATGTCACGTAAGATTGGTCGAAACGGCAGGAATAGCGTATCATTCTTGCTAAAAACTAGCTAAAGGCTGTTCACGATGAAGTAAGCACTTTTGAAATCAACTTTATACAAGTGTCACTGTCCCTGCCTGCGTATATTTCAACGGGCTCACTGGGTGACGTGCGACCAATAAAGTTGGTAACGATGGATGTAAAGTAGTTCCATATTTAACGTCGAATAAAAATTGTTAGTTAACCATTTGTGATAACTTAAATTATGTCTTTCGCTTTTTTTTTTTTTTAAGCATCGGACGTTTAAAAATAATTCGATTTTAAAAATATTTACTTTTGTAGTAATTTCACAGTTTCACTTGACCGACACACGTATAAAGTGATGAGGTCCACGGCAATGTTAATTTTACATAAGGCGGAAGAATACAAAATGTACATGCAAGTAAATATCAAGCAGGGCTTTAAAATGTGCTCATTTAACCTCGAACAGCCTTTATTCTACTTAAATTGCACTTTAGACGGATCAAGACAATTATGTAAAATGGAATTGTTTTTCTAATAGATTCTGTGTCGTTATCGTCAGAATTTTTATTGAAATGGAATTAGTTCCGACAAATGTTCGATGGTATGCAGCCAAGCGGAAACTACTGTCGAAAGAACCGTCTACGAGGGGGGAGGGGGCTAACTGTGGACGGGACTGGGAGAGTGAGGAAAAAAACAATTGTCGTCTTACGTAACTCCTTTAAGACGGTGGTCCACCTGGAGCTATTTCAGCGCTTGAGTCTCTGGAGATAGATCACAATAAGGGATACATTACCACACGAATCAAGTGCGCTACCGCCACTACGCGCAAGGCTTTTGAATGGCGTGACACGTGTTTGGTCTATTCATGGTTACTTCAACCTTTTCTGAAGGCCCGCTAATGTTCTACTTCCAGGACATTTCCCTGCTTTGCGCAAATATAGCCTAACTAAGTCTAGAAAATTACAGCAACGGAGTAAATATAAGCAATATTAGAAAAATTAATACTTCACAAATATGCTCATTTTTACCCTTCGATGCATTAGTAAAAATAGAAAGCGAAATAAATAGTTTAAGTTATCACATATGGTCACCTAACACATTTTATTCGACGTTAAGATATGGAACTAGTTTCTATCCATCGTTAACAACTTTACTGGGCGCATGTCACTCACTATGCTCGATAAAATATATGTAGGCGGGGGCAGTGACTTTATTAAAAGTTGATTTAAAAGTGTTGACTTTATCGTGAACAGCGTTTAAGCGTTTACACCACGCCTATTTTCTCCCTGTGTTATTCATATTAATTACAAATGAAATATTATCCATGTACGAAATATTAGTAATATTTCAATTTAGTCAAAAAATAGCTTCTCGTTTGTTAGCACAGGTATACAATGCTTGCGGTATATTACATATTTAGAAAACAACCCAAAAAATGTCATACATGGCGTGATTTTTCAAAAGCTCGATTCAAAAAGTGAGAATAAACCGTGAATAGAATAAATCTATAATACTTTAAAGACAAACCAATAAATTTTACTAATGGAAAATCTCCATGAAAGTTCTATGCACACCCCTATAGTAGTTTAGCTCGTATCAGTGTAGTACGTTTTACGATAGAGCAGTCTGAAAATACATAGTATCTGGAATACGTTAAAAATACCATCCCTATCTCATCTCACCTGGTGTAATTCTTTTCCCTCTCAGGTAAATATGTTGAAGACACGTTTTTAAAATATGTTGCAACGTGGTTCAAGAGCCAGATAGACGACTGCCTTAAGGTCTGTTCCCTTAGCATGTCACGAAGGGAATTCTGGTTCGATTTTCTTGTGGGATAACATCCGATTTTCGCACTTGTGAAATACGGCATACGCTGCCGTCGGACCGGCGCGGGTTTTCGCGGGGTACTTCAGCTACCCGAGTTTTTGCATTCCTTCGCTGCTGCATTTCTTACTCACTTCGCCTCTGCTGGGAGCTACAAACTTGCTTAAACGTCCACGAAATCTCACAACTCAATCCTATCAAGACTTGTATTTTTGTTTTTGTTTTTGTACAGTATAAAGCCAACATTAATCTTTTTTATATTCGCGCCCTTCTGGAATCAATAAACAGCCAGCAGATATTGGTGCAGTTATTTCCCTTTATTTCCTAGAAGTTAAGGATGTATGTAATGTAACGCAATCGAGTCGTATAAATTTATCCCAAATCCTCCGTAAGGGAGAAGGGGTAGTTAGTATCGGAGCGTGCCTCAATCCTTAGCACGTTTCTCTGTCTTCGTAGGCTCGCTGGAGATAAACACTTACTGCTGTGGCTCTTCTTATATTCAATTGAAATGTTTTATATGAGGCCGCGCATATTTTAAATTTCTAACATGCTGTCTCTATAAGTTTATCAATGACTTAGTGGTATTCGAGCTATGAGAAAACTTAATTTTAACGTGTTTGCGTTGTCTGTGCGTTTACGTCTCTTTCGGCCCCGTTGGGGCCACGGTGGTGCAACGGATAGATCGACCACCTCTCGATCTCCCGTTTCCCCCGCTATTGCATTCCGGCGCTGCTCCATACTCACCTCGCCTCACATCGGCTCTCGAGACCCTGACGATAAGGCCATATTCTACGATGATATTTAATCCAATTATCTGAAAGTGATTTATTTAAGGATCACGTGAATGTATACATTTATAGTCATATGATTATAGCTTTCAAAATATAACACCGAAAAGACGAAAATTTCTGAATATGGGTGCCCAAGTTTTTATGCTCCTAATTAGCTTTTTCTTCTAAATCACATGCCCTGTGAGCTATATCATATACACATGTTAAGTAAGTATCAGCGATACCTAACAATTGGTATTCCGGTTCTGTTTTTGCCAACACATTTTTATTTGTCCGAGAGAAAATAGTATTAAAACTTATGAGTTTCTCTTGGACGAATGAAAATGTCTTGGCAAAAACATCAAAACCAACTTTAGAAGCGATTCAGGATACCAGTTCCCCAGTACCCATTGTTAAATATCCTTATCACTTAGTACACATGTGTGTATGATACAGATCACACGAAATATGATTTATTTGGCAAAGTTAATTAGGAGCATAGAAGCTTGGAATCCAGTATTCCAAAATTATCGAATTTTCGGTGTTATATTTTGAAAATTATAATCATTTGACTTCAAATATTTACATTTATCTGGGCCTTACACAAATGTATTTCAGGTCTTAAGTGCCGACCAGAACTTCATAAACCTACACCATGTATGACGTGTTTGTTTGGTTCCTAAATATGCCACTTATTACAAGCGTTTTATACTTCCGTTAACACAAATATACCTAGTGTTATGTTAAAATTGACTTTTACTTATTTTGACGTATGCTTTATCTATATATTATAATATTTCATTAAATATTAATACGAATAAAAGCAGAGAGAAAACAGGCGCGTTGACAATGCCTAGTAAGAAATAGATCCTATGCAAAATATTATTACGCTGAGTGCGCGTGAATGCGGTGTGTTGTCCCTTTGGTGAAATTTTTTTTAGGCCTGGCGAAGCTTTGTTTGTATGAGGCGGAGGAATATCCTGAAAGTAGAATTTGAACAGGGCTTCAGAAAAGTTTGAATTAACCGTGAATGGACTATAGTTTGGAATTGCGAAGTTCCCTACTAAGTTTAGACATCTGGGCCAGCAAAAGTTGCTATCGTAGCTTCATTTTTTTTTTTTTTGTAAAAACTTAACGCAAGGCCGGGAAAGTAGTGTTCCGATAATACCCACGTCGGAGTTGGCACCTGGAAGGGTGCTGGAGAATCCAGAGGCGGCACAGCCCGGAACTACTTAAAGAAGTGATAATTAATAATTAAACCCATTTGCGACTGATGCATAGAAGAGAAGAAAAACGTTTATCTCCTATTCAAACGAACCGGTGCCAAAAGCTGCTGTCTGCAAGTTTTGCTGAAACTTCGTAGTTGCCAAGCATCAGTGTATTAGAACAAGCTTTCCCTTAGGGTACGAATCAAGACTTGATTGTTTTGTCTGAAATAAAGCGGAATCCTCGTGTAAATAATTCGTTCCTATATATTTTCAGTTTTGTAGCAATTACGTGGAGAAAATTAGACTATAAGCAAACCATTTTATGGACTTAGAGTAGACATTTTTCTGTTTAACAATGAGCTTCTTTTTTTCTTTAATAAGATACGCTGTTAAAGACAGTTTTTCCGAAGGATAGAAAGGCTTATAAGGTCACTTTGCTGTGTGTGTGTGTGTGTGTGTGTGTGTGTGTGTGTGTGCATGAAGGTGTGTGTGTATGTATGCATGTGTGTTTCCCTCCTTAAATTTTCGAACGCGTGAACAGAATTTCACCAAATTCGGGGCATTTACGTTCAAAATGGCGCTCATTAAAAATTTATGACGATATCTCATATATCGAAAACCCTTCAGACAATTTTAAACAAATATTGTTTGCTGACAGCGCAAGTCGTCAGCATTAAATTCAGAAATGAATATTGCTGTTAGTCCGCCATGTTGGAATATAGAGCCACATGAAATATATAAAGCTTTTACGTTATATCACGAAAACACTCAACCTATTTGTGCCATATTTGGCATAAGAAATACTATGAAAGCCCAGGCAAAAATGAGTAATTAAACTTTATTAAGCATTTATTTTCAAAATGGCGACAATGCAAAAATGTAACGATTATTTGGTATAATAACAACACTATTTGAGCAATATCAGCCAAATTTTTTATGTCAACAGTATGTATTACAAGCATAAAATATGGAAAAAGGGTGACTTTTTCTGCCATTTTTTAAGATAGCGCTACATGAATATTAATCAAGCTTATGTGTAATTTGCCGGGATCAATTGACAGATTCCTGCCTAACTTGGCAGTCAAGTAGTGATGCCGCAGTTGATATGTACAAATATGTTTCAAGTATGTCAGACTCTTATTTTCAAAATGGCGGCCGTCTAGCTATTTTAGTTTTGGATGTTATATTGTCGAAACCATGTAATTAATTCCAATGAAATTTTGTATGTTGGCTGTATATATTACAACCTTCAAATGTGTTAACAACATTTTTTTGTCCACCATTTTGTAAAATAGTATCACTTGACAAAATAAAATTATGTGGTCTCTGAACAAACAACCGATTTCTACCAAATTTGACTAACAATTAACACTATGGCAGGATATGTAAACTGTTAGATTTTGATAGGGTCAGACACATATCTTAAAAATTGCGGTCATATAAAAATTTTAGCCCTGGATTTTTTTTCTGCGAAACTTCAAAAAAATTTCAACTTAACTTAGTACGCTGACAGTGCCAGTCATATTCATCAAAATAGCCCATGCTACGCCTCAATTCTCCACCATTTTGTAAGATAGTCCCACATGAAATAATATAGCGTTCATGCCGTACCTTGAAAAACAATCAATCGATTTCTTTCAAATTTGACGAAGAAGTTGTACTGTGTTACATTATGTTAGTTTATATGTTTCAAGTTTGTAAGTCGCTAATTTCTGAACGGCGTGCAGCTGATTGCAAGCTGGCTTAATTTCATGAGTTTTTCTGAATTCGAAAACGGGGTGTGTCGCTCGTGTATTTTAATTGCCTCTGTACCGTTTCTAATAATTTTGCTCTCAGTGAGATGTCTACGACTATCTACCAACTAAGCTTTCAAGAACATTACCAGAAATTATTTTTGCTCCCATGTAGAGCAAAGTAGGCCTATTAGTTATCAGTAAATTCTTGTTTTAACTGTAGAGTGATTTTGCAAGAATATTCGTAAGGAAATTGGCAATTTTTGAAATTATTTAACGGAATTAATTTTTTTGGCAGGGGAGGGGCGGAGCGAGAACATTGCGGAATTGCGCAAAGTTGCTGTTGTACATAATACAGAAATTGTGATGCTTAACACAGAATAATGTTGTTTAACCTATGCTTAAATGTAATGGTCAAATCCTCCACAGTCTGCTTGGCGGAGGAGGGGGGAGGGCGGAAGCATTAAATAGGCGTCATCACTAGTGAATACATAGATTAAAACAGGGGGTCAATTCGTCTGAGTGGCGTGTCATCATCAAGAGCAATTATAGAAGTGTATGCACTGCAATTCCAGTTGGATTTATCTTCCGGAATTAGACTGTTGCGTATAGTGTAACCACATAACGATCTTCATCGGTAGTGTTGCTAGAAAAGAAATAGCTCAACATCTCGTGGCTTCATACGAGACATTATACGAGATTTCATCCGGGAAAACATGAAATATTAGTGTAATTTTGCATTTTTTTTAAAGCGAATCAAGACTCAAAACCATTTGATTCTGATATCCATGACAGCACTCTACCAACTGGGGTATCTTTACTCGAGGCACACTGAGATGGCTCACAGCACCTTTTTAAAACATCTGAATTTGCTTGTACTCGTGAATTGCAGTGTGAATACTCCACTCACGTACATTATATCAAAATAAAGATTTATCGGCAATCCCCATATAAGTTTTAAGCAACAAACATCTTTTCAAGAGTGGATACAAAATGTATTACGACTTAGGATCTATTCCACAGCATAGTCAGCAGATACGGAAACAGAGTTGTTTGGGAATATCATGCACAAGGAAGGAATCGACCACATCCTGCATAATGGAAACATCCTGGCATTCTCGAGAGGAAAAAAAACGTATTCACGATGGCCGGAGTGATAATCGAACACGGAAAATTCCATTGTGAGTTCAGTGTATTACGACTACTGTGTGGATGAAGTTAAATTTAAAATTACAGTAACGTAGTCAGTACATAATGAATCCAGACTAACAGGCCCCGACAGAAATAAAAACGATGGTACTACGTAAAAAGAGAAGCACTATACGGTGATGATACGAGCCATAGAAATGACGGTATTTGGAGTGTTGCCCGTAGTCTACCGTCGTCTATAATGCTTGACGAGAAACGCAGTCCTATAAAGTTGAACGGTTTAATACAACAACGTAGAAATAATCGCCATATCGTTATATATATATAATATATATATATATATATATATATATATATATATATATATATATACGTCTTTATATATATATATATATATTTACGTCTTTTTTTGAATATATATATATATATATATATATATATATATATATATATAATATATTCAAAACTCTTATTTCGCAATATCGCCAATTCCTCTATAAAACAATGGATATGTTTTGACTATGTAAGTTTTTTTATTAGATATTTTAGTACATCGCACAGTTAATGACAGAGTTGTATTGAAATACGTATAGTCCTAGGCGATGTCAAATGATGAAAAATGATTGTTTTATTTGCTAAATTTAATCATGTTTACCATTTTTTTTATGCCGCTTTAGGTTAGTTCAGGCTTGAGTAAAAACTATGTACCCCTGCTTGTAAACCATACACCGAAAGACATTTTATTTCACCTAATGTGATACTCAACATCACATAGTGACTATATACATACACATACACATGAGTGTATATGGTGCATAATTTGGCCTAGCAACTGCCAGTTCATCAGTGTTTTATGGACTAATTTAAACTTGATAATCACCTATTAAATCTATATATTTTTCAGTACTTAAATATGCATGCCTCTATTTAGTATAATTACCTGTTCCGTTAATGTCTAGTAGCGACTTTTGTTTTTCTGCAGTGTTTGTTAATTTACAAGAACTATTTTTTTTTCTAAACTGTAATAAGCAAGTGTAAATTGTAAAATGGTTCAGTGTAAAAGAAGGCAGATATGCGTAAACTGCGCCAAATAAAGACGATTTATTATTATTAAAATAGTAACTATACAAGCCAAAACACTTCCGTTCAGTTTTCAGTAAGGGCTGCTTGGTTGGTGCAAGTCGAAACAGCGATCGACTCACGTCTAGTTCGACCTCAGTCGATATTGTCTGGGATAGTACGTGAACCCTTTCAGAGTCCTTATTTGGTGGAAGGCCTGGCTTAGAGCTGATTTCTCCATCCTTGAGATGGAGTCAAGTATTATATATCTTTTGCACTTCGCTCTCTATAGGGCTTCGTGGCGCCGTCTTCATCACCAGAGGGTCCCATGAAGAGTGGCGTGGTTGCTGTGCTAGGCGACTTAAGCATAGCCTACACTGGCAGTCGCAGAGGAAATATTGTGTCGTGACACGAGTCGCAGCACAGGATGGTTCAGGGAGTCGTACAATGCTGGCCGTATCACTTGCATAATACTGTACGTAAATATTGCGACTACAACTGTCTCTACTAACCAATCGCCACTGAAGAAATAATAGATGTGGGACTACAATAAGAAAACCACACAAAAAATAACTTGTCTTTGGTGAATTAATTGCCCCGGTACAAATAAGCTCGTTTGTTTATTCAACTGGAGCTTTTAAAGTTTACTTTATATTTAGTTGTTTTTGACTGGTTCTCACAGGGTAGCGAACAAAGTATTGTACACAGCTTTTCGTACTACATTGCGTTTACCACCACGACTGCCACGACTGCCACGACCGTTACGCCGTACGAATTCACTGTAAACAAGCCTTCAGAATCTGTTGAGTTCGGAGATGAACGCGCCACGAAACAAATTAAACCATGAATGTAACCCATATTTAATTATTCGTTATTTTATTTATATTTACTTGGGATTATTAACACTCCTGCTTTTCTACCGAAAGGTTATACGTATAGGAAGGATTTGAAAACTAACATGACATTAACGTAGGCCTACGGCTAAAACCAGCACACAAATCCATACACTGTCGGAACACGAACCCGAAGGCATCTGGTTAAAAAAAAAAAAAAAAAAAAAAAAAAAAAAACCCTTAGAAACCTCACCCCTTTTTGGAATAAATAATTAACAGTTTAAATCAAGACAAATACCATGGCTCTTAACTTTAACGGTATTCTCTTATACCTGGTTGACACTGATTTGCTGCTGGAATAGTTCGTTTCATTTCTCACTGGAAATAGTAGGCTATATATTACACGAAAAAAAAAAATTGTATAATTTTTATGTGGTTTGTATACCCGTCAAAAAATCTCACATGAACCAAATATAAATGAAGAGATATCTCGTTACAGAATATAATGAAGTTGTAAGTTGAATTTGCATAGCATCGAATTATTTTGGTAACATTCTTACTCGCATTGTATGTGCACATCAGGCGACTTTATTGAAGTGTGAACAAATAAGCATATTTAATTAGGTACAAAATTATGGGCAGTACATACAGGTCGTAAATATCAAACAATGATCTCGTTCCAAAAAACATCGCTGTCTACTTCTGACTGAACCAAATTCGTTTCACCTTGGTTGAAGATGGTGTGCATATCAGGTTGCCTAACTTTGCCGCACAGGTTTCGGGAATCAATATCTATGATAACTGAATTCAAATACCAAGTCGTTTGAAAAATTCATTTGTCATATTTCGTAAATATAATTTTTCAAACTTAAAATCTTGGTCCGTAAAAATATCGAGAGAAAAAAAAGTTTGTTTTCAGTTAAAGTAGGCATAGTAGAAGGAATGTCAGATTCCAATCTATTCGAAATCCAACACCTACATTCGGTAATTTGATTATAATATTTATCTCAATAGTAAAAGAGAAAAAAAAAGCAAACCGCTAAACAAATTCCAATATAGGTATATTTTTCACGACGTTTTAATAAGAAGTAGAATTATTTTCAACTGTATCATAAGGTATTAAATCTGTTGAATTTTGAGACTTACACAAAAAGCACAAAATTTAAATTTTTTAATGTTTGGTAAATTAACTTTTGAAAAGTCATTTTCCTCCATTGTCATACTTTTTGAGACTATTATGTGGTATCACAACGAGAAAATTATTATAGACTCTTGAAGACCCTTAGATTATTTAGGGTTAGTTGAGCACTTTTGAAATCAAAACTTGAAAAATGTCACTGCCCCTAACTGCATACGTTTTAACAGGCACATTGACAGGCATACGCCCAGTAAAGTTGGTAATGACGGAGGGACAATAGCTTCATGTCATAACGACGAATTAAGAGTTTTAGGTAGGCCTAATTATTTGACAATACTTAGAACTATATATCTTGATGTTTGCTTTTTTAGTTTAACAATCAGTAAGTCTGTAAAAAAATTACTTTTCTATCAATTGCACAGTTTCACTTGACCAACGTATGACTGATATGATCAGGCCCATTTCGATGTTAATTTTGCACATGGTGGAATAATACTCAATGTGTATGCAAGTACATCTCAAAGGGGGGGGGGGGGGGGGGCTTTCGAAAGTGCTCATTTTACCTTGAAATGACAAAATAGTCTATTCGCTGTTTCTTCGCACTTGTTGAACAAAAAATCACGTCATATATGACGTGTATGGTTGTTAACTAAATACGCTGTGTATCACAAAAGTTTTGCTCTTGTTTTAACATAAAAGTACGTAATTGTTCATTACGTTAAACGTTTATTAATATTTCACCTATAAATTAATATACTTTATTTGTTACCAATACAAACAAAAAAGTGAGAATATAAGTGCGTTGGTGATGCCTTGTAATAAATACTTCTTATCCAGGAAATCGTTAATCTGAGTGCGTTTGAATGCAGTGCATTGTACATTTGGTGTAATTTTCTAGACTCTGTTAGTCTTTGTTTGCATGCACTAAGAGAAAATTGAACAAAATATTTGTTTATAAGGGCCAAATATATACTTAGTTGCCCTAACAAAATATATTGTTGTGCAAACAAAATTTGAAAAGCAACAAAATTACTTTCGTTCGTCTAACTAAATGTGTGAATAAACAAAATCTCTGTGTTGCGCCAACAAAAATTAGACTGTCAACTAAACATTTTATTGAATCAACTGTATATATTTGTTTGGCTACTCATTTGACTGCCTTCGTTTGAAAATACAGCTCGAGAGTTTGTATTTGTTGTGACAATTAGGATAGTAACAGTGTTTGTTAGTGCATCTATTGATGCTTAACAATCGTATAAACACATTAATAGAAGAATTCAACAATAAACTGACATGTAAAGCAGTAAAACATGAAATATTTTTGTTCACACGTTGCCCAATATTTGCAGTATATCTATTGAAAACCTTTCGAGCTGAGGTTACCAAGGCGCTGCGCTCGTATGCAGGTGATATAGGTTCGAAACTAGGTTCAGCTTGCAAAAATTTTTATATCGGCCCAAACTTTTCATGTGCGCGTAAATCTTACAGTTTGGAACAACGAAATGAGCACAACAGAAGAATTTGCTCTCAGCGACAAAACATTTCATTGCCCCTATACGAACAAATGATTTTTGGTTGCAACAAATAAATCTTGTTTCATTCGACGAAACCTTTTTCTCAGTAGAACTTGGTGAGGGCTTCAGAAGAATGGTAGTAACCATACATGGACTGTACCAAGATATGTCAATTCCTACAGAGGGCAGGAGGAAAACCTTCAAAGAAAAACACGCACGTGGTTGCAGCCGAACCCGTAGCGCTAAACCTGAAGCAGGCTCAGAGTTCTTTGTCGTTTGTCGAGTGGGTCATCCCGGTTGGTTGGAACAATAGACAGCGGAGGTTAAACCCAGCTCAGGCCCATTGTTCGACGTGGAGGCGGAATGGGAAGAACCTTAACTGAATTATAAGAGGGTGTTTTTCTTTCCAGGGTTCGCAAATAGTGAATAAAAAGCAGATACCTCTCCCCCCCCCCTCCCGTGGAATATTTAAGACCTTCTCGTTGTCTCCTGGCCACATTCGATTGTTTTACTTTTTATACGGTGACACATTTTCCGCCCTTAAAATTACTCTCTTCCCAGGCTTCGAACAGACACATTTAACGCTGAAACGTGTTTAAATTTTAAAACGAAACAAGTTATTCGTCAACAAATAATACTGATGCTCCGTAAGAATTTTCTGGAGAGCAAATACCAGAAATCACTGGGAATTTCAGGATAAAATCAAACGTGTGTATGTTCAATGTTGAAAATACACATACGAGAGCACAAGCGGAAGAATTAACTGTCACGCAATTTTCATAACGAGTTACATAACTTCTAGTGCCATACTTACCACACAATGAGATACATTATTCATACACATACGGAACTATACTGAAAATTATTGAACGCAGTTCCGCAGTGTAATGTCTCTGTTTAGCAAGCGTAGTGTATTTTTACAGAATTTCCGGTTTCACAATGAAATTATTAGTCCTATACTTTTGGCGTATTTAATTCATTTCAAATAGCAAATTTTCTGTAATATTTCAATGAATTTTAGAGTTTCATTAAATTTTTCAAGTGTGAATTAATTTTTTTAAACATCAAGAAGATGTGTTGAAAGGACACAGGGATTTAGGGCATGAAGTACGGACACGGTACGGAAAACTCTAAATTAATTTGTATTAACGTTCAAAAAGGAAATCGTTATATTAAATCTATGATCATAATCTTCAAAATCTTATCTCGCGTAGTTATGTGTTGAACTAACAATCATTACGACATGTTCAGAAAGGAATATAGCGGGCATATACGGTATAAACTGCAGGAAATTTGCTGCTCATAGGCATTCTAAGTTTCCTTTGTACAGATCAAATAAAAAAAAAATATTATTTCAACCCGCAAATTTAGAACATGTCAATTTTCAGAGATGGCGTTAGAGGCATGATACATTATGTTGGCATTGCTGACCCTATTAAAAATGTTATGTTGTTCATATTCAAACACAAAAAAAGCAAGCACTCAGGCATATGAACGAATATGGAGGGTAATATCAGATTACCTTACTAAGAAACAGGAGAAAAAGTTATTCGTTAAAAAAAATGGCTGAAAATTACTTACCTACTGCCATATTCTTGAATCAACAGAACATAAAGTAAACGGAGCAGCAGTAGCATGAAAGAGGCCCAAATGAATTAAATTTACCATAGGAAATATTATTGCTCTCTTTTCGGGCAAATATTCTTTTCAAATAAGCTACAACATTTTATATTAGCAAACCAATAGAATAATGCAATGTCTAACCGAAAGAATGCAGAGTTTGAATGGCGTACGTAACGTAGCAAATATATTATTTTTACTTTACTGGAACCAGTAATTTTTCTAGAACAGTTTAATGTAGTAAATACTTGAAAATCACTTCACAATAAAACCTGAGAATTTATATTTAATAATACCCAAGAATGCATGCTTTTCTTCAATATGACTCTTACAAAAGCAAGTTATAAGAGAACTGACATTAGAAATGAAATAATGGCGTTTCCATTTTGGTGATTTTCTAAATTCTTATATGAGTTACATGGAAATATTACCAGTCATCATTGTAAGTATATTATATTTAATTATAATAATTAAGAATTTAATTCCCTTTCAGATAGATTGGGACATTGTCATAAAGCAGACCAGAATGGTAATTATTTTCAGAAAAAAAAGTCTCCTGTAATTAACGAAGCAAGCATATTACTGAAATATTTCATCCCAATTTATGCGCATTCCGGGTGTTAGCCGCTCAGTATGGGATGAAAATAATTCGTATTGATGTTTCTGTATAACCAACGTTTGAATCCATTGGGTTCTTGCCTGCGGTTCCTCAGCTAATTAATTCTTCGCTTGCACTTCCGCACATTATTGAAAAATTGGCATACCGATGTGCACTTGTTAGCGTAAATTTTTATGGGTTGTTAATATGCGGTGGCGTTGGAGTTAAATATTCGGAAACTTTCAACGTTGAGTAATTCAGACTGTAGAGAAATCATATTACGAACAGTTGCAGCCTTTCAAAACATATACATTTCTCACAGTGTATTCCTGATAACGTGTTTTGGTACTGTGCACGTAATTTAGCAAAACTCGTGGAAAAGGAAACTAATTATCTTACATTATTAATTATTCCAGCATTGTAATCTTGAGCATAAATACACAGCATTTACTCATTTTTCTCGATGAGTTTTAGCCAAAAAATTATAAATACCTATAACATATTTTGTCTGATGAGTACAAATATCATACACACAATTATTAACAATTTGGATGAAATTATATAAATAGAGTATTACTGGTAACATAAATCACGAACTACATTTGTATCCGTTTTGCTGCGTACCATTACGTTATAAAATGCAAAATAAACTTAGCATGCGTTCTATATAGTTTCGTTGTTGATGTAATCAAAACTATTGACACCAATATATATCAACTAGCTTTCTTTCCGCAGCTTTGTCGGCGTGTACTGCGTAAATCAGATACTAGGTCATTTTACCAAAGGGCGCCTTTGTACATCCCATTAGTGGTTGAACCCTCACGTGCTCGGATTATCAAATTGCTATGTTAGCTTACTCTGGAGCAGGCCACGTAAAGCTGCTCGATTACTTCTTTGTGTCAAACATTCACTTGGAACCTGGAGCTATTGTAGCGTTTTGGCGGCAACATCGCTGGAGCCCCAACTGCGAGGAGAAGCTTGTGTGGCGACAGTCCAGGTGGTTGTTGCTGTCGAAGAATCCCATATGGTATTGCACTGCATTATCCATCTTTACAAACGTGTCTACAGATTTGTATTTCATCTGTACCTCATATAACAACAAGAAGTTACTGATAACTAACGAGCCCACTTTCCTCTACATGGGTGCAAATGCATTTTAGTGAAATTCTTTAAAGTGTACCGTGGTGTTTCGCATGGTTGTTAACTATATGTCTTCTCTCATAAATATACAAATATTGGCATATCTTCTGCACATAATTTTCATTTTAAATCACAATAAACAAACAATCCTCAATGTGGCAAAAATTACTTCAGTGTCTGGTACATAAACAATCAAATACAGTGCCCGTAATATATGCCATACAATTTATAATTACTTGAACAGCAGAACATTATTACTGTGGACACTTAAGTAAAATGATAACTTTCTTCTGCTACCATAATGCCAGACACAATCCAGCCACTTGGTATGATTGATTAATTGTTTGTGAGCTCTAATAGGCAAACAGGATACCACGTACGTTTTACGTAGAAACTGATACTAGTAATTATTTACTTATTATATTTTCAATTATTTATTAATTATCCAAAGGTATACGTAAATCTAATAAATGAAAAGCGTATTAAGATTAAACCAATTGAATGGGTAGACAAAAAAAACTCACTGATGAAATATTCAATGAATAATTGCGGATTAATAGAAATAAACTGGTGAAAAGCTTATGGCCCTGGAAGCCTTGAATACTGTGGAGTGCACCCCATACAAACTACATATCTTTAATAATCAATACAGATTTTTTTAAATTGTTAATTATTTCACTTTTTAAAATTTATACAATACAAATATTGCAATCATAATTTACGTCACAAACGTTATAGTAAATGAGGTCATTCAATTATGACGTAGTTACGTAGTGACGTGGTAACATGGTCCAGATGATAAAAAAAATTAACAGAAAATGTTTTATAATGCTAGCACTTAGCTGATACTTCTCCAGGCGAACATAAGAAGCTGGATAATAGTTCGAATTTGGCAGACTGGTACAAAAGTAGTACCGGAATGTTGATGAATTGAATTATTGAAATAATACTGCGAATGAAACTTCAAATGAAACTTGGAATAAAACTTCGTCCAAAACATGATATAAAAATTCGTATGAAAGTTCGTCCAAAACTTCGAATAATTCTTCTTTACTATGGAAGACACAAGTAAAAATAATCGCGATGATTAAATACCTGTTCCAGAGTCAATAAAACATGGCACGTATTACCGGGGAAAGACGGATGCCCTACTCACCCATCTCGGAGGAAAGGGATGAAACTGCATAGGATGACTGGAGATAAATCACAAAAATTAAATATCCCACATGATTACTACTATCTCTGCACTATTCTACATGGCGCTTCTGAAATTAAATAAACCGCTGCATGGGAATCATCCGCCTGCAGCAACCTCCTCGACAACGGGGGCACGCCATATCGTGACTGCAGCTGTGCAGAGAGTCAGGCAAAAAAAAAAAACTGTTTGCGGCGGCGGATGGATACGAAATTGCGGACTGAGCGTGGGCGCAAAGGTGACCAAATTTAGTTCAGATGCATTTCCTAGGAAGAACTGGGGGTACCGCAACCGATCCTCAGCTATACACATATGTTTTATGGCATGAATGAGGTGTGTCACACCTCTGGCAAGTAGCGCTGACAAGGTTCAGCGAGCAGCATCCCACGCCTTCAGGAATGTGAGAGTGTAGCAGCTAACATCCTGTTTAAAGCTGAGCACACTGAGAGAAAATCGAACTAAATATTTGTTAGTGTGGGGCCAAATGTATATTTAGTTGCCCTAACGATATATATTGTTGTGCAAACAAAATTTGTAAAGCTACAAAATTACTTTTGCTCATCTAAGAAAACATATATTTGAATAAATAAAATCTGTTTGTTGGGGGGGGGGGGGGGGACTGTCAACTAAATATTTTGTTGAATCAACTATCAATTATATATATATATATATATATATATATATATATATATATATATATGTGTGTGTGTGTGTGTGTGTGTGTGTGTGTGGGTGTGTGTGTTTATCCACTCATTTGACTGCCTTCGTTCGAAAATATAGCTCGAGAGTTTGTTTGTATTTTCTGTGACAATTATGATAGTAACCGTGTTTGTTAGTGCATATGTTGATGCTTAACAATCGTATAAACACATTGATAAAACAATGCAACAAGAAACTTACAAGTAAAGATGTAAAACTTGAAATATTTCTTTGCAGACGTTGTCCAATATTTCCAGTATATCTATTTTAAAGCTTTCCTACGTAATCAGCTGTCACATTAACTGAGATTACCAAGGCGCAGTGCTCGGACGCAGGTGATCTGATTCGCAACTAAGTCGATCTTGCGATTTTTATATATCTGCGCAAACTGTTCAATGTACGGGTAGCCAAACAAATCTGTAGTTGCACCAACCAAATCTTACAGTTTGGGGCAACCAAATGAGAACAACAAAACAATTTGATTTCCGCAACAAAATATTTCATTGCCCCTATACAAACAGATAATTTCGTTGCACCAAACAAATCTTGCTTGATTCAACAAAATCTTTTTTCTCAGTGCAGTCTACAGCAAGCAACCTGCCAGGATTGACAGCGAAGTTTATTCTGCACTAATCACCAGCACATGAGTACATCACATAAATTAAAACACAACTGCCCTAAAATTAGACCAACTCAACATTGGCCTAAACTTTACCAACGTAGTGACACAATTAGTTAGTCGGAAAATATCAGAGTATATGAAATTAAGTAAAATTAGAAACAAATATACCACAAAATTTTGGAAAAATTTTACAATGGCACAAAATCTTAGATTGTAGGTAGGCAATAACGTCTCGTTGACAGCAATATAGTCTACCTAGAAATGAATCCAGTAACGCGTAAAATAGTGCCAAGAAAATTAAAATACACGAATGGCTTACCCAGAATGCGAATTCAGAAAAACTCGTAAAATTAAGCTAGCGTTCAATCAACTGCATCAGAGAGGTATGATTCGTAGCATCAATTTCGGATGTAATCAGTAGAAACCTGAAGAATTCGCGTATTCATTTTGGGACACGCTAGAATTAAATACACGTGTATCGAGGTGACTTTAACTATTGGTTCATGCAATATTTGACACGTTCTGCTGGAGAACGCTGGCTCAATCGTCGCCTTCTACTGTGACAGTAGAAAACCAATGCGCAGTTGATATCGACATATGTGTACATAAGACTGTAGAGTCTAGCCAGGAGGTCGCTGAATTCGCGAATTTTTCATGTCTCTAGTAATCAGTGCCATCATTTTGAAAATAAGATCTGAGCGACTTAAAGAACGTAGTTTTACACGGCCTACCATGACGGCAACTGTGTGAAAATTTGATGCAAATCGGCTGATTGCTCTCCAAGATATTGCATAAAAAATGTATTATTTCAAACAGGGATATGTTATAAAATCTGAAAAGAAAAAAGTTTCTGTATAGGATGTTTCTAATAGATACCATCGGTATAAAATTTCGATGAATTTGGTATAAATTGTTAAATAGATATGACAAACTTATCTAAATATTTATATGGCCGCCATCTCGAAGGTGAATGTCTGGCCCTATTTAAATCATATAACTTTACATGTCTTCTGTAGATCTGTAAAATTAGGTGGAAATTAGTTGGACACTCCCGAAAATATGGAAAAATGTTCTATTTACTCACCTGACACTATTTTGCAAAAAAAAATCCAACAAAAGGGTATCTCTGTATGCATAAATGACGCTTCTAATTAATTCTGTTTGCATACAATTTTTGGTTGAATTTTGTTGAAACGTTTCATAAATAGTTTTAATTATTTATATAAACCCCACTAAAACATGACTGCCACATATAACACATGTTAATTTACATACCCGAATGTGGCAATACTTTGTGAGATTTTCGTGTTAATCGGTTGATTGTCCCTCGAGTTATGGCATAAAACCTCTATTGTTCATGTGACGACTTTTATAAATGGAGGGCAAAAAATTTATGTATTATAATATTCGATAATTGTCACAGATACAATATTCAAAGTTAAACGTAAATATGTTTGCACATTTTCGTAGATATAGCACAGTAAGCTAAAAAGTTTATATGGGCGCTATTCGGAAAATTAGAGACTTCACCCTTAAACCAAATTAATGCTGCCTATCACAGTACAACTTCTTCGCAAAATTTTTAAGAAATCGGTTGATTGTTTCCCGAGATACGAATAAAAATGGTATTTTTTCATATAGGGCTATCTTACAAAATGGCGGAGAAATAAAGCTTTGCATAGAGAATTTTGATGGATATAATTGATATGGTCTGCATACGAAGTTAAGGTGAAATTCGTTTTGTAGTTTCGTAGATTAATTGTTCTGAAAAAAAAATGTTATGCCCGCCATTTTGAAAATATGCTTGTCTGACCATTTAAAAGTTAATCATGCCATGTTTGCCAAATTTGGTAGAAATCGGTCGTTTTTCGGAGTTATCGCGTAATTTTAATGCCATGTGATAATATTTTACAAAATCGCGGACAAAAGAGATTTTGTGTAGACACATTTGATGGTTGTAATATATACCTACTGCAGTCATACAAAGTTTCATTGGAATTAATTCCATGGTTTCGACGATATAACATACAAAACTAAATTAGTTATATGGCAACCAATTTGAAAATAAGTGTCTGGCATATTAAAAACATATCACTTAACATCACCTGCCGCAGTAACACTTATTTGCTATTTTTGGTAGGAATCGGTTAATCGTTACCCGAGATACGACATGCAATTTTTATTTATTCGTGTGGTACTATCTTACAAAATAGAGAACAAAAGAAACTCTGTGTAGACACGTTTAATGTCTGTTATATATACTCCCAAATTCCAAAGTTAAGTTGCAACCTATAAAATGCTCTCGAAAATACAGCATACTATGCTAAAATAGCTATGTGGCCGCCGTTTAGAAAATTAGTGCTTATATGCTTGAAACATATTTGTACATATCAACTGCCTCAGTACTATTTGTTTGCCAAATTTTGTAGCAATCTGTCAATTGTTTCCCCAAGGTATTTCACAAGAACTTTTTTAATTCACTTAGCGCTCTCTTAAAAAATGGTAGACAAAGGTTGTTGTTTATGCCTCATGTGATGCTAGTAATATATACTGTCAGCGTAAAACACTTGGTTGTAATTGGTCAAATGGTATGGTAGTTATACTAAATAATCTTAAAATATGTGTAAGACCGCCATTTTGAAAATAAGTGCATAAGTAAGTTAAATTGCTTACGTTTACATTGTCTATCATAGTATCACATACGTGCCGAATTTGGCGAAAATTTGTTGAGATATAACTAAATAACTGAAGAATTCACGGATTCCTTTTGGGACAAGCACGAATTCAAAACATGTGTGTTTATAAAACTGTAGGTATTGGTCCACACGGTGTTTGGCACCTGTTGGAGAACGCTGGACCAATCGTCGCCTTCCACTGTTACAGCAGACAACCAATGCATAGTTGACATCGGCATATATGTATACGTAAGACTGTAGAGTCTAGCCTGTACGTTATTAAACTCGCGAATTTTACAGGTCTCTAGATATAACGTAAAGGGTTTTTTTTTAATGTGGTGCGCTCTTCCAAAATGGCGCACCAACAACAATATTCACATCTGAATTTCAATACTTACAACGTGCGCTGTCAGCGTACAAAATTGGGTTTAAATCTACAAAATTGGGTTTAAATCTGTACGATTGTTTCCGAGATATGACTTGTCACCGTATTTATTTTAATAGCCGCCATTTTGAAAGCAAGTGACCAGAGCGGTCGAAAACTACAAAAGTCAAGCGTCCTTACTTAGTACTACATGTGTACCATGTTTTGTGAAATTCGGTTCACGCGTTCAAAAATTGAAAAGAGGGGCACACACACGCACAGACACACACACACACCTACATACACATACATACACACACAAAACCTACCCACAGACACAGACAGGAACGTGATCTCATGAGCCTTATTTTACTTCGGAAAGTAGGCTAAAAGCTAAAAACCAAATTAAGTAAACTATACTTATTATTTAGCATATTATTATTTTGTTAAACATCTTCAATCCTCATAACAACTTGTTCTATTACAACATTTTTTCCTTTAAAAAAATGTGTGTTGAAGCACTTTAGAACTACAGGGAATACAGTTTGTATAAACTAATTTCGAACTTCTGAAAATATTTAGAATTAATGCTATTGAATGTGTTTAAGTTACGCTAAATATTTTAGTGACAATAAAAGCTCAGCTTTTTGAAAAAAAATTATGTATATAAAAATTGCTTCACCATAGTAATATCATGCGATATTGATCATTATATGGGGGATCCGCAAATGTATAGCTCAAATTGTTCTGTTTGCAAAAAAAAAAAAAAACAATTAAATGTTGCGACACAAAGATGAGTAAGTGCACCTGAAATGTGCACTATATCGCTCTTCGATCTTCAAAGGAAATGCGTATGACATCATTAGCCGCGCTGCAAAATGTGAATTAAACACGTAGGCTAATACAGAACCTTTTAAAAAATTATGACAGCGCTATGTATTTCACTGACCGCATAGGCTAAATGAGCCATTTAATCAGTGATCCTGCTAAGTTCTGACAACATTTTCTTCGACTGCAAGGGAAATGAAACTTTTTCTCAATAAGAGACAGGTTTAATTTATATTCATACATTTTCAATTTATAAGTCTTTATAAAACATGCTAATTTAAAGGTTACAGGCATGGAAACAAAGTAACGTAGGTGACATATAATAGAACACACATTCGAACCTTTTTCGCCTTCTTACGGATTTCAATTTTTAAAAAAATTCTGAAATTACTTTTTGGTATTTATATAGCCAAACTGTTAAAGCAAATAGAATAACGATATCTTAATGGATTACCGAGATATTGAAGTGACTTCGAAAACAAATTCGACTCCTTTTCATCCTCTTAGGGGCTGAATTTCAAAAAATTCTGAAATTAATTTTTTGTGTAACTGTGTAAGTTATCTTTCGAAGTTAAGAGCACAGCGATATTTCGCCGG
Organism: Dryococelus australis; assembly: GCA_029891345.1. Taxonomy (NCBI): domain Eukaryota; kingdom Metazoa; phylum Arthropoda; class Insecta; order Phasmatodea; family Phasmatidae; genus Dryococelus; species Dryococelus australis. Next base: position 44,723,603 of record CM056995.1, on the reverse strand, counting down.
ATTAATTAATTATTTTGAAGTCCATTAGAAAGAATTTACACCTTTGACCCTCCTAAGAGTAGAATTTTTAAAAATTTATTCTTTGTGGATGTTCCCTAAAGGACAGGAATACCTTATTTTTCGTGTTTTGTGTCCATAAGTTTGGGCAGTGCATTGATGAGTGGGTGAGTGAGTCAGTCAGCTGGGATACTTTATCATATTAGTAGAGATTAACAAACCACAAAAGATTAAGTGCACAATTGTAAACAGAAAATAAATGAGCCATGGTGAACCATAATAGATCACATAAATTTGAGACAATCTGTGTCACAAATACTGCCGAAAACGTAAACGCAAAGTCAAGGAAAAAACAACAAAAATACACAGAGTATGCAAATCAGACAGCAATATCCTATTTACCTACTGAACAACACGTATTATGTTAAATGGAAAAAATTAAAATTAATTTAGAGCACATACAATGATACTGACTAAATCCCACTGTAACATCAAAACCTGACAATTATTTTGGAAAAAACAAACTAAACTCAGTGTGAAATTAGAGTATGCACTTTGCAACTATTATCGTATGTCATAATCTCCTGCCTTTGGAGAACATACAGTTCTAAAAGTTGTATACAAATCTTTGTAATTTTCGAAGTCTTTCTTTTCTTGTGAATCAGTCCTGTGAAATCAAAAAAAAATTTTTAACCCTGGGGGGGGGGGGGGGGGGTATGTGAAACAAATATCTAACGGAAAAATATTTTAATGGTGCAACTCATTATCAATTGTGTCGCGAATCACAGAACGGAATAATAGAGCCTGCATGTTCCAAGCCTTGTCAGTGACGTAACATATGATATTACGCGGGGACGGCTGGAACATAAATGCTGTACTTTTCGGAATGTCATTTCAAATGTCATTCCCAATATTACGTGATATTTCGTTTCGTTCCATTTCATTCCGCGCCGTAGTTGCCCGGTCCGCTGTGCCGTCCTGTTGCGAAATGTACAAGGCTAAAAATATACGTCCCGTATCACAGAATGGAAAAGAGGATTTATAAAAAGCTGTGACACAAATAATGTAGATTTCCAATAAAACTTCCTTCCCGTACACACATATTAAAGGCAAAGAGAATTATTTTTATTCTAGTGCTAGAGATTCCATGTCAAAGCCGGAGGAAAGGCTAGGTTGGTCAAGATCGTAATTCTACGAATATAATAAATATAAGGTGACGCAGTTTATAAACAAGATTAATTTAATAACAGTTGAAAACTTTCTCTTGAATTGTGTCAGTATGTAATTAGCTAAAGCCATCCATAATTGATGAATAATTGTTCAGGTATACGAATTAAAATGTTGCCATTACTAATTATTCCCCGTACTAAAACACACATTCCTTAAAATAAAGACTTAATTTCAGTTTCTCTTTTATTAATATAGATTTGCCCCCAAATAATGTCTTCCCAGGAGAAATATTAATCATTTGAAATTGTTCACCAACGTTTTTATGATCTGTTGAATCACATTAAACTTAAGTAGAGAAGGGATAGGTGTAAATTTTGATGAATTTTCAGCTGCAACAAGACGATAGGATTCTCATTTTATTTCAAATAAAAGAAAAACATTTCAAGGGCAAGATCAAACACGTAACATTTAACGACGTTTACGCATTTTAACAGCATGTAATAAATGCCCATTTCCAAGGAAAATCAACGTCCTTACACTTGCAAGTTGCGACGAGAATTCATACACTGTTTACACTAAATATTATTTCTATTTTGATGTACGTATGGGTTGATCAAATTCCTCATACATAGTTTAGATTAAAAACAAAGAAGTAGAAAAAATTGTTTTTAAGAACTCCCAAGCACTCCCGTTGAAGGTAAGTGGGCAATCAATACCTTAAATTTCCGAGTTAATAAAGTACCAGAAAATAGACCCAGGGAAGCCATTAGCTATTTTCTTTGGCAATGATCTTTTTACATAGCATTCCATTGCGTATAACAATACACTTTTGCAAATATCCGTCCTCAAGATTCTGAAATTGTAAGTCACTAAGACGGGTTACATTGTGAAAGTGTACTATAGACCATCAAAACAATAATAGAGAACGTGTGTTGTTGTAAGTTCACATGAATATGGAGACTGTAACACTCGTAGTCTTACAAACTCTGGCCCGGTGGTCTTCCGTTTACGAAAACGTTATCCGTCGGTAGAGAGAATACATCGCTAATTCGTAGCAACTTGCTTTACTCCCTGCTGGCGCTACTATAAACAAAGGGGACGATGTTGAAATGTTAATGGTAGAATTGTAAATGTTGCCGTCGTCGTGCATTTGCCTGCTATAAGGACCTGGAAATAATTTCTGTAGAGATAGGATGATAGTGTGGAATTATCACGTGTTCCTGGACGGTGAACAAGGGGGCCACGTGTTCCCTTCGCTCCTGGCTGACAATCAAACTGTTTTTTCCACTGTAGGTCTGTCGGGGTCGTAAAGAACCATATTATGGATACATCGCATTATAGGCACTTTCAGTAGAGCACTGTCCCCAGAGCAATATGTCTGAAAAAACCGAATGGTCTGGATGATGTACAGTTCGGTGTGCCATTCACCCTGCCTCATGGGGCCTCAGTGGCTGAGCGGTTAGACTGCTCAGCTCCCACCAAGGCGAACTGGGTTCAACCGCCTACCGGGTGTCTCCCGGATTTCCGCAATTGGAAATCGTGCCGGACGATGCCTCTGTTCGGCAGGTTTTCTCGGGGATCTCCCGTTTCCCCCACCCTTTCATTCCGGCGCTGCTCCATACTCAGCTCAGTCACCCTCATCGGCTCTCTAGACCTCGCTGTTAAGAGCCGCACAAATTACTTCACTCACTCACCCTACCTCGTACGACTTTCTAGACTGGCGTTTTTAAAACTACGCCACTTAATCATACGGCTATCTTGAGAATCTTGTCGACATTCCTAACCCTCATTTATGGCGCCTGGCTTGTATTGTGCATGTCATATACGTGAACTATCCTGAGAAATATTTATGAATGTCACACAAAGAGCGACGACCGCATCCTCGAGGATTTACGTACATGTAGGTAACCATCGTGCGCGAAAACTTGTAAATCGTTTGTCAATCATCCATCAATAGGCCTATTTACATCTGGTCATGGTTACCTGTTGATCTTTACAGGATGCTCAAATTTCTGTGGCACTCAGTGTATATTTAATGCGATCCCAGCAAAACTTATGTTCCAAGAGTACAGAAATATCCGCAGTTTAAAAAAAAATTGTGGGCTTAAAACACTCCATAGTTTTCAAAAATTCCGAAAATCTCATTAACATTTCCTTGGGTTTTTTATTCGTATTTTGTGCACACCTTTGCTAAAAAATAAAACTTATGATTTCTTTGCAAGTGTGTTAGCTTTATTATTTCTCTTAGACATGATGTAGGGTTGTAATTACGGGTTGTTATCATGCGAAAACTGCAGAAACTAAATATATTTTATTTTATTGAAACTATATCATATTTGATGTCTTCAAAATCAGCCCAGTTTGGTTCACTATAATACACTATTGCACATCAACTGTGATACACGTTTCCAGTAACTTATGGAACGCATCCATCATTCATAATGAAATTGGCCGAATTTATTCCTAGCCAAATGTCAAAGAAGAGATTTGAACCCAGCCTCCGACACTTTTTTAAGACATATGAAACGCTAGCCTCGAATTCGTCCGAGTGTGCAAATCAGTTAGCAGCACTGTTGTTAAGTTCCACATACAATCACAAAACGTGTTATGGAGTGGCAGTTTGATGAAGAAAACTATTGCTTAAATGAATATATATATATAAAAGTTGTAAAGAGTGGTAATATGAACCCATAATTGAATTTTTGAAAGTTTCATATCATATTATAGATTTGTTAAATTATTTGAGGCTTGGATAACACCAACTATCACCCATACATTCCATGCTTTTATTGATATTTAAACGGTCACATAAATGGCGAGGTACGAGTTCGTCTACAAACCTCGAAAGTACCTCCTGACCCATACATGCTGGTAATATGTACCCATAACACACTGCATAAATTTTAATAGTTTAAAGACAACTCAATCCATGTAAACTTAAGTTCATTGCATAATAGTCGTGTGGACGTTAATAATGAACACATTAGAATTGCTTACAAACAAATGAAGGTATATAAAATTGAATGTACGCTTAAATGAAAAGTTCAGCGACAAAAGTTACACATATAGGAACTGCCCCTTTCAGCCCCAGCACATTCACTGTGTGCCCATTGGTCGCACATCTCACACCTTACCCACAGCTCTCCCCTATAGTCATCTGGGAAGACTCCTTCACAAAACATGCAGAGAGCATCTTCTTTATCTGGAGCCTCTCCTCCCACTGGAAGTTGAAGGGATAACTCTGGCAAATCATCAGCTAAGGCATCCGATGCACAAGAGTCACTGTCAGAACTTGATCCCTCAAATTCCAATTCTGTATTCTTCTGACAATTTACGGTTGAGTGAGCAGCAAGTCCAGAGGTGAAAGGCTGAGTCTGAGTTAGCATAGATATTGAACACTGGCATTAAGAGTCACCTACGTGACTTTTTCCTCGACATATTCCTCTTTTGGAATGCTCTGCTTTTTTTCTTAAACTGCCATTTGTAATTTGCTTTTGCATGGGGACCAAGTAATGACACTTGCGGATGACAGTTTCCTTCCACTTTTGGATTTCTCTTTGTATCGAGGAATAGGTTGAATATCCTTAGGCGAAACAGAGAAATTCTTGTAGCCAACTTGAGATGTAGGGCTAGCGGCAGTGGTGGAGGGTTAGAAGTTGCTGAGATACTGGGAGCTTGGTTGCGTTCGTTATGCATTTGAATAGCTAGTTGTGACGAAAGAAATTATGTTTCTGGAAAGATGTTGCGGTTACATGGCCAGATACTGGTCACTCGGAATCCATTCACTGCACTGGATCCCCTCGTGCATTCTGATCTGCAATGTCAAATTGTCCGAGACGTTTCTACCCATGGAGTAGTTCTTGTCAAATGAACTCACTATAATACGTTTTCAAGGGCTTCATGAGTGTTCTGTCCAGTGGTTGAAGTTTGTGTGTAGTGTGGGCTGACAAAGATAGGATGAGAACTAGATTGGCCCCGATTAACTGATATTAGCCATGTTTTTTTTTGCGTGTGATTAATACCCATCCAAGATTAGGAGGACTCGAGACTCGTTGGTGGGTTTCGTTCTGTTAATGAAGTGTTGAAGACATTGAGCGAATGGGTTTCCCTGAACCCATCCTGAAGGGTGCACCGGTAGGAGCACCCCTAATCAAGACATCGCTCATGTTTTTTCCGCGGAAAAATGAGCATTGGTGGAACAAGGGATCCGCCCTCACTCATGGAGCATATTACGGTAACAAGAGGACCTCGTTCAGAAGCACTGAGTGCACCGATCTGACGTTTCACTTTGAACCTATGACTTTGGGAATTTTGTGTTGAACTATGCTGATTCCCGTTTCATCCACATTCCACACTCTTTCAGCCGTCAAGTTGTGGTTTGTGCAAAGTTCTTTAAGCAAGTCGAAGAATGAAGAGACTTGTTCTTGAGTAAAATCTTCTACTATGAAGGGCTAGTGGGTTTCCAAAGTGACAACCATTCCCTGTGCCTATGAAGGAAATTATCTAGCTATGCTCTCCCTGCATTCTCATCATGAAAGGTATACTGTATATCGTTGCGTACTGCCAACTGGAAGGCCATCCGTCCCACATGTCGCCTTATTATGCCAAAGTATATAGATTCTATTTCCAATTGATACTGTAGCAGCTCTCCATCCATACTCTCAGGAAACAGATTTTATCTTCAAATTTTCCATTACCGTGATTGCAGGATTACTCGTGACTTCAGAAGCAAGCCTCCTCGATGTCGTTTTAGAGACAACATAATGCTTAAATGCATTTTTTACTCCCCTCTTATTTTGTCGCATCGCTCTCACAGCAGCTGTCATCTTTGCCTTATCCCAGATTTTTCCACGCGACTAAAGTTTACGGTCCAATGTATGTCTCGGCATCTGTTAAAAAAAACATTTACTCTTCGTAAAATGGGAGAAATAAACCTACCCATGTATATTTAAGTTAACAACTACTTACATCGGAATTTTAAAAAAGTCCTGGAAAAATAAAGATCAAAAAGGAAAAAAAATCCAGTTAGACATTTAAAAAAGAAGAAATTATTACCTTCACGAGAAAACATCGTAACTATATTTTTTTCGTTTTTTGTCTTTATTAACAAAAAATCAACTCATCGTCTACAAAAAGCTCGTATCTTCAAACGCACTATCAAAGTTAATCAACAAGCAAACAACGTAAATCTCGTAATTCCAATGTTTTAAATTAGTGATAAACGCGTAGTTAAATCCACTAATTATTTTATGTTCATTTAAATTGAAATATGGTTTAAATATGATATCTTCTTGTCTAGATTATTCATAATAATTTTGTTAAGTAAAGCATGAAAGCATCTTCATTATCAATGTTATGTTTTTTGTATCTCTTGTAAACTTCCATTTTTTGGAGTTAAGGAGGTTTTCTCATGGGGTTATTGAAATTGGATAAAAATGGGAGAAATAGGAGTATGAAAAAATAAACGTCAACAAATATGCGCAAGAATCACAAACATTTATATAGGAAAAGGACAATTGACAGTTCATAAACTTTTCATTCTTAGAAACAGAGCAACTATAACGCAGGTAATTAGGATCCCTAGTAGGTAATATGGACCCCGGGTCCTTATTTCCTATATACCAGGTGGTCCATAATAAAGAGAACGCCATTTTGACTTTAGGATTCAACACTTTTTTTTTTTAAAACGAAAATATCGAACTATGATAATGTGTTGTTATAGTATTATACTGCACTTGGATATAACATATTAACATTGGCTTGTTATTCGTAATAAGAATGAATTAGAATCGAATTCTACGTACCTTCCTGAACTTTTCAGAACGTTCGAAACATTCCTTGACTCTCTCTTCGTATAATTGGTACTACTGGGCCGCTGCGACATCAACCTGTTGTTGGGGTTTCTATGTATAGCTTCGTGTGCAGTAAATGTCTCGTGTGTCACGAGTCTCCTGTCACTGAGAGTTAATTAAAATTCAGAGAAAGCAAAATAACAAAAAATTTAAATTTTTTAATTTAAATTTAAATATATATATATATTTTTAATTTTCTTCATTATTTTTCTTTTTGTTAGGTTATCCTCCTTTTTCTTCTGTGACACTCGATTCTTTTGATTATAAACTCACAAACATCCATATGAAATCTTGTTCATTCATTTTATTTTTCTTGCTCTCGCACAATAACAGCCGCAGGTATTCTGTTCTGTCTCTTTTCGTACAATCGAATAGCTCAAAATATTCCTTACTTTTAGGAAAATGAAAATTCGTTTCTCTAAATCTGTTTGTTACGCATCTAACTATACATAAGAAAGCACAGTACCATAACTGATTCCATAATCGGTGTAATCTTTGTAAATGCGCACTTTACAAAAATACAAATATATCGGTTATGCTAGTAAACAGTTATATTTTAAAGATTTCTACCAGAGAGCCTACAATTATTTATTTATATCAAATACAAACTTTCACAAATGGCATTGATTACAAAAACATGTTTTTCCAGGAAAATACAACACTTTACAGCCACGTAAAACATCAGAAGTGTATACATGATTTTTTTAAATAGGGTTTATATTTCTGAGCCACAAAGCACTAAAATATTATAAAACTACTACCTTATCAGAAGCCCTTCAGAATGAATTAAAATATATTTATATTTATATCGTGTTAAAGAATTTGAAAATATTCAAAATATAGCAAAATTAAATACCCTGCATTACAACTGCAAGTCCAAACAGATATTGACTTATAGCCTAAATATTGTACTGTTTAACTCACGGACTGACTCCCAGATTTAGATGTTCTTTGGAAGAAACGATTCCATTGCAGTATTATCTTCGTATTAGTAACACAGATGATATTGCAAATGTTGTGAGACATGTCCGGAAAACAAAGATATCTGCTATTTTAGTTGCTGCTGAAATCTGAAAATTCCTATTACCAACCACCGGGTGTGCCTAAATAATAAATTCCGCTGATAAAAAAAGTTGGGACATATAGCTTATAGATGCTTAAGATCGAGTCTCGTATTTTCGCGTACACTGTGGCTTAATTCTTATTACTGCCAAGTTTATGAGGCTCCTGTTTTTATGTTTACACACAAATGTAAAGAAATTATATAACGGCGATCGGGTATTCACATTTGTATATTTCTATTGATTGGTACAATTGGATGTTATTAGTTGAACTAGGTGGAGTAACGGTCCATCTGATGTCTTTAAGTGTTAACATGTTAAATATTTTATTACATACTCTCCTAAAACTACTGTATATTGAAACATCCAATAAAACGAAAATAATGTGTTTTCCTAGTAAGGACCTAGCATATCTCGGATGAAAATAAAAACAACCAGATTATGGAACATTTTACACACTTTATTTACCTTAGCTGAGACATATACTCTCGAAATAGAAACGGCGCTGACAGTAAATTTAACAGTTTTCAGTCAGTGCGTGTGAAAAAATGAAGAGATAATTAAAGGAAAATATTCGAGCAGAATACAAAGTAATACAAGGCGATATTAAATACCACATTACTCTGTGAAACGTTGTTACTTACTAAATGTGGAGATAGAAATAGCATTCAAACGGCTGAAATGCAATTTCTTAGGCCCGCTAAGGGATGCATAAGAATGGACCACATTGCAAATTATGATGTAAGACAAACAAATTGAATATGTTTTGTTTTAATGACAAAATGAAAGAGTACAGGATCAACTGAAAAATAAAAACACCCCATGAACACGACGGGCGAACTACGTATATGAGTGGACTTCGACTAAAAACAAAAGCATATGAGGAAGCTGTATATATGTATATGTATGAAACCGGGACAGGCCATAACGGTATTGTTCTTGCATGGAAATAAGATGAAAAATCTTGTACACGTGGAAAGAAAACACTCTAAAACTGAAATACATGCTCTTGGTTACTGATTATTATTTATTTTTTTCATTTTATGAACAATGGTTACTAAGTAGTTTGATCTATTCGTTAAGTAGTCTGGAATGCCCATGCTAGTAAAAACATCAACCGCAATGCCCCTGCATTTGGAACGTATAAGAATCTGCGGAAAACAATCTACCAAATTGAGCCTCTCTTCCCCCCCCCCTCCTCATAAATAAAATATTATGACATATGCAGAATGTGGGTACGTAAGACGGAAAAAGTGTTTCGCATTGGGAACGAAAGGAATTTTATTGTAACTGTTCCAAAAAAAATACATATATTTATGCTGAATATCGATTACAGTACAGGCTGTATTCCCTAATGTATGTGATTACTTTTAAAATGCTGTGAAATCAAATACTGTTCGCAGCGCCACCAGTTGATATGCCATTCACGTCGCTATTAAAAAAATTCGCGAATGCATCTCTGGCAGAAAATTTCCAATGCATTTTCCCCGTTTTTTAAATTTCCTCCGTGTTCGTAAAAGAGCACATTTTATTCAGCCCTCAGACATGGGGGCCGAGGGTGGTGGATCCACTCCTCAAGTGCGGAAGGGATGGGGAAATAGAACAATGGGAAAGCAGTGGCGCGGAGACAGGAAGCTCAGGGAGTGGAAAGGGAGGGGAAGGAGTTACAAATCTGCACGGGGTAAATACGAGGCGCGTGGACGGATTTATTGCACCTGCGTCGTCAACTGTCCCGCAAGGTCGCCGATTGATTTCCAGTGTTAGCTTCTTGACTTCGCAAACACCTCACACGACCCCGAGAAGTTCTTTTAAGGTGGTCGCATTCATTCCATCTTCTATTTTTCTTGCAAATCTTCGTAGTGGAGATGTTTGACCAGACATAAAAATCCAAAGCCAGACATGACGCAGAGAACTACTTAACTATTTATTTATTTTTTAACTTGTATCTGTATTTTCTAGAACAGGGTCAACATTATTAAATAATTAAGTAATATTATATTGCGGTCACAGATGTGAATCTTGTCATATAAGAAAAATAATTTGTATTTCTACATAACTGTTAAGATGTTCCGTATGCCTAGAATGGCTTGGTTTTTTAAATATTGAATCCGAAAATTAAGTAATTGAAGGTAAATACGTAAATCCAAGATGGCAAGGGCACGTCCCCACAGATGCCAATCAATGGGAACGAGGCATCTAGCACGTTATCATGTCACGGCTTTTCATTTTCGATTCCCGGTTAGCCCAGTCAACGAACGCTCAAAGTGGGCAAATATAAGAAATAAATTAGAATATTTTTGAACTTGGCACATTTGCTATAGGTGTCTAGTAAAGTTTACATCGAAAGTCCTTTTGAATCAGAGGCGAGCTCCAACCACCATCTTGAAATATAGGTAGGCCCTTTTTTTAAAAACGATTTTTCGAAAATATCTCGAAAACTATCAGTCGTAGCATAAAAATAATTATTTACAAAATTAAAGCTCACAAAATGTCATACGAAAAAAAATACCATTCAATTTTTGTACCTTTCTTTCTGAGACAATCGGGTGTGAATGTCGTATTTTGTCGCTGATTGCTACATTATCACCACGTTTTTTCATACCAATAAGCTCATAACTTTTAAACGGTATTTTTTAGGTGATTTATATATAACGATGGCGTGGGTAACGAATTAATTTGTTATAAAAATTGAGGGATCCAACAGCATAAAAAAATAATAGTTAAAAAATAGAAGTCAGACAAACAGGGCGTATTTCATGCCAGTTGTAAAGCTATTCTGTCGTGTAACGTATCGTCAAGTGTCGTAGTGTGTAGTGAGTTCCTATCACTTTGTCAGAGTTAAGGATAAGAAATAGAAGTCAGACAAACAGGGCGTATTTCATGCCAGTTGTAAAGCTATTCTGTCGTGTAACGTATCGTCAAGTGTCGTAGTGTGTAGTGAGTTCCTATCACTTTGTCAGAGTTAAGGATAAGAAATAGAAGTCAGACAAACAGGGCATATTTCATGCCAGTTGTAAAGCTATTCTGTCGTGTAACGTATCGTCAAGTGTCGTAGTGTGTAGTGAGTTCCTATCACTTTGTCAGAGTTAAGGATAAGAAATTGAGGCGGGTGGAATAAGAAAATTTGCCACCTCCGTTAAGAATTTTTCCGTATTACTGTTTAACATGGAGCTAACCGATGTTCTGGAACTACTAAGATATTAAAATATATAATATAAACACTGTACCGGAAGCTTGTTTCCACTCTAATATGTAAATACTAATTTCCTATTTTCCTACTTGGTTTTATAACTTGTGAGCTTAGGTTGACTTCGTCTTCTGTTCTCCGCTTCACCACAGGAAACTTTAGAATTATTCATAATTAAATGTTTGAAATATATTATACTTTTTAATGGCGAAACATTTATATGACAAATATAGTAAGTTGTTTTAGACTGGAGGTTACGATTTAAATATTACTAACATCATATGACAATCACATAAAATGTAAACAAAATGCAAAACCAGCTCTTTAAGGGGGGAAAAAATAAACATGTAAAATTTTACTATATAAAAATGTTCGTTTTAGATATGTAATACCTGTAACTAATAAAATAAAAGTAACATATATTAGACCGACAGGAACTTAAGTTATTCTATTTCTGAACTATTTATTTGCCCGTAGTGTCTTATGTGCATATAGAATGTAACATTTACTAAACAGATTTACTACAATTATTCAACATGTGTTTTGAATAATTCGTTTCGAATTCATAACATGCTATTAAAACCAATATTGATAGAAAAATACTAAGAGATCCGATGATTGTGTTTCTGGCATGTGTTTAAAATTTTCAAAATTAATTGCCTTTGATTCCACGACAAGGCTGTGGAATTAAACGTTTCCCATAAATAGTTTTAAAACTTAAATGTAAGGACTGGTGAAAACTGCAAATATTGAATACAAAATTTTACGGCGAAAGTAAATACATATTTGTGACATATAGCCAGCTCGTAAACTATAATATTCTGGTAATTATATACTACAAATCAAATACTTGCGAACTTGTTCGCTACTGAGATGTTAATACCGTTTTAGTAAATTTTGGTCATTTTATAGATTTATTCTTGCACTTAAAGAAACACTTAAAATTTTATGTTAAAATATTTTTACTTCTATGGTAATAATTTATTTTTATTTTAAGACAAATATAGTAAGACTCCAAAAATGTGGAAGATATTTTTCAATCGCCCTGAGCTACAAGCATCTTTGCATTGGGATGGTTTGTGAATAAAGGCAAATCAGTATCACATATTGTGAGTCCCAAAAGTAAACAATTTGTAACGGCATTAACAGATGAAGATAATTTAATGCAGCGAGTGAATTTCTCTAGCAGGTGATCACGTCTTGGCAGCGATTTACGTGCATTAATCGCTTCTTAATAAGTTGTGGAAGTCTTCAACATTCCCGAACGGTGAGAAGTACAAACTACTACTGGACATAATATTTTGCATTCCTCTATCTCTTATGTAACGGAATTCCGTAGACAAAGAAGGGGGAGGGGATATTTAAGACTTCACTAACCATACAATTTCTACTGTTACTAAGCTTGTTAAATATTTTTTTTATTGGTCGCTTTCTTCGGCGCCGTGCAATAGAACGCACGTACGAGGTATACCCAGTCAGCCGTGGCGGCAATGAAGTGCAGACCAACTTTCCTACGGCACTGGAGGGTAAAAAGTTGCGTTGCCAGAAGAAATCGGCGGGCAATTATTAGCACATTCCCTCACGGCCATTGCTACGTCCGAAGGCATGTGACGGCTGCATGTTTGGAAACGCTATGCGCCAAGGGTCCGAGCCTGCTATAAATTGCCACGGGAAATTGCACTGTTCATCAGTTCAGTCTTTGTGCTCGAGTAGACCACAGCAGAAACTCTACTACTACACAATGGCTCGTGCAGCAATCGTAAGTACCCCGGTAATGTTAGAAGCTGGCGCTCGTATAGGACCTAAGTAATCTAAGTTATTCGAAATCCACTAGTGTGAGCTAACTACCCTGTCACGATTTTTCTTAGCAGTTTTGATAATCTTGGTTACTTTATATAAACCAATAAGCCAATAAATATGATGAAAAGAAAAACAGTAGCTCATTCATATGCTATTTTGAAATCAATGAAAATATAGGCCAACTTCTTCGGTAACTTTATCTTAACGTAAACAATAAATTATAGTTAAAAGTAATATTAGCAGCGTTTTACGTCTTACGGTCGTATTGAAAATGTAATGGTTCAATTTGTTGTCTTTTAAAACGGTTACTTTTAGTTTTATAAATTATCACTTAAAATTAAAGTGATAATATTATAACCTTACGTATAACAATTTAACACTGTTTCTTGGTCAAAACGAATAGCAAATTACAGGTGGATGGAAATTTCATTTTACACGACCCAAAATAATGCACACTCGGTAGAAGTAAACACAAAGCGAAACTTGCGAAAGCGCATAATTAAACGCAAAACCCACAGTATAACCCTGCAGGCATCAGAAGAAGCATAAACAGACATTAATATACAGGGGTTTTTCGGGAAGTTTGCTGGACTGAGATCGCTATTGCAACATTCAAATGAATTTGCAAGACGTTAGCGTATTGATCGGCATTTGCTTTTTGTTTTCCTCCGAAATCTGCCGCTCCTGTACTAGTAAGCCGTTTCCTTGTCACATTTTCGTCACTTGACACAAAATTCGGTAGCGATCCTTTTATCTGGTTATTAATTACATACCCTTCTCACCCGACATTTCAATAAACATAGAAATTGAACTTTTACAGCGAGGAAAAATAAATTACTGAACAGTGGCTTTAATCACATAAACAAAGCCTCCGCAGATCATCTTCAAGGGGGACAGTCAAAAAATCGTTTCCGTACAACCGGCGTACTCTGTTGATATTCAACAAATCAACGGATGATATTAATTTAGAAATTATACTTCACAACCCCACTAAGTACATTCGGCTCAGTGTCAAGCATATAGGCCCTAACCACCAAACTCTAATAATACCTTGTCCGACTCAGGGGCATTGGATATTGCGTGTGAAGTTTAGCGTGAACAATCAGGAGTTTAATTTGGGCTCAAGGTGGAAAATGGTCTTTTTTTTCCCCCCCTGCTATGGTTCAGGAATGACTTGTTTATCCCACATGTAAGGTAATCCGTTTCAATTAGCAGGGTAGCCCCAACTCACCCTCATTGCAGGCGGGAAAACAAATGTGTATATTTATTCTGTTCCAGCTCTCTTTCAGTTTTTGTGCCTCAGGCTGTATGAAAATTCGACTGACAAGCGGGGAATACCTCGCACCGTTTCGAATGGTAATACGGTCGAGTTAACTGGGCGACCTTCGTTCAGTTACCCACTAGAAAATAATGGCGATGTTTCAGTTGTTCCATATTTTAATTCTAGCGAACTTTGTTAATGTATCAAGATACTCCCTATTCTATCTCGAAGTGAATTTCTTTCATTCTACCTTGACAACAAAGTTATCCAGGTTTGAACCGGAGACAGAACTTATTTCAAAATATGGAATTCACTCTTAGTAGTGTGGTTATGATTCGGCGTGATCTACTCGATTGAAATATCTTGCACTTTAACTTTGAACGAGAACGTTTCGGTTCCAACGTCTCATAAACTAGATTTTATTGTTTATTCGCATTATATTCTGACTTTGTAATGATACATTTTACAAGTCGCTCATTGTATGATATGTTTGATTGTTTCCTAAATATGAAATTATCTTATTACTGGATAAATTTGACTTTCATTTATATTATATCCATAAATTACAACATTTCTTTTATCGTCAATTTGAATAGAAACAGAAATAAAGTAGTCGCTTTGGTAATATAGAGTATAAAATAGTTCTCATGAAAAATATTATTAAAATTGTGTGCATAAATGCAGTGCGTTGTCACTTTGGAGTAATTTTCTAGGCTAGTTAAGGTTTTTCTGTACGAGGCAGAGGAATAGTCTGAAAGTAGAACTTTAACAAGTCTTCAGAAAATTTGGAAGTAACTTTGAATGGGCTACATTATGCGCCATTTTAATAGCAGGCTTTGAATACGCATTTTAGAGAACCTTTCTTTTTCGGTACAAATTCACTGGTACTGAGGACGAGATTGAAGTGAGTTGCCTATATCAATTGTGTTTGTCAGTGTATTTTCACATACCTTCGTCCTATTGGTCTTGGCTACACGGGGCAGGCTTACTGTACCCTGCAACGTTTATTATTGGCTGGCAGTGGGCCAATCGAGCAGTGCGTCGACTGTGTGCCAATCAATGTGTCGCGACGGAGTTAACATTTTTTACAATCCATCATGCTCATTTGAGAAATTATTAAAAATAACAATTTTATTCTTACGAAATGAAATGTTGACTAATGGCAATTTCTAAAATTAGATTCCGGTACAGTCCAGTGAATGGGTGAGAGAGTAAAAGTGTGAGTTTTGTCTCCAAAAGCTAAAAAGGGATTTCCACATAAACATAGACCCGTATATATACACGCATACTCCTCAAAGGGTTAAATACCTGGAAAGTCACTCAGACAACATAAATTATTTGAATGAAATTTGCATTACAAGAATGTCCACGTACTATCCTAGTGGTATGTTTACTTTTTTTTTTTCTTCAAAGGTGATCACCATCTTCGTACTTCTCGTAGCAGCCTTCTCTGTATTTGTCGCAGCTGGACACGGGGACTCTTACACTTCTCTACGTAAGTACTGGCAGATGTAACTACGTATTTGAAAGGAGCATATATCTGCATGTATTTGTCGCAGCTGGACATGGGGACTCTTACACTTCTCTACGTAAGTACTTGCAGATGTAACTACGTATTTGAAAGGAGCATATATCTGCATGTATTTGTCGCAGCTGGACATGGGGACTCTTACACTTCTCTACGCAAGTACTGGCAGATGTAACTACGTATTTGAAAGGAGCATATATCTGCATGTATTTGTCGCAGCTGGACATGGGGACTCTTACACTTCTCTACGTAAGTACTTGCAGATGTAACTACGTATTTGAAAGGAGCATATATCTGCATGTATTTGTCGCAGCTGGACATGGGGACTCTTACACTTCTCTACGTAAGTACTGGCAGATGTAACTACGTATTTGAAAGGAGCATATATCTGCATGTATTTGTCGCAGCTGGACATGGGGACTCTTACACTTCTCTACGTAAGTACTGGCAGATGTAACTACGCATTTGAAAGGAGCATATATCTGCATGTATTTCAGACACACCTGCACCGATATATCAGAATTTTATTCTTATACAACGTTGTAAATGTAACGATTTGAGTCCTTTCATTTGCATGACACTGTACTTAAAAAATTATGAATTATTAAGTCACTTACATGTATATATGCCCTATTAATTAAACTAACACAGAGACATATTAGTTGTATTGTTTTTTAACTACTATAAAAAAATCAGTAGCATATTTATGTTCGACATAGATTATGGTAATTATTACTGGTTGGATGTTGATTATATGTAATTATTTAGTTTGGTTATGCGAATTATATTTTACTAACATGTTTTAAGTCATTATCTAGTTCTAAACAAACTCAATATAAGTCTTAAGCTTAGCTTACAACTATTTATGCGATGAAATTATTGTTGATTTTTGCAGGTTATAATCAGATATATACGTTTCCTGACATGTTAATAGTTTTTTTTAAAGAAAACTTGTACACTGATAGAATCAAAAAAATCCAACTCCAATTCCAACAAAAATAAATAAATTTGATACAACATTTCCGTCTGGGATTTTCAAAAGTGGACATGTTTTCACGTAATAATTAAACTGAGGTAATTTAAAATAAATATTTCAATTACAACTGAATAAAGGACTATCCTAATATATTTAACCAGTTATCTGCTGAATGTATTAATTATATTTTCTTTAAATCTGCATATTTATATTAGATTTTATGACTATAAATACATATGATTTTACAAAGGAGTCAGTTCGTTTCGTCCATAGCACTTAAAAATACAAGTTTTTGCTGATAAGAAAAATATTAGTATGCTACTTGGGATTTTTATTGCAACAACCTCCAAAACTTTAGATGCAAATAAAAATACGATCTGGAATAATTGCTCAGAGAAATACTGTAAAACTAGTTCGAGTGAAAACTGATGAAATATCTCGGTAGTATTGTGTTTAAATGCAATCAAGGCATTACAGGCTATAAACACCTAACAAATTACTGACTTATTTAGATGCTGAGATATAATAGTAGGTAAAGCATGCTCTAAATAACTATCTAGGACAATACATGTGCGAAGATTAGTTTCTCTTACTTAGGCCTATAATTTTTTTCTGTTAACCCTCCATAATATAATTGGCGGAGACTATAGTTCAAGTAGGAATGAAGTACGGGTTCGAATCCTGAGATTACCTAGACATTTATACCAATTTCGTTCATAGGTTTGCGTTTATTTGCAAGTCTCTCCCTTCGATTTGCAAAAAATCGGCAGTCTAAATACGCAATTATTTTAATATAACTACTACTGCTTTTAGTAGGTCATGTTTGTCGTGAAAATAAAACTTGTCCACCTTGTAAGTGTAAATTGTTTATTATGCTGTTAAGATAACGGCCTGGGCTTCTACTACAAGTACGACATCGACCACGCCCCTCATGGACATTGGCATGGAGCCAGTCATCCCAATGGCTACGGCGGCTTCGGCTCCCCTGGATACCACGTGGGCGGCGGCCACTACGAAGGCTACTGAAGACGGGAAATATAACTCTGCATTGTAACGAGAGCATTGCCACGCCAACTTGTGAACCGTTCTCCCATAAGGCTGCTCGGACTCGCCTGTTCTGCAAAAATTCTTCATTTTTTTTGTGTCATAGTTTCAGTTTCAAATGTTCTATCGGATTTGATTATGGGAAATTTACAATTTGATAGTCGTTTAATACCTTTTGTTCCTAATTTTTACTGTGTGTCATTTTCTGCTTGCAAAAAAAAAAGTCCGGAACTTATTGATAGAATATAAATATGTTCCAAACGTTTTACAATTAGCAGATAACACACAATTAAAATTAAGTGCAAAAATGTTAAGCAACTCGTAAATTGCAAATTTCCTACGAACCTACACTGTCAGTAATTACCATGAGTCCAAAATTATGGGACGAAAACGAAGAATTTCTACGAAAGTTTTGAAGCCGAGCCTTAATGGTGTAGCCAGATTGAAGCTGTTTTGAAGAGAAAACAAACAATCTTCATCCATCCTTTGTTTCAGAAATTTTCAATCTTCACATATTTCTAGTTCAAGTACATCAGCTGATACGTATTTCTCCATAGTTTTCAAGAGACTTCATCTGGCCACACCGTTAATTTTGTATATTTATGTTGATGGTTTTGTACTTAATATTATTTTGTAACAATAAATATTTATAGCAAATATAGTGAATTTATTGTAAAACACGGGAAAAAGACATTAATGCTGCTTGCTTTCTTCAGTAAAGCATTAAGCACTTTGAATTGTAGACAAAAGCAACAAAGTATAATCACCTTAATAAAAAAACTAGTTAATATTTAAAACAAACCCTTTGATTTTTTATATTAACGTCGTTAAAATTATTATCAACAAAACTGTTCAGTTAAAATATGAAAGCGTATAGGTCCTTATAGAACCAGTTAACTTGCATAAAACGGTGCTCCAATTAGTGAATATTGACATACTAAGATCACATTTGTTGGGTGTTCAGAAAATAAAACCCCAACGGTAGAGCATCCTTCTTCGATACTGACGCGTTTTAGCACTCATTCAAGATATGGCAACGTTAAAAGTTTTTTACGCGTAAAGAAAATTCTAGTCGCTCAAACAACAACGATTATTAAGTCGCCGAAGCATAAGGACATTTACTCTACGGGCTAAAGAATTCTGGGTCCTTTTAATCCATCAAGGTCATTTACTAGTCCTTAGGATTGAACGAGCTTAGGGATTCGGGCGGTTATTGAGGGCGAAACGTGATCAGAACGGAGCGGCGCCGGAATGCAAGGACGGGGAGAAACGGGGAATCCCCGATAAAACTCTGTGAACAGCGGCATCGTCCGGCACGATTCCCACTTGCAAAAATCCGGGAGTGACCCGGCTGGGTCGCCTCGGTGGGAGGGGAGCAGTCTAACCACTCAGCCACCGCGGCTCCCATAAGAGTACGCATTGTGCAAGTGTTCAGTATGCTGAGATTTCTTTCGTTATGGTTTATCGATATTCGTCATACAGCAAACCATTGGACTAAGTTCAAATCGAGAGGCATATCCAGGGCATATCTAGCTCACTTATAAATAAATCTAGACGATATTTTATATGTTTTAAACTTTTTTTTTTTTTTTCATAATAAACCATAGACAAAATTTTTCTGTCGAATTCATATTCTTCGCCAGGAGAAAGGAAGAACGAATGTTACAGATCACTTCCAATATTAGCATGCGGAACCATTGCAGCATAACGAACCAGAATGACTAATTCTTGGAAACAGACTGAAAAATGAACAATAATTTCATTGCCGAATCTGTTTAATTTAGGCGGTTACATTAAACTAGCTTCCACGTGGAGTTTCCATGTCTCCAGTCTAAGTAAATGCTGCTACTTTTTCCTACTTCTTGCTTTCTCAATCAGTTGCTGTTTAGATTTATAGTCTAATGAGACTCAAATAGGCCTTACACTAAAAGAGTTTTGCATGACACATGTATGTTCCAGTATTAACATGCTATTTTAGGCTACTGAACATGTCCTTCTTGATTACTCATATACTTACGCAAAGTACAATAATTCTAACGTTCTTTAAGCACAGGTTTTATAGAGTATATTATGAAGTTATTTATTTTGTTAATCTTTTTTTACATAAAGAATTGAAAAAAATAATAATAATAATGACAAAAATAAATAGTCTTTATTTGACCCAGTTAAGGCACATCTGCCTTCGCTTACGCCGACCCATTTTTATAATTTACACTTGCTCATTACGAATCAGAAGAAAAAATAGTTCTTACAAATTAAAAAACACTGCAGAAAACCAATATTCGTTACTAGATATTGATGGCACAGGTAATTAATACTAAATAGTGACATGCATGTTTAAGCACTGAAAAATGTTTAAATTTAAGTGGTGATTATTTACTTTAAACAAGTCCATTAAAAACTGATGAACTGGCAGGTATTAGGTCAAAATATTCACTATATACACGGAAGAATATAATACATTTGTACAAAAGCTTAAATGCATAACAGACCCACATGCATACACACGTACTAATAGGTACTTAAATCAAATGATAAAATAGAACACTAGCATGTTAAAACCACAAAACGGTACATTGTGGATCGTTATAAATTAGTTTCGCTCGAATACTCGTTAAGTTTTCCCCAGGAATCTTTATCGAGAGCAGTAATCATGCTCAGCTGAGTTAAACGTAATGTAGATACAGTGCAACGTGATTACCGTGTAGCACTCACATCCCTACTTCTTTTAAAGGCATTTATTTTCTGCGGTATCGTCCTGCTTCTTCGATCTCCCGCGATCGCCAGCATCTGGTGTCAACAGGTACGTGCTTACGCAATGGCGACACCATTTCTGGCACGGACTTTCCATTGTCAACGGTATTCGTGCCAATCTCTTCCTCCCCTCAATTACCGCCCCATCGCTACCCACTCACCATTCTTTTTATTTCCTACCTCTTCCTTCCTTTACAACTTCTTCGCACCTCTGCATGACAAATTTGTCTCCATATTGTATTCAGTTCATTTCGTCAGTCCCTTCCATCCTTAAGTACGGTACGCGTTATAAAATGCCTATCCACATTCCAACAAGTACTTCTGCAACGGTAAAATTTTAATCACTGAGCCTTTTGACAAAATTATTTTCGCGAGTGTACACGATTGCTATTACTAACTGTTATAAATTAAAAGTAAAAAAAAAAATGAGGTGCGGCTGTTTTGGGGACATGGCCGTTGTGAACACGTCTACGTTGACGCGCTCGGACGCCTTGAAGTTTTGTTTACGTTCCCAGCATCGCTTCACTCGATCATACGGGGTTTTATGGGTACCACTGGATTTATTTTGAGATGCTCTTTCCAACCGTATACGATTTATGTATTTCGACTTTGCTTTTTGACGAGTATAGGCCGACATTTTGTTAAGATTTCTTAATTTTTTTACATCAAACTCATACAATTTCACCATAACCACGCCCCACAAATGTTTTTATACACGCAGTCGATTGATCTCGACGAGAGCCGTCGATTGAAACCTAAACGAGCGCCATAGCTTCTCCTAGTCAAAAATTATACTACGCGGAAGTTATGAGACGCGGCGAAACGAACTCAAAATTGCGCTCCAACCCCCTTCTCCCCCCCCCCTCCCTTTTAACAACACCGCCCATCTCCGCGCGCAATACTTCGCAGTCCTCACTCAACGTAACGTATTCTTTGATCCTTTGGCAATCGAGTGATGTAACTGAATTTTGGATGTAGACGATAGATTCGTAGCTGCAATGCCGAACTGTATCCCCCAATTTTCTTATCGGATTTTCTGGATTGCCTCTCAGTATGGTCGCAAATTTAAACACGTATTCACGTCGATGTTTTACGTTTGTATTAAGCCTTACGTTTCCATGCGTGGACAATTAATTTATTTTAGTCTGTTCGCGGTTTCTTTGCACTTTTTGAATAGAACCTTTGAAAAATCACCCCATGTATAATGTGTTTAGTTATTCCCTAAATATGCCATATATTACAAGCGTTATATACCTCCATTAACATAAAATTATCTTTTATTTCGTTAAATTTAAATTTTACCTATTCTTAATTTTTAATTTATAATATTTAATTTATAATACATACGAATAAAACATTGAGAAAATATGTGTGTTGGTAGCGCGTAATGAGAAATGGTTCTCATGCGAAATATTATTACAGCTGAGCGCGCACGAATTCGGTGCGCTGTCCTCTGGTGCTATTTTCTTGACATGTTAGGTTTCGGTTGGTGGGCGAGTGCAGTATCTCCGATGGAAAGTTGTACTGGTTCTCTTTGTAGAATAAACTGCGCAGTTACCGCATTTGTCATCGTGGTCATGGATTACACCGCCGTAGTGCGAAATATATCAGTTTGGGAACTGCGGTGCTACTCGCCACTTCCTCGCGTGAGTCCATCTCATTTTACCCACCGAATTCAGGAGTTGAATCTCTCTCTCCCCCCCTCCCCCTTCGTCATCCTAGCTGGCCACATACATGCTTGGAAGCCACGGTGGTGTAGTGGTTAGACTACTCGCTTCCCGCCTGAGCGAAACGTGTTCGATTCCCGGCGGGGGTCGCTCCCGGATTTCCGCAAGTGGGAATCGTGCCGGACGATGCCACCAGTCGGCGGGTTCTTTCGGGGTTCTCTGCCCCCCCCCCCCAAATCGCGCCCCTTCATTACGGTGCTGCTCCACGCTCACGTCACTTCATCCCCATTGGCTCTCAAGAACTCGATTTCAAGAGCCTCCAACTCACACGCTGTCTGTTTCATTTCTTAAACTGCAGCAAATACTGCAAGATTTTTCTAATTTTCATGCAAGTTGAATTTGATGAGAGGAGTCTGGCGTTAGATGTAGCTAACTACCTTGCTAGAGTGACAGACCTGTTGCTCCATGCCAGAATGAAGGAAGATGTGAGAAGACATGGGCGGAGACAGAGGTTGAATGAAGACGGAGGAGGAAATCCGAGAACTTCGAGAAAACCACCAGACCACTGCAGTGTCCGCTACATGACAACCACCTTCCAAAATACTGCCATTCGCCTTTTACAAGCAGATAATAAAAAAAATGCATGAACAGAAAATTTGTCAGATGGTTTTCGGCCATCTCTTGGTTGTTATGGTACGTTTTAGTATCAGGAAACTAATAGAAGTTCCAAAATAAGAGGGGATATGTGGTTCTTACGGTGCTAAAAGACAAACTGCCTTTTTTTTTTTTTTTTTTTAGGTGATAGCAGTATTAAAAATAATATTATGTTTGAGTCCCAAATAGGTGCAAAAATGCACGCTCTCTCTCACTGCACTGCTTGAGAAAAAAAAATACGTTTGCAAAGAGGCGAGTGTACGATGAAACATATACTGCATAAACGAAATTTACACCAACTGATATAAGTGTAAGTGTATAACTGCGTTAGTTTACTGACTCTGGATGGTAGTCGGTTGTGGTATTTTCTTAAAACTCCTTGTTTGCGGCGAAGCTGTGATGTTCACCCTACGGCATTCACTACCCGAGAGTAAAGCGAAAACGCGTATCTATAGGCTGGGCGTGTTCGCGATACCCAGATTTGTTCGATTTTGACCAATTATACTGCACGTAGTTGCGGTGCCGCTGTCGTGCTCTCTGTCGCGTTTCCGTGGTTCGACGGCGTCCCGCGGGTGTTGACTCGGGGCTACCACCACCGAGAAAACAAATCGCCCTCTGTCAACCATTGGAAAAAATGTTTCCCTCGTCGCCAAGCCCCCTGGTTGGCAGAGTTCGCAATGTTCATGGTTTGTTTCATTTTCAAACAACTGCACCGATGCTGGTACGAAAAGAACAAGGGGGATCGGGAAATTTACACAAGCTGTTGCAAAAGGGAGAGCATTAATTAACTCACTGCTGCGTTCCACACGGCCATTTTGTCTGGTCAAAATCAACAAGGTCATTTAAAGAGCTTCGAGTACCACTGCAAAGTTTTTTAATTTCACACGTTAAATGTAAATACGTATAACCTTATTAAAGTTCTTAACTAAGGCTGAAAGAAATTTCGCCTGGAAAAGCTTTTCAATAAAGTTCAAAGCTGTATAAAATACGTGACCAACGGACGGTCACGTGGTGAAGTAATGTTTTGAGATTACCTCATTTGTAGAGATGTGGAAAATTCGCGTTATTATTTCAGGACAGATTAAAATTGAAACAATCGTTTTTTTTTTATGTTGCGTTTGTCTTTGGAACACAGTTTGTTTGGGTACTCCCTCGACGGCTTTACACCAATAGCAAGCAAGTAACGAAAGGCAGGTCCAGTCACGTGCTATCAAGTCAAACGGGAAAATGGATCGTCACTACTGCAGAAGACGATAAAGAAATGGCACTGAATATGTATATGTAATATCGAATATGTATATGATGACGAATTATAGCGTGCTGTCAGAAAACAACGCGAATATCGCAGGCCTCTAAGAGTACTAAGGGTTTGGGTTTTCAGTATGTTTACTACAAATTACACGACTTAAATAAACTTGAAGTTGGCAACGAAATATTAATTTTCTTTGAAGCCTGGACTGGTGAATCGTCCAGGCCAGTAAGAAATGAGCCTTCGAAATGTTATCCTGAATTACGCATGAGGCTCTATTTCTTTAACCAGTCTTTTTAACGCCTTGCGTATATTCTAACGTTATTATCGGAGGTGGCTTGAAAAACTAAACTAACGTTAATTTGCTTAAAAAACATCTCACATATCCTTGATTCCCCGGGGTACCTCGGCGTTGAGGGACTGATGTTCGGGATGGGAAATAGTAAATAGATCAATAATATAAAGTTGCGTATAAATTCATTTCGAACGTTTGGTAAGGTCGCAGTTGACAGCCCATGATCACAAGATCCACATATGTAAGCAATGCTCCACATTCTACCATGACCTGCCACGAGTATCTGGGCTGACAGGGCAGCAGTGTCTAGATGAACACAGCAGTACTGCAAGGAAAATGCACCACTACTTGCTGAAATGCCACAGCCAGGGAAGGATGGTAGTCCGCCCGTTTTAAAATTCAAGAATTACCACCACATTAATAAATTACCAATAGTCGTATATGTGAATTTCGAGTCAATACTCAAGCCGATTCGGACCTGCGAACCGGACCCCAGCGATGCCCTCACATATGACTATCAGAAGCACGAGGCCAAATTTTTTGTATTTACGTGCAAGTCGACAATAGTGTAATTCCAGCAGCACTAACATCCACGCTGAGGCAGGAGCCCATTATATACATGGGGGAAGATGCGGAAAAGAAATTTATGGACACCATAGTGGATATTTGCACGAAAGTAAAAGATATGAGCGTTCCTATCTTCGGTGGTAAGGAGGAGGTCGATGTGTTGGTCCTTTTCTTCTTCGGCTACTCGTATGGGATACATTTTCTGGTTCTCACGTAAACCATAAATTTTCACAGACACTGACGCATTGTTTGTCTCGAAAACTGCGATATTCCGTAGTTGTATAGGGAACTCGAGGCCTGAAAAGTCAAATTTGGTTTCGAGAACTTTGTAGCGGTGGTCGATTTTGCTGACAGTTTTTCCCTTCTACAAAACCCGCTAGAACGGCCCATTTAAAGCACATGTGGTCGTTTGTGTTTTGTCGGTTAGTTACAGCATTCTTGTTCTTGATAGATTCTGGCAAGTCAATGTACGAGACTTGAAGGAGGTCCAGCTTGTTTATGCGGAGCTGCAGGTGATTGGCTGACGACAGTGTCCACCCTGAACAATGCTCTTTGTATGCGTCCTCCTCTTCGCATATTTTTTCTAAGCCGTTTCCTACCGCCTTCTCAATATTGCTAGCCTCTAATACTGCTGCATTTTTTGTTTTGAAAGCTCTCTGTCTGTACATTCGACGAATGGTTCTGGCTTCGTATAGTAACACTCAAGCCACACATTAAATTTAATTGGACCCTGCTTTCGTACTTCGTCGGCGAGCTGGTCAATGATATTTTTCTTCATATGAGCCGAAAAATTACAAATATCTTTTGACGAACCACTTACGTTTTCAACCACACATGTCTTTAAATTACGTCGGAAAGCAGTTTCAGCTTCCACGAAACCATTGCCATTAACAGTCCCAAACCCAGCAACGATTCTTGGACGTGATGGTCGCTGGTACGAAGGTGCATTAACATCCTGAAACCTTGGTTTCGCAAGCTATACACTCATACATTGTGGTGAAGGAGACTGTACACGAGTGGTTTTGGTAGGTGAAGGTTCTACAGCTTTGCAGGTTTTCGCGTGTCTCTGCAAGTTATCGCGCCTAGCAAATGACAGTCCACAATCCATGCACTTGTGTACCACTCGATCTGTATTCATCGCACAGCCATACTTCTCGTGCCTTCGTGCATCGTGGTTGAACACTAAGGTTTTGTCGCAGAAGCGACATGAATGACGATGTAATGGTACAGTAGATGGCACCGATGTAATTGAAGATGCTTCTGATCGTACAGCCAAAGACGAAGTCGAGACTTTGCTTGCAGGCACACCATTAAATGCACGCTTCATCTTGATCTCTGCATAAAAAAACTAACAGAATTAATACATCTGATAATCGAAATGTATAAGGGATCTGTGTTATACAAAATGGAATATACTTAGGTATATTTACGATCATGAATGATAATTTCCTGCAGAATTTGATGGAAGGGCTGGTCATAAAAAATGCTTACCAGTCAGAATACTAAGAAGGTCGGTAGAGATAATACGATCCGTCACCTGTTGCATCAGACGAAGAACTGAGACGATGTGCCAATCTGCCCGCTTTATATACCCCCAGAGTCTGAGATGTCACGTGAGCAACAACCAATCATGAACGAGCAATGTCACATGACGGCCATGTGACACACTTAAAATTGTATGCAACGAATGAGCAATGATACGTGAGCGCCATGTGTCACGCACTTAAAAAATATTATACTAATACATACTCGGACCAACGACAGCAAAAACCTATTCACCTGCAAGATGAACTGCAGGGACAAGACACCCTTGTGGTGTGTTATGATTGTAATGTAATTGTTTGTTTTCAGACACTCAGATAAACTAAGTGACACATTATAAAACATGCTTAAAGTAATCAAGAAGCTTGTTTTTGCTAACTCCACCTCCGCCAACGCCTCCGTCTCCAAAAGGGTACGCTTGGGTTATCATGGATGGTATGTTGGGTAATATGTTTTCCAGAATGTCTGCCTTGCGATTGTTGGTGTATGTCGAATGATGTGAATAGTATGTGTGCATGTAATGCTAAGGCATGCTTGATTTGCTTGAGTTAAAGTGTTTGGTATGGATGGTCAATGTATTTTGACTGGTTTCAGTCGGCATGGTGGATGATATGAGAAGAAGTTGATTATCTTACTGGCATGGGTTGTATGTTTGCTTTGTATGGTCCGTGTGGGCGAACGGTTGAAGTATGCTAGAGTTATAGTGGGTGGTATGGTTGGTAGGTATAAGCGGTGTTAGTTAGCAGAACAAGTACAATGGGTGTTAAGTTTTGGGCTGGCCTTAGCTGTATAGTTGCTCGAGTTATGATGGATATTGTGCTTGGTGTATTGGGAGGTGCAGTTGAAATGAGGTTTTTTTTTTTTTGTTATAGGATATGGGGTGTTGGGTGCCCTGGTATGACTTGAGTTATATAATGGATGGTATAAGTGATCAGTAGTGTATATATTTTACTGGTGTCGACCAGTAGAGCAGAAATAATTATGGTTGGTAGAGTAAAATAGTATGCATGAGTTACAGTGGGTGGAACATTGAATATTAAGGTGCCTGCAGTGCTTTGGTGATGATTGGTGAGAGGTAAATGTAAACAAAGATGTAGAGTGAAAGACAAGATGGAATGAAAGAGAGAAACGAAACAACAAAAAATGGGAGAACTCGGAGAATACCTTTGGACTGATATAGAGATATTAAGGCTCCTGCTTATGTGGCGACGCTCCCACGTGCATCAAGTGCACTATCGCCTCTAAGCGCAAGGCTCTGAACTGACGTGCAGAGTTCTCGTCGCATTGCGTGTACCTGTGGGACTTTCAGCGGTGACGCTATAATTATATTTGTGGAAAGTCTCTAGGAAGGTCCAGTGCAGGGCCCTTGAGGACATTTGTACGTATGTGATGCGTTGTCTTTTGAGTAAAACGCCTTATAAAAGCCATGTTAGGTATGTCGGGCTACTCGGCAATGATGTTTCCAATTTGCGAGACGTCTTGAAAGCAATCAACAGCCCTCGTGTGAAATATGTTCTTTTCGCAGATTAGTTAATGGGACGCACGTTTAATAGATTTGTAAAAAAAAAACAAAAACGCGTATGTCGAACACACTGCAACGAAGTTGAAGTTGGCCAGGTAGGAGGGAAGTTTAAATTGCACTGCATATAGAGGATAAGTCTAATCAAGTGACGCGATATATGTATTTTATTTTCAGCCCGGTTTAAGTTTTAATGACACGATATCAAGAAGTTATCTGATGAGAACATACAAACACAAACTAAAGGAACTATAGTAATTTTAATTTAATATATTTCATGAAACAAATTTGAAAATTGCGTGTAAGTAATAACGTTCGTCAACAGCTAAAAATTATTGGTTGGTATCACCAGAGTGACTTCAACGAAATTATTTGCAAATTCATTCAATGGCTGGCTAATAGTTTTATTATCGAGTTTCACGTTAAAATTTAAAGCGAACATATTTAGTAGTTAAAACAAGATTGCTGGCGAACCAAAAGTCAGGTCTCGAAGAAGTTTCCATGTATTAGAGACATATTTTATTTGAAATGAAACACTAAGTATAAATATAAATTTGTTTGGTGCAATATTAAAATAATTAATGTCATAAAGAGATTTATTTTTAAAATTATTTGGTGCTTCCATAAAAACCGTTTTGATATGTGAGAAAAGGGTAAAATAAAAAATAACAGTTATAATCAATTACTTGAACACCCTTAAGCAGTGGCCGCCAAAGAAAAAAATACTTTCCATCCTTCCAAACAACGGTGATTAGGCCCACGTCCCAATGCATACATTATAAACTGTTCACAGTAAAGCAATCACTTGTGCATTCTTCCACCACATTATAAACTGTTCACAGTAAACCAATCACTTGTGCGTTCTTCCACCACATTATAAACTGTTCACAGTAAACCAATCACTTGTGCGTTCTTCCACCACATTAGAAATTAACATTTCAAAGGGTCTTACCACTTTATTCGTGGTATGATCAAGCGAATATGTAAAATTATTAAAAAAGTAAATGGTTCACAAAGCTGACAATTTTTTCACTTATATGCGTTAAAAACAGAGAGTAGAAGAAATACTTTCGCTATTCACAAATGTTTACCTAACACATGTATTCGACTTTACGACATGGGACTAATTTCCCTTGTACGTTGTCAGAGTGCCCGTTAAAAATATTAGTAGGTAGCGGCAGTGATATTTTCCAAAGGTTGATTTCGTAAGTGGTAACATAACCGCGAACAGCCTATAGTACATTCGGGGCCACGGTGGCTGATCGGTTTGCCTGCTCGCCTCCCATAAAGGCTATCCGGGTTCAATCCCCGGCCGGATCAATACGGATTTTCGCATGTGGGAATCGTGCCGAAGGGTGCCGCTGGTCGGCGGGTTTTCTCGGGGATCTCCCCGTTTCCCCCACCCCTTCATTCCGGCGCTGTTCCATACTCGCCTCAATCACCCTCATCGTCTCTGAATGCCTTGATCTTAAAGAGCCACCCAATTCTCTCCACTCCACTATAGTACACATTCATGTCCAGCTGGTGTGTCCGTCGCTTCGTTAGTCCCGGCGGAGGTCATGGGATCCGCGCGCGGATGAATAATTACTGCAACGTGACTTCATCTCGCTTCCAGGCGGCGAAACTGTCCCGCCAACTTCCGGGGCCCCGTGCCCCGGGTCCCATCGAGCACTCCCAGGGCGGTGCTTGATTGGTCGCTCGCCCTGACCTCATCTAAGACTCCTGGTAGTCTTCGCCGCTCCCCAGACACGCCCCCTGATTCCAACCTTACCCTCCAACACACACACACACCTAGGCGGCCTCCCGAAAAGTTACTCCGAGCAGGCCCGTACATAACAGGGGCAAGGAAAAACTACAGATCTTGTACAGCGAAAGTGCTACGAATTGCACTGCTTCTGAAGATTCTTCTGGCGATCATAGATTGATGATTATTGTGTAATGGTTAAACCATAGACTGAATATGAGGTAGATCGCTTATTCGTCTTCTGCGCATGTACCCAATATTGATCTACCCCAAAAGAACACAACTGTCAAAGTCACATGGTCAACAGTGATCAACATGTTTGTTTAAATTTTAATTTTTAAATAACAGCCACCATTATACGAATAAAATACTTTTACCAGTTTCAATCTAATCAAAATATATTACGAGTTGATTAGTAGACGATGTATACATACATCTGAAATCATTTGTTTATAAATCAGTTTTCTAACCTAAGATCCAAACCATGCCAATTTCGCTAGATGTGCTGGCAGAAAAGCAGTTCTATGTTGGGACATGGAGATTGGTTGTGCGCAGCCAGCGAGATCGGTCTACCTCATATTTAGTCTATGGAGTAAATACGCTCCCAGAGAATAGGAACGAATATCTGAGAACAAGGTAATATTATATGCACAGAGTTGCGGATTGGGATGGATTTTATGAGGTGATTCTGCACAGTGAAAATTTTCTGTACTTTTAACAAGCAATTCTTTCGAAACTAGTTTAAAAAGAATCTATTCTACTAATACAAACATTTTTTACAGAGTTATAGCCTCCAGCAGAGCCAAGGATAGTTATCGGAAGATCTAAACCAATACGTAAAGGATATAACTAAGCTCTTCCATGATACCTGCAAAAAGGTGCCGTGAAATCTGAAGCAGGAATGACACTAAATAGGGAGCAGGATGATGATCTTGACAGGAAAAAAAAAAATTGTAAGATGGATTATAAGAAGGCCGAAAACTCTCCGAAACGTCAGAGAAGGGCAGAAGCATTGCTGGAGTATCGATGGGAAAGTGAAAGGTACTCAAATATGATAAGGGAGAAAAATAGGGCATCCTGGAGAAGCCAGGTGGCCGAAAAAGGCAATGAACATTTATGGGGACTGGTTTATGAGATATTAGCAAACAAAGTGAGACATAACTAGATCGTGAAAAGTCTGAAATTCCAAGTAAGAATAATTGTCGACCAACAATACAGTGCAGATAAGATGGTGCGATCTTGTTTGCCAGAGGACAGTGTTAAAGTGAAGATGAAACACATCTACTTAATAGAGAGAGTATGTGTGAATTGCCAAACAACCTAGACACAGATGAATTTACTGAAGTAGAATTTCTCATAAAAATAAAATATATCAAGAATAGAAAGGCACCGAGAGTAGATGGTATCACTGCATAGATCATCAAAAGAATATACCACCAACTGAAGAAAGAGTTTTTTTAATGAATGACTGCTTAAAAACAGTTTTTCCCCAATTATTACGAAGCAAGGCATGCTGAGAATCCTTTGTGAGGATCAAAACAACAACCCTACTATGGAAAAGTATTACAGAGCCTTTAATTCATTTATTGTCAGTACTCGAAAAGCTGATAAACACACACCTTCTCAGTTTCCTAGAAGCAACAGAAGTATTACATATGTAAAGGCTGCTAACGGGAAAATGAGCACTTCTGAAAGCCCTGCTTGAGATCTACTTGTATGCACGTTGTGTATTCTTTCACCTTATGTAAACATATAATTGCCTCATCACTTTATTCATGCGTTGGTCAAGTGAAATTATG
Organism: Dryococelus australis; assembly: GCA_029891345.1. Taxonomy (NCBI): domain Eukaryota; kingdom Metazoa; phylum Arthropoda; class Insecta; order Phasmatodea; family Phasmatidae; genus Dryococelus; species Dryococelus australis. The sequence continues at coordinate 44,691,937 of CM056995.1, read as the reverse complement.
AAATTATTAGGGAAGTTAATATTTTTAACATCTGCATATTTTTACACTTTGGTGCATTAGAAATACAGAAAACCAAAGATATCATTCGAGTTATCGCAAATTGTTAGCTAACACTTTTTATTCGACGTTAAGATACGGAACTACTTTCCGTCCATCGTTACCAACCTTACGGGCGAATGTCACTCAGTGCACCCATTAAAATATTTGCGGGTAGGGGCAGTGACGTTTTCCTAAAGTTCTTTCCAAAAGTGCTCACTTTATCGTGAACGTCTTTTATCAGCGCGCTCATACTCATAAAAATACAAACGTTTACATGGTTTCGCTGCAAAGCTGGTAACGAAATTTTCATTGCAGCGTCGTCTATGTATTTCGGGTGGGTGGAAATGAAAAATGCAGGGGCTTCGCCCAAATAAAGTTAAGTATGGTGACTCGGACACATTATGCCTTAATTTCTCGCACTATTGGATATTCTTGATAAACTTGTGAAATTTTGAAATGTCAGTGGTTCGGTGAGGGGAGGATTCGAACCCCCTAAACCCATCACTTGGCCCTGACTCCAAGGATAAAGTAACAACTGAGTAAAGCTAAAGCTACGGTTATATATATATATATCAGAAAGTCATACTTTTTACAATTAAAGAATAATATACAATGAGCTACACTTATCACAACCTAATCCTTTTTACCTTTCAAAACTTTTTAAAATCAAAATAATTATAATATCGTCCTTCTCTTGTCCTTTTCCATATTTGCCCATTTTCTTTCAGTTCTCTAATTCTGCAAAACATCACGCAATTTTTTTCATTTTACCTTTCGTCACTCACCGAAATACTGTGCTTATAAGTTTTACTCTGTACAGATTATCACAGCAATTATAAGCAAATAATTCTATAAGTTTCACCCAAGACAATTTGCTGTGAACTGCCAGACCCTCTTGGTGCCCGGGTCCCAGGGAATCTGCCCCTCCCCCCAAAATCGCTTCCACCCCTTTTGGTGGGCCTGCACCCGCCCCCTAGTACCCGGCGAATGCACAACCACTACACACGAGGACAATCAGACATCGTTAGGTATGACAACCTCCTACCGCCCTCCCCTTCCTCGATATCCAACCAGTCGGAGCTGTGCTCGATTAGTTTGACCAGTGGAATGTTGAACGAGAAAACCGAACGATTCAGTTAAGGGATAAGCCTCAAGATATCCTGGTGATCCGTAACCTTGTTGAGGGCATTGGAGACAACGGGAAATCTTATTGCTGTAAACCAGCTGTATAGAACCGCAGAAAGGAAATACCAATTCTAAACACGTAAAGACTGCAAGTTCATCGACTTGGATGTCAAGGATAATCCTAGAAGAATTTTAATAATGCTACTTGTTGAGGTTCTGTGCTTGAGTCTCCAGTAAACAGTATACTTACCCACCGTTTAATATATTTTCTATATTTTAGCATGTTTACGAACCGTCAAATAATTTTTATGGCATATAAATATGATAAAGATCAAGGAAAACTGTATCGTAAGTAACTGCCCGTATTTAGACTCCTTTAGTGAAAAGAGGTTCATAGATAGAGACGACGTAGTGCAGAGGTGAGAGGAGACTGATATAATAATAAATCCAACACCCTCCGAGTGACTAGCTTTCGAGCTGGGACCCACAGGTGCCCGTCATCCCTGAACATGACATGGAGCGAGACCCTAGGATGGAGCGGCACTGGAATGCAAGGGCGGGGGGAAACGGGAGTACCCCGAGAATACCAACTGACAAGCGGCATCGTCCAGCACGACTGCCACATGCGAGAGTCCGGCAGCGAACCCGCGGGGGATCGAGCCCGGGTCGCCTGGGTGGGAGGCGAGTGTGCTAACCACTGCGCCACCACTGCCCCTGAAAGGAGACTGATGTGTGTTGATTACTCATTCTCCGAGACATCGGACACAAACGTTTTTATTCTTAATATTTCGTGTATTTTTGACAATCCCGCATAATGATATTAGCTATTGCAATTCCCATATACATGCCACCCAATTAACATATGCCGGTATGTTAACAGACTACGTGTTAGAAACTATATATATCTTACACCTGGAACCTACTATCTTGGATGCACGTGTCCAAGAGAATATTTGCAATTGTGTAAGAAAAATATACAAGTAAAAACTGGTATTGATTTCGTTGGTTTACGAACTCCAAAAAAAAAATGTTATAGTTTGAAATAATTATAATTGTTCAGTCTTTTTGAAAACAATACGCTGACTATTGTATCAGTTCTGCTGCTCGCTTAATATTTCAGTGTTCAGTGGAAATTTATGACAGACTGGAAACTGGCTTAAAGTATAATTTTTATTGGAAGAGCCTAGGATAAGTATTACTGCTAGGATACCCACATTTAGGCTAGGTTTATGGTAGACTACAAAACAGCGGCTTCTCTGAACCATCTTACTCATAAAATAATCGTTGGTTGTTAGTTCATATGAGCTCTAAGTCGTAATTATTTCCTTATTCACGATGGTATTGTGTTGTGTATATGCAATCTGTGCTAGACTTGGCAAATGGTTCTGTGTATATTTTTCTGCCTTTTATTATTAAACCATAATTTTATATGGTTATGTTAATATACAAACTTGTTGTGGCTATAAATATTTTCTCTAGCACGGAAATCCTGGACAATTTTTGCTTAAAACTTATTTATATAATTTCATTACATTTTAGTACTTAATAATTGATAGTGTGAAATATTTTAATATCGTGAAAAAATTGCATAATTCCACTTAACATTTCGCCGTACCGTATTTAAAAGAAATTTCAGTGATAAATGACTATCAGTTCCGGAGGGAAGGTTTTGATTTAAAATAAGACTCCTTTATAATAAAGTTTTTGAGTTGCATCACGAAACGTTCACATGAGTTCTTTTAAATTTATGGCTTGGTCAATGTTTGGTCTCGTTTTCCAGCTAGCTGAATTTCCTGAGTATGCGAGAAATCCTTTATAAGAGATTTAAAGAACACATTTTTGAATTATTAAATGTTTTAATTTAATTTAATTTTGATATCATTATTTACTTTGGTGACCGATGTTGGCAAAACGCAAGATTTGAGTGCTCTGTATTATCATGATTTTTTTTTAACACGAGCAGAAAAATGAAAACTGTTTCCTCTTTAAATTCCTCGAGAGCTTTATATTACTCAATTAAACAGCTATGCTTATTGAATGAATACGTGTTGACTTATCTTAGTGCTAATTCGTTTTTTTTTTTACAAACAAGAGTAATGGTTACAGATAGTATATCAAAACAGAACTAGTAGTGAGTTTCATTTCAGCTTTGACGTGTGACATATGTAAAGTGAACATAGTATACAATTACTTATTTATTAAAAGTTTTAGGAATGACTAAAATAAATTAGTTTTCTCATATTTGAAATACATAGAGTAAAAGGAGAGAAGCTTTGTATGATATCGCAGTTGAATTTTGCTTATAGTAAATACGTGGTTTCTTCCTAATCTTTGAAGACCTGCTAAATATTTACTTTAGTGCTATTACTTAAGTCTTCTCCCACCTAATGTAAACAAAACTTACACACGTCTGGAACAAAAATGACGATTTGAAATCAACGCACTTTATTTGTGTGCCAGACATGAAACCAAAAATAAAATCAAAATTAATATATTTTTATGTAAAAATAAAATATCTGTTTACATGTATAAAAACCTAAGTAGGACAATGGGAAACGTTTATTTAACAATTAAAGTTTAAAAAAAAACTCAAGTCAATAAAAATTTCAGAAGAACTATTTCTTACTTGCCACTAAAAACATACTTCTTTCCTGTTTTCGAATCACGTTAACTATGATATAAACATTACAATTTTAAGAAAAATGAAGGCAAAAGATTTATATAAGCCAGAAATAAAAGACGCAGGCGTTAAATACCTAAAAAAACCGCTTGTGATATATATTTAAGAAACCCCACCATACTTATGATGATTGAAGTTATTTTACAAAGGTTGAATTCAAGAGTGTGAATATATCCTGTATATACTGTACCATGCCTTTATAAATAAACGATATAACTTTCGTAAATGTTTATGGGTCCGGAGTAAGCTAGTGATTAGTGTGCCTGTCTCACATCAAGGGATCAGGATTCGATTCCCGGTAGGATCGTCGCCAGACTTCTGCGTGCTTCGAAAAGTTGGAAGGCCCACTCTAAAAAAAAATTTCTGGCAAACTTCCTGAACTGAAATGGAATTTTTTAACCCATGTATCGTATGGAATAATAATATCACACATCTGGCTACAAATATGGAATGTTTAGCGTCGCTACTATACAAAGAAGGAAAGTTCCCTACGCAAATGTAGGAGCACTAGCATGGATGTATGGGAAATTACTTTCCTATTCGCGTTTCCTCACTCTACATATATACTCATATAATACATTTTCGAATAATTTCTTAGCGTGCGTTTACGTAAACGCAGTGTGAATTGCAGTGTATTTTGTTTCCTTTAACCTTTCATTCCAACGTTGATCCGTTTTATGGCCTCGTGCCTTCAGCCGTACGAGAGACAGGGAACATGTGTGGATCTTACTTTGAGTGAAGTGGAGAGATTTGGGCGGCTGTTAACATCGAGGTATTGGGGACCAATGAGGGTGAAGTGAGGTGACTACGGAGCAGCGCCAGAACTCAAGAGCTGGGGGAACGGGAGACCCCCCGAGAAAACCCCACTGACCAGAGCCATCGTCCGGGCGATTCTCCACATGCGATGCAAAAATCCGGGAGTGTCTTCGTAAGGAATCGAACCCTGTTAGCCTGGGTGGGAGGCAGGTAGTCTGACCACGGCACCACCGCGGCCCCATGTCTTACTTTGAATTCCCGTCGCTGAGTGGTTGCAATTAATTCACGAAAAGAGAATTTTCGTACTAGGTTATTTAGAATCGAGTTACTCCGATACTGAGCGTCTGTGATTCGAGGGTACTCTCCTAAGGCGCTTGACGTTGGTTCACCGACTGTAAACATGTATTGTATAGCGTGGTCGTAATTTGTAACACAGAGGCAAATAGAACTGGTGTTACAGTAAATTCATGTTAACTGAAAACTTTTCTGAAGCCCCGCTAAAGTTACAATTTCAAGCTACTCACCCGCAGCATGCAAACGAATCTCAACTAAATCTAGAAAATAACACCACAATGACGACGCGCCGCATTTGTGGGAACACAGTTTAATCATCCTTTGCATGAGAACTATTTCTTAAAAGCCATTACCAGTACACCTGTTTTTCCCCTTTATTACTCGTTTTAATTATAAAATAAATATAATAGTTTATATGTAGATAAAATACTTTTACACATGAAATTTAACCAAAAATAAACCACTTTCTCGTAATGGTTGTTCACGGTAAAATTAGCAATTTTGAAAGCCCAGTTTGAGATCTATTTGTATGTATATTGTGTATTCTTCCGCCTTATGTAAAATTAACATTGTCGTGGACCTCATCACTTTATTCATGCATCTGTCAAGTGAAACTGTGAGATTATTAGAAAAATTAAAAATATTTTACAAATCTGGTTATTTTCACTCTTCCGATGCATTAACAAAACAGAAAGCGAACGAAATATTTTAAGTTATTACAAATTGTTACCTAGTACTATTTATTCGACTTTAAATATGGAACTACTTTCCAACCATCGTTACCAACTTTACTGGGCGCATGTCACCCAGTGAGCACGTTGAAATATACGCAGGCAGGGGCAGTGACTTTTTTATAAGATTGATTTACAAAGTGCTCACTTTATCGTGAACAGCCTTTAAACAGAAGTAAAAACCGCTTGCGATACATGACATATTTATGAAACAACCAAATACGTCATACGTGGGGATGTTTTTCAAATGTTTGACTCAAAAAGTGCGAAGACGCTGTAGGTTGACTATACCTGAAATTGTAGGTAAAGACGAGCCAAATGTAGCGTGCCGATAGTCGACAGCATGCCAGCATTACAGCGATATTATCTTTGTGATTGTAAAAATAATTTTCTCAAGATAATCGTATACTTGGTTCAAATTTTCTGCTGCCGAAGATTCTAACACACCGCGTTGTGACAATTATATAAGGAAATTATAATTTTTTAATTGTGTGTCTTTTAACGAAAGTTCATCACTTATAGTGCGAGTAATACGACAAAGTTTCAACACAATTCAGTTCTTTCTTTTTCCCATAAATATTCCTAATTTGTTTTTAGGCATGAAGCAAAGCAATATATAAAATACGTTTCGTTCTAGAGCTATAGAAACCACAAATAATTAATTTGAGCCTGAATACCGTATTCCAGATCCGAAGCAAGCGTAAGCTACAAGTCAGACAAACTTGGAGCAAAGTTTTGTCCCGCCATAATAAACGTATTTCTGTTTGGGACAGGTCGCTTTATGATATTTACTTTTCATAATCGTCTGGGTGAAATTAATTTCCAAAATTGAAGAGACAAAAAATTAAGAATTCGCAATGTTAAAATTAATTTTTACTTGAAAAATAATGAAACTTATAATTTTTTTTTTTTTTTAGAATTACGAAACGTGTAATATGTATCATTAAATTTAATTTCATATCCTCTGATTACTTACATGCGAATAGGTTAGCTTCTTCGTGACTAATGCTCACATATTTATCACAAATTGGTTCACTGTGATCGTGACGTTATTTAAACACCGATGAGATGTTAATTGTACTTGAACCACGTTTATCTAGTCTTATTATGACGTCATATGCGTGAACAATAAATCCGTAAAATCTAGATGTTAACTTATAAAAGAGAATACAGTGCTGCCACACAAATTACATGTTGTCCACGTGACAATATACCCTTTATTTCCACAAGAATAAATCATACAATACAATGGACGCATAAACACTGATATAGGTTGTTCGCGGGAAACTGAGCACTTTTAAAACCCCTGCCTATGATCTACTTGCATGCACCTTGTGTATTCTTCCACCTAATGTATAATTAACATTGCCATGAACCTCATCACTTTATTTATGCGTCGGTCAGGTGAAACTGTGCAATTTTAAGAAAAGTAAATATTTCACAGATCTGCTAACTTTTACACTTTGATGCATTAAAAAAAACAGAAAGTGTCAGAAATAATTTAAGTTGTCACAAATGGTTACCTAACACTCTTTATTCGACGTTAAGATATGGACTTACTTTTCCTTCCATCGTTACCAACATGATTGAGCTATGTCATTCAGAGCGCCCGTTAAAATGTATGCAGTTACGAGCAGTGACTTTTTTCTAGGGTTGATTTCAAAAGTACTCACTTTATTGTGAACAGCCTTTAGTTTAGTGTACAGATCTCAAATAACTAGTGACCAGTAAGACTGTTTTTGCAAACTTATTATGACGTTTAACGTGAATTCGATTGACGTGCATTAACATTGCAAGCACAGATAATTAGTAGAAGTGAAGTCACTATTAAGTGTAGTAAAAATATTAAAATATAAAATGATTCCCTATTTGATGTAATTATTAATCCGCATAAACAGGAAATCCCAATTAGAAGCGTTCTACAATGCACGTGTTTTTTTAGTAAACGGAGACGGGACACTTAAACGAGACGAACTGACGAATATGAATGAGTCTGAGGTACATACTAAAATACACTGAAACGCGAAGACGAGCTTCTTATGGAATAAAAAGATACACTTTTACAAATTATATACCAGCATAATATTTGTAACATACCAGTCTTACTTTCGATTTTTATTTAGCAATTAATATTTTATAACGAATACTAACAACTGCCAAGATATGCATGTCTTTTTATTATAATAAATCTTATAATAGTAATATAAAATCGATGCTCTTATTTTATTGTAAACTGCAATGGCTGCAAAAACGAAGAACATGGACAAAACGAGATTTTTATTGGCTACGTCGGTTCAGAGACATGAAAGATTTTGGAGTTGCCTAACCCTTACGTTTCCGGGCACGTGAACATATTCTCATACGTTTTACTGTAGAAAAGAACTCATAATATACAACGTATCGATACTTGTGATACGTATACGCATCCGTATTATTGTATAAAAAACCTTAATAAGTCCGGATAGGCGAAGTTTTATCTGTTGCAATACAGATACAGTTCATGCTAAGTTAATACGTATTACTGATATGACAAGGTCAACGAATTCACTTCCTTGGCGACCTAGCTGATTGAGTGGTTCTTAAGTCCTGGATCACCATTGATGTTCAAGCTGGTTTTAGAAGTAAGTTTATTTCAATCCAGTTTGTAATTCTCTTATCAGTTAAATTACCAGTTAACGTAAAATAGAGCAAAAAAAAAATTTACAGAAAATTTAATAAGGATGACTGACAGTTCATGCTATTTAAAAATATGGTTAGAAAATTTTATTTTACAAATATTAATGGACACCCATATACAAATACTATGTAAAAATATAATTATTTTGAATAATTTTTTAAAGTTGCGAAAGCATTTCATAGCGTGATTTGAAAATTTGTTGAAGTAATTCGGGGTATTTTATTTTAATGTGAATAGCCTCATTTCGGTGAGTGAGTTAGTTTTTATTACTGTATTTGTACGTCCCAAAAACACATTATGATTTTGGCTTGAGATTATTCAAAAAATGTCGTAAAGGCTATTCACTGTAAAATGAGCACTTTTGAAAGACCTTCTTAAGATCTACTTGTATACACGTTGTGTGTTTTTCCGCCTTATGTAAAATTAACATTACCATAGGCCTCATCACTTCATTCATGTGTCAGAAAATATTAAGAAAGTAAATAATTTCCAAATCTGCTAATTTTTAAACTTCGGTGCATAAAAAACAGCAAGAGAAAGAAATAATTTTAAGTTATCTCAAATGGCTACCTAACACTTTTTAATTCGACGTTAGGTTATGGAAATACTTTCCATTCATCGTTACCAACTTTATTGGGCGAATGTCACTCATTGCGCCCATTAAAATATATGTATGCAGGGGCAGTGACTTTTTTGTAAGGTTAATTTCTAAAGTGCTCACTTTATCGTGAAGAGCCTTTAAAATGTTTTTCAAATATTTAGCAAGCCACAAAGATTAAATACATTACAAAACCGAGATGCTGTGGTTGTGTAGCGATTAAGTGATTCGCCTCAATTTTAGTTTGTAATTGATGTGAATGAAACAGAGAGGAAATATGTATGTTGGTAATAACTAGTAAGAAATAGTTATAAAGCAAAATATCATCAAAACGAGTGCCCACGAATGCGGTGCTTGGTTCTATTTGGTATAATTTGCTGGACTTGGTTAAGCTTTGTTTATATGAGGCGGAGGAATATCTTGGAATTAGAACATTAGCAGTCTCAGAAAAATTTGAAGAAACGGGAATTGACTATAAGTTCGAATCTTTTGCGTGCTTTGCAGAATGAGCTTGTCGACGCGAAAGCATTACGTTTCGTTCGTAAACCGAAAAGACCGTTCGTTCACCGCTTAGCGAATCAGTAAATTTATTAATGCGAATATGTTACCGCATCACAGCAGCCACTATTAAAAGTTCATTTAGTGCTATGAAAATAATAATGATCCCACTCAGAAAAATTGTAGGAAATAGTTCACTTGATCACAGCATGAGGATTTCTATCGGCGGGGAAGAGAATCTCAAATGCAGAATTCTGCAGTGGTATGATAGGGTTGCGGTGGTCTAGTGGTTAGACTACTCACCTCTCATCAACAATTCGACTTCCAGCGAGGTCACCTTCCAGAATTTTCTCATGTGGGAATCGTGCCGGACGATGCCGTGGGTCGGAGGGTTTTCTCGGGAATCTCCCATACCTCCCCCCCCCCGGCTCTAATAATTTCCGACGCTCTTCCATACTCGCCTCGCTTCAACCTCATCGGCACTCAAGACATCGCTGTTAAGAGCCGCCAAAATCTCTTCACTCATTATGTCACTAAAAGACAAAGAAAAATACGTCTGGTTTGAATGTGGACCAAAATAATCAATAGATGATTACACTCCACATATGTGAACTTTTATATTATTCTCAATGCATAAAGTTTATTCACCTTAATGTAGTTGATGTAATCAAATTTTTACAGTCCAACTCCCTCCACCGTGGATATTTGATTTATGATGAAGAAACCAACCACAGCTTTCAACTCACGTTCGGTAAATGCAGGCGTTCACAATTAGAACGTGTCAGAAATACGAAGTGCAGCGCCTGGTTACAGGCAACCGCTGGCACATTATAGCTGTGATAATTATCGATGTTAAAGGAACACATCTACACCAGAATAAATATTTGTTTCACACTGCTTTATTTACTACCGGACTCATTTTTGACGCATACTTAACGCCGGATGTCTGCATTTACGAACACGAATATTAAGACAAAATATTTTTATTTAATTCCTCTCCAACACACCTATAAATTTGGCCACTGTAATAAGCAACATTCTCTACATGCGCACATTTACAAAATTCGTGTGTTTGAAACGCGAGTGAGTAAGCGAGTGAAGAGATTTAGACGGCTCTTAGCATTGAGATCGTGAGAGTCTACGAGGGTGAAGTGAGGTGTGCATGGAGCAGCGCCGGGATGAAAGGGCGGAGTAAACAGGAGATCCCCGAGAAGACCCGCCAACCAATGGCATCGTCCGGCATGATTTCCACACTCATAAATCCCGAGTGAACCGGCCGAGGATTTAACCTGGTTCGTCTTGGTGGGAGGCGAGCAGTCTAACCGCTCAAGAGTCTTCAGCATGCCTTTGTCCCAGCAGGAGGTGGAAAGTATCGCTCCCGCGAATCGCTCCGGAAAGTGGTATAAACGCGAGTGAAAGAACCGAGTGCGGGTCGGATCAAGTCTTCCGGTGCCGGTATACAGTGATATCGAGTTTTAACGAAATCAGGACTTACGGTTTGGTCAGAAATAATCATGGAAAAGTGAAGAAAAACAACCTTGAAAATACTGGTGAGCGGTACAAAACGACTCTATAAAAATACAGTTTTATATTTGCTTTCCATATAAAAAAGGACTGTAGAACAGAAAAAAAATTAAAAATTTCCAATGTTCATAAATTACAAAAATTAATAAAAGGAAGAAAAAAAAAATTTAAAATTAAGAATTGGAATGGAAAAATATAAAAGTGTAACATAAGAAGAAATAGTGAGATTTGGTGCTAATCGCTCCAGTAGAATTATAAATAATTAACATTCTAGAAGAATAGCATAGATCCCATTACCAGGAGTAGTACATGAAGATTGTTTATAATTCTTGGCTCGACATTCCTATCTGGTCGATAACCCTCCAGGGGGACAGTACTGACCTATTTCAGCAACTGTGTGCAGGACCACAAAATCCTTTGTACAGGACTTTCTGAAACCATGTACAGAATAGCAGTTTAACTGAATTTTAACTGGAAATGTAAACAGTTTTTCTTCTTCTTTTATTTCTCTTTTCCAAAGTTTAAAGGATTGAACACATGAAACTTTTAAAGTCAAATAACTCAAAAAAGGCGCGTCCTAGAGTAAAACAGAGAATTTTTCCCGCCTTTAAGAAAGCCAAGGAAACTACTATGGGGGGGGGGGGAAGGCTATATTTTCAAAAAAGCAAACAAACAAAAAATAAAAGCTTAATTTCTTAACTAATAGACACAGAACGAAATGTAAAATATATCCGTAATCAGGAAGGAAAATCGGATATAATAACACAAAAATCTAACACCTAAAAAATGCAAGATTAGCAGAACTAAAGAAAACTGGAGGGGAAAGCGACCAGGTGATAAAGGATAAATAATATAATCAGGACTGCGGGGTGGCGCTGAGAGGACTGGCACACAGAATTAATAAAGAAGAAAAGAAAAAGAGGACAGAGCAAGAAGCGGGAGCGGCAGAAACCTCAACAGTAGTAGTGTAGTGTTAATACGAATAATAAAACATCGCCATTTTCTAAATCAGCAAAACACTAAGATCACCACCGAACAGTAGAGAACCAACAGTAGATCAAGACAGGATATTACAAGAAAACCAAGGAAAAAACCAAGAAGATAATCATGAGAAACTGCACTAAAAATAGAAGAAGAAGATGAAGCAGAAGATTTACATTGCAAAAGATTAAAAGAGATTTTACAAAAGCTGGAAACGATACTAAGAACAAACAAGTGGCATACGTGGAAATCATGGCAAAATTATCAGAAGTACAGGATGTAGTTTGGGAGCAGAAATTAGAAATAGCAGAATTAAAAGCTGAAATGAAGGGAACTAAACAAGAAAGAAGAGAACAAGAGAAGTACAAAAAAAATACTGGAAAAACAAGAAGAAGAAGAAATCAATTATTGGATTAGGCAAAAGAAAATGGAACCAGTGAAAATTATAATAAAGCCAGAACAAATGCATAAGGACGGTAGTAGCGAAGAAACTAAAAGGGAATTAACAAAATACATTAGACCAAATGAAAAGAACATTACAATAAATAACATTATCAAAACAAATTTTCGCGCCATAATAATTGAGATGCCAGATGAAGAGCAAGCAGAAAAATTAAAGAATAAATAAGGAATAAAGAGGTGGAAATGAAATTTGACAGACTACAGAAGAGAAACACAAAAATAATGGCATATGGAGTAAGAGCAGAATTAGGTAAAGAAGAATTTTTGGAAAAAAATATATAATCAAAATTTGAGTGAAGATTTCGACTTAGACGAACATGAAAAAGAAACAAAAATCTGCTTTGAAACAAGGGAGGTAAACAGAACAAAGAAAATAGTAATAGAGACAAGCCCGAAAATTTATAAACGAATAATGAATAAGAAGAAAATATACCACAGATGGGAAGCATACAATGTTTAAGTATTTGTGTCACCTATGATATGTAAAAAATGCCTCAGATATGGCTACACCGAAAAACGATGCAGACAAAAAGAAGAAATTTGTGGAAAAAAGCAGATACGAGGGACATACAACAAGAACATGTAAAGAAGAACATAATACATGTATAAACTGCATACGAGGACAAAAGAAAGTAGAAGAAAGAAACCACATGGTTTTCGATAAGGACTGCCCATTTTACAATTTGGCAAAAGAAAGACTAAAAAAGGAAACAGATTATGGCGATTATAGTGGTACAATAAAATCTGCAAAAGGACCGTACAGTAACAATAGACCTAAATAATTAATTAATAGAAGATAATTACGAAATTGCATTTATACAATAGCTATATTTATTTAATAATAACTATACAAATTTAAACAGCAACTACCAAATTATTAAAAACAAGAAAGGGTAATAATTACCAGCAATAATAATAGCTAATAAATATAAAATATTAAATTTATAACATCTAATAACGAAAGAAATTGCAGTATAAAAATTATGATTAATAATTAAGAACTGACATCAATTTCAATGTATTTACCACCACAACGGGAAATAAAATATATATTAAAACAATTGAATAAAATGATAGTAGAACTAGGCAAAATACATTAATAATTGCCGGTGAATGGTATTCAAAAATATCAGACACATGGGAGAAGAGGTAATTGAAATAATAAACAAAACAATTGGATAATTTGTAACGAAGAAGGTAATTTATATACATTTGACAGCATCAACGGACAAGAGAGTATTGATTTAACCATAACTACAAAATATATGGAAGAAAAAATTATAAATTGGATAGTAAATCATAGTATAAGCTATCACGACAAAATAAATTTCGAGATAGAAATTGGAACTTAACAGGAAATCAAGATAGAGAAAAGATTACATTTAAAAGTTACTAACTGGGAAAAGGTTAATGAAGAATTTAAAAATGTTGTTAAGATGATATATGACAGAATGGAAGATGATACAAGTGAAGAAACAATAGATAAATTCCAGGAAGCAATAGTTAACATATGTGATAAACAAGAAACAACACATAAAACTAAAAATTAAATTAAAAATTGGCGGTGGAATAAAGTAACAAATTAACACAGAAAATATAGGAGCTGTTGTGAATGTAATGCTAAATTGATTTATAAGGAAGATTACCAAAAAAAAAAATAAGACGGGAATATAAAAAGTTAATCAGGACAAACATGAATAATAAATGGATTGAATTTGTTAAAGTAGATGTGAAAAAGGGACCATGGAATTTAGTAGATAAACTGGCAAGGAAGAAGTTGAGGGAAAATGAAACCATCAGCAGCATAAAAATTGGGAAAAAATTCACAACAGTTAAGGAAACGTATAAAGTTATGATGGACAAACTACTACCTAATATTGAAGGAACAGAAGAAGAAATAGAAATATATAGTTTGGAAGAAGAAGTGAAAAGAGAATCAGAAGAAATTAAAGAAGAAAATATTGAAAAAAAAAAAAAATGCAGCGTTAAAAAAGCACCAGGAATCGATCGGATAACAATCGCAGTAATTAATAAAAGTTGGGAAACAATTAAATCAGTATTAACAAGAATTATAAATAAATGCTATACATTAAGCAGATATCAGGAAATATGTAAAACAGGAAAGATAGTATTTTGATGCAAAAGTAAGAATAAATTAAAAACAGAGGTATCATCCTACAGACCAATATGTCTCTTATCAATATTGGGCAAAATATACGAAAGGATAATATATAATAAAATTAAATCAGAAATAGAAAAGAAAACGCTTCACGATAATCAATTTGGATTTAGAGAAAAAAAATCAACCGAACAGATAATAAATAAGCTATTAAATTTAATAGAAACAAGTACAAAAAAATATTTGATTGGCATTTCAATAGACATAAGCAATGCATTTTCAACGTTGACATGGAAAGAACAGATTAATAAATACCAATAGGGAAAAAATGGAAATAAATTTTATGGGACTATTTGAATAATCAGAACATAATAGTACAAGATAATCAGATAAATTTTAAATGGGAAATAAATCGCGGCTGTCAACGAGGGTCAGTAATAGGGCTATGTCTATGGAATTTAGTAATAAATGATTACATAGTACAAAACAATAATGAGGATTCAAAAGTTTTGGCATTCGCGGACGATTGTATAGTTTTGATGGAAGGTAATACAATAAAGTAAATAGAAGAACGGACACAAAAAATAATGGATAAAACTTTAATATGTATGAAAGAGAAAAAAAACTTAAATTATCAGTAGATAAAACAGTTTCCATAATTTTAAAATAAAAATTAGATAAAAGACCGCCAGTGATAAATTATGACACACAAACAATAAAAGTTTAAAAGGAAATAGTAAACGTGGGCATTATTTTGGATAATAGATTAAGTTTTGTCCCACATGTTAAATATATAACCGAAAAAGTTAAGAAAATATTTTTAAAAATAAAACAAACGGTGTGGAATATCAAAAATTATAATTATAAAAATTAGAAAATAATATATCAGGTATTAAACCGCAATATTATACAATATGCTAGTACTTGTTATAAATAAAAATAAAATTGAAAATACACACATTAAAATAATACTAGGAGCATTACAAAGACATGTGTTAGTAAAAATAATGAATTAACACCAACAACATTATATGTATCCACGATAACTGTTAGTAAAGAGATCACAATAGACTATAGTATAAAAGATAGCTATATGATATATCAAATCAAAAATGAAGCAGACGAAATAGAATAAAACGTAAATACATATAATAAGAAAGTAGAGTACAATAATATTTGGATTGAAAAAAATAGAAATAATCAACCTATTAGTTTAGAAGAATTAAATAAATAAATGTATAAACAATGTGCTATAAATTGGCAGAGTACGATGCAACAGTAACTGGCTTAAAAACTAAATATTATATTAAAAATATACAACAATGGTACGAAAGTAAAAGCAATATAAATAATAGTGTGTTGAAAATAGTAATGTGACACTGTCAAATTAAAGAATATTTAGCTAAAATAAATAAAATAGAAGACGGCAGTTGTCAATGTGAAAAGGGAGCTCAGACGGTATACCATATTCTGTACTTGTGTGACATGTTTAAAGAAGAAAGGAAAGAAGTAGAACAGAAATTAAAACCTTTAAATGACAAATGGCCATTACAAAAACATAATATATATGACAAGGAAATTGTAGAAATAATAAATGAAAGTATTAGTAAAATACACGATTTGGTAAAAACTATGAATGATGATTTAACTGAGTAGTCTAGGGAGCGGATGAGAGTGTGCTGGAACTAAGGGAATTATTGAGTGAGTGTTTGTATTTGTCTACTGTTTTATTGTTTAAATTAAGTAAAAATTATAAATAACTCTCTCTTTTAGACAAGAAACAGAATGTTCAGTAAATATTGAAGTTTTGCAGAATAACAGTGGGGAAGAAAAGTTGAAAAGCTCGAAACATGAAAAATTATAAAGAAGAACACAAGAACTGAAATGAATGCAAGAAGAATGGAAGGAAATATGGAGAAAAATAGAAGAACAAGAAGTAGGAAGAGAAGAAATATAAGCGAAAGAGTAAGAGGAAAGGAAATGGGGAGGAGAACAGAGAAGGAAAGTAGAATAACAATAGAAGAGAGAAAAAGAGGAGGAGAAGCAGCAAGAAAGAGAAGAAGAAAGATAAGATCTGAAACGGATGAAAGAAGAACGGAAGGAACTGCGGTGAAGAAAATATAAATGAGGGAAAGATGTGATCTGTGATAATATGTTGGCTGATGTCTGTGAAAAAAAGGGGGGGGGGGGGGCTTGTATGAGCGGAGCTCCATTCTCTCGTCCGTCGGGAAACGAAGGCCTGGGTGTCCAGAAGGGATACTTCGATGTCCTGGACGATGCTTAGGTTGGAGCAGAACGGTGCACAAGGAGGAGAAAATAAAAAGAACGAAATATAATAGTACAGATAGGGAGGGGGCTGGGAACCTTCGGGTTCGTGGGTGGGGCCATTCGACCGTTGGGTGTCATAGAGGATCCAGCCGAAAGGCTAGTTAGCTGTGTGCTGGCTCGACGGCGTCTGGTCGCGCGGGCAGATTCGTGGGAATTCCGGTTCCTGGTCTGTTCCGACGTAGGTGGCGAAAAGGGGGAGGCCGAAATGATACCCGTCGTGGAGCTGTCTCAGTCGGGGCAAAATAGCTCACCACCTTCCTAGGAAGTGTGAATGATGCTTTCGAATAGAAATAGAATTTGTAGCTTAAATTACGGGTGCCCAGACGAACAGCCATCCTCCCACAAAAAAAAAAAAAAAAAGCGAATTTATATAACTTGTATACTGTTTGTTAAATTGTAGTAGTCATTACAGAATTGAACACCCTGGAAGGCTGTACTGCTAAGTGGGGTCAATGAAAAAAAACGTCTAACCGCTCAGCCACCATGGCCCCCCACCTGAAACATACACGTACTCATACACAGAATACATTTACATTACGGCGTAATGATACACAGTTGCACACCACCGAATTTATATGTGAAGCATGTGACAGCACTGCTGTAATAAATCCAAGCATTTTAATAACTCCACGTCATTTTAAAAATAAATGAATGTTTTTAATAGTTTTCGAACGAGGACTTACAATCTAGGTTTAGTGATTTTTGTAACTGTCATCAGTATTTGTTTTCTTTTCGACAGCGTGCTCGTATAACTTAGCTCCAGTGATATTTATGTCACTCACCACAAACTACTTTTTACCATTTACCACCGGAGTTATAACACGCGCAATGTTGCGAAAACTTTGATGAACGTTTGCAGTGTATACTGACACTGAAACTCATCACAGCTTGTTATGTACACGTCAGAACACCAAAGCACTCCATAAATTTATGACACCCATTAAATATAGTGTATGCTTCGTGCACGAATTGGGTCAACCCACAGATATGCAACGAATGAGAAATAACTTTTTGTTTTTATCACTGGCGACAATAACCTTCACGGAGCTTAAAGTTATGATAACGTTATATGCGTTGTGCACGAAGTTTGGTAACCCCATAATATGATTCAGCGGATGCGAAATAACCACTTGTTTTTAATACTGGCTGTGATAATATTCGTAGGGCTTGAAGTTATGATAACGTTATGAAAACTATTGACGTCTTTCAACCACACCCCATTGGCTTAAATGTAAACAGAACGAAATCAAAGACAAAAGTAACCGTTGAAGAATATAGACACAGAAAAATATAATTAAGAGATATGACGATACATACAAAAATTATTCAATCGAGAATTCGTACGATAAAAAGCTAACTGAGCTATTCCGCGTATCTTAAAATGTGTATATTGGAAATAAAATTTCACTAAAGATTTTTTGTAGAATAAATGGCATGAATAACTGAAGAAAAAAACTAGAATCTTTGTTTACAGGCTGTTCGCGGTTAACTATCTTATTTTGAATTAAAACTTTGAAAAATGTCACTTGCCCTAAGGTTCAAGTAATGCAACTGCCTATGGAGCACTGCACCCGACTATACAATGTGAAGAACTCATAACAAAGTAGTACAGACACACTAAAAATGTCACTTGCCCTAAGGTTAAAGTAATGCAACTGCCTATGGAGCACTGCACCCGACTATACAATGTGAAGAACTCATAACAAAGAAGTACAGACACACTAAAAATGTCACTTGCCCTAAGGTTAAAGTAATGCAACTGCCTATGGAGCACTGCACCCGACTATACAATGTGAAGAACTCATAACAAAGTAGTACAGACACACTAAAAATGTCACTTGCCCTAAGGTTAAAGTAATGCAACTGCCTATGGAGCACTGCACCCGACTATACAATGTGAAGAACTCATAACAAAGTCGTACAGACACACTAAAAATGGTCAGAAAAGTGCGATTTATGCTGTATATGAAAGAAGAATGAATATATTTTGAAATGTTATAAAATATTTTACTAACTTGCTTTTTAAATGTAAAAAAAAAAAGATCTATAAATATAGTCTGTAATTTTAACAAATATAGTTTATTCGCGGTTTCCGGCACTGCCTATATTACAATAATTAAATAAGTTAATTCACAGCTGCATTTGTCTGAAAATTTGTAAGATAATGCCACATGTAAAAAAAAATTAAACTTTATATCATATCTCGAGAATTGCAAAACCGGTTCACACCGAATTTGTCATAACACTAATACTGCGATAGGTTTATAAGAACAAGCGTGATGACCGCATACGACACGAACTCTGATCACTAAATTCTATTCGTGTCTCCAGAGATAACGTCCGCCTTCGAAGAGCAATATGTTTTTTTTTTTTTTTTTTTTTCGCAATCATAAGATAGATGACATTGGGAGGGCGGGGGAGGGGGAGGGGATTGAGGATAGGCTGGGAGAGAGTTAGAGAGTACTATTAAGAAGTCTCTGGCCGCAATCCCGAAGCCAAGGCGTCGACGCGTTAGCTCGACTTCCGGAGGCGGCGGTTTTATAACCTTGTTTGGCGGGAGTTGGCGCCCGCGATCCAAACTTGTCGCCTCGTTAACGTTTGCCTTCCCCCTCTCCGTGGCAACTCATCCGCTCGCGGTAATGAACGCGTTAGCGACTCGACAGTTGCTAGACTTCTCGTATCAACATCTTAAACCGCCCCCTTCAGCGGTGCTCAACTTAGGTAGGATGTCTTGAAGCCCATTACAGACAGCCAGCACCTCTCCGCGCGCACCAACGAGTATAATTTATATATCGAAACGCTGTCCTGACATCCGCCCAATCTCGCTTGTCGGATATGTTTTCGAAACTTGAAACTACCGGATTACGTACACTAGGCAGCACGTGTGTTCTTTGCGCGAGAATGGCTCCTGGCAGTACTGAAACAGTACATTCACGACTGGAACAGACTTATGAAAATCAACCTTGAAAAAAACATCCTAGCCATTAGCTGCATGCATAACTAGTAAAAAAAAAAATGGCTGGTGCGGGTACTATATATGTATATATATAGACACACACACACACAGCCCCTTAAAAAGGGGCCGTGTATATTTCATTGCCCTCATACAAACGGCAAACGGTGGATAGTTAAGCTAATATGTACATAATAAACACTTGTTTTCTTCTAAGTTTATGAAATTATGTAAATATAAGTATTATGTTTTCCAACGGCTAACTGGTTGTTTATATTCTATATGAGTAATTAAAAAAAAAATTTATATGTACGTCCGAAAGACATAAGCTCACTCTCTTTACCTTGCTTTTCGCATCCTAGTAGGAAATTCCTCGCAGGATAGCAGCAGGGCGCCCGGTCTGTGTCGCTGGAAACAGGGAGAAAATTGGTTTGGTGGGATTTTGAAACACAACGGGCCCGCCGGGAGAATACGAAGCGTTCGCTGCCGTTTGAAGGCTTCTGCCGGCAACTGAATCGGATCGATGTGCTGCGCGTGCCGAAGTTCGGCGGCGTGCGTGCCGAATTTACCGCGTGCGTGCCGTAGTTACGGCCTTGCGTGGCTGCAAATACGAACGCGTGTGCTGTCATTTCTCGATGCTGATGCCCAGCTTTCGCTGGCTTTTCAAAGCCGTCGGCGCGTTATCTCGTGGCTGCAAGCAGCTCCCAGCACTCACACCACTCAATAAACCATTCACGCAACCATAAATAAATAACGCACTTTTTACGATCGCCGTGCGTCAGCCAAGGTTAATTACTAAGATTGAATACAGATAATACATTAAAATGTCATAATCTTCGGTAATTTATTCTGTGATGGAAATTAAAATTTCAATTCTCTCATTTTACTAGTATTTCAGAGTAGCACTAAAACTGAAGTCTAGTTTGCTTGTGCATGAAGCAGTTGTAGGTTGTTAGCAAATAAAATACCTCAATCAGTTAAATGCGCGATAAATGTATTTATATTACGATGTTGCTGTCGCTGGTAGTGTTTAATACGTGCCAGGGAAATGCGTACGATAATTTATGGAAACACATCATTTGTATTTAAACATTAATATATCTGCAATACAAACTAAAAAGATCTGAATTTCAGGGAAATCATTAATATTATTCTCTGTTATATTAATCACGAATATTTTCCCACCGCCCCATACTCACATACTCACACATATTCTCCGTACTGCGCGCATACTAGGGACACGTAACTGTTGTCATAAGTTTTTTTTTATTTATTTATTTATTTATTTATTTTTTTTCGACGTTCATCTTCAAAACAGAAACCCCTCACATATATGAGCGGTTTTAAAAACACATCTTTATGTAAAACGGAAGGTAAAAAGAAATTCTTATATATTTGTATAAAACTACATTGAACTTACGAAAAAAGGTAATAATTTTTATCCTGAAAATTGTTATATATTTCTGAAAAATCACACGTCAAAACCATGGATTTGCTGTCTCAAAAGAACTAACACAAACACAGAAATTTAATAATTAAAACCGAAAAAAAAAAATACTACTAATATTATCAAGATATTTAATAACTACGCATGGAAAAGTTTACACGAGTTTTAAGTCCAATTTTTTAGGATTTTGTTTAATTATTTTTTTGCTGTGGTCGTTTCAGTTTTTCAAAAATACTTTCGTTTAAGTATATCTAAAATAAACTAAGACAAATTATTATCAGCCTTAACTTGTTTTAAATTTTCTGTAAATGTCTTGGTATACGTTATATGTGTGCTTAAAAAAATTAATTTCAAACGTAATTTAGGTATATTATATCTAAAATTATTGAATTTTTGAGGAATGGCATGGTATGTAGTGTCAATAAGTTGAACATTTATTTTGAAAGAGGTAAAAAAAAATGTCCTAAAGCTGTTTAAACTGTAAACAACAGTAACATATGAATAAGCGGTTACCAGCTGACGTTGAAACCAACAATCTGGCGAAAACATTGGAAAGAAAAATACCATTTGCTTTACCGCCGCTTGAATCAGGGTAAAAAAGAACGAAATTAATTTAGCACTCAGTGAAGTCTGTCATGTCATATTTGCTTCATGATTCTATCAATAATTTCTTTGTGTCATATTGATTACATTCGCATACCAAAGCGTTTACATCATCACTACTTTGTCTTGTAAATAACTGTACATAAATTACTTTAAGCATTTTTAAGTGTACATATACGTAATACCAATTAAATTATGAGTAATCATTGAAACTGTTAATCTTGTGTATTCCACAAGGCGTGTGAATAATATGAAAAGTTATCGCCAGCGCTAAAGCTATGAAATATAAAATAAAATAAATGTAAACAATTTAAAACCAACCTTTTATTTACAAATGCACTAAAAAGAGAAAAATAATTATAATATTTACACAATTCGAAGAACTTGTAAGATTTGGTCGAACAGCCGTAATAAACTTTACTACAGATTAATATGTTTGTATCAATTTATATTTAGTATATAAAATCTTGGCGCAACGTAAAACGTATACCTCATTTGCGTGAGCCTAGTATGCATACTTCTTGCGTAAGGCTCTTAACTATTCACAATATAGAACGTATATCACATTTGCGTAAGCATAGGAAAAATATATCGTGCGTAAGCCTATTGAATATTCGCGTCAAGCTTTTATATACTAAATATAAATTGATACAAACACATTAATCCGTAGTAAAGTTTATTACGACTGTTCGACCACATCTTACAAGTTCTACAAATTGTATAAATAGTGTAATTATTTTTCTCTTTTTAGTACATTTATAAATAAAAGGTTGGTTTAAAAGTATTTTTACATGTATTATATTTTTCACTTTTTAGTCTCCAACCACGCGTTTGTATCATGAATATGGCTTTCCATAGCTAAGAAAGATCCCCGTGATGTATCGTGATCGACCAGTAGTTCGCTTTCATTCCGATACGGGACATACTGTAGGAGTAAACTATAATAATAGTTTTCAGAACCATTTGCAGCTACAAAAGAAAGGCACGCGCACAACAGCAGTGACACTTCTACTCCATTTTACTGTTACTCGATTCTGTAAAACAAACTCGATACGACGTACTCGATACTGCATGTAGTTGTAGAGTTCCTGTGGCCACATTCCGGCTCCATCGTCAGATCAGTTCAGTGTCGTATCTTCACATTGTATTGTCATGGGAACTACAAGTGTATGCGAAATTTCAGCTCCATTGGATAATGGGGAAATGGTTTAAAATCGACCTGCAAGATTTCACCCGAACGTACAAACAAATTAACTAAAAAGACAAGTTAATTAAAAGCTTATAAAAACTATTGAAAGCGACATTGTAGTCAATTTAATACTAGATATATTTGTTCACAATTTGTTAAATAAACATTAACATTCTCAATAAATAAGAAGGGAAGTGAAGTGATGGCAGCCATTTTGAATGACATACTGAGAAGACTTGGAGGAGACATACTTTTGTTCCTTAAACATCCAAATAACATTTGATTCTTTTATCTGTACATACACTTGCACCCAGAAGTGTTGTGAGAAAGAGGAATAACTTGAATTCTTCCTGATCATTGTTCCCCTTTATGCCACGTGTAGAAATTTGTATTGTCATGGCCTCTATAAATAAGATTTACGTGTTCATCAAGGCGTGTTTTGATAACGCGAAGTCAATTATTATGCATTCCGGTGTGTATTAAAAACAGAGCAGGGATCATTTGCCTCTAAATTAAATGTAACACTACCTCCCTGGGACCTCAGATTTGTTCACACCAATTACTACGTGCATTACATTCCTCACGATTCTTACATTATTTATATATTATTATTATTAGGTGCGATTAACCATATCGGATCACGCAAAGCTTTTAACGATTCCATTTTCTGAGTTTTCCATGCAGCTCAAATTTTTCTCCGTGGATTCTTTTCCTTTCTTCAATCCACTTCGTATCCTGTCTCTTAGTGACTTCAGTCCATTAGTTAACTTTTTGTTTGCTTGCGGGTTTTATATACATTTTAAGGTATTTTAATATTCTTGTTGTAGGAAGATTCCATTAAAAATATATATATATATATATGTGTGTTTACTCATAAGTGGAACGGAAATGCATGTAGGAATGAATGGGAGTGCGGCATTTGGCCGAAAAGTAATTTGGCCAAACGGGCGTTAGGTCGGAAATTTCTCTCTCAAATCACAGACAGGCATTTGGCAGAACAGAAATTCGGCCGATGTTTCGGCCAAACGACGGGTCCTCGCAAGAGCATCCCTCACGGTCACACGTATCTGCCCCGAAGTTGGTAAACAAGAAAAAGGAGGTGCTATGTGGGACTGACGAAAATATCTAATCCGTTGGATATGCAGGTAATTTTACGTCAAATTTCTGAAACCACCCATCCGATTCCTGCTAAATTCAAATTTAAAAGGTTCATCAAATGAATTATTATTCAGTGAACGTCATACTACGGGCATAAATTTGTATCTGGGACAAGAGGGTTCATCAAATGTGTCAATGTTATATGCCTATGATAATAAATTCCTTTCTGACGCCAATGAGAACCAAGAGGCGCTATCCTTTACTCTTCGTTAACACTTCACATCAGCGTATTTGTGCCAATGATAAAAAGGATTTGTCTGCATGTCTGTATCACAAAGTATGCTTTATGAGCCAAAGATAACGGCGAGGTTGGATTGGCAAAGCCATGATGTTCCTTGCTCCGTATAAATGCGAGATTCGCTAATTACTATTGGAGAGGAGCGCGAGAACGACTGCAGGAGCATTACTCAAAATTACGGATGTTATTTATAACACAGTAAAAAAAAACGCACACACACGTCGCACATCAAAGTAATATTAATGTGTTAGCAGCGCGTAGGAGGCACGGAAAAGTAAAATTTCCGGTTGGCGAAAACTAGAGGTAACCATATGCTCTCGTAGGAAAAAAATCGACGACTTTGGATTCTTCCAGTCGAAACTTCTGGGGCAGAGGAGTGGATCACCTGAGGGAATGAAGGTTTATTATGATAAATATCGCCAGAAGGGAACGAGCGACGTGTGGGGTCCGAACTTGAAGGTGTGCCCCCGCTGTCATCTTCGACCCTCAGGAACCAAACTTTACCACTTTTATCACTTCCTTCTTCACCTCGCTTCTCCCCTTAGGCATTTTAAGAATCTGGAGGGTGGGGGAGGGTAGAAGCGAACGAGGTTGGATGCACTTTCGTCTTCCTTCCCCGTCCGAGGCGCGGGGGAAACTGTCGGCTCGAGAACAAGAAGGGTGGATGGGGTTAACGGCGGAATACGAAATGATAGCCGCGGGATTGCGGTACGCCGGATGTCGCACGAGTATAGGCTGTTCACGATAAAGTGAGCACTTTTTAAGGCCCTTAAAAAAGTCATTAACCAATAATAAATATATCTTTATGCAGACTCAGTCATTAAATTTTGAGTGTGGGGGAAATCCATACATTCTGTTTATTGGTCACGTCGCGAAGTTTATACTAAAAAGCAGCAGGAAAATAAAATTAGATGGAAGTAAAAATTTAGAAGGGCCTTAAAAAGTGCTCATTTGACCGTGAACAGCCTATACCGGCCTGGGATTTGCCGAGAGACGCGGATGTTTCTCGCGAGGCTCCACCCCGCCGCGAAAGCGACATTCACGCTCGTGTTGATACTCAGGATTTGCAACAACCCGTCGCGTCCGTCCATCCTCCGATCACGTGACCAACAGCCAATCACAGATGGCCATTAATTCTATCCGTCCGTCCATCAAAACCTTGGCAAGCATTAACTTTTGACGGACGAAATTACAGGCTTTTAAACTTAACGCGTTTTGTTACCCGTTCATCCCGAGTTATTTAGAAGGCTATGTAGTTTGCGCAGTGTTTTGTTTTAGACGTCTTTGGTATTTACATGTTTTGTTTATGTAGCTGTAAAATTACACCGCATTACAGTCTTCATGAATATTTATTAATAATTACATTTGCAAACATGGGTTCCTTCTTCGCAATAGTATAAGTAATAAAATCATGCTTTATATGCTATTAAAATTTTTTTTACGTCAATGATTGTTTAATAACGAAGACTAATTATTAATCTTCATTATGTACGTGTATGCGTATTTGGGGAACTTACAAACGCAATACCACCAAATATATTAACTTTTTATGGAGAATTTATCATATTTGTAAACAGTTTTATTTGAATTAGTTTGCAGCAATGAACTGATGACGAAAATAAGGAGACTGGTTGTAAATCGCTCGGCTGGGAGACGGACGGACGGACGACTGACGGACGGGTGACGGACGGATGCGACGGGCATTTGTAAATTCTGTCTTACTTTCCATAGATGTTTCTCGTTGAAACACACAGGAGCGGCGGAAACGGTTACATGTGGTTCGCCTTTTGAAGGACTTCCCTGGTGGGTCTCACTGCAAGCATTTGTGTCTATTCAAAATTTTAAAAACGCTATGGAATATATCAATGTAAATCTATTTTTCAGGGGCAAAAATGTACCTCGATATTTTGTTGGTAATGATAAATTTGGTTATTGCAAAATTAATGTAGTAGCCCTCTGCTATAGGCTGTTCATGATAAAGTGAGCACTTTAGAAATGAACCTTAGAAAAAAAGTCACTGTGACTGCATGCATATATTTTAATGGACGCACTGAGTGACATTCGCCCAGTAAAGTTGCAAACGATGAATGGAAAGAAGTTCCATATCTTAAGTCGAATAAAAAGTTTTAGATAACCATTTGTGAGAACTTGAAATTATTTATTTCGCTTTATGTTTTTTAAATGTTTCGAATCGTATAAATGAGCAGATTTGTAATGTGTCTACTTTCTTCATAATTTCACAGTTTCAATTGACCGACGCACGAATAAAGTGATGAGGCCAATATCAACGTTAATTTTACATAAGGCGGAATAATTCACAATGTGCATACAAGTAGATCTTAAGCAGGGCTTTCAAAAGAATTCATTTTAACGTGATCAGCCTATAACGATATATATTCTTATGTAAAACAGTGTTTTAGACTGTAATTACAGTTCTGTATTATTTCTGAACAGATTTATGTATTAAGACCCTACTGTCGCATCTTAAAATTCTTAGGTAACAGAATAAACGCGAAAATTGTTTATACTATTTTCCACCGCAGTCGCATTGTTACATTCCAGCCGGATGTGGCCTTGAGGCGTTGAAAATTTTCACTAGGCAGGCCTCTTAATTTCTAGCTAACGCATATCCTTCGGCCACACGTAACATATCACATTACCACGTTCTTTAATAATTTTTTTACGGAAAATTCTACGTCTTGGCTGCTGTTTGTCATAGCGCCTGCCCGTAAGGATCTTCCAAACCCCATCAGCGTAAGCGAGGTTTGGTAAAGCTCGTGAGGAATCTGGATATAGCTCACTTCGTAAAGTGTCAAGGGCAGACAGTTGTGTGTAAAGGAAGGGAATTGTAGGACAGGAAAGCTAAGGGTGGTCGGCGCCTTAGTATCACCTTCGGATATAAAGAGCACTGTAGAATGTAACGTTTTTGAAATGTTGCACCGGTGGTGCATTTGAATTAATCACAGTAACAATTTGACTTTCCCTATTACCAAAGCCGATCACGGGTACAAAAAACTAAGTTCTAAAAGGAAATGCACATAGTTGAATTTAACTACGTGCAATGACAGAAAGCAATACACACGAGAAAATGGGAGGCACATATTCACGCAGCATAGTTACGCAAAATAAATATGCAAATAATTGAAATGCAATACTCACCTAAAATTTAAGACAAAATTTCCACCAAAAAATAACCATCTATGTATACAACAATAAATAAAACAAGAGCCCTCAAAAATCGACAGATAATATAAAGTTTTATCTGGGCGCTAATAACCCAGACGTCAATTCATCAAACACTATTTACAATAGCAGAGAGTTTTAACGATTGACAGAGACAAAGGCAACACAGAAAACAAAAAAAAAATCAATAATCAACATATGTACGAATTAAGACCGCTGATACAGTAGAAATAAATACATCCAAACAAAAAAGACACGGATACAAAAATTGAAGACGTGAACAAGAACACGAAAAAAAAAAAAAGAATTATGTAAACGAAACAAGAAACAAAACAGCTCGATGTTTTGGGAACTGGAATGTGCTACCACCTTCAGGCCATACTAGACAGTCGAATTTCTGTGTTTAGTTTACTATAGAAGGCTCCAAACCCTTGCAAGTTATCTCCATGCATTTTGTACGATGCTCTTGGTTCGGAAAATATTTTCTTCGCCACATTTTTATATAGTCTATTCGCCGTTTCTTCACACTCTCTGAATCAAATATTAGAAGAAGAAAAAACACCCCATATATAACATGTTTGGTTGTTTCCTAAATATGCCATGTATTGTGTTAACATTAAAGTGTGATATCTTTTATGAAATTGAACGTTAACTTAAATTTTAGCTATAAATTATTACATTTCTTTTAAAACTAGCATGAACAAAGACAGAGATAAATTTGGTGTGTTGGTGATTCCTTGTAAGAAATAGTTATTATGCGAAATAGTATTACTCCGAGGGCGCACGTATGCGGTGCGTTGGCACTCATGTGAAATTTTCTAAGCTTTGTTTGCACGAGGCGGAAGAATAACCTGGAAGTAGAACTGAGAAGCAGAGCTTCAGAAAAGTCGGAAGTAACCGTCAATGAAATATACCCGTGGTGCCGTTGCCTGGCAAAGCAAGCTACTATCATAAGAGATCGCTCCATTTCTTTCTGAGAAATCCAGGCACGGTTTTATTTTCCCTTTGCAGAAAAGAGTACACAGAAGTTGAACGACACAGAGATTCTTTTGACGCGAGCGTACCCGTTGGCGTATTGGCTGTGCGAGGACTCTTGAAATAGTCTTCACGTCTGATCGGCCACTGAGTGCCGAGAAATATTTCCTATTTGCAGGGCTGCCTGCTGGATAATGAGGTACCAGGAGCTGATCGACCAACGGGCGTTCGATACGGCCATTCTGCTGGCATGCGCGACTGGAGTGAGTGAAGGGATTTTGGCGGTTCTTAACAGCGAGGTCTTGAGAGCCGATGAGGGTGACTGAGGTGAGTAAGTAGCAGCACCGGAATGAAAGGGCGGGGGAAGCGGGACATCCCCGATGAAACCCGCCGACCAACGGCATCGTCCGGCACGATTCTCACATGCGAAAATTCGGTGACCCAGCCAGGGATAGAGCCCGGTTCGCCTTGATGGGGGGTGAGAGGGCTAACAACTCGGCCACCGCTGCCCCGAGTTCGCTGTGTATATGCGATTGTTTCACCTCTGTATACTGTCTATTCTGTGAGACCGCGCGACGCACGTGTTTGGCGCTACTAAAGAGAGACGGGGATATCGATGGCTTCGAGTAGTTATTATACTTAGTTCGGGCTCAAAGGAGTACCTTTGAAATAGTCCTTTGAAAAAAATTCACTGTCCTTTAAAGCACATATTTTAAAGGACATAATGATTGACAAGCTCTTCGTAAAGTTGGCAGCAGTGTAGGCTTTAAAAGCACTTTCAAAATTTTAAATTTAGTATTCACGTACACCGAATTTATTCAATTCAGCTTCTGCTTATTTCATGCACAATATACTAAGTTAGAGAATGAGAATAACTGTTACATATAACGTTCCTACAAATGCCACAGTCACACTTGGCCGATGCATCTATAATGTTATCAGGCCAATAGTAATGCAAATTTAAATTCTTATTCATCGTGGAATGATACAAAATTTGGAAGAAAGTAGACTTAATGCAGGGCTTTCTAAACACTCATCCCTTCGAGGGCGGTACATATTTACTGCCATTAACGTGGTAGAAGCAAGTCACCTATAGCCACAGTTACAGTAAACCAATTATGTTGATTTTTTTTTTTTTCAAAATTACCGCCGTTTTATTGGTTTACAACATAACGGATGCTACACTGTAGTATACAGGCTGCACATTACTGGATGGTCGTCAGCTAATGGAGTCCCATATTGACTGGTGCCCAATCATCGGGGCCTTGTTTCTGCAAGATAATTTGCAATCCAACGTTCTGGTTTAAGCAAATTTTAATCACTTATTTTCCTTACTTAGGAAATTGAATTTTTGATGGGAATTAATGCCGTTCCAACACTCCAATAAACTTTTTGGAACGGCGAAACTCTAACCTCGTGTGAGGTTCTTGAAAAATGCAATCATCTATTGTTTCTTGAACTATGCCCAGGTATAAGGCCGATTTAAGATTCGTCTTGTTATTTTAACTTTGTCTGAACTCTACGGCAATATTTTATTGTGAAATCGTAGCTCGTCCTGACACTTCTTAATGCTGTACTACCATGTGTGTTGTATCTGGGATTTGAAAAAAATGATCGCGTGTGTTTGAATACGCAACAAAATATTAAATGTACGATATATATAATTTTTATTAATTATATTTCAGAAATTTGCAAGTTTGTGTTATTAATTACGAGATAACATTTTCTCGTACCTAAATTGACGCCTATTTGAATTCGTACCTTCAATTCATTTTGGAGTTTTTAGG
Organism: Dryococelus australis; assembly: GCA_029891345.1. Lineage (NCBI taxonomy): Eukaryota > Metazoa > Arthropoda > Insecta > Phasmatodea > Phasmatidae > Dryococelus > Dryococelus australis. The sequence goes on along the minus strand of CM056995.1, from coordinate 44,661,592 downwards.
ATTGTTAGCTTATCATTGAGACACACCCACACACAGAGCAGATTAAACCTTTAAACTGAGATTGCAATCGTGTGCCATTGACACAATATAACGTCGATACGGAAGTTGGTAGCAATACAAATAAATACATAAAAACGAAAACAATTTTTTTTTTTCAATCTGATTGCCTGACACTACGTTTACTTAGCGTTTTGTTGAAGTTGTGTTCATTTCCCGCAAGGAATTAGTAACTTTACACCATTCTTAAGTCAACATGAATACACTGCTGAGCTGTCCGTAGGTACGTGAAAATGATGAAAACGGAAAAATTATGAATCCCACCTAGTTGTTACATGAGTGTCGTGGTAAGCAGTTATTTCGATTACAATTAAAGAAAAAACTATGGCATAATTCAATGTAAATTTTTTTGAGGATGGAAATGAAAGTCGACGTTTTGTTGCAAGTTTATAAATTTGTTTATATGATATACGAATGTGGTCGTTGAAAAATACCATAGTCAGAAAAATCGCTGTGAGTAGAGCTCTGTTTACTATATACATCCTTCTGTAAAAGAGCGTTTTTTTAAAAAAAGCGACAATGCTGTATCTTTTCTGGACAGATTGCTGTATTGAATCTGTATAGACACCGTTTAAAATTCAGAGGAAAAGGAACACGCGCGAGTATTTTTTATGCAATTTTTTAATGACTTCGTAATGCTTCCTTACGGCCGGACTGTGACCTTGAGGTTTTTCAAATTTTTAACCAGGCAGACCCCTTAACTTTAATGTCGCTTGGAGTTTGGTGCTTAAAGATTTACACGAGGGGGGAAAGTCTAAAGTTCCAAGGAGGTGCCACGAGCATACGTAAATTTCAGAGCTATAGAGCGTCCTACTCTTAGATTGCAGTATGGTGTGAATGGTGCGCACTGTTGCCAGATTATTTCAGCTTTACGACGTAACTGGCAGGCTGAGTAACCAATGGGTGGCGAAGTAAACTGCCTAATGAAGAGGATTTTATCTGTTTACCTCCCTGACAACTCTTAATAAAATACGATCCTGAAGCTAAGCGGCTACTCATTGGAGAAACCCTATCATTGTAATTGGACGGCGCGCACGTAGCGTAGATTTTTTTTTTTTTTTTTAGGCTGGGTAAAGATAACACACCAGGCAACAGTGCACGCAGGAACAAGGACAGAGTTAACGACAGGAACCTGGAAAGAAAGAGTGAATGTCCATTACACCGCACACTGCAATCTAAGAGTGAGACGCTCAATACCAAGTGCCAGGTCAAAAAAAAAAAAGCGTAAAAAAATTGTATTGTTTTTTTTTTTTTTTTAATTCAATAATACCACCACGCGAACAACAACAGTGCCTTGGAAGGTTCGCAGAAACATCGCGCTTCTTAGCAATCGATCTCTAGAGCGAAGACGTTCCAGGCAGAAAAAAGGTTATTTGAAAGGACGGGTGAGATTGGCCGTATAAGACGACAGGAGATGGGGAAGGACTGACTGGACGTCTAATGGAATGTTGTGGTTACCAAGTCACGTCCTGTCACTGTTCCACTACAAGTTTAGTGGTTAATGTGGTCGCCCACCTGCGGCTAAAGGCTGTCCACGGTAAAGTGAGCACTTCTGAAATCAACCTTTGCGCAGGTAAAGTTGGTCGTGAAGGAGATCAGGTAGTGTCATATTTTAACGTTGAATTAAAATTTCTAGGTGAGTATCCGTGAATACTTAAATTATATATTTTAATTTCTGTTTTTTTTTATACATATAAGACTAACAATAAGCGGATTTTAAAAAATATATATAATTTTCTAATAATTACACAGTTTCACATGATCGACGCACGAATAAAGCGATTAGGCCCATTGCAATGTTAATTGCTTACATACGGTGGAATGTTACACGATGTGCGGGCAAGTAGATCTCAAGCAGGGCTTTCAAAATTGCTTAATTTTCCGTGAATAGCCTTTATCAGACAGCACACAGCACTACTGTACGTAATGTAAGTGCTCAAAAAATCGCCATTAACTTCACCCGTTCTCTTTTTATTAGGACAATTACTAAATGCAAATAATAACATTACCATACAGATTTATGATATATTTCAATCGCGGTTCATTCACACTTTTTTTTTATCTAACATAAAAAAAATCACCCCATGCATGGCATACTTGGTAGTGTCCTAAATGCGTCATGTTTCACAAATTTTTTATACTTGTGTTGAGATAAAAGTACCCTTTCCTTGCCACATTGAAATTTTACTTATATTTCACCTAAAAATTTAGAATATTTAATTTATAATTAACATAAATAAAAATAGGGGAAAATAGGTGTGATTGTAATACCTTAGTAAGAAATAGTTGGACTGGAGAGATTAGGGCGGCCCTTAACATCTAGGTCTTGAGAGCCGATGAGGGTGAAGTGAGTAAATACGAAGCAGAGCCGGAATGCAAGCGCGGGGGGAAACGGGAGATCCCCGAGAAAATCCGTCGACCAGCAGCATAGTCCGGCACGATTCCCACGTGCGAAAATCCGGGCGCGACATCGCCAGGAATAAAACCCGGTTCGCCTAGATGGGAGGCGAGTAGCCTAACCACTACACCACCGCGGCCCCAGTACTAAATAGTTGTTATGGGGTAAACAATTACCACACAGAGTGCACACGAACGCGGTGCTTTTCCTTTGATGTGATTCTATTGACTTGGTTAAGTTTCGTTTGAATAAGGCGGAAGAATATCGTGGAAGTAGAACTTCAGCGGGTTTTCAGCAAAGTTGGAAATAACCGTGACTCTACTATCCAAATGAATTCACCTTTTTATAGGAACTAATTTTTTTTGGTTGTGGATCGTGTCCTTAAAAAAAATGATACGAGGTACAGATATACAACACCTTTAAGGACTTAATTACTATTATTATTACAAGGGTGGTGAATTGCGCCCCACCATACAGAATTTACAATCAACTAAAAATTATTTCTCAGAGCAAATTTGAACATTTTGTCTGTCGCAAACATTACAAAAGTATATAACTGCGCTGAAAATTGATTTCAACAAGTTTATCTCTCCAATAATAACAATTAAAAATATTGACAAAACCCTTTATTTTACAAATTTATATTTAAAAAAAATTAAATCAACACATGTTATACAAACCTATTATTGAGACAGTAATGTTCTTTCCAATTCGTTGTCAGAATAACTAATTGGATAATGTTTTTCCCCCTCGAACTTTTTAACGTGTCCCCAGTGTATTTGCATACGTAAAGAAGATATACCCCAAACGAGGACTGAATTGAACTGCCAAGACATTACGTATTCTATAAATAATATTTAGGATCCCTCCGACAACGTTAAAAAACGGCTCTTCAAGACTGCTGTATCGTAAAACATATTAGACCATAGGCTGTTCACGGTCAAGTGAGCACATTTGAGGCCCTAGTTACTTTTTCCTTTCAGTTATATTTTATTTTTTAACCACTTATAAAAATAAATATTGCCATGAAAGTAATAAACACAGTGAGCATATTCCACGTAACTCGGAAGTTAACGTCTAAGAATAAAATAAAAATATCTATTGACTATTGATCCACACGAGGACTTTTAAAACGGCTCACTTTACTGTGAACAGTCTATACCATGAGATACCAAAGAGGCTATGTATTGACAAATTTGATGCTTTTAAGAGATAATTTTAGTATAGCAAGTTCGGTCGAAATTGAACCAACATTGTGGTAGATATTGCAAAAAAATAGAAATTTTATTTAACCGCCACTTTCAAAATAAGTGTATTTTCCACTTAAATTGCATGTATGAACATGGCCTATAATAGTAGGCCCATTACTTACATGCCAAATTTTGCAGGACTCGGTTGTGTAATTATCGAAACATAACATAATAGCATTATTTTTCATGTTGCACTATCTTCGAAAATAGCCGGTTAATAAAATCAATAAATCATCACTGTTCAATGCGTACATCATGTATTGTCAACGTATCAAATTTGTTTTAAATCGGATAAGTAGTTTTTTAGGTATATATTATAAGCTTACCTTTCATTTGCACTATATCCCAAAATGGCGGTCCCAAAACTTAGTCGAGTTCTAAATTCAATGCTTATACGTGGACTGTCAACGTACCAAATTTGGTTTATAACTGTGAATTGTCCTCGAGGTATAACATTAGAGATTTATTTTTAATTTGCGCGATCTTACAAAATAACGACCAATAACATTGTAAGTATTTTAATTCAATGCTTACACCATTAAATCGGTTAAATCGTTTCCGAGGTAAAATGACAAAGCTCTATGTTTTAAATTTACGCTATCTTCCAAATGGCTGATTAAAGACATTACCGTTTTCCAAATGCAATGGCGGCCGCTGTGGTGTAGTGGTTAGCCTATTCGCCTCCCACCAAGGCGAACCGCATTCGATTCCCGGCGGGGTCACTCCCGGATTTTCGCATGTGGGAATCGCCGGACGATACCACTGGTGGGCAGGTTTTCTTGGGGATATCCCGTTTCCTCCCGCCCTTGTATTCCCGCGCTGCTTCATTCTAACTTCACTTCACCGCCATTGACTTTCAAGACCACTATGTTAAGAGCCGTCAAAATCTCTTAACTCACTCTAAATGAAATGTTTACACATTGCACTGTCAATGTCCCAAATTTGGTTTAAACTGGATAATTGGTCCCCCAAGATACACATAATAGTCTAAATTTAAAAAATTCCCGCCATTTTGAAAATAAGCACTTGCGTGATTGGAAACTATACAAGCATGATGTCTTTACTCAATACTCTAGGTGGGCCTGGTTTTGTTAAAGCGTGCCTTTTGCAAGACGAAAATTTCTTTTATCAAAACCGAACACAATACAGTTGAAAATAATAATTGATATTGCACAAAACAAAAAAGAAAAGCATAATGAAATAGTGAAGTATTGCAAGTTTTTATTTCGAGTTAATGAAAGGCACAAAATTTCTGGAAATATTCCAAATTTATTTTGAAAATGACACAGAATGATTCGCGTCAGATGTTGTTAAATAGCTTTCCAGAAGAGTTCATCGCTGGGAAAGAGGATTTACTGTTATCAACAGAAGCAGTTTTATTCACTATAAATGCAAAAATACAATGTGTTATTAAAAAAAAGTGATTCCATTTGCAAAATATATATGGTGCCTACGGCCTGCGATAAGCTACCTGAAAGAAATGTGCATTTTATTATTTTCGTACGTCATTTACGGGAATAATGTGTAAGGCACGAGATTCTTGGTTTCGTACTGTACTTCATTATTGATAAACGAATTTTTATTTGTTTACTTAACCGTGGTCTCAAGTGTTCGGATAAACCGTGAATGAATATGAAACACAGTCTATGTGATGAAAGCGCGAATCTGTGAAGTAATAGATTGCGAAGGAGTGCCTCCACTGTGTAATTCATATAGTAAAGTGCGGAACCTAATTATATTTTATCCGTCCTCCATATATTGGTGCATACATTTTTCTCTAACTTGTTGCAAGCGGAAATACTACTCAGTCATAATGTGGGTTTTGACAGCTTGACGTCCTGAAACATTAAATTATACAAGCACTCTACGTGAAACATTTAATGTAAATTCATCCATCAGTTATTCTTAACTATGTTTTATCGCCTTGCTCGACAACTTATGAGAACATCGTATTTTTAAGTTCAAGTTATATTCTAGACATGTTATTTCAGGCGCCTGAACTTAAAAAGATAAGAAAGGATAGTTATATATATATATATATATATATATATATATATAATATATATATATATATATATAACTACATGCACATACATATATATACATATCTGAGGGACATGTTGAAATAATGGGGAAGAAATTAGTTTACATTTGAGTTTACGAAAGCCGCCCGTATTCTGCATTATAATTTTGATGTAAAAGTTTTTCTATGCTACTCCATTTCCAGCAGAATCCCGCGTGTAAATTGCAAGTGTAATATATTACTATCGTCTTCATAAAATTAAATACTCTAAATGTGCCAATTTTCATTTTGAAATTATATGTACCAAAATTAAGTTGTTATGTAGCTGTTGTTAATACAGAAAATCAATGGTAAATATAACAAACAAAAAACTTTGAAGTAAAAAGTGCAGGAATATTTGTTAAAATGTTAAAGGTTCCTGGTTTTATTTTACAATCCCGAAATAAACAACGCAATATAAAGACAATTTCATGAACCTCGATTAAACAGGTTTCGCACCCTCCTGCAGCAACAAAGAAAAACGTCGAATCCACATGCTGTGCCGTGTTCTGAGCGAACAAACGAAATAAAATCCACAATGACATTTACACCCACCAAGGAAGTAATTCGTTAACGGTTCAGTGGAAACGCTTTGTAGTTCGTTCATACGATACACTTTTTGTATGAGGTAAATGTTAAAGATCAATAAACCCCATTTTGATTTCGTAAGCTACAGTAGGCAACTGCCTATATTAGCAAACGAATTTTTAGCTAAATACTGTAATTCGTGTAGGTTAAGGTCAAAAATCAATATCAGTCATTAGCGAAAAAAAAAAAAAAAAAAAATTCCTAAAACGCGTTTTGAGAGACTGCGTGGGGAGGTTTGGTCAGCTCTGAACTGCGTGGTATTGAGAGCCGATGAGGGTAGTGAGGTGAGTCCGGAGCAGAACCGGAATTCAAGGGCGGAAGAAATGGGAGATCCCCGAGAAACACCGGCCGACCAGCGGCATCGTCTGGCACGACTCCCGCCTGCAAAAAAAAAACGCGTTCTGTGCATTCTGAAATAGCCACGAAGGGAAATTTCGTTTCTTGGTACATTTCAAATGTTCAGAGCACGTTCTGAATGTTTCAAAATTTTCAGGACCCGGAATTTGTATCGGGGCTGTTAAATCGCATTCTAAGACATTACTCGCAAATTTATCATATAAGTGTTACGTATGGTTAAAGATTGAATGGTAAATTATTTTCCCACACATCCATGCGTAGGGACGTTTGTATAGTAGAGATGCTCAACATTCCTGCATTTGCACTCTCATAAGTGGTATTATTCCCATATAATTAGGGATAGGAACATTTCGCGAGTTCATCTCAGGACAAGCTAGACGTCAAACATGTGCACACTGGAGTTGACTTTTCAATTGGTTCGCTGTTTTTTAGACAAGCCCTGGACGACTCTGTGTCAAATAGCAGACTTGCAAGGAAACAAGTAGCGAATCCCATACTGCCAGATGTGGAGTAACACAGGCCACTCTCTGGAATAGCAACCAATGGACAAACAATTGATGATCGATTATACACAGTAATGGGGAGTCTAGCCTACAAGTCTTTGAACTCGCGAGATTTTCCTATCCCTACATATAATGCACAGGTTAACAATTTCTACTACCGTTTAGTGAGTTTCCCAGAAGTTTTTTCTTTTAAGAGTGGGGTGAAATCTAGCACCTATAATTATAATTATAGTTTTACTTTTTCCAATGCAACTTTCCCAGCATATCTGCAGCCAAATTCACCAATGTGGAGAAGTTTTGGGAATTAAGATTGTAGAGCATTTTTATAGCTGTAGTAAACTCTTGTGGGAAAAATGCAGCAACCACTCGACGGTTAAAAGAAACGAATATTTTGTTTATTCTCAAATGCGTCGGCACGGTTTCGTCAAACATAACCCCATTGTGCCTGCGGCGAAGGAAACGAAACTGCTTTCGTGTTCCTTCATGCGGACAACATCTGGCTGGCATTCACGTCCTGGAGATGGCTGTTAAGGTTTTTCATTTCCTCAATGAATGCTTGGAAAAATACTTCGTGTGGGCTGAAAAAAAAAATGCTGGGGGCCCTCCTCAAGTGTGCATGCTACTGTTGAATCAAAATATCAACTCTGTTGTTCGATGCCAAGCGAATTAAGGTAGGTTTCGTTTTAATTTCTCTGAAGAAAATATATTCTATCTTTTAACTACTTGCCTAACGGTGGATACTGAGATACTCCAGTAAAATTTTGACACAGATACAATAGTCGCCGATTTTACGAGCTACAAACAATAAGACCCACAGAATACCCAGCTTATTTAAACTGCTTTAATGTCCCTACAGTTTGTTTGGTGTAATTAATTATGCTTATAATATACGTAATACACAAGACTGCTTGATTTTATAATTTTATTTGAACAGGGATACTTTATCTAGCCCAATACTAATTGATAATTTTTTCAGTTCTTTGAACTCATATTGATAACACATGTTTTTATCTATTTCATAATTTTTTTTGGGGCTATCGCTATTATTTAACAAGATGTCCCAGGAAAACAATAAAGTGGAAATTATGCCAATATTGACACGAATTGATTTTGTAACAGTGTAATGATTTAACGAAACTTTGTGATTTTCTGGAAAAACTTACCTTTCTACCAAGTATCACTTTACTCGTCGAGATATAATCACAGACATTTTGACACAAATATGATAACGATTAATGTTATTTTTGTTGCTGATATATATTCATTTATTTAATACTTTCTTCATTTTGTTACAAAATTATCTTTCGTTATAGTGAGGAAAAAATTCTTTGAACTGTTTTTGTTTACAGAAAAGAAATATTGTTGTACATCAAAGAAAAGTGTCGAGTGATATTAAATACGTATATTCTTAAATTACAGATTTTAGTCCCTAAGGAAACACATGTATAGACTGTTCACGGTAAAGTGAGCACTTTTGAGGACATAATTACTTATTCGGTTCAGACATTTTAAAATCTTTCAGCCACATTTTAAAATAAATAATGCCATGTGAGTAATAAACAATGTGTGTATATTCCACCACGTGCAGAAATTAACGTCTAAGGATAAAATAAAATATATTTATTGACTATTATATCAAATGATAGGGCTTTCAAAAGTGCTACCATTGGTTTAACATTCAAAATACACTCACTGACTTTGCCACAAAGAATACTTCAGAACCATGTAACCATTATACAAGGTATTTATACATGAAACGAAAATTTTGTTTATGGTCAACCTAATTTACAGTTTATGATATTTAATCAGACATTTATTTGCAGCAACAAATCGTGTGTTGCAGCAAAGAAAGTGTTTTAGAGTGTATATAAGTATAGGCTATTCACGGTAAAATGAACACTTTTGAAAGCCCTGTTTAAGATCTACTTGTATACAGCTTGTGTATTATTTCGCCTAATGTAAAATTAACATTGCCACGGGTCTCAGCACTTAATTCATGCGTCGGTCAAGTGATCTGTAAAATGATTAGGAAAGTAAATATTTAAAAAAAATCTGCTAATTTTTACACTTCTATGCATTAAAAAAGCAGAAAGGGAAAGAAATAATTTAAGTTATTACAAAAGCTTACCAAACACTTTTAATTCGACGTTAAGATATGGAACTACTTTCCATCCATCGTTATCAACTTTACTTGGTGCATGTCACTCAGTGCGCCCGTTAAACTATATTAGGCAGGGCTACTGACTGTTTTCTAAGGTTGATTTCAAAACTGCTCACTTTTTCGTGAACAGGTTTTACGAGATAAAACGTGGATACAATTAGGCGAATTCATTTGAAAGCATTCGTAAATTGAAAACGTGCTATAATGAGAAATATTCAGTTCTTTCATTGAAAAGAGAGTCATGAAACACAAAAGGAAAATTCAGCATTGCGGATGAGACACTAACCTTGAGAGAGAGAGAGAGAGAGGGAGAGACACACACACACACACACACACGCTCTTGGGAATTGGGGATTACATTTGGTTATTTGTGAAAGATCAGAAAATACTATGTTTTTCCGAGAACCGTTCAGACCAATAACGGTTTGTGTTTATATAAAGTAGAAATTATTATTACCTGGTAAACAAAAAACCCCAAAAAATATTCCAGCTGAAAACTAAACATTTGTGCAAAAATTTATATGCTATTAGAACAAATTAACAGAAACAGTTTATGCTAGTAAACCAGGGTTTATCTATACACGGATTTTATATTTCTCGAAATACAGCCTCTAACACAATAACAAAGCCGCTATAAGTTCACGTAATGTTGAAATAAAATTTATTTCTCGCATACTATTTGTACTTCATTCGGTATATTTTGTAATTTATAACTTTATATCGGGTTTCCTATACGTTTCAGGTAATAGTACGCGCCCAGTGCGCTATATTTTACGCCGGAGCCAAAATTCCTGCCAGGAGCATTGTTACTACAATGGGAAGTTGTAAACTTGTAGACACGAAATAAGTCACGTGTTACGATACTGTACCTGCGATCTGGCCTCATAGTACTTTAATCTGCTCACAAAAATCTGGTAAGTGTGGCATACGCTATTATTTATGCGCGACAAATACCATTCTCTCTCCCTATAGCAAAGCTGCTCTCCCCGGCAATTAGACGATAAAATCTCACACTGAGGCTGGAAAAAATTTCAACACTCGTGTTCTTTATTGCTTCAAATGTGATGACTGGTTTACTCACCCTTCCGTTTCGTTTGCATTTTTTCTGCGAACTCCATCGAAACACAGGAAACAACTATTTACCTTGCGATTGATCGCCCTTCACAGTTGTGCTCTACTTTATTTTACTAGCTGTAGTCACGCGTTTGCTCGCTCTCCTGTTTTCCAAAACAAGTGCGTGGGAAAACCCTTAGTAGAATGATTTGGTATATTTTGGCGCAAGGGGATGGGGCATCGGAGTATCGGAGCTGTTCATGCTCCGTCATTCTGGTCTCCCGGCAGCCATCTTGTCTGCCATGTTGGATGTCGGGGACCTTGACCTTGACTTTTGACATTTTACCTTGATCTGACCTTGACTTCGGTGACGTTAGATCTAAAAAAATCCCAGAATACTTCCAAAAAATTATTTAAAATGTTAAAAAGACCAAAGTTTATAAAATTATTTATACAAAAATATTAAAACATTATTATTAAAATTGTATTATTAAAAAATTTATCATTATAAAATTTATTTTAAAAATCTTTCCTTTCTGCAGGTTCTCCACGACTGACCTCCACCACACCTCCTTCCAATGTATTTAATTACCCAATAGCCCTACCCTCACAACTATTTACTCAAGTTCGTTCGACCAATAAGTTATGTTCGCACCCCACCCCCTTTCAGTACGAATACGAATGTATCTCTCAACAACTCATCAGCAGGTGCAACATCTATTTCTATGAATACAACTTCATCCATGGTTCCTGCTCGTCCCGACATGATGACAGCCGAACTATCTGGGACCACTAGTGTATCTTCTGCAGAACCTTCAGTGGCTAATAGGTGTCGCTTTTGTTGCAAGGACTTTGACTTCAAGCTTACTGCAGGACAACAAGAAGTTTATAAGTGCCACAATAGTTGGTTTCATGTTTAACGAAGGACTGAAATTTATATAAGGATGCACACTTTACACGGACAAACATCAATATTTTTTAAATGTTTTTGTAGTATTATATTGTAATAAATTTTAAACATTAAAATGTAATAATATTGGCTAATCACTATGGTTATAAAGGGCTTAAACATACATTCCTGGAGCTAGAAATGATACTTACAAACTAAATTTTACGAGCCTGCCTCCCAAGAGTTCACAAATTATATTCGCCTATCTTAATGCCTGTACATATTCGCTTGCTTTTGGACCGACTTGCGAAAAAAATGTGGCCTGTTAAAAGAATATTTTAAAACAATTCATGTGAGCATAAACACTTATGATTCAGACCCTGGCTGTAAAGAATTAAATGTTTTTGATAGAACATTTGCCTTTCAACAGTTTTTAAAATGGAAATACTATGAATTTAAACTGAAAATTTCTCCAATAAACGTGGCCATGAACCATAAATGTATTAATTGAAGAAAAACATAATAGTATAACAAAGTTTTCAAATACGCTAATGCAATTGTACGAGGGAATACATCCTCTATATTGTAGTAGATTTAAGAAAGTAAAATGATTGTTGCTTAAGTACATATCTCAATGTGTAGAGCATCCGACTCCCATTCAGGAGGTCGTGGGTTCAAGTCCTTGGTGTTACATATTTTTTTCTTTTTATAAATTTTACCAGCTGTCATGAAAAAGTGTAAAAATTATTTACTTAATTGAAATTTTATAAACCGGTTTTTTCATTAAAAATATTATTTCGAGATATTTTAATGTATTTTTTAAATGATTTGGGCATTTTTCAAACGATAGTAAAATTAATTTAAGTAAAATAATTCTACTTATTTATAAATTCATCGATTCCTAACTGTCAGATCATTTAGCGAGTGTTTTGACAAGGTCAGCCAGCTGCCTGACCCTCGAGAGGGGTTCGAATAAAGGTACTGAGCAGCAGTTAGGGTGAAGCGTTAAGGGGGGGGGGGGTGGTGGTCGATGATTTTCGAGGGGGTCATGGATGGTCGCGTGCTTGGAGGATGACATGTCTGGGAGGCTGGGAGGGAGGATTCATGTGGTCTTGGGATGTGAGGTGTGCGGGGTGGTTTTCAGTGTCTTTGATTGGGGGGGGGATATAAATGTATTGTTACTTTCAATATAATGTCCGACTATGTTTGGGTAAGTGATATAAATCGCTTTAATAGTTAAATACACTTATAGGAAAAATAATTTTAAAGTGGGGGAGGGGGTAGTGGGAAAGGGGTACAGTGGGGTGACGAGATTTCATAGTGGTTGTGGTGCGGGTGAAGAGTGTTGGTAAGGAAGGATTATGGTAATTAGTTTTGAATATTAGGGGGGGGGGGTGGTAAGGGCATACCTCTTAAATCCGATATGGTGGTCCTGACGATGGGTTACATAATCGATATGACATCACGATCGTATGCAACTTGAAAAGAAGAGTCCAGTGAGGCATAACACTCAATACTTACGCCCTTAATATTTTTTAATTATACAAATATATTTCAAATGAAAATAAATTAATTTCTTTATTTTATCGGGTCCTCAGATTCCCCATTATGGCTGATTTGTATGATGCCTCAGCCACATTGAAGAATCAGTCAGCCACTTTGACAAGCAAGCACTTCTTTCCAGAAATTTTTGGAAATTTAAGAGGTTTGTGGGGGAAGAAACAAATTTAAGGAGGAATAATTATTTCTGGGTAAAATAATAGATTTCGGAAGTGATTTTTGAGGTAAAACTAATGATTTTTGTATTTATAAAATGTCCGCCAACCAACCGGAAAGACAAAGGAGGTGACATCACTCAAGACGGCGGACGGCTCCTGGCTCTTACTCATAACTCAGTTGTCCCTGAATCCCCATTCTTATACTACGTATAGCCTATTATAAACTGAAGCACAGGATTTTATTTAAAAAAAAAAAACTGCAGTAGATATGGACAATGTTATGATTATTTCGATTATAGCATGGCATTAGTTTACACAATTACTAAACACCAGGTCAGTGTTAACAAATGCAGTCATACGAGCTGTTTCTCAACCCACTGATGACATGTGTCATCTTGCTTGTAATCAAACCATTTGAGAGGAGAACAATTTTTGGTGGAATTCCGATGTTGGACGGTACGTAATACACGTTAATGAACGACCTCGTCTCGCAATGGGGCCGCGAATGGCTGAGCTGTTAGACTGCTCGCCTCCCACCAAGGCGAACCGGGCTCAATTCCCTGCGGGGTCACTCCGGATTTTCGCATCGTGCCAGACGATGCCGCTGGTCAGCGGGTTTTCCCGGTGATCTCCCATTTTTCCCGCCCTTGAATACCGGCGCTGCTCCGTTCTCACCTAATTTCACCTTAATCGGCTCTCAAGACCTCGTTGTTAAGAGCCACCCAAATCTCTGAAATCAACTCGTCTCGCAATGGCTATTACTTGAACAATATAAAATGCAAACAGCAGGAGGGAATGGCATAGACACTGCACCACGGAATAATTAAGAATACATATGTAGAAACCCAAATATACCGTACGAAGAGCTCCATTGTAACACTTCAGCAAAATTACACGACTGATCAGCACCGTGTCGTAACGCCTTCCACCAATCAGTACCTGGTTTACTTACCAGACAGCAGTCGGGCCAATACGAAATCTTTCACAGTACGCAGTAGCCAGTAGGACACAAGGCCTGTTCCCAGCGTCTCGTGCCGATGAATCGACAAATGGCAGGCCCACATCCGAGGAACTGCCATCTCCGTATTCTTGCCTCTTCAGTGACAATTCGCTACATGTCGTATCACGAATATCGAATTTGCACATTGCGATTTGAAACTGATCACATACACTTTTTTTTTTCTTTCGCTTCAACCCGCTCGGTTCTCCGGGAACGATGCACCTAATATTTCGACGTGCACCGGACTTGTGTTTCGCAACGAGTGAACGCGGTGCTGCGCGTTAGGTGTAATCGGCATTGACCACCCGCAAACGAGAGGTGCAGAAATTTTTCGCAGATCTCGTTACTCAGAAGAAATACGCTCGAAACACCGGGCATCGATTCCTCGCTGTGTGCAGGACTGGCGTTGGTCCATTCACGCGTACTTACAACTTTATGAAGTCCTGCTGAAGTTATACTTCCAGGATATTCCTCCGCCTCATCCAAACAAAGGTTAATCGAATCTGGAAAGTCACACTGAGGGGACAACGCATCGCTTTCCTACGCACTCACTGTTATAATATTCTGCATAAGAACTATTTCTTACTAGTCACCGCAACACACCTTTTTTGTCAGTTTCATTCATATTAGATATAAATTAAATATTATAATTCATGGGTAAAATATAAGTAATTCTGAATCAAATAAAAAATAAGGTATTTTTATTTACAGGTTGTTCACGGTAAAATGAGCACTTTTGAAAGTCTTGCTTAAGATCTACTTATATACACGTTGTGTATTCTTCCGCTTTGTGTAAAATTATGGTTGCTGTAGATCTCACCACTTTATTCATGCACCGGTAAAGTGAAACTGTGAAATTGTAAGAAAAGGAAAATTTCACAAATCTGCTCATTTTTACACTTCGATACATTAGATAGAAAAACAGAAAGCGAAAGAAATAATTTTAAAGTCATTACAAATGGTTACCTAACACCTATTATTCAATATTAAGATATGGAACTATTTTCCCTCCATCGTTACCAAGTTGGTAACTGGGCACATATCACTCAGTGCGCCCGTTAAAATATATGCGGGCAGCGTACAGTGGATTTTTTTTTTTTAAAGTTTGATTTCAAAAGTACTCATTTTATCGTGAGCAGCCTGTAAACAAAAGTATCAAAACTTTGCGATACATGACATATTTAGGAAACAACGAAACATGTCATACATAGGGTAGTTTATTTTTTAAAGGTTTGATTCAAATAGTGAGAATAAACTGCGAATATCCATAAACAACGTGTCCTCAATCGTGGACTCGTGGCCTAAACGGGTAAAGTAAGTATTGCCCCTGGTCATTTGTTATAGTAGCTTTATGTAACACAGTTGTTTTTTCTCTCGAAATTCCAGTTTACTCTTTGGAAGACGGAGAGAGAGAGGGTGTGAGGGGGCGGGGCGGGGAATGGATAGAGAAAGAAAGTGGTGACATTTGTGTTTTAGAAAAAAAAATGGGGGGGGAGGGAACAACTCCGCTCTCTGTGCAGTAACCGTCACTAGGCCTCACCAACATTCGCTGGAAGCAAACATGGCTGCCAACTCCACATGTGTAGGCCATGTAACTCATTTCCTCGCCCAAAACAGATCGTTTCGTTTTCTGATAAAACTTCGCTCCACTCCGATAGCTTGAACCCCGAAATAATTTTCTCTGAACATTTTCCCTTCCCGGCCGTCGTTTTTAGGCCTCGGACAATTTCCCATCTATCTGCGTGGCTGATTCTTCCCTTCCTGTTCGTTCAGTTTTCCTCCCTTGGGACTTTTTACAGTTTTTTTTGCCGCTATTTTTTTTTTGGTAGGAAGTACTATGTTAAATCACATCATGCATTTCTCTGTCTGCCTTCTCCCCTCTCTGTCTAGATGTAGTTACAATTACTTCAATTTTTATTGAAAAATTTTCGGGGAATGTGTTGTTAATTATTTTTGAGACAAAGCTGAGAGACATTAAAGAACACAATAAAGACATTTATTAGATTTTTTTTCTTCGAAAACGGAAAAAACATAATATTTTTTATATAATTTTGAATATTTAATATTAAAGTAGTAGAATTTACGGTTTCGACTCCATATACTTGTAAGATCTGCCAGAGAATTTTAACACAAGGGCAAAGAGAATGTATTTGAATCCCTTTTATTTGCGGAGAAGTCGAGTTTGTTAACCACTTACAGTTAACACGCCTTATTCCAGTATATATGGTTTTAGTATAAGAAGCTACATCTGTGGAATAAGTAAAGAAATAATCTCGGAATTCATGTGCCGGTATTTTCCCCATTTCCTACACCACGCCATTCAAGTTTGATGTGATTTTTAAGTGACTATATAAATGACAACTGTAAGACGACACCTTCTCCAGTATCTGCAAGTGTTTTTTATATATTTGACAAAATCTATGCATAGATGGAAAACTGAGGTTCGCGGTGATGTCATCGTTTTTATAATGTATTTGTACTTCTTTCTCATACAACTGCAAGAATATAAACTGAAAAAAAAAAATTCCGGAATTGTCTGTACACGGAACTAGAGACGCCCATGCATTAGGGAGTGTCAAGAGAGGTCAACAAATGTGGCCAAGATATAGCAAAATAAAACTTTTTTTGGGCTGTAGAAACCATTAAAAATAACTTTTAACGCAGGTAATCTTTATCCGTTGAAAAGTGAGGATTCAAGGCCCTCGCTCTGATTGTCTTATACAACAGAGTCAACAGATGTTTAAGTCACTTGCTCCATCATTTAGAGAACGCTGAGAAGATTGCGTAGGCTATCTAACAGAAATCATGTACTACATTCTATTTAATTAAACTTTAATTTATTGCTATATTTAACAATTCAAACAATATAAAACTCCAACGTTGAAATTTTTTTAAGATAATTTGTAACTCTTTCGTATTTTCACTTGTTTATTATGCTCATTATTCAGACCTAGTGAAGAAGAGATTTGCGCGGCCCTTAACTAAGTGATCTTGAGAGCCGATGAGGGTGATTGAAGTGAATATGGAGCGGCGCCGGAATGAGGGGGCGGGGGAAACGGGAGATCCCCGAAAAAAAACCCGCTGACCAACGGCACCGTCCGGCACGATTCCCACTTGCGAAAGTCCGGTGACCCGGCCGGGGATTGAAGCAGGTTCGCCTTGGTGGGAGGCGAGCGTGCTAATCGCTCAGCCACCGTGGCCCCTTCACACCTAGTGTGCAATACTGTGTACACAACGGACATTAATGATTTTTTGGCAGGTACTGTACAATATGAGGTTCAATGCTCAATGATCTTCCCTATGAGTAACACATTCGTAAACCGTGTTACCTATCTAACTTACGATTGGTTCAAGTTACTGTGGCCGAACACAGAGCTTTCAGCTCATTGGTTGTGACAACGAAACGTGTGTTGTGCAGCACGCATCATAAAATTTCTTGTTTACAACACCTAAAAATCTTAAATCGAAGTAGGCGTGAAAGGGTTAGGAAAACATTCCCTCAACTTAATCAGGATTATAACTAAAATGGCGAGTAATATAAAAGACACGCGCCTAAAAAGAGAAGAAAAAAACCAACGACCGTGCTTATGATTGGATTCGAACCTGCGACTTGTCGCATTTGCGTCGGCGAAGGTTCCGGATGATCAAACATGCTCGTTAGTTCACACTCACTTTAACTTACTGTTTCAGGGGCTGCAAACCAAAACAATTGTGATGCGTGCTGTGCTTACATCAACACAGCACTTGTTTCGTTGTCCCAGCTGTTGAGCTGTAGACTATATGTTCGGCTACAGGTATATGAAATTATTACGAGCTAGACCAGTAAGTTGGCTTGCGAATCATTTACCCACAGGTAAGATCATTGGTCATTGATCTTCGCAGTGTGCAGATTTCAAACACTTGTTATTTTCTTCGGCTATGGTGATTGATTGGTAGTTGATTATATACGCACCGTTTGATTGAAAGTCAGCAATAAGTAGCGACAGAGACATGCAAAATTCGCGTTATTATTTGCCACCAGGCTGAATTTCACCATACTGTGTATACCGGAGCCCGCGTCAGTTTTTCCATTAGCAGCTGCATAGACGTGAAGCAACGCCCTTTTTGAATTAGCAGCACGTGATTGGGGTACACAAATTTGGCGCAGAGTTACCCAGGATGTGTCAAATAAAGTATTGCCCAATGACAAACGTACGCAAAGATATACACGTGTTTAAAGTTTACCGCGTTCCCAAATAACAACGCGAAATTTGCACGCGTCTAGTTTGAAGCAGAACGCAGTAGCGGGAGTGAACGTTGAACGTCCAGTATAAAGGCCTCACTCGATCGCAGCAACCAGTGAGCAGACGATGGAGTCTCGAGTGTATAGATGACTGCGCAGTCTACAAAGCGTCCCACTCTTCAATTGCAGTACCGTGTAAATGGCGCGCACTGTTGCCAGATTACTCTAGCTTTGCGACGTAACTGGCGGGCTGAGTAACAAATGGGTGGCTAAGGAAATGGTCTGACTAAGGCCGCGGTCACACGGGGTGCAGAACTACTTCACTAAAACAAGTTCAGCTATTGAAGAGGTTACATTGCCTTCGAACGAGTTCCGATCGCAGTTGTTTCTCGTTCAGAGTGAACAGTTTTCATAAGTAGTTTCGAACGACTTCTCTTCTCTGCTGCGCTCCTATTGGCTGCTTCGAAGTAAACAAGCAGTGTAATAAATATTGTTGAATTTGGCGAGAATTCCTGCACTTGTTGAATTAACTTAAATTAAAGGTTGAATATACTAATACCCACCCATTATGCCATTACTTTAAAAGTTTACGTTTCGTATCAATAAAAAGGTTAATAGTGATAAATGATGGAGACTATTATAATTTAATATCATACATTTCAAGTTCCATGTTTGTTGAGGTTATAATTTCCATAGATTTCATTCTGCTTTGGGTGTGTAACCGCGAAAACACGTTCTGTTTTCAAACTTGTTCAGACGTGGCTACCAAATGCATTTAGCTAAATGTGTTTTGCAACACTCGTGTAACCACGGCTTATCTGTTTACCTTCCTGACAACTTTTAAGAGAATTCAGACCTGCGACGCAAAGATAAACGGCTCCTTTGAAACTTAAATATGCGAGAATCCCTATCACTGTGATTGCGTTGGGCGCACACAACGGGAATGGTATATATTTTTTGAGGTTGCCAAAATATATCTTCTCAGGCAACAGTGCACACAGTAACAAGGGCAGCTTTAAGGACATAAATCGTGTATTGGAAAGAGAGAGAGAGTGTGTGTGTGTGTGTGTGTGTGTCCGTTATACCGCACACTATAGTCTAATAGCGCCACGCTGTACAGTATGCTACCACAACAATCGGCGAAATATTCGGGGCTACGGTGGGCGGGATATGGGAAATTAATTTTTTTGGCGGCTCGGTGGCCTGTGAAAATGGACGACGCCGTTGGTGGGCGTCGACACGTTGCGTGGTGAAAGAATTATAAGGTCGCGTGCCTGGCCTACGAGTGTGTGGTAGCGGCTTTGTGATACGGGGCAACCTGCTCACGCTGCGCCGATTATCAGGCTGAGACTCACACACGCCAGCCTTGACTCGTGGCTTGAGGTTGTGGAGAGGGGCGCAATCGGCGTAACCCTGCCTTCCCGCTTCGTCTACCTTGTGCGCACGTGAAGGCGCCTGCACGGTCGAGGTCGACGCCGCTTGGGAATGCAAACCACGTTCGAGCTGTGAAAGATTGGTGGGTCTTAACGTCTCGTCGACAGCGAGGTCATTAGAGCATTTTGTACCGCGAGGCAGGAACGGATAAGAAATCGGCCATTGTCTGTATAGTCCATTCACGGCACTTTACAACTTTTCTGAAGCCCTGCTAAAGTTCTACTTCCAAGATATTCCTCCGCGGCATACGAACAAAGTTTAAACAAGTCTAGCAGGTAATGGGACAACGCACCGCATTTTGTATAATAACTATTTCTTACTAGGCATTACCGATATGCCTAATTTCTCCCTGTTTTAAAACATTTAATACATAAACGAAATATTATAGTTTGTAAATAAAATATAAGCCGAAATTCAATTTGAAAAAAAAATTTCTTATGTTAACAGAATTATAAAACGCTTGTGATACAAGAAAATCGTAGAAAACAAGGAAACACGTAATACATGGGGTGATTTTTTCAATTATTTGATTCGAAAAGCGTGCAGAAACCGCGAATATACTATAATAAGGAACCATCCCAGCATTCGCCTGGAGTGTTTGGGAAAACCAAGGGAAACCTAAATCACATGTTGGCTGGGCCAGTTTATTGGCAAGAGAGCTGTCGGTGATGCCACGTTAGAGGTTTTTCTCGGTTAACCTATTGATTTAAATTCCGTGTTTTATTGCCCAAGGATATGGGCAGACATGCTTGAAAAAAAAAACCCTAGCCAATAGACACTACTTAAAGAAATAATTACACGTAATTCAGAATTCCGGTTTCAGACACAAACTGTTCCTGTAAAAACCGAGAAAAACGGTGAGTGATAGTTCATGAATTTAAAATAAAATACAGAACGTAAAATAACATGTACAGGCTAGGTACATAGAAACAAAACCCGCACATGAAAAGGTTAACAATAAACAACCAGCCAAGAACCAAAATACAAAGAAATACGAACATGATAAATTCAGAAAAACATGACTGTAATAAATAGGTTCAGACATAAAAGAACTGGCAATTATCAGAAACGGATAGCATATTTGGCGCAGCAGTATTATAAATTACAGCCTGAAAGAACACGAGGATGGTCCGGCTAAAAATATCGGTACTACACATCAATTTTTTCGTTGAGATACTCAATGTAGAGATTGTTCATAAAATTAGTCGATACAAATAAAAACAGAAGTAGGCGTAGGAAGCAATAAACACACGTAAAGCCTGCTCACGAAAAAGTGAGCACTTTTGAAATAAACATTAGAATAAAGTCATTGGCCCTGCCTGCATATATTTTAACGGGCGCACTGAGTGACATGCGCACAGTAAAGTTGGCAACGAAGGATGTCAAGCAGTTCCATATCTTAACGATAAATAAAAAGTGTTAGGTAGCCATTTGTGATAACTTAAATTATTTATTTCCCTTTCTGCTTTTTTAATGCATAGAAGTGTTAAAATTAGCAGATATTAAAAATATTTACATTCCTAATTATTTTACAGTTTCACTTGACCGACGCATGAATAAAGTGCTGAGGCCCGTGGCAATGTTAATTTTATATAAGGCGGAAGAAGAGACAACGTGCAAACAAGTAGATACTAGGCAGGGTTTTCAAAAGTGCTCATTTTACCGTGAACAGCATATAGTAAGCTTGGTACAAAATCATATTTTACTATTCAGGTCTCTAGACTAAATAATATAAAACTTAGAGATAAAAGAACATTATACGGTAGGCCTAAGTTTACTTTACGAGCTGACTTTTTGACATACAGTTAAAATTTACAGGGACGATTACAATAAACCAAGACGAAACATGGTTTTGCGAACATTCATTATTCATGAAAATCTACTTTACCGCCACACTCACTCCTCGTAAGTACACAAATTGCTTGTATGTCGGCAAACAAGTTTCTAATGAGATACGGAATGAGGAAATGTCACATACATAGAATCGTTTGCATGATCATTTCCAGCCGGAAATAAGTTTTAAAATTTTCGGAATGATAACCAAATATTGCACTGAAAATTGTGCTTACGATCCTCCACTCTTACAGGTGTAAGTAAATGGCAATATGCATAGCGTTACGGTAACCTTGCATGCAAGAAGACGAAAGCGGGTGTCGAACAAACGATAACAATATTTCCAGTTCGTGTGTGCATTTAAACAGATACCTTACTACGCGGCGAATGAATTCATGTGTTGTGACAAGTTTCAAGGACTGTAGAGTTTGTTTCGCGTAGTTCAGTAACCGCAATAGAAAACTGCAAGTTTTCGTAGAGATAAAGGGCTAATTCCATAACTGCTTCAGAATAACTTTTCAAACAGAAACGCTAAAGAGATGAGACATACTGACGCAAATTGAATGATTTTTGATGCAACTTACTCACTCTTAATTTAGTTAATTCGAGATCTTGCTTGGTATTTTTTTTATGCCCATAATGTATCATTCCACCACACGTCAACATTTAGATTGATGCGGATATAAATTATATATTTTTGGGCCACCATGTTACCTTGTAAAATTTTTGAACACACGAATATTTAAAGGTAACGTCAATATTTTCCGTGCATTTAAATAAAGGGATTATATTTTGTTTATTTTTTTAAAGACAAGTAAATTATAATTAGTTTTACTATTTCGCTGTCATCGTTACTTAAAGATCGCAAGAAATTCTGTATATTGAAATGGGAACTGTCTCGCTACACGAGAACGATCGAAATATATAATCAATTAGGTACATAAAATTTTAATTTAGTATAATTAGTTTTATAAATATAAATTATAATAATGAATAAATATATAAATATATGTATAAATATAAATACATCATAATTATAAATAAATATATAAATACATGAATAAATTTAAATAAATTAAATTATAAATGAATATATAAATATATGTATAAATAAAAATAAATTATATTTATAATTAAATATATATTTAAATATAGATAAATATATTAATATATGTAGAAATATAAATAAATATAAACATATTAGAATTATAAATAATTTAGTATAATATAAATTATTTTAGTATAATTTAGTATAGTTAAATTTTCGCAGGTTAGTTTAATACTCATTGCAGAAAGTGCGTGAGTGAAGAGATTTGGACGTCTCTTAACAGCGAGGTCTTGAGAGCCGATGGGGGTGATTGGGGTGAGAATGGAGCAGGGCCAGAATGAAAGGGCGGGGTAAACGGGAGATCCCGAGTAAACCCGCCGAATAACGGAATCATCCGCCACAATTCCCACATACGAAAGTCCGGAGTGGCACGGCCGGGGATTGGGCCCGGATCGTCTTGGTGGGAGGCGAGCAGGCTAACTGCTCAGCCACCTTGGCCCCTCCTCATTGCAGAGATCAGATGGAAATTATGAAACTGTGGTTTTATATACTGCTTCGAAAACAACTGTTCAGATATACGCCGTAATTGTGAAATAATTTATTGTTCAGGTCAGGTACTAGTCTTATTTGGTTCTTCGAAATTTGGTTATCAAATACCTGTAAAACATAATCAAAATTTATTCAGCTGTAATTTGTATCCCATAAGATTCTGCGTTAACATTATACAGCGTTTCCGTGACTTGGCCGGGGAGGTGGCGTCGTGGTAAAACACGGTACTCGGGGTTCGGGAGGGCCCCGGTTAGATCCCCTGTGACCATCCTGATTTCTGCTGACCGTGGACTCCAGAAATCACTACAGACCATAATCGATTCCTCCCTTGTTCTTGCTCATCCCAGCAACTTGCTCAGTCTCTAATGACCTTAGAAAAAGTCGCTACCACTGCCTGCACATATTTTGACGGGTGCACTGAGTGACATGTTCTCAGTAGAGTCGGTAACAAAGTAGGGAAAGTAGTTCCATATTTTGTCGCCGAATAAAAAGTGTTAGGTAACCATTTACAATGACTTAAATTATTTATTTCTCTTCCTGTTTTTTAATCCATCAAAGTGTATAAATGAGCAGATCTATGGGATTTTCCTTTTCTAATAATTTTACAGTTTCAACAGACCGACGCGTGAATAAAGTGATGAAGCTGATGGCAAACACACACTTGCTCCGACTGACAGCACTCCAACGTTCTGCCCTCGTTGAAAGTCAGAGAGGTTTTCCCCGTTGCTACGCCTACGTCTGGCCGATTGCACGTACGGATACGCACCACAGCGTCTGGCGTATTGCAGACTATTCCTTCGCTGCAGTACCAAACGACGCTTGCAGCGATCGGATGATCACAAATATGTTGTTTTTCAAATAACGTAGGTGTTTCCATTATTCTGGCAACCATCTGTAGTTCTTTTATAATAGAGAAGTCGAGGCAATATATTCTGAAAACTTAACAGCTACATTCTGGTTTCACTTTTACTTAAACCTTTTAGTAAGTTGTTTAAATAATTTCTGACCGTCTGTGTCAGTCCATTATGATAAATAAGATAAGTCAAGAAACAAAATTCGCAGACGTAACTCCTAACGGAGGCAAAGAAATTCTTTTGAAGTATGTCTGCACTGAGTTACTAAGAGTTTGCGTCCAATTAACTGAGAAGCACTTAATGTAAATACTCAGTGTTGATTGCATTTGGCAAAATCATTTAAAGTCAAGAATCTTCAACACTGTGAATCAACACGTAGCAACGGAATTTACCAGGCACTGAACACAGCAAATATCGCAACCCACCCAACCCCATTGGTCTACAGGCGTGCTTTGTAATTACCAATATGGTATAGCCATGAACTAATATATATGCCTAATAGTTCAAAACGTTTTCAATATCGTCCGCTCTTGGAGTGTAGGATGTTCTGAGGAACAAATTAGTCCATGTGTAGAAATCATCTGCGTCAACAGAGGAGAAATATATTTCCCTGTTTTTCACCTCGTATATCGTTCCACCCCAAGGAATACTGATGTCAGGTTCAGTTGGTCTGACATTCTTTCTCTTATTCGATGCGACGAGCGGTTGTTATGAAGTTGGTAGAACCGAAAGGGCGAACATTTTCAACAACCGATCAACACGTTAGAGACGTATGGGATAATTGCCACGGCATAGAATCCAAACCAGTAGAGTCCACCGTCCATAACGTCATTCCAATTATAATACTTAAGTTTGTAATTGTGCGGGAAAAAGGCTCGTCTAAGATGAAGCGTTGGTTGCTCTGAAACAAGTATACAATTATAACTGCGTACCCGTATAGAATAAAATTCTCTGTTACACCAACCTTCATAATGGAAAATGCAGTAATGTATTAGAAAACCGGTAGGTTGTCGGAAAAGAATCGCAAACCAAGGTTACTAGTTGCAGGTTTACCAGAAATTCCCTGCAGAGCAAAACGACACTAATTAAACCATCAAGGGATTTCGTGACAATACGAAAATTTAACCTTAACGAGTCTGCTTACCAATCCGGCAGCAGCGAACTTTCTGATTCTAGAATACTTTTTATTTTTATAAGAGTACTTTCAAAGCCGAAGGAAGAAAATTAATTGTTCGCTCGGTGGCCGACGAGAACGATAAACACACAGAGATCACTCATTGAGTGTAATCATGGTATTCGAAACCTACCGCCATTATAAAAACTGATGTTAACCGTAGGAAGTTATGATCCTTCATGCCCTATCCATCTCACGTTCAGCCACTTTCAAACGAAGTTAATTCAGCTCGAAGCGGATACCTGCGATGACGTCACATGCGTCTCGTCAATCAACGGTGGTCGTTGGAAAGCAAAAATTACAGACAATTCGATTAAAACTTTAGCGTTATTTAGAGCTCAGGAGTATCATAATCATCCCCCCCTTTTTTTCCCGGTAGATTACATCAATTTTTTTAATGTGTACGAAGTTTGCGCTTCGAAATTGTTTATCTATTCCGTAAGGATGAAACGTCACATTCTAAAATTAGAACGAAAATTTCTAACTCTACGACTTTTCAGTTATTGATTACCTTATTTGACGGTACGAAAAGTCATCACCATACTATGCTTAAATAATTTACTGCACATGTATACCAATTGTCTGAATCGCTCACTTCAAGTTAGCATTTTTATTCAATATTTATGTTTAGGATGGTACTTATATTCATTTAATTTTCTCTGACTTTTTTCTATATATAGAAACAGAATTATTCCCACATTTTTTTAAAAATAAAACTGTCATTTACTGACACTAGTGTTAAATCAGTTAATTTGAACGTCTTCATCTGCATTGGAACTGCAAATATTTCAGGAAAAATAATATCAATTAGTTTTTTCGTCTTGTTGCGTATTTTTCTCTTGTACTTTAATATGACCATCGGTTACATAAAATAAAATAAAATGACCCTTTCGAACTGTTGTAATAAAACTCATAACAATAACAGGACCCTTGAATCAATTGTAGAAAACTATGTACATCAAAAAATGAAATATTTAATCGAAGAGGAAAACAATTTTGCAAGAAATAAGTGGAAAGCAGGGTCTTAAAACTAAAGTCTGGATGACCGAAATGTCTAAGGCGCTTGTGATCAAATCTCAGTCAGTTTCTGTGGGTGTGGGTTCGAGTCCCACTTCTGACAACCATCCTTTGTGAAATACTTTGTCGAAGGAATGGTAAACCGATTCAACATGTCTGATAAAATACATCTGGAGTAATGCCATGCTAATGAAGTATTTATGTGGCTTCATCACGGAAAACATCGCGGAGCAATTAATTTTGACATTGCCAACTACATAGCAGATTTAACTCCATCAGCCATGGTCGCCGAGTTGTATTGTAACTGTTAGCGACTGGGAACCTTAGTTCGACCTCATGGATTACCCAATGCTGATTTCAGAATCCCGTGACCTTCTGACAGACTTACACAGCCTGTGGAACGTTACTATTTGCTATTTCTTTTGCTGTTTCTTATTCTTCAGTTAACACCTATGGCAATATTTTACAAAATAAATGTTGGTATACGCATCATTGAAAATATTTATTCGTATTTCTGTAGACACACGAAAGTAACCAACGAGATAGAATGATAGTTAAAGGATAACTAATACATTTAATTGCACTAAAATAAAATAAACAAATATTTTCAAGAATGGGAAAATATAAGTATTTGGGGATTCATATACTGTCAAATTAATTCCTGTAAACATCTAACATCTAACAAAGCGAACCTCAAATCCAAACCTCACCGTTTTTAATAGTTGTGTTGGTAGAAAATCAGTTCCGTTTTGGGGAACAGAGATTGATTTTGCGCATCCTGTGAGATCGATCTACCTCATCCTCAGTCTATGGTTTAATGATTTATGGAGTGAATTTAGTCACAAAATTGTAGAATTTGTGAAAATGTTTTGTTTATGGCTGGTGTATTCATAGAATGGTACATCGAAAGTACTCGCAGGCTCCAAAATGTTTCTCTGGATTCCTACTAAACAGTATACTTTAATTGGCACTGGACGAAACTATCGCTAATTTACTAAAGATTTACACTGATTTGCAGAGAATTTCAATGTTTCCATGCACCAGTTCTCAGCGCATTGCAGTTTTATTTTCCCAGCCTATTAACGAAATGGTTACAGTGAGAAGCATTTCCCTGACAGAAGGCATATATTAACATTTATAAAAAATTTTTGACGTGAATAGTCTTTAAAATAATACTCCCACATGGGGTATATAGGCTGTTCACATTAAATTGAGCACTTTTGAGACCCTTGTCAAGTTTTCCTTTCAGCCATATTTTTATCCGTTAACCACCTTTTTAAATGTGTAAATATTGGCAAGTAAGTATAAACACAGTGTGTATATTCCACCGCACTCGGAAGTTGACGTCTAAGGCTAAAATAAAATATATTTACTGATTATTATTCCAGATGAGAGGGCTTTCAAAAGTGCTCACTTTACCGTGAACGGCCTATATCAGGACGAAAACGGTGATGTAACGTATGTAGGGTAGTCCATTCTGACCCAACAACTTCATGACTAATAGCACGATTGAAATGAATTTGATATCGTTCGATTGGGAATACAGTTTCGATGCTAGCATGAATATTTATCGAAAAACAACAGCAGGCCTCCTACATTAACGATTATAAAAAAAGCACTTGAGATATCCATGAATATGCATGTTTCCAGTCGTACCAACCAACTTTCGATACAACCAATTATGGTCGCCAATCCCGAACTTCGTCTTCTTACGCATACTACAGCAAAGCATTACCGAAGTCAGTAATCACAGCAGTATTGTCAATATTTCCTAAATGAACTGGAAAAGTCTTCCAACATATTATGTTACGTGGTTCGACTTCACTAACTTCCTTGGGAGCAGGGTCCTTTTTGGCTATGCGACTTTCTGAAGAAACTAAGCGGTAATTCCTTCAAGTCCAAATCGCTACCAAAACGACAGCAAGGTATACCTTTCCTCTGCGTCAGTAATACGAAATGTCCAAGACCTGTCATCTTTATCAACATCCTTCGAAAACGACAAAATATTACGGTATGCCTTCCTAGGGCAATAACCACGACGAGAACGTCTGCGCAACATTCTGATGTGTCTTATCTAATGACACGGAGCTAAGTGAATGAAAAAAAAAATACGCTAAAGCTACTTATGTACTAACCGAAAGCCATACTCGAAGTACGTTATGACAGTAAATATCTCGCGACTCTGACGTGCTAGCGTGCTGATTTTGGCGCCCAACAAAAGATATCTTCGAGATCTGTCGATTTAAGCCACAAAAGCCAGGAATCTGTTTCCTTATAGTCTATTCGCAGTTTTTTAAAACACTTTTTGAATCATACCTTTGAAGACTCACTCCATGTAATATGTGCCTGTTTGTTTTCTAAATATGTCGTGTATCACCACAAGCGTTTTATACTTCTGTTAACATAAAAGTTCCTTATTTTTGTTCAATCTTAATTTTAATTATATTTTATCTATGAATTATAATATTTAATTTATAAATAACATGAATAAAAAACAGCGAGTAAAGATGTGTGTTGGAAACGCCTAGTAAGAAATTGTTCTCGTGAAAAATCTCTATTATTACACTGAGTGCACACGAATGCGGTCCGCTGTCCTTTTGGTGTAATTTTCCAAGCTTTGTTAGCACGATGCGGATTAATATCCTGTAATTAGAACTTTAGTATGCCTTCAGAAAATGTTAACTAACCGTGAATGAACTATAGTTTCATTTCATTCCCTTATCCCAAAGAAAATTTTATCCTCAAACGCAGATATATTCACGTGTCCGTATTCTCAACGCCGCTACACCACTGTTATTTCTTTTTCAAAGAACACCCTTAGGAATTCGACGTACCAAATAGATGAAAGTAAGGGGCAAGGGTGGCTGAGCGGTTAGCCTGCTCGCCTCCCACCAAGGCGAACCGGGTCCAATTCCCGGCCAGTTCACCCCGGATTTTCGCAAGTGGGAATCGTGCCGTACGTTGCCGCTGGTCGGCGGATTTTCTCGGGGGTCTCCCGTTTCCCCCCGCCCGTTCATTCCGGTGCTGCTCCTTCCTCACTTCACTCTCTTCACTGGATGAAAGCAAACAGCAACGCCGCGGTAGTATATAGAGCTCACTTCGAACGCTTGCGTCACGTCGTTATCCAATTTAACGTTTTGACCTTGGGGTCGGGAAAAAAAAAACTGGACTCACTGTCACATGCAAGATGAATGACAGCGTAAAACCAGAGTTATTGGCCGAGTACGAAGTTGGAAGGGGAGGGAATTTACTGCGGGAGATAACGCGCTCGTACGAGTGACAACGCAAGAGAGGGGTGAACTAAAAATATTTACCTTTTTTTTTTGTTAGAGAATGATCGACTTTCTGCAGATCGCCGGGGCTTGTCGCCGTTCGACCATTCCACGCTAGCAAACGGTCGTTATCAGCGGTGAACAAGGGGTGCCGGGGTGAATGAGGCGGAGGGGGGTGGGGTGGTAACCCGTATCTCTTCGCTCGCGCAAGAATTCATAGTCGCTGTCAGACATTTCCCGCCTGCACACTGATCAGACATGCCTCACGACACGCGACCGCCTAGTCCCTACAACAACGGACTTCCGCGAGTGTGCGTCGCCCACAACCTTTTATCTACCGTCCGCTTTTTTTTCCCACCCTTCTCGGAACAACGCCTGGAAAAAAAAAACATCCCTTGCACCGACCACGAAAACCGACCAAAAATAAATTCCGAAAAGATGATGGTTACTTTTTTTTTTTAACGTAAAAATCGAAGAAAGTTACTAATTTTTCCTTGCATTTTTATCCCTACGAAAACCACCGAAGATAAAATCATCACGCTTTAAGCATTTAAAAAAAAATCCTATAGCATGTTGTTTACATGGAAATGCTATGTGGGAAATTTCGAAACAGACGAAAAAAATTAACCCGTCACGTTACTGCGTTAGTGACCAGTTTGTCATGTCATGCGATTAGCGTGGTTTGGTTCACTTTCCAGTGGTGGAGTATCCCCACACTTTGAGAAGATATTCTTGCAAAGCATTTAAAGCATTTCTGTATGGTTTCATGTCTCCGCCAGGATTTGATTTCTAATTTCTGTGTACACTAGTATGTAGTTTACTTCCGTTGTGAACATCTGTGCTGATATTCAAATAATAAAAATTCTACTGTTTAATAACACTTCTGTAGTAATGAGTTGCTGTTCTGTTTTTTGACTCTATTCCCTCTTGGAATTTTCCAGCGTTGTAAACATATATTTATTTTCTCTGTCCATAGGTCACTTGCCTTTTTAAAGTCTTTTTTTCGTGCTCAGTCCTGTTTTTTTCCATGACAGACATCTGCATCGCAATGGTGTATGTCCAAAAATCTCCACCTTGTCAAGACAGTGTGTATACGATGTTTCTAATATATAATGTCACAATACAAATGTTGGTTGAATTTGGTTAAATTGTTTAATATATGGGGCAAACCTACCAGAATTATTTATGAAGCTGCCATTTTGAACATCGTTGTCAAACCCACTTAAATCGTGATAGTTAACATGGAATGCTGTAGCATTTATAGCGTGCAAAATTAGGTGAAAATTAGGTGAAACGTTCCAGAAATATGTCGAATTATTAGCAGACAGAACAAAAATTATTTTATAGCTACCATTAAAAAATAAGTGTATCCTATTTGAAAAATACCAAAATTAATATAGCCTACCACAGTACGAATTTCTCGCCAAATCTGGCAAGAATGGGTTGATTGTTTCCCGAAATATGAGGTAAAAATTTTATTTTTTCATTGGTAGGGCTATCTTACAAAATGCCAGAGAAATGAGGCTCTGTATAGACAAATTTGATGTTTGTAATAGATAATGCTAGCATACAAATTTAAGTTGGAATTTGTTTCAGTAATAAAATATACTGGGTTGATATGTTTCTATAGTACAGCCATTTTAAAAATAAGCACTTTACATACTTAAAACATACCAGTTTACATTACCTGCTGCAGTACTATCTGTTTGTCAAAATTGGTAGGAAACGGTCAATTGTTTCCCTAGATATGACAGAAAAACTTAATTTATTCGCATGGCGCTATTTTACAAAATGGAGGACAAAAGATATTACGTGTAGATAC
Source organism: Dryococelus australis (assembly GCA_029891345.1). NCBI lineage: Eukaryota > Metazoa > Arthropoda > Insecta > Phasmatodea > Phasmatidae > Dryococelus > Dryococelus australis. Next base: position 44,630,331 of record CM056995.1, on the reverse strand, counting down.
ATTAGATAGTTGTAGTATCTACTGCCAATATACACAGTAGTTAAGTTGGAGTAAATTAATGGTTTAGACGATATAGCATTATAAGCTAAATTGGCTATATAACCCCCATTGGAAAATAAGTGCCTGACTTGCTTAAAACATGCCACTTAATATCACCAAACTCAGTACTACTTCCTTGCTAAATTTCATAAGAATCGGTCAATTGTTTCCCGAGATATGTCCCAGCTTGTACATATTCACATCGCGCTACTAAATGGGGGACAAAAGATGTTGCGTGCAAATACAATTGATAGTTGTAATATCTACTGCCAACATACAAAGTAAAGTTGGAATTGTTTCCATGGTTTCGATGATATAGCATTTTAATCTAAAATAGCTATATTGCCGAAATTTTGAAAATGCTTAGACAAGTAGCGAGGAAGGACAAGGCTCACTTTTAACCGTTCTATGCATTATAACACACACATAAATCATATATTTGTAGCTCCAGGGTAATTAAGGCAGACGCAAATAATTATAAGAGCTGTTTGTCCTCCTTTTGATCCCGCGTGCCGCAACCCGCGAAGCACTTCTGCTTCGCTAGTAACAGGGCCGATCCCTGGTGGTGCATATTCGGAAAAATTTACAACGCATACCTGTCCGGAGCAGGATTCTTTGTCACAATATCATGTTCAACTTGCTGCAGACGGAAAGAAGAATAATTAGATGACATAAAAGTACGCCACAAGTTTTTTGGAAACCCAGGGAGCCAGATGACAAAATGTTTTTCCAAGAACACTCCGACACAAAGAGACTTTGTTATTACCCGGGTATCCAGATCGTAGAGAGAATATGCTTGCAGGTTTTACTTGCGCAGTATAATAGCCATACCAACCACACCGTTTAAAAGTGGCAAGTACAGAAGTAGCTTGTGCGTGTAACGAGCGAGTGAGTGAAGAGATCTAGATGGCCCATAACGTCGAGTTATTTTATGGCCACGTAACCATATGACACTTATTAAGATTAATTTCCAACCCATTTTCAATGTAAACAATTATACTGCCAATTAAGAATTACAACCATCAAGCCAGTATTAAGAACATTTTCAATAGCGAAACATGTTTCCCGAAAATTCACACATTTCATGTATCAGCGGCTCTACCGTTCTGAGTTCACGAAGCACTGTACTGTTCGCAGTATATAGTAACATACGATAAACCAATAGAATGCCACCCTTCAATAATGAGTTACAGGAAGAAACTCGGGAAGTATACAAGTTCGATTAGTTTCCTGTCGTTCTGTAACATTTTTAATTAACCAGTTTCAAATAAAGTTAGTCAAAGAAAGTTGGAATTATGTAATGTCACCGAAACGACACGAAGGCTCTCATATTTGCATGAAAATATTATATGAGCCACGTTCCTTTTAAACATTCTGCTTATCTGACCAGTCTTAATATTTCTTTTCTATTCGATAAGTACAGCCAGTCAGAATCGCGTACATATAAGCGGGTAATTTCTCACTACACAAATAGGAAAATAGCGACTAGTAGCCAGAAACGAAATACGTCTACGGAGAAAAATAATTAATACATAGGCCGAGACACGAATACTGTTGGAAGAGCACATTAAACCAAAATAGTATAAAATTCGTTACTAATTTCTGCAATGTATAAAATGAAAATGAATTTAGGAGTGAACGTACTTAACACAATTCATAATATTACTTCTTGTATTGGAATGCATGGTAACAGAAGAGAAGCATTCCGCTTTAGTAATTATTGTTAAATTAAAATCAGACTAGGCCAGTCAAATAAAAATTTTGGTAGTGTGATAGATTTAGAAACATTTTCAAACCGATTTTACTAAATATTTTTAATAGGAAAAATTGACGGACATGTTTTTTTTTTTTTTTTTTTTTTTTCCCAAGTTCGAAGAAAATTTCATATTGCCCTCTAGAACTGATGTCGCTTTTAAGTGGCATATTTGTCGCTATCTTGAGTTCCTCAGTTCAATTTGATAATCATTTTAAGCCACATATGTCGTGAACACAAAATCATACCATGTAATGATAGACGAATAATTCATGTTTTAGAAACGACATGGGAAGTACCGCCTTGTCATTAATGGTTTGTTTGTAAAAATTGACCCGGTTTATTGTCCTGGAAAATTGCATATGCAATATGGCCCAAGAATTTAACGCAACGTAACAAATATTCAGATATTTACGATACAGTGGTTTTAACGACATTGCGATGACGCGATATTCAACAATCCAATATATTGGATATTTGGGCCAAATATATTTCCAATTTCGGTATTTTTTTTTCTTGTTAGAGTTATTCGTGTAACAGTGTTTGTGTAATTAAAAATGCCGTTGTTTGCAACTCAATATGAGCAATATTTCCGACTTATCAACAGTGATTTCAGTACCATTATGGAAGAGAAATATCGTATCGATGTCGTTATGGTCAGCTTACATGTGTTGTGGGTCAAGCATTTTTAAATGGTGGGAAAATAAATAATTTTTATCAGTATGTCATAAACATCAAACAATTTAACATAATGCGAACAACTTTGTTTACTGACACTTAACATAAAAAAAACCATCAGATATACGTAAAAGAGCCTCTCTTGCCCGCCTATTTGTAAGACAGTGCCACGTGAGAAAATGGAAATTTTTCGCCCTATTTCAAGAAAAATAATTCAAGTAAATGCCATAAAACTTTACACACAAGAATAGTAGCAATAGCCAATGCAAGCTTACAGGATTTAAGTTACTCACAAATGTACTTGTTTATAATTTGGTGGCACTGTAAATATTTGAAGTTAGTAAACTCATCTACCCAAAACATTATACTGATTACAACCAATGTTGATGCTCCGTATCCTACCGCTGTAATTTAATTGGTTACTTGCAAGCTTACAGTAAGAGGAGTTCTGAGCTCTGTTTATTTGTAATTGTCTCAGTAGTGTTGCAAATATTTCTGATTCCATTTATTATGGTATCGCTCTTAACGAACAGTAAAATCTACCTACCATCTAGGCTTTCAAGAACTCCATAAAAATTATTTTGTCCGTGTACAGGAAAGTAGGCTCATAAGTTATATCGGTAATGTTATGTTAATAGCTGATGTAATATGCAGCCAATTCAGCTTTACAAATAATAACTTCCGCAACTGAAATGCATTAATGTAAAAACAAACTAAGCGTATTTAAGAATGTTTTACTATATGAAATTAAAGTAATTTGCCCGATGATTTTTTTTGCATTTTGTACTTTTTTAAGCATCTAAAAAGGAAATACACTCACTTTTTTTAATTAAAAATAATACACTCATAAATTTATACTTTAAAACATTTAAATATGTTGCTTATAGCAAAATATTTTCTAGTTTCACAAACTATATGCTTTCTTCTGTGATACGCGACCTTAATCGTACTTTTCTGACAATTCTGACAGCGTGTGTATTATTTTCTAATGAGTTTTGTTGCCGTGCAGTCGAGTGCAGTGGTCCATCGGAAGCCACTCTTATTATAAAGGCTGCTGAAGATCTACTTGCATGCACATTGTGAATTGTTCCGCCAAATGTAAAATTAACATTGGCATGGGCCTGATCACATTTTTTCATACGTTGGGCAAGTGAAACTGTAAAATGATCAGAAAAATAAATATTTCACAAAAAAGCTGATTCCGGCAATAATATATATTTAAAAAACAATTTCATAGTTCAGAAGTGTTTGACAAACGGTTTTAAAGAACGTTATGGCATGGAACTACTTTCTTTCTGCCATTAACAACTTTACTGAGCGTATGTCATTCAGCGTACCCATTAAACATTTGTGTAGGTAGAGGGAGTGACATTTTTCAAACGTTGATTTCAAAAGTTCTCAATTTATCGTGAACAGTCAATACTTTAAGGAGAACCTTCCCCCGCCATTTTGGGCTCTTGGTCTTTCTAGCTTCTGCATTATTTACTTCTTTCCAAGCATCCTGTTAGGTTTACGACATAACAAGCGAGGCCAGACAAGGCTGGAATGTGGCCAACCGTTGTTATCAACACAAAACTCGTAGACAACGGGGGCAGTGTCGCAAGGGCGGAAAGTGCTGGGATCCACAGAAGTTAGCAGAGCACTGGGGTCTGGCTGACAGAGTGAGGTTTTGCGGAGATTCCATCAGCATGTACCATATACGTCAGTAGCTCCCCCTACGCTACTAGGGAGAGCCGAGGTGCTGTCACAACTTAGTAACACATACACCAGAACCACATACCAAATAACCACACAAGACAGAAAATTCTAACGAGAACGAGTTCTGAGTTACGCGATTCTAATGCATGACAGTTATAATATGTGTGTTTCTAGCGTATGGAAGTTCTTAAACGTGTGTTTCTATTGTACGACCGTTCAAACATCTGTGTTTCGGCTGTAAGATCGTTCTAAGTTGTGAATATCGGCTGTACGACGTTTCTAACATATGTGGTTCTAAATTGTGTGTTTCGACTGTACGATCGTTCTAACATCTATGGTTCTGTTGTATGATCGTGCTAGATTGCGAATTTAAGCTGTACAACGTTTCTAACGTCATGATGTTCTCCAATATGTGGTTCTAAATTGCGTGTTTCTGCAGTACGACTGTTCTAACATCTGTGTTTCTTTTGTATGACTGTTCTAACGCCTGTGTTTCTCTGGTGTGACTGTTCAGTTTTCTGTATTTCTAACGAGTATTACTTCTTAGTTGTGTGACTGTTCTAAGATGTGAAATTTCTAAATTATGCGGTCACGTATGTTTATTCTGTTATCTGAGAGTTCTACACTGTGTGTTTCTAATGTATGAGTGGTCCCCGGGAGAGCCAATAGGAACTAAGGACATCGGTTAAGGTGGGCGTGGACGTGAAGAGTGATGGACATGACAGCTGAGGGCCGGTGTGTCAGTCGGTGGCGGTCATCCCAGGTCAGCGGTCACCGTGCGGCGATTGGGATTAAGTTTCCTCTAGCTAGGGCGATAGAGTTAGTCCGAAACCTCAAAACCTTGTCCTCCGTTACTTATATCCATAACCCCTTCACGCCCCTAACCTTTCTACCCACCTATTATAGTGTTATTTATCTTCAGTAAAGATTGTATAGACTTGTTAAAAAGGAGATTATTTAATAGCTCTTTGATCCCCCTTCCTGACAAACCTTAATTCTGCTTACCAGTTTATACACAACATAGAGATGTGTATAACAATCCGACGAGGATCCTCTTCGAGGTGTGCTCACATCAAGAAGAAACGTCACAGCGTCGTACACGAACCAATTCGTCCTCTTGCACGGAGACGATCCAGGTTTCCTGATGTAGGGCCTAAACAGTTTGTGTTCACGCACAAAGGCACTGCGCCAATTGTAGATTTATTTTTCAACTGTCCTCCGTTTCACTGTTAAACTTAGCCGACAGTTCTTTCATTGAGTTGAATTTTTAAATTATTTTTATATTCGGGAAGCCGAACATCCTACAATACTGGTACAGGCTGTTCACGGTAAAATGAGCACCTTTGATAGCCCTGCTTAATATATACTTGTGTGCACATTGTGTATTCTTCCGCCTTATGTAAAATTAACATTGCCATGGGCCTCATCACTTTATTAATGCGTTGGTGAAGTGAAACATTGAAATTATTAGAAAAGTAAACATTTTATAAATGTTCTGATTATTACACTTCGATGCATTAAAAGAAATCAGAAAGTGGAAAAAAAAATTGGGCTGTAATAAATGTTTACTAAACACTTTCTATTCGACGTTAGACATGGAACTACTTTCCATATATCGTTACCAACTTTACCGGGCCCATGCCTCTCAGTGCGTCCGTTGAAGTACATACAGGCAGGGGGCAGTAACATTTTTCTAAGGTTGATTTCAAAAGTGCTCACTTGATCGTAAACAGCCTTTAACCACTTGTACTCCTCGATAAAATCCATTGTTTTTTTTTTTTCTTGGACCGCTCCTTGTTGCCTCTTCAGTTTTGTCTGTTCTCCAACTAGAGTGGGAGGCTCGGCGGTAGCTGGCATCACGTGACAGGCGACAGGATTCTCGGAAATAGTGTCGCGTGAACCAGTGTTCCGATTCCCTCCAGACTCGGGCAACAATCTCGCTTGCTACACATTGCCAAAATGTTGCCTTAGTGGAATCCCGCCTTTACCACTGCAGTGCAGGCAAGACACGGAGACCTAAAAAATCATGACTACGCCGGAGTTTTATTTCTGCCAGAATTAGGCGACATCGATATTGTGACCTAAATACGATTTTATAGTCAAGTCGTTATATCTTTACTGCTGTGCAAGGTCAATATATATAGTCTATTCGCAGTTTCCTGACACTTTTTTAATCACTCCTTTGAAAAATGTACCCGTTTATGACGTCTTTGGTTGTTTCTTAAGTAAGTTATATATCACAAACATTTTGAACTTGTGTTACCATAAAAGAACATACAAGCACCCTATTTTTGATTTAATTGAACTTTTATTTATAATTTGTCTATATGCTATAATGTTTTATTTACATTTAATATGAATAAAAACAGTAAGAAAATGTATGTGTAGGTAACGCCTAGTAAGAAATAGTTCTTATGGAAACCATTATTACACTGACTGCGCACGAATGCGGTGCGTTGTCCCTTTGGTGTAATTATCTGTACTTGGTTAAGATATGTGTGCTTGAAGCGGAGGAATATCCTAGAAGTAGAACTTTAGCAGGGTCTCAGGAATGTTTGAACTAACCGTGAATGGACTATAGTTAGGTATAGAGGTACTGTCGGGGATTTCCTTACTTAAAATAAAACCAGCTACAAAAACCAAGAATCTGTTATGGCTGAGAATGGTTCTCCTTAAGGCGTCGATCAAGACTTGTCAACTCGGCTCTTTTGTGCACTATCCGTTCACTGACTGCGCATCTGTACAGGTTGGCGGTCTGCGCGGTCGGCACAAGGCACTTGGCGCGCGTTTCGTTATAGATCATCGCCGCACTCGTGCGGTCACGCCGAACGTATCTCTCTGCCATCGCGGGCGCGTATTCGTCTCGCGTGGCGGGCTCGACACTTTTACAACCGCGCCTACCTCGGCGCGCGGCACCGTCACTGCCACTCCCTGCCGCGTGGGGCCGCGGTGACGCAGTGGCCAGAGAACTCTCTCTCTCCCCGTACCCCCCGTGCTCATACATTCCACAGAGCTTCTCCTTACCCACCTTGCTTGCTCTCAAGACCCCGCTGCTGCGTGTTCCTTCCCCGTCGTTTACGCGAAGCGCCGATGCAATCGACCCGCGCTCGACCAACGTGCCATCGTATCTGTACTTAGGGATATTATAAGGTACCGGTATGCACGAATCCCAAAAATCAAATGCTGAATTTGAACTGCTCAATATACTACTATGGTGTCCTTTTTATTTAATGTATATTTGAATCAAACAAGTCCATCACACGCAGCAATAGTTGGTACAATATAGTTTTGCAATAAAAACATGAAGATAGTTTTTAGAATAGCAACAGACGGAGCCCACAATGTCAGCACATTTATGTAAAAGTTATTATTTTTTTTTAATTTATGCAATTTGGTTTTTATAACTTTATTAAAACAAGATATTTTTTGAAAATCACCCTGTCAGTTTTAATTTGTCTTCGTGTACTTGAAAGATTCCGGCAAACGATTTTGCTTGAAAAATAGGTGCATGTATGTGTATATGTATATATATTTATATGTAGGTATACGTGTATATATTTATATAGATATTTCGGAATCATAGAGTTGTGGATAGTACTACAGTGTTATATTCAAGACATTTCATTTGGTATATTTTTATATTTTGTAGTTTGTCCCTAATTGTTTTGCAAAAGTCAGCAATTGTCAATAGAAATTTATACATTGTATCGATTCTTGTTGTGTACGATAGTCAGATAGCAGATATTCAAATTTCTTATCATTAAATCTAACCCCACCATATATATATATATATATATATATATATATATATATATTAATTCCATTCTTTATTTTAAGTTTCGGGAATTTGTATTCTACGAGAACTTTTCTTATCTCTTCGGTCCATTTGTATTGTTAATTGGTATTAGAGTCGAAGTATGGCTCCACAGCATCTCGAATAAGAAAAATTAACCCTTATCGAGGAAGGGGCAATGGTGGCTGCGCGGTTAGCCTGCTCACCTCCCACCAAGGCGATCCGGGAATCGTGCCGGACGATGCCGTTGGTCGGCGGGTTTACTCGGGGATTTTCCGTTTCCCCCGCCTTCCCATTCCGGCGCTGCTCCATACTCACCTCAATTACCCACATCGGCTCTCAAGACGTCGCTGTTAAGAGCCGCCCAAGTCTCTTCACTCTTCACTTATCAAAAGATCCCGAAGCCGAGTCGCCACTGTCTTACAACTTCGACACTTAGAAAAACGGTTTCACATATAAAAATAGAATATTTACTACCTGCGCATCTTAAAAACCAACAATAAACGATCATGTAACGTTTATCTTCAGATATTAGAAACACATGCATGGTAAAATATTTTAATACTTATGATGGTGGTATCTCAGTACTCCCGAATGCGAGCCCAGTGAGTTACCACTGCGCCACCTCGCTCGGTGTGAAGGGTTTTGGAAAGAGGGATGAGGGAGGGGATGGTACGGCCTTGTACAGTTCACATTTTTCTTGATGCACACTAACTTGGTTGAGTAGTACTTAGGGTATTTTTTGGACAATATGTACGAACAACTGAAAACAGAATAAATATTTCACTTAGACCCGAATAAATGCAGTTATGAACTAAGAAGTCATTTGTGACAAAAGAATATTCAGTAAATACGCGTGCTCAGTGAGAAAATGTAACCATCTCGCAAGTCGACAGTGCTTCTTTTAGTGTGTGCACTGCTAAAGGCCAAAATAACTGACTTCATGATATAATTTATTTCTTAAAGTATCTAAGTCTCCAACTAGAGTGATCTTGGTTCGGTTCTTGGCGAGGTCTAAACCGATGTTTCTCGTTTGGAAAACGTGGCGGATGTGGCCGACGGCCAGCGGGGGTTTTCTTGGGGTTCTCCCACTTAATACGCTATACCATTACGCCTCTGCTCGATTTCTGTCACTATGATCCCCCAACCTACAACTTAATTTTATAGTCAGCCAATGAGTAGTATTTCCAAGCCGGTACTAAACAGACATAATCTACGACTCTACGTGCTGGAATATGATAGAGCTATCATATTTATGGAATACGCGACTGCTCTTCAAAGCAAACAACTAAATATACTGTGAACTGGGCGCGCCGCGATGGTTGAGCGGTTAGACTGCTCGAATCTCACCAAGGCGAACCGGGTTCAATTCTCGGTCGGGTCATTCCCGGATATCCGCAAGTGGGAATCGCACCGGACGATGCCGCTGGCTGTTCCCATCGCCCTTGCATTCCACCGCTGCTCCATCTGCACCTCATTTCACCCCCATCGGCTCTCTCAAGACCTCAAATATGTCAACCCGAGAACTTAATTGAACAGTTTAATTTTTCTGCGTTGAATAGAGCAAACAGCTCTAGGCTGAATACATGAATTTGGGAAGTACGTTTTAAACAACTCTTCCAAAGTCCACGACGTAAGCGAATATAAAATCATTTCCGGCTCAATCAACAGTAATGAACGTGCGGCCTCATAATGTGCATTATCAAACGCGTTCAGATTGAAATGGTGTACCAAACGCAGCGTCTCGAACCATTTCGTTTCCTATTGTCACTTGATATGTGTGTGTTGATAAGCTCGACCGGAAATTTCCTAACTAGTTGGCTGCACTCGTCCGATTATGTAAATCAGACAACTACCTGTTGCTGGACATGTTGTTTCAGTTCACGTTTATCGCCTTCACTCTTGCGGTGTGTGAAAATATATTTTGAATACGTGAAGGATTGCAAAATGTGACTTACGAAATAGCCTGTATTTGTATCCCTAACTATTTGTGATATTGTAATAAAGACTGATAACAGACACTGAAATCGCATACACGCTGAATTTTTGAGTAACGTTTTGCAGCACATACAACATGAAATAAGTGATATCATTTAAATAGCTTCTTATTTAATAGGCTTAGCACTCCAGGATCAGCCTACATACATACAAATATCGGAAAGTGAACATCATAAATAAAGCAAATACAGGTTAAAGGAAATTCTTCAGCCATTCGTTTATTTACCAACTCTTAATAATTAAATTGTCTTAATTATTTTTCAATTAAGTAATTATTTTGGACGTTAAATGTTAAATAATATTAGCACTTCTAAAAATAAATATGATTTCCCAATGGCAGTGTAAACAATATAATTTACATATTTACAGGTAGGTACACAATTTAGCATATTACTGATATTGACTTTAATTTAGCATTTCAATTGTATGGAAGTAATAAAGAGAAATTTCCCGTTGGTTAGTAGGGCAGAGCTATTGTCCTAAGTTTGCTCATGAGCCAGTCACATATAAGGGGCATATCAGGCATTCTATATGCATAAGTTCTGCGATATGATTACACAGAACCTAGAAACCACATCATTCCCAGCAAAAAAAAATATGTGTGTTTTGTGTTATTGTAGCTCGAGTTATTTGTACGTGCAGCCACCAGGAGGCCTCGAACTAGAGAGCATCATTTATTTTCGGTAGACAGGAGAAAGAAACTGAAATCACACGCTGCCTGGTCGAGGAGGACACCTGTCAGCCGCTTCCTGTCACTACTGGACACCTGTCACCCCCTTCCTGTTACTACTGGACACCTGTCACCCCCTTCCTGTTACTACTGGACACCTGTCACCCCATTCCTGTCACTACTGGACACCTGTCACCCCATTCCTGTCACTACTGGACACCTGTCACACCATTCCTGTCATTACTGGACTCAACGAGTGTGCTCGCTGCAAGCAAAAATACGCTGGGCGTGTCTACGCCGCAGAACAACGTTAGCAAATAATTATCGTCAAAGGGTAACTATTTAAAGGAAATGTGATTCAAAGCACACTATCACTGTAAACCTGAAACAGGGAGAATTTAGTCAAACCAATGAATGTCGAGAATTCTACTGACACAAACCACTTGTTCTTACTTCGTTTGCTTGATATGCTAGTCAACGGTAGCTTATCAACTGACTTTCAGCGAATGCTATTTGAATGATTGACGTCACTGATTCGGCCTTAGAGAGATCAACTGAAGAGACTGTTGCGAACGTCTCTACGACATATAATCGCAATTGCAGACAGTGTAGAGATATAAATAAGAAAAAATTAATAGCAAAAACTGAAGGGGTCGAATTTCTCTTGTCGAATTTCTTAACTGTTACTTATGCTAAAATCATATGCTGGAAGTATGTGAGAGAACATTACATGACTAATAATCTTAAAACATTCACAAATGAATAGAATGAAAATATGTATAGCTTTAGAAAGTGTAGTTATATTTTCTACAGATTTGAGGAAAAACCAAACCGAACCTTTCGGAAACTGAGATTCCCGCCAAGTTAAGATTTCCTTTCGATTTTGGTCTCGGGAGGTACGATTTTTTTCCCCCAGGAAGTTTATAAACAGTTGTTTACTAACAAAAGTGAAAGTTTGAAACTTACGGCTTTGAAGCGATGTGGCAGACGATTACATAACTTGATTTTATCGGTTGTTTTAGTCAACATTTTAAAAATGCCAAACAGGCTCGCAAACTAAGATACGAATATGTATATATACAATTTTTAAAATGCCTCTTTTCCACTCGGATTAATATTGTTATTGAACCAAGGGTAAAAAAGATACATTTAAAAATCCGTGACATTTATTACAGTAATAGCACGTGTGAAACACTGTAACATATTCTAGTCACAGTTTCTTCATTCTTTTTGAATCAAACCTTTGAGATATCTCCCCCTGTATGACATGTTTGGTTGTTTACTAAATATGGCATATAAAAACTACAATTTTAGACTTATGTTAACATAAAAGCGTCTCATTTTTTGTTCAATTGAAAATCTAATTAGAAATAAATATTAATGAAACCAGAAAGAAAATAGGTATGTTAGTAATTACTAGTAATAAATAGTTCTTGTACAAAATATTATTACCGTGAGTGCGCACGAATGCCGTGCGTTCTCTCTTTGGTGTAATTTTATAGACTGGTTACGCTTTGTTTTCACGAGGCGGAGGAATACCCTTGAAGTAGAACTTTAGCAGGGCTTCAGAAAATTTGGAAGTAACGGTGAATGGTCTATAGTTCATATACTGGTGTTACTCTTATAACCACATTCAAACGGATGAATTAATTTGGAATTTCTGTAGCAGATATCCCTGAACATTGGTTTACAATAACCATACAAGTTACATAAATGGTACCTGTTTTGCATTTACACCTAGTCAACACTACGCCTCCGCTTACAATTGGTTCGCCGTATTATTGCGTCCTGTGGAGAGAAAGCTGCAGAATCGAATCAGACGCCGATATGGGGCATCGTGACGAAATTAGCGAAAGCCTGATAGTCCATAAGCGTTCACTAGAACCGTAAGCTAGGATATGGCACTGCAGTCTTCAAGTAAAAAAGTGGTAACGGTAAAGTTGAGTGATTTGGGATGCTCTTAACGAGGTTTTGAGAGCCGGTGAGGGTGAAATGAGGTGAGAATGGAGCAGAGCCGGAGTGTAAGGGCGGAGGAAACGGGAGATCCCCGAGAAAACCCGCGTACCAGCGGCATCGTCTACCACGATTCCCAGTTGCGAAAACCGGGTTCGCCTTGGTGGAAGATGAGCAGACTAACCGCTCAACCACCGCGGCTCCGTCAACGGTAAACACCCTGGAGATTTTAAATTACGGCTTACATAATTACGAGAGTGGCTGTATATTATTGTAATAACTTAAATGAAACGTGAGTGTGTGACGGTAGTAGGTCATCGCTAATGCCTTACTGGAGCAACCTCTGGCGTTGTCATAATTCCAAAATGTACTTCCCCCCCCCCCCCTCCAGTGGCGGCCTATAATGGGGCTGCAGTTTGCACAGTGGCTGGGACGCCAGGATTTCACCAAGGCGAGGCCGGGTTCGATTCCCGGCTAGGTCTTTTCCGGTTTTCCGCATGTGGGGATAGTGCCTGGGTGATGCCGCTGCCCGGCGGGTTTTCTCGGGGATCTCCCGTTTCCCTCGCCCTCGCATTCCGGAGTCTCTCCTTACTCGCCTCGTTTCCCCCTCATCGGCTCTCAGTACCCTGGTATCAGGAGCCGCCCAGATCTCTCTACTCCAGTAGCTCATGATGCAAGTTGCTAACAAACGTGATTTGCCGTCACGGAACTTCTTGACTTCGCTGGATCAGCACATGAATAAAGACATGAGGAGGATGAAAAAGGTTTACTCTACTCAGGTCGGGGAATCGAATGCTAATAGTTCGGCAACTAAAAAAATTTCATCCCCAGGTAGCACTCACGTTATATGTGTGCTGGATTTTATATTCTATTTGCTGTTTCTTCACACTTTTTTAAATCAAACCTCTGGAAAAAAACACAACATATAAGACGTTTTTGTTTGTTTCCAAGTCATTTATCACAAAAGCGTTTTAGCCTTGTGTTAACATAAAAATACCTTATTTTTGGTTGAATTTTTAGCCATTAAATATAACATTTAATTGGTAACTAATATGAACAAAGACAGGGAGAAAATAGACATGCTGGTAATACCTAGCAACAAACAGTTATTATGCAAAATATTATCACACTAAACGTGCTCGAATGCGGCGCGTTGTTCCATTGGTATGAATATTTTACGTTTTGTTTGAGCGAGGTGGATGAATATTCTGGAAGTAGAACTTTACCATGGCGTCAGAAAAGTTGGAAGTAAACGTGAATGGAGTATAGATTTTGTAACTCCTCTCTAAAAAAAAACTGTTTCATTTATGAGCGACTATATTCTTTCACTCCCTCGTCTAGAAAAGAAAAAAAAAGGAAGAAAAATCAGGGGATGCAAAACAAGACGTGACATTATGAATCTCTAATGAATCGGAATATGTTCATCTCTAAGAAACTTTTCCATTTATCAGTGACTGTATACTGACCACTCGTCTGTTTAAAAAATAAAAGGGAACAAACTGGAAGGCTTTATAGTATTTATGTAAGCGCACGTATGTTGTAAATCCCGTCATGATTCAAGGTTAGTTTGATCATATAAATCTCGAGCACAGAGGAGGAAACCGTGGCCTCGTATGGTAAACCAGTAAACAATCCTCCGATTCGTATTTTGTTAGAACCTGCGTAGACAACTAAACTTTGATTCTTCGCAACGAAGTGGGGAATTAACTCAATATTTACAAGTTGTTTTGGTCGCAAGACTAGATTGAGAAATAAAAAACATTGTATTACACAATGGGTACCTTTCATCAAATGCGAAAACGGAATCGGAAAATTCCTTTCTGTAAGAACTATATTTATTTCGATCATTAATTCTCAACTTTTTCCAATTGCCCTAAAATGAACGTACTAACGAAAACTCGTTGAGAAACAAAAATTGTATTTTTAATGTTTATTTTTGTAAAGAGCAAGGGAGGGCGTGCTTAACTGTCAGATAATTCAGTAAATACAGAGCCCTTATAAACCGCTGAACGGAGGTCTCGGTGGCAATACAACGTACCTACTGTTGTACCTATAGGCTGGTCACGGTCAAATGAGCACTTTTGAAAGCTGCTTAAGATCTAATGGTGTACACGTTATGTGTTTTCCTGCCTTATATGAGATTAACATTGTCATGGGCCTCATTGCTTTATTCATGCCTCGGTCATGTGAAACTGTGAAATTATTATAAAAATAAATAGTTACAAATCTGCTCATTTTTACACTCCGATACATAAAAAAAAAAGTGAAATAAATAATTAATGTCGTCATAAATGATTACCTGACACTTTTTATTCGGCGTTAAGCTATGGAACTACTTTCCCTTCATCGTTACCACTTTAGTAGGCGAATGTCACTCAGTGCGTCCGTTTAAAGTATTATACAAGTAAGTATCGAATCCAGCGATATCCATAGAGGTGGGTCCGCGTCTGCTCTACCTGTAGGGATAAAGTGGGATCCGATAGCTCACTCGACTGTTTAGCAAAATATTTTCGAAGAACAACGAAAAATAGAAATAGCACTTTTTTTTCACGGATTTTATGAACAGGTAAAACGCTTAACAAAACACTACAGCATTTAAAAGGAATTGGCATTATAGTTCCAAAATAACACATATATTACTACATTTACGAAAAAATATTTGTGATAATATCTGCGACAACTTGTAACACACAATTTATCTAGGAAAGTGTAGGTATTCTGGTGTTACATTACTGTATTACAAAATTCGTAACATGTAAACTGCATAGCTTAACCCAATGAAATTTGAGGAAATATGTTCTTATATGCCTAAAAGATAGAGAAAAAAATTGAAACGACTGTTGCGGTAAAAGTTTAGGTTCTACATGCAATTCCATGATTTTTCACTGTGGTCTTAAACTTTTGACCGGTACTGTAGTGGCGAAAAATTAGATTTGCCAAACTGAAAACATTGAGCTTCCCAAAACCTTAGCCGTGACTAGGAGTTCTTCTACTCAGGTTAAAAATGAAACGATGTTCGCCACAAAGAGTTTGTCATAGGGGAAGTTTCCACTGCAAAGTGCGCTGCTGTTTCAAAGATGTCTCTTTTAAGTTGGTGGTAAATGGAGTGGGTGCGAGAGTGAATGAATAGATCTGGGCGGCTCTTAACGAGGTCTTGAGAGCCGATGAGGGTGAAGCGAGGTGAGTGTGGAGCAGCGCAGGAATGAAGGTAGGTAGGTATTTGGGCTGAATGTCTCGTCGACAGCGAGGTCATTAGAGACGGTGCAAGTTGCACAAGGAAGAGGGATTGGGGAAGGAATGGGAAGGAATCGAACATGGCCTTTGCTAGGGACCCATCCCAGCATTCGCCTGGAGCGATTTCGGAAAACCACGGAAAACCGAAATCAGGATGGCCGGAATGAAAGGGCCCAGAAAATCCGCCGACCAGCGGAATTGTCCGCTTGTACGGTTCCCACACGCGAAAATCCGGGAGCAGCCTCGCCGGAATCGAACCCGGTTGGGCAAGATGGGAAGTGAGTAGTCTATCAACTACACCACCGTGGCCCCGAGACAAATGGAAAGACTATATAAGTGTGTGTAAACGTTCCGGTTTGTCTCTAATTGTGTTACATATGTATGTATGTGTGTGTACCTACCCAAGAAAAAATGTAAAAGCTGTTCACGATAAAATGAGCACTTTTGAAATAAACGTTTGAAAAAATCACTGCCCCTACCTGCATGTAAATTAACCGGTGCAATGAGTGACTTGTGCCCAGTAAAGTTGGTAACGATGGAGGGGAAAATAGTTCGATATATTAAAATCGAATAAAAAGTTTTAGGTAACGATTTGCGATAACTTAAATTATTTCTCTCCCTTTCTGATTTTTTTTTATGCATCGAAGTGTAGAAATGAGTATATTCGTACAATATTTACTTTTCTAATAATTTCACGGTTTCACTTGACCGACGCATGAATAAAGAGGTGAGGCCCGTAGGAATGTTAATTTTACACAAGGCGGAGGAATGTAGAACGTGTATGGAAGTAGATCTTAAGCAGGGCTTTGAAAGATGCTCATTTTACCGTGAACAGCTTATAAGTGGAGAATTATTACTGGAATTAAAGGGAATAGTAGGGATCAGTAAACCGGAACCCAGTTTTCTCAGATCAGTATGCATTATTATCGAATAAGCAAACTTCTGTGTAAAAGATGAGAGGCAGAGAGATACGAAAGGTGTTTTCTGAGTTGCTGAAGCGAGCACCCCAAGCATGAGAACGACAGTTCTTAAAAGTATGGATGTAAATAATCTTTCAGGCAGGAAGGGCGCAACTGTGCTCCTTTCAGAACACCGCTCTCAGGCCGTGTTCCACTTGACAATTTAGTAATTTAGTACGCTCCAATCGGAACTTTCTTGTTAGTCACTTGCTCATAAACGATGCTACCACCTGTCTAGTAAAGTTGTAGTCAGCGTAGCGTACTTTGCCAGTTCCATAAAAATCTGTTAACACAAAAATGTGTAAATTTATGTGAAAATAAAAGCATTTAGACAGTATTTTTTGGTCACGTTTACAGTGAAAAGTATCATATCGCACAATGTGTCATTGGAGTTAATGTCATGTGTACAATAATATACTTACGTATATCATTATTCAACTATGTGAATTCATAAAAATATTGCCATTAAAATTGTAACACCAAGAGCGACGTGAGCCATAACATTTATTGGACAGAATACCCATCATACACAGATGACTCGATTACTCTTGCAGCTCGGTATGATGTGCAGAACATGGAAATCAATATTGCTTAGCAGCGCCACGGGCGGCAATAACCATTACTAAACAACTCGGCATTGAGGGGAAGAGGCTTCGGATGTCCATCTGGTTTATATGCGTCCACGCTGCTTCGACGCATGCCCAAACTTTATCCGTTGTTAGCGGGTGCCCTGTGGCAAGTAAATCGTCGTCCGACAACGGACCACAAGTTTCCTATAGGCGACAGATCCGGTGAACGCGCAGGCCAAGGAAGAAGCGTGTAGGGGTGGCCATCCAAGAACATTCGGACGATGTGTGCCACATGGACCCCAGCCTGGCCTTGAAGATAAGAGAAAACAACAGGTCCCAACACCTCAACGATTTACCCATTTCTGGTCAGCGTACCAGCGATGCAGATAAGAAACGAGCGGAACTGAAATTTGAGGGCACCCCATATCATAATTCCAGGAGCTGGGCCGGTATGATAGTGCATAAATCAGGACTCGACCAGGCGTGCACCACGTTGTCGCCAGACATGGATGAGACCACGGCCCTAAGTCTGGACACTAGCTTGAAATGTTGATGGCCTTATTGACCCATTTAGTACATGAATCCAGGCACAGAGCGCTGCTATCGAAGTAGTGTTGCTTGACATGGTTAGCATAGGAAGGGGAAACGCAATTTTTTCTTAAAATGGGAAAATTACGTTCATATATGTATAGCGTTATCTCTATACCAGCAACGCGCTAACAACACTAGTTTGCTTGCAGCGCTCTGCGGCTACTGAACGAAATAAATCAGTCAAAAATGGGGTCAATTCGGTAACATTGCTTGATATGAAAGTGTCAAGACTTGCCTTCTATGGCCGTGGATGAGAACATCGTGGTGCTGCAAGCAGAGGAGGAATTCGTCGGGGAAAACGATGGCATTCCATTCGTTCATCCACAGTGGTGAGCAGTCAGAGGCAGCTGCAGTAAAGGGCGCCTGGACAGTATGCCCTGTTGCTGCATGCGACAACACACAACGCGCGCGGACACAAATTGATGTGCTGCATGCTTGGACTCTTGAACGAAGGCGCTTGACGAGACCGTGCGGCCCGTAATCCCCACGAGTACCAGATGTATGCTCTTGCGATCGTTGGTACGACGGAGTTGTTGGCCACCTGCACGTCTCTCAGCCCGTACCCTCCTCGACCAACTGATCTCATATTCCCTTCGCTGTGATTTTGTGTCTTCCGATGCGAGAAACGATTTCGTGGTGGGATAATCCACGATCCCAATAGCCCACGATTCTCCTGCGGTCAAACGCGGGAGCATGTTCGTGTGGTTGTCGTTTTATTCAAGGTGGCGTGTCTCTGTAAAATACAATGGGAAAATTACCTGACAAGTGTAAGATAATATTCGCAAACTTGTGGGGAAACAGTTTTCCTTACGGGTAAAATAAAATGACAGCAGTCTGGAGTAAAATTCACGTTCATGGTAGTGGAAAATCCCATAAATGGATGGGAAAATTACCTTCTGACTCGTGCATCTCTTCAGCATTGTCTCAACAGCTAATGGTGGGGGGGGGCGGGGCGGAAGAACCAATTCTCTAACACGATAATATTCATAGATTTTGACACGCTGTCATCGTGGTGTAATAGATAGCGCATTAGACTATTGTGAAAGAGGACAATGGTTCGCCCCCCCTCCCCCCAACAAGAGTCGAGGATTTTAGTGTTGAGATTCCTGTTACTATTCGTCATAGGATATACATAAATTAAAAAAAAATAAACAGTCCAACACTCCAGGTCATTTTTAATATAAGTTTATTATAAAATATAGTTCATTTTCCCTTACATGTATAGGGATTTTACCCCACTTTTGTCAGGTTCTTTTCCCGTACGGTTAGGGAATAGTCCTCTTACGTGTTATGTAAATTTACTCAAAATTTAAGAGGTATGTAAATTTACTCTAAATTTAAGGGGTAATTTTATCTTACATGCATAGGTAATTAGACTCCCTTACGTGTAAGGGATATTTACCTCAAATTTATTTAACGGTGTGCTTACCCCGTGTGTGCACACGATGGGCGGGGAGACGCAATGCCACTACATCTCGGCGACTCCCGTACCTCCATTTATATACCGCTTATCAGTGTCGCCGTTGGCGTATGTGCTACACCATTCGGCTTAATAACTAATCACGTCATTGCTCTAACCTGCTCTGCGCATCCCACAATTTGAGGTTCTTCAGATGCATCCTTTTAATGTGTTTCCAATTTTAATAGCCAGCAGTTCACTTACGTGTATAGTATGAAGCCATTTCTACAGTTTCCGTCCTCGCCATTTAGTTAAAATAAATATGGTGGAGATTTGGGGTTTAGCAAACTGGTAATTAGCAAATTTTTTTACCTACTGAACACTAAATCACCAGAAACATCCGTTCTAGTTCACGAATTCGTATAGTGTTTCTATTTGGTAAACTACATCTGCCAATGGAATATGGCCTCGCCTTTGCACGTGAATAACTTCCCAGAACACAGACTGTCTATACGCAATCCTGCATATGCATTACTTTTCATATGTGTAGCGACCCACAACTGTTACCTCTACAATATGTACTATAGCTTTGGAAGGTGGTGCGACTAGCAGAATGGGGCATTTGAAATGGCCAGCACTGTAGCCAGACATAACACGTTGTTATTTATACGAATATACAGAATGCTCGGAAATTCCCTTTACAAACTCCTAGGACTTGTAGAGGGGACTGGGTAGATGATCTTTTGAATAGGCACCCATGTCTTGAAACATACCGTTTCCGTGCTACAGCAATTTCAAATCAAATATTTATACATGACCGTCCAGAACACCTACCTGTCCACATACTGATAGAAAATCTGTGCTGGAATCCCTGGACATGCGTGATATTAGGGTTTTCGTCTACCCAGACACCGCTGTTTCGAGAATCGAGAACACTGTTCTTAGTGAATTTACATTCATGTGTGAACAGAACGCGACGTGGGAACGGGCTCGTCGGTGCAGCGGTGCAGGAACCACGTGCAGAAGTCAACACGTGGTGCAAAATCGGCTGGACCCAAAGACTCTGCCCTTTTGAGGTGGTAAAGATGTAGTTGTTAATCAGACAGAACCTTCCATACTATGCTGGAAGCAACACCCATTGCACGCGCAATTGTTCGCGTACTCACTGACGGGCTCTGTTCATCGTGATGCAATACAGCCTCTTCCAATTCGAGAGTGCGGCGTCTCTTTTGAGTACCACAGTCGTTCCTGTCGGCGGTGAAGGTACCTTGTTCTCGGAGATGTTGCGTAACTGTGGCAAAAAGGGTATTCGATGGCGTCGCACGTTGTGGATAGTGCTCGTTATACAGTCGACGAGCTGCTCTTCCATTACCTTCAGCTCCGCCGTACACAAGGAGCATGTCTGTGTATTCCGCAAACGTGTACTCAACCATGTTAATCGGAGACACAAAGGCGCGTTAATGGGGCTCGAGGCAGGGTAGGCGTCGCGTGCTATCAGGTGATTGTCTGAAGTAATGTACTGCCTACCCGGTTGCACACGAACACAGGCACATCCGAGACACTGCTCTTTCCCTCAGCTGAAGTGGACGAGTGATACACCTGATTTGAAGTGGTTGTAGCACGGAAACTGTACGTTTCCGGTCATGGGTTCCTATTCAAAAGATAGTCTGCTCAGTCCCCTCTACAACTCCTAGGAGTTTGTAAGGAGAATTTCCGAGCATTCTGTATGTAACGTGTGATAAAAGAACATGCCTATGTTGCCATGCCGCATACTACCCATGGATTCGTTACGATACTACAATATACTCGCCCAAAGGCACTGCAGTTCACTTGAAGTTTCCAAGTATGTGTCTACAACAATAATAAATTATATGCTCTGCACTTTTGAAAATTGTTACCCTAATCTTATAGTGTTTCAAATTTCACGTTTCTTTTCGAAATCATAGCCCGGTAAAAATCTTGCTGAATCATTATATAAACTTACTTTATATTTCCGTAAAAAAAATGTCTTATGCTATCACAAGTCTATCTATATCTGTATTTTCTTCCCAACTATATTACAAGTAAACCCTGAGTCACATGGAAGTACACTTCGTTGTGATTATGGCACCAGCGACTGTCGTTCCAATAAAACCTTTCCTAAAAATATACAGTAACCGCTTTGAATGAGCAAAGTTGTAAATGGATTAGCTTTATTACGGACCATAAACAATTTACCAATATGCCTATAGGTGTTTATATCACAGTGACTTGCGGTAATAACCAAAACTGTTAATAACTTATCCAATTCTCTCCATGCGGTGATGTAACGCTTATTCCCCACGAAAAGTTAGAAATAATTTTCGAATCTCATATTTTTAATTTTAAATAGGCGATTACACTATTATTATTTAGAACATACAGTATCAATTTAAAAAATTTTCTTAAATGATTACTACAAATAATTCCATGTGATCTAATTAATAAACGATTCAAGCACTATGAGCTGTCATTTTATGTGGTTTAAACGCAATCGGTTGTAAAATGTAAATTAACGAGCTAGGTTGTTAGCGAATGGGCATGATCTTTCTTAATATATTATTTTTAACCGCTTTCATTATACGGGATAAATTTTACTGAAACTTGATGTCATTGAAGTTAAAAGCTATAAAAACAGATACTGGAAGAATTTATTTAGTAACAAGTTGTAATCCTAATCCTAAGTTGTAATTCACGGTCGATGCAGCACGCCAATAAGTACTATGAGCCAATTTTGAAGCCGAGTTGCAATGTAAATCGGGTTTTCACATAAGCAGCAGCAAGAAAAGAAATAGCTGGTTATGTATTTCACTCATAGGATTATGAAAAGCAGCTTACTGCTGTTGATTTAAAAAAATTATATGTATATATATATATATAGGATATATACATATATATCCTTTTATTTAGACAGATGATTGCAATTTTTCGATGTGAGGTTCAGCCTTGTTTTTCAAGCCTTGGCAAATAAACGAAAAAAATATTGGTTCTGCAATGGTAACAAATTTACGTTTGTCTGGCAATTTATTGAGTTAAATTGATGAGAAATAACTCGAAACAACGCATTAATATTATAGTATTTAAACTTAAAATACTATTTAATTACGGTATTCTGGTGCAGTCATGTGCAACTGTATTATGCTCCTTCGTATAAGTCACAAAGTACTAAGAAATATTGAGACGTAATACACAAGTTAATTAAGTAATAGCAATTATTTTAGAGTTTCGAAAAACGCCATGATTCTAGGAATTCTAATTTTTTAAATTAGAATGAATATTACATTTTCTGTTCCTGGTATCTGAAAACATTTCTGTCCACTTTTAGCAAACCATAGGTGGTTTTCAAGCGTTATTTTAGCAGGATAAATATATTTTCAATAAGTTTATATCGTAATTTAGCTTATATTTAACATCGTACTCTTTACACATCAATCATCTGCACACAAGAAACATTGTATTTAGAATAATTTGTGTGTTTGTAAATTTTTTTTGGGAACCATTAATTTATTCAGTGCAACAAAAAGTTTAACCATAAATGTGTCTTGCACTGGGATGTTATAACTCTCGCGAATATAGAATATAACAAGGCATGAAGAAGTGTTAGAACCATAAAGCAAGATGTTTATCACGTGACTTGTCCCTCGAAATACCCCTGAAGGATATTAACCTTCTAAAAGAGTCTCGAGACCCCAAAGTGAACCGGATTCTATAAGATATTAACCTTCTAAAAGAGTCTCGAGACCCCAAAGTGAACCGGATTCTATAAGATATTAACCTTCTAAAAGAGTCTCGAGACCCCAAAGTGAACCGGATTCTATGGTCGACCGGGTCACTCCCAGATTTCCTCAAGTGGGAATCGTGCCGGACGATGCTGCTGGTAGGCGGATTTTCCCGGGGATCTCCCGTTTTCCCCGCCCTTTCATTACGGTGCTGCTCCGTACTCACCTCAATTACCCTCATCGGCTCTCAATACCACGATGTTAGGAGCCGTCCAGGTCTCTTCACTCACTCACTCTAAGCGTCCAGGACTCCTGGCGCCTGTACGTAGGCAAACTTACGAAAGATATCCATCTACTCTTACGCTCATGCTGCGCTGCGTAGTCAACTGATTAAAGTTTACTTTTCAAAATTTACTATCTTTCATTTCAGAGCAAGATAAACAAGGGTTACGAACTATTCAACTCATGCGCATATTGTACATTTACGGTTACTTCCAACTTATCTGAAGCCCCGCTCAAGTTCTACGTCTAGGATATTCCTCCGCCTCATGTAAACAAAGATGAATAAAATCTAGAAAATTACACCAAACGGACAGCGTACCGCATTCGTGCGCACCTACGTGTAATAATGTTTTGCATGCGAACTATTTCTTACTAGGGAGTACCAACATACCAATTTTCTCACTGTTTTTATTCATTTTAGTTTTAAATGTAATATTATAATTTACAGATAAAACATGAATAAAATTTCGATTTAACCAAAAAAGGGTACTTTTATGTTCTTTTATGTTAACACACGTATAAAACGCTTGCGATACATAGAATAATTAGGATACAAGCAAACACGTATTACCTGGGGTGATTTTTTAAAATGCTTGTTTCAAAGAGTGTGAATATACCACGAATAGAGTAAAGTTAATTTGTATTAGAGTCGAAAAGGCCCGCTTACTTAACACATTACCTTTCCGGACAATGTTGTGGGGACATAGAACAATTTATTAAGTGTTTTACTTACACAATGAGCTCTTCCTAACTGGAATGCATACAAATGTGCATACTGCCCTTGTAGCTCTAGGAAGATTGCGGTTTTTTTTGGTGAAAACTGGCATGTACTTTCCCCTATTGAAATTAGGGAAAGATTAGATAAGTTATTTAGCTCTAATGTTTTATTCTCAAACGTGTTAGATAATTTGATGTGTATGTTACATAAAATTTAAAAAAAGCCCATGCGTACCTTTTCCGTTTGAAGAAGAACATCATAAACATTCGTATGTAGAATGAATAAAAGGGCATACTTAATATTGTCGCCGCATTACTGCTAGGAATATTTGTATTTTAGAAGTAGAGTAAGCCATATTATCTTTCACATTAACAACCCAGAATTTCGTGAGTGTATAGTATGATATAACATGTCTTTGAATTTGCCACCATAGTGAGAGGAAATCCAGAAAATTCTATAATAACAAAATCGGGGGATAGAGTTTTGAATTGCAGCTCCGAATCTATCGTCTACATTAAAAATTCAGTTACACAACTCTATTGCCAAATGATCAAAGAATATGTTACGTTGAGTGAGGACTGCGAAGCATCGCATGCTAAAGGGGGGGGGGGGGTAAATTTGAGTTCGTTTCGCCGCGTCTCATAAATTCCGCGTAGTATATCGTGTTTGTCTAGGAGAAGCTACTACGCTCGTTTAAGTTTCAATCGACAGCTATTGTCAAGATCAATCGATTGCGTGTATAAAAACATTTGTGTGGAGTGGTTATGGTGAAATAGTATGAGTTTACTGTAAAAAATTAAGAAAACTTAACACGCTGTCGGCCTATACTCTTCAAAAAGCAAAGTCGAAATACAGAAATCGTATACGGTTGGAAAGAGCATCTCAAAAGTAATCCAGTGATACCCATAAAACCCCGTAAGATCGAGTGAAGTGGTGCCGGGAACGTAAAAAAAAAAATTCATCAAGGCGTCCGAACGCTTCAACGCAGATATATTCACGCAGAATAAACGACCATGTCCCTAACACAGCCACATCCAATTTTTTGATGGAATCTGCTCTAACTCCAGATAAATACATTACAAGCACAGAGGCGTGTGTTGGTGCTGCTAAAGTAAAATAGTGCCACGATTTGCACAGCATAAGTAGGAATGTTCTTTGTGCGCAAGTAAATGGGTACTTTTCGCGCGCTCTTATTAGATCACGCAACATAAATAATTTGAACCTTCGTCTGACGTTTAGTGATCATACTTTTTCGGGCGTAATTAATTGCAGTATAAATTGGGTTGACAAAACGCTTGAGGATGATAGTCAGCGTGATCATTATATTTAAGCCGATGGTAGATCCAAGCGAGGTATATTTTTCAAATGTCATCTCTTATGGCGCAGTAAACCAGGTGGATATGCTGGGCTACTGAGATTGCTAATTAAGACAATGGGCTTTGAATATCAAAAGACGAATATAGTATATTTAGGAAAATAATGGTTAGATAAATCAAACAAAATAACACATCAGCCAAATTCACCATTATAATATGACAGCGTGAGCTCGTCAAAATACAAATATATCACACGAAATATCGTACGTGATAATAATAAATATTAGCATGTACATTTTCATCATGAGAACTACATTTTTCATGCAGTTGAGATAGAAATGAGCAAGGAGGTAAATCCTTTACTACATTTTTTAAAGGAAAGTTACATAAGAATTACATGGAAATGTTTGCAGGTATAAATATTATTTCATTTATAATTTCAAGTAAATAATTAAGGAAATATAACTGATTTTATAACCTAGTAACTGTTTGTTTACAGCAACAAGCAGAGGAACTGTATTACTAGGAGTAATTGCTTTTACAATTTTGATCATGTTTATGCCGCATCCCGTTATTACTTACGAGCACTGAAATCAAATTTATTTCGTCAGAGTTCGTCAGAAGAAACGGAGCTGTTTACAGCATACAGTAAATAATTCTGTCCGTCCGTAAGTTGATACTTTCGGAAAGCTTGGCAGTGATATTAATTTAAAATAATATAACGTGATTGTACTAGAAATTTCAATTTCAATTGAATTTCTTCCTGATTAGGAATACTAATTTTGCTTAGAAGACGTACTGATACAGACGGATTGAAAAAAAAAAAAAAACACATTCATAACAAGAAACATTCTGTTTTGAGGGTTTTACTGTATTATTTTTTTCGGAATTTACATCAGTAATAAGTTTTATTTAATGAGCCTGCTCTCTGCATTTCTGTGACTATATTTAGAGATCACGTTATTTGAATTGCATGCCAACAATTTTGCTTTATTGACGCTGCCGAGCTCTAGTAAATAAAGTGAGTGAAGAGTTTTGGACGGTTCTTAACATCGATGTCTTGAGAGACAATGAGGGTGATTGAGATGAAAATGAAGAGGCGCGGGAAACGGGAAATCCCCGAGAAAACCCGCCGACCAGTGGCATCGTCTGGCACAATTCCCACACGTGAAAATCCTGAGTGACCCGGGGATTGAACTTGGATCGCATTGTTGGGAGGCGAGCAGTCTAACCGCTCAGCCACCGTGGCCCCGTCTGGTGAATAAAATTTTTTAACAATAATCATCTTGCATTTCGCAAGGTGTCCCCTACAGCACACGGCAACGTGAGTCAGTGATCGTCTGAGTATTGGAACAACAGCAGGCATTACTGAAATAACTTGGCAGTGATAATTTCGGGCAACGGAACGCGGATTCGGAATCAAGAATACAAGAACGAAAAGTATAGCCGATACAAGTTCATAGTTACCTTCATTATGGACTATCTGAGCTTACAAGAGCTTACCTAAAGTTTGGTAATATCTGTATTTCCAAAGAAACTTGCAGACATTAAGTGAGATGCAATTTCAAGTAAAATTGCTAAATAATGCGTGAGAAAATTTTTAATTCTTCTGTTTTCGTCACGCACAGCGAATAAATAAAATCTTACTCACTTGTAGAAATGAGATTATTTGCACTGAAGCAAGAACATATACACTCTGTACTACTCCAGGTATAAACATTATCACACAGAACAAGTTTTTTCGACTTTTTAAAATGAGAAATCAATTAGTCTATTTTTGATCCGTGACTTTTCCTGGAATTTTTTAAAGTGGCTTTTGCTGAGCACGCCTAGAAATGAACTTAAATGCTGTTCACGATAAAGTGAGCACTTTTGAAATCAACCTTTGAAAATGTCACTGCCCATACCTTCGTTTATTATACTGGGCACACTGACTTGCATGCACCCAGTACAGTTGGCAACGAAGGAGAAAAAGTAGTTCCTTGATTCACCTTTGTAAATGTCACTGCCCATGCCTTCGTGTATTATACTGGGCACACTGACTTGCATGCACCCAGTACAGTTGGCAACGAAGGAGAAAAAGTAGTTCCTTGATTCACCTTTGTAAATGTCACTGCCCATGCCTTCGTGTATTATACTGGGCACACTGACTTGCATGCACCCAGTACAGTTGGCAACGAAGGAGAAAAAGTAGTTCCTTGATTCACCTTTGTAAATGTCACTGCCCATGCCTTCGTGTATTATACTGGGCACACTGACTTGCATGCACCCAGTACAGTTGGCAACGAAGGAGAAAAAGTAGTTCCTTGATTCACCTTTGTAAATGTCACTGCCCATGCCTTCGTGTATTATACTGGGCACACTGACTTGCATGCACCCAGTACAGTTGGCAACGAAGGAGAAAAAGTAGTTCCTTGATTCCACTTTGAATTAAAAGCATTAGGTCACACATTTGTGAATACTGAAGTTATCTCTTTTGTTTTATGTTTATTTTAATGCATATATGCGTGAGAATGAGCAAATTTGTAAATATTTTCTTTCCTAATATTTTCACAATTCTCCTTGACCGAGGTACGAATGACGTGATAAAGTCCACGCCGACGTAAATGTTACAGATGGTGGAAGAATACAGAGTGTGTATATAACTACATCTCAAGCAGGGCTTTCAAAAGGGCTCATTTTACCGTGAAGAACCTATAGAAAAACTTTCACCAGCTTTCATACTTTTGTTTTTTATTTAACGCTATGAATGGTTTTTGTGTACTCTTAAAAGCATGGAACCAAGGTTTTGATTTGACAGTTTATATGCATATATAAAAGAGGACGCCAGCTGTTAAGTCCAAGGAAGTAGGATTGTATAACAAAAATTTAAAAAAAAAATTTCTTCCAACTACTGCCTTAAGAGATACGGGTGGGCCATGTCCTCTCTTTGGATATCCTTTGACCACGTGGGAAAATCCCGGGACTATGTTGCACAGGAGGCTTTGTGGACTCAACACCATCTGTACCGGACAATAGTTCCAGAAACTGCGAGGGGGTTCTGGGTTCTAGCTCCGGGTAGGACACTGTGTTAGTCTCAAGGAGTCACGCGTGATTTTCCATTTATAACGAACTGTCACTTGCCAATAAAACTGGCAACAAATATGAATAGCAGGAAGGTAAATATATTGAAATTATATACAAAAAAAAAAACATTGCAGCCCGGGTATGATTTCCGATCAGGAAATCTTTGTTTCGTATGATTATCAAAAACGTCTACAAAACAGGACATCGCCGATTACTCTCCTATCCCTAAATGCCCGACCAACTTGTCGCGTCTCTAACGATCTGCTGTCCACGAAATGTTAAGCCTGAAAAATTATTGGTAAGATTGTCGAGTCGAACTATACCTTCTACCCTCCATTTGGACGGTTATTGGTAAGATTGTCGAGTCGAACTATACCTTCTACCCTCCCTTTGGACGGTTATTGGTAAGATTGTCGAGTCGAACTATACCTTCTACCCTCCTTTGGACGGTTATTGGTAAGATTGTCGAGTCGAACTATACCTTCTACCCTCCCTTTGGACGGTTATTGGTAAGATTGTCGAGTCGAACTATACCTTCTACCCTCCCTTTGGACGGTTATTGGTAAGATTGTCGAGTCGAACTATACCTTCTACCCTCGCTTTGGACGGTTATTGGTAAGATTGTCGAGTCGAACTATACCTTCTACCCTCCCTTTGGACGGTTATTGGTAAGATTGTCGAGTCGAACTATACCTTCTACCCTCCCTTTGGACGGTTATTGGTAAGATTGTCGAGTCGAACTATACCTTCTACCCTCCCTTTGGACGGTTATTGGTAAGATTGTCGAGTCGAGCTATACCTTCTACCCTCCCTTTGGACGGTTATTGGTAAGATTGTCGAGTCGAACTATACCTTCTACCCTCCCTTTGGACGGTTATTGTTTTCGACACTACACGTACCTTTTTCGAAGCCGATCCCCGAGCCAAGTTTCGCTAGGACGCCAGGGATCGGAGCTCGAATGCCTGGTAAGGCACGCATCTGTGTGCCGTTTTCACGTGTTAGAAGTCCCATTATTGGTCCACCGGCAATTATCAACGCCATCAAGCCACAAATTAAGCTTGATACGCAATAAGTTTCGTGTGCGTAACATACGTCTTCATAATAACGTGTACACACGAGTAATGAAAAATGTTGTTCATAGCGAGTTTACTCGTCTTAATGTTCTCTCAATCATAATCGACCAAGAATTACCTTGATTTAGGCGAATTGTCCAAGTGTAAAGGGAAATATAATGTCAGTTGTCTTGACGACGAAAATGCTTCAGTAAGATCAATTAATTTTTTCTTGTATTTATTTTCTCTTACAACTCTATTAGTTCAAGGCGTTAAATAAATAATCATTTCTTTCGAACACTTACTGTACATGCCTACACTTGTACACGTCAGGGCTGATATGTATGCAAGTATGAACACTAACACAGAAATACACATGTCCGTTTTAAAACCTACTTGTCTTATGTCTTATGGTTATAATTAAGAACAGACATTTAATGTCTGCCTTTGACAGAAAAGAATTCCATGTTTGGCAAGCACCCATCCCTCACACTCGGCCAGTGATTGAAATGCTGTCGGTCAAAGTTGCACACGTCCAGCTGACACGTTATATGAACAGACAACGTTTTCGTTTCTTTCGCAAAAGTGTTCATGAGTTATTTGAAACCTCCCGGGGAACGCTGAGCCCATATACAACATGGAACAAGCGTTTTCTGCGGCCGCAAGCGACCAATTAGCAGGTGATATCTGCATGGCTGTGCATACGTTTGTAGAGTCTAGCCTACACGTCTTTGGACTCACGAATTTTTCAAATATCTACCTATTAACTCGTGACATAACCAGCAATGTTATTCCTGGAATATACTTACGATATAGCATGGCGTAGCCCGTATTCTTGTTGGATTTTACGAGGAATTCTACCAGGGAAAAAAATGTTGAACCTTGGGTTTTAAATCGCACGGTTCGTGCAGAGTTTAACGACGATGGGATACCGGGATCGTAGAGGGCTTCGAACTATTTGGTGTTCAAATACGTACTCAGAAACGTTCTATCATGCCAGGAGTAGAAAGATTGCCCCACTACTTGAACGTGACGTCATATCGCTAACGGCTGCCAGCGAACAATTCAGAGAAAAGTAAACATTTTTTCGAACATTTCAATTTTGCCATTAGCGAGATATTTGGTGTAGCTGCCAATTTGTAGAGATCAGAAAAATTCGCGAGTTGAACAAGCTTTCTAGCTAGACTCTATATCACTGTGTAAACTCAAGAAGGAATCAAATACTCATTGCCTGCTTGCTTTAATAGAGAGAGGCCCCGTGATTGGGACAGCATTTCATTGCCGGTTTGTAATTGGCTTGTAGTCCTCGAGGAGATGTCCAGTAGTTCGCAGGCCAATTGTAAATGTAATACATACTTACATATGTTTAATGAATAACGTGTAACTGAATGAATACTCGAATTGTTCAGGTCTCTACTAAATAGTAAGGCCGCCTGTTTTTCGCGAAAAGATTTACGCGGAGGCTAGACTTCAATGCCCTATGTGCACACTTTGCAGTTTTAGTTTGACTGATGGCCGCTTGTCTGTGTGTGAAGGCAGTTTGTTACATGAGTGAGCCCATCAGAATTAAGTTTTGCGGATACTGACCGTCCCTGATTCGCGGGCAGACAGATAAGACGCGTAACAATTCAAATGATCATGATCCAATCACGAAAGTGGTTCTGAACTGAAGTGTGGGGGAAGACAACTTGTCCGGAAATCCTTTCGTGGAAAACAAATGCCCCTACTAATTATACGCTAGTCACTGTAAAGTGAGTACTTCTTACAGACCAGATAAAATTTTCCTCCCAACTAATTTCTATCTTTCCGCCACTTTTCAATATAAACATAGCAATATAACTAATAAACACAGTGTATACATTTAACCACGTCTGAGGCTGCAATGAAACACATTTATTAGGGGTTCATACATGTTGAAAGGGCCTTAAAAAGTGCTCACTTTACCGTGAATGGCCTATAGCAAACATATGACGAGGAAAAATATGCGTAGGGTGAGTGAAGATATTTGGGTGGCTCTTAACATCGATGAGGATGAAGTGACGTGAGGATGGAGCAGCGCCGGAATGAAGGGACAGGGGAAACGGGAGATCCCCGAGAAAACCCGCCGACCACCGGCATCGTGTCCGGCACGATTCCCACTTGCGAAAATCCGGGAGGGACCTGGCCGGTTCGCTTCGGTGGGAGGCGAGCAGTCTAACCGCTCAGCCGCCGTGGCCCCAAAGTCGCGCAGGGTTTACTGCTTCAATCAGGAGCAGTAGACAGGTGCGTCTCGGGCAATGTCCTGACCTTGGGAAAGCGAGCAAGACAGATATATTTTTTCTCCGTCATCCGGGCAGTATGAAGCACCGGAGCGGAAATTCAAAGGATCGCGCGCCTTCGTCTCTCGTCGTCTCCCCACCACGTCCAGTTTTCATTGGATCCCGTATCTCTGGGAAATAAAGTTGCTCATCACGCTAGTTGTCTCGACAAAGAAAATCATGTCCTGGGGGGAAAAATACGCAAAAAAAAAAAAGTCTCGACAAAAGGTCTATATCATTCGGAAGGAAAACTTTTAAAAATGTTCCTTTTCTTTCTATGTACACCGTAACGGACAAGACATAAGGTGGTTGAGTACAATACCAATTATAAACCTTGCTTTAAATTTTTTTTGTCGAAAGTATTAAATCAACAAACGATATTAAACTTTTAAACTTTGGCTAACAATATCGCCGCCATTATAAAAATTCGTCTGGGGGAACAAAGTTCTTAATTGGAATCAAAAAGACTGTATGTGCGCGTCTATATATATATGCCTCTATTATATATAGGCCTATATTAAAAATATGCACATATGTATACTAACAATCCAACAGATGCTCCCAAACACTGAAATTCTTAAAGTTTACGAAAATTAATGGACGTTCGTGGAAAAACTACATTATATTTGAATAAATCTCGTTTTAACATAGATGTTCGTCAAAGTGTTGTTTTTTATTACACATTTAATCACGGTAGTAAACCAGTATTGTATAATATGTTAAATACTGTACGTTAAGGATTTAATAGTTATTGTAGCTTACAAAGTACGAGTAATTATTTGCACGTGTCTTTTTCGATATGGCAAGAAATTACGCCCGGGAAAAGTTAGCGAGTGAATATGAAATATTACTCGTACCTTCCAAGCTACAGTAACTATTAAATCCTTAACGTATAGTATTTAATGTAATGAGGAAGATATGTGGGGGGAAAAAAATCCGGAATTTTAAAAATTAGTTGGTGCGGAAGTGGTTGTAGGTGGCGGGTTGGTGGGGCCAACTCACGTTTCGCCTGAGCCTGGTCGACGACCGCCAAAAGCGCCAACACGGCCAGCGTGGAAGCGATGCAGAAGGAGACGGGAGCGAATGCCATGACGCCGCGCGTGTACTTTCAGTTCAGAAAAAATTCCTGCAGCGATCAGCCGATGTCCCAAGACGAAGTGAGCGCCGCGAGCTGCGCCCCGCGTTTTTAAAACTCCGAAACAGAAAAGTTCCCGCCTCGCCCGCCTCGCCCCGCCTCGGCGCTGCGACCGTGGCGCTCGTGGCGGAGGGAGGAGTAAACACACGCCTAGAGAGGGGGATGGCGGGGCGCGGGTGAGTTAGGAGCTGGAGGACGCACGTGTGCGGGAGAGGGGGAGGGCGTCCACACATCCCCATTCCCCTCACTTCCCCGCCGACGCTCGTGCGTCTTGGCATGCGTGGGCTAGGAATCCCATCCGGGACGTTTATCGACATTTTTAGGGTATTTCGTGATTCTGCTTTATTACACAAAACAGTACATCGATAAAAACCGAAAACCACGGAAAATTAATTTACAGAATTTAATGACGTGAAATAGAGAAATTTTTAATTTCGATATTTTTGCATACAGATGTCTAAATTTTGCATACCTATAATGTTTTGGCTACAGTTCAAATTGATTCGTAATGTCATTTGAGTCTGACGAAGAAATTTCATGGACTTTCTTCCTGTGGTTCGGCCATAATTTTATTTGAAGTTTTACAATAAAATTGAAATCCAAGAAGTTAAACCTAGTCTAGGTTCAGGAACAAAATGCAACACTTCAAAGAAATTTCTTCGTGGCATAAATCTTCAAAAATCACTTTGAGCCGAAACCATACATTGTGCTTGTATAACTTTTTTTTTTAATTTGTCTGGCACATATTTTAAGGTTAGAATGCTAATCATTCTACTTATATATAGATATATATTATATATACACTATATATAGTTTATATATGGGAGCTTTTAAACCATTTTGGTATTTTTACCAAATAGTTATTGATATTGTATCGCAAAATAGTAAAATATCTAAAAAATGCTGAAAAACATATTATTCACTTGAACAGCCTTAAGCAGGCGCTCTATAATGTATGCGCGGTTTATTCTCAATTTCAGAGCAGAACCTTTGAAAAATCACCCCGTGTATGACGTGTTTGATTTGTTTGATAAATATGTTGTGTATCTCAAGCGTTTTATGATCGTATTATATATTAATCTACCTAGTTCTTAGTTAAGTTGAACTTTTACTTATATTTTATATATAAATAATAATATATAATTTATAATTACTATAAATTTAAAACAGAGAGAAAATATGTCTGTTGGTAATTCCTAGCAAGAAATAGTTCTTATGCAAAATATTGTTAGGCAGAGTGCGCACGTATACCGTGCGTAATTTTCTAGACTCGGTTAAGGTTTGTTGCACGAGGCGGAGAAATATCCTGGAAGTAGAACTATAGCAGGGCTTCAGAAAAGTTGCAAGTAACCTTGAATAGACTACGAAAATATTTTTTAACGCTTCAAGTTCACGTAGGGTCGTAAGGAATCAATGCTGCGGCAATAGAAAAAATAGCTCTGTATCTACAGAGTTTTAAGCGGTGACTGTAGGATTTGAATACAGCAATCTGTTCAGGAACGATACGGCACTATCGCTATAGTTATAGCGCTGTTTTTACGAAAGAGTAAATACCGTATACACAGGGCCACTTACAGTTATTTTCACTGACTTTGACACATTTCAATGACCTCATTTATATTTCAATAAACAAATTTACAAGTAGATAACAAAATGCCGACTTCATTTCTGTCTAGAACAAAGATTTAAGTTAAAATTTTCGATACATTTTTTTTTTTAAATTTGAATAAGCACAAGTGCTTACAACAGGCGTATTTTCGCGGTTGAATTGGTAACAGCCTTGTCACCAGCGTTCGCAACGGTATGTTCACAACGCGAAAATGCTTACTGTAAACAGATGGCGTAACTCATTTGGATGGAACTTCAAAACTGCGCAATCGCTGTAATTGTGTGAGAAATATAAATGGAATGCACGGACATGTTAATGTATTTGAATGCAGAGACTAGCAAGTTCTTCTCGCCTGAAAATAATAAAATTTACATGTCAGAAACGCAGCTCGAATTACAACGAAGAAAAGCATCTATTAAAACAGATTGAGTTTATCCTCATTTGTAACACTCGCCTCCGATCCCATTCAACAAAACTTTCCCGGTTTCCTCGCGAAATAAGGTACCATCTTCATTTTGAACAATCAAATATTCATCCATTTTAAATATTAAAAGGCAAGCATGTGATAATGCAAGTTGCAAATGCAATTAGAGAAACCCGGAATTTAAAACGAGCAACAACCATCAACATCCGGGCAATAATTCTGTTAATGTTGCACCGAACTCCATTAGCAAAAAAATGGCGAATGCTGGTTACCCGGTCATTGTGCGTTCACAACAAAGCGGTGAACAGGAGCGCGAAATCACCTCGTTGTTACCGATTCAACCGCGAAAATACGGCTAATGATAACCATATGTCAACTAGAGGGTCCCCTTAAGGTGATAGTATATTATCCATGTTTTATTTATATTTGTTTCGCTGTAGCTTAACTTTCAGATGAAATCTTTTAAAACACGGGCTGTCAGCTTATAGGGTTACATGTTGGTTTTGTTGCATCTGTTATCAGTATAAATATTAACTCATTATTAACTATTTTTGTTCTCGCATGATATAATACAGACGGAAATCAGCGCATTCTGCTTTCAGGAATTCTGTAAAGTAGTTCTGAACGAAATAAATATCGTTAAATTTGTACTGTCGAGTCCTAAGAGCAATTTGTGAGAGATATCAAGATGAACAATATGGTGTGGTTACCACCACAAGGACTCCGCTTAGTGAAATCAAAAGGTTTCGTTGAAAACACTTAAGTCAAAAACGGTTAGATATTTTGTAGTGGCATCTTAAGACGAAAAGTATTTAAGAAATATTTCGTGTCCAATGACACGTTATAAGTTCTCACTTCAAAAAGGTTAAAAACGCGTGTTTTCAGCATCAGTTTTAGCTGCTAAATTTTCTACTCTGAATATTTAGAGTTGTCTTGAGACACGCATCGTAATTTTATATTTATTAGCGGGTCATAAGCACTATGGCGCCACCGTTTAAGTCACGCTCGTGGCTAGTCGCCGACGGTTGGGTGCCAGTTGGGCGCCAAAGCGTAGGGTCAATGATGCAAGCGGTGACTGAGCAACAGTCGGCCTAAAGACTGAACCTGCAAAATATCTGCAGGTAGGCGGAACCCCTTAAGCCCCACGACAGTAATGTAGAGTATTTCGTTATCCGACGAGCCGCGGTAATCGCGCAGAACAGCGGGGAAGCCCTTAAAAGCACACGAGGTAAGGCTCTTTTCATAAGTAGGCGAGAGGGAAAATTACCGACAGTCAGATAACATGGAGCCAGTGAATTCATTTTCATAGTCAGTGGATGGCATGCAGCGCTTCGCTTCAATGTAAGCTGCGAATAAGCATGCGCAATAAATTGTCATATCAATTTATCTTACACAATCAAACAGCCTGGAGTGATATACAAACTCTTTTCCTTATAATATGTTGCTTCTAATCAAAACTTATCTAAACTTCAAAACAATATTGCCTTTCTTAAATTAGTTACTGGGTCTCATTGTGCAGTTGTTTTGTTCAAATAAACTCTTCGATCGGCTACAGGATTGTAATTTATTATTATTTTCACTGGAAAATCCATTGATAATTATTACTGACCCTTTCTGAGTGATTTTCGTTTACCATAGGTTTCTCAGTTACGTGAAAACAGACAAACATACACCTCTGTAAATAATATATAAACATCAAAACTTAAGATAAACTTAACTGTTGTTATACACCCATACATGCGGTGACAAGTATTTTCATTGCAAATTAAGGAAGAAAACGATATTTTGTGAGATGCGTTAGAAGTGTTCCAGAGAACAGAAAAGGAAACTTTAACATTTCTTTCATGACATATTTGTACACGCATGGTTCCTATCAGCCACAGAAAGTTTTTCATAAAATTATGCGTATAAACAGATTATTACGCATGGCATTGAGACTTAAGAGGGCAGTGTAATCCAGAAATTCTCGACTTGAATATTGGGTGTCGGTCAGATTACAATTTTATTTTTTTCCTCTTTTAGTAATTTTCTCAAGTACCGGTAATGCAAAAATGTGGTACAATTGAAAACAAAAGCAATTACCACATAATCACAAATTAATAAGTTTATTTTAAAACCACTTCGCATTCAAAGTAAGCTCCGTTTTTTTAAGTAACGTTGTGTATTCCCCACTGAATTCGGGAGGGAAACATTATCGCTGTCTAAATGATTATCAGTAGTTAATGAATAATAAATATTATCAAAAATTATGGTTTGAAATCAATAAAACAAATTTAGCTCCCATATTTATATTGAACCCAACAATGCCTAGGATTGACATTTATTAAAATCTTGTTTGGTATTTCACAAACCACCCCCCCCCCCTTGTTATATTAACAACTAGTCAGACGTTTGACAGTTTTTCATATCACCCGGGTAAGTTAACATAAACAAAACATTTTACCTAACTATTTGAGCAAATTTTAAGTTAAAATTAACAGTGATTAAATTATCTTGTACATATATTTTACTACTTTTTTTGTTTTTGAGACCCCGGTTCCTTACCTCTCCGAGGTTTTACTGGTACGAAGCAAAGGCGTAATAAATACAATTTTAAAATGTTTGTGTGTGTGTGTGTGTGTGTATATACATATATATATAAATTTATTAAATAAGTGATTGTTTACTGAATATAAACGAATAAGTGTTCAGATTATTTAGCTTCAACCTTCAATTGCGAAACTGGTTTCAAATCATGCGTTGATAGCTGCTGTAGATCCTTAATATCCAAGCACCAGTTTTGGGAACAAAACGTTTTGTAGTGGCCGCCTGTACATAGGCCACCATGAAAATAGGTTCAGTTCCTAAACACTAAAACTGCTGTTGCGTGTTGTTGGAAATAAAATGAAGTCACTTCTGGCAACCTTCACTTCTCAATTGCTAACCGCCTCCCCCCCCCCAACTGTTCATGTAGTTTGACACAAGTGTACTAACAAGCAACCACTAGCGACGTGCACGTACCTCAGGTTTAAGGTGTCGTATGTGCCGACGCTATCCGCAATGCACGTCGGTTCCGTTCGCCTTCGTTGTATGCAACTTGTTGTGCACGCAGGTACGTGGATTTGCGGACTCCCGGCGCTGTTTTGCTAACATCAATATCAATCAAACAAATACTAGATTAATTTTCCGTACATTTTGCTACTACTATTTCTTGTTTGTATTGGCCCATAGACGCCGTGGTTTCACTGTTGACACGTAAAACACATTGTATAATTTTATATATTATATATATATAGACACACACACACACACTATACACACATATACACCAGTTAATGCACACAATACTTGAATAGCTACGCGTTTACGCTTTTCCTTTCACCTCATCTTCTTTCTCCTCGAAGAAAATGTAGAAACCAATTTTAAAAATGCTCCATTTCCTTTGCGTAAATTGTTATTGTACCTGTCTAATACTGAATAGTGCGATTTAAGTTGAGATAAGGAAAAAGCTGATTTTGTTGGGTACTGAAAAATCTCAGAACAATTAGATGCTAGAATTCTGAGGACTGCCCGGCTCCTTATGAATTTGCGCGTGACGCGTTTCAGACCAAAATCAGAGAAAATATTTTCGAGAGAATTGTGCTTATTATAAAAGCTTTGTAGCAATTTT
Source organism: Dryococelus australis (assembly GCA_029891345.1). Classification (NCBI taxonomy): domain Eukaryota; kingdom Metazoa; phylum Arthropoda; class Insecta; order Phasmatodea; family Phasmatidae; genus Dryococelus; species Dryococelus australis. The sequence continues at coordinate 44,591,712 of CM056995.1, read as the reverse complement.
TTGAATCTCGGAGTATTTAAGGCGGGACATCTGTAAACATTTTTGTATTTCAGTTCAACCTATGGTGTGTTTACTGTTTACTTAAATTTTGAAATACAGGCTTACTTTCTCTTTTTTCAAATTTCCTTTGTGTGTCCTTTCAACGTTAGAAAGATATTCCTATTTTCGTGTGTGTGCGCGCGCGCGTTGTGTGTGTGTGTTGTATATATATATATATATATATATATATATATATATATATATATATATATATATATATATATATATATATATATATATATATATATATATATATATATATATATATATATATCATAGATTAAGAAGTACAAAAGCAAATACGAACAATCTAAAGTCACCATACGTTTCAAGTCTACAAGTAGTGCCTAAATTTTATACCTTGTGAAACACAATAAACTTAACTCGGTACATTTTCTGATTTGCGTAGGGCCTAGCTGTCATTATAATTCCCTTATTTGTAGTAAAAATGAGCATATTCTTAATTACTGTTTTCTAATTCGCAGAGGTTATGATGAAAAAAAAAACTGCCTCATATTTTCGATAGAAAAATTTTAGTCGCGCGCTCTAAACTGGTAAATTAAATTTTTCAACTTATTATCTGGAAAAGAACAGATGGAAAACCTCCATAAATACTAGGTGGTTTAAAATTTACTGCAATTAAAACAGCAAGCGCATTTCAGATAGTGCAAATTACATCGGACTTTTTTTAAAATTGATATTTATTTGGTGATCTGAGAAAGGCCAAAGGTGTTTTTTTGCCATAGTGAAAAAGTGGACTATAAGAATGGTGGGCATTCGAATTTTCCTTCATGTCTTCTGTCTTGTTGCGGGGAAACTTCCAGCTGTTAATTTAAAGGGCCTTACACATGCCTTTAATGCTCAATCTCTTGATAACATATTTTAATACTTATCTTTATTACTTTATGCACAGAGGTTAACTACGCATGTGTTAATCGTGGTGTTGTTATTTGTGCTCAGGTGTCGTAAAAGTTTCAGCTAAGAATTATCAACGTATATTCGTTATAGCCTAGTCACGGTAAAGTGAGCACTTTTAAGGCCCTAGTTACTTCTTTCTTTCAGTCATCTTTTATGCTTTTACCATGCAAGTAATGAACATAGTGTGTATATTCCACCGCACTCGGAAGTTAACGTCTAAGGCTAAAATTAATTATATTCATTGACTAGTGTTCCAAATGAGAGGGCTTTCTAAAGTGCTCACCATACCGTTAACAACAGATGCTTGGGTGATTTGTCAAGGCAAGTGTTTTAAATATATTAAGTTTCACAGTTGTCAGCTCTGATTTCTTGGTGCGGATTGTTTCCTCGTTGGAAGTTACTGTAAGGGTTAAATTTGACAGATTTTGTCTGTAGGTTACGTCAATTTGATTCCACGTTTACATTTTTTTTTTTTTTTTTTTTTTTTTTGCATAACAGTTAGTTGTATTTTGAATTTGATTGCTATTTATGCTGCACATTCACGTACCGATAAAAAAAAACCGGTGTCGATGGCGACAACTATATCGGAGGTATTAGAACTGAGTATATAATCCATTCACGGTTACTTCAGCCTTTTATGAAGCCCTGTTAATGTTCTACTTCCAGAGTATTCCTCCACCTCGTGCAAACTAAGCTTAACAAGTGTGGAGAATCACACCAGAGGGACAACGCACCACATTCGTGCGCACTCAGTTGTAATGATATTTTGTATAAGAACTATTTCTCACTAGACGTTACCAACAAACCTATTTTGTCCTTGTTTTTTATTCAAATTATTTATCAATGATGCATTATAATTTATAGATAAGATATTAACAACAGTTCAATTTAACAGAACAAAAAGTAACTTTTATGAACACAAGTATAAAACGCTTGTGATACAGGGCGTATTTAGGAAATAACTAAACACGTCATACATGGAGAGATTTTTCAAAGGTTTGATTCAAAAAGGCTGAATAAACCGCGAATGGACTATAGACTGTTCACGGTGAGGTGAGCACTTTTGAGGACCTAGTAACTTTTTTCTTTCGGCCTTTTATTATCATTTAACCACATTTACAATTAAATATTGCCACGTAAGTAATAAAAACAGTGTGTATATTCCACCGCACTCGGAAGTTAACGTTTCCGGTTAAAATAAAATACATTTCTTGACTATTATTCCAAATGAGTGGGCTTCCAAAGGTGCTCACTTTACCGCGAACAGCCTATAATCTAGAGTTACCATCATCTTCATAAAACTCTTCCGATAATTCGTCACACATAAGATCCCAATGAAAGTGCCAAAGAAAATTGCTATAAAACGAGTATTGAAATAATATCTGTGGTAAGCAAAAGTCAGTATTATACACCAGTCAACATTTACTGTGAACTTAAACAGCAAAAACAAGTTAGTTACAACTGTACTCCTAATCCAGCGTGATTTGAATTTACGATGTAATCGGTTTTAAAATAGGCACTGACACACATAGTGGGAATAAAGATACTGTGCACTTATCGGCAAACGCTGCTTACACGAACGCGTTTGTTGTCAAATGCCACCTTTCGGCGTAAGTTGAAACTATTTGTTGCCACCGCGTTAAAACACCATAGTGGAGAAGAGATTTGGACCACTCTTGAGACCGAGGTCTTGAGAGCCTATGAGGGTGAACCGAGGTGAGTATGGAGCAGCGCCGGGTTGATGGGGCGGGGTGAAATGGGAGACCCCTGAAAAAACTTGCCGACCAGCGGCATCGCCTGGCATAATTCCCAAGTGCGAAAATCCACAGACGCCCTTGTCGAGAGTCGAGCCCGGTCCACCAAGGTGAGAGACAGGTAGTCTGACCACCACACCACCGCGGCCCCTTAAAGCATCAGAGTATTCGTAACTGTAAAAGCGGCAGTGGTAAATTACTGACTCTGAGTTTTTTATACTCAGTTAATTTTCGAAGATATCTAAAATACGGGGTACATGAGGTCCCGTCCTAAAGTCGTACGGGATCATTCTTTCCGCCTTTTTATTGGCAAATGAGTGGAATCCACAGAGGTTTTACTGCCAGCTCGTCGCCACTCACAAGCAATCAGTAGACATCGCTGTTAAATCGGCGAACACCAGCGAACTAAAATTTTCGGTGTAATTCAACTGGTTCTAGTGGAACAGTTTCAACCTATCTGCAGTCACATTCTCCGATTTGGAGCAGCATTTTTAACTGTTTAGATTTCGAAGCGCGCCGTTAGTCCGAGAAAGTAACGGTAATCTATTTGCAAAAAAAAAAAAAAAAAATACATTTTCTATTGAAGCGTGTTCAGGATGAGACTACGATTTTCCGACTGCGCGTCACTAGAGGCCGTACTCAGAAAAATATCAAACACGTCAAGTTCACACCTGGTCATAAGCAATCATTGCGACTTACCCTCCAAAGACTGCACACCTTGGTAAAGGCTGTTCACGATATAGTGAGCACTTTTAAAATCAACCTTAGAAAAAATTTGCTGTCCCTACTAGCATGCCTACATTTTAACGATCGCACTGAGTGACATGAGCCCAGTAAAGTTGGTAACGATGGACGGGAAGTAGTTCCGTATCTTAACATCCAATAAAAAGTTATAGGTAACCGTTTCTGATAATTTATATAAATCGTTTCACTTTTTTTTTTTTTTTTTTGCAATGCACTGAAGTGTAAAAATGAGCATCTTGGTAAAATAGTTACTTTTCTAATAATTTCACAGTTCCACTTGACCGATACATGAATAAAGTAATGAGGCCAATGGCAATGTTATTCCTACATAATGTTGAAGAATACACAACGTGCATACAAGTAGATCTTAAACAGCGCTTTCAAAAGTGCTCATTTTTCCGTGAATAGCCCATAAATGAAATGCTCGCAAATTAGTTCTGTAACACAGTGAGCATACTAAAAAAGGTAAACATTAAAAAGTAGATGCTGTAGATAATAGTTTTTACCTTTCGTAGAAAAAATTGCTATTGAGAGAACATGTATGTACTGTGATGCACGTATATACGAAAAAACTGTTACTTCATACGTTATTTTACCAGGGACTCCCATTAATGGGCTTGCACAGTTGTCAAATTGGTCTCATTATACACATATGTGTACATTAAAATTTTTAGAAAAACCATGGAATACTTCAATCTAAATCCATTTTTCAGGTCAAAAAAATATATATATATATATTTTGCCACCCGTTCAAAAATTTGGTTACTGAAACATAAATGAGGTCGTTGAAAACTGTCATACTCGATGGCAAAAATCTCTGCAAGCACCCCTGCGTTTACGATATTTATTTTCCGCTAAAATCGTGTTTTAAACTACAAAGACAATGACGAATCTTTTCTGATTCGATTGCTATTTTAAAATACTACAGTGACCGGTTAAAATCCTGAGGAAACAGAGCACACGCGAAGATCGTACAGTCCATCACGGTTACTTCGCACTTTTCTGAAGTCCTGCTTAAGTTCTACTTCCAGGATATCCCTCCGCCTCGCGCAAACTAAGCCTCACTAAGTCTAGAAAAATACACGGAAGGATGACGCACCGAATTCGTGCGCGCTCAGATCTAATGATATTTTCCATGAGAACTATTTCTTACTAGGCGCTACCAACACACCTGCTTTCTTACTGTTTATATTCATATGTATGGTAAATGAAATATTATTATTTATAAAATAAAATACAGGCAAAACTTCAATTCAAAGAAAAATAAGATACTTTCATGTTAAAAGAAGTATAAAACGCTTGAGATACATTTCATATTTACAAAATAGCTTAATATAGGCTGTTCACGGTAAATTGAGCACTTTTGAAAGCCCTGCTCAAGAAATACTTGTATGCACATTGCGTTTCCTTCCGCCTTATGTAAAATTAACATTACCGCGGGCCTCAACACTTTATTTAAGCGTCGGCCAAGTGAAACACTGAAATTATTAGAAAAGTAAATATTTTATTATTCTGCTCATTTTGACGCTTCCATGCATTAAAAAATCACTTACGTTATCACAAATGGCCACCTAGCACTTTTTATTCGACGTTAAGATATGGAACTACTTTCCCTCCATCGTTACCAACATTTTTGGGCGCATGTCACTAATTGCTCCCGTTAAAATATACGCAGGTAGGAGCAGTGATTTGTTTCTAAGGTTGAGTTCAAAAGTGCTCAGTTTACCGTGAACAGTTTTTAGTGGCACATGGAGTGATTTATTCAAAGGTTTAATTCGAAAAGTGTGAAGAAATCGCGAATAGACTTTATATGCCTTTTTTTTTCCATCGCGTCGCCAATTGTGAACTTCATGGGTTTAGAAGTATTGTATACTAGGAATTCACCATATATGCAACACCATGACGAAATGCGCTGGCCACCGCGGGGACAGGAAAGGGCGTAACAAATAATAAGGCACGTGCTGGAGCATGTTATCGAACCAATATACAGCGCCAGTCAAATATTAGCCCCACCGCTGGCCGCTTCACGGCAACGGATAAACAGAACAGGCGAGATAAACCCGCCCGAGATTTCGTTCCACATTGGCTACGACGGCGTCGTTCGCAAGCCAGATAAACTTAACTCGAAACTTACCCGCGCTCTTAAAGTCCTCCGAAAATATTAAAACCGATTTTCGCATGCCCTGACTCAGTTAATGAAACCACTCAAGCCAGCTTTTTCTAAAGCCTCGATTGAGTTTTACTTACAGCCTATTCCTCCGCCTCTTGAAAATAAAGCTTATCAGTAAATTAAACCAAAGGGACAACACACCGAGCTTTTGCGGACTCACTGTAATGATATTTCCCATTAGAACTATTTCGTAATAGCCACTACCTACTCACCTTTACTCTCTCAATTTATAGTAACATTACTTATAGATGAAATATGAATCCAAAGTTGAGTTCCACCTAAAATAACTAACTTTAACGTTAACAGAAGTATAACACGCTTGTGACACACGACACATATTTAGGAAGCAACGATACACGACATACATGTTGTATGTTTCGAACGGTTTGATTCGAAAAGCGCGAAAATACGGCGGTTAGTCTATACTAATAGGTTGGCCAGAGTTGCAACTTACAAAAATTTGTATACCATCTTTGTGAAAATCAATTTTCACCATTTTATATTGCAGAGGTAAACATCGGCCATCATAAAAAAGAGAACATTGTACTATTCTCGTAAAACCAACAGAGAGCTGATTAAATGTTAACTTTGCACTTTGTAAATTAATTATTAGAAATTATTCCCGCTCATAACCACGCATATTTGAACGTGAAATCTGCCTGGACAACGCACTTTCCTTAGAAGCGAGCAAAGAATGGTAGTTAGAATGGACTCTAAAATTTGTGACAACCAAACTAGTTAATATTTTTTACACATTTTAATTTTGATCTGGTTTTCTACAAATTTAATACTGATCCATTACTTGAAAAGTTTTTACTTATGATATTTAAACCATGGCTAGTACATAAGGCGCCATAAGCTTATATGTACAGATTGTTTTAAGTGTCAAAAAGACAAATTTTTAGACACAATAACTTTCATATGACCCTGAAAATTTAACACTCTAGAACTGTAATACCGTGCATAAAATTAAGATATTCGTGCAGACTACGAATGTGGATTTAATTTAGTTCTAATAAGTATTGCAAACATAGATGAAGCCCCCGTATTATGTTTTCATTGTTATAGTTGAGAGGGAAATAGTTATATACGACTACCTGTTCTTAATCTTAAGCGTTAACTAAGCACTAAACATAACTACTTGCCTGCAGTCGAAAAAATTTAATATTTAAACATTTAACTGGCAAAATACGTTTGCAATTTGAAATCACCCAATTATACTCTGACGCAGCTATGGGCGAATTTCACCACTGATACAAAGTGTTTCAGGGCTCAAACCGGGTGTCATCAATGAAGACTATCGTCTCAAACTTTGGACCAATAGTAAGTCTCGGAAACGAAATGCCATTTCAATATAACCATCAAAAATATGTTTTTAATGGTTGCGACTACAAATGTGTTTTCGTAAGTGCGTATGGATAATGGCTGAACACCGATAAATTGCCTTTAGGTGGTGTTGCAGACTAAGCAGATTTTGCTTTTCACTTTTTTTTTTTTTGCCAGAATCGCTCTCGTTTGATGTACGTTAGAAATAATGCCGACAACATATTTGCATACATATTAAGTGGATCTTCCCCTACAGTTTGTTACACCCCTTCCACTCTTGTGGAAGTGTAAGTCCAGTTGGGACCACCTCACTCATTACACCGTGAAAGCTTTCCTTGTTTTTCACAGCCTTTGAGCGCTTAGTGGCATTGCGCACGTAGATTTAAGCTCTTTAAGAAACAAGTTAAATATGGTATTATTCTCAGAACTCGAATTTTACTGTACGTTCCTTGAAGACAGAATTTCTGCGCTCCTGGCTTTTGTTGAGTCCATAGAAATTTTCTTTACTTTTTTGACTAAAAATCGTGGATACGGAAAAGAGAACTGATGTAACATTTCGGCATCACTATAATGAATGCTATAGGATTATTTCACATTTAATGCACGACCTACTAAAGGGGGTATGGTTTTCAACAAATTTTCTCCTCCCGAATTTATCGTTGATCGCTTTGTTTGTCAGAATCACAGATAGTGATAGTGGTAGTATGTTATAAACTTTATTTTTGTGTTAAGGAGGAACAAAGTTCTAAGATATTTCTCCATGTGTTTTAGAGCTTTACACATTGCTATTCTATATTTGCTTCGTTTTGCTCGTGATACCATCTTGTGACCAGCCAGGTAGCTTAAAATACCAATTTCTCCTTTTGTTCCCACCAACCTTCCACCCGGTGGTTTCTTCACAATTTTTAAAGCGAACCTTTGAAAAATCACTCCAGATATGGTGTGCTTTGTTGTTTTATAAATATTCAACGTATCAAAAGCGTTTTATACTTCTGTTAACATAATGACACATTATGTTCTATTAAATTAAGATTCTTCTTATAGTTTATTTATAAATAAAAAAATTATTTATAATTAATATGAATAAAAACAGAGAGAAAAAGGTGTCTTGGCAATGCATAGTACGAAATAGTTCTTATGCAAAGTATAATTGCCCGAGTGCGGTGCGCTGTACGTTTGGCGTAACTTCCTACACTCGGTTAAGCTTTGTTTGCATGAGGCGGAGTAATATCTTGAAAGTAGATCTTAAGCAGGGCTTCATAAAATTGGAAGTAACTGTGAATGTAATATAATACATTTTTGGTTACATTAAGTCCCACGTTGTCTCAAAGCCGAAAAAACTGTTTGGTCATCCGGATTGCTGCGGTCCGGCTCGTCCAATCTCTGGTCGCCTTCTGGCTGGCATCGTGGCGGGAACAGACTTCGCGCGAAGCGTAAAGCTTGATAAAGACGGAAATCTTTTCTGAACAAGAAGGTAAACAACACCCTCTTTTATTCAAGTCCCATGTGCATACTGTACACACAGTGATATAGGCTATTCACGGTGAAGTGAGCACTTTTTCAGGCCCTGCTAATTTTTTACTTCCAGCCAATTTCTATCCTTCAGGCACTTTTTGATATAAACATTGCCTTGTGACTAATAAACACAGTGTTCACATTTTACCACTATCAAAAGTAAACGCGTGAGGTTGCAATAAAATACATTTATTAGTGGTTAATGTCTGTTGAGAGGACCTTAAAAAGTGCTCAATTTACCGTGAACTGCCTATAGTATTTTAATGTTGCATCACGTCAGTTACTCATTTCCACCACCACACAACAAAGATTTTACAAACCAAACAAATCACTAATACAGAACCACAATCTGTTTTCTACTCTGAAATAAACAATATCGGCAAAAATAAATGTACGGGGAACTACATAAACGTATACAACGCAGACGTTAACAAACTACTTGCACAAGAAAGTGAACGAAAAATAGAACAGTCTCAAAACGATTTTAGCTAGCACGCAAGCCACTTGCAAACAAGTCAGCCAATCACACGGCGTAAGTTGACCTGAACAAGAAATGTGTACACCTTCTTGTAAAAGAAAGTGAATCGTGTGTAACAGGCTTTACAGTTGCCTACATGTCGAGGACTTGGCACAGTTGTGACCTGGCACTCAGTCGGGCGAAGTGGATTCTTGCTGCTTCTCGAGACACAGGTTTGGGCAACAGCATTCCGATTGCTTCAATCTGCTGCCACCTGGTCTGGCCGCAGCCTTACACGTGATGGTGCGTTCAGACTGGCCGTCGAACAGCCAAGGTCTGCCCACGCCGTCGGAACAATACGTTTGGCCATTTTCAGAAGGAGGAACGACGGGTTGTCGCAAGGTGAAGCCATGTCAAACGGAAGCGAACAAAGAGAGCGACGTGCTCCCAGTAAGTTTTTAGCGAAGCAAAGAAAATAGTTCCAAATATTAACGAGTGGAGGGAAAATGGGGCAATGTGCTGTAATATGAATTGTATTGATCTTAATCTGGGCACTCACTAGGCCTACGCTATAAATCTGAACCAGTGGGAATTGAGTTTAATCAGTGAAAACAAATGATGAAAACGGCTCCACTGATAATCAGAGCTAGATAACTAATTAATAAGACGTCTGAATTTCACTCATTTATTTGTTTTTCCCACTGAATGTTGAGAATTACACTGCCATTAAATCTCTTGTCCCGAGTTATCCTGCTTGATCCGCCAGTCGGCAATAGTTTATTAACTGACTTTCAGTGAGCTTATAGTGTACGTCCACTACAGTTATGATTAGAGACCTGCAAAATTTGCATCATTATTTGAGGACACGTTAAACTTTAAACACTTTTACCTTTGCAATGCGTCTGTCGTTGGACCATACTTTATTTGACACGCCCTGGTCAACTCTGCTCCAATAAATGAACACTTCACAATCGTATGCCCCAATCACGTGCAATTCAATCAGAAAGGGAGTGACTTCACATCTATGTAGCAGCAAATGGAGAAACTATGCCGGCTCCAGTATATAAAGTACTGTGAAGTTCAGCCTGATGCGTAATAATAACGCGAATTTCGCAGGTCCCTAGTTATGATGGATCTACGGCCAGCAAGCAGCATATGTACGTATGGATAGAAGTTGAATACTGCATTTTTACACGCACATATTCATATTAACACTTAGCGTACGTAATGATGTGACCTCTCCTGAGGGAGCGGGCCACGCATTAACTAGGGGGATCAAGGTAGCTCAAGGATAAAGCACTCGTCTACAAAATATTACTTTTATTAAATTACTAAACAATTATAATTATGCCTCAAGTAGGCTCTTCAAACAGGTAGCAATTTCTACAAATATCCAATACGCAAGTCGTTCAATTCAGTAATAGCTCAACAGGACACTGATGCCCCAATTCAGCTTTGATTAGCTTTAATTTGAATCGGCTAAGCAATGCTTTAAAGAGCTTAGGCCGTAGCGAGTCCCGCGCCCTACACTGCCTTACGTGGCCCTACCAGGGATTCAATATTTACCCAAGGTCTCGTCGCAACAGCACAGCGCTCTCGACGACGGGCTCTCGTCTGGCGTCGATGGCGGACCACGGGCTGCTGTCCTCTCGTCTGGGCGTCTCACGGGCAGTGCCTCCGGCGGCTGCAGGCAAGATGGCGCCCAGAGCCTCCAGCGCCCTGAGCTTATATACGACCCCTCTGCCCTCGTGCTCATTCCCCCGGAATTTGTTATTTAAAACAAGACTCAGCTGGCCGAGGTCGCCCCCGCAGCGCGACGCTGGGCTGCCCTCGCAGGAGCTAGTCCCAGCAGTAAGTAGAAAAAAGTCTAGCCCAAAGCCTGCAAAAGCAAGAGAAAAAATATTTATCTCGCTTCTCAAAGTTACGTTTTTGTTTGCATGTCTGCAAAGATGAAACGTACGCACGTTACGAAGAAATTGTGAATACGCCATTAGCATTATCTTCAGTGTAAGGCTGTCGCAAATAAGCTGCGCCCGAACCTCACAAATAATGATTTGTGTAATCTAATATAATTGCTGTATGTTACTATTTTTTCTTCGCAGAGTGGCTTCCTCTTAGCCGTGGTGTCCACAGGTAATCAGCGACTACTTCCTGTTAGGTAGATTCGAGAATGACGTCAATCGTGTAGTTGCAATATTAAAGTAGCTTTATTTCCCATTGAAGTTTAGTTCGTTTTCAACACTCTGACACGTAGGACCTGTACTGCGACGCCTTAGCTTTACGTCCCGTTGGGCCAACCGCTGAATGAATAATGAAGTGAACAGACCTCTTTTATGCGTCCATGTGGTATAGCGTTTAATTTATAGTTGCAGGCCGGCTTTATTTAATTTTCATGCTTCGTCACTAAATATTTTTCTGCTCGCGCGTAATTTCTGAGTGGGCTGAAAGTTCGTCGGTTAGTGCATCAAGAGGAAGAACTGTGTTCTAAGCGTGAGTGCAATTTTTATTCGAGGATTCAGCAGCTCAGTGCTAGAAGTTTTCTCTGTCAGCGGTATTCTTGATATACCAGAGGTTACAGTTGCCAAGTGTCCCGTATTATTTGGGGTTTTCCGTATCCTGGGGATGAAATAATTATCCCGTATGAACGTCATGTGTTCCGTATCTAGACCTATTCGAAAATAAACTGAATATTAACAAACAATGATGCTCTAAGCCCAATGCAACGGATAGTTACAATCGACGCCGATATGTGGCATTCGTGAACTTGCCGGAATGTGTGCAATATCTTCTATTCCAGCGTTTTTTAATGCCGTTTCTTTGAGGTCGATTAGATAAGACATCCAAATAACAAACACCGAGAAAAAGGTTTTGTTGAATCAAACAAGATTTGTTTGGTGCAACCAAATTATTTGTTTGTATAGGGACATGAAATATTTTGTTGCTGAAACCAAAATATTTTGTTGTTCTCATTTGGTTGCCCCAAACTGTAAGAGTTAGTTGGGGCAGTTAGATATTTGTTTGGTTACACGTTCATTAAACAGTTTGGGCCGATATAAAAATATTTTACAGGTTCGACCGAGTTTCCAACCTAGATCTCATGCATCCGAGTGCTACGCCTCAGTGATCACAACTAATTTGACAAGTAATGACGTATGAAGGCTTCTAAATAGATATACAGCAAATATTGGGCAACATGTGCAAACAAATATTTCAAGTTTTACAGATTTCTTGTCAGTTTCTTGTAGCATTGTTTTATTAATGTGTTTATACGATTGTTAAGCATCAATAGATACACTAACAAACACGGTTATACCCCGTTCACGATAAAGTGAGCACTTTTGAAAGCCCTGCTAAAATTATACTTTCTTGCCCATTATGTATCCTTCCACCACATGTACACAAACATTGCCATGTGATTGCCACATGTTAATAAACTCAATGTTTACACTTTAAGACTGCTAAATGTAACACGTATATTATATATATATATATATATATAACATGTAACATACATGATGTATATAACGCATTATATATGCATGTATATATATCATGTAAAATATACAATATATATATATATATATATATATATATATATATATATATATATATATATATATATAAAATACATAACATATATAATTGTTTGGGTCATCTCTTAAGTTCCGATAGACAAAAACTTTACACAACAAACAATTGAAAAATGAACGCCCTAGCGATGAAGTCATGGAAACTATGAAAAAGCAAACATTAAAACTTTGGTGGTGAACGAGGACAAACACGACACGTTAAAAAAGGACACACATTAGTTAAGCCAAAAAATAATTTGGAAGGGCAGCCAAGTCCAGATTTTGAAATAGACTAGCACTACTGCACACCCAAGGTACAACACCACTTGTCACACTAATTTCCAAACATTTAAAAACTGTACCGCAAACTTAACGTTTCCCATGACTCAGCGTTTTCTACGTGCCCCATCGCTCTGCAGCGTGACAAGTAAAATGTCAGCTCTAAAACATGGTAACTCTGTTTGGTCTCAGCTGACTGAAGTTAGGTGCAACTAAAAATAATTTCCGTTAAAAATATAAACATATCAACAAATGAAATTGTGTATATGTACATATAGTTTTTTTGACACCGTTACTGTGTGTTCGTACTCTTCTGAGACCCTCCAAAAAAGAACTGAACATTTATACCGTGAATTGAAGTGGTTAAAGAAGGTCATACAAGGCTTGCAACTGGCACCACCTTCATTTGTACAAAATAATTATAAAAATAATGTATATTATTTATAGCTAAGTGAAATGCCGATCCGGTGATGGCCACATTTCCTGTGTCTCTTGTGGCCCAAATGGGTGCGACATTTCCTTTTTGTCAAACCCACACAGACCTCAAGAAACCAATTTTATAGGTAAAGTACATGGACTCTCATCATTGTTGTGGTTCCTTCTTTGCAATGACGGCAGCAAAACTGAAAACTTAAATGAGAAAAGTTATTAAAGAAAATTTCTATACTTACAAAAATGGTTCATGCGTGCACACACACAAAGCTGAAATAAATGTCTTATTATTAATTACTTACAGGCAAGTTACTGTGCATAGCGATAAGCACTTGGTTGAACTTGTCTTGTTACTATAGCTGTGCGTCAATTAAACAGCCAATCAGAAGCCCGACACTTATACTATTTTATCAATTGAAAAAACGTATCTACAAATAAAGAAAGTGTGTGTTTTGACTTCATTCCTCGGGAAGATATTTTCTTTGTTTATTTATGGATAATCACAGCCACGGAAGATTTGTAACGCTTTTAGGTAATGTTTATAGAAAAATTGAAACGTAAATAATTTACCATTTAAAAAATTTCTCAGATCAATTGAAAATATTTATTTTTGAAAAAACCCACTACCAACTCTATGTACAGACCTTAAATTCTTCGGTACAAATGTAGCAACATAAACAAACTAATATTATTATCGTTATATCAATTGTAGCCAGGCCACTATGCTTTTGTGTTTTGTATGTGCTTATCGCTATAACTGTGAATGTGTCTGGTATTTCAATTGTAGCCCGACCCTTATTGAAAGCTAGCTCATACAGCTTCTTTAGAAATACTTAATTTAACACATACACTACATAATGTAATCTAACCTTTACAAAACATGCACTCGCAAGTAAACAGGCGCTCTGGGAGTCTGGAGTGTTGACTATGACGTGTAATTTACAGTTACATTAAATTTCAATAACTACAATATATTTGTGACCAAAGTGGCAGATATTACAAACAATTATGCCTACTCAACAACACACACTATTTTCGTTGATATTTCTCAAAAAGTAGAAGTTGTCTTGTTGAACATCCATTTCGAAATTTAAACATGGAATTTTTCTATAGGCCTAACTGTTGATAATTAATTGTAAATACTTTCTAATCCTTATTACGGCAAACATCACCAAATAAAACAATTAGGCTTACATTTGCATCACGAAAGAATGTCGGCAACAAGAACAGCTATAGGTCTAGAGTTAACAAAACCAGTTTCAAGATTTTATAGTTTATATGTTGGAACACCTTTGGTGTAGCATCAAACAGCGAAGTTTATGTTAACAATAGTAGAACTTAACACTGTAACTTGGGATGAATAACTACATGAACACAAATTTGAGGTTAGGCCTACATTACAAAATAACACAGTGATTTCAAAACGTGACAAATTAATGTGTAATTATTGACAGGCACATTTGCACTTGTTATCAAGGCAGATTTAAGAAAGGTTACATTACTGGGCGTAAATAAATAAGTACAGATGTATTTGAGGTTAGGCCTACATTAAAAAACTACACAGTGATATAAAAACGGATAAAATAAAAGTATAATTATTGACGGCCAAATGTGTATTTGTTATCAAGGAAGATTTAAGAAAGGTTACATGGCTGGACGTAAATAGATACGTATAGATGTACTTGAGATTAGGCCTGCGTTACAAAACTACACAGTGATATAAAAACGTGTAAAATTAACTTATAATTATTGACTGCCAAATTTGCACTTGTAAATACAGATTTGAAGGAAAGGTTAAACAGATGGGCGTAGGTAGATAGGTACAGATAACTTTTAATATTATTTGTCAAACTTAGGATATAACATGTACTTCGCAAACTCACATGAATTTATTAATGTTGCATTTCCGCTGTCGTTCATTTACTTTATAACTGTTATTTAACTTTCCGTTTATAATATCACGTTTCTAACTGTCTTTTTATACTTGTTCTTTTTCAATGATTTGCTTCAATAACGGACTTGGGGTAAGCGGCGAAAACACGTCGTAAAAACACATTTACATTTACCTCCGGACAGTTGTAGTTGAAATTTTCATCAATTCTGCAACTCGTTCGATCACCTTGCACGGCTGCATCTCTCATAGATGAATTAAAGAATAAATACTTTCGGCGAGATTTATAATGTCCTCCTAACTCTGAATAGTTGTAGGCAGTTTTCTGGAACTCATAACTTTACACAAAATCACTACAACACAATTAAACACCATACGACCTATAATATAACAATGCTGATTGCAGATAAGCTGAAAAATAGATGAGAAATATTAAAACACAACAACTTCCAGTTTCCAAATTTGTAGTTTTCCTCACAAGCAAAGGCAAGCAACAAGCATGAAGGAAACACAACAACGGACCGTTGGTTTTGACCGTTGCGCCGATCACGTGACACAATATAATTATGAGTCACGGTAAATACATCATCTATATGGCAATAATTTCTTTAAAGTGTATAAAAAAGCCTCAAGCAGCTTAAGTAGCCATACATTTAAACATTACACTTGCAATACCGCGTTATTTCTTAGAACTACTCTTCATATTTCACTGCCAACATAACTGGGTGTGTTCATCTCCAGCCCGTGTGGTGACACACATGGTTATACATACGCAGTTGCGGGAGGTGGCTTTCTTTTCAAAGGTTGATTTCTAGAGTGCTCACTTTAACAAGAACGGCCTTTGCTATCCTAATTGTCACAAAAATACAAACAAACTCTCGAGCTGTATTTTCGAAATAATGCAGTTAAAAGAGCGGCCAAACAAATGCATACAGTTGATTCAACAAAATATTTAGTTGACAGTCTAATTGTTTTTGGCCCAACACATAGATTTTCTTTATTCGAACATATATTTTGTTAGACGAACAAAAGTAATTTTGTTGCTTTTAAAATTCTGTTTGCTCAACAATATATTTTGCCCTATACAAACAATGGTTTTGTTCGATTTTCTCTTAGTGCAGGACTATCATAATATGCAGCTGCACATATTTCTTTGCTGTATATGTTCAGAGAAAATGGTGACATGTATAAACTGACTACTGCACATTACACATAGTTTGATAATTTCACTGGGGTCAGAAGTTGCGTTTCAAGTTGTCAGAACTGTCCCTTATGACATATCATGAAAAGTTGGCAACCATACCAGAGGTCCTTGGTGAAAGACGATCCATGAAACTGAGCTAGAATCGGCGACAACATCTGCTTGAGAACATCACTTGCCGAACTTAATTTTACCTGGCCCTCAGCAAATTCAAGTATCATCAACTGGTTTATCATTAGAGACCTGAATAATTCGCGAGTTCTTTTTGAGACAAGTTAGAATTAAAAACACACCTGTCCATATAACTGTGATTATTGGTCCGCACGGTGTTTGACACCTCCTGGAGAACGCTGGCCCGATCGTCACCTTCCACTGAAACAGCAGACAACCAATGCACAATTGACATCGGCATACATGTACATAAGACTATAAAGTCTAGCGTGCAGGTAACTGAACTCGCGAATTTTTCAGGTCTCTATTTATCATTAAATGGAAATGCTAAATTGACAATGTTGCTTTTCTTCAACAAAAATACATACTAAAATCCATTCAAGTTTACTTCGCACTTTTCTGAAGCCATGCTAAAGTTCTACTTCTAGGATATTCTTCCACCTCGTGCAAACTAAGCTTAACTAAGTCTAGAAAATTACACCAAAGGAAAACGCACTGAATTTGTGCACGCTCGGTGGTAATGAATGATTTTTTGCATGAGAACCATGTCTTCCGAAGCGCTACCAAAGCACAGAATTCCCCACTGTTTGTATTCATATTTATTATAAATGAAATGTTATATATTAATTAATAAATGACACGTCTAACTTATATTTAACGAAAAATAAGATACTTTTATTTTAACAGAGGTATAAAATGCTTGTGAAACATGGCATATTTAGGAAATAACTAAACACGTTATACATGGAGTAATATTTCAAAGGTTTGATTCAAAAAGTGTGGAGAAACAGCGAATAGACTACATCATAGTGCGAATGCAAGCTGCAAGCTAGGCACTCTCCATGTCCAAACATTGGACTATTTTTTCCCCTTCAAATAGCACTATAAAATAATGTGAGGCAAGAACATTGTTCATGCAAGTAGGGGCTTTGTGATGTGTGTACACCTGTTTTAACCTAGTTTTATTGAAACTTGAAAATATTCATGTTAGTCGATGTATGCTATTCACACAATATGGTGGTAATATGAAAATCCTTTGGGGTCCATTCCAGCATTAAAAAAATGGGGTGTGGCTATGTTGGGGACACGGCCGTTTTTTTTGCGTGAATACGTCTACGTTGACGCACTCCGACGCTTGATTTTTGTTTTTACTTTCCCGGCACCGCTTCACTCGATCTTATGTGGTTTCATGGGTATCACTGGATTGCTTCTGAGATGCTCTTTCCAACCGTATACGATTTTTGTATTTCGACTTGGTTTTTTGACGAGTATAGGCCGAAATTGTGTTAAGTTTTCTTAATTTTTTACATTAAACTCATACAATTTCACCATAACCACGCCACACAAATGTTTTGATATACGCAATCGATTGATATCGACGAGAGTATTCGATTGAAACCTAAACGAGCGTTGTTGCTTCTCCTAGTCAGAAGTTATACTACATGGAAGTTATGAGACGCGGCGAAACGAACTCTAAATTGCCCCTCTCCCCTTTTTGCCACATCCTCTGCGCGCGATGCTTCGCAGGCCTCGCTCAACGTAACATATTCTTTGATACCTTGGCAATCGAGTGGTGTAATTGAATTTCGAATGTAGACGATAGATTCGGAGCTGCAATGCCAAACTGTATCCGCCGATTTTGTTATCATAGGATTTTCTGGATTGCCTCCCACTCTGGTTGCAAATATAAAGACGTATTGACGTCAAAAAAATTGTAGTTGCGATACGCCCCGGGCATTTGCAACGGCTGTTACAAGACGTGGGTCGAAGCGTGGCCGCTGAGCAATATTCGGCAACCACGGTCCGAAACGCAGGTCACGATCGACGCTAGCCTGGGCTGCGCAACGCGAGGATTCAGCACATGGCCCTGGGATCCAGCGCCAAAGACGGCTGACGCCGAGGTTATTTAAGACGGTAATCACGAAGGGGCGGCGTCTTTTCTTCTCCTGACTTCGGGCCGCGCGTCCAGGCGCCGTCTTGACGCTGGTCTCCCTCTGTCAGATATCTACGCCTCGTCAGTCGTTCACCGTCGGGATAGATGGCGTTGATCGGGTATTCATTGTGTTGTCAGTGTATCATCGGCCCAGAGTTCTGAAGGAGGTGTCAAATTATGCGCGGACCAATTGTGAAAGGGACACATACGTACCTTTTTTTTTTTTTTTTTCTAACACGTCCCGGAACGTCTCTAGTAACTACCCATCTCTGATGTCTAGTGAGGAGCGTGATTGTGCGAGTGAGGTAAATTCAATTAAGTGCTAAGGACGTAAAGTATGTAAAGTGGTGTCGCCTCTATGGTGCAAGGCTCTCGACTGCCGTGCATCATTACGTACACTGAGTAAAAGTGTTTTGTTGAATCTAGTAAGGTTTGTTTGGTACAATCAAGATATTTATTTGTATAGGGGCAATGCAATATTATGTTGCTGAAACCGAATTATTTTATTGTTCTCATTTGGTTGCCCCAAACTGTAAGATTTGGTTGGTGCACATAATGATTTGTTTGGCTACACGTACATTGACAAGTTTGGGCCGATATAAACATTTTTACAAGTTCGACCTAGTTTCGAACCTAGATCACACACGTCCGAGAGCTAAGCCTTAGTATTTTTTATTTTTTTTATTTGACGTTGTTGTGGCATCTAACTATGATGAAGCTTTAGTGAGGCCGACTTGTTGACAAATTCCCATTGTTACAAGCGAACTGAAAATATGCCCTTTCGGAGCCACAGGGGTGCGAACCCGCGACTCTCCTAATATAAGTCGGCAACCTTACCCCTGAGCTATGAGGACAGGGCATCTCAGTTAATGTGACAACTGATGACGTCGGAAAGCTTTTAAACATATATTCTGCACATACTCGGGAACGTGCGCAATCAAATATTTAGAGTTTTACAGCTTTATTTGTCAGTTTCTTGTTGCATTGTTTTATTAATGTGTTTATACGATTGTTAAGAATCATTAGATGCACTAACAAACACGGTCACTACCCTAATTTTCACAAAAAATACAAACAAACTTTCGAGCTGTATTTTCAAACGAAGGCAGACAAATGAGTGGCCATATATAGTCGAATCTACAAAATATTTAGTTAACAGTCCAACTTTTTTTTTGGCCCAACACAGATATTTTGTTTATTCAAAAATATGTTTTCTTTTGGACTAACAAAAGTAAATTTGTTGGTTTTCGAATTTTGTTTGTTAAACAATATATTTTGTTAGGGAAACTAAATATATATTTGGCCCTATACAAACAAAAATTTTGTTCGATTTTATCTCAGTGTAGATGACTCGCCTGGACGTGAATATAATACATTGAGTTGTCCCATCTCGCCGTAAGACGACGAAAATGGGGGGGGGGGGGGGGGGAGGTGACGTATTGCGACCAATAATTTTGTGTTCGCGGTTTCTTCACACTTTTTGATACAAACCTTTGACGAAAATACCCCATGTAATACGTGTTTGGTTGTCTCCTAAATACAGCATTCATCACAAGCGTTGTATACTTGTTTCAATAGTACCTTAATTTTTGTTAAATTTAACTTTTATTTTTTTATCTATAAATTATTACATTTAATTTATAAGTAATATGAATTAAGACAGGAATAAAATAGGTGTGTTGGTAATGCCTAGTAAGAAATAGTTCTATGCAAAATAGTATTACAGGGAGTGCGCACGAATACATACGTTTCCCTTCTGGTGTAATTTTCTAAGCTATTGTTTGTATGAGGCGGAGGAATATCCTGGAAATAGAACTTTAGCAGGACTTCGGAAAAGTTAGAAGTGGCCGTGTATGGATTATACCTGATATTGGGAATTTGAGTGAGCCCTGAGTAGAGGTTACAATCCTATGAATAAATCGCGGGATTTGTTATTGTATCACATTGTTTTATTTTCATATAAAAAAACTAAAGATGTATTGAATTATAGGCTGATCACGGTAAAGTGAGCACTTTTGAAGCTCTAGTTACTTTTTTCTTTCAACCAATTCATATCCTTACACCACTTGTTAATGTAAACCCTGCGATGTGAGTAATAAACAAAGTGTATACACTCACCATACCCAAAAACAAAAAGTCCGAGGTCACAATGAAATGTATTTATTGGTTATTATTATGTCTGATGAAACAGCTTCAAAAAGTTCTCACTTTACCGTGAACGGTCTATATTTATTTACTAACCCTGAGTTCAACCAATTTGACGGAGAGTTTGTAACTAATGTATAGCGAGAAAAAAAAAAAAAAAATCAGTAATGGGCTCGTTGAAAAAAAAAAAAAAAAAAAAGGGAAATACAAGTTAATATTGTTGACCTTATGACTTTGACAGCTGTACTAGCGGCGTGCAAATCGATGTTGGGGGCGCGCGCAGAGGGCAAAAATGGGTACATATGCCTGATATTTAGTGCATGACTGAAAGTCTTATTTTCAGTGTAACTTTTTAATTGCTTTCCAGTGAATCTATCCGATTTATTTTGTTTGTGTTTATGAAGAGAAGAGTGGGTACCAGCGAACTGGTAACGTATTTACATTACTACCAATTTCATAGTTACACTTAAGGCAGATTCCTGCCCGCTATCTTGTATTTATGGAATTTTTGCTACACTCTGGAAATGCAGTTTTTTATATTGTTTTTTTTTTTTTGGAACGACAGAGCACAGAGCATTGCCTAGTGCACTGTCTGAGATCAGTATTTCTTGATTACTGTTGATATCGTCGCTTTTGTAAAAGTTCGCAATAAATAATCTAGTGTTTCGCTTTGACAGTTATCAGCTAAAAATTTCTAAATGTAGCGAAGCTGTCATTTAGGATATGTCGTGCGGTAAATTCCAATACACCTTCTGAAATAGAAGCTGTAGTGAAGGAATGGATAAAGCCAAGATGGCGGGTGTCAATCCGCCTTAATTTACGCATGAAGAAAGCGAGTGGGTAAACGACAGTGTTTATTTTAATTGCTGTGGAATGATAAAACACTGACAGAGAAATAGATCCTAAGCAGAGCTTCCAAAGGTGATTTCTTTACCACGAGCAGGTTATGCTTTGTGTCAAACCAAAAATATAGCTTCACATAATTTTCGCCATAGCTTTCGTTTCTTCTATGGTATTTTATTTAGATTCAGTGGCACGTCATGGTGTGAAACACACAAGACATATGTTGAATGACTGCTCTACGGCCATTGGCGTAAGAGGAGTTGATAGAAAGTGAGAATAATGAAAGTGACGATAATACATCCTTTAGGCAACACAACTGAGATAAAAAGTCGCTGGTACCAAGCGAAGCAGCTGCCGTAACACAGAGCACTAAAGCATACATAGTGGTGGAACAGCCGCGGACTCCTCGATCTGAAGCCGCAGGCGCCAGCTAAATGGCCAATCAGCGCCCGGTAATTTACTCACCAGCCGACAGCCCTGCCTATAGGGAATCATTCGCAGTACGCAGGAGCCAGTCAGCAGACACAACGCTCGTTTAAGAACCTTGCACATCGAATCGGCGAATGGGTACACGCCAGCATCAACACTTTGTAGTGTTAATGGTCGAGTATAGCTCGAGCAAAACTGATTCGAAAAGAAAATTTTAATTTTCAGAATAAAACTCGCATAGGAGTGCAATCTTTGTTCGGCTAGTGTTTAACGCGATCTCAGAAGAACACGGTAGTGTAGTAATAATGATATTGCTAACGATATAATTGTTTTTTTTTTTTATAGACACTCAAATGGACATGATTGGTTGTAAATCCTTTTATAGGCTGTTCACGGTAAAATGAGCACTTTTGAAAGCCCTGCTTAAGATTTACTTGTATGCACGTTGTGTATTCCTCCGCCTTATGTAAAATTTACATTTCCATGTGCCTCATCACTTTATTCGTGCTTCGATTAAGTTAAACAGTAAAATTATTAGACAAGGAAATACTTTACAAATCTGATAATTTTTACACTTATGTGCATAAAAAAAACAGAAACCGAAAGAAATAATTTAATGTATCACAAATGGTTACCTAACAATTTTTATTCAACCTTAAGATATGGAAGTACTTTCTATCCATCAGTACCAACTTAACTGGACGAATGTCACTCAGTGAGCCCATTAAAATATATGCATGCAGAGGCAGTGACTTTTTTCTGTGGTTCATATTTATAAACTGCTCACTTTACCGTGAACAGCCTTTATACGATAAAGGACATTTGGTTGGGTCAGTATCATATAGGCTCTCCATTGGTTAATGACCGGCAAATAATGAATGCTGTAAAGTGCAGGGTAATGTCCGGTGTGGTATAGACCAATAGGACGTTGGTGAGTTCTAACATCAACACGAACAGAACCGTTGTTCTTGCAGTAGTGAATATAGGTGACTCACCTCTAAACTGTCCTAAGTGCCAGTAAATGTGTGCAAACCTCGATGTTTTGAGGGAAGCATCACATCATTTCAATTTTGTGACTGTATCCAAGCGATGGCTCTCCTATCAGGTGAGAAGAGATGAATTGCAATGGTGAGAGAAAATTTAAGCCATCAGCATCGCCAATCTTACAATCGAAAACCTCAGAAAATGGATACACTGGAAAGAAAAGAGAGGAATCAATTTAACTTTCCTCGCCTGGATGACACTCTATATTTGGATCAATGAGAATTTCACCAGCGAAAATGGCTCCACTTAGAATCAGTGGAAAAACACTGATCTCAGTCAAACGTATCTGACTGATACAACAGTCACTTCAGTAAATTTAACTGATGAACCAGTGAAAAAATGCCACATTTTCTTCACTGATTGATTCAGTGACAATTCCCACTCATTCGTCTGTCATTTTTTCCACTGTTTTCTCAGACCAGTGAAACATTTGAGCAACTTGCTACGTCTCTACGTCTGCGTGTAAAAATGGCCGTCGAACATAGTTTAAAAATGGCCGTCGAACATAGTTTAAAAATGGCCGTTAAACAACGCGTATCAAGTGAAGTAACAACGAATAAACTAATAAAACTAATACAAAATACTTTCGAAAATGTGTTTCATCTTTCAAAGCCCCCTTTTACGAGGTAATATGAACACAGTCTTTCATTCCGTTTTTACATCTTTCATTTCGATTCCATGCAATAGTCACAGCGTTATGTTTGAAGGTTTAAGCTGCATTTAATGTGGCGAAAACAGTGCACTCATATATGCTATTAGTCTTAACAATCCTAACGACTTAATCAAACCAAACACGAAAGGTATGAGCATACAACTTCATACTACGCGATTTCGCAATTTCAACTTGATGCGGTAATTCAGATGGCAAGTTAACGGCCTGGCGACTAAGGGTGGCACGAGTTCGATTCACGACCACCTGCGGAACTTGTTTTTACTATTTTAACTTTCGCTAAATTGCATAATATAAATAGTAAACTACTGTAAATATGTTTATTTCACTTAATTATTTGCCTTAATTTAATACAGGCAATACTTAATTCGCCACTGCAGTCGGCCGTCACTTATTCAATCAGTGAAAATTTTTCACTGAAACGATCAGTGTTTTTCCACTGATTCTAAGTGGAGCCATTTTCGCTGGTTAAATTAGTTGAATTTCACTGCGAATCAATGGTTTCCCACTAATTCGAATTTAGAGTGAAGGCATACATTTTAAGTAAGTTACACGCACGCCCGGTCTAAGTACCAAAACAGGAAAAAAAAATCACAAAAATTAATTAATGCATATCTTAAGTCCACGAACATTAAATGTTCGGTTTTAAATAAATTATTGGAGTACGAGCACGCCTGAATATATTTGGTAATGGTTTGTGTTTGCACTAGCA
This sequence comes from Dryococelus australis, assembly GCA_029891345.1. Classification (NCBI taxonomy): domain Eukaryota; kingdom Metazoa; phylum Arthropoda; class Insecta; order Phasmatodea; family Phasmatidae; genus Dryococelus; species Dryococelus australis. Next base: position 44,567,470 of record CM056995.1, on the reverse strand, counting down.
ACATTTACTTCGAAACTATTACTCGAACCCCATCCCACGTAAATGTTGCATCAATTACTTACTACGCGCCTTCCAATTTGGTAATGGTTTGTGTTTGCACTAGCAACATTTACTTCGAAACTATTACTCGAACCCCATCCCACGTAAATGTTGCATCAATTACTTACTACGCGCCTTCCAATTGTGCTGAATTCTAAGTTTTACTTTCGCTCTGATGCTGCATACAAAGTTAAATAATCACACTTTTCTGAAGCCCTGTTAATGATCTACTCCCAAAATATTCTTCCGCCTCGTGGAAACTAAGTTTAACTGAGTCGGGAAAATTACACTAAAGAACAAAGCAACGCATTCATACGCACTCAGTTGTAATCATATTTCGAATGAGAACTATTCGTTACTAGGCGTTACGAAAACACATATTTTCTGAATGATTTTATTAATATTATTAAAAAATTGAAGCATTACAAGGTATAAATGAAATATAAATTACGTTTCAGTTAAACTAAAAAAAAAAAAGGTTTTTCTATAAACACACGCTTATGGTACATGGCATACATAGGAATGAAATAAACACGTCATACATAGGGTGATTTTTCAAATGTTTGATTAAAAAAGTGTGAAGAAATCACAAATAGATTTTATAGGTTATGCAAGGTAAAGTGAGCATTTTTAAGGTTCTCCCAGCAGGTAAACCTACCAAAAAATTATTTTATGTTGTGGCCCCAGACGTTTACATTGCAACCACTAAGATATAAATTCTGGTCTATTAGTCACATGAAAATTTTTATCAGGAAAAGGTTTTGTTGAATCAAACAAAGTTTATTTGGCACAACCAAATTAATCGTTTGTATACGGGCAGTTAAATACTTTGTTATTGAAAGAAATTTATTTGTTGGTCTTATTTGGTTACCACAAACAAAGATTTAGTTGGTGTAACTGAAGTTTGTTTGGCTCTGCGTTAATTAAACAGAATTGTTTAATTTAAAAAAAACTCTTGAGGCAAGACCGGGATTCTAAAGTAAATCAAATGCGATCAAGCTCTACGCCTGAGCAATCTCGGATAAATTGACAACAGATGAAGTAACTATTGTTTTTAAATACATCCATTTCAAATAATAGACAACGTGAGCAAATAAATGTTTAGAATTTTACAGCTTTCCTTTTAAGTTTCCTCTTGAACTTGTATTAAGATGTTTATACCGTAATTAAACATCAATAAATACATTAAGAAACAGTGTTACAATTCTAATCGGTACAAAAAAAATTCAAACAAACTCTCGAGCTGTATTTTCGAACGGAGGCAGTCAAATGAGCAACCAAACAAATAAAACAGATGATTCAACCAAATGGTTTGTTGACAGTCTAATTTATTCTGGCCCAACACAGAGGTATTGTTAATTCAATCACGTATTTTGTTAGGGGAACAAAGTTAACTTGTTGTTTCTCAAGTTATGTATACTGAACAGAATATTTTGTTGCGGTAACTAAATATATTTTTGGCCCTATTCTGTTGGCTTTTCTTTCAGTTGCCAGTGCTGGAGTGTATTACTCCATTATTTCTCACGAAAAAAGCTCACGAAAGAAACGTTTTCCACTGCAGGCAATATAGGTTTCTCAAGTAAATGTAAAATTATACCAGGGAAAATTTGCTGCGGGACGTACCTTTATGTAGGAAGCGTGCTGAAAGTGAAGAAAATTGCTATCTACTGTAGAGATTTGTACACCTACACTCTAAATCGGAAGCAGTTTTTTTTACTGATTGTCAGTTGAAACTGCTCCATCCGGAATCAGTAGAAAAATAAAACTATTAATCTCTTCAGTTAAATTAAATCCACTAATATAAACAGTAGAAATTCAGTTATTTATAGTCAATTAATAAAAAGCACAAGAATTTAAAACCGTGCATTACGGTCTGAAATAAATTAAATGCAATTATTTTGTTGCAAAAATAATTATTGCGTGTACAAGGAAGTTTTGAAAGGGGTTGGTATCGATCCGCCACCCCAAAACGCAACACGTTCTCTGTTTATTTTGGCCGGTGTTCTACCAACTCTGCTACTTTGCCATTCAGTTAAATGGCTTCACATTTGCGGAGTAACATAAACTTACAATGGGCTGTAAGTTTCGTAATGTGAAAGTACTTCATGCTGTCGAAATATACACATATTGTACGTACGTAGGTACACGTCTTTATAAGGCTCGAAAGTCATTCCAAGTTAAGTTTAGTTCATATTGTGTGCTCTAAAAGAGAAATATACTTGTTTTAACGGCGTTGTCAGTGTGTTATATGTATCTGCCATTTTACAATGCACCGAGACTTTACAGAATGAAACTGTTATTTTGAAGAGGCAGATTGACTAGTAATAACTGTGCTAATTAGACAGTAGAACGTTAGAAACAATGCAATATTTTATAAAATTTTTCGTTTCCTCGTTATTTGATCTGTTAACTTGCAGACCACAAAACTTTTGTTGGTGTAAATACACCTTTCTTATTGAATCGCCTTACTATCGAGTCAGTGATATTAACCCTGATCTGTTACTAAAAATAACAGTTAAAATCTGTAATGTCTCGTTGCATAGTAAAATGGCGGATATTAGTGGACATCGATAGCCTCGTGCATTGAAACCACTATATTTATCTTTTAAAGCACAGAATCCGAACTAAACTAAAGCTAGATCGACTTTCGAACTTTGCAAAGACATGTACTTGCGAAGAAAGTCTGTATATTTCGACAACACGAACTACTTTCACATCACGAAACTTACCGAAATATTTGACATTACATTTTTGTGGTTCAGTATCCAATAATACAAGCACACATTTGGCAGTGGTAAAGAAGGGCAGTGGATATGGCTGATTATGTAAGATTCAGCAAGCTTTGCTTTATGGGCGGAGGTTCGAGCCCAACCACGTCCAAAAACGTGTTTGTTTAGTCAATATTTGTGTTCTGCGACGAAATAAATCGTACCTAAATTACATCACATAGGAATGTTCTGTTTTTATTTATTAACCAACTATAAATAACTAGTTTTTTACTGCTTAAAATAGTAGATAAGAGTCATTTTTTCTACAGATTCCGGATGGAGCAGTTTCAACTGACAATCAGTAAAAAATAACTGATTCCGATTTAGAGTGCATGTCAATAATTCATTTTGAGATTGTTATGCATTAATAAAATATGTTCCACCTGTAATTCAGACCCAAAATAAATAGACATTTTCAAAGTTTGATAATTCGTTAAGACTATAAGTAAATCGTGTTAGGCTAACATATTAAATTAACCTGAAATCACATATGAAAGATACAAGCTGGTTCAAGCCATGTTTGAAATTCTAACTGTGGAACTCATAGTACACGGAGGTAAATTAATATTTTGTCCTTTAAGTTCAACCACGAGTGTTGAGCTATCGTTCGCTACACGGTGAAAATAAATTTCGAAATATTTTATATATTTAAGTTACCAGATGAGAATAACCACCGTCCTAGGTGGTTATTTAATCACTTGTACACTAGACTGTGTATAATTCACGAACGATTGAGGCCGGATGTTTAACTAATAACATTTTTAAATTGACAAACGACACATTTAACATTAATATTCACAGGCAACAAATTTGTTTAGATACTAAAATGGAAACTACTGGAAATGCCAGAGGATACACGCCATGAGTTCGTAAAAGCTTTGAAGCGGGTGCAAACAAACCCAGTGAACATATTGCAAAAATGACTCTGAAAAGCGACCACACGGGAGTCTACACGTGAGTTTCACGCACTCTTGAGCATCGTCACACGCTGTGAACTTTGAACGGGTTTGTAGTCGCTGCGTTTCCACCGCTCAAACGGTTTATTAAACGCATAACTTCCTCGTAAACATCACCACGCTATGCATCGGCGCTGTGTAATATTGCCTCAGTATTCGCTGTAGTCCGACAACAGTGGCAATCCCATTTTGAAAGTTCGCTTCCTACGTGCGACGCATTGGGAAGTAAAATTAAATTTTCGGAATTTGTTCCAAACCTAGCGAGCGTTGCTCATACATGGTATAGCACGTTAAAATTGTATATATATATATATATATATATATATATATATATATATATATATATGTGTGTGTGTGTGTGTGTGTGTGTGTGTGTGTGTGTGTGTTGAAATGTAAATAAATATCTCGATTATTCTGCCTTTATTAAGAGTAGCAGAATACAAAATTCGGCTTCCTTTTGCTTCGGCGAACGTTGTTAAGGATCACATTTCCCCCTGGTAAATTATTTCTAATATTTCAAGGTCATGTGCGGCTTTAAAGAAACATCTTGACGGCGGTGTAAAATAGCGTAAAAATGCTTCAGGTGCATTGGGCTTCCTACGAATTGTAACAGTCTATGTCAGCTGTTTTAACCAGGTGAAACAGCATAAAATTAGTCGATAATTCATTCCAAATTGCAAGAAAGTTTATGTACAAAAGTCAACGAGAGCTATATCTTGTCTCAGTTTCCAGTATATGATTAGGGCAATATATTTTTAACTTTTTTTTGGCAAAAATTCGTTTTAATTTGAGAATCAGTTGAAACCACTTTACTTCAAGAATAATTTATATAGCAGGAAATTACTGTAACATAGGCCACAATATTTAACCAATGCTTCGTAAATTTTCAAGTAAAATATTTCCATGTTAATTTACTCTCAGTAATTACCGATTTCGACAAAAGTGAAGGAACATCGTATAAATAAAAAACTAAATAAATTGATTTTGTTTTTTTTTTTTTTTTAATCTAGATTAATTTCTACTTTATTTTTAATTTTTGAGTGAAGATATCAAACTGAGCGACATCGAACTGGTATATATATTTTATTTTATACTTTATTTTCTTCTTTGCCTAAATTAATTTGTATTTTTATTTTTATTCTTTTTAGGGTATATATAATAAAAAATAAAAAACTAAATAAATTGATTTTGTTTTATTATTTTTTTGAATCTAGATTAATTTCTACTTTATTTTTAATTTTTGGATGAGGCTATCAAACTGAGCGACATCGAACTGGTATATATATATTTTATTTTGTACTTTATTTTCTTCTTTGCCTAAATTAATTTGTATTTTTATTCTTTTTAGGATATATATAATTGCAGAAAAGTACATTAAATTTTACAGTTATAAATTGTTTTAAAAGTCACAAACGCACTTCTGTGATGCGAAAGTTATTATATAATGTATATGGTTATGTTGTATGTTGCGAATAAATTAAGATGGCGGATAGTCGCTAGCTTCTGACAGCAGCTATTGAATACTGAGGGCTTCCTCTTTTATTCAATCTACAATATAAATCCAGAAAAGAATTCTAGCCAAGCTGATTGGCTAACTCAATCAATGTCCCGCGTTCTGCTCTCAACGTTACAGTAAAATACCTGGCTGGGATATAATTAGAGGTCGGTGAGTCCATTGCCATGCCATATAGTATAGTTTTACAGGGTAGTGTCAGATAATGTACAAAAAATCTAATATCTTAAAATGTGATTATATATCCATTTTGATAGAGAGTATTTGCATAAAACGCTAAGATTTCTTAACACTCTGGTTTGGATACTTTTGTATAGAAGAGAATTACATTTACAAATTTTAAAAAATTAGAAATATTTTTATCTTTGCAACAGTGTTGAAATATTCACGGCACAGACTATATTAAACTAGGGTTTTTATTTAACTGGCAGTGATCTTAAATGCCCTAGTAATGTATTCATATAAGAGAATATATTGAATTTATTTCAAAGCACATTTCATGGCATGGCTTGTGCGATATTGCATGCTGAACTTTCAAAAACAAGATTTTATCTTGTTTAAAGAGGTATTTCAAATTTTATAACACGTTAAAACTTAAATGTATATAATATATATCTTAAATATGTCATTATTCGATCGATATTTGTAACTGAAATAAACTTACATGAAATATGAAATTACCTTATTTGAAACATTTATCATTTTCTAGCAAAATAATAATCATGCATTCACAGTAACAAAACGCATAAAACATTTTCTCTGAAAATAATGTAATTCTAGATGCTGTATTAAGTACATTTATAAATGCTAAATGGAATACAAATATGGAGGAATAATACATCAGAAGAAGACGTGCAGAAATTAAAAAACTAGGTTACACACTCAGATGAGCTCAGAGTATTATTTCTACGTACCAGAACGTTCGAACGGCAAATATTTCGTCACAGTTTCGCATCATCCAGCACTGTGGGGCGTCGCGTTTAGAATTCTCTTTAGTTACAATATCCCGAAGCATGTAAAAGTTAAACTGCCATGTGCGTTTGACGTGAATTCGTGCCTCTCGCCACAAGATAGCCTGAGCACTCTGACAACATCGCGTGAAGATTTCTGACATTTAACGAATAGGAGAAATTAATATCCTTGTCACTGGTCGAACGAAAAAGGATCGCATATAGGGTTGATCGCGTAGAGTCTTGAGAGCCAGTGAGGGTGAAGCGAGGTGAGTATGGGGTGGCGCCGGAATGCAAGGGCAGGAGTGAAATGGATATCCCCGAGAAAAGCCGACGACCAGCGGCATCATCTGGCACGATGCCCACGTGCGAAATTCCGGGAGTGGCCCCGCCGGGGATCGAACCCGTTTCGGCTAGGTGGGAGGCAAGTAGTTCTAACAACTTCATTACTGCGGCCTCCAAGGGGATGGGAAACATCTACAAATCAACTACCATTTGAGTTGAAACACAGCATTAAATTCACTGAAGAACCATTCAAAAATGAACGTATTGAACATAGTAACGAGAGGTTCTTGTATTTTTCGTTGTTTACCTCCTGGAGGTGCCTTGTAGAGAGTACGTGCTGGTAAATCGTAAAATATCACAGGAAAAAACTGTTATGCTTAGAGTTTTGGCTTTGTTGCCGCTCAACCTCTTCAGGCAAAGTGGTCTATATATTGGACGTTGTGGGAAAGGTATTTCATTGTGTACACTGAACACAGAATACAACAGTGTCTAATAAGAGAATCCTCTCAAGTGGCAGGGGACATAATTTGTTGTTTAGACTTTATTACGTATTTGCATGAACATCTGCTGTAAATAACATCTAACACAAATACATTTTGTTGGTTTCGACATAAGATGGAGGCTTATATTGTTATTAGAATCTACAGTTCCACGTACAATAAATATTTGTTACAACGCCTGAAATTATATTTTTTTGCAAATGTCTGAAAGCGTTGCCACCCTCTCGCTATTCGAATTTGCGCCAGAATCTCGGCCAGTGCTACTGTGGGAGTGCGAGGTGTCTAACATCTTCTGGAATAATGCAATTGTCGTGGTTTGCGAATGTTCAACGATTTTTTTTTCCCCAGAGAGCGACCCAGCAAATAAAGATAAGTTTACAATATTTTTTTTTTACGTTTCCGTGTACATAAGCCTCTTGACGAACAAATGTTTAAAGTCTATTCACGGTGAAATGAGCACTTTTGAAATCAACCCTAGAAAAAGTTACTACCCCTGCCTGCACATATTTTATAGGGCGCAAAAAGTGACATGTATTAGGTAAAGTTGGTAAGGATGGAAGGGAAGTAGTTCCATATCTAAACGTCAAATAAAAAGTGCTAGGTAACCATTTATAATCACTTATACTGTTGTGTTTCAAATACGCTAAAGTGTAAAAATGTGCGGATTTGTACAACTTTCCTTTTATAATAATTTCACAGTTTCACTTGACCAACGGATAAATAAAATTATGAAGCCCATGACAACGTTAATTTTACATAAGGTGGAAGAATACACGATGCGCATACAAGTAGATCTTAAGCAGGGCTTTGAAAAGTGCTCATTTTATAGTGAATAGCATGTAATGCATTTAACTTGGGTACGTAGCAAAAATATCAGTTTTAAAACTGTTACAGAAAAGCACCTGGACAAAGAGGAACGAGTACTTATTTTTTAAGCTATGTGTTGCGAAGTGAAATTAAATTTCATAACTTTTAATACGCTTCCTTCGGGAGTGACAGCCACTTTTACGGTTCAAAAGGCACGAACGAGAATTTTTAATAGCCTATTGGCTTATTTTTGATGTAGAAGTATACACCTTTCTGATAAAGCTTCTCAAGGCAAATGTCGTAGACCACTTAAAATAGTTTTTTTTTTTCTCAAACTGACTTTGGTATGCATATATATGCAAACGTTACAGTAAATATAACTGTATTAAATCAAAAGTATTTTACTGTGTACCTCTTTCGTGAATAATATTTAAAAGTAATATGGTTATTTTCATGTAACGCAACAAAGAAGTTTACCTAATTCGATGATCCGTGATCTTGGTGTATTTGTCATTCCAGCGAGAAATTTTATGAAAATTTTTAACTGCTATGATAAATTAGAATGTAGACTGTTCCTAGCAGAAATATTTTATGTTATTCGAAGATACTGATTATATTAGGCAGCGCATTAAACAGTATACTTATTTATACGATAGCAGATGTGAAACTTTAAATCAAAATGATGTGGCAAAACATAAATTATGAAAAATAATGCCACAGAAGTCTTTATTATTAGTTTCTGTCAACACATTAGCAAATTTACTTTCTACAAACACTATAAATAAATAAATAAAAATAAATAAATATATATAAACCCAAGTTTTGGACAGAAATTTTTATTTTAATGATAAAAATTACGAAAATATATTAGTCAACTTAAAAATATGCGCCTTCTGCGAATGGCATAGAACAATGTATGCGAAAAGCACATAAATAACAATGATGAAGCTCGCATCAGCTTTTGAAGAACCGAGTTTAGTAATTGTTTATAATATCACTCAATGCCTCTGCTAAATTTTTGTCATTTTTATATATAACAAAAGTCAATTTGGAAATAGCATTTCGCGTTTAGTATAAATGCCCTGGGCATATATTTGGACTGAAATAGTTTTATTTCTTTTTTTGTAATTAAGATTTTTTTAAGAGGAATTCTAGTATTAAGTTACCCGTTCAATGAAAAAGTACTAACTACGCAAAACCTCCTATACGAAATAAGATCACAGAATAAGGACCACATATCAAATAAAGTGTCATGAGTTGCATCAAAGCACATTATATTGTTTCCAATACATTAAAGCTATGGGAATTAATGTTTAATTTGTACACTGGTATTTGTCACCGAAGAATGATAAAGCGAATAACCTCCAACAATATTAAAAAACTAACACAAGAAAAATTTTATTATTATGAGATAAATTAATTTTAATTAATTTAGATTATTTTTTTGGGAGACTCAAAGAATAAAATTTACTTTTATGCCTTATATATAAATCGTATTGCAAAAGTGCGAAGTAAAATTTTGATATCTTTATCTCATATAGCACATAACACACGAGGCTACAAATTAGAGACCATCAAACTTAATAAACAGAACTAATAATTCGCTGTAGGGCATAATTGCCAGATATAATCTTACCTCTCTACATGTACATGGCCTATTTCAAATCCCTCGCAATCGTATAACCTTCATCTGTATATCGGAATATAGATCCGTTCCCTATTACTCTGTAGCTCTCGTAGGTATATCATCCTCCACTTCATCTCGCCTATAAGTTCATGTAACGTCAGAGATTTTCCCTTCCTATTGGGCTACTATGCCATCATTTCTCGCAAATCAGATGTTCTTCCAAATCCCAGCTGCGTATCCTGTCATCTCAGCTAGTTTCCTATCGTCTTTTTGGACAAGTACGTGTTTCTGTACCATTTTCGACCTTTTGTGGATTTCCCTTATTAGGTTATTTTAAAACTCTCTCTATCTTAACCTCCTTCATTTTTTCTCATGTCCTCGAAGCGGAAAGCACAAGGTTAGATTATAGATTGTTTTAGGAATTATTTCTTGCATTGAATACGTCTTTGGAATTTCGTTACTTGATATATGAAATAATTTTTTCGTGATTGTATCCTTTTATCGTTTTTAAATTTACAACAGTATTATTTATTAGAAAAACTTCCTGTGAATTTGATATACATGTTGTTTACACATATATGCACTGCTTACAGGATGTGTATTAGGTAATATATCTAGTAAAAACATTACCTAACATATAGGTGATTCAGCTACCCCTCTTAGCAATCGAGCACCAAGCCACTGGATATTCTGCAAGCACACCAATGCGGAAGTCTTTATGTTTAGTTAGAACGATTCTCATTCAAGAACACATGTTTTTACGCATTGTTAACAGTCAATAAAAATTTTGTAAGCACGAAGATTGTTAAAATTTGAAATCGATTAAAAATGAACTTAACTATGAGAATAGTAAAAAAGTTGAAAAATATAGTTTGATTTACTAGTATGACAAAATTACTTATCTGGGCTCCATTCATTAATAGCTCTCCATGATGTGATTTGTTTATCAATATACAATTAACACAAACTAGCTAGATTAGATTTTTATATTAATTCGAATACTCTTTGTAAAGTATTTAAGAAAACATTGAATATATGATTTAAAAAATTAATACGATACAGATTTAAAATTTTCTACAAAAATTATAATTTAACAAAAAAAAACAACCAAACGTGTGTAATTTTACTTCAAATTCAAGTTTTATAGTTCGCTCGTAAAGCATAAACAATTAATAGGATAAAGTCAATATTTTTATTTAAATTAAAACTGGTCTATTGCTTAGAATATCGGGTTTATAAATTTAACTACTTTTGTTCTAAATATACACACTTCCAACAGAACTAAGATCCTTTAAAATCCCATAGTATTATGTAAAAATATGGACGGAATAAAACTTCGATTTTACAAATGATATATATTAATTTATCTTCAATTTCTTATCGTCTTTGTAAAAGGCTTGGTCAATTTTAGAAGTCAATACATTCATAGGAGAAGCTGTGAATTCTATTGTGATGGAATATCCGAATTTTGTGGCCACGTGAGTAGAGACAGCATGTCACATCTGGCTCACTTTGCACAAGAGTGGCCTAAGTCGCATTTGGTGCAAGAGTGAACTAAGTGCCAAATCATGATATGCAAATTAGATTAATTAGTTGCTTGAACGATTGACTAATTGGTTATATTAATTAGTACTTTAGTTATATTGAATAATTAGATTAATCAATTAATTGAAATATGTTTTATTTCAATTTTTTTAACATTATATGTAATTCTTTGATAGCGAAGAATGTTTATTAAATTATTCATGTCATAAGGATCATATTGGCAGAGAAGCTTCGATGTGTTCAGTGTGACTTGCTGGAGCCGACTGACCAGAGGAGTGGGTTGCAATTGTTTATATAGGATTTGATGTTGCTGTAAGAGTGGTATAAGGGACATTTTAAATTTATTTATTTTTTGTTTGTGGCTTATATGTGGAGAAGGTTGCATGCCCAAGCCGAATGTCTGGATGCATACTGAGGATTCAACTAGTTTGAATTTGGGAGAAATGTTTTCTTTTCAGCGAAGTAAATATTTTTTAATGAAAAGAGAAGTTCAAATAGGTTACCGAAAGAAGTACTTAAATCACATCTAAAATAGTATAAAATTAACGAACTATTACAGTGAATCAAATTCGTTAAACCGATTTTAATAATGCTATGAAACTGTTTTTGTTTTCTTTAGCCAATCTCCACTTTAATCATGTAAAATAGAATCTACAGACACGTATTCATGCAATTACCGAATGGAACAAATTAAATGAAATGCCCAGCTAACACAATAAAGTTACAACTCCCAACACATAGTCACGTGTACGTCACCCTCATCAGCTCTCTAAAAATGCAATGGAAACCAAACGAACTGGTAGATTAATTAAACCGAACAAAATGATTTCTCCTAACATAAATATCCAAGAAAATCGCTTTTCTTACAACACCAAGTTTAAATAAAAAAATGTATTTTTATCATGATGGATACTTATATGTGACACAAATTACATAAATGTTATCATAAAACTTAATATTATATACTGCTCTATATATGTTTTAAGTCGCATAATGTTCCCCAATAATTGTATAAACAGCCCTGTTATAAACGATAGTTTAATTAAACAATTAGTGTAAATGCAACATGTATTCATTCATTTGGGGAAGGAATGTTCTGTTCGTGAAGGCTAACCAACGCCTGGCTCGCGGAAACCAAAAAATTTGTCCGGCCGCGTGCACAACCCAGCCAAAGAAATCGGCACAAGCTCTCGCGAAGGCAGAGACCACACATTTCGATGTTTCATCCAACTAATCTCATGCCGCATCATGGAGACGATGATGCATTATTCTGCTCCGAGCGGCGTGGAGACAACACTGGCAAGGAGGGGGAAAGTATTGGAGCCAATCCTCTGACATCCCAACCCCTTTCCCAGCGCGGTCTATCGACTCAGCTAAACAATGTCTTAGGAGTTATGTTTACCCCCACACCCGTCAGACAACAAGGACTCCTAGTCCTGACAAAACCACAACATTCATCTCATCCGACAGTGTTCCTCACACCATCTCCCCAGTGCAACGTCCACACTCACAAGAGAGTGACCTGCAATCTCTCATGTTGAGACAGGTGTGGAGGGCGACGCGCGGCCAGCACTTACCTGCCCCGTGGAAAGCAGCTTTCCCGAGCAGCAAAACTCAGCTACCAAAGCAAGCTTACTCCAGCGAGGAAAATTTCACATTCTCAGCAAACCACATTCACTCCTTCAAAAGTCCAGTAAACCTTTATCAAAACAAACCTATTTTAAATCACTCTAAGTTACGATGCAAATATTATGTTGTTCAAAGAACAAAACTAAATATGTGAAAAATCCATTTTCCAGTCTTTAAAAAATAGTTTTGCTAGCAAAAAATTTTACCAGCTAATATTCTTAAACGTACGTGCATATATATTCTGTAAACATGTTTTCTTTTATGTAACTAAAACACTCTTTGTAACTAACAAGTTTCTTTATAAAGGCATAAATACAACCAACTAACATTTATACCATATATATATATTTGTATCGGAGTTGTAAAGTTCCAATATATCAACAAAAAATCCCGACATGATATTTGGAAGGTAAGTAACTTATATATTTTTTTCTAAGAAACACAAATTGCATTTGTATTAATGATATTTTACAAATATGTCCAACCACTATTAGCAGAAATGTGTACATTCTGGACAAATGTCTATATTTTGAACAAATGCCGCTGTTTCAGCGTGTAATGGGTTTTAAAAATGGCAAAAACCGAAATATTTCCACAATTTTCGAAAATGTCCGATTTCAAATGATTTTAAAACAAAACCGTGGCCATTTTGAATTCGTACATTATATAAGTAGCAATAAATTAATTTTTCTTCCAGTCTTGAGCCAGCAATTGTCGAAGTCAGATTGTGTCGGGAGTGTACCTCCTGGAAGGTTTACGTCAACAGATTTCACCAAGATGTAATACAGATTCCACATAGAGGTGTACATCAACAGACTTCTGTGATATGTTCAGCAGTCAACAATCTTCAACAACAGGTAATATGCATGATGGACATGGCCGCCAAAAATTGCGATCAAGAATGCGTTACTGTGTTTAATGCCATTTTAGAATATGGTCAAACCAAAATGCTTTTAAGCCTAGATGTCGAGACTTTATTGTTGCAACCTAAAGAATTTCTTCTTACTTTTTGGGACATGAAATTCAAAATGTGTATCTGTTCCTCTCTGAGGACTTAAAAGGCGATGAAGATGTAATCTCGTATTTGCCTTTCGATGAAGACTGTCTGCATGGTTCACCAGCTTACTTTAATCAGCAAAATACTATACATTTAAGGAGGGAGTGTGTATTGTGTAGGTGGCAAAACATTATGCTACTTGCTAATCATCCTGTTTTACCAAGAGACGATTCCGGTATTGATGAAGTTGACTCGGAAGTAACAACTGAGCTTTTGTAAACCAATCTAGACTTTTAAAATTCTGTGATTGAAACTTTTAATTAGCAATAATGATGTGTTATGAAGGAGATTTCAAAAATTATCAAGACAATTTCTTTATTATTAAATAACTCGCCATTTTTTATGCAACTGATGAAAATGACACAAAAGTGATGTCTTTTAAAGCTCTGATACCTTGGTTTACCTTAAATCAGGAATTGAAAATGAGTTTCCGACATCAAACACACTAATTACATGGTTTGAAATGGGATTCTGGATACATAGATTATGATTAGCATTTTCACAACATAAATGACGTGCTGCTCGAGGACTATCCTGTATACATACTGGGGAATAAACAAAAAGAAGTTAAAAATTTCTGACTAACAGAAATTGTAAACAACAGAAATTATCATAACTGTTCAAGCATTAATGCACTAGTAAAATGCTACAATACTAATCATTGTGATAATAAAATATATTGTTCGCAATGCAAAAGCGAAATTATAAGAGATTATTTCTACCAACATCCTACTTATGTGAAAAGACAATAATTTAGATAATGTATCTGCTATTGGTCCACACCTGCGCAAAAACTTGCAAATGCAGTCGTTCAATCCAGAGCAGACCTACTCCAATATTACTCCAGTTTACAGGCAAGTGTGGTTCACATCTCTAAAGAACTTAAACTCCCAATTCCAGATGTGTAACAGAAGATGGACATTGGAACATTGCACAATCCTTCTAAAGAAATGAATACACAGAACGAGTATTATGTTATGAGCATGATGACTGTCCCATGTTTAACCTGCGACCTTATAGCGAATTGCATTGTTCATCATGGGATCTGTGTTTTAAAAACAGAAGCAAATAAATTACAAAAAAACATGGATTTAGACGAATAAAATATTAACTCAGTAGAAAGTTTTATGACAGCCCCACCATGTGGACTGAAACATGTAATAACAAGCAACACACCATGCAAACACAAGGAAGTAGCAGCATTAAAATATTGCCTTGTGGTATGTGGGACTGTGAGGTGTGGCAGAGTATTGTTTGTGTCCGTAAGTTTGATTTAACCAACCTGAAATGAAGAAAATATGAAGATGGTGATGTTTAAATCTTCCTGGTGATACACTCAAGGTAAAGTGTCAAAAACATTTATCTTTGAAAAACAATAATCCTTTGGGAAAAAAATATATATGAGGAACAAACATACAGCAGCAGTACATAGTTACAATGGAGAGGTTCGACTCAACACTTCAATATGCTAGTGCTACTACAGGTTACAAGTGAGTGTGGTTTCAACACAAATAACACGGTCCACTAGAAATTCAAATGTGCAATGGAGAAGAACGTGGGTGTTTCTTGTTAATTAGTCCGACAGAAACTATTAGAGAGTTCGATAATTGTTATGGGGCAAAATTTTGTCCATTCTATAATATGCGACCTGAGAGCTAGCTACCTTGTAAAGGGAGTCAACTAGCATTTGAAGCCTCTTCAAAATCCATAATGAAAAACACATTATGCAAGAAAATTGAATACTTCATGCAGAAGGGATGTTGTTTTGTACCTATAGTGTGGACAGAATATTGTGACAACAAGGAACATGTTAGACAGATAGGTAATCAAGAATTAATGTCGCCCTGTGGCACGTGGCAATGCAGCATTTCGTTAAGCAAGAATACTTAAATGACAGACTATATAAAGAAGAGTGTTTAATATTAAAGTGTCAGTCATGGCTACCATCTTCAACTCAAAAGTCGCATACAAGGTCCTGAAAATAGGCTACAAAAGAGTATTCTTTAAACCATACAAGGGTATTATACAAGTTCAAGTGTGTAATGATTTCGAACATTTGTGCTACACTTTCGATTCCTGTCTCCACATTTGCTTTGGTGAAGACTTAGCATGCAACAATTGTGATGTGAGGTATCTCTGCCTGACAGTTAACTACCATCTACATTTGAAGAGCTGATGTCAGCCAGCCTTACTGAAGAATTGGAGGAAGAGCGCAGCAAAGGGGTAGTCACATACCAACTCACCAGGCCCCACCAGAGCACTACAATTCATTGGAAGGAAATGTGTGACGAGGATGTCCACAACTTTATTTTCGAACAAGGTAGGCTAGTTTTTCCTTAAGTGTGTAATATCTAAGCTTGTGAAGTTGAAAAATTCAGAATAATGTTCTCTGCTACTGGTAATTATGCATTTATTAAAAATAGATTTGTAATCTGTATCTTACAGAGAGGCATATTCACATATAATAGTTAAGGAAATGTATGAGTCAGGCATTAATTTGAAATGTTCATATTGGATTGGTTTTTTTTAGCAAACATGTAATGACCCAGGTAGTTTTGATTCCACTTCAACTAATTGTAACAGTTCAAAATATATTGTAAACCAGTGCAGACCATATGGAGTATGTAACATTAAGGGTGAACACATTGTAATCTCATATTGTGAGGAAGAACTGAATTTTAAATATCTGATTTATACAGCAGAAAATACTTTACTGTTTCAGTATTATGGAGAATGTGATAATAATATTCATATGTTTGTATATAATAAAAAAAAGTTTGGATACTTATTATGCACTCAGTGTGTTTATTCAAAGTGTTATGTACTTCGAGCAATAAAATTTGTAAAAAAATACTTTGACCTCAAACATGTTTTAACTTGCAAATTTAGAGAATGAAGTTATCAATATACATATAATGTTCCTTACTAATTGTTCTCAGTTGGGCATTGAATAGTAAATGCATAACATTAAGATCTTTAATCTGGGGAATCCCTATGTTACTGTGAAACCAGGAAAATCTAAAGTATTATAAATGTTATGGTGTACCAGAATTATTTTGGAATTTATTGAGTCCTATGACAGGATGTTTCATTTTAAGGTTATTTATTTCCTGCTGGGAGATGAAAAATCCACAAATTAATTCAGTGTATTGATACATCGAAATGTCTTGTTTTTTATATGACTACAACCACACCTCTTCCATGTATTATCGAATAAGTGTATTCGCATTATGTTGAGACATCCCAAACTTGGTTGAAAGCATTGTGTTACACTTCCTCGAATGTAAAGAAGTGGCTATTCAAACAGAGGGAATAAAACCAGGATGTAAGAAACGTTCTCTCTTCAATAGTAGACTTCAACAAGGACATCTGGATCCAATTATACAAAAATGTCTGAAAACATTGATTACTGAAGTTGCAAATAGCTTTTAACTCTTGTAACAACCTGTGCTTACTTTTATGACAATATTTGTGGATCACCTTGTGTTAAAATATTTTTCGATCACCTTGTGTTAAATATTTATGGCTCATCCTATATTTACTTCTGTTAAAATATTTGTGTAAGTTGTGCTGAATATGTTTGTCCTAAAAAAAATATGTACATATTCAGAGTCATCCCATATTTTTGTGAAATATTAGGTGTATTTTGAAAGTACTTCTCATTTGTATTTCAAACAATATAATTTTTAATATGTCATAAATTTTGAAACAACCTGTGTGCTATGTTTGTGTATATATTCTAAGTCATCTTGTATTTTTTGCAAAATATTAGGTTTATTTTGAAAGTATTGCTCGTTTGTATTTGGAACAAAATATATTTAAATGTGTTGTGTATTCAAAAAATTCTCTAAAGAATTATAATACAATTTTCTAGTACAAATTATTGAATAAATATGTGTGTTATAAATGACTGCATCTATGTATATTTATTTTGCCTTTACAAAAATGTTTTGGTTTCTCTAAAAAAAAAAATTACCCTTGTTAATTAAGTGTGAGAAATGTTTTGGTTTCCCTAAGAAAAATTAATTTGATTAATAACATAGGAAAAAAATAGTGCATGGTTCTTGTGAATGAATGGTGAAAAATTCAATATCATGTGAAAAAAGTGAAGTTGACCCACTATGAATCATATATATTATGAGAGTAATAAGTGAACTGATAGTTCTTAACTAGAAAAAAACCAACTTGTGTCATAAGAGTAAAAAAGTCGATCGCAACTTCAAGGAAAAAATAATAATAAGGCAAATTCACGTCTGAAGGAATAGTAGTTTTAAAAATATCTAACTATCCCTAATAAGAATGCTGAAATGCTGTATATCAATTCTACAGGCTAATGATAAACAAGGTTTAACACAAAGCCCTAACAAGACAACCTAAAAAAATTTCTAGCATTTAAAATTTAAGGCATCTGAGTGAACCTTCTATGTACACAAATTTTATCACAATATGTCTACAGAGCACATTGCCGGCTTTCAAGTAACTTAAAAAAAAAAAACAGAAAATCTCTCTCAGCACCACGTCTTCCCTGTTTCACCCCTCCAAATGTTATCTGCGCAATCACAGTGGAAAACAAGCGAAGATCTGCTCTTCCCCTTCCTACCTCTCAACCAGGTCAGCCCTACAACCTTCTGGTCCTATCCGCACCACACGAGCAAACAGAGAGAATGAGTAGTTCACAGTTTCCCTGCCAGAGGGCACAAGAGGTGCACACCTCATTCCCCTGTTTCCCCAACCCATCCCACATGCCGAGTAAGCCAAGAGGTGCACACCCCATCCCCCTGCACCTATTGCACCTCAATAACGACTAATATATTTTGAAAATGTCATATGTCCAATATTATATTATATTACATTATCCAATACAAAATTAAGAAATACTCCCAAAAATCCTTAACAAATTTCAACATATTACACAATACTAAAAAATAACTGGAGGCAAGCACTGCAACTGCTTGTTAAATAGTGTATACATTTCAAAGAAACACTGACATGCAAGCAGCTCATGACATTCCAGGGTGAGAGCAGAGCTGGGGGAAAAAAAATGTTGTCCATGTCCCTCCATAGACTTCCAACTACCTAAGCCTCCTCTGTCTACCCGGCCCAGCCTGGCGAGAGCATGAAATACCTTTTGCAGAACTAAAAGCAAGAGCAACTTTTTACAATCTCATTCCCATTCACATAGACCTGGCCCGACATGATACAACACTTCAAACACGACACAAATACACTAAAATTGTTGTGTTATGTCGCCAACCCCCATGGCAAAGTCACATTATGCCACAATGCATGTTCTGGGTCAGAATCCCAGGTAAGTCATGCCCCTTAAAAGATAGATACTGAGCTCGAATCCCAGGTATGTAATCACAAGTTCGTTTGTATGTGTGAATCCTGGATAATATAAGCTGGGTTCGATTCCTGGGTAAGACATGGCTTATTTCCCTGGGTAATATAATTCAGAATCCTTACACAATAATAGACAGGACACTAACAACTTCAAAGCTTGCTACATAATTATGTTTAATAGATATTTCAAAAACCGTACATGCTGCATTACAGAGACTATTACGTTCAGGAATCATATTGCATAGTAAAATAAGTATAACATCAGTAAAGAAAATGCAATTCAAATTAAATGCAATTGCTAAAACTGTAGAAATATGCATATTTCACATCAAAATATCAACTCAACAAAATATTCATAAACGTGTTAAAAATCTTTTCATTTGGCTTAAAATTATTTCAGGAAATAATATTTCCTAAAAAAATAAAAAAAATAAAAAATTGTTATCAAATAAGAGTATTTCCAAATCTATATATTTATACGTTATAAAATTTTAAAAAAATGTGTTAAAAATATTTTAATTATGCCGAAATTATTTCAGGAAATCATATTTCCTTTAGTAAAAAACTGCATTTTTTAATCCAATAAGACTATTTCCAAATCTATATATTTATACACGGTAAAATTCAGAAAATGCATTAAAATAATTTAATTTCTTTTAAAAATAATTTAAACTTGCATTAAAATTATATTTCCTTTTTAAAATTGGGTTTTATTATAAAATTTTACCAATTGCCTTGTTCGTACAGGTTCCCCAGGGGCGGAGGGGAGTTGGCTGTTGAATTATATATTCATGCACTGGAGCGGCGGCTGCCATTCCTGTTCCGACCACCACAGGGGACAGACCTCCTCTCCGCTCTCGCACTTCACCAAACTGACTGCTACCGCCTGCTGCAATCTGCCGACCTGACGGGGCATCACATCAGCCTTGCTGGGCAGCCATCTGCGATATTTGGCTGTATCCCTGCCAGCCTGCTTCTAGCTTGGGCGGTCAGTCACCAATGACCAGATTCACTTGCTCTGCTCAGCCTAGAAGGTGGACCACCACCAACGGGCTCTCTAGCCTGGGCGGGCACTGACCTTCGACTCTTACCTGCCTGAACTGAGGTCTCAGACTTCAGCGAATAGCAGCTTCTTTACTGCACTTAGGCTAGTAAATAGTAATAACATTTAGAGCTTTTTAGTACTTTTCAATATTGCATTTTTATTTTTTAACTTTGTTATTTGTTATACTTTTTTACCGGTTTTTTTAAATTATTTTCACTTCGTCATTAAACTAGTTTATATCTGGAATTCGTCACATCTTCAGAATTCATACATCTTTTCAAAATAACATACTTTTACCAATTTTTGCAAATTATTTAATGTTTAATAACTTTTATAGTTTTTTAAAACCAACAGTTGTGAATTTTTGTAAACTTTTTATAAATCATTCCAAATTTTAACAAACTTTTATGAAATATCGCTAAAACATTTTACTTTTTATATGAAATTTAATTAACTTTTTACAAATTTTTTTTACATTTTATGTGAAATTTAATCAACTTTTATGAAATTTACAAATTTTTTTGCAAATAATTCAAAAAATTTTAATGAAATTATGTAAAATGTTTATAATTGTGTTGGTTTTACTTAGTTTCAAATATTTTTAATGTAGTTCGAGAATTTTTACATAAATTTACTTTTGTTTATATGATTTTATACATTTTATGTAGTTTTAACTTTTTTTTTTGTGATTTAAGGGTGGATTTTGTTTATGATTGTGCGAATGAATTATTGAGTTGAGAAAAAACAAAGAAGGAACTAAGCCACTTCTGCACTGCACACTTGGGATCACTGGATCACATAGATCCAGCCTGTATCTCAATTCTGAATGTGTTGTTTCAGTGAAGGATGAATGTGTGATGGATGAATGAGCCTTGAGTAACTCTAATGAATGAAATGTTTTGATGTGTGATGGGCTGGTTTGGGCATATAATTTAATTTCAAGTAGTTTTAATATGTTTTATAGATAGGTGCATGACTGAGAGTGTGTGAGTGCAGGGGAAGAGTCATGTAAACTTAATTCCAGATGTAATTTTTTTCATGTAGGTTTGAGTTTATTTAGCAGAGCAGAGAGGATAGGTAGACTACCAGTAGCTGCATCCTTACACTATATGGAATAGGGTTTGTGTCAATAACACACACCTACAGCCTCTCTTCACTGTTTAAATATTCACAAAATATGCGAAAAGTATCTACAAAGTATGGCAAAGTACTCTGAGAAATATTGATTGGGTAGATATGAGTGCAGAGAAAAGGTCATGAAAATTTTGTTTTCAATTTGGTTAGTTAGTTTTCAGAGATTTCAGGCTGGGCTATTGTGTGTTTGGGTGTGAATTATGGAACATAGAAAATAATTTGGGAACTAAGCCATGCTATGCCACGTATGTCTGGAAGGCACAAAGCCCTGCCCATGTCTATGTTCTGAATGTGTTGTTTGCATGAGAGATGTTTGTGTGATGGATGTTTGGACAATGAGTAACTAACAATTGTGGAATGTATGTAATGGGGAGGGAAGTTTTAAGTATGATTGTTAGTTGTAAAATTATAGAATGCTAAAGATTTTAGAAATTATTAAGAATGATTCTTAATTTAAGTAATTTTAAGTTAGTGATGCAAATGTGTAGTAACATGTTAATTTCCCTTGCTGAAAACTATTTTTTAATTTAATTAACATTTAAAGTTTTGTCTTAAACAAATGATTTTCCTATTGAAAATAAAAGGATTGAATATGTTGATAATACACAGATCACTTTTTTTCAAACATGGATATGATATTTCTTATTAAAATTATATTTTTTAGAAAACATGTTTTTATAATAGGCATTTTAAAATTAATATTTGATGTTAGTAACATTAATAAACATTTATTTACAGACACAACTTTGTGTCGAGACGTTAAAATATTTATTTCATATTTTTTCTGCATTACACAGACATTTATATTTTTGTGGTGTTGAAATTGCTTTATTGGGAAACAATAATTAATCTTGCATCATTATGAGTGAGGATAAATGTCAAAGTTTTACTAGTTTGTTGGACGATCTTTCCGTTAGCGACACAGGGTCTGAATCTGATTTGCAAACAAAAAGAATGCCTAGGACAAGCTGTCAGAACGTTGTAGTTTCGCCTAAAAGATGTTGTTTTGATCTCTTGTTGGACGATCTATACTTGAGTGATTCGAGCACAATTTAATACACAGAAAAATCGTTAACTGCATCAGATCAGAACACGAATGTTTCCCCCAAACACAGGAAAGTACATCTCCTGGTAGACAATTTGTTGCTATCTGACATGGAAAATTCAAATGTTTTGGATAGTTCTCCATCTGTCTCAGACGACTTTCAGGTCAATTAGAGAGACTTCATCTAGGGAAACAGATAATAATAATTTGTTTTCAGATTCCTCTAACTCAGTGGAAGCTTCATTGCCTTACCTAACATATGAACATTCGGCCATGTCATTCGCATGTAAGCTTAAGTATAGTCTGATGTGGATTTTGAAAGATTTTTTACGAGGTGCAGGGTCCCTATGTTAGAGTTAACAATGGCCTCATCCTGGCCAATAACACTTGGTGTCAGCATACCAGTTAAATTCTTGAAATCCTCTTCTGCTGAGGAAGGTACTATGCAGATGTTTCACTTTAAGAGTAAATCACTTCTCATCCTGCATTGAACCGATGCAGGTGAAGTCTACAATGAGACAATTAGGCCTTATCTCGTGGTAGTGGCTGGAGTCTGCTTATAAATATGCACATGAATGCTCACATAACGCAGTTTATAGCTTTCACCATCACTGCTGCTCCCACTATGCTCCCCAAGTTCATTGCCAATAGGAAAGCCTGCATTAATGTGAAGTATCCTGAGGAAATGTGTTTATATTATGCTGTTATATCAGTTTTGTTTCCTGTTACAAAGAATAGCAATAGATTAACTTCATATCCAGATCCTCGTGAGGTTTTAGATAATGATGGTCTGTCGGTTTCTGTAGTGTTACAAGATATTTGAAAGTTTGAGGAGGACAATTGTATTTCTATCAATGTCTACACTGCATTAGACAAAGATAGCAATATTACTGACGAAACTTTCGAGAAACAAGGAGTTATCATACCAATGCGAATTTCTCATGTACATCATGCACATCATGTAAATGTATTGGCCATTCGTGCTTGTGGTGATGATAATTGCCATTAAGGATTTGTCAAAGCTGCTTAACATCCAGTTAAGTAAAAACTGACACAGGGAATTTGTTTGCGACCATTGTCGCTAATACTTTAGTAGTGAGGAGAAAATCGCAAACACAATGATCTCTGCCAGCAACATAAGGATGTTCGCAATACTTTCCATACTGGGGACAACTAGTACTTGCAATTTCAGGGTTACAGCAAACAACAAATACTGGGTTTCGTCGCGTATTGCGACACAGAGTCATATTTGAAACCCTTGTCCACTTGCCTCCCCAAGTGCTTGTAGCATTTTGTTGGTTTGTTCATACTATTTTGAGGTTGTGGGTTATAATTGTATGAATCAGTTAGTCGATAAATTGGTTGAATTGACAAAGTGGGTTGCAGGCATATACAGTGTGACTGTTCCGATGAAGCCAAACACCCTTGCTGATGAAGCTAGGTTGGTGGTTCAGAAATGTTGTCATATTTGTAAGAAAGAACTCGGTAAAGATAATACTGTGGTTGAACATGGCCATCTGAATGGGGAAATCAGAGGGGCCGCACATAATAAATGCAATTTG
Source organism: Dryococelus australis (assembly GCA_029891345.1). Taxonomy (NCBI): domain Eukaryota; kingdom Metazoa; phylum Arthropoda; class Insecta; order Phasmatodea; family Phasmatidae; genus Dryococelus; species Dryococelus australis. Next base: position 44,543,665 of record CM056995.1, on the reverse strand, counting down.
AATATTAGACTTCCCATGAAACAACTTGTTGCTGACTTTCATAACCTGCAAAGCTACGAGACTCACTTTCTCATAAAGTCATTGGCTGAATGTCATGTAACAAAACCCAATGGAACCGTTGTAATCGAAAGTCAAGGCGGAATCGAGTTGATTGGAATGACCCTTGAAAAGTATAAGTCCATCACCAAAAATATTAATAATGGGATTGACTCAAACGGAAAGGCGAAACATTTCAAGTTATGATTTATTGATTCTTTTCAGTTCATGAGTGCCTTGCTGGAAACTTTGGCAGGCAATTTGAAAACTGTACAATTGAGTATCACCTGCTCGATGTCACCAGACAACACCGAATTTGAATTGGCAAAAAAGAAGGGAGTGTTTCCTTATGACTGTAAGTCTGAAGACAGATGTGTTCGAATATTTCAGGACTGTATGTTTGGCTCATTATGGTCTTGACCCCGCCATGTATGTCACACATCTGTCTCTTGCATGGGACAATTTACTGTCGATGACAGATGCATGGCTAGAGCTGTGGACCAACCCTGATATGTACCTTTTTGTTGAAAGAGGGGTTAGGGGCATTATATAACAACATTTCTAGAAGGCATGTGGAAGCCAATAACATTTACCTGGGTAAAGAGTACGACCCCAGAGTGGCATCGAAGTACATAGGTTATTTCGACATAAACAGACTGTACAGCCATTCTATGAAGCACAAGCTTCCTATTGGTAATTTCGAGTGTGTTGAGGCTGAAGTATTTTCATTGTAGGATTTTTCAAAAATGGTGAATGATGGGGACACATGCATTTTTGTGGAATCGCATTTGTCGTTTCCAGACAAATGCCACGATCTGCTATCAGATTTGCCTTTGGCTCCAGTAAATGGCATACCTCCTAATGGCTCACATGAAAAACTTCTTTTGACACTCACACTGTGCAAGAATTATGATATTCACGGGGAAACACTGAGGCAGTACTTGATGTATGGAGCCAGACTCAACTCTGTTCATTGCATTTTACACTTTAAGTAAAATGCTTGGATGGATCCGTACATAGTGTTTAATATTAACAGACGTGCCTAGGCTGCAAGCGAGTTTGAGATATCACTTTTTAAATTAATGAATAATGCAATTTTTGGAAAAACTTTGCAGAATGACAGCAAGGAAAAAAACATTAGAGTCATTACCTTGTATGACACTATATATGGAGCTGCAGAACTGATTGGGTTTCCTACATTCCAGGTACAAGAAATCATCGATGAGAATCTTGTCCTTATCGAAATGTCAAAGAGCTCTGTTATGTTTAACATGCCTTCTTACACTGGTGTTGCCATTCTTGATCCTTTCAAAATAACCCTTTACGAATTTCATTATAAGTACACGTGTGATATGTTTCCTCCGCCAGCCTTGCAGCTTTTATATTGTGACACGGACAGCAACATCTACAAAATTGCCTGTAGAGATTTTTACAAAGTAATTTATCCTGATTAAAAGATGTGGTTTGATACATCTAATTATGTGCTCGATAGCTCGCAAGGATTCTCGACCGAGAACAAAGGCCGTACCGGAGTGATGAAGGAAGAATGTGTCAGCCACATCACCACACTCTTTGTAGGTCTACATCCTAAGCTGTACGCATACATTGTTTCGAATTAGCAGTGTATACGCAAGGCAAAGGGTGCGAAACCTAACATGCTGGAATCGCTTCGATACAAGGATTATCGAGATTGCCTCGATAATTGCATCAGGGTTCTGGGGACCCAATACCATTTCTGTTTGTGTGGTCATGACGTTTACACCTAACACGTGACCAAAGTAGTGTTGTTAGGTTTAGACGATAAGCGCTTCATTGAGCCGGATGGAGTATCGATTTACCCTGGGGGCACTACAGGATTCGCGAGTATATATTTTTCCTTTCCTCAACACAGTCATTTCAGCACCATTTTAAATATAGGGTTACCATCACCTGCACGCAACACCACACCCTGCTCCGCACCACAACCTGATCCACACTGTAATCTGCATCGCAGCTGTCTTCGAACCTACTGCATCGACACCATTCAACATACCTCTTCAAAGCTGCTGCTTTGCCATGACTGTATGGGATTTTAAATTGACACAATAAACCCTGTTGTCCTTTGTGTAACTCAGGAATTACTTTTCACAGTGTGGAATTACATCATTTTAAATCTTGAAGCTATGTGTGTGTGTGAATGGAGTCATTGTAGGTGTTGGTGTGTCCGGTATATTTTAACCCAGATCTGACATGTCGGATGCTGCAAACATAGTGGCTCAATGGACAACACATAACACCATTTGTAAAAAGTATACATTTTTAGTTTTAATATCATGGCTTTGAAACACAAGGAGGACAACACATATTGCCTTTTGTAAAGAAGTTTATATTTTTTGTTTTAACATCATGGCTGTGAAACACAAGGATGACAACAGATATCACCTTTTGATTTTTTTTATAGTTTTTATGTTTGTAAATATCTCTGTAATGTTGATTTGTATGAATGAATGTTTGTGTAAATATTTCTAAAGTGTTTTCATATGTAAATATAGTATTAAGGAATGTTTTTGTAAATGATTGTGAAGTTACTGAAATATTCTTGTCGATGTTTGTGAAAATGTTGAAATGTTTGTAAATATTAAGGAATGTTTTGTAGATGTTAGTGAAGTTGTAAATATTTTTTTTTGAGGAGTTGTGAATTTGGATTTAAGGATGATACAGAGAAAAATAAATTTTATTGGTAAAAGGGAATAGTGTGACTTGTCATATAGTAGTATGATTTCCTTTTCTCACATATTTAATATATTTGTGACTTTGAGTAATTTGTGGATGAAATGCAATGTTTCTACACGATGTGAACACCAACAAGTTTGAAAATGGAAGTCGTCAAGAACTGAATGAACTCTGAAAAGTAATGGAATGAGGGAGAATAGCGAGAAAATCTTGTGAATGAACTCTTAAAGTATTCGGACAGTGAGACAAGCTTAACCATTGATAATTATTAGGACAATATCAGGTAAACAGACTCTTGCCCGCAGAGCAAGCCTCACTAGCTGGCACCAAACAAACCAAAAATGTTAATCTTAACATGTTATCAAGGAAATACAAACTTATGATTTTTACTTTAACATATAAAAGAAAAAAATTACTATGGCTGTGAATCGACATGTTGATGTTTGCTGTGAAGAGATATTATTCTTAAAAAATATGCTTATATAAATATTTTTTTCCTACAACACTTTAAAGACACATTATACAATTTGCAAGACTAAGAATGTACTTGCTCCTCCTCCTCCTGCTCCACATAGCACCACACTACCACCACATGGCACCACATTACAACACACTAGTATCACATGGCACCACACTAGCAACACCTGCTGCACAGTTTGCTCCACCTGATCTACACCTTGCACCACAGACTCCTCAGACAGCTTCTCACACAGCTCCTCATGCTCCTCACACAGCACCTCACATAGCACCTCACACAGCACCACATGGCACATCATTTTTGGGGTAAGTTAGTAATTGTGACTATGTGTTGGGGGTTGTAATTATATTGTGTTAGCCAGGCGTTTTGTTTAATTTGTTCCATTCGGCAATCACATGAATACATGTCTGTAGATCCAATGTTACATGATTAAAGTGGAGATTTGCTAAAGAAAACAGTTTCATCGCATGATTAAATTGGTTTAACGAATTTGCTTCGCCGAAATAGTTCGTTCTTTTATGCTACTCTAGGTGTGATTTAAGTAATTCGTTCGGTAACCTATTTTAACATATCTTTTAACTAAAAAATATTTACTTCGCCGAAAAGAGAACATTCCTCCCATATCTAAACTATTTAAATCCTCGGTATGCCTCCAGACATTCGACCTGGGCGTGTAGCTCTCTCCACATATCAGCCACAAATAAAATAAATAAATAAATAAATAAAGGCCCTCATAGCACTCTTACACCAACATCAAATCCTATATAAACAATTGCAACCCGCTCCTCTGGTCAGTCGGCTCCAGTAAGTCACACTGAACACATCGATGCTACTTTCCCAATATGACCCCTATGAATAAAATAATAAACATTCTTTAATATCAAATAATTATATAAAATTAATATTTTGATATCAAAACATGCATTAATCAATAGATTTATCTAATAATCAATGTAATTATTCCTCTAATTAATCTAATTAATTAGTCAATTAATTGATCTAATTTGCATATTATGGTTTGATACTTAGTCCACTCTTGCACCAAATGCGACTTAGGCCACTCTTGCGCAAAGTGAGCCTGAATTGACATGCTGTCACTACTCACGTGCTTAACGAAACGGGGAAAAAAAGAAAGGAGTTTAGTTAATTGCTTGAGGGTAAAAGATTTTCTCCAGAAATTTTTTATTAGTGTTTTTTCCTTTCAGTAATCGTCTTGCTTTTAAGGCACCGCAATGAAAAAATCCATTAATTGATAACACAACGAAAATATTAAACTTTTTGTATGGATTACTACGGGACAACGACAGCAAGCAGTTAGAAAGATGATGTGTCTCCACATTCAAGGTTATATTATCAACGAATTCAATAATATCACTAAGTGATTTTTCCCAAATATACATACTGTCAAACATTCAGACTTTTCATTTTTGAAATTACAAAAATATAATAATGATGCTTTTCTCTATCAAAATTTACAATGTAAATAATATAAAATAATTGCCCTTCGAGATTTGTGTAAACAATTCTTTTAACTTCTCGGAAGATATTGAGAATGAAAATTTAGAAAGACAATTATTCGGTTTAGCCTACAGCTAATACTTAATGTTAATGATGCCCGGATGTGCTAGCACTTTGTAGCAGTAATGTCTTGTAATATATTTTTTATGCGTTTGAGTCTAGTGGAATAATCAGTTTACAAACCATGAATTGTTCACAATACTAATTAAATATGAAACACACAAGGGATATAAAGTTTGCTTACTGATTCTCGTGCGAGCCTAGCTTGCACGTTATAAATTTCAAAATACAAATAAAGGATACAATTATGCTAGTTTAGAGAGCTTATTTGAAAAGGGGATGTTTGGCTTGCTGGCGTTCTTGAAAAAATTCCGAGGGAATTTTAGGGTGTATTTCATTCACGGTTACTTTCAGCTTTGCAAAAGTTCTACTTCCAGGATATTTATTCGCATCATGCAAGCAAACTTTAAAAAAATCCACAAAAGTGACAACGCACCGCATTCGTGCGCACTCGGTGCAATCACTTTTTGCATAAGAACTTTTCTTACCAGGCGTTACCAACACGCATATTTTCTCCCCGTCTTTATGCATATTTTTTAAAATGAAATGTTATAACTAATAGATAAAATATAAGTAAAAGTTCAATTTAACAAAAAATAAGGCACTTTTATAATAAGACAAGTCTAAAATGCTTGTTATATATTACTTATTTGGAACACAATGAAACATGTCATACATGGGGTCTTTTTCAAGGGTTTAATTCAAAAAGGGTGAAGAACCACGAATTGACTATATGCTTGCTTACAGAGCTTTATGTAGTCATTATCTCGCCTTTTACACCACGGCTTTAAGTAGAGGTATCACATATTGTTCTGCTGAACCATTATTGTTTTCTCATTCAAACAACAACAAAAATCCTCACAAAATTGTTTGATATTGTGAGATATGGCAGTTTGGGTGGTAGGTGTTGTGTAGTTCTGTTGTGATGTACATACAGCATAACACATTGTGCATGCCTGGGGCAAGCTGAAAACAGCGTGTTATAATCGCCTACAACCTCCAGAAATACTTCCAGATCTCATAAGAGCTGCTCAGATGGAATGGGACCTTCTTCCGAAAGAGGACATCAACACATTTATTACAAGCATACCACGGCGTTTTAGGGAACTGTTCACTCCACATGGAGGCCATACACGGCACTAAGCTGTAGTGGGAAGAAAGAAACCCTCTTTAGTCAGAGACACTATTTTGTTGTTCTTTCGTCTTTATTTGTCTGGGATATTGGAAAACTGTTTGTTAGTTAGAAAGACTTAGAATTTAACCTTTTGTATTGGTGCCGTTGGTAATATCTAATTGCTATGCTTTATGTTACGTATACGCCGTATGTTTGTGCATTCTGTATGTATATTCCAAACTTTCTGTGAGGTGGTTAGCTTTCCCTTACTACTATTATTTTCATGCGTCCTACTGTGTTTAACTGTAGCACGCGCACTTGACTTACTTTGCAACAGCCGTGATTATAAGAAAATAACACTCATGTGAAGTTTGGCACAGATACAAATTTCGCAATTTATTGTAACCAAATGCTCAGCTTTCCAAACTAACGCATTCAAAAAGGGCATTATATGTATGTCGATAAAAAAATTACTTCATAAAATAATATTTAAGTAGGAACCAAGTATTTTGAGATCAACACCCATGCTGACATAATTTCTCTTCAAACTAAGTTATATATAATTTGAATAACAGTTGAAATGTATAAGCTAGTATCTGCTTTATTTTGCGAACATGTGTAGATATTTCTCTCCATTCTAAGTTAAGGGTGCTCAGATGATCAAAAGCAATTTCGTATAATTAAAACTTGAATGGAAACAAAATTCTTGAATAACTTTTTCCAATCTTAAGTGAAATTAAATGGCATAACGTACTCCAAAAGGAATTAAAAATCATACATTAGCTCAGTTTTTGGTTCTAAAGTTTGAATAAGTTTTAGGTCACAATACAATAACATAATGAATGTATGTGAAATTCTTTAAGGGCTATATCGAGAAATAAAATCCTAATTAAAAATTATGGAAGTTCTGAACTTCAAGAAAAAATATTTAATAGGTCTTTCCGTGACTACCGATAAAAATTAGCTGTTGCCAAACATTTTGCTTAAGTAACATTCTAACTGAGAAGAATCGTATATTGAAAATAAATATTATTATTTTGAATTATGTAATTTAAAATTTTAAACGTCGTATTTGCGTTTTGCGCTTTGATAAGACTACTACTTCATGCTGAAATACAAAATCGTAAAATACCCCCGTTGCAGAAAAGTGATTTACTCGTCTGAAAGCCCTTGACGTGCTTGCGAATAGTGGTGATGGCGCACGAAGGTTGGCATTCCTGTGAACGCACGTAGAACTGGTAGGACTGAAAGGGGAAGTGTGATGAGGAAGGGTTGGCTAGGATGGTTCTGGTGGTACCCGGATGTGTGTGTGTGTGTTTGTGCGGGGGGAAGGGGGGGGGTTGGGGAGGTGTTAGAGCCGTGGGCGGATGATGGCAATGACTGACCGCCGCCTCCGTCGATGTGTAAATGAAGCAGAAAATTACAGCAGGATGACCAACGTGAAGGGAGACTTCAAATAATCGAATTAATTTCTCTCTGCCAAAACTAATTGATACCCGCACTGTCCGGCCGGTTCTAATTACAGGCTCAAAATTGGAATTGGTTAGTTCGCGGTGCCGTGTTCAAGAATTGTGTTTAAAAAATTGTCAGACGGGGGAAGCGGGCACTGTACGGTTTTAGAAACGCGCGTATGAAATGGTCGTTCCGGATTAAATCCGAATGGTTTCACTGACATTCCCTAAATTGTTTAACTTTTTCATGACATCTGTAAATTCAATTTAATAAATTATCCTTCTGAAACAAAATAGCACCGGAAATATGCTGCACTGGGGAAAAAAATATTAGCACGAAAGTGAAATCAATCAAATCGTGTTTCATGTTGTTTGCGAGTGAACTTCTGTAGTATAGGCTATTCACCATAAAGTGAGCACTTTTGAACGCCCTCTCATTTGCAGTAATACTCAATGAATATATTTTATTTTCCCCTTAGACGTTAACTTCAGAGAGTGCGGTGGAATATACACAACGTGTTAATTACATACGTAGCAACATTTATTTAAAAAGGAGGTTAAAGGATAAAATATCGCCGAAAAGAAAAAGTAACCAGAGTCTCGAAAGTGCTCACTTTACCGTGGACTGCCTATATCGTCAGGTTGTTATGTTAGTTTTAGTAAACCTCAGGAACAACTGATTATTGAAGTATTTCTTTTGAAGAAATCGTCAGTTAGGTTGCAACAACAGAGTGAACTGATGTAGTAAATATAAGTCACATTGCAGAAACTACGAAATATGAGACAGGAAATCACATTTATTTTGTTGTAATACAGAATATATTGAATATATGTAGATGGGACAGATTGATAATGGTAGATAACCCCACTTACACAAGCAGTCACGCCTAGTTACCAGTGAATCGTCTTAAAACTGAGGGAAGCTGATCAATTACCAATCAAGAAGCAGATGAAAAATACACAAAAATAAACTTCCAGTCCGTCTATTCTATAAATTTCGACACTCTGTATGTAAACTATAGTATGTAATATATTGCATGCAGTAATATTTCAATTATTAGAGATCATACTGTTCAATAAAATTAAGTTTCACTGATCCAACTACCCATCTCTTTGCTGTAAATATTTCAAATTTTAAATGGAATATAGGTAAACGAATTAAAACCCTGCAAATATATATATTTTTTTCATTCCTGACTATAAATATTATTTAAAAATTTCTGAAGTAATTGGAACGAAGGAAAACGTTTTTAAAATCTTGCTGGTGTGAACTACTTTTACGAAGCCTAGCTTAAGTAATCTCAGAAGCACCTCCATTAGTCACTTGGACTCGAAATTATTAAAAGTTTATTATAAGCAATGTCCAGATGGAATTCCAATATAATGCTCTGCCGGTCGATCTAAAAAAAATATAAATATTTAATTTTCAAAAATCTTAAGCGCCATCTATTGATGCGAGAAAATTTTAATTCACAAATACATGGCACTTTATAATGAAATAAAAGAGATACTATCTGTGATACATTGTGCTGTTAATTTTCTTTTAATACGTGTAATAATAACATAAATAACAATTTTACATGGTTTTTTTTTGTTATGTCATAAGTCTGTGTGACGCTAAATTAAAGAAAATTAAATTGCATTTTTTTTTTGTATATAACTGAGGGATTTACAATATGATCTTCCATAGTTACCGCTGGAAACTTTAATATCGCGTGAAAGAAGTGGAAACAGTGTAAAAGGCGAAAAGTGCGGCTGGAAGAATTGAAAAAGCTTAGAATTTCCAGCCATCCTCCAGAGATCTGAGAAGACGGGCGTTCGGCGTGCCTCGCGCCCGGCGAACTGTGTCAGAAATCCCGTCTTTTGTCGCCTCGCGTCGCAAGTATTTGGTCCCTGGTAGATTTTCAATGGGTCAGGGAAGACAACGGGACTGTAACTGCGTGACGTGAATACACTGAGAGAAAATAGAACAAAATATTTGTTTGTATAGGGATAAATATATATTTATTTACCCTAACAAAATATTTTGTTAAGAAAACAAAATTTGAAAAGCAACAAACTTCTTTTTGTACGTCTAACAGAATATATGCTTGAATAAATAGAATTTCTGTGCTCGGCCAAAAAAAAATTGACTGTCAACTAAATATTTTGTTGAATCAAATGTATATGTTTGTTTGGCCACTCATTTGATTGCCTTCGTTCAAATACAGCTCGAGAGTTTATTTGTGACAATTAGGATAGTAACCGTGTTTGTTAGCGCATCTATTGATGCTTAGCAATCGTATAAACACATTAATAAAACAATGCCACAAGAAACTGACAAGCAAAGCTGTAAAACTTGAAATATTTGTTTGCACATGTTGCCCAATATTTGCAGTATATATATTTAAAGGCTTTTTGGCGTCTACAGTTGTTACATCAGCTGAGATTACTAAGGCGTAGCGCTCGGACGCAGGTGATCTCGGTTCGAAACTTGGTCTTTATTTACACCAACCAAATCTCACAGTTTGGGGCAACCAAATGAGAACAACAAAATAATTTAGTTTCAGCAACAAAATATTTCATTGCCCCTATACCAACAAATAATTTGGTTTCACCGAACAAATATTGTTTGATTTTACAAAATCTTTTTCTCTGTGTATGTTTGCGTCAGCGGGTAGTATTTTCTATGGGGCATGGGAGTTAAATTATAAATTTGGACAAAGATCTCTCAGGCGTTTATTGGGGTAGCCTTGAAACTAAAGATTTTTGTTTTAGAGATTGAACGCGTCTAGATTTGTAAACCTTCCAGATGTAAATTTTTTAATTCTAAACGATCAGTTTATTACTTATAAAATTGTGACATTTGATAAATAATTGAAAAGCGAATAAAATTTTTAAAATTACTATTTTAACGGTTTACAAATCTAGATGCGTTCAGTCTCAAACAAAAAAAAATCTTGAGTTGAAAATACTACCACGAAAAACGACTGAGATATCTTTGCCCGAATTAAACATTTAACTCCATATGCGCCCATGCATGGTGACGCCTGGCTTTTTTTTTGGCTTTTATGGCTCGATTCGACTGATTTAGGCGAGATATTTCGTCTGGCACCTAACATCAGCAGCCAAGCACATCAGAGCCGGGAGATACGCTGCCAGGAATTTTTCTTCCACCACCGAGATTACCGCAAGTCGTATGTTAAATCGTGTACCCGATCGAACGAGATCACATTTATTACAACCGAGTGTACTGGTGACCAGTGACGCGTGATGAACTTCCGCGAGGTCAGCTGGAATGTTGATCGCTGCTGCACTGTAAAAAATAATCAAGGTAAAATTCCCTTATAAGTAAGGGAAGCTAATTACTTCTACATGTAAGGTAAAATTACCTCTTAAATGTAGATTAAATTTACATAACGAGTACTATTCCCTAATCGTATGGGAAAAGTACCTGACAAAATTTGGGAAAAATCCCATACAAGTTAGTGAATATTAACAATATTATATAATAAAATTATACTTATCAATGTCCTGGAGTGTTAATTCTATTAATTTTTTATTACCGATCTCCTCTGACGAATAGTAACCGAAACATCAGCACTATATATATTTGTTCCAAACGTCGACCTGCTCGTAGACAATATATGTCATTTGCAGGAAATAAATAACTGAATAACAAACAGCCATTTTGAAGCTAACAAGTCCCTTACCTCTATAGCGTAAATTATTTTTCTGTATAAAACTCACATACCTTGAGGTAGTTTGCGAAATTCGTTTTCTATCTCGATAATAATCTTCATAGATTATTATCTATATTTATTTTTTGTGTATTTAAGGAATACAGACACGAGTATCACTGTGGCATTTTTATAAAACATATATGTAAAGACATGTCTGTTTGTCCTCCAGTTAAACGTGGTTTGAGTAAAATTATCTCTTGAAGTAAGCCTATTTGGTCTGCGTCGAACGATCTCCTACCTAACAAAGACTGGTTCTATAACCGAGTGACCGTAGTTCAGGCAAAACCTCCATATTAGGAACGCGAATTTCAGTAAGTGATTTAGTTTTGGCTGTGTGTTCCAAACCCAAAAAAAAAAGAAAATCTTTATTCAAACAGCTTATTATGTAAAAAAAAATTTTAGTATTTGGATTTTCAGTCTAGAATGTCGCATCAGTATAGTTAAAACGGAGTCTGTAAAAATGTACATCAATGAAATTTTTGTTATTACACAGTCTGGTGGCGTGATGTCACGGAAGAAAATAATTTGGCACACAATAAATTAATTGGGTCTTGCTGATATAGGCTGTTCACGGTAAAATGAGCACTTTTGGAAGCCCTGCTTAAGATCTATTTGTATGGACGTTGTGTATTCTTCCGCCTTACGTAAAATTATCATTGTCATGGGCCTCATCACTTTATTCATTCGTTGGTCTAGAGGAACTGTGAAATTATTAGCAAAGTAAATATCCTACAATAAGTATATCGTGAATACCTTCACTGAGTTAACATAAATTTACATAAGAGGTATTGAGGAAAATGGAATATGATTTTGGGCAACATCATCTGCTTAAAGCCGAAATATGCACAACATAATGGATTTACATCATTATTAATCACTTAATATTATCTTGGATTCATAATTGGCGTACGCTCAAGAAAGATCTCGAATTCATTATTACAGGGTTGGTAGGTAGGCCAGTTGCTCTTGCACTAACGGGAGACAACTAGGAGCCATTTTATGCCACAACGTAAACTGTCATAAGATTTGTAGAAAACTCAATCCATATGATATAGGGAGCATAGACCCAGTAAATGGTGTATTTTAGCCAGTGTTTCACTGACCAGGTTATACTACTAGTACGACTCTCAGCCGGACAAGTGCACAGTAGAAATGTTGAACGTTTCACAAAGAATTTTTGAAAACTAGTTACCAGTGATATTCTTGTAACCCTACAACTGGAATACTCTACGTTTATGACACGTTGTTTTATGAAACTTACAGCATTTTTTATGTAGCTCCATCTTTATAATAAACTTCAAGTCTACAGTACTTGCTAGTTTCGTCAAATTTGCTCTAAATCACTTGTAAAGACTGTTCACGATCAAGTGAGCACTTTCGAAACCAACCTTAGAAAAAGGTCACTTCCCCTGCCTGCATATATTTTAATGGCTGCATTGAGTGACATTTGCCCAACAAAGTTGGTAACCATGGATGTAAAGTAGTTTCATAAATTTATGTCCAATAAAAAGTGTTAGCTAACAATTTTTGATAACTAAAATTATTTCTTTAGCTTTCATCTTTTTTCAATTAATCAAAATGTAAAATCGAGCAGATTTATAAAATTTTTACTTTTCTAATAATTTCACAGTTTCACTTAACCGACAGATGAATAAAGTGATGAGGTTCATGACAATGTTAATTTTACATAAGGCGGAAGAATAAATAAAGTTCAAACAAGTATATCATTAGCAGCGCTTTCAAAAGTGCTCATTTTACCGTGAACAGCTTATAATGCTGCCTAACTAATATTGCCAACTGGTTTCCAAAGTAAGAGAAGAGATATGGGCGGCTCTTGACCTCTTGAAAGCCGATGAGGATGAAGTGAGGTGAGTATGGAGCAGCACCGGACTGAAAGGGGCGGGAAAACGGGATATCCACGAGAAAATCCTCCGAATAGTGGCATCATCCGATCTGGTTCCCAAAGAATTCTGTGCAAATATACAGAAAAAAATTCATAATGTATGTTTTAGGTGTGGAAAATTTTCTTCCTGTGTTCAGAACTGTATCTCGTGTTGCCCATTTATCCTTATATTGCGGGACAAAATGGAACACCGTAATCATTAGTTTTATCCCAATGCTTGGACGTACTTTCACACATCCACGTTGAACGTTTTATTCTCTAAATATCTTAATATTTAGCGCAGTAAAGTCTACAAGAAGGCGAAAACTTATAGAAAGATGAATTAACTGTTGTGTTACATATAAAAACTTCGTTTGAGATACGTATAACATTGTGTTATGGGCACAAGTGAGAGGAGAGCTATCCACGAGGTTGACGCCTGCCGGTGGTCGAGGGCGACGCCCCGCATGAGAGAGAGAGCGAGAGAGAAAGACAAGGGTCAGCAGGATAGGTGCTTACGAGGAGCTGACCGGCAGGCCACGGACGTTAATACGGCCGACACCCCCCACCCCCTCCCGTGAGATTGGTAACCTGGCGCGTGTAGGAGGTTGGTCGTTCAGCGAGTCTGCATATTACTGAAGCGATCCCCGATCAGCGAGTCTTCCGATGCTGGAGCAGCGTCGGGCGGAGCCAGTGCCGAGGTGATCCAGGAGCTGGGTCGAGACCAGGCTTGGGCAAGCCGTCCTTCTTCAACACATCTCCACTACACGAGCCGACGGAGGAGCCTCGGCGATTCGGGGCTGTTAGTGGTAGGTGGTCTTGAGTAGAGTGCAAGGGCGAGTAGGGTGCGATACGAGCTGGGTAGAGCGATTAATGTCATATAAAGTAATTATTGAATCAGAGAAGAATTAGTAGTTATAGACTAAGATATAGGAATTTAACGTAATATCTAAAGTAATTAAAAGTAAGATAGTTGAGATCTGAATTATAACTAGAGGTATAAGGAGTCAAGAAGTGTAGCGTTTATTGTATCTGTGTAATTTGTAATTGTGTTTAGTGTAGTTTATGTAATAAAGTTTGATGTTAATGAAGCAACCGGTGATAGTAATTTAGAAGAGTTAATATAGTTGATCCTGATACTTTGTTGAGGGCCTTGAGCCAGTGTGGTTATGCAATAATATAGATAGGTTGTACACTTGACTAGGCACTACAACAATTGTTGGAGGCTCCGTCGCCTCTTCACCATCGTTTGTTTTACACTTGTGTGAGTTGAAATTTGCTTTGTGTAGGAAGGCGGAATAGGTACCGACATCGCGTGTCGCATTGGTTTTAAATACATTTCAGACATAAGTGTATTTAATTTATAGAATTGTTTTATCCCGGAGCTTGCAATTGTAGTAGTCGAGTAGGGAGAGAAAGGAATTACCGTTGCAGTTGTAAAAACGACGTCAAGGCCACGTAGTCAGGGTCGCGGTGGGAACTTGCGAATACAGCGCACCGTAGGAGTCTCACCTTGAACTCATTGTTTGTAGTTGTAGTGACAATAGTAGTAGTAAAATATTAGTTGCCTACTGTAGTATAGTGCATGTCCGACGGATCCGCTAGGCGGAAACGTTTGAAATGCTTGTAGTTTTCCTATGCATAGCAACTAGTTACGTAGATTGCTTTAGATTAGCGCAGTGGTACGTGCAGGCGGAGACTAAGTAAGTGGCAACGGGTTTCAGCAGGGGAATTGTACACGGCAAATTAGCCATATGCAGTTTAGCCACACGACGACAGCTGTGAGTATATGGGCACGAGGAGGAAATCAGCGTCGGTCAAAAAGCTTATAAAGAAGGCATTATTAGACACTTCTGAGCTCGAGAGTTAATTAGACAATGGCGAGCGGGAGCGAGCGTTTCAAGGTCACGAGCAACAGACGCAGACCAGAGTGTTGGGTCAGAATTCTCGTTTAAAAATAGTCCAGAGAACGCGTCCATAGATCAGCAGAGTGATACACTTCTCGACGCGGATGAGTATCTAATACCTAAGGAGCGTACACCAGCAGCAGTTGACGAGTATCAGAACGAAGTACCTGCTATAGTGCATAGGGAACGAGGACAGACGACCGCAATTGAAAATATTCGCATAGTCGTTAATCAATCGGAGAAGCTATCGACATTCTGCGGTGAAGTAACAGAAAAGGTCACAGAATATTTAGAACAGTATCACGCGGTAAGCGAGGTGAACGGCTGGGACGACAAGGAAAAATGTCGCCGAATAAAAATTCACGTTAAGGGAGCAGCGAAGCACTATATAGAGAATTTGGTGCAAAGTAGCGGCCTAGAGCTTACGTGGAAGGATGTCGAGGACAAACTCCGCAACATGTTTATCCTTGAGAAGTACAAGCAGCTTCTACATACAAAGAGGCAGCAGCTAGGCGAAAGTGTCCAGCAGCATATAGAAACACTCCTATATTATAGACGCAAGCATAATCCGCACGTGAATGATGCGGAATTCATTAGTATAATATGGAAGTATTTGCTTCCGTCCGGTAAAATTATAGGCCTTGAGAATGATACGATTGAACAGATGACACGTAATCTGACCCAAGTGGAATTAGGGCTTTATCGCTATAATGAGGCGGTAGCGCCCGTTCCGGGCAACGCGGAATCGGAAAGGTTCCAGACGGAGATCACCAAACTTAAGGAGGAGATATGTAAACTGACTATCCAGAAAGAGCAATCGCAGGTTGCATCGCGACAAGAACAAACACAGAACAGAGACGCGTACAGAAGTCGTGGGTGGCAGAAAAATAATCGACGAGGGTATCAACCGAAGTATTACAGTCAAGATTACGGCAGGAACGTATTCGAGTGGCAACAGAGGCGGCAAAATGTGCAACAGCCTATTGCAATAGTGAAGGAGTGTTCAGGGACGGCGCACGATAGTAATTCTCCCCCAGCAAGGCCGTGGTCTGCGGAATTACGGCAATTTAGGCAAACGCGGCACACACCACACACGTGCTACACTTTCACAATCACGTGATCACCAGTACGGGTGCAATAACCAACACAGCACGTTCCGTGGGTAGCAACCCTTACGTTCGTGGAGGCGGACGGCCTCGCCAGCAGTCAAAAAACTAAGTGACGAGGGGGTTAGGACCGTTTCCCCCGTCGACAAACGAGAATCGGTACGAAATGCTTGTACGACGTTTTTCCACAAAGTCGCGCCGGGACGGACGTACCAAAGTATAGCGAAGTTCAACGCTCAGAGTCAAGGTGTTGTCCGCAGCAGACCCTCACAGTTAGCGCCATCGCCAGAAAAACCCGCCAGAACGTGTGGCCAGGTAAAACACAGCAATTCGGCGATAAAGTTCGGCAACCGCAACGAACATAGACCCAATATACAGAACAATAGGACGACATAACAGCCGGGCTGTCATCGACTCGGCGATACGAGCAAGCGAAGCGCCATCGCGTGTTTTGAAAATAGAGGCGCGAGGCGAGAACAGACCGCAGAGTGTTGCGGAAAGCCGGGAGCAACAACACGGCGAACGCACGCAGGCAAAAATCGCGTGTGCTCTGTGCTTGTATAGCGGGCATAAAGCACGACACTGCACACTTCCCCCCCCCCCCCTTCCAGGCTTTTGAATTTGACGCTGACATAGTCGCGTGGTTCAAGCGGTACAAACAGAAGTTTGAGGCGCGAACAGCTAAAGTGCACATCAGCGGGAATAAGGACGCAGTCGTTGACGCCGCAGTAAACACTTCTCTCCCCGCCCCAACACCTCGGAGAGTCACGTCGGTAGTGATGAGCTTGCACACGCACCGCGGCGACTGACCGACAGACGTCCCGACGCCGGCGACAGAGCGCCAAGGAACAACACGAATGTCAGTAGATCTCTATTCTTACAGCGACACCGCGCATACAAGTAAAGACATGCGGTAGGTCGTTTAGCGCACTAATAGATACAGAATGTTCGCGAAGTTGCGTGGCATCCACAGTAATCTCAAACCAGAAACTCGAGCCCATTCAGGAAAAGTTAACTCTCGTAGGTGCGACGGACGAATTAGAAGCACCTCACTTTAAGACACAAATAAAATTGAGCATTGCAGGACACAGATATAAGCAGGGATTTTTAGTTATACATAATCTTAAGATGGATGTTATTCTAGGAGTGGATTACTTGTGACAGTATGATGTGATACAATTCTTAAAACACAAGGTATTGTTCATCAATGGCAATAGTTCAGATAAGATCGTTCACGTTCCGATCTGTTCATCGACAGTTTACATCAACAATGCAGGAATGATCGAGTATTATATAAACAAATTGGAATCAATAGATCTTGATCAGGCAAAGCGAACTTTACCTCAAATAAACAATAACTTAGAAAAGCAACAGAAGCAAGCTAAAGAAGAGGGACAGAGAAATTTAAGGATTAATTTGCGCATTCCATTATGGAATTAACAGAAGCTACGATTTATAGTACTAAGTTGGAATTGACTTCCGTTAAGCCGATCGCCATGCAACCATACCGAATAAGTCCCATGGTTAGGAACGAGTTGTTCCAACAAATCCGAGACATGGAGAAATCAGGAATAATTGAGAAATCTTCATCTACCACCAAGTCTAGTTATTAGAAAGAAATCCAGAGATATTAGATTTATTACGTACTTTCGTAAGCTGAACCAGTACGTTAAGAGGACATCTTGAACATTTTCCAAATTCTAAATATATAACAAGTTTATATCTCTTTTCTGGGTTTTATTCAATTCTGGTGCGTAAAGAAGATATGCAGAAACTCGGGTTTTCCATTGATGGAATAGGATTATTTTTCTATCGTCGTCTCCCAATGGGCCTCAGCTGTTCCCCACAACACTTCCAACAGCTCATGGATATTTTACTAGGGTCAGTGAAATGGAATACAGCGATAGCATATATCGACGACATATCTACTATAGGAAATTCATTCACTGAACATATTACCAGTATTAAGAAGGTGTATCACAAAATAAGAAGCTTCAATGTTAAGGTCAATGCTAACAAGTGTGTTTTCGTACAACGCGAAATAAAGATTCTAGGGCATTACATAACGCCACACGGAATAGCCACAGATCCGGAAAAAGTACGGGCATGTCCACACCTAGTAATGTGAAACAATTGCGCACATTCTTAGGTTTAACGTCTTATTTAAGACTATATATACATATATATCATCATGCAGAAAAGGCAGGGCCTTTAGTGGAGTCGACGAAACAAGCGAGCAAGTATCACTGGGGACAGGACCAACAGAATGCCTTTTTTTTTTAAATTAAAGCATGCAATTCAGCAGGCGCCAGTGTTACAAAGATTTGATGACAGTAGAACATGCATTTTATCTTGTGACGCATCTAAGATAGCAATTGAGGCGGCCTTTTACAATAAAAACCCGAAAGACAAATCGCGCTATGTAATCGCGTTTGCTTCCGAAAAATTATCTAGTCCAGAATCGCATTGGAGCGCTACCGAAAAACAGCTTGGTTCGATTAAGTTCTTTTGCAATTATTTCCGGCAAAATTAATATGGGCGTCACTTTATTGTTGAGACTGGCCATGCTAGTCTTCCCTATCTGCGCACAATGACGGATCACAATTTAAGGATTCAGAAGATGGCCATTGCGCTGGCTGAGTGCGATTCTGAGGCACAAATTGTAAAGAGGAAACAAATTACAGTTGCAGATGCGCTCAGTTGGCTTCCCACACATAGTCAGGTTAACACATAAGTGGCACATGCCAATGGGAAATGTTGTAATGTAAAACATAAATCCTTACATTGTAAGTCATTGTTTCAGGCACTTGCGGAAATTTTATTCCAAAATCTCGAAAAAGACGAGGAAATTAAGAAGATCATCCATAAGTATGTCGTTAACAATCTGAACGAAATCAAACAGTATATCCAACCAGATACGCAAACGAAAGAGAAATCAGTTCTTAGTAAGACAATTTCGAACAGCGAATGCATTCCAGTCTATGCGATAGCTAAGATAATTACTCAGAATTTTCATGTCAATGTAAAAATAATCTTGCAAGATTAGTCTAAAAGTGTACTTGTCACATGTATAGATCCTTTGCTTTGATGTACGCGCCTCGAAAAACTACGTTCCTGCACTCCCGTTATGCCTGCCCGCTTCGACAACTGCGCGATGAAGAAGACAATATGTGCAGAGAAGGACCTATGACCAGCATAAAACGAACTTCTTACATGAGAAATATGTGTTGCTATCTATCCACAATTATTTTAAAATAAATTTACTTAGTGACTTAACTTACTTAAATTATACGTGCACGTGATGGTCTGCGACGAAAAGCCTGCCCTGCAGGCCTACGTACGCGCGAGAGCAAGGTGTCGTCCAGCAATCAGACATAGCTTCCAGCTGCGGCGCGCACTCGAGGTAGATCGGCCGTTGAGTGTAGGGGATAGTTTTATCCGTCCGCGCCAGACCGCGCTACTGTCGCGGTGGTTGTATGGCCGGATGGTTAACCACGTAGCATGGAACTGTGGCGCCGGAAGTGGCTGTTCACTAATACTTTTGAATTTTATAGAAGCTTTCCGAGAGTTTCTTGGGCTCTGATCGGCCGGACTCTCGTTGCTCCCTCCCTGGGAGGGGTAAAAGTTTGGTATATAATGCCAGGAGTTTGGTCGTGTAGGCAGAGGCCAGCACTCCTGGACGTTCAGCTCACAGTTAAGTACAAAAATAATGTCATAACAGAAATAATATTTCAAGCCCGTCAGGCCATTGTCAGGATGACGAATTTTGCATCATGGGAGGTAGAAAAAAACTCAGGAATTTCAGTATTCCAAGACAGAACATTTCTGTATGAACTATCGTCTGATTAAAGTTATCATTCATGTTATTAAAGACAGCCGAAAGTCCTTACAGTGTAATAAAATGGGAAAATGGAGTCATTTGTGTCTTTGTTGGACTTTACTGAAATATTGACTCTATTGTCAATGTCAGTATTGTGAGTACAGTACTAAAAGAGCACGCTTTCATTAGGAGTCAGGAAATACTCCATGTTTAGATTTTGTATCTAGCCAGTATTAAAGCAAATTTTTAAGTATTAAGAAAATTGCTAATAAAATGCTAAACATGAAAATATAGCCATGTGGGCTTTTAAAAGGAGTTGAGAGCATTTTTTTATTTGTTCTGAAAGCGACATATCCCCCAGGCATGTTTTTTTTATCTTTAATACATTATGATAATACCCTTAAAACTGGAGTAGGAGTACAGTAGTGACATGGATTTGTGTTAACGGACACAAGAGAGACGTAAGATTTGACTTGGAATTGTTTCAAGCACCACTTGTATGTGGAATTCTAGCACAGTTTTTAATGGGCATTTGTATTTTATATTTGAAAATGGTACAGTTGTATAAATTTCTGAGCCCATCTGATATTTAATCAGTGTCAATTTTTTAAAATACTGGTAATATAGATAAATAATAAATTATGAATATTTTCCATAATCGTGTGTAAACTTTGAAACATTTATACACATAAATCATACATGTTATGCCAAGGAAGTCATTAGTTTGTCTGTCTTTTTAACCAGAAATCTTTAAATAGATTTGATCTTTTTTTTATCCTCTTGCTGATTGGTTCTTGAAGGTCTGTGTATACATCCTGCTTGCCACGCCCTTTGGAAGGGCGTCGCAGCTTTATTGTTAAATAATTGTAGTTCAGGACAGGAATCGATTGTGCTATTTTCCAGTATTAACGCACGAGCAGGAATACATTAAAATTGATAACGACCAACAACTTAGTTTATCTCCTATAGACAAGCCCACATCTCCATTTGTACGGGAGTACGAGATAGAACGACCCGCACATTTATCAATTAAAGGCAGCACTTATAGATTCAGATAGGGCTGACCATAAATACAGAAAACTCGCAAGGCGTTATGGATTTAGTGGAAATGGGGAGATTTTCCTAAAGGTAAATATTCCAGTTGGAGAAAGGAAACTGACATTAGTTCCCAGATATTATGTTAATGAGATTATTACAGCTCATCACGATGCTATCATAGGGGGAGGTCATTTTGGACTATTTAAAACTTTGCAAAATATAAAGCAGACCTATTATTGGGACACCGTGTATTCCGATGTAAAGACTTATATAAAACATTACCAAATATGTCAAAAGGTAAAATCACCCTATTCTCTGCCTTTTGGCGAACTGACACCAATTTCTCCACCCTCCTTTCTAAAGGCATGGGCCTTAGATGCCAAAGGACCACTTCCTGTCACGCAACAAAGCAATAAATACATCTTGGTCATGGCGGAATTTTTTTAGTCGTTATACAGTTGCGGCGACAGTAAATAGCATCAATGCACGAACTTGCACAGCTTTATCAAGGATGTGATTCTGAAGTACGATTGTACTCAGCAGATCTTAACAGACCGAGACACATCTTTTAATAATGAGCTAGTTGCGGAACTCTTAAATCCTCTGATAATTTCAAAACTCCAAACTACATCCTATAATCCTGCTTGTGATGGCCTCGTTGAAAGTCAAAATAAAATAGTGTCCACACAGCTTACTGCATTAGCTCATCAAGATCCACATAACTGGGATTGTTATTTAACATTAGTCATTTTTAATCACAATACTTCAATCAATGTCAGCACGAAGTTTACTCCGTTTTATCTAATGCATGGTGTCGAGGCAACCGAACCTAAGTACGTTGTAGCACATAAGTACTCTGAGCGAGGCGCCAATTGGTGCGATCAATTACAAAAAGACAGGGAGCAAGTGCGGGTAAATCTTGTTGAGGCACAAAAACAGCAGAAAATGCAATTTGACAAACGATGCAGACCAGACATGATTAAGATAAATGACTGGGTCTGGGTTAAGAACCTTTCGTGCGCTAAGGTGCTCAATTTTAAATACAAGGGTCCGTACAGAGTTTTAGACGTGGTAGGTCCTTTCACGGTGATAATACAAACGAACAGAATATGCGATCCCAAATATGATAAAGTTATCACTCCCAACATTAAGATTGCTCATGTGTGATACAAACAAGTGTGTACTTAAGTGACGTTCTTAACAGTGTGCATCATGCTCACGTAAATGACCTTTGTTACTGTGTGTATGAGTGCCTGTTTCTGTGGAGAGCGAACAGTGTAAAATCGCCCGCAGCCGGCCAGCAGCACTGCCAGAGGCTGACTGAAGTCCAGCAGTGAAGGGAGCCACCGCCCGCCGACCCAGTGGACGCAGGACGCACGGGACGTGACGGGTGGCGCTACAGGTCGACCAGCAAGACGAAATGTCGCCGCGCCACACTGCGGCGCACAGAGTGGTGAACTACGTAACTCCCAGCTCAACGCCACAAGCGGACTGCGCGATCAGGTGGCGTCATGTAGCCCAGTTCCCAACAGTAGGCAAGACAGGCGCCGCTGTTGTCATTTCTATACTATGTCCTATAATCTCCATCACTTCTGTGCCCGCAGGGTTTCGCACCCACGCTGGCATCTATTGGGTTCCAGCAGATGTGGAAATTATATACGAGGAAACCATTCCGTTATACTCACTCACCATACAAGCCCCAACTACACCCATATCCTTGGACACATGGTTACATGGGGAATGCAGAAATGCTTCTTCTAGCGATTGTCTTCATGCCGGGCAGATTTTTAAATATGTTAAAACAGTACAGGAGGGAGTTTTAACAGAGTTTTTAGCGAAGTTTCTACACACACTCGCGGATGCCGCGGCATTCAATTACTGTGGGACAAAGGTAGCTTGTGTTGTAATATACTCACCAATAAACACTAAAATGCTCTTATAGCCAATGACGAACAAATAATTTCTCAGCTGAATGAGCTTAATTTACGGGTAGTAACTTCTAACACATAGTTGAATATCACAGTTAAAGCTATCGATAAAATCAAAATACAAGTGGAAGAAAAAGTGATACAAATTGGCACAAACTGTCAATTCATTATCAACTTTAATCAGGAAATATAATCCAACTGTAGAGAGTATACCGGCTATCAAAACTCAAAATCATCTTTTCACTACAGTTCTTTTTCACCTTATAAATAATTTGGTTACGGAACAGCAAGTTGCTTCTTACATAAAATATTGCCAAGACAATAAATTACCATTACACGCAGTCTCTAAGGAACAGTTGATTTCAGATTTGCAAAGACTGGAAACGAGTTTGCGCAAATTAAACTTACAGCTCAGCATACCGACAAGTAACGTAATTAAATATTACATGCATGAACTCGTTGAATGTTCATTCTCACAAAATCAGGTACTCATCACAGTACAAGTCCCATTATGTAAGGCAGTTGGGGAATGGAAAATTTACAAGGTATTCAATATCCCATATATCTATAAGAACGAATCATGTCGCATTGAGACACCGTCCAATTTAATAGCTATAAGTGAACATTTTTTGCGGGTTAAGGAACTTCCAGACTCTCCAGAACATAACTTCAAGGTCTTTTATATTCCCAAGGAGTCAGTACACAGTACATATCACGAGTGCATTACAGCAGCCATAATATTAGATGACTATGAAAACCTTTTGACCAAATGTAAATACACGTGCTCCACAGACAAACGTACAGCCTTGACAGAAATTCTGCTACACCAATGTGTTGTAACCGACCCTCCAACAGGTTTGGAAATGTTGTGTATTAATGCGTCTCTCAATCAGGTAATATCTCATAACAAGGTAGGGAATTTAGAGCTATTCTTGCCATGTGGGTGTCAGGTACAAGTGGGAGAGACGACATTTATTGAGGCCACGCACACTTGTGACGTGCGGGCACCGTCCGAGACGGCAGATATTACTGTAGTACCCATTCACCGGCTAAAAGAGAGTTCTTTTACACTAGAGCAATTGTCCATGACGAATGGGATCTATTACCATAATGTTACCACAGCTCTTGACGAGAATTGGCAAATCAAACACTGTACTTTACCCAATATCACTCAGTTTGAAGCCAGTATATTACGACGCCAGTGGGCGCCTAATCCAGTGTTTTACTTTCTTGAACAAGACACCTACAATTACGTATCGAGTGGCTGCATAATGTTGTTTTTATTGATTGTAGTGGTGATTTATGTTAAAATGTTAAAATTGTCTCAATTGCTACGACAAGTGGTTCGTAATGACTAATTGTGAAAGTTGGACATGGGTTACAAACATGGTTATCAGACATATCAATCTCACATGTAACTCAAATGTGCTCTAGCACGTTCGACGTTTATAAATAGTAGGAATACATGTCATGTCCAGTAGTATAACACTGTGTCTACCATGTCATGTGGACACAATGCAGTCAAATGTAAATAATGTATAATTTGAAGCTATCATGTTTTCAATATGCCTGTCTATCATGTCACTTCGCATCACGCACAACTTTGAATGTTATTACTTGGTCGAATGTCATTTCAGTTTAAGTACGTTCATGGTCCACCTCGGCGTTTTGCCATAATTGATGACGTCGCAGTCCAGCGACGACTGATAGCATCACATCCTAGAAATGGCAGTTTAACGTTGTCACAAAAGTGTATTCTAATTGCAGTGTCCACTTGTGTCAATATAAGCCAGCCGGCCAAGGTTGTTTATTCAATTTTACACCGCTCATAATGCTGATTTTTGTATCCAGTCAGATGTATGTTAATGACATCAGAAGTCAGTTGTGACGTATTTTATATTACATGTTTGTGTATTATATTACATTTTATATTCATGTACCTTTAGGGCGGTACTGCATGTGTGTAATAATGTCTCCGGACACAGCCATGTCTTTTACTTATATGTATTTGCGTTGTATGTTACCATTTTTTAAATAATTTCATTGAGACATAGATTTAGAACTCTTTGTGGGTTATTACAGCTCACGCTTCTGTAAACTGGTCACGAGCTGCTAAACTAAGTATTTCAGTCAGCTCATCCACACGCACACGCTTCTTGTGTCCGCTTGTAAATTCCCACACTGTCTTTATTTTTCATAATTTTATTCAACATTGTGATTAAATGTATTCACTGTTATTATAGGTGTACCACGCTTACACTGATTCATTCATAATGTTCCACCGTTTCACATGTCATGTAAGTCTTCACAGTACAGTGCACTACTGTGCGCGGTGTTTTGCTTTAGCGATAAGGTCACCTGCCCGGCGGGCAAAGGTGTGTCAACTTTCACAGCACCTTCGGCTGACGCAGCGGGCTCTCTTGTGTGCACACAGAGCTGGGCGCTTACTTCAATGTCACATTTTCTGCTGTACGACGATACTCACAGTTTCGTGTATGATAGCCACAATTGTTCATTTCAATCTCAGTTACACCTTATTGCACTGAACGCCACGTACAGTGTTAGGGTATAGGTATGGGGAATATGGCGTGACCCGTTAAACAGACGTGTCACCATACCTGACCCCTCACCATCCCGGTATTCGGCTCCTAGCAGGTAAGACTTCTGTATATTTTTTCGTGGGCATAACTGTGGAGCCGAATGCACTCCCGTATCTGAGGAACAGGATCGTTGCATAGAGAAGAATTTATGTGGGCACATTAATTATTCACATTGTTACCTATTGATAGCAAATTTTTATACGTTGTTTTGATTCATAACTTGTCTCAATTGTAGACTTCACGACACCCCTGTTGGGGTTATACCACATTTACTGTATTCTACTTTACATATATACCTTACTGTTTATGGTTGTATATTTTCTTTGTTTTCGGTGTATTATTCTCAGTTGAGTAACGTTGGTATACTGTAATTAAGTTCAAACATTGTTATACTATTATTTTCTTCCGCGCTCTTCTAGTCTTATCAACTCTCTTTTGTATTTATATAAATTCACGACTTGTGGACCTTCTCGCGCGTCCTTGCACTTTGCTTACCGCCTTAGAATGCACTGTTCGTATCGCATCGCTGGGGAAGAAATGTCTTCCGTGCGGTTCCTTGCCCACGACAGTCTGTGGTCCAGGTGCCGGTTAGCTGCCACTGCCCCTTGTTGGTCCATGTCGTCTCTTCACCACACCTTCTGTAGCAGACGTAGACCTCTGCACCCGGAAAAAAGGGGGTATTGTTGTGGGCATAAGTGAAAGGAGAGCTGTCCACGAGGTTGACGGGTGCACGTGTTCGAAGGCGACGCCCCCGCAGGGAAGAGAGAGAGAGAGAGAGAGAGACCAGGGTCAGCAGGATAGGCGCTTACGAGGAGCTGACCGGCAGGCCACGTACGTTAATACGGCCGACACCCCCCACCCCCTCCCGTGAGGTTGGTAACCTGGCGCGTGTAGGAGGTTGGTCGTTCAGCGAGTCTGCATATTAATGAAGCGATCCCCGATCAGCGAGTCTTCCGATGCTGGAGCAGCGTCGGGCGGAGCCAGTGCCGAGGTGATCCAGGAGCTGGGTCGAGACCAGGCTTGGGCAAGCCGTCCTTCTTCAACACATCTCCACTACACGAGCCGACGGAGGAGCCTCGGCGATTCGGGGCTGTCAGTGGTAGGTGGTCTTGAGTAGAGTGCAAGGGCGAGTAGGGTGCGATACGAGCTGGGTAGAGCGATTAATGTCATCTAAAGTAATTATTGATTCAGAGAAGAATTAGTAGTTATAGACTAAGAGATAGGAATTTAACGTAATAACTAAAGTAATTAAAAGTAATATAGTTGAGATCTGAATTATAACTACAGGTATAAGGAGTCAAGAAGTGTAGCGTTTATTGTATCTGTGTAATTTGTAATTGAGTTTAGTGTAGTTTATGTAATAAAGTTTGATATTAATGAAGCAACCGGTGATAGTAATTTAGAAGAGTTAATATAGTTGATCCTGGTACTTTGTTGAGGACCTTGAGCCAGTGTGGTTATGCAATAATATTGATAGGTTGTACACTTGGTTAAGCACAACAATCGACAGTTATATTCTCAGTATATCATTATGTTTCGCGAAACGGCCTTCTGAATAACTATTGAGAGACAGGGTTTTGTAAAAGATGACTGGAAATTAAACAGGCTTAATCAAACCTAATATGCGAATTAAACTAATTTAGAGACTTTGAGAGAAGCTTAAAATATTTCATTAATTGCAAAGAAAAATACATATACTTTATGAATGCTGCCGACAAACAAAATATTTTAATATTTCCTTATTTGCTAAAAAAATTTCGTAACAAGAAAATATTTAAAAAAAATCAAATAAATAGTTTAGTATGAATGTGCTTTCGCCACTTCTATAAAAACTGCAATGCTATTCGTTAACTTTTCAATGATAAATATATCAGTATAACATACTTTCCAGTTTTAAAAGTTAACGGTGCTCTATAATTTAGCGAAATTATCACCACACTCGTTATTATATCCGCACTTGGTAGCCCATTAAATACAATGATTTCCCAGCGCATCACCTAAGGTGCAAAATGCAAGCATGTCTGCATGTATAATCCAGACTCGAACATGGCTCTCTACTCGATCTATACCTGCTAACCCACTCCCATTAAACTATGATCGTTAATATTCATGTAGATAAAGCTACGCTCTTTTAATAAGTCTTGAAGTTATTTCTTGTAATATATGTCCCACAGCATGAAATACAGCTCATTGAAACAATTTCTGTGGTATCTCAAGGAGAAAAGGAAGAAAAAAAAATATATATATATACAATCGCCTCGATAAATATACATGGATACAAGCGTTTATGCTGTCTGAAACCATAGGTAATAATGCAAGTTTTCTGAGGACTGTGCCATACCAAATACTGTTTTATAAAAATCAAAAAAAGTGACTGTTTCTGATAAAATAAGTTTGAAAGTAACCGAGAATGTATATTTGGCCTTTACGTATAGCGCTCGAGTTGAAATCGTGTACACTGCAAACCGTACCACCAATGTTGAAAATGTCACTCTTCTTCGAGACAACCAGTAAGGGCTTAAAATTCTGCAAATGCAAGATTACAATACATTTTTTTTAAGAATAAAGGGAAGGCAAGGAGCGCATGATGGAGAAGATTGTATTTGATTTGATGAATTCTGTAAGATTTTCCACGTTATATATCAGATGCATTGCATTACGTTCTATCCGATATCTTATGTGCTTTAGGAAATCACAGTTTATTGAGAAAAAAAAATCTGACGCCAACGTGCAAGCGTGTATGTATACTTACTTCTGCGCTACCCAGACCAAGAATCCAAGGTAAAATATCGGTCGAAATGTCGCCATTTAAACCACAGTCAATTATTTCTAACAGTGAAACTCCACTCAGAAAATGTAGATACTTAACAAATACTTACGTTTCGCTGGAATCGTTGGACAAGAGTAATGTCGTTGAAACAAATCATTTCAGTTATTCCATCGGAGAAGACGCAACTGTAGTTAAACATTAATGATTTGAAACAATTTACTATGCTTCAAGTTTAGAATTCGAAGAAACGGAAATGCCTACTTGTCTGAAAAAATACGCAATTCTGATTCCCTCTTTTTCGTGACATTCTGACTGTTACTTCAGGTTTGCGGCTTCGTTGGCTTGAACAGCTCTTGTAATCAGCCTTCTTACAAGGCGTTATGGTCTAAGGCCCGGGAACAATTGCTATAAGCACATCATGAACACAGCACAGCGATATACATGAGATTGAAAACGGCTTGTTTTCAGTTAGACTGGCTGCAACCGTGCATAGCGATGAGCACTTACACAAGCACATCATCTATAGTAAGAAGAACATTTCAACTTGGTTTAACTTTCTTTATTACTATCGCTGTGGGTCAATCCTCAGCAAATCAGAATCCCCGACTATTGTACTACGTTATCAAATGAAATACTTATTTACTAATCAAGAATATGTGTATGTTGACTTCATTCATCGGTCAGGTATTTTCTTTTCTTTATTTCTGGATAATCGCAACCACGGAAGTTTTGTAACGTTTTTAGGTAACGTTAATAGTAAACATTGAAATGAAAAGAGAAGAAAACCTCATATTAAAAAGTCTCAGATCACTCGGAAATATTTATTTTTGACAAAAGACTGCTACCAACTATACATAACTTAATTTCTTCGGCACTAAATGTAGCAACATAAACATTATTATCGTTATATCAGTTGTAGCCAGGCCACTGTGCCTGTGTTGTGTTAATCGCTATAACTGTGAAAGTGTTAGGTATATGTCAATATGTCAATTGTAGCCCGTCTCTTAGCTTCCAGATACTAGAACATAACCAACAAATTTTGATCATAAAATTTTGTTATGCATGTAGTAACATATTATGGTGGAAAGGGGAAGGGGAGGAATATTCGTAAAATTGCTGATTTATAAAACTCTCCAAGAGGCCGTACTTAAATAAGCGATCCACGTTCAGCATGCCAACTCCTCATCGTGACTTTACATGTTTAAATGCTGATGGATCCGATGTCGAAAACGTGTCATGCTCACCCGATGTCTGGCGGATTTTTTCGGAGTGCCCTCGTTTTTTTTTTTCACCCTTTGCTAGTGTATTCCGTAGCTTCTCCGTATAAGCAATTGATTTTATGTTACGTTTGAAGGGATGACGGTCACCTATGCTGTAATTTATTTTGTAGTTTTTGCAATGAACAAGTTTATACAACAACGACATTACTTGTGAAATGCCTTGTTTGTGAACTTAAATGGATCGTATTTTAACTAAACTTCAAGATATTTTTGTAGTCGAGATTATTCATTTTTAGTTGAGAAGTGAATGTACAAATTCTAACATTCCGTGTCCAGTATTAAACTTAAGACACGTGATTTTGTGCGTGTGTGCGCGCATGCGCAACATAATGTCGAATAAAGAATATTCAACAGAAATTATGTGGAATATATTCCATTCAAGGTTACTTCACAATTTTCTGAAGCCCTGCTTAAGTTCTATTTCTATGATATTCCTCCGCTTCGAGCAAACTAAGCTTAACTA
Source organism: Dryococelus australis (assembly GCA_029891345.1). Lineage (NCBI taxonomy): Eukaryota > Metazoa > Arthropoda > Insecta > Phasmatodea > Phasmatidae > Dryococelus > Dryococelus australis. The sequence goes on along the minus strand of CM056995.1, from coordinate 44,513,780 downwards.
AATCTATAAAATTACACAAAATGGATGCTGCACCGAATTCGTGCGCACACAGTTCTAACAATATTTTGAATAAGAACTATTTATTACTACGCGCTACCAACACATATTTTCTCACTGTTTTTATTAATATTTATTAAAAATGAAATATAAAAATTTATAAATATAATATGGGTGAAACTTCAATTCAATGAAAAATAAGACGTTTTTATGTTAACAGAGGCATAGAACACTAGTGATAAAATGAATATTTTAGAAATAACTAAATTCGTTATAACCTGGGGTGAATTTTCATAGGTTTGTTTCGAAAATTGTGAAGAAACTGCGAATAGACTATACGTGTCCTGACAGTGCAATTCGTTTAGTGTAGAAAAATTTATTACATTTTAGCATTCTTCGCAGTACATAGAATTTCATATATTCGTGTGCTTAAGTATGTATATATCCCTTCCTTTAAAATTTGTTAACTAACAATTCAGCCTGTAATAAAACTCTATGGATGTGCTATGCCAAGAAATTCCATCCCGACGAAACTTTGTTAAAGTAATATATTCTGCAGTTGTATAATTGTAAACGTGCAATTTGCCTATAGACATATAGTAAAAAAAATTCTTTAAAGTTTGAAGATTCCCTTTTGCCAAGTAAAGGAATTACAAAGTTTCAATATTATAACAGCTTTTAAATATGATTGAAGGGTTGCTCTAATGTTTAAGGTCGTAGGTTCTTAACTTAAATGTTGTGGTTTCAAGCCAATATATTTGCAGTTTTTTTTCGCAAATTTTGTATGAAATCTAATTTATGTGTCACAATCTTATTATGAATAAAAATGTTTTCGAGACAACATTAGAAATATATAATTTTATACTCGCTACTTTTTAATGTATTCGAAATAAAATTTGATCAATAATTGTAATAATATAAATATATCTTCTTGCAAGTACACTTAGCAGGTTAGTTCATTATTTACAAGAAAAATGTTTCTTGTTCAAAATATAACTATTGTCAAAACAGGGTTCCCAAGGATTTACATTGTTCAAAATTGGTTTTAAGTGTACGGATCGCAGATAAAGAATAGCATTACTCCAGTGCCGTCTATGACCGCCAAACAAATTAAATATTACTTCAGGTTTCACTACTTAAGTTTACAGATACGGTTTTCAACAACGAGGTAAATATACGGTCCAAATATTTAAAAAAAATTCAAAATCTATAAAAATTCGTACACATGTTTTAATTGCATCTATTTAAAACAATGATTTCATTGACACGCCAATTTTAAAATTCAAAATATCGGAGTATTTTTTTACTGATAACAATACTTTCTTATGTTGAGAAATGTAGGTAATAATGACACCAATTTAAAGTTTACTGTAAGGTAGGTAATAATGATACCAATCTTAAGTTTATTTAAGACTGCAGATTGTATGTGTTGCAGTATATGTAGTTCAAAGTTACTTTGAAGAGGGATATCACAAGGAGGACCATTAGTATTATTGAATCAGTATCCTGTTCAGAATAAATTTTCATTTTAAAGTTTACTGTAAGGTAGGTAATAATGATACCAATCTTAAGTTTATTTAAGACTGCAGATTGTATGTGTTGCAGTATATGTAGTTCAAAATTACTTTGAAGAGGGATATCACAAGGAGGACCATTAGTATTATTGAATCAGTATCCTGTTCAGAATAAATTTTCATTTTAAAGTTTACAAGTCATTATTAGAGAGTGGTGTTATTTGTACGAAGTTAAACTGATTTATTCTTATTTCCACGTTAAAACACTGTTTAATGATTCCTAATAAAACTAAGAAAAATATTTAATTTGACTCATGGCCTAAAATTATTACTAGATTATTAAATTGCTTTTTAAAAGCGGGTTTAATTGATTCTACAAGGAATTATAGAAATTGTGTTAGAGGAAAGAATTCATTCCTCTATACTTTATGAAATAATGATAGGCGATACCATTCTTCATTAGTTTTCAACATTAAGAAGGAGCCTACACGGTGATTAAACTGCGTTGCAGAGTATTAAAAATAGGATTTTTTTATACTAAACCATTAAATCATGTTCCCACTATGTGCCCCTACGAAAAGAAAGCATACCTGAGACGAGGTACTTTCAATATATCATCTATACTATAAATATTAGTTTTGGTGTCTTCCAACTTCGGTTAAAGCGGATTTTTCATACCGCTGTATCTTAAAATATACCATCCGGAATCTATAGAAACAACTATAGGAGCCTGTATTGAACATTTTTTAAAAAGTTGCCACCACAAAAGTTACAGGGTCGCCGCTAAAAGTCTTATATTTAAACGCAAGACAACGAGATCGCCGCACGCTAGTTCAGAGCCTTGCACGTAGCGGCGATTTCGCCCTTGATGTTGGTGGTAATGTAGCTCTTAGCCTCAAATACAAAAAAAATAGCTCAAGGTAGACGAAGATATTAATAAAGAGAGTATATGCCATATTATCAAGGTATGAAATTGTTAAACCCTGTGACGAGATAAAAAGTGCTCTGGTCAATATTAATACCACATTTAATTTTCAAGCAAAGTTCTCTTTGGTGTAACAATTTCAGGCGACTGTTTTTCAGAAAATGAGCTATAAATTTTGAAACGGTGCGGGTGTATAGCAACCCATACGGCAGTGATGCACTGCTCGAAATACTACTTTACATTATCACACACTCGCAAACATAATTTTTATTCAAGAAATTACTACTAACCTATCCTTCGGAACTTGTTGCTCCTTTGTAAGTTACGACAACTCCATTTAATTAAATACATTCACTCTTAAAATCACGATATCCAATGACTCGTACACCTATCAATAAACAATGCAGCTGTTTAGTTGTATTGGGTTCATTTGCTTTCTCATTTTGGATATATATCGAGATATGTCACAGCCTTTTCACTTGTAGTTCAGATTAATCCTGCATAAAGCTTACAGAGTACGTCATTTCTGTAGCTATTGCATTGGAGTATACAACGGTGTTCGAGGATGAACAGTGGATACTGCTATCCGTGTAGAAGTCCGGGTAAACTTGTAAAAATACGTGAGAAAAATAAAATTAGTGATCTGCTTATGGAAATAATGGGGCAGAGAAACCGGCTGTTTATTTGTGCCAGTGAGGCTGAGAATTGTGTAGAAATTTTATTTCAGTATAACTACCATTTTGTGATGTCGATGGTAGTTTCAGCCCTAAAAAGTCGCAAATATCGTTAACATGTGATTTCATGTATATATTTAAAGAATAAATCTCTAACCCGATTGCGAAATTTGCAACGTTGTAAAAATTATTTGTACTCATCACTTCGTAGCTTCCTCGGTATTTATTTACATACGTTCAGTACTACAACATTAAATGAACCACGTTCATATTAAACGTATGGATTGTATTGGGATATCAAATCAGCCATTTATATACTCGTGTTTCATCTGGCTTGAGGTAGCAAAACGTACTCTCTAAGTAGGCATCGCGAATACGAAGCAAGCAAATTGCAGTGAAATGTTATATTATTTTCTTTCTTTTATGTCCTATTTCACGCTAACCTCAGCTCAGTTACTAAGAATGTGACTTTTTATTAATCTACTCCTATTAGCACTCGTTTCGCATTTCATGGAATTAACTTTAAAATCAGAAAGTATTATGCTCTAACTTTTTCAAAAGCACAATGCAGATAATTTTACGCAAAATTGTTTTTGTAAGATTCCGGCTTACTTTAATTTAGAACATTTTGGAAATTAACGAATTTAAATACGTGCCCTTATTAGATTTAATTTTTCTTTTGGTCGGGTAGTTATTTATATATATATATATGAGTTCGCTCGTATTTTCGCATTTGGTTTCCTGTCACATCATCGAAGTTATTTCTCGTAAGATATTTACAAGGAGTTGTGTAACAAAACACTTAATTGTGCATTATATAGAAAAATTAATTTTAATGTCAATAAAAATATGTCTGCTTTAAGTCAAGTATGATATAGAGATATCGGCATGCAGTGCGTTTTATGCACAGGCCTGGTAAATGAAACTGGAATCCATCATTATCTGAAAACGGTTTGGAAATTAAGTTTAAGACAGTGCATGAATTTGGAAAAAATTTAAAACATCGAAGTCAAAATCGATTTTGACTAAAGTACTTATTTTGGATGTTGTATTTTGATTAGTTCGGGAGATATTGGGGAAAACATGTTTTCCTGAAACCGCGTTATACCAGAGTAAGAAAATGAAGATTGCAGAAAATAACATGGATAGATAAGGGAACATTTTCGTAAGCTCTAATAATCATCGGGTGAGTACTTTTTTTAGATAGGCGGTCAATATTTGTATACTCGCAGTGTGCGTGGGAACAGGCATTTGATAACGCTTGTAATATGTAGTACAAGGAAGCAATGGAAAGATTTTATCGGCATTATTGGTAAGCTCCTCTCTGACGTCATTCGGTCTGCAGGAATTTTTAAAACTTCAATGGTATTGAAACACAAATAAATGCTATTCTATGGCAGTGTTTTAAAATAACTTATTGGATTAACTGATTTCTGGGATATTTGTATTTTTTAAGAAAACAGTGAACAGAACGTATCTACTGAATATAGTTTTATAAAACTTTAGGCAGTGAACTGAAGTGAATTTTTTTGAGATGCAGGCGTTTGAGCAAAAGGTAAATGAGTATCTTGATTAATCGGTAAAGTCTTCCCACGAGAAAGGGATCACTTTTGAAATCAACCTTTGAAAAATATCACTTCCTCGTAACTACGTATACGTTAGAATACACACTGACGTGCATGCTTCCTGTTATCATGGCAGAGATTTAGTAAATATTGTTTTATGATAAGACGTTGGATCGTGAGTGTGTTGAGTATATCTATGTCCGCCACAGAAGTTAGTGTTTATAAATATTTGAGTACACTTTTGCATGTTAGTAACATATTTAAGTTCCTGGCGATGCCGCAGTTTCACTTGGACAACGCATGAATAAAGCGATCAGGCCCACGACAATGTTAATTCGACACATTTCACACGCCTAAACATTTAAGGAAGACAGAAGAAAGTAAGCAGGACTTTACAAAAGTGCTCAATCAACCGTGGACGAACTGTACTAATGAATGTGCTGGATAAATTGTTTATTTTGGTTTCTGACGCGAGGTCTGTTCCCAGAGTATCTCGCAGCCAATCAGAGAACTGCACGCCCACATCAAAGTAACTGCCACACCATTTAGTATCTATGTAACTATAATAATGATAATGATAATCATATTGCGTCTTTAATATTTTGTGGCGAATTAAACTATCATCACATTCTCTTACGCTTTACCACTACATAATACAACATTAGAATTATTATTTTTTAGAACGAAAAGGAAATATAATTGATCAAAACTTAATACCTACTACAAAATCAGATAGTAGATTATATGAAATAAATATATGCAACACGCATAAAATAAAGATAAGATATAAAAATAAGCTGCAAGATAACATCGATTAGCAAACATTCTAAAACTGCAATTTCGTTTAAGGGTTTCCGAAGGAAAGAAAGTCACAGCAAATAACAATACAAACACGGGAAAAGAAGACAAATAATGAATTAATATAAGACATTTTATGCTTACTAGATCTATAATTATGCCAATTGCCTAAAAATATACTTAAAATAAAATATCAATGCAACGATTACTCGCACACGCTCATTCACACACCTACATACATTAAGATTATATTTAATCAATTAAACACTAACATAAGCATCAGAAACATCACTACAGTCGCATGAAGCAAAAAGCAAATAAGTTACAGGTATTATATGCACATTCGAAGTGCTTCCAGGAAAACAATGGGACTTGTTGTCATCCAACGACACAGTGAAAATATGAGAAGTCGGAATCATATCTTATACCATACTGTCCGTGCAACATGCGCATATTATAAACATCTGTAATTATAATAACACTGCTGCATGCACGTAAAACGGTATAGACTGTCGCTTTGCTGCGGGACTGTTTAAATCATATTCTGTATCGTTTAATCGCTAAGACGGGACGAAATTCAAAACAAATTCATCCAAAATTCACTTTCCATTTTTGGGAAAACAAAAAAGTAAATGCTGATTGTCACCACATTGGAATTATCACTGCGTGGTATTAAGAACGAATAATTCTTCGGTGAAACATTGCATCATCCCACTTTCGAAAAGTTTTTAAGTTGAAGTGCTTATTTGATGAATGGTTTTTGCAAACTCAGCTATAAATCTGTCGGATTATTGCACATTTTGTTATTATACACGCGTCACAAATCATACTGCTCTGCTTTGTTTTACATTACACTGAAAGAGTGTAGATGGAAGAAAAATACAATACAAAACAAGGGTAATATTAGCATTGTTTCGGCCACACCGGACAATATTTCACTTAATCCGTGACAAGTGTGTCCGGAGTTGTTTGTCAATCTTTTCGCACATTCCCGTTCACTCTTGTTATCACAGCCTACATTGAAGTCATAATGAATTCGCGTTACGTTACACGGTTTCTACTTGAGGAAACCGAATGTTTATTTTATTTTATTTTTTTTTTTCAAGAGAATGTCGTTGTGACGTTGTTTCGCATCACAAAGACATTACGAAGCCGCCCGTCAGTGCGCTGTGTTGGTGCGCGCCGAAGCGGACGCCTTTGCGAGAAATCACGTCACGGACAATATTAACACCCGGGAAATGAGGCAATTCGTAACCAACTCGTTACTCGCAGAACTTCACCGCTCATCGTTAGCAACGGCATTTACATTCTACGGACGTGCTGATGAAAAACGGCATTCCATCTTTTCAACTGCGCTAATATGTCGCTGACGTGATTGAAAATCATTTTAAATTTTCTTCAACACGCACTTACGGAATCAAAGGGAAACAAATCATATACATATGTATGTTCAGATATATTTATATACACATACACACACACACACATTATATATATATATATATATATATAATGTGTGTCTAAAGCCCGGCGACAAACTTCGGCAGTATGTAGGCCTATTCCTGGCGAAAAAATATAAACACTAATACATAAGGTAACTCTTTTCTCGCTAGGGACCACGGTGGCTGAGCGGTTAGCCTGCCTCCCTCCCACCAAGGCGATCCGTGCACAATCCCCGCCCGTCTCACTCCGGACTCTCGCATGTGGGAATTGTGCCGGACGATGACGTTGGTCGGCGGGTCTTCTCGAGGATCACACTTTTCTCTCGCCCTATCATCCCGGCGCTGCTCCATGCTCGTATCAGTCACACTAATCGGCTCTCACGACCTTAGCTGTTAAGAGCCGTCCATGTGGTTGTTAAGGAAACTGTGCGCTCCCTGAATAAACCTCACTCGGTTTTGAATGTTCAACGTGAATTATCTCACAAACGGTTCACCTGAGAGTTTTCCGAATTTATTTTTATTTTTTACGTGCTGATTCGCAGGTCGCCTTTCAAAAGTACTTAGAACGTAGTGTTACAAAGTTTGATGGAATAAATAATGTGCCAACTACAATTTCCTACAGGAATGGGGATGATAATAACGATCGAGTTTTTAAACGTATAAGATCAACTTTATACCTAAACATCATTCACCAATTTATTACTTAATCACAAGGGGTTTCCGATAAATACAACTAAATGACTTTTAAAGCTAAAATTTTGGGGGCGCATAGCTCACATAATAATTACTTTAGGGCATAAACTGTACATATATTCACGTCTTAATTTATCAAAAGGAATTGCCTGTCGAAGTTTGTACTTTAACGAGAAATTTTTTATTTATTCATGTATGCGCAACACGACACTGTCGTTTGTAAGGTAAAATAGGGTTATAACGTTACAGTTGTTTATCGCATAATATTATTTGTTGCAGATATTCATATACATATATATTATATAAATATATTCTTATTCCGTACAACTCTTATTCAGATTATTAATTTTATAATAAATTGTCTTCTTTTTCCGGTAGGGTCTTCTAGGGACCACGAACCAATTTCAATGCTTCGGCCTTTGTTGTTCCTTCTTCTTTCTCCAGAACTCCTTCGTCTTCTCACTATGTATCTTTTTCCTCTCCTCGGACCATTTCGGCCTGTTTTTTTTTTTTCCGTCCTGTCTTGGAATCCTTCCATTTTGAACACTTTTTTCTCAAAACTTTCTCTCTCTGTTGCTTCTTCTTCACTTATATTGTTTCTTTCGGAATCTTTCTTAACTTCCTGAATCCAGGTTGTTGTTGATTTCTTGTTCCGAAGATATTTGAAGATCCGTTTGGTTAACCTGTTGCCATCCATTCGATATAAATGTCCAATAAATAGCAATCGTCTCTTCCGTATTGTCTCTGTTATGTTTTCAATCTTGCGATATATTTCATCATTACTTCTAAATTTCCATAATTCTGTAGTTTTTAGTGGACCAAGTATTTTACGTATAGTTCTTCTTTCTAGTACTTCTAATTTATGCAACTTGTAATTCAGTACTAGTCATTCACTTGCGTAAAGACATTCCGGTTTGACTACTGTGATGTTGTGCTGTATTTTAAGATTTTTATATAAACATTTTTTGTTGTAGATATTCCTGGTTATACCATATACTCTTTCCATCTTGCGTATCCTTTCAGCTACCGCGAGTTTTGCGAAACCATTACCATGAATTATTTCCCCCACATAAATGAATTTATTTACTCTCTTAAATTGACCAATGCCTCGTGCTAGGATTTTTGGAGAATTTTTATATCTGCCATAAATTTTGTTTCTTCTACAGAAATTCTTAAACCTGGTTTGTTGGCTATCTATTCTAAGAGATCGACTTGTATTGCTGCGTTTGTTAATTTTTCAGAAAGTATAGCAAAATCGTCTGCAAATGCTAGACATTTTATATCAACACCCTTGTTCTTTCTTCTCAGTGTTATTGGTGATAGATTGTGTTATTTTAGTTTTTCATTTCAAATTCTTACTATTTTCTCCAAGATGCAGTTGAAGAGTAGTGTAGACAAACCATCGCCTTACCTTACACCTGTATTTATTTTGAATGGTTGAAATATTTCGCCCTGATATTTTACTTTTGATATGGTGGCTGTGAGAGTTTCCCGGATTAGATTTGCTAATTTTGATTTAACTGCAAATTCTCGGATTACTTTATCTAGAGTTTCTCTATCAGTAGAATCAAAAGCCTTTTTAAAAACTATAATTGTTACTGCTATGTTTCTGGAGTTCGTGAGTCTGTGATGGACTATGGACTTCAGGTTGAAATCTGTTCTGAGCCAGATCTGCCCTTTCTAAATCCACTCTGATATTCACCCAAATGACTGTCAAGTGTTGCTTCTACCGTGTTAAGAAATATTTTTGAGAATATTTTATAAGCCACTGGTAAAAGGGATACACCTCTATAGTTGTTGACATTTTGCTTGTTACCTTTCTTATGCAAAGGATGTATAAGAGCCACTTTCCATTCTTCTGGAATCTTTTCAGCTTTCCAGATTTCTTCAAAAATGATTTGAAGTTTATCTATAATTTTTGGTTGAGACCATTTTATAAGTTCAGCTGTAATGGAGTCTTCTCCACTGACTTTGTTGTTTTTTAGGGTTTAATTTGCATGTTTTGATTTATTCAACAGTAGGTGTTGGATATGTTTCTAAGTTTTCGTGGATCTCTGGGAATTCTGACTTGTAGTTCAGTTCTTCACAGTTCAGAAGTTGATCAAAATACTTCCTTGGGATTGTACAATTCTCTGTATCTGTTAAACCCATTTTAACATTTTCATCTCTGAATCAAATACTTGGCACTTGATAGCCTATTAGGTTATTTTTTAACAAATGATAGAAATTCAAACTACAGCTGCAGTTAGGAAGTAGTCATATTTAACTGTCATTATCATAACCTTATGTTACACGTAGATATAGCCTGGCTTATGCATTCAAAAATATGTAGTCTGCTCACAGTAAAGTTACTTGAAATTAAATTTAAAAAAATTATATATGCATCGGCTGTCTCATTTAGGTAGTAACACTTAACATCTCACTAAGGTTAATTATGGTTAAAATTGTACTGAAGCTAGTAATGACACCTTGCCAACATGGCGTCACATGGAACGTTCTACACTAACGGCGTTACGTAGTAAAGTTTAAGTTTTTAATTCATATATTGGAGAAAGGATTGCTTTCGTTGAAAAATTCCAGTTTATTGATGGGTGCAGGACGGTGTCTCCTGCAAAAGAAAATGAGGTGGTGACTCAGTTACTGGGTCCAGTGCTGCTTACCGTAGCTCGTCGACTCAAGGACGTTACGTAGTCTTAGCTAGCTACCTGATCTCCTAACATCTGCTTAAATTGATGAGGAGGGGCCTACCAGCACACAACTTGATGCAAAAACCAAAACTTAAAACTATAGCAAGCTTCGATATGTTTCGTGTGAGGTTCTGGGACCGACTGGGTTGCAATTGTTTATATAGGGTTAATGTTAGTGTAAGAGTGTTATAAGGAAACTGTTTTTATTTGTTTTTGGTTTGTTGCTGATATGCGAATAATGAGAAGGTCTGGAGGAAATACAGAATATTAAAATACGGGAGAAATGTTTTTGGAGAAGAAAATATTTTTTTTTAATGAAAAGAAATGATGAAATATGTTACCGAACGAATAACTTAATCATATTCATTCCAATAATTACGGAGAAATAAAACATTTAGTATTCACACTAGTTAAATACTCAGCATGCCTTCAGACATTTGACCTGGCCGTGTGCCCGCTCCGCATATCAGTTACAAACAAGAAAACAAAGCCCCTAATACCACTCTTACACCAACATTAACTCCTATATAAACAATTGCAACCCACTCCTCTGGTCAGTCGGCCCCCCAGCGCCTCACATAGTCCACGCCGATGTTTCTCCGCCAATATCACCCTTATAACACTAACCCTTTCAATAACAATAAAAAAAAATGTTATCAAAGAATTTTTAAATAAAAAAAAATTGATATGAAAGCATTAATTAATTAGTCGATTAATGGAATTAATTATTATAATTAATCGGTTACTTATTCTAATAAATTATTCAATTTATCAAAGAACTATTTGCATTTCATAATTCGACACATAGACCACTCTTGCACCAAATGCGACTTAGACCACTCTTGTGCAAGGTGGGCTAGAAGTCACATGCTCCCTATATATATATATATATATATATATATATATATATATATATATATATAAATATTAGTCTTCTATTCAAAATCGTGTGACGTTTAGTACTAGAATATAGTGTAAACGACAGATATTATCACATGGTACAAACAAGGAAGACATATTACACTTCATTAAACAAATCTGATTTCTATATATGCATATATATATATATACATATACACATACAGACACATAAATACAAGCCCGTGCATAGAATTTCAAATTATGATGTGGTGTTGTGGTAGGACAAAAATATGTTATCTTTTCTATCAGTTTCGAAGTAAACATAGAAAAATGGTACACCGTCTTTGCAAAAATATTCACGAGACAACCGAATTGCATCATTTTAAACTGAGATCGGAACAGTTTGTTGATAGTAAAATTGCTGTTCAGTTTTGCTTTATCTCTTGAAACTTAATGGGAAGTGTTTAACTCCAATACCTGTCACGTGCGCACGGCCCTGCATGCATGCATACATACAAACATACATACATATATACATGATTACATACAAACATGTCCCACTACACCAACTGTGTTCATGTTCCACAATAAAGCGTGAGAGAGAATCATCGTAAACAAATTTACGTTGCGTAATTTTACAAGCGCTTTAAGGGCATTCCTCGTAATTCAGTGTTTGCCATGTTTAGGCGAGATCAGCTTAAATGCTATCACATAGCACATATCACCTTCAAATTGTTTACATAACAAACGAAATACCTACGAACCAAAGAATGTTGTTCACTTACATGTGAACAAAACCACACCAATATCTCCGGAACTTTCTCGATACGAAAATTAACTAAACCGATTCATGTTCACAAATATTTGAGGATACGTGAAAAATGTATACAAATATAACAATAAATAAAAATATAATACACACAATCATATTACATATACAAATTTACCACACTCCTACGAAAAATATTTGCTAATTGTAATAAAATATTCAGTTATGGGACTATACTCTTAAAGATTAAGCCATGCATAAAAACATTTCAGCAGGGCATTTCCCTTTTAAGTTTACACATATTAGTTCATTTTAATGCACATCTGAATGATGTATTTCTGTTAACATATATATCGAGATATTCTTGACAGTGGTCGCATGTTTGCATGTTACAGATTAAATTGTCATAACCCTGTATTCATACGTATGCATAACTTACGAAGGTAACACTACAGTTTATAGGCTTTAAATTATTATTTTTCACAATGGCAGAGCTCATTGCATGAAACTAGGTGATAATTCTGACAGTAATCAAAGAAATTTCCAGTGTTTGCTACAGAATTGGAAAACCCAAAAATCTGTAAAGAATTTGGAAGGTGTCGTTAAAACCTTTAAACTTCCAGGTGTAGTGGGGAGAACTCATACTGGAAATTAAAATCTCAATACAGGTAGCCTAGTAAATGTTCTGGACAGCTAAATACTACTTGCAATATCATCTCCACAGAGTAACTAATTTTAACACTTGGGAGTTTATACAAATTTAGATAGGGAGGAAAAAAATAAGCTTGGGCGTAAAGAATTCTATAACTCGAGCAAAATAATTTGAATTTCCCAGAAAGTGTAAGTTCAGCAAATTTATGTCTAGCCGCATTTAATTAGTTACAATTCGTCTATTTGAAACTATTTTATCCAATGTGCACAATTTTTGTATAAACCTATAAAAGTTATGGAAGCGTGTTCAATGTATCCTGTAGCAACCCTGATTATCACGTGAAAATTCAATTGGGACGTGTACATATTTCACTCAATAACGGCACAAATTACTTTTTTTTCCTGAGAGATGCTTTCTTTTGTGCATTTGCAATGTGGGTTGGGTCACGCACTCTCATTCTTCGTCGTATGCGGCTGTCTACAATTTCTGGTAAAATGTACTCCATATAAAAAAGTTTCAATTTTGGAAGAAGTTTTGTCCCCCCGAACTCATTGCTCCTTTCTTGACGCAAAATTTCGATTCCAAGTTCGGAGTAAGGAATTAAATCACAATATAACATCTTAGATATCATCAGCTACCCTTACATTTGATATCAGTACCTATGTTTGTTATTTAGACGAAGGGTCTTCTCCTATATAATGGACACAAAGTATCTTCCCAGCCGTGTTGCTTCCATAATCGTTGTCGTCCCTATGGGTGGTAAGCATTTAACCTCAACTAATCCTTCGTCTCCTACTACTCCATCAGGGCTGGCACCTAGATAAGGCCAGTCAGGTCTTACAATAAACCACAAGGGCCCATTGTGTCTCCCTTCGTTTCCTCATAGCATGATATAGCTTTTTACTCATCCGTTCGTCCATATTGTATAGCTTTAGAAAATAATACTCGATGAAGGGGAACAGACTTTACAATTTTATGGTAGGATGTTGTTTGCCGCATGTTATACACAAAGCCAAAATGTGATGATGTTAAGCGTTTGCAGCGAGCCTCACCAAAGTGGATTGTCATGTTAGCCTAAGGTTTTTCTTTCCAGAAGCAAACACTATTCTTCGCAGAATACCTCTTCTGCAAATGAATCTAGAACAGACTTTCTCCGATGTTCCATTTCTTCTTCGTCAATATAAATTTCTGCTGCATCTGATCCATATTCTGCATTAGGACTTACTTCCGTTTTTCTTCTCTTTGTCGGTGGCTTGTTGTCATCGTTTTCATACGAAAGCCCTCTAACTGCCTGCCGATTTCCCCTACTCTTGATATATTTAAATTTTTTAGCACCAGGATTTTGGCCAGACAGCACTTTCCATGGGTTATTGGTGTAAAGTGGTCCGGTCAGATGGTACAGAACCACTTCTGGGAAACGGCGCTGGTATGTCCCACTTTTTGAAAAGTCAGTTCTTTCACCACCGACGTATTTACTCACAAGTGACATATAGTTTTCGGCCACATTCGTTGTTACATTTTCAGTCAACGTGTCTGCTTTTCAGAGGAGTATGTCCAAACACTGCATGATTTCTGGGGAAATATTTGCATTAATTAACAATGGAACATAATTCACTTCAAGATAGTCCTTACGAACACAGTACGTGGTGCGGCAATCCTTGTGCTCACCGAATAAATTAAATGGGTCATTTTGAGGATCCATGCGCAGTTGTGCCACATCACCTCCACTCTCACGAATTGCTCCTCGAGCAATTGCAGTGAGTCGAGGAATATTCAGTCTCTACAATTTAAGTGTTTCTGTAACGAATTGGGTGTTACCTGCCACCTAGTGCAGTTTAGAATTGTAACACCTAACTACATTTTGCACATTCTAGCTTGACAAATTCCCACCCAAATGGAGATCTTTCTCTAACTGGAGCATAAACACTAGTGTCGCCGTCTGTTATAAGATATTTCACTCATGTGCCACGTTCTTTGCATAGATAATTTATTCCTTCAATTATAATAGTCTGTTCCATTCCTGGGAACGAACCACTGTAGTTGATGTTGCAGTTGATAGCTGGAGGGGCATTTTCTTTCCTTGGCGATGAGCACTTGAAACAAAACTTGCTTTTAATTCTCAGGTATAGAATTTTCCCAATTTCTTTTCCTATAATACGGACCTGTAGAACATAATTGTTTACATCAAGGACTGAAATTTACCAATCCAGAGAAACTCAATTTAACAAGTTTTCTTTAATTAATATTAATTCCATTGTCACCATAAATGATCATGAACAACACGCTATATAGCTTTAGACTTTTATTTACTTACCACTCTACTGTTCGCTGAAAACCCGTATCCGTAAGTTCTTTTGGACCAGCCTCCACCCACAATGGCTGAAATATATGGATAACCTTCCTCAACATTGCCACTAGTTATCGCTAGACTTTTTTCCTCTTCAATGGCTTTGTTCATTGTCTTGGCTAGCTGATGTTTCCACACCTGTTGGGTGCAAATGATTTGGGATAAATCATGTTCATTCCATTAAAAACAGAGAAATAAAATATTTAGCAACAATTTTTGTGAGTTATATTTTTTCGTAACAGTTTATGTTGCAAAAAAGGATTAGGTTTCAGGGTCAGATAATAAGCCTTAACATTTTCACTTCAGTAACTGTATATAATATATTAATTATCCATTGGTAACCATATTTTGGAGGGGGAGGTAGAAGCCATAATAAATTTACCTATTTTGCTGTAATGTCTGTTTGAGACTTATTTGTGCAAATGTAACAGTGTTAAAGTGCAGGGTTGCATTTTGTTAGTTTTTAGTGACGACGTTCTTTTGATTACTTACTGTTAAATATCTGTTGTCATTTGCAAAAATTCAAATATAAATGACTCCCATTGAATCTGAAATGCAAAAGTAATGACAGCAAGCTATTAATATTACATTTAAGCAATACACCTAGTCACTGTGCCTTGACTGAGAAAACTTTTAAATAAACATTACTAAAATATACATGATGGATCAAAAATCGATAACTCACTCTTAGCAGAAACAACCCTCATTGCTTTTCGTACGATCCTAATCACAGCCTTACTGTGATGGGGTTTAGGACCAAGACATTATTGTATTAAATGAACCAGAGTTCTTTTATCATGGATACGGAAAACAAAATGGAGAAACACGATCCTTTGTGCAGCCGCCAGGGATCGTATCTTTTTAACATTCCAGAAGTAGTATTAAAGAAAGATATTCAAGCTGCTCATTCAGTAGCACATTTATTATATTATCTAAAATGCGACCAAGAGAATTTTCTGTGTACTGCTTATATAAAATATTTAAGCATACTCAATTATTTGTGGCCCGTCAACAAAAATCTGCAGTGAAGCAATACCATGAAGTGTGGGAAGAAGCATAATTCAACTTGGTCAATGGCTGTATGAGAGAAAAGAATTACATATCAGATGCTGGTAGCATCAGTTAGTTGTAACTACAGAGCTGCTATGCTATAAAACTCTTGAACCTATTTAGAATCGATAGGTTATCAAGTGCTACTAGTAACTTTTCCTAGAGTATAATTGCAACAAGTACAACGATTTAGTTTTGTTGAAATAAAAATGTGGAATTCTAAGTATTTATTTAATTTAACACCCTGGTTTACATGCAAAAATATTAGATAGTTCAAATATTAAAAGTTTTAACTCTTCGAAACTTTTCGATGTCAAGACAGGCACATCAATCACAGAAAATAGTTCTTTAACTTGGTCAATTGCGATTCCCACCGACAGGGCTCCCGCACACAAAAGTCGTGTTAATACTGTTTCCATTGTCAGGCATATACGTCAAGCGATACGTTTAAAATACATAATAATCTCGAGTCCCCGACCAGTTTCACTCTGCAACACATACTTCCCTCCGGATCAATGGTTACGATGACGGGACAATTTGCCATATTCAGACATGAAATACGTTAGGTCGACGACACGACGTCATTCTATAATGGATTTTGCAGCTTGTTCGCGAACATCTTCAACAATAATATGATCAGGAATTTCTTCAGCACTATAAAGAGGTTCTGGTATTGGTGAATGTATTTATTTTTTGTTGCATTTTCCTGCGTATATTTTGAGTTGTTTATCATTAAAGAATCTGAATGTTAATTTATCTTTCTCAGGTAAATTGTCATTATTCTGCTCTGGAAGATTTTCCTCATTACAAATTTATAGTGACGGTGGTGGTATTACTACTGTAGTTGTAATCCGGGAATACGTCCTGTGTGGTTTTTGAGGGACGGCTCGTGTTGTGTACAGTCCGTGGTCGCGTGCGAGACAATCATTTTCTGTTAAGTCCGGAAAACCTACGTCTCTGCAAAGTCAAATAACCATGTTTGAACTAATTTCCGGTACTTATTGGTGTTGCAAAATATTTGCAAAATTACACGATATTTGTGTTCAAATTGTATAATTAAAGAATTTTTTTTAAATATAAATATAAGCATGACATGCAAAAGAATGAAAATCTTATGGGATACATACAAGGAAATTTTACACACGTCGGATAGAGTTGCGCTCACGACTTTCGGGTAGGAACGTCGCTTTGAAAATAATTGTGCAGTAATAAACGGGTTTTGAATCTCGATATTGATCGAAGTCAATGGTGCTCAATGATCGGTGGCTAACCATTACTATCGCAGCGGAGTGTGAATGCAGGCATACCATGGCACCGGTGTGAAGGTGTAAGAATAGCGAGAGGCTAAGTATTATGGGTATTGTTAATGGAACTAACATAATTGCTTTATTGGTCGCTGCCATGATACTAAGTGTTACCATGTAACTTAAGGAAGCTTGTTACATTACAGCCTGACGATGCCGCTGGTCGGCTGGTTTACTTGAGGATATACCGTTTCCCCCGCACATACATTACGGCACTGCTCCATCTCCACCACGTGTCACACTCATCTCCTCTCAAGACCCCGCTGTTTAGACCCGCCCAACCTCTTCACAAATTTGTTTTCATTGCTTTCATCAGTCAGTTGATATGATGCTTCACAGTTATTTTATGGAACTAAAAAACTATATACTGTCTACCTACCAACATAAACAAAATAACGCAATAGGCCATTTTAGGTACAGTATATTATACCATGAGACATCCACCCATCTACGAATTATGGATTCTTAAATATGGTTTTAAATTCACAGTAGTTCACGATCGTTGTATTCCTATATTCTGCGCAAGTTAAAAATATGTCCAACTTCCATAATTTGGTACGAGCAAACCTATGTCTGCAAAAAAACATGTCACTGACACGCTATGCCACGTATTGTGACATAGAATGTACTCCTAGAATTTTTGTATAATACCGGTTTATTGTACTGGTGTATTACATATCCCTCATTAAGAGGAAAAAAATTAAAACCAACCGAAACGTTGGTAGAAAATAAGGGAATTTACAGATGTATTGTATTGTAAGGTTATTTTCTAATGATCATTAAGTTTTTCTTGTGCGTGGGAACGGAAATCAAAACTAAAGTTATGCATTATTTAAACGAAAAGACAAATGTATTTGTTTGCTACGAATAACTAAAGCTCTCTTTATATTTTCGTGTAGGACAACTCAGGATGACTTTTACATAAGTTAGCTTTTAAACTAGCTGATGTAAAATTAATGATAGAATTTAATATTCTAATATTTTTATTTAACTTAAATGTAAACAAATGCGTAGTGTTCCGAAACTATCAATTCACTGGCAGGTAGAAATATTTACTGGTTGCTGACAAGTGTTCCCTTACGGCTTACTAACTCCTGTAATACATCAGTGACGTCAGTACTCGCCAGTAGTAACGAACTGCAACTTAAATAAGAAACTAAGCCGCTCCGAAAGGAATCGCCACACCGCGGCAATTTCAGCACATTTACGTCACAAAATGTCCTGACTACTGGGGTCCGGCATCGAACCAGGGATCTTAGAGGCAGAAGGCTAGTTACTAACTACTGAGCTAACTTTGGGTACCGCGATTTTTATCTACGAGAAGATAATATAATACACACATTAGTAAGTTTACCGTATAATATGGCATAAAATTAATATTTAATTAATATGTATTTTTATTTAATTGAATGCAGAAAGTGGAAGCAATGGATTTAGAAATAGTTTAATGGATCTATTTGTGTGCCATAAAATTGAAAACTTTAAGGAAAAAAAGTATTTTAAAATTTGTTTTAATATGTAACTGCAACAACATCTAAGAAAAACTGTTGAGAATTTGAAAGGTAAATTTGAAGGACACAAATAGAAAGCAAATTTAGTAAGCAGCATTAAATCATGAAACACTGTAAACTATTTTCTTGATAACTTCCTATAAGTGTAATGGAGGTTTTTAACCTATACACTGTATGGTATAGGCTGTTAACGGTAAAGTGAGCACTTTTGAGGGTCAAGTTACTTTTTCCTATGAGCCATTTTTAATCCTTTATACACCCTTTAAATAAGTATTCCTATATAAGTAATAAACACAGTGTGTATATTCCACCGCACTCACAAGTTAACGCCTAAGGCTAAAATAAAATGTATTTATTGACTATGATCCCAAACGAGAGGGCTTTCAAAAATGCTTACTTTAGCCTGAATATCCTATGAAAATACCACACAACAAGCTGTAGATATAGGAATGTTTAGCAGCGCTACTATAGAAATTTGGGAACATTCCTAAGTATTTGACTGTTTCCTGAGCAAATGTAGGAACACTGCAATGAATGTATACGGGGAACATTACCATTCCTGCTTTCTCACGTTTCGGAATAATTTCTTAGAATGGAGGCTACATCAACTTACCCTTCAGTAACCTCTGCTGGTTCAGGAATTTTATCATTTTCCGAAGCAGAACTACAAATTCTTGTATGCGCTGTTTTAAGTTAACGCATCACCCATGACTTTACGTTTCCGTTCACCTTTATCATCTCTTCGCCACATCCCCATCGTTTGAGTACACGATAAATCTTTTCAAATATATCTAGATCCCATGGCACGAAAATATTTCTTCAATTATAATGCTTTTGCGCACTTTTCTTCAGAAAGAAAAGGGAATGAAAATAAGGAAACGCCGCAACAGAACGGATATGCAGGGAAGCTTTCTCTCTCTCTCTCTCTCTCTCTCTCTCTCTCTCTCTCTCTCTCTCTCTCTCTCTCTCTCTCTCTCTCTCTCTAACATATCGCTTTCCATATTCTATGGATAGTCGCGTTTTCTGAAAATCTTATACCGCTACACATGAATGACTCTCGCACAGCGCTTCGGCATAATGCTGAACTATTAACAGCGATTCAGTGAATTGTTTATACTAACACGTGTTAGATGGTGCCAAACGCCAAATTCGGCCATGTATGGCGTCCTTCTCTTCACCTTAATTGTGATGAGAGAGGTTTTTTTCTGCACTAGATTTGAATTCTGTTACATTATCTACATAACTTTTATGAACATAGAAGGCTGTACCAAGAAGTGGCATTACTTTCATAATTTTGATTTCGGGTTTACACTTAAATATTCTATGGTTTTGGTGTCTGTAACATTTTCGTCCAAAAATCTTGTTTCTTGTACTGCTAGGATTTGTAGTTGTTGTTTAACTAGGTGAATTTCAAGTTCTTTCCTTTTTACCAGTTTGTAGTAAGGAATGTACATTCAAAGTGCCTGCAAAGAATATCTTATTGAACTTGAGTTTGGAAGGATACCAAAGATTCTCCGACTCATCCATATTGCAGTTGTTGGGTCTCCCCAGAACCCTAAGATCCGATGCGTTGCATAATCCAATGGTAGATTCCTCTTCCGAGTTACCACCTGGCGTAATGCTATCTTTCAGCGGAATTTCCATTCTGCAACTGAAATTGTACTTTGTACAGGATAGGAAAAATATTCTAAGGTAAGATCGGATTGTTAGTCCGAAATTTCGAATTTTATTCGTGGTTTACTCCACAAGTCTCTTCCGCTCTCTCCGCCGTTGGGAAATCTGACATTCCTCTTCCGCCTTTGAGACCGTTGACCGGGTTTCACCTGTTACCCTAGGCAGAGGCCTTTACAGGGTTCTTTCATCCGGAGCCAGATGGACCCAGACATTTTTTACGAGTTCTTGATCCTCCCAGCACTCCTTCTTCGTCACTTGAAAGATGAGTCCCCGGCTTTGGGACCGACAGTGGCGGAGTTATAGTATATTTTATTATTTGTGTAATTTATTTCCTTTATTATATTTACGTGAGTTTTCGTTTGTTTAACTCGCAGTATATGTTATGAGGCGTAGATGCACACAGCAAATTATTGGTGGTTTCTATGGTAACCTGTGACATCGTAAGTCCCTTAACAGTATCCTCCCCGTGATTGGCTCGTCTAGTCATATTGGTTATATCGTCAGGCAGGCTAAGACCGAGGGTAGTAGACCTTATATTAAATTTTAATTAGATTAGGGACATTGATCGAGTTCCGGTCTTATTGCAGACAGTGTGGCGTTACAACCTCACGAAGACACCATAAAAGAAACGAGTGTTGAATAATTATTTAATAGATAAGTGTACTTGATGATGAATTGGAAATTTACACGACTAGCTTTAGGTTGGTGAATGATAATGCCAGAGTATGAGTGATAGATATGGAATCGATATTAGGAATAATTATTTTTTTACATAATTTTTTTTGGAACTCGAATAGTAAAACATCCTTTCCCGAAACTAGACACAAAATATAAATTTAAATAACTTAAAAGTTTCCTAAGACAACATCTTGTGTTCAAAATACATACCAACTTTTATCCATTAATTTTGAAAATCAAATTAGACAGACAAACTTATTCTTACTGGGATAACTGTATCAGTTTTAATAAATAAAATTCAAACTTCCAACTCATAAAATGAATACCATTAATTCTAACAATTGTTACGATCTGAATAAAAATTAAAACCAAAAACAATCAGCAGGCAGTCCATGTCCGTCGATTACAGTGTCCAAACAGGCACACCAGATGCCATCCCTTACACAGGACTTCACGAGACGACCCAGGCAAACTCCATCAGTCACGGTGGTGTGTCACAATAACCTGGAAGGCGAAGGCGGGCCGAGAAGATTGAAGAGTTTTACATGTCTGCTCGCGCTATCTACACAAAATTAGGTAGATTTTATTTCGCCATCTTCGAATATGCAGGGTGCAAATGGACTTAATGCGTGGATACCTAAGGTCCATATTTCTGGTTAGGGAAGCACCCATATTTGAACCAGCGATATCTGCAGCTGACAACGTCTAGATTTTACAACTTCAAGTATTATTTGTGAGTTAAACATATTAAATTCTCATTATATAAAACTGGTCCTTGTGATGTACATCCTACCAGGTTTTTTCAGATTATATGCATTTTGTGCCGATATTAGATTCAATTCATCGCTAATTGGTCTTTGAACACTCGTCACGTGCGTTTCCATGGCCACCATATAGTGGGCGATCTCCATCTTTACACGCTCCATCTTCGGCCTGAGCTCGGACAAGAAGTTCCGAAAGAATGTGTTTTGTTCGGCCAAAATACTGCGCATTTCTGAGATAATGTCATTATCAGTTTCGAGCATGAAATTTTTAGTAGCAACATCCTCGAATAGCCTTGTGCCAGTCTTGTTCCTTGACAAAACCGCTCTGCACATACTACACACACACACACACACACACACACACACACACACACACACACACACACACACACACACATATATATATATATATATACATATATATATATATATATATATATATATATATATATATATATATATATATATATATATATATATACACGACATACGCCTCGGCTCTCATCCGGGAAGGCATGGTTAAGCCCATCCTGAATTGAGTTTTCTATAGTTTTCTGAAATCACTCCAGGAAAATGATCGATTGTTTCTTTCTGATAGTCATTACCAATTTCGTCCCGAGTCCTAGTTGCCTGAGAAACTTGCTCAATTTGTGGTGACCTCGCTATCGACGAGATTTTAAGCGCTACCTACGTCTTTGATTACCTCTAATCCTGTCGTGATTTGGTATAATATATCTTAGTCAATTACCATGGGTATTTACAACTTACCCCACCTCTAATGACCACGCTATTGACGAGACCTTAAGGCACACCTATCTACCTAAATACCTATCATACGTACTTAATAGTAATCATATAGACCCGTTATTTGCTGCAATCAATATAAGTAAATTACCATGAACGTGAGAGTACGTATCTTGGCTCTTAATGTTCAAGCATGTAATGCCATGTGAGTTTAATTATAAAAACGAGTTAAGTTGACTCCAATTTGCAAGGTTCTCATTTCCTTTGCAAATTTAACGTGCAAAAAGCTATAGACGCGTTTCTCTAAATCGAAATACCTCCCTGTGTATCGATTGCATGCCTGCAAGATGGCATATCATGGTGCAAGGGCGGTATTTTGATCAGCTGTGTTTCCTACCTTAGTATAACACGCGACCACTCGCTGTAATCCCCGTTCAATCTGAATCCTCTCGCATTCCCTTCCAGTCACGCATTTAGTACAGAACAGCCATGCTTTTATCATTCTCATTAGCTTGATTGCATCGAGGCTTTTAGTATAATTTTCAATATCTCAGGCTTTGGTTAGGGATCTGTATGAATCTTTCTGCAAAGCACGTATTGCCAGTGCAGCAGATTGACGTTCTCTTACGCTGCAGTGCTAGCAATTCTTCTTCAAACTGTATCAATATATTAAAGATTAAAGTTTGTAGAAAAATAGCTACACAATTTTTGGTAAGTTATTTAAAATAGTTTTGTTGACACTCAAATCGATGTACTTAAAGCAATTCTGGCCGTTTTACTTGCAAATTCCCATCTCCCAGTGTTTGTAAAAGCATTATCTCCTTTCTGTTCAGACAAACCGAAACATGGCCGTCGACCTGTGTCAAATTCATGGAGGGGGATGGGGAATGGGTAATGCTAGCATAATGTAGGATGTATGTAGGAATTAGTGTCTCGTCGACTGCGGTGTTATTATATATATATGTATGAAGTATATTTATACATACACATACATGTGTGTAACAAATTAATAAGCAGAGATGCATACAATTTTAGTTGAGTAATCATTTAAATTCTTGAATTTACGTTAATACAAGGTTTTTAAATTTCTTAAAATGTTTTATTTCATACACAGAATATCTACTAAGCTATCTTCTAAACGTCGTATTAGGGTAGGCAGAGTGGCAACAGTGCACGCTGTCTGTACTGCAGTCTTAAGGTGGGTTTACGATTAAAGACTGAAGAAATAAGACTCGTTCTTAATGACTAGATAAGCACACCGGAAAATTAACTATAAGGAGCTGCGCAGTTTATTATTGAATTAGTAACTTCTAAGTCTAGCCAATACAAATCTTAAGAGATGCAAGCAACCGAAATAACATGAAAAAATGGACAATTTACATATATATACATATAATTATCTGTGGTTTCTGCTTGTGTAATCGTTTAAAAAAAAAACTCGCGAAATATTATAGAAAGGGAAACTGATGCCAACAGTAGTCATTTACATCAATAAATCTGAAAAGTTTAATTAAAGCGAATTCAGTAACCTCTTCCACGAAAGAAAACATGGCCATGAACTATTCTTTAAATTAAGAGAATACCGTCTCTCGACTAAGTAATTACTGCCACGCGATTTCACAATACCACATAACCTAAATACAAGTCTTAATTACAGTTTCCTGCCAACAACAACTGTCGCTGTGCTCTGATTGGCTACTTCATTTTGACATGTAGTTAAGATATGAAATATAACGATATCTTAAGTCACGCCAAGAACGCACACGAACCGTCACAGCTCGCACACGACAATCATTAACTAAGGCCCTTAAATACATTTTGATTCATATGTTAAGCACATGGCGCACTTATTATGTTTTGTCATTCGTATACCCACCTTAATTACCTACTCTACTGCAATAATGCAATGATTTTAGCCTCGTCCTTTTTATCACAAAAACCACTGTCTAATAGCTTAAAGCATTTCACCTGTCTGGCTGTCTGTGGTATGAAACACATTTTCAGCTCGTAATGGAAAAGAGGTAATGATGCTTTGTTTAAACATGTCCATGACTTCCTTAAATTAATGCTTCATGGATTCTGTTTCTCGGAGCGTATACTGTACTTCAATTTAGGAGTCTGTTTTTTATTTAGTACTTATAGCTGTGTTAAATGCAAAATAGGGTTAAAGCACATTTTAATACAAGCGGTGTTGTAAGTAAAAATATCTGCCTGAGTGCCAACATATGAATTTACATTAATCTAAATTTACTTTGTTGAATTAATAGTGGCAAAACCAATAAGCAAGCTTGTTATCACGGCATGAGTACTGATAGCTAAGTCTAAAAATTGCACACATTTATGAAAGACGATGCAAACTGTAATGTACTTCGCAGTGTACAGCATTGAAAGTAATAGTTGACCCCACGTTTTAAGATAAAACCTTAACATAATACTGTATAGGAAACATATACGAATGCTGTTAGTTCCACTATTTTCTGGGAATGTGAATTTTCTTTAAGATAACCGTAGCCAATATAAGCACATAAAACGTAATTACCATAGTAATTATTTAAAATATTCTTTCACAATATTTAGAGCAAGCGGTACATTCATAATTCAACTTGGCATTTATATTTTCAAGTTCTGTTAATAAAATATGATAATATATAAACGTACTAGCGGTTGCCCACAGCTCCGACCCCGTGCGAAATTCAAACTTTTATAATAATGACCAAGTGCTCTATCTTAATCGTTCTTTTTTATAACTCTAATATTCTGAATTAGCACATGGGGTACTTTTCATCCCGATATAAAAACAGACCACCTACCAGTGCCTGCTCAATTGGTGGTGTCATATTTTTAATATTCCCTAAGAAACTATTCGTTTTTGCAGGATGGAAAGTACCCTATGTGTTAATACATTATATAATCTACCCCTGTACCAAATTTCATCCATATGCGTCGATCCGTTATGGCGTGATTGAGTAACAGACAATTAAACGTACAAACTTTGGCATTTATAACATTATTGAGATATATGGTGTGCCTACTATTTATATCTTTACATTCCTGGAAGAATGATGTAATATTCTGGCACTGTCTTGCTGCACTCTTTAATTAATCTCTATGCCTCATTGCAAGCCGAGAACTAAGACACTCTATTCAATTCGTACAACGACTTCACTCCAGTCCGGGTACTGGTATACTAACTCACAAAGTTTCTTGCTGGCCGAGAACGAAGCAAGTTAAGTATTAAGGTAATAGGGCGTCCTTAACCTAAGGTTTGAAGGGGGAAGGGAAGGTGGCTAATAATGACCGCCGAGATCCAAGGAAGAATGCGACGAAAAAGGGCAGGGGACACGAACAGGTAGAAATACCTTTCAGGAATAAGTGTAGGTGATGTACTATTGCCTTTGACAAAGTCACACACATGAATACCTGAAACATGATGTAGGTTCAATATTACTGCCTACTTGCAGGGTAATAGAATATGAAGAAATGAGAGAAGAGTCCTTGCAGATAAATGAAGAGTATTTCATTAAACTGATTAAAATTCAGCTATGAGTTTTTAAAAATTATCTTAATCATGGGATGAGATTTTCCATCACTTCCCCCCCACCCCCCAAACACTCTTGACAAACAATGTGGGAGGAAAGGACCCCACCCCCAAACAATCCATCATGATGTCGGCATCCATGAAACCGAACATAAATTTTGAAATGGGATAGGTTTAATAAGTAAGTAACAACACATCTGACAAAAATTTTTGGAAGCGGATGGTTAAAAAACTTTTTTTTTTTTTCGTTTACATTAAAATTTATTTGGAATGTTTATTCCTAAAGTAATTATGCAGTAATATTCATGCTGGGGATACTATATGGGTATGATATAAACTATTTCAAAAGCAGGCAATCTACCTTCAAGGAACGCTATTAAAATATTTACTCATAATAAATGTTCGCCTTTGAAAAATTAGGGTAAAACTTAAGAATCCCCGAATTCCAAATAAAAAGTATTTTTTTTTTTTTTTCGGATGAATCAAAATTAAATGTTGTGATAGAAAGATTGTGGAAGAATCTTTGACGGCAAATTTTAAGTGCATTTAAAATTATAATCTCTGTTAAACAGTTTTATAACGTTAATGCTACGGCTTTTGTATTTATTGGCTGATGTCTAGCTGCGTCGATACTCATTTTTACAATTTAAATATTTTTCTGTTGCATTTCATTCTAGCTATTGGGCAAATAACTAATGCATAAAGAGGTTAAAACTATAATATCCTATGTTATGTTAAATAAGGCAGACATGGAGTTGGGAGGGATTAAAATTTCCAATTAACTTTCTGATGGTTGGGAGAAGCAACGAAATTATATCATTCGGGATACATAGTTTGGCTAACAAACTCACACCCATATATCACAAGCAAAGGTCATTTGAAGAGGTTAGTGCCAAAAAGTTGGGAATGGGAACTGAAATGTGTGACAACCATTCAAATAAGCGGGGCGTAGAAAGAAATCAGACTTGTGCTTAAAATATGAATATGAACGACTCAAGCACTATTAATAAGCTGTTTTTTGCTGAGGACACATGAGTTCTTTTGTGCAGGTCGCATGTGTTGAGATGAGTAATATTGGTTCTACAATTTATATGTAGCGTTTATTCAAATACATGTTAAATACCAATGTTCAATTGTCACTTATGAAAAATAATATGTATGTATATAAATATATAAAAAATTAAATAATAAAAAAGTATATGTGGTATGAGAGTTATAAATAATGGTGGTCCTTGAAAATCTAAATTTGAAATTATTTATTTTAGAATAACGTGAAATAACAAGAAAGAAATTCACAGATTCACAAACTTTTTTCTGTATTTCATCGAGAATAGTTCACTTGAGAGCGTTATTGCTACACAAAGTTTCGCTAATTAAAAAATGCAACCCATATATACCATTAAATATTGAATATCAGTAGATGTTTACATACTCTTTTTTCCAGACTGAGAAAATGTGGGTTTGTACAAGTATTGGAAGTTGCACAGTGTAAATACAAATTGGCTTACAAACTATTGAAACGAGAAACCTCTAGTCACATTCACAATCCATGCTCTTCCAAGGTTTGTTAGTGCATGCGTGAATATTTATATCAACACTTAATAATACATTACAGTAAAACTCAGGCTACTTAGTTGGCAACAAATGTAATGTTTCTATTTTTCAGGTCACATATTCACTTTGAAAATGACGTCATCCTTGACATTCGTGGTAATCATTGTAACTCGTGTGCACCTACATAGCGTAGAAGGAAGACACGACATTATAAACGGAAATTGTGACGAAACAAAGAAATTCGTTTCCGCAGTCGTGCCACTCATCGAGGAATACTTCAAAGATTTGGGCAACTCAATTGTTGTTACTGTGAACGACAATAACTATGAAGGCCATGCAGGAGCAACTATCGTTCCCGTTGCATTGTAGTCGCGTTGGCGTTGCTAGTTGCTCTCTGTGTACGCGCCCTAAGAACTCCATTCAACTTAAAATCTACACTTTATTTCATCTCGATATATCAAATGGCTACAAAGTAAATCAACTTTCCCATTAAATCTTTCGTGGATTTCATTGGTTATTTTACCGCAACATGATTATTGCATAGAAAAAAGCATTGTTGGAACCGCAATAGTTTTATAGCAAAATAAGCATTTATTTATTTCAATTGTGAAGTGTTCTTAGTAGGTACCATTTTTTAAATTATAAGACTAACAGGACCATAAAACTATTTCCGATAATGAAGTAACAATGATTCTAATCAATTATTAAGGTATCTACTTCATTAACTCCATAACATCTTCGCGAAGCGATGGTGGGCTGTATTTTAATAACAACATAAAATATGAACGAAGTGATATTTCTATTTGAAAAATAAAGTCTGAGTGAAGCGAAATTGTGCTCTATTTTAATAACTCCATAAAACATAAGCGAAGCAAAATTTATGTTTTAAATGAAACGAAAACAAATCCTAGATTTCATGCAAACAAAGTCGCAAGGGTCAGCTACTGTGAAATAAAATAGTACCAGGAGAGTCATATCCTACATTGCACCAGATGACACATATAAAAAATACTTGTGTCTGGGTGACAATATAATATGTATGTAGTAACCAGCATGATGCATGGCTTGGAAACTGTTGGGATTTTTTAATGTAAAATAAGTGAGATGCGATGGAAAATATATAACGTGAAACTGTTCCTGGTTAACCGTCTCCTGCAAGGATGAAAACAATCTTCACTTCTCTGTTATACGTTCTGACTCGTGTGCATCCAGTTTTCACAGAAGATAATATCGACAGTTCCTCCAGAAGCCGTGTCAGAACAGCATATTTTGTTTCTGCAGTCGCGACGCTGTTGGAGGAAAACTTCAAAAAAATGTGCAACACAGTCGTTGTTACCGTGGACGGCAATAGTAATACAGTGCACGGCAGCATTCTTCGTTCCTTACAGTCGCAAAGCAACGTGACCCTTTATGTGAGAAATAGTTCTTGTAATGGCTTAGTGTCTGATGATGGGGCGTGTCCAGGACTAAAGAATATTGATCGCCGACAGGTGGGATTCGCCATGATATCTGACGACGATAGGAAGGGGTTTTTCATTGAAGCAGTTTCCCAGTTATTGAACACAAATATCTGGGATGTTAGTTCTCTGTTTGTGCTGATATTTACGAATGTTGTGCAGGGATCAACCGGGAAAATTAAGGACATACTGCGGAGATACTGGGTGCGATTCGATATACTGAACTGTGTTGCTGTCTTTGGGCACGAAACTAGTTCTCTAGTCACAAAGCCAAATACATTTCTTATACGCATGCTTACATTTTCACAATAAATTTTCATTTTGTAGTTCGTTTCCCTGCTTCCAAAAACACAAAGGGTTAGACACAAACGGATTTCCTTTGAATGTATTAAGGGTTCATTTTCCACCGTATGTGTATGAAGCGAAGTCAGAAATTGGTGAAGTATCTTATGATGGAATGATCATGGATATATTATACGATTTCTGTAAAGTATTTAATTTTAGCATCAAAAATAACAATAATGTTCTGTATGAAACTCAAAAACGATGGACTTTGCCTGACTCATTTGCAAATGAACCAGACTTCTCTGTCATCGTATCGATTTTATCAGACATTAATGTATTAAGGCAGTCTTCATACCCATATATACTTGATAATTTGGTTCTACTTTTACCCAAAGCAGAGCTCAGGCCTTTATGGATGAATATATTTCTACCGTTTTCTTTAGATACGTGGCTTTCATATGCAGTGTTTGTTCTCGTTTTGATGCTAGCTTCGTGCATACTTCGTTGTTTCGGCTGTCATCATCATCATCCTCATTTGCAGTTATTAGAAATGTTCAGAGTTATTTTTTTTAGGCTATAGTCGGTATGAATTTAGATCTTTGCCATATCGATTGCTCCTTGTTTCCGCGCTGATGTTTCAGATTTTGTTTAACAATTCGTACGCTGGCTCTTTCACTAGTCGTATAATGTCCCCAGAATATTACCCTGATATTAGATCATTTGATGAAATTAAAGTACATCACATGATCACAGCTGTCAGCTTCAAGTTGTACGAGAATGTAACGTTTGCAGATACAGAAGATTTTTTTAGCTTTCTTGACCCAGACGACAAAGTCACAGAAATGTTATTTGAAAATATGGTAGTAACTGAAACATATTATGATGCCATAAATATGGCGAAGTAGTGGAGAGATGTAAGTGTTTTTTATGCCATGGAGCAGGTGAACAGACTCGAGAATTTTGGTCACAATAGGCCTTTGTTACATGTCTTAAATTCTCCGATTTCCCTCATTTATTTTGGCACTAAACATCGCGTTAATTCGCCATATTTGTCCATTAGTGATTACTTTTTCTGCTGTTACAGAGAAACTGGTGTCATAGACAAGTTTTTTGCATCTACAAGAGCTTCCTATACGAAACAGCAGCTAAGCGAAGGCAATGCAAAAGTTATTACTCTGGAACATCGTCAGGCTTTCTTCTACCTGCTTGCAATAGGCACAATAGCCAGCATTGTGGTATTCTTTGTAGAAACTGTTCATTTCTATACTTATAAGTGTTTAAAATATCTTAAAACATAATTTTAAACCACACTAGCTGTGTTACTAGTTTCTGGATAACCTCCAGACAGAGAGACTATCGTTTAACGTTCTTGTGTATCAGCCAGAGACATATGTTGGTTCAACTCGAACTTAAAGCTGAGCCTTTCATATTTCGTCAATACGATACCTCTGGTCACCAATATCTCGACGCGGGCATCGAAAATGGTACCTTTCTGCCACAAAATGGCGTTCAAATATGGCGGTTTAGCTGTCTGGCCTCTTTATATTAAAGTTAATGTAGTCTTGTTTCCATTCAATATATTTTTTTCATTCTGTAAAAAACATTTTGTCAGTCTTGAATAGTAGAATTGTTAAATGTAGGTATACATTTTGATTACTAATAACACATATAAATAAATCAGCAAGAAGTTACGAGTGGTCAATATTTATTTACGTACGGCCAACTTGTAACGGCTGTACTGTAAATGTTTGTACATTGATCGAAACATTGTCATGAATCTTGTAGCAAAGTTTATTTGCTACATATTAAGTCAATCATCGTCCTTAAATGTCGAAGCATACGTGAGTGATGAAGTCGTAACTAATAATTAGTGACAGTAGTGCATCTTTTATTAGTACCTATAGTGATTGTAATTTTTATCTGATGTTGGAATACGCCTCCTCTCCTATTTAACCGTCAATTTTAAAGCATTGACATTGTAACGCCTGCCGTGTTTTCATTATTTTATATGCCAGTACTACATGTTTATGATTATGTAAATTGCAACACTAAATAATATTTTAATGATTTGCATATTTTTGAAATACATGTAAATATTTATTTTCAGTTTCATTCTTTAGCATAATTTGTTCTCAAGCTATTTTATTGTGTACGATAATTTGTGTATTTTCGCATAATGTTTCGGGTTATGTGATTTCTTTTTTGTTTTGCTTTTCAAGTGGCCGTAAGTCGGTTAATCTTGTTCTTGGTTGCCATGACATCGAGACGACGTGCTCATCTTCACTGGGATTGCCATGCCGTGATTGGCGGAACGCCGTAGATTCACTTAAGTGTTAGTTTAGGGTTGCTCCATCTTTGTTCTACCGCTAGGGCGAGCTGCGACGCGTTATCGCAGGTCCGGTACCACAGTTAATTTATTTAGGGAACCTGACGAGTTCGAGATTTGTTTTAGCAGACAGCCTGCTGGCGGAGACGGTGTTTCTGTAAGGAAGTAAGAAAATTGTCAGCTCGCAGTTCCTACGCGCGTTAGTTAGATAGTTCGCCACCCGCGAGTGTGACGTGTGGTACAGAATAAACTTAAATGGCTATTGCCAAGGCTCGTTAGTCTAAACTAAAGGTAGGGAAGACGTCGGACACGATCCCAGGACCCTACACCACGCAGAAAGTCGAGCAGAGGCAGCGACACCACATTATCTACGAGTCGAACATAACAGTTGGAGAACATACAATTGGAGAAATATATAACCCGACGGCATAAGATTAATTAGTTTCTGGAAAGTGACGCCAACCAGTCCGCCATATTTGAGTAACTTAGTACTTCCGCTCACAAACTCCGCATATTTTCAAGGCGACTCGTGCTCCCAAATAATTGGCGTGAGCTTTTCAAACAATACGTAAAATGAATAATTATGAAAAACACTTTTTGGAGGTCGTATCATATTTCATTGAGCGGCAATTACTGGTTTGGGCGATCTCAGTTGCTACTTCATTGCGATTTAAGCCCTTATTGCATTTAAATACATTTTGTAATAAAAATGTATGCTATATTTATATTAATTTCAAGTTATTTTTTAAAAATATTTTTGTTCTCAATGATGTTGGTCATACATGTCTCAGATGCATGTCTCATGCATATTATAATATGGGCATTATTATTTCTTCATCGATATTCAGAAGAGTTGTTTAGTATTTCACAATAATTAAATAAACGCCAATTAGTAATCCTTGTAATGAGAGTATATTTTACCCGTATTAGCATAGCTGGAGTTTGCTACAGTAAATTAATGAGTTTGTAAAGGGTAATATGTATGTCATCTTATATTGCGCATGTGTCTACACTCTCTCGTGGTAAAGGAAATAAGGGAGAGAGCAATGGTGGAGTACGAGACTGAACGCAGTGTTGCTGTTTCCTAGTAAACCCTAAAAGGAGCTGTAAGTGTTGCTATTCACATCACACTGGCGTAAATACCCATTCGCAGATAATTTTTACCTACCTACACATATGTGTTCATGTATAGCTCACACCAGCTCACATAATTTTATAGGCGCTGAATAATAAATTGCCCGCGTCACAAGATGTACAAAAAATTACTAAAAAGAGTACTATCGTAAATATTATGACGTAAGCATATCATATTTTCACAATAATTGAAATTTCCGATAATAAGTAATTATGAGTTAAAATGGCAGTACAACACAATAGAAATCTAAAACAAATCAGAATTATTTAAAAGGGGGCACTGTAATGATTATATATGTGAAACTTTGCTGGGCTGGCTTCCTTCTACTGAAATGTCCGAGGGAACTTCTTCCGGCTTTTGCGTGATTTCTACAGCATTTCTCCGCAGAGTGCGTACAGTCATCGTATTGAAATAGCGACGAATTTGTTTTTTTTTTTTTTTTTTTGTAATTGTTAATTTTACGTCTAAAAGCTCGTTACTTCCATCAATGTAAATATCCTCATCGGTATCAAAATTATCTTTTGCTTGAGGATAGGCGACAGTACGTTCTTTACCGTACCGATACTTGCAAAGACTGTGCACACGAGCAGGAGCATTTTCAGCAGAAATCACATCTTCAGATTAATCATGCCAGCACTTCTTCTGATGGCGAACAATTCTGCAGACACTTTATGCAAATGAAGCCATCAGCATCCTGTTTGCAGCTATGTCCATTAGGTGAAGGAGCATCAATTTTCTGATAAACTGCTCTTCGCCAGATTGCACAGCTGGTTAGTGTGTTCTCTGTACGTGCAGTCGAAACGTTGATTGGCAAGGTGGCGGGAGAAGATCTGATTCAACCGATGTTTTTGGCTGCTGAACTTAATGATAGCTTTGTGTTGTAGAACTGGTACCGCAATGTGCTTACCTCCCCTGACCGTTTACCGTGAATTTCGCACACAAAGGCTTCTAGAGTGGCGAATACACTTTCGTCTATAGTCCAAAATTAAGCCAGTTCTTTGAAAGCACTCACATACACCGAACTTTGTCTTAGAATTCTCAGAGGGACCTTTTTCACTTTTATATAAAAAGCAGAGATGATATGGCAGCTTGTAAACGCACCAAAATTCCAATAACGCAGAGAGAAAAATCGCCCCCTCTGATGATTTTGTCTGGGAGTTCCTTTGTAATGCATCCATAAATATCGGAATGTTTTACAAGTCTCTCGTTTATCGCTTGGGTTATTCTCATGAGAAGCTGTGCTTTAATTTTTATGAAAAGTAAAACTAATAAAATGAATACATCGCCTCGTAGTAGGGGCGACTGCGAAGCTTTTCTTCGGAAAACAATAATACTTTGTTCGTTGTGTTCAGAAGAATGTAATTTGCTCTACGATCTCACCCGAAACTCCCATTTGATATCTCTGAAGAGAGCTTCTTCTATTGTCCATTGACGTCTCTTCCTTCTTTTGAAAGGTTCTATTGAGTTTTCGCGGCATTTATAAAAAAAAAAAACTCAATATATATTCCAGAGCTGGAGAATTTAAAAAGCGATTCAGGATTATTTTTGCCACTATGTCACATGTTACATCTCTTCGTATGTTGATTTTTTTTTTACCAGATACATTCCATCGAAAACAGAAGCTGTACTAATGGAATAGGTGTTTTCTTTTCCGAAATCCATTGAGCCAAATTCTGTCTGTTGTTCTTGGGTCACCATTAGCATCTGAAATTCCCCATTGTAATGTGCCTAGCGGATATGACAATACAATTCTCATATATATTTTTCTGTCATTTGTAATAAAGGCCAATCGAGTGCAAAGGGAAACACGTGGTGTTAGAGCTAAATTTTTATCTTTGAGTTTTGTTGTGAAATTTTTTTTAATGGAACTAAATGGTTGCAAGTTGCCTGCTAGCTCCAGGAATTTAGGTGGCTGTCAAAGTTGTAATGGTATTGTTTCGACGCGCTCACTCACGCGTACTTCAACATTGAAGTCAGCTGTGTAGCTTAATATGTACAAAATTAAATTTTCTACAATATTTGTGATAGCAATTTTTAGATTAGTTTACAAACTTTTCAGCATGCGCGTTACAAAGTGCAATACGTAAATAAATATGTACAAACTTTCCTCTTGTTGATTTATTTACGTGTTTTATTAATAAACAAAAATATATCCCTAAATTTAACAATTCGGCTATTCAAGACTGACAAAATGTTTCTTACAGAATGAAAAAAATATTTAATGGAAACAAAACTATATATACTATAATGTAAAGTGGTCACACAGCTGGCCGCCATCTTTGAACGCTATTTGGAGGAAGAAAGCGACCGATTTCTATGTCCACGTCGTGATATTCGTGATCAGCGTTATCGAATTGACAAAGTATGAAAGGCTTAGCTTTATGTTCGAGTTAGGCCCATTTTTTCTCAAAACCATAGTGTCTGGCTTACCTTTGCACTTCAAAGTACCGAGTTTGAATTTGTGGGAATGTCATAGATACTTGATGCAAACGTAAATAATCATAATTCGTAAGCCATTTCTTGCTCATAATTACGGATTAAAGGAGATATGATAAACATTATTTAAATATACAAACAGCCTTGATACAGACCCTAATATTCGTAAATAATAGGCATGTGTGTGTACATGGCCAGTAACTCGGAGTACAGTCTGGCATCGGATATGTATATTTTTTTTATAACTCCTGGCCCATACAATGCCAGAAATTGCGTCTCGAGTAATGAATAACATGACGAAGTAATGTTTTTAAAAGACATTTATTTTCAAATGGCAACGACAATATAAATTTGTTGCAAAAGCTTTACTATATAAATTGATCGCATTATTTTATCTCCTCTACATTTTTACGCAGTCATCGTGGCTGAATGTGGGTTCAAATATTATTACTAGTCACAGGTATACACAGTAAGATTATTCCAAAATGTTGTTTGTGCTTCCCGTGCTGACGTTACTGGTTTGCAGTTATTATTGCCGTCGTAAATGGTGTTCAGAGTTCTACTATTGTCACGGAGATGTCACTGGCTGTGGTGTGGTACAGCGTTCATATTCGACTACAGAACTCGAGAATTTTAAAGACAAGAATGCTTGAAGATCCTCGGCGTATGTCTTTAGTCCCAGATGTGTGACAGGAGTTGATGGCAACCCGCAATCACTCAAGCACTATTTTTTTTATGTCGTTGCGATTTGAATTATGTTTTTCAAACAGCATATTCCAGAAAAAACGTCTTGACCAAAATCATATTGTTCATAATTGCTCATTTAGCCATCTTTACATTTTGCATAAGAGTGTTTTTATGGTTTTAAATTTTGAAGTCGGTGTAGCATTGTTTCGTTTATTAAACACAATTTTAAATTAAATTTTTTACGTAGTTATTAAAATATAGATTGTTAGTCATTGTCAAATGCTAGATTTCATGTGCCACATGCTGGAATCATTATTTGTATTTAGACAGAAATGTGTTAAGCTTGTATCAAAAACAATTTTATAAAAAAACTCAACAAAGAGTATTATTGTATATATCGTAATGATTTTCCCGACATTTTGTACATATTGATGAGAGTGGTATGTTTTAAGTCATATTCTGAAGTGCATGTTAACTGCATTGAATCCCACTTTATGTTTTTTTTTTTCGCCAGACGTACCAGAATATGATATTTGTACCAGATTTTCTATCTTGGTACCAGGTACAATACTCTTCTCATTCTTGTACGCACATATACCAAATTTTTTTTCGTCACAGAATTTTGTTAAAATTTACTGACTTGGCAAAAATATTGGTCAATGAATTTTTTTTGTATTCTAAAATAAAAATATTTGTGTATCCCAGCTGTTTAACAATACTGTATATTAAATTGTAGTTTGTTGCTTTTTATCAGTTTTTAATCTGACTGTATTTAAAATTAATTCATTTTTTTTTATAAGTAGTCTACTGTAAGTAATCTCTATAAAACCTGAAAAACATATAGATATAAAATATAATCAATAACAATCCGAAATCGTATATAAAATGTTTAACTGTTTGAAAACTATGCTCATTTTATTTGGGAATTTAAAATTGTTATCAAAATTACGAGTTTATCGTATTGGAAACTGGGGTTTGGTGTGGTGAGTGGTGAGGGCAGTGAGAGTAAGAAGAGAAAAAGGGGGGGGGGGACTTTTTTCTATAACAGTGCCGTAATTTTGTGGGTAATTCCAGAATTTTTTGACGCATGGTACCGACATTTCATTTCATCCAACAAATGGCAACATTGGCGTGACTGGAGTGAGTTGCAATGAGAAAGGTGTTTCATCGACATTGCTATGCCTCTACACCGGTATGCAACTACGCTGAATTTGAGTACTGGACTGGCGGACTGCATTCTAAGCACGTAACTTTGATAATGCCACAGTATGTAGTGTATGTTAGTACGAACCATTACCTAAAAAATAGGTATAACAGTAAGACATTTAAAACTCATTTTCGAAAGAAAAAAAAAAAAAAAAAAAAAGAATTCCATACTAAGTGAGCTGCCACAATCACAAGGTAAGATAGCTTCTGAACCAAGAGTGTGGTACAATATTATTTTACAAGAACATCTTAATTATTAATTTCCGCGTGCAATAACGTATGTCGGAATATTTATCTGACAGTTATGAGGTAATATTGACGAATATTGTAATGCAAATATTTACTACTGTACATATGGGCAATATTAAAATACTCTGTAATAAAATGAATACACGCGACAGTTATGTATTTCGTGCATGTATGCGACGATCGCAGACACATTTTGTAAGCGTTAACAAAGGCTTTGGGAAGGAGCGAGAATAATTGTTGGAAATGTTCGTTTAATATTGCTAAAGGAGGCCTTAAAACGATAAAAACCCGTATTTTAGCGGAGGTTGAACGTAATATATAATTTAAAAATACGAATAACTGAAAAAAAAATGTTTAACCAATAAACTATTTGTATTTTTGACGAACTAGAAGTCTTGAGTTCATTGCGGTGCATGCATGGCCAAATTCATTTAAAAAAATACTATTTGTATAAATTATGACACATAGGTAACGTCAATGATAACACTGTATCTTAAATGTAAAATTTATTGCAGTAATTCATATCTCGTAAATTTTTAAATGTCTAGTTTTATCCGTGTATTTGTTTTTTTTTGCCACGAATAACCAAAAAACAGTTACAAGTAAGACTATAAACTTAAATGCGTTTCCATATGTAACATACGTGAGTTTGTGCTCACAGAGATTTATAGGAATAAATTAAATTCCAATTCTAACTTTTTTTTTGCATATTAGTAATTTTACTTTACTTTGTTGGCAATATTCTCTCATATGTAGTACATTGTTAAGTAATTTTCTGGTTATGTAAGTTCACAGCAGAGTAGTGTGGTGATTTTCTTTGGCTTATTAAGAGTAGTTTGGTTAATTTACACCCGTGGATACATTAATAAAACTTTGAAAAATAATTTTTAATAGTCAACCCTCATCAATGAAATTTTAATTTACTCCCGTGTTTCAGTTAGTTAAGTACCTTACTTATAACTTACGTCCTGAAGGATTTTCAAGTTATTTTGTAATACATTCGATTGACAAGCAATTAATAATTATAGCCACTTGTGGAATACACGAGTTGTATGCATTTTTCGAATCATTGCTTACGATTAAATAAAAATGGTCTCACATAATATCTTGGAAACAAATCAATCTCTTATCCCCAATTATTTTTTCACAAGTATACCTATGACATGGCATGTAAATTTACACTGTTTAAGTGAATCGTACACTTATTTTCAAGATGTGAAAGGTCTTTACATTTTTCAAATTACTATACCAAATTTACCGAAACGTTAGACTGACTGGTAGCGAGCAACTAACACACAAACGTTTGTCAATAACAAGCCGTTTAAATTGCCCCAATGCTCGGCTGCTCAAGCGACGACACTAGATTAAACGGAGCGCCATTACGGCTTCACTTCTTAGAGGACAAGTGCGGCAGAATGTATCGTTGTGGAATTATTCAGGCTACAAGGCCAGGTCACGGCAGACCGTAGAAAATAATTAGCGCCCGCTGTGGCAATGACTTAATAAACCATCAGAATCGTAGAAAAAATTACGACGCACTAGCCAAGAGTGTGTTTGGGGGGTGGGGAATCGTGGGAGGGTGAACAGGGGTGAAAAACAGAGAGGATCAAGCCGAGCAATGAGGTCGTCATTGCGTCAAGTTGAAAGCAAAGAGAAGTATTGCGCGATGGGCGCTAGTATCGCAAATGTTTTCAGAAGTCTTGCAAGTCACAACACCAGCTTGAGGGGTGATGCAATGTACAGTTGAGCAGACCACAAACATGAACTACAGTACACTCAGACGTCGATGTGTAAAATAAAAACATATATTGGTGTCGGAGAGACTTCAAACTTTGCTTTAAATAACACTACATATGCATATTACTCGAATATTTAACAACGATTCGCCTGATTTCTTCAAACGTTTACATAAAACCACCCTACAGCTTAATAAAATTATGTGATCAGGTTTACAATATTCATACTTCATTAAGTTTCCACTAATGCATATAATGTTGTTACGCTGACAGGCATGGTTATAACCTAATTATAAAACTCAAGGAAGAATTTAATCTAATAATATTTTTCTGCAAGAAATTACTTCAAATCTGATGACGATTGGTTTAATCTTAAATGTGCACCGGTTAAAAATTTGACGTATTAAATGCTATAATATTTTATACGAATAAAAGGTAATAGGGTGAAACAGTAAGACTGTATGCATATTTAGGTATGTGTACAGGAAAAAATCTTATAACAAGTTTATTTTTAATTTCTACATTGTACATAAAAAACAATCCCTAATGAATTATGGAGGATGTTGGCAAATAGGAAAAAAATAAATTCTTTTCCGTACATTTATAAAGTAGCAATATAAATTTTTTTCACATAAGTTACAGATTAACAGCGCATACAAGCGGTCTTAAATACAAAGTATTTTTTACCATGAATGATACTTTTCGTTTAGGAAACTGGAAAATAAATTACCCACGCAGCAAAAACTTGCAGTAGCAGAAAGGGTAATTTAACTTTCGTAAGTAAACATATCATGAAGCAAATGAAAATTCAAAATGAGTACATATTAATACGCGAAAATATTATTGTGAATAAAAATTATTAGGAGTAGCTTGATTCGTAGTTTTGGCGGGAAATTAGTTCTTGGGGGAAGTTCAGCTTTACAAAGGTAAATGTTTCGACTTATTATCTGCCTTTACTTACCAAACACTTGTTCCTGCAAACTCATTTGTTTTCCATTTCACAAGTGAACTGTATTGATGACCTGAACGAAATTAGAACGATTTCTAAAAAACCAAGTTTTTAAGATCAGTGTACCTAGACGGGAAATTTGTCGTAGACTTCACATGTAGCAATGTTTATTTTCAGTTCTTGGCTGAAACTATCAATGAAAATATTTGCCAGTAAAGGGAGAAAGTGAAAGCACACACATACATACATATATATGCACATATATAAATACACAACCCATAGTTTAAGTCAATTCCAGAAAGGTGTAAGTACCCTAGAAAGTGTAGCTGACTATTAGTGTTGGTAACACAGCCGGAATGAAAGATAAATGTTGGTTTCATTATGATTGTTTATTCAACGACGAAATATTGGGTGTCGATATTAACACCTTCCGGTAAAGAAAATGGTTTTTTTTTGTCCACATTTTTTGCATAAGACAATGTAACACAAGTGCATAAAAAATGTAACACATGTGCATTCGTGGGTTGTTTTATGCTTATTAATTATCTACCATATGTAATAATTAAATGAAAAGGTCACATCAGTTTCGAAGAAATTAATGCAAAATATTCTGACATTGAAAATTTTGGTATTTGTACACTTAGAATAATGTGCATGATTTTTTTCTAAAATAGTCACGTGTATGGCAAAAACATAAGGTAACTTGTTTTTTCATACGTTGCAGAATACCAATTATCAAGGAACAGCTCAAAATTTCCAACCAATTACATTTGTAACTGGTGTAATACACATATTTCTATTTGTGCATTAGTAATGTAATAAACCAACTTGTTAACGAAATGCAACGAGGGGCTGTACATCTCTGGTAACTTTCATTACGTGAGACATGACTTGGTAAGATTTCATTACAACATAACTTTAAAATGTGCAAGTAATTTCGGCTTAGTGCTATCCGGCATATGCATGAGTTTTACAAGTACAAGAATAAAAATATTATAACTTCTTTAAATTTATTGTTTACTGATACACACTCCACTTATTCATCATACACGTAATAGATTGTTACAGACAGATATATATATATATATATATATATATATATATATATATATATATATATATATATATATATATATATATATATCTCAAATTAAGACTTACATTTCCCGAAGTAAATAATAACTGCTGGGAAATAACACAGGAAGTTTCATACATAGGAATTAATTAAGCTATTTTGAATAATACAAGCAAACCTACATAGAACACAAGTTTTAAACAAGGTTATCACTATGAAAGTAAACTTCAGATAAATACATTTTTCAAATGAAATTCATTAAAAAAGTAACTACATTTTTACTTATACAAGTTCACATCAAATACAGTTTCAAAATTTTAAAGAATTTTAAACATAGTATTTACAACTTTTAATATCGTGGAACTAATGAAACATCTAAAACTAAAAATTGTTCCCAATTTTTTGCCTACAACAATTTTAGAAGGCAATAAATTTAATTTGTAGATACACTTAACGTATGAGGATGTATAAATAAAGGAAACCTGTATGACAAAATATGAGAAAATTAAATGAAACAGGAATATACAATTTTAATAATACTATCCTTAAATTGGCAATAAATAAAATATTCCATCATTTAACACATTAACACATTACCAGAACTATTAAGAAAACCATCGTAATGTGAACAAATACACAAGCTGGATGCGTTAAACAACATGTAAAATCCAAACATTTATAATCACTATGAAAATTCCTATAAAAGTGTTAAAAATCTGAACATTTGCGAAAGCAATTACAACATGGATTTTTAATGTTATTGCCGATACAGATAGTGTTAACTTAGTTTCATGCACAAAATAGTCAAGCCGAAGTGCATATAGTAACAATATTATTATACTAACAGTATAAAGGATTATGTAATGTTTAGTCACTAGCACGAAACTGTTCAAAATGTGAATCGACTGTGTTGCACATGTTTTGAAGTTTTCCTCAAACAGCGTCGCGACTGCAGAAACAAAATATGCTGTTCTGACACGGCTGCTGGGGGAACTGTCGATATTATCTTCTGTGAAAACTGGATGCACACGAGTCAGAACGTATAACAGAGAAAGATTGTTTTCATTCTTGCAGGAGACGGTTAACTTGGAACAGTTTCACGTTATATATTTTCCACCGCATCTCACTTATTTTACATTAAAAAATCCCAACAGTTTCCAAGCCATGCATCATGCTGGTTACTACATACATATTATATTGTCACCCAGACATAAGTATTTTTTATATGTGTCATCTGGTGCAATGTAGGATATGACTCTCCTGTTACTATTATATTTCACAGTAGCTGACCCTTGCGTCTTTGTTTGCATGAAATCTAGGATTTATTTTCGTTTCATTTAAAACATAAATTTTGCTTCGCTTATGTTTTATGGAGTTATTAAAATAGAGCACAATTTCGCTTCACTCAGACTTAATTTTTCAAATAGAAGTATCACTTCGTTCATATTTTATGTTGTTATTAAAATACAGCCCGACATCGCTTCGCGAAGATGTTATGGAGTTAATGAAGTAGATACCTTAATAATTGGTTAGAATCATTGTTACTTCGTTATCGGAAATAGTTTTATGGTCCTGTTAGTGTTATAACTTTAAAAATGGTACCTACTATGAACACTTCACAGTTGAAATAAAGATATGCTTATTTTGCTATAAAACTATTGCGGTTTCAACAATGCTTTTTTTAATGCATTAATCATGTTGCGGTAAAATAACCTATGAAATCCACGGAAAATTTTATGGAAAAGTTTATTTACTTTGTAGCTATTTGATATATCGAGATGAAATAAAGTGCAGATTTTAAGTTGAATGGAGTTCTTAGGGCGCGTACACAGAGAGCAACTAGCAACGCCAACGCGACTACAATGCAACGGGAACGATAGTTGCTCCTGCAGAGCATACACGGTTGAATGTAATCGTTGATACTGAGGGGAACTGCAATGAGACAGCAACGCAACTGCCGGGGAACTCTCGCACTAACAGTTGTTTGAGCACGACACGCTGTAAACTAGTTGCCCGGGTGTTTTGTTTGTGGTAGAAGATAGGGAACATGGCTGCTGCTTAAGAAAAGAATAATAATATAATTTTGGTTGACGAAATACGAAAACGTAAGTGCTTGTATGATCCTTCTGTGAAATGATATTCGCAGACTCACATAACAGACAAAGCCTGGCACGCCGTTTGTACTGAATGTACAGCAGATGGTAAGTGCAGATAGTACAGTGGGTGGTATGTAGGCCTACTACAGGCTATCCACTGTATAGTGAGCACTATTGAAATTAACATTTTAAAAAGTATCACTGTTCCTCGTTGCTGGATAGACATGTAACACAAACCTCCAACGGCTTGCTCCCGTGAGTTGGAAACGAGAGAAAGGAATTATAAAAGGTGGAAGTGCTGCAATAATCTGGACATGAAGATAGTACATAGGCTTATGACAATGTTAATTTTTTATACTGGAAGGATACATTGTGTGAGAAAAGTAGATATCGAGTAGGACTTTCAAAAGTGCTCTCTGTAACGTGAATGACGTATGGTACTATAGTGTTATGTTAAATAGAATAGAACGTTGTCAATATGACCGAAGCTTGTAAATTTGGTATTGTTGGAAGGTAATGTTTGTTAGTAAATTATAGGCAAGTAACTGATTACGCGTTAAATAGTTACAGGTGTGTAATTTCTCGATAAAAGCTGCATTGTTATTATATTTGCACTCGTGTAAACAAACCTATTCTAATTACCTGTTATTACATTTAACATGAAACATATTAATCGACAGTAAATATAGATATTGAGGTACCGTTCTAGACAAGTAATGTAAAGAGATTACATTGTTTATGTACAATTGCTTAACGGTAACTCTGTTTCCTATCAGCCCATCTGCAATTTTCCTTTGTAAAAATTGTGAGTAAATACATTGTAATACCCTGCCACCTTTCGTTGTAATAGGCACAATTGTTTTTTATTGTAATAATGGAAGAAGTATTA
Organism: Dryococelus australis; assembly: GCA_029891345.1. Taxonomy (NCBI): domain Eukaryota; kingdom Metazoa; phylum Arthropoda; class Insecta; order Phasmatodea; family Phasmatidae; genus Dryococelus; species Dryococelus australis. The sequence goes on along the minus strand of CM056995.1, from coordinate 44,469,513 downwards.
GTATTTCAAATGTGTCAGGCGTCACGCATTTGTTACGAATTCGTGTAGTGGTTCATGTTGTAAGATAAGAAATCTCAGGTAGCAGGAGCAGGTCAAATTTGTGGTTTTTATTTTAAATCGATAATGAAAGTCAATGCAAGATTTGGTGATTATACATGCAGTGTACAAGGTTATCAAATTGTTATATAAAAATACTACATCTTTCAAGTGAACTTAGAAGGTTGTATGTTTTACGAGGTAAAGAATTGTAGTTCTACAAAGTAATTATAATAACAATATGTCACACATATTTACTTCATACAAGCACATTGTAGGGACCATTGTGTAGCACGAATAACACAGTCCATATACTACGGTAGGAGAATAAAATATTGCATATGTTTTTTTTTCCTAACTTGATATATGGTAGCCTATATATCTCGGGCATATTAAGTAACATATATTTTTAGGAGTCTAGGGTATTCGTATCACAGTACGAAATTTCATACAAGAAACACATCATGTGATTGTATTGAAAGTAGGACTACAGGCCACCAGGTCATATTGCAATGAAATGCCAATTGCTTGTCAGTATTCAGCGTCAGTACCTTCCGCTGATTCCCCAACCACATGAGCCCACTGATACGGTATAGGCGAAAAGTGTACAAAATAGTTTGCCAGTATCTCCCTCCAGTGACATCGTTTTGCTCGACCGGTACGATCATCATCAATGCATGTAACATGTGGTTTCTGGTATTCTAAATTATCGGGTATAGACATAGCACCCTCTCTAATCCTCGTGAAATATAGTAACACACAAGCTGCTTGTACAATTACATTCAAGTTATATGGTGCACACTGAATCTTTTTCTCAAAAATTTGCCATTTCATACACATAAGGCCAAAGGCACACTCTAAGCTCTTGCATGCTCGAGATAACCTATAGTTACAAACTCGCCTTGTGTTGTTTAGGTCCGTCGAGGGTACGGTCCAATGATATTCTCCCTCGATGGGAAGGCTTCGTATGCACAAAAATAGTAGGGAATAGGTGTGCCTGTTTCGTCACCAGGCAGAGGTGCAGGGGCAGAAATATTAAGACTTTCCGTTGCAAGCCAGCGCCCTAGCCTAGAAGCACGAAACACACCACCGGCACTCTTTATACCAGGGGCGCCTACATCTATCGTGAAAAAGAGTGCATATGCATCTGCAAAAGCCATCAGAACCGCAGAAAAGTAATGTAAGTGGTTGAAGTTGTTTGATCCTGAATGGTCGTAACTACAAATACGGATGTGTTTGCCATCAACAGATCCAGTTCAGTTCGGCACATTCCACAACTCATAATACCGTCTTGCTATGCCTTTCCATTGTTCTTCGTCTGGCACTGGCACATGAAGTGGGACTGAAGTGCTGACCAGATCGCCTCACATGTCTTAGGGATTATCTGGGCAATTTTTGATACTACACCGAAGAATTTATATGCAAGTTGGTGGTAGCTTGAGCCTTCTACCAGAAACCTAGATAAAGGCAAACCTTTCCTGTACACAATTATAACATAACTTAACAGGTGATGCCCCTACCTTGAAGAGAGTTACACGAATACATAACTTATGTGACGGAAGTTCTAGGCTATAGTATACTACTGACATGTAGGTAATTGGGGAATGACCTTGTCCCACTTTGAAGTCCTTTGCTGCTTTGTTGTATTGTAAACGGTGATACGGATATAAGCCTGTGTGTAAGGTAAAATCGGGAGATATGACACACCTTTCCATTAAAATTTATAACATACATGTACTAATTAATATCTCCGATAAATAGTTTGTGGTTTAGTGTATCTGAACCATGATTATACATGTGCAATTACAAAATAAACATAGTGTACGAACACATGTTTTTGGCCATATCTGCCATATTAGTGGATGATATAGCCATTTAAGTGTTGGAGACATTACCTATAGCTTAGCAACCTTAACTTAACTCGAATAATGTAATATATATTCAACAAATTATGTACCAATAAGTCTATGTTACTTTTTTATTTTATTCTGTGCTACATACTTATATCTTCAATTGTTTTATAAACCTCACTTCTTGCAAAGTGTTTTTGCCCACGTCATATCGCCCAGATTTACCTTATACACAGGATATTATATGGGCTCTTTTGGTTGTCCGTATTTGTAGTTGTTTAAATGTGCCATGTGTTACTGAGTATTCTTTCGAATAAACATTGTCAGGCTTTTGATTTTTCTACAGTGAAGGAGTGCAAGGATAAACGGAAAAACATTCGTACAGTATTACGCAGATATCTGTCTACAAAGCCCCCTCCTGGAAATACTATTATTTAAATGATGTTCTTCAATTTTGGTAGCTATCATGTAGGATAAAAAAACAAGGGGACAATCTGCCATCGCCACCACACGATGCTGAAAACCAGGGCGGCACAGATGTTGCTGATACGGAAAAGCCTGATGTTAATGACAAGTCAGTATGTGAGGACGAAGCTGTAGAAAGTCATCCACAAACAACATATGGTTATGCATCACAATCTACAGTAGACCAGCTCCGGCGCAAAAGAATATCTTTGAAGAGGAAAACTGTGAGTGATGAACTGTATTCGTGCTTGAAAGAGAACTTTCGCGGTAAGATACACAAGGAAGGTTCAGAATCCTCTCTTGTGTACATGAACAGTTTCTAATAAGCTTGCAAGGTGATATATTTCTAATATTCCAGATGGTTATCAGTCTCAGTCTTTACTCGACATGCAGTATGCACAGATGTAATTTTACATTTTAAATGTACGAAAAATATAACTGTTACACAGTATACCTAAGATATTATTACACAATAAACAAATATTGAATCTTTTAACGCCTTTTTGAAACCTAATTTACCTTAATGTTATTGACAATCGTTCCTGTGGAATGATGGGTTCACGCCAATTTGTTGGAGTTTTTTGAATTCTAGATGGAACTAAATCCAAAAGCACGTCAAGGCTCTCCTTGCTCATACGAAAGTAATTGAAGAGTTTCTCCAGATATTTTATTAGGTCCTGCAATGTATGTCGTTGGCTAAATTTAATATTGCTTCTTAAGTATGGATGAACCCAAAAGCGTCGTATGCTCCGATTTTTCCGCCATCACCGAATATAATATAGTAACACAGCATCCTCTTCCGACGACGACATTTCGTAAACTGGCAGTTTCTTGCTGTGTGGACGGTTTTGAGGCAGCTTCATCCAAGCAACTCAATAGTCAACCGGTTTCCATCGCGTTGCAGTTGCTAGTTGCTCTCTGTGTGTACACACCTAAGATCTCTGAATGTTTCATTAAAATCGGTTCAGCCGCATCGGAGCCTATTCTGGACAAAAATACAGACAGGCAAACAAAAAAAAAATGTCATTTATATTTCAACATCGTGTAATTAGCATATTAGGCTGAAATAACAAACATGCACTATATTTTTATTGATATGTATAGATTTAACGGTGGTTTAAATTGTGACATCTGGTAATTTGTAAATTTTTTTCTGTACTTGTTCGTTTTGTTAATTTTAGATAGGATAAGATAGTAATTTATTGAAATGATTTATGCTTTTAAAGTTATTATAGTAATGTGTGTATATATGATAATAAGGACGGTCTCTATATGCTACCGAAATTGTTAGACTTCCCATATTATTTGTTGTTGATGCAGGAACGTTTGCGTTCATCTCTATGAACTTGGAGATGTATTAAAATGTAAAGAGGCAACACTTCTAGTGAAAATTTTTGTTCTGATCACCTTTTGTTTTTGTTTTGTTAGGAATATTATTGTTCGTCTTCAGAAGGGCAAAAGAATGTTGAGGAGTCGGCCAAACTGAGATTGAAAAGTTGATAAGTAATTATTTTTTTGTTCTGCTGTTCAGCCGTGATTTATAGAAGTGATGGTTATGAAATAATTTGTTGATATTAAAATGGGACAGTATAAGATTTAATGAAGGATCTTGAAGAAATGACTTCAATCCAGGAACTGATGACCCGAGGAAGGACGATCGTATGCCACTGCTAGGGATCCATCACTGCATCCTGGAGTGTAACGGTCTACCAACACTTCGAGCCACTGCTGAAGTCCAGGGATCTGTGTTGAGCAGAGAACTAGAGTGATCAACGGATTCCGAAGGAGGATAATCGTCATCCCTAGGCGGTATTCCATACACGGTTCCATACGGCCATATATGTAATTAAAAGGTCAATCGAAAGTAGATTTTATAATTTTCTGAAAATGAATACTTTTTCTATCCTCTCAATATGTCAGGTAAATAATTATTTTTAATCTAATCTTCAACAATTCGTGTCGTCTCGTAATTGTTATTTTAGTTAAAAAGTTGCTTTCCTTTAATGTGGCTTGGATTGTGAACATCTACCACTTTGTTCATGCTTACTGGGTAGTGTGTTCTCTTTGAACATACTAGCCAGCAAACACAACCTGTCGGCAAAGTGTCAGCAAATTGTCGGCCCGATACCTGGACTGTCGGCAACTGTCGGTTCAATGGCAGAAGATAGCCATCTGACAACGGCGTGACGTCTTTTTTGAGACAGTATGTTTGCCGTTAGAAAAAAGACAATGGCCCACTGTATTTTTTTGGATAACTGATGGATATCACCTACATGATGACGGCGTGGTATCTCGCAGTCAACATGTCGCCAATAGCAAAAAAAATATTATTCTTGCCCGATTCCGATATAGCATCTTTGTTTTTTCGGTAAGTTGGTTGTCATCTTATTTATTCCGGCCCGCTAACGTTTTTTAGACATGGCTCTTTATTACAATAAAAATTGAATATGATGTATTTTTGCCGACAAACGTTTTGAAAGTGTTTTTTGAATAGGCAAGATGTTAACTAGCTGTTATGGCATTATGTCTTTTTTGAAACCATGTGTTGGCTGCTAGCATGTTTTTTTTCATGATTATATATGTGTCACGTGGTATTCCATGGTATTTTTTACTTTGAATTTTTTTTCATTTGTACAACCATCCGACAGATGTATTAAAAACTAACAAAAACTATTTTATTTGCAAACCTTTAAAAAAACGAAGAAACAGTTTTTAAATTATAGATTTGAAATTACTAGAGAATATCAGCAAATTATCCTGTGGTGTGTAGGTTAACATGCTGGACTGTCAACTCAAGGATCTTAAGTTCAAATCCCGCACTTGGCAAACAAAAGATTTTCATATCACATAATGTGTTGAGAAGTAGATGAAATGAATATATGTGAAGAAGAAATAACAATTACTAAAACTTTTAATCGAAAAGTTAAGATTTTTCCATGGTTATAGTGCTTGTTTCTGGACATCATGCCGCTGCAGGCCCGGCACTGCAATGACTTCCAGCCGCCGCAGGCCAGGCGGTTTGCCGTCATCCAGCCACTGCAGGCCCGGCATTTTGCCGCTATCCAGCCTCCGCAGGCCTGCCGTCTTTCCACCATCCAGCCGCCGCAGGCCTGGCGTATTGCCGCCACCCAGCCGCCGCAGGTCCAGCGCCGTGCCGCCATATAGCCACCGCAGGCCCGGCATCTTGCCGCCATCCAGCCGCCACAGGCCCGGCGTTTTGTCGCCATGAATCAGGCCACTTCCGGCGTAAGACAGCGGGCCGGCATCATCTGACCGGAGTTTGTCGGCTATCTTTTACCGGCCCAATTTCGGACCGTACTTTTCATGTTTGTTGTGTAATTTGTTCTTTTTGATATTCATTACAATTTACTAACACATTTACCTCATTCTAATCCCTGTAGTTGATAATTTAAGGAAGGGTTATTAGTTGTGTCATTATTTTTACATGTCAGTTGTATATTAGTATATTTTGTCCTAGTGGCAATCTCTATGTCTAATTTACAGGGGGGGGGGTAGTGTTACCTACACTTGAATGAGGAATTTATTTTCTCACTATTGAAATGTCCCGATGCTAGCTGTGGCAAAAATATATAGTAAAATTAAATTGGTGACGTTTGGGAAGTGAAAGTTAAAATTCTCCCTTCTCCATTACCGAAAAAGTGTCACCAAATATGTGGGGCCACGAGATGAATATACCCAGACACGGGAACTAAAAGTGAGAAATAAATAACTTAATCTATTCTAGGTCAGTTGGTATGGTCATAGATATATTAGCCAATTGGAATTACAAAACCTTAGGATTGAGTACAGAAAGTCATATAGAAAGTAGTAATTAACGCTCAGGGAAAATAGGACCCCGTATAATTTAAGGAACACTCCTGGCATAGATTATCGCCGACTAGAAAATAAGGCACCATTCACAATGAATACCAACACGCAGTTGACGAAGTATAGTACAATTGAGGCGGTGATCAAACACGTAGGCAACTTCCACAACGAGTCAAACCCAGTGGAACAGAATACAATGTTGCAGCAGTTTGCCGCCACAAAGTCACAGCAATTGAGTAATTTTAATGAAGAACAGGAAACCAAATCGGAACAGTGATTGCGTGGAATGGAGGAGCGCATAGGGCGTGGACAAAAGGAACAATTGGTGCATATAGTGACTAGATTAGAGTCAGATGAACATGATGCGGGAATATGTCAGTACACAATACAGTCAGTTAAGCCAAACTATTACCGGAGCAGTAAATCACGTTAGAACTGAGGTGGAAACTGTAAGATAGCAGAAAGGGAAATTTAACCTTCGTGAATAAACATATAATAAAGCAAATGATAATGCAGAATGAGTACATAATAATGTGCGCAAACTTTACTGCGAATAAAAATTATTAGGCGTCTCTTGAGGCGTAATTTTGGCGGGAAATTATTACTTGGCGAAAGTTCAGCGTTACAAAGGTAAATGTTTCAACTTACGGTCGGCATTTACTTACCAAACACTTGTTCCTGCAGCCTCTTTTGGTTTATATTTCACATGTGAATTGCGTTGATGACCTGGACGAAATTAGAACGATTTCGAAATCACCAAGTTTTTTAAGATCTGTGTACCCACACGGAAAATTTGTCGTAGACTTCACATGGAGTGGTGGTTATTTTCAGTTCTTGCCAGAAACTGTCAATGAAAATATTTTCCAGTAAAGGGTAAATGTGAAAAACACACACATACATAGATACACACACACACAACCTATAGTTTAAGTAAATTCCGAAAAGGTGTAACTAATTTTAGAAGTGTAGCTGACTATTAGTGTTAACACAGCCGGAATTATTAAAAAAAAAAAAAAAAAAAAATCTTGATAATCCATTATTGAACAACGAAATATTGGGTGTCGATATCAACCCCCTCCCGTTAAGAAAAAAGGGGTTTGAACCTCATTTGTGCATTAAAAAATGTAACACACTTGCATTTGTGAGCTGTTCTATGCGCATCAATTATCTACCATATTTGTTAAATGAAATGGTCATCTCTTCTTTTTTTAACGTACATTTAATAATTTTCGAGAATTTAATGCGAAATATTCTTACAGTGCAAATTTGGTATTTGTACACTTAGAATAATGTACATTAATTTCTCTAAAATGGTGTGGCATAAACATAAGATTACTTTTTATATCATGCCTGGAAGAATACCAATCCGCGCAAAAATTCCGTCCAGTTACATTTGTAACTGGCGTAATGCTCTTATTTCTGTTTGTGGATTAGTAATGTAATAAGCCAACTTGTTAACGAAATGCAACGAGGGGCTGTACATCTCTGGTAACTTTCATTACGTGCTGCATGACTTGGTAAGGTTTTATTACATACATTTGAAATAAGCAAGTTATTTCGGCTTGTTGCTATCCGGCAGACGCGTGAGTTTTACAAGTACAAGATAATAAAATACTATCGAATTTTTTATTATTTATTGTTCATGGATACACACTCCGATTCCTCATCATAAACAATATTCGCATTAAAGAAAACTTCAAAGAAATACATTTTTTTCAAATGAAATTCATTAAACAGGTCTCTCTTTTAGTTACTTCTAAAAGTTCACTTCCAATACGGTTTAAGAATTTCAAAGATTTTTTAAATATAATATTAATGTCAGTTTTAATATCGTGGAGCTTTTTAATCATCGAAAACTGACAGTTGTTACCAATGTTTTGCCTTTAACAATTTTACAAGTCAAGAAACGTAATTTGGAGAACCTACACAGTGTTATAATATTACGTACATTACATTTAATCTATAAAGCTGTATAAATTAAGGAAAACTTTATGGCAAAATATGAGAGAACTACATGATGCAGGTATATAAAATGTTATTACTACTACTCCTAAACTGGTAAATAACAAAATATAATATAATTTAACAAATTAACACATAAGCTGAACTATTAGGAAAACCATCCTAACTTGAACAAATACACAAGCTGGATTCGTGAGTAGAGGAAGCAGGTGAGTCTGGACCAGGCAGAGACTAATTGGGCTTATCTGATGGATCATAGGATTAATTTAACGGGTTATCGCACCTGCACTAATTACAGGTAATCCCACGTAAAGAGTTAACTTTTTAATTGTAATTTTTTAAGTTATTTTTTTGTTGGGTGAGTTGAAAGGGTTTGACGTTCACCTGTGAACGTCAGGCAGGTAATTGAGCTCTGAGGGGTGGGAGCAACAGGATATATTATATACATATATATATATATATATATATATATATATATATATATATATATATATATATATATATATATATATATATATATATAATATATATATGTGTGTGTGTGTGTGTGTGTGTGTGTGTTTTGACCTTGGGGCAAAAGTGACATAAGAGACATTTGGGACAAGAGTTGCATAAGGGAAAATTTAGGTCCGTAGCCTTAGAAGTCTGATTTTGAACAGAGTTCGGTGGATGGGCGAGGGGAGGGAGGAGGAGGCCCGTCGTCGTCGGAGGCAGAGTGTGTACTGAGCTCGATGGCTGGGTGAAAGGAGAGAGCAGCATAGTAGGTCCCTCCCATTTGCTGGTTGTGGCCTGACTGGTCTGGTGTGGGGCGGGTGAGGGGAAGGTGGGGAAGCGGTCGCCTTAGCGACTGTGATTTCTATTAAAATAACGAAATACACAAATATATAGTTTGAAGGGAATGACTTCCACCGAAACATGAAATAATTATAAACCATGCAAACATAAAATTATTGCCAAACAGGCAACTTTAAAAGATTTATTAGAGAAACTATGTAGCGAATCAATAAATGACACTCAACAAATTAAATAAATAGTGATTGAATTACAAACATGAAAAAAACTAGTTACTTGCAATGAAATATAAGTTATCACAAACAACAGGACAATTAAATTAATAACCAAGAAATGTACAAGAAGGTGCAATGAAATACCACTTAAGGGGGCCGCCTACCTGACGCGACATGGTATAGGAGCGAGCGAATGCTAAGGGCAACACTGGCACGCACATCAAGTGCCGCATCACCACTATGCGTGAAGCACTAAACTAGTGGGCAAGCTTTTAGTCGAACTGTTCTTTTCTATAGGACTTTAAGCGGTCGCCATACTATTTTACTGCTGGAAAGTCTGATCCAAAGTTAAATGCAGGATTGTATCTGAGTTTCACGTAGATCCAGTCAGCACATTTTTACATACGGCAGTCTGAAAATACTATTTTTAGCTATGTTTGGGAGCTTGGAAATGGTGATTCTAACGTGCGCAGTGTCTTGAAAACCACATTCTGTCATCACCCGAAGTTTATTTTCTTTTCGTAAATTAGAACATCGGGTGCACGGGGAATAGTTTCGTCAAAAAAGGAGATCTCCCAACACACTGCAACACATTTCAAGCGCCCAGTAGGCGGCCCCCTTAAACACGATCAACTACACACACCAACAGAACTATGAATCATATGTAACGAATGAAACACAAATACTCACATCAGATTAAATAAATGACTAGAAAAATATTAACAATGCACAAATATAAATTTTTTTCTAAAACAACTTATTGAATGATTACTCATGACATATTAAGTGCGAACAAGTACGTTAAGTATGTTACTAACCACGCAACACAATTTATGTTTAAGCCTAATGCACTGATCTAGCCCGAAGCAATCCGTTCGGGTCCCAGTCGCTTCCCACTCCAGCGTTGGCACATTGCTTGCCAACCCAACCCGCAGCAAGCTGGCCGAACCCACTTTGTTTCATCCTCATCTGCTCTTACTTCAGCGCTATGTCATAATTCACAACTATCCTTCCATTTCAATTGCTGTATGAAGCGAATCGTTTATTAAATGTACAAACTTAATTTCCTACCCTATTTGTTACACCGTGCTGTCGCTATGACGTGTGTGTGTGTGTATTATTAATGGGAGCTCAGCAGGCCAGAGGGTCAGATATTTCAGCTCTCTTCGTCGACCACCAGCCAGACCGTCCACGCATTCGTATCTGAACAGTTCCAGCTGCTTGCGGTAGAGAGCGCTCCCTCTCTCTCACCCTCTATCGCACACCATCTGCCGTGCTGCATGGGGTTGGTGAGCAGGTTGTTGAAAATTCAAATGTCACATCCCAATTACAGTGTAAATGGCATTAAAAATGGAATATACGTTCCAACTAATTTTAACCATCACAATTCCAGGAAAAAAAATTAATATATATTTACAAGTAAAGAAATATAATGCATTAAATATAGCAATAACCTAAACAAATATCATTAATTGCACACTGTACCATATTCCAGGGAAAATACTCCACAACTTGTCTCCTTCGGTAAATTATAGCTAGTGTGAAATAAATTCAGTATTGTACATTCTAATGGATTACACTATTCGCTGCTCACCCTCATCGCCGCTCAACACCCAGTTGCCAAACCATCACCTACATATTGTTATTTTTAATGACATGATTGCCCTTGTTATATCATAACTGTGTGTCGACTATTAAAAAAGTTTATGTCCTGTGAACATTCAAAAATATTTAAAAATAATAAGGGCTTAGTGATATTCAAAAACTGTTTTCCAACAGCCAGAGCATGTTTTGTTACGTATCATCCTTCTGTGTCCACTTTAGGCTTTCATGTGCAGTAATAATTAAATTCTCATTTAAAACATTATATGGATCTGCTAACTAACATATATTTACGTTCGAGATTTATACTTATATTAAATATATTAGGATTCACACATTATTTTAGTAAAAAATGACTGCTTGCATAACTCGAAGATTTGACACACATCTTTATATATATAATTCTTCTGTGCGTGTGTATGTCACTGAACTCCTCCTAAACGGCTGGACCGATCTTGATGAAATTTTTTGTGTGTGTTCAAGTGGATTCGAGAATGGTTTAGATTCTCAATTCGGAAAAGAGAGGGGGAGAGATTTAAGACATATGTACAGGACAACGTCTGTCAGGTCCACTAGTTTAATATATGAGATACACAGGTTTCCTTCTTCTTACTCAACGTGTAATACAGTCACATCAGTTTCGAAGAATGAGACCACTATGCTACACAAAATGTAAATGATAAAGGCTCGTATTTGTCAAACTTATATATTTTATCAAAAACCCATAAGTTTTTACCATAGAATGTAAACATCTCTCTCTTAAATACTAATTTGAAAAACCAAATGTTTTCACATAAGTGTAAAATGTGTTTGGATATTCTGAACAGTCAGTCATGTTACCCCATAACATGTATGAAGTTTCGTAAATATTGCCCCTACTTTGTGAGTAATGTAAATTTTTTTTTAAATTCCATTGTGTGTGGATATATGTAGCATATATCTGCGATACACAGAGTTTCACCAAACTCCATGTATAGCAGCAGTAGCGACATCTCTCAGCATACAGCGTCATGTAATCTCACAACCGTAGAAAACTTATACACTAAATGTGTTTTATTAAAATATTTGAAGATTTGACCTTCCATCACATAAATTATAGTTTCTTTTACAAAATTATTTTACACGTTCGGTTTTTAAATGGACAATGCTCGATGGGGCGAGTGGTTGAAAATTACGAGTAAACGTTGTTGTCTTCCCACACATTTATTCTTTTCACTTATGCCATGTATATATTCGTTAGTAAGTTTGAAATTATGTTCTCTGTAAAGAGATTCCACATTGAGATAATTACGCATTCCCCCGTGGTAATCCCCAAACAGTCACACATTTCTTTCATATAATATTTGAACAAGGTTCAGTAAAATATTTTTGTTTCCATTTGTATCTGTATTAGTAACTTATTCATATTAATGGTTAAAATTTTGTGTGCTGACCATTTGATATTATCTGTTCTAACACAAAATTAGTTTTAATTTAAATAATATAATATAAATTTCAGTAACAAATGCTAGACTCGTATGTCAATGCTCTCAATTGAAAAGTTTTCCTTGTTTTAGCACACACACATTGTATTGCCACTACTGCATGATAATTAAATGTTACACTGAGAAGGATTTAAATTACTAAAGCTAATCATTAAAATCACACACAAATGCACTACTATATTTAATTAATTACATACTTTTTTCCCAGTATATTAACAGGTTCCAACAAATAACTTTTCTAATGCACACATCAAAAAAATTATTTAAAACACTTAAATTTATTCTTCTTTCAAAACAGTATTGATTATTTACAAAAAATAATTACAAAACACTATAATCTTTTTCTTCTTCTAAAGGATTACTCCACATCATAAGCTTTAGGAACACATCTTCTCACAATAAAATTTGACAATTGTATGGATGTCTTGAGAAATTATTTACAATATCGTACTGAAAACTAATTATTAAAAACAATAATTTTATTCCTCGCACTAAAAGGCGTCCCTTTAAAAACCAAATAAAAAATAATTAACAACGTGCCACTGAAAATTTAAAATTAAACAATTATGTACACATTTCGGCACACTAAGCGACGTCCTTTTGTCACATCCAGGTATATTTTTGTCATAAGCAGGGTGTTGTTTTTCATTGCCAAGCTCACACTTTTTCGATGCACACACCAACATATGTAGGAGAGGCGAGATGAGTCTTTGAAGAAATAGTTTGAAACTTCAAAAGCAGATTCATGATGTATTCGTAGTTTGAAACTTTCAAGGTGTGGCGTAGTATGGAACGCCCCTCTCTGTGTAGTAAACAAATTGCAGTCACGTTTTATATTGATGTTCATGATGTTTACAGGAGAAATACAGTCACAGTTTATGAAGTCACTGTACCCCTTGCAGATAGATACACATCTAAGCAACAAGCAGCTTGGATAGACAGTCGCGCAGAGGACCACTGGGGGTATTGTAGTGGATACGAATGGAGAGAGGTTGTTGGTTCGATCCTATTGAAGTTAGATGCTGTAGAGTCACAATATACCTTCGCAGAAACAGTTGTAGAGTGGTGAAACCTCTTTGAAGACAGGCAGCTGTATGTTGTCAATGCGTCTTGTAGCCAGGCAAGCAGCTAGCATTGGGGTGCGTGCGGGTAGAAACCTGCAGGGCGATCCAGTAGGTAGTCTCGAGTTGGTTCGATACTGGTGAGGGGCGCTTATGCAGTAGGTGCAGCACCTTTGCCGAATCTTGTAGGATAATGTGTTTATGGTAGCCGTGATTCAGTGTGTTCTTGGAATAGGTGATGTGGTTCCCACTAGACCTTGGTGAGGCCCATTGATGGTGTGGCTCCCAGTTGGTGTGGCAGGTTGGCAGGCTGGCAATTGCGGCAGGCAGGTTGTTGTTGCAGTGAGTCAATGGCTGGGGAAATTGTTTTTTCGCGTTTCGGTAGTGCTCCCAAGGTAAAGACGACACACCATCCGACTCAACGAAGCTCTTGTCGTCAAAACCTGACAAGACCACCTTTGTCACCCGTTCGGTGTAGACATCGTGACCACGCGAACAGAACTGATATTAGGTCCCCAGTACCCTAGAACTCTGGTTGAGGCATTCCCGATAATCCTCGAAATGAACCAACTGCAACGCAATAGGTTTTACACCCTTCGCCTTACGTATATACTGTTAATTTGTAATAATGTATGCATAAAGTTTGGGATATTAACCTACAAAGTGTGTTAATATGCAGCCGGTGCATTTGTTTCTCATCACTCCAGTTACACTTTTGTTCTCGCATGAGAATTCTTGCGGATTATCGAGCACATACATGTATAAAACCGTGCTTTTAAATCTGAGGCAATTACTTTATAGAAATTGTTACAAGCTATTAAATACAACAATGAGTCCATGTCACAGTAAAGCCGGTGCAAGGTTGCTGGAGGAATTCTAGGGGTCCTATATTGGTAGTGGAACTCATAAAGGGTCATTTTGGACAGATCAAGAATGGCAATACCGGTGTACAAAGGCTTGTTAATCGTAATGCAGCTACTTGACAATTCGGTTAGGACAAGATTCTCGTCGAGGTTTTGTTGTGCTTGAATGTACGACGCCCTATCAATTCTGCCGCCCCCATAAATTGTGTCAAAATGTGATATGACCGTTATGTCCCGTTCGTGGTGGACATTATTCAAGGTCTTGCCATATAAGGAATTATTCATTAATTTAACAAATGATTTATCAAATTTATTCGAAGCCTGGGCACGTTTCTCAATATTAAATTTGGTGCACGGAACCATCCATGCATCCTGTTCAAAGCGCAGAACACTGTAAAAAAACATCGAGTTTGGCGCCATACATCAAATTCTGCCTCAGTGTTTCACCATGTACAACATAATTTTTCTGTGGCGCGAGTGTCAAAAGTAGTTTTTTTCATGCAAGCCTTTCAGAGGTATGCCAGTTACTAACACATCGTGGCATTCGACTGGAAAATACAAATCCACTTCCGCGAAAAAAAACAAGCGTCCCCGTCATTGACTGTGTTGACAAAATCCCACATTGTAAACATGTCAGAATCAACCCACTCAAAATTGCCAATTGAAAGCTTGCATTTCATCGTGTGACTGCACAAGCCATTTACATCGAAATAGCACATGTATTGCAATGCCACAGTGGGGTTGTACTCTTCACCCAATAAAAATATTATTGGCTTCCACGCACCTTTTGGAAACCTGGGTAATGCCACCCCTAACCTCACGTTCTACAAAAATATATATGTCAGGATCAATCAGCAGCTCTAGCCGCACAACTGCCTTTGCAAACAAAGTATCTCATTAAAGGGATGGAACTGTGTCGTACATGATGGAGTCAAGACCGTAATTAGCCAAACATACCATCCTGTAATCCTCAAAAAACATCTGCCAGCCAACATGAGTCCACACAATAATATTGTATGGCATACTGCAGCAAGTTTATGCAGTTGAACGCGTCCTTGCTGACTTGGACATGAACGTAATCTTAATTGCTAATGCCTTCGCCTTTCATAAAATTATGAAATGCATCCTTTGGTAGGAGTGGCGTACACATCAGACTGTCTACAGACTTAACAAAGTCATAAGGAAATACTCCCTTCCTTTTTGCCAATTCAAACTGGGTATTGTCCGGAAACATTGATCAGGTGATACTTAATTGCGCATGTTTCAAATTACCTGCCAAAATTTCTAGAGATGCGCTTATGAACTGGAATGAGTCAATGAAATACAATTGCAGAACTTGCGAACGTCCTTTCAGGTCAGTCCCATTGGGAATGTGTTTTGTGATTGATTTATATTTTTCTAGGGTCATTCCTATCACCTTGATCGTATATAGGTTTTTCTATTACCACTGTTTCATCGGGTTGTTTTATGTGACATTCAGCCAAAGGCTTTATAAGAAAGTGAGCATCGTAATTTTGCAGGTTATGAAATACAGCTACAAGTTGTTTTTCAGGCAGTCTAAAATTCATGTTTCATTTTATATATGCGCGACCTCTAATGTCACCCATCCGATGGCTGTTATCGAGCACAAAATCTGTACCGAGCTCTTTCTCACAAACATGACAACTTTTTTGAGCCGCCGACCTAGCTTCATCGGCTGCGGTCTTTGGCTTCATCGGAACAGTTACACTGTATATTACTGCAACTCACTTCGTAAATTTAATCAATTTATCTACTAACTTATACATACAGTTTTCCCCACACAAACTCAAAGTAGTTAGATAAAGCCAGATTGCATGAACATACCAACGACATGCTACAAGCATATAGAATATGTTGTTTATAATAGTTGTCGCGTTATTGGGCAGGCAAGTGGACAAGGGATTCAAATAACTCTCTACATCATAATAGGCTACGAAACCCAATCTCTATTGTTTGCTATACTTTGTAAATTCCTAGTAATTGTCGTTCCGAGAAGGGAAAGTACTTTGTACAGATTTTTGTTGCTGGCAAATAATAGCATGGTGTGTGAACTTCTCACCTTTTAACACCTTTTAACTGGTTGTGAAGCAGCAATGGCAAAATTTTTTATTGAAACAAAATTCAAATGTGCGGTACTACCTCTGGCACGATTGGCCAATACATTTACATGGCGAGCATGTCGTACAGGAGCAATACACAATGGTACAATAACCCCTTCCTTATCGAAAGTTTCATCAATTACATTGCTATCTTTGCCTAAAACACAGGAGACATTGATAGAAATATAATTGTTCTCCTCGAACTTACGAATGTCCTGTATTACTATAGGTGCCGACAGACCTTCATTATTCAAAACCTAATGAGGTTTTTTATATGAAGCAGTACTGTCATGATGTTGTGATGTAGGAAATAAAACCGATACAACAGCATAATAAAAGCACATATCTTCCGGCCATTGTATATTAATGCAGGCTTTCCTAATTGCAATGAACTTGGACAATTTAGTGTGTGCAGCACCGACTGTAAGTGCCCTATATAGCGAAATATGGAAGTCCATATGCAATATTAGTTGCAAAGCCCAGCAGCCAACCCCGCACTAAACTACTCAAGTCTATTAATTAGGTAAGGCATTATTGTAGCATGGTAAATTTCGCCAACATCAAACGAATGCAGGACGGGAAGAGCTTTACTTTGAAAGTAAAAAGTCTATAGTGTCTTCCTCCACCGCGAAAGTCTTCAAATATTTACACACTATATTGACGCTAAGCTTATTAGGCCGGGGTGATGCCATTGTTAATTCCAGAAGAGAAAACCTGCACCACGAGAAAATACAAGAATAATCTGAATCTGAATTTAATTTGTCATTATGTATCAGCTTCTTACTCAATGCAGCACCAAACGCTGTGTCCAATAAGACATATCTAAGTTCGGGCAACAAACTTTCAACTGATAATAAGTGGGAAAACTTATTATTTTCCGACTCCCTAGGCGAGCTCTCTCTCTCTCTTTGCATGAGACAAAATTAGGTTGTGAATCGGATGAATCAGAATCTCTTGCTGACTCCGATACATCCAATCCAGACGAACTATCCATCTCAGATAAATAAAGGTCGCCTAGCAGAATATCATGTCGTTCGCATGTGGGGGGAGCTATCATGGTTTGAAATTTTATATTAGAACACCTTTCCGTAAGCAACTCAGAATCTGAATCGCTCAAGAAAAGATCACCCAATAAAATATCAAAACGCTTATGCTTAGGGTAAACTACCTCACCTTGACCATGTTGAATAGAGAGCGATCTACAGGCTTAAAATGATGGGTCCAGTGGCAGCGCTCCGTAACTTTAAGCGCTTAGCCGACTAAGCACTTAAAGTTACGGACTGCAGCAACATAACCCGTCATTTTATCAAGTAGATCTTTATCTCTTTACCATTGACAGTGTTGTGAACTTAATTTTTTTGATGTTATGGATAGTTATGTTAAAGTGGAGTGGATGTTGCCCCCCAATGGATTCTCGCCATCGATTTCTTCTTCAAGTGAGATGTCTTCTGTTTTACCAGCACCATCGACTTCCTCGGCTGTGATGTCTGTATCACTATCAGTATCTACTTCCACCAGTGAAGTACCATCATTTCAGATTGGTATTGTCCCATCAACTTCTTCAGCTGTTACGAATACGAAATCTGCAATGAAGCCATGGAACTTTTCGACTGAGGTACCTAGAACACTAATGCCGACATTACCTGCTTCTCTAGCTCCAGCACCTATATTTCCAACAGGTCGGCCCGAGTCTTTGCCTGAACCCCTACATAGTCATTAGTGTCACTTTTGTGAAAATATATTTACTTTCGGCCACAATGTATGGTGACATGAGCAAATTAATTGTGACAAGAATCCTTATTGCATGTAATATTTGTGTGACAGGTGCGGTAAGCAGTTCAGCAGTAGTAACAGTTTACTTATACATGCAAAGACCTGTAATGGCGAAGTGCCTTTCTCATCAGTACCTCGGTATCTGGTCTGCTGCCAGGTCTCTTGTGACTTCGGTACATGTCCGCAAAAGTGTAAGTATAGGTCTATTGCAGATCCTAGCGCAACTCAATAATTAGGAAAAAATTCACGCAATTTCAAGCCAAATTCAAGAAAATTTTTAATTTCCTGTAAAATCTTTCAAAGCGCAACTCAAAATCAATCAAATTTAAGGCCAAAATAAATTTTCAACTTGCGTTCACTCTTTCTGCTGGGTTCTTTAAAGCCTTATTTTCAAGCTAATTCATCATATTTTTGATGGAATTTAAAGAATTTTCATCAAATTTTTTATATAATTTTTTGACTAATTGATTTGGCTTGCAAATTTGGAGTAAATTTGGTTTTTTGACCTAAATTTGGCCTCATTCACTCCTGAGAAGAACACTGCTCAAAGAGTGAACAAAGCATGTTTAAAAAAAAAAGTGCGCTTGATTTAGGTTGCAGATTTGTATCAAATTAGCTTGATTTTAGAGTAAAATTTGGTCAAATTTGCGGTAAATTTCAAGAGATAAATTATGTCTCCAGAAGATCTTGAAAAAGTTACTTGAAAGTGAGAAATTCGCTTGAATTTTAGCCTAATTATTGAGTTGTGCTAGGATATGCAATAGACATCTACTGAATTTATAAAAAATGTTTACATATAAATACAATTTAACTTTTAAATAATGTTCAAATAAAATTGGTACAAATAAAGTTGACACAGATAAAATGTTTACGCTCGAAGCTCTACTAATTTTTTAAAAATTACTTCTATCTTCTCAAAATTTGTCCCTTATTACACGAAGTATAAATTCATCGTTAATGTTTTCATGGAGTGTTAATTGGAAACTTTGTAGATTTCGATGAAATTTGTAAACTAAGTCTTTGATTTCGTTAGAGGCATTATTTTTTATAGGAAGGCGTAATTTTACAACCATCTTTAAAAAGTTTTGTCATGCTGCAAGGCAAAACAGGCATCTTTAATTATAAAACACAAAATTATTAAGAGAAAGAAATAATTCATTCAGGTTTAACAAAAAAGATTTTTTATTCAATCAAACAATTTAACAATACATCTAAAAAAATCTGTTAAAATATCGAAACAGTTTCTTGCTTCTGTAGAATCGTTTACATCCTCTGTTTAATCAAATAAAAAATGTATATGTTTTCAGTAATCCGTTCTTTCATATAATCATAAGTTAAATTCCGTTCGATAATTAAAATAACATTACAAAATATATGTGCTTCAACAGCTTTATTAAAATCACCACAAATTTTTATGTTTGTTTTATCTTTAACTATAGTTGTTTTTCCAAATGAACAATCAATGACATATAATGGTCTTCACATGCAAAATTAATAAAAATTAGTTTTACCAATATAGTTCACAGCAGTTTATAATTAAGTTCATTATTTCTACATATAGTATCTAGTTTTGATTTTGAATTTCGGGAGTCATTATAAGCAAAGAAACTGTTTACTGCAAAGACCATGTTCAATATCTAGATACCAATTTTCCTTTGGGAAAATCTCATTTCGTCCATTTTTAACATAAATATTTCTCACATTACAATGATCAAACATAGAAGTATGGACATACTGTTCAGCACGGTTTTCTCTGTTAATTTGAAAGCATACAATTACAAAATCAGGAATATCTAACTGTGAATTATTAAACTGATCTTTTATATCAAAGTTAAAAGTTGTTCCTTCTTTTTCTAAAAATTGCCAATAATTGAAACCAATAGAAATTTTTGGCTCTTGTATATTTTTCTTTAATTGTAATGGCTGTGTTAGATTCGTTTTCAACATAAGTCCACATATTTTCACATTTTTTAATATCAATTCTATCTGGATCGGCATAACTTGTCGGAGGTGTGACAACCCTGTCCTCATATATATATATATATATATATATATATATATAATTGTTATCAGATGAATTAAGGAAAAAGGTGATTTTATAGCCACCTTTCCAATAAATTTCAGCATTATCTCAGATAAAGTCAGACAGATACCTCAATGGGCAAATTATTTCATCTGGTCTATCACTATGTACACGTTCTACTCGGTATTTATTATCAAAATCAGTAGCCTCTAAATATTTTTGCTCACCTGGGGATCTTAACAAACCTTTCATCATTGTTGAGGTTAATCCAGGATTATCAACAGCTTCAATAATATTACCATGTTTTGAGATTTCTACTCTATAAAACTGAAATGGAAAAAAGTTAGAAAAAACATCAATATTGTATTCTTTCTTTATATTCTGCATCAGCCCACACTTTATCTCTCTTTAGTAACTTATACTGCTCGTAAACATGAGCATCTTTTGGAAAAGAAAAGTCATCTCCTAGAGGAATATCAAACTAGATTATATTATTGTAAACATTTAAATTCCCCCTAGTTAGATAATTTGGAGGGAAAGTTTGCCTATCGAAGCTCCCAATACTTGTATAACTTATTTAGAAGAAAAAATTATATATAAATGAAAGAATCAAATGATATTTCTCGAGTTAAATTACTCATCGAGTGGTATAGAAATTATTAAAAACGCCATGAAGTGGAATATAAAAGAAAGAAGAAATAAGGGCTGCCATTAACTGACAAATTACGAAATATTGGTAAAAAGTATAAAAAGTAACAGAAGAAAACAAAACTTTAATAACAACACTAGTTCTTGCTATAGGAAAAATTTTAGATTATTTACCTACTCCTGAAGAAACATCATTTTAAAAAGGATCATTTCCAAAATCTCCTAATTTGGAAGAGCAAAGGGAATTGTACCATTGAAAGATTTATCACATAAAAATCTCGGAATAAAAATTGCTAAAAGAATTAATGTTATTAATGAAAAAAAAAATGGTTCACATGGAGTTTAAGAAAATTATTATATTGGTGATACAAACAAATCAATAAATATTGATACATTATTTGTCAAGGATAAAGAACATTTTTAACACCAGGACATTGTAATTTGTTAACAGAAAAATTGCAAGGAGCCCTTGAGTGTAAATACACTCCTAATGACCATAAAAATTACACAGAAATTGTTTTATTAACCAACGCTTTATTTCAAAATTATGTTCCTAATAAGAAAAGTGTTGGCTTTATTTCAAAATTATGTTCCTAATAAGGCAAGTGTTGGCAGGAAGTATAATAAAATAATTAAGCAAATTTATAATGGCTATATAAAAAAAAACCAGATCCAAACACAACCGAAGTGCAATTTTTACATTTGATGATTTTAAATCTGGAAATGGCATTAAAAAAATACAACAGTTTTCCGAATGAATATGTTTGGATGGATGATGTTGGAAATTTAATTAACAGATTGTAAATTATTCATGGTCAAGAAAATGCTGGAAATAAAAATTATTTCAATGAAAAAGTAAGCATAATGAATATGTATAACATTAAATTTTCTGATTTTGTTGTTAATAATCCAAAAAGAATTCCTTATCTAATAAGAGTTGTAAATGTAATTCAACACACATTTTGGAGTTCTGAACACCATGGCAAAGGCATTATAAATAGGGAATAAAATAATTTAAATTTGCCCGAAATGCATTTGCCTGGCTATTATTGGGTACATTTACAAAATTAAACATAATATTGGAGAGAAGAGGCTCAGTAATAGATAAATTAAATTAAGCTTTTAAATGTCACGATATTGCATATTGGGATCACAAAGAATTAGAATCTAGACATAATGCTGACCAAATTTTACCAAAAGAAGCTAAATAAATTATGTAAGATAAAAATACTCCGATTGGAGAAAAATTGCTTCTGCTACTGTTGCCTCAACAATGTTTACAAAAATAAAATTGGGTTGGGGAATTTAAATGTTTTATTGAATATATATATATATATATATATATATATATATATATATATATATATATATATATATATATGAAGATAAAAAACTTTACTTTCAATATACCCATTGATCAATTAAGAGATTTATGTATAGATAATTTTTAACAAGAGATCAACTTGAGAGAAAAAATTAAAAATGTAAAGATGACAAAGCTTTCTTATTAGCGTTATCAATACCAATACTAAAAAAAAAATATTAAAAGAAAAATCAGGAAGTAGTTTACACAATGGAGGATTTTTACCAATTTTATTTGCAGCTTTAGGCACACTCGGTGCTTTAGCTGGTGGAGCTAGTGCAGTTTATAATTCTAATGAACAAAATAAAAAAAATTAAAAATAATTAGAAGAACAACAGAGACACAATTTGGTAATGGAAAATAAAGCAGGAAGTGACGTAGTCGCTAAAAAAAGACGAAGGCAAAATAATTGAATATATACCCACTGTCCAATCGCGATATTGAAAAATATGTAAAACTATTAAATATTAAAAATTTCATAAATGTTTATATGATTGACGAACTACCAAAAAGTATGCTCAAAAATGAATGCACAGTGGTTAATTTTGACACTTAAACAAATCCTGGCACTCACTGGGTTTGGTATTTTAAAGAAAATGATGATGTTTACTATTTTAATTCATTTGGAGGCAATATTCCTAAAAATTTAATTAATTATTTAAAAAACAGAAATGTTTATTACAATTATGACAGAACTCAGATATTTAATTCAGTTATATGTGAACATCTATGTTTAATTGTTTCCCCCCTTTTTTCGAGACGATTTAATTTAGTGATATAATTTCTTAGTTATATACATGACAGAAATATTTGGGAAACAATGAATCAAATCTTTAAATAAAATCTTTGACACTATTGCTTATGCTTTAGAATCATGTGTAGATTCACAATACAATTCCAGTGTTTCTTCTTTACAAAGCGAACTATCCAACTGTTTTGATTATACAAAATCTAATGTTTCTTTTCTAGGACGTAGAGTTGTTAATATAGATGAACCTGTAGGTAATAAAGACGCGGTCAATAAAATATCTTTCAATATTCATATAGCACACTATGAATTAAAGAAAGGATGTAAATTCGAAATAAAAAACTATTGTTTCTGGTTATGCTCTAAAAGAAGATAGAACTTTACAATTCAGTAATACTATTGCTGATTGTATCAAACGAATATTTAATGCGAAACAGGCATTAAAAAAGGATGTACATTCGAAATAGAAAACTATTGTTTCTGGTTATGCTCTAAAAGAAGATAGAACTTTACAATTCAGTAATACTATTGCTGATTGTATCAAACGAATATATAATGCGAAACAGGCATTAAAAAAGGATGTACGTTCGAAATAGAAAACTATTGTTTCTGATTGCGCATTAAAGACCGATGTGGAATCACAATACAACACTGGAGTTTCTGATTTAAAAACATATGTAGATTCAAAATATAATACCATTGTTTCTGCTTTACTAGATCAACTTAGTAAATGTTTTGTTTATACAACAGACCATGTTTATATTCAAAATCGTAAAATTAATAATATGGCATATCCTATAGATGGCAAAGATGCTGTCAATAAAAGATATTTCGATAAAGAAATAGCTGATAAACTGCAAAATTTAAAAAAATCAATTTTGAATTACTGCGATACACTTGTTAACTTGAAGGGTTAAGAAAAATTTCACATATTTTATTTACCTGCAAGTGGAATAAAAGAAGTGATAATTTTCATTTAGAAAATCTATTTTTCTTTACTTTTTTTTTTGGATTGTACTGTTTATAAAATCATTTCTGATAATATACCTGGTGATACTCTCACTGTTATTAAGGATTCCAAAAAAATTGATTATAGTTATCCATTTAATGTTTTAACATCAAATGGATTACTATGAAATGGTTTTTAAAATTTAAAAAACTGAAATATCTGAATATGCTGATGGGTTTATGACTATAATAGGAATATTCGTGAAATATAAAGATTAAGTATATATTTTTTTACTATTAAATGGAGAACACTTGGTATTTGAAGTGCAAGAAAGTCACCGAAAATAATAATATAAAAACCGAAAATACAACAAATCGACGATTAGTTCAGAAAAGTAAATGTTTTATATGTAATAACGATAAATCAATATTTAAAAAAAAATTGCTTAATGTAAGAGAAGGTATAATCAATGAACTATATAAACCTGCACGAAAAATTTTTCCAAGAAGACAAGTAATACCATATGAAATAAATTATTTATGGTAAATCGATATTGTGGAAACAGACACCAGAAATTTAAAAGGGATATCGCATGTCAACAATGGTTACAAGTATATTTTGACAATTATTGATGTTTTCTCGAAATATGCATTTTCAATTCCAATTAAAGATCAAACGGCCAAGAATATAGCAAATGCTTTAGAATCTATATTAGTTAAATTACCAACTTGTTTATGAAGCAATGATGGCATAGAATTTTGTTAAAAAATATTTAGTGAACTTATGCAAAAATATAACATCAATCATTATTCTACATTCAGTGAATTAAAAACCAGTTGTGTAAAAATATTTAGTCGTACAATGAAGAATAATATGTGAAAGAAATTTGCTTTAAATGGCAATTACAAATGGGTAAATATATATTAGATAATTTAGTTAAAGAATACAACACAAAGCACAGTACCATTGGCATGAAATCAATTGAAGTCGATATCAAAAATGAAAAAATTTAACAAAAAGAGATTTCGGAGACATGATTACTAAACCGAAATACAAAGTTGGAGTTATTGTCCGTGTAAGCAAGAGTAAACGAATCTTTGAAAAGGGTTATACAGATAATTGGACCACAGAATTATTTACCATTTTTTAAGTTTTAAATTTTGATGTGCCAACCTACAAACTAAAAGATGGCAAAAGAGAAGAAATAAAGGGTAGTTTTTATGAATACGAAATCATGAAAACAAAACTATCCAGATAAATATTTAGTTGAAAAAGTTTTAAAAACAAAAGGCGATAATATTTATGTCAAATGGTTGGGCTTTGACAATTCCCATAATTCTTGGATTAATAAAACAGATGTTTTGTGAATTTTAGATATTTTTGCTTAAGGGCGTCTAGCAGAAACTCTTTATATTTTACTTAAATGCACGACAACATGATTAACCACATTGGCTATGTCGAAATCTATATCATCAGGATTAAATATAAATTTTGCAATTTAAATGGGTCTCTACATACTTTTGTCTTTCTATTTCATATATAGGATTTCTATCTCTGTGGTTGAATTCGTCGCACTCAATAGCTAATTTTATATCTGTAAAAGATAAATACATTCTATAATTGTCTATAGTATACTGTTGTTTATGGTTTAAAAGGTTAGAACATTTAAGAATATGGGAGATATAATTTGTTTCTTTTTTACTTCAAAAAGTT
This sequence comes from Dryococelus australis, assembly GCA_029891345.1. Taxonomy (NCBI): domain Eukaryota; kingdom Metazoa; phylum Arthropoda; class Insecta; order Phasmatodea; family Phasmatidae; genus Dryococelus; species Dryococelus australis. Next base: position 44,444,018 of record CM056995.1, on the reverse strand, counting down.
TATGTTTAAATTAAGCCGTTTAAATTAGTTTTACCAATGATTTATTAACTATTCTAGATTTGGTCAATTGTTGTATTGATCCTTTTTTTATTGATATAAACTGTAGCACCATTATTATATTTACTGATGTTTTAAAGAAATGTTTTATCTTCATTACCAGTATCTTAATTTTCTTTATGTTTTATAAGCATTATTATGTTTTTTATTATTATGGTCTTAATGGTTGCTGTTGTGTTTTTATATTGTAAAATTTCAGCAACATCTTTTCCTCTAAACCAAGGCTCATTGTTAACATCTAGCACAACAGTATCTTTTTATTGTTGAGAATTAAATTATTTAAATCAAATAATGCAATATTGCCAATGTTATTTTCTAGTGGTAAGTTATCTAGATGTTTGTTTAGTGATTCGGTCATCGTGTAAGTAGGAAATCTGTTTTTTATAATTATAATTATTTAATAAGAAAATGAAGAATAAAGAAAACAAAATTAAAGAACATAGAACATATTCATTGATAAATATAGCATTACTTCTTACTCAATTTGACAAAGATTGTTTATATCATTAATCAATTTTTGTTGAGTATAATAACTTCCAACAATATAAAAATAATTACTATAACACTCAATGTGAGCATTCAACGTTTATTTCATTCTTTGATATAAATTTATAGAATTTGGAATATAATCAAATCTCAATAATTCTTCGCGATTTGGATGTCTATCTTTGAACATATTTTCTTTGAGTTCTTATGACATAGTGATTATATTCAAAATAATTATCAAATAATTTTAAAAGAACGAAAGTTGGATTTAAATTTTGATTTTGTGTTTGTGGTACAACATGAGGAGACATTACTCTGATTTCCTCATCTCTGCGATGTATTACACCAAAAGCTATACGAACAGATGCTTTTAAATTTTTATACAATCATCTTAAATTTTATTTAAATCTTTCAAGAGATTAATTTTAATTAGGTTCATTTTTATATGCTCTGTTTGACCTTTGTATAAATGCATTTTTTTTTTATCTTATATTCACCATGTTTTATAATTGAAGGAATAACATCCTCAAATATTTATTTTTTAAAAGCTTTAGAAATTTTACTGTGCGAGCGAAAAATAAATTCATATAAACCAGGTTCAGATATAAAAATTGCTGTACCATCATGGTAGCCAAGTTGGTATGCCTTTTGCATACCAACTATTTTTTAACACAGTGTTCCTATATTTTGGAGAAACTTTTTTACAAAGAGTGTCTTTTATATTTTGATATTCTAAAATTTCTTTACTACAAAAATTAGGTAAATTTTTCTTGTCTAATACAGTGTTCATCTTTTTTATTTTTAAAATTAAAATTGTTTAAATCAAATAATGTAGCCATTTCTGTATATCAATCACTAGTTATAGGTTCTCTAGTTGCTTCTCCAGTGATTCGGCCATTTTGTATGGAGGGAAATATTTTTGTAAATATTTTGTTGCATAAATTTTTTAAAAAGTTAAAAAGTTCTGTTTAATTATCCTGAGGTGGTTTTTAAATATATTTTCTTCCTTGTATGTTTCTATGTTCACGAAAATTGTTAATGGTTGGTGTGTTTAGGTTTACCAGTGTTAGAAAGCGATGTAGGTATTGTGTATTTACTTCAATCTGTGTGTGTGTTTTGGAGTAGATTTTGGTCATTTTGGGACAATTTTACGTTTTTTGGATTAATTTGGTTCAATAGGAGCAAGTTTTGGGTGTAGTAGGTTTGCCAATTGAAATATTTTAAGTTATTTGTGTGATAGTTTGTGTTATTCTGTGTGTGTGTGTTGGAATAGATCTATGTATGTTTTGTTGTATAGCGATAGCTTGTTAGATATGTTCTGTAGCGTGAAAAATAAAGTTGCTATTTGCATGGGTTGTATACTTCCCTCGTGGGATGATCTATTAGGTCTTTGTGATCTGCTCGGGTGTTAGGTAACACATTTCTTATCGTTTAAATGCATGTTCTAGTGGCAATGTTGTAAGTAGATTCACCCTCATCTCCGTGGTTTTAATTATTTTCAAGGTTTAATTTTCTTTAAAATTAATTTTTTTTTATATTTGTATACATTAAATATAGCTGTTATGCAGTTTGTGATTGCGTAGCCTTCCTATATAAGTCACTCACCTACATCTTTTCCTCGAGATCTTTGTTCTCCCTTCTAGAGATAATAATAAACTAAGTGGATATGGATAGCTACCCATTTGTTGAATTACTAATGGTGTATGGGAGTTGAATATATAGCGAGCTAGTTAAAGGAAAAAAACATATTGTTTTGGTGTTTGTTGTGTAGTGAATTACAAGATGGGCTGTATATAAATTATGCTTGATATCATACATACGTTAATCATAATTTAACTCTCGTTATGTTAAGATGTGTAAATTAATCATGGTAGTTGATCAATACATAAATACTATTTATAATGTTCTTGACTTGCAAATGAAGCAATGAGTATGTTCTCAAACCTTCAGTTGTCTTCCATCATTGTTTTTTTTTTTTTTTTTATCGGTCGTTCCGTGATTGGTTTCAGATCAATACATACACGTTGCATTTGGATATTCATTACGCCAATACTTTGGTTAATCTACTTGGTATGCGATTAAAAGAAATATCTACTTATCCTCTATGGTTCTTGAACCGCTATGTATATACTACTTATATCTATATATTCTCGCTAAATATGTATTTTTGTTATGCGAATATACATATTTTTCTCTTTATGATTGATAATGCGTGTGCTCAACTCTCCTGATGTAAGCCTAAAATAACATGATCGATACAACTTTTTCAAAGTATCTCAAAATGTTCAGCTTTGTAGATAAAAATTAAACATGGTGTTCTTCGGAAGATTGCAAGAATTAGCTAGCCATTTGCAAAACATTCTTCTGAGAATAATTACAAAAGATTAAAATGTCTTTGGTTATGATAGGGTATGTTAGGTAATTCATCGACTTGCATTATGTACTGTTGATGTTTGTTGTGTAACAAGAATTTAGCATTTGTGTTATTACACTATATTAAATTAACATGTCTTTAATTTAAAGGTAGAAAAAAGAGCGATAATTTTAAAGAATTATTTAATATTTAATGTTTAAGATAAGTGTGTTTAAACAAATATCGCACATAGTAATTCATATATGGGTATTTACCTCTTTGGGAATTGAAACAAAGCATATGTTAGTATAACTGTATATGTCTGCATTTAGGTTGAAATTTTGACTAAATCCGTATGCATGTTTAAATTTTGACGCTTTTCGAAGTAGATAATTATGAATACATTTGAACAACACTTAATCTTCCTGTGTGATGGAAAAAAGGTTTAATTGTGTAAATACTTGTTATGCACATAAGATCTAAGTATCTAGAAGGATTCGAATCAACTGTTAAAAAGAGCAGATCTTAACATCTTAACAAACATTCTTTGATTATGGAGTTTTTTATGTAATAAACATGCTTTGATTATTATATGTATGGGATAGCACAATTTGAGTGCGATGAGTGTTTTATTTAGTTTTTAATTTGGTTTTAAAATATGTTATATATACAGTAAATTAGAAAAACAGAATCTTGGTAAGGCTTTTTACTTTCTGTATATCATTATACTTTACATTAAATATGTGTGATAATGTGTATTGGAAGACAGATGATGTAGATTTGTTCATTTTTGTTTTATGATATGTTGACATATTTGTCAAGTATTTAGTTTTGCTTGTAAAGTTTGATGTTAGGAGTTTTGCAACTGGGTGTTATGTTGTTAGTATTATAGTTTGAAGTGATTTCACAATATAATCGTGTTTGTTTTTGTATGCTTTGTTCATTTGAGTTGTATGATATGTTTATATAGTTTTCAAGTATTTAGTTTTGCTTGTAAATTTTGATGGTATGGGGTTTTCCAATTGCCTGTTGTGGTATGTGCGAATGAGTTATGTGAGAGTGTGTGTGTTTTGGAGTAGATTTTGGTCATTTTCGGTTAATTTTGGTTTAGTATGTTTATAAAAGGGTTTTAGGTATGATTGACTTTGTAGTCTTGTTTGTTGTTGGGTTTGATATGCGTGTTATGATTTTGATGACTGTAACTTAGTATATGGGGAATTATGAGTTAGTATGCTTATAAAGCGATTAAGGTATAATTGAGATTGTCAGAAAGGGCTTAAGGCCTAAATGACTTTACCATTGTGTTGGATATCGTATACGATGCCTGAGTTATAAATTTGATGATTGTAGCTTTGGTATATGGGAAATTATGAGTTAGTATGATTATAAAAGGGCTTTATTTGTGTTTGACCTTGTAGTCTTGTTTGTTGTTGGTATTTATGTGTGTGAATGTGTGTTTTGCTATTACATGATGAAATGGTTTGTCAGAGTAATTCATTGAAATATTCTGTCTGTGGCTGTTGGTAGATGTTGAAACCGCATACACGATTGTTTTTTCCTGTTAGGGCTCGTTGGTTTGATAGGAACAAATCAGGTGCTTTTTTCAATTGAAAATATCCTATGAAAAATATGATTATGGTAAGGTTTTAGTCTTGAGCTGTAGTTCCTCGAGAGCGGACTTATGTCTCTCTACATGTCATTTGCATACTCGATAGGTGTGTATAGTGAATTCTAGTATAGTGTAAGTGTAATACAATCCACACCAAATAATAATAAATAATACTAATTGCAAATTCTGAAACAAATGAAAAGGTATATGACAGTCAAGTTTGGCTGTTTTACTGAGAGGATATATTTCTTTGGTGAATGTTTAGTTTTTAATTATTCATGTGTGTATGTGCATACCTAGTAAATATTCATTGCATGTTTATGCAAGTATGCATTTTCACGATTAAGTTAATTACACAATTACATCTTATAAGTAACTGCATTCTACACCATCCTCGGCCTTCGACAGTTGGCATCGAACATATAACACGTGAGTTAAGCAGTATACACAGATCTCGTAATATGATAGACAACGATAGTAAGTAAATACGTAAAAATGCATTTCCCGGATTTTTTTTTACTATTAATTGTATCCCCTGGGAATCCATTTCGGTAATCCGAAATAAATATTACATTAATTACTATAAGCAGGAATATATAACAAAACTAAATATTGGTTAAATTCAGATGTTAAATAATATTAGGTGTTCTGGCCGAGACTCGAACTCGATAATCCGAAATTACCATAACATTAAGTAAACCTATCACCTACCCAAGTCGCAAATAAAATTAGGTTAAAATCGGAAATGAAATAATATTACGCGCCCTGAGCAAAGAATTGAACTCCAAAATCCGAAATTAAAATTACAATAAGTAAGCCTAGCACATACCCAAATCACAAAAAAAAATTTGGTTAAAATCGGAAATGAAATAATATTACGTGCCCTGGCCGAGGATCGAACTCCAAAATCCGAAATTAACATTACATTAGTTACTCTTGTCACCTACCCAACTCACAAATAAAATTTGGTTAATATCCGAAATAAACATTACATTAATTGTCCCTAGCGTCTACCCAAATCACAAATATAATTTGGTTAAAATCAGAAATGAAATAATATTATGTTGGTAAAGATGTCCTTGATGAGTATGTACTTGGTGAGTTTATGACTAACTATGTTTATAAAAGGGCTTAAATGCAGTAACAGAGACAAAATTAATGAAACTGCAGTGATTAAGTTTCTTGGCTTAAAAGTAGACAATTTACTTAACTGGAAATCTCACATTGCATATATTTTACCTAAACTAAGTTCAGCATGTTTCGCCCTGCGGAGTGTTGCAGAGGTCTTGTTTAGCAAAAATACAGTAAGTTGTGGTGAGTCGTCTTCAACTTCGGCGAAGATGAAGCTATGGTCTACCCTAGCATCAATAACGACGAAGCTAAGCACTTATAATTTTTTCTGTGATTTTTAAATTGCCCTAAAAAAAATATGATTTTTCCTAAAAATGCGTTATTTTTTCTGTGATTTTAAAAAAAATTCTAATAATGTATGATTCTTTCGTAATTGGGGTTTCCTCAGAGTGCTCCCATATTGGAGAGATGAAATGAGAATACAAATGGTTGCCTTTGACCACGACGATTGCGGTGTCGCGATCTACATTGGCGACATTTATGAGTAGGTCCAGTGCCAGACAAAACAAAGCACTAACTGTCAGTTTGCCAACAGCTACAAGAACTATACATGTGTTAATTATTGTTTTGCGTATGCGAATCGGAGTTCCTTGACTGTACACATCAGGAAATGTAGTATAAAATTCGAGTATATTATCGAGGTCTTGAGACCCGATGAGGGTAATTGAGGTGCGTTTGGAGCAGCGAAAGAATGTAAGAGCGGGGGAAACAGGAGATTCCCAAGAAAACCCGCCGACCAGCGGCATCGTCCGGCACGATTCCCACATGCGAAAATCCTGGAGCGACCACGCCGGGACTCAAACCCGGTTCGCCTAGGTGGGGTATGAGTAGTCTAGCCACTTCTCTATTTATTTTATATAGAATTATGTATATATATATGGGAATATAGAATTATATTTCTGTATTTATATATACATATGCCTACAAGCATATCTAAACAACATATTGCTTTTTTTCTTCCGAGGCGAACGAGTATTTGGGTTTCTTCAGAGTGCTCCCATACCGTGAAGCTGAATTGCGAATATGAAGGTCCGCCTCTGACATCGATGGCTATAGAGCTGTGACCTGCATCATCGCTAACTAAAGTCCTACATGAATGGTTGAGTCATACAACACAGGTCAAATTTACAATTCCTAAAAAAAATTCCGAGTCCTACACAATATGAAAATATATTCTAAGCCCTATACAAGGTGGAACGGAGGTTACTGAATAAGAAAATTTCTCTAAGTATTACACGAGGGTGGAACAAAGATGACAAATTGCATTCCCGTTAAAACCATCACAACCACCTTTGCCAAATGACACCCAAATAATCTATTTAATGTTTGTTTTGGAATTTTATAGATATTTTTAGAACTTTTTGGGATTTCAAGGTTAAAGGTCGCCAGGTCAAGGTCAAAGGCCAAGGTCAGCTGCATTTTTTGGCCTTTGATAGCTTAAGGTAGTGTAGGATTTTTGGGGCTATAGTACATTAAGTTATGTTAGTTTGACCGATGGTAATAATGTTTGTGTTCCAGGGTTGGCTTGGACTATAAAATTTGCTTCGCTCACTTGGGTTAACATAGATGGTATCTTAGGTGATACATTTTTTTCCAGCATATCTGTCTTGAGATTGTTGGTGCATGTCAAATGGTGTGGAAAGTACGTGTGTGTGTGCCGGCGAATCCTGTAATGCTAAGGCATGTTTGAGTTTAATGTGTTTGGTATGGGCTGGTCAGTGTATTTTGACTGGTGTCAGTCGACATGGTAAATGGTATCATAAGAAGTTGATTGTACGTATGTTTGCTTGTATGCGTTGTGTGGACGAATGGTTGATGTATGCTATATTTATAGTGGGTGGTATGGTTGGTAGGTATAAGCGGTGTTGATAGATAGAACAAGTAGAATGGGTGTTAGGCTGTATAGTTGCTTGGTACACCTGTGTTATGATGGATATTGTGCTTGCTGTATTGGGTGGTGCAGTTGATTAGTAGGACTGAATTGTTCTTTAGTTATCTGAGTTTGTATGCTGGTTGGGCTGGTGTGACTTGGGCCTGCGCTGTAATGGATTTTTCGTCGGTATGGTGACAAGTAAATATTTTGGCTGGTGTCGACCAGTAGAGGAGAGAGTAGAAGCAGTAAGTAAATTTTTCGTAAGTCAGTGTGGACTAAATGTTTGAGGTATGCTTGAGTTATAGTAAGTGGTATGAACGATTATTATATTTCGTCTGGTATTGGTTGGTAGAGTAGATGGCATGCATGAGTTAAAGTGGCTGTTATGGCGTGTTTATATGTGTAACTGGTGAAGATAGATGGGCTGAAATGGTAGTCGATTTAACTGACTATTATGATTGATCAGTACGTCTGAGTTATTGTGGTTTATATGGTCTATATTGTTAATAGCATGACTAAGGTATGCTTGGGTTAGAGTGAATGACATGGTTTGGAATGTTTGTTTTTGGTTGGTATGGTTATCTGCTGTGGGGTTTAGTTGATATATGCAGATGGTATAGTATGTTGGTATGCTGGAGAACTGCCACCTTGTATGTTATGGTTGATCTCTGATCTCAATGATGACGTGACAGACATACTGGAGTTACGTTTTTTGGTATATTTTGTCTCAATTCTTCTCAATTTTTTGTGATTATTCGTTTGTTATTTGTAAGATTGGAAGGTGGGGAGTTAAGAGTAGGTGCTGATTTTTAGAGTGCTGGGATGAGTGTGAGGTAAACGTTATATGTTCATAGATTATTTAGATGTTTTTAAAAACATTTTGTGATTTTTTGCATTTTAGGGAGTTTTTTTTAGAATATTTTATAATTTTATTTTGTATTTTTGTTCAATTTTTAAAGTTAATTTTATATAATAAGTTTTTTTGGGAATTTTTAAGGAAAAGGGCGAATTTTTAGTGTAAAAGACTTGATTTCAAAGTAAAAATTACCAATTTTTTAGGGAAAAAAAGTAAATAATTCAATAGTTTGGGTTGATGTTAGGAAGGAGTTTATTTTTATGGTATATATTTGTCACTGAGTGTGACGTGCCTGTATGGCTGTATGATCACAGGTGTGATGGTTAATATAGAAGGTTGCAATGTATGGCTTGAAAATTGTGTTGGTCAAAATAATAATAGTATGACTTGTATGTAGACTTAACATTGGTAGAGGTGCTTTTAGAATGTTTATATTGTATGATCTCTCTGAATGTTGTTATAGGTAGCTTGTTTTGGTTATATGTTTTTTTATGTCTGACTAGTATGTTTTTGTTGGTATTGCCTCTTTGATTGGCTGAAATGCACGGAGTAACATGATGGTATTATCTGTCGGTGTGGGCTGCCTGTATGGTTTGGTTTTTTATAGCTAGTACATCTTAATGGTATAACCTATCGGCATGACTTGGTTGTACAGTTAGTTTATTGTATGGTTGGTATAGTCATTATGTTAATTGGTATGGCCTGATCCATGTTCGGTTGTTTTGGCAGTATGACAAAAGTGTAGCTTCGATGGTGTGGGGAGAGTAGTTAAATTGTGTGATTAGTTATTAAGAGCAAAATGGTTGATGGGATGATTAGTTGTTATGAGAGGGGCAGAATGCTTAGCTGGTATTGTTTGTTAATATGATTGGATGGTATGATACAATATCTGGGAATTAAGACTTTATGGGTGTCATAGATGGTTAAATTAATAGTACTGATCTTATGCTAGCATGTTTGGAGCTTATGATTGTAATATTTGATTGTCTAGCCTGGTGTTACAGCATGTTTATATGTGTAACTGGTGAAGTTAGCTGGGGTGAAATGGTAGTCAATATAGTTCATTGTCATGATGACTAGTAAGTCTGAAGTGTGGGGGTTGATATGGTTTATATTGTTAATATAATGACTTAGGTATGCTTGGTTTAGAGCGAATGATATAGTTTGGGTGGTATGTTTTTGGTTGGTATGACAATCTGCTGTCATGGGGTATAGTATTTTGGTATGCTGGGTTGTATAGCTTTCCACACTGAATTGCTGAGGCAAGCTAAAGTCATGGTAAAAGTTATTATATATATTATACCTGTTTAATTACTCAGGTTCATTAGTTTATCAATATGGTCGTTACGTATTCAGGAGGTATGTTGTCTCGTAGGTTCCATAAGAGAAGCTATTAGTATGGATCGCTGGCATAATTAACTGGTTTGTCGGTTGATGGAGTGATTTATATTAATATCTGGTATGCTGGAGGGTTGTCACCGAGTATATTTTAGTATGTAGAGTTAATTGACGGCATAGGGGTGGTATGAAATGAGTAGTTGTTATGTTGCATGTACAATGTTATCTTGGCATGACTGAAGTATGCTGGGGTTATGGTTGGTATAGTACCCAGTACTCCTGGTCAGCAGGGGTAACTTATATATTGTTCCATATGTATGAGATGTAGTGGTCAGTATTTTTGTTGGTATGGATGTTTGATAGAGTGGTTTATATTAATGTCTAGTATGGTATTTGGCCAGGGTCTGATGGTATTGCAAACATGTTGGTCTTGTGATTTTTTGTAAGGTCAGTGTGGGCTGAGGTCTGCTTGAATTATAGTATACAGTGCGTATATTTAATCTGATAGCGGTTGGTAGAACAGATGGTATGGGTGGAATGGCTGAATTGAGTTTTCTTTGGTGTATTTTGGCCTGGTATTACTTGGATTATAAAGGTTGGTATCCCACACACATGGTCATCTGACACCGTCTAGTTGCGAAAACGTCCAGGAAGCATATACAGACTCCAGTTATCGTGCAGGTACAGACTTGCTCTTGACATTTACAAGGTCAGCTGGGGGACATGGTGAGTTTAAATCTAGCAATGGTTTGTTAAAGATATCTAGTAATATGTGTATTTGCTTCTCTGAAACACCTATTAACTCAGTTTAAATAAAAACGAATGCGAGTGCAATCTGTAGGAAAGCTATAGTACTCGTTCTAGAATGGCCAACGATATCTGCTAACTAATCATCGTTGTCAGTGAATAAGTTCTTTTTAATGTGAAAATATTTTTCGTCCTAGTGTTATCTTTGCTCAACGAACTCATAATCACACTTGAAGCCGACAACTGTCACACCGGCCACTTACAAAACTGATTATTTTACCCTTGACCCCTAAGTGGCCCCTAATGACCTCTAAATGACCACTAATGACTCCTAAATGACCCACAAGTGACCACTAAATGACACCTAATGACTCTCAATTACACCTAATGACCCAAAATGACCCCTAAGTGACCCCTTAATAACCCCCAATGACTCCTAAATGACTCCCAAATGACTCGCTCCCTAGCTCTATAGCTCCATAGGTACACTATTCCATAATATATGTTTTTAAATGAAATAAAAAACTATTCCAAGTTCTTACATACATGACTATAGAGTGTGGTGGTTAGGTTAGGTGGAGTTAGGTTAGGTTAACATGTCGTTCAAAGTCTTGACATGGGGTAGAATGGGTGTGACTAAGTTAAAAAATATTCAGTGTTTTACACAGTAAGAAAATACTTTCAAAGTCCTACACAAGTGTGTGGAGTGCTTACGACAAAAGTGGAGTGACTAAATCAAATTTTTACTTGGATTGGTGACTAGGTTAAGTGGATGTCGAAAGCAATTTAAAAAAATAATATTCAGAGTTCTTACAAGGTGAATAGGTTAGGTTATATTAGGTAAGGTGAAGTTACTGTAGGTTAGGTGAGGTTAGGTTATGTGATGTTAGGTAAGGTGAAGTTAGGTTATGTGAGGTTAGGTTAAGTGTATGCCAATATGTATGTGTGTAGAAATAAATCTATAAGTCCTAGCATAGGAATTGGAAATATTCCATATTAAACATAGAAGTCCCTACATGTAAGTGCTTAAGTCTGCAATAGCAAAATAATACTCATTACATGTAAGTTAAAAAATATGTATACTTAAAAATGTTAAATTTAAAAAGAAGATGGATACTGCGTTTTGTGTATTGGTTGGTATGGTGTCGGTCAGTGTAGCAGATGGCATGCATGTGTTACAGTGGGTGGAACATTGAATGTTAAGGTGCCTGCTTGCGAATATTAGTTTGACAGTGGCCATCGTGAAAGACATCGTCTCAGCTCGTGTAAGCAACTGGAATATAGTATCGAGCCGATGGTTGCTGGTTCATCAATGCCTAAGGTTAGCACAGTGTTATCGACTTCTTCGGATGGGACACCTGGAGCAGCAGCATCGCCATCGACTTCTTCAGGCATTGCATCGGCTGCAGCATCGAATTCTTCAGATTGATCACCTATAGCAGTGTGGTCATCCTTCGTCAAGGATTCGTTGTTGCTACTGTGACAAGATATTTGCTTACAGCCAAAGTGCGAGGAAGCATGAAAAAACTACTTGTTTGATGGGAACTTCCTGTGATATGCGACAATGTGGTAAGTGCAAACATCTGTTCAAGCGTGGTGATAAGCAGAAGAGACATAAGAAGAACTGTAAAGGTCGAGTTTCAGGAGCTAAGAAGAACGACCTGTACTAGCTGTTGGTGAATCCACATCGAACAGTTTCTATCTGAAACAATCAGCATTCAGGGACACTTGTGATTGGGAATAACTTTGTAGCCATATTAAGCAAAGTATAATCAATAAATTAACAGAAGAAGTTGAAGAATGTCCCATAAAATACAATGTTTGGCTGGAGTGTACCTACGAAAAGCCTTAGAATTTGGATGAAGCCGTCACTCGCCTAGCACTCAAGACTTCGATTCAAGCACTATACAATGTTGATAGTATCCCAGAGGCTATAGAGGCCTTGAAAGAAAAACTTTGCCGTGAAGAAGTAGAATATATGGGCAAGTATTCTGGTTGGATGCTTGCTAGCGTACATTGTCTTGAGCTTTATATAAGCATACTATATTAATTATGTGAAGAGTGAACATGCTGGTGTAAAGATACTATGTGGATAGCATGGAAAATTCTAAAAATTCTGTTTGTAGTCTGTATCATATATATATATATATATATATATATATATATATATATATATATATATATATATATAATGTCTTTAATTTCTCGCTGATGTTGTACTCTGTCTGATAGATATATATAATATTTTTGTGCTTGGTTTATTCAAATATACATTGAAACAAAATCTACATACTATATATGCCTACGAAAAATAGTCGGAAGAACTTTTTTGCCGTAGTGGACACAAAATTTCAATGCTGCTTAAGAAAATTAAATAAATATTAAAATTTAATAATAAATACAGTTTTTATTCCCATATTTTAATCCTGTATCGTAACCTGTCTGTTAGACCTCGTTAAGAACAGTATAATGTTATTTTAAGTTAATGACTATTATGCTCATATAATTGGGTTTAACATACATTCCTGGAGCTAGAAATGGTGCTTCCATAATTGAATTTCATGAGCCTGGTACTAATCGATCACAAATTATATTTGCTTACCTAAATGTCTGTACATATTTACACACTTACAGCCCGACTTGCTACATAATTATTTTATAAAGAATATATAAGGAAAGAATTACATGTGAGCTTCAGAATTCAGACTCCAACTGAAAGTTACGAGATATTATAATACAGCACAATGTAGTTTTATGAAGACATCTATGCGCAAATTATATTTGCATAACAAAAAATTTAAAAATATTTCTGTGATTGTACAAGGTAACGCAGCTTCTACGTATGAACGTTATATACAAGCTTTAAGCATTTTCCTTGTTTTGAGGTTGGTGGTCTCATGGTTACAATATCGGACCTCTAATCTAAAGGACCTGGGTTCGATTCTCTGTGCAAGCATTAAGATTCGTTTCCCTTTTTTAATGTTACCAGCTGTCATCGGAAAGTGTGAAATGTACAAAGTTTAAGATCTTTGAATGGAATTTACTTTGCAAAATACGTATTTGATACAATTTCAAATATTATTTTTTTCGGCATTATTAAAATGATAAATGAAATCAATTTAAATAATTGTACTTATTTATTAATGAATCGATTCCTAGATGATTGATCGGCGGGGCCAGTTAGCCCAGTGCCTTGCGATTACTTAAGTTCGCAAGTACTTGTCTCGCAGTCATTTATACTCTGTCCCTTCCCCGCACAACATATGATGCTCACGTCACTGCTTGTGTTTGCCGATTATGTCACTCATGGTGGGTCGCAGGAGGCACTTCTTTCCCTGACGGACCTGTCGGTGTGGTGATGCATATGTGGTTACAAGACTAGGCGACAAATGTGAGAACGATGCGGATAGAGTAAAATATTAAGAAAAATTATTGTTTTTCAAAATATAAAGTATTGAAAATCGAATATTTTTACAAAGACCTGTACTTTACAATAATTTTACATACCTTATCGTGTATGGATAGTTAAATCTTTAAATTCGTAAATAAATATACACATTGACGATTCATGCACTCTAGCAGGCTACGAAGGAACTATGTAGATATTAGGAATGGAGCAAATGTGACTAATCGAACAAGTGTGAGTAATTGGGTCGGACGAATTAGAGACACAAGAGAGAATAATAACGGAACAACAAAAGATGGGAGGACTCCGAGAAAACCCTCACAGAGAAAGAAAGAGAGAAAGAGAAATGGAGATAAAGAGATAGAATGGGAGAAAGCGAGATAAATGAAAGAGAGGGAGAAAGTAATGGAATGAGGAAATATTGAATGTGGGTTTTTCCATTTTATACAACCAAGAGGTCATGATGGTCAGACTGAAAAATAATAGAAACAGTTCCATAGGGCGACAAAAGCGCAAAAAGGGCCAGCAGAAGTGGCGTAGGATTGAGACACCCTTGTCCCTTAAGGGCTAAGGTACGTCAACACTACCTCACTCCCAATTAGCTCCTCCACCAATTTACTATAAATCGAGAAGCAAGATGCGCTCGTCTTCAAATACCCCTTGTTGTTATTGCACCCTAAGAATATATTCAGACGAAATATATAAAATTTAAGGCACTTGTATTCGTGTGAAAATGCATTCATTACTCTCTCGGAAAATTTTAAACTAAGAGTGAGAAGGGTTAGCGACACTACTAACAGATACTTAGCGGAATTAACTTTAATGTTAATTTATTATCAATCACTTCAAATATCATTCATACAGTTCTTCGACTTCACTTGCATAAAAAGCAAACATTAGCCTTAATAACACGACAACTAATAAATGGCACCATAAAAGCTATACAAATCGTGAACTATTGCCGAAGGCCAAAATTTTGTATTAAAGGAGTGTTTGAAATACACAACTCGCCCACGCGTAAAAGCAATCGCGAGTGAAAGATCTCAGTCGAAATCGGGGAACATTTCTGATTATAACGCGCGCGATTTTCTCTGGCAATACATTCTTAGACACAGTACCGTACTTCAGACGGCTGAAGAAACTCTTTTTGCAAACCTCCTGGCATGCGCGTGAAACGAACTACGTCGTTAGCAGCTGCGGTCCCTCAGGCCTTCCAGCCCGCTGTGTAACTCCAGCCAAATGGGACCGCCTCCACGGGCGACGACGAACACACGCCACTCGGCGTGGCGAAGGAAATTCTTTGAAAACTCGCCATGTTTATGCATACACACGCAAATCACGTGCTTTCTTCCCGGCGACTTTGACCTGCTCACGCGCACGCAGCAGTTGCGAACCTGGCGTGATCTTTCAAGCGCCAACTTTAACGAGTGCTGCGGGAAATCGACGCGAAAATTATCGCTAAGTCCGCCGAGCGGAGGCTGCACTTTGATATGCGGTTGCGATAACGTGACAGACGTGTGCTCGACGGCACGCCAACGTCTTTAGCGCCGTTCATTAACCCGCAACCGGCGATCCGCAACCACGCGGTGAGGACACTGTGCCATCGCCTTCCGTTTTTAAACGTACGGCCGAGGAGCTGTTTCGCAAGCACACACATCGCGCACCCTTGGCAAGGCAGCCAGCGACTTCGGTTCACGACCTACCTAAAGCCAAGGTCATCACTTGCACGCTCCGAACGGCGACCACGCAAAACACACATTAGAATGCAAAGAGTATCGTCGATCACCCTCAGCTGGACAGTGGATAATTATAAATACATACGTTAATATAAAAAGTAGCTGAGATATTAAACCCGTAGAAATTATGTGACCGCGATCATAAAATTTTAAACCATAATACAACAATTAATCTTAATTAAATCTTTTAATAAAAAGTATGCACTAATATTGCAAAGAGTTTGGTAATTACCAAAACTCGCCCACGCAAGGTTACCAACTTTTGACAATTGCCACCAAAAACACTCGTAATGATACAATCGTCACAAGAGGGCAAAAAGGTATGCCAACTACAGTACGCCAGAATGTAGGAGAGAAAAGAAACGGCTCCCATACATAGATTTGGTCGCCATTCGATGACACCACGGGAAAATTAACTTGTATTTGATCAGGAAACTAGATGAATATGCAACATAAATTTCCCTTACGGCTACATTTCTTATACATTATATATATATATTTGAATGTGCATAGGAAGACCTACACAAGCCGAGGAAACAGACTGAACATAGCGCTGAAAGTAAGCCTACCACTGAAGATAATATGTCTTTGTAGGCACCAACATGTCTTCGTACGCATTTCTTGTTCCGGTTTTTCTCGTTTCCTTTATCTTCTGTTTCGGCAAAACGACAACGCCCCACTGCATGTTGGAGGAGGATTGGTCAAACTATGAGGAAAAAATGTGATGCGAGTACGTGTAGGCTAGCATATATATATATATATATATATATATATATATATATATATATATATATATATATATATATATATATATATATGTGTGTGTGTGTGTGTGTGTGTGTGTGTGTGTGTGTGCGCGCGCACGCGTTTACTATGTGTCCAGTGTATAAACTTTGTATAATGTAATTTGACTTGTCCAATATCTTTGAACTGCTATGTATAGAAAAAGTATACAATAAAACAAAACAAAAATAGCGTGTTATTTACTGCAATGCTGCCTAATTTTAAGGCAGCAGTGGCCTGCTGGTTGACGAAGCAGCACATTATGGCCAGCTAAAAATTGTGTCTACATGCGCACGTAGGTCTGGTAATTGATTCGCCTGCAAAAGATTAGTAATTATTTCGAAATTAGTATGTATTTATTGGCGCGGTTTACTTCAAAGAGGTGTGGCGATATGATTACGGAAGAATGAACAAAACTATCGCCCGCGACATTTTCCCAGCGGTCATGCGAAAGAAAACTACCGGAATACACGCAATCGAACAAAAGGGCACCATAAAATTAAATGGCCAATAGTAAATGCATATGTAGAGTGAGATGGTCTGTTCCGGAACAGAAGATGCGAGGCAGGAAGGAGATCAATTGCTGCCAGTTACACATTTTCTGTAATTAGTCTTGAACTTCGGGTGTCAGCAATTCGCTTAACCTTACCATGATATTAAATTTTGACATGATAAAAAATTCTGAATAGCCACTTGCAAAGCATTGAAAAAAAAATGTTAATGTTTTTTTTTAAATAATATACATGGTTACATTTGTGACAAAAAAAATATTATTAACAATGAAACTCACGAACGAATACAGCCGTAACTTTAAATAAGTCATGTATATTATTGGTAACGAAAAGAAGAATATTTTTAAAATGTATATATATATATATTATATTATATATTTATTATATTATATATATATTATATTATATATATATTATATTATATATAATTATATATATAGTTGTAAAAAGATTATTGACAGAAACGTTATATAAACATTATAGACCTACAATTAAAGGAAAAACATGGTGTAATTATACTAAGTATGAATTTTTTGAGTTAGATGCTATTTGACAAAAATGTTTTTATTAGTCTTGCAAGTCACAACACGAGCTTTGAGGACGACGTAATGTGCAGACGAACAGGCCACAGTGATGATTTTTTATTGAAGGAACTGTCTTGATGGACTTTGTTGCATGACTATACCGAACCTACGGGGCCACTGTAAAGTGACTTCATCTATATATATATATATATATATATATATATATATATATATATATATATATATATATATATGTGCTGAGTGTTGTTGCTGTTATTTCCCCTGGACCATTACCTAACTCGTATCTGGCCAACCAAATCGCTCGATTCGAAACGTTTCCTTTTATTGTCATCTGGGCAGAGATATCCATTTATTTAAAAGTACTCTAATACGGGGTTAGTAATTTTCCTAAAATTTATAACTCATGCATGGACAACCAGATCCTTAGATTCTAAACGATACCTTATTTGTAAAAGTTTTTCACCAGCCAATGGGACCACAGGAAAGTGATGTCATTGCTTGATGCGCCACGTGGCATCGCTGGTAATTTCCCCAACCCGTTGTAGAACTTGAATTTATCCAACCAGTTCACTAGATTTGAAACGATTCCTTTTTAGGTTATGTGGATGGAACTAAAAGCACCCTGCTGCCATGCTAACTTAGTGAGCTTGCACGCTTGATTCGTACTCACTCGTGCCTAATCGTTGAAGCTTAGACTGGATGTCTGGATTTCTCCCAGTGTGTCGTGTGAACATCAATCCATCAAAAGGTTCTCCCCAGTGATCCATCCCAGCTTAGCAAAAGTCTGCATTAAGATAATCATAATTTATTATAAGTTTTAATATAAACGTGTTACTTGCGTCCAACTTAAGCACAAATTTTCTTTTTCTCTTTATAGTTGCTTAGATATAGCCTTCTGACGGTTTAACATCGACATTGAGCACCTGTTCAAATAAATTAAATTCTATTATTGCTGGTCACGGAATGTTTTTGTGTAGTTTTATACCTTGTCAGTATGATTTAAAACTTATAATAAAACTTTAATAATGTTTGGAGTATTTTGTGATTCTTAAACTGTTTGTTAGTACCTGAACATAAGAAACGGTTGCTCGGTGGTCTGTAAAAGTTGTATTCAGACTCACAGCCATTTGTAATTTTCGTATTTCTTCTGCATTAAAAATCTGTGTTCCTTTTGTATATTATTTTCAGCACCAAAAGAAAATTTCGTGCTTTTTGTATTTCTGAAGCATTAAAATTGTTTCAATTTATCTAAGGTATCACGAAAGTAAAAAATAAAAAATAGAAAATGTTATGGTTTAACAAACTGGGGGTTAAAATTTTAACAAAATCTTGTATTATGCGAATGCTGCATACTGAAAAAACGCGATAATAAAGTTGTTGGTGCCTGAAAATAACATTAAAGTATATATTAATTGAGTCGATTAATATATTTTTTTTTTTTTGTTATGACAGCAATGTGTGCGTTAAAATGAACTTATTTGATAAAATAAAAATTTAATCCATTCAGTATCAGTATTCGCACAAAATATTATTGTGTCTGCGATAGCGGCTCTGCCACTGTCGCTAATTCTCCTAACGACCGCCTTTGGACAGCGCCGAGTTTCCTACCTCTGAGCTCGCTCGGCATCCCCTCCTATTTCCTTCGCGTCGTCCCCTACCTTGATTCCCCACCCGTGTGAGTCACTGCTAGGCGAGAGTTAATAAATTAGGTTGATTACCCTCCCCAGTGTTGCCAACTGTAAAATAATTATGCTACATGTAGCACAATTTGTGGTTGCTGTGGCATGTAGCATAAAAAGGCAGTTATACTACGCAAAAGTAGCATCATTTTTGTGTGCAGCGCAAATACATTATCACTTCCGCAGTTAATGAGACATTTTTGTATCGAGGCATGCAAAGAAATTTGAATAAGTTACTGTACAGGTTTCACTCCAAGCAAAACTATGATATCTTAAAGGCATCCTTCAATCCCAATACAAGTACCCATACTTCTGAAACTGGACTTATTTCTGCTGACAATGGTGATACAGAGGATGAAGCTGTTCCGTAGTAATAAATATTTATTTAAGGACATTAGAATATTATTTTGCATGTGCGTATTCAAAAACATTATGAAAAAAACGTAAATTAAAACTAGATTCTTATATTAAGTTATATCATTTTAGTTCCATACTTAATCTAGGTTCGGCCTACCTATTATCTTAAAATATGTCAACGTTTTTGTTTTCTTATGAATGTATCACAGAAGCAATATCTTTACATTAACATGCACAAAGTATTTATCTTAAATATAGCAAATTTTTCCCAAAATAGCATCATTTTTATAAAGGGGTAGCGCATTAATTTTCAACGAGGTTGGCAACATTGCCCACCCTACTGTCTATTCAACTGCCTCTACAACTTGAAGAAGCACCAGGACTTCTTCGGTCATCGGACCGAATAGTTGATTTTAACCATCTAGGACATAGCGCATATTTAGGGCTTCACAAATTGTATGTGGTGATTTTATTTCAATTTATGAAATGTTAATTGTTTAGCTTAGTGGCTGGTGTGAACGGCAGTAAAACGGCGAGTTGTGTAATGAATTATTAATTGTTGGCAACTTTAATTTTAAATTAGTTTTGTAGTAGTCTGTGTGTGTGTTTAGGAGTGGGCATGCGGTAAGCTAGGGTTTGATACATTATGTTTTTGTATGGTCTAAATTCCCTTTAGGTTAACTAATCTATGCTTGTAGTACGTTTGGTTTGTTGTCGAAACACTTTGATGTGAGTAGATTTGCACCACGCCGCTCCATTTTCCCGGCCCGGCCTTGTGTATTGAATCAGGTTCGTCCACAACTTGCTAGGTACTGACGCATGCCGCACTGCTGCGCAACACACCTGCGCACCCAACGGGCGACTTAGCCCCACAAATGAGCTAGCAAGAGCTCGGGGTAAGTCACAAAGAGTGGCAGGCTACTCTTCACGTGCCGATAGAACGACTCCTCGAGTTGGACAACCGCGGACACAAAAATAATTAATTTGTTTAATTATGAATTATACTGCCTGCCCAGATTCCGACATGCCGTCGCAACCCCCTTGAGTCTCAAGATTGTTTTACCCGACGAGCCAATGCCCAGAGATAACTGAGAAGGAAATTTGAACCAACACCACAGGATGGCAGTACCCTTGCTGCCCCATGACGTCACACCCGCCAAGCCTCGAGGCGGATGCTGTAAACTTGTGGTCGGCTCAGACAGGAGAGATAAGAAATATGCGGCTCCAAGGCAACCCTATGATAACCAACCCCTGTGGCGAAAGGCTATCGTCACCCCCACCCCCTCCCCGCAAGAATGCTGATACGGGGATTTTCGACTGTATAAGGACGCACCGACACACCTCTAGTCAGAGATCGCCGGCTCGCTGGCCGCATAGGTCAGCCAGCACTCCCTGGGTTTGACCAACACCTCTCTCTCTCCTCTCCTACAGCCTGCAACAGGCTCAGCCTCTCCAGCAGCTTGCAGAAGGCTCAACCTGCACCAGCAGACGCCAGAGGTAACCTCAACGTCCACTTCCTGCACCCATTTACCAAAGTCACTCCTTTGACTCTGCGGTAACAGGTCGTCACGACGTCCCCTTTGAACAACCACTCCTCGGGAGGTTACGCTGTAAATTGCGTAAAGCAGAAGTATAGAGAGAGAATTTTATATTGTGCTATTGCAGGGTGACCTTCGCCTGTGCCATTTAATAAAGTCATTATTCTTGATTATTTAGCCTGTATGATCCAACAGGGATTCCCCATTGTAGTCAAACGTAATCATTAAATATTACGTTAAACCTGAAAATAGTTGACTACCTTTCTTGTAATAATAGTTCCTTGTTTATTTTTTTTATTATAATTCTACATTGAAGGATTGTTGTGCGTAATAAACCCCACTGAGGATTCATTGTGATTCATGCCGATCTCCACAGGAGAGGGGACTTGACTAAAGTTATTTGAGTCCAAAAAGACATTTTGCTGATCCTGGGTTTTCGGTGCTCCCTCGCCTACCCTCAGAGGTATCCTGATTCCCGACTGCACATCTCACTGTCAGTTCCTCGAGTGTGTCTGCCAAAGACACACCCCCAGGACTGCACTTCTGCAGGAGGAACATAAAGTTGGTTCCAATGCACAGTAGGAACGGTGGGGTTCAGAGCCGTAATCGGCGTAAAGAGCGACGAGCCTTACAAAGATTAGCTAATGCACAAGTGGAAACGAAGAATGAGGACACGCCCCCACAGGTGAGCCAAGAATTTGAACCACGACCAAATTCTCCTCACTTCCCACTTGACCACGAGTCCGAACTCGATGTTTACTTGGGCACCTGTTGGCCATGGCCAGACCAGGACCTTATAAGCTACCTTCAGCCAGACTCCCTTGTATGCCGCAGTTGTCACACCGCCCAAGTAAGACCAGAGAAAAGACATCACAAATGTGTATATGCTTCGTTTAGTTTCCAGGACCATTATTCAAGTCAGGCTACCACCGAAGGTTACTCCAAAACCCCGCGTAGTTTCTTACCCTGTAAATAACATCGCCGGATGCTGGCCGGCCCGATCACTGCGGATAACGTCAACCCCTACGGTGGGATCGTCCATCCCCATCATCACTATCGATTAAAAACTGTACTCATGACAAGTACCCCCGGGACATACGGCATCCCATATTTTGGCAACCCTGACCAGTGATAAAGATTGTGCTCCCCAGACGGAGGCAATCACGATTCAACTCACTCTGGGGTTTGAATACCCACCCACATTGGGCACCAATTGACGTGCGTCTCTCTCTCTCTCTCTCTCGCTTTCGCTCTCTCTCGCTCTCTATCTATATCTCTATCTCTCTCGATTTAAGCAAGCTATATTATTTTGACAGATTTATTGCTCAATAGTGTGTGAACTTGTTATGCAAGTGAAAGTGTTTTGTCAGCCAAATAGTTTACTATAATGTTTTCTGTTAATCACGATACACTTTTTGTTTCTGTTAGGAACATTGCAGTAAAATAGAACATTCCTAAAACATTCTAAATGTAGTTGTCTTGACGCAAGGACGAAAGAAATGAAGGGCTCCAAAACTAATTGGATATGTTGTATGCAAGTTCGTCGCATGTAAAAAAGTTAATACATCTGAATATTAGAAGAATGAAAAAACAACAACATTTAATGAATTTGAGACGCCGTGTGCCTCAAAATGGCAATTTACGTCATTCTGTTCCCTACCTACTACACGATCCCGGAACAATAAAAGGTCCGTGCGTGCTTATGGACGCACGTAATTTTGGCAGTCCGCAGTCAAGAATTCTGCTAGCTACGCTACAATTCTTCTCTACCTTGACACCAACATGCAATATCTTGGAACGATGGAAGATTTCGAACGTAGCCAAATGTCGGTTACGTATTCTCGGCGCAGCTGCACATCGTGAACGTGCAACGTGGCCGCCGGCAAACCAGCAACTATGTGTCACCGGCGATTCCATCAAACGGACCCAGCGTGGCTCTCACCTGTCGCGTGGCCAATTAGCCAATTACCGGCCGCGCTCGCTGCTTCCTGGAATTTACCCCTACAGCGTCGCCCGCCTGATTTCCGAGAATTTGCACCTGCATTGTGACGCCAGTAGCCAGTGCGCGCTTGCGCTCAGCTGTTGCTAAGCGGAAATATTTTTCTTGGTGGACTGTGATTGGCTGATTCAAATATTTGCATTACTGGGCGGAAGTATTGTAACAAAAAACATATCCCCCCCCCCTCTTCTCTAGTAGTGCGGGTTGGGAGTTCTGAGACACCTGATTGGCCCTAGGTTCCACTCCCCTCCTGGGGTGTAATTTTGGCTGGGTATATATGCCTGCCTCGAGAGAGAAGGTGGCTCCAACGTTCAGCAGACCCTCCCTGACTGAGATAAGTATAGAAAAAAATATGAAATTAAACAAGTCATAATGGTAGGCCATCTGGCAGGACTTGAACATTTCAAAGTCCTTTTAGGGTAATTTTTGAAAGTAGTTACCTTGAAGGAAAAATGTATGAGTTGAGCGTTGTTTTCTCTGGTAACTTTTATAAAATTTTAGCAAATTTTTAAAGGTAACGTCATAAATGGCCTTGGTATTGTTAAGTGACAATGAGGGTGATTTTCAAGGATCGTTCCAGTAAAAATAAGACTCAGGACTCAGTAAGGTTAAAATCATAGTAACTTGTGCAAAATGGTACTTGTAGTTTATTGAATGGCCAGAAACATTGTGAGTAAAGTTACAAAAGATTTCAAATATTATATTTTTCCAAGCCAATTTCTTAGTTGACCTTTGCAGTTTATTGAATGGCCAGAAGCATTGTGAGTAAAGTTACAAAAGATTTCAAATATTATATTTTTCCAAGACATTTTCTTAGTTGGCTTAACAAAGGTAGCAAGAAGTATTAACGGGACAGCGATCTGAAGTGTTTGACCCCAGTAAACAGCATGTACCGCCAACTAACACAACGGAGGAGCACACTTCTGCGCAAAAGCTGAGAGAATAAATTACTGAAATCGTAAAAAAAAATCGTTTGTTTATGGCAGCAGAACGACGACGTAAACATAAGAAGTTGTCTAAAACTCAAAGGGTCTTACCTGGACAGTTGGTACTAAAAAGAGCAACAAATGTGAGTACGCTATGGGATCGTGTAACAAGGGAGTTAATCCCTATTTTTGAAGGGCCATTCGTCGTGTCAATGGCCACGAACAGAAATTGTTACGAGCTTAAAAACCCGACTACACGAGAAGTCGTAGGGAACTTAAATTTCTCGGCATTACGAGATTATAATACACCGCTGACAGCATTGTAAGCATGTGAGATTGATGCGAGTGATCGTAAGAAGTGATTACGAACTACGTGCTTTGAGAAGCCGAGATATACTGTGTCAAATACTTGTTATTTAGGGAGCATTATTTTAGTTTTATATTAAAAGAGTAAGCACTGAAGAGTTTAAGGAAATGCCGCAACACATTGTGGATATATAATAATGTATTGTATTACGTTTCGAAGCCCCAGGTAACGTGGACAGGAGCACGTCGAAGGAAAATAACTAGCATGGAACAAACTGAAATGCACTGAACGAAGTGTAAGGTTAAGTTAAGCATGTGATTTAAACGAATGAGAAGTTACGCCTACACCCTAGCTCGTTATGACGTGACACGTTAGTCCTACACGAACAATGTTTAACAACAGCATCACATCAATATAAAAAAAAATACTTTAGAACTCACATGTATCCAGGACAACTCGAACAAGAAATAAAGGAACGTACAAGTTATATTCGAATTAGGGGAAACGATATTTATTTTGTATTTTTCCTGGGATTTATTCGTCGTTGCTATATTTGTATCTCTTGTTATGATCTTCTTAAGAATTTCCCGTTTTGGCGGCGCTGTTTACTTCTATAGCTAAGTAGCAAGATATGTGCTAACCTATTGTGTTCGTTGATGAGATGTAAATATGTTGTAAATAGTTCATGAGTACGTATATATTTTTGTTTTATTTGTATAAGTGTTGTGTCTTCTTTATTATTCATACAACTTCATATTGTTGAAATGTCCTCTTGGTGTCTCTTGTTGTCACCTGATTAGGTGAGAGGAAATATTCTGTGGTAAGGATGCTACAGGATTAGTTAATAGTCGAATGTCAACATTGTTGCAGTATGCTCCACAGTAGTAAACTATAGCACTCACAAATAGTTGAACATGCAGTAACTGAGTATGCAGAGTAATAATTTGCCAGTAATGCAATTATAGTGCAAATTCTGTCATTGAACTTGTTTATGTGAAGTGTGTATGTTTTTTCCTGAAATACGTCACCATTAAGCCATTAGGTGCAATGGCTCATACAAACTGGAAACGGGCACATCAAGAAGTGTAAAATTATAACACGTACACGCACTAACACTCGACATTCAAACCACATAAACACTGTTTTCGAAGCACTGTAATTATTCACTCAATGCACTCACTATAAAAGACACATTCACCATAATAAACATTGCACTGCCAACACGAAATGGCGATGCTGGAAAAATCACGGTTTTTCGACAGCCGAACGTCAGCTATTTACGGCTAAAACACTTAATAAGAGCAAAGGTAGTGACGTAATGCTTTATCCTGGTGTGCAGTAAAGCTGTTGGTGCAACGAGGTAGTCCAAGGCTAGCCATTTCTTGCATAATAACTATGTTTTGAACTAGCATTTTAATAGCCTGTTTACTATAACCGACAGGTCAAAGATAACACCGAAGACTGGACGACCACACCGGACATCCAGGAACATCACGTGACTTCAAACGTCGGGGATCTTCGCCAGCGCACCGAGGACAACCGAATGGCGGAGCTGCGCGCTGGGTTTGCGCACATACAAGACAGCAATGGACATGGCAGAGAATAATAAAAAGGAAAGAAGTATAAACTAGTATTTTATACCATGAATAATGAAACGTGAGAGCATTTTTGTTTGTTAATGTGAAATAATATCAGTGTTTATGTCACGTTAATTTTGAGAATTCTAAGAGCTTTAATGCATTCATGTTTATTGTTTTATGTTATTATTATTTTATTATGTTATTATTATTTTTGACAGTTTTTTTTTTAATGTTGAAGAATTCTTTATGTTTGATTGTTGAAAATAATAGTGGGGAGTGATTAAGATATCAAACATTAATTTTTGACAAGGTGAGCTGCACTTTGAACTCAAAAATACTAATGAGGACATTAAAAGGCAATCATTCCTACCTTAGAACATTTCACCATAATATATATAAGGTGAAATGTGGCAGCGCTTCTGTAACGCCTGCAATTATTCAATTTTGGAAGTATTATAATTAGTATATGGACACTATTATTTATTAATTATTGTGATGATGACTTCTTTGATTAATCTAACGATTTACGTATTGTGTTTTGCGAAGTATGTGTATGTTAATTTTTTTTTCAGTTTAATGGCAGTAATCTATTTCGTTTAATCTCATGTGTTTGCTTTCATATGATAATTTTTATTCGTCTATGTTTTATAATTGTTACAGAGTTGGTAATATTAGTTGCTAGGGGTTACGTGGCCACAAATAAGGTTGATGTTTATTGATTTAGTTATCTGGACGACGCAGTGGCACGTTATTTTTAACCGAGTTTGCCATGCCGTAATTGGTTGAGAAGAAGGACGCTTTTAAGATTTTGTTGGAGCGATCTCCATTGAGGATTTTGCCGTCAGGAAAGGGCTACGGCTAGTTTTCGTAGACCCAATAGGATTGTTATTTTATTAGGGTACAAGTCGAGTTCCGTTACTTAAATATAGCAGGCATGAAGAACAGAATACTGTATTTATATATAAATATATCTATATATATAAATTTAGTCTGTTCGCGCTACATACGCGTTTTAATTTGGAGTTCGCCATGCACGAGTGACGTGGGGTACTTAATCTATAAACTGTACCCAGGCTCGTTGTACCTAGGCTTCGTGTACCCAGGCTCGTTGGCCTAAAGTGAAGGAAGATCACGGGCTCGAACAAGACTCTGCATGCGGCCGACTGCCAACATCATTGGCAACGCTTAATTTAATTGTGAGTTAAATAACTCCATGTCTGTCCACTATGGCCGAAACTCTAATTATTTTACAAGAGAGACTCCATCAAGCCAGCCATGTCGGAATTTGCATTTTATCGTTTTAGTTGCTTTGCGCTCACAGAACCTCGATTGATTCCCGCGAGTTCTCGTTCTCGGATTTGGTGTGAGTTTTGCCAGTAATAACCAACTTGGTGATTTAACAAGATATTTTCGGCGGACATTTTAAGAATACGATTAGGCTGAATACTGGCGTGGGCAATCTCAGTTGCGACCACATAAATTCCATAAGATTAGTTCTTGTGTATAATTGAGTGCAATGCTAATATTTCGACGTTAGACCAATTAGTCATTGTGAGTTTGCAGAGTTTTCCGAATATTCCCAGTTGTAAATATTCTAAAGTGTTATCCACTCTACGTGGGAACT
The DNA here is from genome assembly GCA_029891345.1 of Dryococelus australis. Taxonomy (NCBI): domain Eukaryota; kingdom Metazoa; phylum Arthropoda; class Insecta; order Phasmatodea; family Phasmatidae; genus Dryococelus; species Dryococelus australis. Next base: position 44,416,576 of record CM056995.1, on the reverse strand, counting down.
GAAATACTGATCTCCCTATGTCAATTCATTATATTTCAACGTGTCCACAGTTTTACACGAGTATAATGAAATTAAATCAGTGAAATCTAAAGGGAATTAAGTGTCACCTATGACCTACCTATGGTAAAGGTTATCTATCCTATGTTAAACATTTTGAGGAGAGCAACTCTGGATGTACTGTACTGTAAGCTGAGTTCCTGCCACTGGGTGCATGTGTCCAGGAGGTGTAAGTCATCACAATTCTGGTCCGTGTAAGCAAATACCTACCCCGGGCAAAAGTATCTCAATCTATGTTTTTTTTTTTTTTTTTTTTTTTTTTTTTTGTTTTACTCACACCATTTACATACATGTGGCATTTCGACTACAGTCGTACACGTCACAGTGTAAAATGGTTAAAAAGTGCTTAATTGACATGACACTGAAACCAACGCCTGCAGGAAACGGCATTACTTTGGAGTAAATTAGTATTCTGAGCTGTTCGTCTGTTGCTGCAATAAATGCATCTACACCAAGAGCAAGAATTCAAGATCAAAACATACTGTTCCTCACCGAGGCTTCATATCTTACATACATGTTTAACCCTCAAGAATTAACATAATATTCACGGTATGTCGTAACTTATAATGCAGGATTTGTGGTAAGTTATGTGCACAAAGTTAATAAATTGCCTATCAACACTTGTGCAAATGGAAACGTTCCGGAAACCGTAACTAACCTAAAATATATAGGTGAATTATTTTATGCATCAAGGGATATTATTCAGTGATTAAATTAATTGTCAGAAGAAAAAAAACAATCAGGACTGCCTTAGCAGAAAGTGGTAGATTTACAGTGGACAGGCTACTGTGCTGTGCAATGAGAAACACTGTTTGTATTGTGCAGATAATTTTTTTCTCACACTTTGTAATTATGTTCAAGACTAAAACAAATTTGATGTACATAATATTCATTTGATGAGAACTGTTTGCAGGAATTACATTAAAGTGAGGGTGTACTATTTCAGCAAAACCCAGTAGATATGGCTGAAATAGTTTTTTATTTATTTTATTTTTTTGGTTATTTTTTTGGTATTTATATTAATTTTGCCAACAACTCGACTTATCAGAATAATGTTTATTACTTATGAACTGTGTGGCTGAAGTTTGTGTGTGTGTGTTACTGGACGCTTTGAAGAAGAGGCTGTAATGTTTGCTACGAGTGACTTTTTCACTACAGGCTGCCCACGGTAAACTGAGCACTTTCGAAAGTCCTGCTTAAGATGATAAGACCTACTTGTATTCACACTGTGTATTCTTACATAGTCCAGGAATATTAGTCAAATGAGGGCAAGAATCTCGGAATGAGAGATAGTAAACTATAAACTTGTATAAACCTTTATTTTGACACCCTAAAACTTGTCTCAAAACCTACCTATCGTAGGGTGTCCGCGACCACAGATATTTCAAGGTCAAAGGTCAAAAAAATCGATTTTTTTTTTTTTTTTTTTTTTTTTTTTTTTTCAAATATCTCGTTTCCTATGGGTTTTATGCTGTTTGTATTTATTATAAATATTGTAGAGGATTAAATTATCTACAACTTTTGTTTAAACATTTTTTTTTATATCTTGAACCATTTTCGAGATAGAGGGCAGAGCGCGCGCAGTGTTTAAATATAGATGTACTTAATTATTTTCTACTTAAAATGTAATTAAAGTGTTTCCCTTAATAACTTTATAACTACACGAGTAGGTAAGTATTATTAAATGAATAGATACTGAATTATTGAAAAAAATTATTAATTATCACGTAATAGTTAATAAAAAATGCAAATTATTTACAATTATATATTTATCAATAATTTATCAACTTTATACGGCGTGTTTTTAATCGGGACTACAGGTTGACCTCGAATGATACTCTAAATAGTTAAACACTGCGCGCGCTCTGCCCTCTATCTCGAAAATGGTTCAAGATATAAAAAAAAATGTTTAAACAAAAGTTGTAGAGAATTTAATCCTCTACAATATTTATAATAAATACAAATAGCATAAAACCCATAGGAAACAGATATTTGCAATAAATTTGTAAAAAAAATCGATTTTTTGACCTTTGACCTTGAAATATCTGTGGTCGCGGACACCCTACGATAGGTAGGTTTTGAGACAAGTTTTAGGGTGTCAAAATAAAGGTTTATACAAGTTTATAGCTGACTATCTCTCATTCCGAGGTGAAACCCCTAATATTCCTGGACTAACAGGATATGTATATTTAACATTAGCATGGACGTGATTACTTTATTTGTGTGTCAGTCAAGTGAAACGTCGAAATTAGTTATTGGAAAATTACATATTTTGCAAATTTCTTAATTAATACACTTAAATGCACCAAAAAAATTCATAAAGCAAAATAAACAATTTCACTATTCACAGATGTTTACATAATTTTTAATCAGTGTTTAGACATAAAACTACTTCCCTTAAATCTTTACCAGCTTTACTGGGTGCGCAGGCCAGTCAGAGTGCCCGTAAAACTATATGCGGGTAGGTAAAGGCAGTGACGTTATTCAAATGTTTATTTCAGAAGTGATAACTTTATCGCAAACAGCCTTTAGTTATGTATTTGCCAGTTTGATTAAAAATTTGCAGCATTATATTTATCAGTGAGCAGATTTACATCTGGAATTGTTTTGGTTACTAGACACTTCGAGAAATATGTTGATTATAATGATTGACACATTGGATTTTATATTGTATATTATGTAGTGGACAATTTGAAGAGTTATGCAGATGCAAGCATGACCTATATGTATCAAGCTATCAACAAACACATTGTAGTGCCCCCTGTTAATAATAATGAAGACGTTCATAGGTACATGACTAGATAAATTAAAAACATTCACATAAATACTGTTAGAACATCGAAGTATGGCACGAATAGTACCATGGTAAATGTTGTAAAGTTATATAATAGTTTACCTACTAATATCAGAGAAATAAAGTTGTCAAGTGTATTTTAAAAAGCAGTGAAAAAGTATCTGTGGGTAATTTATGAAGCACACATTTAACATTTGTGCAAACTTTAATTTTGCATGGGTTAATAACCCACTAGGGTTAATATTCATCTATTACCAAACATTTGAATCTATATTACAATAATATACATTTATCAGAGGCTATGTACATTTATATTTTGTTGGTAGATATGAGCACTGTGGTATTGTTACAAGTAGATATAGTGCATTGTAGAATGTTAAGGGTAAAGAACAATTTAGTGATGTTAGAGGTAAAGTGCAATGTTGTAAGCCAACTTTCGCTTATCTCGTGTAGCTATATCACATAATATGTTATGTGGTAATAGTGTTAGAGCTTCTATAAAATTCTTTTTCTTTGATTATTGTACAGATTGGAAATGCAAAAAGTGTTTTCTTTTACTTGTCTTACAGTTCATGTATTGAACTTTTGTTACTGTTGTCGTAAAATGTGTAAAGTATAATAGGTGAAAATATTGTAATGCATTGTTGTTATAACAACTTTACTTTGTAAAGAAACCCATGCAACGCCGCAGACAGGCATGTATGCACAGTCCATGAATAGAGCACTGCTCTCTGGGACATTCTATAGATAAATTTAAAAATAAATAAATTATTATGGGTTACTTTTATTGGTTTTGTTTTTGTAAATTGACTTAAAATTACAATCATTAATTAGGAATATCAGCGGTCAATTTTATAACTGACATTGTATGTGTTACTAGACCCTTTGATGGATAGGCTGTACTGATTATTATAAGTGTCTTTCATAAATTACGTTGTATTTGTCAGTTGACTTCAAAATTGCAGCATTGTGTTTGCCAGTGATCAGATTTATACATATGCAATTTTAATTTTGAAATTCACTTTAAAACCAGCAGAATTTTAATTATCAGAGATCAGTTTTATATCAAAAATTGTATGTTGGTGGATATCTTGATTATGATTGACTATCATTGGTTTTTAATTTTAAAATTGACTTAAAACTAGCAGCATTGACAGTGAATATCACTGATCAGTTTTATATCTCAAATTGTATTTGTTATAAACACTTGGAAGGATATAATGGTTGCTATAACTTTGCATAGAATACAGATGACAATTTCACTGCACTTTTTTAAATTTTTGCTACATGTTTGTGACTAACCGCTAATGTAAGACCAACTCTGTGACTGGTTCATTCTCTGCACACCTCACTTTATGTGACAATACACTACTATGTACAAAAGAACTACAAATTTGCTAAAAGTCCATAATATGATGAAATGTTAATATGTCCACGAGAAAACATAAGTTGCTGCCGGCTGGGCTGTGCCAGCCGCCCAAGTGCAGGCACCCAGGGAGGCGAGCCGCAAGCAGTTACGGCACTTAAAGTACCTTCATGTGTTTCTCATAACACATACATTTTAGATCTCATATTCCTCAATAGTAACCACTAACAAATTCTGAGAAGCACATACATTTGCAAGTGCAGGGGCTATGAAAGAGAATTTTGCTGACTTCTGTTAATTCACTTTCACTTGTTTCACATCATGCAAAAATTCTAGCTGTCATATACCTCAATTCGAGTATGGTGCCAGTCATTTTTTATGGGTAGGGCCTATAGGCTTTTTCGCTTAGTAAAAAGACCAGATGATTTTACTGGCAAATAAAGTGCATAGTTGTTACAAGAACAAGTTCCGATTACACTTAAATAGGCATATTTTAAAATACCACATGCACAGACATTTGATTTGCGGATAAATCAAAGCCTTTAAATTTGCCTTTTTTTTTTTAAGGGCATATTTATTTGATGAATTATCTACTTTGTTCTCCATATTTGACCTGATTAAAGTTTGTTTTAACTCACAGTAGTTATGTGCATTAATCTTGTTTTAATATTTTGTGCTTAAACTGCGCTATGGTGGGGAGGGCATATTTAAAAAGTTTGAGCTTCAGAAGCATTAAGTTACCAGGTACTTGTATGTTTGTGCAGCAGTTTGACTATAGTATTACAATTGCTTAATAAAAAAGTATTTACTAAGTATTAACTTTATATGTACCTGTAAGATGTCTTAACAGATATATTATGTCTCAAATGGACCCCCCCCCCCTTACTCCCCCTTATTTTGTAAAAATATGTAGTGCAAGTCAATCTGTGATTTCTCAGGATAAAGTGCAATGTTACCATTTAAAAATCACCAAAATTTGTCCATTTTTACAGTATCTACTGTATGGAGTTTTAAGGAATGTGAATATTTTGTTAAAAATTCATAACTGTTACTTTATTTGCCTTTTTTGCATGTAAAGGTGCCTGAGTTAATCATTCCCAACGTACAGGTTGTTCACATGTGACCTGGTGAAGTTTAAGTGTTACTTTCTTAGTAATTAATTACAGTATTCCAAAAATTAAAAAGAAATGTTTCGCTGTACCAGTATTATTTCATTAGTCAATACACTAATTTAGCTCATGTAAATTAGATTATTGTTTAGCTACAAATAATCTTAAAAATTGTATATTTCCCGTTCATGTTGTGGCGCCCTCTATAAGCAGAGGATGCAACAAGGCAGCTATATAAAGCCCTTATGTTGCCCTAGAGTGAGTGGTGCAGGAGAAACCCCGAAATTGGCACCTATGTAAATCAAAGCTAAATACTACTGTTGAAAAGGTGAATTGTTGAGCGTCAGTAGAAACCGTAGAAAAAAATCAAAACTCCACTGTGGTATGAGTTCCAAAATAATGCTGTCGACATAGACTGTTGTAGGCAATGCAATAATAAATTGGTGTTCTGATATTTTTTTTTTTTGCTGAACACTCATAATAGGTGGTAACTAAACACCTCATACCAAGTAATTTTCTCCTTGATTGCAAATGGTGGAGACTAAAAAAAAAGTACGTTAAAATTCGTGTTCACTTTCAAGTTAAAATAGCTGTGAACCATATCCCAATATAAACAACAGGATAAACCATGGAAAAAATATACATAAACTGAAAAATATATATATGTGATGCAATTTTATTTCACATGCACAAAGGCAGCTTAACCAAAACCTTTGACATATCGACTGTACATTCACAGTTATCATTTACACCATTGAAAATGTGTAACATTTAAGAGAGCAAGCACTAAAGATTTCCAATCTATATATTGACATGTAAACATAAGGCAATTTCATTTTGCAATGGTAATTTTGCATATATTAGAACAATATTTTTAATACTAGTATTTTTGACAATAACAAACAGGTCCACAAACAAAGTTATGTTTCGTAGGTATACGTATCATAGTTTATGCTGACAAAGCGATGTTGCCCTAACACTGAAACCCATACATTTTCCATAAAAACTTTTAGTATGGATTTATTAATACAAAGATAAATTGTACTGATAAGTTAATAGGCAACGACCTATACGTTGCCACATATACATGAACATACCTTGTTTACTACTCCAATCAGAAATTTGTACTGACAGATAATGAGCAAAAACTATCTCCAAAATTAATCGGCACTATGCCCAAATTATGCAGTGTCAAATTCCAAGTTAACTTTAAGTTATCTTCACCCAAAATGCGGATTGACCTACACAACAGTGAATATACAATATTGTTCATTTATAATTGGGCCATAATGCACTAAAATGACAATTAATTTCTTTACAAAATACAATTTAAAATAGCTCTCTCATTATTTGACAATAGCCGCAAAGTGTAAGCGCCCATTTTCAAATTCATCTTAAAAGTGAATGTTATAACAAACTCCCTTTTTTTTTTTTATCTCTTTTACTATTACGAGACATTTCCAGACGGTTTTTGTAACACAAATAAATTGGCATTATTGTTCTTACTAAATGTCATCAATAATACATTTAAGAATTACCAAGTGGTCGTGGATAACATAAGTAAATTGTCATAATTTTACTTGCTAAATGCCATCAAAAATGGCGTTAAGAATTTACCACCATTTCTTTTAGAAACATGCTTGCATCAGAGAAATTCCAAGTCCCGAGCCCTAACAAAGCTACATTGACAGACGAGCATAACTACTATCATGTTCATGAACTTAACTTTTGAACGTACAGTCTGATTCTCGTGGAGTCGCCATTTCTTTTGACTTGCTCTCCACGACCACATTTTATACAAAATAACACAATTTTACAACCTCAAATGTTCAACCAATCGGTGTCAGGTTCTTGATTGCGCGTCCATTACCAGGCTCCATGTCATCAGGGTGCGGTATACTTCAATAGCTGAAGACTCACAGGCGCGTAGCGAATCACGAACGCATGGCTTTCTGCATCCCGCCGACCTCCAGAGCAGTTGGGGTGTGCTCACTTTCCTCGAAGCGTCGACGCAAAACGGACCCAACTAGATCGGCACCGCGCATGCACCAGTTACCCTCACGTCGCAGCAGTTCTCAGCGTTCAGTCCGCCCTCGTCAGAGCAGTCAGACACCGACTCTACCGCGTGTTTGGATCGCCAACACGCCGTCGTCGCTTCCAACTGATTTCCAATCTCCGTTCGTCGTGGATTCCATGCAGGATTCACCCAGATATCACCAATTTCCACCAAAAGGCAAGCAAGTGAAACAACGAGGTCGTGACGTAGTTAGTGAACATTTACACCGAGCAGAAACCTGTCCAATTGGACAGAAGAAATTTTCAAGTCAATACTCATCCAGAAATATTTTTACTGTCAATTTCAAAAACTCATAAACATGTCCAAAATACGGTTGCCGCACGAAAAACAGAAATGTGTGCGAAAATCGTCGTGTCCAAATAGGGTACTTTTTACTCATTACTTACGAGCAAACGGGGAAATTGCTGTAAATTACAGGATATAGTTCCAGTAATATTCAATTTATTTTCCATCCAATTTGACGTGTCCGACAACAAGAACGAACGTGCGATGGTGTGTCGGGCGGGGGGGGGGGGGGGCGGAAGGACAAATTCGAGACACCCGTCTCAATGTAGTGGCAAGGTGTATTGATCTCGTACATGTCAGTTTTATAAGGCACTTATAGAAAAAATTTGTTTTTTTGGGAAAATTTTTAATTATTTTGCATTTTAATTTTGGTAGAGGTAAAGTTAGTTTGTATGTGTTTTGATAGTTTTTGTTACTGAATTAAGCATAACTGGTATATTAGTTTTCTTTTGAAGTTTTCGAGTTAGTTTTTCACTTGGCAACTTCCGTAGCTTGGCCGGGCTGGCAAGACGGCGGTTGCATGAACAGCGCCAATGACAGCATGGGTTGCTTCTCACACGCATTATCTTACTACCGCCGCAGCCTTCCACACTTTTCGTCACGTCCCGTCATCAGAGTACATTTGCTGCGCTCGTTGCTTATAGCCGCGTCTCCGCGTGACATTTCAGACGGCATCCGCTCTGCAGTCCTTAGCGCCCCATCAGTAAGTTTCTGCTGTCATTTACTTTTGTACGACGTGTCACAGTTGTAAAGCGTCCCAACTCACGCCTTGAAAGTTCCTTTTGTTCGTCCCAGCACATCCTAGCGGTGCGCCCGGCACTAAGTAGTTTGGCTCGCCGCGACGCTATCGCGCGCCGTGTTTCGTCGCATCCGACGCTAGGAGCGCATGAGATTCCTCCGCCCGCTGCTGGCAAGTGATACACGTCTTTCTGAGCTCCAGCCTTCTGACTTCTCGACGAAGGATGTAGTCCGTTGTGACTTTGTTTACTTACTTACAATGTAGAAGTTTGTGTGTGAAGTCGATGAGCGGCAGTATAGAAGATATTTTTGTTTATTTGTATTAGTGATGTAACTGCATGTGACTACGCGACGATGTTTTTCGGCTAGTACCCTTTTTCACCCTCCCAGTTGGGGTAAGTTTGGTTCCTTTTTTTTTTTTTCTAACCATCATTCGCTTATATAGGATCGGTAGTTAATCTCCGATACTAAATTTTGTTACAGAGGGTCCCAGAATCCTACAGCTTGATCCAAGATTTTGTCCCAGAGTTTGAATCCAAATTTTTTTCTTGGTTTCGACGCCTTTCGCCTCTCGCGATGATAGCTGAGAATTCCCCATGCTGCTGTGATTGAGCTCCGCTTCTGCTGCTTGCGGCGGCGAAAGATTTTGCGTTTACTGTGTTCGTGACAGGACTAAAAATGCAGATATGAACTACGATTTCTAATTCGTTACTTTTAATTTCATAATGATAATTTTTTTAATTGCCTCAACATGGTCACATTTTGAGAGCAAGATAATTTATTTATTGATTTACTTATATTATTAACCGAAGGCAGAAAACTGAATAAGTAAACATAATTTATATGTGATTTCCAGTTAAAGTTAATATATCATGTAAGAGGCGCCACCCTGTTTGTTGCATTTAGCCTTCTTAAGTAATTGAACTTTTGTGATTGATGAAAACTTTTATGACCAAAGTATTTACAAGAGAATTTGCTAATGTGAAAATATTTGTTTTTGTGATAAGATAAAAGGAAACAATATATGGTTGCATCACCAGATCATCATATGCCTTGTTTGCTTTATTATATATAGTGATCCTCGGCATTACATAATATATTTTTCTTTAACCTTAAATAGCAGATTTTTGGTTATTTTCAGTATTTATTTTACCACTTGCTGCATTTCCAGCATGCTTCACTTCAAACTTGATATGGTAGCAGATTATTTTTTTGGTTTTTACCCAGTGGCAAGGGTACAGAAGCCTATACATCTGTGCTCTCTGTATCTGTGCAGGTGGGAAATAGGTCACAAGGCTACTAATTTTAACATAAAAATGAAGAGGTGGAGTTACCCACTACTCACAGGTAGAAACACATAAATTGAGTACGATACATTATTAATGCAGGTCCACAATTGCGTTGTTTTTTCACAGGAAATCAATACATTGCAGTGTTTGTGGAGTTGAAAAATGGAAAGGGTTGTGTGTGTCAATATTGCGTACAATACCCAGCTGTGCATAACAATATGGCATTTTGACAGTTAGGGTACATGCTCCCATATAAAAGTACTGTATTGTGTGATTATTTGCTGTTGGATGAATGTTATGATGGCCACGAGTATGAAAAAAACAGTATGCTGATTTGAAGTCTACAATATAATACATGATGTATGATTATTACATTTCTGGTGTAATTATTTTTTTATTCATTATTTTGATATGCAAGGTGTTACAGCAAAAGGAGATAGTTAGCTTTAGAAAATGGCATACATGAATTAAACATTGTAAACTCCCTCATCCTACTGTAGTTTAAATAAACCAAATTGACATGCCTAATCTTATAATTTGGAAGACATTTTCTGTCCATGAAGATGACTATTATAAGTCTTGCTCAAAATTCTGCAGTAAATAATTATTCTAACCCTGTTGCAGATGCCTGACTCTGTTCTCTTGTTTGCCGAACTTGAGATGCGATACGTGAATAAGTGAGAGAGTAATTGAATTGTATCCTTGGTTTGTTTAATTTTTAAATGTGTATTATCTGTAATACCTATGTATGAATTTCTAGCAAGTGAAAGTGAATTCGTAAAGGGTCCAGTGTAAGAGAAGGTGACCATAGCTTAACTGCACCTCTAAGCCATTAATAAATAAGAGAAATGTACTGTGCACAGTGGACTCACGCGCTCTCAGTGGAATACTTTTAAACAAGCACAATGAAGTTACGTAAACCGTTAAGCCAGTTTTATCACTAGATGGAATTGCACCTGGAAATGTGCAGCCAGTGAACCAACTGTTGTAAACAAACTGGTCTGTTTTCAGTTGGCCTTTTATTTAGTTGGTTTGTCTCATCAGCAGCAGGTATACACAACAACAGAACAGGCAGAAAATGGAAGATGAATCTGCCATGGCCTTCATAAGGAACCTTCACAGCACTTTCCTGGAGTAATTTTGGGAAAACACGGGGAACTAATCAGGATGGCTGCAGGGCAGGTAACAAGGGATATTAAAGTGTGCAGTTGTATCGGGCCCCTAACTAAAGGGAGCCACATCGTGGAAGGGAAAAAGTATTTTATTTGGTATAATATAAAGGGAAGGGGAGAGCTACAGCTTCCAAAATTTCTTTTGCGGCACTGGATGTCTGGACTAGGATTCAAACCAGTGCCCTTCCAAATAAGAGTCTAGTATTTTACGATTGCAACAACTTGCTTGGTCTGTGTTTAATGTGCTGAACTGGCATGTTGCTTTAATGTTTGAAGACATGCACCACTGTACAATGAGGTAGTATGCAGGTAACGTTCCATTTTAGTCGAGTGGCTTGAGCGCTTGCCTCCCACCAAAGCGATTTAGATTCACTCCTGGCTGGCTACCTCCTGAATTTTTTTATGAGGGAATCATGCTGGACGATGCAACTGGTGAGTTTTTCAGGGACCTCCCTTTTCGTCCACCTTCGCATTCTGATGCTGCTTCATATTAGTTTGATTTTACCTCAGCTCTAAAGAAGTCCGCTGCAAAGAGCTGCCCAAACTTCTTAAACAGGTAAGCATTTTTTCTTTTGGATCCCACAGATAATTAATACGTATTTTTGCTGATGTACCTTAGTCATACTTGTGTGTGTGTGTGGGGTGTGTGTGTGTTGATGTGTGTGTGTGTTGACAACTGTTGGTTTGAGTAAAAAGCCAACTAGACTTTTTACTCAAACCACAGCAATCAATTCCATATAACTGATTGAAGTGAAATATAAATATGATTGAGGAATATTGTTAAAAATTATAATCACATAATGCAAATATTAATTTGAAGTGTAGGGAGCTGCAAAAAAACTAGGACAATACTCGTATGGATGTGTTTCGTAACAAATAAGCTCAGTTCAATAGCATGCTTGTTAAACATGGTTGTGACTACAGCATTTATTGTTATTAAACTGTCACGAATGTCCTCGCAGTTTGTACCGGGTGAATTACCCCCCCCCCCCACACACACACACAAACAGGAAGTAGCTGTAACATTGGCAGATGCTCTGATATACAGCAATGCATACATCACTGATCTCAGTTTATGAAAACCAATATTTTACTAGGGGCCTAATTGGACTAGCATTGATCTTGGTGGCTCGAATTTCTACTTGCATGGTTAGGAGACTTGGAAGCTAAAACTAATAATGTTGTCAAGACATTGGACTTAGCCCTGAACTTGATTTTTTTTTTTTATGGAAACACCTATTTATGTAACAAAAATCTGAAAACTCTTGACAAAAAGGGCTGAAACTTTATTCGAAAACGCCAGTGTTTTACGGCCAGGGCTTGCACTCAGCTTTATGTCATAACTGTTGAGATGCGTACAATTGTGCCTAGGCCCTTACTGCCTTAGGCAAACAAATTTTTAAAACATACTAAAATTCTCCTGTCTTTGCAGGATCTGCCAGAAGAAGGCCCAAATAAGTGCGATATCTCCAGCACGTTGAAGCCGAAACTAGTTCATTCAAAAATCTGATACCTAGGCCTGCTGTGTTTCTGTGGAATAGGCCACGATTTTTTTTGCCGAAACTACTTTTAAGTCGTTGAAACAGCTATCGTTTCCTGCCAGAACATACGTAAACTGTCATTTGCTTACATTCTAAATACACTTCACTGGATAGCATATTAGTCTGCTTAACAAATTAATAACAAACGTCCCTATTTACATAGATATTGTTCGTTCAGAATGTAAGTACGACCGCCATATTGGTGTGAGCCATATCAAGTTTGTTTGGTTACACTTTCTTAGGCACAGGCTCTATCTGGACTCTTCTAACATCTTTGGATATTTCGCACAGAGACTACAAAGGCAGATACTGGCGAATGCACAGAGATGACAGCACAGAAGGGCATAGAGCGTACACTGGCGGGTAATTTTTCTCGAAACAGAACTATTAGCGATTTTGGCAAGGCAAATAGCACAAAGGTCACAAAAAAGACACAAAATCACGATCAAATGATAGCTTTGTTAGAGGGAATTGGAAAGCCAATTGAAAACCAGGCAGAGTGGTTAAAACGCGAGCTCGCTGAACAACTTGATCAGGCATTGACAGAAAAACAACGAGAATCAATGCAAGGGAATACTGTAATGTAAATCACACCGTCAGAGCAGGTCGTAACTACGCAAATGATACGAGTACAGCATGGCGTAGAAGCCACAAAGGAAAGATAGGAACTTAACATCCAAGGAGTTACACGAGGAAATTGCTACGAGCAAAACAGAACAGGAAGCAAAAGCAGAAGAATAGGATCCGCGTCTCGCAATTTTTGAACGAGAAACTGAATGCAACCAGGTTGAAGAGCTGACACAGCTGGAAACCGACGAGGAAAATGATGCAGTCTAGTCTGCAGACGAACTGAGGCTAAGTGACACAAATGCTAGTACAGTGTCCGCAGAGAACAGTGACAATCTAGTGTCTAATTCCGACCAATTCGACAGATCTGAGCATTATCACGTCACGAACAGCACACCCGTAATCTCCTCGAGGAATGCCCTGTATCACCACCAAAGGAAAAATGGGGGCGGACCGAATGTTCATTTTTGAAGACAGTTTCGACGAAAACTCAGCAAATTTCCTGATCACGTTCGACAATCATTCGAATCTGTTCAGCCTGAAAGACGATGAACAAATACAGTCGTTCAGGAGATTTGACGAAAGACGGGACACGACATTCACAAGAGGGAACACGATTCCATGTTCGCCGCATTCGCCACGCCATAACGAACAAGGGTATCAAGGCGAAACTGACAAAGACTACATTGAAAATCTGTCTCAACTGAACTCCAAGACATCGTCTTTAGCGCCAATTTAGCGACAACTAATTTATGACCCAAGTGGCATCATCAGCGCAGAAATGCAGTGGGATCCAGGGGGCATTAGCAGCACAAAGACCCGAAACTTGAAACCATGTTACGCGGAAGGCATTGATAGGTCTGCGGTCAGAAGTTTTCGACTTATCTAAACTTCCATTACCACCAGAAGCATCAAAAAGAGAATATGAAAGCTCGGAAGAAAAGAAGGAAATACTGTAATTTATAAAAAGAAGACTAGTTTTGGCGGCAGAACGACGTAGTAAATATGGTAAGAAGCCGAGGAAAAGGAAACTAAATGTGGGACAGCTAGTGTTGATAAGAGCACAATGCGCGAGTAGAGCATATGAGTACACTGCCAAAAAGCTCATGCCAATTTACATTGGTCCGATGAGAATTTCAAATATATGTAACCTTAACTGTTATGAGGTAGTTTGTCCTGATACAGGTAAAATAATATGGCTCTTCGTGAATATCAACTACCCATTACGCACATGTAATTTAAAGGCTCGGAAACCGAGGAGAGATATTTTTATTCGCTGAGTAGAAATAAATGTGAATATTGAGAAACTGATTACGTGGAGAATTGTTACTAAATGTGGAATTTATGTATTTATTATTATTTGGGGCATTATATTTTGTTGTAATGATGTGCGAAATATTGAATTAGACGTAGATAGAGTCCGCCAATGTATGAGAATAATTTATTGCTCGTCAAATGTTGTATATTTATTGTGCCCTGATATTTTCGCCACATGGAAAATGATTCACTGTTAAGGAATGATCATTTTGTAAAAAGTACTCAAGCGTATAGTTTCGAAGACATCAGAATATATCATTAGCGTAAGAGTTGTATTTCGAATGAATAAGCATATTTATACCGGGACATATAATCGTCATAAAGGCAGGAAAAACATATCTGAGCACATGACAATGTTGCAAGAACCGCCAACGAACGTTGATTTCAATTAATGGAATTGGTAATCATGAAAATACCATCGCTCGTAATACTCACTAGAGAACTTTCATGTCCACAAGATAAAGCCTCGCTACAAATGAAACTGCTACAACTAACCAAGTAATGTATGGCAAGTAATTTTCGCCACAACTAGATTCAAATAATGGATTAAATATGTTGGATATTTCTTTCTTTAAGGTCTTCTGGAAAAACCTAATTAGAGGGCTGATTAGAGTTTCCTTCCCATGTGCATATTTATAATTCTTCTTTGTTTGCTCTGTTTTCTTCTCATTTCTACAGGTAAGTTATATGTCGTATTTTTCAATTTTTGTTTCAGGGTTAATGTGTACATGTAATGATTACAAACCATGATCAATAGAGTTCAATGTGATTTTGTTATTTGTCTCTTGAATTTATAATATTGTTTCATATATGCATATTTTAAAGTACCAGTTTAATTTTAGAAAACCAATGTGTACATTAGTCAGTGAGATACTGGCGTTGTATATCTACCAATTACGCCATAAAGAACTGCGACAAATAAAAGGTGCCCATTTGCAAGTGACTTTTAATTGTATAATTTGCTGATAAGGGATACGCAAATTAAGGTGATTAAAAAGACTGGTAGTGACGCCAAATAAAGTGATCGAGTCAGAATATAAACATTACTTAACAAAAGAGAATTTCTATTAACTCATTAAAAAGAGAATACACAGTTGAAGAAAGTGAAGTTTGTTTAATGGTTATTTGTGAATTAACAAATATAGACGATGTAAGTGTTGCCGACGAAGTGCATCACACGAAGCTAGTGATGGCAACCTTCACAATGACGACCAGCAGAGATAATGGAATGGAGGAATCTGCAAAGTCACGAGTGAATACTATGGTGCCATCTAAGACTGGGTGTCATTTATATATAACACTGTTTAGTTTGAAAAGAAACAGAAAGAAAAAACCATTATTTCACCAATGAGATAAAATACTAGAGTAGTAATGCTAAATTTTTACTTTTATCTTTCTTATGTATTGAGTATAATGTTTGTGTTTTAATTTTTACTTTTGTCTCATCTCAATTGTGATTTGCTTTCTAATCCGTAAATAAAGTGGTAATTTTAAAAGTTTTTTAACAAGATATTGAAATGTTACAATGATAATAATAAATTTTTTCCCATATTAATATATTAAACATATAAGAAAAATTTAGGCAGACAATTCTGTAACATCTCACTTTCCTAACACATGATAATGACACGAATGTCCGTAATTTTATGTATTTTTAGTAAGTGTTAAATGTGAATTTCTTTTACATAGATTTAGTATGTCAGACATTTTATTTTGACAGTTTTATTGCTTAATAGTGTGTGAACTTGTTAGCCTAAATTTAAATTTTGTCTATACAATTGAAAGTGTTTTTTCAGCCAAATAATTTATTACAAATGTTTTCTGTTAATAGCGATACACCAGCCAGAAAAAAAAACCTTTTGTTTACGTTAAGAACATTGCAGTAAAATAGAAAATTCCTAAAACATTCTAGATGTAGTTGTCTTGATGGAAGGACGAAAGAAATAAAGGGCTCCTATACTAATTGAATATTCTGTATGCAAGTTCGTCGTATGTAAATATGTTAATACAGCTGAATATTAGAAGAATGAAAAACTTATTATATTTAATGAATTAAAGCTGAGAAGACGTAATAACTTCAAGATGAGTAATGAGCCCGGAGAGGATGATACGGTCTACAAAATTCACCTAAATTTGACGACCGTAGATACGGAAGATATGCTACAGATCCCAGAGACGACACATTAAGGACCAGAAGCCGTTTCCAGCCAAAGAAGGAAGTCCACACTGTTCCTGAGGTTGGAGGATCGACTGCCTGCAGCACGGACGTCTGAAGGACCAGTCTGGTGTTCCACGCCATGAGTTCTGATGCGCAGAACGACATCGGGATGCCTACCGCTTGCTGAGTAGGATTCGACGCCGAGGTTCCTGGCT
Source organism: Dryococelus australis (assembly GCA_029891345.1). Taxonomy (NCBI): domain Eukaryota; kingdom Metazoa; phylum Arthropoda; class Insecta; order Phasmatodea; family Phasmatidae; genus Dryococelus; species Dryococelus australis. Next base: position 44,399,891 of record CM056995.1, on the reverse strand, counting down.
CACAGAGGGGGTAGTAGGTCATCAATCGCCCGCAGGACCAGATGCAGAGGAAAGGTGGTGCTGCACTACAGTTTTCGACGACAGCTAAGTTCTCGGCTACTGAAATCCAGATACTGTTGGCGTCAAACGTTGTGAGCGCTCTACCGCCTAGTCCTTGTCCATCTCCCGCTCCCCTCGATCGTCACATGGTATGGCCAGTCGCGTCACTCCATTCGACCGCAATGTGTACCGTTGAACGACGTACTACGCATCCTGCAAACATTCCACTGAGCACTTCAAACGGAAGGGTTTGAAAGGTACATCAACGCGTCTATCGCTGACATTTTTATTTTGTAGCATAATTTTTTACGCGTCAGCGTATGGTACTAGATGTTCTGGGCTTAAGTCCCACGCAAAGCGTGAATGTATTAATTTTTTCAGCTACACGTTTTAAAAACGGTATTGGCATGAATACGAAATTATTATGAAGGTGAGTGGGGATAACATTAATATCATAGTCAGTAAGAGAAATGAATAAGTAATATTTTTGCTCAGTTTGGCAAAATATTTTATTTAGTATCAAGTGCTGCCAACAAAAAGCAATTTAACGTAAATAAAGTAGTTTCGCTGTAATTACATGGTTTTATTTAAACTACGCATTAAGATTAAAAACCAGTAAACGAGACAATTGTGCGAAAATATGGTTTGCAGGGGTTGATGATACAATCGATAGATATGTCGTTACAAAGTTAGTTAAATTATTTGTTCGCCAGAGTTAGTAGAATATTCCGAAAAGCGGAACTAAAAATAGTCTACATATAATTAAAATCTTTAAGTTTCCAAAATCTACTCAGTTAAATTTTCAAGCAATCTTACTGTATGTAATTTGTTTATTCTGTCTTTACTTTTTACTGGCGCAGTTAAGTAAATGTTTGCCATTTCTGCCACTGAAGTACAGCAAATATGCATATATTTCAATACACAAATACAAAAACCGTTGTAATTGTATATGTACAAACTAATTGGTAATGTGAACTGACTGACTCTAAAGTATTATGACACACAATGATTAATCGAGTGGCCGATACGTTTGGACGAGTCTTAGCATAAGAGGTCTTCAGAGCCAATGTGGTGTTGATGAATTGAGATGGACATGGAGCAGCGCCTGAACGCAATGTTGAGGCCAACGGTAGACCCCCGAGATAACCCACCAATCATAATTGCCGCACACAAATATTCCGGTTTACATAGCCAGGAACCGAATCCAGATCGCAGTGGTGGCAGGCGAACGCTCTGGCACTGCCTCAAACGCGGCCCTCGACATGCTGTGATGACAGAACTAATACTTTTTTCAAGAAGCTGCTTCCAGAAGCCAAACCAGTGAAAATAATGTTTTAATGACATGAATAGTTATCAACACTAATTTACAAATGTTATACTGAAATCTTGAAAATTGCTCATCATAGATTGAATAGACAAAGGACGATGAATAAAAATAAAAAAATCATTAAGCTCCAAAACATAACATTTAAAAATTGCAGTGACATAATCAGTTAACAACAACCAAAGTAATTAACAATTGAACACATTTTGATTGTATATTTTTAGGATAAGATATTAATACCTAACAATAAAAGATTCAAGATTATGATAAGCATAAAATGAAAAATACTGAGGTACAAGTATTCAGTTGTAATCAATTATTACTGAACAAGATGTGAGCGTATAATGTTACGGGACACGGTGACTATGAGAATAACCAGTGATACCAAAATCATGGTGTGGGGAACAAAATGTCAAAATAAGGGAAAATATACTGAACTGTTCAGCTTAAATTTACTTATTTACAAGTATTTAGAATTAAAACTATTCGTTGGTCAAATGACACCATGTAGCATTCATGATTCCAGTTGCTCTGGCAACAAAGGATTTATGTAATAGTATAAGTAAAAATAAAAGAGAAATATTGTATGTAATTGTATAAGTACAAATAAAAGTGGATAGCAATTTTACAAACTGATAATACATACTACGAATATGATTAAACATAGCATTGTTAACAATGTTTATTAACTGTTGTTGAGGAAGTTTAAAGAAAAGTAAAACTATTCCTAGCTCACTAATTAAAAAGTGATTAAGCAAAACAAATAAATGACACTGTACAGTACATGTATCAGTAAGATATAATCTAGTTGTAATATTTACAATAAGAGATGTCGCTATCACATTCACTAGAAATTTCTTGCTCACTGCAGCTGTCATGATGTGAATTATTTTCGGTTTCATCATCTGTGTCGTCACTGTCACTATCCAGTTTGATTAAGAATTCATCTACTGCTAACTCCATGAGGTAGTCGTTCTTCCAGTACTCTTCTTCAATTCCTTCAACGTGTCTGCAACATCCACCCAGTCTTCCTTTGTTCGGCTTTTGCGGCTTCTGTTGTCAGCGTCTGTAAGACTTGCAGTGATATATCTCCAGTCGTGTTGAGAGCTCTGGTATAACGTTTAATCTTAGACCAGGCTAGTTCTACGGCATTGAAATCGCACATGTAAGTGGGCAATCTAGATACAGTATAGCCATGTTGCTGCAATACCCTGCCGACAGCGAATATTTTCTCTCTTGGTCGGTGTTTTTCAAGGAATTCAATAAGAGTAGCTTTTCTCATTGTTTCCTCGCAAGAGACCCATTTTCCTTGTAGCCACGCTGTTGCGCCAAATTTACAATTTTTAAGTAAAATCTTTTGAATGGTTTGTTTGACTGAAAATAATACTTGCATATTACTGAAAAGTCACGGGTGACTATTTACTATTAGTGCAATATTTTGAAAGCATACTAGTTCAGTCAAGAAAATAAACCTTGCCTTTGATGCAGTTACGTGGGGTATTTATCTATATCTGTCAAAGTGACTAAAATTAACACAAATTCATCACATTATAGATGTAATTAGGGCTCCAACTCGCTGGCGCATGAAGTTTATTACAAGGTTTTGGTACAAAATACATGATTCCAAAACAGTTGGATATTTTGTAATGGCGTCCAAGCACCGTGTTTTCATTCAAACTCCAAGAATTAATTTTTGATGTAAGAATGGCTAAAACGGGTGCTTTCAAAAACAGTTTCAGTCACAGATTTTTTATACGAAAACTTAAGAACTGTCTTGAGAAACATATAGTTTTTCTTTCTTATTAGTTTGCCTTTAAAATATATGTAGGTTCACTGCTGAAAGTCATGTGTAGGCGAGTCGCTGGCAGAGAGACAGCATGCAAGTTGAGCGCCTTGTGGGTACACGTGACGAAGCTATTGAGGAGTTAGCAAGAGTTCGCCTTAGAGTCCGTATGTTTTGAGGACTCGATTGCACAAAATAATTGCAGGAAGTCGGAACACTTAATAGAAGATACGGTGAACAGTGTAAGCATTGTGTTCTTACCGTCGCTTTCCTGGAGTTGTTTGAGGCTCGCCAGGTGTCTCTCTGCTTTGTTTGCGAATTCTATCGATAGATGCCGTACTTACTCCCGTGTACTTTGCAGCTCTCTCTGTAGCTTTGTTGTTAGGAACCAACAAATATTTATTCCTTGCCTCTTCATCACAAGTTTCTGCAACACTCCTGATGACTTCTCTTTCCTTGCTGTGTATAACTTGTTCATACATCTTGGGCCGCGTGCTACTCGCCATTGTTCACAGTCCGTCACTACTGCGAGGAACGAGGGGCAATGTATTTTGTACGGCACGTAGCACGGCACGGAGGCGTGGTCACTTTCTTCCTAAACCCCTAACCCCCCTTGACTTGGGCCTTCCTCACCCCCGCGCTTCGAGTCATCACGAATCTTGGCGACGACAGTACTGAGTGCTTATTCCTATTTATCTAAACGCACTAATAATATTGCTAGTTTGACATATGTACAGCGTTAGTTTTTCTGGATAATGTATCGTTGGTTAGAAGTTGTTTAAATTTTTAATAATTGATGTTAGTATAATTTTTGCAGTTCTAGCGTTCATATGTTTATTTTCCTTGTAGCATGTTAGATGGCAAATGCATTTCTAAATGGTGATTAATATGTTATTTTAAGACCCGAGCTTTAGTTGAATACACTTCAAATAACTACAAATGATATTTTGACTATTCTTAATTCGTCTTAATTTAAACTGCTAAGTGTGATTTTAAAGTGTTTCTCTAAATTGATTTTCGAATACTTAATTGATTCTCTTTTTCCAAATTTTCAACAGAAATTCTATTTTCCCCATAGCCGAGGCATAAAACACTCATTCATCTATCACACACTTATTTGGATATATGTGCATACTCTAACTCTTTAAAAAAAAATTGTGTAGCAGTATTGTGCACTATTACAAGTTCAAAGGTTTTTCGTGCGAGTGTAAAATAATGTTTTTCTTTTTAAGAGTGCCATTAGGGTCATGCCGCTGCTAGAAAGCCACTGATCACACGGAACAATGTCCGAAGTCGTTAGGAGAAGTGTATCAACGCCATTGTTGTGCGGTAGAGAAGTGGAAGAAGATCTTACGGAGTGATGATTGATTAGATGGCCTGTCTCTTGGGTGGACGTTTGTGGATCTGGAATGTGCCTGGTGACCAATGTTTACCCCAGTGTCTTTTGTCGATAGCATTTGTAATTGGGCTATTCGTTGTAGTAGATGGCCCGACGAACTCCGGCATGTGCCAGAACTTTATGGACAACATATTTTTCACTCTGTGAAAACAGTTCTAATTCGACTGTGCCCTGTATCGTCACGATGATTCTCCTGGTCATGGTCATAAATCGAGATAGACTGTGTCGAAGTTTGAAGATAATTGGGGCTACTCGACTGACCAGCTCAGAGCCTTCACTTGAACCTAGCAGAACATATCGTTAATTGGCTGAAGCATCTTTTACATGCTGATAAACTTGACCATCGGGCAAACGTCAACTAAAGGTTGTTCACCATAAAGTGAACACTTTTGGAATCAACATTTGAATAAACTCACTGTTCATAGGTAGGGCTTAACGTCACGTCGACAGCGAGGTTAATAAGAGTCGGAGCTTGTTGCTCAGACATGCAGGTGCGGGAAAGAATCAGCCATGATTTGTAGCAAGGATCCCTCCCAGCATTCTCATGGAGTGAAACCACACTCAAAGAAATTATTTGAATATTTTACTCTTTTAACCACACGTTATTATTCGTACTCCTCTGACCGGCAGTTGCGTGTAATTCAAATCTTACCCCAACAATAAGTTATTTCCCACCCGCCCACGGACTTGACTTTGTGTTATGTTAATCACTCCCTTCATAGACGTGCTCTCCTCACGACTACCGTTCACACTGTGATGCCGATTTATTGGCTAAAGGAAAATGAATGTGCAATGCCGTCTGGTATACATTTTAATAACTTATCCCATGCTTTGGACACGTAATGGCAGATTAAACATGTGTCTCTTCATGCATTACCGCTATTTGATTTGCCGAATTATAATACCACGCTGCCAGCCAATACCGCCTTTTCTTTCCTTGCTTAAGGTACGTTCAATTATTTTTCTGGCGGATTTTTTATTGTAATTTTTGCTGTGCTTACAGTATTGTTTATCACAATGTTATGTCTCTCATTGTTACAGAATAATATCGCTAGACAGACCTAATGTGAGTTTCAATTGTGTTAAGCTGACTCCAGCCGGGTCATACGTTATGTTTGCTGCCCTACGCGTGTCTAGGTAAGCCTATTTCCAGCTGGGACTTCTTTGTCCAGCTAATTTTATTGTCTCGCCTGAGCTACGCTGAGACTACACTCTCCTTCACCACCGTGGCTATAGAATGAAGTTGCTTGTATTAAAGTTTTTATTTTAATTTATAATAACAATTCCCATGTCGTATTCCGCTACATCGCCAAGTAAGTAGATGTATAATTAAAAGTGTAACCGTTTCAGTGCTTGATTTAATTAAATGTGTTAAATTGACTTAGATAATTTCTTATTGAGTGTTTGTGCTCAGCCCTAGACCGCTCGGACATCACAAACTGGTGGCAGCGTTTTGGATAGTTACTCCAGACGGCTGTAACTAAACCCACTTCGAAGGGTTATAGTTTTATAGGTTGTAGGTGATAGATGATAGGTGTTAGGTTTTCCTCCGACGAATTGAAATTCAGTTGTATTTTATTCACACGTTGTGTTATGAATGCGAATCGTGAAGTTGTAATTGAGCTGAGCAATGTTGCTGAGTGGGACTTTTTAACGTGTCCTGAAGCGTTTAGGATCGTGCGCATTTCAGTTGACGAATCTAATACGATAGTTCGTGAAAGAGGAGATTTGCAGGATTATAACGAACACATGTACTGTAGGAAATCATATCGTTTTAATGCTGAGTATGTCCACGGACCTATGACTAACAGAGTAACTGGTAATGTTGATTGTCAAGTAGACTTGGAAGATATAACACCGCACACTTGGGTTAGAGTTGAATATTGCAGAAACTATCTGGATTCAGCTCAACTTCTTTGCTGTATTTTGCAAAAGCACTAAAGCGTTATGCCAAGGCGCTTATTATTTTTTCAGAGGTAAAAAGGGAAGGTAGTAGAGTTTACAGTTTTGACTATCTACGTAATTTTAACTAGTAGTATTGAGGCATTGAAGAGTTTAGAAGAGTATTCATATAAATTGATACAGAAGTTTTTTCAAAAGCACACATCTTTTGACTTGGCTCAAGCAGAGCCATTTCGTGCTAAGTTTAATGCATTAACTACAGGTTCACGACTGGAAATAGCTTTCAAGGAAAACCAAAGCGATCTTTTCCGACTCCCGCATATAAAGTATACGAGTACGAAAATTCTTCTGGATGGATAATATTGGAAATCAAAATTCATATAGTGAAGAGGTTCATGCCTCGACATCGTGTTTATCCGGAATTCGAGGTAGAAAGGCTTGATCTAGTAGCGAACACGGAGCCTTCGACTTCGCAAGGCGCGAACGTAAAATGCGAGCAAGCATCTAATAGTTCTTCACGTGAGGAACATATTGCCGTTCCTAAGAGAGAAAATTTGAACACGTTTCATGAAACTAAATCTACAAGTGGTAGTACACATTACGATACTCCGAAGAAACGGACTCACGACCGTAAGACTTGGATTCCTCTTTCGAAATTGAATGAATAAAATTTAATCAGTTGTAGTAGCAATTTTCTGGTTGACACGGAGGACGAAAGACGTCGTCAACTAGCCCACGTGATACCAGCACAAGCTCAAGTACCAGCTCAAGTTAAAATTTGGCGGTCATTTCATTAGTAGAAAAATGGACTGGCGAAAAAAGGTTCGTTACGGGTGCACGACTTTCTAGAAAGCTTAGAAAGCGCAGCAAGCCTAGGAAATATTTTAGATAAGGACAAAGTAAAATTACCAAAAATGAAATTGAAAGGTTTAGCGTTGCGTTATGTTGCGACGTGTCCTAGATTAAGAGAAGACATAACATTAAAAATGTTGAAAGATGAGTTGAACGATAGATTCAAGGAAAATAAGCAGTTGCAATTTCATTATTACATGCTGCACAATGTTAGGCAGGAACATAATGAGGATGTGCAGACATTTGCAGATAGGTGTCGTAAATTATGTGAGAAAACAGTTCAGCATTTAGATGAGCCTGAGAAACAGGAAATTTTGAATCAGGAAGCCGAAAAGAGGTTATTAGCCGTTTTCACTGACGGGTTACAAGGTAACGTAGGTCAGCAGTTAAGATATAAGATACCACAAACCATGGACGAAGCTGAACGCATGGCTATAGCGTTAGAGGTTACAGAGGCGCATCAGGAACGCAAAACAAAATTTGATGATCCTCAGAGGAGGAGAAAGGTGTATAACATAGTCTCCTACAATAAGTGTGGCACGGGGTAACGCAAGAAGTGGCGAAAATACTTCCATTAACAGAGGTTTTGGAAGAGATTATAACTCATGTTACCGTGGTTCTATTGATAGCAGTAACAGTAGAAGGAGTCTATCGGGAGCAGGTGTTTCTCCCAAGAACATGAGTTACAGACGAGAACAAGGTAATAACTGTAATATTAGATGTTTTAATTGTGGACGTTTTGGGCACATGAGCAGAGAATGCCGAAGTTTGGAAACCCCACAATGAGCCCAAGTACCTAGGAACGTAGGGCACGGCATTAGATAAACTAGCGAGAATGTAAGTAGTAATCACTCAAACGCGAGAAGCCGACTGTCAGCCCCGGGCACCACGCGGCGGTAGTTACAGTTGTAGGGGGAAAAGAGACCACAGTATCAGTTCTTGTCGAGGGCCAGTCTCACTCGTTCTTAATTGACACAGGGTCCGATATATCCCTCGTTCGACCTAGAATCAGCGGGAATATTATCGATGAATCTTATTTAGGAGCGAAAGGCTTAACTGGAGACTCTCTCCAGATCGCAGGTATTCAGTATGTAGAATTATGGGTAAATGGTCAATGTTACCCATATTAGTTCCTTGTGTGGGCATCAGAGCTTCCTTTCGAGGGAATACTTGAAACCGATTTTCTCCGCTATTATGATGCCAGAATCGACTTGAAAGAACAGACATTGTATCTCAAAAATACGTTTGATTTAGATACATATAATTCAATAACTTGCATAATTGAGAAAGAGTAGCGGAAACAAGCTGAAAGCCTGGCCATCTCTGAACTTGGATCCGGATATGTGAATGATAATCAATACAATGCAGTGAAAATGACACAGCACTCGATTTTGCCACCAAAATCGGAGACAGTGATAGATGTTGCTTTGCGCACGGCGGGTTGGGATGCTGACTCGAAATTGCTTCTTATCGAACCGGCATTGACGAATGTACCAGGCATCCGTGTGGCAAGTGCAATATGCAACTTAATTCTTACCGGTAAGAGCCTCCCAGAGAACGAGGTGTATTGTAGGAGCAGTACGGCTATAAAATCTATAGGGACATGTAATAGATTCAGTGAGACGAATCTGGAGGACGGGGTGAAGGACCATCAGGGTACCTGTGTAGTTGAAAAGAAGGCACTTATGAAGGTGAGTGACCAGTGTGTTATCCCCTTTGTTTCGGGTCAAAGGGATGCGTCCCAGTGTTTCCTTCCTCATCGCGATCACGTCAAAGGGGGCAAGAGGACTTGGTGTCCTAGTCGCGCGGAAGATGCAGGAGCGAAATGTGATGTAGGCGGTCATGTCAAGAGGTTCGAGGAAACCTCACAGAGCGTTAGTAAAAACAGTAAAGGCAGTGACAAAAATCGTGAACATTACTAATGAGACGCTCGTCGTGCCAAAGGGCACGGTAATAGGATTTACCACACATGTCAGTGACATTGCTGTAGTACTATGCATAAATAACGTACCCGAATATCCGAGAGAAGTTGTATAAGTCTTTGATCGAAACAAAGTGATTTAGTGTTGTCACAAATAGAACCACCGGAGAAAATCCTCGCAGATGTTCCTAGAAACAAAGATAAAAAGTGTTCGCTTCTAGGCTCCGAACCAGTAATCCCCTCGAGTTGTGTTAGCCATAAAGTGAGTGAATTAGTTAGCGAGGTCACGGAACAGGACAGATTTTGTCGCTGTGTCCCCAAAATCCGCCGAGATAGTGTATGCCGAGCAGATGCAGTTCTGATTCCATATGAAAACCCTGAGTCCTGTCATAAAAGTTTGAATTGTCGAAATTATTATCGTAAAAGTTTGATATGTGATAAAAGTTTGATATGTCGTGGTAAAAAGTCGAAGTGGTGAGATAATTTGAGATATCAGAGTAATGTAAAAAGTAGTAGAAGCAGAGAAGTTAACTTTGAAAATACGCGCGTAAATGAAAAATCGGTACCGATGTTAGATTGTTCACGTAAAATGAGAATAAATGAGCCGAATTATGTACAGACTCAAGGTAGTCAGGGTTGTGAAACTCGCACGGGAGATACGTGTAAATCATCGAATGGAGAAAATAAAAGATTAAATGTGCCAAATTGTTTAGTGACTCAAGGTAGTCAGAGTTTTGAAATTCACCTGGCAAAGAGTAATAAATTAGTGAAGCAGAAGGGTAAAATGTTACCAGAACTACCAAAAGATGAATTTATAGAGGTAGAGAAAATTGTTCAGAGATAAATTGAAACATTTGAGTAAGAGTGATTTTAATTTAATGTTCCCAGTGTTAATGAAGTTTTCATATACATTTCAAGTGGAAAGTAGTTCGAATTTCGGATGCACAAATTTATTGAAACATAAGGTAGATACAGGAGAGGCCAGACCAATAAAGCAGAATCCATATGGAGTACTGCATGCATTGAAACCAGTAATTGCAGAGAAATTAAATGCCATGCTTGATAAAAATATTATTTCAGAGAGTAATTCACCTTGGCAGTTTCCCGTAGTGATGGTGAAACAGGAAAATAAAGACGGTTCTTTTAAGATGAGATTTTGTATAGATTTCCGTCAGTTAAACAAAGTTACGAAGCAGGATCCTTATCCAATTCCGAATGTCACTGAGACGTTAGATTCCTTGCACGGGTCGAAATATTTTTCAACATTGGACTTAGCGAGTGGCTACTTCCAAATTGAGATAGAAGAAAGTGATAGGGAGAAAACGAGTTTTGCTACATTCATGGGGAAATGTGAATTTGATTGACTCCTGTTTGGACTGTGTAATGCCCCAGCTACATTTGAGAGGTTAATGGAGAATTATGTTCTAACAGGTTTGTTAGATGATCAATGTTTAGCATACCTTGATGACATTATAATATTTAATAGTAATGTGATAGAACATGCCGAGCGCATGAGTAAAATTTTGGAAAGACTTGAGGAAGATAATTTTCGAATCCAGCCTAGTAAGTGTTCATTTGTACAAGATAGTGTAGAATACTTAGGGCATGTTGTAAGTTCAAAAGGTGTAGAACCAAATCAGAAATATCTATAAGCAATTAAAGAACTCCCCAGACCTAAAAATGTCACAGAAGTTCGCTCAGTGGTAGGTTTATTTCAGTTATTATAGTAAATTTGTACCGAATTTCGCGGATATAGCGAGACCATTGACGAAATTAACTAAGAAAGATGAACCATTCATTTGGGGAGCAGAACAAGAGGAAGATTTTAAAATGTTAAGAGAAAAATTAATTTCATATCCGATTCTTGTTTATCCAGATTTTTCACAATCATTTATTGTGAGTACAGATGCTAGTAATTATGTCATTGGCGCTGTCTTGTCTCAGATGTGGAACGGACCCGAGAAACCGATCGCCTATACCAGTAGACAATTAAACCCAGCAGAAAGGAATTATAGTACAATATAAAAAGAATTGTGCGTTTTTGCCACAAAACAGTTCATAGCGTATTTGTACTGGCGTAGATTTACCGGTATTACTGATCATGCTGAATTGGAATGGTAATTGAATATGAAAGACCATAGTTCGATACTCATTGGTTGGGCACTTCGTTTAGCAAAGTTTGATTTTGAAGTAGTCCATAAACCAAGCGAGAAACACGCGAATGCAGATTGTTTGTCGCGAATGGTAAATGCGATAAATTCAGAAGATTTAATTCGAGAAATAATTGACAAAGAACAGAGGGAAGACGAAACATGTCTTAGTATAATTAATAAGGCAGATAAGGGGAATTTCTTTATTGATAGGGAAGACATCGTATACAAAAGAGACGAAGATAAAATTTTAGTAGTTGTTCCAAAGTCACTCGTGACCAGAGTAATCAGTCATCACCATGTCACTCCATTTTCTGCTCACCAAGGCATGAAGCGAACTCAAAACCTCCTTAAATCTTTGTACTGGTGACCAACATTGAATAAAGATGTAGATGTATATATTGTGAGGTGCGATGATTGTCTTAGCAGAAAAAGTATGAAAATGACAAAAGCGCCGTTAGGTTCTTTACCGCAAGAAAATTTACCATTTCAGTTGGTATCTCTAGATACTTTAGGTCCCTTGCCGATGAGTGAAAAACGGAATAAATATGCGCTGGCATTTATTGATTATTTCACAAGGTACTGTAAAGCGATACCAATTCCCGATCAAACTGCAGAGACAGTAGCGAAATATTTTGTACAGCAGATTATTGTAAGGTATGGTTGTCCTCAAAGCCTGTTGACAGATCAAGGGAGAAATTTTGTGTCTAGGTTGATGTTAGAGACGTGCAAAGTGATAAAGATTAAGAAGTTACAGACGACCCCTTTCAGACCGCAATGTAATGGACGTGTTGAGAGACTTCATCGAACCCTAGCGGACATGATATCTCATTACGTAGATGCATACGATAGTAATTGGGAAGAATATTTGCCATATGCAGTGCACGCATATAGGACGGTTCCTCATTCAGTGACCACATTATTTGTTTTATGGGAATGAAGTTAGGCTACCCCCATTAGGTGAATTGAGTAGTCAGCCTAATATGTTAGAGGGAGGTATGACAGCCAAGGAACATGTATAAATTTTGAGTAATAATGATTAAGTGTATCTACACAGGCCAAGTGTTACGAAAGGCAGAGTATCTAAGTTTCATAAGTGCTGGTCTGGAAATTTTGAGAAAATTGAGCTCAATTACATTTGAAGTATCATTAGGCAAGAGAAAAGTTATTGTGCACAGTGATAGATTAAAGTTGTCTAAAAATTCTACAGAGCTAAGGAGCTCGTGTCTAGGCGGAGACCCAACGTGTGGGGAAAAAGCCCCGCGGATTATTGATGAAGTGAAATCAGTTAAAAAATTTTGCGATAGTGAAAGTGATAAAGAACTAAGTGAGGAAAATATTTAAGAAAATATAGGCTCTAAGTCACGCCCAATTTTAGCAGATATGACAGAGTTAGCAGAAATAAGTGAATTAGAGGAGATATGTGTTGAATGCACTAGCGACGACAGTGCCACAGATGATAGTGAGTGTTATGATAATGTAGAAACTGACGACGTTTGGGAACCGTCGCGGTATTTAAAAGGGAAAATTCGTGACAAAATAGGTGAACCTAGTGCCAGGTATAATTTGCGTTCAAATGTCAGAAACCCCTCAGTCGGAGAGGGGGAAGCAGAAATAAGTGATGTGTAGCCTCAGAGTATAATGAAACCTAGCATTGATGTGATAGTTACGAGTTCAATGCGAAAAACTAAATAAGAGGTATATTGGTTTGCATTTGCAGATCACACCATAGGCGCTGGCGTTATTCTGGTCCAAGAAATGGACGGCGTATTAACAAGAGACAGATGGACAATAGTGCTAGACATGCCTATAAGAAAATTGGAGAGTATTAATTAGGAATTTAGGAACCAACTGAACGTAGTTAAAGGGATGAAGTTTTCTGGAAACCAAGAGATTGAAAAACTACGTTCAGAGATAAATGTTATTGATAGAATAATTGCAGCATTAGAGGAAGAAGTAAATGAATTAACTTTGATACTACCCAGAAAATCGTCTCGCGAAAAGAGCGGTTTGGCAGGTGCAGGTGGTAGTATTCTGAAATTTTTATCTGGTACACTTACGAATGATGATTATGTCCGTATTCACCAAGTCACTAGTGAGTTGGGGACCAGACAAGAAAAATTGATTCATATAGTAGAGAAACAACTAACTTTCGTGAAAGGGATGAATGCCAGAGTAGAGAAAAACTCAAAGGACGTAGGCATTTTAGCAAAAGAGTTAGCGAAAGTAATAAAAACTTTGAACCACATGACTGCTTGGAATACTTTAACAGCCTCAACGATTGAAATAAATCACAGAATAACCATTAGCAATTATGGGGAAGCACTTAAATACAGTAGTTTGCTGAAAGAATTAGAATTAACACTTCGGTCCCATAAACAAGAGGTAACAAAAATAAAAGTGTCATTGGATATCATAGCTTCTGGTAGGTTACCCACTTCGTTATTGACTCCAGGAAATTTGTCAGAAATTATTCGAGGTATTGCTCTTAAATTACCAGCGGACAAGACTTTGATAGCAGGAATTGATTTAGATCAAGTTTACAATTATTATGAAGTAACGATGATATACGCACTTGCTAAAATTGATAGTATAGAGTTGATAATTTAGTTTCCTTTGAGATCCGCGAATAGGTATTTCACAATTTATAGAGCTCACCCTTTTCCCGTGTTTGAGAGAAATTTAGAGAGATACATTCAGATAGTGCCAGATGCACCTTATTTCACGCTGTTAGAGAACAGGCAGTTCTATGCGTTAATGTCTGAAGCAGACATGAGTCAATGTAAAGGCGGGAATAATATAGTTTGTCCAACTAACGTCCCGACGTTTTCCATAAAGGTTCCGAATTGTCTAGTGAATGTAATATTGTCACAACCTAGTTACGGTTATAAAATGTGTAAAAGAGAAGTTCTAGGTAACTCATTCGTACCAGTCTTTATTAGATTAGTAGATGGTGATAGTTGGATTTATTCAGTACCACGAAAGATGAAAGTTACAAAAATGTGTCCTTATGAAAAGAGTGACGCACACGTGGTAGAGGAGTGGATCTCGGCGCAGGGAGTCATGTCCCAGGTAAGCAGTTGTCTGATACTTAATGAGAGAATTCAGTTGTTACCACACAGTAACAAGGTAACACATATCAAATACAAAGTGAATGAAGTCAAGTTCTCTCCAGTTCAGTCCTTATTAACATATAGTGAACAAGTGTTCGTTGCATCCATGAAAACTGACTTCAATATTAGTCTGTCAGAGCTAAATTTAGAAGAAGATGTAGAATTGAATCATCTCATGTCGGACATTCATGATTTAAAACAAATAGAAAGGTTCTGAGTCAACACATCGAACGCCACAGTCACTACTTGGTGGGGTTCGTTATGATGGTATGTCTGGTACTCGTCATCTGGTTCCTGAAACGGCGCCTGTGTGAGACACTAACCGGGTGTTCACGCACTTGCCTCCCAAGCCGGAAGGTAGCTGAGACCACAGATCCTGCCCAACTTCCCGAGGATCAAGTAGATGCCATGGAGATGGGCGCTGTTTCTAGCACAGTTCCAGCCCCGCAGCCGACATCGAGGATGACAGTTTCTACTTGCTTTAAGAATTCCATTATACGTCGAAGTGATTAAATGTTGATGCCCAGAGGCAAAATTTAAAGTAGAGTCAGTGAAAAGCAGAGTATAGTGTAAGGAATTTTGAAAATTTAATGCTATAGTAAGTAATATTACACTAGGAATCCGATATTACAGAGAGCAACAAACATAAAATGTCCTAATGTGTTTATTCAATTGTTTGGTGGTAATGCAGTGATTGATTGATTTTTTTAAGTTAATTTATCTCATGTATGAAAACAGTTTTAACTATTGTAAGCTTAATGAATGAAAACGAGAGACATTTTAAGTTTGTTCAGTGAACACAAGATACATTGTGTTATGGACATATATATTCCACAAAATGATATTTCTTTGTTCAATTACTCCATGAACATTACAAGTAAATGATGATCGAATTATTTAATAGTCTTGGTATGCAAGACAGAGCTGTAACAAATGTTTTAAATAAGAGTTGATGTTTAATGTTATCCAATATGTATATTGTGTATGAGATTTGTTTCAGCTGCACATTGGTAAATTACAAAGACGAACTTAAATAATGAGGAAGGTGACATGGTATTCCCCATTTTGAGTTCAGTTAGTTTTAAAGTTATTTGAAGGAATAGTAATTAACTCGTTCCCTTTTATACACTTTTATGATTCAGTTGACCGCGAGTATGGAAGCAATTTCATAAACCTTCAAGAAAGAAGACCCCTGTGCCAACATCGCTGCTACACCCATGGCTGTTAGTTGGTCGACCATAAACCTGAATTTCCGTTGCTGGTGAGTCCACATCCTATTGTTTCTGATAGAGCAGTTGCACTCCCAGACTCTGTACTTCAACCAGCTTCACTTTGATGACCGACTCACATATAGCTTCAGCCACATATCTTTCTAAAGTTTTGCTCAGCCCGAACAAAACTTTTCTAAAAGAGGGAGTGATGTAGTGCCGCGGGCACCCTGCCAGCTTTCCAGTTCAGAGAGAGAACATTTGAATGAAGTATTTTCGCAACTTATCAGGTTCTGTGGTGCCTGCGACAGGAAGCTGTATTCGCTCTAGTACTGCCTACTGTGATTTCAGCACCGCGTGACTGCAATTGCTTACCACTTTTGATGGGAAATACGTCCTGTTTTTCACGATATTTTCGTCCCATGACTCCTGGAATCACGCGCTGTATCACGCGCTATTTTCCCATCACATGATTTAAATACCTCACTTTGGGGCCGTGTGCAAAGTTCCAGTTCATTGGTTGACGCTCTAACCTTGCTCTCTCATGGGTGGGCTACTCTTCTCGCCATGATTTCTCATTAGTGAGAGACTGCTCATGCACGACTTAATGATGAAGGGAGACTTCTCCCCACTACACTCATGTTGCTTTATTATGTCATGCACGGCCTGAGGACAGAAGACTTAAGCAGAGGACGCTAGAGACTGCACATCATCGCCTGGGACGGCTCGCCTGAGTTGTGCTGAGACTCCACTCTCCTTCATCATCGTGGCTACAGAATGAAGTTGTTTCTATTAACGTTTTTATTTTAATTAGAAGAACAATTCCCATGTCGTCTTCCGCCACATCACCAAGTAAGTAGATGTATAATTAAAAGTGTAACCATTTCAGTGCCTGATTTAATTAAATGTGTTAAATTGACTTATATAACTTCTTATTGTATGTTTGTGCTCAGCCCTAGACCGCTCGGGCATCACAAAAGATAGGGGTGAACATGCACACAAATAAGCCTACGATAAATTTTATTCCGCTCATATTTCTACGTATTCGTACTTGCTGTTTATAAGTTTTATTGAAATTTGTCGGGCTGGGCTTAGTATTTTTCTTCTAGGATTGTGGCAAATTACGTTACACGACTGTGTTTCAAACTCATTAGAGCAAAGGTACAACGTTGTGATAAATAACCAGACGTGGATGTAAATAAATAACTTCTTCATAAAAACAGTTCACATTTAAAACGTATAAATAGTGCTAATCAAATATTTGAAATCACGCACACACAGGGCCAGCGTATCGACCACGATGCACAAAGGCACACCATTTCACAGACACAGACGTGATGTATTAATTTGAAGTATTTTTCGGAGTAAGAATAATTTACATTTCGTTTGACAGAAAGTAACATGCCATGTCATGGATCGCCACATTTGCCAACTTCACTAGGTAACTGCCTGCTATCATATCTAAATATATTAAAATACGTATGCAATCATTAAAATCTCTGTTCAGTTGTAAATTACAAATTATTTTGCTGTAATAAGTATGAAATATGCTACAGTTGAAAACATGTATAATTTAATAGCTTTCTAGCTTTCTAGTGAAGTGAATTTTCCCGAGTGTGAAAGAAACGAAGGAAGGAAAAGAGTGCGACAAGCCTCGCCAGCAGACAGTTTTTCAATTGCTTTTTCATTCGATAAAACAATACCTTACCATTATGGCCTATTCGCGTTATTTCCGCTGTTATTTTAAACTGTAAAAATGAGATATGTTGCCATCGGGCCTACCTAAATATTTCAATATTTCAATACGCACCGTTTAATTTACAAATAGTATACTAAAAAACGAGGTTAACATAATATTTTTACTGTGAACTATTTCTTACTGGTCGTTGCCAACACGTCGCTGTACTCGCTGTTGTTAATTCATATTTAAAAAAGGATTGAATATTATAAGTTATAGAATATATTAAGATAAAGGTTTATTTATTCAATAATACAGCACTCTAGTGTTAACCACAGTGTTATATGTATGTGGAATACAGGATATTGAAAAAACAGGTGACGTCTTATGCCTAGAGTGTTTTTCAAAGGTTGATTTTCATAAGTCGCTTCCAATTGGTAATGGACTATATTTATATTATATCAATTTGCATCCATTCCTCAGCCTTGTAACAACCAGGTAATTGGTAACTGAATGCTATAAATTCTTGTTGTTTTCGTAGCAAAATCACCACTCAATGCCTTTGTTTATTTGCAACACAGTATTTTCAATACTTGTAAATTCATGTTCTCGTACTATGCCGCAGCCACCCCTTCCTGATTTTCCTGCACCGGTTTGAATTCACCTTTAACTTGTGCACGAAGGACTCTTTATTTTTTAACCACTAATCGCGGCGTATCGAAGGGGATGAGGGTTCTTCCGTCTCTACGCCATCCCGTTGCTGCCTGCCCTATGGTAGTCGTTAGGTCATACCTCACTCGTTGTTGCCACTCTCTGCTGCTCTCGACGCCTGCCGTAGCTTTCCAGCAGCCTTTCCCGTCGCCAACCCTGCAGCAGAGGACGGCTGCGCTCATAGGAGGGCCCTGTTGTGAGCACCGGGACCTGAACCTGCAGCTCCCCGGTAGGTGAGCCTTACGTCGGCCACGCTGGCGAGGTCATGGCACCGAAGGCGGAAGGCAGGACGATTTGCAGAGTGGCAACGTCATCATTGGGGTACCTTATAAATGGAAGTACAGTTCCGGGTCAGCCCACACTCTGTACGATACTCAGGCGTGACGGACTTCGAGGCAGGGCGTCTGCAAGCCGGTGAGCTGGAGACAACGGACTACGGAGAACGTCAGCCAGTCAGCTGCGAGGACACCTGGATAATCCCACGACGGAGGAGCTTCGTGCGTGGTCCAGATATCATTCAGTGGTAGTTGAATCCCGTTTCCCAGTGCAGGTCGTCAGTTAAGGAAAGCTACACGCAGCGAATTACGAGTATAAATGTGTGAAAGTGAATTAGTATCTCAGCTTTAATATGTGTCCCTTTGGCTTGCAGAAACTTTTCAGACGCTTCAATCAAGCAAGACGCTTAATATATTAATTGTTGTGATATTTTCAATATAGTATTCAATGCTGTAATTGTATTCCAAGCTGAGAATAATTGTGCATTTTTGTTATTTACTGGATTATCATTTGACGTCTACCAGCTAGCACCCCAGGTAATTATATAGTTAGCTGAGAGTTAACTTAGAAGAGTTGTGAGTAGTTTAGAGTCTGGTCTAGGGACCAGAACACTGTGCACAGCGAATGCCGAGTCTGTGCAGTGTAGTGCGAGGGAGTTTAGGGCAGTGCAGCGCAACAATCTAACACCCCCCACCCCACCGGTGGGTGATGGTGCTTTATGGCAAACCCAGCATGCGCAGTAGGGGTGTGAACACTCATAGACGCCACTACTAGGATTTCAGTGTTTTTGTTCTGTTGATTCTAAAATTCACGTGTTTTTCATTCCTATTGTTTCACCCTCATTTGATGCAATCCAAGTTAAATTGTAGTTGATTTGTATTCAGGGTAATATTGTGTATTTTCTTCATTAATGGTCCCGCAAAGGTTTGCATTTTTATTTGTTGCAAGTCTTTCAGTCATGCAGAATGTAGTGAAGGCAAGCCACGTTCCGTTGTAGTTCACGCCTAACGAGCTCACCAGATTCTGTCGCCGTCAAATGTCTCCAGGGGGTCATTCCCGTCATGCGCGCGCTCCGGGTGAACTCAACTTCTTGCTTCGAACCATGTAGTTTTCAATAATGAGCTGAGTGAGTGAGTGATGTTATTTGGATGGCTCTTTACGTGTTAGTATTGAGAGCCGATGAGGGTAATTGAGGTACCTAAGTATAAAGCAACAACAGGAGGAAGGGGTGGGGAAAACGGGAATCCCCGAGAAAACCCTCCGACCAATGTCATCATCCGACACGATTCCCATATGCGAAAATCCGAAGTGACCCGGCCGGGGATTGAACGCTGATCGCAATGGTGGGAGGCGAGCGGGCTAACCCCTCAGCCTCCCCCCCCCCCCAATAGTAACGTAATTTTGTAACCGTTTTTACATAATGTCTCACCTGGAGTCACCACCCCATTCTTCCCCAGGTCGTGAATCGGCTGAGCAAGCGTAACTTCCACCTAAGTGCACAATGGTCGTTCGCGCATTTTTCTCCACGTAGCATATCTGGCGGACTTGTAGACCGGGAACCACATAAACAGTTTTCACATAGTGTATTGTAATTGTTGTGCAGGGATCATTACACTGGAGTTTGCATACTCCGTGTCTTGTATTCATGCAACTCCTTAGAGAATTTCGGGATACGGGTCCCTACAACCCACCTTCACCTTATCCAACGTAAGTCACCTTAAAATCAGTATGCTCAACTGCTTGTTACATTTAAAGTAGTATGGGTAAGACTGAATAGGCCCACAACACAGCAGACGTAAGTAACTGGCGTGAGGAAGGCCTGATTCTCGAAATCTGAAGCGCTCGTCAGTATACAAGAATTCACAGAGGGATCGCATTCGTCCGGGCCCGACGTACTGTGCCAGTTGTTTTGGCACTTGTTATTGTAATTCCATTAATTTCATTCTTATTTAATTGGTATTTCACCAAATAATTTTTACAGAAATGTTCTCCAGTTATGCTTAATTAATTTGTTTATTCAATTTTATTATTTGGCATACGTATGCAATCACATATCTTCGTAAAACATTGCTTACTGTTAATACATATTGTGTGAACACGTTTCTGGAAGAGAAAAGAATGCTATTTAGCAAATTGTCAAAATATTACGAATAACCAGCGCAAGGCCAACGTTAGTTAGTGGTTGTGTATCTTTCATATTAGATTGGTGATCTGTAATATGACCATGAAAAACCAACATAAAGCAAATAAGCAGCATTTTGGTTTTTTGATTGATATAACATATGTTTAAAGAAAGAGAACTTAGGAAAGCGTAAAGAAAACCATTAATATTCATTGGCGTAATAATGTAGGTTGAGTATCGTATTTCAGTAGGCAGCCAACATAAACACGCATGTTGGACCAATGTTGCCCCGAGTGACATTTTGACTTTGGGCCAACTTACGTATTCCAGCGTTGGCCTAGTGTGAATTATTTGTGTTGTGCTCCAGATATTCTTGCTGCTACCGCTTATTTTAATCCAGCGTAACCCATAGTTAACTAGATGTATTCAATCTGACGGTATTGCTGTGCGTTGGCTTGTAAATGACATCATCCGAATTAATTGGTTTACTATAAAGTTACTCGGTTATCGTATGAGCACAATTAATTGAATTCCAACTTATAGATGTAAGTAAATAAGTGGATCAGAGTAAAAATTTAAGTGGCATGCATATGTACGTAAGATGCCTAATTTTAGGCATCAATAGCTCAGGTCATAAAAATAAAACGATCGATATTTTTTAAACTGTAAGGAAGGTTCTGGCGATTCCAATTCAAAATTAGTGTTCCTGTTAATTCTTTTTAGGTGTTTATAATAAAGGCGTTGGAAAGCCATCAGGAAATATTTTTCTGAAATGATTATTGTTTTGAATGTTTATTATGAATATAAGTACAAGAAAGAATTTACTTACTGAAATTAGCTGTTGCATTTTACGTGAACGGTGAACTGCTGCTTGCTCAAGTAAGGTATGAATACCACTTTGCGCAGCAGTCGGAATTGATCGACTCGACCTGGATATCGATCTGTAATTATTTCGCGACTCCTGTTTAACGGCGCAGCCTACATAAGCTGGCCGTAGCAAAACAAATATGGTAAACGTACCAACATACTGTTTGTAAATACTTTTCTAACGTGACTTCGACTACGGTGGTCACGTGCCAGAATTCACGAAAGACATTCGCACAAACAGGTTTCCTGAACGAAAAACGGGAGTTGAATATTAATATATACCAAGCGTTTTTGAAATAACTTGTAATTTAAACGACACCATCTATGGATTAATATAAACAACAAAGCCTTGTAACATAATTTTGGAAAGGGAATCTAGTATTTTTAACTTTTAATTGATGTTAGGAAAACAGCGCCGAGAGTCCGTAACTTCACATGTCTTCGTGGATTTCAAGTAGCATACAACGAAATCGAACGAACTAGCGCGTCATGTGACGACCTTCTGTACACAGGACACCATGAAAATACGTGCAAAACCTACGTCGTCAATACAGCTGATTATATGTTCTTGGAAATAAAGTGCAATCACTTCTGGCAGCCTTTACTACTAAACTGTTAATCCTTCATTGTTCACGTGGTGCACTAACAAGTGACCACTAGCGGCGCCCACGTACCTCTAGTTTATAAGTGTATTATGTGCAGGCGCTGTCCACATGCTGCTCATTTTCATTCACCTTGGTGATATACAACTTTCAATGCACGGAGATTCGTACACACCTCAAAACAACTTTTGCACCACCTACATTATGTTTACTCTTGACGGATGTTCGCTTTGAGAGTTGTTTCATTACAAAACGGCACCTTAATGAAATGTAAAGACACCTTTTATGTGTAAATGGACTCAGTGCACGCAGTCTCAGTACAGTCCAGAAGGGTTAACTGTTTCTGTAACCTTTGGACACAGCATACAAAGACAGTGTGTGTCCTGTTCAACTGTATGAAACGTGTCTCGACGGGTCATTCCCGTATTTGATCGTAAGCGCAAAGTGATGTTGCGTCAGCAAAGCCTCTCCGTGAAGTAAATAGCCCGCCTCGTTGGTGTACACCATAGTGACGTTGTTCGGACATACAGCCGCTATCGTATTACACACAATGTTATAGATTGTCCTCGCAGTGGTCGACCGCGGTCAACAACAGAAGCTGATGACCGTTACGTCCGAAACCTGGCTCGCAGGAACTGAGAAGACACCGCAACCGAACTGCGTAATGCGCTCCTCCAGGCAACTGGGAGGGCTTTTTCTACTCAGGCAATCAGAAATCGTCCTCATAGAGACAACTTACACGCAAGCGTTCCTTGGCGGGCACTTGCACATACACCCCACCACCGTGTCGCCAGGTGCAGATCGACAAGGGAGCACTTGGACTGGACCCTGGCAGAATGGCGTCAGGTCCTCATCAGTTATGAGTGCCGAATGTGTCTGACGCCTGATGATCGTCGGAGGAGAGTTCGTAGAGAGCGAGATAAGCCCAGACGAGTCGTGTACACCATCCCACAGGTCCAATGTGCAGGCGTGTCCATCATGTTTTGAAGCGGCATTATGTATGGGCATTGGACTCCACCTGTCGTCGTTGAGGGCAATATGACAGGTGTACAATACCGGGACGAAATTCTCGGGACAATTGTTCGGCCATACCGACAACATATCGACGACAGAATGGTTCTGCAAGATGATAATGCGCGCCCGCACCGCGCCCATATGGTTAGTAACTTCCTCAGGAAGGCCCAAATCAATCCGATTGAATGGTCTGCGGTGTTTGCGGACATGAATCCAATTTTAACATGCCTGGGACCAGCTGAAAGAGGCAGTGCGACGATACAGGAATCCACATCTCACTCTGGCTGATCTCCGGAGGGCTGCTGTCGAAGAGTGAGACAGGATAAGGCAGGACAGCCTCAACAGTCTTATGGACAACATACCACGAAGGGTCAGATCATGCTTCACCGCACGGGGTGGCGTGGCATAACACCATGCTGAGAAGCAGGGTATGAGTTCCCTTGTTAATCGGCGTATGCACGTTGACAAGGAATATTGTTTTTTTTTTCTGATTCCTTCGCGTTTTCTTCAAATCATTCGTGTTATATTTTCCAGAGAGTGTATCTTTATTCCATACTGTCACTTGGGTCGTAAGCAACCTAGTATCTCAGCACTCCACGTGGTGCAAAACTTTTTTTTGAGGTGTGTATATCTTGCGGACATCCTGGGTTGTTTTTTTTTTTCCCCTAACTTCAGCTTAGATTTAATAATACTGTATGACCTTTCCAAACATTTTGTTACTAGTATTTATTGTTTCGCTAGCCCATAAATTCTGTGGTTTAAGTTTAGACATGTTACTAAAAAAAACTTGTGTAGAACAATTATTTCTTGAGGCAGGGTTCATGACTGAGAATGAGATTCAGCCATCAGAAACTGTAGTTTACCCTTTAGTTACAGACTTCTAAATTTCTTCGCCCATGTCCATGATCTCCACTGAAATTTGTAATACAAAAGATACAAACAATTCCAATTTAAATATATATATATATATATTTAACCACACTTGGACACATTAAAAAGAGGCCATTTAATAAATCATACAACTACAGTACTTTAAAAACCTAATTAGCTATCGTGTAAAAATATAACAAAACTACGAATTTTACTGTAGTTCCCGCCTAGTACAAGAGAGTCGGAAATAAAGCCTTAGCGGTCTTTGTATCAACAACAGTACATCCATAAACTAAGCACTAATTCATAACTTCTCGTCCCATCACTAGTTACACCTGAAATACACCATATCACTTCATTCCAACAGATTACATTCTTCGTTTATTTTAAAAGTTTATGTCCTTTGCCTTTTCTCATCAATTTAAGAAGTAACTATCATTTGAGGCACTTATTTGAGCTTTTAATTTACCTCCTGTCTACAATTTATAAAGTGGTTTTCTCACAAGCGCGATTCTACAAAATAACAGTTAACTGATTTGAGCCTAGGATATGTCAACTCGTGAATGTAATCCCCATCGAACAAAAAAATAATTTTTTTTATTTACAATCGCAATACTAAGCACTATTAATAACAATATATAATCATATATCCGTTGCTAAACAATGTACTATGGATATTTATATGCAGAGGTTTAAAATTGCTGTCCTTTTAATTTCACGATTGACTCGTATATTTATACATGTACATAACATGATAAATACGTCTATTCCTCATTACAAATATAAAGTTACTAAAATTATACTAATTTTTCTTATGCACAGAAATCAACCATGCTATTTAACACTTTACCATAGATGGTAACCATAATGATAAATTTCTCTTGTTAGCTATACACTTGTCAATTGCGAGCTCTTTAAGTACAACAGAGCACGCTCTTA
Organism: Dryococelus australis; assembly: GCA_029891345.1. Lineage (NCBI taxonomy): Eukaryota > Metazoa > Arthropoda > Insecta > Phasmatodea > Phasmatidae > Dryococelus > Dryococelus australis. Next base: position 44,375,121 of record CM056995.1, on the reverse strand, counting down.
CTATTTTATTTGTGGACTTGTGAACTTTTCCAGTTAAATACTTGCTCCTGTCTGTACATCGCTGTGTTTACCTCATTTAAGGAATGAAAGAGCAAAAAAGAAGTTAATATTTCAACATTGAGGAAAGGTGTTGCATACCGAGTTCTTTTTCAAGTGATCAAAAAAAAATTCCAGTTGATTTAAGTCTGGAGAAGATGCAAACCAGCCAATAGATCGTTCGAGACCTATCCACACGATTGTAAATCGTTATCGTATCCAAAAAGACTGCCAAACTATTTCTCAAACATCTGGTATTTTTTAAAGAATGCGGCAGGGTACGAAAAAAAGAAATAAGGCGTGCATTTAGATTGAAGGTGGTCATTTTAAGATCAACTTTTTAATGTTAAGCAACAACACAATATTGCAGCATAAACCAAACTATAACTTGGAAACAAGTTCGAAGGGGACAACATATTTACGTGAACTTTCCATATTTTTGTGTCTAATGTCCACTGGCGAAGTGGGTTTCTCATGTTATGAAACATGCTGTATAAACAAAATTGAACATGCTTCTGGAAATCACCTTAATGTAATGCCTGATGAAGTGCCACGTGGTATGGATGAAATTCTCGTTGGCGCAGAATCTATAATACACTTGCTTTACTTATGCCTACGAATCTGAAAATTTCTCATGTACCCATGTGGGGATTTCCATCGACACGCGCCAACACATTATTTTGATGTGTCTCACGCGTAGCTGTCTTTTGTCATACTTGTGTTGTGGAATTACAATCACCTCGTGACAAGTACCGTGCGCAAATTCTCTATATCGTTTGCCAAGAGATGGGAGTCCAATTAGGATACCTTTCACTATACATTTGAATGGCTTGCCTGGCATTGCTGCCACACAAACCGTAAATAAATGCAGCACCCAATTTTCCTCATTCGTGAACTTCAATGTGTATGTATAGCAACACACTGCAATACCATTTACTATAACATATTACGGGGACTGGTGCTGCGCTGCTATTAGGAAGCAGTCCTGCCAGGATGAGTCAAGGCTCGTGTTGCTTGCTAACAGCTCTGAGTACAGGTCCACTGCCCCATGCTACCAGGTCACCTATAATTTAATCATATTTGTAAATTATTTCTTGGCCTTTCTGCGTTACTTTTCATTGCATGTGCTATATCAGTTAATTCCTCTTTGCGCGTTATTTCAAAGGAATAACTGTTTTTAACTTTCATATAAAAGATCAATTAAAAGATTTACAATTTGACGTGCCCGATTTTGTAATTGTAGGCTTTCAATTTAACAGCAAAAATCGTGCTGAAAAGCATAAACACGCTGCTATATTTGATCATTGTTATGTGAGAAACATTTATGTTAAAAACGGTAGAAATTAATTTTTTTCCTAAAGAAAACTGGAATATAGACATTGAAAATGGTGTTTATCTTAAACAATTTCTTGCTTATAATGATTTTAGAAAATCAAAAACCAAACTATATAAGAACTTTAGAAATATTGAACTTTATTATAAACCAACTGTAAACTTTGATGGTGATATTAATTACTATTCATTTTTTTATTTTAATTAGCAGAAGGAATCTTACTTGTGATTATTTGAAATAGAATAATTACTATAGATTTATAAATTGTAATATTATTAAATACAAGAATCAACAAATTGTTCCGATATTTTAATACAATATTTTAGACCCTTAGTTGAGTGGTTACATTTAAAACTTTTACGAGTTTTTAGATATATTGATGAGTTATTTGATCAAATAAAAATCGTAATTCAAATCAAAATGTTTTTTATAAATAAAAATGCCTGTCTTTCCATGCAGTTTGACTAACATTTTAAAAGGTGGTAGTGTTTCAAGACCACCTTCCTATAGATTAGATAATGCGTCTGAAGATCTTAAAAATATAGTACACCAATTTCATTCAAATTTACAAAGCTTACAATTATCAATCTTAGATAACATTGACGACAAACATGTACTTCGAAAAATAGGTGATGATTTTGAGAAGATAGAAGAAGTTTTTAAATTGATAGTAGAGCTTCGAATATAATCTATGATGAACAATAACATAATATTTGAATTTATTTTGTCGTAAATTTATTTGGTTTAGACTGCTCGCTCGCAAAACTAGCGTTTCTTGAAAACGATAAATTGGCATGTTTTTGCATAATTTGACATGTTTTACAGTGTGTCAAATCCTGCACGCTCATTTTTGAAGGACGGCTAAAATTCTCTTGTTTTTTTCCCCCTTAAAATTGCTTGTTTTTGAGAGATACTTTTTAAAAACTTTCAGCGCTTAAATTTAGCCCTTAAATACCTTGATTTTGACTTTAATTTTCTTGATTTTCATCGTTTTTTATCGCATTTCAGATTTTGAGTTTTTAATTTATTTCCTGTACTTTTAGACGAAATAACCCTCTTTAGTACACTGCGTTTTTTGTTGTAATTTCAGAACAAATATCTCTAAAAATTGTGGAGAGCCAGAACTCTCCTTTTACATCTACTGACAAATATGTGGCGAATGATATTCTAAATTGTAAGCGAATTTATTGTCCACATTGGATGCTACTAGCACACCAAATTTCGTTCATAACGAAAAAAACAGCCTTTAAAGTAGAAATACGGTTTATATATATCGCAGTTCGTTTAAATCTAAAACTATTCACTCTAAATTCGAATCAGTGGGAAACTACTGATTTGCGGTGAAATTCAACATTTCGAATTAGTCAGAATGGCTCAAATTACAATCAGTGGAAAACCACTGACTGTTTCAGTGAAAAATTTCACTGATTGAATTAGTGACCGGAAACAATTTCACTGATTGAATATGGGACGGTCGTCTGCAGTGGCGAATTAAATATTGTTTTTTTTATGTACCCAATCAATTACATTAATAAACATATTCACGATAGTTTTCTGTTCGTATTGTGCAATTTACCATACTTGAAATAAGTAAAAAAAAATTGCTGGTGGCCGAGATTGAACTCACACACCATGTTCATTTCTCTTTTAAGGCGTTACCTTGACATAATTTTTTTTTTTTTTTTTTTTACATTTCTTTTGCCATTTTTGTCGACGAAGCTCAAGTTGCTGACAAGTTGCCAGTGCGACAAGCGTACTGAAAATCTGCCGCGATGGGGGCCAGGGCACGAACCCGCGACCCCTCAGCTACAGGCCGGCCAACCTAGCCCTGAGCTATGGATGCAGGGCATCCATCAGCGCTACCACGCCAAGTTGAAATAATAAAAGGAACGTATCTGAGTTATAGTTTCGCCGCGAAGTCTTGAAAATTTAAATTGTGTGCTCTTCCTTTCCGTTTTTGGTTTAATTGGTACCGTTAAAATTGTTGAAACGAAAGTATATATGAGTGCACTCTCTTGAACACATTATGTGGAGTTTAAAACTTCAAACAGAGCGCTGTGACGATTACATGACAACGAAATGAAAGACGTAAAAACGGAATGAAAGGCTGAGTGTTCATATTACCACATTAAATAATGTTTTTAAAGACAAACACATTTTACAAAGTATTTCCTATAGGTTTTATTAGTTGATTCGTTGTTATTTCACTTGAGAGAAGTTGTTTATCTGTCATTTTTATACGTTGTTTGACAGATATTTACACACGCTGTTTAAGGTATCCATCCGTCAAATAAAACCAATTAGTAAACAGCGAAAAAAATTACTGGACCAGTATGTGAAGGAAATCTGCCATTTTTTCACTGTTTCATCAGTTAAATTCACTGAAGTGACTGTTGAATCATTCAGATACTTTTGACTGATTAAAACTGTGAAATTCTCACTGATTCAGATTTAGACTGCTATACTGCCTGTTATTATCCAAAACTATGGGGCGTAACAAGTTTGAAGATATTCCATGCAATGATTCAAACTATTTTATAACAAAATGACACACAGTCAACACGCCCAGACAAATTGGTGATTCCGTAGAGATATTTATTCCTCATGAAATTTCTATAGTAATGTATACCAATTTACTAATCTAAATTATTTATTATATATAAACAGAAAAGAAGTAAAATTTTCCAAATATTTTTTTGAACATGTTTACATGCGGGAACTCTGTGCTCATGTGAAACAAGAAGTTGCCACCTCCATATATTTGGAAATAAAATAAATATTTGTGTAAAAGGTTTTAGTTAATCCTTTTTAAGTAAACTGATTTAAAAAATTTAAAAGTTTTAAATATGACGAAACTATGTATTTGTTAATACGTATTAATGTAATTTATATTTTAAGAAGTCGAATTAATTGTCAATTTCTTTCCAAGCTGCTATCTAATATATAGAGTCTGGTAATAAATTGAATGCCTAAGTATTGCCATGAAGACTTCAGTTTGACTTTATGTCGAAGTGCATTTAGTTCAGATCGATATATAATTTGGAATATTAACAAATTATCTACAATTGTAAGTGAATATTATTTTATAAAATGTTAGTTATATATTTGAAAGAGTCTCTAGTTCAAAGCAATAATTATTGGGTACTTCATTAATAACATTGGTCGCCACTATTTTGTGAGATACATTTTTGATAAAAATTAATGTGTCACTGTTATTCCTGAGCGTAATGGAATAAATAAAACACAATTTCAAAAAACGACTTGTTTTTACAAATTACACACACACACACAACATACATACATATATATATAATTTGCTATTGTAATTTAATTTATATTATTACAGTGGGTTCGGGTTGTGTTTATAAATATTAAATAATTTTTCGTATAATTTACTGACTTCCTCCCATGGCATTGCTTGCGTTGGCAAACAAGTGCGAGGTTGTATTACTATAATATTTTTCAGATATTCATTCAAGAGATGTTGGTTGTAATTTTTTGCAAGTGAAATTGAAATTATCGCATGTGGGAATCGTACTGGACGAAACAGCTTGTCGGCGGGTTTTCTTGGGGTACTCCCGTTTTCCCCGCCCTTGCATTCAAGGTCCACTCCATCCTAGGGTCTCATTTGAGTCCATGTCCGGGGATGACGGGCACCAACGGGTCCCAGCTGGTAAGCCCGTCAGTCGGTGAGTGTTGCCTCCCCTGGGTTCACTCCCCACTCGAGTTTGCCATAAATACTTAAGAATATTTGTGTCATATCAATCATTGCATTGATTTAACTATTTTGTTGTCTTTGCGACGTTTCTTTCATATTTTTATGGAAGTATCTACTTGCTTCTATTTTCGAGTAACATAAGTAGCTAATGAATTTAAAAGAAAAGAGTAACACACATCCACAATACCGTGTTTTATTATTTATTAATAAATTATTTCCACTCAGAGATTAAATATTTTATTGGTGATACAAGAATGACTTGTGTAATATAATTCTTTCTTTCTTTTGTGCCATGTACGCAAACCCACCATTATTAATTGGTTTTGTAACATTTCCATGCATATTTGTTGGTCTTGTCGTAGAGTGCTTTTGTAAGTATCTTTATTAATTTGTGCCACTTTTTATTTTATTGGTAGTGGCTCTCTTTGTATGTTGTTTGAACCCAAGACTGACTGGATCGTTATTTTCCCCACTGCTTGCACAAATCAGACGCATAGGAGTTATTCGAAATGCACTCAGACCATCAACAGTTGAAAACACAGCTGACACTATTGAACATTCAAGGTAATACCTAAGTAAAAATAAAAGAACATTATGTAAGATATGTCTTTTAGAATTACAGATTTTACAGTATATATATATGTGTGTGTGTGTGTGTGTGTGCGCGCGCGCGCAGGTGTGTGCGCGCATGGGTGTACAGGATATTCGAAAATTAAACGTCTAACATGCGGGAGGCGATTCCTTATGAAAAAGAAAGTAGAAAATACACGGGACACCGTATACATAAACGGAGTATTAAAGGAGATATGGTCCTATGAAAATTGGGTTTTAAATACATGTTTTTGCCAAATGCCTTGTAACACGCGCACAGAGTCCGCAGCAAAAAGGTGACATGCATCCCATGTTTGCAGAGACACGTTTGTAATGCTGGCCGTCCTCGGCCTGATCTCAGTGTTCGGCTTGAGGAAGTTATAAGTCAGTACATCAGCCCGCTACTAGAAGACGTTTCATAGCGCGCCAAATGGGCGTGTTCCATTAAACCTGGTGGAATATACTGTGTTTAAATTACCACCATCCCTGCTGTTGGCAAAAAAAAGTGGCATATTTATTACTCAATTATTTACATCTGAACATTCAAGTGATTACCCATTTATTGTTCAAATTTACTATGAAGTTTTGGAGGTATACATATTAATAATCTTGTTTGAATTTTATTTTCGAAACTTAGTAGTCCTATCGTTCATTTCCATGAAAAATTACATCGGATTTTAGTATTTACCATCCATACAGGAATGTACTTTCTCTTTATGCATGATGCATTTTAGTATTTACCATCCATACAGGAATGTACTTTCTCTTTATGCATGATGCATTTTATTTTTCCGTCTAATAAACTAACTTAACACTAGTATAAAACATAATTTTGTCGTATTTGGCGTATGTGGAGTGTAGATATGTAAATGTTGTAATAAGAGTTCACTCACTAATTCAGAAATGTTTGGATTGACATAAAGTTATCAAATTGTATATTATTTGTGCTGTACGCCAGATAGTATGGTTTTTAATACTTATTTAATCCAGCGTATCCTATAGTTAATTATATGTAGTAAATCTGACGGTATTGGTTCAATTTACGTATGTTCGCAATCGACATCATCTGAAGGATCTAGTTTACTAAAAAGGTATTATCTTATCTTATGCACCCAATTAAATGAATTCCACGTACATGTGTAAGTAAATATGTGCTATAAAGCAGGAAATAGGAGTGAAATATAATGTATGTGACATGCTTAAATTTAGGCATGTATAGCTCAGGCCATAAAATAAAACCGCGATATTGTTATTACTGTTAGGACGTTTCTAACGATTCTAATTCGAAATTATTGTTTTTGTAAGTTCGGTTTAGCTGTTTATAATAAAGGCGTTGGAAAACAAGTAGGAAATGTTTAGCTGAAATGATTACTGCTTCGGAGGTTTATTACTAATGCAAGTATAAAAACCATCATTACTTACTGAAATTTAGCTGTTACATTTTACGTGAACTATGAACTGCTGCTTCCTCAAGTAAAATATGACGACCAGATATAAGTTTGCGCAGCAGTCGGAATTGATCGACTTGACCTGGATATCGATCTGTAATTATTTCGCGACTTCTGTTTACCGGCACAGTCTGCATGAGATGGGCGTGGCAAAACATTTATGGTAAATGTACCACCATACTAGGCGTGCGAAGTTTGCTAGCGTGACTTCGACTGCAGTGGTTACGGGCAAGAATTGACAGCGCCGGGAGTCTGTAACTTCACCCTGCGTGCAGTACAAGTTGCCTACCACTAAGGCGAAAGAACTGGCGCATCATGGACAACCTCTGTACATAGGACAGAATCAAAATACGTACAGGATCTCCATCGCCTGTAGTGCTATTCGTGTGTTCTTGGAAATAGAATAGTCACTTCCGGCTGCCTTTACAACTCGATTGCTAATCCTACATTGTTCAAGTAGTGTACTAACAAGCAACCACTAGCGGCGACCACGTATCTCGAGTTTATAGTGTACTATGTGCAGGCGCTATCCACAAGCCCCGCTAGTTCCATTCGCCTGGGAGATATGTAACTTGCAACAATAGGAAATACGTACATATTGCGCACTCCCTGCGTTGTTTTTCCTAACTTCAACTTAAATTAAAAAATACTGTTTGACTTTTCCAACAATTTTGTTACTATGATTTAATATTTCATTAGCCCACAATTTCTGCGATTTTACTTTCGACATGTTATTCAAAAATATTTTGTGTAAAACAATTAATTCTTGGGGCAGGGTTCGTGCTTGATAATGGGGATCAGCTATAAGAAACTGGCCGTAATCTGTTGTTTCCACTTTAGGTACAGACTTCTAAATTTCATTGACCGTGGCGCTGATCTGAAATTTTAACTAACTCCACTGATATTTGTTACACAAATAATATAAAACAAGTTCAAAATTTAAAAAATATTGCGTAACCACACTTTATAATTACGGACACGTTAAGAAGAAAAAACTTAATAAATCATACAAATTCAGTATAACCTAAACAGTTCTCGTGTAAAAATATAACAATACTACTAATTTTACTGTACTTTTTGTCTCAATACAAGAGATTCGAGAATAAAGCCTTAGTCGACTTTGCTCCAACAATAGTACATCCCTAAACTAATCACTAATTCATAACTTCGCGTCACGCCATAAGTTTCAGTGGGAATATACCAGATCACTCCATTTCAACAGATTACTTTCTTGTACGTAAACCATTTTTCGCTTATGTTAAAATTATATGTCCTACTGCCCTTGCCTATCTATTTAAGAAGTAATAATCTTTTAATGAATAATATAAACTATATTATTTACCCAAAATAGAGCATGATATACAGAGTGGTCCAACAAACGTGGATACCATAACATTTCTGGAAGGGTTGCAGATCACGAAATGCTGTTTTCGCTAAATGAATGTACGTACGGGTGTAAGTAAGTTACCGCGAAGTGACTATCCCTAACACGTGTATGGACAGAAATAATTAAACCACGATTGATTTTTCCACTGGAAACATGCATTTATTACAACGGCATCTGAAAATGCGGGTAAAAATAAATTCAGCGATATAGCATATCAGATGGAAAGTAACACATAAATGCCAAGAAATAATGGGCTAATATGATTAAGTTAGGTGGGCCGGTAGCATGGGGCAGTGGACCTGTACTCACAGCTATAAGCAAGCAGCACGCGCCTGGACTTATGCTGGCGGGACCGCTTCATAATAGCAGCGTAGCGCTTACCTTAATGGTGCAAGGAGCACGGAATTAGATATTGGACAAACTATAACACCGTAGTGGAGGAAATACGGGCAATGTGTGTTCATGTGTGATATTAATACATTACATTTCATTCAGGTATCAACGTAATTCAGGAGATTAGTTTCCCGGTCACTAACTGTACTGAGTCGCGTGTGCGTACATTTACACAACAAAAATAGAACAAACAAACCTAAAGAGAAATGCAATCGCACCCGCATTCATAGTACAAAAGCGCACAGTAATAGTTGAAACGCTTCGCATTAGGTCTTTTCACAGTATGTGCTCGATGTGTTTAATATCAGCAGCAATGCACGTCTGTAAACACACATGTAGCAAGCGATTAGTGGCCTGAAGTGTTTCTGGCCAAATTCCTCTGCAAGCTGCCACAGTGTGTTACTTTATGTATTCTGGCATCGTAGGAACGTTGTTGTATATCCCATCGTTCAGTTTTTCCCACAGCAAAAAAAATCGAGAGGTGTGAGGTCAGGGGAGCGAGCTGGCAATCTAACAACACCACCGCGCCCGAACCACTGGCTTGGAAATGTTTCATTTAACACTTTTCCTGTTACCAAAGCAAACTACTCTAGACAACCATCAAGCTAAAATCACAGTATCACGACGTATGTTGAGCGGTATGTCTTCCAGAAGTGCCGGTCAGGTCTCTCTGAGGAAATGAGATTACAAGCAGGCCGCCTTTGTCCCTTGACTGAAGTATGGTCTCATTACGTAGTCTCCAACGGTTCCACAACATATGTTCATATTCCACTGTCGCTGGTGCTCCACGTGCCAGACCCAATGCAGATTCTCCGTCGAACAGTAGTGCATATTTCGTAAATTTACGCGCCCATGGTTTGTGAAGATCGTTTCATAGGTAAATATTACGTTCTTCAGAAAATTGCTGTCATCCCTTACATACAGCACAAGAAAACATACAAAACTGAACACTTTGCTGAAAATCACTTTCATAAAATGCCTGTTGAAGAGCCACGTGATATGGATGGAATTTTCGTTGGCGCAGTATCTGTAACACACTGTTTCACTTATTCCTACGAACTCGGAAATGACTCGCATAATTGTGTGGGGGTTTGCATCAACACGTGCCATTTGTCGCGCTCGCGTTGTGAAATTCCAATCACCTCGTGACCAGAGACGTCTCCAAATTCTTCGTATCGATTGCCGTGAGATGGGCTTTCGATTAGGATACCTTTCACCATACATTTGAACAGCTTTCTTGGCATTTCTGCCTCACTCGCCGTAAATAAATAGAGCGTACAGTTGGTCCTCATTCGTGAACTTCATTGGGTACGTACAACCACACACTGCAATACCACTAGCATAAGAGATTAAGGATATTGGTGCTGCGCTGCTGTTAGAAAGCGATCCACCCAGGATTAGTCACGATGCGTGTTGCTTGCTTACAGCTGTGAGTACAAGTCCCCTGTCCCATGCTACCGGCCCAACTAATTTTATAATATTTGCACATTACTTCTTGGCGTTTCTGTGTTACTTTCCATTTAATTGCTATATCACTGAACTTTTCTCTGCGCGTACTTTCATATGCCGTTGATATAATTGTATGTTTTTAGGAGGAAAATCATATGGCTTTTAATTATTTCTGTCCATGCATGTGTTACGAATAGTCACTTTGCAGCAAATTACTTGTCCACCTACCTAATTTCATGATGGGATAACCGCATTTTGTGATCTCTACCGTAAATGTCGGGGGTATCAACGAAAGGTGGACCATCCGGTATATGTTCGACAACTTAATGGTTGATTACTTAATTCCGCCTTTCAATATAGCGTGCCTCCTTTTCCAAATCTAGTTATGCACGAACTCATGTTTTTATTTTTTACACACCATTATATCCAGCCATAATTTGTTGAACAGGGAAATGTTTGTTCAACGAAACGGTGTGATTGAACTATTAAACTTTCAAACAATGGTAAGGTTATATGCCTGAAAACTGAACGACACTGCTGCTACAATAATGCATGCCAGAGACCGTTTTAACTCCTTTGAATGTTGTCAAGAAAAATTTTACAGAAATTATATCAAATATTATTTACACCATATCCTAATCAAACATATTCATATGTTGAATAAAGATACTTAATAATTACTATGTCGCATTTCTCTCCTATACGGGACGACCCGGATTCGATTGCAAGTTCTGCTAGCCTAATTTTAGATTACCATAGGTTTTCTCCAAATTCATGTTAGGTGAATGCTGAAAATGTATTGTATTCCCAAAAGAAATCGTAGTCGATTCCTTCCCCAGTAGGAATACATTTACCTAACTTCCTAAGTACACTGCTGCGTTTCGGAATTTTTCTTTACACTGCATTATGTTCATTAAAGTATTCGCAGTGCCTCTGTTAACGATAATGCATTCAGATGTTGGGATAACGCAGTACAGTTTCTGTACGAGATCACTGCAAGAAAATTGCAGAGAGGGACGACTGCAAGTAACACAAGGCCGCAAATCACTGTGGCCAATGAAGACGAACAATGATTTTTACGTAGGCATCGCTAAGCAATATCATAAATGATACCATTGGTTCATTCGTTCATTTGTAAAGCTTAAGGAATGTTTCTTAGTGTGTTTGTAATATCTTGTTAATTGTACCAGCTGAATTATTGTAATATAATCTCTGACAAGTTGCCAGTATCTTACTGTTTCTTAGTTTACTCTTGCAGGCAACGTAGTCTACGATTATGTAAGTTCTGGTGAAAAAAAATTGTAATCATAAGGAAAGGTTGATTTTTTCGGATTAGCTACATCCAGAGCTTTAACTTTTTTGTGGAGTTCTGGTTTAGGGGAACGTTTTAAATAATGCTTTGTGGAGGTGATGTGTAAACTAAGTTCCTATAAGAATTATATGGGAATCCTAAAAAAGGGAGATTCTTCCGTTACTTTAACGTTATTCTGATAAATGAATTCACTTACATGTATAAAAATTTCTAACAGATAATTACAATCGTGTTGTACAAGCTGATAACAAATTATATAACTTTCAGCGTGTTAATTGGACCCATAGCGGTGTTTATAGTAAACTATTGTAGTATCCTTGCAGCGTTTATATAAAAGTATTTACATATCATATATGTAATTTTATCCCTAGTCACTCTTACGTTCCCAAAATTACCAAAAATTACGTAAATTAATTAGGTATTAAATATTATAATATTATTATAATAAAATATTAAATAACATTTCATAACGTTCTGATATCTCTACAGAGCTCGAAACAATTAGTGGAAGAGAAATAAAGAACACATGTAGTATAGATATACTTTATTATGTGACAAATGTATAAGGTGAAAATGCCAATAAATAAAATTTTTGTATTACGTCTGTTGAGGAACATATAGTGCACACATATTTAATATTTTGAAATGTGCACCAGAGTTTACGTAGAGAACTTCATTCTTGGCTTTTACTCAAAACAAGCTTTAACATCTCATTAATAATTATAGGTAAAATTAAATTAATTTAAGCAAAGAATACGTCCTTTTGCTCCATTTCCTGGTATGCATATTTACTTTGATAATGGAATAATAAAAGCTCGTAAATCAGATATGGTTCCTCCCAGATGAACCAAAATATTTTCATTATAAACACTGGGCATTTGTAGTGAACGTATCACACTATGATTGAAATTACCAGCGTATAGAAAATTCGCTATTTTGTCAAATGCACTGTTTCTGCATTTAGCACTGTTGTTCCTTCAGCGTGTAAAACTTCAAAATTTGTTACAAATTTAAGTTAAACTAAATGTTTTGTATATTTGCTACAGCAGAATATACAACTCCATACAATGTTAACTTCATTTCACTCCTCAAAGCACACTTTTAAGAAATGGAAAGAAATTTTTAGAAAAATGCATCTGTTATATTTTCTACATAGTCCAAGATATCACATCATTCATCGTTAAGAGATTATAAAAATTTTGGAAATTTTGGAACTGTGAGAATAAGAGAGGAAAATTTTAAGCTAGAATTTAATTCCTTATTTTTTAAAAAAGAAAACTATTCGATGGAAGTTTTGTTAGGTAGTATCCCGAGCGATTTAATACATTCTACAAATGAACTGCAGATTTTATGTAAAAGAGGATGAGAGATGTGATTAAAAGCAAACATCTTCTGTTTCATATATATCTTATACACTGGTAGACAACGGAAAATTAATACCCAAATGCAATGGTCCCACATAAATGGAGGTTGTATTGAATAATTATACAGGTTGTATCATGTATATAATACTGATCACAGGGTCATATGCCTATGGAAACATGCTACAGAGTGTCTTGAACAACGATGTCAAAAACCATGTGCAGCCGTCTTTAGCGACGATGCAGTCCTGCAGTCGTGCGTGGAGACGATCATAAAAGTGTTGGATGTCATCTTGGGAACAGGGTTCCACGGTAATTCATCCTGTTGTTGCAATTGGTGGAGGTTTGCTGTCAGTATTGCAGACCGCACCAAACGCGCCGTCCTATCATGTCCCACACATGTTCAATGAGGGCAGGTCAGGTGATCGTGCTGGCCACGGAAGTTGACGAACACCTTCGAGAGCGCGTTGGGTAACACGAGACGTGCGTGCACGGACATTGTCGTGCTGGAAGAGTACATCTCCTTGATGTTTTAGGAATGGCAACAAAATGGGCTGGATGATGTTCTGAATGTAGCGTTCACTGTTAAGTGTTTCCCTCAACAAACACGAGAGGCGTACGTTCACTGTAGGACATTGCCCCCCTACCATGATGCCAGGAGTTGGTCCTGTCTATCGCTGCCTTATACACTCTGGTTGTTGCCGCTCTCCTCGTCGACGCTGCACTCGCAAATATTCTTCACTGGTAACAAGGTAGACTCTGTTCTCATCACTAACACAAATACGCGCAATTTATCTCTCCAGTTGCGTCGTTCGCGACACCATCCGAGGCGGGCTGCACGTTGATAAGATGTGAGAGGATCAGCAACGGCTGTTCTTCTGATGCTGCGGTCTAGAAGGGAATCTGTATGCCGCTGCCGTCCGGAACCAGGTTTATGAGCATGTGCACCATCGTTGGACCACCGGCACCACCAATGATGCTCAGCACACACTTTATGTGCTACGCGTTGGGTAATTTTTCGGAAGGACCATCCAGCCTCCCTCAAACTCACGATATGGCCTCGTTCAAAGTCCGTTAATTGCACGAAGTGTGGTCGTATACGCCGTCGTGACATGTCTACAATGCTTATTACACACAGGCCGATGCTTGGAAAAACAGGGTACTCTTTCGCCGAATCAACTACAGATGTATTGAGCTCAGCGGTGTTATGCTTAGTACACGGTTCTTAAACAGTCCACAGCACAGTATTGTTGATTATTGGTTGTACTGTCCTCTATCGGTGCCTCACGCACTTACGGTGTTTCTACGTCACCTCTTTAGTGGTATTCATTTTTCATTTTTTACCAGTGTAATTAGGCCTCTCAATTTATTTTACACGTCACTGTATTGGTAATTAACCTCAATAATAATTCCTTCCATTCTTCACGATATCTTTATTTCAGTCCGAGCTTCACGTTCTATGCATATCAGTAACTGAACCTCACTACACACTATCAAACGCAGATTAACTTCCATGTTAATACTAAGCAGCGCGTGTGTGAAACGTTATTTAACACATTAAGAATTTCCTTTAAAATATCCAGTGTTCCTCCTTTCTTCTTTACCTGTCCGTCGGAGACAGAGAAGAGGTTCGCCTTCTACAAATCCCAGAGCCATGCGAATGTGTGTGTTTTCATCGCCGATTGGACGCGCATAAATGAGACTATGTTATTGGTTGCGCATTTCGTATTAAACTTTTGGTGCTAAATTTCTATAAATAGTACCGTGGTGGAGCCAGTCGGGAGAGGTGGCTACTATGCGGCTCCAAGACGGCATTTTCTACAGATAAGTGTTTTTGGAACTTTTCTATAAACAAATAGACTTTAAGTCCTTTTGGCATGAAGGTTAGGATGGACCCGAGGAAAAGTCCGGTTAGGGGTTGTTGGGACATTAGGAAGTTTTAAAACAAATCATGGAGCACATTTTTCTTGACATTTCTAACAATTTCCTGAAAAATGAAAAAAATCTACCTGTACATTCCAAAGTTTGTAAAGTAGGTTTTAAAGAATACCTTTAGTTAGAAATGATTGGCCAAGTTGATATTTTACCATCTTTATCTTGAAAATCGCAATTAATACCAGATCACGATAATTTTGTGTGGAGTATTATTTTCAAGTGGCAGTAAATTAAAATATGCATATTTTAAGATATTTTTAAGGTGGTGTAATCAAGGCCTGTTGTGGGTTAATTTAAAATATTCTATCTGATGGTATGTAAAATGGCGTTTAGTATGTGGCTATGGCCAAGTAAAAATAATATTTAAAAATATTTCACCTTATAAAAAATTTACTGAGATCATGCAGTATTTTCATGTTAGAGTAAAATGTCCTTTAAGATGTTTGCTATGGCTAAGTGAAAATAATATTTTTTAAATAATTACAGTATTTTCATGTTTGAGTTAAATGGCCTTTAAAATGTTTGCTATTGCCAAGTGGAAAGAATGTAATAATATCCTATACTTAAAGTATTTTCATTTTTGAGTAAAATGTCCTTTAAGATGTTTGGTATGGCCAAGTGTTAAGGATTTAATTGTATCCTATAAGTGTCAATTTCTTGAAAATAAAGTGTTGGGGCTACCCAGTAGCAAAAATTTATTGATTTAAAATTGAGATTTTCCTTATCAGTTATTGTATTTGAAGTTTTCATATGCACTACTTAGCGTGTTTTAGGATACTTCTTATCAGTGGTATCAATGACTAACTGTGGATCGATGTAAATAAATAGAATATTTTCAATCACAATTCAGTTTCTTTGTTGTAGTCTAGCTTTGACTTGGCGCCTCTTTGTTTTTCTCCTCGCCACTCAATCCAGGGTTGCTTAGGGCCATTGGACGGCTGCCTTGTTGGGTCCTCAGGACATAGAGGATGCCACAAAGTCAGCGAATGATTGAATCCGGCATATGCAGAAAATGAAGTTGAAGAGAAAAACCTGCAAGAATACATGATACTCTGACTCGCAACAAAAATAGGTGTCCAAAGGCACAGCAGGGACTTACTGGGTGTCTGCAGTGGATGCTTGTAAAGTATTAAAAGTCGTTTATTGGAGCCCCGTGACTAAACCCACAAAATGTAGCAATGATAGCCATGTAGCCACGTCATGGTAGTCATTCAGTGGGATGTCGGACATCAGAGCGACAAGTTCTGTTCGTTGAAAGTATTTACTCGTCAAGAGAGCCAGAAATTTAAGCGACCATATAAATGAAGAAATATTTGTGCTTATTTCCTCCCATCTCAATGTACACAGAAAGAATGATGGAACACCTGTGGTCGTGAAGATCGAACTCGACTATACCGTCGAACCTACGCGATGTGTGGGATGAACTACCTGTTTCAAGCTGACCTCGTGGAGATGATGCCACATCCTCGGATCACCAAGGGCTAGAGATACACATTGACTGTAGTCGATGCGTATAGCAAATTTGCCTGGTCCAGGCCTGTCAAGCCTAAGAATGTGGTTGATGTCGCGAAGGCGACTTCGCACATGTTTCGCGAAGGTCGTATCCAGGCATGTCTACAAACCGACCCAAGCAAGGTACTCTACGGAGCAAAGTTCAGGGCACTGTTGTAGAAGCATGACTTGAACCACGACTTCATGTGTATAGTAGGTAAAGATGTAGAGACATTTCGCTGCGAACGATAACTACAAGTTGTTGGGTTTACTCCCGAAACTCGCACGCGAATATATTTTAATGGTGCGCTCTATCGCACACGTCAAGCTGGAATATGTGAACGACAGCTCCCTGCTTAGAACCATGTTCACTATTCTGAAGAGGAGGGATCCTTGCATGCCCAAAGCCAATGTCGGCGACCTGGTGCACATCTTAAAACGAGATGCATCTTCGGAAAAAGGATTCACATCGAATTGAAGCCCCAGACACTTCCGTGTGTGACATATACAATAATATGCCCTGAGGACATACTATCTCGAAGATCTGAATAAAGTTCCCGTCCATGGCAGTTTCTTTATATAGAAGAGATCCAGCCAACGAAGTTCTGAGGTGTGCATTTGCTCGAGAAGGTACTGAAATTGGTAACCTAAGTACCAACATGTCGCATAGATATAATGAAATGTATCGTGGCTAAAAATAAATATTTGTGTAAAAGGCAGAGTCGAGAGGTATGTCCTTCAGACAAAAATTACAAATGTAATCAAATCGATCAGAAGTGGTGTGTAATTTGCTACTCGCTCTATGTAGGACAGGAAGCATATAAATAAGCATGATGTAGCAAAATGAAATCTCTGGGAGTTTTAGTTTGCTGTGTCTGCATTAAAAGAAAAAATATCCATGCAACAAAGTATAGAAGTTCAACGGTACGAACCACAGCAATTCGTTCCAGTTTTTTTTTTTTTTTGTATACACAAGCTTGTTTTTCTGTTCTATGATTTGATTAACTACGATTTCTTCTTTTAAGAACGTTTCATAGCTAAATGCGTAATGAAAAGCCCAATATTTTATTACAGAGATGTAAAAATCGACTCGAGAAAGACAATAATAACCCTACAGAACCGTACTAAAGTCGCTATAAGCGAGAGTTTTACACGCCTAACTGATTATAATTAGAGTACATTTAATTCTCAAACACCCGTATGGCTGTAGGTTTCAGCGCGGTGGAATTTACTATTAGAAATAAATGTGTTTGGAGAAAGAACAGTTCCTACAGAAAAGAGGGTAAAGTAACAGTGAAGTTCAGAGTAGTTAAATAATGACATCTCGACGTAAGTTTCGGTTGCAGCAATAAACACCGATATACTTGGATTATCAAAGCCATGTACCTTCATTGCATCTGAACTAGTTTGCTCGTAATTTTCAATGATGCTATTGCTGAGAAATTATGAACCACTCACAGTACTCCAGAGCATCCAAAACTCTGGCCCACTGTCAAAAGTAACATTTATTTTTCAAGTCCCGTCTAATATCTATTATGAAATCACCAGTATAACAGGTACGTAAGTGTGGCAGAAACTTCACATTAAAGACGAGTATTTACAAGCAACACCTTGGAGTATATATTGGCTAGCGGGAGATAACGTTGTAGTGTAGCATGTTATAGTGTTCAATATTTATTACAATATATTACGACAAAAAGCACTGAGGTAAAAACTAAGCTTGAGGTAAAAACTAAGCTACACAATTTAAACACAGTTCAATTAATATGACAGCGACGCTTCCTGTATGCATGTACGTATATACATGCAGCTATATTTACATAAAACCGCGCGCACATTTAAGACTTTACTATAATGCCATCCGAAGATTCAATAAAAATAAAACAACAATTTTTAAAACAATGTAAACTTGTATGTCTCTTCCTGTATACATTAATTATTTCTTCCAGTGAGGAAAATATGTTCATTGCGTAAAGACATTTTATGTCTTTCCTAGTTATCCTACGAAAAAAATTAATGTGGCTGCAACTTAAAAGCTGTATTCGACGAAAACGAGTTTGAACACACGTCTGTGATGTGCTCATCCCTTTCATTGTGTAGTCCGAGAACTATTCCAAATAGTTCTAGCGCGGGATTCGTTGTCTTGTGTCAGAGTCTTGCGTTCTGTCGAGAAATTACATGGCGTTTACTGTTCGTGCCGATAAGCGGACTACGGATCTGTGCCCTGATGGAAAGGGAAGCAGTTTTGCCCCTTCCCTCCTATCCGCTCACCTTTCCTCCCCCCCCCCCCTCTTTCAAAATCACTCAGCACTCGTCTTCCATGCGCCCCCTTCAACCATGTCTCACGTGACCAAAGGGAGCACGTATCCACAGGAGAGAAAGGAAGAGATTAGATACGGAATTGCGTTCTCACACGCCCCCGGAATCCACATATTTTCCCACTCATCCCAGAAGCTTTGAAATAAGCGAAGCAAGTAGTAGGGTTATACTGATCTGGGGACAAAGGTTGGCGCAGGAGGCGCGAGGCGCACAGCCGCCATCTTGTATTCTGACTGCTCGCTCTCTCAATCCAGTTATGTGACCACCATCTTGGATTCCATCATCTTTGTAGCCATTACGTCGCCATCTTGGACCAACCATATTAGTAGCCAGTATGCCACCACCTTAGTGCCGCCATTTCGATTTTACAATTCGAACTCTATCATTCCATTTTTTTCATGCTCTATTTTGCAATTCGATTGTCTTCTCCAAGTATTCCCATTTTTTTTCTTTCTCTCATTCCATCTCCTTCTTTCTCTCTTCCATTCCTTTCCTTTCTCTGTTTCTCCCTTTTATTTCTCTTTCATTCCTCTCTTGTCACCTCCTTCCGACCGCCATCTTAGTTTTTTGTTTGTCATTTATCTCTCACCTTCATTCGATTAGTTGCATTTGCTCCACTGCCATCTTAGTACTATAATTGCCCGCCAGGGCCGCTGCTTTTTTATAACTCAAAATACCATCTGGAAGAGTGCAGGATTGAACTACCGAACCTTGGGTCGCCATACCAACGCCTTAGGATTCTCGGCTATCGGGACATTCGCTGGGACAAGGGTTTATGAGAAGTAAATAGCTTGTGTATGTGGACGAATAAATATCTTGTCATGGTTATTTTTTTCATTAAAGACATTTCTTTTTGAGTTTTACTATTTAGGTATTTATTTTCAGTACATAGGTATTTAAGTTTTACATATAATATTTTTTTCTTTGACTATCCCAGCCATAAGTTTTTTTAATATCTTTTTTTTAAATCAAATATTTTTTTAATATCCCAACAATGAGTATTATATTACATTCTTATTTTCGGCCAATTATAGTACTAAGATGGCAGTGGAGCAAATGCAACTAATCATAATTACTTTTCAAGAATTTTTTTATATAGGCATAATTATTTATCATGTCTGACAGGTAGTAATGTACAGGACCATTCCATTGAAGAGCCGGTGTTAACGTATCACTTTGTATCTCACAAGAGTTGCTCAAAATAATTTCCTCCTATCTCAACGCAAGGCGTACGAGATTCTGCCGCACCCGTTCAAATATCGCATGCGTGTTGCGTCTGTCGTTGATACACGCAAGTACTGTGGCAATGCAGTGTCGACAGCGCCACCTTGGGGACGACAGGTGAACCACACACCCACATTATGGGTCGTCCACCATATCTCCAATATCTGGTCTCAAGTGCCGAATCATGGTGCGGCCCCTGGTCCTGGTTTTATTTTTCACGCTTTTAATTAAACAGTCAGTATGCCAATAACATTTTTTAATGTCAAATTCTTATACAATTTTGTATTCAATTTTCCCGGAGCATCCGTCCATTGAATACAAAGAATGCATTTAAAAAAATAAATAATTGTTAAATTAATTCAGTTTTATCGGGCCAGTTTTAATGCCTGAAACAACGTAACTCTATGATCGCTTCCTTTTGCGCTTGGCGCCATAGTGTGGTAAGCCGAAAAAATTATGATAGACGTCAAAATACTAGAAATTTCTCGATTCTGATTCTGCACTCGATTCCTTCTTAGATTGTGTATTTAACCTGGAACGACAGCAAGACTTTTTTCGCTAGTGGTAGAATATTAACATTAAAATATACTATTTTTTGCAAAATGAAATGAGTTTTCCATGTCAATTTTTAATGCAGTAATATTGATATTTAAGAACAGAAATTACTTAAACTATGCGCACAAGTTATTTATAATCCCCTTCCCGCAAACCATACCATAGTGATGTATTATAAAGAACAACAGTGCAAAAAGCAGATATTATTTCTCACAAATAATTTCTTAGGTGTTCAAGAAATAAAACACCTTATTTGACGAATGATTTTTTATATCCGTAAAGTATGTCTCCACAGTTATACACTTAGAAAGTTAAGGTGTGATAAAACTGTGATGATGGTTATCTAATTAGAAAGTGAGAAAATATGTAAAGGTTAATTTACTACCCTGGAGGCAATCTCTCTTGGTCGCTTAACATTTACCCTCATATCACGAGGTTCCATGTTTTTTGTTTCTCGCGCAACTTTATAATCAGGTCTGTGTGCAATATGTCCCCAAATAAACCTACTCACAATACGAAGGGGAGTTGACGGTTCCACCTGGCTCGAGGTATGAAATAGAAGGATGGCTACGGGCGACCCAGATACGTCTATCACATGTCTCATCGCCTCTACGCCCAAGTAACTGAACTAACGTAGTGCCTTTACATAGATAAATCGCCTCTTGAGATTCTCACCAGTGACCCTATCATTTTATAGCGAGATAAGTTTGCTGCATGTTCCTCGACAATTTTAAATATCATGCACTGGTGGTTTAGTGCCTAAAATTGCGAGAACGCCCGTTTCAACCATTTTCTACTTTAAAATAACAAAGATTAAAAACTGAAATAAAAAACTGAAACTTGCCTAATGTGGAATGCTTTATTAATTCATATCCCTAGGGCGGGCATCTAAACGTACGTGTTCTAACAACCTGCGTAATATGACAAGTAAAGCAAAATAATGTAAAGAAATTATATTATTCAACTGCAAATGTTCGTTGTAAATTAAATAATTGATTAAGAAATATGAAAATTAGCAAACTTAGTCAAAATAATTGGAATACGATAACACCACTCTTTCTATAACGTGTTGATATTATGAGCATTTTTCACACTGTACGACTATATGAATAATTTTTCCTATCTTGTAAATGCTGTACAAAACTGCAATTACACGAATTAAATATTCATCCAAAGTACATATTAGTTTAGCTACAGTGGAACTACAATTATTTATAACAAAAAAAAAAAACCTTTTGATTTATGAATTATTCCTTACATGAAGAAAAAAAAATATGGTCCTCCATTAGAAGGAGAACAGCTTCTTCAGAAATAAAATTACACGACAGCAAAGTAGAGAATGTGCACATATGTATGTAATGGACGAAGGAAAACAATTTGACATTTATTTTTTACTTTTCAAATATGTTAACGCAAAAAAAATCATAGCCCCAGCTCAGTAACTTACATTATTATTGCTATGGCAACTGATTAAAGACAGATAAATTATATCCAAGCCATCAGTTTAACACTGTCTGCGATACTTCTTGTTCGTATATATTTAAAGGATCGAAGAGATTGTACTAATTAGATTCTTTTGTAATTGTATAATGGTCAAGATGATATTCAATGTGCGTTGGCCTGCCTATACGAATGCGCAAAGATACACGTTAATTTCCCTTATTATCAAGAAATTTTTCCATTATTCCTTCGTACGTAATGAGATTACGCTGTTAATTATATGTTAGCATTTGTGTCAAAACAAACAGGTGATAACACCGTCAATATTTATTAAATTCTCTTAAAAGGATTTGTATAACATATCAATCACCGCACATTGATTAAAGTCACGATCAGTCTCCAAGCGAATCTGAAGAAACCTGACGTAAGACTTCACAGACCGCAATTTACACTTCGAAACTAGCGCTTAAAGGCGAAAAAATTAGGTGCATTTATAACAATATAATTTAGTTCATTATTGACAATTTTGACCATACCACAAGAATTCCTCACTATTTCCCTGTAAATCTTATCACGCTGTCCTCAATTTGGTTCCTTGTTAAGCCAGTATTTTGGGTTCAGAGAGGTTGTAAACCTTGATTAATACACAATTGTATATAGTGACTAAAATAAAACTTCTGTCAAGTATACTCCACTAAAGTGTCAGTGACCAGATGACTTTCCTTCTAGTCAGAAAGCCCCTCGCGATATGTTAATGTCTCAACTCACACATAACGAAAGGTTGTAGAAAATATATGTAGAACCAAAACAAATTTTTCCAAGATATATCATGCAGCGCCGCCTATTATTATAGATTTCGCGATTAAATTCACATATCAAAATCGTTGTAATCCGTTCAGAAAACTTCATATAGAGAGAGGCGTGGAAATTATACATTCTCCCGATTACACTTAATGGTGGTATTAACAAGGCAGATTTAACAGACTTCTGGCCGTCTTGGTCGAGATTTCGATATCAAAATAATTTACATAGCCTCGATCTGGGCTTAAAGTATTAGTTACACAACAATACTCCGTTCTGGGAAAGTTATACACGAAAAGCCGTAGTCCGCAGGATTATTCAAAATTAGTTACTCAGAAATGTTAGAAAATAAACTTACTAAATTATTTACGTGTAGTTCAAAATGCTTGCGCAATTCTCACAAGTTTTAAATGAAGCCACCAGATGACACCCCTCAATTGCTCTCCATTTTGGGCGACCAATGTGATTAACAGTGCGAAGGAGCTGCAAACGTTGATGGATGCTAAAAAGATTCAACGTTCTTGATTTACGTGTTGTACAGAAATAACGATATTAAATTGTGATTACGTTTTGTATTAAGCGGAATTAAGTATTTTAGCCAAAAGTGCATTCTTCCGCTATACAAAAATTCAAGTTTGCCTGTAACCTAGTTAGAATCCAAAAATAAAAGTTTTACAACATTTTAATGCTATTTTTTAAATAATTGCTAGGTTCATTTGTATAAAATAATTAAAATATGAAGTCAGCTGTTGTCAATTTATACATTCAATTCTAGTCGTAAAACATGGAAATGCTTCTTGTTACTCGCAGCAAATGATACTGAAAAATTGTCCAGTCAATGTTTACGTTAAAATACGACATATACGGTTGTGTGCAAAGATTTTTTTAAAGGTCTGAACCAAAAATTATTTATTGACCTCGACACTATCGTGGTAACCTGAACGATTTATGACAATAGTAGCTACTGACAGAAATGACGCAAGTCGATATTGTGTGCTGAGAACGCCTTAAGTACAGGCCACTCGCTGCGCACTGCAGTGCAGCTGGTAGAGGCTAGGCGTGGAGAGATGGAGTGGAATGGAGATATTTGGCGGTTCTTAAAATCGAGGTCTTGAGAGCCGATGAGGGTGACGTGCGGTGAGTATGGAGCAGTGCTGGAAGAATTAAAGGGCGGGAGAAACGGGAGATCCTCAAATAAAACCCGCCGACCAGCGGCATCGTCCGTAACGATTGCCACTTGCGAAAATCCGGAGTGAAGCGGCCGGGAATTGAACCCGGTTCGCCTTGGTGGAAGGCGAGCAGTCTAACCGCTCAGTCATCTTGGCCCCAGTCTACCCTAAATCAACGCCGGATGGTAGACTTCTAGGACACTGCCCCTTGTAGCTTAGGCATCACAGATGTCAGTATTGGCTGTTAAATTATAACTAACCAAAATCTTTCGCATAGGCTGTTCATGGTAAACTGAGCACTTTTTAAAGTCCTGCTTAAGATCTGCATGTTTTCACATTGTTATTATCTAACTATATTTAAAATTAACATCGCCGTGGGCACGATCACGTTTTTCAAACGTCGGCCAAGTGAAACTATGAAATTCTTAGAAAGATTTATAAATAATGTTAATTCTTACTACTACGTACATTAAAAAAAATAAAGCAAATTAAATAATTTCAGAATTCACGAATGTTTACCTAACACATTTAATTGGATGTTAAGACATGGAGCTCCAACGCTGTGACATTTTGCGGAGTTTGATCTCAAAAATGCTCAATTAGCAGTGAATTGCCTATACGCGCCTTAAGAACCCCGTCTACAAGGAGCATTTCCCGCTATCGAGGCCGAGTAGAGCGGGAATAATAATAAGGTAGACACTGCCACTCGCATCAAGTACGACATCGCCTCTAAACTGACTCCGCAGTGTCCAAGTCGCATTGCGTGTACTTTCAGCGGTCACGCTGTTGTTTTACCGGCGAGAGGTCTGTGAGAAGGTTCAGTGCAGGACGCTTGGGTAGTTTTGTACGTATCTGATGTATATTTCGAGATATAGCGTTTTGAAAAAGCCGTTTTGGAGTACTCTGAAATGGTGTTTCCAGCGTGCGTGACATTTCGAAAGTACCTAACAACCCTCGCCTGAAGTGCGTGTTCTTTCCGTATATCAGCACACTGGACGCACGTTCAATAGTTTCGCGGGGGGGGGAGTGTATTTCAAACACACCGCAACGATGTTCAAGCGTCTTAAAGTGTTGTACAATGGCCGTGGCACTGTTCACGTGGAAGACTATCCATCGAACCTACCAACTGACCTCATGGAGTCCCATTACACGACCTCATCCAACTGCCCTCTCCCCACCTCCCAGCGCAAAACAACTGCTTTTGTGCTGTCCGCTCTCGACATCTTGACGTACAGCATCTTTGGATGTACTCGATACCTAATGCAACTGTGCACCCACTGTGTGTTCAGGGTCCTCGAATCCCTGCCAGTGAGACAACTAACGCCCTCTATCATGTGTTTCGGTGACGCAATGCAGACGTCATTATTATAATTTGCACACATCCTGCGATACTACTCATGGTTAAAGAGACTGGCCAACTATACCATTTGTTTTCTAGAAGTTTTGTTTTCACTGCATGGTAGAATTATTTTTCTTCCATATCTCGCAGTAACTATTACCACTTATAAATAAATTATTCGCAGCTTTGTTCGTCCACTATTTGGAAGATTGGGCTGCAATGATAAAGAAGCATTATCATCATATATGAGCAACTACTAAACTAGTCCCAAGAAATTATGTACACGCATAGCATAATGGCAGACCGCCTAAACTTTACAATTTTCAATGGATAACGTACTTTCTGGAAATGATGGCCTAATAATGCAGTATCTGTGGAAACATTCAACCGTTTGAGCCTGATTTGACCCGTATACATTTCTAACTGTATGCACTTAAATGAACTTATATATGACTTCTTTAGACTTCCATGTTCAATCGTAAAGTTATTGAAAAAAATTCAGCTTAAATATCGCACTTCAGTTACTTTACAAACGGAACTCACTGCATTTATTTTGTGGTCAGTATAAATGGAACGCCATGCGTGAATTTTGTAAACACGGTTGCTTATTTTTACAATGGCGATCTTATTCGATGTGGTTCGTGTGCTGTATCTCTGGAAACATTAAATAATTTAGGCCAGTGTAAAAAATTGTGAACCTAGCCAATGATCTTCAGTGTTGGTAACTGATTCGAAAACCGCACTGCTGTTCTAGATTATGATTGGTTCAGAATACAACAGCCGAGCCCGAAGACTGCAGTTCATTGGTTGTGACATTTAAAAAAAGAGCACCACACGCTTCGAAAAATTTCTTGTTTACTACACCCTAAATCGTACATTAATGTGGGAAGGGTTGGACGTATTTAAATCAGCTTTGTGAGATGGAGTACATTTGTACTTACTCAATTATCTCAGTAAGATCTCTATTAGTCCTCTTATTTTAAATGTAGCTTCACAAAATTAATACCGATTACGAACAAATATGTATAAATTTCCTTCTCGTGAATGGATATTTTTTATAAACCTAAGATTTTACGACTTAAACTTTTAAGAACCTCGTCAAATTTATTTATACTTATAAATTATGTTAATAAGCTGCGTTGCAAACTTCTTGTCCTTTTAAGTATACAAGTTGTGTTTGTATTTTCACAGTATTTGTGGTTTATTCGTTTGTATAGAGGTCAACGTTACATCCTTGAAGCCAAGAGATAACTGATTAGCTTCCTGAGTTGTCAGTCTCCTTGGAAGCCTGCCATTACTAAATTCACAAGTAGGAATCACGAGTATACCCTACATTTTATTTAGATTTTATTTCACCATCTCGATGGCCTACTATTTTATTCAAAATTAAAAATATTCAACAATACTATAAATTTTGTTATTGGCAGATAAGCAATTGATATTTTATTTAATATTTCTCTAAAAGCGAAAAAAAAAATATATAAAACACGTCCTACGGCAATAAAACAAGAAGACAATTTGTACACGCAGAATAAAATTTTGAGTTATCAAAACATAAAAAAATTATATATTGTTTTACAAGTCTAGGTAGCTGTGCTTGGTATAATAATGCAAACTTTTTTGGTTGTTTGCAAAATCTGCGTTTTGCACGTAACGAAGCTGTCGATACAAAAAGTCGTAAAAGACAGGCGGTTTAGCGTATCATGAAACAATTCAATTAAAATCGTTCATTTAAAAGATAATTTTTGTTGCCACTCTTTCGTAAGCGAAATTTTTTTCTGTCGAAATAAAGGTTGGCACCCATAAACGTGGCTGACTTTGTGCCACGCGATGTGAGGCGGGTAATTTAAAATGCCACGCCGGAGGGCGGCTAGCTTGCGGCGAAGTTGATCGGCCGGCCATCACGGCCGCTAATTACTGCTGTTTTAATTAATATTTTCCCCCCCGAGCCCGAATAATGAAAGCTGATGCCGTCGGAGACATGATAATCTGCTGCTGGCTGGCCGTGACACGTAGCACATGCTCGCTATCCGGTCGCACCGCTTGCGCACAAGAAGCACACTTGTCCCGTAACGTCCCGGTAGTCCATTACACCCTAAACCTGGATTAATAATTTCAATCAGCAGAATTATTTCACTGAATATCAATATTAAAGATTGTTCCCGATAAAGTGAGCCCTTTTGGAATCAACCTTATAAATATGTCTCTGCTCCTGCCTGCATATATTTTAACGGACGCACTGAGTGACATGTGCCCAGTAAGGTTGGCAACGATGGAGGAAAAGTAGTTCCATCTCTTGACGTCAAATTAAAAGTGTTATGTAACTATCTGTGATAACTTAAACTATTTCTTTCACTTTCTGTTTCTTTTTGATACCTTTAAGTGCAAAAACTGACGTATCTGTAACATATTTACTTTTCCAGTAATTTGACAGTTTCACTTGACCGACGTATGAACAAATTGACGAGGCCCATGGCAATGTTAATTTTACATAAAGCAGAGGAATACACACCGTACTTACAAGTAGATCTTAAGCAGCTCTTTTAATTGTGCTCATTTTACCGTAAACAGCCAATAGTGAGCTGTTATCCACTGCGGAATAAGTGGAACGCACTGAGGTTTTACTGTCCGACCAGAGAAATTTACTAGCAAAGTAGTATAAAAATACCGGTTCTGGTGCACATGGCATCTGGCGGAGGATTGGAGGGTTGTAAATAGCATATTAAGGTCCCTGCCCATAAAAAATTTCAAAAATTAATCTCTCTTCCCGCGGAAAATTCCAGAACATACCATTCCATGCTGACTGCAGCCATTTTATCATCCAGTAAAAATGAGCCAGAAACCTATGGCGGCCATTTATGCAGCCAGCAAAAAAATCCCCTAAATCGAATTCCTACTACCCCAAATTAGCGTATACATCGACGGCGACCATCTTGGCAGCCAGGGAAAGTTCCCCGCAACCGATGGCGGCCATTTTTTGCAGTTAGAGGAAATATTTCCCACAAAATCCATTTCCTACTACCCCAAATAAGCGCATACATCGACGGCGGTCATCATGGCAACCAGCAAAAAGTTCCCTGTAACCGACGGCGGCCATTTTGGCAGCCAGTTGAAAACCACATACCATTGTGGATGTTCCAGAAGCGGTCATGTTGGCATCCAGCATGGTCTGAAGTTCGCGAATACTAATACTACTCATAATGCACTGCCTGGTCGCCAAAATGGCACCCACACTCACACTCACTGATGTGTCATCCATACGTCCGGCCACGATGAAGGCCCCAGCCAACACTGCCCCCTCTCCTGAGGGGTCCTCACGACGAGGCCCTGCCACCAATCGGCCATCATGGTCACTAAGGATGAAATCTGATGAGAATAATAATGACCCACCCAGCCTAGGCAGATGTCGAGTACATGATATGTAGCCCTGGACAGCTCGAAATATGCTAATAAGGAGAAAGTTAAATGCCAGGGTACAATGAAACATGACAAGAAGAATAATGACCCACCCAACTAGGAGGTCGTGAACACGATATGTAACCCTGCTGGTGGTATGGAATACTAATAGACCACCCACTGCCCTCTTTCTCTCAGAAACAAAATGTATATCCCCATACCAAATAACTTTAACAATAACGGGAGCTACAAAAAACCGAGTTTCCCACACACACCAGACCACCTGCCTGCTTCCCCCACTCAGATGTACATGATGTATAGCCCTGCTCACAATAACACATAGGGTAGGCAGGCAGGCAGGGCGGCATGAAAAACCGAGTTTTCCACGTGCACATACACACCAGACCACCATTCTCTCTGGCCCAGCAGAGGTAACAAAGGAGAGAGAGACAAATACACATTTAAGAGCAATGATACTTATTCACAAAGAACAGTACATCGGCAAGCATCAGAGTCATTACACGATCGTAAGCGACGATTTGGGCACCCATTGGTTGAAGCGGGAATCGAAGACTAACCACTTCACGAGAACTTGGTCGCTACATCTACAGACCACTCGCTCCACTAAATAGCCATGAGGATACTTCGTGACATATATTTCGTAGTTGTAGAAAGAACCACTGATTTTTTGGCCGGCCATATCGGCGAGCGTATAGGTGTGTGGTGCACCGTAAGATATACGAAGACCAGTCGTCCTATGCTTACATGTATTGTACTGAGTAAGCAGTCAAGGAAACAGATCCAACCACCAATAACTACCTTGTGCCGAGAACACCTTCCACATCAGGCCTTTAACCGTCCAGTTGAAACGTTTGACGATCGAAGCCTTGAGGTCGCTGAAAGTAGAGTAGTGATGAATCTTCTTCGCAGCCATAAGCACACGGAACACGGGTTGTAGAATTCCTTTCTGCTGTCCGTATGAATGTTCTTCGGCACGGCCATCTTGCCCAACACCAATTTCAGTGTGGCCGTAGTGTCAGCACCACGCTTTCGGCGCACAGGGACAGCCCAACTATACTTGGAGAAACAGTTGATAACTGTCAGGGTGTAGCGAAAGCCATGAGGAATCATTTCCACCAAGTCGGCCTGGAACAGGTCATGAAGTCCGAAGAGAAGCACCTTACATCTGGGGAAGTTCCGATGTGCAGGGTGACGCAACAGTGACGATTTGTGCTTTCGAAATAGCTGCAGGTCAGGTCCTCCACTCACAAATTATGGCCAGCTCCATGGAGATCTTCCAAGATATTCATTATTTCGTTTGTATGAGACATATTGCCAGCTTGGCGGGATGAAACAAGAAGACGTAGATGGTCCACAAGCTTGTTCACGTCGTCCCAATACACGTATTCCAACAGGCTGCCACCATCAAGCTTCAGACCCGATCTGCTCACAATGATCTTCGGAAACAGATCTTCAATAATAGCGAATTTAGGGCGGGCCTCATTCTTATATGCACTGCTACTAGCATTATTGTCCGCAAAATGTGCATGTGTGAACCACAACTGCCGGTAATGGTGTAGCGCATCATGTGAATAATCCCCAGGCACACATTTAAATAGTAGCCGTAGAGGCCGGGCACGGTTTGCATGACGATGTCCCCTACCTGGACAACATCATCGAGTAGAAAGAAAACTTGTTTGTCGCTGAGGACCCACTACTTCCCAGTCCTGAGCACACCATAAGTAGAATTGTTTAGACAGGGTGTGTACGAAGAGAGATAATGATGGAGAACCACAAAGTGTACATTGGATCACACCTTTTTGTGTTTCGAAGATGCCAGGGGCACATCATCATCCTCATCATCATTAGCGATTAATTCCTACGCTGCAGTCTTGTGTTTCGATGCAAACTGTGGCTCAGTCTTTAGAGCAGAGGGGGGTCAGGCAGCAGTGGCTGTAATGTGTCGAGCCGAGATGTTATCGGCTGAAAGACCTCCGATAAAACTGCATCACGTTCCATGCGTGCCCTCTTGCCAAGCAGACACTTTTTGCGAACACACACAACGACGTGAATCAGATCCTCGGCGGGAGTAGCCATAGCACTGATGTACTGTCAAATGTACATAGTATATATGACTATCAACTTGGTAAGGCTGTCTTCTACTTTGCCAATGCGATGTATGACAGCATCCTGTACATAGTTGTAATGTGCCCACTTGTCCTGCACGGCGCTTATGTCAGTTATATGGTAATAGATTGTACGACGCACATCATACAATGCTGCAAGCTGTACACCCAAAGCATTGATGTGGGATGTGAGCTTGGCAGCAACCTCACTATTGAGTTTGGTAGTCACTCCCAACATGGCAGTGCCGATCTGTGCACCCAGGGTGGCCACAGATGTCTGTGGCATGGACAGTGTACCCCAAGCAGTACGCCGACCATCCAGCATAGCTGAGAGAGATCCAAGTTGCCAATCCACAGCAGAAAGTTTGGCCATGAGGTCTGGAACGGGGTACGTGACCATGTCGGAGACCTGCTCTAATTTTGTACTCAGAGCAGCCAGTTTGCTCGAATTGTCGGTTGCCATGAGCATATGATCTTTCAGATTGGCACCGAGTCCTTGCAGCGTCCTGGTGTCGAAACGAGAGCCCAGGTCATCTACCTTCTTTCCTACATCTGGAAAGTGTACCGCCCAAACCGCCGAGGTTCTGCACATCGGACATGAGGGTCGATATCTGACCAGACAGTTAACCAGATAACATACTGACCGGATCTATGTTCGACACCAGGTCTACCAGCTTCTTCATGAATGTTGCAAGCACACCCTCAGTCTTGGAGGGTGGACCAACCAAACTGCACACCAATATCATCCAGTTCCTTCTTCATGGTTGCAGAGTCAGATTCCAGACTGGTCAGCTGCATAGTAAAAGCAGTCAGCGTGCCCGCACCAGCAGTACTGACAGTAAAGGCCCTGTCGATTTTCACAGTCAGGATGGTAACATGAGTGCCCAAAACATCGAGTTTCTTCTACAAAGCTTCACACTGCCCATCGAGGGTGGTAAGCATTTACACATTGGTAGCAGTCAACAAGCGAAACTGGTCCTCCATCTTGGCAGACAAGGCCAAGGCTGTTGGTCAATATCCACCCCTCCACGACCCAGAGTGCATCGATGGACCCGAAATCGGTGAGACTCGACGTAGACTTGACCAGCCCGACAATTATAATATCCATACCCCTTGACTAGTACTTTAGTAGCATAAATGTGGTCCTCCAGGGTAGTCATCTTTGTATCCAGGCTCGTAAGTTTGCGCACATCGGCAGTCAATGCCTGTAAGCCAGTGGTCAACGTGTTGTCTAGTTCCTTGCCCACACCACTAAGCTTTGGCTCCAAGGCCACGAGCCAAGACACATCAGACTTGAGCAAGCAAAGATCAGACTCGGTGGTGGTACATGAGTAGAGGTTACATTGCCGTGGAAGTAACATTCGCCGCATCACCATTGTGCTTAGGCCCCACCGAGATGCTTGGCCTACTTCCCACCAAAACTATGTTCCCATCATTTGCAGATGTAATAAAATG
Organism: Dryococelus australis; assembly: GCA_029891345.1. Taxonomy (NCBI): domain Eukaryota; kingdom Metazoa; phylum Arthropoda; class Insecta; order Phasmatodea; family Phasmatidae; genus Dryococelus; species Dryococelus australis. Next base: position 44,342,843 of record CM056995.1, on the reverse strand, counting down.
TCAGGTGCATGCTTCAGGCCGCTATGACCGAACTTGGACATGACGTAGCTCATAGTTCACCAGTACATGATAATGAACTGATCGAAGGTACATCGAAACCAATCCTTATGAGATGGAAAGTCATTGGCGAAGACGAGAAACCCATGCAGGTAATGCCAGCAACACAAACACATATTCTTAAAATTATCGAAAGTTTTATCTGTGTTCACATAATCGGAGTACACATGATGGAGATTCAGGTCATCCATACAAAACAGAACTAGGAAATTGGCATTGTCATGCAGAAGTTGCTTTGGCATGCAGGAGTACTTCTAAAAGAGATATATCGCATCCATGGCGACATGGCGACCCATGCTAAAGTACTGTTACATCATGGTCTGCTTCTCGCACGCTATGTCGTCGAAAATGAACACAGAGTTTGGCCGAGCATCGCTCGGCAGCACAACATCAGCATTGTCGCTATATTGAAAATACTGAAGTCCATCCACGGCCTGTAGAACCCATGCTAGGCGAAGGTAGTACGGCTGTTGGAGAGACTTCGAGTAGAGATACATATTCTCGAAACAGAACCCATTGAGATGTTCCAGATGGCTGAGCAATACACATGTCTTCCCACAGTTTCTCGGACCGGCAATGATAGCATGAACAGTGTTCGGTAGAAGTTTCCAATTATGTGATTCCCAGGCTGCAGATTCGTCGTCGGTGGTGTTGCGAACAGGAAGTGTGGTAGACTAAGAAAAAAACTCCATCATACTGAGCCAGGAGCACTAAACCACAATGTATAAATGATGCACATACCAATCAAATGTCGTTAGTATGCAGTAATATGTCATGGGAGCAAGGTCAAGTGGGTATGAGGGCTGGTGAATATGCTGATCAACAACCTACTGTTGGAAGCGTATATTCCTGGCTACAAATTATGTGGGCCTGGTACCCGGATAGCGAGGAAATTGAAGTGAGGGGATGTTCCAATCAACCCCCACAACAAGACATGCCAGGAGCATGACATTGCATACATGACAAGTAGCAAATTGGAGGATAGACGCGGCAGACAGGATCCTCGCAGATAAAGCATGCATGGTAGGTGTTTCGTCTGTATCTAAACTCTGCGAACAGCTGGCAACCTGGGGAGTGCCCAAGATCATGTGAGCGAAGGTAGAGTGTGGAATGGGCCTGGCATTCGCCAGGAAGAAGACAACCACGCATAGAAAACCACACCATCGAGATAAGCATAGAGGGATCTTGTGTTCCTCCTACTGGCCATCGGACTACTCGTAGTCTAATCAGAGGGGCCAGGCCAGCAGGATAGCGAGAGCAGTGAACAGTGCTAAAGGAGAAAGCTAACGACTCTCGGAAGCGATCAGGCATCATAAGAAAATGGAAGCTCTTGCCTGGGGAGCAAAAAATGGTCAAGGCTTACACCTCCACCCCTACAAGCAGGGGGGTGCTGGAGGGAAGTGAAGGCCGGCAATGGGAAGATGGCAAAGGAAGTGATCCTACGAGCCCTGCCCGAAGCACCACTCACGAACATCAATATACACAAGTATGCTCGGGAACTTAGAATATCTAACTTTAGGGACGTCTTCATACAGGACTGCCTACCGCATTGTCCATGGCATGCTGAGAGAGAGAGATAATAAACTTAGATACCAGTCATGGGCCTGGGATGCACTGGACCACATATGTAGAAAAAGGACATAGGATGGCAACCTAAAGGCCCCACCTGAACTGAGAATGTACATGAGAGGCACTAGGATCTATTACAACCACGGGACCGAGTAGCTACCTTGGGAATGGAACTGTGGACACCTATGTCTGAGATTCCTACTAACACAGGATCCACTGCATAGACCAATCAGTCATGTACTTAACGCTGATCCTGTCGGGCAACAGCTTGGAACTTTATGCTGTGCATTTCCTTGCCACTGAAACTGAAGGGGGCATGGAAAATCACGCTAATGAACTTTCAATCATACTTCTCTGTACCAAACATCGATGAATGTAACTGCATGTTTTGTTACATCAAGGATAATGGGAAGAGAGGCGAGGTGCACATACCCACCAGATCCAACAAGGTAGAGGATATTGAAGAGTACCTGAAGCAAGAACTGGGACAGGAAGTAGCGTGAAGCCGAGTGGCACAACCAACATCCTACACAGCAAAATGTCCAGTACCACCCACATAGACTTTACACAAAACGACGTGTTCGCAGCTATGTTGGGTTTCGAGAACACGATGTACGAAGCCAATTACCTGTACAAATCGACCCTACCTGTAAACATATTCCCAGTGAATGTGATACGAGAAAATTGCAATTTAGTGACTGGCTCGTACCTTAACAGCCTGCCCAGGCAACCACTGCACGAGTTTGCAGCGATGATGCTGCCAGGGATTAAACTAGTGGCTGTGCCGAAGATGCCTATTTATGTACCGGTCGTCACTGAGTGTACAGGAAGTGTTTGTGCCTATCGTCAAACAGGAAAGCCGTCTGATCAACTTCCGAGGTGAAGAGATCACAGTCCAACTACATCAACACAAAGATGGGACTGAAATTTAAGTGTGCTAAAGTAATAATAGTGGCTAACTACACGAAACTGGACATCAGTACAGGGTGAGCATCCAGCATGCTAACATCAGCAAATGTGAGTTTTCTGTGCAGATTGGGACTATCTGTGAAGCGGTATGGATGGAGAGAGTCTAAACATGACAGAGCAGGTGAGGTTCGATGACTCGATCAACAAGGTGGAGCTCCATGTGTACATGCCTTATATGCCAGGCCCATATGCCCCCTCGTCCGAGGCGTGGATACCAGTCCAAAACCAAAAATGTCCACACCATACCCTATAACTCCTATTGGTGGTTTACAGGGGATGATACTGAAGGCCAGAAACGCATTACCAGCAACAACAAAAATAATTAGGAGTGGGATTCTACACATGATAAGTCACATTGCATACGAGCTCAATGATAGTGAAGTAGATGCGACGTGGGATGTAGGCATCACAGCAATCATAAAGAATTTCATATTGCTGACACAAAACCTGCTTCCTGCAGCGAAAATGGTGGGCTGGGGGTATCGAGAAGGACTACAAGGTCCCGGTCTATCCACAGGGGAAGTTCGAATTTTGAATTTTGCTGGCCATGCTGTTGAGCTTTGCCAAGGACTACAATCACATGATTATCAATGTGAAGCAGGAATTGATTATTCTCATAGCAAATATGCAAGTTAATGGCTTGCTGCATACCACGGCCATGCCCAAAGTTACAGTACTGGCTATCCGGTCTATAGAATGGCTTCTCCAACATGTGCAGGTGAAAATGTCAGAACGGGTGAAACTGTTGAAGTATGCTAAGAAGGGTAGGCACATCGACATGGCATTCTGCATGTTGAGTCTATAAATGTATCCGAGCATCCCACAGGACACGAACATCAACTGGAACATAAAAACCAGCTTCCCAAGCAAAAAGCCACTCTACATAATCATAGTGTTCCAGATACGAAAAAAGAATGCACCTGGTGCAGATGGTTTGAAATTTGACCATGCAAGTATCAAAAAACGTGAAAGTACACCTCAACTTGGAGTGCTATCCCTACAGCGACCTAAATATCGATTTCACAAACGGAATGTACATGATACCATACCAGATGTACGCCGACTTCCAATGAGCCTACTATGCAATGTACAGTCACCAACACTAGTGCCAGCCAAGTTCGTGAACATGGCCTCTCTACTCATGTTCGACATTAGTAAGCAGGACGATGTAATACAGAGTGGCGTCGTGGACTGCTGAATCGAAATGATTGCCGTTTTTAATTTCCCAGCTGATACCCAGGCCTACGGACTTTTACTTCATGACCTACTCGTAACATACAATTTGCGAGACCACATAGCTCAGGTATTTACGTAAATTAAATTATGCTTATACACAACTCACCACCTTCCAACCACCACTACTTTTTTCGTGAACATCCAGGAATGCATCTCCCAAAGTGGCTTCATAGTTAAACATCTGCATAGCTTATGAGGATGGTGGGTTGACATATTGAAATTAAGATTGTTTGTATAATAATTGTTATTTCTATCGATAAAGGGTGTTTTATTATTACTAGGAAGATTATTTTTATTATTATGTTTATTATTATGATAATTTTAATACGAAGTGTAGTGTAAGGCTTAAAATAATAGTTTTGGGAATTATTGATAGATATAATCTCTTCCTTTGAAGTTTTAAGAAAATATTATTCATTTTTTATTTATAAGACCAATATTTTATTTAAATTATTAAAACTAGTATTAATTTATTTTATATTACCCTTAATTATATTTGTTTGTGGTTTATTAGTATTTTCCTTTAATTGCAATCATTTTTTAATTACTCTATTGAGTTTGGAATATATTGTTTTATCTTTATTTTGATTTATTTTTTCTTTATATTTATTAATATATTTGATATATTTTTTATGATAATGATACTTACTATATGAGTTTGTGAGGCTGTTTTGGGTTTATCTTTATTAGTTAGTTTGGTTCGTGGTTATGGTAATGATTATTTCTTATCATTTAATTTACTTCAATGTTAAAATTAATTTTATTTTCCTTGTTTTCAATACCTCCTTTTTATTTTAGTTGTTGGTGACTAGTACGTTTTAGTTTATTTATTTTAATATTTTAGTTTTATTTTAATTTTACTAGATCTTACTACATTTGTAATTTAAGATATTTTGTTGGTTGTGGTATTATTTCCTATTTATTAATTTTATTAAGATTTTTTGTAGGTTAATGATTATAGCAAGTGAGTCCATTTATTGTTATGATTACTATTCTAATTTTTTTTTTTTTCTAGAAATAGATTTATTTTATTTTATTTGTTTTTTGAGTCTAGTTTGATTCCTACATTATTTGTAATTTTTGGTTTTATACTTTATTTTCTTCTTTGCCTATATTAGTTTGTATTTTTATTTTTATTATTTATATGGTAGTTAAAATTTTTCTTTGATTTTTAATTTTGATTATTATTATTTTATTTTTTTTATGTATGATTTTTTCATTTTTGGTTAAAATACCAATATTTTTTGTTCATGTTTGGTTGCCTAAAGCTCATGTTGAAGCTCCTGTTTCTGAGTCTATGATTTTAGCGGGTGTTCTTTTAAAATTAGGAGGGTATGGTTTATGCCGTGTATTTTGTATATTAATTGTTTCTGGTATAATATATAATTATGTTTGAGTTGGGATTATACTGTTAGGTGGTTTATTTATTAGAATAGTTTGTATACATCAAAGTGATTTAAAATCATTGATTGCTTATTCTTCAGTGATTCATATGGGTTTAGTTTTAGGTGGTATTATAACCCTTAATTGTTGGGGTTTATTTGGTTCTCTTATTATAATAATTGCTCACGGTTTGTGTTCATCTGGTTTATTTTGTTTAGCTAATATTGTTTATGAACGATTAGGTACTCATAGTTTATTTATTATTAAGGGTTTAATTAATTTTATACGTACGGTAAGTTTGCGGTGATTTTTATTAAGATCATATAATATGGCTGCTCCCCCTCATTAAATTTAATAGGAGAGATTATAATATTAATAGAATTGTCTCTTGAAGTAGTATTAGCACATTTGTATTTTTAATTATATCTTTTTTTAGAGCTGCATATACTTTATATATGTATTCTTATAGTCAACATGGTATAATTTACTATGGTGTAATTTCTTTTCGTGTTGGTTATTTACGTATTAATTATTGTTATTCCTTCATTGATTGCCATTAAATTTAATTATTTTTATAACTAGATTAATATTTATTTAACTTAAATAATTTATTCCAAATATAAAGCTTGTGGGTCTGGAAATGTATTTTTTACTTTAAGTTATTCTTTGACGATATTCATTATGTAATATTATATTAATTTATTTAATTATTATTAGATTTATTTTATTTTCTGTTGGGATTTTATTTATATTTAATGATTTGACTTATTTCGTTGAATATGAACTTTTTATATTTAATAGCACTCAGTTATTAATAATTTTATTGTTTAATTGAATATCATTAATTTTTATAAGTTTTGTTTTATTTATTTCTTCTTTAATGATTTATTATAGAAAAGATTATATGATAGGTGATATTTTTATTGATCGTTTTATTATCTTGGTTTTAATATTTATTTTTTCTATGATGTTTATAATTGTTAGTCCTAATTTAATTAGAATTTTGTTAGGTTGGGATGGGTTAGGTTTAGTTTTTATTGTTTGGTTATTTATTATCAGAATGTTAAATCATTTAATGCTGGTATAATTACTGCTTTATCCAACCGTGTTGGTGATAGAATATTATTAATAGCAATTGCTTGAATATTTAGTTATGGTAGATGAAATTATTTTATATATATATTTAATTTTTTTCTTTTAATTTTGATGTTAAATTAATCAGTTTACTTATTGTTATTGCAGGTATAACTAAGAGTGCTCAGATTCCATTTTCTCCTTGATTACCTGCAGCTATAGCTGCTCCTACTCCTGTTTCATCTTTAGTACATTCTTCTACATTGGTTACAGCTGGTATTTATTTATTTATTCGTTTTATCCCTCTTTATGTTAATAGAACATTATCAACTTTTTTATTATTTATTTCTTTAATTACTATATTTATGTCTGGATTTTGTGCTAATTTTGAATTTGATTTAAAGAGGATTATTGATCTATCTACTTTAAGTCAATTGGGTTTAATAATATCTATTCTTTCTTTTGGGTTTGTATATTTGGCTTATTTTCATTTATTACCTCATGCATTATTTAAAGCGTTATTGTCTATATGTTCAGGGATTGTTATTCATTCTTTTAAAGATTGTCAGGATATTCGTTGTTTAGGTAATTTATTTTTTCAAATACCTTTAACTTGTTTATGTTTTGTTATTGCTAGTATGTGTTTTATGTGGGATGCCTTTTTTATCTGGTTTTTATTCTAAAGATTTAATTTTAGAAATTTATTCTACGGGATATATTAATATAATTGCATATTTCATCTATTATTTTTCTACAGGGTTAACCGTAAGTTATGGTTTTCGTTTAATTTATTATTTAGTAATTAAGGATTTTTCTTTGTATAGTTATCATTTTGTAATAGATAAAAGTTGAATTATATATAAAAGTATAATAATAATAACATTTGTTTCAGTTTTTGGTGGGTGTATATTAAGATGAATTTTATTACCTGTTCCTTATATAATTATTTTTCCTTTTAATTTAAAATTTATAGTTATTGTTATTTGTTTACTTGGAGCTTGGGCTGGTTATTTTGTTAGTAAGTTTAGTTTATTTGATATTAATTATAGTTATAATTATAGTGGTTTTTGTATATTTTTTGGTAATATGTGATTTATGCCTTATTTAACTATTAAAATTCCTTCTTATCCTTTATGATTTGGCTTGTCTTTCAATCAATCTAGAGATCAAGGTTGATTTTAAATATCAGGAGGTCAAGGTTTAAACTTTATATTAAGTTATTATTCTACTTTAAATCAGAAGATTCAGAATAGAATATTAAATTTATTTTTTTGTTTTTGTGTCTTTTTGGTTTATTATTTTAATATTTATTTAATTTATATAGCTTATATTAGAGTTTAATATTGAAGATATTAAGGAAGATGATTATATTGTAATATAATTTTAATTTTACAATGAAAATGTAATGTTTTATTTGAACTATATAAACAGAAATATTAATGGAATTTAACCATTAAAATAATTAGTTAGCAGCTATTATTTGTTCGATCATATTTCCTTAATTGGAATATTAAGTTCGATAATATCATTAACAATGATATACCTCTATTTGGTTTTAATTAATAAATAAGGATAAAATTTGTTATCTTTTAGGCCGAAACTAATTGCACTAAATGCTTCTTACTTGAGATAAATTGATTTCTCAATACTTTTTGAATGCAAAACAAATGTTATCATTAACTATAATCCCAGTTGGCTCAATTTAAAGCCCCTTGGTTTCATTCATGGTAGAGGCCTACAATTAATACAATAATAAATAGTATTTATGTTATTATTCAATAATTTATTTCTGATAATATTATTGTAGGTAGTATTGGTAATAATAATGCAATTTCAATACCAAAAATTAAGAAGATTACAGCAATTAAAAAAAATTTAATGAAAAAGGTAAACGTGATGATGGATTAGGGTCAAACCCACACTCAAATGGTGAATTTTTCCTTTGTCTGTTATTGTTTTTTTTTATTATTAATAAATTTAATAATATTACGATGTTAGTAATTATTAAAATTGTAATTAATATAACTGTTGTGGATATAATTACTTATTCAGATTAAATTAGACTTTTTAATTGGAAGTTAAATATACTATTATATTAAATAAGTTAATTTCCTCATCAATAAATTGAAATATATAAGAATAATCATACTACGTCAAAAAAATGTCAATATCAAGCAGCTGCTTCAAATCCTACATGATGATTTTTTGAAAAATGGAAGTTTAATTGTCGTAAAACACAGACAAATAAAAATGTAGTGCCAATTATTACATGAAGACCATGAAATCCTGTTGCCATAAAAAATCTTGATCCATAAACTGAATCACTGATAGTGAAAGGTGCTTCTAAATATTCATATGCTTGAAGTAAAGTGAAGTATAATCCCAATAAAATAGTAATTGTTAAACTTTGATTTATTTCTTTTATATTATTATTTAATAACCTATGGTGAGCCCATGTAACTGTTACTCCTGATGTTAATAAAATTATTGTATTTAGTAATGGGATTTGCATAGGATTGAAGGATATAATTCCTACTGGAGGTCAAATAGATCCTACTTGCACTGCTGGGGATAAACTTCTATGAAAGAATGCTCAAAAGAAGGAAATAAAGAAAAAAACTTCTGAGCTAATTAATAAAATTATTCCTCATCGTAGTCCTTTAATTACTGTTTTAGTGTGTAATCCTTGGTATGTTCCTTCAGGAACTACATCACGTCATCATTGAATTATAATTAATGTTGTTATTGTTACTCCTAATGTTATTATAGAAGTTGATCCTTGTTGGAAAAATTTAATAATTCCTGTTAATATTAGTATTGTTGAAATAGATCCTGCTAATGGTCAAGGTCTTATTTCCACTAAATGGTAGGGATGATTTTGATGTGTTGACATTAGTTTACTTCTCTAGCGTATAGTGTTGTTAGAACAGCAAATACATATCCTTGAATAATAGCAACTGCTGCTTCTAATCTTAATAATATTATTTGAATAATTAATAAAATTGATAGTATTCTAATGGAAACATTTATTGATGTATTCCTAATAATGTTATAATTAAGTGTCCAGCAATTATATTAGCAGCTAATCGAACAGCTAAAGTTCCTGGTCGGATAATATTACTGATTGTTTCTATACAAACTATAAAAGGTATTAATACCCCAGGGGTACCTGTAGGTACTAAATGTGTAAATATTCTTTCTGTGTTTTTTATTCATCCATACATTATAAAAGATAATCATAAAGGTAATGCTAATCTTAACGTCAAGGCGCTCGAACGCCTTGACTTTTTTTTTTACGTTCCCGACACCGCTTCACTCAATCATATGGTGTTTTATGGGTATCACTGGATTACTTTTAAGATTCTCTTCCCAACCGTATACGATTTCTGTATTTCGACTTGGCTTTTCGGGCGAGTATAGGCCGACATTGTGTTACGTTTTCTTAATTTTTTACGTTAAACACATACAATTTCACATAACTACGCCACACAAATGTTTTATACACGTAATCGATTGATCTCGGCGAGAGTGTGCGGTTGAAACTTAAACAAACGTCGTAGCTTCTCGTAGTCAAAAGTTATACTACGCGGAAGATATGAGACGTGGCGAAATGAATCGAATGTAGACAATAGATTCGGAGCTGCAATTCCAAACTATATCACTTGATTTTGTCCTTGGGATTTTCCGTTTTGCCTCCCCATTATGGTTGTAAATTTAAAGACGTATTCACGTCAAAACCGAAAGAGCCGTGGTAGCTTAGTGGTTAGACTGCTCGCTTTCCACCGAGGCGAACCGGGTTCAATCCCCGCCCAGGTAACTCTGATTATCGCAAGTAGGAATCGTGCGTAACGATGCCGCAGGTCGGCCGATTTTCTCGGGTATCTCCCGTTTCCCTGCGCTTTGAATTCCGGCGCTGCTCCATTCTCGCCTCATTTCACCCTCATCGGCTCTGAAGACCTCGTTGTTAAGAGCCTGTTTCGACCCCGGTTCCCCTGAATGCGAGTTCAGTGGTTTGCCACTTCGCTCTTGCAGATAGTCGGTAAGATTTGAAAATGCAGAATTGATGATTAGGCTTCTCATACTTTGCGCTCAAACCGCGTTGAACTCGCCCTCTAAAAATAATTATCTTCGGAACTACATGTATGATATAGTTCACACTGGCATGCAGCTTGCCAGTTATGTTGGCAGCGAATTATTAAAAAGTAGTTCCAAGACTTGCCGTTCGACTGAGAGTGTATTATGCAAGCAAATTAAGGGATGCGCAAGTCAATGTGTCTTGTTTTCTAGGCATAAATAGTACAAATATGTATATTATTAATACTTAGTTTCTTTAAAGAATTGCACGGTTTCCACTTGGATGAAGTATGAATAAAGTGAGATGGCCCACGGTAGTGTTAATCTTACATATGCGGAATAATATCACACGAAAAGAAAACGAGGTCCTGAGAAGAGCTTTCAGACGTGCTCAGTTAATTGTTAACAGCGTGTATTATTGTGTACGGTAAGAACAAACGTTTTAGACGGTAAATGAATGTTAATTTAAAAAAAAAATCGTACATACTGTAAACACCAATGTTCTAGCGTCATAAGACATAAAGACGTCAATCATTCCCAGAGAAAAAAAAATGTATAAAAAATGTATTAGCTTCACTTACAGGAGTAAGCCGTGTATGAACTTACGATACGTGTGTGTGTGTGTCTCTCTCTCTCTCTCTTTCTCTCTCTCTCTTGCCGAATATCAGCGACCGAGTCCCCCTCCCCCTAAAGCTCTCCTTTCACTCGCCCTTTTTCCCTTGCCATCTAGACGGGCCTTGTAGCCGTAGTATTTGCCGGATATGTTACGAGGAGCGATGTATAGGACTACCTGAGCAGGATAGCCTTACTTCGCGCTGTTCAGATGCGCCCAGCGCCAGCGTACAGGAAGGTATAGGCTGTTCACTGTAAAATGAGCACTTTTGAAAGCCCTGCTTAAGGTCTAATTGTATACACGTTTTGTATTCCTCCACCTTATGTAAAATTAACATTGCTTTGGGCTTCATCACTTTATTCATGCGTCGATTGAATGGAACTTTAAAAATTTTAATTAAGTAAATAATTCACAAATATGCTCATTTTTACACTTCGATGCATTAAAAAAACACAAAGCGAAATAATTAATCTCAAGTTATCACAAATGGTTGCCTAACACTTTTTACTTGACTTTAAGATATCCAACTACTTTCCTTCCACCGGGCGAATGTCCCCTAGTGCGCCCATTAAAATATATGCATGCAGGAGCAGTGACTTTTTTCTAAGGTTCATTTCTAAAGTGCTCACTTTATCGTGAACAGCCTTCGACGACGAAGATATCGCCTTTCCTTGCGTTTCATCGATAGAAATGCACGTGACGTCACGTTTGTGGGTAATGATGGGTTTACAAAAAAAAACAGTAGAACAATATTGCACATGGTCAGAAACATTGTGTGAAATTGATTCACAATTAAGTACTTACTTATTATTTTTAGCGAATAATATTTTGCGAATAATCTTACATCAGTTGGCAGTGAATGTAAGTATTATTTAATGTTTTGGGTGTCAATGTATTATAGTTCTAAATTAAGTGTGATGATGTGTTAAAAATGGATAGTGATTTCAAAGAGTAGGCGTCATTGCTGGTATTTAAAATAACGGCTTTTGCGATCGTGAAGGTGTGGATAACCTCCAGAGATTTCTACTAATACCCTGGCACCTCATATTTCCTTTAACATTACAAAACCGACCTGAGTAGCTGCTTCCTTCCCTTTGATGAACAGTATAGGCTGTCCACAGTAAAGTGAGCACTTTTTAAGGCCATCCCAACAGGCATCAATTACTAACAAATATATCTTATTGCAGCCTCAGGCATTAAATTTTGAGGGTGGTGAAATGTATACATTGTGTATATTGGTCACATTGCTATGTGTATATTAAGAAGCAACAGGAAGGTGAAAATTGGACGAAAGACAAAATTTAGAAGGGCCTTAAATAGTTCTCACTTTTCCGTGAACAGCCTATACAAGCAAGTATCATAGTTACAAAAGACAGACTGATAGAGGTCAACGACATCTGATTTTATTCAGGAAACGACCAAGAATTAAATTTAAATACATTTGTGTTGGATAACGTTGCTAAGCCTTACACGGACATCGCAATATAAACCAATTTACTTAGCACAGGACACAGTTAAGCAGGGTTCATGTATTGGAATCACAACAAAAACGATAGAACGTGGGTTGTGTGCGCCAGATTTGTAAATCTCGACAAAAGAAATGAGAAGTGAATCAAGACACGCCGTCGAGATCCGCTCGGAAAGTAACTTGGAATATAGGTATAGGCCGTTCACGATAAAGTGAGCACTTCGAAGCCCTAGTTGCTATTTTCTTTAAACCAATTTATATCCTTCCACCACTTGTTAATGCAAACCCTGTGAGTAATAAACACAGTGTATACATTCACCGTACCAAAAACCAAAGGTCCGAGGCCATAATGAAATGTATTTATTGGTTATTATGTCTCACTTTATCGTGAACAGCCTATAAGCAATATTAATAAAGGTGCTGATTGTGTGAAGTAGATTTTTGTGAAGGGGCCACGGTGGTGTAGTGAAGAGTGGTGGAGGCGTCGCCATGTTGAAACCTCATGTTAACTCGTACATTCAGCTGCACGTCTTCTAGCAGCTGGAATAGCTCGTTTACCAGAGAGTTGTGATACGCATGGTCGTCTAAACGGGCTAGAAGGATAAAGGGTCCAATTACTTGCTCGTGGACGACGCCAGCCCGCACGTTTTGCCGCAAACTATAGTTGGGGCTGTGTGGTGTGGCCACCGCTGCACGTATATGTCCTTCTGCCCACGCGTGGTTGTTGTGGGTATCGAAACAGCCATTTCTCGTCAAACGCGCATCGTCTGTAAAGAACGCAAACCATGAAAACTCTAAATCGGCAATGCACCGCTGCATATACCACTGTGGGAACCGCAAGCTTGTTGTTTTGGTTAACTCATATTCTACTATGGTTTGACTCTGGATATTTACGTTAAAAGATAAAACACTAGATGATAATAATAAAGGTTAATGTTTTTGACAATATCTTTGTCAAAAGTTAGGTGGCATTGACTTTGTTAACACTTTCATTGTAACCTCCAATCTACAGCACGTTTTAGTTTGCATATGTGTTTACAATAATTAGCAAATGAAAATGGATACGTTAACGAGTCATTCAAACAAATGTCTCTCTTGAAAAAGCAACACGTTTTCATTAAGGAATACGCCTACACTTACAGTTATTATTCTTCAAACTAACAAGAGCGCTAAAGAAAATATTGAATATTACGAAGTAATTTCATTATTTCTCTTTCTGGTCGAAGGTCCTTTGTAGGCTTTTCACGGTAAAATGAGCACTATTGAAAGCCCTGCTTAAGATCTACTTGTAAACCCGTTGTGTATTCCTCCGCCCTATGAAAAATTAACATTGCCATGGGACTCACCACGTTATTCGTGCGACGGTCAAATGAAACAGTGAAATGATTAAGAAAGTAAATACTTTACAGATCTGCTCACTTTTACACTTCGATGCATAAAAAAATAATAATAAAGCAAAATAAATAATTTCAAGTTATCGGAAATGATTGCCAAACACTTTTTATTCAACGTTAAAATATGGAACTACTTTCTATCCACCGTTACCAACTTTACTGGGCGAATGTCACTCAGTGCGCCCGTTAAAATACATGGATGCAAGGTCAGTGACCTTTCTTCTAAGGTTCATTTCTAAAGTGATCACGTTATCGTGAACAGCCTTTGCTTGTAAACACAGACCTGAACCTTTCTTTCTTACGAAAGTCTTTCGAAGCAACAACACGCCACACGCTCGAGCTCGAACTCCTCTGTCACCAACCGCCATGTCCAAGGACTGTTGTCCACAGACTTAACAAAAGTATCTTCCTTCGGCAGGGTAAGCCGTCGTTCTGTTTGCGTCCTCCAGTCCTACAGTTTTCCTTGGAAAGAGGATGAAAGTGTTCGGGAAAACGGGAGTTTTCTTATAATATGCAATATGCTCTCTAAGTAATATTCAGTTCTATTATTATATTCATTTCGTTTCCGATTTTATAACTATAGACGATTCACGGTAAGGTGAGCACTGGTTAAGGCCCTACTGATTTTTTTCTTTCAACCAATTTCTATCTTTCTGTCACTTTGTAATACAAACATTGCCATGTGACTGATAGACACAGTGTGTATATTTCACCACTCCCAAAAGTTAATGTCTGAAGCTGCAAATAAGTTATATTTATTATTGGTTAAAGCCTTTGGTAGGGCCTTAAAAAGCAAAGTTGGAAGTTACGTTTGTTTGTAGAAATTGCTTAGTATCCTCTAAAAAAAAAACTCACTACACGCCAATTGTCCAAGTGCCTGTACATTTTGCACGTGGATTGTATGTAGTCTATGCTGACGGAGAACTCTCCAAATGAAGGTACAGCTGACGTGCATAGTGTTACAGGCTCGCGATCTGTGAGCGTGCGAGGACGGATGATTTACGGAAGCGCGCGCGCTATCAGTTGCAACAGGTGACGCAGCGGCTTTTCACAAAGGAATGTTTACAAATCGTGCCTGTTGCACCTATCAGGGCGGGTGCCGCATCCGACTTTGGATATCAGGTGTCTTGAAGATATTACTGAAGGAATGTTTTGGTCATTACTACTGCCCTAGTTTCTCTCAGCGCGACTCAGGGTGTGTTGAACCTTCCAGACCAAGGCCAACGATAGTATAAAAGTGCGACGGACCTCCGAGCCAGCAGTTTGCGCGAATGCACGACGTTAAGCGATAGACGAAGAGCAACGAGTAGCTCCAGAAGCAACCAGCGGGAGGAAAACCTGCGACTGCGAGCATCAGAGCAGTGAAAAGTGCGACTGGCTGACTGGACTAATAGACCGTATGCGAGAGTGAAAGATGTTACGAATGATGCCAACAGAGAGACTGGACATGTGTTTATGATGAGTATGAGTTAATTGACTATAATCAAACAGAGACATTCAGAAGGACGTTAATTAGAGTTGAAATATACATTAATTATTGCGCTCACTGATAAATGAAAATAGTAATATTGGAGATAGATAATTTAAGCTGAAAATATTAACTTTGTGGATAAATTACATATCAAATTCAGTTCTTTTTATTTTTATTAAGACCTCCTTCTTCTCCTTAACTGTGTCCAGTACTTCCTCTTCAAAATGCGGCGTACGAGCACCTCCTGCTCTGACGCCCTCATGCGGGGGATGTAAGGTCCCATACTCGCGCAGTCGCTGGCGTAGTCTCTGAAGCAGTGTGTGATGTGGCTGCCGTCTTGCTGGAGAAGCGTTCCTGATAGAGACGTGCTGCTACGTGCCCACAGCGTCCAGCTTCACCGTAGAGCGTATGCATGTCCGCCAATTATGACGGTGAATAAGCTTTCATGACTAGTCTGGTGTACGAAGCGCAGTCACTGTGAGCAAACGCTTCTACTGTTTCGACGCAGGTCTGTGTAGTGGAATGTGGCGAGGGAAGGCCGTAACTAACTGCGCACAGCACGTACCATCCAATGCGGTTCTCAGGGCTTTTGATGCTGACTATCTCTTCGGGACAGAGGCGAGGCCCTGTAACCGGCCCTCGCGTCCACTATAGGCTGTTCACGGTAATGTGAGCACTTTTTAAATCAACCTTAGAAAAAAGTCACTGCCCCCTACCTGCACATATTTTAACGGGCGCCCTGAGTGATATGCGCCCAGTAAAGTTGGTGACAATGGATGGGAAGTAGTTCCGTATCTTAACATCCAATAAAAGTTGTTAGGTAACCATCTGTGATAACTAAAATTATTTATCTCGCTCGGTGTTTTTTTAATGCACCGAAGTGTATAAATGAGCAGATTTGTAAAATATTCACTTTTCTGACAATTTCACAGTTTCACTTCACCAGCACACGAATAAAGTGATGAGGCACGTGCCAATGTTATTCTTATTTAACGCGGAAGAATACACAACATGCATACAAGTAGATCATAAGCAGTGCTTTCAAAAGTGCTCCTTTTACCGTGAACAACCTATACCTACGGATGACTGCAAGATCGACAACAAGCACTTGGTACGGCGCCGCGCAATGCCTACCTTTCAGGCGCGTGGAACTATTTTACAGCGCCTGGTGTCTCAACAGAGCGTCTCCGGACATCCGTTCTCTGTCAAAAGTTGTTCCTAATTTATTATCTATCACCTCTAGAAGTTCGTCGCAATGATCCTGTGACATCCTGTGTGTGTAATACGCATATGCATACACACAACACCAACATTTGCTTGCTTGTATTTCAAATAATAGGAAACACTTACAAACACGTATTCTCCAATATTTGGTTTTCCTTCAATTCGCTCTCACTTTTTCGCCCCTTGTACACGATTTGGCCCCGTTTCGGTAGTTCGCGGGGGGGGGGGGGGGGTCGCTCCCCGCCCACCACCCTCCTGGCAGGATCACCACCACACGTGGTTTCGCAGTGCCTTCACACGTTGAGGGGTCGAGTACGCCGTCTGCCCGTCGTAAACAACGGCATTCATGGCTCCGATGATAAGGGTTGTCGCCTGTGTGGCGAGAAACGAGACTTCATAGCGACAGCTGCAGCCACCATTAGGCTGATGAAATTCCAGCACACATACATCCCCTTTGCCTCCAATTCCCTTGTTTCTTTTATAGTGTCGTGAGCGCGCGTTTCCCTGGGATTCAATGCACGCCTGGTTATATTAAGGCACGGCTTAGCCCCTTTTTGCAAAAATTCTTCGCTTTCGCTTCAAAATTTCGGATTCGTGGTAATTGCTGACAATGCACAATTATAGAAAATTTAAATTTTGCGAGCTTCTTAATATTTTTGTGCTTAGTTTTAATTGTTCTTTATCTGTTTGTTGCAGAAGTTCGAGAATATATATCTATTTTAAAGTTCTCGACATTTGCAACAAGCAGATAACACTCAATTCAAATTACGCACGAAAATATTGAAAAACTCGTAAATCTAACCTAACAAAGTGTAAATTTTCTACAGTCATACATTGTCAGTAATTACTACGAATCCGAAATGAACAGTTTCTACAAAAGGGGGGGGGGGGCACTTATCCTTAACGGCCCTCTGCCTACAAAGCTGGCAGCCACGGACTTCAAACGGGGAAGCAGTGTTGAACGAATTTCCTTCTCATTGAGTCAATTTTAAAGATGACTATTTCAAACAAAAAACATTCTGACGCGACTTTCTCGAAACATATTTCTGTATCAAATTAATTTTGGAAGAAATGATTTTCATTTTTTTGTTATGTGTAAATTTCAATATTACATTTAAGAAAAAATATACTAAACGAAGCAATCGGCAAAATTTCTAAACATGGCAACTTTCCTTGGTAAATTTCACGTATAATACTTTCGTTTCAAGCAAGCTGTCTTAAAAATTAACGCAATTAGAAGGTAGGCAGCCCCATAAGGCTGTCCAAGTGCCTAAAATTGTTTTCTTTGTTTTTAGCATACTTCACAGTTTTGTGATCAATTATCAGTAACAATTTGAAAGAAGTGCCAAAAAACTTTTAAGATAATTTCCTCTGAATATTTTTAGGAGAAATATAAGCATTTTAACCTTAAATTTTGTGTCAAATTTCAGAAAGTATTACGACCACGATGTTTAATTTTAGCTGAAATGTTGTTTCTTGAAGTTTTGGGAATGCCATCAAGAAATTTTTTCTTCGCTGATTCAAAATAAAATTACGACCGAACCTCTTGAAGAATTTCCACGAGATTTCTTTATCTAATTGAAACGACACCAACAAATAATTCTAACTGTAGCCATACAAGATAATTAAGCAAAAGCTTGAAATTTGTGTACAATAACATATAAATTTGAAATCCGGATATCTTTCATAATTAATATTTGTGAATTAATATTCGGTGTTTTTTTTTATATAAATTCATTAAATTGTTATTTGATTTATAGTCTATTCACGGTTTCTTCATACTTTTGTAATCCAATCTTTGAAAATATGCCATGTATTAAAAACGTTTTATACATCTGTTAATATGAAAGTATCTTCTTTTTTTATGTTTTTCGTTAAAATTAAGGTTTAATCACTATTATATTTGTAAATTTTAATAATTCACTTATAACAAAAAAGAAGAGAAACAGTGAGAAACGATGTGTGTTGGTAGCGCCTAGTAACAAATAGTTCACATGTAAAATATAATTGCAACTGAGTGCGCACGAATGCGGTGCACTGTTCTTTGGTGCAGTATTCTAGACTCGGCTAAGCTTTGTTTGTATGAGGCGGAGGAATTTCCAGGAAGTAGAACTTTAGCAGGGCTTCAGAAAAGTGTGAAGTAACTGTGAATGGATTATAGTAAAAATGAATTATAAAATAACCTAAATATACGGAAATTAATGTTTGTTACTTGAGCGCCCTTAAGACATTATACTACCACAGCCGATAAGTTCGTGGGCTGATGTGCACCCCGAGTGTAGGCTGCCACGCACCTCAGTGTCCGCGAACTTATTGACCGTACAACGTGTTAATCGTAGCTAAATTTCCTCAGTTCACTTCTTGTTCATCTAAACCTAAAAAAAAAAACAAATAAAACAATGAAAACGTATCTCAGGATTGTTCGGATGTGCAATATTTCACTGTTCGTTTCTTAATTTGTTGACGAACGTAATTATTCGGCTCGGCGAATTATTTTTCAATCAGTATAATTGGTTTTTAGTGGCTCTTCAGTTAAATAAGCTGTTGTTTTCTGGCTAATCATAGGAATGCGCCAAGGTTCCACTTCCAGACCAGTGCAATTCACTATAGGCTGTTCACGGTAAACTGAGCACTTTTGAAAGCCCTGCTTAACGTCTACTTGTAAGTAAGTTGTGTATTATTCCACCACATGTACCATTAACGTTACTATGGGGCTGAACACTTAATTCTTGCGTCGGTCAATGGCAACTGTGCATTTTTTTAAGAAAAGTAAATATTTTACAACTGCCATATTCTTACACTTGTATGCATTAAAAAATATATATAAGGAAATTATCATTCACATATGTTTACTTAACGCTAGTAATTTAACGTTTAGACATGGGACTACTTTCTCTCCGACGTTGCCAAATTTAATGGGCGTATGACAGTCAATGTGCCCGTTAAAATAAATGCAGGAAGGGCAGTAACATTTTTCAAAGGTTGATTTCAAATGTGCTCACTTTATCGTGAATAGCCTCTTGGTGTCAGTATAAATCACTTTTTAACCGGTGAGTTCCAGCAACTAAAATGATGAGTAGAATTTTACTGATTCAGGTACGCTGTAAAATAAAGAGGTCTGGGGTAAACTTCCTAAACTGCAATGGAAGATTTCAACCTACCTACACACTGTATGGAAATAATACCACACTTCAAGCTGAAGAGACAGGAATGTTCAACGTCGCTACTATACAAATTTCGGAACTTCCCTACACGTTTGACTGTTTCCTGGAGCAAATATGGGAAAGCTACAATTAAAGTATAAGGGGAAAATATTACCATTTCCGCTTTCACACTAGCGTATACACTGACGTGGTAAATTTCCGAATAATTTCTTACAGTGTCTTGCTAATATGCCGCAGTTATAAATGTTTCGTTTTTATAGAGTTCGGATGGAAATATATATATAACCATAGTCATAGCTTATTTCAAAACTCTAGCACTGGAGAGCAGAGAAGCGACAAATTTATCGTGGAAGAACGAAGATGCAAATTAGCTCGTAAGGTAAGCGAGAAACAATTTCCGGTAGCGGTCATTGCTTGTGCTGTGAAAATAAACTTTCATAGCAGGCTCATTAGAGCTTGTAAAATAATGAGAAAACCACGGCCTTGCCTAATATTCTATCGCCTCTAATTACTTCCTATATCGCTTTCATTTCCGATGTAACTATGTGTGCTTTTCAACATACATACTCGTTTATACTTTGGCAAATAAAACATATTCGTTAGTGTTCAAGCAACTAGTAAATATTTCACACCAATAAATTGCTGACACTGGCCTTTTTTTATCATTGTTGTGTGCTTAAAACTGTTGCTCATAACTTATCCTACACTAAATGTACATCCCTACCAGCAATATAAAGAAATTCTACTCGCGAAATTCTTGTTACCTGATAATGTTTAGAAATGTTGTATTTGTTTTTCTCAGGCACTAATGTGTATTGTAGTATTGAATCCATGTGAAGTGTAATGAATTTGAAAGCAATCGCTCATAATTTATAACTCGACCTTGTAATGTGAACGAAAACCAAATTCAGCGTTTCCTTTTCTTGAGAGGTTATTCTGTTATTTGTTTATGTGACCATGATTGCACCTGATTATTAAAATTTGCGACTGAAGCTTTAAAAAAAAAATGTTTCACTAACGACGATTATAACGTAACTATGGGCAACCATTAGTGCCTCTGCAAAGATAAAGGCGTGTATTCTTATAAAGAGTTTCGCATTTTCGAGCACCTAAATTTAATCTAGAAAAGAAGCGCCCAGAATGTTTAAACTGCTTAATAGGTAGTTTCATTACACCCTGATCAAATTACACCTTATTCAGGACCAATTAGCACCAGAAGAACACTATCATTAAAGAGGGCATCTTTCAGTAAACGAACATGCCGAGAATTTGCTTCGTTAACAATGGCGTATGATACTAAATAATCCAAACTTAAAATTAAAAAAAAATTACAATAATATAGGTTTTCTGCATCTTCGGTCACAGAACTTACAACTGTTCTATACCAATTAGTAATTAAGCTGGTAACTGTAACTCATTCTTCAGTAAAAGTTAATATAGGTCTTTCACGGTAAAGTGAGACTTTTAAGGCCCTCGCAACAGGATAATAGCAAATGAATGTGTATTATTGTAGCATCAGATGTTAACTTTTGAAAGTGGCGAAATCTATAAACTGCATTTATTAATTACATGACAATTCTTATACCAACAAGCACCGGAAAGACAAAAATTGGCTGAAAAGCAAAATTGAGAAGGGCCTTAAATAGTGCTCACATTACCTTGAACTGCCTATGGCAATATGTATATTAGTCAGGCTTGCAATAGTTATAAATACAGCGTACTCGGGATTCTAATTCATGACACATCGCACGATAGGCCAGCGTATAACCAGCTATAGGCTGTTCACGGTAAAGTGAGCACTTTTTAAGGCCCTTATAATTTTTTCCTTTCATCCAATCTCCATCTTCCTGCAACTTTTTAATATAAACATTGCAATGGGACCAATAAATACAGTGTATACGTTTCGCCACCCTCTAAATTTAATGTCTGAGGCTGCAATAAGATATATTTATTAGTGGGTAAAGCCTGTTGGGAGGGCCTTAAAAAAGTGCTAATTTACAGTGAACAGCCTATACGCCATGAACGTTTGCTATCTGGTTTCCAGTTTATCCCCCAACATCTAGAAGGCAATGTTTGCATCGCGCGTCTTCTTCAAGCGACGTACTCCAAGAGACAAGACAGAAATTTTTCCCTCGAGAGCCTTGCTTCTGAGAAATTCGTGTCTCCTCGCTGTCGTTTTTAAGAAACAAGGGGTTTATAAAAAAAAAAAAAAAAAAGTCCTTTTCCGGCTGGTTCCAGGAAGTCTCCCATCACTCTCCCGGGACTTAAAACCTGCGACCTACTTTCATGCAAATGGGAAAGAACGACGGGAAGCGGGCACACATCATCGGCGATGATGTGAAGAGCGAGAGAAATCGGCGGAGTTGATTGAAGGTCCTGGGTGCTGCACAGCCCGAGCTGCCTCGTGAATTCTTCTTTGCCCTTTTTTTATCGCTCTGTAATCCTATCCCAGGCCTTATAAGTGCCAAGGCGTGGGTACGTGGGGGAAACGTCTTTGCCACCACCACTACTACCAACCCTCGACGTAATCCTGCCCTTTTGACCCGCTGTACTTCCATCAACTTCGTCACAGAGTAGATTGTAAGCCAGATACGAAACAGCTGGTGCATTACTTATTCTCTTATTGGGCTGCGCAGGACATGGAGTAGGGCAAGAATTTTTGAATTAATTTCATGGAATTTTCCACCCACGAGTTCGATCTCAGGAGGTGCACTACAATTTTTGGCACGACAATACATGAATAATACCTGCCTTAGTTTTCTTGAATTATTACATCTTCTCTGCATTAGATATTTTCTAACGTGTAACGACCGACGTAAAACAATATTGAATATTTCGTGGGAGCGACTAGAGGCAATAATAAATACGGCAGCCGTTCAGAATATATTTCAGAAAACTTATACTTTATGCCGTGTCGTCCGGAAATATCCATCCAAGATTCACGTTTGCTAGTAACAGTAGCCGAAAATAGAAACAAAATATTCAAGACGGCGGGGCCTGATACCCCTTGTTTTGAGAGCCGATGAGGATGAAGTGAGATGAGCGTGGAGGGGTCCCGAAATGCAACGACTGCGGAAGCGAGGGATCCCCGAAGGGGCCCGCAGACTAGCGGCATCGTCCGGCTTGATTCCCACGTGCGAGAATCCGAGAGTGATCCCGCAGGGGATCGAGCCCGGTTCGCCTAGGTGAGAGGCGAGTAATCTGACCACTACACTACCGCGGCCCCTGCGAGGCCCGGAGTCCGATTGGCTACTGCACACTACACTCAAACGCACTGGGCCGAGAAAGTTGATAAAGGGAATACCGCCATGCTTAAATTGAACGTGAAAAAAGGAAATGCGCGGATGCGATAGTAAGTGTGTGTTTGAGTAGTTTAGTATAGTTTTCGTTTTATGTTTCGGACCATCATGACGGTTTCGGAATTGTAAAGTTCCCGGTGGCACCATGAACATCTACAGAGCTTATTTAACTTTTGCTTGCGGGAGTTAACGTACAGTTAGAAAGAAGTGCTCCAGGTATGGCCTTTTAATATATATCGGCCACCTGGAGGGTAGGTTTGGAGATGCCAACGTCGGTTCCACCGGAAACTTTGGTTACCGCGCACTGCGAAACGTTCCCTATTGTCAGGGCTGGCGGAAGGCGAGGAGTTTACCAGGCGCTGATTGGCGAACGGCATTTTGCTGGCCAGTGGGTGCGGCTAGAGTTCGTGGAACAAGAGGTTGTTTCGCCTCTGTATTTTTTTATATTCTATGGCCTCTCGCGCCTTGCCGATGCATGGCAAACAAATAGGATGGCGTTTTCGCGCCGTAACTAAGGGTGCCTGACAAAAAAAAAAATTAAAAACTCAAACACTAGCCATCTTTGGTAAGGGTCAATGTTAATGCGTGAGAAAATGCTGGCACAAATTGCAGCCAGTTTTCCTACCCCTACACAAAATCATGGGTTGAAAAACAATTGCACATGACCTAGAATATGCATGTCGCAGTAGCACCAACTAATATCCAATACAACCAAATCTGATCACCAAGTTCCATCTTCATCTTCTTGTGTGAATACATAGACACATTTCCAAATTCACTAATTACAGCAGTATTGTCTGCCTTGCCCTCATAAACAGGAAAAGTATTCCAACACATTATCCTGTTTGGATCAATCTCATTAATATCCTTTAGTGCAGGCTCCTTCTCGATATGAGACCTTCTGAAGAAACACATTTCCAACAAACCACTACCAGCTATAGCAGTTATTCCTTGAAGACCAAAATGGTACAAAAAAGGCCACAATTACTAAGGATGTTAATAAAGATTATCATCTTTATTGACATCCTTAGTAAAAGACACAATATTACGATAAACATTCCTCGGACGAACAGACGAATGAATTCGCCTCCGATTCATGTCGGGATTAAATCTGCTAAAACTCATCATCAATACTGTTAACAATCGTAAAAATTGATATAATATGCAAAAAGGAATTAAACTATGAATACAACACAGATACATGTCTCAAAACAAGGTAAGAACACAAAAAAAAGGAAAATAGAAAAGACCAGGATCAGCCCGCACCCACTACTTTGACCTACTCGCTCGGTATTTAACATGCGAATGGTGAAATTCCGCGGCAGTGCTCCGTACGTGCTGGGACCTTATCACCAGGTGTACTTCCGGGTCCCACAAAGCCGCCACTTCGAGAAACTTCCTCAATTATTTCACGTACCTTATCCTTAATGTTCGCACCAGATTGGCAACATTAATTCTGGGATAAAAAATAAGGTTTTCTCTGCAATATTACCGGAGCATTCGAAGAAAAGCCGAAATGTAACTGCTCATTAGCATATTCTAACATACAGTCCGTCTTTGCCAAAACATCTATACAGTCCATTTCATATAAGTGGTCTCAAATTTGACAGACAATGTGACCAACCTACACACTATGTAAAAAGTGAATGCTCTCGCTCCTACAGTATTGTATCAGCTGATGAACTGCTGCGGGATCCGTGTTGTTTGGTTGGCTATTTTGATGATGTCTTTGGATGAAAATAATACTCGGAACTAAAAGTTTTAATTTAAAATTGTAATTATACTTACAACATTTATGGTTTGAATTATGTTTCTAAAGCAACATTAAATTTTCTTGGCTATTAGTAACGGGACTTTAAAAACATGTTCAGCATTTATGACAGAGTATGTCGACACATACGAACAGTAAACGTTTCCAGCCAATGGCTAGCCATGTTTATATTTCCAGCCCGGTGAAGGACACTGTGCGAGCTCGTTTTTTCTCATAGTATTTATTATACGAATATCTTGTTGGTGTTGTCGGAATATTTAATCGGTAGTTAATTATTTTTATTTGCTTTTTCCAAACATAGTTGGTTGTAGGTACCATTGTATTGCGTTTTGTTGAGTGAAATGTAATATTAATCAGAACGTCGTTAAACAGCTCGTTCCGCCATTTTCCTAACCGCCTTCCAAAATTAAATGACAAATATAATTTCCGTATATAAGTTTAAGTTTGTGTGTATTAGGAAACGTGCGCAGTGTTGATTTTACTGAATGATTTCTCAAATAAATTATTCAATGCTAGTGACGAACAAACGTGATTTTAGCGATGTAAACTCGCAAGGATTGCCATATAGAAGCACGTGATCGAGAGGTTATAACAGTAAGTTTGCGTGTTTTATCAATGAATTTGTAAACAGTTAATATAATTATTTAAATGCACGTGGCCTGAAAAATGCCGCACTTTCCACACTTTTGTAGTAAGTGAATAATATTTGTTTGTCTACATTGTAGATTCGAGTGTAAGGTTAACCTTCGGTCAAAGTGTGTGCATGCATATATTGCTGCATCTGTACGATTACGAACAGCGACGTATGTATCGCGTTCTGTATTTTAATTAAAGTTATAATTTTCTAAGTTAAATAATTTAAATGTTATTTCCATACTAGCAAAATTTTCCACTACTCCATCAAAACTATATGCTACTCAAAATACCACACACTCATGCCGGAATCACATAGCCCCGACCAACACAGCACGAAACGACCAAAAACGCACCCATGACACATTTCAATGTGACTACTTGAATTTACAGCACGACCGACACCACGCTCTCGGCATTCAACCTAATTATTTAGAAGGCGCTGATAGGCTACGTTAGTCTCAAAGGTGGTGAACAAGTGGGAAATTTGTCATACATAATGGTGACAAATTGGTATCGCTAATGCATACAAAAGTAAAATGATTATTTTAAGAGTTAGGTCCAGGAGTTTTCAATTTAATTTCCTTATAAACTGCGTATTTACATTCTAGGGGAAGCTTGCAATACAATTTAATTTTTCAGTGTTGTACATTCTGTGCGTCGTGACGCACGACACGACGAAGAATAGATATAATTTCTAATCCAAAATTGCTGGTCGGACAACAGAATCGGTAGGGCTTACGACATTCTACGTAGTATTTCATTGGCTGTTGGCCGTCGTGTCGAGCACGTTGGGGCTATGTGATTCCGACATCGTAAGAACATCAAA
The DNA here is from genome assembly GCA_029891345.1 of Dryococelus australis. Lineage (NCBI taxonomy): Eukaryota > Metazoa > Arthropoda > Insecta > Phasmatodea > Phasmatidae > Dryococelus > Dryococelus australis. The sequence continues at coordinate 44,316,615 of CM056995.1, read as the reverse complement.
ATAAGCCCGTCTCATGAAAGACGATAAACTAAACCGCCACCTCCCCCCCCCCCCCCCTTTTTTTTCTCTTCTCGCTTTTTCCTCTTGCCCTTGAAATTAAATAAATATGATACCCTAATTAGGCCCATATGGCATTACTATGAACATTTGTCTGTGTTATTATTGACTGAAGCTCTAAACACTCTGGTTCTGGAGGGATTCAAAATGTAAAGCTCACTGGCCATACAAACTTGTAAGTTGTATCACTCGTATTTTTTTAGAACGTATATAAAATTTGTCAATCTTGTTACACAGGGATACCTGTTAGCAAATAAATTTAAAAGTTTTTCCTATTTTTAAAGGCTGTATTTGAAAGTAAAATAATGACGTGTAAGTTTCAACGTTGGAGTCTTTCATAAACGTTTTAAGCATTTTTGTTTTGCAAATTAAAAGCGTTCATATGTTTTTAACATAAATTGTTAAGAATATTCTAAGAATAACGGAAGAATAATTCACATAAACAGGATTTACATTAGAAAGACAACTTTTTTATATCAAGTAAATTACAACATGCATATCAAACAAAATTCATTCAATTTAAGCACCCAGCTAAGGTGCTCCAACATCATAAAGAAGTGTCTCATGCATCACCAGGAACTGCGACATTCTAAAACTTATCGCTAAGGAAAATTAACTTTATGATGTCTTCAATCTTGGGTAGGTGGAGATTTTTTAGTGTGTAAGTAACATGTTCGTTTGATATATTGTAGCTGCAAGTCACATCTGCTTCTGTAGAGCGCTTTGTAACATCTCTGAACCGAAATACAGTTTTTCATTAGGTACCCGAGAACAAGCCTAGGACTGTATTCACATGGAGGAGGGAGGTTGTGCGACTGAACTTCAGTGTAAATATCAACACTGAGTCAGAAATGAATTTTTATTCACAGCATGACACTCTGAACACGTAGATATTTGAGAAAAGTTATTAAAGTATTTTGTATGTATACCTGCAATACTTAACATTTGAGTTCCTAAATGAGAATTATTAAAATTACTGAAATTAAGTAACATTTGCCAAAATATTATTTTGTATACCTTCATACTTTAACATCCTGAGAATTATAACCACCATAAAAGTATCAGACTGTACAGAACATACTGTACAGTGTTTGTTGTCATATCATACCACGAAGCTGAATTATGTACTTTTAATGCAATAGTAGGCATAGTCTGTATTAAAGAATGTATACTGTCTTTGAAAAAAAAGTTTGGGGGTAGGGGGATCTTGGTATTTGGTGTTTGTAGAAACCATGCTAAATTTTTATGTTTACAAGAATTTTTCTCAGGTAAGTGTGACAAGATCAGTTGTCATTAATATATTTAGAGAGTATTCAAGAACAGTAAGATATCTTTTATTCATTTGACAGTCAAAATACAATTTCATTTTTGTGCATCCTGATTACGAATTTCTTGCAAGGTAGACAAATTATCAATTTATACACATGGGCTGTTAGTCTTTATGTAAAATATTTATAAACTAAAAAAAAATGGGATTGTTGCCAACCTGCAACTGTTTGAACAGCCCTTCACAGCTTCTAAAAGCCATTTGGGAGGAGGTACATGCAGTTTGTTTACGAAAACAGGCGGTCATATGTTGTTTGTTTACAAATACTGGCAGTCACATGGCGTTTGTTTGCAAACAGTCACCTTCAATGACAGTTCAGCTGTGGCGGAAGGATACATAGTCACCCAGATGCCATTGGCACTACTTTCCTAGAACTGTCATATTTGAGACCACTTATATGAAATGGACTATTCCTAGCAACATGGCATGAGACAAATTACTAAGTATACGGATTTTCAAACGGTTATATATACTTAGTAATTTGTCTCATACCATGTTGTATATATATATTATATTATATATATATATATATATATATATATATATATATATATAACAGCTGTTCCGTACCGAACATCGCCTCTTAGATTGCGGATTTTTAAACACATTACTAGTGATATAAAATGACAAGTTACTGCGGAATAATTTGTCAGTGCATAGGCCTATGCCAGTCCGTCGTTTTATTACCAAATAATGCCCGGTGATTTTCTTATTATATGTTATCATCGACAAATGAAAACAAAGTTATATCTAGACCCGTTTCCGGTACCCGGGATGGGCGTGGTATTTCAACATCTGAGTCAGGTGAAGTATTTTACGATCTTGTGTTTCGTAAATGTGAGATACATTCTGATTCACACGACCCACTTGCGTTCGTTGCGCCTTTCTGTTTATTTCAATGGGTACGTTTGCCTTTGGGGATAAATTGCGGACGGCAAGCAATACCTAGGATACTTTTCCAGATATTAGGTAATTTTTGTAATTTCTTTTCATGTACGTAGGCGCCGTGCGTATATTCAGTAACACGTCGTTGAAGCATTTTGAACATATTCGTAAAGTGTTGCAAGCTTTACGTGAGGCCGGGCTATCAGTACCTCCGGATAGAACAAGGTTTGCGGAACAATATGGTCGTAATCTTGGTTTTGTGATTTTGGAAGATCAGTTACGGACATACCTTGATGAGGTTAAGGCAATCGTGATTTTCCGGTACCCAAAAATATAAAGCTGGGCTCACAAACATCCGTCGCACCTGTCAGTCGCCCGTCCGTCAGTCAAACATCCGTCTGTTTTTTTTTTGTCCGTCAGTTGAAAGCGACTCTCAACAATCCGTCATCCTTCGATCCGGCAAAATTTCAGCGTGACAACTTAATATCGCTATATTTCTTTCGTAGAAGGTATATTTTGGTTGGAAATAAATTTTCAAGAGAGAAACATTTTGGGGAAATAATTTTCTTTCGCGATAAATATTTATACTGAATTATTGTTTCCGTTTTTAAATTCCTGGGTTTGCCACCAAAATAAATAAACACATTTCCACCGCCTTGCATTTTGTTTCAAAGTGCGTACTCGCGTCTACGGAATGTCGTCATAAGGCGGTGGCCCATCTGTCGGTCCGTCGGAAGTTAAAGTTTGAGTTATATTTGACGGATAGAAAAATAGTTGCCTTGCGATTGGTAGAACATCACGTGACCGCCTGGCGAACGGGCGACTGACGTATCCCATCAGAGGGATGAGAAAGTTTTTGGACACGGTGGCTTTCTAATAAAATTTTATAAGACCAGAGTTTTCCCAGCTTTAGACATCGTTAAATTTTCTGAAACGTGAGGACGTTGAGATTCTATGTTCCCCTGAACAGCAACATGCTATTCAAGTGTTAAAGGAGTTTTTGGCTAGTCGGGCCATGTTAAATTTGCCGGGGTTTTTTTTTTTTTTTATGCTGATGCTAGTTCGGTAGCTATAGGAGATGCATATAGCCAAAAGAAAGGGGGTGTTTTTGTGCCCGTTGCGTATGCTAGTAGGTGTTTAGTAGCTGCGGAAAGAAAGTTCACCACTTACGAGAAGGGATGTATCGCGTTTTTATGGGGGATAGAACGTTTTGAAGACTATTTGAAGCATTCTCCTTTTGAGCTGTATACGGCCAAACAAGCTTTGAGCACCTTACCTTGAGGGAGTTTGACGGCTCAACGACGTCTGACTCGCGGGGCCATGGTGGCTGAGTTGGTAGCCTGCTCGCCACCCACCAAGGCGAACCGGGCTCAATCCCCGGACAGGTCACCAGACTTTCGCAAGTGGGAATCGAGCCGCACGATGCCGTTGATCGGAGGGTCTTCCCGGGGATGTCTCTTTTTCCCCATCCCCTCAATTTCGGCGCCGCTCAATACTCACCTCAATCACCCTCGTCGGCTCTCAAGACCTCGCTGTTAAGAGCCGCCCAAATCTCTTCGCTCACTCGCGCCTGACTCGCGAGGAGGTATACACACAACTGTAGGCGCGGAACTTCTGCACCGGCTTGCTGTGACGTTCACCCTCCCCCCTCCTCTGAACACGACAATGACGTCACGGCCAGTGAGAATGCCGGTGTCTGGCATGAGTCACTTTTTATTAAAAACTGCAGTTTCTGATTGGCTACAACGAAATTCCTGTCGTTGATTTTCCAGACCGTACTAGAAAATTTTGGGTGTGAGGAATTTTTCTGTATAAATAGGGGTTGCAGCCGTGTAGTAAGCTTTACACAGGGCATTATGTCCTTATATATAATGTTTTAAATACTTAAAGTTAAGTAAACACTTAAACATTGTAAGAATGTAAAAATTTATTGGAAGAATCATTTAAAGATTTTTATGTAACTAAATTTTGGGCAATGATTTGATGAAATTTTGCTAGAGGAATTTATTTTCTTTATTTTGGTATCATTTTTTGGGTATTTTCATTGTAAATTAATGGGGGAATTTAAATGGCCATTTTCTTACAGAAAATTTATTTTTAAAAAAATTTGTGTGAATTTGGCGATATATAAATTTCCTCCTAGATTTGATTAATTATGTGATCTATTCTAGTTATATATATATTCTAAAGTTAATCATGTTTTCCATTTCTACGATCTTTCTATAACTGAAAAGCTGGGCTGGCGAAAAAAGTTAGGGGAGTTTATAAACAAATCCCACAGAAAATAAATGAAATCAAAGGTAAATTGTAATTTGTCCGCACTAAGTCAGTTCCTGGGTGTAAATGGCAGTTCCTCCTATCTTCCCATCCCGTTTTCCTGTTTTCTTCGGTTTCCTTTATCCTTGGAGTGATGGAGGGGGTGTTCTCTGGGTGCTGCTAGTCGGAACCCAGAGAACAACCGACCTCTCTACGTGTTGGTGACATGCTATCGAGGACTGTCGAATATTGTTTGAAACAAGCGGCGTAATCGTACACGCACTTTCCAAAACAACGGACGCGTGTCATCAACCCATTTACAGACAGGAGTACACTGAGAGGAAATCGAACAAAATTTTTGTTTGCATAAAGCCAAAATATATTTAGCTGCTCTAACGAAATATATTTTTTAAGCAAACAAAATTTGAAAAGCAACAAAATTACTTTTGTTCGTCTAACAAAGTATATGTTCGAATAAACGAAATATTTTGTTGAATAAACTGTGTATATTTGTTTGGCTACTCATTTGACTTCCTTCGTTCGAAAATACAGCTCGAGAGTTTGTTTTTTTTTTTTTTTTTGTGACAATTAGGATACTAACCGTGTTTGTTGGTGCATCTATTTATGCTTAACAATCATATGAACATATTAATAAAACAATGCAACACGTAACTGACAAGTAAAGCTGTAAAACTTGAAATATTTGGTTGCACGCGTTGCCCAATATTTGCCCTATCTCCATTTAAAGGCTTTCGGATGCCATCTCTTGCCGCATTAGCTGAGATTACTAATGCGTAGCGCTCGGACGCAGGTGATCTAGAATCGAAACTCGGTCGAACTTGTAAAATTATTTTTAATCTGCCCAAACTGTTTTTACGTGCGTGTAGCCAAACACCAATAAAACCTTACAGTTCAGGGCAACAAAATGATAACAACAAAATAATTCGGTTTAAGCACAAAATATTTCATTGCCTCTACACAAACAAATAATTTGGTTGCGCCAAACAAATCTTGTTTGATTCAACAAAACCTTTTTTTTTTCTCAGAGTAGTTGTATTTTTTTTCTCTCGCATATTCTTCATTGAAACATCTTCACTAAGATTGAGATATCTAATAGATCACATTTATTATTCGATCGCAACGGTAACAAGTGATTCTGAGGCACATGTAGATTCTTTCATCTACGACGTCCCCAGCTAGGAAACACATTTCATGTAAACGCGAGTCGTATTGCTTTGCAAGGTCCATCGTAGTGGGCGTTCCTTGAACAGGGACTTCCAGCCGAGTGAACTTGGAAAGACTCCCGAGAACCAGACGTATTCTGTTCCATCTGCTTCCCCCCCCCCCTCCCACTCCCCCTTACCAAAAACGCGGAGTAACTGGAAAAGCACGCTACAGGCCTCGCGCTGCTTGATTGGTTCCCGAGGGCCCGTTCCTTCCCTGCGGCCGCCGTGAATAATTTCCACGTTTATGCGCGGCGCTCACTTCCCATCCGCCATTGTTGGAGCTCGCGCCAGCGCAGCAAAGCAACAAGGGGAGAGACTTCATAGCGCGCGTGCGGGTGGGTGCTATCAGCTAGCGTTCGCCTAAAAACCATTGCGGCGTCTCTTTTGTCCGAGAGAAGAAAATAAGTTTGCAATATTTCCGCTGCCTCGTCGTGGAGACACGCCCCTCCCGGGATTGGAAATTCGCGTCGGGAGACCTCGCATCGGCAGTTCATGCTCGAGAAAAAAAAAAATATGAAGAAATAAAACCTTAATCTTGGGAGTTACCGATTTGAGAACCTGGGGCAGTTGTATCAGAGCTTGCGTCACAGAGCACCGAAGTATACAGAGGTGGGTCGGAATAAAGCAACTACCTATGGAGCACTGCACCCGACTGTACAACGTGAAGAACTCATAAAAAAAAGTAGTAAACACGCCGTAAAAATTGTCAGAAGAGTGCATTTTTGCTGTATATGAAAGAAGGATGTATAAATTTTGCAATATTATGAAATATTATACTAAAATATTATTTATATATGTAAAAAAATTATCGATTAAAATTGCCTGTATTTTTAACATATTTCAATTTTGGATGCTTCAGCGAAAGAAGAATTTGTAAAAAAAAATCTTCGTCATGGAATATCGCCATAATGTTTACTATGATTGTACGTAAGAAAATTGTAATAATACTGTAGGAAATAATTTTTATAATTGATTTTATGTGCGATCATTTGTCACAATTATTTATGGCTGAAACTGTCGTACATCTGGACTACGATCTTTCAATCAGATCCAAACGCTTAATTGTTGCGCGAGTATACATTTACTCTAATATGGCTTGTTCGCTGTCACTTGTTTTGTAGTCAATATTTTACAAATACATGTCGTAATGTCATGTATTTTAACGGGTGCATTTACTGGAAAGCTTCCAGTAATGTTGGCAGCGATTTAAGAACAGTAGTTCGATACCTTTAAGGCCATATTTCAGGCGTAATTTTTTAATTCTTAGAGAATAAATTCATTCTATCCCAATATTTTTTTGGTTTATGCATTTTTTTTATAAAAGTAAGAATTAGCTCATTGGCAACATATTTGTGTTCCTAACAATTTCTCATAGGTCCACTAGTTCAGCGCATGAATAAAATGAACGGGTCCATGGCAACATATTTGTGTTCCTAACAATTTCTCATAGGTCCACTAGTTCAGCGCATGAATAAAATGAACGGGTCCATGGCAACGTTAATTTTTCACATGGCCGAAAGATACACAACTTACAACAAAATGTATCGTTAGCAAAAATCTTCAAAAGTGTTCAGTTTACCAGGAACAGTCTATGTATCTGATTCGCTATTAATATGGTAATTTTTTAAGTCTTCCCTCTGCCCAGTCTCTCTCTCTCTCTATATATATATATATATATATATATATATATATATATATATATATATATATATATATATATATATAATATATATATTTATTTATATATATATATTCTCGGTAAAATGAGCACTTTTGAAAACCCTGCTTTAGATCTACTTGTATGCAAGTTGTCTATTCATTCGCTTTATGTAATTTTAACATAGCCATGGGCATCATCACTTTGTTCATGCGTCAGTCAAGCGAAGCTGTGAAATTATTAGAAAAGTAAATATTTTACAAATGTGCTCATTTTCACTGGTCGATGCATTAAATAAATGATAGGAACCGAAAGAAATAATTTAAGTTATCACAAATGGCTACCTAACAATTTTTATTCGACTCTAAGATATGGAACTACTTTCCACCCATCGTTACCAACTTTATAGGACGCATGTCACTCAGTACGCCCGTTAAAATATATGCAGGCACAGTGGACCTCTCGGTCTTGTATTTTGTATTTTAACGCAGCGCTCTTAGCCTTGCGGCCTCACCGCCCTTCGGCCTCGCAATAGGCGGGGGAGAGGAATCACTTCCTCTCACCGCAAAGAAATCCGGATTAATGCGACCGTTGGCCAGAGCCAAGCCCAAGGCTGGCGCGTCCGTACATCCCTGCACTCTCTTCCCCAGAAGCACAGACAGTGACTTTTTTCTAATGTTAATTTCAAAAGTGCTCACTTTGCCGTGAACAGCCTTTATATGTGGGTCAATCGTATGACTGATAATGTTGGGAATGTTCACTGCTCATTATTACTATAGTTATTTTGGTAACATTTAAAAAAGTAGCTCATTTCGGTGACTATATGTTTCGAAAATACTAGTTTAGTAAGACTTCAAGACAAAAAAAATTTTCCATAATTTTCAATGGCAGTTAGGTGTTTCACTGATTTATATGCAGTCACGGATAATGATTTATATGCAGTCACGGGTAGTGATTTATATGCAGTCACGGGTAGTGATTTTATTTTCAAAATGTTGTTCTCACCAATGCGGCAACCCCTTCTTCAATAGTGAAGGGAGCATGGTATTACCAACCACATTTTCACAGGTGTGAGATTTCCGTCACACGAAACATCCTACGATTTGCTGCTTAATCACTTGTAATTCTAATACGTTGTAACAAATAATTTTAAAAGTTGATTGTTTGGGGCTCTTGGCGCCCTCTAAAAACGTTTTTAAATGAAAATTGGCACATACATTTCAGTTTTATAATTTTGTAAGAAACAACCTGGGGGGAGTTAGTCGGTGCTGCTCGAAAACACATTGCAAACTGTACTTGCTTCAATCAACTTCTAAAATAGACATTTAGCTCCATGGTTTATCCGGGATCGAACCCAAGACGTCGTCAATAAGGCATAATACAGAACTCGTATACCGAAGTTGCCAATGCCGAAATCCTTGTCCAGATTATTCCTCTCTGCGTGTATCTGGGATCGGAATGACAACCTCAAATATGGTAGAGTTTCGTCTGTTCACCTCACCTACTTTGGATAAAAACTCCTATCTTCTTAAACAGTGTAATTTTTGTGTATATTAGCGTGTTACAGTGGCAATAGCTGAGTGGGTTTCTTTTCCTCTGCGACGCAGAATTCATATGGAAAAATTAAGTCACATAAAAACTATAATAGTTCGTCTAAAAATATAATTATACTTCAACCGGAAGAATATCATAGAATAAAATGTATTGCTAGTAATTTTTATTATAGGCAAGAAAAGGCAAAATTGTATTACTACTCTACTTTAGCACGTTTCTATTGTACTTTAAATAACACCATGTACATAGTTACAAAATAAATTAAAATAGATAACTAGTTTATAATATATTGCTTTTTCATTTGGTTTAAGTATGCAAGGGCGTCAAATGGTTCTTAGCCGGACGTGTATGACGTTTTATGTTCATCCTATAAGTTTTATCCGAAGCAATAAGAGAGTGTTAATGAGAATGGAAATTTGCCACATATTTGCTTATTAGTAATTAAAATCTCATACTATTTATTTGTTCGGTCTTCGTAATCTTGTAGCACGCATATGAATGCCCTTAATTATTACAGAGAGTAAATCAGAATGTAACACTAGTACGTTGGGATTTGTTTAAATTATTTTATAATGTAGTAAAATGACCCTAGAATTATATTATATTATAAGGGAGTAAAATCGAAATGACCCTAAAATATTAACTTTAAATCTGAAGATATGTTTTCGATGGAATGGCAGACGACAACAAAACATATTGCTGGCCGCTGTTCAAATGAACATGGTATAATGATGGGCTAGGATATTTCTCACGGTGACGCCTTAAGCTTATTTTATCATTAATATCGTTCTTACATATCGTGGCGAAATGTAAACACGCACCACTTGTCAGCAAAGCAGTTTGCGGCTAAGTGTATTTACGCAACTCGTTACAACCAGCGGGGTTGCAAGAAATGAGCACTTTTGAAAGCCCTGCTTAGGTTCTACTTGTATGCACGTTGTGTATTCCTCCGCCTTACGTAAAATTAACATTGGCATGGGCCTCGTCACTTTATTCGTGCGTCAGTAAAGTGAAACTGTAAAATTATTAGAAAAGGAAATACTGTAAAAATCTGCTAAGTTTTAACACTTATGTGCTTTTAAGTAATACAGAAAGCGAGATAAATAAATTTAAGTTATTACAAATGGTTACCAAACACATTTTATTCAACGTTAAGGTATAGAACTACTTTTCATCCGTCGTTACTAACTTTACTGGGCGAATGTCATTCAGAGCCCCCATTAAAATATATGCATGCAGGGGCAGCGACTTTTTTTCTAAGGTTCATTCCTAAAGTGCTCACTTTATCGTGAACAGCCGTTAATGGCATTTAAATGAGAATAAGTGGACGCCACTTATTTATGGCTCAGTTTCGACCACGCAAACGACAAGCTGTTTCGCTCGAATGCGACCAACAAACGACATTATAGACTGTACACGATAAACTGAGCACTTTTGAAAGCCCTGCTTAAGATCTACTTGTAGACACGTCGTGTATTAGTACACCTTACGCAAAATTAACATGGCCATAGATCTCATCACTTTATTCATGCGTCGGTTTAGCGAAACTTTAAAATATTTAGAAGAGTAAATATTTTACAAATTAGCTTATCACTACACGTATATGCATTAGAAATAATGGGAAACAAATTAAATAATTTCAGTATTTACAAATTATTACTTATCGATTTTAATTCAACGTAAACACGCGGAACTACTTTCCCTCCAACGTTACCAACCTCACTGGCCGCACGCCACTCAGTGCGCCCGTTAAAATAGATACAGGTTGGGACAGTGACATTTTCCAGAGGTTGATTTCAAAAGCGCTCACTTTATCGTGAACAGCCTTTACCTACATGCGTTGACACTGTGAAAGTTGGCTTATTACTTAATTACGAGTAGGACAATAGGGCATACTGTATTTCTAGCAGTAACAGAGCGGCAAAAACCTTTCAGTTTGTGGCAGGTATTTTTTATTCAAGGAAATCTCGTACCTAAGTACCATCCTCAAATAGCGTGATTTTTCACGTGACGAGTCACAAACGTGTTTTTGACGAAGAGTTGATGACGATCTGACGAGGGAACGGGAGAAGCTGTATAATGCAATTGCTTTTGCCAGACATTGTTTTGAGACGAAGACAATTCTATCTTCCTCGTCTTAATAGTTTCAATTTAAATAATAATTGGACAATTATTTCAATAAACAAAATTACCTCCCCAGACCTCTTCGCCATTAATTAATACAAATATCTTCTAAATGATTCACTAACTTTCTCGCGCGCATGCTCTGTTGATATGCTGAGTGCATTTTTTACCAGATATATTCCAAAATGTGCTTCAGAAGCATGTCCGAGCTCTCTAAGGCGTGACCTTTGGACGAAATTCCTGGTTCGATCCCTGGCTAAGCCATGCGTGTGAGTGTGTTGTGAGTACATGCTGTTCTTCGTATATAAGTAAAAGTTTAGTTTAGACTCTCGCTCCTCAATTACCCGTTCAAACAAAACGCGTAAAACCAAGATACTTGTAAGGACAAATTTGAATCAAACCAGATGGCTAGTTGAAAACCCTATATCAAGTCTATATTGTCAGTTCTGCGACGAAGTTAATGAATAGTGCCTTCTCTTCCACCTAACCACATAATAGTAACATACAGGGTTATTGCAGTTACTTGAATAGAAGATATGCGAAACTTTATACATTTAAGTTGGCTATACTAGTAAAAATATACTCTACAAAAATGAATACAGGCAATCGCTCCCATCCAAAAAATAATTTCCTTTAAAAGCGATAAATTCGCCAAAGTTGCTGTACTTACCTTCAGAACGTTATTAACTTAGATTCGTCATACCATTGAATAAAATGCGTGCACATAGAAGTGCAGGTTATAGGGTAAGAGGTGAAAGTATAGACTGAGGTTTGAATACCATGGGCCAAAGGAAAAATAGGTGAGCTAGATTGATTTTCGTCTCGTGTGCATGTTCCCGACTCAATCTCTCTCTCTCTCTCTCTCTCTCTCTCTCTCTCTCTCTCTCTCTCTTCTAATACAGCACGTGTAAAATGTATAAGTGTTGAAAAGAAGCGTCATCAGCGCTCCTTCTGGCTACTGTTATAGAATATGGTGGTCGAACCGCGTGTAAGAGGTATGGGTAGAGTGAGTGAAGAGATTTAGGCAGCTCTTAACAGCGAGGTCTTGAGAGCCGATGAGTGTGATTGAAGTGAATATGGAGCGGTGCCGAAATGAAGGGGCGGTGGAAACGGGAGATCCCTGAGAAAACCCTCCGACCAACGGCATCGTCCGGCACGATTCCTACTTGCGAAAATCCGGTGGCCCGGCAGGGGATTGAACCCGGTTTACCTTGGTGGTAGGCTAGCGTGCTAATCGCTCAGCCACCGTAGCCCAGGTACGGGTAGAGTATGCCAGCTGTACAGTGAACATCAGAAAGAAGGATCACATATGGACATCGATTGGGAAAGAAGTACACGAACCCAGTAAGTGTAACAGCTTTTATTATTACATTTAAGCAAGCAGTGTATAAAAATATCAGGCATAATATAAACATTGGTACATTATACAAACCAAGAAGCAAAAAATGTCATCTTTATTACATACAGGCCTAAAACGGCAAATTAAATAATATGACATTTTGAAATCTGCGTTACAGCCGAGAAATAACTGTCATAAATATATCATAACTGTCACTAATATATCGAGTATAAAAAAGCAATAATATTGTATTACAGTTCCATGTTTTGTTAGCGACATACAATGCATGTTATTTAGTGTGATGTTATGTTACTGTTGAAAAAAAATCCACAAACCTTCCTCGCACCTGCAATGCAAAACGAGTAGCAAGCAGCCTTTGGGGTTCGAACTATATTGTTGAAAGCACAATTTGTGGTATCAGGAGCATCAAGATATTCGAAATATATTGCATCAGAGTGTTTGTGTCTCAGAAAATTGTGTAATGTGCGGGTTGCCATGGCAATATTTTTTTCTGAGTGAACTGAAACATCCAGTGGCCTGTGGAATAACCTCCACTTATGTACAAGAATGCCAAAGAATTAAGAAGTTCACTCCCAGAAGACAGGCAGTCACAAAAATGAAAATCTCACAACTTATCATGATGCAACAGGAACTCGAAGAAATTAACGAAAGCAGTGGACCGTGTACTTCTTCGCCACCAAAAGAAGGGTATTGGAATCATCACTTGGGTGATCAACCTGACACTTCATGGCAGTATATTTTACTGTCACCTCCGGCGGAAGAATGTGGTATGTGTCGTGTTCAACACATACCAGAGACTACATTGAAGTGTTTAATTTCATAACAGTACGACTAATTCAGTGTGATTTGCCGATGTATAAACAAATTTATACTTCTACAGCTTATACTACTCTCCAATATTTAAAATATATCATACACCAACAAGACTATTTTCCAAGTTTTTCTTACCTCAATGCAACAACTAGGCGTTCCTCTGGGCTAATCGATTCTCGAAAGTTTGTCTCCTCTCTACGACTAAGTTTATCATTTCGATTACTTTGACAAGTACTTTGATATGTAACTAAAATATATTCCAATAAGTTGTAATAGAAATGCGATATGATTAAGTTACACGAAGTGAAATTTTTTTCGTAAAAGTGCCGGTTCATTGTAAAATCAAATTGCCGGAACACGTGATTTTGACCGTTCTGCTGGAACCATACACTAAGAATGAGGTAGAGCGATTTTTTCGTCTTCTGCGCATGTGCCCACGCATGTACCTAACACTGACCTACCCAAATCAGTAAAACTTTCAAAAGTCAGATGGTCAACAGCGATGAACGTGTTTGGTTGTACTTTCAAAAGATAAACAATTTTATACGCTATTATTAAATAATTTTATCAGTGTCAATCTGATAAAATTGCAATAAAAATTGATTAGAGGACGTATAAGAATATCTCGAAGCACTTTTTCACGTAAACAGTGTTTCTAACATCGAATCCTGTCCACGCCGATTATTATGGTCGTATTGGCAGAAAGGCAATCCAGTGTTGGGACACGGGTAGTGGTTTCGCGCAGCTATTGTGATCACTCTACCGGTCTACCCCGTACTTACTCTACGGACGGAACTTCCTGAGCTACAGGATGTTCACGGTAAAGTGAGCACTTTTGAAAGCCCTGCTTAAGATCTGCTTGTATGCACGTCGTGAATTCTTCCGCCTTAATGTTAACATTAATAATATTGGCCTCTTCACTGTATAAATGCGCCGGTTAAGTGAAACTGGGAAATTATTAGAAAAATAAATATTTTACAAATCTGCTCATTTTTACACTTCGATGCGTAAAATAAAGCAGAAAGCTATAGAAATATATGCAGGTAGGAGCAGTGACCTTTATCTAGGGTTGATTTTAAAAGTGCTCACTTTTTTGTGAATGGCCTTTAAAGTCGAGGACACCACAGAAGATGGAAAACGGGGTATGTTTTTTTCCATTTTGTGGTGGACCGAGATACACCGCGTAAGCAGTGCACTCGGGCAATCGACCTCAGACACACAAGTTGCGCTCGTAGTTCATGAGTGGTAGGCGGAATAGTTAAAAGAAATTTGCTATATAAATCATTTTATTAAGTTTTGTTTGAATATTTTATGTTAAAATATTCCCCTCTCCCCCCATTTTTTTTCAACATTTTTATGTTACCAAAGGCCGAGGACAACGTTATCCAGCGTCAACCACCAAATTTATTGTTAATAACACACTATCAAAGATTATTAACGTCAAAGGTCACTGGTAGGTCATCACATGGAACTTTTACGCGGAGGGTCCTGAGTGAGGAGTTATTAAAAATTCATTGGCGTTTCGCGCCAGACCTTGCTAAATTGCTCTCCTGACTAGTAGTGTTCAGAACAAAATTAATATAAACTAGTTAGAAATTTTATTACAAATTTCATATACAGAATTATTTCAAAATTGCATTTACAGCACACAAAAACTCACTACATAGTAGTATATTCCTTTTAACTGATTGGTGATTGTTTTTTTTTTTTTTTTTCCTAGCGGTTGTCACAAGGGAAACCGTCACTACCTCCATTGTCAGATTATGCTGTCATGTGCAACAACAGGCTTGCTAGTCTGATTGCGACAGCACACGAACATTCCACGAGGAAGTGTAGCAAAGCCTTGAGCGCTTAAAACAAACCCCCTCCAACAGATCGAAGGCGGGGCCAGTTGTAACCAAACACGGGCCAAATATTACGGCTGAAAACACGGCGAATGAGGTCTTTGCCGTCGAGACACTGCACCAGGAAGGCGTCCAGAGATGGGGGCGTGCCGTCCACCGACATACGTCTAGTCATCAGCCTACAGCATCATGAATAAAGTGATGACGTTCCTTATGGACTATCTAGTATGGCGTGGCTTTAAAGTAATTAACTAACTAACTAGCAATAATAATAATCATCAACACAATGTAACCAATTAATATAATAATAGCTTCTCCGAGTTAATGACTAACTAAAAGGTTGTAAACGAGATGTAAATTGTATGGTTTCAATACAGGACGATAACGAGATAAATAGTGTTCATAAATGAGTTACGCCTATCCCCAACTTGTAGGCCCTACGTTTTTACAAACTAAAAGGATTCACACCTTTTTTATAAACCGTAACAATGCTTTATACCGCCACTCTTTGCATATTTTTCACACCGTCCAAGCCTCGAATGGAGGATCTGTGTAGCTCTCGTTACACCCTGGATAGAGTACTACTTCATATACTTAGTTCCTTTCTTAACATTTAAACCACATTGAGCATGATCATTGACACAACTATTTTTTTTATTATTTGTTTTAAAGGTTTTAATTCCAAACTTTTTGGTACCTGCTTCATCATCTTATCAGCTTTGTCTTGCAAATGATTTTTGAAAGGTGTCCTTTTAATTATTTTTTAACTTTCGTCCGGTCTTTCTAGTTTTCTGCGGATCTTTCGTTTTGGGTCTTTCCTTTCTGGTAGTGGTCTGATGTCTGCAAGAAAGTCTGGTTTTTCCGCCACTCCCAATAATGTTTTAGGTTCATCAACCAAATCATAATCACAATTATAGAACTCGAGTTAGCACTTGGAAATTGTATTGGATTGGATTGGAAACGTCTTATTAACGTCCCCCGGTATTACGCCTGAAGACTTATCAGAGGACGACTTACAAACTAACTTATGACCTACTAACACTCATGCCTTACCTGGGATTCGAACCCCGAACCTCCCTCACCCCAGACCGGCGGCGGACCAACCGACTGCGACACGTGAGGTCGGCAATACGTGGAAATGATACACTAGCTTCCAGAAATGTATTGAACAGAGGACGGATCTTCTTCATTCATCGGTGAATATGTCACCGCACAAGGTACGAACTCCTCGTGAATAAACACTCCAAAAGTAACAGACACACTATCACACAACTTCGAGCAAATAAATAAAAATTGAATAATACATTACTGCTGTACTCGAATTTTAAATCTTAATGAAGGTGTGATGTTTAAACCCGACTGTCACATGCACACCTTTGTCCCACAAAGAAGATTTTCAATTCTCAGTAAGTGTTGTATGTCTAAGGGGAAGGGTATGAAATTTCTGTTGTATTACAACACATGCCAGAAAACGCATATCAAAAACACCTTATCGATGGGAAGTTTTTTTTTTTTTTTAAGTTTACATATTGTTATGTTATACGGTTTTCAAAGAAATCAAAATAATATACCAAGACGAAAAATTAAACTTACCTCATAGTTTCAACGCCTTTCACTCAAGCCACTTTTTCAACATTTTATGATACTCCGCAATGACATACTTTAGACAGTCTCAATGTTGCCAACCTAACATTCATGAGAACGAATGTGACTGCACTGCGCACTGTAACCTGTCACACACTTTAAACTCACTCTACCCTGAATCCACCCTCAACTACTTGTGTTAAAGCACATCAATTTTAAAGCCGGAAAAAGTCTCAGTATAACTGAATCTAAGTCACATTGTAAACTCCTTTTTTTTTATGCACGATTGTTACTACGTTGGAGACATCTAGTAAAGCAGGATGTTCAACAGTAATATCTGGAAGGTGAAAGTAGAGTTTTATAGTACAGGGAAACAAGAAAAACGTTGTTTGAAGGGCGTTATGTTTTGGTAGTGGAGTGAGTCGGAAAGTGAAGACCCTATTGTTAGAAACGACAAAGGAGAACCTAAAAAGACAGTGGTAAAATATTAAATATTTTTCACGAATTAAAAAAAAAAATGTGTTTAGTTGAAGTTCATTGAATCCAGTGGTGAACAGAACGCTATTAAGCCTTTCAGAACTGAACTCATTCACCGATAATAATTGCAGTGAAATTTCTCAGAAGTACTTCATTTAAAGCATCAGAATCTACTTAAGCTAAAATTTCACAATTTCTTGAATTTCTTTCGCTCCGCATTTAAATTTATTAACTCATTCACGGAGAGACAATTTCAGTCAGGTGTTGTGAAACACCAATCGGTGCATCGACGCGAATGTAATTCCAGACATTTCGCTGGCAATTAATCAGCTCTGGTGCCTCCGGGAGCGATTCTCTGACAGAGATTTCGTCTCGTGTTCTACGACACAATGCTCCAGTGCAGCTGGCGCCCCGAACACACCAGCGCACGAGCACTTTTGACAGTTCTGCTTAAGATCTACTTGTATGCACGTTGTGTATTCTTCCGCCTTACGTAAAATTAACATTGCCATGGACATCATAGCTTTATTCATGCGTCGGCCAAGTGAAACTGAGAAATTATTAGAAAAGTAAATATTTTACACATCTGATCATTTTTACACTTAGATGCATTAAAAAAATAGGAAGTGAAATAAATAATATAAACTATCGCAAAAGGTTACCTAACATTTTTTATTCGACGTTAAGATATGGAACTATTTTCCATCCATCGTTACCAACTTTACTGGGCGCATGTCACTCAGTGCATCCTGTTAAAATATATGCAGGCAGGGGCAGTGAATTATTTCTAAGGTTCTTATCAAAAGTGCTCAATTGATCTTGAACAGCCTTTACTAAGCAATCTTGCATATGGGGTGAACTGGTTAATCGATTTCCTCAGTTCAACACACAAAAAAAAAATGTGGCAGAGACAGAATATTTCTTTAAGGCGAACAAAAAATTATTCAGTTGCCATAAATAAACCTTACCTTCAAATAAAGAATGATTTTGTTGTTACTTTAAAAAAAAATTGGCCGGCTGGTTTTCCTACAAAACGTTTTTCTCCGTGAAGTTACGCAGTTTCAACTCAAAAACTGAATACAAAATTCAGTATCAGTAATGAATTAACATCAATAAATGAGTTACATAATGGGAAATTATTTTGAAGATTGCTCATGAGTTCATATTTTTAATTTGATAACTACATGAGATTTTTTCTTGTTTAGCACCACAACGTTTAATGCAGAACAACGTTGGTAGCTCTAAATATTCATATAAATTAATTCACTTACATTGACAGGTTTTACAGTGATTACAGATCTACCGCCAACAGCACATAAGTCATAGAAGCATGGTGTTCCATGTAAAATAATTGCTTTAACGACTAAACCTAAACTTCAGGAATATTGAATCGTATATATGTTTCAAACTGATATTTTTTTTGTCGAACCTACAACCACGTTTCTAGAATTTAACCAACAACACCCATTATTTTGCCACTCTAGAGAATGCCTGCCAAACGGGACAGAGTAAAGTAGTTCATGATCTACTCCTTCATATCCTTCTAGCATTAAAAGGCATTGAAAACTTATACCATGCGTGAGAATATTTAGTTTACCATCTAAATGATCTATTCTGTCCCAACTTGCTCGTCATTTTAAGTATGCGTGGACGTGTTAACCTTTTGTAGGTGTAATTTAATTTACGTTTCACAGCATTCGATTCACGGTCGTTAAAGACAGGACGAGTGTGTAGTTCAAAAAGAAACTCTTCTCCTTCTTACGTTTCGGGAATCAATCAAGTAAATTTACAATATTTAAGTAGTGCCAACTAGCAAACAAAAGAAAAGGTTTAATGTTTTAAATAATATACACTCATTTCTATCTACAGTAAAAAAAGTTATGCAAACTAGGCCCTGCAGCTAGAACAATAATTCGTTTAGGAGAATCAGCGATTCGTGAATCGTGAAACTTATCCTGTACAAACTTCGATGGTGACATTTTTAACAGAGTACTCGCACAAAATGAAATTCGCAGAGCTAAATCCAGGATATCTAGATATCATTCGTAATTTATTGCCGAAGAATATCTATTGTAGAACATTATCTTCGTCTAACTCAAGTGTATTAGCCTACTCTCTGGCGCAAGACCTTCGCTAACTGATGACGAGCAGTGTCAAGAGATTTGTTACCACCGAGTTTTTACGACAGATAAGGCAGCGATGGTATTTAACACTTGCAGACACTACTTACTCCATAGTTTACGATTGTCACAACAGGCATAGGGATGGATTTGAGTACAGCAACGCCTAAGACAGAGAGAGTACATAAATAATTTTTATTGAGCACTGAAAATCTCATCTACAAACTATTTGAGACAAATAAGGGTGAAACGTAGGCACCTAATTAAGTATAAATTAATTTCTCCGTGGTAGTGTGGTATCATTTAAGGCCTCGTGTTAGAATACATTAATTACACATGTAAAAATCTGCTCGTTGGATACGTTTTACTAAAATTTATGCTCAACTCATGTTAAGTGCATGTTCGATTTTCAAAGTTATTGCTGTACTGAATATTACTTCCTATAACATTATTGGGTTTTGGTTTTAATGCGATTTGGCTTTTACCCTAAAGTTTCTACTTTAATCTCAAGTAGTGCTCCAGTTTTTTCCTTGGTTTTGCATTACTTTTTAATGGAGTTTTTACTATTCAACTTACAACGCTATCTATTGTGCAGAATGACTTTGCACACTACCGCTTAGTGACGATGTGAAAAAATAATTATTTCTAGGGTGATAATCAACTTCGAAATCAACAAAACACAAAATCCAATCCGCAAAAACAAATGCATTTGCAGTATTGTACATAAAATCGGGTCACGTGACCAGTTTGCTAACAAGCGGCCTGGCCTCACCAAACGGTTCCACTGCAGAAGCGGGTTAATCACGTAGCAGTAGAACTTGGAAAGTTTTCCATCGCCTTGGCTCAAAAACGAAGCTTCTCCTCTTTACTGCTTAAACTTCACAGAATAAAAAGTTGTAAACTAGAAAAATAAATTCCCAAATGTTAAGTTTAGCCAATCGCAGTGGAGCATACATTTAAATGAACTCATATTTATATTTTGATTTCAAATACAGCACTTTCAAGATTTCTTTCTGTTCGCCTGCATCTAAAAATTATTTCCGACTGCAAAAATACTATTAAATAAAATACCCGCTTCTATTTTGAATTATAATAACACACTGTAAAGTGTTTTTCTATAGGTCGAACTTCAGCAGTACAGTAATATAGGATGTTCACTGTAAAGTGAGCACTTTTTAACGACCTGCTTAAAAGTTGCTTTCAGCAGTTATTAATAAAAAAAATTGCCGTTTGACTAATAAACGCAATGTTTACATTTCAGATCGCTCCAAAAATTAATGTCTGAGGTAACAATGAAATATAATTTTTTTTTTTGTTTTTATGTCTTCTGATGGAGTTTACGGCTAACTGGTTAATTTCTTTTTTTAATTGTGTGAATCTCTTTAGTCTCGGGGAAACTCGCTCATGGATGCTGCTGATGTGGAATGTCTCGGCGCTCCGCTCACAGCGCGCTCTGGTGAAAGTGGCGGCGGACTCGCGACCGTGACGTCACATGGCCATCACGCACTGACCTTCACTCTGGACTGTGCCACCGCGCGCGGCAGTATTTCTAAACTGCCGCCGCAGACCTGCCACGCTCCTCCCAGGACTATGCCTCGCCAGACGATGAAGACGATTATAGACATCGCACCTTGAATACAAGACTATAATCCATTCACGGTTGCTGCACACTTTTCTGTGGCCCTACTTCCAGTATATTCCTCCGCCTCATGCAACCAAAGGTTGGCTAAGTCTAGGAAATTACACCAAAGGACAACGCACCGAATTCGTGCGCACTCAGTTGTAAGAACTATTTCTTACTAGGCGCTACCAACACACAATATTCTCACTGTTCGTATTCACATTTATTATAAACGTAAATATTATAATTTATAAATAAAATATAGGTAAAACCTCAATGTAACGAAAAATAACATACTTTTATGTTAACAGAGGTATAAAACGCTTGTGATACTTGGCATATTTAGGAAATACCTAAATACGTCATACATGAGTTGATTTTTCAAAGCTTTGATTAAAATAGTGTGAAGAAACCACGAATAGAATATAGCCGACCTCCGGTGGCGCAGTTGGTTGGTGCGCCGCTGGTATACGATGCCGGAGGCTGTAGGTTCGAATCCTAGGTAAGGAATGGATGTTAGTTTAAGTTAGGTCATAAGTTAGTTTATAAGCCGTCACGTGACAAGCCTTGAGGCATAAAACCGGGGGACGTTGATAAGCCCTTTCCAGTTCCAGTTCGACGCTGTGTTGGCTCGTCGCTTCGCTGTCTTCGTACACCTGGAGTTCAAGGTCGCACAATCCTCCAAGCTCTGGACTGTCGGCTCGGTGGACTATCTCAGAAGGCCAGGCTTCGCCATGATTGTGCATATAGGGAATTAGATACTAAATTCGGACGAAGATCTCTCAGTCGTTTTTTATGGTAGTATTTACAACTATAGATTTTTTTGCCACATATTGAACTCATCTAGATTTGTTAACCGTCCAAATTTTAGTTTTTTTTATTTTATTTTGTATGTCCTTTTTTATTGTGTATAAAGTATAGCACTTTATAAATAATGAAAAAGTGCATTGAAAATTATAAAATTAAAATTTGAATGGTTTACAAATCCAGATGTGTTCAATATCTAACAAAAAAAAATTTAATTAAAAATACTACCACAAAAATAAAGGAGAGATATGTGTCCAAATTTAGCATTTAATTCCTTGTACGCCGATGCATGGTGAATCCTAGCCTTCTAGAGGAACGGTGCACGAAATCCGTATATTTGCATCATTTTTGTCGCAACTTGTTTTAAAGGGGATTTTTCTAAGTTTTTGAGTCGACAAGGCGTAAATAACAATTTTTGAACACCTTCTTAGAGTGTTACAAATGCACTGCGTTCGTTACTCTCAGAGCACTGATTGAAGACAAGAAAAAAAATTATTTCGGTTCTTTCATCGGTGATTCGAGAATAATGAAGGCAACATAAAAAGGCATTGAAAATTATTATTAACGTCTTGTCGAGACAAGAATTTCGATAAACCCTTTGGAAAACGATTTATATCGAAAATCGAGTGAATATGCTGCTAAAGGCCGTTCACGATAAAGTGAGTCCTTTCGAAATAAACCTTAGAGAAATGCCACTGCTTCTGCATGCATGCATTTTAATGGGCGTACTTAGTGACGTTCGCCCAGTAACGTTGGTAACGAACGATGGAAAGTAGTTTCATATCTTAACGTCGAATAAAAAGTGTTAGGTAACCCATTTGTGATAACTTAAAATTAATTATTTCACTTTCTGTTTTTTGAATGCATCGAAGTGTAAAAATGAGCATATTTAAAACATATCTACTTTATTAATAATTTCACAGTTTCATTTGACCGACGCATGAATAAAGTGATGAGACCCATAATAATGTTAATTTTACATAAAGCGGAGAAATACACAACGTATATATAAGAAGATCTTAAGCAGGGCACATAAAGTGCTAATTATACCGTGAACAGCCTATATAATGAACCTTTCCCCTCAAGTAGTCTCGCTGGCCCGATCTAGAATGTTCCCCCGCACCCTGAATAGCGCTAAGAGGCTAGAGAAATGTTGTCAGATATTCTTGCATCGATGACTCCAGAAATTCAATCCGCTCAAGGTCGGGAGAGCGCGACGCGCGACGGGATGCCTTTGTAAATCTCCGCGCGGTCCTCGGGTTACTAACCTAGCCTTCGCAAGCTCCTTCTCTCAAGCTGGAGCTGGGGAAGGGAAGCAAACATGTGACCATGTAAAATCTAGTTATTGCCAGTGATGGGGCAATCCAAATATTTGGTACTATCGATTAATCGATTGTTCATAATTATGTTCATAGATTAATTGATTATTAATATATTATTAGACTAAACTATGCAGTATATTACATTTTGTGAGTTTCGGATACAAAGTTCAATACGAACGAACACGCAGTATTCACATTCGCACATATATTGTTGAATGTTTACTGTTATACAAAAATAGTAAATAATCATCACGGCAAACTTAGAAACATCAGCTACATCTTAATAACAAATTTTTACATACGCCATTAGACTTTTCTTTACAAATCGTAATGTCAAAAACATTAGACCAATATTTAAAAAGAGAAGAGAATGAAACATGTAAATGAAAAAAATGAATGAAGTTACTGTTTTAAGTGCAAAAGATATATCAGAACTCAAAAAATAACTGTTTTCATCCCAATATTATTTTTAAAAAATTTAATTTGCAGTCACGATTATTCTTATAATCGATTATGGTTTCTATTACCAGAATCAACATTTATTACTTATGATTATTTTAGTACAATCGATTAATCGATTAAACATCGATCATCCCCATCACTAGTTATTGCAATATTTCTGCCGGAAGGAGGAAAATATCTTCCACTAGCTAATGAAATAGCAACATTATATATATATATATATATATATATATATATATATATATATATATATATATTATACTGGACAATCAGCATATAAATGAGTGCTCAAATCCGAAAAAAAAACGAATAATTTAATATTAACATTTGTTATTTCCACCTATGTGTGTTTAGGTATTGAAATGCGCACTATTTTTTACTAGCATAATTTTAATACTTAATATTCTCTTGTTGATAAGGTACTTTGAAAACTTGTTAAAAAGACGCCATTTTTTTACGCTTATTTGCCGTGCATAAGCTATTTGGGTTGTGAATTTAAGGTACGGTGTGATGTGCATTCAGCCGCACGTGACCTGAACATGAAACACTGTAATATACGTATTTCAAAACTACCGTCATCAGTAAAACAAGGCGCTAGCATTTGAAAGGAACCATGATTTAATGCCACTTCGTATCTCGTTCTTAATAATGACTGATAGAAAAACTATCATTTTTTTCCTACCAATACGTTTTAT
Source organism: Dryococelus australis (assembly GCA_029891345.1). Lineage (NCBI taxonomy): Eukaryota > Metazoa > Arthropoda > Insecta > Phasmatodea > Phasmatidae > Dryococelus > Dryococelus australis. The sequence goes on along the minus strand of CM056995.1, from coordinate 44,292,424 downwards.
TGCAATAGTATTTGCCTAGTGTGTGAGGTAAGAATCACGCACAACAATTATGGAAACATTATTTAATTTCGGAACATGCTTAACCGTCTATCATTATCTTTCTTTTCTCTTCCCGTAAACAAACAACTGTGAATGACCAGTTGCTTGAGACGCACGGTTGATTTCAGACTATAAATGCTTCCCGGTAATTGCTGATATTTCCTAAGTATATTTCTGTGTCAGATGAAGTGATTAAATCTACTCAGCTCAACATTGTAAAGGTCCAAGGTGGCTGAGCGGTTAGACTGCTCACCTCCCACTAAGGCGAATCGGGTTCATCCCCCGAGCGGACCACACCCGACATTTCGCCAGTGGGAATCGTGCCAGACGATCCCGCTGGTCGGCGGGTTTTCTCGGAGGTATCCTGTTTTCCCCGCCCTTTCATTCCTGCGCTGCTCCATTCTTACTTCAATCGCCCTGATCGGCTCTCAAGACCTCGCTGTTAAGAGCCGCCAAAATCTCTTCACCCACTCACTCTGTATTTATTCTTAATAATTATAAATGAAATATTAACATTTATAGACAAAATATAAGTAAAAGCTAAATTTCGCCAAAAAATTTAGATACTCTTATGAAAACAGAAGTACGAAATGTTTACATATTTATAAAACAACCAAACACGTCATACGTTATGTGATTCTTTTTTTCAGAGGTTTGCTTCAGAAAGTATGAAGACGCCACCAATAGACTATAGTCTATTCACGATTTCTTCACACTTTTTTAATTAAACCCTGAGACGCCCTTTCCCCGCTAGGGTGCAGGCTACTCATAAATACCTGACTCTTGAATTTACCACAAATACTCTACACCTAATCACGGGGTAAAAGTGGTCTCGGCTTCAAAACTTTTGAGCACAAATTTCACGGCTAAATCCCAATAGAAACATTATAGTTCTTATTCTAAAAATTTTAAGTAGTATAGTCTTTCTTCTTCATCAAAAACAAAATATAAGAGGTTAGCACTACGAAAAATTGAGTCGATTGAAAGTTTATTTTCTGGGCTACCATTTTTATTGAGAAAATATTTGCTTTGGTTTACACTCATTTTTCATCATTGCAACAAAGTTGAATGAATACTATGCGTCAAACAATATCTGGTGGCAATATTAGTGTTCCGTTCCCTTCCAGTTCATTTTTACTGCGATGCCAAGATTTCTTACACAACGCAATCATTATCACAATACTTACAAAAGTTTATAATATTTAAAACGTTTCACCTTATTCCGCATGTGAATGGTAACCACGACTAATATCGGACCTCAACCTTTACTTTTAATATTCACGTTACTGAATATTACAACACTTGAATTAAATACTTGGCTCCGGTTCTTGCTACACTAAATGCAATTTAAGTCGTCCTCGGAATGGGCCTCGAACGGACGGTGACAATTTTCATACGCACGGGGTAGTTCGCTGACGGCGACGCCCACGAAAATGAATGTGCGTAGAACATCTCGTCGTCTCACACCTGGTGAACTTTGGCCCAGGCAAAATGCGACGTCCCTGAAGCAAGCCTCCAGCTGAGTAAATCGGCCCCTGGACGGCAGCGGTAACACTTTGCGGCTCATAGAAAACGTCAGTTCTTCAGGCATGCAAGATATTTTGAATTAACTGCTCACTCCCGATAGAGACAGTTTACAAAGTTTACCATGCCGGCAACCAATCAGACGGCCCACGGGTATCGGCGCAATTTTAAAGTGAACATAGTTCCACCCGGCGAACTAACTCTCACTAAACTTGCCCGAGACACCTATCAACTTTACAATCACAAAGTTTGCATACTTTCACAAGGATCGTTCCATTTTAACACCGGCGATTTTTCTACTTTGTGGCAACCAGCGGAAAAGGTTACTGTCGTTGACCCTCTCATATTCAAGTCACTTTAAGAAACGGTGTTCGAATATTGCCACAATAAACTATTAGCTGGGTGCGCGCCCGGGACGCCTTCTCGTAAAGATCGTTCCCGTCATACTTGTGATAAATTTCGCACCAGCCACGCGCGCACACATACACCCAAGGTCGGGGTCTAGGCCGCTTCTCCTCGCCAGAGCGGAACAGCTGGGACCTCTTCCCCGCCCCTCGCCCACCACCACACCACGCCATGTAGTCGCGACGTCACCCGAGCGAGTAGCACATTCTGACGGTGGCTTTCACAACTAAACACTTACTAAACAATCTGCGTATCGATTATACATATCCTATATTACATAAGAGTAGCATCATATAAAATATATAAATATTTCCGATAAGTAAATACCAGTTAATAAGAGTAGGAATAGGCTGGCATAAAATATAACAAAATACCATACGATAAAATATGCATCTTACAAATACTGTTGAATACATGTTCCATGCTGCACAGGTTGCTAACTCTGGCTTAAAAATTACTAAAATCCCCAAAAAAAAAATAACCTGAGACGACCACACTAGTCTCAACCTTTGAAAAACTAAACCATGTATTGGGTGTTTCCTAAATATGCCATGCATGACAAGCGTTTTCTACTTGTATTAACGTAAAAATACCTTTATTATTATTAAGTTTAACTATTAAATATATTTTATTTATGAACTGTAACATTTAACATTTTTAATTAATATTAATAAAAAGGGAGAGAAAACAGGTGTTTTGGTAATACCTAGTAAGAAATAGTTCTACTGCAAAATATTATTACACTGAGTGCGCATGAATGCGGTGCTCTGTCCCTTTTGGTGTAATTTTGTAGAGTCCGTTAAGCTTTGTTTGCATGAGGCGGAGGAATATACTGCAAGTAAGACTTTAGCAGAGATTCAAGAACAGTTGAAAGTAACCGTGAGTGGAATAGATAAGCTGTTATCAGCTGTTGTTTAAATGACGTGCAGAGCATATCTGTGGAGTTTACAACTTTTCGCCCTTCTTCTTCAGAACTTAAAGAGTGGGATGGACACCCGTGGGAACTCCACGCCCAAAGTCAAGGAGCGAGGGAGCTATACGGGCTACACTAACACTGCACGCCTAGCGCCTCATCGCTCCTAAGCGCAAGGCGTGCAGTGTTTCCGTCGTAACGCTGGTACTGTGCATATTAGATCCGTAATCGTGGGGTTTGATTAAACGCCATGAAAGACCACAGATTAAACTACGCCCTTATGTTTGTACTTTTCTCTTGCCCAAATAAGGGGGCTGGATAAGCTATGCTGAGAAGTGGAAAACATATGTACAGTTAGGAACGTTTTTTGGGGGGATGAATTAAGTTAAAATGATTCAATTTTCGGCAGTTTGTTTTAGAATGTTGAAGAATGGTCTGTTGTATATGATATGTATAAAATCTTTTTATTTCTTTAAGAAAACATTCTGAAAATGAAGCGTTTTAAAAGTTTTTTGACTGTGTAGTGCAGTAATCTAGCATAAATAAAACATACGGCCATACATCAAACTTGTATCTCACCATGATCTACGGTATGTTGCAACCTGAACATTGCTGGAGTAATAATCATTCTGTTAAACGCTTTTAAAATCACAGGAATTCATACATTACCCTCTACGACAACGGTCATATATTTGTGGAGATGTGTCGTTTTTATCCCCAGTACCTTCAGTGTTTGCGCGAGCAGTCAGGAGAGTGATTAAGAAGAGGCAGGCCATGTTTCCAAAAACTCGTATTATGTTTCATAACTTTTAGGCTATTCGCGGAAAGTGCAGAAGAAATTTTTTACACAAACATTTTCATCTGAATAGACGCAACGTATGTAGTATATTTCGAGTAATTAAAAATTAAGCCTTAGGGTTGCCATAAAATAAAATATTTATAATAAATCTTCCTTTTGTGAAGTTAACACAAAGTGCTCTCTTTACCATTACTAGCGTATATGCTGTTTGCGCTAACTCAAGTTTCAAGTATAACAGTTTCTAGTTTACTGCATAAAAATTAGAAGAAAAAATAGAAATTATTTAACTGTCTACTACATATATTAAGAGGTTATATAACTTGGCCAGTATTCTTACCGCTACGCTGACTTGGAACTGCGCAAAAAATGCTTTTTTTTAATCATATTTAATTAATAATTTAATGTTTGGCCCATTCTTAGGGATTCTTACACTTGCAACGGAACCAGACTGTCCAAACAAAGTTGATTAAAAAATAGTAACACCCAGTTATTGTTCCCACCTTAGACATGTCCGATAAAAGTGCACAAGTTCCACGGTTACGATGAGGAAAGATTGGAGCTAACAGGAGCTGGTTGTAGCAGACAGACTGACACTACAGCCTGGAGAGCGAGCGACGGAATACAATGGTTAGAAGAAAAAAAGTACTTCTAGAAATCCCCCGGCCAGCGAAAACGACTACCAAGTTTTCCACGCCAGAAAATCCAGGACGACCTCCCCGGGAATCGAACCCGGATCACATTGTTTCTAGGCGAACTGTGAACAGCCGCTAATATGCCAGCCAATAACATCTACAACGAAACCGCAGAGGTTAGCGATTATCATTATTATTGTTTACGTAACAGCCGTGAGTCAATTTTGGTAAGAGAATGGTTGTTTGGAACACAGCCCCAATGTTACAGAGCTAAAACTCAGTTTTTCACACCTAGGCATAATGTATGTAATTTGTAATGTCTGGGCATTAGTGGACATATACGTGACTGTCAATGTGCAGGAAATGATCAATCACAGCGTGGTTTTTTTTTTTTTTTTTAGTTTTTTTTTATGTTCAATTTCTACTAGTTGTACACAATGATTAAAAATGCGTATAATAACGCACTATGATTGGTAGTACATGGCCAATGGAACAACAATTCACTGATAAACATGGGGTCGGAAACAAGTCCTTACGCTGCTACAGGGCGTCTAAGTATGTTGGTAGGCTACCCGCAATAAACGTGATTTGGGCTGACCTTGCAATTAATGCCGTACAGCAGTTGGTCACAAGAAACTGTTCCAAATGGTGGCCACCTTGACGGATGCACAACCGACAACGACCGAGCATGATGTCTTCAGTCGCCGTTATGACGTTTCGAGGAGCCTGAACGTGAGCTGCAGCGGCATGGATGGCAGCGACGAGACTCATCAATGAATCCACGGGAGTCTTGTACTCTAGCCACTTCATGTAGCCCCAGAGATACAAGTCCATCTTGGTGAGATCAGCGGAACGTGGTACTGGCCCGTCCCCGTCCAATCCAAAGATGTCCAGATGTGTCGCTGAGAAACTCGCGCACCGCCAGTGTGAAATGGGCTGGCGCACCATCGTGCTGGAACCACGTGTGGCGGCGGATACCCACAAGTACCTCTTCCATGAGTTCAAGCAGTGTTCTGCGGAGGAAGCGAAGGTAAACTAACTTTCACGCCCTGCATGATGGCAACGTAACGACACGTTTCCGACGCCATGTTTTTAGATGTGTTGTTCCACTGGCCATTTACCACAAGCCAACGTGCGTTTTAACACGTATGTCGAATCATTCTGTATATACAACCCTACATAAAAATTACGTTCAAGATCAAATTAATTTTATGTAGTATTTTATACTTGTCCTTGGATAAATAAAAGTTAGCCTATACAAAATATATATTTATGACTGCGGTTAACAGTATTATGGAACATTCTTTCAATTAAATGTTTCAGCTAAATGTTTTTTTTTTTTTTCAAACGTTCTTCATATATCAGTTGTTGCTGATTTGGTTTTTTGTTGGGCTGTTGTTATGTAGATGGGGTCCTTTATCCGCTTTGACGAACCTCTTCGAAAACTAGGGGTTTACTAGTTCCTCAAGCAGACATTCCTTGTAGAACCTGTCGGTAACAAAAAACATAAAATATTCTCTAATGTGTATTGTATATGTGTAAACATTAAGTGCAGATATTTTGTTATTACGTACAAAGTAATTGTAAATAATTATTCGTGTACGTACTTTTTTTTATGGTACACGTTAATAACCGTCAGACACTAGTCGAACGAAGCTAGCGATAAGAACACAATTTTTTTTTTCTGTCATTACGTGCGCGTGTGTTTATCAAAATCACTCGTTAAGAGGAAAACCCACCCAGGATGCAATTTGGAAGTTGAAAATTTTCCCGAGACTTGGAAATGTTATCACAGGTGATAAAAAATGTTACATCATGTTGTGACTCGTCAGGAATTGGTCAAACGCGTGGGAGCATTGCCTTAGCGACTGTAATCTGTCGACTACAGGCTACGATCAAGTAAGTTATGGTTGGAGTCGAATACGGTTTCTGCAATATCGCAACTTCCGTGTCATCGTTGGAATGTTTACTTACATTTGTTACGTCTGATGATGTCGAAACTTAAAACATTTATATTTATTGGTATTGTATCTCTCTTTGCATTATACACATTTTTAAATTTGTTGTAATGAACGTATGTTCGGATATTTTACATTCGCTCAGGTCAAGCTGGTATAGGCTGTTCACGGTAAAGTGAGCACTTTTTAAGGTCCTTCTAAATTTTTCCCTTCGTACAATTTCAATCTCCCTGCTGCTTTTTAATATAAACATTGCAATGTGACCAATAAACACAGTATATACATTTCACCACTCTCAAAACTTAATTCCTGAGGCTGCAATAAGATGTATTTATTAGTGGTTAATGACTGTTGGGGGGGGGCCTTAAAAAGTGCTCACTTTATCGTGGACAGCCTATACAAGTATACCTATTAAGTAATCCAAATCGCATTCTGTCTGGCATTTTCCTACACGTTAATACATACACCAACGGCAGTAAACAAGTTGACGCTCACGTCCTAACACATCTCACCGCCACCCCAAAGTATTAATTCATCTTCTCGAATACTTTGGGGGTAGGGCTTTAGCCCGTTATCGTTATGGAGTAAACGAAACCTCGTAGGGGCCTTGAATTAGCCCCGTGTTCGTGATGGAATGCAGGACATAACCAACCCCCACTAATACATCCATACCCCACAGACATGTTCTGCGTGGTTTTTCTGGTAAATGCGTGATTTCAATTTTTCCACCCAACTTACCTATACTCAAACATACGACACACAATTTATACCTAGGCACTGCAGTATTTGTGGTAATTTAAATATTTTACTTGAAGCGATCAGCGAGTATTTTAAAACATTTGTAATAACTGTGCTTGATGTATAGATTGACGACACCCTTGTGTATTATTTGGTTCCATACTACTTAAAGAAATCCATTGAAGTAAAGTGTATTAGGCTCTACTGTATTTTCATTGTGTTTCTTTAAACTAAGGGTGTATTCAGCTCGGCTGGACAAGCTACATACTTTGTCGCTAGATGTAAGAACTGTATATAAGATACAAATTTTAGTAAATTTATTTCTAACCTTTTTAGTTATGTGACATTGCTTTAATCTCTTTAAAATGTCTGTAATTTATCATGCAATACCTTATATTATTATTTTTCGAGAGCTGAAATTAATTGTAATTTGTGTTACTTATGGTACAAAAACCCCAATTGCTGTTAAAGAAGAATTAGGAAAATTAAGACTGCTGAGGCTTCTACATGTGAGCTGTATCTTGGTAACACCATAGTATGAACTACAAATGTTACTTTGTGTGTGCAACTATGAGAAATCTACCTGCACAAAGATTGTGCCATTCTGTCACTCGATAATTCGTCATCCTTTTCGATAACTTCATGGCATTCCAACGGGAAGTGTAGACCACAAAGTAACAATTCTTTCTACCAGTTATGTGCAACTGCCCTTGCGATTGATAATAATAATAATTATAATCACGCCTCAGTAGTAGTTTCCCGTTCACAATTGCGCAGAAACTCATCCGAAATCAGTAGATAAGTAATACTTGTATTAAAAATATAGCACAAATATTATATAAAATATTACTTAAATTCTTGTTTGGCTAAGTGATAACTTTACTTGCCAATACATATGAATAACACACATATGGCTGAACATATTTACCTGGGCATTAGCGACAGCTTCTTTCGGACTTCCGTACTGATCTGCAGAAAGAGGGCACTTTACTTCCATGATGGCTTCTTCACCCACCAAACCATCTATAATGAAAGAATTTTACGTGTCTCTATACGAATTAATCGGACTACATAAATAATACTATTAAAGTTAAGAAAAGTAGTTCTTAAAAAAATGTAGCTACCTGGAGTTGCACCAAGAAAAGGATACTCAGAATCTACGAATAAGCCGCATTCTATTGCCACTCTTCCATGTTCCTCAGCCATTTTGCGCTTTGCTACAGGTTCGATAGCAATGCTGTACTGTGTGCCTTTTGTACCGAAGTTACCATACAATATGGAGTGAACTAAGTTTTTGCTAGATGTCGTTGCCCTCATTGTACATATCCTGCCAAAATTTGACGCAGTTAGTAACTTCCTCCTCTCTGTATTCCACAGGTGACAGCTTGATTGCAACAGAGTGATTTTTTGTTTACCAATCTCTCTCTTCCTTAGTCCGCACGGAGCCAGCGAGAATTTTTTTTTTTTTTTCGTCAAACTCTAATGCTGTTATTGTACTCTCTGGTTCATCCTGTTCTGCCTGTACCAAACCATAGTGCTCATCTGCAGCGTAGAGTTTTTTTCTCGCTTTCACTTGTTTCTTTGTTTTGTGCAACCTTTCGTTTCCTGTTTTACCTTGCTCGTTTCTGCTGGTCAACGAATTTTTTTGTGTACATTCCTAGAACATATAATAAAAACATGTGTGTGTTAGTTTTTTTTTTAATTTGCCTCCATTAAATTTTGTACTGTACATTTACAAATATTTTATAAGCAGGTCACCGGACCAAATTTTTTTTGTGTTGTACGCAAAATAATTAGATATTGGCCACAAATGTTGTGTAAGAACATTTCCATTATTTTGAATACACCACATAAAACATTTGGCACAAAACACTTCATGGCTACCATAACATCTCTCTTACAGTACTCTCACCTGTATTGTTACAACGCATCGTTATTTTATGGATTACTCTCATATGTTCACCCACATTGTTGAATGATACAGCAGCAGCAGCAGAACAACGAGTTTTGTACTGTTCTCTAAGAGCATAATTTATGCGCTTTCCTGTAACATGTTTGTTTACGATACTATTGAATAATTCCAACAAATTATTGTTCTGGTCTGCTATGAGACTTTAAACATGCATGGAAACAATTCCACAAATAATCTTCATTGTTCCTTGCAGTAAACCAAATTATTTGAGCTTAGGAACGTGGTTTATTTCTCCCTCTTTGTTACCATTGCAGAAATATATATCGCAATGCTCATGGTCACCGAATATGTGCAGAGGTGAGTTTTGTACATCTGCTTTCAACATACATATCCGTGTGTTTAGTGGTTCATTTCCCTCAGCTCTGTATTTTATTGCCTTATCTGCAGCAGTTGGGAATCTCGGTATCTGCTGCTTCAAAGGATTTCTGGATGTCATCGGGAACTTTGTGTTTTTGGTAAGATCGGTTAGCTTATGGCAGTAGTTGCGAAGAACGTGATTCTTGCATTCCACCTTTTCCACCATCAGATTAGGACTATAGGGCATTGTCTCAAGCAGTTTCCTATGTAAAGAGCGATCTCCATCACCTGTCAACATTAATATAAAATTAGTCTACAAAAAAGCAGGTTAAATAAATATGTTTACAAATACAATCACAGCTAATACACAAGTGTATTAAAGTAGTCAACAATTTTACAAACAGTAAGTATCTCACCGATAAGTTTGTTGAATTTAAGGCCAAGTAATTTTTCGTTTTGAAGGAAACCATCCACTATATCTGCTTCCATGCTAGTCACACTTTTTTTCCAGTCAAGAAAACATGTGTGTCTTGGTGGTGTTTGCTTTGCATTTTGACATGACGCACAGATAGAACAGTACCGATTTATAACACCTAATATATAACACCTTTACTGTCTTAAAACCAAAAATGGATGCCTGGAAGCAAAAACGATCCATGCAAAAATACAATAAATTCTGTGCAAGATACTGTAAAAACCTATAGCACGTTTAGGCCTATATGTAACTTAAGTTACCGCGCCCGATAGAGAGTCGTAATTAGTTTTGTAACTTTGCTTACACCACGCTCCATCGTCCGCCACTGTACACATTGGAACTCCAACACTATCTACGTTTCCATCCCGAATGGTAATAGCTTTTTCTTCCTCAGCAGCATCCAGCATAGATTGCAATGATGCATCGTCAATGGCTTCCGAAACCTTCTTCATGTGCTTTAAGAAAGTTTGTTTACTCATGCAGTGTATACCAACTCCAGCAGAAAATTCTCTCAGTTGAGAATATCCTCCTCCTGTAGCTAGTATACTATGTACAGCAGTTTCGTTTATTGGCATGTATGTGTCTTTATTTTCTCGATCTTAGGACATTATTTCAGAAACAATGTTACACACTCTGCATTTAAAAATCCATGTACAGTGAAATCCATTCACTTTCTCGTTCACAAAATCCACATCCATATATGAACAATCCGTGCCTCCATGATGTTTCTCATTCTGAATTTGCGTGAACAGATGTACTATATCGACAATTCTTCGCCCAGATAAGACATTAGCCACTGCTGGCGTACGAACACACTCGGCGTTCTCTTCCTTTGACATGTCGCCAGTAATCCTGTGGGAGAAGATAGGAAATGTATTGCGTATCGGTATATTAACAGGTAGAACTGGTTTCAGCAAAGCTGTGCAGAGTTATTATAATGTACTCATAACTCGGTAGCAAAAAGCATTTCAACTGTAATAAGACAAAATACATATGTAATTAGATGCTGTAACGGAAGTTCAAGACATACATTTTTTGTACAAATTATTACGATTGTTGCGTCATTCTGGTAGCCCCTTATAGGGCATTGTACCCCTACGTTCAAGGCCGAAAAGCAGAATGGCGATTTACCTTAAAATAGCACTGTTGCCTCTCACTTTTGCGTCTGTCTTCAGAAGCATTACAAAACTGTTGCTATGTCACTGCGGAAATATTTTAGAATTATTATTTAAGAAATTTATACTGGTGCAAAAAATGTCAATTTGAAGTATCTTACTGGGTATGTGGTACTGTGCTGCAGCCTATTTCTTCAAAATTACGCTCTGGCGAAATTTTGAAATTTGACGCAATCGATTGTTTGAAGACATATCTAGATGACTGTCAATGGAAATGGTATCTCCGTATCTGAAGATTGATATTAAATAATAGCATAACAATGAATAATGCGCATTATATTCTGTATAACATGCATATGTGTCAAAAATACGGTTAGAGTTAGTGTAAAAGATTAAAAATACAGATGAAGTTGTTATGATTTTCAACTCACAAAATAATGTGTTCGTGAACCTTGACAATTTCCTCTACGTCGCGTCGCATCGATGGAACAGTGTTCCAAAATACCTTACGTTTACCACACAAGGGAAAATACATGTCTTTAAAAGTATTATAGGCCTACTTTGTTTATGAGTCTGTCATGAAGGTAAAGGAATAACACCGGTGCATAAGACTGTTGATAAAATACGTATACTGAATGTGGTTGCGCCCTGCTACCGGCTTCTTGAAAAGCACACTCCTCCCAAATGCCTGAAAGTGGTATCAATGGACTATTTGAGGTAGTGTCTGGATCATTGCCACTGGAAATTAAAATACAGTATCTCATGTACTGTACATAAAAATTCGTGTATTAGGAATATTTACTTAGAATCTTTATAAAAATAAAACCGCTTTAACATGGCTGGCTGCACAAAAATTAAGAAAAATAATACCCATTATACCTTTAAGTTTCATATTTTATGTTTTATGGTATGAGCTTTGTTTGACAAATGTGTTAACCTGAAAGATATTTTTCCTGATACATCATCTTCACGGCAGCTCTCAACACAACACGACTCTGTATTATTTGGATCTAGTAAGTGCGAGACTGTAGTTGGTAGTTTTTCATTAGTTTTGCACCTGAAAGTAATATATTAGTTTTAGTTTATATTTAATGCAAAACATTAACCACATTTTAGTGAACTCAATGCATAAAAAATAGTGATTTCTTACGCTCCTGCAACCTTGTCATACAACGATCTCAGCGAAAAAAAAAATGTAGAGTTTATTTATGAGCAACTTACTTTGGTGGAGCATGGGTGATTAAATATGTTGTAAATTTGTTTAGCTGTCATTTATAATTTTGTTAACCAATTAACTTCAACATTTTTGTTTCCCAAAAAAAGGAACTAAGTTACTGATATGTTTAGTTTTAATAAACTTAAGTAAAGGTTATATACTTGTTTTAACTTAAACTAACTTAATTAATGCAACATTCTGTACGCGTATGATAGTTTTTCTGTATTTACAGTAACAAACTTGGCGAAAATAATTTTCTATTTTTTGTATTATTTTCTTACGCAAGGAAAATATTACATTACTGGGCATGTTAAAAAATCTCCACTTTTGGAAATTATTTCGAATAACTTTGTTGTCTCTATATAAGCATTTTAATAACGTTCGCTCTAAAATGGAATCAGTGGCTATTCACTGACTGAAAGTGAGATTTCACAAATTAAATTTGTTGAAACTGCTCCAACAAGAATCGGTAGATAACTACAGATTGTATCAGTGAACTAAATGCACTAATTGAAACAATGAAATTCACAAATTTAAAAAAAATAGCAGCAGGCTGCTGTGAGTGCGGCCTGTAATGCACTGTAGTGCTCAATATTCAAGAATATTTCTCTTATGCGTGACAATATGATAAAATAAAACTCGATTACACTCTCTTGCCGCTTTCCTCTTGTTGAGATTATGTAAGCATACCAGCAACCTGTGGGTGGTTAGAGATAAGGACAGCCATATCGCATATGATTCGATCTGTACGAGCTGTCTCGCTATGCGTGCTACACTCGCTTAGACCGTCAGATCTAGTTCGCTTCATAATTTATTCACTCGCTCATGCAATCTCTTATTTACCTTCCTTACAGTGCCAACAATCAATAATACAAACCAGGCTACGTGTTATAGAACACAAATATTTTAATATTGTACTTGTTGAATTTGTTGGTGCCTTCTATTTTCCCACAAAGTACGTACAATTTTCTTTTTTTTGGCGCTCTTCTGACAGAAGTTTTTAAACGTAGACTTGTATTTCCTTTCGAAAATCGCCAACTTTTTTCTGCGACATTGTACACAAAAACTAAATGTTTAGTTCGTCACAGGAAAATCTTGGAATTCTACGTTTACAGCGCATGCAATCTCCGCTACAACGGAATTGTAATGTAAGGAAAGAGTTCATTATCCACAGGACAATTTTCTCTGGTTCCTTGCATCATTATCTCACGTGCTCATATTGTGTCTCACACAGCCCGCCCTTGGACTCATAGTGGAAGATGGGCCTAACAACCATGCAAGGAAATGCTCAAGTGTAAAGCTAGTTTGGCAGTTCGCTCCGTCGTACCCAGCAGCCTTAAGGAAACTGCTTAGGCAAGCTTTAAAAATGCGATATATAACCCATTTTCACGAATTTTTTTCTCCAAGAATACGCTTAATATGACAAAAGTAAAAAATAAATAAATAAAGGCTCAGATCATAGTTTTTTTATATCTTTTCTGGCAAAAAGTCGTATTTGCTGAACATTTATTTACCGAGATACGCGTTTACGTGCAAACAACTATTTCACAAAAAAATGCGGGAGTACATCCCTCTCTTAATGGCCCTACTGATACTACCACATTCAGCAAGTTCGTTGACTGGGTAGCTCACCGAGCGTAAGCAGCCACGCACCTTGCATCTACGAACTTATTGACTATTACGTATTTCATTCCCTGATATAGTCTGTTCACGAATATTTAAACACTTTTAAGCTCAACCTTTGAAAAATTCCACTGTCCACGTCTGCATGTATTTTAACAGTTGTATTTACTGGCACGTGCCCAGTAAAGTTGGTATAGGCTGTTTACGCTAAAGTGAGCACTTTTGAGGCCCTAGTTACTGTTTTCCTTTCAGCCATTTTTTATCCTTTAACCACCTTTTTAAATAAACATTGAGTTATAAATAATAAACACAGTATGTATATTCCATCGCATTCGGAAGTTTATGTCTAGAGCTAAAATAAAATATATTTATTGACTGGTATTCCAAATGAGGAGGTTTTCAAAAGTGCTCACTTTACCGTGAATAGCCTATTACGATGGAGGGAAATTAATGCCACGTCTTAATGTTAAATTAAAAGTGTTAGATAAGCATTTATGAACATTGAAATTATATATGCTGCTTTCTGTTCTTTAATACACGTAAGTGTGGGAATTATCTAACTCGTAAAATATTTTACATTTGTAATAATTTCACAGTTCCACTTGAAGATGCATGAATAGAATGATCATTCCAGAGACAATGTTATTTTTAATGCGGTTAATGAATACACAACGTGCATACAAGTAAATCTTAAGCAGGACTTTCGAAATTCTCAGTTTACCGTGAACAAACTTTACGCTTGTTGACAAAGCGTTTAATTTGGACTCGGTCAAATAAGAGCAAAAAAAAAAAACTTTATTTATTCTACTGAGCTCAAGTTGTGTCGTAGGATTCAACAGCAAATAAATGAATTTCACAGAAATCCTGTTTCGTTCTACACGAGGAACATTGCATAAGTTGAATGTTATTAGTTATTTTAGAGACATAACAAATTGTTAGCCCGTCCCGTGTTGAGAGCATCTTAACGCCAGTGTTAACTTAGTCCGTAATAATATCAATCGCCTTATTTAAATACCAACATTTACTATACGAAATCTTTTATTGCAACATTTGTAAATAAGTTTGAAAACCCATTCTGCAATGAGATCAATTGACTATGTGTTTCTGTACCTTTTTATGAGCTTGTGGTACTTCTTTTTGATAAGCTTGTAATTTTCACTAGAATATTAGCCTCCTCTCTCTCTGATATTATTTAATCAACTGCTTAACTTCTACATTTAAATTCGACACACATAACCCCGGTACTTTGAACTCGGAACCTTGTGATTTGAAGTCACAGTCACTAAGATCATGCGTATGGAATTAAAATTTGTAAGTGATAAAGTTTGTCTTGTGTTAGTTTTAGTAATGTCAGACAAAACTGTTAAAAGTTTGAATTTTACGTTTCGCGGTTATTCACAGAGACAGAACACGACCGGTATTAATTTTTATCTTTGGCTTCAAACCGCTTCATAAATCTACTCGGGGCTTAGAAATTTTTGAATAATGGCTGTAGTTGGGCTCGATCTGTCGACGATCTAGCCTTGTCAGGGATTTGTGAGATACGACTTTGTTTAAAGTCACTTTTTTGTAACCGTTAAGTTTCGGATTAAGAAGTCTGTCTGGGGATGTTTCTGGTTCATCAAGTAGTCACTCGTGTCTCTCTCTCTCTATCTATCTCTCCCCCCTCCTCTACTCATTCAAATATACATAGACTCTCTCCCTGCCTTTGTTATTATTACCAATGCCTAGTAATCTATGCAAGACGTGTTTTGAAGGCGCTGTCAGTTCCTCATGAAGAGAAACAATTTGGACTAATTTAAAGAGGAACCATTTTGGACCAAACTGGGACTCGCTGATGATGCTGACGATTTGGAGTCTTCAGTGCGGGATCAACGCCAGTTTTAGCATCTATAAGAAACTCTGGTCGTAGTCTTTCTAAGGGGACGATATGTTGGGTGATGGAGTGTTAGAAACTGTTAATGGTTTGTTGCGAATCTTTTCAAGGATTTTTTTTTTCGGACGGTAGCTTTTGAAGATAGATGGTTATTAATTAACGCCTCTAAATTTGTGACGAATACCACCCGTGCATTTAATAATCAGCTTCTTTTAATTTGTTTTTGCCGCAGTTCTTCTAGAAAAGGTCCTTTAGTAATGGTTATAGCAGAGCATTTACTGGGCATAATGCTTAAATGTTTACATTGTGGCTTCATGCAATTTTTCTCTTTAACCTTGTTGATACATACAGTTGTGTGCATAATTTTTTTGGTTGTTTTTCGTTTTTCCCGCTAGATTTCTAAAGTGCGTGGCTAATTAAGCAGTGCGTCAGGTGATCAGGACAGTATTATTTAAACTGCTAGATGTATGTTTTATATGTTTTCCCCCTTTTGGGCTGTTGGGAATTCTTTAAATATGTGAGTTTCATTTAAGGGCATTTCAATCTGGCTGATTTGCGATACAGGAACTGCATGGTGTGAAACTTTGTTTAATATTATAGTGTTTGCGGTCGTAGGTCAATGTGACTTTTTTTGCTTGATGATATCCCTTTGATTGGTTACGATGGCAAATTATTCGTCCAGTTGTGCAGTAGTAGCAAATATGTTTGGAAGAGTTTTGAGTTTGTGAATATACAGGATTCGTGTTAAATTACAAATACGAGGGTAGTGAAGGGAAGGTAATACACCCAAAAATATTGGATAGTTGGATACTAGAAAAATCTAAGAAGAGATGAGGATAGTGAGCCGAATGTTCGAAGACCGCTGAGGCTCTGTGTGGAGTTCCGAGAGTATAGTAAAAGAGGCAGTGACGACGTTGTCTAGCATCAACAAGAGGTGAGAAGTTTTGTGTGTGTGTGTGTGTGTTAAGATGTGACTTCAAATTAAGGCCTAAGAAAAAAGTCTCATATACTTAGATTTAGAATAAATTGAAATTTCCTTTCAAAATGCGTTACGAAATATAAATCCTGATTCAGGCTGCCTTGTTTGGAAAAAAAAAATGAAAACCTATGAGTGTAGAACAACCAACCAAATAAAGAAGTTAGTTTTTAATTGTACAAATTAAAATTCAAAGGCTAGTGTTTCTATTTGATAAAAGTTTCGAATTTTATGAAAGAATTCGAATCTTTATCAAAAAAATATCTTTTGAAGTACCAAATTCGTTTTGTTCTTTTATTGATTCCTTGCATCCTTGTGCAAGCATGCGTATGAATACGTGATATTTACGCGGTCGTGTTTTCTTGGCGTTTTAATAATATTTTTTATGTTATAAAGGTTTTGAATATTGTGTGTTTCGCCACGGAGTTAAATGCATCTAAAGTTAGGCATTTGATGCGAAGTTAGGAAAGTATATTCCTCTGAAGTAATTTTTGAACCCCTTCATTTTTCTTTTAGTACGCTGTAGCCACCGAGAGGCTAACTGAGCTCACAAGGCCACGCACGCACATGCCTTCCTCGTGATTTCAACCCAGGATCTTTTATACCCAAAGCTAGCGTTCCAACCAGCTTTAGAACAGCACTCAACAAACAGACCAGATAATTAAACCTAGATTATTGTATCGCCATTTTTCTTCATAAACTTTAAATATTTTGTATTTGATTTTAGTGTACCACTTTATTGAGATAATTTCGTGCTCTTGGCCTGAAAGTTTGATGTTCATTTTAATTAGTATGTTTGGATTTAGTATTTCCGCTCTACGAATGGCTTTATTCGACTCCACTATGTTGCATTGATTTCTTCAGTGCCATAGTAGTTTTATCAGGCGTGTGTGATTATTTTGGTGAATTCGGAGGCAAACATTTCCAATAAATTTCAATAAACCTTCAATCAGTAACCTTATGATAAATAATACTATAAATAACTCCAAAGCGTGCATGTTATGGACCAACGAACAACTTCTCATAAATAACGTTATTGCTGTCCCAGAGACAGTATTTAACCCCATGCTTCATTCAAGTAAAATAAAATTCAACAGTTGGACACTAGAATTAATTGCATTTCAAATATAACTCTTTTAATTCAAATGATAGACACATCTAACCTAAAGATTATTTCTGAAATATTGCAATTATTTTTCCTAATAGGTTGATCTCCTTCTGCAAAGTCGTTCAGGCGTTAACTAACGATTCCGAGGTTTGGGAATTCGAGTCATAGGTAACTTATGAACATGAGTGAAGTTTGTAGATGTAGACTAAGTTAGTTCAGCACTTAAAAACCATCCATAGAGTAGCCTATAGTTATAAAGCGGGAGCGTTCATGAAAAATATCCGCTTCAATGACAAAATGCAGGCTAAAACCGAAGGCTGAAATTTCGAATACGGTCGAGGCAGGAGTGTGTGATTTAAAGTTGATAGTTTATCTCTTAGGTACTGCGTACAACACCCTGTTCAAACATTAATCAGGAACCTTGGCAATTATAATAATTTTCAACATAAAATGTTAGTATGAATACTTTTTACAAAAAAAAATTAAACGGCTCTGTTAAGTGTTTTGGTGTAGTTAGTATGTTCATGTGAATTGTTGCGACAGAAAGACTTTTGTTAATTTCTACACAAAACAATTCTGAAGAGACTTTTTACGTACATTTCTGTTGTAATCATTGAGTCGCACTTAAAAATACAACTACGTGGTATCAGAAAAAATTGCGCACCAATTAAACAACATTGTAAGATTAATTACTTGCATAGATTTTATGCAGTATTTGGTGTCCTTGTTCTTTTTATTATTTTTTCAGTATTTCTTTCAAGTGTACATATAATAATATATTCATTTTATTTGTAGGCAATTATGTCTCGTCCACTCTTTTACAAGTGAGTTAAGATCTTGAAATTTATTTCCATTATTTTATTCGTATAGTTTAGTTAAAAAGTATTTTTTTTCTTGAATTTTGAGTTTTATTAACAAACTGGCAGGGACATGCCAATTTCCCTGTATTATTTTGTGACCCACCATACTTCAAACACTTATCGTTGCATTTGGACCACAGTTTGTTTTTACGCGTCCTGAGGGACTCTCAGGGCCGAAAAGAAACAATTAACTACGAAATGATCCAGTCAGGTTCAAGTAAAATGCATGATAAACTGGGTTCTTCCTCGTCCATAAGTCAATACACAAACGGTTACCGAAGTTAATTCTGAATTGTAGAAAGGTCAAGTACCACTGGAATTAAATAACGTGAAAGAAAAAAATAAATATTTTGTGTGAAAGTGGAATTTTTGTTCTTCATGTTGGTGCGTGTCTCCCGGTTACATGCCTTAAAATCAATGTCCGGAAAGCCTGACGCCCGCGTACACTCCTCATCAGAACGGACGCCATAAACTTGAAATGTTTTTTTTTTTTTTCCCCAAGCCTCGGTAAGAAACTTTCTAGCGTGGTCGCGGAAGTGAGTAACGGACGTGTTTGTTGTCTCGCGGAAAACGAAAGCAGCATTGTTCAGATGGCATCTCCCGGAACGCAGCGGCACAGCAGCTAGCAGGTCTCGGCTCAGCGCCGTCTAATTCCCGGCTCGGCTCGGCAGCCTGTGGCGGGAGGCTGCGGCAACCCGCCAGACAACGGCAGATACGCCGATTTAAAGGCCGTTCACGATAAAGTCATCGCTTTTGAAGCCTTCTTACTTGGAACAATAGTCAATAGATATATTTTATTGTACCCTTAGAAGTAAACTTCCTAGTGCTATGGAATATGCACTCTGTGTTTATTACTTACATAGCAATATATATTTTAAAAAGTAGTTAAAAGATAAAAAAAATTACTGGAATAAATTTAATAGGGCCTCAAAAGTGCTCACTTTATCGTGAACGGCCTATACAAAGGCCGTTCACATTACAGTCAGCACTTTTAAAATCAACCTTAGGAAAATATCACTGCCCCTGAATGCGTGTATTTTAACGGGCGCCCTGAGTGACGTGCGCCCAGTAAAGTTGGTAACGGTGGATGGGAAATAATTCCGAATCTTAACGTCGAATAAAAAGTGTTAGCTAACCATTTCTGATCACTTAAATTATTTCAATTACTTTCCGATTTTTTAATGCATCGAAGTGTAAAAATGAGCACATTTGTTAAATGTTTACTTTTCTAATAATTTCACAGTTTCACTTGACCGACGCATGAATAAAGTGTCGAGGCCCATGACACCGTTAATCGTACATAAGGTGGAAGAATACACAATGCACGTACAAGTAGATCTTGAGAAGGGCTTTCAAAAGTGCTCATTTTACCGTGAATTGCCAGTACCAAGTCTCGTTTGCCCATGGCGTAGTATACACCACGCAAAAGAAACTTGTCAAGTTCAGGAAGGCGTAGACCAGCTTATATTTGCTATCTGAAATACCCAGCATTGTCAGGGTATCATTATGTTAACTGATTCGGCGTTGGGTAAGGGGGGGTGATGCGGTCCCCCAATGGGAAGTTGGAGACAAATTCGGTCTATACAATTAGGCGCTGAAGGGTGCCCGTACCAAATTTTGGCCCAGATCTGTCGAATCATGTAGAAGTGTATAAATAACAAACATAGTATATGTACTTACATACATGCATACACACACCCGAATATAACACGATGTTGTACTCCAATTTTTATTTCCAGAAAAACTAGGGGATACGTCTAAACACAGCTTATTTACATACACACAAATTTAGACTTTTATACATTATCCGAATAAAGACGATATTTTATTTCAATTTTTTTTTTTCCCAGAAAAATTAGAGGTTCGTCTAATCTTCGCTTACTAAAAATCCTGCAATCAGTTCTTTGCTTAATGGTCGATGTTTTTGGTTGGACGTATGTTTCATTTCAGTACAAACTATTTAAAAATAATGGTGCACCAACGTCTTATGTTTTCCAAGCTGACATCACATCTAGTTTTTCAGAGTGTGTATCGAAACTAATGGCACGTTAAGATGTACATAATAGTAACATTTTTATCGTTAGATATTGATAAGCACCTCCGAAATTATCATTTCAACTATATATATATATATATAAACTATATATATATAAACTATATATATATAAGTAAATCTTTAGCTCTCTTCGGAATAAATTGAGATTCAAATGGCGCAATTTTGTATATGACACAGTAACAAACAGTTAGAGAATGCAAGAACAATATATGCGGGAGCATCCCGAGGAAATTCGCGTACCAACGGCAACGTCCGACACGTTTTCACACATGAGAAAATTGGGCTTGATCCAGCCTAGATAATGCTTTTTATTTCATTTTTATTGGGCTTTTCAAGAGTGCATAGTACACAAATGCGCTTAAAACATGTGAATTTCCTTCCAGGCCACATCGAGCAAGAAAAGAACAATAAATGGTACAAAATAACTCCACGCAATTTTTTCGGATAAATAATTGTTCAAGTGTGGTGAATTCAATTGCGTAAAATTGTAGTATTGAGAGTGGTGCAAGAAAATATTCGGAAGGAATGTGTTGGAGAAAATAATTATTTAAACAGATATATACGAATCGGTGTCCTTCAGGATTGTTTGGTAATATAATTTCGAACTGTTCTTTCAATTGGGATTCATTTACATTTACACAGACATGCTAGTATCATGTAGGTATATTACACTACCTTTGACAATAGGTGTCAATACAGGTTCATCTGACATGCTAAATTATCTTTAGATTAAAATTAAAGAGAAAGGCAAAACCAAATGGGATTCAAACCTTGAGTTCTTACTAAATAAGCCATAACTCACATTATTCTTCTCTGAAAAATCAGTTTCTGAAAATGAAATACTCACTCTTTACGGGATTAATGTTATCGCCTCTAAATGTTTCTCATTTCTGCGGTCTGTTTATTCCGAGTCCTAAAATTACTCATTATTTTACTGTTATTATTACTTACGAAATTACTACCATTTAAAATGCCCTGACGTACTGCAATCCCACGGTAAAAATACGTATAGCATGTTATCGCCAGTCAGTAATTTTGCCGGTCTTTAATGTAGTAGCGGTGCACAGGTAGAGAAAGGCCGATACAACCGGCATAACTATACAACATGTCCGGAGACTACCTGTCTAAATTCAAACCACAGCATCTGTGGCCGAATAGAAACAAGAAACTCTAGTCACAAAATGTTCGGAAAGGCCGTTTAGTATGAATCAATTGAAGTTGTATTTCTGCAAACGACGCCGGGTGCCCGCAGCCGTATGTACCTGTGTGCACAGCAAGTTGCGTGACACGCAGGCGAACGGCGGTTGGCGCGACATGCGATCAGCGCCTGTAGATAGGCAACCGTGACGTACGCAAACTCACAGCGGCAACCCGTCCGACCGACAGGCGGCTCAGAGTGCCGCGTGCAGCACTGCAGTGGATCAGTTCGCCTTCGTGCCATGCAACTTGTCATGCACGCCAGTACATACGGCTGCGGACACCCGGCGTCGTTTGCCTAAAGTCAAGTTCAATTTAAACACCCTATATCCCCTTTCCGAGCATTTTGTGACTAGAGTTTCTTGTTTCTATTCGCCCACAGATTATGTATTTTGATTTTCAACAGGTAGTTTCCGAACACGTTGTATAGTCTATTCACGGTCTCTACACACCTTTGAAAAACCACCCCATGTATGACGTTTGGATTTTTTCCTAGATATGCAATGTATCACAAGCGTTTTATACTTTTATTAACATAAAAATATCTAACTTTTGTTATATTTAACTTTCATATTTATTTTATGTATGAATTTTATTATTTAATTTCTTATATATACATGAATAAAAACAGGAAGAAAATATGTGTGGTGGTAACGTCTAGTAATAAAAAGTTCTTACGGCAATTGTTATTACACTGAGTGCTCACGAATGCGGTGAGTCGTCCCTTTGGTGTAGTTTTTAAGACTTGTTTAAGCATTTTTTTGCATGAGGCGGAGGAATATGCTGGAAGTAGAACTTTAGCATGGCTTCAGAAAAGATGGAAGTAACCGCGAATGGACTATATCAGTTAATCGGGCATGGCTTGGACCAGGAAATTAAGTGGCGGCCTTAAACTATTCGCTGGCTCCATGGACATCGAATTCTTAGTACTTTAACTGCAATGTAAATGAGCGAAGCCATCCCTTTAGAGCCACGTGTTATTTTTTTTTTTATCTAAGACGAAACGTTCATGCCGAACAGGTGGACTTAAAAGCCGCTCTTCGAAGTTACGAAAAGAGGTGTGTCGGAACATGACGAAAGCTTTGTCTTGTTTAACGCCACGGGAGCACGTTTCTATTATCTCCACCGTGGTCAAGGATGCGTGAACCTACACAACACGTTGACACTCTCTACGAAACCAAAACCTTGACCGGACTCCTCAAAACATTCCAGGTATACAGGCAAAGTAAAGGCTGTACACTATAAAATTAAATGAGCACTTTTGAAAGCACTGTACGTTATGTATTCTTCCGCCTTATGTAAAATTAATGTTGCCACGAACCTCATGACTTTATTCATGCAACGGTCGAGTAAAACTGTGAAATTATTTCAAAAGTAAATATTTTAAGAAGCTGCTAATTTTTACACTTCGATGCATTAAAAAAACAGAAAGCAAAAGAAATAATTTAAATTATTACAAATTGTTACCTAAAACATTTATTCGACGTTAAGATATGGAACTACTTTCCATTCAGTGTCGCCGATTTTACTGGGCGAAGGTCACTCGGTGCGCCTAGTAAAATATATGCAGGCAGGGCCAGTGACTTTTTTCTAAGGTTCATTTCAAAAGTGCTCGCTTTATCGTGGACAGCCTTTACCTGCTTCAAATCCGATATCCTATCTTTATACTGATAACTACGCTCCGCTTTGAGTAAAATTTCTCTAAGGTCTGTTGAGCATATAAACCTTCTGTAATGGAACGAGACGTAACTTTATAATACTGTCAACGTGATATTTTCTGTTTCGATGTTCCTGGTGAACCAAACTAAATCGGGGTAATTATCTGCACAATGTTCGACGAAGCGTTTCTCTTCCTTTAAGTTTATGTTAATAGAAAAAAATGTATAATCAATAGTCATCAGCAAAATTTAACTCATAGCAATCAGCATTAAATGCAGCTTCAATTTGCTTAGCGTAGACATAAACTCGAAATTGCATGATTTTACTCAAGGGATATGTGGATGTAAGTGTAGGCACTACAAATATAGATGTGCTGATCTGAAGCTTAAAGTTTTATGACCTTTATAGTGAATAAGCTGCTAACTATAGCTGAAGATAGCTTATTTACTTACGGGTGTTATAAAATTATCATTAAAAACGGCAAAGTTACTAACATAAATCATATATAGAAAAATATTTTTTCGTGGAGGCATTATGGCGAACAATTATATTTAGTGCGTGTATTCTCTGGCACTTTAAGTTACTTTTACATTTTTAAAATTTGGGAAACGTAACGTAAATGTGTCCGCTAATATAAATGCGATTAACGGCAAGGACATTTTTCAGGTTGACTTTTAAAGTGCTAGATTAAAATGTGAACAATTTAGATAAACGTCTTAATTGATTAATGTGTTGTTTATTTTCGTAGTATAAAGGTATCTTGTGTGAATGTGTCTCAAGTATTCAAGTATAAATGCAGCACGAAACCGATTCTATATTTATACACGAGTATAATTCCTGGCGCAGGTAGAGAGAATGAAATATTCTCAGCGCTCCAGCAATCGTGTGAGCAAATTACTCCTGTCTCATGTTTCTCTAGCATGAAACATTTTAGAAATAACACGTCAGATTTTCATGAGCTAATGAAACCATGAGAAAAATTGTGAGAAACTAAATGCCTGTTCAACCAAACATAACTATAAATATCTTAGCAGATTAAAAATATGTAAGCCGGTGCCAAGAGGGCTGGCTGTACTGCCCAAGACACACATTTCGTCCCCGACCAGCTTGAAGAACGGAAGAGGTGCAACGGAATGCAGTGGTGAGGGAAACGGTAAAACCACGAGAAAACCAACCTGCCCTCGACGAATCCCTCGTGCGACAAAATACGGATTCAGATCTGCCGTGAATCGAACACCGTTCTAGGAGGCTGGCGTAATTAACACACACACACACACACACACACACACATATATATATATATATATATATATATATATATATATATATATATATATATATATATATATATATGTGTGTGTGTGTGTGTGTGTGTGTGTGTGTGCGTGTGTGTGTGTATGTGTGTGTGTGACTTGTGATATATATATATATATATGTAGGCCTAGATATGTGTGTATGTGTGTGTACAATATTGTATTGACGATTAAGTTACAGAGGTTAATTCATTACAAAGGCATTTGAAACATTCCCAGATCGGATGACGAAGTCATAGCTGAATCACATGAAGTTATATATTTACCCCCGTGCCTCGCCCGGGACTCGAACCCAGAGCCCCTCTCTCACCGCAGGCTGGCGCATGAACCAATCACGCCACGGTAGTAGGCTAACGAGGCCTCTTAAACTGGACAGTTAATAACTCATTTCTATCCTCCCGGCTGCCTATTACTCCGTTCCTCTCGTACTTCATTTTATCTAACCATGTCGCATTCTGAAGTTAACTGGGCTGAGGATGCACGAATGATGAACTTGATGGCAATTGGTTATGTTTGAAACGGGATTAAGTGGTGACTTCTGTGTTGCGTGGTTTGAAAGCAGTGATAATTTGGTGTAGGTTAGGTAAGGTTAGGTTAAGTTAGGTTAGGTCACTATGGTAAGACAACTGTCATCAATGGAGGGGGCAATTGCATCTATAGCAACCACTAATAAAGTGAAACTTTAATATTAAGACATGGCACACAAATCAGTCTCAATATACAATTATTTTATTTTTCAAAATAAAAATAGTTGCAACATATCTTCAAAAGTTAAAGGTATACACTCATTTGAAGGAAAAAAACGCATGGCTTTCCTGTTAAAGATTGATATATAGAGTCAGGGATTTTTTTTTAAGCATAAAAATACGTGTTTATTTGCTATCGAAGTATTTTGTAACATTAATGTAGAGTCTGTTTCGCGGAAAGATCAGAAAATTTAGAAATGTTATAAAGAATTACTGAAAAACGAATTGTTATATTTGCGTAGATACAGACCTTGAGAGTATTATTCCTCACACTTAGGCTTTTGTTTCAGGTTTATTGCTTCAAAATTGGCTTACGAAAAAATAATAATAATGTCATTAATATGTATTTGCCTATATCAAATTCTCTCTGCTTTCAAGCCATGCAACCGCTTTAAGGCCAACTAAGCCATGTCCAGTCACATACTGTAAATGGCATTCTAAACTTTCTAAGTGGTAACTTTCCTGTAATTTAGCAAGGGTTGCGTGAAGAAGGTACTTAAATGCCCATTCATTTTACAGTCACCTTTCTACTATTTCCACACAACAGATTCCCGTCTTCTCTGCCGACAAACACTTGCTATAGGTTGATGTGCCTCCAGAGATGAGGTAGATTTCCCGTATTTCTCTACTATTTTGTGATAGAACTAACAAAGTTCCTGCTAGTTATTACTTGATATGATTAAACAATGTTCGTTTTAATCCAACCAATATTTTTAGACAAACATTTCTTGAGTATTTATGTAATAACCATAATATCTATTGTACATTTTCATGTTTCAGTCTGTCATTCATCACAGAATTGACGTAAAAGTGAAAATCTAAAATACTGAAGAAAATGGTTGGTTAAACGCATTAAATCTTGAAAAGAGAGTTGACTTTTTTTCTTATTATTTGTTGCTCGTAGCTACGTAAAAGCCTTGAATGATGTTTACTGTTGATTGCGCAGTATGGTTGCCATTTAAACTTTTTGTTGTGTATGACTATTTGATCTCGCACTACGCACGCCTGCCTACTTGAAGCTCTTCGCTTACGCTTGTACAACTCGTTTTGCAGATTTCAACTGCCGCTGTTATGTAAATGTCAACAGTGTTATTTTCTTTCGTGATTGAGCCAGAAGCTTCCTTATAGCAGTGGTTATGTGTTGTGGCTCACGAAATTGCATCAATGTCCCTAGTGACACCTAACACTGAGGTTTGTTTAAGAATAAATCCATTTTTTTATATCTTAACAAATCTAAGATTTAAATATGTCCTTTTTATGATAATTATTTGCCTAAAATAAACATCCTTATTTTTTGTAAGTTTTTTTTTCTGTAACATTTAATAACATTTATTAAATTTGCGCGTTACCTGTTCGGATTTCTGTTGTTTTAAAAATATTGCCAGACTAAAATATTATGTTCCCCTTATAAACTACGTTTTTCAAATTGGGTACTTACAATGCACACATCTTATAGTAAAAATATTAAGAATAATGCGAGGTACGATAATTTTAAGTCATACTATGTTCCTTTAAGTAAAGAGAACTAAATATGTTATTATCGTATATTCGGAGTCTCGCATCTTAACCCACTTTAAGGCAAAGCAGTCTCGATTTTATTTATAAGCAACATTTAGGATAAGTACATTTTATAACATACCACTAACGCTGAGCGTTAAAGTTTTTCTACAACGAAAATGTTATTTTACACAATTACTAAAAACCCCAATAGTTTTTATGGGTTGCTAAATAATTTATTCACTACATGTTGCTTTAAAAATTGTCCATATATATAATAAAAAGAATTCATACAGCGCTAACAAGCAATATTAACTTATTAAAAACTAAATAAATTTGTTTCCTTATTTTATTGTATGCTGTCAACTCTTCCATAAAAGTCAAATATTATTTTGTGTTTTTATATTTGTTTTTCTATTGTAGTGTGTGATATAAATGTATAGTTGATGACTTTGAGAAATATGTACTATTTCACCTCTTAGAGTATTAATATTTAGGTTTTGTTTTTTTTTTTTTAATTCGGTAACTCACACGCAACAGCTCATTCAATGATCCGCATGGCACTTTCCCATCTCCTTAGAAACGTCGGTTATGTTTAACCCGGATGTTACCGGATAATTTTACTGTATATTTTACATAAGGATTAGGAGGTGCCGTTTTATTGATTTTATATATTTAACGTATTATGCAACAACGTACTACACAGGAAAAGAAAAAAACGAAACGTTTTCTAGCCCAAATATTTATATAAAAAAAAAACAAGCGCCCACTAAGAAACGGTAAGTTGCACACCGTCATTAAATATTCATCAAACATAAAAAGAACAATTTTTTTGGAAAACTTTTACGTGTATAAAAATGGCACTTACTGTAGAGACTCTTATATTTCCTTAAATTATTCTGCATTCTTAGCATTCCCTGGAAGATATTGCAAAAAAATTAACTATATAATTAGTTGCGGGTGAAAGCGACATTCTTTCAACTCCCGTGTGCGTCATTAACAACCAAAGATAGCGCAGAAATTATAGGCTGCTTACTTTTTGGAACGGGTTATGGAAAATCCAAGAAAGGGCAATATTGCCTAACGGTGTTTGCCGACTTTTGTGAACCAATATTTTGCCGTAACTGTATAATTCTGTCGAGTTATTTATTACGCCGTAAATTTGTACGTTTATTTTTGACGTAACGTTAAAGGTTGTGCATAGGCACAGACTTATTCAAATGCAAATGTGTTTAATACCACTCAATAACATTGCCTGTAGCTAATATGTGTTTCTGTTGGTTACTGTTAAGGGTCCTGTGTACTGAAACGTTTTCTGTGAAATCGTTGTTTGCGCGTAAACGCGTGTCTCGGTAAATAAATGTTCGGGAAATATGAAGTTTTGCCAGAAAGGATCAAAAGAACTATCGTCTATGTCGCTATATTTTAATTTTTATCATATTAAGTGTATTAATGGGGGAAAAAATCGTGATAGTGGTCAAATATCGCATTTTTATAGCTTGCCTCTGAAGTTTCTTTAAGCGGTAAGAGAAAAGTACGACTATATGCAGGTAGTTTGATCTGTGTACTTCCATCGCGTGTAATAAAACCCCACAATTACAGATCTAGTTTACACAGTAAAGCGTTAGGACGGAAACACTGCACGCCTTGCGCGTAGGAGCGATGAGGCGCTAGCAGTGCGTGTTAGTGTCGCCCGTATCGTTCCCTCGCTTCTTGAGCTTAGACGCGCAGCTACATAGTCCTCTTAACAAGAATGTGGGGGATGTGCAAATGTGACAAAATACACCCCATATTCTTTCAAGTCCTGGATCTACTTCCCAAAATTTAGGGCTCACGTTACTGCAGATAGTTTAGTGTTTACAGATGCGGCCCAACGTAAATTTTGCACCTTGGCGGGCTGATGACGATTGCTTTATTGCTCCTCTGTTTCTCTCTTCTCTCTTCTCCGTGTGAATGGTTAAAATTACACGCTGTTTTCATGTTATCCTGTTGTGCGGCATTTCCTCGGTGGGAAACGTAAAAAATCATCATTCTTAATTTTAGAATATTTTATTAATCGTTAACTTTAAACAGATTTTTGACATCTGTTCCTCAGTTTGGCGCGCCTTTCGAACCGGTTCGCAGGTGACTTACAGAGACCCGGAAACTTCGCTGATTCATTCGGCAACAGGTTAGACTCCACGGTCCTTTGTGTACTTGAGCATCAGTTACAGTGTTTCATTGGCTGTTGCTCCAGTTGGACCACTGGCCAGGTAGCACGGGATTCGGTCCTTGTTTTCTTTACTTGTTCGTTATTGGTCGAAAGTTGTCCGGGGTGTGTCTAAGAAACTGTGATCCAATAGAAGCGGAAACTACATAATACATGCGGATAGAGTTTAAATTGTCCTTGAGTGTACCCATGAAATTTCCAAGTCTCTACTTATACGACAACCCGCTCCTTGATGGCTACGTAGAAATTTGTGTGATTATGAATAGCAATTTGTTCTAGGTTTAAATTTAAAACTCTCAATGAACGGCGAACTGTACAGCCCAGTCTACTTGCGGTTTCTTCCAGTTTTCTGAATCCAACCCCATTGAAGAACACCTCCCACATATATGACGTGTTTGGTTATTTCTTAAATATGTCATGTACGCTCTATTTCAAGTGTTTTATACTTCTGATAACGTAATAAAAATACTTATTTTTATTCAAATCAATCTTTAACTTATATTTCACCCATAGATAAAAATAATTTCATCTATAATCAACATGAATAAAAACATTGGGAAAACAGGCAAGAAATAGTTCTTATGCAAAATATTATTACACTGAGTGCGCACGAATACAGTGCGTTGTCCCTTTGGTGTAATTCTCTAGACTTTGCATACGGCGGAGGAATATACTGGAAGTAGAACTTAGGCAGGTCTTCAGAAAAGTAGGAAGTAGCCGTGCACGTGCTATAAACATATTGCACGCGCTACATTGGAGATCGCGTAGCGGTGCGTTGATTTCACGGGAAAAGGAGAAGGGAACAGTTTGTCGACTTGGGAGAAAAAGCGAGCTGTGGGAAGAGTCCTGCCAGGATGACATCTCCGCGCCCAGTGGGAAGACAAGCAGGCGTGCCAACGTTGCGAAGACGGTTATTTAGCCGGCTTTCTCGGACCCCCCCCCCCCCCCTCGCGCATTGTGCCGCTGCGTGCACCAAGTACCGTCATAAACCACGAGACAATTTTCTTCCCCCCCCCCTCCCCCCTTGTTCACCTCCTGAGCGTACTTGCGTTTCCCACGACGCATTCATGATACGTATGAGAAACGGCTGCTGTGAATAGACTTCTTAAGTGGCAGAAAGTTGGCACGATAATTCGCCTCCCCGCTTTTGCTGGCTCTCGTGTTTGCCGTAACGAGAGTGAGATCGTACTGAAATCACAGAGTATGTCCGTCCGTGTAGAGTACGTCTGTTGTGGTTCTTGAACCCCTTTCATACCCAGTGTATGTACGTACATTACGCGCGTGTATGGGCTGTTCACGGCAAAATGAGCACTTTTGACAAGCCCTGCTTAAGATCTACTTGTCTGCACGCTGTGTATTCTTCCGCTTTATGTATGATTAGCATTGCCATGGGCCTCATCACTTTATTTATGCGACGGTCAAGTGATACTGAAAAATGATTAAAAATTTAAAATTTAACAAATCTGCTCATTTTTACACTTCGATGCATTTAAAAAAAACAGCAAAGCGAAAGAGATAATTTAAGTTATGAGAAATGGTTACCTAACACTTTTTATAAGACAGCAAGATACGGAACTACTTCTCACCCATCGTTACCAACCTTACTGGGTGCATGTCACTTAGGGCGCCCGTTAAAACATATACAGGTAGGAGCAGTGACTTTTTTCAAAGGTTGATTTCAAAAGTGTACTGCACACTGCGAAGCTCAGTGACAAATGGTCTTACCTGTGACCATCTTACTGGTTTAAGTCCTAATTGGTCCATATTAATATAGCTCAACATATAGCCTACAGCTCATTGGCTGTGACAACGAAACACGTGTTGTGATGTCTTAAGTACAGCACTCATCATATAATTTCTTGTTTGCAACGCCTGAAACCGTAAATGAAAGTGAGTCTAAAAGAGTTAGCGACGAAACGTGACTCGTTACATTAAAATAAGTGTAAAATAATTTCTGGACCACACTGAGTTAATTACTAAATAAAAAGAAACCCATCGTATTAGAGATAGAGGTGGGGAATGTATTTCCTTGTGAAATGAAACCAAAATTCTTAATATATGGATAGATTTTTTAATGAAAATATATTAGCTACCATTTTTATTAAAAGTGTATGCCATTAAGCTTGCACGTGGTTTCACTCAACTCGTAATTTATCATAAATTATTTAAGTTTCTGAAAACATTTAAATACGAGATCCCAGGCAGCTGTTTTTGTAACGAAGCGGGATTATGTCCACATCGCCGCTTTCAGGAGCAGGAATATGGCGGTCTTTGGTTTTGAACTTGGGTAGGCGGAGAGGGATTTGGCATACTATCTAAATTGTACTACAGCACCGAATAAATGATCAACCTGTGTCTTTCGGGGGGTGGAAAATGTACAGAGTCATATTGTGAACTAAATAGAGATCCTAAGCAGGCCTTCGCTGAAATACTAAGAGACGTGTCACTTTAGAACGTTACAGAGAATCTATATTTTGCTTTATAAGTACACATCAGATGTTGAAAGTAAGTGAGCCATATAATATTTCACTTTCAAAAATACAAAACTTTAAATGGTTTCATTTAAGAAAATGTTTAAAAATACATATTTGTTTTATTTCTAACTTATTGTAATTACGGATTTCTTCTGTTTTGATTTTTTTTTAACTAAGCAAATACACATATCAGTCTATTAAATTTATAAAGTGCATTTTCTTTCGATAACCAACGTTCTGTACAGTATGTATTCCTTTTTCCTCTTCTGTTTTATCCATTAATAAATCGTGAAAATATCTGCAAGTAAATGATTTTGCAGGGATTTTGTAAATATGTCTCACTGTTTGATTAATAAGAAATGATAAACCCGAAATATTTCCTCACAGTGTCTCTTCAAACAAGATGCCATGCTAGGCATACTGGAACACCTTCTTTTCGAAATATTTTCATTTCAAATCCAGTCACTTTTTTGTCTAACCAGTAATTTTACGTCTTCCGTTTGTATGTACACTGTCTAATTCTGCCTCTTTGACGTGACTTGCTTCCTCAATCACGTATGCTATTTACTATTTAAATATTTTTCAGCTTTTATTTTAACCATTCATCGTAGCACTAGAAGTTACATTAAACACTCAAGCTGCGTACACACCACTTAAACACTCTGTATCTGTAGCATCACAACTTGTGAAGGAAATCCGTCATCTCATGTCATCATCGCACAGCATTACTTAGCGTAACTTCTATCTTATCAGCCATTTTCTTAACATCGACGTCACCGACATATGTTGTGAATATTTGTTAACTAGGTTTCAGTATTTCCATGCCTTCATAAAATGGCTTTCGTTTTCGGGTCAGAAGAAGAGAAAGTTCGTGAGAAACATTTACTATATAGAATTATTCGCTTTTTCTGTAAAGGACAGTTTGCTATCCATGAAATGTTATTTTATTTTTATTTACAAACTACGTTTGTATCATTTAGCCGGCTGGATATCCACTGTTGAAATATCGCTCTAAATTTCTTTAGAAACAGCCACACAGGCTTCACAGACCAAACGGAAGTATTTCGTTGTGTTTTATTTATTGAACGAAAACTGCTCCTCCCGTGCTGTTTCGAAATCGCCTAGAGCTGTATCTCCCTCATGCTTCCGTTGTAAAGTAAACAGTTTGCACAGACAGTTCGTAAACAACTCGCGCAAAGCCGAATGCGAGACATTAACACACTAGTATTCACCTCACCACGCCAGTGTATGCTAGGTTTACATGCGTGAAAAAAAAATCATTTCCTGTCACACGCCAGGAGCTGACGTTTCGACCCGAAGCGTGATCGAAATTAATTTTATCCATACTTAATTATGCTTATCTCCCTGGTTCGTTTGTTATAACTAGGTTCCGGAATATGTTGTGAATAAATTTCAGAGAGTTAAACATGTGTACCCTTCAATTACTTTCTCAGTCAGATCACACTGTTCTATATAAGCCGTGCAGGAACTAAGTCGATAGCCGATCTGAAATGAAACAAAGACATAATTCCGTGCTTCCTATACTGTGGTAAAACGGGGTATAGTCTGTTCACGGCAAAGTGAGCACTTTTGAGGCCCTAGTTACTTTTTCCTATCAGTTGTTTTTTATGCTTCCACTACTTTTTAAAATAAATATTGCCATGTAAGAAATAAACACAGTGTATATATTATATCGGACTCCAAAGTTAACTTCTAAGGCTACAATACACTGCAAAAAAAATTTGAGGTAAAGTTCCACTACATGTAAGGCATGCTAATTACCTCTAATTGTAAGGTAAAATTACCTCTTAAATGTAAAGTAAATTACATAACAAGTAAGGTATTATTCCCTAATCGAACGGAAAAAGTACCTGAGAGAAGTGGGGGAAAAGTAAGGGAAAATTATCTGTATTGCGTAATAAAATTATATTTAAAAATACCCCGGAGTATTATTATTGTTAGTTTTTGTATTGTCTATATCCTCTGACGAATAGTAACCGAAACCTCAAAACTAAAATCCTCGACACTTGCTGGTGAGTGGGCGTGAACCATAGGCCTCTATCACAATAGACTGATTACACCACGACGGTAGCATGACAGCATCAGTGAATATTAGCGAGTTAAAGGAATGTTTATTCCATCCGACCTCCCGCCTAACTGTTGAGACAATGCTGAAAACATGCACGCGTCGTAAGTTAATTTCCCCATCCAGATATGGGATTTTCCACCGCTATGTACATGAGTTTTATTTCAGAGTGCGGTAATTATACCTTACATATAAAGAACCATGTTGGACCGCTTGTATGACTAAAAGAATTTATTTTAATTTTAAGGAAAAAATATATATAAAATGAAATCATCAAATAGTAAAAACTGTTGAGGAGATCCACACGACGTAAGGTAATTTTCCCATTCATGTATGGGATTTTCCACTACCGTGTACGTGAATTTTACTCCAGAGTGCGGTAATTTTACCTTACCCGTAAGGAAATGTATGTTTGCCCCACAAATTTGCAAATATTACCTTGCACCTTTCAGGTATTTTTCCCATCATTTTTCACATACAGTGTAAAATACTTTTATTTGCTTCTGTTCCAAACGAGAGGGCTACGAGAAGTGCTCGCCTTTACCGTAAATTGCCCATGTCCACTGGCGCAGCAGCCAGTGTACGAGCATCTGAAACTCGATGCATAGGACTGTGTAGTACAACCTATAGTATCTTTGAACCACGAAAATGTCCTGTGCTTATTATTACTGTTATACCTTGCTCAGTTTCTGTTAACCTGTCACTGAATGGCTTACTGGAACCGACTTAAATATTATTTCTGAAAACTTTCGCACAGTGACCGAAGTGAGAGTCGAACTCTCATCCGTGAGTTTAATAGGCAAGCAAAGGTTTCCACATCACCTAGACTGTTTTTGAACTCAGTAACAAACTACGAAGAGGATACGACGGAACAGTTAAATGTTTGAGCTTGACGTCGCATGACTGGGGGGAAAAAAGTTGCTTAACCTACGGGACTTAAAAGATACGTTGAGCTAAAGGCTGTTCACGATAAAGTGAGCACTTTGGAAACGAACCTTAGAAAGAAAAAGTCACTGCCCCTGCATGCATATATTTTAACGGGTGCACTGAGTGACATTCGCCCAGTAAATCTGGTAACGATGGATGGAAAGTAGTTTCATATCTTAAAATCGAATAAAAAGTGTTAGGTGACCAGTTGTGATAACTTGAAATTATTTCTTTCGCTTTCTGTTTTTTTTTTTTTTTTAATACATCGAAGTGTAAAAATGAGCAGATTTGTGAAGTATCTACCTTCTTAATAATTTCACGATTTAATTTCACTCACACATGAATAAAGTGATGAGGTCCATGGCAACGTTAATCTTACATAAGGAGGGGAATACACAATGTTTATACAAGTAGATCTTAATCAGGGCTTTCAGAAGTGCTCATTTTACCGTGAACAGCCTACGTATACGAACATTGCCTTTGAGTAACGCAGGAGGCTCGCTAAGATCACTTGCCTACTCAGCTTCCTGGCGTGCAGTGATCATACTATTCGGTTCCCGCCAAGGCGAACCAGTTTCGATTTCCGGCGGGGTCGCTCCCGGATTTCCGCGTGTGGGGATCGTGCCGGCCGATGCCGCTGGTCGGCGGATTTTCTCAGGGATCTCCCGTTTCCTCCCGCCCTTTCATTTCGGTGCTGTTTCATACTCATCTCGCTTCTCCCTCATCGGCTCTCATGACCGAGATATTCAACGCCCAAATCATCCACAAAATTATATTTAGAATAACTTACAACCTCTCGTAAACACTCATTTCATTCGATATATCTAACACGATTTAAATATTACTCAAGAAATGCAAATAAAACAGACAATTTATCAATTAAATTTTTATGTAAATAGGTGGTTCAATATTAATAAATAAAAACCAACCGACCAGCTCATACACGACCACCATGTATATTTATATCCTTTCTTACACTTAACATTTATTTTTAAAACATAGGGCAATCATCAGTAGGCAGTTCATATCTGTCGAATATTGTATCTGAACAAGCACATTAGATGTCGCTTGGTAGAGAGTGCTGCGCGAGGATACCTAGACGAACACCATCAGACACGGCGGTGTGCCACAATGTCCGTCTCAATTCCAATTAAAATCCATAGCAGTGTCTCTACATCGGTTATAGTCACATAATTCACACTCATTGTTTACACATATTCAATCTGTCTGTTGCCATCATTCTAAATGTCTGTCACTCACGCGTCCAGTTCACAAGTCCCACCCGTCAGTCTCACCCTTCACTGTGCCAATGCTCGCAGTCCGCGTACTTACCTCCCGCTGGTTACTCTCGCGGCAACTCGTCACCCTCGCTTCTCGCTTCAGGTCGTACAATCCTCCAAACTATCAACACGGCCGGCTCGGAGGCCCGTTGAGATTTAAGAGTGGGATGAGGCTGCGCGTCCAAGGACCATTTGAAATGTTGACACTTCGGAGTCTGACGATGGAATTAGCTGTGACGGTGGGTGAGGAGAAAAAGGGGATGGGGGGTAATGCAGTTGCAGAGTACAGGAGGGGGGAATTAATAGGATTTAAATTACGTATGTAATAAGTAATTCATTGCGAAATGTACTCTCTCTCTCTCTCTCTCTCTCTCTCTCCTCTCTCTCTCTCTCTCTCTCTCTCTCTCTCTCTCTCTCTCTCTCTTTATCTATCTCTGTCACGATGCATTGTTGCATACGCAAGTGCGCGTAATTACTTATCGCATTGAATATTTATTACATGCGCCTCATCGCTCCTACTCTCAAGACTTGCAATGTTTCGGTCGTGACGCTGTGCTGTGCAAACTAGATCTGTAACAGTGGGACTTTATTAAGCGCGATGAAAGCCCGCAGATCAAACTACGCCCGTATGGTCATACTTTTCTCTTACCGCTTAAGAAAACTGCATACACAAAAGATGTAAAAATGCGATATTTGACCATTTTCACCATTTTTTTCCCTCCAATAATATACTTAATATGACAAAAATTAGACAAATAGGGGCGTAGATAATTGGTTTTTTTTTTTTTTTTTTTTTTTCCTGACAAAAAGTCATATTTTCAGTAATTTTATTTACCGAGATACGCGTATTCGCACAAACAACTATTTCACAGAAAATGTTTCAGTACATCCTCCTCTTAAGGGGCCGCCTACTAGCCGCTAGAAATGTGTTGCAGGGTGTAGGAAAATCCGTAAAGTCCCACGGAAAAAAAGCGTTTCGACAAGAAGCTTGCGTGCTGGTTTAGTGCTTCGCGCATAGTAACGATGAGGCACTTGATGTGTGTGCCAGTGTCGCCCTTAGCATTCGCTCGCTCCTGTGCCATGTCGCGTCAGGTAGGCGGCCCCCTCATGTAGTCTTACTGGCCCGATAAAGAAGGTTCCTCGCACCACAGAGTCACGCTGAGAGAGACTGGGGCTATTAGCAGAACATTCTTAGAAAGATAACACCAGAAATTTAATCCGTTGAAAGTCAGAAGTTCGCGAGTCCCGATAGGCTTGTCTCGCGCACTCGGCGGGTCGCCTTTGTAAATCGCCGCCCGTTTCTCGCATCATTGCTCTGTCCTTGGCACACAGTCATTGGGGCTGGGCAAGAGAAGCTATGTGGACCAGCAACATGTAACAATATATTTGGCAACCAGTGTCCAAAACATTTGTTGTACGAATACAAAAAAAAAACATAACATTGTACAATTTAAACAAGACGATAAGAACCACCTCAACTTTTCTCAACCCACTGAAAACAACATTGTGGGTACTCGAGTTCTTGTTTACGTCTGAACACGTGCAAACCCGGCAAGAATAATTTTTTTTTTTAAGTTTCGTTCTCGAGGATCGGAAGATAGCGAATACACCAGCCCGACGCTGGGAAGTTTCGACAAGAACACATGGGAATGTTGTGGTTGTTTGGGAATAATGCCAAAAGCCAAACAGGTCGGCCAAGGGATTTTACTCCGGGAAGAAAAAGTGTGGAAAGCCTCGAGAAATTGGAGAGCAAGTTTTGTATGGGCCGTGCGGAAATTAAACGACAGAAGGTTGAATACACAGGACAGGCAACATGCGCCGAGAAGATACTGTTTACAAATTGGGGAAGCGTGTAAACGTAAAGGCGATCCCGGAAATGCTGAGTTAACCATAGCCCGCTTTCTCACTCAAGTGGTTGCGTCTGTAATAAAGTTACAGTGTGCATGACTAAAGGTTGTTCACGATAAAGTAAGCACTTTTGAAATCAACCTAAGGAAAAAGTCACTGCTCCTACCCTGCATACATTTTAACGGGCGCACTGAGTGACATGCGCCCGGTAAAGTTGGTAACGGTGAAGGGATAGTAGTTTCATATTTTACCGTCGAATAAAAAGTGTTAGGTAACCATTTGGAACAACATATATTACTTTTTTTCCCCCCTTTCTATTTTTTTAACGCATCAAAGTGTGAAAATAAGTTGACTTGTAAAATATTTATTTTTCCAATAGTTTCACTTGACCGACGAATGAATAGAATGATGAGGCCCATGACAATGTTCATTTTACATAAGGCGGAAGAATACACGTCGTGCATACAAGTATATCTTAAGCACGGCTTTCAAAAGTGCTCATTTTACTCTGAACAGCCTATACTGTGCTGTTACTTAAGTTTCCGTGGCTCAACGCTGGTTTTGTTTTGCGTCTATAGCTCTATCACGACAGAGAACGGGAGATGTTTTAGACAATGGGTGAGGGAGTAAAAGTTTGTTGTATGCTGTAGACGTGGGTTGGTCCTTGGTTCGAATCTCATCGAGGGTAATTATGTGCAATTATTCCGTAATTATTGCGTAATGACTAAGTTTGTTACTTACAGACAAGAGTGTTCATATGCTCATGGGGTTCGAATATCGACGAGAGCAAAAATATACAACTGTAATGAGCACTGCCAAAACGATGTATATGAGTACTTTTAAAAGTTTGTACACTTCGCCTGACCAAGTTTTAATGTCATTTGTATGATCGAGTAACGCAAAGTATGTTGTCCGCTGTTTGACTCTGATGGCGATGGGTTGTCCCGTATTGAGTACACGGAGACAAGACCCATAGACTTAAGATGGGGTGGACCGCTTATTCGTCTTCCGCGCATGTACCCAACGTTGACCTACCCCAATCCTACACAAGTGTCAAAGTCACATGGTCAACAATAATGAAAGTGTTTGTTTATATCTTAATTTTTAAACGACAAACATTAATATATGAAAAAAATATACTTTTTACCAATTTGAATTTAACCAAAATGCATTAAAAATTTGTTAGAGAAAGTATACATGCATCTCAAATAATTTGTTTACAAATCAGTTTCCTAACCTAAAATCCAAACTATGCTATTTTCGCTAGACGTGCTGGCAAGTGAGCAGTTCAATGTTGGGACACGGAGATTGGTCGTGGGCAGCCAGCGAGATCGGTCTATAGGCTGTTCACGGTAAAACGAGCACTTTTGAAAGCCCAGCTTAAGATATACTTGTATGCACGTTGTGTATACATTCGCCTTATGTAAAATTAACACTGCAATGGGCCTCAACACTTTATTCATGCGTCGGTCAGTTGAAACTGTAAAATTATTTTAAAAATAGTAAATATTTAAAAAATCTATGATAGAAATAATTTTTAAGTTATCACATATGGTTACCTAACACTTTTTATTCGACGTTAAGACATAGAATTACTTTCCCTTGCAGCTTTGCCAACTTTATTGGGAGTATGTCACTTAGTGCGCCCGTTAAATTATGTGCAGGTAGGAGCAGTGACTTTTTTCTAAGGTTGGTTTCAAAAGTGCTCACTTCGTCGTGAACAGCCTATGCCTATCTTTAGTCTATGCACAAGACGGGAAGTCAGCCTGCCTCATCTCTAGTCCGCGGCCGAGTGGCGGCAAGGTGATTACGTGCCCGCACACATGGACACAGTTATTGTCCGTAGAGGCGGGCCGGCCCTCGGCAAGTGCACGTGTTGGATCGCAGAGCGAAGCATCTCCTCCGATGAAGTCACGCTCTACAGGAGCCGCCGGCCGGGGTACACAAATGTCCTTTATTGAGGCGCGGATAAGTGTGCCAAGGCTCGGGGCGCCCCGCCCCGACAAAGGAAGGGAATTGTCGGCCAAGGCGCCGCAAACCTCCTCCGCGGTCGACGAGAAGATCGCATCTCGTCGCCCCGCGGAGATGCGCGCGCGGATGGATACCCGGTGGATCTCCCAGGGGGCAAGGCCGCCCGCAATTCCCAGCGCCCGCCCACCTCCAGTGAGTCATAGAAGAGATCTGGGCAGCTCTTAACTAGCGGTGTGCATAATCGATTGATCCAAGTAATCGAATGATCGCTCGATGGCAGATTGCTCTGTCCCCTCTCCCCCCACCACACAAAATTAACCAAATCAGGAAACAATTCAGTTTTGCCTTTAGCGTTTGCCCATTCATTGCATGAAACTGCCCTACATAAGTAAGCAGAGGGAAACAATAACCATTTCTAGTTTATACAAGTTAATTTTTTAAAAGGGCCATACATACAAGCACAATATTATTGGCAACACTGGATTTCGAAGAAAAATATTGCCAAGTTAAAATGTAAATTATATTATTTTCGTAAA
This sequence comes from Dryococelus australis, assembly GCA_029891345.1. Classification (NCBI taxonomy): domain Eukaryota; kingdom Metazoa; phylum Arthropoda; class Insecta; order Phasmatodea; family Phasmatidae; genus Dryococelus; species Dryococelus australis. The sequence goes on along the minus strand of CM056995.1, from coordinate 44,252,099 downwards.
TAGTAATTTCAAGAATTGGCGTTGTTGTTATTGCAACATTTATTATTCGATAAAATGTTACCAGCCTGACTTAAGCATAACTTGTACAAAAAATGTGTATAAAATAATGTAATATACATTTGTGTGGGTAAAACTGGTGTTACATCATAGACTTTCAGTGATGTTGAATACAGTTGATCATCTGTTATTATTATAGGTATTAGATTTATGATTTGAATTATAATTATCATGATAATAAATCACTGGTAGAAAATAAAATAAATTTTTGTTGGTATGAAACTTTTTAATAGTATGCTAAATAATATTATAATGCAGAAAAATGTTGGCCGAAAGATAAAAAATTACGGTGGACAGACTATACTCCCGTATTATAAGTGTTCAGAACGACAGTTTTTGCCCCAGTGGTTTAATTTGTATTGAGAACTGGCAAAGATACCGAGAGTCGATGAGGGTGAAGCGAGGCGAGTGTGGAACAGCGCCGGAATGCAAGAGCGGGGGGGGAACGGGAGACCACCGAGAAAACCCGCCGACCAGCGGCAACGTCCGGCACGATTCCGACATCCGGAGCGACCCAACCGGGAATCGAACCCAGTTCGCCTTCGGTGTGAGAGGCGAGTAGTCGAACCACAACGTCACCGCGGCCCCTGTCGCTTTAAGGGGAAAAAAAAAAATCGTATTGGCATTTCGAATGCTACTGACGACTTCGGTTGAATTTAACTTAGATTGATGCACAGTTTGTCGTAGCCTCACGACAATATTATTCTTTAAAGGCACTGGCGACGAAATACTACTTCCTATAGGCTGTTCACAGTAAACTGAGCACTTCTGGAAGCACTGCTTAAGATCTACTTGCATGCACGTCGTGCATTGTTCCGCCTTATCTAAAATTAGAATTGCGTGGGCATCATCACTTTGTTGATGCGTCGGTCAAGTGAGCCTGTGAATTTTTTTGACAAGTAAATATTTCACAAATCTGCTCATTTTTACACTGCCATGCATTAAAGAAACAAAAAGCGAAAGAAATAATTTAAGTTATCACAGATGGTTACCTTAGATTTTTTATTCGAAGTTAAGATATGGAACTGATTTACATCCTTCGTAACCAACTTTACTAAGCGCATGTCACTCAGTGCGCCCGTTAAAATATATGCAGCTAGGGGCAGTGACTTTTTTCTAAGGTTGATTTCAAAAGTGCTCACTTTATCGTGAACAGCCTTTAAGCAATTTTCATAATGTTCCATGCGACTTAATATTTTGTCAGCGACACTCGAAGTGTAAACTACTCAAATGAACAGGGTGCATTATATCGTACGTAGGTAAGAACATTTGATTGGGGAACTTTCAACCCGGTGTTATACTGGGAGAGAACCGGCGAGTCTATTGAACGTTCTGTATATATAGAGTGAGTCTGGTGTTGTGTGAATTCAAGGGCCCTGCATCCCGGCTGGCAGCTGCGAAATTTAAATAGGAAATCCCATGTTAAGGAAATTTCGCCTCAGTAAGTTAATTTTATAGAAAGGCTTTTCAAACAAAATGTATTCCTCGCGATTTTTTTTTTGTAGAAGTTCCCTACAGAGGAGATGTTTTCAAGGAGCTTTTAAAATTGATGTCTTACAAGAAAGTACATACTGCCTATCTACATTTTAAACATGCTCTCGTAGAGATCTTCTCCAAAAAAAATCCGTGAAAATGCGCTTTGCCTTTAAAATTAACGCACTAAGGCTAAATTCCCTTATGAGATTTCCTATTTAAATTTCTCAGCTGCCAGTCGATAGGCTGTGCCCTTGAAACATGGGTGTACATAGGAATAGAGACACCCACAGAACTTATCGTTAAGAAGCAGTTGTGAATCAAAACGACTCGCTTCCGGATTATCTCGTCGGCAAATAAGTAGTTTTTGTCTATGCACGATCAGAAAGTGTTTGATCGTGAGACGTTTTCGTGTAATTTCAAGACCTCTGAGCCGAAGGATAGGTACGAGTTCGATTCTCGGTACTGGCCGTGATATTACAAGCCCTGGAATAAAAAATTTACGCGCTGTTGCCATCGACTCTTGAGCTGTGCGTGCGGTTGCGCCGTCCAGTGGAAACTAGAGTTCGCCATATTCGTCTGCAGAAAAGCCGATAACACGATACCTGCTGCAGTACTTGGTTCTTGTGCAAGCTTCTGTAACCCGTGGTGTGAGAGCCGGCATACCAGCCGCTATATGAGCAGCCGTGGAAGATTCATATCACACGACGGCAGTTCGCGTACTAGCATTTGGCAGCCTCGGTGGGTGCGCAGTGTGATATGAACCCCATTCGTAGAACTGCTGCCATTGAGTAACTTGCGTATGCCTATAAAAATACTAGCTAGCACATCTCAATATTGCTATATTACTGTTCGCGTTTTCATAAATTATTTGCTTACTAGTATAGTTTAAGTCATTTTCTTGAAAATGACGTCAGTCACTAAAGTACGAGTGTGTTATTTTTAATTTTGACGAAAATTACAGACCGGTTGCAAAATAAAGTCTTTCCTATATGTACCGGGATATTATCCACGTGTAAAATTTAATGATAAAAAAAATTTGGGTCCGACAGAGTTTTGAACTCACTTCCAAAATTATATATTTTCGTAGCGGACGCCGCAACTTTACTACTGTACTACGAGACGCCAAATTTTGACTTTATATATAGTAGATAACATCATTACTTCGAATTCATGTTTTCATAGAGTAGGTAATGTTTTAAGTATTTAGAACGGTTTTTAACAGTAATAAAAATTTTCCATAACAAATGTTATGCTTCGTCGTATTTTAAATCTGTTTGAAAGTGTTTCAACCTCACGGATGTATAATCAAGACGGAGGCGTCTTTTTCGGTTTCTTCATCAACTCGTTTCAAGCAGTAGCCGCGGGGAGTGTCCTACGCTCTGAAACTTCGACGTGATTGGCCAGGTACGAAACCTGGTATGGGACCTGTCACGAAACATAGGACGTGTCCTATTACCAAACCTGGTACGAAATCTGGCCGTGCAAGGCGGGAAATGCCATGACGGGTGCCACACTAGCCCGTATACCGGCCGCTATGGCGGACCTTGCGCAAGCTTTTGCGGAATCTGATATCGTGTAACATCGCCTTTAGGAAACGGCAGTGGTGTAAACATCTGTTACTGCCACAGTTTGATTGTTCTCCTCAAAAAATATAAGGCCCGGTTATGCCAGAAGCTGACATCCAGCACCAAGCAGTTACCTTAGCTCTAGAGGACGTGGTGTTCCACCGACCAATTCACCCTGTTGAGTACGGCGCACTCAAATACTAACGGCCGGTTTTACTGATTGAGATCGAATTTGAGTAAAATAGAGATAACTTGACCCAGATAAAAAGTTAAACTTCGATTTTTTTTTCTAGACAAAGTGTGGCGTTTTCCACCAAGACTTATCCTTCTTCGAGAAAATCGAGATATATTTACCTCGATTTGGAAGCAAAATAACCCCGACGGCACTGTCAAAAAAGTCATTGAATAGTTATGAAAAGTCGACATGGTATTTTCACGAAGAGAAGCAACAAAACAGAAAATAGTTGTAGGAAACAATTTTGTTGTTCGATATAGTGGCGTAAATTATCAGCATAATTTAAATTAAGGGGGACAAGGGGTGCCGAGCTAAAATGTTTAAGAAGGAAACATGAATATCTACATTCCCAGAAAACTCGATTTCCCGAAGTACATAGTAACATTGTCTATTATTTCAATGGTTTTCCTTTCACGATACTTTTATAAAAGGTGGCTACAGTAATGCCTATACAACTAAACACTTATAAAACTAAAAGCAAAAGATGGGAAAGTCTTCCTGGACTAGTGCTGGTAGTCAGTAAACACCAATGTATTCAGACAAACATGCCGAAATACACACCGTGCGGCGAAAACTGAACCTCGGGAAATACAGGCTTAAAATTTAAAGAGTTATATAAAAATAAGTTACTGTAGTTACCATTATTTGGCAGTCAAGTAATAGTTTCGTTGTGTTCTTCATAATTTCTTATCCTTTTTTTTGGAATATTTGTACGTCTATTTCTTTACAAATCTGATCTGAATTCGTAACCTCAAATTAAATGCATCGGTGTAAAGTGTATCAGATGCAGCAAATGAAAGTAACAAACTGCCGTAATTTGGCAATATTCAGTACGTATTTTGATTTTGTAAACGTGTTTTGTACAGTGAAAAATAAACCACTACAATTACTATTTCCCAAAATAGTTTTCATACATCAACCTTTTATTCAATGCTCTTGCATTAATTTTGCTATTGTTTCCAGATTGAATCGTGTTTACTACTGAATGATACAATGTTAATAACATACAACAAACACTTCTCCCTTCACTTTCTGAATTTCTTTGCAAATAGCCCAATATATTTGTTTTTATTTTACATATTTATCCCGATAAAGTGATTTCATCGAGCAAAATCGGCGTTTAAAATATTCCTTCTCGATGTTCACATAAAATCGAGATAAGGACGTGGTAAAATTTGAAAGACAAATAATTGAGATAATTTGGCACTTAAACTCGATCAAACATCGTTATTTCGCTTGGCGAAACCGGCCCTAAACTGTAAATCTGGCTGCTGCCCATGATGCACTTGTTCCCCGCTACTTCTCGCGCATTCTCAAATGGCGCGCAATTCAAATTCTTCACATCCTACCGGGACACCCTTCTCACGTTAGGTCGTAATTTGTATTAGGTTTTCTACTTATATTCCATAACAAAACGTGATATCAGCTCTTCACTGTGAAGTAACTACTTTTGAGGCACTAGTTACTTTTTTCTTTCAGACATTTTTTATGCTTTAACCAACTTTTTAAATTAATATTCCCATGTAAGTAATAAGCACAGTGTGTGTGTTCCACCGCACTCGGAAGTTAACGTCTAAGGCTAAAATAAAATATATTTATTATTACATATTAATATATTATTATATATAATATAATATAATAATATATTAATATAAAATATATTAAAATATTTTATTCCAAACGAGAGGGCTTAGAAAGTGCTCATTTTGCCGTGAATAGCCTATAAGCCTTTATATCATTAAAACATGAATATTTGCCCAAATAAGTATAATTATTCCAGCGATATATGACATACCATATTGCAATTTCGGTTATGCATAGGTATCATACTACTGTAGTCCATGTACTTCAGCCTACAGCATTACTTGTTTACTAAAATCGAGGGTTGGTGGTATCATGTTGAACAGATCTCATTGTTTCAATGGGTTTGGGTATTAAACATAAATTAAAACTGTGTAGAGCCGCAATCGTAAAAATACGTGAATAATGTATTAAAACTTACCTAAGTCAAATAAACCGAATAGTTTCAGAACTATGATTTTTTTTACCACGATAGTTTAGGTGAATCTATATATCAAATGGTGTAAGAAGGAAGTTAAGTGTTTTCATTAGGTGCACAGAAATTTATACTCAAATTTATCCTATGGTTCCTATGCAATTGGTCGAGTGGTTGGTGGATCTATTTCACCTCCATTTCGAGGCAGGCAAATGACGTCATTTTAAAAATAACAGTTGAGTTGTATACGATTACAACCAGTTATAGTTTAATTTTATTACTAAACATTCGAAGTGTATTTAGGTTGGTGTAATTTCGTGTAATGGTTTAAAGGTTTGTACTTCGAAGGACCTCTTTCCAAAATAAGTCTACGAATAGTACATGCATGTGAAATAAAATTAATGCTTGCTCAAATGAATGGAAGAATAACTAGTAGGCATTCGCGCATATGGCCATGGCCCGTTCAGAACATGTCGAATTTTTTTATCCATAATACAAAAAACAGCACAATTATTTTTCTTGTAGAATTTTGGAGTATTTGAATAGATCCTCAACATTTCAAACCTTATAAAAAGGCGTAAACACTCATTACATGATCAATTTTAGTGAACAGCATCTGCACAGAGCTAAAGGTTAAATTTGAACCGGCTGTACGCCAGCTCATCGAAAGTTAAATACAGTTAAACAAAGTAAATTTGCTACCGAGCGCGATTGACTATGCATTGTAATATTGGAATATATCAGAATACTTTAATTTCACATTGTGTTATAAGATAGGTGTTTTAAAATGTATAATTCCTTTTCACGATTAGACCTTGAGATTCGTGTAACTAAGTGATCTTCTCCTTTTGGAAGTTCTATGTCCTCGTTTAAAATCTATGTGGAGGAAAAGAAATAATGTAATTCACACACTTAAAGTAGTCGGCGGAGATCCTTCTACAACCGGAAAAAAAAACTTTTACTGAGAAATAACAGCTCTCATCATGCCATGTGTTGTTTATAATATTGAATATTGTAGACTTTTTTTTTTTTTTTACCTGTTCTAAAAGTCTGAGAGTAGTGGTACCTACACATGTAGTGAAAAATGGTGGACACTCGCAAATACGAACCAACCCATCCGTATCCATCGCAGCCTGCATGTTTCATCGGCTGCAGTAACAACGCTTTATGAATAACTGGTTGAGTGCAATGTTCTACTCGCAGCGCGAAATCAGTGCATAGACGGAACCTGTCCGAGAATCCTTGGGGCGTCCAGTGGGGGAGAGAAGTGAAGAAGACATCAGGTCCGTACACTTCCTCAGATTTGCAAAATTTGACTTGAAAACAGTGAGCATTTATCTACCAAATAACTAATGGCTTTCCGAGTATTTCGGTAGGAGAAAACAAAATAACGCGAGTGTAGTTGATTTACGGAAAATTAGGCAAGTCTATTGAAGTCAATGTTGATAATTTTACGTGATTAATATTTCGCTTACAAACTATAAAAAATTCCGACTTCCGAACAAATTGTTCGAGTGAGTGTGAGATGTGACGCATCGTCTTACCTAACGCTTTCCTTTTACAATCACGAGGCACGCGACTAGGAGCGCCCAAAGTGTGACCTTGAAATGTAGATTAGGTGGCCTACATGCCTTCACGAGCATGGCACGGAAATGGCGTGTGGAGTGTAACCATGGGACATTCCGGGGATGAATTTTTTTTTGTCTTGATGGAGAAAAGTATTCAGAAATATTTAATGCAATCGTCTACGTGAGCTCTGCACGTATTCTTTTAAAGCGTTGTCAGAGTGGAAATCTCGTTTTTGATCGTTATACTTAATTAAAATATGACAGATTTATTCAGAATTGTATTCCCACTACACCTCAATCAGCGTAGCAAAATAATTCCCCCACGACACTTTCATACTGTATTTGCTTGCCACATTCTGCGGGGAGTTATTATGTGTTATTGTTTCATATTCGTTTCAAGTCATTTTATTTGGGTGTGCTTCTTTACCGAAAAAAAATTTCAAAAGCAAGTACTAAATTTAAATCACGCACATCGACACGCTCTAGTTAGATAGAATATATGTGTGTCAACTTGGTTGGTGTAGGTATATCAATATAAATATTTTATGGCACACACACACACACTCGAACAAAAAAAAGCGCCTGATATATTTCCTGCGCACGAGTGACTCCACTTCGTAGTCGCGTTAATGGCGGTAGAAAGATAACATGCGTCAGCGCATAACTAAGGAACTGGTCGATATGCTGCTTGCACGTGGAAAAAAACTGATCTAAATCTATTAATTGGTAGAGGGAAGCATGTTACCGAGGCCGCCACGTTCGCCAGATCTTACACCCCTTGACTCTCTCTCTCTCTCTCTCTCTCTCTCTCTCTCTCTCTCTCTCTCTTTCTCTCTCTCTCTCTCTCTCTCTCTCTCCCCCTCCCTCTCTCTCATCCTCTCTCAACTGAATACCAAAATCATAATTATTATTCAGTTTAATTTTTAGGTTGGCAACATGATGAAAAATATGAATGTAGAGAGCGTATCCACTGCACCCGCCACAGCGTGAGTATCTCTCATCCTCTCTATCTCTCCCCTATATACATATATATAGTGCTACGAATAATATGGTGTACGTTGGGTTGGTGGAGGTGTCTTACTGATTAAATATGTGTAGGTTAAGTGCACATCCAAAGTCCGAAGCACTGTAATACTTTGACTCCCTCTACCGGCAAAACCACGCATTTTCGTGCATGGGTTCCCTAAAGTTCAGTTCTACCACATGCTGCGTGTCCACGGTGCTTTCTAAAACATTCTTTTCAAATGCGGGGTCCTTTAAATGCGTCACAATTATTCTGCGGTCGCTTGAACACCTTTGAAAGCTCTGTTCATTTCACCTTCAGGTTTCTGTTCGTTACAGGTCCATCCCCAACTGTTAAAATTCTAAGTTGATACTTATTGAAAAAAGTCTTCTTGTGTAGTGTATTTCGTGCAGTTGTTAGAATACGGATTTTAAGGTCATTTAAAACAAAGCAGACACACTTTTACTTTATAAAACGAGATACCACCTATGCACAATCCACATTCAAATTTATTGATAAACAGTTTTGGATTAAAAATTATGTGTCTGGGCTCCTTAAAAAAAAAATTTACTTCAAAAATTGATAATTTAAAAAGTATTTCCGTATAATTTACAACATAGTAGTTATCAATAGAATTGTTATATAGTAAACTGAAAGCACGCAATAATTTATCTAGCAGGCAACCGTAAAGTTATTATTGAGGTACAGTTGAAGAAGCTCATTGAAATTATATTGTTCGACTTGTTATCTACACCGATGATTTTAAGAAGGAATGAATAACTATTAAGTACGTGCACTTTTTTTAATTAATACCTCCATACAGAGTGAAAAAACAAGTAATGAAATATTGAATTTTCTAAGACAGCAATAGACATTATCATCTAACGCGTGTTTTCAAAATGAATTAACACGCCGCTCTAAAGATTTACTTTCCACACATACAGACTCTTGATATGTGGCAGCAATCCTCAAAATATGTTCACACAAGGCTATGTTATAAGTTGATCACAGAACAAAACCGTAGAAAATAACAGTGCATAAACGTCCCAATGTCCATTTGTAACCATACGCCTTATTCTTGATTGACAATACAGCCACGTTTCACGAAAAATGTTTTAAGAAGTTGAGATTAACTTACAGGTATATTTATCCTTGTAACACTCACAGTCAAAGATAAATCATTTAGGCGTTGCAAAGGACATATATTTTGTACGGAACTGTCCAACTATCGTCATAACGCTCTGTAGTGTACTATTCGACTCATGTAGACCTATATTCAAGAGCTCAGACATTTTAATATTCGCGTGTGAGTACATGTTTTCAGTACTTATATTCATGTCCAAAAACTGTCATTTATTTCATAATCATGTCACTAGAGTAAAAAAAAAAAAACACTTTCACGTGGCTTCATTTAACTTAAAACTATTCCAGAAAGGGCCGTCGTACCTTAGTAGCCAACTTTTCAATAAATTACCACAGCACCTTCAAGAAATTTGCTTCTCTAACCAAAAATTCTTTTTAAAAAAAGTTGAAAGAATTTTTTATTGAATGTGTATTTTATAGTGTTAAATTTCTAAACTGCGAAAATTAAGAACTCACTGTATAACATTTCATTGTACATATATTTTGTTCCAGTTTTTCTCGTTCCCTTTTTCTTCTGTTTCAGTAGAACGACAATGCCCCACAGTAAGTTGGAAGAAGATACGTCACATTATGAAGAAAAGATATTATATATATATCGGATTGCACGTACACACATCATATATATATGTGTGTGTGTATGTTTACTAAGTCCAGTGTATAGACTTTGTATACGGTGATTTGATTTGTCTAATATCTTTGTACAGCTATGTATTGAAGAAAAAAAAGATCGTACAGATGCAATAAAACAAACAAGCAAAACTGAGTCTGTGCTTGATGTTAATAGCAAAAGTTGTTTACGACACTATGGAATATATAGTACATTCACAGTTACTTCCAACTGTTCTGAAACCCTGATAAAATTAAACTTTCAGAATATTCCTCCGCCTCATGCAAACAAAGCTTAAACGAGTCTATGAAATCACACCAAAGTGAAAACGCACCGCATTCGAGCGCACTTACTGAAATCCTATTTTGCATACAAACTATTTTTTACTAGGCAATACCATAACACGTAATTTCTCCCTGTATTTATTCATGTTAATTAATAAATTAAAGATTATTAAGTAATGGATTAAAATAAGTATATATTCAGTTTAGTCAGGTATTTTTATGTTAACAGAAGTATAAAACTTTTGTAAAAAGACGAGTTATTGAGGATAAAACCAAACACATCATAAATGGGTTGATTATTCAAAGGTATTATTCAAAAAGTGTGGAAAAAAAACTGCACGTGAGGGGCTTCCCTTGTTGGACTGTCTTATCTGCCGTGTACAGTCTATTTATCCTTTATTCACACTTTTAGAATTAAACCATTGAAAAATCACCCCTTGCATCACAATGAGCTTGGTTGTTTCCTAAATATATATCACAAGAGTTTTTTACTTGTGTTAACACAAAAGTACTTTGCTTTTGAACAAGTTTGAACGATTACTTATTTTTTATCACTAAATTATAATCTTTAATTTATAATTGATAAATTGATATAAAAGAAAACAGGGAGAAAAAATGTATGTTGGTAACATCTAGTAAGAAATACTTCATATATAAACTGTTATTAATCAGAGTCCGTACGAATACGGTTCAATGTACCTTTGGTTTAATTTTCTAGACTCGGTTAACACATCGAGGTCTCCACACAATCACTGGCACTTAAGACAAATTAGAAGGGAGGCACCTATATCCACTACTGCAAGAACACCGGTTCTGTTGGTGTCTGTGTTAGAACTCACCATCATCCTATTGGTCCATACCACACCGGACACTGCTCTGTACTTTACAGCGTTCATCAACCAATGGAGAGCCGAGCTGATATTGACCCAATCAAATGTCCTTTATCGTATAAAGTGATTTACATTCAATCTCATGTCCCTTTGAGTGGATATGAAAAAAAAAAAAAATTCTATCGTTAGTAATATTATAGTTACTGCGCTGTGGTGTTCTTGTGAGGTCGCGTTAAACACTAGTAGGACAAAAACTGCACATACGTGCTAGTTTTGTCCTGAACAACGAAGAAATTCTCGAATTAGCTTTGCTCGAGCTACACTTGAGCATATTCTACGAAGAGTTAAGAATAGTTTGCATGAGGTGGAGAAATATTCGGGAAACAACTTCATCTGCGCTTCAGAAAAGTTGTAAGTAACCGTGAATGGACTTTTACAGTGTATGTACGTCCGGACTTTTCAATCTACGGTCCGCGGGCCACACGGGGCCTACCTGTCTGCTCTCACTGTCCCGCGAGAGCATTTTATTAGCAATTGTGTTTATATATATATATATATATATATATATATTATATATATATATATATATATATATATATATATATATATATAATTTAATATAGGCTATTCACGGTAAAATGAGCACTTTTGAAAGCTCTGCGTTAGATCTACTTGTATGCACGTTGTGTATTCTTCCGCCATATGTAAGATTAACATTTGCATGGGCCTCATCACTTTATTCAAGCGTTGGTCAAGTGAAACTGTGAAATTATTAGAGAAGTAAATATTTAACAAATCTGCTAATTTTTACACTTCGATTCATTAAAAAAAAAAAATTGAACGCGAAAGAAATAATTTAAGTTAACAGAAATGGTTACCTAACTCTTTTTATTCGACATTAAGATACGGAACTGCTTCCCACCCATCGTTACCAACTTGACTGGGCATATGTCACTCAGGGCGCCCGTTAAAATATATCCAGGTAAGGGCAGTGACTTTTTCTAAGGTTCATTTCAAAACAGCTCACTTCATCGTAAACAGTCTGTACCATTAGGCCTACCTAATTGGAAGTCAACTGTAACTATCACTGCGGTTGAGAACTGGTGAAGGCTGCCCACGATAAAGTGAGCACTTTTGAAATCAACCTTAGAAAAAGTCACTGCTCTTACCTGCATCTATTTTAACGGGCTCAGTGAGTGACATGCTCCCAGTAAAGTTGGTAACGATGGAGATAAAATAGTTCCATGTCTAATCGTCGAATTAAACGTGTTATGTTAACATTTGTGTTAGATTAAATTATTCCTTTCGCTTTTTTTTTTTTTTTTTTTTTTTTTTTTTTATGCGTCTGTGTGTAACAATTGGCGGACTTGTAAAATATTTACTTTTCTTACAATTTCACAGTTTCACTTGACCGAAGTATGAATGAAGAAGTGAGGCCAGTGGCAGTGCTAATTTTACGTAACGCGGAAGAATACACAACGTGCATACAAGTAGATATTCAGCAGGGCTTTCACAAGTGCTCAGTTTACCGTGAACAGTCTGTAGGGCTAATGATATTATATAACATTTCATATATTGCATCATCGTGTATATAAACTACGTATTAGTGAGCTACAACTTAGTTATTTTTATTGAGTGTGGCCTTTAAGGTGCTGTAAGTATTTATAGATGGCCTGGCGGAAAAACTAATTGAACAACCGTTGTGCAGATATCCGAATTCACTCTTGTGCAACATCCCGTTTACAGAATGTATCTAAATTAGACCCGACAAATTCGGCTACATGTTAATCACGAAAAAATAAGGCGAAAACTCGTTTACGACCTATGATCTAAAGTCAATCATAAGGGCAGTACGCATCTTCGAAATTGGACCTGAAGCGCTGGAATGTTACAAATAAAGTCTGGGTAGTGAGTGTTTGCATAATGTGTAAAATTTTGTGTGACAAGCGGTTTAATAATCCACCTTTTAAATCCAAAGATTGCTTAAGTGTCATGAAGATCAAGTCGAACTAAGGGGCTAGTAACCGTGTCTATTTCCACGAAATAATTTAATGACAGGTGTCGTAGCATTTACAAATCTGTCTTTCATTGTATATTATCCAGACACTCAATGTTCAGTCTTAAAAAGTTTCTCCGATAGTTTTTTTTCAGGTCCAACAACAGGATTCACTGTAGACCGTAAGTAGTTTATATGTTTGACCCTTTCTTTTTTTCGTGAATAACCAGCAGCCAGAGTTCTTAGTTGGAATTTAGATACACCCCCTATAAAACACTGGGTTGTCAGAAACTTTTCCTCGAGCTGCAGTGCTTTTCCCAGCGACTCGAATGGCGCTCGCTTCTCGGGCGTCGTCGTCTTCATTGCGAAATAACCCCGGCGAAAGATAAGCACGTACAGTTCAGAGTCGCTCTGACAATCTCAGACACCCGGTCTGTAATGGAAACTTTCAGACTCTGTATTCCGCTTGTGCTCGAAGCGACGCGCGAGGTGTAAATGATAAATTTTCGGGGGTCGTCGAGACGAGCCGGGGCGGGAGCAGACACACAGTCCATTGAGCACGACGTGGAAGGCGTGACTCACGACGGTTAAATACATCGGTAGTCTCGGCAGGTACACGCCATCCTTACTCAATGCAGACGCCGAAGTCAAGGCCCAGGCGCGTAACCACGTGGGCGTGGCGTTGCGGGTTGCCTATCGCTCGTCCGCAGGGGAAGCGAGGTCTGGATAGAGAACCCTTGACTGAGGACTCGCGCTCGAGAGGGCGCGGTTTCATTTCCCGGTTGGGCCATTCTTATTTCTGCTTTTTGTTTCGTAGTTTAGAGAAAATCACACCAGGCGAATGCTGGGATGGTTCTCATTCTTGCAGGTCGTGGCCGATTACAGTTATATGGCTAAATCGGAAGTTTTCACAGTTAATTATAGGTAGCAGAATTCTAGTTCACGATATAATGAAGTAGCATAGCGAAATGTGATTAATATGACTATATTTTATGTAACCACATTATGGTAGAGTCCCCATTAGAAAGCTCACATAGGCGAGTCGCCGATGAAGCCTGCACGCCCGTTGAAAGTCTTGCGCGTGGAGGCGATGAGACATGAGATACACATTCCTCGATCGCCCTTAAAGTTCCCGTGCTTCTAGGACTTGCGTGCGCGAAACAGGTACTAGCGTACGGGGCCAATGAAAATATTTTGTAAAAGTCAAAAGTATGTACGCAGCCCTTCTGTCATTTCTGCGGAGTCCATAATTTAGTTTCTTTCACACAGTTCCTGTTTACGTGCTATCCTGGATATCTCCAAACATATTTTCAAGCTTTAAATTCTTGAAAAGAGTTCATTTCCCCTGACCCAAGAAGGAAGACGATGTTTAGCATAATTTAGAATGCTAATTCAAAAGCAATTAACATTTTCTACTCCTATTACAAATTAGCTTCGCTAACTAGAGACTATCGATTTAAAGTATATCGTGTGTACGAGCTTTAATTTCATGTAATGGCGTTTTTTTTTAATAAAGTTTGTAAACCTCTATATCCCCGATACAGGTAAGCTGGTTCGCCACATAAACGATAAAATTGGAATAAAGAAGTGTTTTACATAATTCCATGGTTTTCCTTTTGTAGTATTTGAATATAAGCTAACGCTCACTGAATAATATTCAATACATAATATGATTACCACCAAAAATCCATATAGATAATTATTCAAACCCAACTTTTGGTGCAAATATGATGTTTAAAGCATCCATACATCTCAAACTAATGGGCTGCATTTATCGACAAATTTCTTGTGATTAAATATGTATTCTTGTACATGGCAAATCATTTCGATAAAATCTATATTCCACTACGTTTTCATAATTCCTCACGTCTATCAGTTCGATCAGATTTTCATGTCTGAACCGTCGGCAAATTCGTATAGCATAGCTGGGCGTATTTGGTTGGACTACTCCGTAATGCCCAAAGTGAGGGAAATGGCTCTTTATTAACCATTCAGTTAGCGTTAAATATTATCTACTTTATATATAAAATTCATTGTGCGTGAGTAAACCGCATCATCACTGGCAAACCGCTGGACCAATTGAGACCATATCCACACCATATGTTATTGAGGTGGCGAGTAAGGTTTTAAGTTATGTTTCATTCCGATAGGTGGCACTGGAGTCTTAACTTCTATATTTACGAGCCGATTTTGCTCATACCTGAAGGAAATGATTGTTGGTCTATTGAGACCATATTCACACTATATTTTATTGAGGTGGCGAGTAAGTTTTTTAGTTATGTTTTATTCCGATAGGTGGCGTTGGAGTCTAACTGATATATTTATGGAAAAATGTTTATAATAATTGCATGAAATGTTAGTTGATATAAAAAGAAAAATGCCAGTGATACCACGGTCAAACTTCGTTCGACGTGCCAGACGTAATATAGAGTACGCATTGAGAAAGCAAAATAGAACGTGAATACGCACTTCACAAACTGAAGAGCCACGAACACAAAATCGAGAAGCAAACAGCGCGATCATAAGAGAAAGACGTGCACGCCAAACAGATTCTTATAGACATTTATACGCAGAAACAACACAGTTCAAGACACACTTCGATAATATGACGCTTTGCAATATCCACTTATATTCTGGGAAGTAGAGGAATGGATATAATTTCAATTATAAACAAATAAAAAAAAGGGTGCTGAAACCGAAAAAAAAAAACTAAGTGATATGAACTTCTATACGTATCGAAAGATTACACATGAGTTTTGTCATTGTGCAACAAAAACTTATGAAAAATCATTTAATAAGCGGTGTTGAATATTTAGTTACAGATTTATTATGTCAATTAAATGTAATTATAACATGTTAAACATGAAACTTTTATATCTAAAAACAATTATCCTTATGAAACACAATACACGTGACATTTGCGCCTAATTTACTATGATACACAATGCACATGACATTCACACTTCATATTTTAAATTTGGCTTTTAAAATTTAAATACAACAGATGGCGTTATATGCATTATGGATTTTTAATAAAAAAAGAGGGGCGGAACAACGTTCGCTGAGATCAGCTAGTTATATTTATAATTTCATAACAGCTCAACCTGTATTAGTTGTGTCCTAGTGATATTCCGGTAGCTACACAATCTTCTTACAATGTCCAATATTTTTGCAGAGAAAAATTTCTGCCTACTACACTCGGCGAAGTTAAATTTTTGTATAATTAAAATAAAAGTATAATTTGAGGAAGCACTCAGCAAAGTGTTCCAGTTGTAATTAATTTGGAAAGTAAAAAAAAAAAAAACCGTGAGGCGTTATTGAGAGTTATGAAAATTAAAGCGAGTAGCTATGGTAGTCTATACCAGTGTCGTGGTAATTAACTCTCGATTTACAGCTCTCGCTATTCAAGCCAGAAACCCAGGTTGGCTCAGCATCCATCTCAGTTATGATTGCTTGGAACTTATAAAATATCCCACAAATTTTGCACAAAATAATATTAATGTTTTATTGAAACTGACGCTATCAGACACACTAAAAAAAAAAAAACAACACTACGCTAGTGAAATTTCAGTGACGTTAAAATAATACACTTTCCTTAAATCGGGTTTTAATAAACTGTAGTAAGTGTGTGAGTGAAGAGATTTTGCGGCTCTTAACAGCGAAGTCTTGAGAGCCGATGACGGTAATTGAGGTGAGTATGTAGCAGCGTCGAAATGAAAGGGTGGAGAAACCGGGAGATCCCCGACAAAACCCGCCGAGCAGCGGCGTCTTCCGGCACGATTCCCACATGCAAAATTCCAGCCGGGGATTGAACCCGGTTCGCAGTGAGCTGGCTTTATTTGTGGTGAAATTTTGGCTTTCGCATCCCTTACACTTAATCACGTACAGAGGAAATGTTATAAATGCACTATCTGTTAAATACTTGAGACTACATTCAGATTAAGTAAACAATCATTGAAAATATTATTGATATTTATGTAAGAAACACTGACGTTACTGGGTCATCGCGTATGAGCTACCGAACGAAAGAAACGCACAAACCCCAGTAAAAACACAATAAGAAATTAGTTAAATGCCCATTTTCATTAGATAAGTTCACGTCCACGACAGGTGCGTGTGATGGCAGTGTTATAGTATTATTACCAAGAATATATTAATCGATTTTCGCCGTTGCTAGAGGTGCGTGAATTTTGCGAATCATAGGGAAAAAGTAACTAGGGCCTCGGAAGTGATAACCTTATCGTGTACAGCCTATACACAGATTACAGCTGTTTATTCATTGGCTGATACCATGGTCATGGGGTGTCCCTTTTTATTCGACTTGGTTGTACATTATATGGTCACGGCATTGCTTCATGTTTGTTACTGGCCAAACTGTTCTTCAAGGTGCACCCAGGTAATTGTGGACGAATCATGTAAGTTTGAAGTTTGACCTGCCACCGAAATAAATTAGTGAAACTCACGTGCCTATATCATTTGCCAAATATTAAGTCAGAAAATTAAGAACAAAGAAGATACACACCAATAAACTAATAACAACCTCTTGAAGAGACGGTACATAATTCGTGAGCAAAAAGTATCCTAGCAGTGGTAAAAACTTTAATAACTAAAAAGTAACTACACAAGAAAAGTTTGATAAAAACTAAACAGAATAAAACTACAACAGATAACGATTTTCGATATACGTTTGACATCGGGCATTTGTATTTTCATTGGGGCACCACGTTACTAATGATAACCAAAAATCAAAACTACCCGACCTTTTGAATGGTATAAATATCAATTTCCTCAACTAGAGCCCATTCAAGTTTTCATACTAACTTTTTTTAAAAGTTCGTCGTCGAGCCTTCAGCATGAAACATTGTGACATCTCTGTTCGTCTGGTTTTGCAGTTTGAACACCCAGTATTTACCAGTTAGCACGGATTTCGAGGTACTCTCGCGTAAAGGCTGTTCACGATAAAGTGAGCACTTTTGACATCAACCTTGGAAAAATGTCACTGCCCATTCCTACATATATTTTAACGGGTGCACTGAGTGGCATGCGCCCGGTAAAGTTGGTAACGATGGAGATGGAAAGTATTACGAAATGGTAACGTCGAATAAAAAGTGTTAGGTAACCATTTATTTCTTACGGTTTTCTTAAAATGCCTCTGTGCAAAAATTAGCAGAGTTATAAAAAGTTTACTTTTCTAATAATTTCACCGTTTAGCTTGACCGACGCATGAATAAAGTGATGAGGCCTATAGCAATATTAATTTTATATAAGGTGGAAGAATACGCAACGTGCATACAACTAGATCTTAAACAGGGCTTTCAAAAGTTCTCATTTTACAGTGAATATTCTTTAAATAGGTTAACAAAGAAATTACTCTATTTTTTCCAGAACATAGTTCCAATAAGGCAGCGAGGGGTTATCTGTTTTCAAATGTTGTTCTTGAACATCCCGTGGAAAAGGTGAGGCGATTAAAGGCGACATGCATCTGTTTCCACACTGAAAAATATAATTTTTTGGCAGCCACAAAAATATTTTGCTGGTATTCACCCTGCCAAATTTTTTGTGGCGTACAGAAAAAATTTTGTTGCTGCCACAAAATAAGTTTTTAGTGGCCACGAAAGTTTAGTGGCCACTGAAAACATTTATTTTGTGGCAGCTGCAATTTTTTTGTGTACATCACAAAAAATTTGGCAGGGTGAATACCAACGAAATAATTTTGTGGCCACCACAAAATATTTTTTTCAGTGCAAGGATTTGTAAATCACTACGTTAATGGAAGTACGTACAAACAGGAGCCGACCTCCGTGGCGCAGTTGCTTGCGCGCCGGCTCACGGCGCGGGGGTTCTGGGTTCAAGTCCCGCGCAAGCATGGGTGTATATTTGTGTACGTCCGTCTGAGTCCTCCTTCGTGACGCTTACATCAAACACGCGCTGCCAAACGTCAAACACACACTCTATCTAACGGCAAATGTATCGGTCACTGAAAATAAATTTAACTTTAAGAGAGAAAAAAAGATGTCCCAGCGGTCTAAGGCGTTGCACTCAGGTCGCAATCCATTTCCGTGGGCGTGGGTTCGAGTCCAACTCTCGGCACTACTTTTGCACTACGTCGGGCATGCTAATGAAATGGATGAAATATAATCGTAAATTAAGAGAAATTCGAATTCTGGCTGCAATAAATGATATTTAAAATGTGATGATATGTTATTCCAGTAATCCGGTTATATGCAATCACACTAAGGGAGGTAAGACATTGAAATATGTTCAGCATTTTGCAAAGGAGCATACCAAAATGGCACGTACCTGTGGTTAAGTAACTGCATAGTTGTAGGCTTATGGTGTTATGTAATGTACTTCCGCACAAGTATTCGTACAAACCAAAGCAACAAAAAAACTATGTATTTCATCAAATATTAACATTGTTACAAAGTGAACCAAAACTTTAAATCAATTGCAAAGAAAGGTGTGTGTGGTCCGTAGACGTACACGCGTAGGGGCAGCCAAATATGTAAAACAAAATGTATAGTGTAAAGTTACATAAATCTATGAGAAAATACGTGAATGATAGTGAGTACTGCTGTGACACCTAAAGTGATGTAGGCAGACTTGTGTGAAGGAACATGCAAAGGTATAGTGTAAAGTTACATAAATCTATTAGCAAATACGTGAGTGAGAGTGAGTACTGCTATGACACCTAAAGTGATGTAGGCAGACTTGTGTGAAGGAACATGCAAAGGTATAGTGTAAAGTTACATAAATCTATTAGAAAATACGTGAGTGAGAGTGAGTAATGCTGTGACACTTAAGTGATGTAGGCAGACTTGTGTGAAGGAACATGCAAAGGTATAGTGTAAAGTTACATAAATCTATTAGAAAATACGTGAGTGAGAGTGAGTAATGCTGTGACACTTAAGTGATGTAGGCAGACTTGTGTGAAGGAACATGCAAAGGTATAGTGTAAAGTTACATAAATCTATTAGAAAATACGTGAGTGAGAGTGAGTACTTCTATGACACCTAAAGTGATGTAAGCAGACTTGTGTGCAGGAACATGCAAAGGTTCACACACTTACCAATTCTTTGCAAAATACTTCTCACGTCGTAGAGTGGGCGCCAATATTATATGCATAGCACAGGGACTGCAACACCTTTGATTTGTCGTCTCAGTAGAAGTTTTTACTGGCTGCAAAATATACACATAATATGAAGTTGTATAGCTGTGCAATATCTTTGCTGTAATTCGTAAGAGATGAAAATTTGTGTGATTCCCTTTAACGTATTCCTCTCTCAGCACACGATGTTAGCGTTTTCCTTGCAGTTACTCTCGACTGTTTAATAATGTGTAACCATACTTTAAAAAATAAGGCAGGTTTGATATAGGTTGTTCACGGTAAAATGAGCATTTTTGAAAGCCCTGCTCAAGATCTACTTGGTTACACGTTGTGTATTCTTCCAACTTATGTAAAATTAAAATTGCTATGGGCCTCATCACTTTATTCATGCTTCGGTCAAATGAAACTGTTAAATTATTAAGAAAGTAATTTCTTTACTAATCTGCTTTAATTTTTACTTCGATGCATTATAAAAACAGAAAGCGAAGGAATAAATTTTAAGTTATCACAGATGATCAACTAACATTTTTTATTCGACGTTAGGATGTGGAACTACTTTCCTTTCATCGTTACCAACTTTACAAGGTGAATGTCACGCAATGTGCCTATTAAAATATAGGCCTATGCATTCAGCGGCAGTGACTTTTTTCTAAGGTACATTTCTAAAGTGCTCACTTTATCGTAAACAGCCTTTACGTAACTTTACCAAGGTTTCCGTAGGCAAAGTTCAGGCTGAGAACGTTACGTTAGCTTAAAACAAGATGGCGTCACCTCTAAGAAAGAAATCTTCGTGGAAAGTATTATGGCCGACGCTAGGTACGCAATCCTTATACCATACATGTTAAGCTTTACTTGAAATTAGTCTAGACATTCTGGGAGCTCTCGACGATGTTGGTTCAGCTTTATTAAGCAACCAAACCTTGACGTAGGACAATATTACAGCTGTAGGAATACATTAGGGCGTCTCAACGTAGCAGAGTCATCGCTCTTACACTGACGTGACCCTAAAGATTCTACCTCCTAATTACTAGAATAACCTAGCAACAGGGCTTATATCAGCTCTCACACTTGCTGAAACTCTTATTAAAATACTTCAAATAACGAGTGAAGTGCTAACTACCTAAAATATAATTTAATAACCTACGCTACACCAACGTTCAGGCGAGGGTCCTCTTTCCACGTCTGGTCCATTTGGAGGTTGCTGGTGAAGAGAGCGTTAGCACACTTGGATGGAGCTAGCTTGAGAGGGACCTAATATTCCAGCCAATGGGAAGTCAGGATTCGAACCTGTGGTTCAATGGGAATCTGAAACCCCTTCAAAACCCCGTACGCACCACTTTCAACGTCCTAACTGCTAAAAAGGCATAGAATACATGGTCTCGAAACATACAATAAGATATTAAATAATCAGAAATATTCACAAAATCAGACCATAAAACAAGAATTTAAATTATTAAATATTTTTTAAAACTGCAAATCTAGCTAAGTCATATCTCAAACGTAATAAATTGACATCGCACATATTAAATAAAATAGCCTAACGTGTTAACAATAATAAAAATAAGAAAAATATTAAAACTAAAGAAGAATGCAAATTACAAGACAAATTGCATATGCTGTAGGTGTATATTCAGTCTTTACATATGGAACATACAGAAATTTGTTACTTGGACGGTAAAAAATATTGTAATATAATATGTTATTTTCTTATGCAAAATAAAGTACATTATTTTATATGGTACAATCAAGGCAGTGTTTAATTTACAAATAGCATACCAAAAAACTAGAAACTATTTCTTATTAGTCGTTGGCAACACATCACTGCTCTCACTTTTCAAATTCGTATTTAATATTAAATAAATACTACAAGTTATAGAAGACACTAGGTTAAAGTTTCATTTATTCACGAATACAACACTTTAAAGTTAATTACAGTGTTATACGTTACTCTTAGAGTGATTTTTCACATATTAGTTTCAAAACATTCGAAGAAACCGTGAATGGACTAAACTGCAATACAAGCTGGCATGTAGCCTCCTAGTGGGCAGTAAATTGATTTTAAAAAAAGTTCTTAATACTTGATATTGTACACCATATTTACAGTCCCAGCAAATCCACGATTTCATTTTATTTGGATGACACATAAATAAAATGGTCAAGCCCGTGGAAAATTTAACCTAAAAATAGTTCAGGGGATACTAAAATAAAAGTAAAATTTATTATAAGCAGAACTTTCAAAAGTGCTCAGTTTACCCAAAAGTGCACTTCGTAATTTGCGTATTTCATCGTGTGAAGGTTGAATATTTTGTAAACTCAAGTAAATCTTGGAGAAAATAAAGCACGCCTTTTGACAATGGAAATTAGTCTAAATAACTATTGAACACTACAAAAAGGATAAAGAGCAGAATCATTTGTTCGGTCAGGATGGCCGAGAGGTCTAAGGTGCTTCGTTCAGTTCGCAGTCCGTATCTGTCTCGGCGTGGGTCCGAATCCCATATCTGTCTCGGCGTGGGTCCGAATCCCATATCTGTCTCGGCGTGGGTCCGAATCCCATTTCTGACATCGCTCCTATTTTATCTGCGTTTGTGGCAGTGGATAACTCGGTGTAGTGCATACGATCGATGCATGCAATAACGCGGAGGAAACGGGATTTTCTGATGCATTGACTCACTGTTATATTTTCGTGGAGGTGGATTCTATAATGAGTGATCTCCGCCATCTTGAAGTGCATCACATGATACGCGGTTGAAGTTGTAGCAACTGTATGGCAGTATTCAAAGTTAAGCCGTTCGAGGATATTTTGTGATGCAGATGATGGAGGCCTATCAGTTATGTCATGCCCCTTAGCGTGTCCTATAGCTGCAGCATCACCTTCAGAGGAATTCTGAAAGGGCAATAGAGGCTACTTGGAGTAGTGATTCAGACTTAGAAGACTGGCTTTCTAGCAGACTTTCTGGTTTTCGTAGCAGTAAGCAGTAGCTATGCTTTATACTGTGGAAGTGGCTAAGTGAGAGTGCTGAAATATATATATATATATATATATATATATATATATATATATATATATATATATATATATATATATATATATATATGGTATGGTTATATTAATAATTAATACTATTAGATAAGTTATTTACCATTATGTTCAAGTATTAGTGTATTTTAGTCATTTTATCTGTTATTGTCATTAACGAATGTTGAGATAATTGGTGGTTGTGAATAATAATGGTTGATTAATTTGACACGTGTGTTTTGATTATTTATTAGATATTAGAGCCCATATCAATTTTAGAAAATGAGTATTATGTGTTTTCCTTTCTATTTATGATTAGTAAAATTGTGGTTACTTGAACTAACTTAATCTAACCTATATATGCCATTGCTGTATCCATATTCGTGGATCAATAGCCGTTACTATCTAGTTCACCTGAACGTTACAACGCATTTAAACACCAAAACATCACAAACAATAACAACAAAATGTCAAGAAATAAGTTTATATACTTAACATACTAAAATGAGCCACGATAAACAGAGCTAATGTTAATTTCAAATTTATAAATCTATCGAATAGTGTTAATTTGTTTACGGTGCCCTTAAAATTTCGGTTTATCCATTTACAGACATGTTTCTCTTGCACTGAAATATTTTATTGATATGTTACTTTTTCTAGTGATACATTGTTTCTTAGATTGATCATTATGTATTCTTCCGCCAAATGTAAACTTAACACTGCCATGAGCATGATCACTTCATTCATGCATAGACCAAACGAAGCTCAATAGTTGTTACAAATGTAATTTTTTTTAAATTTACTAGTTATTACCATTATGTGCATTAAAAATCACAGCAAAACAAATCAGTATTCACTAATGTTTACTTACAACATTCAATCGAAGTAAAGATATGTAAAGGCTGTTCACGATAAAGTGAGCACTTTTGAATTCAACCATAGACATATGTCACTGCCCCTGCCTGCATACATTTTAATGGGCTCACTGAGTGGCATGCGCCCAGTAAAGTTGGTAGCGATGGATGAAATGTAGTTTCATGCCTTTACGTAGAAGAAAAAGAACTAAGGTAACAATTTGTGATAACTTAAATAATTTCTTCCACTTTTTTTTATGCATCGAAGAGTAAAAATGAGCAGGTTCGTCTAATATTTACATTTCTAATAATTACACAGTTTCACTTGACCGGCGCATTAATAAAGTGAGAGGGCCATTCCAATGTTATTTTTACATAATGTGGAAGAATACACAACATGTACACAAGTAGATCTTAAGCAGGGCTTTCAAAAGTGCTTATTTTACCGTGGACATCCTATAACTACTTTCGCTCTGTCGTTGCCAACTTCACTCGGCTTATACCAAACATTGTGCAGATGCTAGCAGTGACATTTTTCAAATGTCGTTTTCTAAAGTTGTCACTTCACCGTGAAGTCTACAGTGCTTTGTAAAGTTAACACGCCAAGAGAGTGCTTTCGCACTACGCAAGCGCAATAACGATGCGTTTTTTGATCCACCAGTGTTCGTGGACATGCCTTGGAGATGTGTACAATCGGGGTAATTTGGTATTTATCTTAGAATTTCGCTACATGAAACATTAAGGGCCACTTTGAAATATTCGCGTTAAATTTCTTGTTAGACTTAGATCAGAACTTTAAGAGCGATCCATCCGTTTGTGTATTTTACTGGCTCCTGTCAATATTAATGTTGACTTTAAAGTACTCCCGAAGTTGTCGTTTGTGAGTTTAACTAAAGGTTTTGAGTGAAGTTTCGAGAGCGTAAATTATGTTCATAAGGATTATACCAACATAACTTTTGCAATAACTGAATGAAAGTTATGATGAATATTACAAAATACTAAAAAAAAAAAAAAAATAATTGTTTCGTACCTACGTGAAGGCAATGCATTTTCAAAGTGACTATAACAAAATATTAAACTAACGTAGGATTCTTGAGTTAGGCCTTGTGTAGTAAAAAGTGAATAACCTAATTAAATTGGTGAACTACCTGTCCAGCGATTCGAATAGCTACACCAAGCCAAACATCAACAGAGCCACAAAAGTGCACAATTGACTACAACTATACAATAAACGAGACATGTTCCTATTTTCTGCAGTATCGCAGTCGAATTTAGCAGGTAGTACTTCGATGGCTAAATGCAACATTAATCTTATACGGTCTGCAACAGTGTCTTCGATTATTTTGGATTCCCACCACCTTCCCACATACTTTAGTTTCAGTTGTTAGCTGACCGTTGCCGCGATATTCTCTAAAGATTATCGTAATTTGCTTTCAAATTATTTAATGTTCTTGGTAGAATACCACTTTGGGAATTGAACATTTTGGCTGTCATAAATTTTCCACAGCCAAAATATCTGTGGGACGTAAAACATTTTTGAGAAATGGTCACATTGTATAGTATATTCACACCAAATTGTATACAACTGAAAATCCGTTACTCCGTCCCAGGCTTTACTTTTCTCACGTCATTTTATAGCATCTGTTTGCTTGTTTTCAATCTTTTAATTTGCTTGGTTGATTAATCAACCAGCAAACTTTCTTCCACAGGAGTAAAATTAATACATCTTGGCCAACATAGGAAAAATAACAGCAAACTTTTTTTCGACGCATGGCATAGAGAACATGATCTACTAGCCAGTAGGAATTCGTGTTGTACAAAGTTTAGCTAACAGCTACAACGAAAAGGAATACACCCTGTCGTAATTTATCGAAGAGTGTGAAAAATGTCTGTAAAGCTGTCGTTATCGTAATGAACCTGTAAAAGTGGCCCTAAATCTCTCTGCTGTATGTCAGAAGCTCGTCCAACTGGACCGTCGCTGGTGAAGGACGTGTTGGGGCTACTGCCATTCCTAGAGTATAAGGGTCCAAGTGGATTCATAGTTACGGGAAGATCTAGTTATGCCCAGGAATATAGCCTCTTCTAGACCAATGGAACCCACCGCATTCTAGTGGCACCACTGAGTAACCTCCGGAGATGACGTTAACAATAAAGGGAAAACTCCCGGGGGGGGGGGGTTGGTCCCCATTTCATGTTTACCAAAAATGAATCTCCCATACTGAGCTTGAAACATCGGCAGTAGTTTTTCTGTGTGTGTTTATTTAGTCTCATGGTCTGCAATGAACATAATTCAACCAAACCAACATAATAACATGGGCAGTAGTGATGATTTTGGCTTTGTCAACCCCTGTGCAGCCAAAACGTTTAAGCCCAAGCAAGAATTTAAAAGTGAGGAAATACAAAATGTAGGGGAATGTGCGGGACTGCTGGTAGGGGCGTGCGTTCGTTGAGATGTTTGAACACTTTAACTTGTGCTCGACGAGCATATGTCTCTCTAGCAGTCAGCAAAACTCACGAGTGTCAATGTAAAGGAAGGGATAGCACAGGGTGACCTATGACCCCACTTGACTACTGTGTTGGACATCAGTAGCATCCATCCTTGCAGATGTTCGTTTCGGCCCAGGTCAGACGATGTTGGCCGGCAGTATATAGGCTGTTCACAATAAAGTGAGCACTTTTTGAGGCCCTTCCAAAGAGCACTAACCACTAATAAATGTGGCTTATTGGAGAGTCGGACGTTAACATTTTGGAGAGGTGAAATTTATACACCTGGTTCAATGCAAACCACCAGGGAGAGGGGCAGGTGTCTCCGGCGACAGATACAGAGAGGTTCTGGTAAATTAACTGACTATTGCAATGAAGTGATTGATACAAATATGTTGGCCACCGGAGCGCGTTCGAACGCAGCTTTGCCGCCGCAAGTTCTCAGACGCTACTATTGGGTCCGGCTTGGCGACTAACCAGCTCTGGTGGGGGTGAGCGCGCCAAGCGGCCACTATTATCTCCCAACACTTGCAAACAACATTTATTACACAGAAACCCTTGCTTACCTGCAAAATTTTGAATACACTAAATTAACCTTGCATTAAATGTGGCATTACAAAACATTAAACACTACGATGAAACGAAACGGGGATGAACACACGTGAGGTGAAATAACACAGTGCAATATAACCCTTAAACACAACTATCCTGGCCAGTTTTTATTTCAGGGCGCTTTGCTGTCCTTCATTATTATTAGGGGTTCTTACGGCATTTTTCGTTAAGCCCTTTTGCCTGGTAGGACAATTTGCATACCCTTGTCGGCACTGGAGTGCATCACCGTACACTGGGGTGCACGGGCGTTCTCCGCTCTTACCTCTTCCTCGCTGCACTAAGCGCACGGGCGCGTTACGTAGCACACACATGTAGCGTGACTTGCTAACTGTGCTGGGCTCGGTGCTTGACCGGACAAATGGTCTTAGGAGGCGAGGGACGCAAATTATTGTGAAATAAATTACACCAACGGAAATTAGGATTTTGCAAGAGAATCAATATTGTAAATAAAAAAATGTGATGCCAGTAAAATGTATTAGACCTAGTCTCCAAGGTACAAATACTAATTCACTCAAGATTTTTACACCACCAAAAATTTCTACCACGTACTTGGATAATAATTTAGTCCGAAACACTAAAGCAAATGTACAATAACAGAGAGTGTTAGGCCATTATTTGTCGCACAATGTTGACCTGATCAAATATCTTGGATCCTGAAATTATTAGTACGGTTCCCATCACTATGATGGGGCCACGGTTGGTGTAGCGGCTAAAGTGATTGCCTCCCAGGCAGCGTAGTCAAGCCTCAAGAGTGGCCAGGCGGTATAGTCAAGTCTCAAGGTGGCCAGGCGGTATAGTCAAGCCTCAAGATTGGCCAGGCGGCGTAGTCAAGCCTCAAGAGTGGCCAGGTGGTATAGTCAAGTCTCAAGGTGGTCAGGAGACGTAGTCAAGCCTCAAGAGTGGTCAGGCGGTATAGTCAAGTCTCAAGGTGGTGAGGCGACGTAGTCAAGCCTCAAGAGTGGCCAGGCGGTATAGTCAAGTCTCAAGGTGGCCAGGAGACGTAGTCAAGCCTCAAGAGTGGCCAGGCGGTATAGTCAAGTCTCAAGGTGGTCAGGCGACGTAGTCAAGCCTCAAGAGTGGTCAGGTGGTATAGTCAAGTCTCAAGGTGGTCAGGCGACGTAGTCAAGCCTCAAGAGTGGCCAGGCGGTATAGTCAAGTCTCAAGGTGGCCAGGAGACGTAGTCAAGCCTCAAGAGTGGCCAGGCGGTATAGTCAAGTCTCAAGGTGGCCAGGAGACGTAGTCAAGCCTCAAGAGTGGCCAGGCGGTATAGTCAAGTCTCCAGGTGGCCAGGCGGCGTAGTCAAGTCTCAAAGTGGCCAGGCGGCGTAGTCACGCCATCTGTGTTTCCAGATACCCTACTACTGGCAGATCCTGGAACAACAAAATAAAATAGTCGAGCAAGTTATGCATTATAAAACGCTACGGTTATACATTTGATATACATGTCAACTACAATATGGGGAGAAAAAGTGAGTCACCTTGAAGATATCTAATCCATTACAGAAATAAATTAAACTTAAGAATTGTTTGTGGGTTCACGTCTTATGTTTTGTTGAGTTAAGGTACTGTGCTTAAAAGTGAAAATTATATGTTAAGTATTATTTTTCATTAGCAGGAAGGCGATATGAGAGAGCTTTTTTTCCTAGCATTTTTTAAACGTATTTTTATATTGCAATGACACATTTATAATGCTAAGCACTTTTAAGTTATAACATTCAAATAACTAGTCAACTCTTGCATTGTAATCCACCTCAACAAAACATCCGACACATTGCACAGAAAAGCTAAACATTCAAGCAGCAAACCGTAAGCCAATCAAGTGGCAATACGGCAGCTAATAATCTTACTAGAGTGATTATGTAATATTTGTACTGACATGCATCATATATGCACATATATTATTAAATTAGTATTGTATTGGATATTTATTTTGTTTTCTTGGGTGCATTATTAATGGCAGAATAGCCAGATTTAGTTTTCCTACCACAGAATTCCCTGAAATTTAACATCTGTGTACAAAATTACCTGACATTTCCCTGGAATTTCTAACTTGCATTGGTACGGTAGTTCACTTCAAAGTCCTATGTTACATAAAGTGGCTTAAAGTCACTGCATAAAATTACACAGTGCAAAATGAATTTTGTTAATAACCTTGTTTTAAAGATATATTAAAAGAATATCAAGCGAATTCTCCACAAGTTCGAGAAGCTTAATTATTTCTTTATTTTTATTCATCGTCCTTTGTCTATTCAATCTATGATGAGCAATTTTCAAGATTTCAGTATAACATTTGTAAATTAGTGTTGATAACTATTCATGTCATTAAAACATTATTTTCATTGGTTTGACTTCTGGAAGCAGCTTCTTGAAAAAAGTATTAGTTCTGTCATCACAGCATGTCGAGAGCCGCGTTTGAGGCAGTGCCAGAGCGTTCACCCGCCACCACAGCGATCCGGGTTCGGTTCCTGGCTATGTAAACCAGGATTATGATTGGTAGGTTATCTCGAGGGTCTTCCGTTGCCCTCAACATTGCGTTCAGGCGCTGCTCCGCGTCCATCTCAATTCATCCACACCACATTGGCTCTAAAGACATCTTATGCTAAGACTCATCCAAACGTATCGGCCACTCAATTAAATATTGTGTGTCATAATACTTTAGTCAGTCAGTTCACATTACCAATTAGTTTGTACATATACAATTACAACGGTTTTTGTATTTGTGTATTGAAATATATGCATATTTGCTGTACTTCAGTGGCAGAAAAGGCAAACATTTACTTAACTGCGCCAGTAAAAAGTAAAGACAAAATAAACAAATTACATACAGTAAGATTGCTTGAAAATTTAACTCAGTAGATTTTGGAAACTTAAAGATTTTAATTATATGTAGACTATTTTTAGTTCCGCTTTTCGGAATATTCTACTAACTCTGGCGAACAAATAAGTTAACTAACTTTGTAACGACATATCTATTGATTGTATCATCAACCCCTGCAAACCATATTTTCTCACAATTGTCTCGTTTACCGGTTTTTAATCTTAATGCGTGGTTTAAATAAAACCATGCAATTACAGTGTAAGCGTTCCTCAGTAAATACACGTTCTGGGAATAAGTTTTTTTTTTTCTTTCTTTTTTTTTCTTTCTCAGGAAGGCTAAGTAAGTGTGATGTACAGCTGCCAAATTTTACTCTGATCCTATTACATATATTGAAAATGTCTAAGAGCAGCATTTTAGGGCCAGGCCCACCAAGAGAAATTCCGGGCCCCTGAGCCATGCGTGCTGTGGAGGCCCCACTACCCCATCCCCTCCAATAATATGCCATATACAACATAATAAATAGTCGTCATCCATGCAAAAAATGTTAATGAGTGAGTGTCGAAATTATATGTTTACGTAATACTTCGTTTGATAAATAATCATTTAGGAGTCGGACCCGACCCGTACCCCCCGGAGACCCTGGCCACTGAGAATCCCCCCCCTTCCCCCCTCCCACTTGACGGGCCTGTTTAGGGATTTTCTGCGCTGCTTCCTAAGTGGGATTTGTAATTCAATCCACTGGTTTTCCTCGCGTGTAATGATCTAATTTGCAAAAAAAAAATCAACTATAGCTTATTCGCTGATTCTTCGCACTTTTTAAATCAAACCTTTTGGCAAGCACACCATATATGACGTGTTTGGATGTACCCTAAATATGCCATGTTTCACAAGCGTTTAACACTTGTATTGAAATTAAAGCGACTAGTTTTTATTTAAATTGAATTTTTATTTATATCTTGTATTAAAATCATATTATATCATTTGTAATTAATACAAATAAAAACATCGAGAGAATAAGTGTGTTGGTAATGGCTAGCAAGAAATAGTTCTTATTGAAAATATTATTACACTGAGTGCGCACGAATGCTGTGCGTTGGCCCTCTGGTGCATAGACTAAAGATTAGGTAGACCGCTAATTCGTCTTCTGCGCATGTACCCAACATTGACCTACCCCAATCCTACATAACTGTCGAAGTCACATCGTCAACGGTGTTGAAAGTGTATGTTTATATCTTATTTTTTGATTGGCACGCTCAATTATATGAGTAAGATACTTATACCAATGTGAATTTAATCAAATTGCATTACAAATTGGTCAGAGGAAGTATAAATATGCCCCAATCACGTAGCCCCGACCAACACAGCACGACACGACCAAAAACGCAACCATGACACATTTCAATGCGACTACTTGAATTTACAACACGACCGACACCACGCTCTCGGCATTCAACCTAACTATTTAAAAGGCGCTGATAGGCTACGTTAGTCTCAAAGGTGGTGAACAAGAGGGAAATTTGTAATACATAATGATGACAATTTGGTATCGCCAATGCATACAAAGGTAAAATTATTATTTTTAAGAGTTAGATACAGTAGTTTTCAATTTATGTTTCTTTTAAATTGCGTATTTACCATTGTAGGGAAATGTTCCAATACAATTTCATTTTTCAATGTTGTACATTCTGTGCGTCGTGTCGCACGACACGACGAAGAATAGAAATCATTTCTAATCCAAAATTTAATCGGTCGGGCTTACGACGATCTATCTTTTATTTCATTGACTGTTGGCCGCCGTGTCGCTCGCGTCGGGGCTATGTGATTCCGGCAATACGTCTCAAAGCGTTTGTTTACAAATCTGTTTTCTAACCTAAAATTTAAAGAACAATACCGTTTACGCTAGACGTGTTGGCAGAAAAGCAGTTCAATATTGGGACACGGAGTTTGGTTTTGCGCAGCCAGCTATATCGGTCTACTTCATATTTAATCTATGCTCTGGTGTAATTTTCTATTATTTGTTCACATGAGGCGAAGGAATATACTGAAATTAGAACTTCAGCAGGGCTTCAGAAAAGTTGGAAGTAACCGTGAATTGATGATACCAAGGAAATTCCTTAAGGCCAGGGGTGAAATAGAGAGCTTTAAAATCATTAGATGGGATTCTCCTTAAGAAATTTCAAATAGTTTACAGCAGAATCGAGAGCTCCATCGTTTAACCACGTTGATCAAGAATATGACGTAGCACGAATAAAGATTGGAACTGACTGGATGTTTCGTTCTTCTGCAGCGGGAAACGATTCAATAGGGTTAGTAAAGATCTGCATCGCATATATTAGACGCTACGTTCCACAAATAAACCTCGAGTATTTCCTGCGAGAAAAACGATCCAGTAAACAATCTCATTAAAGCTAAATTATCTTGAAAGATTAATTTCTGTCCACACTCCAACCGTATGCAACCCCTCCCGACCGGAATCTTGGCTACGCGGTGGTGTAGTGGTTAGCCTGCTAGCCTCCCACCTTAGCGAACCCGGTTCGAGTACCGGCGGGGTGTAGCTCCCGGATTTTCGCATGTTGGAATCGTGTCGGACGACGCCACTCGTCGGTGGGTTTTCTCTTGGATTCCCCCTCCCCTTCATTCCGGCGCTGCTCTATACTTACCTCACTTCACCCTCATCGGCTCTCAAGACCACGATTTCAAGGCTGTTACCTGGTTGAGAATTTGGTGTAGGGAAATCTATGTTAATGAAATTCGTTTTTTTTTTTGAGTTCCTATTAAAGTTAGTTACATACCACCAGGGACTTTTTGAGCAGAAAAATGCACCTTCTTTGCTATTGAAACCTATTGTAACAGTAATGTATAGCCTGTTTGGAAAAATCATAAAATTTAATAATTAAATAAAAAATTACTGAAAGACAAAAAGTTGTGCTTACCGCCATACAGAGCTTGAGAGTATCGTTTCTCACACTTCGTGTTTTGTTTCAAGTTTATATTTTCATAATTGGCTTCAAAAAAACCGAATTTCATTAACATGTATTTCTCTATACCAAATACTCAACCAGGCAACATCGTTAAGAGCCGGCAGCGTCCATACACCTTAAGAGGTTTTAACAATACAGCGACGCGATGCGACGTGTCACGTCCGACTCTTGCAGCCAGCGACGAGCGTTTTGCGTCTCCACAATAAAGCGACGTTCTGTCGCCGGCGGCCGGCGACACAGGCCGTGCTGCCATCTGTTATCGTGCAAGGAAGCTCGCAATGAAGTGATAGAAGATAACTTAATGCAGTGAATTTTGTTGTCATTTAATCAATAAAATGGGTTATTTATTAGCAGTATCATTTTTTTCTTTAACAAAGGCATTATGTTAATATTCTAAATTATATTTTAGAACATAAGGACTCTTCAGGCATCGGGAAATATTATTCTTTTGTTTTCCTTACTGTAGTAAAAATCTGTATAAATCTGGATCCCTACTAGAATCTCAGCAAATTGTTTATACTGTACATTTCCGTTTCTTCTAAGGCTCAGTATTTCACCAGTTTATTTATTAAGAACTACACAAACGTTATTATTGTTATTCCCCGTCGCCAGCGTCAGTTCTCTGATTCGCTGCAGCTCGTCGCGTCGCTCAACTGCGAAAACAACTTTACCCCGCTAGTCGTTGACGGATTGCAGGTCTCATTCTCGACGAATCCTGCGTCGATCCGGCGCTCCCCTTGGAAACACGGAGATTCTCCTCACGAGCCAATGTCATCGGGGACCTAGGGACCCTGGGTGTCCGAGATGACCCCCCCAAGAGATCAACCTCGGCGCGCGGGAAAAAGTTCCGGCGTACGCGGTTCCCGACGTCAAAAGACTTTCTAGAGAGCGTCGGCACGCGTTCCCTTGAAATACAAGTCGATTCTCCTCACGAGTCGATTTCAACGAGCGTCGTTCGTACCCAGGGTCCCGCGCGTCGCAAATGACCTTATCCGAGCTCGGGCGTGCGATGGGTCCAGCACTGCGATCCTCGGCGATTAAATATTTCCGCGCGTGTCGGCACGTTCGCACATTGAAATGCTGTACGGCGGTTTTTCCTTATGAGTCATTATCATCGGGAATCGTTTCTTTCAGGGTCCCGCGTGTCCCGAGGTAACTCTAGTGCAAAAGTTCCCGCCCAACTGGTGCTTGAACGGCGTTATAGGCTGTTCACGGTAAAATGAGCACTTTCGAAAGCCCTGCTTAAGATCTACGCCTTGCGTATTCTTCCGCCTTATGTAAAATTAACACTTGCAAACGCATCATCACTTTATCCATGCTTCGGTCCATTGAAACTGTGAAATTATAAGAAACGTAAATTTTCACAAACATGCTCATTTTTACACATCAATGCATTTAAAAAAAACTTAAAGCGAAAGAAATAATTAATGATATCACGAATGGTCATTCTAACACTTTTAATTCGACGTTAATATATGGAGCTACATTCCCTCCATCGTTACCAACTTTACTGTACGCATGTCACTCAGTGCGCCCGTTAAAATACGTGCAGGTAGGAGCAGTGATTCTTTTCTAAGGTTGATTTCCAAAGTGCTCACTTTATCGTGAACAACCTTTACAGTGTGCTTGAAAAACATGTTTTTCAACGAGACTATCCATCGTGCGTCCAATGTGCTGATCTACGAATAGAACACGCGCTTCAGACGAGGGCTATGGGTGTGCTTTCAAGATGTCCCACGCATTACCAGCAACATTTTTGAGTATTGCTGTAAACGGCTTTTTCAAAGCGTTGTATCTCAAAATATATGAGCCAGATACATACGAAACTACTCAAGAGCCCTGCACTAAACCTTATTGCAGAGTTTCCACCAATAATAAAATAATTAGTATTTATGGTACGATGTCGTCTGGGCACTCCAGCACGTGCTGTAGTTGCAACGGGAATATTGGAAATTTAAAATTAAGACTTAAGACTAAAGAGGTTACGCGACAAATGAATCGGGGGGGGGGGGGGGGGTCCGCAACTATAACTCGTCCCCTTCCCAATGGGGCACTATCGATGCTCCCTAGGCCCGTTGCCCACCCTCTTCACCGTGTGGGTGTAAAGTGTTAACACGGCAAAATTTCGTTCTTGATTAATAGTATAGAGATCCACCGCTGAAAGTCTCATAGGTACACGCAGTGGGACGAGGACACTGCGCGTCAGTTCGGAGACTTGCTCTTAGCGGCGATGGAGCACTTGATTCACGAGGCACTGTCGTCCTTATAGCTCATTCGCTTTTCGACCTCAAACGAGGGAAAAAATTCCAGGTAGGAGAGAGCCTTGGGGTTATTATATTCCGGTTGGGAACAGGGCGAGAGTTCTTATTGGAGAGTTTGGCACAGGTAAAATTTACGTTGCAAGGTGCTATGGTGTTCAAAAAATGTCGCTGGCGGTAAATGTATCAACTCTACTTGTGTTTAAAATTCTGTGTTTAGCCCGAATTGTGATATGCACTTACACCAGCCAAAATATTAAGTGCCAATTTTACTTTGTAAATATCACTTACGCACCCCAATATGTTTAGCATTGAGCGTTCATAAACAAGCTTGTTTTAGTGAGGGATAAAGTTGCCGATTAAATAGCGGAATAAATACAGCTGTCATCCAAAACAAATGTTTGGAGCATTGCAGACTACAGCACAACGAAACTACGTCCTCGCCAACGTCTCCTAGACTTCGCCATAACTCTACCACCATAACCATCGCTAGAATAGTTGCTGACTCCTCTACAATCATCTACACTGCAGGACGGGAGTGGGGCCTTTTGGCACAAATCGAGTGGTAGTAAAGGCCTTTCCGAACGACCAATAATTTTTTCCACATTCAGTGATTCATTTTCATTAGAGTCAGCAATTATCAAGTCATCTTTAACTCAAGATCAACAATATCTCCAATTTTTTGTATCTAGTTTTTCTTACCTGTTCTTTCATGTACATATTCTTCCATATGTTTTAATGTTTATTTTGTATTTGTAAATGTTAGTAAATGCAGTATTTACTCCTTGGACACCACACTGAATCAAGGTCACCACATAATGCTGTTCCAACTTTTGTTGCCAAATGGTTCATTGTACGTACATAGTTCAACTTAGTTTTAAAGTTCCTCCCTGTACATAATACCCTACCTTAATGTTAAGTTAGAATATAAGTAACTGTACATTGACAATGTTCTTTGCTTTTATTATGTACATAACTGTTACTGTAAATATTATTCTAAATATGAGTATAAATATGTTTGTAAATATGGTTCTAAATGTAGTTTATGTTGATAGTATGTAGTATTTAATTTTTTAATTGGACTTATAAATATTGCATATAGACCCTTAAATCTATAAGATGTTCTCCAAAACTTAGCTGTTCAACAGGTTTTTCATGTTTTTTCCTGTTAACTTAATTATTTTCATTGTGTCTTTAATTCATTAGCTGATAAGTTAGCAAAATATTACTGCAATCTCAAAAGAGCAATTTTGTGCTAATTCGGAGCTGGAATGCCAAACTGTATTCCCCGATTTTGTTATCATAGGATTTTCTGGATTACCTCCCACTATGGTCGCAAATTTAAAGACGTATTCGCGTCAAAAAAAACGCAGTTTTCTTTTACTTCCTATACATCGGTGCAAATACCTGATATAAACTGTTCACGGTAAAGTGAGTACTTTTTAAAGCCCTACCAAAAGGCTTTAACTACTAATAAATATATTTTATTGCCGCATCAGGCTTTAAATGTTGAAGGTGGTTAAATATATACACTTCGTTTATTCGTCACATTGCAATTTTTATATTTAAAAACAGCAAGACGACGGAAATAGGACGAAAGGAAAAATTTGGAAGGGCCTTAAGAAGTGCTCACTATACCGTGAACAGCACATAGTCGTGTTTAACTGGACCCCGTTCAACCTCGGCGTGGTCCAGCGTCACGATCTCCCTCTTCCCCTTGGAAATACGGCGATTCTCGGCACGGATCAGTGTCATTGGGGAGCCGCGTCCTCCGGAGACGTCCCACGTGGTCCGAGGTGACCGCCGTCCCGGGGAGAGGAGGTCCGTCTATCCGATGAGAGGGGGAGAATGTCGTAGCCCCTTGGGAGAGGTGGGGGAGTGTCGACGTCGAGGAGAAAGTGCGTGCAGAAAGAATAGTAGCCGGTGCGGGTGGGGGGGACGTGGTAGGGGGGTCTACGTCTGCGGGGGAGGGGGGAACAGCCGCACGCGAGCTGAGATCGCGAATGCCCCGCGCACCGTGACAAAAAAACCCCGCCGGCCCGCAAGGCGCCCGCCAGAGGCGGTCTCAGTCGGGGACAGGATAGTCGCGGACCCTTGGGGCGTTCTTCGAGCGGCGTCCGTCCCGGCGTGGTGCGTGTGTGCGTGCGTGGCTGGCGCCCACCTTGCCACTCGCTCTCGGGACGACGGTGTCTGCTGGCTCGGTCGACCACGGCGAATTCCGCTTGTCCCCGCTGCTGAAGGGGAATCAGACACAAGCCGTCGAGTAGAGGCACGGATATTTCGGGGATCCGTTCGAGACGTCGAGAAACATGTGACTTGCATTCGACGGAAGACTTAGAGACGATAGCGAAGCTACGTAGTAGCTACCTGGTCTTGGATTAAACTGGAGTAACAGTCGACGAACAACCGACTGAGACTCTATTTAACCTCGTTGCCGAATGAAACCGCAAAATTTTCGTATCTCTAACTACCGGAAATCATTACCCCAGACATCGCGAAGAATTCTGTGTGCTTCCCCGAAAGTTTCTTTATCTTTACCACAAATAAAGTGTTCTTCTCAAATATATATATTAATCTCTCTTGAAGTTTCTTTCACTGTTGTTCTAGTGTCTCAACGCGATGGTTAATGCAATTTTCTTTCTTACATACCGCAGAGGTTTTTTTTTTTTTTTTCATGACAGGATTAAGAAAAAATTAGGCTTCTATATTTACTCTGATTATTTGTTGAATAGTGTTCTTGCTGAAGTTACCCATTTAGATACACAGATACACCGACTTGCAGACACCAGGGCACTCTCTCCATACAGGCCTATGCCTGCGTTCACTTCGCTGCGGCATTAACTTCTTCGGCGGGTCTGATGAATGTCGAACTGTGTGGGTTTCGGGGAAAAATTTGAGTCTCGTTCGTTTGCGTTTACAGTGAGAATTACGGTGTTCCTATTTCCCGAGAGCGAGCGTAAAGTGGCAGTTGTTATCCGTACAGTGAAGTTATCGCGGTGTTTCGCTGCAAATTCGCATTGCTTCGAGATCGTGCCGAGAAGTTTATAATTTTGATAGTTATATTATGTTAGGTTACCCTTTATTCTTCCAGCCAGTAACATTTTTACCTCACTCTGGATTAAACTAAACGGTTTTCAGTGAGCAATTTACATCACTGCTTGTAACTTCTTGACGCGATATCGAAGCACTGTGCACCGCCCCCGAGGTAGTTCCTGGCCATACGTTATTCTTGTGTTTTTCTGTTTTATTTCCGTGAAGACAGCGTGTACTTCGTCGCGTGGTGTCGCGGTGCTGTCTGAGCATCAGGGAGACGTTGAAGTGTTCAACAAGCGGTGGCTGCCAACTTCCCCCTGGGGGGGACCTGTTGATCTGTGGCTGTGTGGGGCGCGAGTGTGGACTTGGCACGCGGGTTGGCAAGCATGGTGTGAAGTGGCGATGATGTCGCTCCGATGGCCAGTCGCCGTTCCTCTGAGGAACTTCTGGGTTCTGCTGCTGCTGCTGCACATCCAGATCGCAACGTGTCCAGGTAAGCTCGTTCTTTATTTGCGGAAGGAATTCTGTAACTCGTAGTAGCGCAGACCGATCTTTCGTAAACACGTGAATATTACAACACCTCCTAACAAATCATTCACAAATTTACTACATGAAAGTTATTTCCCATACTTTCATAATAGCGTCTCTACATTTGCTCAGGAAACAGTCAAATGCGTAGGAAATTCCCCAACTTTCTATAGTAGCGACGCTAAATGTTCCATATTTTTAGCCAGATGTGTGTTATTATTTCCATACAATGTATAGGTTAAAAACTTCCAATTCAGTTTAATAAGTTTACCAGGAATATTTTTTTTTAGAGTGTATCTGTGTGGTTCTCAAATTGTTATGCTTCACGTGTCACATGTAAATATGTTGGCCCAAGTAACTGGTGTATCCTTTGTGTAAAAGACAAACTATTGTAGAAGTATTAAAATGGGAGTCAAAATGAAACACACAGATAAGTTCTGAATTCATAAGTTACATACGATAATTAATGCAGAAAGTGTCAAAATGTTTAACAAAAGTTATAAATATCTAAGCATTTCGCTATTCTTAATTTATGTATAATGTATGTATAAATCCACCAATTACGAAAATAAAATTGAGGATGAAAACTGGTAGAGACAAAGTACGGCGCCGCGCATTGTTACACATTTCTTATAAACATATTCATGTGTAGCTAAAGTTGCAATGTTAACGAGTTTGTTATAAGCGCAAGTGACTATCATCCTTTCACCGTGCACCCTCCACGCCCACCCGCACCCAAGAAAAATATTTAAAAATTTCCCTGCTTATAACCTTCTGTTTACTCATTACGTACAGTATATTCTTCCGGTACATGCAGAAATTAACATTATCCTAGACCTAATTGCTATAAGTCACGCTCTGAACATACTGCATTTGTGAGATTTTTAAAAACATGTCTATGTTTTTGTTCTGTTATTTCTCCTTCGAATGTTCATAAAACAAAAAAGAACCGAATTCAATGACCACCGTCGCATTGAATTAGACATTAAAGGGCTGGAAAACTTGTTATAACTCACTTCCTGTACCACTCTTGATCTGCCAGCCAGTGTGATATTAAACTATGTATAAGGACAGGCAAGGATCTTTTTGAAATTTGGATTTCAAAAGAGCTTAACTGATCACTAGCTAGGTCTAAGTTATATTTCGTTTTGTTTCCGGAGAGATGGCATGAACTGCTAACCTTAGAACCAATGTAAACAAGTTGAAGATACTTTCTGCGACTGTTAAACTAAAAATAATACATAAAGGACTCTTCCCTGTTTATAAAGTCTGCGCTTTAATTTCGTATAGTGTGGTATTGCCTATAGGCCGAAATGTCCAACCAATTAATACTCATGAAATTACTGCAGCTTCCAAATATCCGAAAATGTAAATATGATTGTTTATACAATGCTTCATTTTATTTTGTTATTAAATTAATCTCCACATTATTTGTGATCAAAACTAAAACTAATAAAAGTGCGCGTATTAACGCGTATTCCGTCATACCACCTCCTTGATTACTCCTCAACATCTCTTGCATAAATGTTAAGGCAGGTTCCCACACGCCATCTTGGATTTATGGAATTTTTGCCATACTTTGGAAATACAGCTTTGTATAGGCCGTTCACGGTAAAGTGAGCACTTTTTGAAGCTGTTTCATCAGACATAATAATCAATAAATACATTTCATTGTGGCCTCGGACTTTTGGTTTTAGGTGTTGTGGATGTATACGATGTGTTTATTACTCGCACGGCAGGGTTTACATTGACAAGTGGTGGAAGGATATAAATTGGCTGAAAGAAAAAGTAACTAGGGCTTCAAAAGTGCTCGCTTTACCGTTAACGGCCTATATCACGTTTTTTGGAACAACAGAGCACAGAGCATTGCCTAATGCGTTGTCTGTGGTCAGTATTTCTTGATTACCTTTGATATCGTCGCCTTTATAATCGCCCGCAAGAAATAACATCGCGTTTCGCCTCGACAGTTACCAGATAAAAATTAATAAATGTAGCGAAGCTGTGGCAAATCGATAAAGTTCGGGAAGCTGTTATTTATATTTAGGATATGTCGTGCGGGAAATTTCAATACACCTTCTGAAAAAAAATCTTTGGTGAAAAATCGATAAAACCAAGATGGCGTGTGCGAATCCACCTTAATAGTGTAAAAATGTAAAATATTTTCAGTCACTTGTCATAAAATACTATAACGGATCTTTGGGGAAGTATTGGTCGGTGATTGGTACACAACATAATTAATGCAGCCTTGAACTTTGAAGTGAAGGTTCGAAAAGTAAAAAGACGGTGTGCTTAATTCAAACGTCATTGTCGACAGTTTTTCACCATCATCTTAGGCAACTACTCGATGAAATCGACAGGAGTTTCGACACAGACAATCCTTGACACAACTGATTACTCTGTAAGAATGTTGTTAGAGCTGTGAGCCAATCTCGTTCCAGTTTACTATAAAATATATTCCAACACCAGATTTTAGACAGGTACTATTAGTTATGTCCGCCTCCGTTTTCATTTTTAAAAAAAGTATGGATTGCTTATAAAAGCGACTTCTATGATGCCACCCCTTTTTATTGCTGCTTATTAACGTCTGATTTAAGCCATAAGGCCTAGATGCTAAATCAAATATAACCCTTAGTACATAACAAAAATTCAGACACGGGGATGGTTGGCCAGGACTCCAACCCAGGATCTCATAGGCTGAATAGCGAACTCGGAGTGGTCACCTGAAAAACGATGCTTGCTCGATTGTGGTGCAGACTTACATGTACTCGAGTGACACGACAGTGGCTTAAATTCGTTTAAAAAAATAATTGAGGCCATCGTGTTGTTGTCCTCTTGGTTTCATCAATTACTAGCGATCCGCCTCGGCCTCGCTCGAGTGCGATTTACAAATATGGCGTTGTTTAGGTTTACAGTAAGTACATACACTAAAGGCTTCAGGTAACTAACATAGGATCAATACTGTGTTGTGTACGTAAGTGAACCTCTATTTTTAATGAACAATTTAAAAGACAGAAATGGTTACTGTGGGTGATCCTTAAAAGATAAACATATGCTGTCGCAGACTTTTTTGTAGACCTTTTTGAGATCTACGATTCTGTAGTACATTAATTTGGTGTGTCTTTTATGGTTTAGTCAGCGTAAGCCATGTAAACGCCGGAAAAGCGGATTTTTTCGACTTTATTATAAAACGTCGACATTTCTCTACTCCTCTTACATTAAATATTGGCGTTTTATATACCTAAAGCTTCCACGAGAAATTCACTACATGATTGTGAAAAGCGCATCAAAATCCATCAAGTAGTTTAGAAGCCTTAGCCGAATACACGCACGGCCGGGCGACTTTGTTTTACACTATGTAAGTATAGATAGAACATAAAAAAAATACCAAGTATAGATATTCAAATAGACATGCATTTATTTAGTATCATTATCGTGCAGAGTACTAGAGCGTTTTTATTAACATTCTAAGCAGCGCTGCAGTATACGCAACACGTGGCTTTGGGGCTGTAGATCAAGTTTTTATTGCCCAACCGTTGGCAGCTGGCCATCCATACATGGCGGACGGTAAGAGTCGGTCCGTTTGGCCACTCATCGCCTGCGCGTCTTATGGGCGGCCAATGACGCGGGTGCGATACACCCACCACAGTTTGTTTCAGGAGGGGGAGGGGGGAGCAAGTTGCTATGCGGCGGAATTACTAAGAGGCGGATGTCGGCCCGAAGGGAACTACACCGTATCCGGTCGGTCCTAGACAGATTCAGCAAGGAGCTCCGGCGTCCGCGAGGCATTAACAGCGCACATTCGCCGAGTGAGGCGGCGGCGCAGTGGTGAACCGCTGGACCTCGCGTTCAGGAAGGCACGGATTGGATTCCCGATCCGACCATCCGGGTTTCCTCTTTCCCATTCTTCCCCAAGATCACCCCAGGCGAAGGTTGGGATTGTTCTTTTGCTACGGGCCGTGGGCGATTCCTTTCCAGTTTCTCGCTCTGAGCAACTTGATCCGTCTCCAATGACCTCTATGTCGACGAGACGTTAAGCTCTACCTACCTACATACCTACAGGCTGTTCACGGTAAAGTGAGCACTTTTCAAATCAACATCAGAAAAAAAGTCGCTGCCCCTACCTGCATATATGTTAACGGGCGCTCTGATTGACGTGCGCC
The DNA here is from genome assembly GCA_029891345.1 of Dryococelus australis. Classification (NCBI taxonomy): domain Eukaryota; kingdom Metazoa; phylum Arthropoda; class Insecta; order Phasmatodea; family Phasmatidae; genus Dryococelus; species Dryococelus australis. The sequence continues at coordinate 44,209,488 of CM056995.1, read as the reverse complement.
CAGTAAAGTTGGTAACTATGGAGGGAAAGTGGTTCCATATCTTCACATCGAATAAAAAGTGTTAGGTAACCTTGTGATAGATTTAATTATTTCTTTCGCTTTCTGTTTTTTTTTTTTTTTTTTTTTTTTAATTCATCAAAGTGTAAAAATTAGCAGATTTGTAATGTATTTACTTTTCTCATAATTTCACAGTTTCACTTGACCGACGCATTAGTAGAGTGATGAGTCCCATGGCGATGTTAAGTTTACATAAGCCGGAAGAATATACAACATGCATACAAGTAGATCTTAAGCAGGGCTTTCGAAGATGCTCATTTTGCCGTGAACAGCGCATACCTACCTACCTACTAAAAGCGTACATCAAAAGTCATCAGCCTTGTGAGTCGACAGACCCATGTACGTAAAGCAATTACATTATACTTCCCTGGAAAATACTGTGTAGCATTGTTTTGTGGTTTACGTTCCAGACGTTACATAAAAAGTCTTCTTTACTTTTTCAGTTTGAACAGAAACCTCTGAGTTCAGGAATAGTTTCGACATTTTAGAAATATTTTATATTTTTATGATGTGATTTCCGAACACCAGTGGAATAAAAGTGGAAGATATAGAAAATTAATTTTTTTAACGAAAACTGATAAAATCATGATAATTTTGCATTTGAGCTGTACATATATTAATACAGAAAAAATAAATTATACATAAGTAATACTTTTTCCACTATTTCACCATATACAAAAATCTTGAGAATTTTTTTGCGTGGTTCGTTTGGTTTCATTTTAACTTTCACTAAAAAAATTAATAAAAAAAATTTAATTAATCGAAATAATAGTACAAAATTTTGCTGCATCGCGATCCTAGGATTTCAAAGAATAAATTAGTTAATTTTAAACCTTTGCAAAATATTAGAATATTTCCAATATTTTTTTTTTGCATTCATGGTACGAAATAATTTTCATCGTTTTAGTATTTTCGTTAAGTTACAGTTGATACAATTTTATAAAATCTACGAAATCTTCTCGAAATTTCTTAAAAAATTTTATTCATCTTAACGCGCTAAAGTCACTAATCCTGCTAATCAAACAGCCGGCAATTCGAAAATAAGTATTTTAAAACATCTTGCACATTGTAAACAATTCTTTGTCCATTCAACATGGTCGAATAAGGTCTTTTTGAGACTCTGATATTAGGGAATGCACTAAATGAATATATGCCAAACCTCGATTGGTCTCTGCCGTAAAATATTCTACAGATAAATGAAACGATATGCCACCACTCAACTCCCCACGTTTGAACATTTCGCGAGAAAAATTCCTCGTGCTTATGAAATTCTAAAATGGGAAATAACGTAAACTATAGGCGGCAGCTCTAAGGGGTAGTTCTATCTAGACGTGTTATGAATCGTCAATGAGATGAAACGAAGTCGTGTTAAGGACGAGATTCGCGCACGCATCAACGGCCACTTCGTATTTATGCGCGACGCATGCTGCAGTCGTGCAGCGAGCAGCTGTGGGACATATAAAGCCGCGTGACCTTTTAAGTACGTGACATAATAGTACACATCATGGCTTTTTACCATTAAAAAAATCCTTCCTTAATCCATTCAGGCCGAGTGCACACAATCGTGTGCATAATGCACAGGTGGCAGACTAAATGCCTATTGATCCCCCCCGTGTGTCACTGATTCATTAACCTTGCTGCTGATCTTAGGTTATGATTTTTTCATATTACTATATCCGAATACACCACCTACAGCTGATTGGTTGTGGTAACGAAATAGGTAGTACTGGGCCAGCTTGAAGTACAGCGTGCATAAAAAAAAATTGCAAAACCTTAAACATAAATTAAAATTTGCCTGAAAGCATCAGGTAAGAGGGCTTACTTTATCAACAAGGATGCGGCTAGGAGGGACTCTAAAATGCCATACAGACTTAAAAAAAAAAAAAATGCTTTGCCGTTTTTGAACTATTTCTACGTTACTCAAACGTAAGCGAGTGACGAGATTTGGGCGGCTCTTAACAACGTGTCCCTGAAAGCCGATGATGGTGGAGTGTGGTGAGTATGGAGCAGTGCCGGAGCGCAAGGGCGCGGGAAACGGGAGATCCCCGAGAAAAACCGGCCGACCAGCGGCATCGTCCGGCACGATCCCCACATGCGAAAATCCCGGGCGAACCCGGTTCGCCTCGGTGGGAGGCGAGCAGTCTAACCTCGAGATTTTATGTGGCACGTGGGCGAGCGAAGATAAAAACTCGCCTCTCCTTTGACCTTGGTAATTAGTTACAACTAACTTTCTTTATGTTCAACAACCCTCCCTAAACGGTAGGTCGAAGGCTCCCTTGGAACAACTGTTATACGTTTGTGCTTCCTAAAGATGCTGGCGTCCTTCGGCCGTAATTCGACATACGGCTGTTCAACGTGAAATCGAGCCAAAGACTTTCGCATATTTTCCCGACACGCTAATGCTCTCAAGGGTACCAGCGGCCAGAATTTATAATTTTTTTCACAATTTGCTACTTTTGTTCACGTTATAAAATGACTCGCTGAAGTTGAGCAATAAGAAAAACATTGCTATAAGTATTAACGACCCTGTACTAAAACAACCATTATGGGAATGAATGACTATTAACACGTAACGTAACCTACGGACATATTTCGATGAGTTTCTAATTGTTTATTCCCTTAGGCTTTAATTTATGTTAAATAGAAAAATGGTTTCGCCTGGCATTTTCATTTACAGCCAATGCTGCTTTTTAATTAAGTTAGTTTGAAAACAGCAGTGCAGCGTGCAATACGGAAATATAACATAATAGGTGGAGCAATATTACTTTGTATAGAGATGTATTGCTAAGTATGTAACTGGAGTCATCCTGAATATGAACAGAACCTGGGTTCGAATCAGGAATTAAACACGAATGTATATATGGTGTTTCGGTGTCAATTAAGACGTAACTCTTCAGTGTAGCCTACCCATTCCTCAGATTAAATTTGCGGCACAATACCAAGGCAGTTAATGTAGTTATTAAGGCACCGTTTTACAAAATTCCCATTGTAGCCTTGTTTTAGCCTACTTTCCGAAGGAAAGAAAGGCTTATGAGATCAATTTCCTGTCTGAGGTCTGTGTGTATGCTGTATGTATGTATGTGTGTACACGAGAGTGTGTCACACTCCCCCTTTTCAATTTTTGAACGTGTAGACCGAATTTCACCAAACTCGGTACACATATAGTATTAAGTAAGGACATCTGACTTTTATAATTTTTAGCCACGCCGGGTATTTACTTTCAAAATGGCGGCCATTTGAAAATTTAGGGTCGTACATTATATCTCAGACCATTCAATCGATTTTAACCAAATTTTGTGCTCTGCCAGCGCAATGTGTAAGCATTGAATTCACAGATGAATATTGTTGTTGGTCGGCCATTTTGTAATATACCGCCACATGAAAAATAAAGCTCTTATTTTATATCTCGAAAACTACACAACTTATTTTCGCTAAATTTGGCACGGAAGTAATACTAATATTGACCAGGTAAATAAATATAAGTAATTGAACTTTATTAACACTTATTTTTAAAACGGAGGCCATAGTAATATTTTAGTTTTATTTGGTATAACTACCATACCATTTGACCAATTTCAACCAAATTTTGTACGCTAACAGTATCTATAACAAGCATCATATAAGCCAATAAACAGCCACTTTTGTCCACTATTTTGGATATAACACAGCGTGAAAAATTAAACCTTTTTATGTTATATCACAAAATTTTCTTCAAATTTGGCAAGAAAGTTATACTATGATAAGCAAATTAAATATAATTAAATAAACTTTGCTAGGCACTTATTTTCAAAATGGCGTCCATACAAATATTTTATATTTATTTGGTTTAACTGCCATACCATTTTGCCAATTTCAACCAAATTTTGTATGCTGACGGTATGTAATACAAGCATCGTATAAGCTACACAACAACCACTTATGCCCGCCATTTTGCGAGATAGCTCTACATGAAGTAGTCAAGATTTTGAGTAATTTCTCGGGAAACAATTGACAGAGTCCTAACAAGTTTGCCAGTCAAGTAGTACTGCCTCAGTTTATATGTACAAATATGTTTCAAGTATTTCAGACTCTTATTTTCAAAATGGCGACCATCTAAATATTTTAGCCAATAATGCTAGATCTTCGAAAACATGTAATCAATTCCAACCTAACTTTGTATGCTGGTAGTAGGCCTATATATAACAAACATCAAATGTGTCTACACGGAGCCTCTTTTGTCCTCCATTCTGTAAGATAGCGCCCACGTGAATAAATAAAATTTGTTGTCATATCGAGGGGAAATAATTTTCCGATTCCTAATAAATATGACAAACAAGTATATGGTATGCATTTGGGGAACATGTAATAAAAAGAAACTTAGAATCATAGAATCAATTCAAAATAGAGCAGTAAAACATATTTGTGAGTACCAAACAAAAGAATGTCTAAATTATATGTATAGAGAGCAGAGAATACAACCTTTGAAAGTGTTAATAGAAAGTGAATGCACTAAGATAGCGTATAAAATATTCAGTAAACAAATACAAAGTAAACTTCTTTTTTAAACTCAATACTGATATACATGCCCATTACACAAGAAATGCACAGGATCTAGAGATAAATAGAACAAATACCTCAAAATTTGGTAGTAAGGATCTTCAATACATACTGTCAAAATGATATAATGGCATGAACTCAGCTATGAGAAACAAAAAAAAGTAAAACATTATTCAAAAGTAAACTAAATAGAAAACTATGGCAACAGTACCTAAGTAAGTGAGCAGTAATAATCCACACGCAATATTAATCTAATTTTACAGAAGTGTCCTTGCATGTGTTCTGTTACTTGATGTTTAAGTGCTGTGTTTAAAATGTCATTAATTTTAAGTGAATACTATAATAATCAAGTGTGCATCTATAGACTTGGTACTATTGACAGTAGACATATAAAATTACCATGAGATGACCTGTTTCTCAATATTCGCTCTTCTTATATGCCTATTTGCACAGTTGCAGTTTTTTGTGTATTCCTTTATTTTCTTGAATTGGTTTGCCTTTGTTTAGAAGTAATTACTGACTTATGACAATCATCACCTGAGTAAAGGAAGTGACTAGAAAATAGTATATGTGGAATGAGGTGCCATAATTAGTAATATTATTGATAGTTGACAATTGTCAATTTTTTAATGAAGTTAATAATTAGTAATTTGTTTATTTCTAAATGAATAATTCTTGACTGTGTTTATTGTTCCTAGTAACGAGTTCATTAAGTTGGACTCATAGGGACATGTAATTTAAAATAAAATAATAAAAAAGTATTACTGTGGTAGGTAATGTTAACCTATATGTTTTAGGTAAGTCAGACTGTTATTTCAAAAATGGTAGCTATATAGCTATTTTAGTTTTGCATGTTATATCGTCGAAACCATGTAATTAATTCCAATTAAAATTTTATATGGTAGCTGTTTTCTTACAATCATCAAATGTGTAAACACAAAATCTCTCCCCCCCCCCCCCCCCCCCCGTCATTTTGTAAAGTAGTATCACATGACAAATTAAAATTATGTGATCTCCGAAAAAACCACCTTTTTCTGCCAAATCTGGCAAATACGTAGAACTATGGCAGGCCATGTGAAATGATAAACTTTGAGAGTGTCAAGCACACATATATTCAAATGGTGGCCATATCAATATTTTACTCCAGATTTTTTTATCTACAACACTGCAAAACAAATCTCAAAAATAACTTTGTATGCTAACAGTATCAGTTATATCCATCAAAATTGTCTATACAAAGCCACATTTCTCCGCCATTTTGTAACATCGCCCGACATAAAATTATGTATTTTCTAGGCAGTATTTCGGGAAACAATTAACCAATTTGTTCAAATTTGGCGAAGAAGTTGTACTCTCGTAGGATATATTAATTTATATGTTTTAAGTATGTAAGTCTCGAATTTTTTGAAAGGCACGTATACAAATATTTTCGCTTAATGTGCTATATCTACGAAACTATGTAAAAGATTTATATTCAACTTTGTATATATTATCTATGACAAGTATCTAATGTGTTAATATATAAACCTTTTGCGTTCCTATGAAGATCGTTACATAAACCATTGGGGTTTTAAGCCATATCTTGAGGACCAATCAGCCGATATGCATAAAGAGATCCTCTTTTTCCTAATTTTTGCAAAGTAGTGCGAGGTAAGTAAATTGAACATTTTGTTATATTTCCGGAATAATTCAACTAATTTCTGCAAAATTTTGCATACCTGCATGCAGACCACGTAAAGTTGCATGATTTAAACGGGGGCATATAAATATTTTGATACGTTTGGCATATCTATTTAACAATTTCAGTCAAACTATTTATGCTCACATTGTCTATTACAAACATCGTTTAGAGAGCATCTTTTTAAGCAATTTTGTAAGATAGTACCATTTAAGAAATTAAGGTTTTATGCCATGTCTCGGAGACCAATAAATCGATTTACATCAAAGTTTTCACACAAGTAGCGTTATGGTAGGCCATATGAACGTATTGGTTTTGGTGGCTCAGACAATTATTTTCAAAATGATGGTCGTGTAAATATTTTAGGTTAGTGAACCCTATAATTCCAAACATTAGACTGATTACATCCGAAGTTGATGCTCCGAGCCCTACCTCCGTGATGCAGTTGATTGCAAGACAGCTTAATTTTACAAGTTTTTCTGAATTCGAATCCCATAAAAATCACTCGTATATTTTAACTGTCTTGGTGCTGTTCAACAAGTTTCTAATGATATTGCTGTCAATGAGACCCAACGCCTTCCTGCCATCTAAGCTTTTAAGAATTTACCAAAATTTATTTGCACCCATATAGAGGAAAGTAGGATAATTAGTTATCGATAACATCTTGTTCATTTATAAAATCGTAGTTAATGGATGGAAATAATAAACATATTCTTACGCAATCGCTGCTTTGTTACACATGAGCGAGTGGAAGTGAAGGACACATCAGTTATACGATAGCGGCGGCGACAAGTCAATGGGATGTTTTGAATGGCATGCGGTTGCTAAACCAGGAACCACGTATCTGTTATAAAAAGCGGACCGACACAATAATCCTTTTAGCGACGCTTGCTGCTGACCTTGGTTGTATTGAGTTTCTGCATTTACCTGAAGAATTTTCTAGTGGTTTGCTGCCCTAGTTTCTCTAAGCGTGACTCGGGGTGCGTCGAAATTTCCAGATCAGGGCCAGTAGAGTACAAATAGTGTGACGGGCCTCCGAGCCAAGAGTTGTTGTTGAATGGATGAGTGGCTGGAGTTTCAGCGGTAGACTATGAGCGGCGTGACAAGCGGAAGGGAAATCTGCGACTGCGAGTATCAAGCAGTGAAGAGTGCGGCTGGCAAGCTGGGCTATTGGACTGGATGCGTGAGTGAAATACATTACAAATTATGACAACAAACAGACTGAAAGTGTGTTTTTTGATGAGTATGAGTGATTGACTATAATGAAACAGAGACATTGAGAAGGACGTTAATTAGAGGATAAATAGACATTAAATATTGCACACATTGGGAAATAAAAAGGTTAATAATGGAGGCAGGCAATTTAATGCTGTAAATAATAGCTGTGTGAGTAAATTAGAAATCAAATTTCATTATTTAATTTTATTAAGACTTCCTCCCCTAACGAGCTCAGGTGTCTTCTAACATTTTTTTTTTTTTTAACTGTAAGCTTTTCGTACATGTTATTCGCAAGATCGGTCTACTGAAAACTCCTGAATATTTTCTAGATAGCAATAGTAATTTTACTATAGTTCTACTCATTTTTTTTTTATCAAAGAGGGAAAGGTCTTCAAGCTCCTGGTAAGCCAAATCACGAATACAGGAAATGTATGATCTGAAGCTCGTTCGTAGTAAAGGGGTCCGCCTTGTAGTGTTGCCTAAACACTAAAAACGTTTAAGTGACCTTTAAGTGCTCAAATGCCAGTTAAAAGTTCTCATTTCAAATCCAAGGGATATTTTTAAAACGTAAATGGCTAAAACTGGTGTTTTCATAACCAGTTTTAGCTGCTAAATTCTACACATAATCTTTAGAGTTGTCTTTAGACAGGTATATAGCATTTTTTTTATCTTGATTAGCGTACCTTAAAAATATTAGATCACCGTATAAAATCACGTTTAGGCAAGTCGTCGAAGGAAATACTGCACGCCAATTGAACGCCTTTGCGCGTAGAGGCGATGGGGCAAATGATGGGAGAGCGAGAATTGGTCTTACAGCTCACGCAGGCAGGTGTACCCTTAACTGAAAACATTTATGAATCAACATTTGCAAATTCTTCTTGTCAGTTACTGCATATAATTCTTATGCAAACACCTACTGAACCATCTCCATTAAAACTTTCAGTAGATTTTTCAGACTTATTTCAATTTATTGTTTTTATTGAAAAATGTATGCTTGTGAACAATTTTTTTCGGATCGTTTAGAAAACCGTACATAATAGTGACATTTGTCAACTTTTTTTTTTTTACGGAAGATTAACTGCATTTCTTTAAACTAAGGATAACTTCAGTAATTTTACAAGCAGAGAGGAATTATCCCGTGGCGAGACTTGTGATCAAAATTATTTTTAAAGTGGTAACAAATAAATTTGTGCAGCCATTGGTATTGAAATTCGAGATCTTGTCAACTCCAGCCAACAGTGTCGAGTTGAGCATGTTTATAGCCCAGAGTATTAAGCTATCAGTTATTGCCACTGCTGATAGATCTGAGTTGAGACACTACCACTTTATTGACAAGATACGCAATTATAATTACGTTTGAATAAATATACTGATTGAAATCAATTTGCAACTGACTCATTATTTATTTTTAATTCGGTCTGTTTTTTATAACCGCCTTACATTGATTTTAAGTAGTGCCAAAATTTTCTTAACATTACATTCACCTTTGTCGTTTATTTATTGTAACCACAAGTTTGGTCGTCTTTAACGACTTTTTAACTTGTGTCCGGCAATATGAAAAAAAAGGAGTAATAGTAGGGACCATGATTTTTTTGTGAATTTTCGATAGTGTTTTTTCTTTCTTAATAATTTTATCAAGAGTCTCGAAAACCACTGAGTTCCACAATAAAACATGGAAGCGTTTCCGTGATGTAAATTGTTGCAGTATTATATAAGTGGAATTTTCATCTCGTCAATGTGAGTAAATTGATAAAATTCGCCCCAGTTTTGATCTATTAGTGCTGAGTATAACGCTGAAAAATAATCTTCTCTGTATCGAAAGTAAAATCACTGCCAGTAGGCTTTATATTTACACCAACACACTCGAAACTAATTTGCAAAGCTGGACGACGAATATCTTCATTGATCAAAATTTCGTTTCCTCTATCAACTGGTAATGTTTCTCAATTTGAGAAGCATAAATCCAACAAATGATATCTTAGAACTGTGTCATGTGTTATGACATGGACAACTATTTTTAGCTATATGCCAACGTATAAATTTTGTTCACTTTTGAGATATAAAAATTTTAAACTACTTGTTCCTATTATTGTTTTTTAAACAATAAATTTTCATTATTTTCATACTTTTAACATGCTACTATTATTTCATGATAAGACGGCACAATTTGCAATATGCTAAATATTGTAGAAAGTAATTTCCTACTCTTGAACATCTATAAATATCCAAGACATATATTTTGTCCAAAACGTTGAATAACGTTATGTTACAAGTACTACACTGAAAATAGCTTGAGATAACTAGTATTTTTTATTTGTTTAATAATATCACAGTTTTATAAGATCTGCTCTGACACTAGTCATTATATACATGGTAACAGGAATTTTTACCTATGACGGAAGGATACGTAAGTAGAACGTTGGAAATTGTTCAGTTAACCATGAATTAGCGGTGTAGACGCAGTGTTAGCAACACTCTGGACCTTCATCCCACATCCAGTTCTCCAAACTTGATCTGTGTTGGTCTCGATTTCCCTACCACCATCTTGTGTAACTCGAGTGGTCCTCATAATTCGCGGGGCCACGGTGGCTGAGCGGTTAGACTGCTCGCCTCCCACCAAGTCGAACCAGGTTCAATCAGGATTTTCGCAAGTGGATATCGTGCCGGACGATGCCGCTGGTCCGCGAGTTTTCTCAGGGATCTCCCATTTACCCTGCCCCTTCATTACGGCGCTGCTCCATAACTCACTTCACCCTCATCGACTCTCAAGACCTGGATGTTAAGAGTGCGATGGACCCCCGCGTCCCAGGTCAAGAAGCGAGGGAGCGATACGGGCGACACTAACACGCACTTCTAGTGCTTCATCGCTCCTACGTGCAGTGTTTCCGTCGTAACGCTGTACTGTGCAAATTAGATCTGTAACAGTGGGGTTTTATTACACGCGATGAAAGCCTGCAGATTAAACTACGCCTATATCTTTGTACGTTTCTCTTGGCAATTAAGGAAACTGCATTGGTAAGCTTTAGAAATGCGATATTTGACCACTTTCACGAATTTTTTTCTCCAAGAATACACTTAATATGACAAAAGTAGAAAAATAGGGTGATAGATAATTGTTTATATATATATATATATATATATATATATCCTGACAAAAAGTCGAATTTACAGAACATTTATTTACCAAGATACGTGTATTCGCGCAAACAACTATATCACAAACAATGTGTGTGTGTGGGGGGGGGGGAGGGGTCCATTCCCGCTCAAATATCTTCATTCACGCATAATTCGTGGTCACTTTCGCCGACCTTGACCCCTATGCTACCGTCATGCCGTCGCATTCTCCTGTTCCAAGCGCCCCCTGTCCGTTATCACCATGTGTCCAAAACAACCCAACTTCCTGCTCTCTAATTCTTCGAGAACCTCCAGCGACAGTTCAAGACGAATCCCTGGCACAGCTCACCTCTTTTTAAGTCTTTGTCCACAAACCGTGCGACGTAGAATTTTAACTTTAACCTTTTCTCTAGTTATACATTCACCGTCACGCCCACACAGATTCCCTTTCACGTCTCTTCATTTGAAAATTCCTCAGTTCTGAGCCACCTCTGAAGTCTGTATTCCGTACATATATAACTGCGGGTAGTGAAAGCCTGCGCTCTCCTTTCTTATTACCTCCGGAGCGATTAAATAATTAAATGGAATTTGTTTTCTCATAGAATTTTTTTTCGTGTGCTTGGTGGTGTTTTTTGTTCGACAAAGACTTCTTGAGGCACTGAAACATCGAACTTGATGAAACTGGTGGTTCGGAAGTCCAGGCACGGAACAGTATTCAAGAGTCGAAAATTGCTTTCTACATGTTTTTCATATTATTAACTTTTTTTATCTGACACAAAATAAAAGTCTGGGGGAACTATGACAATAGTGAGAAATTATTTTCATGAAACTAGTAGAAGAAATTATAGGAATTGAAATTTGTAATCTTTCTTTCGTACAAGTCTCAACACTGAACTAACTTAATACATTAGTCAATATCCTAAAATAACAGTCCATGTCATCAGAATGTGTGAAGAATATTTTATTGGTAATTTTGTATGCTGTTCGTCCATATTATTTCTGAGATAGTCAAAATATCTTAAGGATAAACCGAACATATAAATAGGATAGCTATTCAAAGTGAGTATACTAATGGGTCTTAATATAAAACCGAATAAGTAGCGCACCGCACTAAACATACCTCAAAAATCAAGCCTCAAATAAGACCATAAACTATTATTAGGCATCAAACAGACCGCAAAGAGAACTCAGTTTGCTCTAAACGACCCTATAAAGACATAATATTCCAGACTGAATCATGTATGTAAGAGATGTGAAAAACACCAGGATTCTAATGGAAATGATATGGTAAAAACTTGAGGTAAATCAACCCCGCAAATCAATCTGGACAAAATTGAACCTACTAGGTATATAGTCCATTAACGGCTACTTCTAAATTGTCTGAAGTCCTGCTATAGTTCTACTTTCAGGTTATCCTTCCGCCTCGTGCAGGCAATGTCTAGAAAGTTACACCCAGAGGGCCAAAACTCTTCACTCGTGTGCACTTAGTCTTATAATATTTTTCATAAGAATTATTTCTTACTAGGCATTGTCAGCAAACCTATTATCTCTGTGTTTTATTCATATTAATTATACATGAAATATTAATGTATAGATAAAAATATGTAAAAGTACAATTGAACCAAAAATAAGGTAATCTTATGTTAACAAGAGTATAAAACACTTGTAATATATGGCATGTTTAGGAAACAACTGAACATGACATACGCGGAGGAATATTTCAAAGTTTAAATTCAAGAAAGTGTGAATAGGTTATACCTGGGTTCGTCCGATTTTCACGAAATGAATTCTTGTCAAGTTACATTTCAATACACTTAAACTCATCTCCACTTTCGCGATCTGACAGTTTCGCCATGCGGCTCGACTTACGTACCTGCTTGCGAATCACAGACCTTCGCTACAGTAGTGACTTTATTCTCTTCGGGCCAGTCAAAGGCAACATTGTATTCGACGAAAACGTGCGGCCAATAGCTAGGAACCTGCAAAATACGGGATATTTTTTGGCATAAGGCTAAAATTCACAGTACTATATATATACTCGAGCCGGCGTCGTTTCTCCATTGACTGCTGCCCTAGATGTTAAGTCACTTCCTTTCTAAGTGAACTGCACGTGACTGGGACACTCGATTGCGAAGTGTTCATTTATTGGCGCACAGTTATCCGGGACGTGACAAATAAAGAATGGTCCAATGACAAACGTATTGCAAAGGAAAAGTGTTTTTTAAGTTTAACATGTCCTCAAATAATAACGCGACTTTTGTAGGTCTCTACCAATAGCTACAGAGCTGCGAAATTTGCCATGTAATTTGGCGGCAGACTGAACTCCCAAGTAACTGTGCACGTGACCGATTTCTGGGCCCGCAGTATGTCTGGCACGCCTCGCGGTAATCTTGAGCCAATGACGTAACTTCAGCCGTGGATTGACCAATCATCTTTAACAAAGGGGGCCGCAGTAATTTAGTGGTTAGACTACTCGCCTCCCAACAAGACGAACCGGGTTCGATTCCCGGCGGGGTCGCCACAGGATTTTCGCATGTGAGAATCGTGCCAGACGATGCCACTGGTAGGGGGTTTCCTCGGGGATCTCCCGTTTCTTCTCACCCTTGCATTCCGGCGCTGCTCCATACCCACCTCACTTCACCCTCACCGGCTCTCAAGACCTTGATGTTAAGAACCGTCCAATTATTTCCACACTGCATTCTTTAACGAAGGCAAACAGGCAAAGGCTGTTCACGATAAAGTGAGCACTTTTGAAATTAGCATTAGAAAAAAGCCACTGCCCCTGACTGTGAATATTTTAACGGGCGCACTGAGAGACGTGCACCTAGTAAAGTTGGCAACGATGGATGGAAAGTAGTTCCATATCTAAATGTCGAATAAAAAGTGTTAGGTAATAATTTGTGTAAATTAAATTAGTTATTTCACTATTTTTATGCATCAAAGTGTAAAAATGAGCATATTTGTAGAACATTTACTTTTGTAATAATTTCACCTACGCATGAATAAAGCGATGAGGCCCATGGTAATGCTAATTTTACATAAGACGGATGAATACACAACTTACACACACGTAGATCTTGAGAAGAGCTTTCAAAAGTGCTCATTTAACCATGAACAACCTATAGGTTACTGTACTTAAATATTTACAGCCAATAGAACCACTGACTGTGCTCACATATGTATAAGGCAGTGGAGTTTACCTGACACCGAAAGGTAAAGCAAATTTTGCATGTCTTTGCCAATAGCGGAAGGAAAACTGCAGGTGTGGACGTAAGATATTGAAATCCAGTGGAGTGTACTGGAGTGGAGAGATCTGGGCGGCTCTTAACATCGAGGTCTTGAGAGCATATGAGGGCGAAACTGGGTGAGTGCGGAGCAGCGCCGAGATGCAAGGGCTGCAAGAAACGGGAGATCCCCGAGAAAACCCGCCGACTAGTGGCATCTTCCACAGCACGATACCCACATGCGAAAATCCGGGAGGTGACACCGCCGGGAATCGAATCCGTTTCGCCCAAGTAGGAGAAGATAGTGTAGCCACTACACCACTGCCCCCCCTCCCTCCCTCCACCCCAATTGAAATGAAGCTTCCCGTTGAATTCTTTCGGCGACGATCAGGTGAGCCCTCGCGAATGTGTGACCACGACGTGGGTGGGGAAGGATAAAGCCGAGGGAGGGCCCTGTTCGTCGCCGCAAGCCACCGTGTGCGAGACCTGGTGGGCGGCGCGGAACGCCGTGGTCAGCTTGCCGACCTCAAGAGCGTGACCTCGGAGGAGGCGACGTCCTGAAGGAGCGGCGTCCTTGGTCGTGCACTCCGACAGGAAGGTGCCGCGTGAGCGCCATCCCCAAACCCGCCTGCTGGTCCGACGTCGTCCAAGGAAGGAGTACTCTCTCCGCCCGCCGTCAGCGAGCAAGTTGCTTCGTGCGTAGGTGGAGCTCAATTTCGTTCACTGTTCACACGACGGGTTTATAGTTTTTTGCTTCTAAATTTCTCTCGCACTCTAAATCTGAATCAGTGAGAATTTCACTGTTTCGATCGATTAAACGTATATGACTGATTCAACTGTCACTTCAGCGAATTTAACTCATGAATCAGTGGGGGAAAAAAAAAGCCAGATTTCCTTCACTTATTGATTCAGTGACATGCTCCACTGATTCGTCAGACATTTTCTTTCACTGTTTACTCAGGGTTTATTTTTGCCTGATGGATCAGTTAAACAGCGTGTGAGAGTGGCCGTCATACAACGTTTAAAAATGGCCATTAAACAACGTGTACCAAGTCAAATAACAACGAATAAACTAATAAAATCAATGCAAAATACTTCTAAAATGTGTTTCGTCTTTCAAAACACTATTTTATGAGGTAATATGAACATTCAGCCTTTCATTCCGTTTTTACAATTTCATTTCGTTTTCATGTAACTTAATCGTCAGAGTGCTCTGTTTGAAGTTTTGAACTGCATGTAATGGGCTGAAGATAGTGCATGCATATATACTATTCGTTTTAACAATCTTAACGGTGCCAATTAAACCGTAAATGAAAAGAATTACCATACATTTTAAATCTCCACAATTTTGCGGCGAAAGTATAAGACAGATATTTTCCTCTTACTTCAACTTGGCGTAGTAATGCAGATGGCAAATTAACGGTCTAAAAGAGAACATATAAGGGTGTATGAGTTCAATCCCGTCCACCTGCAAATGTTTTTACTGTTTTAAATAATGGTATATTTCACAATATGAATAGTAAACTGTCGTAAATATGCTTATTTCACGTAATTATTTGGCTACATTCAATAAAAAAAAAACAATGTTTAATTCGCCAGTACAGTCAGCCGTCACTAACTCAATCAGTTAAATTTTTTTCACTGAAACAATCAGTGGTTTCCACTGATTCCAACTGAGCGCACGCGTCCTACGAGCAGCCACGTGTAATAAACCGATACTCTGTAGTCGAACTGATGGCCACGCAGAGAGACAGGTTTTGTTGAATCAAACAAAGTTTGTTTGTCCCAACCAAATCAATTGTTTTGTGCAGGGGCAATAAAATATATTCTTGTTGAAAGCAAATATATTTTTTTTTTTTTTTGTTCTCATTGAATCGCCTTAAATGATAAGAATTGGTTTGTGCCGCCAAAGATTTATTTGGGAATTCTTCTTACATTAAACAATTTTCTTGGTATAAAAATTACTTGTAATTTCCGACCGATTATCGAACCTAGATCGTTTGCACTCGAGCTCTGCGCTCTACCAACCTTAACTAACGTCACTACTGACGAGAAGTGCATATTTTTTCTAAAGATGAATTAAAAATACTGGACATCGTATGTAAATAAATACGTCAAGTTTTATGGCTTTACTTTTTAGTTTCATATTAAACTTGTTTTAGTGTGATTTTTATACAGTTATTAAGCATCAATAAATGCGCTAATAAACACTGCAATTACATAATTGCCACAAGAATTAAAAGCACTCGAGCAGCATTTTTTGGACGAAGACAATCTAATAAGTGACCAGGCATATTGTGTACAGTTGATGCAAATAAATATTTTGTTGAGAGTCTAATCTTTTTGGTCCAACACAAAGGTTTTGTTTATTCAAGTGTGTGTTTTGTTAGATGAACGAGATCAATTTTTTTGCTTTTAATTTTTTGTTTATTCAACAAAATATATGAGCAAAAAAAAAGCAACTTTGTAAAATATATTATTTTATAATAATTGTTTCGCAATCTCACTTAACCGCCGCATTAATAAAGTGATCAGGCCCTTGGTGGGAGAATACACAATGTGCATGCAAGTAGAACTTAAGCAGTACTTTAAAATGCTCAGTTTACAGTAAATAGCCTATAACAACCAGTATAGGCTGTTCAATGTTAACAACGCACTTTTGAGAGCCCTGCTTGGGATCTATTTTTCTTCTCATTTTATATCCTTCCGCCGATGTGTAAAATTTTAATTTCCATGGGTCAGATTACTTTATTCATTCGGCATGCAAGTGAAATTATAGACTTTTCTGTTGATGTAACCGTTATAGGCTGTTCACGGTAAAGTGAGCACTTTTGAAATCAACCTTTGAAAATGTCACTGCCCGTACCTGCAATTACTTTTAACTGGCACACTGACTGGCATACTTTCAGTAAAGATGTAACGACGGAAAGGAAATAGTTCTTAGTTTTAAAGCTGAATTAAAATAGTTAGGTAAACATTTCTGAATACAGAAATGATTTAATTTGCTTCGTGATTTTTTAAATAAGTATAAGTGTGAAAATAAGTAAAAATAAGAAAATTTGTAAAACATCGTCTTTTCCAATAATTTTACAATTTAATTTGGCCAACGTACGAATAAAGTGACCATGCTCATGACAATGTTAATTTTACATATGGTGGA
Organism: Dryococelus australis; assembly: GCA_029891345.1. Taxonomy (NCBI): domain Eukaryota; kingdom Metazoa; phylum Arthropoda; class Insecta; order Phasmatodea; family Phasmatidae; genus Dryococelus; species Dryococelus australis. Next base: position 44,192,501 of record CM056995.1, on the reverse strand, counting down.
AGAATACACACTGGGTATACAAGTAGATCCAAAGCATGGGTTTCACAAGTGCTCAGTTTACCGTGAACAGCCTATACTAATGTTCATATTCATACTCTATTGTGTATAGAACTAGAAACACTGATTTCTGTGGAGAGTGAGGTAAACATTACACTCGAAGTACATCGCTCAGCCTGGGAACTATTTTTATTATCTTTGCTGCCAACTTAACTGAGAGATCGCATGCCAGTGAGTACTGTAGCACATGTGTAGCTATGTGCATCTATATTTTTCAAAGGTTGATTTCAAAAGTGCTTGCTTTATCATGAAAAGCATTTATCGACGGGTTGACCAAGTTACACTTAAATAATCGCAGTTTAAAGTTGGCGTTTTCTGAGCTTATCCACAATTTACGTTGACTCTCCCATCGCCAGCACAGCTGTCAAAATCTCGTGGTCAACAGTGATGAAAAGGTTTGGTAATGTTCGGTTTCTCAATAGACCCGCCCTTTTATGTGAATTAAATATTTTACCACGTTTAAGAGTCATATAGTCCACTAAAACTAGGTCAGACGAAAAGTAAAATCAATCAACCTTAGAAAAAAATCACTATCCCCTACCTGCATATATTTTAACAGACGAAGTGAGTGACATGCGCCCAGTAAAGTTGGTAACGGTGAATGGAAAGTAGTTCCATGTCTTAGCGTCGAATAAAAAGTGCCAAGTAACTAGTTGTGATAACTTAAATTATTTATTACACTCTGTGTTTTTTTTTTTTTAATGCATCGAAGTGTAAAAATGAGCAGATTTGTAAAATATTTTCTTTTCTAATAATTTCACAGTTGCACTTGACCGACGCATGAATAAAGTGACGAGGCACATTGCAATGTTAATTTTGCATAAGGCGATAGAATACAAAATGTGCATACAAGTAAATCCTAAGTAGGACTTTCAAAAGTGCTCATTTTACCGTGAACAGCCTATAACAGACAGGCTTTCGAGACAGGGCCAGCACGATGTCACGGAATAGGATCCTATAATTCAGCGGCGGCGGAATGCAAATAGGGAGAGCCCAGAGGAAACCAATAGCTAAGTTTTCCAAATGCGAAACACTGGAAGTAATTTCACCAAGAATCGAACTTGGATGGCCTTGGCCGAAGGCCAGTGGGCCATCTCCGCGTCTCCACGAATTACACTATGTAGTTATTACAGACGTGTTTATGTTACAGCTACACTAATTCCTACTCGAATTCGTATCGGACGCAAGTCGGACACGTGTCTTACCATTTCGGCAACAACAGCGACGAAACCGAGAATCAAACCCGGTTCCTCCCGAATCCAGAATATTCCATATCAGTAATGAACAAATTTGACTGGAGGATAATAATTAGAACTGACGAGAGATCACGCTGTTTGCCCATAGTGTACAAGCACATGTTGCTTCGTGAGCGATGGCTGAGTTCAACATTCGCAGCGATTCTTTGCAGCGGGACCAACTCCAAAAGTTATTAATCCCAACCACAGCTTTTGGACGAATATCCGAGAAATTTCGTGGGGACAGTCGGGCCAAGCCAAGAATACGGAAACACTGGCTTCGAACGCCTGCAAACGTTTTCTTGCGATTTATGTCGTTTTCATGCGATAGTAGTAGTTTTTAATTGCCGTTCTCCCGCTGCTCTTTCCTCTTTTAGAAAGCTCCCTGGAACTAAACGTTTGTTATTAATCAAAGCCAGTGTCTTTGCATTTACGTAGCGAGCTTTTTGGCCAGTTGGAAATTATTTCCCTGCCAATAAGTTCCTACTAGTATTATTTTATTGGGTTTACTGACGCACTCATGATGCTTACAAATAAACGAGAGAAGGTGGTTAACACTCCAAGAAACTATTCGGACACTTACCATACCAGTGTATACGCTTGGTGAGAAAGCGGGAATGATAATTTTCCCCCCTATACATTCATTGTAGCGTTCCTACATTTGCTCAGGAAACAGTCAAATGCATAGGGAAGTTCCTTACTTTGTATAGTAGCGACGGCAAACATCCCTATATCTGCAGCTTGATGTGTGGTATTATTTCCATACAGTGTGTAGGTAAATAACTTCCATTACAGTTTAGTAAGTTTACCAGAAAAAATTTTACATTGAACGTACAAACCAAACCAATCTGAATCTACATTTTAAAAACTGCACACATTGGTCACTTAACAGTAATTGAAACCCGAAATTTCGTGATCCAGAAATAACATTTCAGCGACATCGGCCACAGGCGTCAACGGTAATTATTTTTAAACTGCATTTATTTACTTTTTTTGTGCGTTGCACATGGTTCGAAATTTTACTTCTGTTTGCTTTCAGAACGTTTAAAAACCAAATCCGAATTCTAAAAACTCGGGTAACTTGCGAAAACCGGCAGGCTTTCGCGGGATGCTAACCATGTGCTTCTGCTACCCTGAATCACGGCAATCGCAATGTTGGCCGACCGCGTGCGACCACGACGGACGCCCGAATATGCGCTACTTGGTCTTGCGACTTGGACTCCGGACACTAAGGCCGGGTGCACGCGTGCGGGCAATGTCCGCCGCAAAAGCGTTCCCTGAGGACTTGGCTTATACGTAGCAGTGGCGCCGCTGCGATGTCCGCACGTGTCCACACGGCCTATGACCGACTTCTTCAGATGCGATCTCAGGCTGTACCTTTCAGTTTCTGGTGAATGGCGCATTGTTATTCTGCGTTTTTCTAAACCAAAGTTATTGGTGAAAATGTACTCTTTAATTGCGCCTCCTCAAAAACGATATGTTAAAACTGCGAATAAGCAGGCGTCGAAGAAGAAGTGAGTAGATCAACCAGGTATACCTGAAACGTAAAGCCACTTCCCCGCTTCTCTCTGGACATCTCTGGAATGGTAAATAAATAAATCTCGTGTGGGGAGTGCAGTCAGGCCGAGGCGACTCTCTCCTAATGACGGGCTCTCAAGTCGGGACCCGTAGGTGCCCGTCATCCTCGGACATGGCATGAAATGAGATCCTACCCAGACAGCAGTACAAGCTTGAAACAAGCTTGAATCGAACTTCCTAGTCTCCACTGAACAAGCTTGCTGCAAGCTTGATGTGGCAAGCCTGCAACAATCTTAATGTGGCAAACTTGGAGTATTTCAGGCTTGCCACAAGGTTGCTGCAAGCTTGCGGTATTATTACGAAAGACATATAATTGTAGCCTTGCAGAAACAGGCTTGATTCATGTTTCCAGAGCAAGCTTGTTAAGCAAGCCAATATCAAGTGAAATGCAACCTTGCCATAAGCTCGCATGCTGTCTGGGTAGGAAAGAGCGGCGCTGGAGTGCAAGGGCAGGGAAAACGGGATTACCCCGAGAAAACCTGCCGGCAAATGGCATCATCCAGCACGATTCCCGCGTGCGAAAATCCGGGAGTGAACTCGCCGAGGATCGAAGCCGGTTAGCCCCCCCCCCCCCCCCGGGGGGGGGGGGTGCTGCGAGCGCCCTGGCCGCTACGCCACCACTGGCACTTCTGTAATGGTAATGGTAATATTTTTCGTCCCAAATGAATTTTCTTTTGTAAACGAGACTTATTAATTTTGGAAGCACACAATAGCAGGCTACGACTTCACGGAAAATCCCAACTATAGTTTGATCGCGGTTCCTTCGCATATGTGTCGTGTTTAGTTATTTCCTAAATATGCCATGTATCACAAGCCTTTCATAGTCTCTGCTAACATGAAAGTATCTTATTTTCCATTAAATTGAAGTTTTACCTTTATTTCATTTAAATATTATAAGATTTCAATTATAATAAATTTAAATAAAAACAGTGCGAAAACACGTGTGTTGGTAGCGCCTAGTAAGAAATAGTTCTCATGCAAAATATCATTACAACTTAGTGCGCACAAATTCGGTGCGTTGTCGTTTGCATGAGGCGGAGGAATATCCTAGAAGTAGAACTTTAGCTGGGCTTTAGAAAATTTTGACGTAACCGTGACTGGATTATATATGCGATTTGTTATGTAAAGCAAAACTACAGAATACCTAAGAATACAGATGTGAAACTGCAGCTTCCAGCCGCAAACGCCAGCAAAATGGCATCTCTGACCAGCAAATGTTGGAAGACCGTTCACCATTCAGTAAAAGCTATTCACGATAAAGTGATCCCTTTTGAAATGAACCTAAAGGAAAAGTCACTGCTCCTAACTGCATATATTTTAACGGACGCTCTGAGTGACATACGCCCAGCAAAGTTGGAAACGATGGAGGGAAAGTAGTTCCATATTTTGATGTCGAATAAAAATTGTCACGCAACACTTAGGACAGCTTAAATTGTTTCGTTCCCTTTCTGTTTTTTAATGCATCGAACTCTAAAATTAATGAGCAGATTTGTAAAATATTAGATTTTTCTAATAATTTCACAGTTTCACTTGACCGACGCATGAATAAAGTTATTGAGGCCCATAACAGTGTTAATTATACATAAGGCAGAAGAATACACGACGTGCATACAAGTAGTTCGTAAGCAGGGCTTTCAAAAGTGTTTATTTTACCGTAAACAGCCTATACCTACTCGCCGGTAGGCAGCCCAGCCAATAAGGCATGCTTTTGCGGCAGTGCAGTAGCCAATCAGACACAAGACCCGTTCCCAGGGCCTTGCGCATCCTATCAGAGAATAGTTACGTCCACATCAGAGGAACCGCCGCGTAATTTTGCCTCTGTGTACTTGTATTCTCTGTGGCGAAACCTGCCTAAGGGCAGGGTCGACATGCATGAATGAAAGCTGTTGCTAGTCGGAGCCACATGTTCAAACCGAGAGACGGGCCTGTCGTTCTGTCCTGCCTAAGGAGCAGGATGGTAAACCGATGGAAAAAGGACAGAAGAGAAAATGGGAGAACCACGAGAAAACCCTACTCTACGACACTGTCCCGCCACTCTAAAGACACAATGTACTCCGTCCGTAAGACTGCTGGGCCGTTGAAGCCTGAGATCGAATTAGTAAATTTCAGTGATGTGAGGCTAATTCCGTCCTTTTTTTTTTTTTTTCGGTCAATAGCGTGATATGAACGCTTTGATTTCATTTTTTTTTTCTGTCCGTTGTTTATCATTCCGCTACGTGCAAGTGTTACAACAGGTTTCACAAGGCGCAAGATGTGTTTTCGTGCGAGATCTCGTACGGAAAATATCGCACACGAATGCCAAGTAAACGTCGCTCGAAACGAGTTGCACGCTTTATCAAAGTCATGTCAAAATTAGTAAATAGCCCCGATGAGTACAAAACAGTCATGCTGTTGTATTTACCGAGAAAAACGATTTCCGTCGACATCAACACGACCGCATGCCTAAACTGCCGAACGGTGCGCAGAGCTCCAGATGAAAACATGTAAGTTTTCTGTCTTATTACGGAGGCCGTTTCCGGATTATCGCACTTGGGAATTGTGCCGGACTGTGCCGCTGGGTTGACGGGTTTTCTAGGAGATCTCCATTTTCTCCCGCCCTTGCATTCCGACGCTGCTCCATACTCACCTCGTTTCGCCCTCATCGTCTCTCAAAACTCCGATGTTAAGAGCCGCCCAAATATCTTCACTCCATTTGTCTGCTTACGAACAGCATTTAAGAAAAATGCGTAGAGGCTGTTCACGATAAAGTGAGCACTTTGGAAATAAACCTTAGAAAAAAGTCACTGCCCCTACCTGCATATATTTTAAAGGGCGCACTGAGTGACATGCACCCGGTAAAGTTGGTAACTATGGAGGGAAAGTGGTTCCGTACCTTCACGTCAAATAAAAAGTTTTAATTGATCATTTGTGATAACTTATACTATGTATTTCGCTTTAAGTTTTTTTAATACATCGAAGTGTAATAATGAGAGAATTTTTAAAATGTTTACTTTTCTAATAATTTCACAGTTTCACTTGACCGACGCGCGAATAAAATGATGAGGCTATAGCAATGTAGTTTTACATAAGGCGGAAGAATACACAACGCGCATACAAGTAGATCTTAAGCGACGCTTTCAATAGTGCTCGTTTTACCGTGAATAGCCTATATACAATTTTCAGTTCAAAATTGTTTTGGATGGGCGTTTTTACACTCATGTCTGTGTATGAAAATTCCGGTAAAATGTTTTAAAGTAGTATAATAAGGGATATGTAGCATGCCTTTGTCAATATTGTTATATCATAAACTAACACCATCCGCCCCTGAAAGTCTCATAGAGTTACTGACGGAAAGACTGCTCGTCGGTTCAGTGCCTTGTAATTCGGTAAAGGCGATTATGTATGTGATACACGTGCGTGGGTCGTCCTTAGCACTCCCGCACTGCTAGGTCTCGGATATGCAAAGTATCTTCAACCATGCGGCCTTAAAGTAACAACAAACCTTTGGTAAGAAAATTAATCATTCAGGTACTATTTCTAACGTCTCGCAACATTAATATTAGTACTTCAGTCAGTATTTACGAAAGGTTATAGACTGTATAAAAAAAGGTGGCGGATTGTAAAACCTGGACTGCGTAGAGGAGTGAAAACTGTGACGAAAATATAGTGGTCAATTTTTTTTTTTACTATGGCCAACCGTTTGTTTTCATCGACCCCATGAACATATAGTATAATTATCATGTATAGCGCTTCGCATCGTTCACGCGAATTTTAAATTCTAGAGACGGCCAAAATCGCAACCAAAAACGCAAGAAGTTGAGGGTTGCTCAACTTTTGCGCCCTCCGATTAAATATTGAAAATTCAAGACTATTTGTATTTGATTTTATATTTGTGTTAGAATTCGCTAATATTATAATACTTTGATGTTTTGATATTGTTTGTGTAAATAATGTGTTCATGTTCTGACTCTTTGTACAAACTTGCACTCGAAAAAAGACCAAATGAATTAAATAAATAAAATATTTTATAAACTGTATTTTTTTAATCGTATGCGTTCACGTTTTAGCGTGTAAATGTTCCTTATAATAAAAAATTTATCAGGGACAAAATCATTATATTCAAGGAGATAAAAATAGATACGGAATAAACCAAATCTTAAACACGTTATCGGTATGTCAGGATGGCCGAGCGGTCTAAGGCGCTGCGTTCAGGTCGCAGTCCACTTCTGTGGGCGTGGGTTCGAATCCCACTTCTGACACGTCTATTTTAATATTTATCAGTATGTCTTACTGAATAACGAGTCTGGGAAAATTATCAGTCAACTGAAATACAGATAAGTGAATAAAGGAAATGTTTAGAAGCTAAGTCGTGTTTTAAATTCGTTAATTTTTTATAACAAATTCTTTGAATCCCATCATTCTGGACCCTTGACCCCTCTAATGACGAACTCCTCCCACCACCCATGAAAGTGGTTGTTTTAACAATCAATCCCAATTTTCTTCGCGGGGACTCGAGCGAAAGGTTGTTGCACGCCAGTGACGTCGAGCGACTAGTGTAGTTCTTCCGCCGGCTGCCAGGCGTCGACACGGCGCGTTGTTCGCGCGACCGGTTTGTCGGCCTTGCCGTGTCGCGTCGGTCGGCGCGCGCGGCCTTGCGGAAGGTCATGACGTGGGACTCTGTTACGTCGCCGCCCGCAGGTGTTCTACATTCGCGCCTTGCCCCGCCTGGCGGTTATGCAACCCGCTCTATGACTGTTCACGGGTAAAGTGAGCACTTTTGAGGCCCTAGTTACTTTTTCCTATAGGCTGTTCACTGTTAAGTGAGCACTTTTGAAAGTTCTGCTTAAGATCTACTTGTATGCACGTTGTGTATTCCTCCGCCTTATGTAAAATTAACATTACTATCGACTTTATCGCTTTATTCATATGTCAGTCAAATTAAACTGTTAAATTATCAAGAAATCTGCTCATCTTTACACTTCGAAGCATTAAAAAAACAATGTGAAAGAATTATTATTAAGTTATCTTAGATGGTTGTCTGACACTTTATATTCCACGTTAAGATATGAAACAAATTTCCGTTCATCGTTACCAACTTTATTGGACGAATGTCACTCGGAGAGCCCTTCAAAATATATACATGCAGTGGCAGTGGCTTTTTTCTAAGGTTCATTTCTAAAATGCTCACTTTATCGTGAACAGTCTTTATGAGCCATTTTTTTTATCCTCCCGCCTCTTATTTTACTGGCTTTTTTGTTAGTAAAATGCAAAGTTAATTCTGTTATAGTGTCAGTGAAGGCAATGACTGTATTTTCTGTAAAGCTATTTCTTAATTATAACAGGGTGTGAAGCAACTTTAACTGCTGTAAAATCATGCCACGAAATACGTCACACCTTATTGCTTTATTTCATTCAGCCTAATTGCACTTTGCGTGAAAATTTTCCACTTCCTATCCTTGATTCTGAGTTGGAATAACATAATTTGTATAGTATTCTATCATTACTTATATTTCGCTGATCCGCCTGTGCCATACGATTCAGATGTAATGCAATTATAATAAGTTTGTAATAAATAAGCTCAAGAGCCATTGTGAGAACCACTATCGTAGAGAGACTAATGTAATTATAGTGTTCTTGCTATAGTATATCAAATACGTGCATTTCCCTGAACGAAAACCTGTTCTCAGTGTATTCAGCTGTGGGGAGCTATGCATGCTCTATTTTCCTATCCTTATTTAAAATAGTATTGACTGAATAGAAGGAAATACCCTCGTTCAATTTGAGCTTCTGTGTTTTGAAGTTGTTGTTCTATAACCCTTGTATCGGCAATTTACCTGGCATGTAGTCATCCTTATCTATCCTAACATACGTCATTCAGTTCTAATTTAAATAATAAAATAAATCTGAAATATTGCAAACATGGATTATTCTAGTGCTTGTTTGTGATACACTGTTTACTACTAAAAGAAATTATTATATTATCCTGCGTATCGTAGCTACCCACGGTATTGAACTCATTATTACCACAAGTTTTTTGGATGCAAAAGCTATTATTGTTCGGTCTTTGCTGCCCCGGACTTGTTGCATTAGGACGGCCCCTATTACAGTTCGGAAGGCGTCGCACGCTAAAACCGTGCGTCAGTGTTCGACAAATTTGGATAGTATTGGTGATTTAAGGAGGGCCGATTTTAGGTGGTCGAAAGCCTATTGTTCACTCTTTGTCCATTTAAATATGTTGGTTTCTTTTGTTAACTGTGTTAGAGGTGTGGCAAGTTGAGAATAGTTGAGGATTATCGTCTTAAATATGATGTTAGGCTAAGGAATGTTCTTAGTCGTTTTATATTTTTGGGAGGCTCCATTTGTTGGATGGTTGCAATTTTTTCGGGGTCTGTTTGAATCCCTGATGGCGTGATGTAATGTCCTAGTATTTTTTATATCTTATTGAGCAAAGTTACATTTTTTCTGTTAATTTTTTCATTATATTTCCTCAATCGTTCCATGACTTTGGAATTTTCTTTAGGTGTTTGCTGAATGTGTTCCCTATTATGACAAATTTTTTTGTCGATATATGCGGCAGCTGTGTTCCAGCACAATGGACCAAGCATAAATCTACAAAAATGTTTAAGTAGTTATGGCTAGTGGCGAGGCCCATTGGCATACATGCGTACTCGTACATACCAATGCCATCGATGTAAAATGCTAATTTTTTGTGGTCCTGTTGGCATACCGGAATGACGTAAAATCTACTAAACATATTAATTGAAGAAATATGTTTAGAGTTCTGGAGTGTATTTATAATGTCTTCTATTCTGGGAATAGGATACTGGACTTTCTTTGGATATTGGTTTAAAAGCCTGAAGTCCGTTAGGAAACGTATTCCACCTTGGCGCTTTTGAATTACAAGACTTGGCACGGCATAAGGGGATAAGGACGGAGTTATTATTTGAGCATGCAGCATTTGCTGAATTTGTGCGAGTACATGCTCTGGCGATTTGGGATTGAGTCTGTATGGCCGCATGTGGATTGGTTTGTCTGTTGTTAATTCATGTTTAATTTCATAATTCTTAGTTTTGGTCAGTTCCATTATCGAACTGGCGAAACAGTCCTCAAATTTTTGTAATAACTTGTGTAACTGATGTTTTGCTCTGTTGGTAGCACTGGGTTTATGTTTCCAAGTGTGTCGCTTTTTGTTACTTCATTGTGTGCCTCAATTCTATTGATGTAGAGTTCAATACAATTGTTCATGTCAACTCGATTGCATTTGTATTGATTGGTATCTCAATAATCTTATTGTTATTGGATGCTTGTATGAACATAATGTCGTTAGGCAAAACTGGTGCAATGTCTAATTTTTTCATGAAGTCGACACCTAGTATTATGTCTAATTTGAGGTTATCAATGAGAAGAGATTCTTGTTGGAAGTTATACCCCATTATATTCATATTGTCTTTGGTCTTGAATTTAGGGAAGTCAATATCATTTGTGGCCCCCGCTAGAGTGAAAGTTTCTGTGACGGGTTCCAGGTTATGAATGTTAACAAGGGTGGTTGCTATGCAATATCGGGAATAACCTGTGTCCACTAGTGCGTTATTTGTTTTGCCATCGAACCGGTCAAGGATGCATAGCATGGACATCTTGACATAGGTAGCGCTGCACTCGTCCTTGGCCAGTGTGACGTGTTTGAATGTGGAGACTGAATGAAGCTAGTGGCTCAGGTTGGGCTTGAGCTTGTCATTATCGCCAACTGGTACCGTGTTTGTGTAATCTGTTTTGTCGCTTCCTGCTTTAGGCAATTTGATTTTTGTCTGTCCAATCGCAAAGTGATGTTTAAAGTTCCAGAAGCAAGCCGCGATATTTGTATGGAATTCTTGGTGTTCATTGGGGAATAATGGGCAGTGCACTGCTTGATGACCCATATACATGCAGAGCACGCACTTGAAGGCCGTCAGTGACCTGGGCTCGGCAAAGGCTGCACACATGCTTCTGACATCACAGATGTGCTGACTAGCATGTTCCTTTGTGGCTGGCTGCTTGGTGGAGCCCGTCGTTTCCGTGTGTAACCTCGTGTAGAGTTTCATGGGCGCCTCGCAATGTTTGATGCTCTGTTCGGCCTTGCCTGTGTCCTTGGTTCCCTCCAGTCGTTTTTCTGTCCCACTTTAAGTGTCTTTGAAAATAATGTGGGAAGTGATTTTATTATTGAGTGTATTTATTTGTGTTTTCTGTAAACTCGCAGTTTGACGTTGGCGTTTCAAATTGAATCTGGTGATCTCTCCATATGACCTGTGTGGAACACGTTTTGAAAATAATACCTGACATGATTTGATTATGCGTTTTACCTTCTCTTCAGGGGTGGGTTTGTTATATCTGAGTTTTTGGTCTGTTCGTTCATCATGCCCCTAGTGTTTTCATGGTTACCATGGTGGTCCCTAAAGGGGTCTGCCTGTCCGCGGTGTGCAAAATTATACTGGTACTGGTAGGGTGGCTTTCTGTAGGATACCCTGTTCTGTGTCCTTTGAGTTTTACTGTGGTGTTTTGATTTGACGAAAATTGGCACAATTCTGTTAGTTTGGTGTTTGTATGTGTATTGGGATTCATTGTGTGGTGACGTGTTGGTGTTCTCAACATTCAGTTCATGTGTTAGGGTGGCTAGCTGAACCTTCAGTCTCCTAATCTCTGCATGGAGTTTTGTGTGTTCTGTAGCTTGTGTCTGGTTTTTCATGAGTTGGTTGTATTGGTGAATGGCTAATTTGACGTTCCTTAAATTGCCAAGCAGTTGTTCCAGTGTGTCATTTTGCAACACCGTTATCTTGTCTGCAATAGTAGGTAACAGGGATAACCAAATATTTTTTACAAATTCTTTCTCTGGCAAGTTAGGTTTGCATTTGTTTTTGTAAAATGTTAGTTTTTCCACGTGGGCCTGGAAACTTTGACCTGGTTGTTGTTTTGTACTATGAAGCAATTTAGCATATTTCTCAATTTCATCAATGGCCGTGAAAATGGATTTTAGTTGTGTCTCGACAATTTGCCACATTAGCTCTCCTGCTTGTGTATAGTATACATTTTTGTACGCCTGCTTAGCTGTGCCTTGTAGATAAAATGCTAGGCACCTCCGTTTCTCTACATCGCACCACCCATTGATTTCACTGACTGCATTGTACATCTACAGAAAATCGTGAACATTTTCGTTATTTTCTCCTGAAAATGTGGGGATAGATTGTGGGTATTTTAATGTGATCTGGGTTGGTTGTTGTGTGTTAGGTGGTTGGTGTAATTGTGTGTCGTATGTGTTATTCACATATTGGTGCTCCTTGGATGGTATTGGAATTAAAAATGGCTGTTATCTGGAGAAATTTGAGTGGTCCGGGCCTGAGATAGCCACTTGTGCTCGCCTCATATGTGTTGTGTATGTGTGTGTCATGAAATGAATAATTTAATGCGGCATTTTATTGTGTGGGTGAGATGTGTTCTAAGGCTATTAAAATTGTGTACTCACTGGGTAACTCGGGGTGTTATTCATTCTTTTCCTTTAATGCTTGCCGAGCATCGCTAATATCGATTCTCACTGTTTCAGCTAGTTTCTTGAGTGATTTGGACATGAATCTCCCCTATTTGCTCATGTCCGCATGTTGGTATAATTTTATGTTGCGTTTTCAAAACAATATTATGTGTTGCCTTATAAACTAACATGCCAATACACAAAGCTTGTAATGAATTGAATTCCCATTTTGCACAGGCCCTCGCGGAAGGTTGTGGTAAGCCAAACAAATGGGCCGAATTGCAGGGCCATAATTTAATCATGCATTAATACTTAATAAAAGCGAAAGCACACACACTACTCTACAGTACAATGGGCGACTTGTAAGGCCAAGGTATTTGCAATGCGGCTGTCTTACGTGTGTGCTCTCGAACGGCTGCAATTTGCTGAATAACTATACACCATGACTTTGAATGAGTGCCTTCAATGTTAATACTATTTACTATGTAGGCTGCATTGACCCATAGTTTAAGAGGGAATTCGAACCCTGTGGGCTGTTGAGAATTGATAAGGTGCACGTTTGCATGGGGTGCTACCTCTGTAGGGTGGTGGGGACCAAGAGGCATTTACACTATATCTTGGCTAACAAACTTTACAGATGTATGGTAATCTTTAGTTTTGATTGCGATTGCAAGCTTATAAGGGAGCTTGGAAGTGCCGGTGCCTCCACCAATTGCTGTGATCTCCCCTTAAGGGGGGAGATCATGCACTATATAGAGGGTATATGTAGCTAGAGGAAGAGCACTTGGGTTATACAGAGTTCTACTTTATTACACAATTTACTATACAATATCCACTATGCAAGCACCATTGGCATTAAACAAGTTACTACACTGAGGTAAGGAGTCTCGCCTTTAATCAGTCAAGCTAGGAGGCAATTAAGTTAACAATGCTCTAAAATGAGTTAATAACTATTGAAGCAAGTATTCTGCTCTTATGGAGCTTCGCCTTCGTTTGTTTGGAAGTCTCTTGTGGCCTAAGTCGCCCTATCAGGAGTATACTTATCCTAGTCCCGTCGGCGACAATGGGGAGGGTCTCTCCATGGTGGTTGCAGTAGACGTCGAACCAGGACCATGGACAGGTGGTCCTCGAAGTAGGCGGTCCTCCTGCAGAGCCTTCGGCATCTCAGGCAAGATGGCGCCCAGAGCCACCATTGTACCAGCCTTACATATCACTGCCCCGACCTTGTACTCATTCCCCCGGTATTTGTTTCTCTAAACTGCGGCTCAGCTAGCCGAGGTCGCCCAGCGCCTCGCGCAGCTCGCCGCTTGCCAACCCTTGCAGCTGGCAACCACAGCACTATACTTAAACTGTGCCCACCCTATTCGAGCACTTTGCAGAGAGGTTGTCGCATTTTCACGCCACATTTTGGGTTTGGTTATAAAAACTACCCCCCTGCTATTTTAGGTTAGTTTATTTGTTCCTGTTAGCTTGGGGTCCATCTTTTACGGAGTATGATGCAAAACGGTTTATTATTATTACCGCTCGTGAATTTATGTACTAATAGAAAATATCAATAACATTAAAAATATTCGTATGATTTGAAACTTAAAGTAAACATGTGCATGTCGTGAATCTTAAAATTGGCAGTGCTCGTGAATGCATACTGTACGGAACTCAATTGAAAAGATGACCCCTGTGCACCTTAATTTAACATCAGTTTACAATGTTTCTGTGAATAGGTCACCCCATCACTAGACGAACTAGGGCCCTATTCTCTAACTTGAATTTGCTTAAAGACAGTCAACATGATCATTTTTATCATAAAGAGGGCCATAACAATGGTTACTCGTAGGTGTTTTGTGATATTCTGTAAGCAATATCTTTATTGATATCTTTGTGCAAAGATGTACGTTTGGCAACGCAGCGGGCTGTGTTCTGAAATCAACGATCTGCTATTTGAATTATATATTTACCATTATTACAGAATGCATTGTGGCACAAATTATGTTGTTATAGTGAAATGTTAACTACGAGTGAAATTTATTTCTTAATACATTTTCGACTAATACTTTTAAAATAAAGCGAGATTACTACTAGAGAATTATAAAATATACTCTTTAAATGTATTCCAGCCACCATTTATTTGAGCTGAAATGTACCATAATATAATATTTCTCATGTTCAGTTCATTTTAAAACTATTCTTTGCTGTAAGACGAATTAGTAGAATAAATCTCACTACATCGGCCATTTTCGTTTCACATTTCTTTCATAAAGACGCCTTGTAGACCAATTTCATTTAAAGACAGTCACAAGGCATTCTAAAGACCATCATGGAGACATATTGAGTTACAGAATACCATTTCGCCTCTTAAAAATAGTTAAGCAGTAAATATATTTTTATAAAGACAGTAAAAAGATAGCTAATAGGGCCCGTGGCCTCGTTCTTTCCCTTTCTTTCCAGTCCGGTGACCCAACTTTCTTATCTGCTAGATGAAATCCTGGGATGTCTTACCGACTTAACTACAGTGCCAATCTCTTCCCATTGCATCCATGTTGACACTACACTGAAGGCAAGAACAGTATACAGCTTGGAGCCGCGAAGGCCGAGAGGTTAGCTCGCTCGCCTCCCACGAAGGCGAACCTGGTTCAATCTCTGGCCGGTTCACCGGATTTTCGCATGTGGGAATCGTGTCGGACGATGCCGTTGGACGGGGTTTTCTCGGGGATCTCCCGTTTCCCCAGCCCTTTCAATCCGGCGCTGCTCCATACTCACCTCAATCATCCTCATCGCCTCTCAAGACCTCGTTATTAAGAGCCGCTCAATTCTCTTCTCTCCCTCTTCAGTATACGACTTCTCTATTTTGTATGTTATTTTAAGCATTTATTCAGGAATTATGGTTGGAAATAACACTGTCAGTTTGTTCGGCGCCACTCCTGTCTTTGCTGTTTTTTTTTTTATTTATACATTCTTTGTCGTTGCCATTGCTTGAAAGCATCTTCGTTAGTGTATTAATTTGCGACTCGAGGCTGCAACTATTTGCTTAACAAATCTGACAAAAATGCTGATAGAACATATTTAGTAATGTTCCGTTTGGTGAAAAAGCTCTGTGTTCAGGTTCATCTTGATCGGTCTATATGTTGGAACAAAACCAAAAAGTTTAGAAACTTATATACCAAAAAATAAAAATGTGGAAGTTCTTTAAATTCTAAGAACATCATACATTATTGTACTCTTGAACAGAAAGGCTTTCAAACAGAAGGAACTACCGTAGTTATTTATGAGGAGGACCACGTAGCTTACGTTAACCAACAAAACGAGACATTTTCGTTACAAGAAATACTTTCTTAACCTACACACGAAGTACGGTTAATAAATTCCCATGAAATGATTATGAAACAGAAGTTTATCACAAATATTACAAGATGTATGTGATATGGAAAATTTTGTTAATGAGTAGGTAACTTAACGAAGATTTACATCTTATCTTTGCCATTAAAATATTCCGTGAAAATTATTCTTTGGCCTAGCTAACAGTACACATGTTCTTTCATAACAATCTGTTATTTTAATATGCTTGTAGGCATATGTATGTATAAATATATAAATATAAAATTATTTTTAATTTATTTAATACATAATTATGTATGTACCAATATTATATATGTATATATAAATATGTGTGTTTTCTTCTGGGGCGAACGAGTATGTGGGTTTTCAGAGTACTCCCTTATTTTTATATGTAAATTGTATGGAAGGAGGTCTTTTGTGCGTACAATCTGGACAGTGTTAACAAATAGACAACTGAATATGAGAGTGTAGAATACATAATGTGTGAAACTATGTATAATTTTGTGTTATCAGGCCACATGTGATAACAAGGAAAATCTGGGTAGTATAGGCCTCACACATAATTTGCTCTGCTGCACAGCTAATTAGCATACCAAATACTCACACTGCAATATGCTGAACACAAGCACAACACACAAACATACCTGCAGATTATCTGTATGTCACCTCAATATCCAGGCTTAATTCAGCTCTGACACAGTGGTACATATATTACACTTCAAATACACATTGGGGGGAAAACAAGGAAACTAACTACGTGTACTTTATTCCAATATTCCAATAAATAACGTCCAATGGTGAAGTGTGAATTTTATTGCAAAAAAATACCTTTTCTTAATTTAAATAAGACTTCCGTCCTTATATTGTTTTACAAGAACATGTGAAAATTAGCACGCAGCAGCTGGACAGGAAAATTGTGTTTACGTCTGTTTATGCCTGTTAGAATTGCAATTATGCATGTAGTGTCTGGCAACCATACTAAAATTATTTGCTGTGCTTTAACGATTACACAAAATTTTAAATATTTTGCAGTGTAGAAGGTTCAGTTCCAGTTAAATCGTAATTACTATCACACTTGATAGTTGCAACTATATAAGAGTTATTGTTCACAGGCACTGTGTGACAAGTTAGAAAGTGTTGAACAACATATGCAGTTAATAACGAAAGTCTCTAGCACTTCACCGTTGGACCAACAGTCACTGCGGATGGCGGTGGAAAATACCTTACCTTACACATCTGCCGAATTATGTACGTTGACCTGCTCTCTAGCTCTCTTCTGACGGTTTACTATTACAGCATCGGCTAACGCCACAAAACTGAGCATGTTGGTTGGGGTCAACTTCACATTAAACATAATTATTATGCCTTTTTAGGCGTAGCTCAGGCCTACCTGACCTGTTATCTTTAAGACCTACGTAAAATAAGATGGAGACCAGAAAATTCTCTCGGCGCCTATTATTGGCATCGGTTACCAGATTTAAATTAACATGTGTAACATGGGGCTTATCTGAGGATGTATTCCCTATTATTAACATTAAAACTGTGTTATCAGACAATGGCAACTTACACAAATTAGTATGTTACTCAAAATATAACAATATAAAAATATAAATACATAACATTAAACATATGCTTAATTACTCTCAGCTGCTGCATGTAGCTTAAAAACATGTAGAATAAATTAAAATTACTGAATAACAATCTTACATGTGGAACACGTAACAACAATGGCATTTTTATAATATAAACATGTGTGCACTCATATATCAGATTTGCATATTACTGCAATGTTTAATGAATACAAATTAGATGCGCCATATAACCAGACATTACAACTTTTTAATTAAATTTATTTTAATTCTGAGCCTTTTAAATATTGTGCGGTCAATGACTAGCCAATCACCAAGTAGCCATGTGATTGCAGCTGGGCTGGCCAATCGCATGCAGGCATTCAGACATCACATGCAGGAGTCAGTCTGTAAGAGTAGACTTTCCATCTGTCTTTCCATTATTATTTTTGATCAATCTCGCAATCTTTCCATTAATCAGTACTGCAATGAGCTTCACAATCACTCCACGATTGCTCCACATGCTCCTCAATCAAGGGTCTTTTAGGTGTCATTAGGAGTCATTTAGAGGTCATTTTCGGAGCAGGAAGGGATATATTAAGGCCATTAGAGGTCATTTGTGGAGTAAAACGGGTCATTTAGAGGTAATTTGTGGAAAATGAGGGGTCATTTAGGGGTTATTTGTGGAGCAGGAGGGGTCTTTTAGGGGTCATTTGTGGAGCATGAGTTCAAGCTGAGCAAAGAAAAGAACTTGTCTGCAAGAAATTGTTGAAGATGTAACTGCATGGTAATGTGATTAAGGAACTAGATAAAATGTCTGGTTGAATGGATGCATTAAAATGTTTATATCTCACTAATGAAATATGTTAGTAAGCCTATATAGAGAGCAGTAGCTAGATAAAGTAGATACACAAGTTACTACTTTGGAAAGAACTTCAGTTTATTCACGAAGATGATGCAGGCCAATGATTGTATGAAGTCTACTGTAAAGCTTACCTCTATGGATATACCTTCTCCCACTGCTGGAAAATTGCATGGAAGACAGCATTTCTACTGTGGTAAGATCTTCAACAAAATCTGTCATGCTCGGCGACATGAGAAGAGTGATTGTTCGAAGAGCCCATCTCATGCTTTTCTTAGCTACTATGAATGTTCCACAGACAGTTCAGTAGACGCGATAACTTAATAAATACACCAAGGCCGACAGATGTAATGTTCTTATGCCCACTGAGAGACAGCATGTTTTGACTTCGTTACCTCCTGTTAATATACTAATTAAAATGTTCGCAGACGACGAGGGAACTTGCATGATGAAATGTTATGCCAATGGCCACATACAGTTTATGCAAGGTCATCAATTGAAGAACCACACCAAGAACTGTAAGGATTGGTCTTTGGAGAACCAGAAAGTGTTGCCACCATTACCTCTTGCTCCATCTATGGGTACTGACTTGCCAGGAAATTATGATGAGATAGTTAATGCTAAAGATGGAATAAGTGCAGTAGCATTGAATTGATGTGGAATGTACACTTACAAAATTTTCCTGTGAAGTCGACGAACTTCAAAATAAATGCTAGTCGGCTCTAAACACTGTTGATGACCATGCAACTCCTACAGAGAAAAGTAAACTTGATATTGAGGATGAAACAAGAGGTGAAGACGATCATGAAGACAGCATTGATGATGACTATGACGACAGTGATTATGAAGTATCTCATGAGAAGGATGGTTCTCTCGATGTTCCCATGTATTTCCCCAATGAGTTTTCTTTGATATGTGCTGTGAAGATGGCAGAAGACGTCAAGAATGCTCGTTACATATTTCCTGAAGATCTGTATGAACTTCTTGATAGACTTGGATATTTGATTGACCTGCAAAAATATGGAGATCTGTAATGCACTGTTGGGATATCTTCAATCATCGATGAACTGAAGGACCAGGGTTATATCAGATGAGACTGTTGGTTACTATCCATGATCTGCAAACATCTGAAAAATGTAAAGATCGAATGTACAAAATAATTAGAAAGATAAATTGTATATAAAAATTAATAAATTGATTTTATATATACTTAGTATGAGTTTAACTTCTTATGCAGTATGTTCTGCTTATCTGAAATACTTATTAATTCAGTGGCGTATACAATCGATTTCGAGAGTCTAATTTTAGATCAAGTTTATGCGAGTGTGTGCAGGAGGGCTACAATAGGATCTGAAGTATTATGTCATACTCGGATCGGTTAAAATCGACTGAGTTCTATAAGGTGAATGAATGAAATGAGGGGGATATTTTTGAGGAATGTTTAATAACTGGTTGGTTGGCCTGGCCAGTAGGCTTGCCAAGTTAGTCTGACCCTCTGGTATGGTCAACTGTAGTAGAAATGTTTTGCGAAGATTTTGCAAAGAGGTTAGCTACGAGACTCTTATTAGATACTTTTTTCGAGATTGATCATCACTGTTTGCTTTACTGGTAGATAGTATGGCAGGAGTCTGTCTTGGGTGATGTCATTCTCAGGTGGAGTCAATCTTGGGTAGAATAATAAGTTATGGGTTGAGTTAGTCTTGGGTAGAGTTAGACTTGGTTATAATTAATTTTGGGTAGAGTTAGTCTTGGGTATCATTAGTCTTAGGTAGAGTCAATCCTAGGTAGAGTCAATCTTGGGTAGAGTTAGTCTGGGACACAGTTAGTCTTGGGCAGAGTCAATCTTGGACAGAGTCAATCTTTGATGGAATTAAACTCTTGTGTGCATATGTGTGGACTCTGTAGCTGAAGTATAAGTGTATGAGCTGTGCATGAACGAATATGAATATTTTTTGAGTGCTTTTATATTAACATATTTTAATAAATTTTAAAAAAATATACTATTTTTAACTTTATATCATAACCACAATGTTATAAACTGATTTTGTTTTTAAAAATGCTATAATACAAATGCTATTGTTTTAATTTAGCTAATCAGTATTGTTATAGGGCTTTTACATATGTAAATACATTCATACATACCTGAAGCTAGAAATGATACTTGTAAACTGAATTTCACGACCCTGCCTCTTAAGAGTTCGCAAATTATATATTTTATAATAATTGCCAGTCGTAGGTGTAGGGAGGAGTGTTTCAATGCATATACCACATTTTAAACCTTGTTTTTCTACCTGCACCAATGGCCGAGTGGTCTAAGGTGTCCACCATGCTGGCAATCCAAGGTCCAACAGTTCGATCCCATACTCTTACAGACGATATTTTGAGCTCTGAGAAAATTAGATAGCTGCATCCCTAGCAGTCGACTCCATAACCAACATGGCGGCTGAGCGAGAGCGACACCAGCACTTGAATTAAGTATAAGTAGAAACAAGATGGCGAACGATGGTGGTACACAGTAGCAGCAATAAATATCATGGCCGACAACATCGCCCCTAGCAGGTGATGAGGGAACTACATCAGACGACATCCAAGATGGCGGATAAATAAGGTGCAAGAGAGAAAAGTGGTGAGAAGTAAGATTTAATGACAGAACATGAGAAAATGTGGAATGACAAAGCATGAAGTAGCTAGATGTAATGGCAGAGCCTGAAGTGGAAAATTCTAGAAACAAGATGGCGGAAAGGTCAAAATCACAAAATGGTCACCGACCAGTATGACAGAGCAGGAGTTGATGTCATTCAAGAATGGTGGACGGCTCCTGGCTCCTACTCATGAATCAGTTGTCCCTGAATCCCCATTACTATACTACTGACATTTATGGCCTTGTCGCTGATACTGTTTTTATATTTCTTTGTTTTTATATTTCTTCAAGCACTCACTCGCAGTATTATTTAAATCTTTGTTTTTTTATGCTTTCTTATTATCTTGGTCAGGAATTAAACGCACTTCCTGTTTGAATTTCTGTATTTCACACCGAACTTTTTTTTTATTGCTATTGATTTCTTCACACTGTTTTGCTATATCCTCCAAATACAGTTTTGTTGTTGTAATTAGAGGAATGACTTTTGTCAGACTCAAATCCTTCTTTTGTAGAGGGTTACTGAGATAGGAGAGCGCACAGAATATTTCATTCATCACATGACACGTGGGGATGAAGCTCTCATTTCTTATGTCAAACAAGATGCCCCCTGCTAGTGAAGCAAGATCTGCTCCTTTCTTTTGGATGTGCTCACATGTCATCAAGATCGACTTCACACTCCTGGAGACGGCATTTACTATTCTATGGTGAAATAACCATCTCACTTCGATAAATTTCGGAATCTAGAGACTCGGATAATAATTAATTATTGCCTTAATTTTACGAAGAACATTTTCTTTTCTGGACGATTTGCTGAACAACCTGTTCCTTTAAGATGCGAAAAAAAAAAGAAAAAAAAAAACATTTTCACATTTTTATTTTTATTCCTGCAGGAAGGTGCTGCGAGGTACAAGACGTGCCGTGTATGTAGAGAACTTCTTTTTTGCATTTTCTGACAGCTTCCTTCTGACGCCTCCAACATTTCCAGTCATTTTGGAAGCCCCGTCGAATCCAAAAGCTACAACTTTGTTGAAGTTTAGATCGAGAGCAACCAACTCCTGGTGAATAACATCTGCTATTTTTTCTGCTTTGGCATTAGGGATTTGGACCAGAGCCAAGAACTTTTCTGCCGGGACTTTATCTTCTATTACTCTGATCATTATGCATACTTAATTCTATTTCATTTCTTAGGGACGTGCTCTCATCTGCCAAGATGGAGAACATCTTGTTTTTCAATGTTTTCTTGAGGTTTAATTTCATGGCTTCACTCATTCATGCCATCAGTTCACAGTCCTCATTACTGTAATTAGATCTGTCACTTAGAGCTTTTCTCCATTCCTCGAACTCTGCATTCAGTTTGTCAAGTACACTCTCAAACAATCTCCCATATGAAGTAGATTTCTTCCTTTACTAAAAAAGTATAAGCCTCGTATATAAGTATTTTTAAACATTTTCGATTCAGGTCTCTTTTACGTTCACTCTGTTGTTATCTATTTGAGTGTGAATGGGTTTGTTCATTTTTCTTCTAAGATTATCCATCTCCACACTTACAGTGTGAGCTGAGGAGTGTTTGTTCTTCTCTTATTTCCCATATTTGCCTAAAACGTTTTTGAAAGATGTGAATGGAACCGTTATGAATACACCCCGCGTCTTTCGCATAACGTTGGCATCTTTTTTCATGAATATTTGCCATTGTTTACAGAATGCAACTCCTTCTTCTTCATTAAACATCAACCAATTATATTTCTTTTCCCATTGTTTAGTATAATGCCCAGCATGCGGTTACTATTAGCAGCGAGTGCCATTTGCTTTGGTCATAGATTTCCCCCGCCGTGTGTAAGCTAAACTTTTCCGTAAAGCATGTGCCACGGGAACAAATAAATGATTAAAAAAAAACATTAAAACTAGAGCATCAATACTGATGAAGCACTAGCCTGAAATACAGATACTAAATAAAGATGTATATAAGTGAAGGTAAGTTTTCCCACAAGAACAGACGGTTTGTTGTGAGTGTACTAGCCATTAAGTAAAAAAAAAATTGTAAATATTAATTTTCGTATATTTTAAAATTCAATTTGAGAAAAAATTAGTGAAGCATATTCTTTCAGTGTTCGTTCGTGTTGGGAAATCGTAAGCTTGAGTCAAGCAGATGGTCGTGACACACCAGAGCTTGTGAAACAACAAGTTGTTCGTTCAGACGAACGTCAGTGGGGATTTCACACCAAAATAGTTCGTCACAGGAGTTAACTTGAGAGGACGATTTGTACCCGAGGAACCATGTAGAGATCAAATAATTCGTTCCGGAAAGTTGACGAAACGTTTGTATTGCGAAGTAAGATAAAAAAAAAAAAAATCAGTTGTTCTGGAGTGGATCGTTCTGGTAACTGAATATAAGAACTGGGTTAGGAAGGAAGGGGGAGAAAAGTTAGCCAGTAGCGGAAGGAGCAGTATGTATATGTCGAGCTGAAGTGCTAGGACATAGGAAATGTGTACAATTCCTGACTTAGCCGTGCATCTGATGTGACACGAGACCAGTATGGTCGCGAGTGGAAGTTGTAAGACGTTTTCTGTAAAGATTGTTAATATTGTTTGTATATACGAGAAAGGAATAGTAAATATGAATAGTGCTTCATACAGTGGTTAGGTTATTGCCTTTAATCATTCCACGCACCCACGAACAGTTGACGGGTTATGACAGGTTGCATTTCACACCAAGCAACAATGTTAATAAGAACTACAGAATTCAAATGGCGATTTATTCGGTACTAATGGGTTCAAGAGCGTAAATCTCACTTTAAAAATTCTCTATCAGAAATTAAAATTAGATAGCGGCTTCAATAATATATAAATAGTTTTTAATGTTGCTTTAAAAACTGTATAAAAAAATTTTTTTATAAACTCAGAAAAACGTAGAATGTAATGCAGCCAAGGTCCGTAGACCATCAGCAAGGTCTGTATAATTCGTACAGATGAGGCCTACTCTACAAGTGAAATGTTTTCGTCTAAATCTACATGAAACTGCAGTGTCATGATTACACTATAACAATAGTAAATTATTTATGTGTGTTTGTCTTTGCCAAAATGTGTTAGGTGTATACACCTAACACAATTTGGCTACTTTCTTTCAGTGTATTCACTTGCTCGCTTTCCTTAAAGAAGCATGTGTATGTGATAAAAATGAAAATATTTGTCTTGTTGCCCGTTTAATACCTATAGTCATTCACGGTAAAGTGAGCACTTTTTGAAGACCTCTCATTTGGAACAATAATCAATCAATTTATTTTACTGTAGCCTTAAATGTTACCTTTTGAGCCTGGTGAAATATACACACTGTTTATTAAATCCATGGCAATATTTATTTTAAAAAGTGGTTAAAGGATAAAAAAATGGCTGATAGGAAAAAAATATCTAGGGTCTCAAAAGTGCTCACTCTGCCTTGAACAACCTATAAAAGCATGGAATGCGCTAAGGGCGACCGAGACATACGCAGTGTTTATTTCAGGAACCTCTCCGAGAAAGTAGAAACCCCCCCCCCCCCACCTACCTATCCGGAGCATGTCCGGTGAAACCCCCTCCCCCCCTTTTTTTGTACGTACCCTATTAGAAGTGCTATACAAAAATTTACTACCGGAATAAAATAAATAAAATCGGTTGTATGCACTTATCTCAATGTTTCTAACTCATGGTATGGGCTATACTGGTATTTACGCAAGAAAGTTCCTATATGTATTTGACTGTTTAAAAAAACGCGCGAATCGTGCGCGCCTACGTTTACCGCACGTTTTTGTTTGCAAACATGCGCTATTTTCATTATTATTCTTCCTTGTCGCAGGTGCGTCAGAGCAAGTCATATCGCACACTGCCGCATCGCCATCGTCTGCTGGCTCGCCTCTGAATGGCTGGTCACTTTTGTCGCACTGTAGCTGTCGCACTGCCACACCAGGTGTGTTCGCGTGGTTTGCTATTCTGCTAGTTTAGTGCTATTTATGCGGTGTTTCTGCTAGTTACCGTTCGTGTTACCGGAAGCACTTTCTTTTGTACGCTGTTCGGGTGGCGGTAGCAAGCAGTTGCTGTTTGTGCTATGAAAAACAGCTATCTCTGCTTTTGCCCGCCTTAGAGCAGAAATACAAAAATGGCTGCCAAAATAAAATTACGAACGCCGAAGAGTCTTGACAGTGGCGACTGGGGAATAGTAATTTGCTTTTACGCAGACTGTATCCTGTAAGAAGTGCAGAGGGAGATAAAAATAACTATAGACTGTTCACGGTAAAGTGAGCACTCTTTAAGGCCCTCTCAACAGACATTAAACACTAATAAATATATCTTATAGCAGCCTCACGCATTAAATGTTGAGGGTGGTGAAATGTATACACTGTGTTTATTGGTCGCATTGCAAAGTTTATACTAAAAAGCAGCCGGAAGATGGAGATTGGACGAAAGGAAACATTTAGAAGGGCCTTTAAAAGTGCTCACTTTATCGTGAACAGTCTATAAGACACATTTCTAGGATCAGCGGGAAAAATAACGTAAGTTAAAAAAACGTAATTTTACTACATACGCGTTAATATGCTTTTCTGCAACCAGAAAACAATACTTTCGTTGATGCCAATAACCAAAACGTGTATCTACGAATACAAAATAAAAATTTACTTGTGTGATTTTGCCACGATGTATGCTTTACTGTGTACTTGAGTTACTGTTGAATACAACAATACAATTTCTTGACTTATGAGCGTTTTCCCGCCCACCCTATATTTATCCTCGAAAATAACTAATCTCGAGTAGCCGAAAGATTTTAATTCACGTGAATTTCAAAGAGGCAATAAGGATTATCAACATTTTCTGTAAATAAAATGTTGTTTATTTATTTTTTGATGTGCTGGTTTTCAGCTGTTCGTCGTTCGTTTCGTCCTGCCGAGAGTAACTGCTGTTTTCGCTGCTTTGCGGCTTGTGAAAAATATAACTTGTTCTCAGATAGTATAAAGGCTGTTAACGATAAAGTGAGCACTTTTGAAATGAACCTTCGAAAAAGTCACTGCCCCCTGAAACACATATATTTTAATGGGCGCATTGAGTGACATGCCCCCAGTAAAGTTGGTATCGATGGACGGAAAATAGTTCCATATATTAACGTCGAATAAAAAGTTTTAGGTAACCATTTGTGATAAATAAATAATCTCTTTAGGTTTTTTTTTTTTTTTTTTTTTTTTTTTTTTTTTTTTTTTTCGAAGTGTGAAAATTTGCCGTTTTGTACAATATTTACTTTCCTAAAAATTTCACAGTGTTACTTGACCGACGCATGTCCTTGGGGACATATGTGTCTAGACCTAATGCTGCGCTACCTCGCAGTGGCTAATCTCTGTAGCCATTGGCTGTAACAAAGCATTCCTGCAGTGGCTCCTCCGGGCATGAAAGACATCGCATTGTGTTGAGGTCGATGAGGACTGAGCGAGCGGTGGTGGAAGGGTGGAAGGGAGGGAGGGGAAGACGCGGTAGCGACGGCGACGTGAATAAAGGCGAGGTTACGTGATTGCGTGCGTGGGCTTGCGACCGTGACGCCCAGCTTTTACTGTCCACCGAGAGCACTTTCGCCCGCCTATTCTCCTTTTCCCCCCCGAGACGCGTCGGCGAGTTCGCGACGCCGCCGTACAGCTGGCGTATAGTTATAGACGATGGGAAAATCGCGGAAATGTTTTGAGCCAACATATCTTCTGTGACACTCTAACTAATTTAATTCTTTCATAATTGGATGAACAAGGTTCTGACTCGGCTAAGTTGCTCGCAGTCCAATCACGAACGTTCTGCCTTATAGTATCGGAATCCTCATTGGCCCACTGAAATGGAGTAGTAGCTTCATACATGTATGCCAGCCAATTAGGAAAGAAAACTGTTGAGCCTGTGTACAGTGCGTTGAATCCTAGCAAACAGTCAACTTTTCCCGCGATACCTATAGTCCATTCACCTTGACATCTTGGATTTTTACGTATTTTCATCCATAACTTAATTTTCGGAGTCAATATTTGAAAACCAAGTTAGTCGAGGCACTGGGAACATCTTAGTAGTTATTTCTAAACCCAACTTATTTTTCCAACGTGATTAGTTTCACTTCTGTAACCGTAATCCAGTAAAACTCTGTTAAGAAGTTTTTGAGGGGACTGAAAAAATAATACTTACTAACCAGGAAAACTTCTTAAAAGCGTCAAATAACACATGTGCATATAGACAAGGTGCAAAATTATTCAACTTATTAAGCAGGAAAACTTCTTAAGTGGGAACTTTTTAACAGGGTTTCACTGCATTACCTAATTATTTAATAATGTCAATCTCGCATGGGAAGATACAAATTTAATTGATACCGCACAAATTTCAAAAAATTCTTTAAGTAGTCCTCTATGTCATGTTTTGCTTTGATTTTTTTATGTCTGGCCATAACTCCCTTAACCGAGTTTGGAAAATCACACTAAAAGAACAACGCACCGAATTCAGTGTAATAACATTTTGCATAAGAACTATTTCTTACTGGGCATTACCAACACACTTATTTTCTCCCTGGTTTTATTCCTCTTAATTATAAACTATATATTATTGTTTATAGATAAAACGCAAGTAAAATTTCTATTAAATAAAATAATAAGGTTTTCTTTCGTTAACACAAATATAACGCTCGTGATCGTGACACATTTAAGAAAAAAATCAATACGTCGTACGTGGGGTGGCTTTTTAAAGGTTTAATTCAAAATGTGTGAATAAAGCGCAAACATACTATATGCGTTTCGAAAGTATGAACTTAATATTTGCAATGAAGTAATTGCACGCAATACTCTCAGTTTATATAGTTATGTCGCGTGTTAAGGGCCGGTTCCACCACGCGGGATAACGATATATTATCGAGTTTAAGTGCCAAATTGTCTCGATTATCTGTCTTATATGTTTCACAACGCACCCTATCTCGATTTTCTCTGTATAGCGAGATAACATTTTTTAACCGCCGATTTTGGTGTATAAAATAACTTTATCGAGATAAAGCAGTAAAATATAACCAAATGCATTAGACTATTCGCAAAGAAATATGTAAAATGATAGAGAATTATTATTTGTAGATTATTAGTATAACATTAAACAGAAATAAACACAATATAATCTGGAAAAGGTAGCAAAATTAATGCAAGAGTATTCAGGAAAATGTTGGTGCATGGAAACTATTTTGGGAAACAGTAATGCAGGGTTATCCGTTTTCTATATAAAACACTTTTGTTAATTTTAATATATATGTAATATTGCCATATTCATGCAGTTTAAGTTTGTAATTCGTAGGGGCCTGCAAAATTCGCTTTATTTGGCACCAGGCTGCACTTCACAGTATTTTATCTCCATGTGAAGTCACTCTCCCTTTCTGACTAAACTGCAGACGATTGGGGCACACAATTGTGAAGTGTTCATTTACTGGCGCATAGTTTACCTGGGACGTGTCAAATAAAGTACGGTTCAATGAAAAACGTATAGTAAAGGTTCGTGTTTTTTAATTTTAACGTGTCCCGAAATAATAACGCGAATTTTGCTGGTCTCTACTCTTGTTTGTGTCGGCGAGAAGTGAACCAGTCGCGATTGGTAGTACCTCCTGCTCTGTGATGTTCTCCTGGTGGCAGCAGTCGAATTTACTGCGCTCGCCTTAACTTCTCTACGTACGGACAGGCAGTGTGCCTCCTGCTCGACGGTTGTTATTAGGAGTGTATAAATACGCACGGAAGTTACGATAATCGAAGTTTTACCTCCTGCTTTGTGATGTTCTCCTGGAAGCAGCAGTCGTGTTTGCTGCGTCCGCCCTCACGGAGCGGAGCGACTCGGCGGCCAGCGTTGTTTGTTATTATTTATTTATTTATTTTGCTTGCGTCTTTCACAACAGAGCGATGTTCTGACGTCGCCGCGGGCGACACAGACCGTGCTGCCATCTGGTATCCTGCAAGGAAGCTTGTGCGAACGAAATGCAGTGACATTTCTTGCCATTAGTTAGTATATTTTTTAGTGATATACACTTTTCTGCAATAAATGTATTATATTAAGATTTAAAATGATGTAGCTCATGAACGACTTTTCAGGCATCGTAAAACATACGTTTGTTTTCCTAAAGGTAGGTAAAATTGATATAAATTTGGACTCCAATTAATTACCTAAAGGTAGGTAAAATTTATTGGGCTCCAATTAGTATATCTGCAAACCGTTTATGTATGTTTTCAGTTCTTTATCTCAGTTACTCGCCAGTTTATTATGAAGTACAGAAATTTTACTCTTATTCCCCAACGCTCGACGCTAGCGTCAAGGCTCTGATTGGTTGATGCTGAAAACCGTTTTACGCGTTCTGCCTTTTTTTTTTTTTTTTTTTTTGTAGAGGGGGATATTTTTTTTTTTGCGTTTTCCCTATATAGTCCCAAGTTAAATGTACCCATTATTATTATTAACATTATTATATATACTTCTTGCCCGCAAGATGTCCACTTTAAATGTATGTTATGTGACAAAGTTTAAAATAAGAAGGGGCCTTCTTTCCAATACATGAAAGTAAATAAATCATTTTGATGATTTTCGTAAAAGATTACATGGTAGGCAGTCTTGACGTCTCGTTGTCAGTGATATCATTAGTAGGGACCTGCAAAATTGACGTAATTTTTTTGGCATCAAGCTAAAATTCACAGTACTATATATATATACTCGAGCCGGCGTCGTTTCTCCATTGACTCCATTGACGCCCTTTCGTTCCGGCGTTGCTCCGTACCGAGCTCACTTCGCCCTCATCGTCTCTCAAGACCTCCATGTTAAGGGCCGCCCAAATATCCTCACGCTCGCTGGACCATGAGCGTACAGCGGCCGAGTCATTCAAGAAGTTTGCTGACCCGCGTCGGACTCCCGCTTCTCCCCTCTCCAAGCGATGGCTCCAGGACATATTTGCCGTAGCGTAGTGACGTCACGCGACGGCTACGATTAGCCAGTTGACGGTCGTGCGACGACCGCGGGCAGAATGGTAATGACGAGACATGCAAGCGCGGTGGCTGTCGTCGTTAACTGCACACTTAAAGGCCCTTACTCAATAGGAAACTTTTAACATTTTACTTTACGTTTCCTTTCACGAAACCACCAACACACAATACAATAACGTATAGTCAGAGTTCACCCAGATAATTGAACATCGGTTCTACGAGCTCCATAAAAATGTGTGTCTTGTTATGAAAATCATTATCGTATTATCCAGGAATGCATTTTACGTACCTTTTATTAACAGGCTTAAAATTCGTATTAAAAGTTTATCTCAAAACAAAAACTCACTTGTTTACTTTATTCAGAATGTTAATTCATATATTTCCTCTTCGCGTTATGTTCGTTTGCCATTTATTTAATTTAAGGCGAGCTTCGTTTGGCATTACCGAGAGTAGAATCGTCCCACAATAAATTGACATACACTCCACTTAATAATCTCTGTTAGATTCTCGGCAAAATGGCCGCTTGACTTTGACTTTAAGTTTCAACTTTTCGAATTCGTAAAGTCGAGAGAGCAAGACTTTAACTTTGACAGATCCGCTGTGCCAAGTTCCATAAGAAAGAGCATGGAAAACAAACGTAAAGTCGAAACGTATAGTCAAATGATAAATTTTTCAATTGAGAAGGATCACCGAAAAAGTCATCATTTTATATTTGTACGAAATGCTCTTCGACTTCGAGATATTACTTACTTGTTTTTGTGACCAAATAGTAATAAAAACTAACTAACTTACGGAAATGAGATAACTCACATTGAAACAAGACGCCATAGGTTACTTGAAGGAGTCTTTAAAACCACGTTATGAAATATCTACGCAATTTTCAAAAATTGCCTTAAGTAAGGAAATTATTGCTTATTTTTTTATTTGCATCAGTCTATATATATATATATATATATATATATATATATATATATATATATATATATAGTAAAATAACTTTTGCTGACCATCCCTTAAAGATTAATTATAACATTTACCTTTGACTCACCTTTTTTAAATTTCCTGTACATAATTTCCTTTAATTTAATTATACATCCCAAAATCATTAAAATTGTGATTTTGATATGTCGTCATGCAAAAACTATAGAATATAAAAAATTTTATGCGAGGAAAGAGATTTATATAAGGACCACATATATGTAAATATTTCTAGTCTAATTATTATAGTTTTCAAAAAATGGCACTGAAAAGTCGAAAATTTCGGAATATAGGTGTCCAAATTTCTATGCTCCGGATTAACTTTGCCGAATAAATCTCTTTTCATGTGTACTAAATCATATACGCAAAATGTTAATTAAGCGTCAAATAGTTTTAATGGGTACTGGGGAACTGGCATCCTTGATCTCTTTTAAAACAGGTGATGTTTTTCCAACACGTTTTCGTTTGTACAAAAGAAACTAATAAATGTTTATATATAAAATCCATTGTGCGTGACTAAACTGCATCATCACTGACAAACTGCTGGACCAATTGAGACCATATTCACACCATACGCTACAGAGGTGGCGAGTAAGGTTTTTAGTTATGTTTCATTCCAATTGGTGGCGCTGGAGTCTAACTTCTATATTTATGGGCCGATTTTGCTTATACTTGCAGTGAATGTTTGCTTATCTATTAAGACCATATTCACACCATGTGTTATTGAGGTTGCGAGTAAGGTTTTTCTTTTTTAGTTATGATTCATTCCAATAGATGGCGCTGGAGTCTTATATATTTATGGGCCGAGTGTGCTCATACTTGCAGGAAATGTCTGTTGATCTAAAAGATGAAAATGCCAGCGATACCACGGTCAAACATCGGTCGACGTACCAGATGTAATAGAGAGGACGTATTGGGAAGGCAAAAAGAACGTGAAAGAGGCGGAACAACGTTGGCGGGGAACAGCTAGTATTAATATAATTTTCTCTCGGACGAATAAAAATGTGTTGCAAAATACCATCAACACCTATTTTAAAATATATTCAGGATGCCAGTACCCTGGTTTCGATTGTTAAATATCCTTGATACGTAATTGTATGTTCTGTATAAGTTAATTTAGAGATATAGAAACTTGTGCTCCCATAATCAGAAATTTTCGACTTATCGGTGTTATATTTTGAAATCTGTGATCATTTGACTACAGATATTTACATTTATATGGTCCTTATACAAATCTCTTTCAGATAACCAAATAAAAATTTATTGTGAAGTATTGCCTTGATTCAAAAGTAAGGTAAAATCAACTTTGATTTGTTGTTATTAAATTATTTTTATTTTTTTTACATTTTGGTTTTATGGCAATATTAATTTTATTTGTAGCAAAGAAAAGTACCAATCAGCTAGTTTTATTTACCGCTAAGGAATTTTGTACACCAAAGAAAAGTGTTAAGTGACAGTAAAATTTTACTCTCGTTCGTTATAGTTTTTAGTACCAAAATAAACTTTCTAAATGCTACTGAATTTAGCATAAAGAATACTGCTGAACTATTTAAACCACAATGCCAGGTGATAACTGCCATAAATATGAGAACCAAACAAAATTTTTGTTAGTGCAAACCTGCTTTACAGTAGTTAATATTTAATGATTAATTATTTTGCAATAACAAAACATGACGACTCGTACCTAAGTGTAGTACGACTCGGTGAAATATTTGGAAGAATCCTACTTGAGAGTGAAGTGAAGGAAAAATATTTTCACTTGCGACTTATTTTTAACATTAAACTTTCAATAAGACGTTGTTGAGACACTGTCAAAATTACTGTATAAACCACAGATATTGTTTACTTTCAAATGTATTGGTTAGAAGAATAATTACTGTATATACCCCAGATATTGTTTACTTTCAAATGTATTGGTTAGAAGAATAATTACTGTATATACCCCAGATATTGTTTACTTTCAAATGAATTGGTTAGAAGAATAATTACTGTATATACCCCAGATATTGTTTACTTTCAAATGTATTGGTTAGAAGAATAATTACTGTATATACCCCAGATATTGTTTACTTTCAAATGAATTGGTTAGAAGAATAATTACTGTATATACCCCAGATATTGTTTACTTTCAAATGTATTGGTTAGAAGAATAATTTTCGGGAAGTTGGTCTTCTAGTGGCCCTTGTGGACTTGTTCTGTACTAACACTTCTCGTTGCACGCTGTCCTTCCTCGTTTATTTGGGCGTCCTTATTTTCATGTTTCCAGATGTCCTTCCGTGTCTAGCTATTTTACAATCATTCGGACATCCTTTATTGATACTTGTTTTCCGCGTTCCTGTTTTCACGTTTTTGTGTACTGCCTGTTCCTTAGTAAGCGTGACCTTACATTATTCGGGTACGTTCTCGTCCCAGGCTTGATATACTTAACTTCCTTCCGTAGTTCTTCTGAGAACAGTTCAAGCGTATTTGGTTTTTTATTGGCTAAGTTTCAGTTTTACTTCAAATTAACCGTTAACTGAAATAAAGGAGTGATTTTATACACCCCACCCCTCCACGATCTTCAAAGACACTGAAAAAGGCCTGAACAACTCTTGCTTCTGGGGCGCAGAATAGCAAAGAACACAGGAGCTAAACAGGGTCTTTTACCACGAACTCCAGCTGCACACGCAAACAAAATGGCGCCACTAGTCAGCAAGATGGAGAAACGCAGTTAGCCAATCAACGGCTGGTAACTTACCAGGCGGCAGCCAAACCAATAGATAATATTTCCAAATGGCAGTCGGGCGAAAGGCCACTTCTAGAGGCTAACGCAGACTGTCGGTGAATGGACAGGTTCATATGAAAGGAACTGCGACAGCAATTAAATTCTGTGTACTTATCTATTCTATGCTTCTGATCTGGTATATAGGCTGTTCGCAGTAAAATGAGCACTTTTGAAAGCCCTGCTTAAGATCTACTTGTATGCACTTTGTGTTTTCTTCCGCCTTATGTAAAATTAACATTGCAATGGGCCTCATCGATTTATTCATAACGGTCAAGTAAAACGCTGAAATTACTAGGTTATATAGTAAATATTATACAAATTTGCTCATTTTTACACTTCGATGCATTAAAAAAACAAAAAGCGAAATATATAATTTAAGTTATCACAAATGGTTACCTAACACTTTTTTATTCAACGTTAAGATATGGATATATTTTCCATCCATTGTTACCAACTTTACTGGGCGCGTGTCACTCAGTGCGTCCATTAAAATATATGCATTCAGAGGCAGTGACTTTTTTCTAAGGTTCATTTCAAAAGTGCTCACTTTACCGTGATCAGCCTGTACAGGGTATAGTAATGTTCAAATGGGAAAATAATCTTCGCACGGCTTTGAGGGAGGGAACGTAGGGGAGGCAGTGCAGGAGAGGGTTCTCCTCCAGAGAGTCTACCACAGAACATACAAGGAGTATAGAAGGCACTCTGTGTATTGACAACTGATGACCTTGCAAACAGCGATAGTAGCGCGCAGCGTCTCTTTCCCGAACTAACGACGCTGAAGCTCACAATATGCATGAAACTTTTTTTTTTAAATTGGAATTGCACCAGGCCTATTAAATTTTAAACAAAATAATAAAAAAAGTATCTCCAAATTGAAAATAATTTGTGTAAATAATCAAATATATATTAGTTTTTTTTTTTTTTTTTTTTTTTTTTCCCCGATAAGGGCACGGCTACTCTACACATTGAAGTTGCCACATTAATTACTTGTGTTCATAATACTCTTTCACTGATGTCACACACACACTCATTTTAACATATACAAAATTTAGCATGTTTTATTTTGGTTCTTTGTCACAATAAAAAAATAATCTACAATTTGCCAGAAATTTAAGCTTCAGATATGGGGTTTTGCTTTCCTGTTTTGTAAATAAACTTTTTATTTACTATCTACGAAAACGTTTTTTAAAATGGATTTTACTAACAGAAGCTAAAATTAGTTTGTTTCGATTAACATAAGTGTAACCCATTAACCAGTTATGCCAGCACTGTCAGCAATATTCCTTTTGTTACGTGCTTAAAATTCATTACATTTGTAACTACGGATCACATATTTAGAATAAACAACTGTTAAGTGTAGCAATTGCTGAATGAGCACGACTCAAAATAAAACTGCTAGGAGCTGTAATAATCTTTCTAGTGAAAAAAAAAAATTTCTGCTGCAACATTTCTAGCAATACAAATCCTAGTAATGTACGAACACAAAAACTATCCTGTTTTTGTGTAAAGAGAGGCATAAATGTTACACTGCATATTAAAAGACTTGGTTAGCTCTCGCTCTACCATTCTCTTGAACACAACACCGTCGCTTTACCAACAAGCATGTTCTTTAATTGCCCACACTACAGTCTTAAGTAAGCAAAAAAATTCGCTACAATACTGAATGAAATAGCTCCCAGCATGTGGCAGTAGTTCAAAGATTTGTCCAAATTCAATACACAAGCTGTCAAAAAGGGTAAAATGTGTTTTTACTAAATCGAGTTATTTGTAACTGTGGTTCTTTTTTGCTTCATATGCAATAATCTTGTGAAACCTTACATAAAAAAAAAATTAAGGGGAATGGATGTACATGGAAGCAAGAAAGGGCGAAAATGTCCCCCCACCCCCTTTTTTTTTTTCTCTGGATATATTATTTCCTTATTTTGGGGTTAATTTTTATGCAAGTGGTGTTGGATCATCTCACATCTCTATTAATTTTACAACATTTACGTACATTAGTACACTCGCACATTCCACATGATAGTAGAAAAATTTGCAACCGAGATAATAACTAGGGTGCCTAAATTGATTCCCACAATTTATTACATTTCCTAAGCAACAACACATTCAATTAAAATGTGATGCAGGTAAAGTGCCGTCAAAGAACTCTGCAACACACACAGTAGTTTTAAAATCAAAATGCAAGCAATAAGGGAGGGGAAGTAGTTAAATTTATGACACACAATAGAGACAAATTCTGACTTGTGGCAGTGAAAGTCATATGCAGGCATGTTTACTTAACTATTATGTAACTTAAGCTTGAAACATCGTGCTTGGGAAACTTGTTAACTAGCAAGAAAAAAAAAACAACACAAAGTATATGCATATGTTTTTTGTCATGGTAAATTTATATGAAACATCACATTTGTGGTTGCCCAAACAATCAGTTGTAATAGTCTATTACACTATGGCTAACAACTTTGGCAACGCAGTGGGGAACATGCATGCATGGTGTATTTAATCAATAACATTATCTCGATATACAATTATTGCGAAATAGCAAGTGTGTTTGATATGGAGGTCTAAAACAATGTCTGGAATTAAAGAAAGATAATTATAGCATTTAAACATTCCTTTTTCTCAAGGATGTATTGTCTTGATATTCGCATATGCCTTGCCTTTTTGTGTACGGCAAGTGCTCACAAACACATGTTATTGAATTTTGACATTAGATAACTTACCTTCATTCTCACTATCATCAAAATAACTTACAATACACAAATGATAGGCCATTCACGGTACAGTTAGCTCTTTGGAAATCAAACTTTGAACAGACAATAACTGTGATCACTTTCCCACTTGACTGATGCAGCAATAAACTCCATGGTAATATTAAACTTACATATGGTGGAAATATACAAACTGGGAACAGGCATACGACAGTTACAGGACATGGCCCAGCTAAAGAATTCCTGGTTCACAGAGAAAAGTCTTGACTGATTGTAGGTTTTACTGTTTTTATTTTTATTTTTTATTCCAGGATTCTCAGGTTGAGTGGTCACCCCGATTCATTACAATTATGTATATAATAACACAAAATTGACGTGTTCGGTTACTTACGAGGGGCGGGATATGCAAGATATGCTTACAAAGCCCTCGGAGATGTGGATGGCTTTGGATGAAATTACAATGTCCGTAAGGGCGCTAGTTCATCTACGCTCGGATAAGCACAAGGTTCTTGAGATCTCAGGGTTGTTGCGGGTCGAGAGCCAGTGGCGATATCCCCTCGAAGCGCAACGCCTCAAGACGAAAGTCTTAGTTGAGTATTTGACACAGTTCATCAAAGTTGCTGCTGACCACATGGTCACACTTACTGGAGTGGGTCAGATCCCGGGGTGGAAGTTATGCTAATTAAATACATAAAGAAGACACGAGTCAGGGAAACAAAACTTTATATTATCAAAAAGTACACCGGTAATATTCCCGATTAAAGATGGTGGCGCGGAGATGCCGTTAGAAACAGTCATCTTCCCCGCCAGCATAGAGAGGGAATTTGTTGAAAAGCACACATACAGAAAATGCACATACAGAATCTAACAAACTCAACAAAACACTAAAAGAATTAAAAAGAAAAAATAATTAATAAACTCTGCTCTTCGGAAAAGTCTATAGCGTCTGTTGCTAAAGTTGACAGCTACTGCTGCCAACGTATTTAAAGTGTAATACAGTAGTATCGTATTTGAAATAACGAATGTCAGCTGATCGCCATGTGAAGCAATGGTGGTATCCCTGAATAGCATTCATTCTTTCTTACATCAGCGAAAAAGAAAATTGTGCGCAGTGCAAATAAAAAATCAAGTAAGCATTTCGGAATAAACGTAAATAATATCACATTGTAGTATTCTGTATAAGGATATTAAACGTGTTTATAGTTTCAAATTTGTTAAATTGCATAAAAGAAATAATGAAAAAAGAGGGCTGTTTATCTTCACCAACCAACGACTGGACGCCATGTTGATATTGTGAGATGTGATTTTTGTGTGCGGGCGTATCAGTTTAGAAGTTCTAAATTAAATTAATGAATTTTGTGTGAATAAGTAGCACTAACTGTGTTGCACATGGACACAAAGTTTGTATGCAGGAGGCACAATGCTTTCGGAGAGTATCGCCCAGCAATGATGAATTCATGCTGTGGCATTTCCTCGCATGTCATGAGGTTTTCTTTGCAAACCAACAATGTTTTGTCAGTGCAAACACTTTCATGCAACGAAGCCACTTATGTAAGTAGATGTATCAATAGCAATTCTGGTTTGTGGAACACCTATTACACATGGTGCCATGACTTGTTGAACTACATACTCTTCATCTTGGGGAATTACCTCTGCCTGTACGAAATCCCTTAGTGTGTCCAGAGCCCCTACTGTCTCATCTACTTCACAATTTGAACTGACTGAGTGGGAAGACATAAAGTTTGATACAATCAATGACTTGAATGCAGAAATGAAACCCACTGATGTTGGGTTAACATTGCGCACACCATGGCTTCTTAGACTTCCAAAAAAAAGTCCTCTAGGGGTCTTGATTAAAGTTGCGAAGTGAAACGAATCGAACACCATCATCAAAAAGCATTTTTGACAAATTTCTCAAACCTTGGACTGTTGTGATCCAGTGTTTGATGCTTGGCGGCACTGACATGTTCTTTGTTTTGGGACACTGAACACTCATGGATCGTAACAGCTTCAACGCTTTTGCCCAAAATCCTTGGTGTGGCGAAGTTCTAGTTGCAGCACATCAGAGATTCTTTCCTGCTACTGGTACTGGGCTACTCCCATTGACACTGTCAAATAAATGATCCATTAAGAGAAGGAAATCTGCATATTGACTTGACAAAATTCATGTACACTTCCTGCACAAGTGAAAAAAAAAAATTGTAAGTACCACACTAGCATTACAGAATTTACATGTTGGTCTACAATTACCGAAAAAAATTCCATAAAAGTAAAATATTTAAATAAGTTCACAGTCAACAAAATCCAAAACTTAAAAAAGAAAACAAAACTATTTTTATCATATATAGTGCGCTTCAACAAATACAACAAAACTTCCGCGTTAAAATGCTCAACAGTTTAAAAGTATGAGAAACACAATGTTCAACACATAATAATTATTACTTCCAAATTCAGAATACTTTAAATACTACAGCTGTGCAACAAAAGTGAAGTTATGCGCTATAAAAAACACCCATATATTCGTAAAGCTCACAAATATTTACACTAATATAAATTTTAATTGATGATTCTCTGTATAATTCATTCACCTATCAACAGTATCTAGTCCAAATAAAAATCATGTAATCTGTTAGTATGGTACTGTACTTTGTTTACCTTATTAATAACATCCATTATACGTCCATGAGTAAGCTTTTGAATCCCACAACTTGATACTAATACACCGTTCATGTAAATACAACAAAGTTACTCATAGTCATTACAACTCACTATGTAGGTAAGGAAATGCAAGCTGCACAGATTTACTATACAATTTCCATTGCAACAGGGAGTAGAACCAGGAAGCATAACGGAAGTAAATAACAGCAAATGTTATAATGGATGCAGCTGAACTAACAATGAACAAAAAACACTATTAATAGGCCAATGCATGCAAGTGTAGTAATTGCAATCCACATAAAAAAAACTAAGACATAATTACAAAATTAAGTTTGTCAACTTGCTATGCTGTTGTGCATTGGCAATGTTATACATGGTTGCAACAAGCCCCATCGTAAAGAAATGGTTATTTCAATTTAATAAAAGTGTAAAGGTGGGCTTTATATCATAGTCTTTGTGCTCAATTTTGGTGTGCTGATTTGGTAAACATAATATTACATAAATTAAGTAAGGTAATATAGTACACATGCATAGCATAAAAGGCATAAGCATTACAAAGGAGTTTCCCCACATGCCAATACAAATTATTGGAATGGACACCTAGAGAAAGAGTATTGGAAAAAAATTTAAGTGTGTGGGGATTACGAGGCACAAAGAAAATGAATAATAATATTGTTGGTTGGAAAACAAAACCGGATATGTCTGATTACCACTGAAGCAACATCTTCCCATTATTCTGTTAGTATACTCAATACTCTTTCATGTCTTTTAGAAAATAGTAAAAAAAAAAAAAAAATTAGGCAGTGAAAATCATACATTTATACAAAAATATTGAGCTCAGATTGATATTTGTGTATTTGTTCCTGTCTCTTTTGTTTTCAGACTTAGCTAGTTTTGTTTACCAGCTGACGATATGAAAGAAACAAATATGAAAGCATTAAAAAGTAAATCGTAAATATACTTTTCGGTGCTTGATCACCGAGTTGGCGAGAGCACTGCGCTAATTCGTCTCATGATTGATGAAACCCTCTGACTAAAAACTTGTAAACAGCACTTCGCTTTCATTTTCTTTATCTTAGCTGTCTGCAACTACTTTCGTAAACTGTAAAAGTCGCATTTCCTCTCCCAGCCATTATCCTGTTAAGATAAATATAACCTCTTGTCAGCTTCCGGTCAAATAGCACCTTCGAACCTCTTATTTACATGGGCATAAACTAGGTTTATGGCGTGCCACTAGACGCTCTTTGGTGGTACCACCATCCAAATGTTTTTCGCAACATCTTTCTTCAAACAAAAAACGATTATGAAATAATGAAAAAAATCCGTCTTTAATTGTGCTATTGTCTGTGTAATCGTTATTCATGCTAAACCCAGCTTCGGGCGATTACTTAAAAATAATGTTTTTTTTTTATCGTTCTTGCTTGAATAAATTATACAGGCGCATACATGAATTAAAATATTTTAAACTTAAAAGTAAACATAAATGAGGATGACACCATGGCTGGTTTATCTTAGCAAGGTAGCACTGCAGTTCCTGGTCAGATTAAGGAAGTAATGATACAAAAGAAATGGAGGCGGATGAATGTCGGAAAAAAAAAGAAGAAGGGAACGGAAGCACTAGGCATTCAAAGAAATCACTCCGCCTGACAGTGGGAATTTATTACACGCGATGAAAGACCATAGATTAAACTACGGCTGCGCTGTTTTATTTTTCTCCTACCTGTTGCGGTAACTGCGCAGACAAGCTCTAAAAATGAGAATTTTCGAACCATTTTCACAAAATTTTTTTCTCTCGCAATAAACTTCATATTATGAAAACATAATTGTTTTTAGTATTTTCTGGCAAAAATTCGTATCCGCACGAGATTCAAATGCTGGGATTCGCTAAACACGCAAACACTAAATGTACAGAAAATATGTCCAGGCTACTGACTCTTCAGTTCACTCTTCGAGTCACTATCCCGTACAAGAAGGTGTACAACTTTCTTGTTCACGTCGACTTGCATCGCGTGACTGGCTAACTTTTTTGCAAGTGGCTTGCATATGTGAAGAATCATCTAAGAGTTCGTTCACC
This sequence comes from Dryococelus australis, assembly GCA_029891345.1. Taxonomy (NCBI): domain Eukaryota; kingdom Metazoa; phylum Arthropoda; class Insecta; order Phasmatodea; family Phasmatidae; genus Dryococelus; species Dryococelus australis. The sequence continues at coordinate 44,151,601 of CM056995.1, read as the reverse complement.
TTCTTGTGCAAGTAGTTTGTTTACATTTACTTTTTATGCGCCCATGTAGTTCCCGTACTTTTCTTTACATAGATATTGTAATTCGAAAGTACAAAACGGATTTTAATTTCGTATTAGTGATGTGTTAGGTTTGTAAAATCTTTGTGTGTTTTGCTGGGAATGCTGCAACATTCAAATACTAGCACTGTGTGTACATTATGGAACTTGAACACAAGAGGATGTTCAGCTTTCTTGCACACCTTTTGGAGATCACATTCTTGTTCAGGAATGATATCCATCTGCGTCAGGCTTTAGGCTATTCACGATAATCTGAGCACTTTAGAAAACCCTATCATTTGGAATAATAGCCAATAAATATATTTTAGTTCAGCCTCAGACGTTAACTTCTGAGTGCGTTGGAATATACACACTATGTTTATAATTACATGGCAATATTTAATTGAAAAGTTGTTTGAAGGATAAGGAAATGGCCGAAAGGTAAAAGTAACTGGGGCATCAAAAGTGCTCACTTAGCCGTGAGCAGCCTTAAAGGCTGTTCACGATAAAATAAGCACTTTAGAAACGAACTTCGGAGAAATATTACTGCCTCTACATGCATATATTTTAATGGGCGCACTGAGTGACATTCTCACAGTAAAGTTGGTAACGATAGATGGAAAGTAGTTCCATATCTTAACGTCAAACAAAACGTGTTAGGTAACCATTTGTGATAACTTAAAATATTTCTTTCGCTTTCTGTTTTTTTTTTATGCACCGAAGTGTAAAAATTGAGCAGATTTGTGAAATATTTACTCACTTAGTAATTTCACAGTTTCATTTGACCGACGCATGAATAAAGTGAGGAGGCCCGTGTCAATGTTAATTTTGCATAATGCGGAAGAACACACACCGTGTCTACAAGTAGATCTTAAGCAGGTCTTTCAAAAGTGCTCATTTTACCGCGAACTGCCTATATAGACATTTTTTTTTACGTCGCCGGGGCAAGGACAGGCCTGAACGCGGTAACCCGGGCAGCTCAGCTCAGCTTCCTGGTGTAACCGGCCTTCCTCGCGAACAATGGTGGAAAGTGCAAGCTCACGAAACAATGGGGAATGTTGGCATTACTGTGGCAGCCGACGAGACAACGGTGAAAACAGTACCGCGTGAGGAAGAGAGAGAGGGGGGGGGGGGGGGCAACAGGTGTTGGGAACGCACCGCCACGCGCGTTAAGCCACACGTAAAACGAGGAGGAGTGGGGGGGGGGGGGGAACCTCCATGGATAAGTTCGCTCGTACACTCGCCCATGGTTAGAACGAGAAGAGATCGCAATCTGGCACGTTGAGGAGGCGTAATACCTCCGCCATTATCCGCGAGGAAGATGTTCCGGATGGGAGAGCACGGTGACTGCAGAAGCGTGTACTCGCGGTTTTTCTTCTTTTGCGGCTTCGCAGCTTCCGTTCCGTGTTTGGCCGCCACTTCGAATTTTCATTTGTTTTCTACTACCTACTTTATCATTTCGACGAGATCGTATCTACAGGAGTCTTTTAATTTATTGACGTTGAAACTTCTTCCTTTCTCTCTCTCTCTCTCTCTCTCTCTCTCCCCCCACCCCCCTCTCTCCACTTCTCCACAAACTTTCTCTCCATCCCGTTTTAATGTCTGTCGTACGTCTGGCTGAAGTCACAGTATTGGATTTATTTATTTTATTCCTCTAAGTTCACAGTTATTCGCAAAAATGTCTAGTTAGTATATGTATAACGAAATGTACAAACTGTTCGCTGTAAATTGAGCACTTTTGAAAGCCCTGCTTAAGATCTACTTGTATACACGTTGTGTGTTCTTCCGCCTTATGTAAAATTAACATTGCCATGGGCCTTATCACTTTATTCATGCGTCGGTCAAGTAAAACTGTGAAATTATTAGAAAAGTAAATATTGTACAAATTAACTCTTTTTTTCACTTCGATGCATTAAAAAAAAATACAGAAAGCGAGAGAAATAATTGAAGTTATCACAAATGGTTACCTAACACTTTTGTTCGACGTTAATATATGGAATTACTTTCCCCTCCATCGTTACCAACTTTATTGGTCACATGTCCCTTATTGCGCCCGTTAAAATATATACAAGTATTTTTTCTAAGGTTGATTTCAAAAGTGCTTACTTTATCGTGAACAGCCTTTAGTCAAATTCAATGTAGTGATTATATTTTTAGGAGTAAATGAATTTCAAACCTGTGAAAAATGATGTCATCATTTCACTCGAAATGCAGTTAACCATAAAGGGATTGCAAAAAAAAAAAAAAAAAAAAAACCGCTACATTTTTATGAAATGTAGAAAAATCACAAATAAAAAATATTAAAAGTGCATATTTCAGTACCTCCCAAATTCAATTAACACTGTTCTGAGCGTAATTTTAAGTAATTTATTTCTTTATTGAACACATTCGAGAAAACCACCGATACGTGATTTGAGGAAGCCGTCAGACTTATGTCTTATGAACAAGTTATTGCTATTTCTGTACCTAAATGAAGCGTGACGAATATATGTAGGATGTGTTAGTGCGCGGGCATTCTCCTGACTGGATCTCGAAAGAGGCGATGCGGGGTTTAACACGCTGAGGTCTGCGCACATTTACTGGCACTTAAGACAAATTAGAAGTGAGTGACCTATATCCACTACTGCAAGAACACCGGTTCTGTCGGTGTCTGTGTTAGAACTCACCATCGTCCTATTGGTCCATACCACACCGGACACTATCCTGTACTTTACAGTGTTCATTATTGGCTGGTCATCAACCAATGGAAAGCCGCGTTGATATCGACCCAAGCAAATGTCCTTTATCGTATAAATATGATCTATGATCAATCATGTCCCTTTGAGTAGTTATAAAAAAGAAATTATATCGTTAGCAATATTATTGTTACTGCGCTGTGGTGTTCTTGTAAGGTCGTGTTAAACACCAGCCGAACAAAGACTGCACATCCACGCGAGTTTTGTTCTTAACAACAAAGAAATTGTCAAATTATCCTTGCTCGAGCTACACTCGAGCATAGTCTACAAAGTGTTAAATAAGGACATTTTACCCCTAGTTGTTTATAGTCTTAATATACCCTGCTGTGATTCTCTGTAACAGACAAGTGTCCTAAGGCATTCGGTAAGTGACCAGCTGGCGTTGGTTCGATTCCCCCTCAAGCCACGGGTTTCAAACTCCAGCCACTACGCCGATTATAGCAATACGTTATCTTCAAAGTTAACATTCGCACCCTGAAGGAAGAAATACGTATTGGTAGCTCAGTTCTCTTTATGCATCACGTTCATGACGATTTGTTTAAGGGTTCTACATGTTTTCAAAATCGGCTGATGCAATGCGTGAAGGTGATTTTTACATGCATTGGGGAGGGGGGGCCACGGTGGCTAAGCGGTTAGCCTGCTCACCTCCCACCAAGACGATCCGTGCTCAATCCCCGGCAGGGTCACACTGGATTTTCGCATGTGGGAATCGTGCCGAACGAGTCGTTGGTCGGCGGGTCTTCTCGGGGATCTCCTATTTCCCCCGCCCCTTCATTCCGGCGCTGCTCCACATCCACCTCAATCACTCTATTCGGCTCTCAAGAACTCGCTGTTAAGGCTGTTGCCTGGTTCAGAATCTGATGTAGGGAAATATGTGTTAATGAAATTATGTTTTTTGGCGTTCCTGTTAAAGATAGATACATGCTACCGGAGACTTTTTTGAGCAGAAACATACTTTCTTCTTTGCTATCGAGGCCTTTTGTAACATTAACGTATAGCCTGTTTCCTGGAAAGATCAGAAAACATAACGAATAAATAAAAAAAATTACTGACAAACAAATTGTTACATTTACTTTTATGCAGAGGTTAAGAGTATCATTTATCACACTTAGGTTCTTGTTTCAAGTTTATATCATCAAAACTGGCTTCACAAAACCGAATTTCGTTAAGGCATATCCCCCCCCCCCCGCCATTTTGGTTTTATACAATTTTTGCCATACTCTGGAAATACATTTATGTATCATGTTTTCGGAGTGATAGAGCACAGTGCATCGCCTAGTGCATTGTCTGAGGTCAGTATTTCTTCATTACTGTTGTTTATATCGTCGGCTTAATTATCGTTCGCAAAAAAATTATCACTCGTTTCGTTTCGACAGTTACCATATAAAAATTAATCAATGTAGCGAAGCTTTGGCAGATCGATAAAGTTTGGGAAGCTGTCTGTCATTTAGCATATGTTGTGCGCAAAATTTCAATACACATTCTGTAATAAAAGCTTTGACGAAAAATCGATAAATCCAAGATGGCGGGTGGGAATCCACCTTAACATGTATTTCCCTGTTTCAAATTCTCAATCAGGCCTTAAAGGCCCTTACACAATTGAAAACTTTTAACATTTGACTTTACAATTTGACTTTACGTTTGCTTTCCGACATGTTGTTTCTTATGGAGCTTGACACAATGGAACTGTCAAAGGTAAAGTCAAGCACTCTTGACTTAACGATTTCAAAAAGTAAAAATTTAAAGTCAAAGTCAAACAGCCATTTTGCCGAGAATCTAACAGAAGTAATGTGGAAAGTGTGTTATTTTATTGTAGTGCGATTTTAATCTCTGTATATTAAACAAAGTTCGTCTTAAATGAAATAAATGGCTAACGAATATAATTTGAAGATGAAATATAAGAATTGGCATATTTTAATATATTAAACAAATTAGTTTTTTGTTTTGAAATAAACTTATAATATAAATTTTAAGTCTATTTTAAAAAAAGGAAGGTAGAATACATTCCTTGATAATATCGTAATTATTTTCATAACAATATACACATTTACGAAGCTCGCATAACCGATGTTCAACTGTCTGAACTCTGACTTTACAGTTCTATCGTGTATCGGTGGTTTCGTCAGAGGAAAGGAAATGTAAAGTCAAATTCTAAAGTGTTCTGTAAGAAGTAAGAAGCTTAAGAGCCACCCAAATCTCTTCGTACACAGACACGAGCAGAGTGCTTGAACTGTCACCATAACAACGAGCAGAGAAACTCGTTCCTGCTGCATCCTGAGTTCCAGTACTGTCGGCAGGCGACTGCAAGACGCAGGACCACACGCATGCAGCCCGTTACGAAGATCGTTGTTGAAACTACACCAACCCCACCACGTACTTCAAGTGGTTTCGTTACCGACTGTCGCGGAGATGTGCAGAATGCCAGCGGGTAATCTTCTGTGATAGAACGCCGCTTGTGTCTTGGGCTGCGACGACCAGCGCGCCCGTCTGTGGAGGCGAGGTGGACCGCGCCAAGACGAATGGTTCGTTGTCAGGTGTCACGCGTTTTTTTTTTTTTCCCTCCTTCATTTGACATTGTCGTGACATTTGATATTGACGAAGCTCTAGCGAGGCCGTCTTGCTGACAGATTCCCAGTGCGACAAGCGAACTGAAAATTCTGCCGCGTCGGGGAGCACCCGGGCGCGAACCCGCGACCCTCAGGCTACAAGTCGGCCACCCTACCCCCTGAGCTATGGAGGTAGGGCAACGTTCAGCCTGGTGGTCATTGCGCGGGGTGCGATTTCGTACCATCTCCGATTGACGCTGGTCTTCATCACGGGTACTTCGACAGCCCAACGGCACATTCATGAAGTCCTGCGACCAGTGGCCCTGCCGTTTGTGTACGCCCGAGCAAGTGCTGTGCCCAGACAGGAAAACGCTGATCCTCATATGGATACGCTGTTATGGCCAGCCGCAATTGCCAGGATGGCCTCCAGTTCGAAATGTGTGGAATGCTATTGGCCGTTCTACCGCGGACCCACCCCTACAAACCTTCAGAAACTGTGAGCGAATATTAAAGCTGCGTGAGATGGATTATCGCAGGCCAGACGTCATACTAAGAGACGTTATGTGTTTAGCGTAAAACATATTACTTATACTGGGCTCAATTTGTAACCATGTCTTGTTCTTGGTGACTTTTGTATTTCTTCCGAATAGCATCCCAATTTGACACTTCTTTGTGGGTACAGATATATATATTTTTTCTGGTGATGAGTTGATTGACATGTTACACTTCCCCTAATGAATTATTGAAGTGCTTATTGAGCTCAAGTGATCATCATGTATAACAGTATGTATTATTTTTGGGGGTAATTGCAAATAATGGCAGGTAAACCCTTCAGTATTTATTCTATAACTAGCTGTTCCCACGACTTCGTTCTCGTGGACTTTAGGATTTCTTTACATATTTTAAAAATATAAATATAAAATTAAAATAAGGTATGAATTGTGACAATTGGAAATTATACATAATATTTTCTATAGTAAAAAATAATTCTAAAGTTTTAAGTATTAATAAAATAGAATTTACAAATATGTTTTTATGTTTATATGGACATTAATACAGTGCCTGCTACGTTGTTTCCGTAGACTTTGGGATTTGTTTACATATGTTAAAATAGAAATTTCGCTTCGCTTAGGTTTTATGGAGTTATTGATAGGAATGGAAAAATTTCGCGATTTCAATTACCTGTAGGCTAGACTCCTCAGTCCTCTGCATACTGGGGCCTCTGCTGTGTGTTCATTAGCTGTTGCCCCACGCCTGGCAGTTATGGGATTTGCAAGGTGTTTCCTTGCAAGTCTGCTACTGGCTGAGAGAGACATGCAGGGTGGGTCTAATAAACTGTGATCCAATCGCAAAGGTGACGTCTCTATAGCCTACATGTGTTTGACGTCTATCTTGTCCCGAAATGAATTCGCGAAATTTTCCTATCCTATATACATTTGGTTTGAAAGATTGTTACTTTATTACAGGAAATAGCTTTATCGTTGCGTTAGTTTTAGTTGTTTTATAATATGTTATTTCACTGAGTTTTTCCAAAAACTAATATATCTTTTTCTATTATGCGTATTATATCAATGATTATTAAAAAAAAACTGTTGTTGTTTTAACAATGCTTTTTGACAATATTTATTTTGCAATAAAATAAGATACGAAACATAAAGAAAATTATATGAAAAAATTAATTTACTTCATAACCATTTGATATTTCGAGGTGAAATAAAGAACAGATGTTAAATACAAATAAACTCTATGAACTCTGAAAGTTTTATAAAAATCGATTCAGCCGTTTCGGAGCCTATTCTGGACAAACATCCAGACAGAGAGGAATTTTTAAAACAGTTATTTATGCTTTAACATCGTTTAAATAACATAAATCGCTTATATGTTGGTATCAATTTTGAAATAACAGACACACACTTCAATTTTATTTAGCGGCTCCCGCAACTTCGTTCACGTGGACTTTAGGATTTGTTTCCATATTTTTAAAATAGAAATAGAAAATTGAAATAAGGCATGAACAGTGTCAACCGATAATTATATATATTAATTTCTATAATCAAAATAAAATAATAAATTTTAAAGTTTTAAATACTATTCAAATATAATTTACAAATGTATTTTTGTTCTTATATGGTAATTAATGCAGTTCCTGTGACTTCGTTCGCGTGGACTTTAGGATTTGTTTCCATATTTTTTTAATAGAAATTTCGCTTCGCTTAGGTTTTATGAAGTTATTAACAAACAACCCATCATAGCTTCGCTCAGGTTTTATGTTTTAAATAGAAATATCGCTTCGTTCAGGTATATTATTGGTTTGAAAGATTGTTACCTTATCATCGAAAATTGTTTTATCGTCGCGTTAGTGTTGGTTGATTGATATGTTATTTTACTAAGTTTTTCCAAAAACTAATGAATCTTTTTCTATGATGAGTATTATGTAAATGATAATTTAAAAAAAAAAACTATTGTTTCAACAATCATTTTCGACAATAATTTTTTTGCAAAAAAAAAAAGATATGAAACATAAAGAAAATTATATCAAAAAATTAATTTATTTCATAACTATTTGAGAAATCAAGAAGAAATAAAGAGCATATTTTAAATATAAATAAACTCTATGAACTCTGAAAGTTTTATAAAAATCGATTCAGCCGTTTCGGAGCCTATTCTGGACAAACGTCCAGACAGACAAAAATTTTAAAAGCAGTTATTTATGCTTTAACATCGTTTAAATAGCATATTTCGCTTATATGTTGGCATCAGTTGTGAAATAACAGACAGACACTTCAATTTAATTTATTAGTATAGATAATTTATGCCACCCGAAACTCGCTTTTCTGAATGTTGAAACATTCTGTTGCCACGTTTGAGACCTTCACTGTTCTGGATTTCATTGAACGTGTGTGAACACACAGTTAACGTGAGTAAACTGAACACAATTGTCGGTGCATTCCTCAAACTGAACTCTCAGTACTCGTGGGGAGAGTTTCCTCAGCCATTAGAACGAGTTGTGGTCACACCACAAAATAATTCTTGTCAGTAAGAATTGATTGCGTTATACCTAGTCAGGAAACACGCAAGGCGATGATCGTTATGTTTGGCAACTGCCATTATGTTACGCATCAAAACTTCAGAACTCAGTGTAAGTGTACTTCAGAGTTGGCAAAGACTCTTCCGTTTTGTACGAGGGCACCTGATTTACGCAAAAAGATCTCAGGGTAGACTCAGGCTGTGTCCAGATTCGCCTGAAATGCACACTTGTGCATACCTGTCCTTGGAAGAGACATCCGAATTGCAAGTGAAGTATGGAAGTATACACGTATACGAAGATGTATACTTCTCGCGTACTTGCGGTACATGTGCCGCCATTTTGAGAAGAAATGTGTGCAGGTTACTATTAATATACAACGTAATTATTCTATTTGAATTTTAGTACAGCAACCTTACTCTTTGGTAGCTTAGAATTTCGAACTGAGTAAATATTTATCGTTAGGTGCACATTAAAGAAACGTCGAAACAAATTCGCACTAGGCCTATGTTCATAACCTACTAAAGTTACGGTAAAAAAAGGAATCAAAATGGCAAATCCGCGTACAATCAAGATAACAAAAGTTATGTAAATCAAATTTAAATATTACTGAATCCTTTATTTAACCATACAACTTTTTGCAATTATCAAGTTATTTGTAGGAATACACATTCATTAAAAGTGATCAGCTGACATAGATTTTGCTGTGGTGTGGCCAACAAGACAGCCTGTCGGAATTAATCTAGTTTGGTGCCAAAGGTAAATAAAGTATGCAAGGATGCAAGTGCACGAGTATACACCTGAATTCGTATACGGCCTAAACTTCTAACGCAGCTTCCATTTTGTCTTCTGGCAGTGTATCATTGCGAGAAGACACTTTCTTATCGGTTGTTCATGGTAAATTGAGCACTTTTGAAAGCCAGCTTTCCACATTGGCCACATTCCAGATTGCCGCATTATGTATTCTTCCACCACGTGCAGAATTAACATTGCCATGGGCCTGATCACTTAATTCATGCGTCGGTCAGGCAAAACTGCGAAATTATTAGAAGTAAATATTTTAGAGATTTACTAGTTCTTAAACTTACATGCTTTAAAAAAAAAAAAAGAGCAAAAGAAGTTATTTCAGCACTCACTCATCTGAATGCGAGGTTAAGACATGGTCCTACTTGCCCTTTGCCGTTACCAACTTAACTGGACTCGTGCCAGTCCGTCTACCTACCCGTTAAAATATAAACAAGTGGAAAACAGTGGCATTTTTCAATGGTTGATTTCAAAAGTGCTCAATTTACCCTGAACAACCTTTACTTACCTGGTCCGATCGTAATTTGGTTTCTCCAATCACAGGTGCAACTAGAATGGGGGGGGGGGTGCACTAGGGTACAGCCCCCTCCCCCACCCCCAAACAAAACATTTCTACGAAAAAGAATAGAAAATAATAAAATTATATTATATGCAGGAAATAGCTTTTTCAAATTAATTCTATCTGCATGTGAATTGTTTTAATTGATTATTAATTCTACAAAATTTCCGAGAGTGTAAAAACCTTGCTGTAAACATCCATAGACAAATACATTTCATTTCCAAAGAGGTCATTGATATGCTGCAGAAAACAGGCCGGCGCCGTTCGGAGTTCGTGCTGTAAGCGAGTATTCTACCTCCAAGATTTTGTACATGTACTTTTTATATTAGTGGCTAGTGGTTATTGCGAAAAGAACAATTTTATAGAGACATTCGACCCTGTGCAATTTAAAAGTAATTTTACAAAATCAGATGATAACTTAACTTATTGGTTCATTACAATGTTGTACTTATATAGAAATAAAAATAAACAGAAGTTTAGTAATGTGATAGAAAGGATAAAAAAAAAAAAAGGTAGTGGAGTTAATAACACGACACTGAGTATTTAATTCTTTAATTAAATATGTTATATAATGTTACAAATGCGTGTAGTTAGTATTTTATTGTCTTCGTAAAGTATTTTAAGTGTGCCCTCCCCCCCCCCCAAAAAAAATTGTGTTCTAGTTGCGCCACTGTCTTCAATACTGAAAGACGTGTGTATTAGATCTCGGGCGCATCGCAAGCCCGCCCGAAGCCTCGCGATGATTTCGCGGCCATCGATTCCGTTAACCAGGGTTCGGATGTTCGCAATTCTGCTGTGATTATTTTTTAAGTGAACGCGTCTTTAAATTTGCAACCATAGTGGGAGGCAATCCAGAAAATCCGATGATAACAAAATCGGGTGATACAGTTTGGCATTGCAGCTCCGAATCTATCGTCTACATTAAAAATCCAATTACACCACTCAATTGCCAAAGGCTCAGAGAATACGTCACGTTAAGTGAGGACTGCGAAGCATCGCGCGTGCCGAAAAGGAGAAAAAAAAGGGGGGGGGTGCAATTTTGAGTTCGTTTCGCCGCGTCTCATAACTTCCGCGTAGTATAACTTTTGACTAGGAGAAACTACAACGCTCGTGTAAGTTTCAATCGACAGCCCTCATAAAGATAAATCGATCGCGTGTAAAACGATTTGTGTGGCGTGGTTATGGTGAAATTGTATGAGTTTAATATTTAAAAAAAAATCAAGAAAGCTTTACACAATTTCGGCCTATACTCGTCAAAAAGCTAAGTCGAAATACAGAAATAATATACGGTTGGAAAGAGCGCCTCAAAAGCAATCCAGTGATACCCATAAAGCCCCATATGATCGAGTGAAGCGGTGCCGGGAACGCAAAATAAACATCAAGGCGTCCGAGGGCGTCACGTAGACGTATTCAATGCGTAAAAACGGCCGTGTCCCCAACACAGCCAAACCCAATTTTTCGCCTAAAGAAAGTTATTTTTGTATTCGAGTTAATAAAATTTACCACGTAATTCACTAACATTTGATTCAAAGTACTAATTTTTCCCCTAGAATTTTTATTTGATTTTGATGTTGCGTTGTGCTATCTGCGCAGAAAAACGTGTAAAAAAAATTAATGAAGTCTTCTTCTATCTTCTTGACGGTCTGGGACGAAAGTTCAAATTGGCTAATGATCGCCTTTGGACACAGATTGTCTTCAGACACGGGAGGTTCTAACAGCGACGGGACGTCGGTGGATCACGTTCACCAACAAGTGCATCGTTGGCCTAGAACATGGCTTGAGGCAGCGCAGTCGTAGAGATGGCACTGAACGTGTTAATGGAAGTTTGTAAATTTCTGGAAGCCAATACAGAAATTTCAAGGAAAGGGCAATCAGTTCTTAGTAACAGTTTCTGCCTAATTCGTGAGCAAACACTTTTGACGGGATTACACACTCCTTCGGCACGATATCTCATGCTGTACCGAAACATGCGAATTCACAGCATAAGAAATAGTTTTACAGCAACGCATCACGCTGGCAAAGTATTGCTCACTAAGTTAAGGGAAAAGTATTACCTAGAATTTTCGTTTCTAATTTTTCTACATTCACTTCCAAAAATTTGTAGATAGTTTTTAATGTGTTATACCACATGATATACCATCCTCGTATATATTTGACAGTTCCAATATTTACAATAAAATCCGTATTACATGTCCACTCAGTCCCACCTTAGTTTAGTCCATGTCCCACCAGTCCGCAATGCTGTAGACTTCTCGGAGCGCCCTCACGCACAGTAGGCTTTACTCGCCGGTTTCACGACCTCTCGTTCATTCACACCATCGTCTGCAGTCGTACCGTACATAACTTCGCGCCCACATTCAGCTAGATGGCGTTCGCCAAAATACTGCCCGCAGTCCCGCTGTGGTTTGTATTTATAGGTGGTAGGCCGTCACCCAGAAATTTCGCTGATTCCCGAGTTGCGCCGAGTGTCCTAATTCCCAGAATATTCTTGCGCCTCTTGTCGGCTTCTTCAGTGGATGGGCTGTGGCGTCAGTTAGTCTCGCCGCTGCCCATCATGCACGGGCTTCCCAGAAAGGGGGAGCGACGCAGCGAACGCGTCGTTCCTGGAAGAGGGGAGGGCGAGGTAAGTCACCCCTCACAGCGCCGGACAGCCTCCCGGCCCCAGCTTCAGCACGTAACAGTATTTTCGTTTACTTTGTTTGTATTTCCCAATAACAAAATAATGGCTTCGACTCGCTAAACGTCTACAAGTTGAACGATATTTCGTGCAAATGTGAAATAATAAACTTTTGGTGACTAGATGCATGTGCCAGTTCCGCTTCTTGCATGGTTGCGTGTTCTTGTATTGAGGTGCTGCTCCAGATTGTGACGTCATTGGCTACCTACCGCAAAGACACGGCGCAGCGTTGTCCTTTACAGTGCACCGAGACCGCTCTCTAGCGGGCTAATGACAGTGTACGACCTTGCGACAGAACTTATTTTTCCCTCCTTCTACTGTGCTCTCTCCTCCCCCACAGTGCAATGAGCTGCTCCTCCAGACCTTTCCAGCACTTTCAACTCCGCTGGAAGTCGCTCTTCTGCCACGAAATGTTATCCAACAGGAAGTGAAACAGACATCTGGTTTTAATCATCTTCGCGCTTACCACGATGGCGTTCCAAAAATTGCGAATCCAGGAGGGGGGAATAATTGTGGCATAAATACAATTATAGGCTCTTCGCGGTAAGAAGAGCTCTTTCGAAAGCTCTGCTTATGATCTACTTGTACGCACGTTGTGTATTATTCCGCCCTATGTAATATTAACATTGTCATGGGTCTCATCACTTTATTCAAGTGTCAGTCAAGTAAAACTGTTTTTACTTGTTTTTAGAAGTATTTTTGTTTTTAGAAGTTATTGCGAGTTTTTAGTTTTTAGAAGAGTAAATATTTTACAAATCTGCTCATTTTTACAGTTCGGTGGATTAATACAAACAAACAGAATGATAATGAAATTATTTAATCACAAATGGTTATCTAACACTTTTTATTCTACGTTAAGATATGGAACTACTTTCTATCCATCGCTACCAACTTTACTGAGCACATGTCACTCGGTGCGCCTGTTAAAATATATGCAGGCAGGGAGAGTGACTTTCTATAATGTTGATTTCAAAAGTGCTCACTTTATCGTGAACAGCCTTTAGAATGACTCGGGCTGCATTGCAATATTACACAATTACGCTTTTGGTTTATTGATGATTTTTCTAAGAACTTTTTCAAGGGGATAGTAACACGTAAGTGAGCGGATATGTGTGTCTGTCACCTCAGTAATTTTTGAACGGATAAAACGTGTTTAAGTTAAACATGGCACTCATCTGACACCCATAACTCAAAGTTAAGTCAATGTAAACATTAATATGTTGTGGAAAACGGTCTGGCAATCGTTCAATTTTCAGTGGCAGGAAAATATATTTTTAGTTGAGAGGGATGTAATGAACATAGCGCGGCAAAGGGCTGGGAAAAGAACCGGATAGCATTAAATTATATCCTCTAACAAAAGAGCATGTTAATGAACCTTTCAAAAGATTTTTCTTCTATAAAAAAGAACAAATTAAAAACTAATAATCAATCGAAAGCACTCCCTGCCCCCCCCCCCCCAGCCACTCATATTCTATCCAAACGCTATTATAACCATGTATATTTCAATAAAAATTTCAGGATAAGATTGGTGTTTTTATTGCTAGTAAAACAATGTCTGGACATCTTGTTTAGTGTCTGGGAGTTTATTCCGCATCAACGCAAACTACGCGTTTTCAATGTCCTTACTCAGTTGAGACTAGATCATGAATAGTTGTAAGATATTTCTAACGCCGTCTTCCAAGAATTATAACGTGTGGCTTGGTTGGCCTCTATTGGTTGCAAAAGTTGTACCTGTCCTACACGGTAAAGCGTTCTTGCTGTAAGAAGCAATTAGCAGGCATTCACAAGTAAGAGTATACATAAACTTAACTCGGATATACTCAATTATGTATTTTACATCCCACTCGTACGAATTAGTCTTGACTCGTAAAACAGTTACGAACTTACGACACTCAGACTCGTTAGAACCGAGATTAAGGACATTCAACGGCGTAACATAAAAGGTTTTAGTTCTTGTCACATAAAATTTTTGAGCGAAAAAGGAAATACAAACACAATATTCAACCTTTTTAATATTTGTTAGGCGTACTGATGAGACAAAACAGATGCAAATACAAAATATATCTTCAAATTACATTCTTTCTCTTTACAAATATCCGTATAAAACATAATTAAATATGTAGAGTGGAATTTTGTTTGTTTCACTCTATTATTTGTTTAGAAATTAGTTTTTGCAGTACTTACGTAAATTCTTTCGACTTTGATTGTAAATATAAATTTCTTACAAATAGTATTCTTAATTTGTTTCGACAATAACCAGCTGTTAAGGATACGTTAGATAAAAAACTATTTAGAGCCTATGACAAAAAAATTTTTTTTGACATAAACCTCTGTTATTTCATGATTTTTAGTTTTTCATTTACGTGGCATAACCTCCTTTTCAATGAATAATTAAATGTTTGTTATAATAGCGTGTTTACATTATGTAAATACCTTCAAAAGTTCTAGAAACATTTTATCCACGCGTTATCTGGTAATTACAAGTGTGAGTGAGTGAAGAGATTTGGACGGCTTCTAACAGTGAGGACTTGAGAGCCGATGAGAGGGAAGCGAGGTTAGTATAGGAGCAGCGGTGGAATGTAAGGGCGGGTGGAAACGGGATATCCACGAGAAAACCCACCGACCAGCGGCATCGTCCGGCACGATTCCGACGTTCGAGAACCCGGGGGGTGGGGGATGCGACCCCGCCGGGAATCGAACCCGGTTCGCCTTGGCGGGAGGCGAGCAGTCGAAACCGCTACACCACCGCGGTCACACCTGGTAATTGTGAAACGGCGATAATCTGTTCGTAATTATTAAATGATGCTGCACTATTACATTATTGTTACTCGACGAAAGTTCAGAATATATGTTTGTTCTACAGAGTAAAGTACATTGCCACCAGAGAAGTATAGTTAGAGATTTGGAATAATTGTCCCTTAAAAAAAGCTGAAATAAACTATAAACTAGTCGTTCAACCTGGAATGCGAGGCCGGGACCTTAAGAAACGTAAAAATATAAGTTTTTAATGCATAATACTAAATATGCTAAAATTAAGTTTGTAAAGTGTATGATTCCATCATTTTAAAAGAAAGGGTTGGAAAGCTGGTCGAGGATGCCAGAGCACACACATCTCGGAACGTACTCGACAGCGCGAAGGAATAAAAAAAAAAAAAACGGTACAGGATGAGTTTACCATCGTTACGAAACAGCGAGGCCGTACACTCTCGAGTGATCAGTGTTTACGTCGAGGGAAGGGCTCTCGTTACAACAGGTTATGTTGCAAAGGCCGCTCTCTCAGCGGGGTGCTAAGTGCTTTGATCCCACCGCCTACTGAAACACTTTCACTGGAAACCTCGTGCCCGTATCCCCCTCCAGCGCGCCTGCTCGTTCTCAGGAGACGATGACTCGGCAGTTCTCGAGTGCTTGCGAGTCTTGGGTCAATGGTAGTAGGCGCCGGTAATGTGACGTACGTAATTTGTCTGCGCCTCCCAGGCATCTGTGATTAATGTCTCTTTGGAGAACGAGTGGCACGTTAATTAACGCTGAGCATGCTAATTTTATTCTGCGTGTTCTCGGAAGTCAGTAAATCAAATCCTTAACAAAATGTAAATTGTGCACGACAGTTTCTGCCAACTTTTTTTTAAACAAATATTTTGTCACGGTAATGCGCATCAATTCAGTGAGTACGCTCGCTCTCTCATAGTATGCTCTCTTATAGTATGAATATCACTCTGCATTCCACGCGCATACATTTAGTCTCATTGCGGCTACTGATACATTCCATTGTTAGTGGTAGTGAAATTTCGTGAAAACATGCTAACTGTCTGCACCCTAATCACGTAGGAGCCGTGCCGATGTTGTCGAATTCTGAGTGGCCCGGTCAAATATGAAAACGCCTTCGCAAGAAGCCAGCAACCAATGGCAATAGACGCCTGCTGTTGGGTGCTTATAGTATTGAAGTCTACACTGTGTTCATATTTTTTCGCGAAAAATTACTTGCTCTATCCTCTGCACGCGTGAATCACTGATTACGCTGTGAATTTCCTTTTCTTTATTTCAAGAATAGTTATTAACACTATGTTCGTCTTGCATTCATCTTAAACACGTATTATGTTCATCTTACATTCATATTTGATTACTGATCGTTGAGCTTTCATGGTACACATGACTTTACCATTTATATTATTGATTAATTAATTACCTGTGCCTGGTAAATATCATTTTCTCTTGCCATGGATTTGTACAATTCTTTGTATCGTAAGATATTGTAATGATGAAACCAGTAATACCATACATGAAGTACAGTAGTATTCTTCAAAACTGTCTATCGCTTAATCTTCGAAATAAAAATTTATAATCAGGCATAAAAAATCTAAGCTAGGCATGAATAGACTACTTAACGATTTTTTTAAATTCGTATGGTTTCAGTTATACCTGGATTTTTTCCATGTGGGATAGACATTATTAAATAATTAGGTAAGATTTGATTATGGTTGCAGATGTAAGAAAAATAAGCTGTATTTCGAAATAACTGTTCAGATGTTCCCTATGCCGTGACTAGCTTGTTTTTTTAAAACATTGGCTCCGAAAATTAAGTTAAGGACGAAAATACATAAATCCAAGATTGCATGGGTACTTACCTCTTAAGTATCCTAACAATATTTCTGTTGGCTACAGTTAACCTTGAAGGGCTGGTTGCGAAAGAAGATGTCTCGTGATATCGTTAGAATTCCTCATCAAAAGGTATTTGAATTTCATGTTAATAACTGTTTCAAATAGCCAATATTTTCTTTATGCTGGGAAGCTGATTGGGAGACGGATTCAGTGCTAAACTAACATGGAATAATAACAAAATATGGTACGCTAATAGCTGGCGTACACGGGATTCGAACCTGAAACTTTACATTTCGAAGGTTTTTTTGCTACTTCGACAACGGATTATCACTAAAACCTTACTACTAATTAGTAGCAATAATAGTATTTTATATTTTCTCCAAATAAAATTTAGTTTTCAGGCGTGCGTGTGCTTCACTTCCTACAAAACTATAATTCATCTGGATGAGTTTTGTGTAATTATATAATAATATAATAGATGTAGGCCTTTTTTACACAAACTTACCTTCCATGACGCATGTCGGTTGGTGCGCTACCGGTCTGCGGTGCGGGAGGTTTCGGGTTCGAATCCAAACTAAGACATGGTTGCTAGTTTAAGTTAGGTCATAAGTTAGTTTGTAAGCCGTCCCCTGATAAACCTTCAGGCATAACACCGTAGGACGTTTATAAGCCCTTTCCAATCAACCAATCAATCAATTATTTCACACAAAAAATAAATAACCTAAACAGGTTGCAGAAATTGAACACACAAACCTTATAATAAAAATTTTCCCTTTATTTCAAAATTGTAGGGAACCTAAAAAAATCTGAAAATTGTATTCTATAAGATATATTTCAAACATTTATTTTGCTTGCTGCAGTTACGTTTTGCAGCATACATTTTTATTAACTCTATAAGTTGATTGATGTGTTTCTGTTGCCAAAGAAAGTAAAGTTAACTTTACCGAATGCACGTGCAGTATCAACAAGTTCAACACTATTATACATAAACGCCAACGATACGTTTTTTTTTTAATTTTTATTCAAGACATACAGATTTTATATTTTCGGGGGAGTCGTTAGGCAACTTTTTGTCACAGCTGACTATCGCGAAATATTTCCTCAGAAGAAACCACAGGTGTGAACGGTAATTAGGCTGTGTGTCGTTTCTCCACACAGTTTCCCACCACGACGCAGAAGCAACGAGACATTCATTTCGCATGCCTGCTTAATACTTCCCGCTCTCGTATACTTCGTGGAATTTTCCCAGGGAGGCCGGGACCCTTGCCTTGGATCGACGTTCTTGATGCGTACTGTCGACATGGTTAAAGGCTGTTCACGATAAAGTGAGCACTTTTGAAATCAACATTTGAAAAAGTCACTGTTCCTACCTGCGTGTATTTTAACAGGTGCTCGGAGTTGCACGCGGCCAGTGAAGTTTGTAACGATATAGGGATAGTAATTCCTTATCGTAACGTTGCATAAAAAGTATTATAGGCTGTTCACGTTAAAATGAGCACATTTGAAAGCACTTTTTTTATTTTATTTATTTATTAATTTTTTTATATTTATTTATTTTCTATATTTTAATTATCACAGATGGTTACCTAACACTTTTTATTCTACGTTAAAATATGGAACTACTTTCCATCTATCGTTACCAACGTTATCGGGCGAACGTCACTCAGTGCGCCCGTTGCAGTTTATGCACTAATGGGCAGTATTTTTTTTTACTAAGGTTGATTTAAAAAGTGCTTACTTCATCGTGAACAGCGTTTACTTAACGTACAAGCGATCAAGTGTAATAGTGTTTTACCATAACAATAAAATAATAAAAGTTTTTTTTGTCTATTTCTTTGATAATCCACGAATACGGCGACAGCCGTAGTGATGTACACAAATCTGCACTCGGTGCACCATAATTTCTTTTTCCAAAATTTCTCCCTTTTTTTTTTTATTTCCAAGAGCTTCGGGTATTTAACCGATCCCCCTCCCGCGTCCTTTATTTTTTTTTTTTTTAGGTCCGAATCTGTTTTCAATAATGGGAAACGTTAAAAATATGTACATTTTATCTCATTTAAGCACCAAAACTTATACTTAAAATGTGATTGTGCGTTCCCCGCGAACTCATATTTGCTACAGGATTCCATGACTAAAATTGTAACGCGAATTCCAACCGCACGCGCCAGCAAAATGGCGTCGATTGTCAGCAAAAATTTTGGACTGCCCGTTCGCCAATCAGCGTCTGTGAAACCTACTTGGAAGCAGTCAGCCCGAACAAATATAGAAAACATTCGCGTCTTGTAGTGGCCAATCAGACACAAGGCTCATTCCCAGAACTTCGGGCAGCCAATCGAAGAATGGGTACGCCCTTACTTTACTCAGCGGTAGTCCTACGTGAGTTTCGCAAATTCTTTCGACGGCAGGTTATGCTTCAAACACGTATGCTCTAGTGTTAATTTGATGACTGGACCACGCTGGTTTTCACACGTCGCGTGTTTAACTCTTTATCCAGTGTTCAACAGGAAGAAATAATGTGACTACCACGCACTACAGAAATTAATAAACAGCTGCGGCCTGAATATGTAAAGTGTAAGCTGCTGACAAATAAATAGAGACCTGCAAAATTTGCATATTCTTTAGTACCATTCTAAACTTCACTGTTCTGTACTTGCTTGAGCGTAGTTCGTGGTTTCATTGGTTACTGGCAACTAAACGACTTAATTTACCTGTGTGACCTCTTTACTGCAGATTGGTCGCTCAACCGTTGAGGCTTTACTGTAGGCTAAGAGCGTCCTTGAGCCGTGCCGCACAAGTTATTGGCCAATGATGTAAGTCACACAAGCCTACAGCATCCTGCCGGAGTTTAGTATGCACCTACAAAATAACGCGAATTATGTAGGTCCCTACAAATAAATTCGCAAAATTCACGTACCTCTACCAATAAACGTACATAGGTATGTGACGACGTCAAGATTTGAATATACTCTATTATTTCAATAGTCTCCAAGTAGTTCCATCGCATAGCAGTTAGGGTGCAGTGGAGTGATTTGGGCGGCTTTTAACATCGAGGTCTCGAGAGCCGATGAGGGCGAAGCGAGGTGCGAACGGAGGAGCGCCGGAATGAAGGGGCGCAGTGAGAGGAGGCCGGAGATCCCCGAGGAAACCAGCCGACCACGATCCCCATAAGCGAAAATACGGGGAGCGTACCCGCCGGGAATCGAACCCGGTTCGCGTAGGTGGGAGGCGAGTAGTCTAACCACTACACCACCGTGGCCCCAAGAACTAAAGGAAAACCTCGCCCTCTTTCTCGACCTTCCCGGGGGAATGTATTGTGAGTTAATATATATATATTTTTTTTGCACTTTCATTACGAGCGCAGCCTTCCTTTGCCTAAGCATTAACTTTCGATCTCTTATGCAGACTAACTAATGCAGGTATACCGCGAATGAATCATATCTGCCTTCCTAGCATGCTGTAGGTCAATAAGCCGTTCACGATAAAGTGAGTACTCTTGAGACCCTAGTTACTTTTTCTTTTAAATCATATTTTATCATTTAACCACCTTTTCAAATACATATTGCTATTAAAGCAATGTCATTTCTGGATGAAGGCCTACGACACTATAAATTCTGCCGCAGCCCAGCGGCCAGTAGTCTTTGACGAAGGCCATCTAGCAGAGTGCGGGCGCGAAGTTCGGTGCGGTACGGCTGCGGACGAAGCGTTCGTGCGTGGTGTGGATGGACGAGAGGGCGTGAAACCGACGATTGAAGGCTAGTGTGTGTGGGAGTGCTCGAAGAAGTCTAGAACATTACGGACTGGTGGGACATGGACTAAACTGAGGTGGGACTGAATGGAAATGTAATACAGGTTTTATTGTAAATATTGGAACTGTCATATATGGACACATAATCTATAAAATAATTGAATAGACTGCTACACTGTCTATTGGGTCTGATTTTAAATTATTTAGTTTCATTTATTTCTTTGTGGTAATTATAAAATTTATTAATTGAAGTCATTCATTATAAACGGTAAGTGATATAAATTTATTGTGGAATGTTGAGCTGAGAGAGTTTTGTTTGTAGTTATTGTAAATAAAATTAGGAAACTATAATTAACTCTCTTATTTAATTAAGACCTCCATTCCTTACGAACTTGGTTTAGCCCTCTGAATTTCGAGAGAGAAATAGCCTATTATTTCAAATGAGAAGACTTTGAAAAGTGCTCACTTTACCATGAATAGCCTATATCGTCGTGGGTATAGACGATGACTCATGCGACCTCGCCACCGCCGATCTCTCATATTCCCCCGGAAAGACCGTGCTGTCACGAGACCTGCAACCGAAGTTCCCATAACTATACACTGTTCACGATAAAGTGAGCACTTTTTAAGGACCTCCCATCAGGCATTAACCACTAACAGATATGTTTTATTTTTATTGCAGCATCAGGCATTAACTTTTGAGAATGGTTAAAGTATACATCGTATATATTAGTCACATTGCAATGTTGGTATTAAAAAGGGACAAGGAGATAAAAATTGTCTAAAAGGAAAAATTTTGGAAGGGCCTTAAAAAGTGCCCACTTTACTGTGAACAGCGTACAGTCTAGTGTGTTTGCAACTAAAAATGCTGCGTTGTAGTGTCGTGATGTCTGTAGAACATGCAGTACTGTTTACAAGTGGCTAGTTAAGAGGAGTGTGAAGTGGAACATTTTTTGTGAAATCGTTGTTTGCGCGTATTCACGTATCTCGGTTAATATATGTTTTGTAAATACTAGGTTTTGCCGGGGGAAAAAAAAATCTATGCCTCTTATGTTTTTACTTTTAACGTATTAAGTGTATTCTCGGAGAAAAAAATTCGCAAAAATGGTCAAATATCGCATTTTTAAAGCTTGCCTATGCGGTTTCCTTAAGCAACGAGAGAAAAATACAAAGATACCGGCGTAGTTTAATATGTGGTCTTTCATCGAGTGTAATAAAACCGCACTGTTACACATCGAATTTGCACAGTACAGGACCACGACGGAAACAATGCAAGCCTTGCGCGTAGGAGCGATGAGGCACTAGGCATGCGTGTTAATGTCGCCCGTATCGCTCGCTTCTTGACCTTGGAAGCGCAGGTTCGCCTCGCGGGTTAACCTTGACTCTTATGCGGGCTTACGCCTTGTGGTATCGGATAGGGACCTGCTTGGCGCTCTGAAACCTCACTTCGACAATCTGCACTTTCCTCCTACCCCGGCTTTGTTTTTAGATCACATAAAGACCAAGTCCGTGTCTCAATCGGCCAAGAGAGCGCTCTCTCGTGCTCCCGCTCTCGCGACGGCGTCATTATAACGTCAGAGAGAACGCTCTCTGGTAGTCTCAATTCGTCGGGGAGAGTGCGAAAGAAGAGAGAGTATATAGGTGTATATATATATATATATATATATATATATATATATATATATATATATATATATATATATATATATATATATATATATATATACCGATTTCTGACTAAGTCTCGTTTCTTTTTTGTGACTTTGCTGCAACATGAAGGGAAAATATAAAACAAAAAAAAACTATTTTATGCGTTAATGATTATTCTGGTAGTGCTAAAATTATTTGGAACATACATAAATTACTTACTAAATAGCCATGAACGCGATTTTAGCTTATAGGCTGTTCACGGTAAAGTGAGCACTTTTTTAAGGCCCTCCCAGCAGACATTAACCACTAATAAATATATCTTATTTAAATTTTGGAAGTGGTGAAATGTATAAACTGTGTTTATTGATCACATTGCAATGTTTATATTAAAAAGCAGCAGGAAGATACAAATTGGGTGAAAATAAAATTAGAAGGGCCTTAAAAAGTGCTCACTTTACCATGAATAGCCTATAACATGATTTCCCGCCTTTTGGCATCAGCTGTTTGCCTGACGTCGGAGAGGAACGAGAGATTGGTTGTCTCAATTCCCAGAGCGAGAGCGTGAGGCAATGCTATCTCCAGGTTGTGCGAAAGAGTGCTCTCTCAAAAGTATTGAGTAAGTTTGTTCGGGCGACCTGAGATTTTTTTTCTCTCGACAGCAAGTTGAGAATTCCTGAGAGCAGGAAAGAAGACAAAGCGCACTGCTATTTTCTACTACCAACCGAAAGCCAAAAGCCACGAAACTGTTTACTACTAATCAGCTGATCACAACATTGTTAATCTTGATTGCGTATATAGCCTTGTAGGGCGACAGACAGTTCCAAGGCGGCAAAAAAGGGCATGTCCAAGGCGGCAAAAAAGGGCATGTCCGGTTAAAAGAGGATGCCTGGTAACCCTACCAGTATCAAATACTGTAAAATGGGATATGCAATGACAGTCGTAATTTCGACATAACCCTAACCTTGCGACGCCTTATAAAACAAAAACTAAGTTATTGCCAATGTCATTTGTTATTGGGGGCAATTCAGTGTCAGTTTTATTTCTTGGCACATTAAAGTGGCATGTGATTGGTTATGGCAAGTAATAATCACTGCAACTGTCATTTTAACACTTGCCTTCAAGGATGAACGTAATATTGTCAACATTATCTACAATTACATTTACATGCCCTACAGCTGTTCTCAGAGGATGGCCAAACATATTCGCAAATAAATTAATGTGACAGGAGAGATTTTGAAACAAAATTAGCACTATCTCGTAGCCCAGACTATAAACACATAAATTTGGCGCTTCCCCCCCCCCCCCCCCTTGCTCTCGATCATACTGCTCCTTTGTTCTTCCTCGACAGCAAGAGCAGAAAGTTCCTGCTCTTTGTGAGAAAAGGAGCAGTGTTCCTGACGCTCGGACAGCCATCCAAAAAAAATTTAAAAAACACTTCCTGCCAAACGAACGCTCAAAATGAAAAGGAGCAAGAAAAGAGTAGAATTAGTAGAAAGCAGAGCTCAGGTGGCCCAAACAAACCTAGTGAGTTGATACAAGGCCCGAGGTTGTAATATGAGCTCCTGTAGACAATATGAACCCTCGTGATTATCTTGAAATGTAAACAGCGTATTCTGGAAGTTAGAGTTCGAACTACTAATATAACTCCGTAAATTATCGCGCGATCGCACTGGCGTCAGTCAGTGAAGTTGGGTGCTTTGCTTATCTATGGTGAGTTTACATTACGAGTCCACCTTACAATGCAATGGTCTAGTGAAGTTGGGTGTGAATATTTAAGGAACTTGTGTGTTTTTTTGTAATGTGTAAACTTGCTGCTGTACATTAAAAAATAGAGGATTTTTTACATGCGATAACTAAATCATTTCGGTAGGTCTACGGCTGTTGCAAATAGTCATTGAAAATAATCAGTCATGTATGACACAAACTAAGCATGTTTTGTGCATTTTAAATGACTTTAATTCTACTGAAATTTCTAATAAGAAAGTCACTATCCAAAAACTATTTTATTGTTCCAAAAATATTTAATAAAAACTTTATTTATCTGTACCTCCCAATTGCTACCACAACTTCATTATAAAAAAAAAAAAAAAAAAAAAAAACTGTGTTATTCTTTGAAAAACCCAATATTTACTGGTAAATAGCTATAAATAATGTTTGTTTAACACTTGACAATTTTACAGTAATCATTATCTGTTAGCCAGAAAACACAAAATAGTGGCTTGGCTATTTTTGTCGTGTGAAGTGTCATGGCGTACCAGTTTCTCGTCTAAAGTACCAGTTTTTTGTGAGGCAAGTACCAGGACATCGGAGTTGCCGTCTAACATTCTTGACGAGCTTACACCTGCATTATATTTGTTTCCACTCCACGCAAGAAAGCTAGTTTATTGTTCAAAATGTTTACTCGTTCTATTTAGTGGCTTTTACTTTAAAACCCACGGGGATTTTATATATTTTTTACTTTATTTGGCATTAACCCTTAGATGAAATAAAATTAATTTAGAATCTCTGTTTTCCACTGTAGCTAAGGAGGAAATATGAGCCAACATGTGTTAGTAATGTGAGTCTTCCTGTGAAAGGGCCCTATTACAACTGCAGGCTTGAACAATTTCGTTTTTTCGGAATGCACGAAAATAACTGTGCCATGTAAAAAATTAAAGCGAAAATAATGGGACAAAACGATATGATACAGGCAATAAAACCCGTAGAAGAAAAAAAAAAGATGGGTTTTTAGAAATGAGGCGAAATGCTTTTCAGTTTGCCTTGAGCATCTCTTCAGAGCCTTATCGTCTCGATGTTCCACTAAAGCAGCTCCTTGCATTAGATTGGGCAAAATCAGTTATGTCAGAAGTTATCGAAAAACAGTTGGTGGATTCTTGCTTATTATAGAGAACAATTTTTTATGACCAACAATAAGAGCGATGATGGTTTTCCAACTTTACGAGAAAATGCAGAGCGTCATCCATTTACTTCGAATGAAACAGCAACGAAAGCCTGGTCCGATGATTTGTGAAGATTCAAGTTCAAAATCACGGCATCCTTATTTTCAAAAGCTAATGGCTGTTTTAATAGTTTATTCCCACATTCTTGAAGAATAGTTTGAGAAACATTATTACTCAGTAGTTTTAATATTTAGCTGATGATCAGAGAAGGATCTCTTGTAACCAAAGAGATTATTTATTGAACATTTCATGTCTCCGAATATCCGTAGCTTGGTAGTTCCACGATTTCGTCGCTCAGGTAGATATATCAATAAATACTAAATACACATGTCAGAAGTGGGATTTGCACTCACGCCCACAGAAGTGGACTGCGACCCAAACGCATCGCCTTAGACCGCTCGGCCATCCTAACATAACGATCTAAATTAATTAGTATTTATCATTTGTCTACATAGACGAACAAAATGTATAAGGGAATCACCACATCTGAACAGAATTAACAATTCGAATTATTTGAAGAACATACGTCACCACACAAGTATGTTATTTCGTTCGTTGATTCATTGTTCTCCTTAGGCCGTTCTGTAAACTACGCAAGCAGCAAGAAACGCAAGCGCTCAAAAAATCGAACGCACATGATTTAAATATACAGTTTATAAGAAACGCAGGCGTAAGCGCGCAATGCATAAATTGGTCAACTTTCAATTTCTTGCGTTTTCGCATGCACTTTAAGACGTCTTGATTAACAACGATGGATTTAAAAATCGTCTTGCACTCGTACAGAAAGCTACGATATTCAGTTTTCGATTCGTCAATAATTTATGTGCTCGTACAGTGAATTTATGTCAACGTTTATTCGTTGAGTTATAAATATAATGTCATTAAATTATCGAAGTTCAAAACGTAAAAAATATACATATATACTATATAAGTGGAAAAACATGCAAAATATGATCACTTCCAAAAAAGCACTATCGTATGTGAAGAAGTTATTTTTGCAGCTGTTGCATATTTTTATGTTGCATTGTTGGGAACGTCTTGCGTTGTGTGGCGTTTATAAAATATTTTTATTTTGCTTGCGTTCTGTCGCGGTTTTGCGTTTGTTGACTAATTTATAAACCCGGTCTCGGTCCTCAGAATTTGTTATTTGCAATCCGGCTAAAAGGAGCTCTTGAAACCCACATGCATGAAATCTTGCCTTGGTTCGAATTTAATCTGCCAAGTGCCTTTTTTTCCCCCCTAATAACCGATTGCACCATTGAAGTTCATTGCTTGATCCGAGATCATTTTCGAACTCTATGTAAGAGCTTCACTGAATACTGTTGCACCATTCGAGTTCAATGCATGACTGGAGATCGAGATGATTTTTTTTTGACCTGCTGAAGTAATGGTGATTCAAATATATGATTCAAGATGAGAGTAGTTCCTAAAAGCACTGTTAAATATATTTATTTACAGAAAGTAACTTCTTGGTACATAAATTGTTTGCGTATGGATTTGGTTGATGTTCACAGTAGTAAAGTATATTAAAGGAGATATGAGCCTGGAGAAATTGTGATTTCAAAACGTATTTTCGTTGAATGCCTTGTACTTTCTGCTAGTGGTAGGGATGGCGGCGATTTGCCCACAGTACGTCTCACACGGTTGTATGGGGCACGCCCATTTGACGCGCTACGGAGCGTGCGTGTACTAGTGGATGTCATGTCGTTGATGGGCTGACGTATCACTTCCTCCGAACAGTGTGCACAGACTGAGGACGGCCAGCATTACGCATGTGCCTTTGCAACATGGAACGCATAAATCACCTTCTTGCTGCGGACTTTGTAGGCGTTGTACAAGGAATTCGGCGAAAATATGTTCTCAAAACCCAATATTCACCTTTAATATTCCGTTTTGGTATTCGGCGTCCTATATATTTTCGACTTTATTTTTCATAAATCTCCTCCCGCAGTTTGGATGTTCAATTTCTGAATATTCTTACATGTAACGAAATTCAAAGGTGATACAAAAACTATTGATTATTTTTTGTAATGAGATGAATAGATTTACCCTATCACTCTGGACAGACGCGACGTAAAACTGGAACAGCCAATCAGAATATAGAAACCGTCCTCGTTTTCCGCACGAGCACTCCGAAAAAGTAGGGCTCACACAGAAATTTTTGCTCGCGGAAAGAGCAAATTTCGTCGATAACTCCCAGATTTAAACTGTTTCGCATGTCTCATAGCAATAATTTCACGAATTTCAAGGTGTAACAGTTTACGGTGGTTAAATGAATACACTTACAAATCAATATGCAAGTCCAAATGTTTTATTTTACTCTAATAATTAATTGAATAATGTAGTTAGGAAATAAACCAACACATAACAACACGCTTCAAGCTATGAATTTTCTGGAAGTATAATACAAAAGTCTACGCACTTAAAAATAATTCAGTAAATTTTGCACAACATTTCAATTACTTAAAACAGGGATGAAACAATGCAGTATTTAGTTTAATGTTTACTTTCTTCTCCAGAATATTGCAAATAGAAATAAGTAACCAAAAAAGCATGATTGTAAAGTAAGCTTGCAACGAAACACCAAAACAATATTAAAAACTGCACTGTGCAAAGTGTCGAGAAATATTCTTGTAAATATTGTAAAATATTTTGCACTTCTATAGTCGTATATTTATTTTTTAAAAGCTAATGTCTCAATTTCTTTTTACTACGTACGTTATAATTGCCTGGAAAATTCTGCAGTGCATTCAACCGGGTTGAACATGTCCAAAGAAATTAGTTAATTTTCTACACTTCAAAACAAACAGATGCGTCATGGCGTCACAGTATGAGAGTCGATCGCAGGCGTTGTTCCATTCCAATCCCAGATCACATTTTTCTGAATTGAGATCAGGAGAACTGCGATCGAGATTCGGCCAGTCGCGTTGGTGCAACACTTCTACATTGGAACTCGCGTGCGACTGGACATCGTGTTGGAACCAGGATCGTAGGATCTCGGTCCAGTGCAGTCATTGGTACAACCGGGCCGTGAATTGCACAACTCGAGCGATTTCAGGTGAAGCTCCTGGAACCAATCGCAACCAAGGACCCTGGGTTGCTGCTTCTCATAGATAAGTGCATCGGAGTCGTGGCGTCTGTATGTCACTTTTCTAATCCAAACCAACTGTACGCATGCTCCTCTCTCTACGTGCTCTCCCTACGCGTTTCGTTATTCAGCTGTCTGTAACAACTCCACAGCGCAATCTGCTTCTTCCCTTAATTTACTGAGCTCTATTCATTGTAAGCAAATAAAGGTAACGTCAGAAAAAAATTATTCATATAAGATGTTTATTTTGCATGTTCATCACAGGTTATAAGCGCAACGAAAAATAGTACTCAAATACACATTACTTCATCACGAAGGGATGAGGAGAATGCAAGCTGAGGAATTGTGGGTAATGAAAGAACCAAGGGCAAGTGAAAGAAAGATGATACGCGGCAACAAATTCGAACACAGATTTACATTATTAATATTTGTGTATACGATCCTAAAGTTTTAAACAAGTGTTTTATTCCTTTTAAATATATATATATATATTTTGAAATAACATTTATTACCACTGTGTTTTAACGGAAGGTTCGACCTCAACGCTAACCATCTGTACTGAGAATTTTTATGTCATGCAATTCCAAGTGCAAGACTTTGAAGGAAAACTTCGACATTTTTCAACCACATTCTGGATTTGGCTTAAATATGTCTGTTGCTAAGCTAATTGTAGGCTTATAGGATGAGAGAAAGTAAATTTAATAATAAATTCATAAAAATTACAAAAAATAAAATAAACCACACAAAACCAGATAATAAATTGCTTGAACAAAATTCTGCAATTAAAGACAGCTATGAAAGAATACATCTGGATATACTAACGACGTCGCCGAAAAAAACAAACAAAAATGTGTAAAATGAAAATAGCTCATAAAAAAACTGAACGAAACTATGCGAAAACTATAAAACAGGAAACCCATTACAACTGTCCTTCGTGTTCAGCGCCGAACACAAGTCTAAGAGCTGACAATATTAGACCAATAGTTTTAGTACATCTCATATCTTCTCACATATTCTCATATATTTTAAGCTCCTCTCGTTGGTTAGGTTAATATCTCAATTATTCATTTCTGACCTTATCATTTATTATCTATATCTCTGAATTTGAAGAGCGCTTCATTTGTAGTTAAGTTAACTGAAGTATAACTGTACACCTTGAGATTTCAAATAATCGCATTTAACCCCGTTCTCCATGGGAAAGGCATACGACGTAGGTAGCTTTCTCGCGCCAAACTATGTTTTTCAAATGCATATCACTTCAGTGGTTCTAGAATAAGTGCATCGCCCTAACTCTTCCTTGAATCTCTTTAATTTTGCTAGTATTGACTTGCCATTCATTTTAGGATCTTTCAGATTTTTCTGCCAACGGCTTCCCCGGTAAAACAGTGTCTTTCGGAGCCAATCAATTTCATATTGTACTAAACATCACTCTTTCTTGTTGGGAAGTCAGATTTGTCTAATCATTCCATGCCATCACAGAATATTTCTATCAATTCTGGGGTTCTCATATCATGCTACTCCAAGGCAATAGCGGCATCCATCATCCAAATCACACTTATGTTTCCATTCTCTTATGTCATATCCAGGAGGTCGAAGCTCTATAGGGATTTCGTGGGCCACTAAATTATAGGGTAGAATGACTTCGCAAACTGTTGAAAAAAATAAATAAAGCTCATTAATAAAGAAAGCAGTATATTTTACAAGCAACATGATTTAATTTTAAATATACTTAAGTCACAAGTAAATTAAGTTAAATTATTCTTATCATCATTCATTATATATATAATTTTGATGTAGGCATGCACTGTCAGCGCCTGAGCGTTGAGTTATTTTATTTCCGTTGTTATGTTCGTTGCTGGAGAAGGTGGAGTTGATGTTTGCAATCAATTGCAAGAATTGGAATTGAGATTTTATTAAATTTTTAAATGCTGATTGCTTAAGATTAAATGGTACAAGAGTTATTGATGTCAGTGACAATATTTTTTTAAAACAAAGAAAAATGTACAGTTAGCATTTTAAAAAACGATTGTGTAGTTAACAGAGTAGCCAACCTATGCATTCTCTACCATCAATTGTTAAACACTCGTTTAGGTCCATGTTGCCGTTTGTAAATACAGCATTTAATTATAACATTTTTACCAAATTGTTATTAGCAGTAACTAAAACGTCTGTCCGAAAACGTAAATAAGTACGTTTAAGAGTTGTATGGTTGGCAGCAAATTCTACTAATAGCCCAAACACAGAAGAAAATAACGGTTCACCAAAATAGCATAGAGCTTCGTGTCTTTATCGTGGTCATGTCCACGTGACTTGTCTAATTAGTCATTATTCCTAGTTTGAAATCAATTGTCACCGTAGATAAGTCGACAGCAGGGCAACTGAGGAACTCAGCTTTGAACTCTTGGCCCATGACAACTTGCATTCCCACCCGATCAGGCTGACAGTCATCAGTGAGGAATCAATGCGAGTCCATTGACACTCCAACCCTCTTCGGCTAGATATGCGTAACTTCTGTTTCAGTGTCATCTTCGCTAAGTTATTGATCCGGTCCATATTGAGTATAATTAATGAAGTAAAAATTACACTGCGATTTTCCAAGTGGCAATCCCGACTCGGGTTGGAAATTCACATGAAGCTACGTTTATTCTGATTTACTGATTATTCTTGTTGTTTTCTACATTAGAAGACTTTACATAATGGCCAAGAAAGATACAGAAAATCAAACTGTACAAAAATTACCTCCAAGCAAATTTGGTGGGACGCGGTAAAATATGGTTAACAATAACTGGGGTAACCCCTAAGTAAAAACGGATCTTAAAACAAGTAATTGATATTATATTGCATTATCGGTTAACGGAGTGCCGTAATTCGAGCAATCATTTGCTTAAAGTTCATGTTAGTTTCTAACCCACGAGCACAAAAGAAAAAAAATATAGCTGACTGAGCTACGCATCTACATGCATCATTCTGCACAATTTTGTTAGACAAACATCAGGTAGTACTTAAATGAATTACAAAAAAATAATTGAAATATCGATACGACAAACATGATAAATTATGATAAATTGGACGCCGTGAGTTAAATGTTGCTTATAACAAGTAAATTCCGTATAAATATAAATTGTCAATTAAACCAGATACAAATAATTAAATAAAGTGCGAAAATAACGTTTAAACTACAGAAAAATGCGTAAGTGGATATGACAGGTCTAGGCAACGAAGGAAAAATCAAAACAAAAATTCCGAAAGTTTTGAAATTTGGTACAGTTGATCATTGGTCCTTACTGATTACTATGTCAAAAGTCCTGACAGTTTAGAGGAGAGCTGAGCCACCATCTTAAAAAAAGTGCCCCATTAAGTTTTGTAACTGCAATAGTTTTCGAGTTAACTGGACATGCACATTGCGGTAAACGATTGACACTCACAGACATCCTCTCTTGCATGCCAGAGCTTATCCCTCTGGAACCACAAGCATATATCATAATAACCCTTACCAATGGCAAAGACAGAACATTTCACACCAAAAATGTCATATCTAGGCTTTGGGGTTCTATTAATTGATGAGATAAAATACATTAATTTTAGCAAGCAACTAATATCACTGAATATGGAGCAGACAGTAATTACATAATAACAATAGATTTCAATTAGGAACCGATTATTTGTAATGAAAACTCTGTGTAAAGAAGTGCATTACCTATTTTAATTACAATGACATTTTCAGTTTAGAGGCATGTTAAGTAAAATCTTTAGATCCAAACACTAACTGGTTTCTTTCTACACATAGCAAGTTCAGCAGCGAACCTTCACGCTCACCTCTAAAGTAGTGTTGAAGGATGTAAGATGTTCAGCGTTTACGTAGTTTTTTCCTAGGTGCATCATCAACAGGTGGAGTGGGTCCACGACGCGTAGCACACGACTGCATGTAGTCGATGGTGTCCAGTGACAGATCTTCATTTTCATCTTCCTCGTTAATAGCTGTAGCGATTCCATTTAAGCAGTCTCCATGGCAGGTATTGTAAACCGTAGCTCATGGCAGCTTTTCTACACCCACACTTAGCTCCACAGCCCGTCGTACATCTGCAAAATATTAAATTCAGCATTCCCTCAGGTGCAACAGCATCTTCTGTTGTGGTGGGCACAGGACGATTCTGTGCGCATTTCCACCCCCATAAATCTGGAGGTAATTCCTTTCCGAGCCATTGTTGTACCTGATGGTACACACGAAACGTATGCTGTTTGGCTGCTCCGGCGGTTGGTGAGAGTGAAGAAATGTCAGGTTTGATATTGGTCACAGGCTTTGTAAAGGAATTGTACCTGTGCAACTTTAAACTGGTTGCCTTGATGTTTTCCTCATACAAACCAAGAAAAAAAAACCGTGTTCCCGCCTATGCAATAGTTATGTATGTAGAATCGTGGTTAGTAAATACAGCAGAAATGTCATGTAAATCTTGACGCTTTTTAAATATTTTAAAACATTTTTTTCCCTCCCCTTTATATGTATAGCTGAAGTGGCATCACAACCACTGAAAGATTGTAGAAAAATAATGTTTTTCAGTCCCAATTATTGAAGCTGCTTCGAAGAAAACACCTTTCTTTCAATTTTTCAGTGTTTTGGCTTAACCAGGACTATTTCTCGTTCTGTTAGAGCCAGTGCGGTAAGCAGAACCAGCATATCAACATCTTCAACAATCGTGACATTGTCACTCATAAAACATTTTTTTGTTGCTGTACTAACAATGAGGGTGGCCGCATCGCCGGAACTTTCGAGAAACTCAATACCATTGTCTTTGAGCTTAGCTGACAGCATACTAATCAACCTGGACTTGTTTGTATCATTTGACAAGAAATGATCTTGCTTGGTGGTGACCCCAGTATCCTCACCAAAATGTATGTCCACAGACTTCTTTGCATTGTACCTCCGGTTTTACTCAGTATTTTTCGTACTGTTATCTGTATTTGAGTAGCCATCGAAAACCACTATACAAGTTGTACCATAATGTTTGAGGATGTAACTGACGTATCCCATGCAAACCGAAGAAAAAGTCAGTATCTTGACTATGTGACTCTGTGTAACAGGAAACCACCATCAACCACAATGCATGTGTTTTCGAAGTTCGTGTCTTTCTCCCATGTTGCGAAGAGGTCATAGAGAGATGATATTTTTGTTTTACGCATGCGCGCTTCGTTAAAAAGGGCCAGCGGAAATGGCGCTAACTCGTACTCCAGATACATTCTCAAGTCTTCATTGGTTTGTTTAACAACGGATATCTTTTTAAAGAGCAACACAAGGTCAACTAACGAAACATAGTAAATAATTTTAATTGAACCATTTACACAGGCCATTGGGAGAGCTTCATTTCTCCGGGACAAATTCACATCTGAAAAATGTTTCCCAACTACTTCCGTCATTGCTATTTTGCCAACAGAAATAGCATTGTAGCAGTCTATGTTACTATCATCAACCACTCCAGTTTCTAGTGACATTATCTCTTGTGTACTTGGGAATGGTGGATGATTTTCTAACCATAGAGTGAGCTTCGCAACATCTGTATGTTGTTCGGTAGAGGAAAAATGTACATTACAGATGAGAGCGTCAACATATCCTGCAGATATAAATGGCATGATTTGGCATATGCAAAATGACCACTTGCATGAAAAAAACGGAATCATTTGCTGAACACATTTGAGATGAACATTCCAATCACCCGATCGTTCGGCGAAAATATACTCTTTCATTAAAGTAACCATGTTGAAGTATTGGATCCAAAGGGTTGCTGTTAGTCCATTTCCCTTGAGCTGCTCCAGCTTATTTTCCATTTTAGTTGCGAGTCCTATTAGTTGACGATTTTGGTTTAGTGTGTCCAATGATGGGGGTTCTGTTAGTAGATCTTTCATGGCAGCATTGACAGTATCCCGTTCCAAAACCTTGATGTCGACTTGCCCCAAGATTATTCTTGCTGATGATCTTTGAATAAGTAAGTGTGCTCGAATTGCCCTAGCATATGCATGACCTTCTAGCACTTTGACGACTGATGCTGGAGCATATATTGTGCTCAACAGTTCTTTCAGACCACTTCCTGCCTTGATGTAGCCAATACAATCTATCTTTTGTCTTTTCAAATATCTCATCTCTGGTCACACAGTTCATAAACCCTTTCCATTCGGGGACCCCAGGGAGATCTAACCATTTTGCCCAAATCCATAATGTGTCGCCTACATTTGGCAATGGTATATCGTCAGTCAAAGGATTCAGGTATTGTATGTCTTCCATAGTTACATTCCCCAGACCAGTCGCTGCGTTTTCGAATACTTGTAATGGAAGATATCCCAGCTTGCCAATATCCTCTGCAGATGTAATTTCTATTATTGTTGTCATTTCTATTTCATTTTCAACCATACTTCCTAGTGTAATGCATTATATGCCTCCCATTGCTTGAAAGGTGTTCATGCCATAAATTGTTGTAACAATAAAATCAGCATTATCAAACACAAACTGATAGAATGGTCTTTGTAGTACATTGGGATGAGGATGATAGATAGCTGATGTCTCAAGCTGTTGAGCATTATGATAAGATGAACAAAAACCCATACTTGAGATGAGATTTACCAGGTTTCTCGAGCCAGACTTTCTGTATAACAATAAGCTCAGGCTACTTAGCAAAGGAGAAATAAAATATTGTGGTCTTACTGCTGAGACTACGGCATGAGCTATCGAAACACATTTTCTTTTCTTCTTTTCATCGACTTTTGTCGCTTTCTCCTTAAGAATTACATGATCCAAAAAGGCATTCAGAATTTCAGGAATACAGCTGTAGGCATCCTTAAGGAAGTTGTCACTTGGTGGGTAGCAGGTGGTATCGTACAGCTGTGACTGTATATCCTCTCTTATCGTGGCTGCTGCAGTTTGCACTATTCGAAGATGTTCCTCTCGTTCATCGTTGTTTCTGTTTTCGTACCATGTATTTGATAATACTTTCTTTCCTGTGTCAAGGAAACACACTGTTGGAACCATTTTCTTGTTGTTCGTTATGATTATGCGTTTTTCATATTTTTGTTTCAATTTTGTCTTTACTGTTCGTTCGTCAGTAATGGTCCCAGTTACCTTGGTCATTAGTTCAGGTAGTAAATGTTAACATTGATAATTATTTACTAGGAATGAAGCTATTTCTTTCATTGCTTCTACTTCATAATCTGCCTCAGGACGCCCTCTTCTGTTTCCTGTTGGCGCACTATGAGAAAAAAATTTCGTGAAACAATCTTGATTATATATTGCATCAGCAGCAACTAAATCAGACACATTTCCAAGGTGAAGTATAACTTCATCCGCCGCTGATCCTTTCTTTTCTCTGCGGCATCAATAATGTTTTCTTTCAGTGACAGATTCCGAACAGCATAAAATAGTCAACGCTTTTCAGTTGGCTTTTTCTTTTCTTTTTCTGTAAACTCTTCGCCAATGAGTTCAGTACAAAATAAGCAACTTGTTTTGAAATCAAATTTAGGCAAAGACGATCGCAAAGTTGTGTGCTTGTCACACTGTGATGACGACGAAGCGTCAAGTTGACTTTTCTGGGCTGCGGTTTTTTTGCTGTCAGGTCTGGTGTAATTTTGCGGCACAAACTCTCTACTCTCAACAATCTATCAACTTTTATCTGCTCAAATTTACTGTCATTTCTTTCAATACTTGCTTTTTTCAACGTTTTAATACATTTTACACCCACATGCGACACATCACGACTTGAATCTCCTATGTTTTCTTCACAAATGAAACACTTTTCACTTCCTGCCTTTTGTTAAAGGAAAACCTGATCACTTGCCATCGGTGATGTGTTGATTGAATGGAAGGCTCGCTTGAAGCCCAGGCGATGACACACTGCTCATCAGTACGTATTTCTTAAACACATGTAACACTATCACATGTATTTCACAAGCAGACTGTATAGAGGCCAACAACACAACTAGGACCACAGCGCGTTGTGAGTGATGAATACGCAGAAAGGAATGCGGGGGTGTTGACGTGCGTGGGCATCTTATCCTCCTCCCTACCCCTTCACCATCCTAACTTTTCCGATCACACAGATAACACAAACCTTCACATCTGTGCATTTCCAAACCGCTTCCAAACATTATATTTTCCAGCAGCAATACATTTATTAGTGAAATACGTTGTGTATAGTCCTGGGAATAAAATACAAATTGCAGTCTAGGTCTCTGCCCCTTAATTCGTGAAATACTGGAGTTGTAAACGTACCTATGAAGTATCTAATTTTAAATTTTATTGTCTTTAATAATGTTTATGGCCAATTTCAGGTTGTGGCTGATTGTTCGGGATGTTGAAGGTGCATGCAAGACAGTCAGAGACGATTAACCGACTACCGTAATGTTCAAGTCTAGTTATCTCGAAAATTATTGGAGTTTATAAAAACCTGTACAGATACTTTCTTGTAAAAAATGTTATAGTCTTTAGTTTTTATAAAACCTTGTTTAAGCTAAAATCAATAATTTTCTAGATAACTTCGAAAAACCTAAAAAGTGCTCCTATTTTCCAAGATGGTGGCTCGAGCTCATCTCTGATCTGTCAGGACTTTTGATATAGTCATCAGGAAGACACGACCAACATCTGTTCCAAAATTCAAAACTTTCGGAATTTTTGTTTTTATTTGGATAAATTTGACCTTCGTTGCCTGGGCTAATAGAAGATAATAGAAGATAGGGCGAAGAATAAATTATAACTAAAACCATTCCGAAACACATTCACATGAGCACTCACACGGCTATATACACATGAATAAATATTTCTCTTACGACTTAGTTGTTTACTGTTCTTTATACTGAGTGTCTATTTCTACTATTACGGGTGTCTCTGATGGTTCGTTGGAATTTGTTGTGTGAACTTCAAATGGCAAATGTCACTGCGAAACTTTGCACAAGTTCTTCGATAAAAACGGTAGAGCATCCTCCCTCCCTCACCACACCCCTCACACATTCCTTCATCATTGTGGCACACTGTGAAAGTGGTAGAGTGAGTTTTTACTTTCATTTTGACCTTCGACCCTTCCTCTATTGTGTACTTGGTGAACAATAGGGAGTGAATGCTTAGAAACGAAAGGCCGGCACCCTCAGCCAGTTACATTTTTCCTGTATGTTCTTTGTTACTTCTAACGTTTCTGAATCTCTGTTGAAGATCTACTTTCAAACTGCACGCTAAGTTTCCTTCCGCCGAGAAGAAACCGAAGTCCGGTATTCGTGTGTTGAGTTACCAACAGTCGATTCCTAAAAAGTTAAATATGACAGTAAGTAATGTTTACTTTACAAATGACGTAAAAATCTAATTTCATTAATTATATTTTACATATGAACTACTTCTTACTTGTCGTTTCCAACAGACGTCTTCTATCACGTTTTAATTCACACTATGAAACAAATATTATAATTTATATACAAACACAAGCAGAAGTTTTATTTAATCAAAATAATATGATACGCGAGTTATTAAAAGAAATATGAAACGTTTGCGATACCGATTTATTTAGGATAGAACCGAACATGGATATATATGGTGGGTGATTTTTCAGAGGTTTCATTCATAAAGTGTAAAAGGTTCCGGGGACAGAACATACCACGTGCTGCTGCACGGGCAGTCAGGCGAATATTTCGACCTACGACCGCTTCAACTAGTTATAGTGGGACTTGTAAACACGTTCGCTGACTGTATCCCGCACGCCCTGGCAACAACTGGAACGGTACTGAAAACAGGACATTTGCCAAATACACACAAAACAATAAAACTTAACCTGTCAGAAGTGGGATTCGAACCCACGCCCACAGAAGTGGACTGCGACCTGAACGCAGCGCCTTAGACCGCTCGGCCATCCTGACATGGTGTTACGCACATCGACAATAGGTATTTCATTATTATTACATCAGCCATGATTGCAACACACACAATTCTTCAAGGTAATAGCCACACAACAAAGATACTAGCAAAAAAAAAAAGTATTAGTTGAATATAACACTTTGTTATCTTCCTATGAGAGATCGCCGATTTCATGACTTCGTCAACAAATGTCGTCTGTTTACAGGATTCATACAGATTCCAAGAAGATATTCTAACACGAAGTTTTATTTGAGTTGTGTTTCCTGAAGCCATAGGAGAAGGCATATTGCAATTTCGATGAAATCTGATACTTGTTTCACCTGCAGTAAATGTTTCACTTCTGGCTGTTTGGACTTTAAATTTCGTAAGCAAAAATTACAAAACAATACTAACAGTTAATATTTTGTCGTGAGTACAACCAAAATACACATATAATTAAAGTGACCTTTTATGAACACCAGGTCACCTGGCGGCAGGAATTTTCCCTTTACGAAACTCTCCCACAATATTTTGGTGTTGTTCCCAGTCTGAGAAGAATAAACATTAACGCGGCTGATGTGTTAAGCCGTACGACAGAAGTTGCACTACCAGGGCTGGAGTCGTTCAACTCACAGTTCACACACGATCACTGGAAGACAAGAGCTCGCATGGTTATCATTGGGTGTGTGTGACTAATACTATAGGGCTGTTCACGGTAAACTGAGCGCTTTTAGAGCCCTGCTTAAGATCTACTTGTGTACACATTGCGTATTCATCCGCGTTATGTAAAATTATTATTACTATGGACTTTATCACTTTATCCATGCGTAGGTCAAGTGAAACTGTGAACTTATTAGAACATTTAATATTTTACAAATGTGCTCATTTTTACAATTAGATTGGGGGAAAAAAAAAAAAACAGAAGAAATTATTTAATTTGATCGCAAATGATTACCCATCACTTTTTACTCGACTTTAATGTAGGGAAATACTTTCCCTCCACCGTTACCAAATTTACGGGGCGCATGTCACTCAGTGCGCCCGTTAAAATATTACGCAGGTAGAAGCAGTGACATTTTCTAATGTTGATTTTTCAAAAGTGCTCCCTTTATCGTGAACAGCCTTTAGATATAAACAAAACAAGAACCTCACTTTCTCATCAGAGTTATCGATGAGAGTTATCCGCAAGACATCAAGATCGTGTGGCGTAGAGACCGTGTCGGCAATGATTTGCGACCAACCATCACGAACACTCAGTTTATGACCGCAGAATAAGTATGGGCTGTGCGCAGGCTGAACTGAGCACTTGTATCAGTCCTGCTGGGGATCTATTTTCCTGCTTGCTTTGTGTCCTTCCACCATATGTAAGACTAGCATTGCCGGGGATAAGGTTACTTCTACTACAGGTTGGGAAGATCAAGGTTTTTTTTCCTAACCTACCCTAAATTATAAGTGTTAGATGTACGTTCGAGGCAGGGGTTGGGAACTAAGTGCGTCTCAGGGCTATAGTCTATTAACGGATTATTCACACTTTATGAGTCAAACCTTTGAAAAACTACCCCATGTCTGACGTGTTTAGTTATATCCTAAATATGTCATTTATCACAAGCGTTATATACCTCTGTATCTTATTTTCCGTTAAAATTGAAATTTAAATATATTTTGTTCATAATCTGTAATATTACATCTATAATAATTATGAAAAGAAGCAGTGAGAAAAATCGTGCGTTGGTAGCGCCTAGTAAGAAATAGTTTTCGTGCAAAATATTATTACAACTGAGTGCGCACGAATTCGGTGCGTTGTCCTTTGGCGAATTTCCTAGACGTAGTTAAGTTTAGTTTGCACGAGGCAGAGTAATGTCTTGGAAATAGAAGCTTAGCAGGACCTCAGAACGGTGTGAAGTACGCCGACAAGGGAGGGAAATCACGCAAGGAGACATGCATCGCGGCATCAAGGGATTGTGGGTAGCCATGGCCGCAGACCTGTAACTAATAAAACCGAAACAGGCACGCGAAAACCCTTTCGACAGGAAAGAACTCAACATTATTGCACGCATTAATAGAAAATGCTTCAGGAGACAGCTAGGTAGGAACTATGTTCTTTATTAGCGGGTAGAGAAATACTAGTAGAGAGGGGGCGGGATCTAATTTCCTTTGTAATGGTTGGAACTGGTTTAACCAAAGTGGTGTGGGGAATATCAATGTTAAAAGTTTGGCAATCTAAAATTTTCGCCACTAGGTAAGCAATAGTGTCTGCAATATACCAGATTGTCTCAATTTTCTAAGCTAAAATACTGATCAACTGCAATAATCATAAATCAAATATAAAATGACTTTGTAAGTAAGTTAAATCTTTCTCTTTTTCTATTCACGTAGCTTAAAATTTTAATTAAAAGTTAGCCTTTCGGAACACTGCGCACCTAGCGGCGAAAATTTTCCCTATATCTAAATCCCCATAGTAAATCTCGTTGAGTAGCCGCTCGCCTCCCACCAAGGTGAACCGGGTTCAATCCGTGGTCGGGTCACCGGATTTTCGCAAGTGGGAATCGTGCCGGACGATGCCGTTGGTCGGCGGGTTTTCTCGGGGATCTCCCGTTTCTCCCGCCCCATCATTCCAGCGCTGCTCCATATTCACTTCAATCATCATCATCGACTCTCAAGACCTTACTGTTAAGAGCCACCCAAATCTCTTCCCCCCTCTCCCCTTCCTCGTTGAGTAGAATAAACTGACATGACATAGCATTTGTTCATGCTTCGATCAAGTGAAGCCTTTATATTTTAAGGAATGAGAGCCTTTAAATTTTAAGGACTGAGATAACGTTGAGTATATGCCAATTCTTGACGTTATCTTAGTAAAAAAAATCAGTTGCGACAATTGTTATTGTGCATTGCTCCTAGTGTTACTGAGAACGTCAGCCA
Source organism: Dryococelus australis (assembly GCA_029891345.1). Lineage (NCBI taxonomy): Eukaryota > Metazoa > Arthropoda > Insecta > Phasmatodea > Phasmatidae > Dryococelus > Dryococelus australis. Next base: position 44,110,426 of record CM056995.1, on the reverse strand, counting down.
CTGTTCCCGTTAGAATAAATAGAACAGCCAGTAAGCTCTTGGACTCTGTGGTGCGCGGCTGCCTACCCCCGGGGCGCCAGTATCCCCACGAACTATATGACTAGTATTACAGGTATAGTATATTCATTGTTACTTCCAACTTTTCTGACGCCCTTCTAATGTTCTACCTTAAGGGCATTCCTCCGCATAGTGGAAACAAATCTCAGTCAAGTCAGAAAATTACACCGAAAGGGACAACGCGCCATATTGTGAAATTAATAGTTTTGTATAAGACCTATTTATTACTATAGGCTGTTCACGATAGAATGAGCACTTTTGAAGTCAGCCGATGGAAAATGTCGCTGCCTCTGCCTGCAATTATTTTAACGGGCATACTGAGTGACAAGTGGCCAGTGGGGTTCGTAACGATGGAAGGTAAGTAGTTCCATCTCTCAACGCTTCCTCTAGCTGGGCAAGCGTTTGGAGAGCGTCTAGACGTACTCTAACTTGCCTTCTCAGATGATCCCATAGGTGCTCTATCGGGGTAGGTTAGGGATCATCAGGAAAGGCAAGTTAGAGGACGTCCATACCCTCCCCAAACACTTGCCCAGCTAGAGGAAGCCTTGCGAGAGAAGTGGCAACACATTCCACAAACGCGTATCCGAAGTCTGGTTAAGCTGGTTCCATAATAGTGCGATGCGTCGCTCTGCAACGAATGGTAGCCAATCAGAATGAAGCAGATTCCGTCGCAGCGCGTCAGCGACGAGTGCGTTGCGCGAAATTTTTGAATTGCGATTGTCGGCGTCAGCCAGCGACGGAGCAGAAGAAGAACAAGTGTTTGTTTACAAGGAGAATAAAAGCATCTTTTTTACAATTTGAAAACTACGATCGCGTTTACGCCGACGTTTTCGTATTTGTATTTTTATTATTGCTGCGTGGATGAGCAAAATAGAAGACAAGGCATCTTACAGATATGGACAATGTCATAAAATTCGTTTATTAATATCATAATAAATATCCTTTGTCTTATTATGTCTCGTTCCCGCTAGTTTTCGTCACACATCGCCTACTACCTCAAACATACAGTTTAAACTTTATACGCGTCTTTTGTTACATTCGAGAGGTCTGAAAATGTAATTTCCACCCTCAAACTAGATAGCAGCACCATCTCAGACGGCGTCCATCGCCGACAGATCATCGCTTAGTTGTGAAACAGCAAGTATAGCTCGCCGGCAGTCCAACGCATCGCAACGCAACACGCATCGCGCTATTGTGGAGGCAGCTTAAGGAATATCATGACGCTGTGCTACAGTGATCCAGGAAAGAGGTGGCGACACAGCGTATTGACAGTCCAAACGAGTGCACAATCACCACATTCTGTTTTCTGTTTGTTCGACCATCTGCTGTATTTCACTCAAATTAATTATCGAATGAGCGATAGCCGACAATATGTAGTTCTTTAAACATCTGTATAGTCTATCAATCGTCGGAAACCGCTGGAAGTTTGTGAGCACTTAGTTTCTGCGCAAGTGACCAAGTAACAAGTATGCATAAACTGAAAAATTTTGTTTTTTGTTATGTATGTTCAAGAACCATATCTTTTTACACATCATTAAATTCATTTATCGATGAGAGGCACAATATGTATTCCCTTAAAAATGCTGTATAGTTTTCAATTGTCGGAAACCCTGGGAAGTTTGTAAATCTTCAGTTTCAGCAGAGTGACCAATTTTTTAATTTCAAGTAGCTTATAAACTGAAAATTTTTTCACCAGTTACTTTTGTTAAATGAGTATACTTTCCTTATACGAAATTACATTGCCGAACAAAAATCAAACAGGATTGAGTTCTGTTGTTTACTTTGACCCAACAGCACACTTGGCATATGCCATTAGATGAATACCATCATCTTTAGACACTTCACAAAATATGTATTATTTATATCAGACAACATACTTTATATGTCCTCTTAATGGGCGAGATTTTACCTGATGTGATGAATGAATATTGATAAAGTATTCTTGTTCAGAAGTGGGATTCGAACCCACGCCCACAGAAGTGAACTGAGACCTGAACGCAGCGCCTTAGACTGCTTTTTTTTTAAATATAAAAATAGATTTATTATCACACACGATATACAGAGGCGTTTACCCTAACCTGTTATATACAGTACACATTCAACCCACAATATAAACAATAACAAAATACTCAATAAAATATCTAACAATTCTTACATAGGGGCACAAAACGATATGAACATTTGGTGAACTGGTTTTACTGACAAAGTCGATGAACACATAAAAAATTATTTAACGTGAGGGGCAGCGCATGGCGTACACCCCGACACGTGACACTGACTTATAACACTACCACCTATCGACGATTACTACTGGAACATTAAACTGTACACTTGTAAGGACCGAGGGGTGGGCAGCGCACGGCGTACACCCAACCTCGGTAATATACACGCACTTCCTGTAGGCGTGAACGTCAGAATGAAAATAAAAAATTGCCGTACCACTGACGCAATGTGCCACGCCGCGTCATGTTCCACCTATCTTGACGAAGAAGCGGGACAAAGTCTTGAACTGTCACCGGTTTCGAATGGTCCACCAAAAAACCGATCGCATGAAGTATATACCAGGCCGCAGCTCTTCGTCGAACTGAGGGGAAGGTGAAGAAATCGCAATGAAGCATGTGCGTGTCGCTGACATCTCCACGTTCATCGCGAATGATTTTTCGTACTCGTACGCGACACCACTGCCAGATGCGAGCTGCATAAACACAGGAAATTACCCTATGAAGGGCCGTGTCGGTGTTGCCACACAGCGGGCATGTAGGGTCAGCTGTCAGGTGAATGCTGTATTTACGCTGCTGAGTTGCCACGATATATTAATTTAGAAGCCGAATGCTGCAGCTCGAAGATCCGAAGAAAGGTTAGAGTCGGCAAATATTTCCATGGGCGCCTCCAGCGGATGGTTGGGGTGCGATTCACAACAGATGGTATGACAGCCGACGTTTTGGAAGCCCGAATGTACAAATATCTCGCTGATGCGACTGTCCCTTCCGGTAAGTGTTCTACTAGAGTTGCGAGTGCTTCCTTTGCCTGACGGTATTGAAGTGGCATGCGTCTAACTTCAGACCACATCATTTTCTGTAATGCTGCGTAAATGTCCTCTGGACGCAAAATTGTTGCAATTGCTGAAGACTGATATAAGGCCTTACACTTCAAAGCGTGATTAATTAGACTCAGGCCTCCATCTTGCAAGGAAAGATAAATTTGAGGCCTAGATAATTTAAATATATAAGATTTCCACAACATGCGGCCAACAATCTGTAGTATTTGTGCACTTTGTTGACGTGGTAGTGGAAATATATGTAACACATACCACAGCTTCGCAAGTAAGAATACATTTATTAAAGTAACCCTCTGTATAATATTTGTACGACGATAATTCATTTCTATTTGACGAGCACGGAGTTTATTTATTGTCATGTTCCAATTATAATGCAACATAAGAGTGGCGTCTGCGTGGAAGCATATGCCCAATATTTTCACAGTTTCGGCCCTCCGAAAAGGAAAAACGTCGTCAAATGGCTCGCTGGTCGCGCTGAGTTCCAGTACGGCAGTTTTGTTAGCATTCGCTCGCAGATTAGAGAACCTGCGAAAAAGGTCTAGACATTCTGCCGTCTCTGTAATTTCCCGCTCTGAACGAACGACACATGTGATTTCATCAGCATAGGCATTTAATTTAAAGGACAGGCTCGCTACAGGGAATCCTTGCAAGCGGGCACTGAGCATTCTGCACAGAGGTTCAATGGCGATAGTAAATAAAATCATGGACAGCGGGCATCCTTGTCGGCCATCCTGACTTTCGCTCTGATTATCGTTGTGCTAAATTAACTAGTAACTTTATTGCGTTGGTCAACGGAGACTGAATTGTATGCATATTAGTAAAATAAAACAGTTTACTTTACAACTATACATCTCTGAACACAAAACTGATATCGTTAGCCAACGAACTATGGATTATTATGTTTTTTTAATTTCGCGTCTTATAATTTTTTAATAATGGGGGCTGGAGCCGTGTTTACATAATTGCTTACCTCCCCCCACCCCTTCCACTATTTCTGTGTGGGCCTGGCAATGGTATAGTATGTAACGTGCTACAGCATAAAAAAATAAAAATTTTGTGGATATGTACGTACAACATGTAATTTCTGTGGCAGAGCCGTGTTGTTGTTTAAAGTCTTTAATTTCTGTATCACCTTGTTTGTTATTAGCCCGAAATGTTTTAGTCTGGATAAACTAAGTTTTACTATAACAATGAATCTGCGCGTGACTTTCCATTTTAACAGTCACACCTTAAAAGTTCGCAAATAAAGGGCCTAAACAACTGAATCCAAATTTGATTCCACCCAGTTCAGTCACTGGTATCATATACGTTGAGCAGGGGAAGTTGATGTGTGTGTGTGGGGGGGGGGGGAGGGGAGTGGGGGTGTGGTTGGTGGTGAAGGTTTCCTCGACTTTTCAGCTGGCGTCTTTTTTGGTCCGGGAGCAGAGATTATCGCTGTCCCGCGACAGACGCTAGCGTCTCCAGGGATCGACGCTCAGAGGAAAACACCTGTCCAAAACCGACAGTCGCAGAGCTGGAGAAAATATAACTGGAGATACTCGGAGGACAACGTAACAATACCTCGAGATCGCGTGCAACTTTGGAACGAGTTTGATGAAACTGATTACCATATTGGCAGTATTGTTAATCAACTGATTGCATTAAAAAATTAAGAATTGGTTTTTCAAGAACTTACGTTTTACTCTCGGCATTTTTTTATACGCATTGCAAAAACTCATTATTAGAAGCATGATTATGTGGTTAATATATATAAAAGCGAAATAACACCGAAATTCAAGTTATTGCACTGCCAACCCCGAAATTCAAATTAATACACCACAAAACACCGAAATTAGAGTTAAAACACTAAATAAAATAAAATATAGTAAAAAAATAAAATTTTAATAATTTAAAACTAAATGTTGGAGCTATGTACTAACTAAAATAATGTAAAATTTTAACTCAAATATTTCTTAAACATTGGAGTGTGTGTATATGTGCGTGTATATATATATATATCGGGTTGTTAACATGTAGGATTAGTGAATCACATACTATGAAGTGTGGCTGAAATGATATTCTGTTAAACAAGGCCGGCGAAATTAAAAAAGTAAAGAAGTTTTAAAAATAAATTGATTTCAATGAAAGATTTTTTTCTGTTAAATAATATGCAAAATAGTTTTGTGTAGTAACAAAATGAAAATCCACATTCTCTGGAAAATTCGACTTATGTGCCATAAAAATAAACCGTGAAATATGATTTTTTCCTTTAGTTGAAATACAGAGATGCTCACTCTTGAATATGTAGTAGAATAAATAGTAAGTGTTAAAAGTTTTTATCTGAACATGTGTGTAAAAGTTACACTATTGTTAACTACATTCAGAATACATATAAATAAAAGCAATTACACTGAAATATTAATTTATATATATATATATATATATATATATATATATATATATATATATATATATATATATATATATCTGAGCTAAAGTATTTTTCTGATAATCACTTACTGTACTAACCCGAAGTCTTCGCGACTGAATTTGCCAAGTACGTATTGATGCATACGTAGTAAATCTTTTATGACGATAAACGACGAAATCTACAATTTTTAATGACGAAATTTTCATTTAAATAACACCATGAAATCTTGGCTCTACTCATTACACCAACACTCTTTTAATTCATATTCTTAGAATTTGTTTGGTTGTTGTACAAAAACCTACTCTCTGTGCCACTGATATATATATATATATATATATATATATATATATATATATATATATATATATATATCAGTGGCACAGAGAGTAGGTTTTTGTACAACAACCAAACAAATTCTAAGAATATGAATTAAAAGAGTGTTGGTGTAATGAGTAGAGCCAAGATTTCATGGTGTTATTTAAATGAAAATTTCGTCATTATATTTCGTCGATATATATATATATATATATATTTCGTCGATATATATATATATATATATATAATGTCAACACACAAACTGCATGTATTTCGAATGGCTTTAAATCTGTAGATCTACCAACCAAATATATATTTTCTCCTTCTTCCACACGAACATAATTCCTTACAAAAATAACTGCATTAGGTACTATGTTAATAACAGCTTTATCATCACACTCACTGTAACCGTAACATTAAAACATTTATGTGCAAGTACATGAGTTGGATTAAATTTCTGAGTCTACTAATTGTAGAATAATAGACATATTTTGTCTGACGCAAAATATAAACTTCTATCATGATTGAACCGGCAAGAGTGGCTCATTGTGTGTTTGACCAAAGCTACATTTTAATGTGCCAAGAGTCACATGCATCGACTTCGTATAATTTTGTTGAATAATATTCATATTTCGGCATTGCCAATTCAGGATATAATATTTTATGAAAAACGGTCTTCTAAATTTCTTAGTAAATCTATTATTCTTTTTTTTCCCACTTGAACTCCATCTTTTCACTACCTGAAATAACAGTCACAAAAAAGGAAAATTAGTTGTTTTTTTTATCACTTGCATTTATGCAACGAAACGCACATCACAAATACCAGATAACGTTAAGGGAACCACTTGTGTCCTAGCCATACAAGTATTTTTTCTCCTTCTTCCATTCGTGTGTGTTGTCTAACGAATAATACTGCACAAGAAGATACACTTATAGCTGGACGTTTAGCGACAACTGTCACTCCAACATTAAAAGTTTTGTAATCCATTGTGTGTTACGGGCGAACAGCTACACGCGTTTTTACTCAAGTTTATATCCACATATTTAGTTTGTCTAGTCAAAAATACTTCCAAAAATGTTGTTTGTCCCAGCTAAGACAGGATCTTGTGTCAATGAGAAATTAAATTTTAAATTCACTTGTGTGCAAGATTCGCCGACATTGCAGACAGGGTTTACATAATATTCGTTAGTATCCATTTGCAACCAAGGATAAATTGTGTCCTGTGTAATAGGTCTCACATTTCGCCCATTTACCATATACATTCTATTGCGATTTCTCTGATTCGTGTTTAATGAAATCTGAAATAAAACAAGCACGTTAGGTTAGGTTAGGTTACGTTATGTTAGGTTAGGTTAGGCTAGCTACGTTAGGTTACATAAAAATATCATAAATTGCATGCATACAGTATTCACGAACGATCTTTAAACTATATGGCATAGGGTTTTAAAACACAAATATTCAACAAGCAATATATACGAAGTTATTATTATTTGATCAAATAATAATTATAAATAATTAAGACATTTATTTCAGCAATTATATATATTGTGTTTTCATTTGTAACCTATCCTGAAAACAGAACAACCAATATATTATTACAACCTATACATTAACCTAACATAAGTCAAATTCATTACAAGCTGTCTTATAATTGTAACCTTTCCCACAGTGAAAATATTCCTACTTTTTGTGGTAACTAAAACCTGAAAGTCAACTGGACGGCCAATCCTCGAAATCTGAATCACTACTCTACCAACTATTGGCCTCCAGTGTTCTTTCTGAAATTTCATCAGCAACTAATACAGCAGCTATGGGAGAAGGCATCAACGAGAGGTTTGATGAACCAGAAATTATTAGTGTTTCTTCAGACAGTAGTTCATGTTTAAGTTTAACAGAGTTGTCAGAATCAGCGCCTCGATTTTTTTTTGTGATTTTGATGATGGAGGCACTTCAGCCTATTACGTTTGCATACTGCTATCCCATAACTTGTTAGACTAGGGTCCTTTTACCAGTGGTTTTAGAATGTAATGGGTACAAAAATTTGATTCCTTCAAAAATATAAAATCATCGAATTTTTGTAAGCTAGTTACCGTGAAATACAAAATAATTTTCAGCTTGTCAGAGCTTCATTTTAGAAACAAGACACTGAACTTTAATATTTAGTTTTTGCAAATTTTCATATTAATGTAATAAAATTGTCCGACCCAATCGTTGAGGAAGATAGGTATCACCCAGCGTTAAATTGTTTAACAAAGATTGAGTATGTAAACAATAAAGATAATCAGACGTAACCTTCAGAAACTATTAGAAAGGGGATTGCCTTTCCTTATATTTATCCTTAGAGGACTTTGATTGGGAACCAATATAGCTTATGGATGATGTTAATATAATGGTAGAGTATTTAACTGGTAATTTCCAAAGGTTAATTGACGATTTCATTCCTAAAATAAAATGTACGAAAAGTAAATATCCTGTCTGCTTTTCCAGGATTTACTTAGGCTATTAAAAAGGAAAGAGCATTTTCATAGGTTACTTAAAAATAAAACTAAAATTTTGAATTATGTGAAAACCATTAAAAATGGTTACAGAGAATCTTTATCATTAGTATCTGACGAAAATTAGTTCAGGATCCAAGTAAGCTTGCAAATTTGTTTGCTCAGCATTTTGTAAAGAGTTATGCTCAAACCACGAATAAAATGCCTGTTGCTCGTAGTGATAATATAAGCATTGGTCATCCATTAGTCTCATAAAGCATGGTATTGTGGGCCATAAAAAAGTTAAAGAGTTGTAAAGTTACAGGCCACGAATAAAATGCCTGTTGCTCGTATGATAATTTATAAGCATTGGTCATCCATTAGTTCCTAAAGCATGGTATTGTGGCCATTAAAAAAGTTAAAGAGTGGTTAAAGCTACAGCACGAATAAAATGCCTGTTGCTCTAGTGATAATAAAGCATTGGTCATCCATTAGTCTCCTAAAGCATGGTACTGTGGGCATAAAAAAGTTAAAGAGTGATAAAGTTACAGGCCACGAATAAAATGCCTGTTGCTCGTAGTGATAATATAAGCACTGGTCATCCATTAGTCTCCTAAAGCATGGTATTGTGGGCCATAAAAAAGTTAGAGTGGTAAAGCTACAGGCCACGAAGAAATTCCAAACTTCCTAATTAAAGGCTGTGCTAATAACTTGACTCCAATTTTAACTTATATATTTAACAAAAGTTTTTGAATGTTATTTTTACTTATTTTTGGAAAAAATCTGTAGTTGTTACATTATTCAAAAAAAGAAATAAAACTGATATTACCAATTACAGATCTATTTCACTACGATGCAGTTTTTCGAAAGTATTTGAAAAAGTGATTCATAGACACTTCTATTTTCATTTGAAAAATTCTTTTTCTGTTGTCAACATGGTTTCCTTCCTGGAAAAAAAATACAACTACCAATTCATTAAATTTAGCAAACTATATTTATACGGAGGTAATAACAAGAAACCAAGTTGATGTCATTTATTTTGATCTTCAAAAGGATTTTGACATGTCAACATTCGATCATATTAAGTAAATTACAAGCAAGAGGTCTGGATCATCTTTATATAAATTTTTTTTTTTTTTTTTTTTTGTTAAAATTGATAATTCTATCTCTGTTTCGAATTTGGTTTATTCTGGGTTTCCACAAGGAAATACTTTAATCCTCTGCTTTTTAATGCCTTTGCGAATTATATTGTCGGTGTAGTCAGGCGCTTCTTTATGCCGACGATCTTAAAATTTGCATATGCATTAGGAATGTAGATGACTGTAGGAAGCTTCAAGTAGACATTTCTACCATTAGTAAATGGTGTATTTCGAACAATATGGCATTTAATATTAACAAAATTATCATTATTTCATGTGCTAGGAAGACTAATCCTACTATGTATAAATATACTGTCAATAATATTAGAATTAAAAGAGTAGATCATGTTCGAGATCTTGGAGTCATCCTTGATTCTAAATTATATTTTCATGTACACATCGATGATCTTATTACTAGTGTTAGTCGTAATCTAGGTTTAATAAAATATATTAAATATTTTGCTAATACTCCTGATTCGTTGTTATGTTTATATTTTTAATTAGTTAGATTCAAACTAGAATTACAGGCAACATATCATAATAGATCAGGTTTAAGTTATGATACATTACGGTATTTCTGCTGTGTAAATTTTTTACTTGTAAGTTTATTACATCTTCTTCAAATATTATTTGGAATCACAAATTATATCGGTATTTTCCTTGATCTTCTACTTGTAGCGTATTTCCTTTGTTTTTTCTTTTTTATTTGTTACTTTATGCGTTTATTTGTTTCGTGTTGTGTTCTCGAACTGTCTTTGTTAGTATTTGTAATTGTGTCTGTATAGTCTTTTGTGTGTATGTATGTGCCACCCAGTATTTGGTTTTCACTGTAGGGTGGCAAATAAATAAATAAAGTAAGTTATTATTTTTATTATTATTATTAATTATTGTGTTATATAATTTAGCTGTTCAAGCCCTCACCTGATTCGTCTAACAAACAACAGTAGGAGGTACTGCATTAATATGTTTGTTTAATATGAAACTTTGCTGGTCTGCGGGGATACTGTTGAGAGTATCGAACGAAACATTAAAAACTATTGGTTAGACAAGAACGTAATGAAGCGTTCGTAGGTTAATCGTGCACCTTCCGGTGGCCGATGTTCAGTATATACCTACTGTACGTGGCGATAAATAATCTCTGCAGAATCGTGATGGCCGGTGTACTATTGTTGTTCGACAGACAATATCTTCGATGCTACCGTCATATGCCAGATTTTTTTTCACAGCGACAGCGGGATATTACTCTACTAAGGCGCTCACCTACTTGAATTTTTTTTCCCCGTCAACGAGGAAGAGAAGCACGGGAGCGAATAGGGCGAACTTGGCAGGAGCTTCACAATTTCTTCATCGCCTCTAGGTGCGAAGCACTGAACTGGCGTGGAGAGTTTATAGAGCACAGCTCGACGCAGGGACCTATACAAGTTCTGTACATATCCACGTATTGTCGGGCAGAACAGCGTGAAAACGTAGTTTTATTTTTTGTCTCTGTTGAACTACTTCAAAATAATTTCGGAGAATATGAGCTCTCTCGAAAATTATATTTGGGACTAGTTTTAAGTACGGTTTATTTTCCGCGCAGAAACAAATGTGCTAATACATGGTGGTTTACGAAAACGAGTGCTTTAGACAGTCCACAACACAGTTTACGCCATGTATAGGCTGTTCACGATAAAAATGAGCACTTTTGAAAGCCCTGCTTAAGATCTACTTGTATGCACGGTGTGCATTCTTCCGCCTTATGTAAAATTAACATTGACTTGGTGCTCATCACTTTATTCATGAATCCGTCAAAAGAAACTTTGAAATTATTAGAAAAATAAATATTTTACAACTCTGCTCATTTTTTCAATTCGATGTAGTAAAACAAAAATAAATCTAAAGAAATTATTTAAGTTATCACAAATCGTTACCTAACGTTTTATATTCGACGTTAAGATTTGAAACTACTTTCCATCGATCGTTAACAATTTACTGGGCGGATTTCACTCAGTGGGTCAGTAAAAATATATGCAGGCAGGGGCAGTGACTTTTTTTCTAAGGTTTATTTCAAAAGTGCTCCCGAAGCGAGGTCAGTATGGAGCAGTGCCGGAATGCAAGAGCGGGGGAAACGGGATATCCCCGAGGAAACCCGGCCGGCACTATTCTCACGTACGAGAAAATCCGGGAGCTTTCCCGCCGATAATCGAACCCGGTTCGCCTTGAAAAGAGGCGAGAGGTCTAGCCGCTATACCACCGCAGCCCCGCCCCATGCAATAAGGATATAATATCGTCGATATTTGTCACAAATATTTTATCGATATCAGTAACTTTATCCAGGTGTCGGAAATAATTTTTTTAATATGCTCCTTTAATAAGCTCTTTTTTGAGTACAAAAAAATACAATTTAAATTATTGCTATGTTTATTTTGGTAGCATGTGCCAGAAACAGGCGCCACATATTTCAGCAATGCTTCGTGTCCTCAATATCTAACATTCGAAACAATCTTACATTTGTCAGGTCCTTTAATACACGAAATATCGTATTCCGATATACTGAATATAGATATTTTTCTTTCGACATATTGTTTTGTAAAACGATACTTTTATTAATAACCGATATAAGTTATGTCGAGATTTTGTTTCCGATATCGACATCCCTACTGCGTAGGCGAGCGCTCATGTGTCTGGTTCTTGAGGAGTCGCGGGTCGTGATGCAATCAACTCAATTTGCAAGGCGACGTTGAGCAAATATCTCCCGTGGTTCTCCCTCCCCCCTTTTTTTTCAACATCCCGAGGCTAGGAACAAGTTGCGATGAAGAGGGGGAGGGGGGGGGGTGGCTGGCCCACGTAAGTGTCTAGTAACAGTGGGAAACGACGAAACCACGCCCCAAGACAGCAGTTAAATGCACACGGGAGGTGTGAGCCGTCGAGACGCTGTGCACTTTTCCAGACGACTCCATCCATCCAGTTATTACCTCCGAGTTGTGGTGTGGTGCCCGCTGCAATGAACGTGGCAGCAATTAGTTTGTCCCTAACAACCACGTGACACATGCAATACCTGCCACAATAACCGCCAGTCGTATGAACCAGCGTCACGAATTTGTCCCTCACATTGTGTGCGCCACGAAGACAATACGACATTACGAGATCGTTTACACGTAATCCTAGAAATTCCTCTTGTCATTCTCACCGTTTCCAGAAATATTTCTTCGTCTATCTTTGTTATAACTCTGTATTATTTTTAATCGTTTACACATTTAAATTTGCGACCGTTTATTTATATATTTTTTTATATTAATTACACGCACGTACGCAAGTAAAAATAACTGCCGTTTGTATATAATGTAACTTTATGCAAATTTTCAATAAATAGTGCTCATATACCAACTCGTGTTATGAAATATTCTTTGAAATATTTACTTCTGCATCTGCGTCGAATATAATCAGTCATAGTGACAAGGAGTTAAATAAGTTTACGGATACTTGATGTCTAACCTGTTGCTACTGAAATCTCTAAATTGTAATAACGTCACATATTGTTTTTCTTCAGGTCGGTTCTATACCGCCAACTAGCTAAAAAATATTTCACAATAACAAAATAATTTTAAACCAATTCTTTTACAGTACACATATTTTAATACTGGTAAAATATGTATTAGTTTCTGCGCTAGGTTAAATATTAAACTCGTTACATTCAAACGCAATTTAGGCGAGGATGCTTAGAAATCGTTATAATGAGAAACGATTCATTGATGGTCGCAATGTCGCACTGTCGCTGCATGGAACCATCAATTATTTGTACTAATCTTCATAGTACCCAGGGCCACGATGGCTGAGCGATTAGCACGCTCGCCTCCCACCGAGGCGAACCGGGCTCGCTCCCGGCCGGGTCACCGGATTTTCGCAAGTGGGAATCGTTGCCGGGCGATGCCGCTGTTCGGCGGGCCTTTTCTCGGGGATCTCCCGCCTTCCCCCCGACCCTTCATTTCGGTGCCGCTCCATATCCACTTCAATCAATCTCATCGGCTCTCAAGACCTCGCTGTTAAGACTCGCTCACTCCATAGTTCCACAAACATACCATACACGCTCAATGTTTTTTTTTAATTTGGCAGGAAGATTAGAAAACGAGCGAAACAAAAATAATTGCCATATAATCATTACTCTGACAAAATTGGAAGTCAAGTTTGTGAATTTTCCAAGTAAGATCACCGGGGTAGAAAGCAAACTGCAATTTGTTTAGTAAAAGTACCTTGACACTTAAAATAATATACTTTCTGACAGTGCTATCCGGAAGGAGTGGATAAGGAGTCCTTTTAAAAGGATCCTTCAAATAACATGATTTTTCAAACTCTTAAAACATTACAGTATACGCTTTCCTGCAATTGGAGTGAGTGAAGAGATTTGGGCGGCTTTTAACAACGAGATATTGAGAGTCGATGAGAGTGGAGCGAGATGAGTATGGAGCAACGCGGGAAGCAGGGGCGAGGGAAACGGGATATCCCCGAGAAAACCCGCTGACAAGCGGCACCGTCCGGCACGGTTCCCACATGCGAAAATTCGGGGGTTGGCCCTCCGGGAATCGAACCCGGTACACCTTGGTGGGAGGCGAGTAGTCTAACCACAAACATCACCGCGGCCCCCCTCCCTGCAATTGGAAATATTCCTATTTCAACGTGAGGATGCCGGCAGGCTACATTTCAGTTAAACTCCTTATTTGTAAAGTTTATTGCCCCATCGAAACCGCCGGAGGAAACTTTGTGTTTCTTAATTCCCTTCCCCGCTCTTTCGTAAAGGAACACGAACAGAAGGAAAATGTAAGAGAATAGGCGTGGGCGCAAACTGAAAGTACGGCCTTGTGGTCGTTTATTCAAGACTCGCAGCTGACACACAGTTACCACACACCTTTCTCTGTGGATTTTACAAGTAAGCACATTTCAACTTGCCCGTTTCCTATAGATCCTGAGATTTTGATTTTGATTTAAACCACGCGTTTTGAGTTTAATCCAGTGCTTTCCAATCTGGGTGTTGCGTCGATGCGTTTGGGCTGTCGCGAAATAACAGATAAATAAAAAAATTTGATAATTTTGTAAGATCGATAACACGAGCACTTGCGACTACAACTAAGGATGAGAATGTTTTTTTTTTTCCCTCCCTTTGGAAATATAAATATATTTATTGTTACCTCGCATGCACTGTAAATAACACAGTAAATATGTGTTTGTTTTTATTATTCGTATTAAAGTTACATACGCAGTACTGTTAATGTGTGGGTTATTTTCATTTCTGGGTTGCATGAGCACAGAATGTTGAATCTTGTAAGGTGTTGCCATGGAAAAACTTTGGAAAGCACTGGCAAGCTCTGCAATATTTAACAATTGAATTGGAGTGAGTGAATGAAGGATATGAGCAGTCTTGATCGGGGTCTTGAGATCCGACAAGGGTGAAGCGAGAAGAGTATGTAGCAGGTCGAAATGAAAGGGCGGGGGAACGGGAGATCCCCGAGAAAACCCGCCGACCAGCAGCATTATCCGGCATGATTTCCACATGCGAAAATCCGGGAGCGATCCCGCTGGGAATCGAACCCGGTTCGCCTTGGTGGGAGGCTAGCAGGTTAACCGCTCAGCCACCTCGGCCCCTGAACTGGAAAATTATGCAAATTTATTAAGCGTTTTAGTTTTATACAAGTAATCAGTCGTAAAATATTGCTAAAATTAATTTTAAAAAGCTGTACAAACATACTGTTTAACTGCAGCTGTCGGGTTTTTTGAAGTTACGGGAATTCAACGAAGAAATTTCTTCGTCTGGCGCTGTTCGTCTGCGATTTGGTTTTAACTTCTAACTATTCGCAATTAAAATTTATTTGAAATCTAAAATAAATTGTTTGAAGAACACATGAAGAATTCCGCGGTATTTATTTGCCTGAATTGAATTATATCGCCACTTAACGTGAACTGTAACCAAACATGCTAATTAAGCAAATTTTTTAAAATTTTGTATGGCAAAACATGTGAACCCAAATATTCAATAACTTCTGTGATTAATTTGGAGAATTAATTTTCCATTTTTTTTTTTCAATTGGGTGCCATTAGTAAGAATTAAAAACCGATCGATCCTCTTGATTGTTCTCAGTTTCGAACCACTTAATACTTAGTTCATGTAGTTATGTGAACCATGTTCGGTCCGGCCTTCTAACCACCTGGGTGTGACGCCCTTGGCACACACACACACACACACACACACTACACACCTTCTAACCCCTGGTGTGACGCCTTACACACACAACATCAACACTGCACACACACCACACCGTCTAACCACCTGGGTGTGAAGCCCTTGCACACACGCACACACACACGCCATCGCAGGCCCCTTTAATAATTTAGTTTCGCAATATCGAAACTGCACTAGAGTGAACTTAACTGACCCGGCTTTGATTACTGATCGCTCGGAGATTTTTTACGAGTATAAGTTTCGTCTTCCCGCGTTCAAGATTGGATCCTGTGTTATACGTTTATAATCTTTCCACTGTATATTCCACCTTTTTGAAACAAACCTTTGAACAATCACCCTAAGTATATCTGTTCGAATGCTTTTACAGAACATCATATAGGCTACCCAAGAATTGTATACTCCCGTTAAGATTACCGTGAACAATTTTTCTGGTTAAATGAAAGTTTCTCGTGCGTTCTTCCTGTCCGTTACTGTAATATTTTCTTCATAGTATACTTAATATGCGTTAAAAACCTAATTAAGGTATGTTGGTATAGGCTGTTCACGGTAAAATGAGCACTTTTGAAAGCCCTGATTAAGATATAATATGTATTCACGTTGTGTGTTCTTCCGCCGTATGTAAAATTACAATTGCCGTGGGCCTCATCACTTTATACGTGTGTCGGTCAAGTGAAACTGCAAAATTATTAGAAAAGTAAATATTTTACACACCTATTCATTTTTACACTTAGATGCATTAAAAAAACAGATAGCGAAATAAACAATTTACGTTATCACAAATGGTAACCTAACACTTTTTATTCGACGGTAAGATATGGAACTACTTTCCGTCCATCATAACCAACTTCACTGGGCGCATGTCACCCAGTGCACCCGTTCAAACATATGCAGGTAGGGGCAGTGACTTTTTTCTAAGGTTGATTTCAAAAGTGCTCACTTTATCGTGAACAGCATTTGATAGTTATTACGAAATAGTTGTAATAGAGATTGTTATTAAACTATTTTATTGCATGCGTTTGGCAAATAAAACATTTATTATCAACATTTTCATGTTTACTGGCAAAACTGGTGGCGAATCATTTGATCGTGATAAGATGTTTTAAAATAAGGTGTGTTGTTTTCCTTATCGTGTTTTTTTTTTTTTAACTTGTGTAAGTTTCGTTTGTACCAGCATCAAAAGTATGCATTATGTATCTACATGATACCGACAAATTTTTGGCGGCAGGTTAGCCACGAAAAAAGAGGCGAAGACACGTATACGAATTGTGATCTAAAGCGAATCCTAAGGAAAGTACGCACAGTTGGAGTTGAACCTGAAAACACTGGTGTATTGCAAATATAGGAGAAAATATTCAAGATGGAACACTGAGTGTACAGTATGTAAAGGAACAAATATCTGCAAATACCACAACCCTGTCCACCGCTGTGGTCGAATTAGTTCAGCGAAACAATCACGGTACTGTCCGTATTTCCTCGTAAACTCCATTGTCCTGTAGCATTCTTGGGATTTAAGATATGGATTACCAACCCACGTCCACGTGTCACAACTTGACAAATTATCCGGAAACTCAGTTTTCCCTCTCCAGTATTGGTAATGAATTAGTGTTTTTTCTAGGTCTGACTTCAAAGATATGTACACTGTCCTTTGGATTCACTTTAGGCCATACGTCATATATAGGCGGTTCACGGTAAAGTGAGCACTTTGAATGACCTAATTTCTTTTTTACTTTCAGCCATTTCTTATCCTTTAACCACCTTTTGAAATAAATGTTTAATGTAAGTAATAAATACAGGGCATATACTCCACGCACTCGGAAGTTAACATCCGAGGATAAAATAAAACTTATTTATTGGCTGGTATTCCAAATGAGAAGGCTTTCAAAAGTTCTCACTTTACCGTGAATAGCCTATATACGTTTTCACCTTATTTCTTCGTGATTAACCTACAGTCGAAGTTTGTCGGTCTAATTTAGACACATCCTGTATACGTAGGGAGTAAACAAAAAAAATATAAATCAAACAGGGCTTCGGTAAATCCCCGTATTTCTGAGGGCACTTGAAAACCACTCATTTGTTGTGTCTTGCGTAGTCATTGGGCACGTCCTGTTTCCTATCGCACACACGTCAGTTCGGGAATTAATCTAAGTCTTTGGGCTGAAGACCACGTCATTAGAATCCACGGCTGGCCCAAGTCACTAGCTTCAAATCTTGGGTGGTGGTTGGTTGAAAAAAAATGGGGGGGGGGGGAGTCAGTTTCGGGAGTTATTCGGACATTTATCGTGGCGCAAGAGTGAGTGAACGAAGAAATTTCGGCATCTCTTAACATCGGAGTCTTGAATGTCGATGAGGGTGATGAGGCAAAGTGAGTATGGAGCAGCGCCGGAATGAAACGGCGGTGGAAATCGGAGATCCCAGAGGAAACCCGCCGACCAGCGGCATCGTCCGGCCCGATCCCCGCGTACCCCGCCGGGAATCGAACCCGGTTCCCTAGGTGGGAGGCGAGTAGTCTAACCACTACACCACCGCGGCTCGATGTGGCGTAAGAGTTTTCTCAGGGTTTTCCCATTGTTTTGCTCTGTATTTATACTTTGCCGCTGCCCGCCACTTATCCATGTCGTCGACACTACCTGGAGATGATAACAAAGCGGAGATTCTCATTTTCCCCTCCTCGTCAAAAATGTCCGGGAATCCTGATTACAGTTACCGGAAATTCTACAAGGTCGTGTTAGGAGTTAGCTCTTGTGTACACATGAGTTCTTAAAAACATTCATAGAAATTAATAAAACACTTTTCACTGTAAAGTGAGAACTTTTGTAATCAACCTCTGACAAAATCCACTTTCCTGATCAACATACACGCTACAACACAATGTCATGTGGGCTACCAGTTAAAATTGATACGAATGAAGAAAAAATAGTTCTTAGAATTGGCGTTATATTGAGAGTGCATGATTTTAATAGATGGCTACTGAAGTAAGTTTTTCGTCTTGTAGGCCTATACATTAAACTCACGCATTTTCATTTTAACACATTTACTTTCCTATATATTCTACGATTTCACTTGTTTGGAGCACGAACAAAGTCAAACGGCCCATGGCAATGTTAGTTTTACATAAGACGGAAGAATACACAACGTGTTCATTTTACCGTGGACAACCTACATCACTCATACGCACCGTGTTCGCGTTTGTGAATGCGGCGACTGGACGGTGTTAAAGCTTGGTTCACAATCGAAAGCAGCGACAGCAACCACAGAGCATTGGCCGTGTGCACAAGAATTAACCGCCATGTTTTCGAACAGATAGATTCACAACTGCGCATTTAACAGGTCGTGTGCAGGAGAGCTCCTGACATGGCACACAAAGGAAATGGTCATACTTAGAGATGAATGATGGTTTATCGCGGGAATAGTTGACTTTTTGCTAGGATTCAACGTACTGTACACACGCTCGGCAGTTTTCTTTCCTTGTTGGCGGTCGTGCATGTATGAAGGTACTACCCCATTTCACTGGGCCAATGAGGTTTCTCAAACTATAAGGCAGAACGTTCGTGATTGGCCTGCAGGCAACTTAGCCGAGTCAAATCCTTGTTCATCCAATCACGAAAGAATAAACTAGTCAGAGTGTTATAGAGGATATGTTGGCTCAAAAAATTGTCGCGTTTTTTCCACAATCTCTAGTCATATGATATTTCATTTCTTGTGCAGGCGCATGAGGCAACAGCCAATTATCAGAGTAGAGTGTAAAATTTTAAAAGAAGTTGTTTATTTAAAATGGAATAACTGTTACGCTGCAGAAATAAAGAAATGTCGCAAGATTTAGAGAAGAGAAGAGATATCAGTTTACCAGCAGAAATGTTTAAAGTTTATCCACGTGTTTCCCATAGCAAAAGCAAACATTTTTCAGAAAAGCAAATGTGGCCTGCTAAATATAAATCACGGTCAACTTTCAACACAATACAAAAGTCTGTTACGAAAACCCATTTATTACAGCCAAATGACATCAGACTCGTCGCAAAATTTCATTGGCTAAAAATAATACATAAGAATCCAATTGTGAATCAATTTCTCGATTTTTAGGTTATGTGGTGATCAAAAGTATTTACAAATTTGGTGTGTTTATAATATGTTTGTAAGGTAGTTTAACTGAAATATGGCTGACGCCAATGTGTTTGCAAATGTAATAGTGAATTACTAATTTGAATGAAATTATATATTGACAATTTAACCAAATTTGTGTTGTGTTTCTTGGTGTGTTAGCTATTAGTTAACATTTTATTTCCAAAACAATCTACCCCACCTAAACTAACTTAACGTAACCTAACTTAACCGAACATAACATAATCATAAAAATTTGATACATCAGATGCCAAAATGGCCTGGAGGAATAGAATGTACAGAGTTAAGGACTGTTAGCGATAAACTGAGCACTCATGAAATCAACCTAAGAAAAAAGTCACTGCTCCTACATGCATACAATTTAATGGACTCACTGAGTGGCATATGCCCAGTAAAGTTGGTAACGATGGAGGGAAAACAGTTCCATATCTTAACATCAAATAAAAAGTGTTAGGTGACCATATGCGATAACTTGAATAATTTTTCGCTACCTGTTTTTTATGCATATAGATGTAGAAATCAGCACATTTATACAGTAGTTACTTTTATAATAATTTCACATGTTTGCTTGACCGACGCATGATGAGGTCCATAGCCATGCTAGTTTTACTAAAGGAGGAAGACTACACGACGTGCATACACAGGTCTTTCAAGAATGCTCATTTTACCGTGAACAGCCTATAGGGGTCGTGACAGGCGCCCCCACTGGAAGAATTCACATGAACGTCCTACTGTTATGTTCTATGCTCTGCGAGGGGTCACGGCGGCTGAGCGATTAGCACGCTCGCCTCCCACCATGGCGAACCGGGCTCAATCCCCGGCCGAGACACCGGATTTTCGCAAGTGGGGATCGTGCCGTTGGTGGGCGGGCCTTTCTCAGGGATCTCCCGTTTCCCTCCCCCCCCCCCCATTCTGGCGCCACCCCACACTCATCGGCTCCTCAAGACCTCGCTGTTAAGAGTGGGATGGACCCCCGCGTTTTCTGTGAAATCGTTGTTTGCGCCTAAACGCGTGTCTCGGTAAATAAATGTTCTGGAAATACGACGTTTTGCCAGAAAGGATAAACAAACTATTGTCTATATCGCAATATTTTTATTTTTATCATATTAAGTGTATCAATGGAGAAAAATAATCGTGAAAGTGGTCAAATATCGCATTTTTAAAGCTTGCCTAAGAAGTTTCTTTAAGCGGTAAGACAAAAGTACGACTATTCGCAGGTAGTTTGATCGGTGTACTTTCATCGCGTGTAATAAAACCCCACAGTTACAGATCTAGAGTAAAGCGTTAGGACGGAAACACTGCACGCCTTGCGCCTAGGAGCGATGAGGCGCTAGGCGTGCGTGTTAGTGTCGCCCGTATCGATCTCTCGCTTCTTGACCTTGGACGCTTTCTTCACCTCTAAGCTCAGTGCTTAAGCAGGGTTCACACGATGCAAGATGCAATTCGCGCAAGATTTCGTACGAGAATGCCAACTAAGTTCCATGCGAAACGAGTTCACGCGCTGATAAATAAGATGAATACTGTCTCGCATCAAAATTAGTTGATAGCCCTGATGAGTACCGAGCAGCCAAGGTATTATAACACAAAATATGAAGTTGCTTACTTCAACAAGGTATTTGCTTAAAAAAATATCCCTCCAAAATATAATTGTTTTTATCTTATTCTCAGCGAACTGTCTAAACTTCAATTCACGCTTTAAAGTTATTTTCAAGCAATGTTTTATTTCCCTGTATTCTTCTTCGTACAGCTCAGATTACGATTTTCTTTTACTCTATGGTTCCGTTTACAACAGGTCACATGGCCAGCATACAAGGACCAATAGAATCGCAACTTGCATTGCCTTGCACGAGAAAAATAGGGCTTCCTCTATATTTTCATTTCGTGCAAGAAGTGCCGTGCACACAAACTTGTGCAAGAAATTCTCGTGCAAGGTTGGCACTCATCTTGCATCGTGTGATCCCTGCTTTATGCACGTTGACTGTGGAGCGAGCTCGCACAGTGTGAGAAGTCAAAAATATAGTACTTGAAGATGAAAATTATAGTATTTTGTATAAAATTATAGTACACTCACGAATATTGTACACAAGTACTGTATTTACAAAGCAAATTTAGAAACAACGGCAGTAGAATATCCACAAGTCAACTATCAGCACATTATGTGGCAGTTAAAATAAACGTATGAAATTAATATGGCACATAAGTAAATGAAAGGTGAGTTTGTTTACAAGAATACATAAAAAGTATTACTCTAAATTTAAAAGAAATTTTTAAATTATAAAGTACTTCCCACATAAGGTTGTCTTCGGGTTACATGCTGCCAAAATAACGTTTGCTTGTTTTCCAAAAATTTTAACACTATAAGAAATTACGTACAGAAGATTATACAAGAATTCTTACATTTTCTTCAATTTCTTGCGTATCGTTTTCTACCTTGCTGATCGCTGACTGATAAACTTTTTTGTCGTCATGCATGACATTTCCTTTGTTGGTTTAAACTAACACAACTTCCACCCTTTGCTAACAAATAACTCACTAAATTCTAGTGTGTTTTATAATTGTGCAGGATAACTGTCACTCAAACCAAATTTAAAAAAAAAGTATAGTAGAAATAGTTATAGACTGTTCACGGTAAAATGAGCACTTTTGAAAACCCTGCTTAAGATCTACTTGTATACACGTCGTGTATTCCTCCGCCTTATGTAAAATTAACTTTGCTACGACCCTCATAACTTTATTTATCGGTCGGTCAAATGAACCTGTGAAATTATTAAGAAAGTAAATACTATACAAATCTGCACATTTTTACACTTCGATGCATTAAAAAAAAAAAAAAAAAAAAAAAAAAAAACAAGAAACGATAGAAATAATTTTAAGTCATTACAAATGGTGACCTAACACTTTTTATTTGACGTTAAGATATGGAACTACTTTCTATTAATCATTACCAACTTTAATGGGCGAATGTCACTCAGTGCGCCCATTAAAATATATGCATGCAGGGGGCAGTGACTATTTCTAAGGTTAATTTCTAAAGTGCTCACTTTATTTCGTGAACGGCCTTTAAATTATAGTACGGTTACTTATAATTATATAGTGGATTTGCTATAGTACATCGTATAAAACTAAAAATTGTAATTATAGTAGAGTTTGCATCACTGGCGGGGGGGAATGTTTGCAGCGGGCAGCGAGTGGACGGGGTCAGAGGCGGTGTACGAGAGCTACAGCCACGACCCCTGGGGACCGTCCCGCCAGTTGCTGCCCTCGCCGCCGCGGCGGCAGCACCGCGCCAAGAGGGGCGTCGTCGAGCTCTACAACATGGTGCGGTGCGCCACTGGCTGCGACCCGCTCGCCTTCAAGGGCTATGGCTGCTACTGCGGCTTCCTCGGCTCCGGATACACCGTCGACCCCATCGACAGGTAAAAGGCTGTTCACGATCGATTTTTGAAAATCGACCTTCGAAAAAAAGTCACTCCCCTTACCTGCACGTACTTTGACAAGGGGGGCAGTGAGTGATATTCGCCCAGTAAAGTTGGCAACGACAGATGGGAAGTAGTTCCATATCTTTACGTCGAATAAAAAAGTGTTCGGTATATGCTGTTTAGGCTAAAGTTAGTATTTTTTAAGATCTACTTGCATTCATGGTATGTATTCTTCCGCCATATGTAAAATTAACGTTGCCCTGGGCCTCATCTCTTTAGGCTTTCATCAGTCAAGTGAAACTGTGGAATTATTACAAAAGTAAATGTTTTACTAATCTGCTCTTTTTTACACTTTGATGCATTTAATAAAACATAAAGCGAGAGAAACGATTTAATTTATCACAAATGGTTACCTGATGATTTTTATTCAACGTTAAGATATGGAACTACTTTCCGTCCATTGTTACCAACTTTACTAGGCTCATGTCACTCATTGCGGCCGTTAAAATATATGCAGGTATGAGCGGTGACTTTTTTCTAAGGTTGATTTCATAAGTGCTCACTTTATCGCGAACAGACTATGAACATTTATGACAACTTAAATTATTTCTTTCGCTTTTTTTTTTTTTTTTTTTTAATGAATCGAAGTGTAAAAGTGAACAGATTTGTAAAATATTTACTTTACTAATAATTTCACAGTTTTACTTGACCGATGCATCAATAAAGTGATGAGGCCCATGGCAATGTTAATTTTACATAAGGCAGAACAACACACAACGTGCATACAAGTAGATCTTAACCAGGGCTTTCAAAAGTGCTAATGTTAACGTGAACAGTATATCGTAGGCCTACCTCGCCTCGCCTTCCTGTAACTGCATGTGTGTATACGCTGTTCACACGATAAACTCAGCACTTTCGAAAGCTCTGCTTGAGATCTACGCGTATGGACACTGTGTATTCTTCCGCCATGTGTAACACAAACATTGCCGTGAGCCTGGTCATTTTAATTATGCGTCGGTCAAGTGGAACTGCAGAGTTACTATTAAGAGTAGGCTGTATCCCCACGTATTTTTGTGAAATAGTTTTTTGCGCGAATACGCGTATCTCGGTAAACATGGGCGATTCACCGTAAAGTGGGCACTTTTGAAGCCCTACTTACTTTTTTATTTCAGCAAAATTTTACCCTCGAACCACCTTTGTAAATAAATACTGCCATGTAGGTATAGAGCACAGTGTGTAGATTACACTGCACTCTGAAGTTAACGTCTAAAGATAAAAAAAATAAGTTATATTGATCGACTATTATCCCAAAAGTTAGGGCTTTCAAGAGTGCTCACTTTACCGTGAATAGCCTATACATGTTCTGCAAGTAAGACTTTTTGTCAGAAAAGATGAAAAACAATCATCTATGCTCCTATTGCTTTATTTTTGTCATATTAAGTGTATTGTTGGAGAAAAAAGTTAGTGAAAATGGTCAAATATCGCATTTTTAAAGCTTGCCTATGCAGTTTCCTTAAGCGGTAAGAGAGAAGTACAAACATACAGGCGTAATTTAATCTGTGGGGTTTCATCGCGTGTAATGAAGAGTCCCACTGTTACAGATCTAATTTGCAGAGTACAGCGCCACGCCGGAAACACGTCCAGCCCACTCTTAACATAAATCTTTTGCAAATATGTTAATTCTAACACTGTGATGCATTGATAAAAAAAAAAAAAAAAAAAACGGAACGCAGGAGAAGGTGTTTCAGCTTTCGCAAATGTTTTATCTAACACTTTTAATGTAAAGTTAAACCATGCAACTACTTTCCCTCCTTCGTTACCAACTTAACTGCGCGCATGACAGTCAGTGTGCACGTAAAAAAAAAAATGCAGCTAGGGACAGTGACACTTTTCAAACATTTGTTTCAAATGTGCTCATTTTACTGCGAACAACCCATAGGGCTAACAGTTGTTTCGCAGAAATGATTGTGTGTTATTGACTTGATAATCTCATGGACGTTCCAAACTACCCCAAGGCTAATCATAAAGCCAAAAATTCAGCGTCCTTACCTAACAACATACATTTTTTATTAATCTCTGGCCATGACGACTGCCTGTCATTTTTCTCGAGGGCTCGATTTCCGCACGCACAATTGTTTCCTTCCCGTTCCGTCCAAACTCGTAAGCCTCGTAGCTTCCGCTGCGAGTTTCCAGCGCAATTGCTTGCCACGAACACAAACATAACAAAAATAATACGGCCCCTCTCTTCCCTATATTAAAACGTTTCGTGTGGGAATATTAATACAGTTTTATAAACAAGCACACGCAATAGTCTTTATATTACACCGTATTCTGAAAGGAGAAATTTTTGAAATGAGTTTTTTTTTTTTTTTTAACTGATGCAATCTACGGCCATTATTTTAAATTTTCCCATCTTCCAGGGTCGCCGAATTCAGTAGTTTCGTCGGTTATGCGCTGCTGGTACCCCTGGCCTCGAATGATGTTCTCCGTGGGCGAGGTTACTAATGCATTTACTTCTGCCAACAAGATCCCAGATTAGAGTTTCCTGTGGGCGCTCTAAGTGTTTACCGTTTAAGTAGTAAGTTTTATTTTGCGTTTTTTTTTTTTAGCCGTCCTTCCGTGAACCGAGAGGTACGAAAAATAATTAAATTTCTACAGCTGTTCCAGTCACCTGCTACGCTGACACTGTCAACGTCAATGATGACGTTGCATAGCGCGCTTCCGTGAGCTTGCGAGGCAGCTGTTAAAATAACATGAGTGTGAAACTATCTCGGAAGGGAAACTGAATCGCAATAGCGCCCATCCTACCCGTTAGTTGCTACGAATATTAAAAAAATTAAGCTCACCTATAAATTCTACGAAACAGTCGAAGATAAAATTTTGGGTCTTCCTCTTGAAGACAAACGCTTTAATATGTATGAATTGTCCGTCCAAATACCACCACGTATTTCTCAAAAATAAAATATAGTGTTTTGTGTATGTCTTAAATTAGTCACGCAATACAGTGGTAAGTTGCGCAATGTAAAGGCATGCAGCAACGTGAATTGAAAATGTTGTTTAATGGAAGAAGTGTTTCTGGCGTGAACATGGAGTGGAGAGGTCTGAGCGAAGAGGGTGAGGCGAGGTGATTATGGAGCAACGCCGGAATTTCGAGGGCGAGGGGAACGGTAGGACCCCGGGAAAGCCCGCCGACCAGCGACATCGTCCAGCGCGATTCCAACGTGCGAGGCTCCGGGTGAGCCCGATTCGCGTTGGTGGGAGGCGAGTAGTCTTGCCACTACACCACCGCGGCCCCCTGATGCGTACATGATTCGTAAATTTCAAGAAGGCTGCGGGCATCTGTCAAAACGACAGACCATATTTTTTTTTTTAGAAATCGAAAGAGATATATAAGAATGTTCCAAAATTGCAGTGAAATACTTCGGGGAAACACCTTCCACATCTGGAGGGGAAAAAACGTAAGTCCGTTAACTGTACTACAGCTCGTAAGACATAACGTACAGTGTATGGCCCGCGGGCTGGATCATGTTATTGTGGAATGCCATCGCAGTGTTCGTTTACACGGTTCACAACGCACGCCACGGCACTACACCATAGAACATTAGGAACTGCACGGAAATTAGTTACACATGCGTGGAAGTTTTCTGTCGGCACATTACAGACTAAAGCAAATGTTCAAAATGCCTTCCATCAGCACGAACACATGCATCAACCCGCCATTACGTAGACTTCCAGACGCGTTGACGAATCCCTGGAGAATTCCTGATCGTTTTGCAATCCGCCACTATACGATTGCGAAGGGTGTACATATCGTCCACTGGAGTTGCGTGCAAGACTTTCTTTCAATGTCCCCACAAATAACAGTCTTAGGGGAGGGGATTCAAATCATGGCTCCTCGGAGGTAGGCATGCGGCTGTCAATTACAGCTGCGATGGCATTCCGCAGTAACATGGTCCAGCCCGACTTCCGGGGCTGTCTTTTCTTTTGAGGTACGTAAGCGCGAGAGCAATAAAACCGCGTTTTCGGAAACTCGCCAATAGATCCATCAATGGCGAATGTCCTGGTGTGCACCAATTTATCACCGATTGAAAGAATGTCTATGTATTTAGGGTTACAAATACAAATGAATGAATCCATACATGCAAAATAACTTTATAACATAGGAAACCTAATATTAAAAAACTGCGCTAACGTATTTTTTTTTTTAAATAAACATGCTCTTTCTTGATAAAATTCAAATTAAGTCTCACATTCTTTGCGATGTTTGTGCACAGTTCAAGCACAAAATTGTTATGTTGCAATCAAACGCGGCCATTTGCCTTTCTTTGTCTCTACCGTTCACAAGTGGCTTTATTTATTTAAATATGTGTGATGTTTGAGAGGTCGTGTTCGAAAATTCATCGGTTGATGTTCCTGTGCAAATCAACCAGATCCACCGACGTTTAGGTCGGGTTGAACCTGTGGATACATCTATTCAACCGATCTCGAGCAAAACATTGGTTTCCGAACGTCCTGTGTACATCCGTGGTGCTTTGGGTGAATTTCCGGAAACGCGGAAAGCTACACTGACGCGCGTCAAATACGCCATCGCAATTGTTTGAACCAGCGTGCAGTGTTTTTCGTCCCGTGTCCTATTGGATTTAAGCGGCGACCCCATCATTTGACTATAGTCTATTCACGGTTCCTTCACGCTTTTTGAATCAAACCTCTGAAAAATCATCTCATGCATGATGTGCATAGTTATTTCCTAAATATGCCAAGTATCACAAACGTTATACACTTCTGTTTACATAAAAAATAATTTATTTTTTGTTACAATAAATTTTACCTATGATTCATTCATAAATTATAATATTTAATTTTTAATAAATACGAATAAAAATAGCGAGGAAATATGTATGTTGGTAGTGCTTAGGAAGAAATAGTTCCCATGCAAAATATCGTTACAACTGGGTGCGCACGAATTCGGTGAGTTGTCTTTTGGTGTGATTTTCTAGACGTAGCTAAGCTTAGTTTGCACGAGGCGGAGGAAAATCCTGGAAATAGAACTTTAGCAGGGCTTCAGAAAAGTGTGAAATAGGTAACCGTGAATGGGATATAGTAGAAAGTTTGTGGTAAAGTTCAGTACATGCTCTTATCATAGTTTAGCTCTTGTCCGAGTAATATATAGGACAGTCTGGATAAAGCCGATTCCAACAGTGTTTCAGGGTTCTAAAATAATAGCTATATGGCATGCATGATATTTTCAAAGTACCACTCTCACCTCATTTGAGGCATGTTTCCTTTTCGCAAGTAAAAAAAAAAGCAGAACAGTTTAATAATTTCTTACAATATGTGCGTTTGGAAGCTTTATTTCTTATAAATCTATGACACGTGGGCATCAGATGTTTATAATGTTTTATGCTGCTGTATTTGATAACTAGGCATACGTCAAAGATTTACTTTTGCTCCAAACAAAATTGGTGAATAAATTTATTCATCATATATCAAGACCATTTTCCAACAGTTTCTGTGATAACAAAAACCAAGGAAATCAGTTTCCATTGAAGGTATACTTTTTCTCAGTAGATGGGAGGAATATTACAATGATCTTGTTTTAACGAATGTTAAAATGGTAATTTAAACAAATATTTGTCTTTATTTCCGTCAATTTCCTATAATTTCAATGAAAGTATAAAATTGAACAATTCCAGTGAATTGATAAGACGGATTTAATAACTCAAATTCCTCCCTTATATACGACCTTGCTATAACCACGTAAACAGTTTTTTTTTTTCAATACTGATTTGCTGTTCACATTTCACTTTTTTTTTTTCTGTTCTGTAAGGGACTTTTGAAGAAGTGGGGTTGCTAGCCCTGCTTCCTGGGAGGAGAGAAGGAGAGACTATAACGGTACTTGAAATGGCTGCTTAGTGAGATGAGCTTTGTATATGAATAATCCGTAATAAAGAGTCTTGTGTTGCTTAAACAACATGGTGGCAGCGGTGAACTTTTTTACCAGTCTTTAAATGGGGGAAACGCAAGTATGTCGGGTTCGCCAGATCAGCCACGGGATACGCACAAGGGTATCTCCAACCTCAGGCCTCCCTCCGGCTGCTTTAGGCTTCACGTCGCCATTATTATGGAAGCAGTGGAAGCAGCGTTTCTCTAGATACATGTCGGTCTCGGGTTATGCAGAGAAGACGGATGGCGAGAAAATCGATATTCTTCAGTATGTATTAGGTTAAAAAGCGGAAGAACTCTGGATAAATTTTTCGCCTCAGCCTGACAGTTACGCGGAAGCTCTAAACGCATTTGAAAATCATTCCCAGCCGTGTAGAAACATCATATTTGAGAGGTTCAAATTTAATTCCCGTGTGCAGGAGGCTGAAACAGTAAATTCATTCATAACCTCTCTGCATACTTTAGCAAACTCGTGTAAATATGACGCGCTAAAAAACTAACTTATAAGGGACAGAATCGTAGTTGGCATGAAAGACAAAAAAAATCCGTGAACAGCTACAGTTGCGGCCTGCCCTCTCGTTGGCGGAAGCGGTGTTAATAGCCAGACAAGCGCAGATGCAAAGCCAGCAATCACGACTCCTGCAGCAAGTGGTTCCGAGTGCTTGGAACTCAACAGAGCTCGTTGGGGACCATCTCGCAACAGGGATATGGCGGCCGGCGCGCGTGCACCGTTCGCTGTGATAAGCCCGGGCATTGGGCGGTGGTGTGCAAGGCTTCAGGTGTGTCCAAGGTTTTTACAGTTTAAGAGGAACAGGGTGAGTCATACAGTGACAGTACAATCCCTTGCTTTCAGGATCACTTCATCGGGGGACTAACCTGCTACTCAGTAGGGGTAACGGAGGACAGGCATAGTACATGGAAAATCTTAATAAAAATGGTAAACTTTGAGAGAACATTTAATTTTCTTATTGATACGGGGGCAGACGTTACATGTATCCCAGGTACTATGATACCAGTGTCGTACAGGGACTTTGTGGTCCCCTGTAAGTACAGATTGAAAGGACCAGACGGTAAAAATGTAAGAGTTTTAGGTTTTTTTTTTTTTACAGCTGCAATTAAAATATGGGAGGGCTGCCCACAACACCAAAGTATTTGTTTTATCTAATCTTCAAACTCCGTTTTTGGGTTGAGCAGGGCTAGTAAGGTTGAAGATTGTGGGGTTTCAAGGCTAAAAAGGCAATACTTCCAGATATTGGTACAGAAACTATCCAGGAGCCTCCATACAAGCGTTAGAGGCCAAGGTTTCTGAGGAAGTGAACGCACAAAAAATAGTAAACATAACCTCAACACCAAAGTCACAGGTTGAAGTGCAGAAAGAATTTCCAGCTCTCTTTAAACAGTTGGGAAGGTTGGGGGAGATGAAAATAGTCCTGAAGGATAGCGGGTAGTGACTATACCTCTTTTGCGTAAACTTAAGGCTGAGTTTGGAACGTTTGAGGAAATTGGCGATCATAGAACGTATCGCTGCACCCACGGAATGGGTGGCACCCATCGTTGTTGTTCCAAAAGTAAACACAGTTCGTATTTGCAGCGATTACTCTAAACTGAACAAGTGCGTTCAAAGGCCTCATTTTCCCATTCACGGTGTGGAAGTTACCCTGTCGCAGCCAACAGGGGCAAAATATTTTTCAAAGTTAGACACAAACTCTGGCTTCTATCAGGTCCCATTAGATCAACAAAGTCAGTTACTCACCACATTTATAACTCCATTTGGAAGGTACTTTTTCAACAGATCACCCATTCGGCATATCTTGTGCGCCCGAATATTTTTCTAACAAAATAGCAATGGTGCTAAAGGGTATTGATGGAACCACATTCCATGTCGACGATATTTTGATTTTTGCACCCAGTATGGCAGGACAGGATCGTATGTTGTGTGAGGTAATCCGCAGACTTGAATGTGTGGGTATCTCCCCCAATGCTCATAAGTGTGCTTTCGGTGTAACCCAGGTGAAATATCGGGGCCACATCATAAGCTCAGAAGGAATTTCATTGGACCCGGATCGTGTTCAGGCTATTCAGAAATTTCCAGTTCCCACAACCAAGACAGAGGTTCAAAGGTTTTTAGGCCTTGTCAATTTTCCATCCAGATTTTTACCTGACAAGTCTGGACTGTTAACACCTTTGTTTGCCCTTCTTAAGACTGAGGTCGCATTTGTATGGGGGGAACCTCAACAGGAGGCATTTTCACAAATTAAGTGGTTGTTAAGTCAGGCTCCCACACTCGCCTATTTTGACGCTACAAAGCCAATAATTGTCAGTGCGGATACTAGTTCAAGAGGCCTAGGAGGTTGCCTCATGCGGGACCAAGAGGGAAAATGGGAAGTTGTGGGGTACGCATATCGTACACTGTCGGAAACAGAGCGACGTTATTCTCAAGTGGAAAAGAAGGCATTATCTCTAATATGGTATGCGGAATATTTCAAGCAGTACATTTTGGGCCTGCCAGTAATGTTAGAAACTGATCACAAACCACTGATCTAGATCCTGCAGACCAAGCACATTGATGACCTAACACCTCGTTTGCAGAGATTCCGGTTACGGTTGATGAGATATTCATACACAGTTCGGTACGTTCCCGGGAAAAAGCTAGCCGTGGCAGATTGTTTGTCGAGGGGTCCTTCAGGAGTGGGTAATCAAGAAGGAAAAGAACCGGAACTGGAAAAAGAAGTGGGTGCGTTTGTAGATCAGATTATCTCCAACTATCCAATAAGTGAAAAATTCTTGCTTACTATTCGGGCTGAGCAAGAAAAAGACACTGTCTACAAACTACTGCAGTCCTATTGCTCACAAGGTTGGCCAGAGAAAAGTGAGGTCCCAGAGTATATGATCCCTTATTGGCAAAATAAAACTTTCATAACCTATGCAGAATTTTTCTTGCTCAACGGTACTAGATTGATCATCCCAGCATCTCTTCAGCTCCATTGTCTGAAATGTATTCATGCAGGTCACTTGGGTGTAGTAAGGTGTAGAGAACGATCTAAAATGTTGGTATGGTGGTTCGAATTATCGTCACAACTGAAAAACATGATTCGCAACTGTCCGACTTGTGTGCAAGAGAGGCAAAATCCCAGACAACCATTTGTCCAATCAAAAAGGACTATTACTCTCGCTATTTTGAAATGTGCCCTTTGTCACGTTTGACAAATGCTGCAGTCATAGGTAGGTTAAAGGAAATTTTCGCACGTTTTGGCATACCTGAAATAGTAAGGTCTGATAATGGTTCCCAATTTGTCTCAAGTAATTTTTCAAAGTTTTACAAATACCTACAATTTCCAAGTGATTACACCATCCTCGCATTTTCTGCAGTCTAACGGCTGTGTTGAGGCAGAGGTGAAGAGTGCTAGAAATCTACTTAAAAAAGAATGAGAACGTGTCTTTGGCCCTTCTGTCATATCGCACGATACCTTTAGACTGTGGTTTCAGTGCAGCGGAGATCCTGATGAATCGAAGGCTGCGATCTACCCTTCCGCTTCTTTCAGCAGCACTGGAGGAGGTCGTACCCCTAATTTGGCACACTCTTGAGTGGTTCTTTCAAAGGGGACACAGGCTGCTCGCTATGACAGAATGCACAGAGTTCGCCAATTATCTTATTTACAGCAGGGAGACAAAGTTTGGGTCACAGATTTATGGGTTTATGGGAGCATTGCGCAAAGTAGTCCACAACCGTGTTCCAATGCCGTAGACACTCATAAGGGTACATATAGAATAAATCGATGTTTTTTTAATACCTGCATCTTTTTCATGACAATGTTGGCTTTGATGGAGGTTATGTCGACAACAGCTCTTAAGTGCCAACTTACCTTCACACACTACTTTATATAGGGAGGAGGGAAAGACATACTAGCCAGGAAACAGGAGCAGATAGAAATGATAGTATTCAGCAAGATGATGAGAGGAAAAGTAGTGAGGAGCAAGATTCCGGTTCAGAATCAGACACCCTAAAGGAGGGTTTCAGGGGATTTTCAGACAAGAACACTGAAAATTCTTGTAAATTTAACGAAGGTAAGGTAAACAGTGGAAGAGGGAGAGACAGTCAGAAGAGGCATATAAAAAAACCCAATTGGTTGAAGGGCTTTGTGTAAATATAGTAACAAGTGACTGAAATATGTATATGGTAAGGATTAGGTTTTGTGTACTGTTTTGTGAATGTGTGTGAACATAACATATTGTGTGACTTCGGGTGTGTCTGTATACCAGGGGAATTTGTGTGTATATCTTAAGACTGTCTTGTGGCAATTGTAGGCCTAGGCATAGTACCAGAATCCCATTATTAAGGGAAGAGAGATGTTCTGTAAGAGAATTCCGAAGAAGTGGGATTGCCAGCCTGTTCCCTGGGAGGAGAGTTTATAACGGTACTTGTAATGGCTGCTTAGTGAAAATAGCTTTGTACATGAATAATTCTTAATAAAGAGTCTTGTGTTGTTTAAACAACATTCTCTTCACAGAAATACTGTAAAAAAAAAAAAAAAAAAAAAAAAAACTACTCTCAACAGAATTTTGTAGAGAATTACATGGCTCATGGCAAGTCCAAGTTATTTCGGGGTAGAAAAAAGAGAGAAAAAAAGGGGTTGATGTTAGGGATGATTATGGCTGCCCCCCCCCCCCCAACTCACTCACTCAGCCAAAGGTTTTGTAGCTTTAATTTCCAACTTTTTTTTCTTTCTAAAAGCCCATGCTTCTAAAGCATGTTTCGCTGTAGACAATGACGGGAGAAACGCAAAGCAGAGATGCTACAAGAGTCCCCCGACAGCCATGGCTATCAGCGGCTGAAGAACTGCCCTCTTTGTCCCGAGGGCGATCCAGAACGAGCCGATTAAAGTAGCTCGAGGCTTGCGTCACGATGACACGCGAGCACGCATGCACGGTCCCCCGCATAATTACCCGGAGACAATGGCGCGTCCCTTCAGTGCTCTCCCGGAGGCCTTCCGGTACACCACAGCGCCTCGCCCATTGTGGTGGCGCCGAGCTGGGCGTCTCGAATACAGCGGAGATACTGTGCGTCTCCCCCACCCCCCCGGAGGACCGGCGCAGCACTGCTTTGAAGTCCCGCTGAACGACGCCGCCATCAAAGATTCATAAACACCCCCTCGTGGCCGCAGTCATTGTCACCCGGAGGCCATGACTCTGCACACGAGATAACCACCCCCCCCCCCCAATCGCCAGCGTAGCCTTAAGGGAGGTGCGCGCCGGCTGAAATACGCACGGGATGGGCAACTTCGTCCTCTTCTTCATTACGTAAGCAGCTGCTTGCCATAGACTAATTTTTTCTTTTTCTCATTTGTCTTGCGTCTTATCCACGGAGCGGAAGACGAGTCCATGAATAACGACCACCGTGTCTTCAATTTTGCTAGCTCACATGCAATATTTCTCGTGTTGTTATCGGGTTTTTGATGTCACCGTGAAAAATGTTATGCAAATATTATTCCGAGCGTTATGGCTGTGCTGATAAAAATTTGCTAGGCACAAAATGGAGAGTGGAGACGTTTGAAAATCTTCAAATAGGACGATCATAATAATTAATTTAATGTTAACAAATATTTGTAATAATTAATTTCATGTAGATTTATTTCAGTTTAAACATTATGACTTTTGCTGCTCAAATGTATTTGCATAGTTTCAGTTATTCAGAATAATATTTTACTCTGTACAACCAGAATACTAATTATGATCTTGCTTAAGGTCCCCCCCCCCCCCCACCCAATTTGCCATATAATGTTCCACAATGGAAATATGCTTACATTTTGATATAAAATATTCTTATTAAGCTATTTAAAAAGGATTTTTACGTATATTGCATCAGGGGGTTAACATATAGTGTTCAGGGGTTTACCTATGTATGAGGCATAGGGTAAATGTGAGAAATTATCGGGCATTTTGCACCAGCTTCTCTGGACCACAGGACTCGTGTGTTGCTAGGGTCTTGTCGACAGCCCATGGCTGCCCTCTGCAACACTGTCTTGAAGTGATGCTAATTGCTGTGGATTGTGAAAGATCATAGCTGTGAACTTCTCCAACACTGTCGCCGTACATGTAGCTATCTGGGTCGCTCCATAAGCCCTTAATTAATGATGGAAATCAACACTTAATGACTTTAAGATTGCCTGTAGTGACAGAGCCCAGATGTCCCAATGCTGAATATTGCATTGAATGGCAGTCTGGTAGCAAAAATACTTGCGGACAGAACAAACACATACACAAACAGGAACACTACCCAGCAAACACAACCTGTCGGCAACTGTCGTTTCAATGCAAGAAGATAGCCATCTGACAACGGTGTGGTCTTTTTTGAGACAGAATATTTGCCATTAGAAAAAAGGCAATGGCCCGCTGTATTTTTAAGGATAACAGATGGATTTCACCGAAAATATGTCGGCATGATATCGCAGAGCAAATATGTTGCAAGCATCTTTAATGTGTTCTGGACCGATTCTCATACAGCATATTTGTCTTTTTGGTAAGCTGGCCATTATCTTATTTATTCCGGCCTTGTAAAGTTTTCGAGACAAGGCTCTTTATCACAAAAATTTCCTTTGAAATTTTTTTTTCATTTGTACGACCA
Organism: Dryococelus australis; assembly: GCA_029891345.1. Classification (NCBI taxonomy): domain Eukaryota; kingdom Metazoa; phylum Arthropoda; class Insecta; order Phasmatodea; family Phasmatidae; genus Dryococelus; species Dryococelus australis. The sequence goes on along the minus strand of CM056995.1, from coordinate 44,074,661 downwards.
TCCGACAGATAAATTAAAATCTAACAAAAGTACTTTGTTTGCAAGTCTCTAAAGAAATAGTTTTTAAAAAATTCCTTGTTTTTAAATTATTTGTTATATTGTCATGGAATTTATACATTCCTTTATAATAATTTGTGTCATGATATATTTTTAATTACTGGAATTGATCAGCAACTTACCCCATGGTGTATCGGTTAGCATGCATGACTATCAACTCGAGGATCTTAGGTTCGAATACTTGGCAAGCATAAGATTTTCATATCATACAATGTGTTGGGAAGTAAACAAAATTAATGTGTGTAAAGAGGAAATAACAATTACTAAAAACTTTTATTGAAAAGTTACGGTTTTTTTCATGGTTATACTGCTTATTTCTGGACATCATGCCGCTGCAGGCCCAGCATCATAACGACATCCAGCAGTCGCAGGCCCGACACTGTCTGCCAACAGTTAGCCGCCAGTCCACATTTCCATCAGGCCGCTTCTGGCATAAGACAGCGGGCCAGTATCGTCTGGCCAGAGTTTGTCGGCTAGCTTTTACTGGCCCGATTCTGTCCCGTACTTTTCATGTATGTTGGGCCAGAATAGTATTTTGCCGGTAACGATACAGTGTATTTTTGACACTGTCTGCAAACAGTCAGCCGTCAGTCCATATTTCCATCAGGCCGCTTCCGGCATAAGACAGCGGGCTGGTATCGGGTGGTCAGAGTTTGTCGGGTAGCTTTTACTGGCCCGACTCTGGCCTGTATTTTCTGTGTTTGCTGGGTAGGAGATAACTTGCTACTGCTACGAAATGACAACAATGGGCGACTGTGTTAAAAAAAATTATCTAGAGGCTTAATTGTGCTCAAAATAATTTGAATTTTCCCAGAAAAACAAAATACTTGATCCAGATGGCATTACAAATTAGCAAATTATTTGTGGCTCTGAAAATATTGACAACATACTTGAAATATTCTGATTGGGGTAGTGCCCTTTGAAACACTAGTGTCCACGTAATGGTAACGAATTAAAATACTTAAAATGTTCAAAAATATCATGCCAAAAATATTTCATATTCCTTCAAAAGTGATTACTTTAAATATAATGATTACAATTAGCTAGCGGCAGAGCAAGGATTCAGTTCAGGCTTGCCGTAGTAAACGTCAGAAGAAGTCATGGACTTTAGAAAATCAACTTTGCAGAGTGAAAAAATGTTTTAGAAGGTCGTATTAACAATGTTAGGTGAAAAACTTTATTTTTGGAATTTCTTAGCTGAAATCAGTGGCCAAAACATACAATTTGAAGATCTAGAAGTTCCCGATGATCACGTATGCCGACGGGGCATCTCTCCGGATGCACAGTAACCCTGGGTGACTTCTTCCCTATATGTAAGCGCAATGCTTATGGCGCTAACATACAGTTCAATAGCACCTTAACAGACGTCACACAAATTTTAACTAACCCCTCTGAAAGCTACGCGGAGGGAGGCAATACAGGCCTAGTTCTTGCTTAAAACACCTCGTGTTATTCATCGCTATTAGACTGCCTGCTATTTCAGGGGTGCCAACTCCGACTTCCCTATGAAAAATCAAAATTTAATACCTAGTGCACAGCCCACCTAAGCTGGCTGCCTGACGTCACGTAACAAGATGTCAGTCCTCTTTCTCGAAAAACTTTACATAAGAACATTCTTTAAAAACTTACCAATCACGAGGGTTACAATTAAAATCAATCTGTACTGCCACTTAAAACTGCCCCCAACAATCAAAAAAGCAAAGATTCACATGGCCTTGTAAGTACACATATACACAATGTAGAATAAAAAAGACATAAATATGCGGTCAAATACAAATACCGTCGCAAAACAAAATATATATTATGGTCTCTTTTTCAAAACAAATAAATCTTGCCACAAAAACAAAATAAATCATGTAAAAATAATATTGAGCCTGTTAAAAATAAAAAAACACATGTTAATTATTTAATATTATTCATTCGTATAGCTCAGAAAAGTGTTACATGTTTAACTGCAAATAATTTAATTTGATGACAAGAGAAAGAGGAAATGTTTGCAGAATATACATTGCAGTAGTAAGCAACACGAGGTTGGTTACTGCTGTATGTTGTGTTGGAAATTATGACTTGGGAAATACATCATCGGAACTCAGCAAAAACAAAGGAGGTTGGAACACCAGCCAATAAAGTTTGGTCTCAGACTGGGATGAAACTCTTTCCAGGGGTGATCAAATGGCTGGTGTGTTTCCTCACTCATGCTGCTGATAACTTGCAACCATATGAGAAAGTCAGCTAGCTCTACATACATGCTCTACGTAGATACTCGCTCCTGAGTAAATGTGATTTATGCCTGATTCCGTAGTGTCTGATCCCACTGAACTGGCTTGCCAAGGTCAAGATAATGCCTTACTACAAGCAGTCTGTAATAATTACTGGGTCTGCCTGCATGCAGATATTTTGTACATTCGAAGCCTCGAAACGCACGAGCTATAATGCAGACTCCTGTTCACTCAGCCCTCGCTCTATCATCTCTATGCACAATGTGCTCAACTGGCATGCAGTATTTCCATCAGCGACTGCCTCGAATGTGACTCTAAGCAGAGATGCTATACATTTTTGGCATGCTAATAAAGATAAAATTATGATGTGAATCAAAAGACAACTCCTGCGTTTCTGTATAGAAAATTTAGTTCCTGTAACTGATTCCAAACACACCCATTTGAATAATTTTCATGCCCAAAAAAATAATGCTTGGAATTTTAGATCTAACTTTGCACGTGAAATATTTCTTAAATGCTTTTCATGTTTAGACGCCACTACAAAGTATCCAACCATTTTTCAATCACAAGTTTTCTACCAAATCTCTGTGATGCACTTCACATGCCAGCCGGGCAGAGTCCTAGGTTAACACATGTTGGGAAGTTGAAAACAAGACATCATGTCCCAAATATGGTCTGACTGCCGATTGTGATTACATACAGTATACGACTGGAATATCTCAACAAGTGTGCCCCGATGTGCACAGAAATTCATGAAATGTTTTCTAGTCTGGGAACAAAGGGTTATGTATGTTGAGAGTGTGCCACTATAATCATGGAATTCTTTAATGTCTAATCAATTAAAGTTTAAATGTATATTAAAATAATTCCCATAATTTTTGCATTACAGTTTGTGTGTTAGTTTGTTAATGTGAGTTATAATCAACTTCAGAGAATGCATTTCAAACTGGACTGACTGCACTTCTAACACAATAAAATATGATTTCTAACAATTGAGTTACGTAAATGGGGAAACTGTAGGTTGTATAGTGCCCCTGGAGAAATGGTATGGCATCTTGTCTACTTAAAAGGATTAGTTAGGGAAAACAGAAAAATTTGGGAATTCATTGACCTTTGCTTGTGACTTCAACTTCATAAGTAGATGTCAACTGCTTATTGGCTCACTGCTGCTCCAATGGGAGGCCTTTATTGGGCCTGCATTTTGTTGCATGTTTATTATTGGCAGAGAGACCTCCAGGACGTGTCAAATAAGTTGTGAACCAATCGTAAAAATAGCACCACCATATGTGCATTTGATATCTAACTTGTCCTTAAATGAATTCGCTAATTTTCGAGGTCTCTTAAAAATTAGTTATTCTAGCTTATTGCTTTAAATTTATAATGCTTCCATCATGAATGGACCAATGTAGAAGGATGCTGACCCCACCATCAAGGGTAGTATTGGTGTTCATAAATTTTTCTAAGATGTAGACATGCGACAGAGGGGCTGGACCAGTCATAATCTTCTATCAGGCCCAAGGCCCTGCATCGGTTCCTCTTCTTTAAAATTTCTTATTTAAAGTACATATTTTGATGATTTATTGTTTTGGTAGATTTTCCTTAAATTGCTTGTGTTTGTTGTTTAATGTTGTTGTATTGTGTTGACTTAGATATTAAGTTATGTCTTCAGCATTCCCTACCCGGGCTTGTGTCATTTCGGGGTACCTTGAACTATATAATAACAAATTAAAAAATTGAAAATAATATAATGTTTAAATTCATGGCTATTGAAATATCGGGCATTCTTTGTTTTATACATTTTAAGTTAATGACTGAACTAAAGTAGTAATATGCTTAAGTATAAATTTATAACAGTTTCACAGTATCATATGATTAATGCACAGTAGTAAATTTTTTTTGCAGAAATATGACATAAAGTAGAGCTTTTCAAAGAATTGAAATAAGCACAAAACTTGCAAACACCACAGGTGATAGGACGTCATGTGCTGAAACTGTTTTTTTCTTTGTCCTGCAGGTGCTGTAAGATGCACGATTGGTGTTACAACACAGTACAATGCCCCATGTTCCTAGAGTACTTCGTGCCGTACGTCTGGAAGTGCTACCACCACAGGCCCATCTGCGGTAACTGCCAGCTACAGTTCTTAAAAGGCTCGGATCCTCACAAGTTGCTGCATTTTTGAGTTATGAACTATATAACGTGGTGAAGATTCTTGAAGCATTTAATGCCAATAAAGATTCACAAGCTTTCACTGCCATTGTCTGTTCTTGGCTTCTGGGTTACAGCTGTAGCAATGTTGTATTTTTCTCCTGATGTTTTGAAAGATGTTGCAGCCTCCATCTTCCTCCCAGAAGCCAAAAACATTTTTTTAACACCAAATTATACATATAATGAATTTATTAAAAGAACATGAGTATTACTGTATCTTGTAAAACTGTTACAATGGTGGTTATGAATCTAAAGCAGAATGATATATCTGTACAGCAACACAGTAAATGTGTTGACAAATATACTGTACTACAGTAAAAACTGAAGCAGCCTTAAAAATTTTATATAGTTCACTAACACAATCTATTTTTATCTATAAAAGAGAAGAGCTGATACCTAAATTTACAACAGTTTTTTTTTACATAAAATGCAATTACCCAGTTCATAATTTTACTATCTAAAAAAGCACTACAAGAACTACACGTTTATTTAATGTCCTTGGTACTGGATAAAATATCAAAACACCATAAAATATTAATAACAATATGCATTACAAATTGAAAAAGATTTTTAAGAAAAAAATAAAATTAAAGAAAAAATTAACTTGATGTACAGAAAAACATCTATGTTCAGTTTTGTGTAGCAAGAGAAAACAAATTAAAATCATAAAAACAGCACACTACTGTATACAAAAACTGTTGAGACTTTTCAGAAAAAAAAATTAAGAAAATGTGTGCTTATTAAGCAGGAAAAATTCTTAACAAAAAACTTCTTAGTAGGGTTTTATTGACAACATTTGTTAATGCTGAAATAGTGCCCTAGAAAGAGTGATTGACAAATAGTTCCAGATACGCATTCATATGTTCATATTTGGAATAAAACTACTACAAATATTTTGCTTAGCCATTTTCTGAGAAGACTTTCCAATGTTGAATATTTCAGTCACTGTTTATTTATGATGAATTAAAATTATAAAATTTGTTTTGTAGCATTTTATAAATTTTTTACCACATACTTAGTGTAAATATAAAAAGCTATTCTGAATAGTATACGTATTCATAATTTTAATGTCAACATTTTTAATAGTATAAATTAATACATTTAAGTCATTCAAAAATTCTCACAACATATTTGTGAAAGTAATATTTTATAATACAACAGTGAAACAGAATACCTACTATAGTACATATAAAAACTTACTCAGATATGAAATTTCACAAAATAATAAAACCAAATATTTAGTGAAACAATTCAAGGAGGAATTCTCCAATTTTTAAATGGGTGTCAAAATAAAATTCTTCATTATTTTTAGGATAAGTAAAATTAGTTGTTAGTAACATGTTCCTTTGTGTGTTGAAGCTCTGGACCAGGATGGGCTGTGCGCGCAGCGTCTGTGCGAGTGTGACAGGCAGCTAGCAGAGTGTCTGCGCAGGTACCCGTGCCCCCACACCAAGGCTGTCTGCACATCATCTCCGTGGCGACTCCTGCAGAATGTTTTCATGCTCTAGCAGGCCGCAGAGACAAGTTGCCAACACCAAACACTGTTACATCCGTCCAGTTGTGCATTGCAACACATCCCATCATGTGTTGAAGCTCTGGACCAGGATGGGCTGTGCGCGCAGCGTCTGTGCGAGTGTGACAGGCAGCTAGCAGAGTGTCTGCGCAGGTACCCGTGCCCCCACACCAAGGCTGTCTGCACATCATCTCCGTGGCGACTCCTGCAGAATGTTTTCATGCTCTAGCAGGCCGCAGAGACAAGTTGCCAACACCAAACACTGTTACATCCGTCCAGTTGTGCATTGCAACACATCCCATCATGTGTTGAAGCTCTGGACCAGGATGAGCTGTGCGCGCAGCGTCTGTGCGAGTGTGACAGGCAGCTAGCAGAGTGTCTGCGCAGGTACCCGTGCAACCCAAAACCAAGGCTGTCTGCACATCATCTCCGTGGCGACTCCTGCAGAATGTTTTCATGCTCTAGCAGGCCGCAGAGACAAGTTGCCAACACCAAACACTGTTACATCCGTCCAGTTGTGCATTGCAACACATCCCATCATGTGTTGAAGCTCTGGACCAGGATGGGCTGTGCGCGCAGCGTCTGTGCGAGTGTGACAGGCAGCTAGCAGAGTGTCTGCGCAGGTACCCGTGCCCCCACACCAAGGCTGTCTGCACATCATCTCCGTGGCGACTCCTGCAGAATGTTTTCATGCTCTAGCAGGCCGCAGAGACAAGTTGCCAACACCAAACACTGTTACATCCGTCCAGTTGTGCATTGCAACACATCCCATCATGTGTTGAAGCTCTGGACGAGGATGGGCAGGCTGTGCGCATACTGTCTCTGTGCAAGTGCAACAGGCAGCTAGCAGAGTGTCTGAACAGGTACCTGTGCCCCATACCACGGTGGCCATCTGCACATCGTATCCGTGGCAGCTCTTACAGATCATCATCATACTCCAGCACGCCTTGGAGAAAAATTGCCACGCAGTGTTACACCTAGCTAGTTGCACATTGTAACCATGAACTACATCACAAGACTTTTGTGGCCATTTCCTGAATGATTGTCTTTGCGTTTTGAGGTTTATCTGCTTCGACGGGTTGAGATATAAAACATGATCTACTAAGGATTGGTTGGACCCATAAACTCTTCTGACAAGATTTCTTTTTAAGTGCTAACATAATAATTCTTAACTAATTCTTGCAATACAAAGAATTGTGGACTGTATAAGTTTGCTAGTGGTGTGCGAATACTCGAGATTTTCAATAGTTGCAAACAGTAATTTAACAATATATTATTCGCATTCGAACTTCAAATAAGTAATGCAAAAATTGTGAATAATTTATATTCCCATTTCAAGTGGTTATTTGCATGACATTTTATGCCTATCCATTTGAAGACACTTATGTAAACTTTTGTTCCATAGTTATAGGAGGATGGTTACTGATAACTAGTCGTGTTTATAAATTTTTGCTGTTCCATGTAGCAGCAAATCAATGATCATTAGATTCCTGCAAGGTTCTTTACATCTGTATGTTATTAAAAAACTCATTCAGAAATGTGATAAAACTAGAATTATACAGAAAACCATTACATACACACATGCATACATTTTCACTGTAAAATTTACATAACTAGGGCATATTTCTTCTTTCTTGTTGTTTGCAGCTGAAGAAATAGGCATTTAAAGGTTATGTTATCGCAGTTGTGCACTACCAAAACCAAAATGTCTTTGCATTGCTTTTACTCGCATACCACATGGCCCCAGGCCATATTACGAACATGTAGATTTTTTTTATAGTGTTTAGTTTCTGCAAACACATTCAAAAGTTTACAATTTCAGTACACTGACGAGTTGAGACAGCAACATAGTGGACATGAACACCACCAACATGGTGTCGCGTTGAGCTGTGGTGAAAGGAACGTAAACTAAAAGTGCTAGTAGTATCACGAGCTGGTTGCAAGCATTTACAGCAAAACTTTTGCAATTACAAAGAGTTTCATGTACTTCAAATTACGGTAAACAAAATTTGTTACTTTTATCTTTGAAGTTTAATGGCAATGGTGAGTTCATGTTATTATGATGGTTTGATCGCACTGTGTCCATTGCCGGCCATAAGACTAAATAAAAATCTTGCACACACCCACAGAACTCAGCAAGACAAATGACTGAAAAACCTTCTACATCAACAGATAATTACATTATAAGATAATTAGGAAAAGCTGTTTCGTTGTCAATGAAAAATAAATATGTATATAATTAAAACAACAAAAAGACAGACGAACACCTTATTCTTACAAAACAGGACAGACAATAAAACCACACCAAAAGAAAAGACAACACAATGTCGAAAGCGAAAACACCACACGACTTTTTGACATAATGTTGTGTTTTCTTTTTGTCATTTAAACTATATACGTAATTATTTTTCACTGACAACACAATAGCTTTTCCTAATTATCAGACTGTGGTGACGTAAAAGGTTTTTTCTCCGTATTTTGTCTTGCTGAATTCTATGTGTGTGCGCGCAAGATTTTGTTTAGTCTCATGGTCAGCAATGGGCACAGTCCAATCAAACCACCATAATAACATAAATTCTGTTACTGTTTCATGACCGCGGTAGTATTTAAATAGGGTTATTTTCACGGTTGAATTGGTAGTAGAGTCTGGAAATGCTGAGGTTTGGTGCATGCGGTTGCAGTGCTATTTGGTAATGCGCCACAAACTGTTTGCAATTAAAATTTTTGCTTCACGCACGTCACAATGATGATCACTAAAAATAAAACTTGATGACCACTGAAAATAAATTTGCAACACCACAGAAATAGTTTCCTTCGATAAAGACTTTATTTTTATTGCAAAGAACTTTGAGATATTTTCTGATGACCAAAATGTATCTAATCTTCCGTACCTTGACAATGCATTCGCATTATCATTAATGCATTATTTATTGTAATGGATACATTGTGCGCAAACAATTGGTTTTGTGATCGTGAAATTATGTTTATTTCTTTTGTGTAATTGAAATGAAGTGTTTACTGGTACCTATAAAACTTCGAAACTACTGTATTTGCATGTTATTCTAAAATCTTACTATTCTAACAATATTCGAACATCAAAATCTACTATTTGCACAACCCCAATTGTTTACCGTAATAATTTCCAGACTTTGGGTGGGGGTGGGGGGGGACATTGCAAGTACAGTCAACATCTTTTACTAGGTTTGGCAGATTATGCGTATCTTTCCTAAATGTGCACGGAGTGCAATTTAACGTGTTAGTTATATTGGTAACATTAATTGGTTAAAACTGCAAAACCGTAAATGAACTAAGGACAAGCGAATAGCTGATTTATGGAGTGAACATGCAACAAAAGAAAACTTTTGGTATTTGAGATGGTTTCACACGAGAACAATATTTTACATGTTTAAAAAAGAACTTTGTTTTAGTCAGCGACTGTGAAAAGGAAATGTAAAAATCAAGGCTATGACAGAATGACATACAATGGTGTGTTCATTAAAGTGAAAAACATTTTAGACACTGCAGTTTTGCAATTAAATGAAAGAAATAAGACTATAGTGAATTAAGTTGTGTATCACAACTTGATTTACTCTAACGTTAAGATGAAAGAAAATTGAATTTATATCTAAGAAACTGCATTATACAAAACTTTGTTGAAAATATAATGTTATTGTTTAATTTCTACTATGTTTAATCTGCTACATGTTTGTTAACACATACTGATATTTTGTAAACCTACAAAGTCTAGACAAACAAGGTACAAACTAACACCATTACCTTACATTACCTTCCATTTTACGGAAGAAAGGTCAATAGAATTTAAGTAAATTTGAACTCATTGAAAATTCAATAAAATATTTTCAATTAACTGTTAAACTTGTTTTCATTTACTTCCGAAAGAAAATTTTCAAAACAAGAAGACCATATCACACAAGCTCAAATATACATGATTTGAGTGTGAATAGACATTGAAGAAATGCCTATGTGAAACCCTACTAACAATTATTTGATAAAAATCCGTTTTTAAGAAAGTAGTACAAAATCAACAAAACAATGAATATCTAATTCAGGCATTAAGGCACATATTTACTTATTTCATACACACATATAGCGAAGAATTAAACATGATGCAGACACAGATCAAGTGCCTTATCACCGATATATGCAAAGCATTGAAATGAATGCAGGCTTTTCATTGCCCTGCAATTCCTATTGAGTCTTTAATAAGAGTGGAGTGGAGATGTTTCAGGGGTCTTGAGAGCTGATGACTGTGAAGCAAGGTGGGTATGGAGCAGTGCTGGAACACATGGCTGAAAACAATGGGAGATTCCTGAGTCTGGCACGATTCCCACATGCTAAAACCAGTGTGACCAACCAGTTCCTCCCAGGAATTGAACCCGATTTGCCTTGGTGGAAGGCAATCGCTCTAACTGCTGCGCTGCAGCAGTATTTCTACCTCAGCTTCAAATGTATTCTATCTGTGTATTTCAAGATACAGAGTCTAAAAAGGAGTGTATATTTAACTGTGTTGAAAGGATTCCAAATAGGACTTACAACTTGTGTCAAGTCTTGAAAGTACCATTCTAAACCTGTGTAAAATACTGTTTTTTTTACAGAGCAATTTCCTAGAAGCAAGTTTGGAAATTTCATGCAAAAATTTACTTCAAACCCATTTCAGTGCAGTTCAAATACCAAACAGACAGGCACCTTAATAAAACAAACTGTTCCTAATTTAAAACTGCTTGATTTAATGGATATTTATGTATTTTAGTGATGCATTGATTACAATTTGCTGAATACGGTCACCAATTAGAAATGAATACATTATTGCAATCCCCCATTATCATATCCAGTTATCAGTATTTAATACTACAATTTGAATAAAATATGTATATGAAAAACTATAACTTCATGAAGAAACTCTTACTGATATAATTTTAAGACTCAAGACACATTTCAACACTAACGGGTAAACAATTATTTTTATGTTAGTTAAAATGCACACAATGTAACTGTAAAGTATTCTTCAACTATTGTATTATGTTTTAACAATTGGTTACAAATTCATGGAACAGTGTTGGAAAAATGAACAACTTGCAAATACTCAATCAGAAACACCAGCATTCTCAAACTTTTGGATGTAGGAAAGTTCTCCTGTCTCTTTAAGATATTTCCATTACTGAAGAGTAATGCCGTCATTTAAGCTCCACTTAAAACTACGTTTTGCTTCCAGCGCCAGTTGCTTGGAATTAACTTGCCCTTACTTTAGCTAGGTTCTATCCCCTGCTTCGTACCTCGCAAACCCAAACCGCCTGCAGTACACGGACGTGTCTATCGGAGTTCCATCCACGAGTGCTTCTCTGGACTCATCCTGACACAACCCAGCTTAATTTTCCAAGCTACGTGTCCACATCTTTGCGTTACGTGAGACAGATAGCTAGCCTTCCGTCCTGAGAACAGGCGCAAGCTCTCAGACACTCGCAAGAGCCAAGAGAAGTTCCTATGCCACTGCATCTGTTCTCACCACCTACACGCTCTGAACCTGCAGCCTACCCAGAGTGCATTGTCAAATACTTGAGAAGGCCTGAACTACCACCTACTCTAGTGATCACTAACCTAACCCAATTGTTCTCCTTTGACCATCTGCCAATAGACCTCAGAGAATTCAGACCATACCACCAGCATCGCCTATAACTGCACCCAAGATCATGCCTGCTTTATTGAAACATCACCCAAGTAGCCTTACATCTGCCGTACCTGTCAAACGTAGACTTGCTCTTGCAAGTTAAGATTTTGTGCCCTGCCGAGAAGCCACAATGCCTGTTCTGTACAACCGGCAAAGCTCCTGCACACCGGCAGAACTGAACCCCATTAAGAAGAGAGACTGACTATCTCTTCGACAAAAAAAATTACTGGCAGCTGCTTCTCGCCACCTTACCCATGCGAGTACAAGTTCCTGGTACATCATGCGCCAAAACAAACAAATAATAATGCAAAAAGATTTTTAAACAATTTTGTCTGCAGAATTCAAATTGTATAAAAATTATTAACAGTAACAGACATAATATAACTTCCTTTTACTAGGTAACTTTCTGTTTATTTTTACCTGTAAGCATCAATTGTAGACATGCCATTTTCTTATGGTCATGTTGATGCGTGCCAGGTTAGACTGACTGGCATGTTTGTTGAGGATTTTTCTGCTAGACCAAAAGTGGGATGGTTAACTCTGGTAAGAATGTGTGAGACGAGGGGTGTTGGTTACCGTTTACTTACACTGTTGTCTTGGGTGTTGTTGTTGATGTGGATTTCACCCAATAGTGGCGAGCTCGGTCCAGTCCGAAGCAACAATTTCAGTTGTAGACTTCACGACTCCAGAAGTTCGAGTTTGCCCAGCCCTATCTTGCCTCAGTACAGTTTAACAACCCTCTTACCACAGGCGACAGCAAGGCGACAAGTAGATTACTCAGACCGGAAGAAGCGCTACTGGTTGGTGTTTAAGTTGGGCGGCGCGGTCCCGTTACGCCTGCCTTTCCTGCGTAAGAGGTGGTAATATCATTCACGGTTTGATAGCAACGTGAGCTAGGTATTGTTCCCTACGTCTTTTGCCACTCCTTAACTTGTAAGGCATAGAGTAAAATGGTTTGACAGTTTACGTAATGCACTTAGACAAGAACAGTTACTACAATGTAACCCAATAGTGACTTACTGGCACGAGCTCAATAAGAGTCCCCACTGATCCCCAACGTATGCGGGCTGATCAGGGACATGGAGCCGTGTCGACCACCAAGCCTCTACTGGTTGTGCGTTCGCATAGGGTTGAGTGGCAAACCCCAGGCTAATGTCACTTCTGAACTGAATTGGTGCTCAAAGCGAGAAATAACCTGAGCTTGTAGCCCCTCACTGTGTGAAGGTGTTTCTAGTGGTTGTGGCATCACTGTTTCTCCCCACCAGCACTACATTGGTGCTCAGGTGGCTGGAAAGAAACACATAGCTGTCTAATGTGGATGTCAACTATCTCTCGGTCCCTGTCGGCGGTGCACGAAGTATTCTGTCTCTAACCGTTAACACAGACAAGTACCCTGTAAATGTAAAACGGAAGAGTAGTCAACAATGAGTGTTTATTGAAGACTCAATAAATAAAAACGTGACCCGTGCTACCTCCTACCAAACCGTAGAGTGTTGAAAGTATCTGCGGTTCCAGGTGTAGGTGACCTGGTTCTAGGTTAAAAAGGGAATAGCTGGTTCTAGATGAATACAAAGTTAGTTAAAGTTAAACTGAGCTAAGTAAAAGGTGTCTAGAGGAGACAAAGTGAAGTTAAATACATATGTACGTGTTCGCTGGTCGTCGAGATGTGGTAAGTAACTGCTGGAGGCGTACTTGACGCTTACAAGATCTCTGGAGGTCCCAGCACTGAATTAGTGCTCTGGGATGTTGCGAGAGAGGAAGCAAAAGAATGACTCCTGAGCCCGGCAGCGTCCAGACTAACATAGGTGAAGCTTGTAGACTGCCGGCGCGGGCTGCGGGGAGGGCGAGCATCCTGCCCTGGTTGGTGTGGGAATCGAAAAACTTGGGTCAGCAGTAGTCAGTGTTTCTGCTTCGTGCCTCTTTGGCGGCGCTTGGCCTTGCCCGAGGCCCGGGCAGCTTGTGGGCTCTCAGCGCAGGGTAGGAGAGGGGGGAGCGGCATGCCTGCCAGGTAGCGTAACCTTCATGTGAAGAGAATTCGCTCATAAGTTAGAGTAGGCAAACAAGACTTCATCTGGAAAATTCTCTGTATGTGTCTCTCACGTCTGTAGGAGTGGAAGTAGGTACACTTAGCTATGAGTCGTAATCATAGTTGATTAGTAGTAGGAGCGGCACGCGTCAATGTTTAGCATTTAACATTTAGCATCAAGTCGAGGCCTAACCTCTCTTATGCTCTGCAGCTAAATTTAAATATATTTCACATATCCCCGTTTGTTTTTAGCTGAACTATGCTATCACTGGCACAAATTAACACTTTATAGCAAGAGTGTACTGTACTAGATTATTTTGCTTACTTAGGCTCAAACTTTACCACAATTAGTATATTACTGTGATAATTGCTGATTACAATCAATTAGTTTTGGTCCAATAATCGCAACTGTTGATTAATGGTAGCATAATCAGTGGAACACCAATTCATTGAACATTTTAAGGTCTTGCGCACCAGCAAACCTTCATGAAAATTGCAAGCTCATATCAGTATCTTGTACAACAAATTTAAGAAAATCTTCCACCTTAACAATAAGATTGTCATCACATTACAATACATTTGGGAGAGGGATATTTAAGGCATATATGTCTGCAGTCATACCCTGAATAGTACTATATACATTTGTTAATCTTGAAGAATCAGAAATCACTACAGATGACTCTCAGCTTATTTATTTTCACATCTGACTGACTGATTCACTCATTTACTGATTAAAATTTATTGCACGTGTATTAGCAAAATTGTTTGCATTCTCAGCTCTGATGTGTACTAAACAGCATTTCTAAGCTAAGGTGTGAATAAATTACCTCATCCACACACCAATCTTACTGCTGCTTTATGAGCTTACAGTTGACGTGTGTCACTTAGACTAGTTACAGTTACTTTGGCAAGCACTGTCAGGTGTGCTCTGGTACACAGTTATTTAGACTGAGTGGATTGTCTACTGGAGACTAACACTGGTGAGGTTGGCTGTCGACCTGTCGACTAGGTACAAAGTCAGCTATGGTTAGGACTGCAATGTGCCTGGGTACCACCTTAGCCCTCAAAGGTAGAGCTGAATTACCAGGGTACTCACTCAAAGAGCTCCTGGGTTCCGGTGTGGGGGTAGGCTGGCTGGGGCCAGATGAGGTGTCGTACGGAGAGGTCAGGTATCTCTGGCTCCAGGTGACGGCTGCACTGCTTCCACAAAACGAGTTGGCAATACCCAACCTTGTGTCACATCCAGTGACTAGTGCTCGTACTGCAGGATGTGGCTCGATGCCAAGCCTATTGTGTGAGGGGAAATAAACTTGGGTGTTGTCTGAAGAAGACTGCCTCTCCAGATGACAGGTAGACTGAGCACGTTACAGTGGGGTTTCTTCACCAAGTGTGGAGGGGTTGCTGGTACACACTCGCTTAGCAGTAAAGAATTCCTCCCTTTTCTCCTCCCTTCGTGTGCCGGGCTTCTCTAAATGGCATACAGACTGTATTGATACTTAACACACTTTAGTCAGCACACGCAATTGATAGTTCCCTTACTAAGTGTAGAATCCAACAGCAGTTTAAGGCGCTAACCTTGTGCTCCTACGGTACTGCACCTTGGTGCACAAACCTAGGGTGGTAGGTCGTATGGGCCATCTTCCTACTACTGTCTGGGTGTGGTCCAGGAAAAGTCGGGCCTCCAGTTACAGGCAGAATAACCTGCCAGCACCCTTGGTGCTCCAGTCAGTGATACAACCTGGGGTGACTGTCCTGCTCCTGTTGGATGAGTACCTAGTAGTTGGAGATCTACCTTTCTGTACACCTGGATGCACAGAACGGATGGCCACAGAAGGTGAAGAGTGTACGCTGACGTGCAGATTCCTGAAGGGGATCTGTAGTCCTACACTATGGTATGTAATATTATCTCATCCGGTCGCTTATTTACTCCGTCTATAAGTAGAGTTCCTAGTATCGGGCAGGATTTATCTCTAAACAAATTTACTCTCAGGACAGGTTAAAATAGTATTTATTTTAATAATAAATACTGGTGACTCGTACCTACTACTAAGCAGAGTGCGAACGGAAGTAAGCTATGCTTAACAGGTGGAGGTGACCTGCTCCTAGACTACTCAAGTATAGAATGACGTTGATAGCTATGAAAACAACTCTGACGCAGTTACTCTATTCTGGGGTTGTCTAGACTAGACCTTTAAACAGGGCCACTACCAAAAGGGCAGCGGGTGTGGTTGCCACTTACCAGCTAGTAGCGGCGGCTGTTGAACTAGGAGGATCAACAACGGAAGTGTGGAGTGAAGTACAGCAGGCTTCTGGAGATGTTGAGCTCCTGGAAGCTGGTGGTGGTTGAAGCTTCTGGAGCTTATGATAGATGCCTCTGGAGCTTCTGGTCATTGGTGGTAGCAGCCACTGGAGGCTGCAGAATATATCTTGGTGTTCTTGGAGAGGATCGTGAAGGCCTATGGTCAGTAGAGAGCCCCAGCACAGAAGTGTTGAGGCAAGCTATTGGAGAATACAGCTGGCGTTTTACGCAGTGCACTGCCTTATATTGTGCGCTCGGCTGGCCAATGCCACAGGGCTGGAGTGGGAGGTGTGACATCTGCCTAGAGTGAGCGGGGTGGGAGAACTACCCTTGCGCTTGGCTATATGGCCTCGGGCACTCGGCGGCGCTCGGCCTTCCTTGGGAAGCTTTGTCGCTGTGGCGACACACTGTCTGCTGGGTGCGTTGGGGAGGCTGACATGTTGCAGCGGACGCTTGGATACCATGCTTAGTTCACATGCTAGAACCTCCCCCACTAGGCTGGGAGCAATTCCGTGGCACTAGTGAATTACATGCTGGGTTTGACCCTTCCTTGGGATACGTAGATACTATGAGTAGTACGAAGAAGTTGGGTCTGGAGCATCAGGAAATACCACGTGTCTGTAACTGTCCCTCCAAGGGAAACAA
Source organism: Dryococelus australis (assembly GCA_029891345.1). NCBI lineage: Eukaryota > Metazoa > Arthropoda > Insecta > Phasmatodea > Phasmatidae > Dryococelus > Dryococelus australis. The sequence goes on along the minus strand of CM056995.1, from coordinate 44,058,010 downwards.
TCCTTTAGCCATCTACCGTTGTGGTTTCTGGTATAATAGTAACAATTTAGGACGAGTTGTAGTAGTTGTGTCTGGTATATTCATATAAGCAGCACATGTCATTTTGCACCCCCCCTTCCCAGTGTGAGGTGCAATGGAGAGTCATTTGTCGTAGTTAAAGGTGGAGCAGAGGACAGCAGAACTAATTCCCCCTCTCTGGAAGGTCTAAATATGATGGAGCCTAGAAAAAAATTTCAAGCTAGATAGGCAGACCCTTTAACTCTGGGTCGGCTGGTATCTGTTTTTGCGTTCCTTCTGTGTGCTGTGGCCTCTTGTAATTACGTCATGCCAGGCAGGGTAGCAGCGCTAGTTCTGTCTCACAGTGGCATACTGTTACTCTTTCTCCTTCTTCACTCCGCTGGCCAATGTTGGAGCTCTGCTAATGGGTTTACCCCCCTGTGATGTGGGAAAGACTGTCAAGGTTGACACAGTGTACTGGGTGACCCACAACCTCCGTTATTATACGTGGCGTTTACAAGCTCAGCATAAATTCTGCAGTTACTCGATATAAAAATAATTGACAACACTACCTGTGGAAAAATATGTAAACAAAATAACAACACATTTAAAACAATTGGGAATAAAATGTATACACAATGCCTTACTCGCGGAAGGCAGGAAGGAACGAACTATTCACTTGCTTGTGGTGGTGTATAAAGTTGGAGGAAAACTTAGTCTTTTATAGGCAACCTATGGGTCTCACTGCAAGCACAACAGTTACACGTGACATAATGAAAGGTTGCCAACCCCAGGTCTTCCGGTACCTGAGGCTGGCTAGCCACCAAATAAAAACAAGTATTGTTTAAGAAAAATAATTTATAACGAACACGTGGGCATATGGAGGTCATCGTACATGCTAATCCTTATTGTCTAAAACATATAACAGTCAAGAATTCAAAATACTGTACCGTGGGATTAGTCGACGAGTCATATAAAGCTTTGAGGCTTTGTTCTGTGTTTGAGACTGATGCATGCTGGTGCTTTAGCTTAGCTCTTGATATTGCGATTAGAGCACTGATTGCCCTCCTGAGCTCAGTCTGTAATCCTTCCGCTGTGTGTTCTCTATTCGCGATACTTGTTATGCCCGCCCAGGGGGTCGTGGTTGATTCACAGGGGAGCCACCTAGTGGAGGGATTACTTCAGAGTGGAGAGGAATCAAACCCCAGGGTGATTCAAACAGTAATTGACTCCCGCCCAGGGAGTGCAATCTTACTCACCAATAGCGTTGCCAATAAGTAGGATGCCAGCTGTCCCGGGTTTCTTACCACAGTAGGGACTGCAGACGCTAAGTAGGTTACAACAATAGTGAGGGTTGGAGATCCAGTCGGAGACTTTGGCTTGACCCAGTTTGGTCTCATTGGTCTACGACCAGGAATGAAATTTAACGGGGCGGAAACTACACGTGGTTTAGAAGTGGATTTAGGGGGTAATTTGATCCTGATTACCTTCCCTGATGCGATACGGATTGTACACGAATTATGAAGGCTCGAGTCCTTATCTTTCCTAGTGGGTGATGCGGCTGCGGAAGGCGAGGGAGTTTCCGGCTGAACGTAGCTCACAAGTTCTAAGTCCTGCCACGGCCAGCATACTCCCAGATAAGCATCTAATTTAGATGTGTGGTCGAGCAGGATGCTAGGTGAGACTGGATGCGGGGTGATCTCCGGATTCGCCGGTGGGGGTGCATTCTCGCAAGTAGCCTCTACCTAAACCTGTCTGGAGAGTTGTCTTTGTAGAGCCCGCCGCTCTTTACGCCTATTTCTGCTAGGAATTCTGCCTCTCTTACTATTCATTTGGACCAACTCTCTTCTCTTCCTGCTGACATGCAGCCCTGGGGTTATGTCTTTTTCAGACATGCCTGACGCATTGATGGCACAATGTGCAGGAGAGAATTTTGGCACAGCTGCGGGTAGGCGTGGGAGCATCGGACACCCAGGAGCTTCAGTATGTCAGTTTCGGACTAAACGCCTTCTTCAGGCTCCGTCTCCTTTACAGTTCAGCACGCTCACACTTAATCCGCAGTGGGGTCCTTATTTTAGATAGCACAGAAGAACACTTCAATTACAAAAACGTGAGGCAGAACAATAACTAAAAAAATAATGTAGTCAACGAATATAAGATTTGACGTAAGGTTTATTAACACGTCTTGGAAAACAATAGGGAATCCCAGTTAATTGTACACACTAGTTATTCCTAACAATTACGTGATTACTTAAGGCAGGCGAAGGTGAGTCTGGACAAGAACTTGCTATAGTACTCTAGTCTGAGAATTATTTACGATTTACGCAATTTACAGCGTTTGCCTCCAGAGTGGGTGGTTGCCCAGAGGGGACGTCGTGACGACCTACTACCGTGGAGTCAAAGGAATGACTGGGGTGGTTCAGGTTTTGGGATGTCAACGTTACATCTAGAGCGTCTTGCATGAGTTTGCAGTCGGCTGGGACAGGAGAAGTCTTCTCAGACCTGCAGATGAGGTACAGCCTTTGCAAGCTGCAGGAGAGGAGGAGGTCTTGGTCAGACCAGGGAGAGCTCGCTGACCCATGCGGCCAGTGAGCTGGCGAACTATGGCTATAGGCGTTTCTGTGCCTTCTCATATAGTTCAAGATCAGTGATTCAGTGTTCTTCCGGAGGTGCGGGGAATGATATCCTTTCTCCACAGGGACTTGTTATCGTAGGGTTGCGCATTCCTTATCACCCTGAGTGGAGGCTGGTGACAAGTTTACAACCTCCGCTCGAGGCTTGCGGGTGTTACGTCACGGGGCAGCAGGGGTGCTGTGATCCTGTGGTGACTTTTGTAACTTCCTTCTCCGTTATCTTTGGGCAGTGGCTCGTCTGGTAAAACAATCTTGGTTCAAGGGGGGTGGCGACAGCATGTTGGAATATGGGCGGACAGTACAATTTTGTAATCAAATACGTTAATTATAATTGTGTCCTAAGTTGTCCAACGCGTGGAGTCAACTACATCGGTACGTGAATTGTAGTCTGCCACTATTATGACTTGCCCCGAGCTCTTCCTAGCTTGTTTATGGAGTGAAGTCACCCGTATGCTGCGCAGCAGTGTGGGATGCATAAAGTCTCACTTGATACAAAAGGCAAAAATATTTTAAACACATGCTAAATATGCAAAGATGACAAGGACACTATTTCATAACATACAAGACATTTATAAAAGAAGATATATGGGAAGAAAACTTTTGTTAAAAAAATTTTTAGGACGCTTTGATAGCGAGTTTTAGGTTGTGATCCCAGGTGATCTTATATCTTCTCACATGACCCTTTAAATATGTATAGTTATATATAATGGTATACCTACACATCAAATAATTGAGAATGAAAAAACTATCCTAGTCTATTCTCTTCGTTGAGGGAGTCCATTTCTTCGCTATAACTAATTCTACAGTTAGGAAGTCTTTCTTCACGTATCACCGGCACTGTGGGGAGCGTCTATTGAAGGAACACTTGGTTTAAGTCACTTTAGGGTCCACCTCCCTCTCCCATTGGTCTCGGATTAAGGTTAAGAAAACAAAACTCCAGCATTCTTCCCAGCGCGAAGAAACTTCGCCCTAGCCAGGCACCAATCCACGCATGGATTTTTGCCATTTCTTCATTGTGGCATATTAATTAATAGTAGTGATACACAACCCACAGTGAAAACCTGTTAAGAAGTTCTCGCTTAAGAAATTTTCCAACTTAATAAGTTGAATAATTTAAATTTTGCACATGTGTAATTTGACCCTTTTAAGAAGTTTTCCTGGTTAATAAACATTATTTTTCAGTTCCTTCATAAAAGTCTTAACAGAGTTTTACTGCACATACCTATTTTATGGCTGTGAACCAGCAAACATATTATTATAAATTTTCATTGCCACTTCTTCCATTTTTGTTTGTTTTTTTCGTTGCAACTTTTTTGCAGTTCCTCAGAATGGCTTTGTAAAATTACTTCCCTTATTTAGCAAGGTACTCGTAAAATCGGGTCCTGACTGTGTATTTAAGTGGCCATCTGTGTATTTGTGTCCCTATTTCATTCTAATATGTACTGTACCTTCTACAGTAAGAGAGAGTATAAATCTGTTTATATATTTATTTATTACCAAAAGAATGGAAATCTGTTAAAATTACTTCAGTCTATCAACAACTCCGTATCTTCTGATAAAAAATATGCGTAACATCAATATATTCTATATTTTACACAACATACAACCAGATTTATTAAAATATAAAAACTTATTATTTTGTAATGTAACATGTACTTCATAGCAACTTCTTTAACACTCTTACAGACATGGAGATGCACCAAGAACCACGATCAACAAATCAATTGTATCACAATTTATAATGTTCTAATACCGCCTATTAAGTTTACCTCCCTGTTTTTATACTTCTTGGATATGTCTTGCTCTATCTGAAAACAAAAGACACAACATAAAATTAATTTTGATTCTCAAATGGCACTTTCAGTCTGTACTACATAGCCATAAACACAAAGTTATTTCCTTACACTTTTCACTATAGTTTATTCTACATGAGTTATACAGGTGACTCCTGATCTACAGTTTTTTATGGGACTAGCGAAAAATTTTCATACATCCAAAATTTCAGTAGATGAAGGTTTGACGTGTACTTCATGCTGAGCATAATGAGAGCTGTAAATTATCTGTGAATAAACTTTAACTACTAAACACAAAAATGGGAATTTAAAAAAAAAGTATTACTGTATTAGTATTACTGTAAATAATACATTTGAAAACATTTCACCTCAACTCGTTTAAACAAAAAATATAACATCACAAAATTCAGTATATAATTGATTGTCATCAGACACTGAATGCAAGCCATCCCCAAGCTTTAAAATTCTCAGAAAAAGCAAATGAAATTACACCGAATTTTGAATGTCCCATTGGCACCTCACGGAGAGGTTATCGTCCGGCCAGCGTGTTCCTGGCAGATGAGACAGAGGGGGAAGCCCAGCAACAGGAGGAGTGTGAGTGAAGAGATTTGGGCGGCTCTTAACAGTGAGGTCTTGAGAGCCGATGAAGTGAATATGGAGCAGTGCCGAAATGAAGGGGTGGGGGAAACAGGAGATCTCCGAGAAAACCAGCTGACCAACGGCATCGTCCGGCATGATTGCTACTTGCGAAAATCCGGTGACTCGGCTGGGGATTGAACCCGGTTCATCTTGGTGGGAGGCGAGCATGCTAATCGCTCAGCCACCGTGGCCCCAGTAACAGGAGGAGTGAAACAATCTATCCCTCCCCTTCCAAACCGCTTGGCACACTGAGAGAGGGTGCAAGGATGCCATGCTGGTTGCTAGGCAACTAGCTGTTTCCCTGCCAACCATGTAAGGGAAGGAAGCGAGCTCAGAATATCACAGAGGATAGCCTAAGCTTACGAAAACCAAGCCACATATCTTAATCAATCTACACTTTGTTGGCGACACCGTGCTCACGAGGCAAATGTGTAGTTTAAATAATTAATACTATTTCACTTAAAAAATGTGTTATTTTGGGACAGAGAAGAATAAATGACAATGATGTGATTAAAGTTTATTTATTTATGGTCTTCAATAATTAATTGTTCAAAACCATGTCCTCTCTTTCTTTCATTTCGTGATACACTGCACTTGGGCTTGGTGCTTATGCATCATTTGACAAAAGGTGTCAAATAGGCTCTTCCAGAATATCAGTTTATTGAGAAGACATGTCTTTGTTGAAACAAATTAACATACATCAGCCGTTCTCCTGCAAGAATCTACTGAAAATGTACTTTATGCTTGATAATACAAGTCACTCAATGTTCAAACAATTTTTGGTGACAAGGAGAGGGCATATAATTTTATTTGGAAGACGCTTCCTATTGAGGCAAATTAATATTTTGTTTAAAAACCATGTTAATTTTAAACCAAATACAATTAAACACCAAATTTACAGTGAAAAAAAAACTACCTTTAAACACAAAACAAAACATCTGTGTGAAAAAATAATTCCTCGTTAAAATATAATGCCTAACATTTGCACACAAAACTATTTGCTTTGAAAAACTAGTGATGATAGGTGCAACTGTTTTGAGCAATGGATAATCTTGATAAAATTGCATGATTGGATTACCATAACATACTTGTGACTGCCAATACCTCGTTAGAGGTCATTCGGCAGGGCACTTGACCGCTGTGTGGTGTAATGCGTTTGATAGGAAGACAGTGCATCATTAAACTGAGATAACATGATTAGGTTTATTTAATGTTATGATGTGTGACGTCCGATGACCACAGGATGTACGTCACAGCCCCAAGTGTTTTCGTAGGTGCGAGTGCAGATGCACTCGGGGTGAGAAATGTGCTTCTAGTCGCTGCGCGAAACTGGAGACCGACCTGTATATAGGACTATAGGACTGGTCGTGTGGCTCTCCGGAAGGGCACGAGATCTGGGATGGCTAGTGTGACCCTGTGCTTAGGCAGGAGCACTCTCCCCGGTAAACCTAGGCGATGTTTGACCTGTTGAGATTGCTGTGTTCCGGTCCGTGATACACTGAGGTGAGCTCCTGATCCCGGTGGGCTGGCGTACAAGTGCTCATAGGTACTTGTTGTCATGGGCATAGACTGAGGGAGTGGGTTCCCCAAAACAACAAGTTACCTAGGCTGTGCATCGTATCTTGGCAACTCAAGTAGGCCACAAATACTGGATGAGTAACGCTGTCGAGGTTTGGTGGGTGGTGTGAAGATAACTGGTTTGTAGTTGGGTGAGGCTAGTCTCGCGAGTCAGCGGAGGGCTTCTGCTTGTTCCCGGGGACTGAGGTGCTCAAGTACGGTTGGGCAAGGGTTAAGCTCCGGTTGGCACTTAGAGATAGTCTAATCCCTTTTTAACCCTCTTACTGATACCACTTCGACTGGAGTAGGGCATGAGGACAGAATCAATAGATCAAGCTTGTGGAGGTGGATCAGGTAACGTAGTGATACTACTCAGGTATACTTTCACGTACTGTCTCCGCCCACCCAATGCTATATCCCTATCTCAGTATCCGGCGCCAGAAGCGTGGTGGATACTGAGAGTCGGGGAACACTGTCTGACGGTCCCAATACGTGCGTAAGCTTCCCTGAAGGATCACTCTCCTCAGACCCAAGGCAATACTCCTTCCAGCACCAGAAACGCGGTGGAATGAGCAAACCACAGGCTCACAAGCTAACCCCAAGAGGAAGAGTACCTAGTGTCGGGGCTCTACTGTTTGATATACCTGGGTGAATAGAAAGGTTGGCCGTCCAAAGTGTAGGTGTATGTTCTATTGTTGAGTTTTGATGGTTTCAATAAATTCCCTGGTCACCTGCTGTCCCTCTGATGGGATTAATGTTTACTGGGTAGGGTTATATGGTTAGGGGAAAATTATCCTTAAGTGGTGCAAAAGCTTGTTTATTTTGGTACAAAAATAAACAAGGTAGTTTTGCACTATCTCCTATCAACGAGAGCTTAAAGCTGAGAGAGACTCGTGTCCTCTAAGTTCAGGAGGACTGGGACAGGGCCACACACTCACTCATGTGCGTATCTGGACAAGGTGAGGCCTGACTTCTCTCATGTACCGCAGTCTCCACCAGACTTGGGAATAGGGTGTCCTGTCCACTACTGCACTTGGTGCCACACGTATCACTGTACAAGGAGTATGCAGACGTGGTCTAGTTTGTCACCTCATGAACAGGCACAAGCGCTATGCCACCTTCAAGACCCTGTGGAAGTTCCAGTGCCCAGTAACCTCTTCATACCACCCGAGAAGACTGGCCCCGTTGAGTACCAGGGGTGGATCACCGAGTATTTGCGCCAGCCTGATCAACATCCAACACCTGTAATCTCCTACCTAGTGCCTGCTATTCTACGTCCTACACCTCTGCCAAAGCCTCAGGTCACTACTAGTCTGAACTGTGTACCCAAAGTAGCCAGGACTTTCTCAAGTGCTGCTCCACCCAAATGTCGCCCAGGTATATCCAAGGCAGTGGTGGCACCTAGACGCCGAATCATGGTGCCCACACATGATTTCGTGGCCTGCCCCATAGCCACACTGCCAGTTTTGTACGACGGGAAGGCACCAGTACCGAAGAAAAACTGAACCCCATTGTATATATAGAAGTACCTGGCTCAGACTCCAGACAAAAAGACCCCGGCATCCACTACAAAGACAATATAGTGAGTTTATATTCCCGGTACGTCACGCATCAGTGTTTACAAAAATTAAGACAATAACACCAAAATATGTAAATTTTTAAATTACATAGACATAAAATTAAAATTATAAAGTCTTATCACTAATGAAAACATAATAAATATTTTATGGTGATACAGACAAAATCTCATATTTTTAATGAAAATATTTATGGTACAATAACATCACGAAATCTTGGCTCCAGTTGTGATACAGCCATGGTTCTTTCTAGCCCAAGTAGTAAGCTGTTACAATGACAGGCAAACTGAATCACTCACCTCATCTTGCAGCTGCCTTGTCTTGGCAATGATGAGCTGCAGCTTGGGTGGTAGGGTTGCCAGTTCCTCCCGCGCGCCGGCCTTGCGCTGCCTCACCGCCTCCTGGGAGGCCACCATCTTATCCACGGCTGCCAACTTCTGCTTCAGCATGTCTGCCAGCGTGTCCACGTACCTGGCACCATGCAGCAGAATGACACAGTGTACCTGATAAACGTGCATTATGAAGATGAGTGGAGTGGTTCGGGCAGCTCTTAACATCAAGGTTTAGAGAGTCAATGAGGGTGAAGCATAGTGAATATGGAGCAACTCCGGAATGCAAGGCTAAGGGAAATAACAGATACTCAAGGAAAGCCACCGAACAGCGGCATTGTAAAGCACAATTCTCATGTGTGAAAATCCAGGGGCAATCCCACCGGGAATCGAGCATGGTTCACCTAAGTGACAGGTGAACACTCTAGCCGCTACTTCACTGCGGCCTGTGCTTAAGATAAGATGATTAATATCTCAATGAGGCGGTCCACCTATAGCTGTTTTCCATGATTTACGTCAAGAACTGCAGGTGCAGTGAGGGCGACACTGCGAAGAGAGATGGAGGGGTGGGGGGTGCCATACCTAGGGGAGTGCTTCAAGTTGTGCAAGTGCTGCGTGCGCTCGTCAGTCAGTTCTTGTTTCACTTCCTGCACCTTTGTCAGCATGTCCTTGATGCTGTCTGCACTTTGCATCTGCAGCAGTGTTGGAGCATCCTGCAGGAGGCTCATGGACAATAGGTTGCCTGACGACTTTAACATCTCCATGTGCCGGATCTTCAAAAATGACTCCAGCTGCAAAAGTTCGGTACTGTAGTGAGGACATCATACAGTACACAATACACACACTTTATAGGAAATATTGTCTGTTTTTTGTCTGTTCAGAATGCCACAAAGAAAATGAGAGGTAAATAAAATGTAATGTTGGGGATCTCTATCATAAATTTATACTACAGTATCTTTAAAAGGCTGTTACAGCATAAATCAAATTTCTTTGTAGCGTGTTGGAAGCGAGAGGGTAGTAGCTTGAGTTTTAACTTATTATAGTCCTGAGCTCGTGTCCTAGAGCAGGATGTGTCCCCAAGACAAACAGCAAGCAGCTGTCAGTGGATTGCCTTTTACAAGCTGGAACCCCTTACAATTCCTAAACACAGCAGTTCCCATTTACAGAAAAGTTTTGAGTTTTACAAAATAGTATACATCTCACTGTAAACATTTCCTAACATTTTGGTAGGACCGAAAGATTCAAAACTGACACCTAGTATATGGCCTATTTCACTATATCAACTAACTTTGTACTACCCTATGTACAATATGAACATATATATATCCTATCTCGAATTTACTTACATACAATAATATTTCATCTTCTCATAGGATAGTTTACTGTATGTAATAAGAATCTACATACTCAGAGTTTTAATTTATAAAACCAAAAGTTTCATCAGCTTCAGATATGTTTAAGCAGTCAGTACGTTCGCTGTGTGTAAACAGAGGCAATGCAAGTGGAAATGCATAATCGTCAAGTCACTATCTCTCATTTGTCATGTTTATAAATTAGTGTTACGTGTGGGGCAACCCAATGTTACTTTTACTTGGCGAACGTTTGTAAAATTAAACCTTTATACAGATTTTAAAATCTGCACTTACAGACAGCAAATACAACCAATTTAATTTATTTAATGTCTATGTGGAATTGTGTGAAACGTCATCACCTTATATAGCTGTGTGTGTGTGTGTGCGTTTTTTAAATTAAGCACTCCCTTATTTTACTAGAGTAAAATTGAGCACTGCAGTTGCCGGAGTGAATTCCAATTTCATATTGCTTTTAAAAGATTTTAATACTGAAATGACAGATGCAACTGCAGTGTGACGCCTGCAAGATGGTAATTCGCGACCTGCAATACAGGCTGTAGATGATATCTCTTACAGTGCATGTCACAGCAGCTAACGTGGGGTGGAAGCAGCATCTCACTCTCATCCCTCAAACTTGGGTAGATGATTATATCACAGCAGGTAACTTCTGTTGACCAGCCTACCCTCTTCATTGAGTGACAGTCTGTTAGTTTAGTTCTTTGGATTAAAAAACAGCTACTGCTACCTCAAAACAGCAGCAGTTGAGCCTGTCTTACTCTAACGTCACCACCTATTAGTCTCTGGTGTTATGAATAGCATCTCAATGTCCTCCAAAAACGTTCGAGCAGGTTCCGGTAATACTGGCAGCTTTAATATCGGGGGTTTATCAGTAACGGCTCAGCTCTATTTTAGATTTTATGAGTTTTGTAGTCATTTATACCATACGTCAGGTGTTTAGATTCGTGATCCATAATAATTAAAAATGTGATGGTGGGACGGTTATGACTTGCATGTTTGCAAAATTGGCGACAATGGGTGCTGCTGGGCTGAGTGTTAATTTTTCTTCCTGCCAAAATACATAAACTTACCGATTAACCACCCTAGGTAATTTAAAAAGTTGTGATAGATCTGTGTTTATACTTGCAGGCATAAATATATTTCAGCATATTGTGTAGTGCTGGTTGGACGAACTGAGTGAATTACATCATCTACATTTTAGTTTCCCGTAAAAGTTAAAAATAGAAAATTTTTTTTGTGAACATTCTCCTTCACTTTAGACAAATATAATGGGTATTACTGAAATACATATGTCAAGTTGCGAATTACTTGTTACATAAAGTATTCGTCATACCAGCCTTACTAAAATGTATGGTGATGTATAAATTGCAGAGAATCATCCCCCGGCATTGCCACTCGCTGCACGGTGGTAAATTTCCTTCTTTACTTTTCCTGCACTGTGCAGAAATATATTAGCAAATTTTTTTCTTTTGCACAACACAAATATAGCCTTTACAGAAAAAAATTAATAAAATGCATGTCCCGCAACTACCTACAGATTCCAGTTGCCAGAAACAGTGCAGTTCACTAGTTATGCTTTTCGTCAACTAGCAGCCAGCTATTCCCGGGGTCGTAATCCGCCGACCCTCCTTCTTACCCCTGTTGAGACTAAATACTCTGGATCATCACACCCAGGTCAGCAAGCTACTCCACAAACCAGGACAAAAACTACTTATGTACAAGAAACGGTATCTCGAATTTGACATTCTTTGATAATTATTTGTTATTTTCACAATATAATACTCACATGCTTCATAAATATTTTGTTGTAAAAACTATTCGTTGGAGATTGTAGTCACCACTTTCGCAAAATATTTAGCTTTTTGAGAATACGATGGTGATTTCTGTTATTACATGTGACGATGAACTACGCTTATAAATTCTATCAAGAAACCTTATCTTGGGGAAAGCATCTCAAAAAAGAACAATTGTGCCTTTCATGGTGTAAACATAATTTCATAATTTGTGTTACAGTATTTCTAGAAGCCTATAAATAAATTTATCCTTCAACTAATTTAAGTTATTGTGGGTTGCATAGTGCCCCTGAAATGCTGGAACGGCCTCTTAATTCACAAAAAAACCAAATAGAAAATGTAAAATAAGATTCTAGTATAAAGTAATTGAGTTTAAAATAATGCACTTTTTAATTCAAAGTAAATATTTCAATTCTTTGGCAGGTGTAAAATCATTAAATACTTGTTCGGTTAAAAAGTAGTTTCCAGTACTTAGTATAATATTTCAAGTCTACCTGAATACTCTGTATCACAATTATAATGGAATTTTCAAACTACATTACTTTTAGTAAACTGCTTTTTTGATAATATACTAACTTTCAACAGCTTAATCTGCCATTACACTGCAAAAATATTGAAAATTTTGGTGAATAAAAATTGACTCCACAACACTTTAAATAGTATATTAAACAGTACTTATTCAGTAGATTCAATGACCAAAAACGATTATATGCAAATACTGTATGTAATAATGTAAAAAGCAAATGATCATGTCCTTGAAAAGCATTCTGTAATTAACAGGGCCCCTGGTCTCTTGTACACGTCAACTTTTCTGTCAATAAGAAAAAATAGTTTTGAACATGCGTCAAGAGTATAGGTTATATCGAGTGTGATATGTCATTTAGTATTACTTCTGCCATTAACAAGTTTACTTATTACCTGGTAATAAAACATTTATTTAAAATTAAACAAAGTTTGCAAACCAAGTGATCTTCAGTTCTCGAATTTCAAAATTATTTTACTATTCATATTGGCCACTTGTTTTTAATAGCCTGCCTTCACTGAAACCAATTATGCATTTGCTTAAAATAATTATACATGGCAACTGCAATTGCATTGCAGTCAACGAAGCAATTCATACATGGGTTCCAAGATAGAGTGCAAACACATGGCATAGGTGAACAAAATTTATTGTAAGTTGACATGTAACGTCTTTTTCAACCTACTAACATGACTTCGCCTCATTAGTGCGAACATTCCTGTTGCACCCGGCCGGATTAGTTTAGCATTACAATTGACCAGCGTGCTTACAAGATACGCCCCTTGTTGCAGGAGCTATTATAGACACCAATAAATTGTACTGTTCACCCCACGATAAAATAGCACGCTTATTTCACAAATTTAAATAAGCTGTTGACAGAGCTGCCAATATGACATTTCAAAGCCACGTAGTACCACAGCACACCCAGGAATGATGCCACCAGTAAGAATGATGACTCGTGCTGCCTCAGCTGAAACTCCGGCCAGCCGACAACATCACACACCCTGAAAACGTCACACCACCCACCTCCCACCAGCCAGACAAGGGCAAGCAGACAAGTCAACACGTCCTCACGACCTCTGTTCCTTCACTGCACTCTTCGTGCCAAAGGAATCATCAACCACAGACAGCTTGCTCCACAACCTCGCGTGCTGGGGCCCTATACTGTCATCCAGGTCTTCCAGATCTAGCAAAAGCTCAGCAACGCCTTCACCGACGTCTTCAGCACCCTCCAGAGATCCTCCGGCGCAAACCTCCGAAGAAGTCCTCAGCCACATGTAAATATCTTCATCCCTTCAGGAACATCAACACTTACCACTGCTTTTCTGGCTAGTGGTAAATCCGGAAGTCCCTTCTGGACACTAAGTCTAGATAGTTAAGTTGAGTTGTTTTCATAGCCACTTAGCAGTCTACCTTGTACGGTTTAGAACCAAGTCACCTACCTTCACCTGTCAACCGTAGTTTAACTTCCATTCAAATATTGTTTGATAGGAGGTAGTACGTACCACTGGGTTTATTCCTCCCAGGAATAAACATGTTTTTATCCAACTGCTGAGTATTATTCCAAGTGTGTTGTTCTGTTTCCTAATTAGACATTGGTTCCATCAAGGATAAAGCAGGAGACCGCAGTACGTTTACTTAATCTCACTTTTTCCGAAACTCAGTGCAGGACTGTGAGCTCCCCTTCAGGAACAACCGTACGTCAAAGACATACCGATTAGACGGGCACCCGTTCTGTACACCCTGGTGTATAAGAAAGGTAGAGGCCACAACCATTAGGAATATAATCCCCAAGATGGCTAGTAAACCAGTCTAGGTTATACTTTGTTCACTGTGCTTCTGGTGCCGGAGGGAGTACCTGCTTATATCTGGGGGTCTGACCCTTTGTGAACCCCCACCCAAGGGTTGTAGTCGCCAGCCATATTTAACCCAACAACACTCTGTGTCCACCACACTTCTGGTGCCAGGCACAAAGGGAGTATAGGGTATAACCTTAGTCTGTCAACCTCAACTTGCAGAAGTACATCTAGCTAGGGACAAACGTTGCCTGCTTAAAACTTCTTGGGGCTGGTAGTAGTTTTCTTCCTCATGCACTACTTCCATCGGACTGGCATTCAAACGAGGGATAAAGAGGTAACTACCACCTCCAAGTACAAACAAGGGCTTACAAGGGGTGAGAAAGTGCCGTTTGGCATAACTAACAGCTGAATCAAGGGCTACCAGCTTGACAGCCAACCTACGGCCACCAGCAGTGACCGCCGCAGTTGATTCATCAATGCATTAGGTCCCAGTGCCAGCACCAGCCAGCCACCACAAGTGCCGCAGCATCCACAGACCACCCAATCGCCCAGGTATCAAGGTAAAAGTAAGTCCAATCAGACGAAAGGTCGTACTCGCCATCCCTGATTTTGTTCCATGTTGAAAAGGCACATGGCCAGTTCTATATACCTGCAAGGCACCGGTATGTCACTAAATAAGGCAGAGTTAAAGTAACCCGGTGTGTCTGTCCAGACATGAAATAAAAACAGCCGACCGTGACAATTTGCCATTCCAGAAAGGACGTCATGCGTCAAGTATAGAATTCAGCCCAAATATGATAAAATAAGCCTTTTCCTGATTCTTAAAGAATGTGTGCATATATGCATGTATACATGCGTACATGTACGTATGTATGTACATACATATGTATGTATGTACATACATACATATATACATATGTACGTACATACATATATACATATGTACATACATACATATGTACATATGTACGTATGTATGAAGAATTATATTTTTGAGTTATACCAGCAATACAAATGCTGAATGAAACCCTCTTTTACATATTTCAAGGGACCAGGGAAAGAATGGTGCATAATTTATATATATATATATATATATATATATATATATATATATATATATATATATATATATATTAAATACATTTTCTGTTTATTTATTATGTGTGCGTGTCAATATCTCAAATGCAGTACCACAGTTAACCATTTTTTCCAGAATAAATGTTTTCCTACATGCAATATCATTATATAGAACTGTTTAATTCCATAATTTTATCTTGACACTGGCTAACAGCCAACAGCGTTAAGACCATGATGGCGCTTACCACTCACGTGACACCTAGGCACGCACATGTGCAAGGAGGCCATAACATGAACTTTCCTGTAACGGGATATTTATTGTGTAAACCATGTCGTTTGTTTTATTTTAGGGTCCAAGTGTTTTAAAGTGCTAAAAATGTATGTTCCACAAACGTTGCACAATGTTTGGTTGAAATTCAAAATGTGCGCTGTGCGAAGAATGGCATAATTATTCTGATGTAAACGCCTCTATAAAGAGCAATCGAACAATCAATGAACACAGAAAATTCACAATTGAAAAGTAAGTTTACTGTGATCATGTAAGCAAATTAATTATGTGCCATTTATTTTTGATATGACAAGTTATAACTTCCAGTGCACAGTACTTCCACTTGTGTGAACCCCGTAGGCAGCCATGATAGACCAACGCGACCGCGGACCCCTGCCTCTGGGCAGTCCGTTGAGGAGAGCTGGCGGGGTAAGATGCTGTCACGTACGCTATTCAAACTATTTGCACTGATGTAGATTACCATAGCTCACTTTTAGTATACCGGTTAACCTTTGCCTTGCATATGTTTTGCCAGATATCCCCCGACATTATGCTTCCGTTTCACCTAGCAATTTGCGCCCTTGTGGCTTTTTAACCCTAATCAAGGAAGGAGGAGGAAAGATGTCGGAGAGGCCACGCGGCCTGCGCAACTTTGGAATCAGGCACCATCTGCCTATGTGAAAGGCATTACATTGTAATTTCGGTTTAATTGCTTCGTGCAATATTAAGGGCTATATTTCTATGTATGTATTTAATGATTTTTTTTACGTTTAATTGTAGTAAGGCCACATCACCTATGACCACGTGGTCAGATATCGCCAAGGCAATATCTGCACCATCCATGTGTTTTAAGGGTATATATATTTGTGTAATATCATGTGTACCATAATCAATTTTAGGGTTCTATGCAATGTTTTATTCAGGGTTCTGTGTATTTCATGGAATTGATGCTTTTGTACATATGACCACGCAGTATTTCACACATGTTGATTTTTCTGCCATCAGGCACGCTACAAGTTCTTAAATGCTTAAATATTCAGGGGAATAATTTTCCCAATACCGCTACCACTTTGTCCGGTAATTATTTGCCGTTTCTATATACGTCTGAGTTCTTAATCACTAACTCATTTTTCTGGCACGACTTTGTAATTGGTGGACAATAAATGGTATGTATTCAGTGCAATCCTGTGAGTTTACTTGTAGCGACGGAATAGCAGATCTCTGGCTTATTTTTCAATGAAGAAATGTTTAGTATTTACCAGTGTTTTGTAAAGATGCTCGGGTGAGAAGGACACACAGAACCCTCAGCATCCCTGACAACCCTAAGTTTCATAGTGCGGTGTCTGGGAAACACCGCAGGTGCCCATCTTCAGTATGTGAATTGTGTCATTGTTCGTCTTGTGTCTCACCCAACGGCATCAATATATTGTTTATGTTGCTGTTATGTCAAAATCCAGAAGAAATGTTCTAACAGCTGCATGTATTTTTCATACTTTCTGACTATGTCCAATGATTTTATGATTTTATAATTACTTAAAGACAGAGAACTTAAAACAAACATGTTATTTTTATATACATGCTACGTAGTGTTGAGCAAAAGCTAAAAAAAATATTACAGAAACAGAAACCCTACATTTTAAAGTAGTTTATTCCAAAACAATTACTGTATTTCTATTTTTTAACTGTGAACAAAAATGTTTACATAAAAACATTATTCCTTAACTGCACTGAGATAAACAGTGGGAAATATGCAACACAATGGATTTCAACCCCTTAACATGAGTCACTAATACTGATTGCTATGCTGGGGAGATGTTTCGTATCTCTGTAGCTACAAGCTTGGAACTATTTTATGGCTACATGTACTAGCAACAGCTTTACAATTTCACCTAATTTTTGACATTTTTATCAAAAATATGTTTGTGTCTGTTGCCTCTACTTTTCGAGCATTTAAAAAAATTACCCACATAAGTTTATCATGTCTCTTGATGTTTCCTCTTTCACACAGTAAACCTTAACATTACATGTAAAAAATATAGTAAAAACATTTCTAGCATTGTAATTCATAGTTACACAATTAAGTTTCCTTTATTGCTTATCTTGTGTTTGGTCTATAAACACCAGTATAATTGAACATCTTCAGAAGTTTTTTTCGTTACTATGCATGAATTTTCCTCTCATTAGAGAAATATCTTACAAGAGTTAAAAACACAGTTAAAGAACATTTTGTATGTACATTATTCGAGTTGTTCATCAAAGACACAGTGAAGCAATGTATAAAAGTAAACACAAACAAAACCAATGGATAAAATGCATATTAAACATGATACGATTGAACCAAATCAATTTAAAAAGAATATTAAATGCTGGTGTAAAACATTAGGGTGAAAGGGAGAAGGAATGTTTTATAAACTTTCAAACCTCTTTCAGGTTATCTAGGAGCGCATTCCTGGTAACAGGGTTGTCCATGATTGTAAATGCCTCTTGGCCGTTTGCAACACCTCCTTCCCCTTCTGAAGATTTTATTTCTATACCACTTCCTTCGAGTGAAATATCTCCAGTCTGGAAACAACATCAAAAATGCAATTATTTACAAAATACTGAAATTAATGCACACATTTTTAGAATAATTTTTAATTTCTATTTATAAGTACATATTATTTAATTTTTAAGGGGATTGTTGCATGGCATAAATGTATGTAAAAAATTATGAAACATTGCATATTACATTTATTAACAAATTTTAAATGTTCTACATTAATTTTACAGATTTACAAATTTATAATTTGTAATTAAACACTGTTGAACACGCTCATTTTATATTGGTACATGTTCTATAGGGGTGGATTATCTCAGAAGGTAGTACGGTACGTTGACCGTCCTGCCAAGCCCTAGCTTAGCCTATCACGATGAATGCTATACCTTCAATTAGGTCGCTGAGGCGTTAGGGATTTCACTACAGCATTCAATTTCCCCGTTGCTAGCTTGATGGTACAAAGTTTAGGAAGGACTGTACCCGCGGGATGCGTTACTCGGATTCGCAGTCTGGATTTCAGTTTGACATTGCTAACGGTTTTCTCGGGTTGGCTAGCGAGGTTGTCCTGAGGAATAGCCTCGTTTTCCTGGTTCAACAATTGCTCCTGGATCTCATAATCCGTAGCGGGGTACCCCAGCCAATTACCACCGAGTAGATGATCACGGGGAGAAGAAATGTCTAGCGGAATAAGAGGGGAAATGGCTCGTGGTGTTAGATCAGGTTGGTTAGTCGACGGTTTGTCTATAGGTGTAGGTTGGGCGTTGGCTTGAGCAAGGGCACAACGTTCCCTACGTCTTTGCTTACTGGGCGCACCACCTTTCTTACTGTACATCTGATCAATGACAATCACACAACACAAAATTATACTGAGGGAGCAGGGATCCACTACTACAGTAACGGCACACAGATATAAAAGTTACGTAGTTGTTTATTGTGGAGTATCGTTCCCTGGGGAGTAAACGCAATGGCAATTGCTATTACAAAAATTCACAATATCATAAGATACAATACAAACAATAAAAATATTTATACGAGATTTGCTTGCAGCAAAACAGGGGTCAGGCGAAGGTGGACCTGCAACTTTGAAGTGGCTACCATCGAAGATCTATAGCAACGCAATTTACAGCGGCTAGATAAATGAAAACAATAGCATTGCAATTTACAACTGCTAGATTAATTAAGAGGGGGAAGCTAAACAGATAGTTAACACACAATGCGACTGCTCGCTACCGGGGAGTCACGGGAAGTTGACTTAGGTAGGATTTACTGGGTTAAGGTTGGGTATACCTGTAGCTGTTGACTGACAAGTGCAGGTCCCTGATGACGTGCATGTCGAGAGAGAGAGAGAGTTTCTTGATACATATTAAGGTGTGGGTCAAGAAAGGAGGGTTGGCGGTAGGAGATAGAGTAGCTCTGGGTGGAGCCAGAAGGAGAGCCTTCTGCAAGCTGGGTATAGGCGAGTGGGTAGTCAGCTGCAGAATCCTTGCGGACTGGAGGAAGGTAAGCCTTTGCGAGCTGAGGAGGATGAGCCCTCGTGGGCTGAGGAGAGTCCTCAACAGACTGGAGGTTGGGCTCACGTCGTACGTGGTCGCCGAGCCCGGCAACACTAGTTGGTGCTAGCTGCGGGGGTGGTAATTATACAAAAATTTCTCTGATCAGCAGTTCTTCGGGATGCAGGGGGGTAGCGTAGCCTTCCACCACGGGGGCAGGTTTTATCGGGGGGTGCAGATGCGCTGCGGGTTTCTTATCACCCTTGTGGAGGCCACGACAAATTAAAACCCCTGTCTATGAGGCGGGGCGAATGTGACGTCGCAAGGTCACAGAGGTGCTGCCATCTCTCATGCTTGTAGGAACTTCTTCCAGGGGCCAGGTACAAGTAGTAGAATTCTCATTAAATATAATTCAAATCACTGGGGTGCCTTTTGCATGTTATAATTCTGGATGGACAATGGGGATTGCAATTACGCACGTAATATGCAATGATGTGATCAGCCACCCAGGCTTGTGGGCTTCTTGACGCAATACATTTGATTTGAATTGCTGCTTACATATTCCGCCCCGGAGCGCACGTGGCTCGTAGATGGAGTTGTCCATAGAGCACGCAGCACTCTGGCATGGGTCAGTGGCAACTACAAAATACAAAGTGTTGAATGAAAAATGCTTTTTTTTTATTGTAATAATTAAAGTACATAATGCTAGTAATGTTTTGTAGTACATAAAACCAAATTTAAATTGTGTGTGTTGGACTGACAATAACAGGAACTCCATAAAATTTACCATAAAGAAGTTTGTCGATTTCAGGCCTGTGATTTCAGCTACTGAAACATGGAAATGTCCATATAATTAAGTCTAAAACACAGAATGGTTATTCAACTTTTGTTTTATTGTGTTTGATTATGATAACATTTGAAACATGTGTTCTGTAATGGATGTTACGAAGGTGTGCGTGCAACTTCTCACATTTGCACGTCTGTGGTATGAATGTCACTGTGAACTACTGACCCTGGCGTGTAGATAAACTCCAAGCAGTCAGTCGCAAATCCTCTCCTCCTGGGACCCCCAATCAGTTTCTTCATTCTTCCTCACATCATCCTGCTGTTATCTGCCCTGGATCGGGGAGTGCGCCACAGTTAGATGTGAAGGAAAAGGTGATAATGAGTCTGGAGAGAACAAGGTCAAAATACAGGGAAGGTTGCCCAGCAGGGTGTAGCCGGCGATATACATTTACTCCCTGATTCCTACGCTCAAAGAAAGTGGAAACTGTCATATTTGGCCTCGCACAGCCAAAAAATATTTCAAACTAAACTAGCTACCACACCAAATCACTTGGAATTTTTTCTGGCGAATCTTTAAACATTCATTCCAATGAAGCCATAATTACCTTTTCTACATTTTAAAAGCTTTATTTTAAAAAATTATAAAGTAGTATGTTGATGATAATTTCTGAAAATGCGAGAGGAAAAAGTAACACCCTGGAAATATTTTGTTTTTTAAGATAGGTTGGGGAAAGTAATGTATAAAATGGACAGGATACATCAAATTTTATTTATATGCCTCTCTCAAAGCATTTCAATTCTCCTCGTGCTTATTTAATGGTGGCGTATTAAATTTGAGAAATTTTTCAACTGCTCACAGCAGCGGTAGTTACACACTTCTGCTTAATCTTAGGAGTGCAGTTGCACTAAAAACTGAATAAGAACCTAAAACACACTCTTGTAATTGTATATAATCACTTCAATATCATATTTTTCTATACTTTTTTTATTTTAATACCGTGAAGTCTATTTTGACTGAGCAGTAAAAAGTATATCGCTATCTTAAGTTATGTGTCACTATCACAGCTAGATGTAGGACATTCTTTTAAATAATTCTGTATGACATGCAAATGGGTGTAGTTGTTTCACAGTGGTAGATACAGAATTCCATTAATGAGGAGGCTTTTTTTAATTAACTATACAATGAAGCAATGCTTCCGTCATACACATTTGTGGTATGAAAAGCATAAATGATTCTAGTAATAATTTGAACTGTTTTAAGCCACCAGATGCAAGGGGAGGCTTCTCCTTGCAGTATCTTAAGAGTTGGCGGATACTACACCATCTAGGGCGGTGATTTGAGGATTAAACCTTCTTTACTGATACGTGTGTAAACACTAAGGTACACCAAATAAAAGACTACTTATCTTAGAAATCACCAGGTGGAGGGCGGGGGGGGGGGGGGATTCGCACACAAGTCCCTGATGTAGCTCTACAGTGGGTCACTTCCCACAAGGGTAGGCAAGATTACGTGTGGAGTGTTTTGTGGTGAATTTATCGGATGGTGACTTGGGGATTGAAACCCTGATGCGCGATAAGTAATCAGAATTTGAATGTCCTATCATACACAGGACGTGTACAAGTGGATGTGGTGGCCTTCAAATATTGCGAAGCTAATGTCGCTGTGATCATACTCAGGAGAATTAATCCTGTTTGGGCAGAAAGCCAGTATAAAGCATAGGGCAGTCTGCCTGTAACTCTAGATGGTAACGAAAAGAGTGAATCACTTTCTTGTGTTTCAGGGGGTTGTGATGTTATTTATTTCTTCCTCTAGGAGTTTAAGAGCTTGTTTTAATCTATTCTTTTGTCTGCTTTTACAAGCTCGCGGCATGAGGCTGTTTTGAAAAGACTTAAAGTGCAACTGAAATAAATATAGGTAAGACGAAACCGGGTAACATAGCGGTCTTATGGTGCTTGTCCAAATACATTGCTATTTCCAACACGTCTCACCACATAACTCCTTCTAGCCATTCACTAGCCCGAAGAGTTATACAGTAGGGATCACGTAGATAGTCATAATATCTGGGTGTATCGGGTTCCTAGTGAAGGGCTTCTCCGAAGATTAGCCAATGCAATATACTGAGCATTACTGAGGCCAAACTCGGAATGCCACTTGGTGTTACTTGTATCTGCCATATGGCTGGTTCGCGAAGCTGGCGTTACCTTACGTACCAATAATTACATTCAGCTTATTCTCAAAACACTTGGGGATAATCAGGTAACTTTTGAACAGAATTGAGAAGAGCCTAGAGTTTAAGTAGTTATATATTATGTTTATTACAGTCACATAATTGATAAGATATACAGTACAATGTGGTGCAAGTAAATTTATTATATAAAATAATTTCAACATAAATATCACTACATAATTAAATAACTGTGGAATTTAACTGAAATTCAGGCAAAGGCAATTTGATTATGTGTTACGTTTGTGACACTTTTATTATTCAGAAAATAATTAAATAACACAAAATTTTTAAATTCAAAATTAGCCCAAGGAATCTTAACCATAATTTGGGTTTATCCAGAGGGAACCTAGTAGTGGAGTATAACCAGGTTCTTTACCCAACTGGTAGTCGTGGCTGGGCTAGGGCCATACGTTGGTTTACCTGGGGTGGTAGTGGGTTAGGAAGGTGAGGACGGCGTCCTCCGTGGCGGTGGCATCATCATCGACCATGAGCTGGGTATCAGTGCGGCTGAGGGTGTCCAGCCCTTGTCAGGATATCCTGGTCTTCACAACCAAGAGGCGTTGCAAGAAAGAGTTGCCGCTGCAGGTAAGGGATTCCACCCTCAGTCTCATCCTCTGCCTTTGCAGCCTGGAGGATGATGAGCAACTCCTGAGGCTTGGTCGGGGATGCCTTCTATACTAATTTCTACCAACCATAGGTGCTCAGAGAGGTGTGGGATGTGGAGAGAGAAAAAAAAAAAAAAAAAAGAGAGGGGGGGGGGGGGGGGAAATTTTACCCCAATTCTTAGGGGTGGAGTTTGTGACGTCACATGCATGAGCCAAGGATCCTTCTCTTGCCTCGCTCAGTGCGTGGTGTTGAAATCTCAGATCCAGAGGTACAGAAAAAACCTAGCAAAGTACACTATGATACAGTATATAGTACGGTATCCTAGTATATTTGACATAGCCTTGGCCTCTTTGTTTACTTCTTGAATTTTCGCTACCAAGCTTAAACATCCTATATTGTTTAGATGACACAGGAATATATATAAAAAATAAAAAAAATTGAAACATACAGACAAATTTTGCAAGTTTCACCAAAGACACAGTGTTACAGGAAATAGAAGTAGTACTTTATAACTTGGTAATTTGTAGCTTTTGATTTGTAATTCATTGTAGAATATGGCACAGGAAATTTTAACAAGCCTAACATTTATTGGGTGTAAATAATTAGTACATTACGATTTACTGTTTATTTGAATTTAATTCCACAAATTTCAGTTTTTTCTCCACATTTTATCTGCTGGTACCACCCAGTTATCTTGTAAAACAAAACTTTTTTACTCGTCTTACTTTTTCCGCTACAATTTTTCAGGACTATTGCAGACATTTACTTAAATTATTTTATTCTTAATTGCCTTGAGTGTGTTCTTAAAACTAACTGTTTAATGGTGACAAGAAATAATCATTACATCAATCTGCAAAATTCCAACCAGCTTGAACAAGTAATTTCTCAGAAATGGCAAGACAAGATTACGCATTTTTCAAGTGTTCAGAAAATCACTTTCCTTTTTGGCTTCATATAACACTACAGTTTACACACAACACCGGAGCAGGCACAAAATGGTAGTGGGAAGGAAAAACGCAGAGAAGAAAGATGTAAAAAAAAAAAAAAAAACACGCGACCCCAGAAGATGTGCATGGAAGAGAACACAGGAGAAAAAGAATAGAGCGGGACAGTGTCGCACAAAGTTACAACCACTAGATGTCAGGCCACAGAGTGACACCTGAAGACACGTTACCCCTCTGGCAGCTGTCTCGCCACTGATTTTTGTGTTTGCACGTTCTGTGTTATATAAAAGTGAACTGTGTTTACAGTAGAAATAAGGATGCGATTATTGAACGTTTCGGCCAATTTGCAGCATATTCTAACGAGTGACCATTTTTTTACAATGCACCAATCCCCTTAAGGGTTGAATTGTCTTTTCTTTTTGATGCATAAGCAAAACTACCTTTCAAATCCCTGCTGTTGACACTGGTGAAAATTCATCAGTGTCTGGTCTAATAAGCACTTATACTGAATTGAAGATTCATACAATAATCATATTTTCTCATTCATTTTGCAAGCCAGCTGTATGACATAAGTTCACAGCACCAATGAGGAACAACCATGAGAAAAAATTTTACAGCCAGAGAGATAGAGCTGGGCGCAGCCCATAAATAAAAATTCCAAAATATAAAAAAAGCTTGTATTTACATGCATTACATGATCTGCCAACATTAAAAGCTAGGCGCTATGTCCAATACATATCTTCTTGTAACTACATTAAAAAATATCATCTGGTGGCACAGCACCCCTTAGAATAATTTGAACAAAATAAAAATTTGCTCAGGTAAAATGTGTAAGAGAACCTTGAATTCCCTGTCATAAAATAACCAATAAAATACAAAGCCTCTGAAAGTAATTGATTTGGATCATCAACTAAGTAAATCAATGTCAAACAAGTGCCATAGTATTTTTATATAAAACTCAAATTTCAGGCTGAAAATTATAATTTGCTTGTATAGGCTATTCATGGTAAAGTGAGCACTTTTGAAAGCCCTCAAATGTGGAATAATAGTCTATGAATATATTTTATTGTAGTCTTAGACATTAATTACCTAGTACGGTGGAATGTACACACTGTGTTTATTACCTACATGGAAATATTTCTTTAAAAAGGTGGTTAAAAGATATAAAAAGGGCTGAAAGGAAAAAGTAACCAGGGCTTCAAAAGTGCTAACTTTACAATGAACAGCCTATATCAGCAGTACTCACCTTGTCTGCTGGTTCATCAGAAGATGCTACTTCAATGCCCCAGTCTATTTCGCCACTATCTTCAACTGATACTTCCCCAAAGTCTATTCCACTGCTACCAGGGCTGTCCAGGTCACCAAAATCAATAGCATCATTCTAAAATTAACAAAAAAATTTTTAAATACAATGAGCTATGGATATTTACAAGTATTAAGTGAAAACTTTATAGTGGTTAAGGTGGCCACTTGACTGATGGTATTTAGCATGCATAAGCCCTAGAAGCATGGGAGCATTCACTAAGGGTGACCAATACATGTGCGTCAGCTGTCTCATCGCCTCTGCACAAAAGACCATGAATTAGCTTTCCCTAGGTAACATGCCTCTACGAAACTTTCTACAGTGGCAGTGTCAATTTATAATATAGCAATAAAAATACAGGCATGACATGTAGGTTCAGGGGTGGCTACCCCCCTTGACAGTATGATGCCAAGGAACCACCCCCTCCCTTCCTCCATCCCACAAACATTTCCCCCTCTTTTTTGTTGGTTGTTTGTGCACACTATGAGCACACGTGCCCACAGCACAGACTAGATGCATATTTAATTCAATATTGATTTACTTGTTTAATTGTATATAATAATGTTTATTCAGAACAATATTTTTATAGTAGAGGTGGGTCCAAGCTCATTTTGCCGATATTACTGATACCGATAATTTGTGGCCGATCCCGCAGATAGTGCCGATACAAATAATTTCATTTGTTATTTTTTATATAACGCCTGAGTAACTTTAAAATGAACACAAAGTCTCCAGGATGTGGGAAAACATGTCAATAAATACAAAAAAGTTACACACAATTCCTTTTACAATATAAATCACTGTGCATACGGCACAGCAGTATTTAAGAACGTGTCTTTTCTCGTCCACTCAATGTTCACATTGCAGTTTAGCATTTTGGTCATTTTATAAAAAAGCTTCATTTTATCAAACTCCGGGGCATGATCTAAAACAGTATTTTTAACTGGTTTTGTGACGTAATCAGCCGGCTACAATCACCAACATCGCCCAATAGTTGCAAATGCAGTATTTGTCAAGAACTTAACCATAAAACACAGAAGATGAGTAAAAAAGGCAGTGTTTTTAAATACTGTGCAAATGTCCAGTGTGTAAATTACATTCATATGCTTTATATATGCGTACTATATATTTTCTTCATATCGCCAACATTTATGGTTAGAAATGTTTGTTTATAAATAAAATGAACGTTATGTTTCTGCCCATGAATGAGCGATTTGGCTCATTCGAATCAAATTCATACATGAAACTATAAATATTTCCACTAATTGATTTACGAATTGTGTTATGATCAATATACAGTTGACATTTATTTATATGATAGAAAATGTATGACAATGACTATTATAGCATTAAAACTTTTTTCTTTACAAATTAATTTTAACCACCTCAAAAGCAGATACCAGTATTATGTTTAATTACATTTTATTTTCCGAATTTCACCAGGTATGGCTTAATTAGAGTTAAGTATGTAGCAACACCAATACCAGCCATATCAGTTTCTGGTTAATTTCAAATCACCTGTTACTAAAAGATAAAAGTAAAATCAAGAAAATAATTTTTGGTCGCAAAAATTAAATTATTTGTTTGTGAAAACATTCTTCAAGATAACCAAGTGCGGTAATTTCCACGATGATTAAATCATTTGAGTTAATGAAATGATTTGGATGAGCCATGGACGATTGTAAATTATATTGATTTTGGGTTCATCAGCCTATGTAGCTATCAGTATCCGTATCGGTATTGGTCCACCTCTACTAAAATGTTTATATGGACACAACTTTGAAAACGTATGTCTCACCCTCTCTAAGTTTATAAGTTAACATCGCCTACCATAGTGCTACTAGATTGCCGAATTTGGTAGAAATTGGTTGTTTTTTCCAGAGATATCACATAATTTTAATTTGGCATGTAATATTATTTTAGCAAATGGCAGACAAAAGAGATTTTGTGTGGGCACATTTGATGATTGTAATATATACAGCCAGCATAAAACGTGTGATTGGAATTAATTACAGTGTATTCATTAATTAACATTCATAACTAGAATAGCTATATGCCGCCATTTTGATAGTAAGTGTCTGACATACCTAAAACATATAAATTAACATTACCTGCAGCAGTACTACTTATTTGCCAAATTTCTTAGGAATCTGTCAATTGTTATTATACAAAAACTTTATCAATTTTCAGAGCACTGCCTTACAAAAAGGCGGACAACAGTAGTGGTTTTTGGCAAATATGTTGCTTGTAATAGATACTGCCAGCGTACAAACTTTGGTTGAAACTGGTCAAACAGTATGGTAGTTATGCCAAATAAACACAAGGGCCACCATTTTGAAAATAAGTGCATAATAAAGTTCAGTTACTTATACTTACCTGGCCTATCATAATATTACTTACATGCCAAATTTGGCAAAAATTGGTTGAGTAGTTTTAGATATATAATGTACAAGTTTTATTATTTCATGTGGCACTATTTTACAAAATGGCAGACCAATGACAATATTCACCACTGAATTCAATGCTTACACATTGCGCTGTCAGCATACAAAATTTTGTATAAATTGGTTGAATGGTTTCAGAGATATGACATATCACCCTAAATTTTAAAGTGACCGCCATTTTGAAAATAAGTGCCCAGTGTAGTTGAACACTATAAAAGTCAAGTGTCCTTATTTAGTACTATACGTGTACCGAGTTGGGAGAAATTCAGTTCACACGTTCAAAAATATGATAATTAAATCACTAGGGTTGATGAAACAATTTGGTTGGACCACGGCCAATTGTAACATATATGATTTTGGGAAAATCGGCCGATGTATTGGTATTGGTATCTGTCCAGCCCTATTTTATAGTGTATGCAAATTTTTCTAAGACAGAGTAAAATGTCTTTAGTTTTGTTATCTGCTGAGTCCACTTGATTCGGCAATGTTTATCATGGCGTGAGCACACAGTTGAACTGTTTAATTTCTTAGATATGTATCCATGACAATGGTTTACATTATGATATTAAACCATACTTGACTGCCATACTTATTATGCAATAAAATTATAAAAAATAGAAACTAAGTACTGACCTAAAGTGAAAAAAATTAAGTTCCTGAAATCTGAAATGAAGTATATAGGTGAAATATAACACGCAAAATCATAGCACTGTATACACATATGCAAATCGTATCACTAAAATTTTCAATGTTATACAATAGATATACAATAATTTGTGTGTGTGTGTGTGTGTGTGCGCGCGTGCGTGTGTGGGTGTGTGGGTGTGTGTGGGTGTGTGTGTGTGCGTGTGTGTGTGTATATATATAAAAGGGGGAGGGGGCAGGGTCATGAAGTGACACACATTCCGGCCTTCAGATAGTGTTGAGGAAGAACAAGGATATTTCAACCAGCTACTATTGTCATGGTGGCGACCAACAGTACATTTAAAAGAGCATCCCACACACATGTAAAAATCTCAAAAAATCTTCAGACAGAGTAGTTTAGGGAAAGCACAACTTTGAAATGCTTCACTGTTTTTATATCTTTCATTAAATACATGCAAAACTGCAAATTATTTCAGGGTTCCGACAATAAAGACAAAAATAAACATTTTTTTGAGCAGAGCATTTAAGCAACGTCTGAGAGAGTTTCGGGCGATGACATCAACAGTTGGAGAGTCAATGAGGATGAAATGAAATGGATATGGAGCAGCTCCAGAATCCAGAATGCTGAAGTGGGAGAAAAAGTGAGATCTCCAAGAAAATCCATCAGCCAGCGGTATTGTACAGCAAAATTTCCACATGTGAAAATCCGGGAGTGACTTCGCCGGGGATCATACCCTGATTGCCTTCGCTCTAGATGCTACACCAATGCGGCCCCTCAGCAACATCTGAGAAAAATTAGATAGTCATTTATGCAGCCAAGTAATGATTTATAATGCTATTAACTCACCTCTCTGATTCCGATGCATTTCCTTCTTCTAACACTGTATTATGGACATAAGGCTTTGAAGCTATCACAATTGCCATTCTTAAACTCTATAATTTCATATTTTACATCTAAATAATTTTTAGTTTGGTAGGTGTGATTTTTCCTGCAATGTTCTGAACACTTGCCCTGTCTTAAATTGTACATTAATTATAGACATCTGTACTTAAAAAATATTTCTGTTGTTTAGGCACAATTACATTTACACTCTCGCAAAAAAACTTACACCTTTAGCTTTCATGCAAAATTCTATCGGTAAAATATGTATGCGCACAAGATCCACACAACTCGAAACAATGGACGTTCACATTCACACGAACTGTCTGTGAATGACGGAAACATCCCTAGACACGGGTGTGGTGGAATTGCGGTGGTACCAGCCATTCCCCGGAAAACAAGGGGTGGGCAGTAGTAGATTGCACGCACATGGCTATTCTCCATTTCATTTAACTTCAGTAAATTTTTACAGTTCCCAAAAAGAAGTGCGGCTAAGATGTATCACTCTGCCACAGCTGTTCTGTCGGTGAAGAAAACAATCTTTGTAAACAAACTACGAATCCAATGGCAGGCATTGAAAGACTGACGACTTTAGTCCAGCACTTCGGCTACTATAGCTGGTTGCCACTCCAAACTGTTTTATTTTGTTTGGCTGTTTATTTTATTGGTGGAATGAGGAACTCTAGCGTAAAGTTTTTTGTGAGATTGTGAATGATGTGCTGTTCTTCTTGTGAGAAAGTGGCGATTGGAACTAGTTTTAATGATGTACTGGAACATTTTTTCATACAGAAATATCATTCAATTTACTATAACTCCAAAGTTTTAACTTCATAGACAGAACCAAATGTGTTGCTGTTTGTACAGACGCGAGAAATACTCAATACATAAAAATTGTTGCATTTTTTAATATAACGAACTACAATAAAAAGGTATTTATTTAGTGCATGTGTATTTGAAAACCTACCACAAGAACAAAGCGCAATACATACGTCACTGTTAATACCAATATGCAAACGCAATGTGAACATTTTCAGCACATTTAAATTCCCACGTAAAATTTGCTAAGAGTTTAAATAAAAAAAATTAAGTTAGAACAACGTTTTTTAAAATGCCAAATACATTTTAAGTATTCTAAAAATAATTTACGAAAAAATATTATTTACAAAACACACAAACTTAGGTAAAGTCTGAATTCATGTGCCAAGGGTCCTTAATTGGATTTGTGCCCTCGAAAAGTGCATCTACAGTGCGACGTCAAAATAGTCGCTGTCCAAATTCACGGCTAGGTCACAAATGCACCCTAGAATATCCTCTTCGGTCAAGGGCAAGTGCCTCATGCCCTAGATCATTTTTTGATGCTCTACTATTCATTAATTTTTATTAATTGTTTATCTTTGGGTGATAAACGGTCTTCAAAAAAACTGAAAACTATTAAGTACTTGTATATTATAAACGGTTTGATGTTTTCTGGCCATTTATCCCGCTGTATCTCATATTTTTATTTGTGAAAGGGTTGGCGGATGAAACTGTTTGCTTGCAAATGAAAACGTAAACAAACACGCGGAACTCGCATCTTGGCTTCCGGTGTAAACAATAGAAACTTGCACATTGATTGGTTCATAATCGAGATACAAACGAACAAGGGTGTGCAAATTCGGAGATACACACTTCCATCTTGAGAAGGGCGCAAGGGAAAATGGACAAGGGCGCAAGGCGGTGAATTCAGATACAGCCTTACTGTTCACATTGTAATTCCTAAACAAGTGGCGAGCTCTGGATGATTACTTCACTAAAATCACTTTTGTCGGCTACTGATACAAAACAATTTATTTGCTGATATATTCAATAGACAAAACACAGAGCTATTTCTTGAAAGTCACAAATTAAAACTTCACAACGTAAATATTTTTTCGCTCACGCTTAGTGTTCATGATGGTAAAAAAAATGACGGGCCATGGCACACAACAAACCCTTTTACAAAGCGGCAGACATGTGTTGATAATTCATTTCACTGAAAAGACAATTCTAAAAAGGCACCCACAATGAACTACATTTAATGAAATACGCAAATACAAACATATTAACTGCATTTATAATATTCTGACACCACCAACAAGGAATCCTTGCATATGGATAAATTATGACGGAAGAGAGGTCAATGGCAGTGGCATTTCATTGGCGGGTGAAAACCATAGACAGGGAGATTGGTGGAGACCTTTCATATAGCCATAATATTTGCAAGATGTGTGGCTTAGTGGTTCACACTGATGAGTATAAGTCGATATAATAACGTTGAAAAGACGTCACGTGTCAACAGTTAATTTTAAGCTTCTTTTTAACACAGCAATACATTTAGCTGCTTCTACAGGCATTGGATGACAAAATTATTATTTTATATTGCAGTCATACATTGTTCAACATTTAGACATCATTAGATAATTTGAAAAACATAAGAAAACTACATCCCATATTTGTTGCATATTCACGTGTCAAAAACTCAACAAAGTAGCACTGGATGATGATTGTTGGCTTTCATGACAATTGTAGGATACGTTGCGGCGTCTTTCAAGAGCCATGCCAAAAGCAGTTGAGTTTCTCAACATTACTTCATACATTTCAGCAGACATTATTAGGACTGAAAAGCACAATAGTACTATATCTGGAATGGCCAAATAATCCCAACTCACTTGCAGAAGCAAGGTAATTCACACTGAAAAAACGGTCACGAGCTACCTCATCATGTCTACGTAATCACACAGGGTAAGCCCATAGCAAGTTTTAAAAAGTTACTGAACCCTAAGAAATTATTTTTTTCAATTTTTCAATTAGAGTCTGTTCCTATAATTATGCCAAATAAAGTTTTGCATGGACTTATTAAAATAAACAACATTTATTTTTACAGTTTCTCCAGTTGTAACTGGCACAAGTTGCACCAGATAACTCTAGAGAAAATTTCACACAGCAGATTACGTAAATGCACCAGGGCTCCTTACCGCATCATCTGCACCATCTGTTTCATCATCAAATGTAATGTTAAGAGGGGGCTCTTCAATTTTCACTGGTGCTTTCTTATGAAGCAATTCATAAGTAGTAGTGTTGCCATTTTCTGTGGAGAGAAAAAAAATACACTATATCATTCTTTTAATCTTTTACTACATCTAGTCACCATATCCAGCGTAACGTGGCTGCCTTGTATGGGACCAGCCATGTACAAATAAAGGCTTTTACATTTTAAATGATTTTAAGCATGTCATGACCACCTTTAATAATAATATAATACTCTCAATTCATCATGCACATTTTAAATGCTATTCCCAAGCCCTCCAAAATAGCTAAAAACAGCTTTTTCACACTGCTGTAGCTCATAATATACTGGGTGGAAACATGGGAAACATGGGACTTTGTTATGGACTTTCCACCAATAAAATGACAGGGTCACCGCTTAAAGTCCCGTATGTATATGCAGCAT
Organism: Dryococelus australis; assembly: GCA_029891345.1. Taxonomy (NCBI): domain Eukaryota; kingdom Metazoa; phylum Arthropoda; class Insecta; order Phasmatodea; family Phasmatidae; genus Dryococelus; species Dryococelus australis. The sequence continues at coordinate 44,025,327 of CM056995.1, read as the reverse complement.
GATGAGAACACTGCATGCCAGTTCAGAACCTTATGCCTGGGAACGAAAGTACATCAGACGCGGATTTCAGTGTTGCCCTTATCGCCTCACCAGGGCCGCAGCCCTCTCCCAAGAAGAGATGTTAAGTACAGTAGAACCCTGATATAACATTTTTCAGGGGGCCAGTAAAATAAAATGTTCTATGCAGATGTTATAAGCAGGACACAGTAGGTATTACACCTGCAAGAACACATCAAGCAAAACCAAATTCTAAAGTACGTAATAATTAGCTAGCCAAGTTCTTCAAATTCTTCATCTGAATCAATTGATGCAAAAATAACAGTGATCTGAATTCCATGGACCATAGCATCATCAATCAGTGACATGCTTTCTGGATGCTTGCTTACCGGTACTCATCTACACTTGGTTATATTAGTAATTTTCACGACCAACTCCCCTAAAATCCTTAATATTTCAGGTATAAACAGTTTTCTTTATCTGTTTGCAGGCTACTGCATTGTTAATGTATGAAATTTCATTTGAGATATAGCAAGCAATACTGATGTCATAAGCAGGAAATAAAAATTTGAACATTGTTGTATGCAGGAAATTAAACCATTAAGCCTTATGGAGAAATGATGGGACCATGAAATAATGGTGTTAGTATATGCAGGAAAATGTTATATGCGGGAACGTTATAACAGGCTTCTACTGTATATACAACAGGCCGCCCTTGAAGCTCAGAGTGGGTTGGGCCAGCTGATGCATCATGTTGGTCTGCAACCAGCTTCACATCACAGCATGGCATCTAACCCTTCAGCCCTTGGCTGTGGAGGGGAAACAAGCAGTCAGATTTGACCACCTTCGGCCATCTTCACAACTTCTCCACCTCCTCTCTCTCCATGACCTCTCTCTGCTACACGCACCCCCTGCACTGACTCTGTACTCTGTGTGTGTGTGTGTGTGTGTGTGTGTGTGTGTGTGTGTGTGTATATATATATATATATATATATATATATATATATAAGAGGAGAGAGAGAGAGAGAGGTAGCAGATTGTAGTTAAAGGCTGACTCTCGCAGTATAGGCACATGGTATCACTCTGCCCGACCATGTCCATACCAATGTCTCAAGCCTTCGCTTAACTCTTGCTGATACTCGTCACTCAGTCTTGATCAACACGCTGTCCATCTGCTCATCGAAGTCATCAGTGCTTCTCAGCTACCCAGCAGCCACATACCTAGAGCTCATGAGTCCAAGTACCGTACGACTGATGTCACCCTCATCCCCGCATCTCCCGAGACTCTGTGTCACACTGGTTGGCATCCTAAGATAGGCCCTTCACGCCTTAGTCAGGGTACAGGCTAGTAATGTGTGTTTACTGTTTTGGCAATAAACAGATATAATTTGATTTGGCTGACTTATCACTTGCAGCATACTATTCTTCCTTTTCTTGCTACTGCTATCTCCTGCTTCGTCCACGGATCCTCAAATATTGTTGCAGATGCAGGTACGAGCGAGCCACAACCTCTGTTCCTACCTACCAGGGAGAACGGTCTTTACGTGATACTTGGATCTACGGTGACGTCACACCTTCTTGAGTAACACAAGAGCAGTGCCCTTCCACAGTGGCAAATAAAAACAGTCTAACTATAGTTAAAAAACAAACATTTACTATGAAATATCTGGCATGCATATAAATTAGCAAGAGTAGTCAGACAGTGTGCAAAGCACAACTTACTGATGACATGCTGGATCAGTGGCACAGCTCCCCCAGGATACTCGTGCCCCAGCACGAACTTGATGAACTCAGAGTACAGCAGGAAGGCAGTATCCAGGCTCTTTGCCTTGTCTGCCACCTGGGCATAGATCACCGGTAGCTCCCGTAGGCGCTCCACTAACTCTTTCTTGATTTTCTGCCCTGGTATCCCCAAGTGCTTGCAATGAGTTTGGAACTCCTGGCGCATTGTGTTGGCCGACTTGCCGTACTCCTGCTCCTTCTTATCACACTCCTATACCATGAAATAACTTAATAACATTTTGGTCACTGAGCAAAACATTAAAAAATATATATTTTATAGAATATTGGTTCATGTTGTACAAACCAGGCATGGTGAATGAAGGGAATACGAGGGTTGTAATCCCACCACCTTTGCAACATAAGACTGTCAATTAATGTCAAATTTATTTTATATTCTAAGCCTTTCATTATGATCAAAACTACCCATTTGTACATTTTGTTCATATTGAAATGAGAATTCAAACAGATGAGAGCAGACAGAATACACCTGAGCTGACGAACGACAAACTACCTATGCTATCAGCTTCCTGCCCAACACCCAGAGGCCACGTGAAACTGCAGGATTTTTAGCATAGCCCTCTGAGAACGAGTACAATTTTAACATTATGTCAGTTGACTTAAAGGAAGGGACTACTGATTTTGTGTAGACTTCCTCCTAGCAAATGATGCAACATTAACATTCCGTCCCCATCTGATTAGCACTGAAAGCTCTTTGACTAGCCTAGGTAACACTAAGGTCTCTAGCAAGTACTCCCTACATGCTATGGACAGCGGTACATCGTAAACTTTTGTTCTGCAAGAATTCATTAATTTTGCACATGCTGCCCATCATAATGTTAGGAAAGATGTATGAGAGGCATCTAGTTTGTGTAAATATGCGGGGAGTGATAAAGAAAAGGACCTAAATGCATTGCGGTAGTTTTGAAGTGCTACGCAAAACTACGCGAGCTGCCATTTCCACCAGTACTGAATAAGTATGGCCTACATCGGGTATGGTACTGCAATTTTAAAGAACTGTTGCATATGTGCACTGCAATAATTTTGAAAAGTTTTGATTATGAAATTAACTGAAATTTTTAAGAGAGCGATATTTGGAACTCTGGATTTTTTGCAATGAATATTTTTCATTTATCATTAAATTCTCAATTTTTCACGTAACATTTCTGCAATAAAATTACAGTTTTCACACACACAAATGAATGGCTTATGTTTTGGTTGTACATATTTTAAAATAGTTTCAATATTTTGTTCTGAAGGCTAATTTTATGTTTGAATGTTTTTTTCATAAAAGGATATGAAATTTCATGTTTTGTCTATGTCTATATGAGAAAGGGTAAGTCTGAAGTCATTAAGGATTACTGCTAATGTGTCAAAAGTGTCTGACGTCTACCACGTGTCAGCCATACAGACCATTCACCACGCCGCCCGCAAAACCGCCGCAGTTCACCACCACCACGAGAGGGCATCAGCGTCCAGTCAACCACTGTCCGTGTGTATGTGTGTCTGTGTTTCGGTGCAGTGTAGCGTTAAATGTATTTGTTTATTAAGGGCCTTTTTAATGTCATGTGCCTGTTTCATTTTATTTTTTATCAATAATTAAAATTAAATGCAGTGCTTCGTTAGTATTATTTTATTTTCATATGTGCCGTGCTGAGATATGTTCTGTGTGTGTGCACCAGTTGTACTAATGCAGTGAGCCAGGGCTGCGGTATACTGTGTTTATTTATTTACGTGTTTATTTTGCCACGGTTATGTGTGTCATATTAAAAGCCAGTGTTGTGCATTGTTTTGCATGTGTAAGTGGTTAACATGGCATGGGCAAGTGATGTGTTTCATTTTGCAAGTATTCCCTTCAAACCACGTAAGTAATTTAACACGCTGGAATTATAGTGTCTTGTGTTGTGTTTATTATAAATTATAAGGGTACTGTTTGTTGTGTAAATAAAAAGGGATATGTGTACTCGTCATGCGCAAATGCCAAGTACAGTGCCATAGCTATCACAAATATTGAAGCGCAATATTAAATATAGGCTATTATTGCACATTAAATTCACATGTAATTATGCGTGTGCACATAAAATATTACATTGCAGATGCATCCAGGCCAGTATGACCAGTAATAATACAGGACCTTGTCCAGCATTCTGGCCAAGAGTAACTTATGCCACGCCATGTGACATGAGCACACGAGCCACGTAGTCAGATAAACTAACTTTTCTTGGTTTGACATTTCATCAATGTTTTCATGAGCAGAAACTATGTACAGATAAAATGGTAAAGAAATTTTAAGTGTAATGAAATAATAAATATAATGAAGGATGCATTCTGAGCAATCCCAGCTCTAATTAAAAATACATGTAATTTTATGTTAAGGTTAAGTACAAGGCACAAGTCATCCATAAGTTTTATATTTTTATTAATGGAAATTTAACATGCAAATGAAAGTGTCATTATATTGTCTGATCCCATCAGCACTGCATTTATTCACATCATTCCATTCATTATCATAAATTGTAATTTAAATTACGGTCACGTGATACACGTGGGAAAACTCGGCGAACCAGTGAGCCCCGCGCCAACAGGCAAAGCAGTAGCATCTCGTCTTCTCCTAGGCGGCCACCACATCGCGCTGCTCTGGGTCTTCACTTTTTGCAACCAGTCATTTACGTTCCATTTTGTAAATTATTTGTTTGTTGGATCTTTTAAATTGTTTGTAACACCCGGAGCATGTGCCACTCCACAACCCCGGTCAGTTTGTACACGGCCAGGGCGTAACCTTACCGTATAACCATGCTCACCTTGTGCCATTTTCACAGTGTAAGAGCTCGCCGAGCTTGAGTGGTGAACACGTATGTCAGTGCCCCGACTTCCCTGGGAATGAGAAAAGTGTTTGAGGGGGGCTAAAAGAACCTTCACTAGACAAGGCATTTGATGTGGATTATAGTACATCGCATCTGCATCTTGGGCGCTGGACAGCTACATGGGCCGTCAACACCATGACCCTACATCATCATTTGCGCTCTACCATTGAGCACTGGTGCCCGACTAGAAGAATCAACATATCTATTCCTACCTAACCTCACCCATAACCCTAATGTACCAAACACCACCCGCATCATATCACATAAATTACCTACCTGGTTTTGATATAAATAATTAATCATACTTTCATTGAATTTTAAAGATAAAAGCTAAAAGCATTTTTCCCATGCTTAGTGTTATGCAAAGAGAAATGGATTCACCTGGCGTCCTTACAGTCCAGCTAGACGTCATGAGTAATGATAAAGTAAGTGGTGTAGTAGGAATTCTGCTAAGTATCAGACGTACGCCCGATATATCACTACATAATTATTCAATTACAACTCTCTTTTCTTTTCATACTACAAATTTCATTATTTGTGGATTTACACACACTACACAGTGTACACAGCATAAACGATATTTTCACAAAATCTTAACCCGAAAATATCACAATATTTTGCAAGTATGTAGGTAGTACAAATAATAATATACACATACCTGCTTTTAGCCAATAATATTCCAAATATGGACCACCAATGTTAACAAACAGGCCAAAACATCAAGGTATTGTAAAACAGCAAACAGATAACTTAATTTGCTACATGCGTAAATTAGTCTAGCAACATACATGAATTTCAGCACACACAAGGGATAGATGATTTTTCAGTGGAGGAAAACAATACTTAACAATTTGAAACTGCTCCAACTTGGCGAGCTGCTTCTTCATGCTCGGTACTTCGTAGTTAATGTTGCGCACCAGTATCTGAGCTGCCTCTGCAAGGTATACATTGTCCTTCTCGTACAACTTGATCACTTCCTGCCAGTCCTTCATGCGTTGTGAACCATAGGAGCCAAAAAAATTCTTGCTATCTGCTTCTGTTTCTTTAAGTATCTCTATTATCTTTTTGCAGTGGAAGTAATTTACGTCTGCAAAAAAAAATTGCAAAGTTCTCAAACCAAATTGGTTGCAATATTAGTAATTTGCTTCATAGTGTAATAGTTGACAGTTGTGATGGGTATTTCTCAATTAAATCAGTTGCGTATATTTTTTAAATTTAATAGTTAAGTGCCATGAGAAATTGATTAAGCACAGTGCAGATAGTTAAGTGTGTGTAGCTACAGATAGAGCAAGATGTGCTAAATTTAAGAATACACAAGACTAAACACATCCCTTCAAAAGCATAACATCTTTAAATCAACACAGAATTCACTAAGAGATGCCATTGACGTGTGCCGCGTTCTCCTCTCCTAAGACCATTTGCCTGCCACAACGAGCATCGCAGCGCAACTAGGAGCAGCCCTCTACAGAGTGCTTTAGTGTACCAGTGCGCCACGCTATGCATGAGCCGCCAATAAGGAACACTCTAGTGAGTGTAATCAGGTGTAATGCAGTGCAGAATATTGGAACAGCATGGCTGAGGAGCCGTGTGCGCCGATGTGGTGCAGGGATACAGGAAAGTAGTGCCAGTGCACAATAATTTCTGAAGTGTTTTTCAAAGGCAAAGGGCAACACGCAAAGCCACGCAATGTTAAATAAAGCAACCTTTATTCCTGCCTTCACCCATTTTATTCAGTGCGAGTGTATTTTTGTTAGGTTTTGTTGTTTTCATTCCTGTATGTTTTCATCTACATCTCATTTCATCCAGTGTTCTGTTGCACGTTACAGATTTTATTATGCAGTGTATTTATTATGTATTCATGTTCTAGCATGTAAGGTGAGAGCAGAAGGGTTTTGTATGTTCATGTGTCTAGCAAGTAGTTCCGCCATGGTCTGCTGGCCCGTCAATGCCGGCACGCAAGCCACGATGCAAAGTTAGTTAGCGTTGCAAGTTCTGAGAGGTCGGACGTGTATTGCCGCGTCGTCGGTTTTCGCGCCCGGGAGGCACACAACTTTTGCAGTCAACCATTTAGCATATCAATAGGGTAATTATTAAAGAACCGTTTTCGTTTAGCCACCCGGGACTCCACCTCTCTCTTCCCCAGTGCTTAAATTGCCTGGGGAAGCTTCAAGCACATTTAATAGAAAACCTAAACATAACTATGTAGGGTACCTATAAAAGACTTTTGCACTCAAATTACTTTGTGAAAAACCATTTGACTACCCATTGTGAAAAAAAAGTTCTACAGGAGGGGCAACATGGTAAAAGTCTACAGTATACTGAATTGCTCAAGCTGGTGGCATATTCATGGCCTCTATGATCATAAAAAATTACTGAAAAATGTATATGCCCATACTACAGATGTTTTTTTTTAAATTGATTTATTTAAAAGTATTTTTACATAAATCCTCTTTAAGAAATAATGTAGACTATTAATGGTAGTACAAAATTTTTCAAAAAAGTTATAATTTAGCCTATTCTCTTTTTACTGACTTTAAATTGCAAAAAGCACTCTAAAGCATCTGCTGGCATCAAAATATTACATCACACTAAAAACATGCAACTGACAGACAACACATGTGTCTATGGTACATAATTTTGAAACCCCTAATATAGAAAAAACATAGTGCTGTCTCCTTGTATGCTCTTTACAATAAATGGAAGTAATATCTTTGTCCTCGTAGCTTTACCTACAGTCACACGTGTAAAATTGGACTAATGTAGGTAAGTTTACTCCATATACGTACAAATGCAAATAACAATATAATAACATAAATTATATACTAAATTCAAAACAGGTTTCAGCACAGTTTAAAAAAAAAACAGCCTGATTAATAATAAATGTATTTTAAATGTGGCGTGATGGGTGGGAACAACTGTGAAATTACAATAGGAGAGAAAACTGATTACTGGCCTTAACTATTATCTAGTTAATTAATCGACAAGCAAAAAACCCTAGTTAAATATCATTTAACCTGAGGAACAAATATTATTTCATGCTTTATTGCTGCAAAATTAATGGCACAATTTGACTGACACAAATAACTACTGCAAAGCATACAAACTAACAAATAGGCTTACTGCCTTGTACAATATCCATTTAAAATATGGTTAATAATTACTCGTCAAACAATAAGGATGTAATCAATAATCAATAAGAATAAAAATGATAATATGATCTGATTTTTTTAAACATAACTGATTTCAATAATAATACATTAGAGAAAAAAAGATAAAAGGCAAATATACACAAAAACACTATATGTCCTCTGACTACTTACATGCTCCAGACAAAAGTTTGGTGATTCCTTCATGAGCAGGCATATCTTGAATAGCGTTGTTGATCTTGGCTCGTATCTCGAGCACCTTTGTCTGCCAGTCACGGTTACACTGCCTACGGCTGATTAGCCAATCTAACAACTTGTTGGTGTTGATGTCTATGGGAATATCCTGCTCCTGTTGATAAATTTATTACAATTATATATTTCTCACATGAAGCTAAAAACATTCAGCCCTTCCCTCACTCATTTCATACCACCTTGCACCAAATCCACCCAAGTCTATCTTTTCTAACAAATTTACCCTAGGCACTACTTCCTTCCACACCAATACACTAAAGAATTATATAATTTTATCCTCTTATGACTGTCGCACATTTTTCCCCAGTGCCCTCTCTGCTCTCCGTTAATCTGCTGTGTTCTGCCATATAGACACTTCCTCTTTTGCAATGTGACCATGGCACCTGACAATCCTGCTATAGCCGCAAAGCATGCGTCCCTTTATAACATAATAACACTGACCCAAGCTGTGTAGGGCTTGCAATGAGATGCATCCTATGCTCCTACCAACCTGGCAACTTCTAACACGTATGGTGGAGGGCCCACAGAACTGTGAAGGGGCTGGTATACCGATATTTGGGGGCCCGCCATTAAAAAAATTGCAAAAACCTTAACATTGGCTATTTATTCACACCATTCACACTTATAAAATCAATATTCACTTAGTCAAATTTTTTTAGGCAAACTATCTGACTCCAAAAGGGCAATGTCCAGTTGAAAACCGAAAAGTAAATGACTGCATATCCTCAGACCCTAAATCAGTCGCAGATACATTTAATTCATACTACTTAAATGTCGTAGAAAACATGATTAAAAAAAAAAAAAACAATAAACAAGATATAAACCATATTCCTACACTACAGGGTACAGAATACCGTGCTATATCTTTTACAAACACAACTCCAAAAGAAGTGAAGAAACAATCAATTCTTTGCAACCAAAATTATCTAGTGGCTGTGATGGCATTAGCTGTAGGTTATTAAAGCAATGCGCTTTTGAATTCAGTGTTCCATTAAGCCATATTTGTAATGATATATGCAATACAGGATTGTTTCCAGACAGACTCAAACGGGCTATGGTAACACCATTTTTCAAGAAAGGAGACAAGACCGTAGTAAACAATTATAGAACCATCTCACTTCGTGCATCTTTTCAAAAGTAATTGAAAAATTAATTTACAGGAGATTGCTGCAACATTTTGAGAACCACAAAATCTTATCAAATTTCCAGTTTGGCTTTAGGAAAAACACATCAACAAATGATGCAATTTTCAAACTAACAAATAGTATTCTTAATGCACTTGATAAAAAAATGCCATCTAATGGAATATTTTGCAACCTTACTAAAGCATCTGACTGTGTAAATCACAACATACTTATAGAAAAATTAAAGTTTTATGGAGTCTCAGGTACACCAAATAAGCTAATAAGCTCATACCTTTCAAACAGGCAGCAACAAGTACGGATCAAATGAAAAACTACTTCATTCTACTCTGAACCAGGAAAAATCAAGCATGGGGTCCCACAAGGATCAATATTAGGCTCCCTACTCTTCCTAGTTTATATAAATGACCTTCCATGTACCTTAACCCGAGAAACTACTCCAATTTTATTTCCAGATGATACTAGCATCTTAGTCTCTGGAAACTCAGTAAATGATCTAACATAAAAAACGGACACAACATTTACAGAGCTAAATGCATGGTTTATTGCAAACAAATTAAATCTCAACCTAGATAAAACATATCTTATGAATTTCCTTACAAAGAAAAAAAAAAAAAACATTAATTCATATGTTAGCAGTAACAGAGACAAAATTAATGAAACTGCAGTGATTACGTTTCTCGGCTTAATAATAGACAATTTACTTAACTGGAAATCCCACATTGCGTATGTTTTACCTAAACAAAGTCCAGTATGTTTTGCCCTGCAGAGTGTTGCAGAGGTCTTGAACAAAAATACAACAAAAATGGTATATTTTGCATATTTTCATTACATCATGTGTTATGGTATTACTTTTTGGGGTAATTCCATTAACAACAAAAAGTGTTCCACATGCAAAAGAGAGCTGTAAGAACAATCAATGCCAAAAGAAAGTCAGACTCATGTAGACCTCGTTTCAAGAGCTCAGAGATTTTAACATTTGCATGTGATTACATGCTTTCAGTATTTATATTCATGTCTAAAAACAGTCATTAATTTCAGAAAAATTATTCCTTTCATAAGCATGACACTAGAATAAAAAAATAAAAAATTTACACGTGGCTTCAGTTAACTTAAAACTTGTCCAGAAAGGGCCATCCTACCTTGGTAGCCAACTTTTCAATAAGTTACCACAACATCTTCAAGAAATTTGCTTCTCTAACCTAAAACTCTTTAGAAAAATAACAGCTGAAATAATTTTTTTCTAAACTAACATTTTATAGTGTAGAATACCTAAACTACAAAAAATTATGAGATTATTGCATAGCATGTCTTTGAACGCATTTCTTGTTCCGGTTTTTCTCGTTTCCTTTTTCTTCTGTTTCAGCAAAACGACGCCGCCCCACAGTATGTTGGCGGAGGATTGGTCAAATTATGAGGAAAAGATGTGACACGTGTACGTGTAGTCTGACATATATGTGTGCGTTTACTATGTCCAGTGTATAAACTTTGTATACTGTAATTTGACTTGTCCAATAACTTTGTACAGCTATGTGTTGACAAATCTTACGGATGCAACAAAACAAAACAAAAAAAACTATACCATATTAGGTATCACTGCGGTACACTATTTGGGAAAATAATAAAATGTATATATTTTTAATTGTTACACGTCTTAAATAGTGGTAACACTAGTGGCAGCTGAAATATGTTACACCAACCTCATTATTTTTTAATTAAAAGTTTTTCTATGAAATAAGAATGGAATACATTTCCTGACTTATTTTTTAACTTTTTCTGTCATCAATAAGTGATAAAACTTCCTTAATAATAAAGGAATCAAATACACATAAAGTTAATTTTGGTTAAGTTTCCCTTGTTGACTATTAGTAACATATTGCAAAGTAGATCAATCCCATAAGAGTTTGTGTGTATACTACGGAGAAAAATTAAAAACATATTAACTGTAACAGGGTTAAAACTAATAATTAAACCCACCTGCATTGTAAAAAACTATAAACTTGTTTCTTTCAAAGATAACACATCCACACACTGCAGACGTCAGACGCCGCACATGGTCTTTTAATTTTGTCAACAAATTGAAATAAACAGCAGTGTTGCCAAAACTGCATTGCTTAATTATCACACTGGTATCAAAAGCTATGGAATACAGCACCAGAAATATCGTACGAAGTACACAAATTACTATAAAAATTTTCGCACCCGGAAAAAATATTCCGTAACTAATAATTAACATTGGTAAAGAAAAGTACAAATGTGAAACGTTTTGAGTGTCACTTTCTCATAAGTTACAAGGCCACGTTACAACAATTGATTTAGGACAGAACATAGCACAAGCACAGAAAGCAGAATAAAAATAAATGTATTAGCATAAGACTCAAGAGAATGCCAAGTAGTTGTACGTAACAGCTACATGAACTGATTGAGTTTGAGAGAAGTGGAACATGGGCTTCGATAGGCCAGGTTGGGGGAAAAAAGGAGGTGGAGGCGCATGGTATTACTTGTAATTTAGACGGTTCAAATTTTTGTCGTGCGTCGTATATATACCTTAAATACTCGTACACGTACCACGAGAACGTTTTCTTACTGTTGGCCACATTGCACAGCAGACAACAGCATAAAAAGTGCCAATCGCTGTCCACTACAGAAAATGTTCCATGTTCATGTAGAAGACCTACCGTATTACCATTCCACACTATAGTATTTGAATGTCCCTAAAAATGTGTATTGTAGTAATATGATATGAAACTATTTTTTATATTTTAGTATTTATAACCACTTAATTTTTTGTCGGTAGTTGGCAGCAGAGCTGATCGTCACATCACGTCACAGTAGAGTGGGAGTAGCGGAGTGTCTAGTTTCAAAGAAAATATTTGTGTCTCAACTGGGCAGTAACGGTTAGGGTCACTAACGGTAGTCTCCTGTATTACTAATCAATTAATTAATAATAACTTTGGCAATGTCACGTCAAGGTACAAGATTAGATACGAAAACCGTCAATTCTGAACTGTTCACCTTGACGTACGGAGCATTAGTAACTCAGCTGATGAAAGATTACACGAACGTTGAAGATGTCAACAAACAGCTTGAAAGAATGGGATACAACATCGGTATCAGGCTGATTGAAGATTTCTTAGCTCGCACGGGCTCGGGAAGGTGCTACGACTTCAAGGACACGGCGGAGAAGATTCAAATGGGATTCAGGCTGTTCCTGGGCGTAACACCGACAATAACGAACTGGAGTGCGGCGAACGATGAATTCTCTCTCCAGTTCGAATCGAACCCTCTGACAGAGTTCGTGGAGCTCCCAGACCACTGTTTGAACCTCAAGTACGCCAACGTGCTGACTGGAGTCATTCGGGGAGCATGTGAAATGGTTCAGATGGAGGTGACTTCATGGTTCGCCCAGGATCAGTTGAAAGGCGACAGTGTAACTGAACTGCGAGTAAAATTTATCAAGCGTTTGGAAGATGCAATTCCTGCTGGTGAAGATTGAACAAATCCTACATTATTTGACAGTAACATTTTGGTTACCACTATTTAATGTTGTGTACTATTGTTTGTCAGGGGCTCTTAATGTTACACGATTTAGTGCATTATGTATGCACTTAGTCAGTAAATGTTAAAGCATAAAATTGTCAAAATAGATTTAATTAATGTTTGTTTCCTAACTGCTGACTGAGAAATGCCCATAGCATAGGTAGCTTTGGACTTTTACGGAAAAAAATTGTTACAACCTTTCTCTGTTAGAAGTACAGTGATTTCTTGGAAATTCCACGTCATCATTTTAAAGGTTGTGGATAAATGATTACTGGAGTTTCCTTTCCATGTAGCTGTCGGTAACTAAGAAAAAAAAAAGTAGCTTTTCTGAAAAACAGAAGAAAGAAAATTTGGAAATAGTACATTTGGCACATTATGATATTTTCAGTGCCTACCTACTAAATATATAATGGCGGGAGAGCTACGAAAATTGCTTAAAAGTGAAAAACAGCCCTACTTAACGTGCCTTCCAGAAAAGTGAATTCAAGCAAAACTGCACCATTTTACTTCCCAGAGCACAAGCAAAGCAAGTGTGAAGGGCCGTACTGATTTCCATCTTAATATATATTTACCAGGTAGGCCTGCATATGGTGCAGGTAAATTCATTTGGTCCTTCGTGCTCTCTTTGCTTTGCTCCAGAAAGTACAGCGGTGGATATTTGTTTGAAATCACCTTTCTGTAGCTGGTTGGTGGTAACGACAAATTCCTAACAGTTTCAAAACTAGAATAAACAAAAAATAATCAGTACAACCATTCCAAAATAAGCAAAAATTAAAAATCAACCTTTTTGTAAAAATTAAAAAGAAAATTCTAGTAAATGGTATGAATTTACAGAACTAATCATGCTGAATAACAATCATAATGACCTATTATTGACCATAGGCCTGCTGTGCATCACAATAGAGGGAAGAGGTGTGAAGATCAAGGAAATTGTCTGTTAAAAGCTATAGAAATATCTGGAAAAAATACCATCACAAGAAATGCCTAAATAGCCTACTCTAAAAATGTTGAACATCTGTGCAAATGGCTTCAGAAAAGAGAATTCACTTAAACTCTACACGCTCTGCTTCCCGGAGTGCAAGCGATCACGAGTAGAGAGAGCATGTCAATTTATCTGCTTCATGTGATGTTAACCAGGTATGTAGGAAGTAGGTGAAAATGTACGAAGCAGGAAAATAGATGTGACCTCCATGCTCACCATCACTTGTTCTCCAAGTAAACAAGCATTTGTCAATTTCTAACCACGAGGCTGCCCAAAACTACTTCTGAACATAAAACACCGCATTATGATAAACAACCTCTCCTGAATGGCCATTGCATTGGAAAATAATCGCTCTGCGTGACCAATCAATTACTGTAAACACAGTGATCCACTAAATACCTACTTGAAGCCCAAGCTTACAGTGAGAAAATATAGTAGGCCCTACGAATCAGTATTTAGACACACAGAAGTAAACATCAGTTTACTTTTTTTTTTTTTTTTTATGTTTACATTTTTTTTTAAACTTTTTTTCTGGAAATGAACATTTACTAAGACCACAAAACTCCACTTCAGTACTTGGTCCAATAACATTTGGCTGCAAATACGACTTGAAGGTGTTTTACCATTAAATATATGTACTTCTGGCAAATGCAGACATCCATCAGTTTTCTTCTGTTGGAAGGTTGGTGTATCTACTTTACCCTCCAGTTCACACTACTGGATTATCAAATTTAAATCTGGGGATTGAGGTGAAGTTTTCAGGTATAGTCTATACATAGTTACTTCACACTTTTTTAATCAAACCTTTGAAAAATCACCCCATGTACGACGTGTTTGGTTCTTTCCTAAATATGTAGTGTACCTAACATTATTGTTTGATACTTCTGTTAATGTAAAAATATCTTGTTTTTGTTTAGATTGAACATTTACTTTTGTTTTAACTATAAGTTATATTCATATTATATTTAATAATGAATCAAAATAGGGAGTAAGTAGGGGTGTCGATATGTCTGGTAAGAAATAGACTAGTTCTTTTGTAAAATACAACAGCTGATTCAGAAGTCATGGTAACCACTGTTTAGCTCTAAAAAATGATCCAACACAGGAAATATACTATGTACAGGTGAAAGTGTATAAGTACACTTTAAAGGTGACCCCACATGGTGTATGGATGCAGGAATGTCCAGCAAGAAAGAGACAAACATGGCTGCTTGAAATCACTGTTTAATCCTGTATACAATCATTTGAACAAGTACGCATTGTACGTGTACAAGCTATTTAACATCCTTCAAAGTAGTCTCCGAGGTTGGCCACGATTCGTTGGCAGCGATGAGGCAGACTGGAAATACGATTGGCTGCATGAGATCCGTCAATGTGCGCTACCTTTAGTTGAAATGCTGCGACAATGTCTTGTTTGTTCGCAAAAGGTTTAACGCACAATAACCTCTTCACTTTGGGAATAAGATCGTAGTCACGTGGACTAAGATAGGGAAAATAGGGGAGGTGTTGCAACACTTCACCGTAAACAACGTGTAACACTACCTGCTGTATGAGGTCTAGCGTTATCATGAAAGACTATAGCATTGCCGAACAGTTCAGGACGTTTCTCTCGAACTGCACTGCGAAGACTGTAGTTACCGCAGAAATGACAGGTAGTACTGTGCATTCACAGTACAGCCCTCACAAACTGGATGGGACACTAAAACACCTAGACTGTCTTGTGCCAAAATGATCATCAGCTTTGTGGGTGACTGGTTTCGTCATACCTTGTCTCTCCATGGTGATCCAGGATGACATCACTCAATGGACTGTCGCTTCAATTCTGGTTTGTATGCATGTACCCTTATGTAATCAATTGCAATGATGCGGTTCAGCATGCCATTACCTTGATGCATTATGCATTTCAGTGCTTAGAAGAAGCACTTTCCAAATGGCAGACTTCACGCAACCTGAATAATGGCAGAGTTCTATGGCCAAGTTAACTCCATTTACTCACAGTAATGGAGGCAGGACATGAGGGACTTTCAGATGTTGGCAGAGCCTCACCATAACTCCAACCCCGTGCTCCTAGCTTTTACTGTCAATCTGAATTTCCAAGAAGCCTTCACGTCGTCACCCCTGCCCAAAAGAAACACAACTCTACTTTGCCGCGCCCGCTAGTGCGACAACACACTTTTCAAACTTCGCGCTGCTGGAGGAAGCGGGCACAATCAACAAAGTCATTGCCTCCTTGAGCGCCTGTGGCTAATTCCCCCGCACCCCTGTGAGCATCTATGGTCGGGAGAAATTAGTATAAATGGCCACGCAGACCAGAGCCCAGGAGTTGCTAATCATCCTTGAGGCTTCGAAGGCCAGGGACGAGACTAAGGGTGAAAATCCCTTAACCGCAGCAACAACTCCCCAGGCTGTGAAGTCAGGGGTATCCTGACGAGCAGGATGCCCTCAGCTGCACCGGTAGTCTGCTCGTGATCGCAGACTACGCCACCTGCTCCCGAGACCACCGCCACCAGAGGGAATCCACTTCTGCAGCACCTCCAACCTCCTGGGTTGCCTTCACCCCCAGCAGCTACCACACGTTGACCTAATCTTCCTACCTCTCCAAGTAAACCAAGGTTATGGTGATGTCGTCCCTTAAGGACAACCCTGTAAAGCTTTAGCCCCGCCACATCTTTACCAGTTGGGTAGAGAACCCCTGTAGACTAAGAGGTCCCTTCTGGACAATCCCTAATTAAGGTTAGGACTACAGGGCTAATTAAGATATTTTTTAATAATTGAACTAATTATCAAACCTTTCTATTATTTACAAGTACAGTAAATGTAACATAATCAAGTTGCCTCTACCTGAATCACATTGACTGAACTTCCGCAGTAATTTATCCACAGGGAGAATTTATGTTAAGTTTATTTAACTAAATATTACAGAATTATCTTAACTGTATTACTCTGCATATAAATTACATGAATGTAATAGAAACCACAGTGTACCAAGTGAATTCTAGGTATTAGTAATTTTTTTGTCCTCAAGTTTTTATAATGAGAGTTCATTAAAATTAATTATAGAATTATTAATTTGAGTACGTAAGGCAATGCGGCATCACGAATCAGCCACACGTCAAATACAAGGGACACCGAGCAATATTCCAAATTTGGCCATGGTAATGCTCATTGTATTGCATTGGCTAATCTTCGGGGGAGCATTTCACTAGGAACTCGCTACACCTAGGTATTACAACTGCCTACAGGTCCCCGCTGTATAACTCTACAAGCTAATGAATGGCTAGCAGGAGTTATGTGGTGAGACTTGTTGGGCATAACCGTGTATCTGGATGAACACAGTTGGATCACTATAATACCCGGCTTCGTCTTACGTACAAGTTTGATTTGCATTGCCATAATATTGAATGGCTTCATGCAGCAATCTCATAAAAGTGGTGTTAAAAATTAGTTCAAGAGACCTCTCAAGTTACTCGAGGAGGAGATTATAATCCTGAGGGAATTGACAGAGAGTCACTTTTTGCTTCCCTCGAGATTCAAAGGCAGACTGCCATATGAATACTTCTTACTTTTACATTGTGGGCATTCAGAAATTGGGATAGAACCCGCCGATCTTGGAGGGTTACAATACCATACTCCCTCGCCCTTTCCCTCCTTCACCAAACAGTGTGAGTACTACTCCGCCACAACCAGAGTCTGCCGCTGTTCCTCAGCCCGCTGCCCCAGCGCAGCCGACAAAACAGAGCAGAGCAGACCTACTGCAGTGTTTGACTTTGCCCCTCCCGAAAACCAACACACCCTACACTTTACACCTACACTTTACACTGACTTTCTGCCCAAGAGGTATTAGCTCCCCTGGGTATGATCACTGCAGCATTAACGTTGAGATATTTGAATGCCACCACTACCTGTCATATCTGCATAGTGTACGAAAGAACACTTAACTTCAGGTTGCTCATCTGGGTTTCAATCCCCAGAGCTCATCCCCAGATCACCGCCAGTAAATGTGCTACGTAATCTCCCCTGCCAGTGTGGGAAGTGACCCACGATACAGCTACACACGGGAGTTGTGTGTGACTCCCCATGGTGAATACTTAGATGGACAATCCTGTATTTTATGTACTGTAGTTGGTGACCGAGGATCAAAACCTCACTCTGCCGCCTCATTGGGAGCAGGATTGTGCCAGCTCTTTGACACAAGGATCAGCCTCCCTTTGTATCAGTTGGCGTTTAGTAAAAATTAGACCTCTAGTTCTTCAACATTCACAGTGAAAGCACTTCTCTACCTCAGTTAAGTGATGTGGCACCCACTTGACACAAATTGTACGTACATTTATGTCTCACCATAGAATTTGGTGCAGTGATGACGCAGGAATACATGTATGCTTGGCAAATTCCATAACAATCCAGCGAGTGTCGTCCAGTAGGCCCTGATCGACTACAGTTACTCGTACGTCATGGTCAGCTGATATAGCACGTCCACTGCAAGGTAGGTCTCTTCCCTGTTTGAAGGCCTCTACCCACCTTGCCACTGTACAATAGGGTAGGTATAACATGATTACCCAATGCTTCTCGCAACTCTGCACGACATTCGCGTGCATTGCGGCCGTGGCATATGGCTGTCTTTTTGTACGCATGCTGTTCAACTTTGGTTACATCCATTTCACACCTGCTCACTGACTGCAACAACTGTTTGAGTTGGGGTAGCACACATTGAAAAACCATGGACAAGCTCTGAGGATACTTTTGAAGGATTTTAAACAGCTTGTACATATACGACACGTACCTGTTCAATTGAGTGTATACAGAGTGTACGAGAATACATCAATTAAACAGTTATTTCGAGCAGCCATGTTTATCATTGTTCCTTGCCGGACGTTCCTGCATCCGTACCCCATGTGGTGTCACATTTAAAATGTACTTGTACACTTTCACCTGTTCGTAGTGTATTTTCTGTGTTGGATCATTTTCAGGAGATAACCAATAGTTTCCATGACTTCTGAATCAATTCTCGTATAATTAAAGTTCCTACACATAATGCGGTGCTGGCCTTTTAATTTTGTAGACATAGTTAAGCTTTGTTAGCATGAGGCGGAGGAATATTCGGAAAGTACAACATTAGTGAGGCTTCAGAAAAAAATGGAAATAACCATGAATAGACTAAGTGGGGTGTTGCTGGAGTGTAAATAAAGCAAGCATGGGGATCTGCACAGATTTAATGGCATCACCCATACCTGACAAATGTGTATAAAGCAGGTAAATTGGTTAACTTTGGGAAGCAGAGTGGTGCATATTTTCAGAAATTCACTTTTCTGGACTATGGCACTTTGAACATATTTAACACTTTTGTGAGCTTAAGCATTTGTTGTGATGTTATTTTTTTATCACCCCACAAGTTTCCTGATGCTCATAGGCTTCCCAAGTATTGCATTTCTTAGCATGTTCTTTGAATAAACAATACCACAAATGCTGTTCATGGCAAAATGAGCACTTTCAAAATCATTTTAAGTATATCACTGCCCCTATCTGCATATGTTTTAATGGGCACACCAACTGTCATGCACCCAGTAAAGTTGGTAACGTTGAAGGGAAAAATAGTTCCATGTGTTAACATTGAAATAAAATTGTTAAATTATATATTTGTGAATACTGACAAAATTAATTTTTCTTTCAGATTTTTTAATGCATAATACATTTAAAAATAAGCAATTCCATAAAACTTTCTTAATAAGTTCACTATTTGACTTGGCAGTCACATTAATAAAGTGATTAGGCTTAAAGCAATGTTAATTTCACATGTGGTGGAAGAATACACAATGTGCATACAAGTAGATCTTAAGCAGGGCTTTCAAAAGTGCTCAGTTTGTAGTGAGCCGCCATTAGTTATGTTTAAGCATTATCAGTAATTCCAGAAAAGCAGCACCTGCATAATTATTTACAGTAGACGGTATTTTTGCAGCAATGAAAAAAATAAATACCTACACTCATTATGCTGAGTAAGTGTGACCGTGTAGAAATTAATTAACAACTCTCGTAGACCCTAAAAACACAATTTTCTGTAAAATATTTTTTTTACGGTTTTTGGAAACATCACTGAACAATTAATAAAAGGATTATTACACCTCAGTACATAGATGCCTACTGAGCAAAGAATTTAGCTCCATGAAATCATACACTGTTTGAGACATGTAGCTATACTTTCCCAAAGGTCCTTTTTTCTATTTCATTTCACCAAATAGACCCCTCAAGTCATTTATAATTCCCGGTCACGTCTCGTGGTTGCTGAAGGCACGGAGACAGCACAGCATACTCAATGGTATTGTGCAGCGAGATAATGCTCTTTCCCATGCAGTTTGCATCACGCAACAGGCTCTGTAAAATGTAACACCATTCTTTGACCTGCCAGGTCTCCAGATTTGTGCCGTATTGAACATGTATGGGAAATGATGTGGTGACATTCACAACACTGTCAACCACCTGTATAATGGACTGCGTCTTCCCATATTGAACGTGTGCATTTTAGTTGCTAGAATAATGCATCCACTTGATGCCATCGGGTGAGACACGAGACGAACGATGATACAAATACTTACTGGTAATTTGGGCGCCAGCGGTGCTTTCCAATCACCGCACTGTTGAGATTCAGGGTTCTCAGGGATGCTGTGGGTTCTGTGTGTCCGTCTCACCCATGCGTACTTACAAACACGTAGGCAATACTAAACTTTTTACTAAACATCACTGGAAATAATCTCTTAATAAAATGTATGTGGCTTGTACACTGTCACTACTGAATAAAAGAGTTAAGTTCACTGTAGACTTGCTTTTATTGTTATTATGCATACACGTCAACGTGCCAATGAAAGTATGATTATCTCGGTCATGACTAGCCAATTCCGCTTGGGTACTCCCCAGCCCACAATTACTCTAGCGCATGCCTAGATGGATGATCTCACAGAGGTGCGTGAAAGCACAACCTTCACAAGGGAAGAGGGCCAACAGCCGCTAGGGTGGACTAATGGTTTTTTCCTGAAGACAGGACACGGTGACTTACAAATGAAACCCTTATTACATATTTACACGTGTGATTACTCTGCATCACTAACGAAAACTTGTCGGGGCTCGCCCTTCAGCATGTGGGTAGTGTGGTGATGGCCTAAACACAGAGCCATCTAGGACGGGAATAATTGCACCGTACACTAATTACAAAATTTCATAAACCCTTGAATAATACATGAACAAGATGGGACACGAGATGAATATTCACAATAAACACACACATGTGAAAAGAAGCATAGATGGTGTGGATGCCGCTGGCTGAAGTTCCTAGCAGACCACGTGGTGCAGGTGAAATTGCAATATTTCTGCGTGGAAACGGCAAACTAAATTCCACAAAAGGTTATTCTTGCTGAGAAAATTATTCTCTTTACGATTGCAGTGGTTACAGGCATGTTACATGCCTGATGGCGGTAAAAGCAAACGTTAATATGACTGCGTGGTCAAGTAGAAAAGCATCAATTTATGTGAAAAATACATTGAACCCTGAATAAAAATATTGCACATACTATGTTACATAAATAAGCTCTCAAATGCAACGATGTCGCAGACAAAGACTTGGCATCGGTCAGCCATGTGGTTGTATGTGATGTTGCCGTAAAATATTCAAACAAAAAATACCCTCAAATACATACATAAAAATAAAGCTCTTAAAATTGTGTGTAGCAATAATGCAGGAGTTACAATGAAATGCCATAAAAATAGGCGAATAGCGCCTGATTCAAGTTGCGCGGGTCGCGTGACCTGTGCAACATCTTTCTCCTCCTTATCCTCGATTAAGTTAAAAATGCAGCAAGGGTGCAAGAAATTAATAAAGCGGGTGCAAGAAATTAATAAAGCGGAAGCATAATGCTGGGGAAAATGTCTGGCAAAAACGTACGCAAGCAAAGGTTAACCGGTAAACTAAATTAACTATGGAATCCTAAATCAGTGAACAAAAGTTGTAGTGCGTACATGACAGTGTCTTATCTCGCCAGCTCTTCTCGAATGACTGTCCAGAGACAAGCATTGCACGGACCTACTGTGGCCGCCTACGGTGTTCACGTAAGTGGAAGTGCTATACACGCCGAGTATAATATTTTATTATTGAAAATAAAATGGCACAAATTAAATTAAGTATTGTTTTACACGTCAATAATTTTCTTATGAATTTCAATATTATTTTAGTGTCTTGTTATGACTGCGTTCATGCCGGAATATTAAGTGTTCTTAATCTCGGTGGTGCGGGCACTTTGTATTTTATAACCAAATAATTTAAAATTAGTACAAACACTTTAAAACATTTAAGACATATTAAACACTGCAAAGACAACAGAACACATTTTACACTGAAAATAACATTTATACGAAAGTTCAAAATTATTGGCCTCTTTGTGCACGTGCAGGATACGTGACACGTGCGTGGTGAGCGCCATTATGGCCTCTAGCGCCGCTGGCTGTTAGCCGATGTCACACTATGCATGAAAGACTTATCACTACTCATTTGTACTATCATTTATCAGTCTGTGATGGTTTAAAAAAAAGTTTCACATAAGAAAAGAGGGTGTAGCAATTTCCATATCTGGCAGTGTATAACAGAATTGCATGGATTGACATTTTAGAAAAATATTCATTTTTGGATTGCACTTAGCAAACAATATGACCTTACCAATTTACATAAAATTGATGGCGCTAAAACTAATATGTCACCAAACAAACCACAAGATTTACAAATACTGTAAAAACACATACAGCGATTCACCCATAGACCAAGTTTTGGTGAGAAATTTTCAACATGTTATCGTTATCCCAACTAAATCTAACCAGGACATTGCAAAATTTCCCCTTTCCCCTCCAAGTCCACAAGTTTACTTTATGCCAAATGTAAAACACAATATGATAAATTGCATACAAACTGGTTCCATTCATGGTCAGTTGGAAATAGGTCTCGTGAACCTAGGCCAAGGTAGTGTCCATGCCGTGTAGAGCATGTTTCACAATGATTGTGATATGTTGGTGCACATTTTCGTGTTGCAGAATGCCATTGGAAATATGCTGTCCAAATTATATAAATTGAAGACATAACCTCTAACATGTAGATGGCTAGATAGTGCACCATTCACAAACACAAGGATTGTTCTAGATTCGGCCCAAACCATGAACAAGTGCTTGATGACGTGGTTTAACCCTGTGGTGCCGAAACTAGATACGTTCACACCCTCATTCACTTACCAATGGATAGTCTGCAGACGGTAGTATAGACTTTGCAGATGGCAGGATCCATGGAGATGTTGCAGAAGGGTGAAATGCTCTTGAGGTACACAGTGTATGGGCTTTGTGGGTCCACTTCCAAATACATTATATAATGTTCACATCATGGCCAACGAGAGGCTATTCTTTACATCATCCGGCCAGCCTCATTCATTCTCACTATTTGAGGGCATTCAAATGTTTGTAACTAGATATTCTGCATTGCAAAGGGGCTTTGACATTCCCAAACATTTTTTCAACTTTGACTGTAAGAAATAGTCTAATTATGTTCAAAGGTTCTCTTGTGAGTGCTACTGAAAGGAATATTAGCCAAATAAATTTCACAATGAAGAAATAAATTCCGTATTTTACCTAAATTCAAATGAGTATAAGCAATGTGCCTCCTATACACTAGAGTTATGTTTCCAAAGTGTAATTCTTATTCTTTCTCTAGAAAATTATGTTGCTGTTTTACAAGAAGGTTTGAGCATTGTAGCATAACATTTTGTCAAAAGTGTGGTCATTAGAAATGGAAACAATGGCTCAATTGGAATCTTGCAAACAGCCAGTCGTAACTGCATGAGCATTTTCCCTGAGTGATTAATCAAAGCTAAATAATAAGATTGTTTAATATTTTTAAGCAGAGTTGATTAATAATTAGATGCAAGTTAAAATAGAATATTAAAAAGTATCTTGTAGCATTTTGAGAAGAGAATTCTAGCATTTTTTAGCATTATGAGAAGGGATTTTTATCATTTTGTAGCATATTCATTGACAAATGTAACAAATTATAGCAATTGTTTCCCCTATCATTTTCAGTTGGCAAATATATATTCCCACTAGGACTCTCGTTTACCAGAGATTCTAGACACTGTAAGTGTTCATTCATCATTAAATTCATCCTAAAGGGTTTGCCTGGAAAGCATTTTACCCAAAAAAGCTGAGATGCACCGTTGTCTAGGAAAAGGGCTGGTTCAGTAGGTCTGGGACACCGGTGTGTGGGGTGCGTGTGTGTGTGTGTGTGTGTGTATGATATTATTAATTATTATATTCTTTTTTTTACGCATGCCGGTTAACAGCCAGCCATGTTAATACCATAACAGCACTCACCACTCATGTGACATGTGTGCACGCACGTGCGCAAACAGGCCTTAAACTGGACTTTCCCACAATGGAAATATTGTGTTTTCAAGTGTTCAACATGTCTTTCTTTATTTCAGGGCTCAGTGTTATTAAATGTTCAAATTTGTATGTTCATAAAAAATGTTGCAAAATATTTGGTTATAAATTCAAAATGCGTGCTGCACAAAGAACATGAGCGTTATTCTTCCGGCGTGAATGCCGTAGTAAAAGACAATCGGAGAAGACAGAAAATTCACAATTAAAATGTCCAATGTACTTGTATATTTAAATTAATTAAGTGCCTTTTAATTACAAAGATAAATATTTTACTCTGCATGCATACCACTTCCGCTTGTGTGATCCCCGTAGGGGGACCATGGTAGGTCTCCGCGACATTTCTCTCTGAGCAATCCATGGAGGAGAGCTGGCGAGGTAAGATGCTATCATGTACACACCTCTAACTTTTTGCACTGGTGCAGTTTAAAATTGTTTCACTTTAGTATACCAGTCAGCCTTTGCTTTGCGTACATTTTGCCAGACATTCCGCAGCATTATGCTTCCGCTTAACCTAATAATTTGTGCCCTTGCAGCTTTTTGAATATAATCTAGGAGGAGAAAGGTGTCGGAGAGGCAATGCGGCCCGCGTAACTTTGAATCCGGTGCCATCTGCCAATGTTAAAGGCATTTCAGTGTAACTTCTGATTTATTGCTGCGTGCAATTTTAAGGGCTTTATTTTCACACATGTATTTCAGGGTATTTTTCATGTTTAATTGTTTTACGGCCACATCATTTGCAACCACGTGGTTAACCGCCGTCAAGTTGATGTCTGCGCCACCCATGCGCTTTGAGAGTTTATTTGTGTAATATCATGTGCGCCATAATTTATTTCAGGGCTCTATGTATTTTTTCATAAAGAGTTCCGTGAAATTTTCTCGTAATTGATGCATTGTACGTCTGACAACGCTGTCTTCTCCAAAATTGAGTTTCCCGCCATCAGGCGTGTTATAAGCCCACATCTGTTTAAATTGTCAGGAGAATATTTTTCCCAACATCAATAACAACTTGGCGGAGAATAGTTTGCAGGTTTCCAGAGAAATCTTGCAATTTCACATGCACCACATGATCCACTACAAACTTTATCCAGCGGCATCCGTGCCATATAATTGTGTTTTCACGTACCTATGTGTTTATTGTGACCATTCATCTTGTGCCCCATGCTAATTCATATGTATTTGTGTAATTTATATGGTGATATTATTTCCGTCCTAGCCGGCTATGTGTAAAGACCGTCACCACACTCACCACGTGCTGGGAGGCGAGTCCAGATGAATCCGTGTTAGTGATGCCAAATAATCACGCGTTATCATGTTCAGATTTATTTTGTAATTCTCCGTGCCCTGTCGTCAGGAAAACCTACAGTCCACCCTAGCGGCTGTAGACCCCTTTCCTTGTGAAGGCTGTGTTATCTAACACCACTGTAGAAGTCATCCATCTAGGATTGCGCTAGACAAATTGCGGGCTGGGGGAGCGCCCAACGGATTTAGCCAGACACGTCCAAGTTTCAGCACGTAACATTCTGGCACATTTTTGTATGAGTGGTAAAATAAGCACCATGTTTTCAGTGCATAAAGTCTTTCCTTGTTTGACAGCTACCTCTCATAATTTTCTGTGTTAAAAGTTTAGTGTTGTTTCATAAGTACATTCGGGTGAGATGGACACACAGAACCCACAGCATACCTGAGAACCCTGAGTCTCAACAGTGCAGTGACTGGGACATGTGGTTTACGTAACATGCATAAGAATGCCAGGATGTGACATCAACAAGTATTCGAAGTCCATTTAACATGGTTATTAATGTTGTGCCATGTACTGTGTCACACGGTAATCAGTGGTTTAAGTAGAGTGTCTGGAAACATTGCATTGCATCGGAAGCATGGTACACTTGTGGCGGTAGGAAAACAGCAGAGGGTGTTGTAAGATCAGTTAAAACAGTTGTTACATTGGTATTGTTTCACAGATTGATTTTGTGATGTACCCGTGTCACGCACTCTTTACAAATGTGGATGTGTGCAACTCCATGCTGTGTTTGCTACATTGTGAATGTGAAAAATATCACCATACGATATTTTGCCACTAACGTTTTCATCTCAATTTCCGCTCAGGATTCACATGGTCTCAAGTACTCATGTTTGCGATTTGCGGGAGTCCCAGATGCTGACGCAGACGCTTTGATTCCTTCTCACTGTTGTTCTGGCGTGGTGTCTGCCATTTTAGCAGCGGTTGATGCGACACGGATGAACACACTGGCCCCACTTGGGAACACCAATTGAAGCAGTTGGGTGAGACAAGAGATGAACGTATACACTTACTTACTGGTGGGTGGGCAGGAGTGGCACTTTCCAGACACCGCACATTGAGACTCAGGGTTCTCAGGGATGCTGTGGGTTCTGTATGTTCATCTCACCTGAGCATCTTTACAAAGCACTCTACATTACTAAACATTTAACACTGAAAAAGGCGGGAGTTTGCTGGTTAACACATAATAGAAAAACATAGATTTGTAACTGAGGTTTGCATTTATTGATTTCAAGTACATACCGTGCCAGAATACGATTTAATGACTTAGACTTGGGCGTGGCCAACTCCATTGGGTGATTCTCCCAACTCATTTCACTAGCGCACTCCTAAATGGATGATATCTCTGTAGTGTTAGAAAACACAGTCTCCACAAGGAAAGGGGTCTACAGCCGCTAGGGTGGACTGTAGATTTTTCCTAGAAGCAGGCCACAAGAGAATTACAAATGAACACTAACATGCGTTGACCCCGTTGGGTGAGGTAACGAGATGAACGGTGACACAATAAACTTATTGTTGGTGGGCATCATTGGAGTTCCCTGTCACAGCACTGTTGAGATTCAGAGTACTTTGGGATGCTGTGGGTTCTGTGTGTCCGTCTCACCCGAGTGTACTCGCATAACACTTTGCATTACTAAACATTTTAATAAACTTTTTAACACTGAAAAACATGTGCAGCGAGGATACTGTCACTACAAAAGAAAGACTTAGAGCACTGTGTATTTGCTTTTATTGTGTTAACCATACAAGATCGTGCCAACGTTACTTCTTATGAACTCGGACGTGTCTAGCTAACTCCGTTCGGGTGCTCCCCAAATTCACAATTAATCTAGCACACTCCTAGGTTGATGACTTCTCTGTGGTGTTGGAAAACACAAACTCCATATGAGAAGGTGTCGACAGCCGCTAGAGTGGACTGACGATTTTCCCTGAAGATACGGCACAGAGAATTACTAGATGAAACAAATTAACAAATTGCACAAACACGTGTGATTATATAGCATCACTAACGCAGACTCGTCGGGGCTCATCTTGCCACCCGTGGTTACTGAGGCGACGGCCTATACAAATAGCCGGCTAGGATGGAAATAATATCACCGTACCCTTTACATAAATAACATAAATACACTTGAGATATTATGGGACACAGTGGTCACAATAAACATGCAGATGATTTTTCAGCCTTCCTCAATAAAACAGAAAATTCTGTCCAGATAGATTATTGTTTCTGTTGGGAAAGTTTATTCTTTTGTAGATTGCATTGGTTTTGAGCTTGTAACATGCCGGATGGCAAGAAAATCAAACTGAACACGTGGTCAAACATACAAATCATCAATTACGTGAAACTTTGAATAAAAAGTACATAGAACCCTGAAATAAATTACGGTGCACGTGAGTTTACACAAATAAACCCTCAAAGCGCATAGATGGCGAGGATATTGACTTGGCGGCTATGAACCACATGGTCACAAGTGATGTCGCCGTAAAAATGTTGAACATGAAAACTAACCCGAAATATATATATGAAAATACAGCCCTTAAAATTGCACGCAGCAATGATACAGAAATTACACGGAAATGCCTTTAACATTGGCGGATAGCGCCTGATTCAAGATTTGCGGGCCGCGTAGCATCTCCAACATCTTTCCTCCCTTCTCCTCATTTATATTTCAAAAAGCAGCAAGGGCATAAATTATTAGGTTAAGCGGAAGCATAATGCTGGGAAGTGTCTGGCAAAACGTATGTAAAGCAAAGGTTAACCGGTATACTAAAGTGATACTATTATAATCTACATCAGTGCAAAAAGTTTGTAGTGTGTATGGGACAGCGTCTTACCTCGCCAGCTCTCCTCGATGGACTGCCCAGAGGCAGGGGTCGCACGGACCTACCATGGCTGCCTACAGGATTAACACAACCGGAAGTGGTATGCACACAGAGTAAAACTTTTATATTTAAAAATAAATGGTACATAAGCAATTAGAATATTGATTTACACTGTGGAATTTTCTTATTAATTTTCCGTATTCTCTGAATGTCTTTTATGATGGCGTTCACGCCGGAATATTAATCTTCTTAATTCATCGCTCAGTGCGCATTTCAAATTCCTAACCAAACATTGTGTAATATTGCAAAACATACACTCCTACAATTTTTGACACTTGAAAAACCTGAAAATACACAAGAGACATAATTTTACACTTGAAATAAATATTCCATTATAGGAAAGTTCACATTGGAGCCTCTTTGCGCACGTGCATGCCCACATGTCGCGTGAGTGGTGAGTGCCGTCATAGGCTTAGCGCTGCTGGCTGTTAGCTGGTGTCAGTGTGATTACTAATGTCGCTAATGCTTACTCGTTGGGACGTGCCTCCCACCACATTGTATGTGGTGACTGTCTTTACACTTAGCAGGCTAGGATGAAAATAATGTCACCGTACAAATTACACAAATATTGATGAGAGAACATGGGACACTATATGAAAAGGCACAATAAACATGCAAACGCGTAAAAACATTCTTACATGATGCGGATGCCGATGGATGAAGTTCTTAGTGGGCCACATGGTATAGTTGAAATTGCAATATTTTCTGTAAACTTCATAGAAATCCTGTCGGACAAAATTACGGTGCTCTTCAGAAAATTATTCTGATTGTATTTCAAATGTGCAAACCCATCTGAGGTGCCTGATGATTGCGACAAATCAAAC
Organism: Dryococelus australis; assembly: GCA_029891345.1. NCBI lineage: Eukaryota > Metazoa > Arthropoda > Insecta > Phasmatodea > Phasmatidae > Dryococelus > Dryococelus australis. The sequence goes on along the minus strand of CM056995.1, from coordinate 43,996,163 downwards.
ACGTGTGACGACCACGTTGTTGGTAACAAAACATCAGTCATGGCAAAAATTACAAGAACTCTTTTATGAAACAATATTTATTACCTTGAGAAAATTATGGTGCACAAGAAATTACCAACAAGAACACTTTAAGCCCAAGGATGGCGCAAACGCGGACATTGCTTATGGCAATGAAGCAGAAATTATAAGGCAAAAGCTTTTAACATATGCAGATGGCGCGTGATTCAAAGTTGTGCAGGCCACACGGCCTCTCAGACAGTAAACTAAAGTGAACTATGGAAATCTAACTCAGTGCAAAATTATGAAGTGCGTACTTGACAGCATCTTACCTCGCCAGCTCTCCTCGGACGACTGCCATAGGCAGGGGTCACGCGGACATACCATGGCTGCCTAAGGGGTTCACACAAGCGGGAGTGTTATGCACACTGAGTAAAAATATTGTCTTTAAATTGAAATGGCACCAAAAGAATTATAAAGCAATTTTACAGACAAAATGCAAAGTTTTTCTGGTAAATATTAAATTGTCTTCTGAAGGCGTTTTCTCCTGCATATCAATATCTGTCTTTGGCGCCGCACACTTTAAATTTCAAATATCAACATTACACAAACCCTGAAATAAAACATGTTACACTTTACAAACATTTTAATCCTGGAAAATAAATACATAGTACACTGAAATCAATTATCCTGTTTCAGGGAAGTCCGTGTAGTGGCACTGTACATGTGTTTACCACCACGTGATAGGTTAGCGGCGAGTACCGTCATGGGCTGACTGTGGCTGACTCTTAGCCGGCGTCAGTTTGGTGGAATTCAATTGATGCGTTCAAAAATTGAAACGGGGATGTACACGCACGCACGTAAGTGATCTAAGTCGTCGTTTCCTTCGGAAACAAAATATCTGCAAAATAATTCTAACACACTTGTGTACAGAATGTAGCTGAAGGTAACGTATAAGTATTTTTTAATGTTATGGTTCTAGGTTAACAGTAGCGGCAGTGTATGAACCGAGCTATTTATTTTGATTCACTTTATGCATGGTTTTACCTTGTTTAGAAATGAACAAGTTAAACAAAATGAAGTACTTTCAGATATACAGGGATAGTCCCGATTTTTCATGTGTAGCCAAGTCTCAAAAGGATGCGAAATCTGTGTTCTGCACCGTGTGTAGTTGAGAGTTTAGTAGAGGCTAGCACACAATGGTAGAAATTACATAACTAGTCATGTGAGGTGTCTGAAACACGTGGGTCATATAAAAAGGCAGGAACGAAACAAGGATATCTTCACTTTCTTTTAACACTACAAATGTTGACTTGGCCATCACAAAAGCATTATTTAATTTTCGTTTTGTTGTTAGTTGATCTTAATATTCCACTTAGCGCAGCATATTGTGCCGGTGCTATATTCAGAAAAAAATCCACAGCATCAGGTGCTGCAAAAAAAAAAAATTCTCGTGTGCTCATTCAAAAACAACTTTTATTCTGAATGTAATGGTAGCTGACGAAATGTCCAAAGATGTTTAGCCATTTGCAGACTTGGCCATTCACCTTTTCAACAAATGGAAGTAACAACGCAAATGAAAAATTGTATCTTATTGTGGTCACTTTTTTTTTTTTGAAAAGCTGGGTAAAATCGAGAGCGCAGTTCTATCAATAACTAACCTAGAGGCTGATGCTGAAAAAGAAATTGTAGCAGCAGTAATTGAAGTGCATCCACCCATACTTATTATAGTTTCTAAAGTGTGATTACCTTATTTTGATTATAGTTGGCAGTTTATGTGAGTACTTGTTACTACTTTTTTTTTTGTGCATTATGTTAAAATGTTCTATTACATAAGAAATAAGGCATGGGGATAGTTTTCAAAATGTATATTGGCAGGGTTGCCACCTTTTTTCCATTGGAAAATTCCCTGATGTTTCCCTGATTCCCAGGCAAAAATATTCTCTTTTCCCTGACCTGTTGTATACATTTTTTTTTAAATGTAAAGATCAATGCCTTTGCACTATAACACACTTTCCAACCAAAACACTTATCTGATGTTACAAAATTGCTCCCTGCATAAATTGCAAATTAAAATGCATCTAAAACAATTTTATACGAATCTGGTAATGGTGCACGATTGATGACAGAACTGCCAAATATAGCATGGATATCACAGATTTCCCTGGTATTTAGCTAACTTATTCAAAATTCCCTGATTTCCCCGACAGTTTTCAAATTCTCTTACATTTCCCTGTTTTCCAGATTAGCGGCAACCATGATGGTTATGTGAAAATTGCTACGTATGATTTATGCCAAATTTTGTTATAATATTTTACTAATAGGAATTTTGAGAAGCTAGCAGGCATGTATTATGACTCTGCAGCCTTACTACTCAGCTTATATTGAACTCTGTTACTTAGTAGTGCGGTCTTGTGCACCTTTTTTTACTTTGCCTATCGCCCACTGAACATAACCGGGCGAGTTTAGTGCAAGTTGCATTACATCCACTGTTCTGAGGACTGTCTTACATATGCCATACAAAGCACCTCCTATTACTTGCATAATTGCCCCATGGCATTAAAATTCAATAATTTGCATGTCAACCATCATGGTGCCTATGTATTTAGACACTGTCAAGGTTATGAAATGATTTCAGAATGCACAAATTTTTGTGGCTTTAGGTGTACATATATGGGTCTTGCTGACAGGCGTAGCGTGGCTCAAAATTTTGGTTGGGCACATTACCTTAACCCGTGCCCGGATAAGCTACTAGGCACAGTGGTCGAGGGTTTTGTCCGCTAAACCAAAAGCGGGGTGGTCTAGGTTAATAGACGGCGAGAGACAAGGGGTGTTGACTAGCACATACTTATTATTGCTTCTTGGGTGTTGTGGTCGTAGTGGGTTTTACCCAGACGTAGCACGCTTCACCTATGCTGAACTGGCGATTCCAGAAGTAGACGTTATCCCAGCTGAATCCTGTAGCAGTGCCGGTTAACAGTCCTTTCACCACGGGATGGCACAAGGTATGAATTCGGATACATGGATATACAAATAAGATGGTTACCGGAAGCAGCGGATACTGACTCGTGCCTGAGTTAAACAGCGCGGTACTGTTCCGCCTGTCGCTCCGGAGTAGGTTGAGAAAGTGCACTCAACTGTATGGTGGCAAGGAATGTTGCATTTCGTTCCCAACATTAATATATTGTCTGTGGTCTTAAGGCATCGAGTCTCTGCTTACAGTATGCTAAGTAGACCTTGCCGTGAACAAACTAAACACAGTTTATAGTGTCTGTCAGGTTTTGGCTTGCTGACCAGCCTCTGTTATGTCTCCAAGCTGTTTGGGAGATCAATGTATAAGCATCAACCTAAAATATCTTTTAGTAAAACTACAAATTAAATGTGTAAATTTACAAGAACTTGCTTGGAAATGTAGAACTACTGCAATAATTCTGTATAAAAGTTGGCTAGAAATTTTATTAACCTTTTGTAAATGTTGAGTTCGATTTCGGCATATCATTGAAACTAATAAAGGCAGACACATCTAGTAACAGAAGATATTCAAATGAGAAAATGGTCACTAACACAGTTGTAAAAGTCAGTGTTACTGTTGGGTAAAAGTAAATTAAACATAAAACACATTAAAAAGGTTTCATTGTTAATAAGAAATCAAAATGAGTTTGAAAAATAATACAAAATTTAAGAACTAATTACTAAAGTTTATACAAGCATTAGCCAATAACCAACATTATTTGAATTTGATTGCAGTGCAGACACATCATGTATTCAGTAAGATAGGAAGTACAAATTAGGAAAAGTTACAAATGTTTGGTAAAATAAAGTTAACGCAAAACACTCTAAAAGTTTTCGCTCTTAATAGGAAATTAAAATGACAATGAATATGTGATCACTGTTACACTTGCTACAGTTGTCTATTATATTAACTCAGTCAAAGTTTTAGTTTGATTGAGGAATCTTCCTAACACATAGGATAGCATCTCATTAAGGAAAGAGGCAGCGGCAGCATCATTTTAGTAAAGCATGATTCTCCTCCCAGCAGAGGCCAAAAACTTCTCAACAAGTCTGTCAAGTCCTTCAGTTTGCATTAATTTTGATGTAGCTTCTTGCTTGATTGCCATGAGTGCCAAACCACTGAACCTGTCGTCTCCCATCGTATAAAAAAGGTATGTCTTCAGACACCGCAGAATAGAAAATGCGTACTCTGCACTCACTGTAGTGATTGTCCATAACAATGTAATTTCAAATAGCTGGAAGACATCAGGAGCATTTGTAGCAAGGCGATATTGAAGGAACAAACATGCAAGTTCTACTAGAGTGAAACAGGGATTGGTGAAATTAAGCTGTGCATATCTTCTGTAAAAACAAAGTTGTGAAAATAAACTTGAATTTATTTTATAAAATTCATGTATCTCTCTTGTAACTGCTTCATTCCAAGGTTCTTTCCATTTTAGAAGAAGTTCCGAGATGTGTTTTATTTTGCTGTAGTCATTCTTTGCAAATCTAATTTTCAGATTATCTAGTATTTCATCCAAACCCCTATAATAAATATTTATCTTGTATTCTTCTTCTGGCGAAGCGGGGAAAAAATGAAGTATTCACATTTCCATGATCAAGTTTTCTGGGAACTTTCCTCTTTCTCGTCACTGAAACACTTGCTATACACAACCTCTGGCACAAATTTCTTCACAAATTTCTCCAGTTTCCTTCCAAAATTGCTTAAATGTTGCATCATTTCGCGCTAAAGACAAGCAGTATACGAGTGCTTCTATTTTTGGAAATACTGATGAAATGTCCAAAGTCTCACTTTGTAGCTCTTTGGATAGTATGTCTAAGAGCTACAAAACATGATGAAGAAATTTCAAGCAGAATATGAATTCAAAATTCGTTATCAGCTTCTGCAGCCCATCAGCTTCACTAGCTATTTTCGTATTTGATGAATCATTTTATATTGTTTCTAGGGTCTCGACAATCTCACAGAATTCTTTGATCACTGCTGACAATGCATGGTGACGGACAGTCCAACTAGTTTTTGATAAACTGCAGAGTTTTTTGAACGGCTGTTCATTGCTCTTTTTACAAATACGTTCAAAAATTGTGTTCTTTTTGGCAGATGCATGAATGATGTTATACGAGTTCAGAGCATTCAGCGTATTTTGCAGTGGTTTCACTTCTTCGCAAAAACGCATCACTGCTAGATCTAAAAGATGAGCGTGACAATGAGTATACAAAGCTCTTGGCTCATCTACCTTAAATTGTGCAGCTACTCCATTGAACAGTCCACTCATGTTAGATGACCCGTCCTCGCATTCTACTCACATTTACTCCTATTTCACACAGGAATCCCTCGATAACGTAAGGGCCATTCCATGGAAAATCACCCAAGGTTCGTTGCCGACTCATTTTGAAAAAATTTGAAATTTTGCCACATGAAAAGTACGTATTCCAACAGTGCAAATCCGAAACTATAGATTTTTATCTGCCACCATATTGCTTTTGCAGACCAATATGGCCACCACTGCATAGCAAAATAGACATTTTTGAGCCTCTACTTTTTGTTTATTATCTTAATAACTATAAAAGTGACAAAGTCATGTGAGATGTCACTGTAAAGAGGAGACTAAGGGCAATTAAGAATGTCACTAAAAATAAACAGAATGATATTTTATGTCTTCTACATCGACATGAAAGTTGACCATGAAACTGACTTTTTTTCTATTTTCAACGCCTCCTACTTTCTTCCCAAATTAAAAAAAACAACGAAACCGTGAGGCAAGTAAGTCTACATGGAGTACTTTGTAATGATATATTGTCAAAAGATTTTACTCAATCCCTTCTGGCTGATAAAAGTACTTAGAGTTGGTGTTTTTGGAAAAAATCTATTTTTTTGAGAAGCTATATAAAAAGGACAAGTGCGAAAATTCTGAAAATTTGGCAAAACATTGCCATTGTGACCCTTAACACACCACTAAAATCTGTGTGTGTTTTTTTTGATCGATTTATTTTCTGTAGCTGAACAAATATGCAAAAAAATTCTATTGTAGTAATCAAGTTAAATTAACTGATGATCATTATTACACTACCTAGTAATTTATGTGTCACATATTTGGCATAAATGTGCCTCTGTTTGGCTACACGTTGCTATATAATTTAAAGAAATTTCTAGTTAGCTTTGTGTACTCATATTACAAGCATACCTGTATGCTCACCTGAGCAGGTTAGGGCAGGAACTTCTACTAGTAAGCTAGTGTCAGTCTGGAAGTAAACTAATGCAGATGTAGACTTAGATACTCAGTGTTCAGCATTTGTTGTTTTAAAGTGGTATGTAGTCAGTAATTGATTATATTTACGGCATGACTTACGTAAATTAGGTATGTCTTTAAATTTTAATTAATTTTATGGACATTGTTTATAATGAAGTGCTCTGTAGAAATCTTCTTAAATGAACCTAGTCATAAGACTGCTTATAGCAAGAGAGTAAAAGAATCAGGCAGATAAATGAATTTGAAGAGGATAACAAGTTACTTATTCAACTAAGACTTAATACCATAAACATTGAATGTGTTTGTGATCATCACAATACAAAAATTCTGCAAAAGTGTAAGCATTTATTTGGAAATTGTTGCTCAGATCCATTGCTAATACATATAAAAGGTATTACAAAATCTCTTTGAGAAATAACTGTTAAAAATATAATGAAGCTAAGTGAAAAACATCAAAATTATTCCAGGGATGTCTGTGTACAAATGTTGGACAAGAATATCTGATCTTAGCGGTGCAACTGACAGTAATGATTTAGCCTATGAACCCTCTTCACGAATCATTGAAAATTTAAATACAGCTTGTCAGTTGTTAGGCGAGTCTCCATTAAAAGTAGCCAAGTTGAGTTCAGATAGAAGAATGTCTGTCATTTCAAGAAAAGTCGAGAAAGTTTCAAAGAGCCTAGGGAAAAAATTGTCATCATCTATTGATGGGCCATATGTTGAATAAGGGTTATTTGTGGAGCTTGATAATTCTGACTAGTACAGTAGTTTAATAAACAAGCAGGAAAAAATTACATCAGCTCCATCAGTAAAGGACAAAATCAAAATATTAAGTTTATTACCTTCAAGCTGACGTCAAAAAACAATGACTGAGTTTGGTGTGAGTGAATACTTGGTCCAGAGTACAAGAAAATTAGTAAGGAAATAAGGAATTTTACCTGAAACAATTGATCGCAAACAAAAATCTTTTTCTTACACTATCTCACAAAAAGTAATTGAATTCTATGAGAATGATAACAGCTGGATATGTCCAGGTAAGAAAGATTTTGTAAGCATTAGAACAGAAGATGGCACCAAGATCCACAAGCAAAAGCAACTGATTCTGTGTAATTTGAAAGAATTGTACAGTAAATTCAAATCAGTGCATCCTTCTTTATGTGTAGAATTTTTGACATTTACACAACTTCGACCAAAATGGTGTATCTTGGCAGGACCTAAAGGAACTCGCAATGTGTGTGTGTGCATGAGCCATCAAAATGTCAAAACTAATGGTCAGCGCTTTAAGAAGTGGTTCTTTCAATTACAAAGAACTCCTACAGTTACTCACATGTGAACTTAACAATGAAAAATGTATGTTCAATAAGTGTGAGTTCTACCCGGCTGGAAAAGAAGTCAAACAGAGTTTGTGTTTACATGGAGAGGAGGTAGATGATGACTGTTAAACTGAAATAAAATATCATCAGTGGGTAACAGTAGACAGGTGTGAACTCATAAAAGTGTGCAAACCATACAATGAATTTATAGATAAATTAATTTATAATCTGAGAACTTTGAAGAAACACCATTTCATTGCTAAAAAAAAAAAAAACAAGCCTGAATGTCTGAAGTTTAGGAAAGAGAATTTAAAATTAAATGAATTTTTGATGCTAGGGGATTTTTCTGAAAATTTTAAATTTCTGATCCAAGATGAAGTCCAGGGGTATCACTGGGTAAATAGCGAAGCTACCATACATTCCTTTGTCGCATATTTCAAGTCTGACATGGAGAATGAACTTACAATGAAATCTAAAAGCTTTTGTGTAATTAGCAACTCTTTAAACCACACAACTGAGACTGTGTACTGCTTTCAAGAAGCTCTCATTACTGAACTATTAAAACTCAACACACATATCAAGAAGGTCAATTATTTTCCAGATGGCTGCGCAGCCCAATATTAAAACAGGAAGAATTTTATGTCATCACAAAATTGACTTTGGCATAGATACTGAATGTCATTTTTTCTCCACATCGCATGGTAAGAATGCTTGTGATGGGATAGGTGGTACAGTAAAAAGAATAGTTTCCAAAGTTAGCCTGCAGTGTGTGAATGCGGAACCAATAACCACTCCTCTCCACTTGTTTAACTACTGTTCAGAAAATATAACTGGAATAAATTTCTTGAATGTATCAGAAGAACATATTGAGGGCAAAAAAGACGTCTTATTCCAACGGTTTTCCAAGGCAAAAGTTATTCCTAATACAAGAGATTTACATGCTTTCATCCCACTAAGTGCAACTAAGATTAAAGTGTCTACAACTTCCTTGTCTGATTTTTTATTCAGGAAGAATAGAAAAGATTAGAAGTGAAACTAAAAAACTATGTAGCTTGTGTTTACGATTCACAAGGGAAGGTGTAAGACATTTCAGCTGACCGAAGTGAATACTTTATTATGTTTTTCCATCCTGCAGGGCCCAACACATCTTTCAAATTCACATCCAGTGATAGTCTGGATCAAGGAAAACCATATTTTATGTGTTGTTTCCCCCCACTGAATCGAGTTTGGCCACAACTGGTAGATGACATAACATTAATCCAAAACTAAGTGAAGAATTGAGTTTACTTTTGATTAAACATTTACAAAAGTGACTTTGTTTATTGTGAGGTAGGACAACTGTTCTGACTTTTTCCAGTGACAAAAGCGACTGATAATGACAAACTATTTCAACCACGAAATAAAACATCATGTAAGTTTAATTTTCATTTAAATGTAGAATTCTGTGATTCTTGTAAATTGATTTCACAACACACTTGTCAATATATAATTTACTGCAGATTTAACTCCAAATGCCAAAATATGTGACAAATAAATATTAGTTAGCCTAATAATGATCTACAATTAATTTAACTTGATTAGTATAATTTAATTTTTTTGCATCTTTGGTCAGCTACAGAAAATAAACAAATTAAAAAAAACACACAGATTTTAGTGGTGTGTTAAGGGTCACAATGGCAATGTTTTGCCAAATTTTCAGAATTTCCGCACTTGTCCTTTTTATATAGCTTCTCAAAAAATAGATTTTTTCCAAAAACACCAACTTAAGTACTTTTTTCACCCAGAAGGGATTGAGTAAAATCTTTTGACAATATATCATTACAAAGTACTCCATGTAGACTTACTTGCCTCACGGTTTCGTTGTTTTTTTTTAATTTGGGAAGAAAGTAGGAGTTGAAAATAGAAAAAGAGTCAGTTTCAAGGTCAACTTTCATGTCGATGTAGAAAACATATAGAATAACATTCTGTTTATTTTTAGTGGCATTCTTAATAGCCCTAAGTCTCCTTTTTGCAATGAGCAATGACGTATCACATGACATTGTAGCTTTTATAGTTATTAACATATTAAACAGAAAGTAAAGGCTCGAAAATGTCTATTTTGTTATGTGGCGGTGGCCATATTGGTCTGTAAAAGCAATATGGTGGCAGATAAAAATCTATAACTTCGGGTTTGCACTGTTGGAATATGCACTTTTCATGTGACAAAATTTCAAATTTTTTCAAAACGGGTCAGCAACAAAAAAAAAATTCAGATTGGGTGATTTTCCATGAAATGACCCGTAATGTAAGTTCTCACCCATTGTTTCTGCAACAGCTATAAAACCCAAAAACCTTTCGCTAATTGTAACGCCTTCTTGTGTTTTGTAGGATACCGTACACATACACTAACTTGTCCCTTGGTGGCACTATCTGTTGTTTCATCACAAATAATAGAATGAGATCAAGAATTCAGTTCCTTGGCAATGTCGTGTACAATCTCACTTTTTATGATTGAAATAGTATCATTTTTATTTTACCACTTTTGTATAAATTAATGTGCGACCTCATAATTTCGTGAATCTCTTTTCCTTTGTGCTTAGCTCCAAGCTCAACGAGTTCCAGAAATTTCCCTTATTTACTGATGAAGCTAACTCGTCATATCATCTAAACACCGCTTCTCGAGAAAAAAAAACTTCCACTATGAATTTTATTTCCTTTTTATTTTCCTGGACCTGTTTTGAATGAACAGTTGACAGTTTATCAGCAACAGTGTTACCATAAGATCTAAACTCAGTTCAAAACTGCATTGATTAAGTGCATTTCACTTTTTCATGTTTTCGGAATTTTTCTAAATCATTCTCCAATTTGACACCCCTTCAGTTGTGAAAGCCTCTTCACCACGTGCTGATTTTTGTTGGCAGAATAGTCTGCATAAATGGCAGAATGCTGAATCTTTTGTGAGACTATATTCTAGCCGTGGAAAATCAGAGTACCACGATTCCGCAAAAACATCTACACTTTCCTTGAACTGTTTGTACTTTATATTCGCACTTAGGCTGATACGGTCCATCACTAATACTAGCGGTTTTCACACCTTAACTAGGATTGTTTCCACCTACATCTATAACTACTGACACTACCTTCACTTGTAATTGTGCGTGTACCTGAAGTTCCTAATTTGGGTTTCGGTTGCTCATTAGTTTCAGCTGAGGAACTACTATCACATTTGGAACTTTTTTTTTGGAAGAACTGCAATAGTCTTATGATTGTTGATGCTCAACTACTCACCCGATACGATGCCTACCGCACGCACATCCCACGTAACACAGAACTCGTGACACACATACAGTTTAACAATACAGCAAGAGTTCTGTAACACAACTGTCAAAAGTATTTCTATCGATTGTTGCATCGAAGCCAGAGGTTCTTGGAAGCTTAAGTAAGATATATACTCAGATCAGATTACAGGTCACCTATTGTCCTTACATCACGATGCGACGAGTCGAACGACAACATTCTATCGCTGTGCAGATTATTTTTCGTAAATAACTTATACACATTTTTTTTTAAGTATATACATTTGGGTCACTAGTCCACACACAAATTAGTATTTGTGTCTATAGCAGAGTCGCACCGCGCAAAGTTTTGTTTTATAGGTACAAATATTTTTAATTATTTTGAAGTTCGGGAGGGGGAGAGGGGGTGGTGCCTCGCGAGGTTACACCTATGCTTTCTGATAACTTCTGTAGCTGAAAAGAATTGGCACAGTGCAGAGTTTAAACCAGAATTATGGTCAAATTTTATATACACAGCACGAGTCATCAGCTCTGATGACTCATCCTGTACATATGTGCATGTGTGTAATAAATATAAAAAAAAACACACACCCCCCTTAACATTATATGAAAGTTGTACAGGCACATCAAGTGTTTGGAGACTATCTAGAATTTATGCAGCGATACAAAATAGGTTTATAAAATAAAATGTATTTTGTATCCATAGAAACAGTAATACTGAAACTAGGTACAATATATTCTGCATATTTTGGTCGTTTACAAGCTAGCATATGATAGGTGGCAACTACTCCCGTGAGCCCACCTATAATTTCCTCCATAGTGCGACCATTTAATTTTTACACAGTATATCATCAAATCTTACAGGCATCCATCACTCAAAACGAATACGGTGTTGCAACAGTTGAAAGATAATTATTTGTAAGGGTAAACAACCCTAACCATGGAAAATGCACAATAATTGGGCCAATACATTTGTAATAGCACTCTTTATTCTGCTGCAAACAGACAGTGAAACCAGTAGAATAAGTTCATTCAGACAAAAACACAATAGAGTATACATACAAATTGTACTATGGATTTCATAATAAAATTAAATTTACAAGAGGTAGAACAAAGATTGTGAAAAATACCTATAAGTTTTTTTTAAATTTAGGATTATCCCAATTTAACAACAGTTGTTCACTACGACAGGAGTTTTTATAAAATGTGTGCAGATGCACACACAGAATGGGTAAAACTGTTGTTAGCTACAGAATTAATAAATTGGATACTTACTGATATTTACCAGAACCTTATTTTCAATGTTTTCATCAGATAATTGTAAAATATCCACCGAAAAGAAGCAGCTGCAAATCCATGTTCTACTTTGCATTTATGAATTACCCCTTACATATCTCAGGTCAAACACTGTGACTATACCTACTCGAATCTTTATTATCTACACAATTTGTAAGCCACAAATCATAAGTAACCCACATCAACAAAATTAATTTCTTTCAAAAATAAAACTGAACAATTCAGCTCTTCACACTACTCCACAACATAATATACAACCATAAAACGTAACACCGCTTAATAAAGTTTAACCATGGAAAACACATTTATTATACCACTAAACAATGTTTCTAAACTTCAGTGGAAAAAGTAAGCCTTCATTGAGTTACATAACAAAACTTAAAATTTACACCATTTAAATTTATGATCAAAAACTTTAAATTCTTAAACTTCGTAGCACCTGTAATGTTCTGATGCTAAAGACTGTATTTCTGATACTGTAAATCCTCTGCAGGAGTTACGCATGTTACAGCCTAAACACATCTATTTGTATTTTGTCAGATAATACTTCAGAGCATCTATTTGTATTTTGTCAGATAACCTAAGATCCATGCCACAGAGTACATACTAAAGAATACCAGAGGTGCAAAAGCTGCTTATACTGCAAACTCTAGCTACACATGCCAGCAAAATGGTACCAATCAGCGCCTGGTAACCTACTTGCCAGCCAGCAGCCCATCCAATAGGGAACACTTTGGAGAACCCAGTAGCCAATCCCAGAGCTTTGCACTGTCAATCAGAGAATGGGTATACCCAAGCCAAAAGAACCACCACAAAATTTTGTCTCTGGGTACTTATCAACTCTGTAGCATGATGTGAGTCACATCATAAAAGCGACATCAATCAATTCTTAACACCATGAAAGACAAATCATGCTGCAGTAGCAGACACCTATTTACTGCTTTTAAACAAGTTTCAACTTAAAAAAAGCAGTAATTAATGAAATTACTGTACATGTTTCTGACAGCAATCTGTTACATGCACACCAAACAGCAGCATCTTACCATAGTTTTGTGCTACTCTATCACGGTTACCATGCAACTTGTGATAGTTCTGACAGCTATTTACGCACTATTAATTCACAATATTGTGATGAAATCCTAAGTTTAAGTAGAACTACATGACAACATACAAAATAATGGTATGTGGATGCTGCAAAAACATCTTGAATGCTGTAACTACAGTACAGTAGAGCACTGATTTAGCGAACTGAGATTTTATGAATACTGCGATTTTAAGTGATTTGAGAGAACTGCCAAAAAATCTAAAAAAAAAATGTGTGCGAGAATGAATGGAAAAAACTAACAATAATATATATATATATATATAATATATATATATATGGTAAAAGAAGAAGGAAAAAACAAGGAAAATCAAATAAAACATGGTAGTCACAGTATCACTATCATTAATTGGTATGCAGAAATATTAACAGTCTCTGCGCGTGATTTTAACACAGGTATGACTATGATTGCCACCTTTTTTAGAATTTTCGTATCAGAAACTTCCGACAACTCAACGCACACAAACTGACCCCAATTTAATTACGAAGGAAAAGTATTATAAAAAAAGAACAGTTAATAATACTGGAAATGTGAAAAATAGCATGAGATAACAGTTTCTGTGAACACACACGATGACAAATTATTAGTTGCAAATATAGTCATAATTCAGTATAATCTAATTTTCTTTTTCAAACAACTTTAAAACAGACACCACCATCATATGAGAAAAATATAATGTACACATCTCTCTGGTGCTACTTCTAGGAATGTACATGACCCCTGTCAGTGTCAATTGTAACTATCTTTGGCCACTGGGTCAAGGCTTGGGAAAAATTGCTATAAGCACATCATTTATACAACACAGTGATATACATAAGATTTAAACTGCTTGTTTTCAGTTAGAGTGACTACAACTGTGCATAGCAATAGGCACTTACCTAAGCACAACGGTAGCAATAAGGAAAGCTCAACTAGGTTTAACTTTCCTCGTTACTATCGCTGTGTGTCAATATTCAGCCAATCAGAAGCCCAGACACTTTTACTACGTCATCGCATGAAAAACTTATTTACGAATCAAGAAAATGTGTATGTTGATTTCATTCTTCGAGCAGATAATTTCTTTTGTTTATTTTTGTATAACCGCAACCGCGGAAGTTTTGTTACTTTTTACGTAACGATAGTATAAATAAAGATGAAAATAATTTATCATTTTAAAAACGCCTCAGAATAGAAAATATTTATTTTTTAACTAAAACCACTACCAACTATACAGAACTTATTTTCTTCAGTACTAAATGTAGTAACACAAACAAACTAATATTATGGTTATACCAGTTGTAGCCAGGCCACTGTGCTTGTGTTGAGTTTCGTATGCTTATGGCTATAACTGTGAATGTGTTGGGTATATGTCAATTGTAGCCCTGCAACTGAGTAAACGCACCTGTATGTGCGGAAGTGGTAAATTACTGGCGCTGTGTATATTATTATGCAGTTTGTCTGAATTTCGGGATATATGACGTCCAGTGTCCTATGTCCATACTGGATAATTCTTTCATCTCCCAGGATACAGGAAATCCTGTACAATACACGACACTTGGCAACCCTAGGAAGGACTGAATATCTGAAAGTAGGAGAGGGTGAGTTTAATGAACTAAGTACATATATTTTTTATTTTTAATCTTGAAAATAAGCTTTAAATATTCTAGGGTTGTGCAAAAGTGACTTTGTTCAACAAAACAAAAAAGAAAAATTTGTTGTTGGATTTCATAAAACTATAAAATGAAAAATAATATGACAACACAGCTTTAATGCATGTCTAACGAAAATCTTAAAATTTCATCACTGTCACCTAAACGTGCACATTATCAATTTAAGTCAATTAATATTGTGAAATCAAACTTGCCTAGTGTCATTAATGGCCATTCATTATAACAATATGTTCCTAAGTATTCCTTTAAAGTACATGTAAAAAAAACAGACAAGCATGGATTACATAAAGAAAGAATAAATGTTGTAAAAAAAATTCAACTCAAAATAGCTTTTGCTGACATTTCAAGACAAGTTTCGGGTAATATATCGGGAATTTTTTTTTAGTAATAACATAGACAAATGGATACACAAATAAAAACTTTCATCATTATATTTTATTCACCTAAATGAATATTTGACAAGCACTAAATATTCAGTGAACTTCAAATTTCCATTTAGCCTATATTTTCATAAGTACTTAGGATTAGTCAAAATGATGGTGCATGGATAAATCAGTTTTACTTTTGCATCCTCCTTTTTGAATAATCTCGTATTAAATTTTTTGTCACAAAAAGTTTTATTGATAAAATGTTATTTTTACATGATTATTTCCTTTCTTCCTATTTTATGCTGTACCAATATAATATTAACACCATTTTATTTTGTGATGTTTAAACCACAAATACGTGCAACAATACAGGTAAGCAAATTAATTTTATAAAAGTTAAAAATATTTTTAACATACTTACACTTTTCGATTTACAACCACACAGCCAGATGTGTTTATCATACATGTCACAAATTTTCTTTTACTTGTCTGCTGCTTTGTTGATCGAGGCTGATTAATTATTACGCCATTTGGTTTTAATTTAATTTACCCTAGTGATGACTGCAAAAAATAAAGTGCTTGTAAACCAGTCACATTTATTCTGGTCATGTTAAATTTAATTCAAATATAGTGAAAGTAGCACAGCTACCAACCTCTAAATGCTTCACTTCACATCTTAAGTAATCACCAGCACAACAGCAGCAAAGCAATATAAACATGTGCACCAATTGCTCATCCCACGACTGCCTGTAATGGCTGGTAGCAGTGTATCCCACGTGCTTGCGAATAGTGTGACCCTGCCACCTGCATGTGCATACGTTAGTGAGGTCGAACGGGCTGCCTCCTCCATCGCCCAGCCTAGCATGAGCGTTGTACAAGCTACATAAACACACGCTCAGTCGAGGGATCGGTTTATGGTAGTTTGCAGAGTAGAACGCTCGAAGCAATCATGATAAGGTTTCTTTAAATCGAGAGCACAGCTGTTGCATTAAAAATTGTTTACTGTAACTCACAAATAATTTAAGGGTTGGGGAGCTGCAGCCCTATAGCACAAACCGCCACTGAAGGTGTAAAATAAAAAATTGCAAGATTCTGTTGAGGACCACAACCTGTGCATACCATATCAGAGCCCCTTGCATGGTAGTCCTCAAGTGCTGCAGAGGTCACAAAGGGATTCTTTGTTATCTCCTATTCTCCAATCCCATACAATTAGCAACAGGAGCCAATAATTGTGCTATTTACACATCCTGCCGTCCACCTTTAACAGCAGCCTTCTTTCCACTTCCTTCAGATTGTGGCAGTGGCACGTTTATTATAATTTATCTCTGCTAGCTGTTTTTTTTAAAGTGTTTTACTTTCAGACATGTTTGATACTGCTGTCATAACTAATTTGGCTTTGTTTTTGGACTTTGAATTTGCCTTGGGTTCAGAACTAAATGTATTGTGCTTTTGACTTAATGACAACCCATTCCAGCACAATACATATGTAGTGCCACTTGTGTGTGTTCGCAATTTATGAAAGAGAAAATACAGAGTCTACTGTCCTTGTAAAATCCCATCCCTCCAGCTCAACAAGTTCATAATTGCACGTCTCAAATGTGGAGGTGTCAAACTGGGCCATATTTAAAACAGATGTCACTGACCTCAAGCAGAATTTTCCACTGTGGTGGAAGTGGTTTCCTGATAAAAAGTTACGCAGTGCTGTGTTTAAACATCTTGCATGTATTCTCTAGGTTATTACTTCATTCTAAAGATGTCTGAAATTTGAAATAAAATTTATCTATTTGTAACCACCGATTTCCCTGCAAGAAGCAACTGAAAATGGAATTTGTGCTTGCTGAAAATTATGTGGCACTCTGTTCAAAATTAATTTTTGGCATCAAAAAGTAGTCATAACTAACTTTCTGGGACATTATTTTATTTTAAAGACATGTAATTATTGAAAGAAATTTATATCATTTAAATGAAATCCCAGATTTTTTTGCAAGAAGGAATTGAAAATAGATTTTGCAGTCGGTAACAGTTACGTAATGCTCAATGTTTAATATTTATTTTTGGTGACAAGACTAATTATATATACTTTTGTTGGGTATCAATTTGAAAACTTTTGGCTTTCAAACAAAATGTATAAATTTATTTTGAAAACACACTTTTCCATTGGAGACTACAAAACTTAAGGCTTGATTTAAAAAATTCACACAAATTCAGTCTGTCTGATTATACAAAGTCATCAGGAACCTTGACACTCCATAAAATCAGGGGTCTACTGTATATGCACTGTTTACTAACAAAAAATAAATTTAAAAAAATAAATTGTCAGAAACAGATTCTGGAATTTATTCTTGCCATAAAATGTATTACTTTCACATCAGTGCAATTATAGTTAACCTGGTGAACACTATGAGACTACTATAATACCCTCCTGAGCGCAAAACAATCAATGAATCAACAACATTCTGACCAATATATTTTCACACTCACACTGTTTCACAGAATAATTTACATACTTTAAATAAACATGCTCTGCAAAAACACACCATTTACTTGACCAAGATTCATAAATAACGCAAACACAATAAAAAAGAAATTAAATATCAAGTAACACATTCACTACTTACCGCAAATGGATTACTTGAGATTTGGGAACCTGCTTACCTAATGCTAATGCATATACTCTGCATTTTCAAGCATTTAAGAAATGAGAAGGTAAAACCTCACCTGATTTACACTGTCAAATTTGAGTGCCTAAAGTGCTTTCACAATATCCAATAACTTTTAAATTGACTTCTTGGCACATTTTTATTTTTTATCCACAAAAGTATGCCAAACTGAGGTACACAAAACATATCAAGTTTTCTGCACATTCCTAATATTGTCTCATGTGATTTGGAACAAAATATTGATTTGATACCAATTTAGCCTCTCTCTTCATGTACCCAAAAAGTATGCCAAAAATTATACCAATTAAGCAACAAAAATTTCCGGAAATAATAGCAAAAAAATACCTTATCTATGGCAAAATAAATCTATATTTGATTTAAAAAAAAAAAAAAAAAGACCAAATATGGTTGGTGCGTACACTAGTTAACTGGCCACTGCTTGAACACAGCACAGTAATTCACAGTATTGCCGAACCATATCCTGTATTAGCACACACAAAACTGTTCTGTTACACTCAGTTGGTAAACCAGCTACAAATTAAAAATGCATGTAAATAAATATTCACAATTTTCATAAATTGTTATAAACAAATGTTTACACTGTTAGTTCGAACATCTTGTGTCTGTTTAATGCACTTCAGGTCAGTCAGCTCACAGTAACATTTAGAATTTTTTTTTTCAAAAGAAAGACATCAGTGAAGGATAAAACCATCCACTGCTCAACAAGCACTATGGAAAGTAAAACTGATATAATCTGTAAAACTCTGCACTTTAAAAGACTCAACAAGGCAACACAACTCCTGGACTCCTATGGTCCTGAGCGAATCCTTCCATGCTGCAGTATATGCTACGCAGATTTAAATACACAACCAATCACAGACGAGTGCACTCTTCAGAACCTCCTGGACGAGACAAGGGATAATTATTTTACCCATCTCTTGTAGATTTACACAATTTTTACATTATTATTTAGAATTCATTTGAGATGGCTTCTTCTCAGAGAAGAAGTTTTTCAGCACTAGTACTTGTCCCACAGTGATCACTAGAATGGCTAACGTTTCCATCACAGACCACCACATCACTCGCTCGTTCAGGTCTTCGGCACGCTTCCGGCCTTGCGCTTCGCGCAGACGGTGGTGCGTCTGGTAGTCAATAATGTTGATCAGGCTCTTGTGAATCTCCTGAGTCGAAGACTCCATCTAGTGGAAAACAACACAACATGTCAGCATGACTGTTACATAACTAGGATCATGACATATTGGGGGAATATGAAAGTGAATAGTATTGGTTTCACATAGCACAATTATGCAGAAAGACTTAAGATGAAATAAAATAGTTTGCATACTTTCGTGGCTATTGTCTAGGTTTGAGTCGAAATGTTGGAGAAGAAATTAATCCACGACAGGGCTCAAACCCAGAAGCCTGAAAATTAAAGATCAGGTAATCTCGTGATTATAGTGGGCTCCGAACCACTTGGTACTCTGGGCTTAAAAATGGACCTTTGCCAGGGGGTTCACAAGAAAGACCATTCGGTAGATTAGTCTGTAACATACCTGTGTGAGCATGAAAAAAAAAACGGAGAACTGTATAGGTCTGACCACATCTGTAGGCTAAAACAAATTTTAAGGTATTTATAGAGACTGACATCTGTCTAAAAAATTTGAAGGATATAAAAGTAAAAATAGAAAACATTGCAAAAAAAATATTTGCTACCTCTTTCTTTAATTTATTACACACAGTAAATTTTGGTAAACATTTGTGAGATAGTAATTATAGTTCTTATCACACTTTGGACATTATAGCTAATATGTTGAGACTGGAAATATTAAATAATTCTGGGAACTTGCTTGACAATGCACTTTCATTTGCCAACAAACAATCCACCGACAACATTTGCAAAGCAGTTATTCAGTTATTACTGAGTTGGAAATATATGACATGGAATAATATTAAGAATTGCTTAAAAACTACCCAAGTGCATCCCACTGTCTTCACTATATTAATACAGTACAGTATCACAAAACAAAAAAAAAAAAAGGAGATGAGTTTGAGGGAAAGAGAAGAACATGGCATGTAATGGACGTAGACATAATGCCTACAGCCCCAATATAAATTACTAGTAATTAAAATCACTGTACACGGAAATCCATATGTTAATTTAAAAATTATACAGAGCTAGAGAGCTAGTTGAAAAATAAAACCATCTGTATCCACACGTAAATCTGTTCTTTTTTTACACAAGAAAACTATTTTTTTCTTGCTGGTAGTGTTTTGGGAGCACACTAACAGATGGTGTGGCAGAGCGCATTGTGAGCCGAGCATGTTCATCAACAGCTAACAGCACGTTGGTCTCTTGATCCAGTCTTTTTTAAGTTCACTTTTCTCCTATTACTGGCTCGAAACTACACGAGTTTGAAACACATTTAGTCAAATTATTAGAAAAACAATTCCACAATACCCTGCAATATTTCTCTAGGCTTTTGGAATTAATATTAAGCATATATGGATGACATGGTAAGTGAGGATACGAAAAAGAACTCCCAATGTTTGAAGATGTGTTCCATTTGAACAGGGACCATTTTAATTTGCATTTCGATCTTAACATCTATACATTACTATTACTTTAGCATGAAGTTTAGTTTGTAACACTAGCAACAACTGTTTTGTGAACACGTAAAATAAAATGTAATAATTAATCTTGAAACTCTTTCTTATCCGTGTATTTTCTGCTTGTCTGATATGCGTCGGCAGTGCAGTCAGAATAGTCAATGTAATATTAATTAAAATTTCATTTATTCATGCATCAGCTGATACAGGATTTTGTAAATGGCACATTGTTTGTTTCCTATAAGTCAAGTTGCCACTCACTGACTGTCAAAATCTTGCCAAGTTATACGAGACAGAGAGCAGTTGCAAATGTGCATAATCTCACACACACACACAAATATTACTTTACCAACGAATATGGCAAATTTAAGAACTAATTAACCTCACTTAGTGTAAAGTTTACAATTGGTCTTCCCCACTACTGCGATTGACAGTATATAGTGACTAACGGGAACAAAAACATGCAACAATTCAATGATGGTTCAGTAAGATTAGTTCTATAGAAACATACCATTCTCTAGTAGTGTTTTCGAAATTTTCATGATCCTACTGAAAATTTACTGAACAATTTTACGCAATAACACACACACAATATTGTGCTATGTTATTCATAACTGAATTTCTCCAGAGAAGTATTTGTAATTGACATAATTTCTAAGTTTTGAAAATGTGTTTAGAACAAAATATTTCACTATGTCAAAAATTTTAGGTTGATACAGGAAATGGTATTAAATATTGTAAAGTGGCCACAGAAAAAAAAAAAAAAAAAAAAAAAAAAGGGGGGGGGGGGGGAATTCAATTTGTGTCAAAGGGAAAGGAACTTGGCAATTCAAGTTTATGCCCTTTCGGAAATGCAATGCCCTTGCCAACTTTGAACAACTGATGGAGAAAATACTGTCCGTAAGACATTTGCCAGGTGTACCTAGACAACATCACCATCACAGAAAGAACATTCGAAGAGTATCTTACATACCTATTCTCTGTGTTTCAGAGTAACCGCAGCGAACCTGAAATTTGTTCTTAAGAAATACTACCTATTCCAAAAGAAATTTAATTTCTTGGGACATGCAGTGTCGACCCATGGGACTGAAACAGACAGAATATCGGAGACAAGATCAGGTCATACAACTGAAGTGTGGAGTTCTCTGGGGTTTTGCACTTATTACAATTTGCAACAAATGCCAAGCCACTGCATAAACTGACAGAGGCGAAAAAAAAAAAAAAACTTTCTTGGAACTTCTGAGTGTGAAATTGCTTTTATTAGACCAAACAAAATTCTGATATCTCTCACAGTCCTGGGCTTCCCGAGTAGTAAGGGTCAAGTTCATTCTGGATACTGATGCTAGTGATTTAGACATTGGAGCTGTGTTTCACTTATCCAGGATGGAAAGAAGAGGGCACTGGATTAATGCACAAGCCTGAGAGAAATTACAGTGTGGCACACAGGGAGCTTCTGGCCATTATACTTGCACTGGCCTTGTAATGAAGAATGGTGTTCTTTAAGAGATGGCAGTGGACATTCTTGGACCATTAGCAGTCACTATAAGGGGGAATCTGTACCTTCTGGTAGCACAAGACTATTCCAAAAAGTGGCATGAGGTCATACCAGTTCCAAAACCAAGAGGCCAGCACTGTACATGACACACTTGTAGAGCATGTTATCTCCAGGTTTGGAGTGCCACTACAGCTTCATTCGGACCAAGAGCACAATTTTGTAGCAACACTTTTCCAAGACATAGGAAGTATTTTAGAACTGAAGAAAACTCTAAACACGACATTACATGGATGGTTGAGGTTCAAATGTACCCTGGAACAATGTCTGGCGATTTTCATGGAAGAGAACCAAATTTATTGGGACTCCACGGTACCCTAATTCTCCTGGACAAGGGTAACACCTTCAAGGATGCTCTTAAGGCAGGCCAGCCTTTTTAACACTATAGAAAAATCTAAACCCAAACTCCCCTCCACCCCTGTACTTTGCTCAAAGGGGCTGCTGCGTACATGCGACACTAGCACCCACATCGATGTGTGTCAGTTTCACTTGATACATTTGTTTGAAAGATTCTTACAACAGAGGTGAATAATCAAGCGAAATATTTTGGGCATACGCCATTGCTTCAATAGTGTATGTCCAAAATATTTTGCTTAATTATTCACCGGTGCGGGTATACAAATGTCTACATAGTTCTGTTCCTGACTGTATGATCACATGCAAAGGCCAAGGCCATTATTGAAAATAACCTTTGCGCAAAGCAGTTTTTACGCATGCAATCCGAATTTGGTGACAGTTTTTTTTTTGCATTTCGCATTGATATCACAATGGTGAGGAAACAACAATTATCGCTGATATGTCATTGTAAACAAAAGTATAAGTGTGAGTGGATAAAAGAATTACCATGGTTTGTACATTCCAAACCAAAACCACTACATTAAATATGTAAACGTCTCTCATAAACTTTTTTTCTGTAATTTGCATTTTTTTTTCATTCTAAGGAGTTTAAAGGATTTGACCCAATGATTCCCAGATTTTACAGGAATTAGGATTTCAGCTTCAGGGAGGAGGGCAGCCCTGTCTTAAGAAGAGTTCTACCTCCTTGGTGACCTGCTGTTCGGACATCCAGTAGAAAAAGCAGTCACCACAGAATAAATTACAATTTATGGCTAAATATCTACAAGTTTTACCAATGGCTACTTAGTCAACAGTGACTGAATGAAAATACAACATGAATGGAAAATGTCTGATGTATTTCAATGACAGTTGATGTGGCTGTACAACCCCCAAAGGAAGGATAGGCCTATTGAAAGAAGCTATACAAATGGGGAAGGTCCACATACAGGATCCTGAAGCAGATGAATAATGTGGTCTACCGAGTTTGTTGACAGGACTCAAAGTCTAAGGTAGTCCACATTGACCGACTGATGCTCTATGTAGGTCCTGAGGTTGGAGAGTATTTTTGCGATGAATAGATTTGAGGAGGAGGCAATGTTATACAAGGGTAACCACCCCTGCACTTGCAAACACATCCTTTCTAGGAACGGCAGGGAGGTGGGTCATCACGACTCGACCTGCCCCTCACCAAGACGACCCACTACATCACCAGGCAGATGGGGGATTATTGTTAGATGAACTGAATTGGCATCACCACCCCTCTCCGCTGCTAGAGGGGTTGGGGGTGCGAGTTATTGCACAAACATTCTAGTCATCTACTTGCTTAGTGCAAGCGCAACCACGTGAATGTGTTGCCCTCCTATGTGTGTGTGTGCCTGTCGATAAGTATTAGATTTTTGAGTACTTGAATCTTCCATTTTACGTATTTTGCTACAACCAACTGATATTGTATCGGTAATTCTGCAGAAGAGGCTTTTTCGAAAATCGGAAAAATAATACCAGGATAATACCTGGATTACTAGGAGTGTTGGAGGGGTTTTAAGAAGTTTCTGTAAAAAAAATTGAATAAAATGTGATAGGAGGGCGGGTTATCAAGATTGCTGTGTTTATGCTATAAAACATGTGTAATTTACGTAGAATATATTTATATTGGGCCAAACAATTTTATTACATGTAAGAATATCATATGAAACTAAGCTTTAATGTATAAAACTTCATTAAACGGGGTATTTTATGCAGCGACACTGAGATTATACAGGTATAAAACAGTGTCGGAAGATTATATAATTCTGGTGAATTACTACCGGCTTACCTTGTCTATATTCATGCAAGGAATGTACTACATAATGTATTTAGAATGAATATACTATAATAGTAGATAAATACGTTCCTAGATGGTGTTTATACCCAGGTGCTGTATAACGCCATGATAATTAGCAATACATGGTGACCAATGATTGGAGAGCACTAGCGTTCAATCGTTTACGTTACAGTGCATTGTGAGAAGTGTCTGAAGTAGTGTGATGTACGTAACTGTCATAGCCGTTCAAAAGGGTGTGAAAGAACGCGTTTTATTGCAATTAATTCCGTTAAACATGTTAAATTATATAACTGTGCGAAAATATGAGTGTTTATTTCCTATTATAAAATGTCAAACGTTAAATTTTTTATATGTGTACAATGTTTGTGTGTGTGTAGTGTTGTCAAATGGATCAATGTTTTGTACTCCTAATGGCGAATAATGCTGTGAGTACTAACCAAATTAAATATAACTGTACAATAGTGGGGAGGGCTATGAATATCATAGAAATTGTAGGGCGAAACATATGTACATAATGTAATATTTATTTGCAAAAATATGTTAAAATGCAAAAAGATTGTACAATGTAGCCAAACATTATGCACCGAGCCAGAGTCCCAGCACCAGCAGGAGTAAAGTCCCTATTATTCAGAATAACCCAATGTACAAGCAACTAAAATAATAACTGAAAATCGTAGCCTCTGTATACAAGTATAAAACTATTTGGCAATTGGTCACTACTAATTTAGAAGATGCAAAATGCAAGAAGCTGACAGTTGACCAACTTGTGCGTAGCATTCTTGGGTCTTGCGTAGTTTATAAACAGGTATGCCCTACCTTTGAAATACATTTGTTTGATTGTTTGCATCTTTGCATTTCTTGCGTGCTTGCGATTCTGGAATGAACCCTAAATTCTTTAACTGAGAAATGAGAAAACATATGGTCATGCCAAGTCAAATCAACACAGGGTATAAACCTCACCATCTCAGATTTAGATGAAATTTAGTGGGAAGGTAGTACTCGTAGACTAAGAACAGTACCAAATTTTATTGTAATATTAAACCCGTTTAGAAATTACAGGTATGTAAAGTTTTCAAAAATGCCCAAAAATGGCTGTAAATACAATTTGTTAATATCTCTGGAAGCTTTCCTAATTAAGATAGAGAACTGGGTGAGGTGTCATTTTACAGCTTTTTTCATCATCTTTACAATGATAGCATAGGCCAAGAGAAATTTTTTTTGTGAAATCCAAAATCAAAATTTTGGTTTTGAATTTCTCAAAATTGTTCAAATAAATATCAGGAATAGCTTGTTAATTACATTGCAAAATATAAATGTGGGATGACAATGGCTTCAGTGTTAAAATAATTTAAGACTAAGGCTCGATTTTAGATTTTTTCTGATCGAGGTGAAATATGTCGTCATAATGCTAAGATTTACACTAACATGAGCATGAACACTAACATGATGTAAGAATAATGTAGGCTACTAAGTTAAACAATGTAATACTTGCCACTTAAGTAATGAATTTCTTTTCACTGGTGTAAGTTTAAAAAAACCTCATTTGTTTAAGATATATCTTTTTCAGGTAGAACATACATTCTCCCAGTAGGAGTTGCAGGATTTACTGTTGTTAAAACATCCATTACTGACATTCACAGAATATCAGGCTTCCTGGGATATGAAAATAATGAAGGCCCAGTTGGGTGAAGAAATTTTATTTTTTCTACATAAAGTTCTTCATTTTTCTGCAAAACATACCCTAGCCACCATTTTCTTTCATAGATGACAGTA
This sequence comes from Dryococelus australis, assembly GCA_029891345.1. Classification (NCBI taxonomy): domain Eukaryota; kingdom Metazoa; phylum Arthropoda; class Insecta; order Phasmatodea; family Phasmatidae; genus Dryococelus; species Dryococelus australis. Next base: position 43,970,152 of record CM056995.1, on the reverse strand, counting down.
ATTTACCCTGTTACATCTAATTTAAGCTTATCAGGAGTTGTGGATACATGCTTTCCACAAGGCTATGAAGCCTCTGAAAAATTTTTAACCTGAATTTTGGATGTAGTTTTGGGGATGAATACGTAGTACTGCTGTGTACCAGAGTAGTTACTGATTGATCAAAGAGATTTTTCAAGAAAAGTTCCGACTCAATATAGTCTTGAGTTTACTTTGGTAATGTTTTCCACTGCCCACTGAAAAAGTTGTAATGCGGTAAGAATTTGATTTTCATAAGGTCTTTGTACACTAGCACGGGCTGCCAGTCTCTTAACAGAACCACCCACTCCATCGCAAGGCCCTTTGCGATGTGCTGTGGCCGAAAAGTGCCACTCTGTTTCAATTTTGAAGTCTTCCTCATGAAAGCACAAGTTGGAGAAGTTTTTCTTATTTTTATACTGGGCAGCAGACCAATCAGAAAAATAAATAATTTTTTTGGGAAACTTTTGAACTTTTTCTGTCAGAAATTTAATAAGTTTCTTTTGAAAGGTGTACACTGCAACTGTGTTGTGCTCTAAGTAGTCTGAAATCACTACGTAACTGATATGATCAATTTTGGCTTCCCCTTTGAAATATATTACAAAGGGATGGATTGTGACCTGTTAACTTGTCCAATGGTAGTCTAAGCTTCATCTTGTAGCACTATACTGTAATTTTCAGAAAAATCACAGTTGACAAACTAATTTTGATTCTTTTAAGATTTTCTTTTGTGTAGTTCTGGAATGATCCCTGCTGTTTTGCGATAGTCATGCTGAATTAAAGAGGACATCCTGCTGCAAAATAAGTCAATAAATTCTTCTGAAGTTTCCTTTAAGGTCTTGAGATTACAACGGTCAACAGAAACCCAATGGTGAAATTGCATCTTTTCAATTAACTTTTCAGCAAAAGACTCTTCTAAAGTTTTTCGTATTTCAGTTTCACCTGGACAGTACGTAGAGTTACCCATGCTACGATCAATAGATGATCGGTTGCAAAGCATTTTTGCAATATATTGTTTATAATCTTTAATTTTACAATCTGTTAGAGAACTAAGTTTAGTAATTTTCTATTGTGAGTTTGACGTTCTGATGAGTTGTGCACACACAACACAGTGTGTGTGCCACTTTGATCAGGTAGAACAAAAATGCTTGGGTCTCAGCTCAGCAAATTTAGAGAAACCTATTTTCATTCCAGGAAATTTGCCTTTGAAAAGCTTGTAAGCTTCCTTAAGGTTACATAAGATGAGCCTTTTAGAAACTTTTGATTTACTTCCACCTGGTTCCATAGCATCACACAATCTTTCATACCGGGCATTGCTCTACTTACTTCACCAAGTTCATAAAATGAACATACAGTTTCAACTATTTCTATTGACAAACTTTTTCCTGGTTTTGAATTTGGACTTTCTAAAATTCCTTTTTCTTTAAAAAGTATTTTAGATTGCCGAACCATGTAGTTGGGTGCATTGAATCCACGCATTATCTTTCTAACGCTCCAACTTTCTGGTGAACATGTTAGAATCATTAGCTTTTTGGTTCTACTAGTGCAATTCCAATGAAGAATCTTCAGCAACTACAAAAATTTTATGTTTCATAGCAGTCATTTTTTTTTTACTTTAGACGTAGCATACTACTTACATTGTATTTTTTTTATATCAATGGGAGACTCACCTAACTCTTGAAGAGATATGTTAAGTGCCTGAACAATTTCTTTTGTTGCAATAAAGTCTGGATCTTTATCCATGACAAAAGAATCTTCTTCAGCATTTTGATGAGACTGTTCAGGTGCATGATTTCTTAATATAGTAATTTATTTTCTACATGAAACAAATTTTTGAGCCATTGGGTATTTCAGGAAATGATTCACACATCCAGGCTGACATTTCTGTTTTTTCCTGTCCTTGATAAAGTGTTCTGTTTTCTTTAATGGATTACAACACTGAACTCGCGCAGAATTCTTGGCTTCCATATTCAAAAAAATTAATGTAAACAAAATCACTAATCAATGACATCAGTCTAGTAAAACACTAATAATAATCCCAGTTTTACTATTAAAAAAAAAAAAAGGAAAAAGAACACTAAACACACTCTCTCACAAACCATAACCTCTCAGCAAGGGCTCTAGTCACTGAATGACTGTCCACCATCTGGAGTGGACAGCCAGTGTTTCCGGAAGCAGGGTGCCTGTATCCAACTTGTTACCAGTCTGCACAGACAGGCTTGTCTGCTGTAAACTGTACAGTCGGCATTAAGCATGTCTGCATTTATTCATTTTTTGCTTTAGTTACAAAACAGCAGTGTGCTACTTCAATTCAATACTTAGAAATGAAATATATTTTTCATTAAAAATGAGAAATATATTAAGTACTATTTAAAAATTTGTATACAAATATTATAAATTGTATCTTCCAGATTATAAAATTCTTATTTGTAAAAAAAATTTCAAATACAGTTTCATTCAGAATATTTACAAAACTTGTGCAGTATTTAACCAAACTATAGCAAAAAATCTAAAATCAAGCTTTAGTCAAACTATTTTAATACTGAAGCCATTGTCATCCCAAATTTGTATTTTGGGTGATTTACGTGTACTAACTATCCCTGAAATTAATTTAAAATTTTTTAATTATGTACTTTGATAACATTTAAAACAGAAATTTTGATTTTGGATTTCAAAAAATTTTCCTCTTGATCTATGCTGTGTAGTATCATTATAAAGATTATGCAGAAAGTTGTAAAATGACACCACACCCAGCTCTCTATCTCAATTAGGAGAGCTTCCAGAGCAATTCAAAAATGGTATTACAGCCATTTTTTGCATTTTTGACAATTTTACATACCTGTAATTTCTAAACGAGTTGACATATTGCAATTAAATTTTGTATTGTTCTTAGTATATATGAATACTACCTCCCCACCAAATTTCATCCAAATCTGAGATGGTCAGGTTAAAACTCTGTTCAAATTGTGTTGATTTGATGTGGAATGATGCAGCTGTTTATTTTGGATGTGACCTTTAAAATTCATCTTCACTAACAGTCTCAACTGCTGTTGTTACATTAGGTGAGGAACACGAGGCAATAATAGAAAAACAGAAGTAAGTCTGTGAAAATTTGGAAACTGTACCTACCTGTGTCATTACCGTGACATGTTCTCCCAACCCAGGTAAAGGCTGCTCTTCTCCAATCTGGAAATCCATGTACACAAGTTTATGGGAGAACGTGGAAAACTCGTTACTGAAGCAGGCTGCATACACACCACGCACTGGCGCAACGAATGTATGCGTGTCAAATTGGCTTTTCACTTTCCTGTAGATTATTTCTCTATTAGGAGCTTCAAGTGTTACGTCCACATCATACTGGCCTCCTGTTACCACCTAAAAATAATGATACTATTTTAGATACATATTACAAAACGTAACAAATAACATTTCGCAAGCTAGGTTAAAGCCATAAGGAATCAAGACTGCGTTACAATCTAGAAGTTATTGTCATAATGGAAAATTAGTTCGCGGCCCAAGAGAGTGGTATTTTACCTGAAACTCTAAAGTTGAAGACACGTTTTCCATTATTTCCTGGTAAAAGCATTCTCTAGCATTGTCGGGTAATTCAAACGTTAACTCGACGCCGTCGACAATATAAAACACCAACATTGCTGACAGTAGAGGCCAAATAATCCAATAATCCATGTTTCCTTTATATTAAATATACATAGAATTAATATGCAGTATTACGTTACAAAAACTGTTACCATACATAAACAATACTTTAAATTTCACGAGAAATCTTCAAGTCATAACATTAACGTGGCCGGAAATGCGAAACGTAAAACATAGCATTATTAGTAACGGCTGACCAACAACGGAAAACAAAAATTACCCTTCTAATGGCATATGTAGTTTTTTCATATATACTTACATACATACATACAATTGCAATTAGGCTACATGATAACTAGAGGTGTTTTAAATTAATGTGTCGTGTGTTAGCGTATTGTTTTATTAAACAATATTTCCGAAAGGGAAAAAAAAAACATAATTATATGATAACGTGGGTGTGGTTGTTAATTTTAAACACATGTACATCATTTTATAGCATTATCTTATCGCAATTATGTTGTTATGACAGATAGTGTTAGTAGCATTATTTTTTTCCCATAAAAATTTTCCCAAAGTTCTAGGTTTGCAAGCCTATCAAAGCAAATGAATATCTAAAATCATTAATGTTGTGTGATGACTGCTTCCATCTAGCGGCTGTCTGATGAATTAGTGACGTAATACTCCGCGATTTTAGGCGTTCTGCAATGTTTGTGTTTTGCTGAAATTACTACATCAGCGTGTTAAAAATGGTAAGCACTGCTGTTTTCAGTGTATTTAACTTTACAGGGTTTGTAGTTAACATTTTACATATTGCCATTTTTCATACATTTTCTTGGAAAGTACGGATTTTTGGTTATTGCTTGACACTACAACCAAACCAAATAGCCGTCCCACGATATTTTTCATACGTATATACATAAATACACAAAGGTTTTTTTTTTCTTTAATACTTTGTACGTGTTTCATCGTTTGTACGTACTATTTACAGAAATTGTACCGTAAAACAGTTTGAAACGATATATTGTTCTGTATATTTCATTGCAGTTCCGGCGTGAAAAACAGTCTATTTTAGGTTGGCTGGAACAATCCGGGTTGGCGTGGTCATGTATAAAAATGATGAAATCGTTATGCTGATGATGAATGCTCATAGCATAAATTTTATGTAGATTATACGATGCTGATGTGTTTAGTGAATGACTTGAACCTGTTGTAAATGTCTAGAAAAACGTATGAGAACCCCATTTGACATACCCGTTGCCCTATAACTGTGCCCGCAGAAAACAAGAAGAAATAAATACTTATTGATACTAAACGTTTGTTTCGTCATTTACTTATTGTTTCTTCTAATCGATTAAGGTAATTCTACATTGTAGCCAATATTTTAAAGAAAATATTCATATATGAAGGTGCCCATGTTTGTGTTTAAACATTGCCTGAAGAAGACATATTCCAATTTTGGTGTTTAAAATTAATTGCTGAAATTAAACTTAAACAGTAGGTAGGAGTTAACATAAGGCAACAAATTAACTACAGTAGTTGTGCGATACTCAAAAATATTTAAGTTATGTGCTGGAATAAATGTAAGTGGAAACAACTTGAACAGCTGCGTTTGAATAAAATTTGTCCAGTATGAAACCAAAGAAGTATATTATATAAGTATCACATAGGTTACTGTACTTCGGAGGGATTGAGGAAGCATGTTGGATGAGAAGTTTGTGTTTAAAGAAAACTTATTTTATCAAAACTGGGAGATAGGTATTATTGAGTCACTTGGTCCAATTAAGAATTGCCTATACATTTAAATCACACTAGATTTTGTAAGAAGATGAGTCTGCAAAGCATTTATGAAGGGCTCGGAGAAAAACTGACCATAGGCGAATTTGTGACAGCAGCACATATCATGCTCTATATCGCTGAGACAAGTTTAAACAACTATTTCAGTTCAAAAATCTTAATAACATTTTGGGGTTGTATATTTTTACATGTCCAAAAATAATAACACATATGCACTTGTCATACATTTTCATTTAATTGTAAACAAAATCATAAGTTAGGCACTTGAAAATTCCACCCCAAAATATTTTATGGCAAAGATCAAATTAAGGTTAAACTATGTGGCCATACCGTTCTGTTTTGCCTTGGTACATCAGGTGAGAACAGCATTCATATTTTAATTTAGTGCAATGTGATGGTCCTGTGCTGAACAAGCAGACACTCCATTACTGGACCATTATAATAGCAGATTTCTAATATTGGGAATGTGTAAAAAATAGATTTGGGCCTTCTATATAAACTTAGATAAGAAAAAGTTTTTAATGAGGTTTTCAGTCCCCATAAACACACATACATATATCACTTGAATTTTGTTTCACCCTAAATGAAACTTTACACTGTTTTCTAGGTGTGTGTGTTATTTTTAAGGGTAGAATTTGTTCACATGTTACGTATTGAAATAACAAAACTGTTCAAGCAAGGTTGTTTTAATACTGGTAATGTAAGAAAACAGATAGTGAAAATTTTGCATATAAGTATGTCAGAAAATGGGTTATAAATATTGTGTTGTTGAGAACATAGTTTAAAAAAAAAAAAAAAAAAATGAGCACTGAAATTTTAGTGTTTATAATTCCACAGGACGTAGCCTACCCCAGATGGTTATGCGTGCATTTTGGGACACAATTTGTATTCCCCCTCCTGCTTTCACACTGGAACTATGCCTCATACTGTACTTGCTATTTGGTTACATGCCGTCACTCTGCATCGTTTCCCATGCCCTCCCACCTGGGTTTGCGAGGTGCGGCGTGTCAAGGGAATCATTGGTAACCCGAGAAGTACGCGGCGATTTACAAAGGGGAGATTGCCACGAGTGCCGCTGTGAGCCTGCCGGGGCTCGTGCCCCTGCTGTCCTTGGCTATCGAATGTATTGGACTATCGTTGCAAGAATGTTCTGGTCATTGCTCTAACCTTCACTAAGCCCGACTCGGGTTGCTGGGAATCTTCTAACCCGGGCTAGCTATGTAAGCGGCGGGCCTTCGAGTTGACAGTCTGTAGAGTTGGGAGCATTGTGTGGTCTTAAGCTCCAGGTGTGCGATTTAGCTATAGGCTATTTACGGTTAAATGTGCACTTTTGCAATCCCCTGCATTTGGAACAATAGTCGATAAATATATTTTATTGTAGTCTTAAACTGGATTTACAATAACCCGACAGTCCGACAACAGCCCCGACACAGACGAAAATTTTTCATCTGCCAATCAGGAGTAAGGTCACCCCGACAAACGCAACCCCTACAAAAGTAGATTCTATTTCTACTTTCGTCGGGCGTCGGACCGGTCGGCGTCGCTTGGCAATAAAAAAAAAATCTTACAGAACAAAATGTCGTGCGTATTTCACTACGTGGTAAATTTCACATTAAACATACGTTTTTTTTTTACGTGTACATCCTGGTTTCCTTGTAACAGAAAGCTAATGAATTTGAAGAAAAAAAATACATATACGTGGAAAAATAACTGCTCCAAAATCCGAAAGTACTTATTTTACAAAGTTATCAAAACAAAATAGTGTACAATGTTGTGTGATTTCTTCACATTCAATAGCAAGTTACGCAACACTTGTCGGAATGAAACTGTTGGGGTATTGTAAACATTGAACTAATTTTGGTTGCAGAAATGGTCGGGCTGTAACGTCGTGTCTGACTGTCGGGAAGACCTCGTCGTGGCATTGTAAATCCAGCGTTAGACCTGAACATTCGAGTGCGGTGGAATATACACGCTGTGTTTATTACTCACGTAGCAATATTTATTTAAAAAGATTGTTAAATTATAAAAAAATGGCTGAAAGTAAAAACTAACCAGGACCTCAAAAGTGCTCCCATCTTACCGTGAATAGTCTATAAGCGACGAGCGGCTACGACTGTGAGTAGTAAACAGCGAGAGAGAGGTGTGCGTTTTGTTTTACTGCATCCGTAAGACTTTTTTTTCCAATACACAGCTGTACAAAGTTATTGGACAAGTCAAATTACAGTATACAAAGTTTATACACTGGACATAGTAAACACACACATATATATGTCAGACTACACGTACACTCATCACATCTTTTCCTCATAATTTGACCAATCCTCCGCCAACATGCAGTGGGGCGGCGTCGTTTTGCTGAAACAGAAGAAAAAGGAAACGAGAAAAACCGGAACAAGAGATGCGTACAAAGACATGCTATGCAATAATCTCATAATTTTTGTAGTTTAGGTATTCTACACTATAAAATGTTAGTTTAGAAAAAAATTATTTCAGCTGTTATTTTTCTAAAGAGTTTTAGGTTAGAGAAGCAAATTTCTTGAAGATATTGTGGTAACTTATTGAAAAGTTGGCTACCAAGGTAGGATGGCCCTTTCCGGACAAGTTTTAAGTTAACTGAAGCCACTTGTAAGTGTGTATAGCAGAGAGTGGGCAAGTGTGACTGGATGCTTGAGCGACAGATGAAATATTTCGAATTATGGCAATACGTGTAAATAAAAAGTGTGAATTACGTGACTGTGGCCAATATAACGACAGGCATAAAGACATTAATTAGAATCGAGATTGACATTAAATATTGTACTCACTGATAGAAGTGATAGGTTGGTTAATGGTGTAAATAATAGCTTTGTGTATTTTTGTAGCATAAATACACTAAAAAATTAAACTTACTTACTTTATTTTTATTAATGCCGGAATCACGTAGCCCCTACCAATACAGCACGACCGACACCACATACAGCACGACCGACACCACACACTCCGCATTTAACCTAACTATTTAGAAGGCGGTGAATCAGAGGGAAATTTGTAATACATAATAGTAACAAATTGGTATCGCTAATCCATACAAAGGTGAAATTATTATTTTTAAGAGTTAGATACAGAAATTTTCAATTTTTTTATATTTTAAACTGCGTTTTTACCATTGTAGGGAAAGCTTGCAATACAATTTCATTTTGCAATGTTGTACATTCTGTGCGTCGTGCCGCACGACACGACGAAGAGTATAAATCGTTTCTAATCCAAAATTGCCGGTCGGACGACAGAATCGGTCGGGCTTACGACGATCTATCTTGTATTTCATTGGCTGTTGGCCGTCGTGTCGTCCGCGTCGGGGCTATGTGATTCCGGCATAAGACCTCCATCCCTCGCGATCTTGATACGCCCTGGCGATTTGTATTGCCGGAATCACATAGCCCCGACAAACAGGAAACTGGCGCCAGACCACCATTCACCTGTCGGCACAAAATTGCTCGTGACGCCCTTGAACTCGCGTCTACTTGTAAGGTAAAATGCTGGTCGAAACGTGGCAACTGCAAAACTGGAGCATGGCTTTGAGCTTCCCCCCAATTAAAGTCAACCCCTTTTCTCTTCAGAGCATTCAGCGGCTCAGCTATTTCAGCAAAGCCAGAGTTCCATCTGCCTGGTGACTCTAAAATTAACTTTCCTTTACTGCACTGCCTTAGCTTTGTCAAACTTTCAGTTTATTTCTGTTAAGACTTAACCGAGTTAACTGACAATTCTTTCCCAGGAGACATTAAATACTGGAATTATCATTATTAATCTCAGTAATTCACTGCATGTTGACGATATAAAAAAAAAAGTTCATCGCTTTTGTTTTAATGCTGTTTATCAAAAGCAAAATATTCGTATATACTTCTTAAAGATAAATATTTCATCTTCGTCCTGCTATATATTCAACTTCACGTAGCGTACTGGCATCTTTCCGGCTTAACATTTTATTCAAAAGGAAAACATGTACATGTCCTTGAAGATGAATTTTTACCATGCATCCAGACAGGTAATAGTGCACGTAATAACACGAAATATGCAGTCGTATGTGTTATGCCCTTCTTTTCCTCGCTTTGGGGTTACGAACATTTTCAAGAGCGGCAGACAATTTCATTTCCTAGGGCATGTTATGAGCATTTCAAGAATCGGGAACATATTTTGGGAACAATTTGTTCCATGATCCAATTACATCACGATACGCAGAAGCTACTTCAGTCCTTTTTTGACGACAGAAATTGGAACATTTTTTTTTCTCTTTAATTTTATGATTTCTTGGCGTTTGTACTGTGTGCTTGAATGGCCGCCTTCCCTTCATACGTTACGGGAATTATTTAATTGAATACAGAGAGCTGTATAGTCTCATTCAAATTAGATTCCATCCATTCTGAATTTTGGTTGGATCCAGAAGACTTGGTTCACACACATACACACATATATATATATATATTATATATATATATATATATATAAAATATATATATATATATATATACACAATATATATATATATACACACAATATATATATATATATACACACAATATATATATAACAATATATATTATATATATATATATATATATATATATATATATATATATATATATACACACACTATATATATATATACACAATATATATATATATATAACACACAATATATATATACACACAATATATATATATACACAATATATATATATTATACACACAATATATTATATATATACACACAATATATATATATACATACACACACACTATATATATACACACACACTATATATACACACACACTATATTATATATATATATATATATATATATATATATATATACATACATATATATAGTAAAGTGCTGCAAGCTACCTCAGGACTCCTGCAACCCGATACCGGCTGTTCACATGAAAGTGATGGCACGTCGATGACACCACACATTTTTGACGTGATTACGTCTTTAAATGTGCAGCCATACTGGGAGGCAATCCAGAAAATCCGATGATTATATCGGGGGATGCAGTTTGGCATTGCAGCTCCAAATCTGTCGTCTACATTCGAAAATTCATTTGCACCACTCGATTGCCAAAGGACCAAAGAGTATGTTACGTTCAGTGAAGACTGCGAAGCATCGCGCTTGGGGGGGGGGGGGGGGCAATTTAGAGTTCGTTTCGCTGCGTCTCATAACTTCCGCGTAGTATAACTTTTGACTAGGAGAAGCTACGACGCTCGTTCAAGTTTCAATCGACAGCTCTCGTCAGGATTAATCGATTGAGTGTATAAAAAACATTTGTGTGGCGTTGTTATGGTGAAATTGTATGCGTTTAATATAAAACATTAAGAAAACTGAACACAATTTGGGCCTATACTCTTCAAAAAGCCAAGTCGAAATACAGAAATCGTATACGGTTGGAAAGAGCATCTCCGGAGCAATCCAGTGATAACCATAAAACCCCATATGATCGAGTGAAGCGGTGCCGGGAACGTAAAACGGCCGTGGCCCCAACACAGCTACTCCACATTTTGTATATAGTAATTGGGGGGGGGGGGGGGGAGAAATTGGGTTGGGGCAATTGTACTCTAGTTTTCGGTATCGGGTAGTAGCATAGTTCACTAGAGCGGATTGAAGGGAAAAGATGATGCCATCGGGAAAAAAAATGATTTTTACACAATTTCCTCGACTCCGTTGTTGTGTCGTTTACGTGTTGTTTCGCTGTTCGTGTTATTTGTCATTACTGTAAACAGGTAGTAAGAGAAGATATTTCATCCGAACTGTGTGCACGATCTTGAAGCGGCTGCGTCGGTTAGATAGAGCGGGGGAAGGGGGGGGGGGGGGTTAGAAGACGAGTGTTTCACATATATTTCCCGGTGTTTCACTTAGTCGAGCAGTACAATCCGTGTTATCGACGGCATGCGCCAAGAAAAATACAATCTCGACGAACGGGAAAAACTGTTCTTTGAGGAGACGGCCGTTCCGCGCACAGCCAACGCTGGCAAGGGGACAGACAACGCCCGCGCGTGGTTACGTTCGGTCGTCGCCTCGATCGATGAACCGCCCTCCCGACGTAAGGGATAGGCGCTGGTCGACGCCACCTTGGGCGTCGAGCGTAGGGCGTACCCCTCACTCCTCCTACAGACCCTCCCCCCCCATCCCTATGAGACTCGTGCCTTATCAATAAAGCACCCGGGTCTAGCCTGCCCTCCCCATGATGGTAGGTATTCACAAATCCCCCGTTGCGCACCTGGGCCGGGCGTGATATACTTCGCAAGCCCCGCCGGCTTGGCTTACGTTACGTGGACCCAAGCCCTATCCACCTTTCCCTGCTGATGGTTTTCTATGTCCGCATCCTCGCCTGTTTCGTTGCCACCTGTAGCTGCGGCCTTGTGTCCGATGCCTCTAGAGAGCTGTGGTTTCCCAGCTTGTACATCGGATGCTTTTCAAGGTGTGTGTGTGTGTGTGTGGGGGGGGGGGGCGTAAATAACGAGTGTGTTGTCCTCAAAATCGCTAGTTCTTAGGCCAGATGCTGTAGTGAAATTGATACGTCGCAATATCTACATACAACAAGAAGTTACTGCTAACTAAAAGCTGTTCACAATAAATTGAGCACTTTAGAAATGAACCTTAGAAAAAAATTCACTACTTCTGCATGCATATATTTTAATGGGCGCACTGAGTAACATTCGCCCAGTGGGTGAAGCTGTTAACGATGGATGGAAAATAGTCCCATACCTTAACGTCGAATGAAAAGTGTTAGGTAACTATTTGTGATAGCTTAAAATTATTTATTTCGCTTTCTGGTTATTTAATGCATCGTAGTGTAAAAACGAGCAAATTTGTAAAGTATTTACTTTCTTGATAATTTCACTGTTTCACCTGATCGACGCATGAATAAAGTAATGAGCCCCATGGCAACGTTAATTTTTCATAAGACGGAATAAAACACAACGTGCACACAAGTAGATCTTAAGAAGGGGTTTCAAAGCGTGAACAGCCTATAATGAGCCTAATTTCGTCTACATGGGTGCAAATTAATTTTAGTGAAGTTCGTGAAAGCAATATCATTAGAGATGAAACCAGAAACATGTGAAGCAGTACGAAGATAACTATAATACACGAGTGACTTACCCGGGATTCGAATTCAGAACAACTTGTAAAATTAAGCTATCTTGTAATCAACTGCATCACGGAGGTACGATTCGGAGCATCAACTTTGGATGTAATCAGTCTAATGTTTTGAGTGATAGGGTTCATTAACCTGAAATATTTACTCTACCATCATTTTTCAAAATAAGTGTCTGGGCCACTAAAACACACATTTTTACATGGCCTACCATAACGATATTTGCGTGAAAATTTTGATGGAAATGGGTTGATCGGTCGCCGAGATATGGCATAATATCTTTATTTTCATAAATGGGCCTATCTTGCAAAATTTCTTAAAAAGAGGCTCTGTACAGGACGTTTGTAACAGATAATGCCAGCAGAGAAAGTTTGATTGAAATGGTTAAAGGGTTAAATATATATGCCAAACATATGAAAATAGTTATATGGCCACCATTTTAAATCATTGCCTGACCCCATTTAAATCATGTAGCCATACTTGGTCTTCTGTAGGTGTGCAAAATTCTGTGGAAATTGGTCGAATTATTCGCAAATATGACCAAATGTTCAGTTTATTCACCTGACACTACTCGGCAAAACAATCCGGCAAAGGAGGATCTCAGTATGCCTATCGATTGATCGGTCCTCAAGATATGGCATAAAACCTCCATTGATCATGTGACGATCTACATAAATGGAGGAAAAAAAGTTTATATTTTAGTGCATTAGAATATTGCACTAGATAAAATATACAAAGTTAAATTTAAATGTTACATAGTTTCGTAAATATAGCACACTAAGCTAAAACCATTCAAAAAATAAGAAACTCACATACTTAAAAGATATAAATTAATATAGCCTACCACAGTACAATTTCTTCGCCAAATTTGAAAGAAATCGGTTGATTGTTCCCCGAGATATGTCATAAAAACTGTATTATTTATATGTGGGTATCTTACAAAATGGCGGATAGAAGAGGCTTTGCATAGACAATTTTGATAGATACAACTGATACTGTCAGCATACAAAGTTAGTGGAAGTTCGTTTTGCAGTTTCGTAGATAAAAAAATTAGGAGCTAGAATGTTTTTATGGCCACCATTTTGATAATGTATGTTTGATCCACACAAGATTTTTATCAGTTTATGTAGCCTACCATAGTGCTAATTATTTGACAAATTCGGTAAAAATGAATTGTTTTTTTCGGATATCACATAATTTAAATTTGTCAAGTGATACTAATTTACAAAATGGCGGACAAAAGGAATTTCGTGTGTACACATTTGGTTATAATTTATACTGCCAGCGTATAATGTTTCATCGTAATTAATTGCATGGTTTCGACGATATAACATACAAAACTAAAATAGGGGTATTGCCGCCATTTTGAAAATAAGTGTCTGACATACCTGAAACATATTAGCATAATCTACCGCAGTACTACTTTGTTTCCATATTTGGTAGGAATCGGAAAATAGTTTCCGGAAATATGACATAAAAACTTTATTTTTTCGTGAGCCATTAGCTTACAAAAGTGAGGACAAGAGAGGTTACGTGTAGACACATTTTAGGTTTGTTATATATACTGTCAGCATACAAAGTTAAGTAGGAATTGATTAAATGTTGTCGAATATATAGCATACTATGCTAAAATATCTAGATGGCCGCCATTTTGAAAATGTGTCTCACGTACTGAAAACATATTTGTACATATCAACTGCGGCAGTACTACTTAATTGTCAAATTTGGAAGGGGTCTGTCAATTCTTCCCCGAGAAATTACCCAAAAACTTGATTAATTCAAGTAGCACTATCTTACAAAATGGCATACCGACAATATTTACCTATGAATTAAATTCTTACAACTTGCGCTGTCAGCATACAAAATTTGGTTAAAATCGGTTGAATGGTTCCCGAGATATGACATATCGCCATTAATTTAAAAATGGCCGCCATTTCGAAAGTAAGGGTCCGGCATGGTAGAAAACTATCCAAGGCAGATGTCCGTACTTAAGTACTATATGTGTACCGAGGTTGGTGAATTTCAGTTCAGGCGTTCAAAAATTGAAGGGGGGGAGAGGAGGAGAGAGAGAGAGAGAGAGAGAGAGAGAGAGAGAGAGAGAGAGAGAGAGAGAGAGAGAGAGCGCACGCGCACATACACGCACGCGCACACGCGCTCACACATACACACAGACAGACATGAAAGTGATCTCATAAGCCTTTCTCTCCTTCGGAAAGTATGCTAAAACATAGTTGCACCATGTGGCCAACAAAGTGGTAAGTTTGGATTTGCCATTTGGTGTAGGCCTACCGACTGTGTTAATAGGTTTCTAATTTCAACATCATGTTCACATGTCGTTTCGCTTGTGGCGACTAACTGTTCTGAAGGCCTTGGTATTCTGAATCTTGACGTAGCGTCTGCTCGGCACGTCCTCGTTGTGGTAATAGTTTTCCATTTTTTATTTTTTTTATTTTTATGATTTTGTGAATTCCGTGTTGCCTGATATTTAATTTTTTCACTTGATTTACTTGCGTATATTTCAATCATAGACCCGTTTACAATAAATACCTGTAATATATGCATAATTTGTTTACGTCAGCATTGGAAGGGAAAACTAATTAATAACATAACATAATTAAATCACGTGAACAAATAAAACAAAATTAAATCATAATAACAAGTATGTTTAACCTAACATTACGAGCTCAACTTTGTTTTCCAAACTATTTCACAGATATTTTACCGTGATATATCAATTAGCACACAAATTACAAGTAAGCAAAATCACACCATCACCGCTTTACTGACTGGGTAGTCATCTCAAAGTAAAAACAAAAAAATTGTCGCAAACAGAAAGCCTTTGGAACACGCTGAAGTGTGAACAGTTCCGGATGTAGTGAATTCCAGGTAATTGGCCTTGGAAAACTAACCGAATCCTGGTGCTTATATGTTGGAGTCAAGCATTATATGTTGCAGTAAAATTCATTTTAGTGCAAACCTTGTTGATTTTGTAGCGGAGTAAGTAAAATACTTTGTATATAAAAGCAGAAATTGTATTTAATTGAAAGCACTGGCGATGTACACAGGAAATACTAGTCTAGCACATTTCTGCGTACGTTCGTAGAACGTTTTAAAGCGTGTGAAACTACCCGAATTATATTTAACTAATTGGCAGTGGAATTTTCAAGGCGTGGAAGCATATCGCTACACCCGTAGACTGTCATCAGTTTGCGAAAATTGAAACCACATATTGTTCCAATTGCGCAATGCAGATGGTTAAAATGACGTCGCAGAAAAGTCACTACAACTTGTGATATAGGGGGCCCTTGTGGCGAGGACGCAGATCTTGCAAAACCAAATGTTATAGTTAAAACTGTATTTATTGACGTAAATATCCTCTCCTTTTACTCTGCTGATTTTTATCGTCTACCATTTACTAAATATAACGTTCATAACCTTATAGAAATGAACGGTACAATCCCATACACTACAATAAATCAACATAAATTAAAACGGAAGTGTCGCATTGCAGCTACATTCGTTATGGGGATTCAACACAGGGGTTTTAACTTTCTATAACAAATTGCGTTAACATATCGCCCAGGAAAAAATGAATATATTACAAAAAAATATCTGCTCGGCGGCTGAAATACTTGAATAGTAACAGTGTTTAATGTGTTTATAAGGTACCTATTGTATGTATTGAAATTTTAACTTTTGGTGTAAAATGTGTTTCTTGTATTAAGTGACAGTATATTGAATTATGTATGTTGCTATTATAGTTTTTTTTTGCCGACTTGTTAATCATAAATTGTACTGTTGCAATAGAGTGAATGATTGTACTCGATTATGACAAAACCGATATCTGCCGAAGATATATGCTTATAAGGAGATGTAAGTGTGGATTGATGAATAAATATATCTTAATGCAGATACTACACCGATTCCCGTACACCAGGTGTTATGGTACGGAGTGCCGTCATCAGTCATTACTCCCAGTCATGTCTCATGATTGTTGAAGGCACGGAGGCAGCACAGCGATATGCCAATGAGATTCTGTGACCCCAATTTCTGCCACTTTTTTTGCGCAGCATGCCCAAGGCAGTCATGCAGCATGATAATGCTCGTTCCCGTACAGCTCGCATCGCCCAACATGCTCTACGAGATACGCACGTTTCTCGACCTGCCCTCGTCTCCAGATTTGTCCCCTTCTGACCTTGTTGCGTCGTCCTAAACCAAGGGCGTGGCAAGGCAGGATTTGCGTGAGACCTAGCAAAACCATCAGAACACAACAAATGGCAAAAGCCATGCAAAAAAAAAACTTTTTTTTGTACAGTGTAAGGGTACATAATAGTTATAAACGATTTGTAACAGAAACAAAGAAGCGTGGTAATACTCTATATTTTGATTATAGAGTTTTTGTTCAATTCTGTCATATTTCTTACAGATAAAAAAAAAAACTTCCATTTATTATTATTCTTACATTACATTTTGAAAAGTGAACATTATTTTCCTCTCCCATGTATATCAAATTTACTAAACATTTACATAAAAAGACAGGTTGCCAAAATATAGAATAGAATGCAACCAGATACCTCAGGTACCGAATACATTCGCTGTTATTCAGCAATATTTTCATACAGGTTATATTTATGTCCTTTACTGGCCATTTTAATGAGTAAAAAACAAAAGGCCTTCACACAATATATTGGGCAAGTGACCCCAAAATACCATCATTACAAAATGGCGGCTTTATTGCTGTCGCACCTACATTTACTCTTGATATTAAATAATTTTTAGTTCCTACACCAGGAACTAACTATTTTGGTAACACATTCCTGGTCATCACTAAACGAGCCTGGTAACCTCACTGTTTACGCATGTTTACTCGCGATCCCAAGTGGACGGGAGCAACTGCTCAGCAATGCCAGCCTTAACTCCCGCGAGTAAATGTGATTTTTGCAAAAGCCCTAAACTTCACTAAGTTTTCTTTTAAAAACATTCGCCAATCATAAATACACAGAGTCTCGCATATCGCCTAATGGGTTACAACAGGCTAGGACCATCATTGTTGCCGTTGGTTACAAATGTTCTCGGTTACAAATGGCTACAAGAGGTTACGAGTGGATACAACCACCTAACTTCTTGGTTACGACATGGTTACCATTCTCCTTATACGTTTACAAAATCCCTGGTTACAGAAGGTAACATTATCGAATTGTTAGCTAAAAGGCCAACATTTCGCAAAACTTTAAAAATACTTAAAAAATTCCGGCCAGCGTGGCTCTCGCCTAACGGCAAAGTGACGTAATGAACATGTTCGCTTGAGGAGCCTACATGTGTGTATCAAATAAGAATGCTACTTATCTCTGGTATAAACTTGCCTCCATCGAGGCCGCTGAACTGACTGCGATGGCAGCGTGCACCGGCATTAAATACACAGGTCCGCCCTCCTGCGATACCAATCAAATTAATTTGCCCTCAAAACCCCCGAATTTCCAAGAAATCGTTGGGCTTTCAATTACTCCCAGGAGGGATCAAGCTAATCACAACCAATGACGGCTGACGTTACCAAATATGGTGAACCGACGTAGCGGACACCTATTTCCCTTAGGGTGTCTAACTAATTGAAATATCAAACACCAATAATATTACAGTATGTCATCGAATTTCCGGCCTCAAGACCGAGTTACCGGAAACGGCGTAACCAGACGTCACTGTTTTGGGCGGCGCACGCACCATGTCATTCAGTTCTCAGCGCTTGCCGCAGACGGTGCTGCGCTCCGGTGACGAATCGCTGAAACACTAGTCCGCTACACACTTCTCTGCCAGGTCGGGTTGCTGCCGCACGTGAGAATATGCAAGAACATTAACAGTTATTTTTCTCGGCACCCCAGGTTTTTCAAAGTCTTTTTTAAGTGACGTGAAGCTGGCGAGAACATTACAGGTGAGTTATATTAGAGTTTCAAGTCGCACCGGAGGTTTCTAAACCTCAAATTCAACGTGTGAAAGTGTTCGTGCGTATCGGACAGTACGCCGCACAAACCGCAACCAAACACAGTAAGTATTTTATTCGAATGGGTGAATGTCGACAAGGTCCGCCTGCTGGTACATAATTATTTTAATTATTCGAGGGTGTGTGCGACGTGGTCCACCCCGTTAATTTTAAGAGTGTTTTTATTATTTGCTAGTTGATAATTATTCCAAGACGTGCAGTGACGGGACACTGCCCGTCACACCCTATTGAATACGTACGGGATATGACGGGGCAACGTTTGCACCACCTACCTAAACACACTATATAAAGGCTGTTCACGATAAATTGAGCACTTTTGAAATCAACTTAAGAAAAAAGACACTGACCCTACCTGCATATCTTTTTAACCTTTGCCCTGAGTGACACGCGCCCAGTAAAGTTGGTAACGATGTATGGGAAGTAGTTTCATATCTTAACGTCGAATAAAAAGTGCTGGGTAACCATTTCTGATTATTTAAATGATATCTTTCGCTTTAGGTATTTTTTTTTTTAATGCACCGAAGTGTAAAAATGGGCAGATTTGTTAAATGTTTACTTATCTAATAATTTCACAGTTTCACTTGACCGATGCATGAATAAAGTGACGAGGCCCATGGTAATGTTAATTTTACATAAGGTGGAAGAACACACAACGTGTATACAAGTAGATGCTAAGCAGGGTTTCCAAAAGTGCTCATTTTACCATGAAAAGCCTATATGTATGTTGCAGGAAGCATGGTGGTGTGTGCCCCAGGACACTATCTGCCGCCTGTGTGATGGACTACCTCGTTGCTTCGGTGCTAGTATGGCCGCGCCCTGTATTCGTGAAATACTAATCACTACTCACTTGTATTATAATTGATCAGCCGAGATGGTTTAGCAAATATTTCACGTAAGGTAAAGTGTGTAGCGATTTCCATGTCCAGTAATATAAACGACTGCGAGGAGTTCTTGCGTATAATATGCGTTGCTAGTGTCCTCACAAAAAAAAAAAAATTGACCATTGCTTGCAAGAAATGTGCGATTACCTCGGAAACGGCAAGAGTTAGTGTATCACCAACATAAGGTTTTTGTTACTTCGTACTCTTATGTTCTGCCTTAAAACACTAACGATATTCGGGGCCTCGGTGGCTGAGCGGTTAAACTGCTCGTCTCCCACTAAGATAAACCGGTTTCAATCCCCGGCCGGGTGACTCCCGGATTTCCGCAAGTGATTATCATGCCGGGCGATGCCGCTGGTCGGCGGGTATTCTCGGGGATCACCCGTTTCTCCCCGTCCTTGCATTCCGGCGCTGCTCTATTCTCACCTCATTTCGCCCCTGTTGGCTCTCAAGACTTCATTACGACCCGCCCAAATCTCTCAACTCAATTGACGATGCTTAGTCTGGCGCATATAAATGTGCGTAAACCTCTATTTATTGAACAATATGGGTGGGAACTACGTATACACATACTTTTTATGGAAGGTATTGGTCTTCTTTATTAGTATACAAAATTTCGTTGCTCACTTTCAAGTAAGCTTCCTAATAATCCACGCAGTGTACTTTTCGCCCTCCACCTTTTAGGGCCTCAACAACCCTTAGTAAATATTGAAGATAATACTCGTGCCATACGTACCATCCATGCCTTCTTATTTTCCTGTCAGAAATAACTTATCTGAGTTTGTACACATCTTTCGACATAATGATGAGCTGACACTTAGACTGATTTTAAGTCTCGATTAGGGCATATTACTACACGTTTAACATTCTGGGGGGAAAAAAAACATACAAAATAGGATTTTTAGTGTGTTTTTTCGGTGGAAAGCTGATTATAGATGCATGTCAAGTGGATTTGCATGTGTTCACAGTTGTAGTGTCCTGAAGTGTATGATTTAAGTTTGTTCGTAACATTACACACTTGGTTACGTTTTCATTGTAATAATTTGTACTTTTTATTAAAATAATTTATATTGCGTTGCTGGTTGCAGAAATTAATATATTAAAATTGTATTAGTGGCCAGAAATAGCACCTTGAAAATCACATGCAGATGTTTCCCAAGAGTAAATTCTGCATCACTGCCAACAACGTTTTTCGCATCTGAGACTTTACTAGTGTAAAGTGAATTGATGTTATTGTGGAGGGTTTTTTCGTTCGCAAATGTTGGCCCGTATATTTCATTTTTTAATACTTTTTTTTTTAAATAATTAATGACTGCACTTGTCTGATAGACTTTTCGCCCCTCTGGCACTTTCCCCCACTGGCGTTTTAAAGCCGGGGAGAGAAGTTACACGAGATATATTATACTTTATATTGTTTAAAATTAAATGACTTAAAAGACCAGGAGGGGATGAAGGAGGGTGCATCTTAAAACTTTAATGTACTTATCCGAAAAAAAAAAAAAAAATTGTTAACGTGTGCATGCATTAGTGTCGGTGCCAATTCTCTCATTACCGTAAGTCCACGAGCAAATTTACATTTTCAGTTTGTATATATTAATGTAAGATCTTTTGTTCAGCGAAACATAACTTAGCGGAAACACTAGATCGTGTAAGGCAGCCATTAGTAAATGTTTTAGTAATATCATTGCATAGAAGACTCCATTCCCAGTGTTAGAAATTGTGTAAACTTTCCAACACTCAGTTGCCAGTCTGAATGTGAAAATCGATCCGAAATGAAAAATCATTGCACACACAGGACATAAATTTTTTTGTAAGTTGAATTGCGTATACTATTCCTAGGAACTGGAAAATTTCTTGAATTCATTTTATGACAAGCTATATTTCAAACGCACGTACATTCCTGTTATTTTTGTAATTTAATCACACTTTATTAGAAACGCTCAGGTGAACTCTGAGTCAATAACAGACCTGCAAGGAAACTGCCACCGAATTCTGTGCCGCCTGGTCAGAGGTACAGCTAAGGTTACACACTGGAGCAGCAGCAGCCAATGAACAGAAAGCTGAGGCTCGAAAATTCATAGGACAGTGGAGTAGTCTTAACACACAGGCCATTCAAAACGCTACATTCTCATTCATGTACCTAACTATACCGTATTGTAGAACATCGTAGAAAGCTCGGCTTTCGTTTGCTTGGGGATATGCATACTAAAAAAAATCACGTTCATTGTTTTTGCAGTCCCATTCATTTTTATTTGCCAGAAAGTAATGTATTCGCAATCTCAATTGTGACTTTGTATGATTATTTTTATTTCACTACTCTCTACTTTTGTCATGAGCATACTAAACAGTTAATTTTAAGCCTTGTTGTAGTGTTCCTTATTGTTTCTATAAATCATAGTTCTCTCACCATAATTTATTGGCGTGCGCTGACATTTAAAATTAAAACAAAAAGAAGCAAACTTAACGTGGGTTACGTAGTCTATGGTCAAATGAATCGAATTGGCATACTAAGGATATTTGCTTGTTTCCCGAAATAGACATGGGAGAGGAAACTGGGGCGAGAACATTGGGAAAGCTCCGGGTACAGAACCAGGGACCTTAAACATCGTTTACAACCAACTTAATGCTAATCTTAACCATAAGAAGACTGGCATGTATACAATTCACGTTAACGTGTATATAATATATTATATATATATATATATATATATATATATATATATATATATATAGTATTATATATATATGACGGCGTATAAACACGAATATCTTAAATCGTGTTTGTAATTTTAAAAAAACCTTTTGTAAAAAAAAAAACGAAATCCGTTGACTTCATAGTTAGCCCACGCTCAGTTAGAGTTTAATGCATTTTACGTTATTTGTTGATTGATTTTGTATATTATTAACAGTATAAAAATGTACTGCGATGGTGGTGCTATCTATTACCAAACGTATGTACTATTTGTTTTCACTTGTCTGTGACGTCTTGAATTCTGATTGGTTGGCGTTAAACGGAAAGGCTAGATGGTTTGGCTACTTTTAACCCGTTGCGTTTGACGTTTAGTCTCGTGGCAACGTTTAAAGTCGGTTGTAGCCAGGGCCATTACTCCTCGCGGATTCTAGACTTATTGTACCGCGTTATAGTGGCGTCAAGGTGATTGTAGCCAATCCTTCATGCTAGAGTTTTCAGTCGCATGCGCGTAGCTATAGGCTGTTCACGGTAAAGTGAGCACTTTTCGAGGCCATGCTAAATGTTTCCTTTCAGCGAATTTCTATCTTTCTTCCACTTTTCAATATAAACATTGCTATGTGTCTAATAAACACAATGTATACATTTCATCACTCAAAATTAAACGTGTGAGGCTGAAATAAAATATATTTATTAGTGGTTGATGACTGTTGGGTTGGGGCTGAAAAAGTGCTCGCTTTACCGTGAATAGCCTATAGTCGAGTGGCGTTTTGCTGAAGAGTGGGATGGATCCGCACGTCCAAGATCAATAACCGAGGGAGCGATATGGGCCATACTAGCACGCGCGTCTAATGCCTCGTCGTTCCTACTCGCACGGCGTGCAGTGTTTCCGTCGTAACGCTGTATTGTGCAAATTAGATTTGTAACTACGCACGCGTCTTTGTACTTTTCTCTTGCCGCTTAAGAAAACTGCATACACAAGCTTTAAAGATGCGATATTTGACCATTTTCACGATTTTCTTCCTCCAAGAATACGCTTAATATGACAAACGTAAAAAAAAGGGGGGGGGGGGGGCATAAATAATTGTTTTTTTTATCTTTTCTGACAGAAAGTCGTATTTGCAGATCATTTATTTACCGAGATACGCATTTACGTGCAAACAACTATTCCACAAATAAAACGCGCGGGTCCATCCCATTCTTAACGGGAGACTGTTTTGGTTTGCTGTAGCCATGCGAGTCTGCTTCCGTGCGAGAGCGCTCACAATGAAAGACTATAGGCGATTAACGGTAAAGTGAGCTCTTTTTAAGGCCCTGCTGAATTTTTCTTCTCATTCGATTTCTATCTCCGTGCCACTTTTTAATATAAACATTGCTATTAGACTAATGAACACAGTTTACGTCTGTAGCTGCAATAAAACCTGTTTATTAGTAGTTAATCCCTGGTGCAAGGGCCTTAAAAAGTGCTCACTTTATCGTGAACAGCCTAGAGTAGTTGCAACCGAGTGACGTCTCGCATGTCACACTGAGCGCAGGAAATCGTCCCGTAGTGTTGCTTGGCAGCTCACACAGCCTTAGATTAAAACACATTCTGTGATACTACAGCGATAATTCATTGATCATATTTTTACTCGCACGAGAACACCTTTATTTATCAAACACATGATGAATTTCTTCGTGGTTCATCTAAATACATTTATAATTATAAAATATAAGTATGAGTGGTTAGAGAATTTAAAAAATTTAAATACACATTAAATGTATGTATACGACCCCAAAAATAAATAACTTACATCATTTAGTATCCAGATTTAAAATTCTTATCTCATCCTTTCTGCTTTATTGTGTATAGCTTCCGCATTATTTTATTCAGTCTGAATGTGCATTAATTTATTTATCCTCGGAGTCTGTCAATTACTTCGAACTGTTTGCACAGTTTACTTTACTGAGGTACATTAATTGCCGCTGTAAGTTAATAATTTTGTATTGCTAAAATTTTCTTTTTTTATAATGCAAGGTTATTTCACGCTATTGCGAAATTAATATCTTTATAAAACATTAATGTGTATTATTCAATAGACCTTAGTTTATCTGGTTTCACACACTCCTTTCGTCTTTAATTTATTATATTATGTCTGCTCACGCGTGTGTACTGATATTTTCAACTTAATTCAGTGTAAGAAAGGATTTTATCCTTAATATTTAATTCTATCTAAAACATATTATTTGTATTGGCTGTCGGAAAATGGGGGTATGGTGACAAGAGGTTGGTGGGTTCGGATGCTCGGATGGCCGCCTTCTTGGATGACCTTGACCTTTACCTTTGTCCGCCTTCTTAGATTGCGTGACGGCCGCCATCTTGGATGGTCACTTTCGTTTCACCTCGTACTTGGTTATTTAATGTCAACATCGGCCACATTGTTTTTAGACTTTTATAGGTATTACTATATGCCCTACCATTACTTTAAGTTCTCTTGACCTCCTCGTCTCTCTACTTTTTTCCTCTCTTCCTCCACTCTCATTCTTCTGGTCGTCTGCTGCTGTAGGCATCCCTCTAATCCTGGTTCTCTCGATGACAGGGGCGGCCGATCGTCTCTCGCCTGCGCTCGACTGCCATCTTGTATCGCCTGCCGCTGCAGTAGTTCCATCATCGCCTTTTAGGGATGCTCCAGTCGACCTGTCAATCCTTTATTCTGGAATTTAAGTCGTCGACCACCAGGAGCATTGTTATTTAATTTAATTTTTGAAGCTCAAATAGTTTTGTGGAGGAGAAGCTCAAAAAGTTTTGTGGAGGAGTGCGTGATCGAACCATCGAACCTTGGATCGTCATGCAGACGCCTTAGACCACTCGGCAACCGAGACATATATGTGATTAATATTTTTAATGTGGAATACACATTGCAACACATCCCTTACGCCATCATTTGAAAAAAATATTTTATATGTATTTAATGTTACTAAAAGCATTTATGTACTTCAAGGTGGACAAGTCACGACTAGACTGAAAAACATAACTGAGATCGCAGTATATATACTCATGTGTTATTGTGATGTAGCTAGTCGAACTTTATTTAATTTACATTATATTGAAAATGTTTGTAAGTGTAAGTTTGTAAGTTATGTCTGAGCAGGAGAAGGAAACGTGTTTTTTTCGTCTGCATATGTCATATTTATTCAGATCAAATAATTTGTATTGCCAATTAAAAATGTAGGAAGAAAAAATGAGGTAATACCAACTATTTGTCGCAAATTAAAAATATTTATTTGCATGTGCCTACTTATTAATAACTAAACAAATGTAACAACACGAACGCGAAGCATTTGGTAGACAAATTTTTTTTTAACTATGAGGGATTATGTCGCCAAAATGTTTTGGGCATAGGTTTGCTAAGTGGGACAAACCTCGACATTGCAAATTAATTATAACAAGACGAACACAACGAAAAGTGACCAAGATATAAATTAAGTGGTCCTCATATTGAAAGATCTTACTAAAAGCCTACCATAATACACCAGCCAACATATGGGTCAGAATTAAATAACATTTTACACCCATTTGAAACTGGGATGCATGGTTTATAAGATACTAGTTAAAGACGAAACACGACCTTACCCAGCAAACACGAAAGGTACAGGCCAGAATCGGCCCGGTGAAAGCAAGCAGACTAACTTCGGCCAGTTAATGCTGGTTCGCTGTCATATGCCGGAAGCAAGCCGATATAAATATGGAACATCAGCTAACTGTTTGCCGACAGTGTAAAAAATATCCTGGATTGGAACTGGTAAGACACAAAATGGATACCTAACTGTTGACGGATCTGTGGTGGCTGAATGTCACAAAAATTCCGGGCCTGCTATGGCTGGATTTTGCCACGATGCCGGGTGTGTGACGGCTGGGTGTTGCCATGATCTCGGTTTTGCAACGGCTGCATGTCGCCACAATGCCAGGCTTGCAACGGTTGGATATCGCCACGATGCCGTGTCTGCGACGGTTGGATGTCGCCGCATTGCCATGTCTGTGACAGCTGGATGTCGCCACAATGCCGGGCTTGCAACGGTTGTATGTCACCACGATGCCGGGTCAGCGACGGTTGGTGTCGCCACAATGCCGGGCATGCAACGGCTGTATGTCGCCACGATGCCACGTCTGCGACGGCTGGATGTCACCACGATGCTGGGTCTGCAACGGCTGTATGTCGCCACGATGCCACGTCTGCGACGGCTGGATGTCACCACGATGCTGGGTCTGCAACGGCTGTATGTCGCCACGATGCTGGATCTGCGACGGCTGGATGTCGCCACGATGCCAGGCCTGTAACTGCTGGATTTCGCCACAATGCCAGGCCTGTAACTGCTGGATGTCGCCACATTGCTGGGTCTATGGTGGCATAATGTCCGGACAATAAGCAGAAAGGCCAAGCAAAAAAACTTCATGTTTTTCGATTTGCATGATAATGAATGTAATTTTCTCTTTACATATATAAATTGAATTTACTTTGGCCAACAGTGGATAGGTTGAGGTGGCCCGATTGCTTGGCCGGCACATTCACCCGACTTGACTCCGCTAAGACTACTTCCTGTGGTGCCACATGAATGACATGATTTACGATACCCCTTTGGAATCATACGAGGACCTGCTAGCGCGGATTATGGCTGCGGTGGATCTTGGACTTCCGGATATTGGTGATCGTCTGTACCAAACATGGTACGTAGTTACCGTGTTTGTGTAGACGTCACTGGTCATCACATCGAGCCCTTCTTGTAAGTGGACCCAGAAGATAAACAACGTACAGTATGTTGCAAACGTGGGAGAGGTCAACATGTGATGTGGTGGTGTTTTGTTTGTCACGGGGTACGGTACATGTCCGCTCATAAGTTCCTATGCAAAACTTAACCGTCTTGGTCCCCATTACAAGTCCTTACAATGTGCAATGGGAATTTACACACACACTGTATAGTGAAAGGTATCCTAATCGGACGCCCATCTCACGCCAAACGATACGACGAATTTGCACATGTCTCTTGTCACGAGGTGATAGAAATTCCACAACTCGAGTGCGACGAAACACTGCTACGGGCGAGACGCATCAACACGATGTGTTGACACGTGTCGATGCAAACCACCACATGGATACGCGAAAACTTTTCAGGTTCGTAGGAATAAGTAAAACAAGTGTGTCTTGCGGCTACTGCGCTAACTGAAATTCCATCCATAACACGTGGCTCTTCATTAGGCATTACATGAAGGTGATAGCCAGCAAGTTAAATTATGTAGGTTCTGATGTATGAAGGGATGACAGTAATTTTTCTGAAGAAGATACTATTTACCGATGAAGCGACGTTCGCAAACCATGGGCGCGTAATTTTACGTAATATGCATTACTGAGCGACGGTGAATCCGCGTTGGGTCCGGCACGTGGAGCACCAGCGACAGGGGAAAGTGAACTTGCGGTATGGAATCTTTGGAGACTACATCATAGGGCTATACTTAATTATTGGGTAAGTGACCGGCTGTACGTATGCCTATCTCCTCAGGGACCTTACCGACACTTCTAGAAGACATGCCGCTGGACGTACGTCGTGATATGTGGTTTCAGCAAAATAGTTGACCTGCGCATTTTGCTTGGTGACAAGGCAAGTGATAAAGGAAACGTTTCCAAACCGGTGGTTAGGGCGTGGTGGTGTTGTAAGGTGGCCTGCTCGCTCCCCCGATCTCACATGTCTCGATTGTTTCCTGTGGGGGACCTGAAAAATAGGGTGTACAGCACGGTTTCTACGCCAGAAGACATACAGAGAGGAACGCATCGTGGCAGCTTGCAGAGGCATTACGCCAGAAACACTTCAGGCCGCTCGTCGCTCGCTACTGTGCGTTTACAGACGTGTATTGCTGTCGATGCTACTGTGAAAAGACCTAATGCGAAGAGTTTCAACTATTACTGTGCGCTTTTGTACTATGGATGCGGGTGCGACTGCATTTCTCTTTAGGTTTGTTTGTTCTATTTTTGTTTTGTATCTGTACACACTCGTTGCTCAGTACAGTTAATAACTAGGAAACAAATCTCCTGAATTAAGCTGGTGTCTGAATAAAATGTAATGTAGCGATATCAGACTTGCACTCACATTACCCGTCTTCCTTCCGCTGCGGTGCTCTCCTTTGTCCAATATCGCATTCCATGCCTCTTGCCTCCGTAAGGTAAGCGCTACGCTACTTTAAAGAAGCGGTCCCACCAGGACGAGTCATGGCGCGTGTTGCTTGCTTACAGCTGTGAGTACAGGTCAACTGTCCCATGCTACCGGCCCACCTAACTTAATCATATCTGCACATTATTTCTTGGCGTTTCTGTGTTACTTTCCATTGCATATGATAAATCACTGACTTCCTCTTTGCACGCACATTCAGGTGCCTTTGAAATAGATGTATGTTTCTAGGATAAAAATCATATGTAGTTTATTATTTCTGCCCGTACGTATTGCGAGTAGTCACTTTGCGGCAAATTACTTGCCCCCGTACGTAATTTCATTTAGCGAAACCCACATTTCTGGATCTGCAATCGTTCCAGAAATTTTAGGGGTGTCCACGTTAGGCGAACTGCCTTGTATAATACACTCGGCCATTGTTTTTATCCTAAAGTTTAACAGTATGTCCTTAAAACATCATGCTGCTGGCAGCTAGCTGTCTTCTTACATATTCCTGAAATTTGTCGATTGTTGTATGGCAAGAAGACTTCAGACGACAATATTTCCAGTGATAAGGAACCTTGCCTTTAAAACGAAACTGGGTCAGAATCATTTAAGTGTTTCTCTAACTGACAAAGCAAAGGTACATACTGTGTCGGAATCTGCTTAGAATCTTCTTAAAGATGTCGGCGATTGGTTGGCTGTGAGCTATCAGGGCGACATAATTACTGTGAAACCTGCCTGTTATCTTATTTAAGACACTAGGCAATTGTCTTTTTCCTAAAGTTAACAATCTGTCTCAAAAAACGCATCATACCGTTGACAGCTGGCTATCTTCTGGCATATAAACGACAGTTGCCGGCCTTGTAGGTATCGGGCCGACACTTTGCCGACAGGTTGTTTTTGCTGGGTATGTACTTCTGACTTGAAGGGTCAAATTGAAACGAAAAATACTTTTACTATCGAGCATGTGTAGAATATAATTTTCGTGTGAAGGAGTTTTGTGGGGAGTACAAATTTCAAACATTTTGATATAGGAAGCTTAGTTTTCGAGATTTTAGTAAAAATATTAAACAGCCCTACAACGACTCGCGAACAATAATCACGTTTACTATTTATACTGATAGAAATTATGTTAAAATAATTTTCTATAAGAGAGGAATATTCTTTTATATTCATTTATATACTATAACAAAAAGCATATATATTTCATTTTTAATATATTTTTTATGTATGTAATTTTACTATTTTGATATTTAAAAACGTATACCTACAGATCCCGATACCAATTTAATAAGTTCTTTACACATAACAAATATGCTCATTTTAACTTCGATATCGCCCAGAAACCAAACATGTCATACATGGGGTGGTTTTTCAAAGGTTTTTATACGAAGTGTGAAGAAATTGCGAATAGACTAAATCTGGGCTCGCAACCATCCGCCGCATCCTTCAGTCATCCGTCCGTGTTATCGTCCGTCAGTTGAAAGCGATTCACAAAAATCCGACCTCCGTCAATCCTTCTGTACGGCAAATTTTCTGTGTGACAACTTAACAAAGATCGTAATCATTTATTTAGTTGGAGGCTGTTCACGATAAAGTGAGCACTTTAATGAAATCAACCTCAGAAAAAAATCACAGCCCATGCCTGCATTGTTTTTAACGGGCGCATTGAGTGACATGCGCCCAGTAAAGTTGGTACTGATGAATGCAAAACAGTTCCATATTGTAATGCCGACTAAACAGTGTTAGGTTACCATTGTGGTAACTTAATTTATTTCTTTCGCTTTCAGTTATTTTAATTCGTCGAAGTGTAAAACTGACCAGATTTGTAGCATGTTTACTTTTCTAATGATTTTACAGTTTCACCTGACCGACGCATTAATAAAGTGATGAGGTCCATTGCAATGTTAATTTTACGTAAGGTGGAGGAATACACAACGTGCATACAAGTAGATCTTGAGCAGGGCTTTCAGAAGTGTTCATTTTACCGCGAACAGTCTGTAGGAAATAAATTTCCAAGAGAAGTATTTTGGGGAAATAATTTTCTCCCGTAATAAGAATTTATGCTGAATCTTTTTTTCATTTTAAATTCCTAAATTTACCACCAAAGATAAACACAAATCCACCGCCTTGCGTTTATTTCAAAGTGCATATACACGCCTAAGGAGTGTCGTCAGAGGGCGGTAGATAATCCGTGTGTTGTGGTTTGACAAATATTTGACTGGTGGACGAATAGAAAAAAAAATGTTGCCCTGCGATAGGTTAAAGTTCACATAACCGCCGGACGGACAGGCGTCTGATGGATGATTGAGGGTGTGGCTTAAAGTCTGGG
This sequence comes from Dryococelus australis, assembly GCA_029891345.1. Lineage (NCBI taxonomy): Eukaryota > Metazoa > Arthropoda > Insecta > Phasmatodea > Phasmatidae > Dryococelus > Dryococelus australis. The sequence continues at coordinate 43,939,537 of CM056995.1, read as the reverse complement.
AGTGCGACCCATAGACTAACGATGAGGTAAGGCGGCTGCGCACAACCAATATCCGCGTGTTAATACGGCGTGGTTTGGATTCGAGGTTGGAATACTGTTTAGTAAACAAGTGCTTTGAGATGTTTTTATACTTGCTCTAACCTGTTTGAAATGCAGTTAGCTTATGTCCAAATTGCAGAAAGTATTTTATTCATATAAAAGTGGCTGTCTTTTGAAAATTAAGACATTGCTACGTGCTGCAGCTGGCGTCGACTCAATTGCCCCGCTCCGTAATCGGTGACTCACCTCGCCCTCCCCGCTTGTTTAGCGACGACGCAAGAATGTTCTGGCGAGACTGGCTGGCGCCTCAGCCCTCCGCGACGCATCACGCGAGTTGAGAAAGATTGTAGTTGGCGGCCTAAGAAATATATATATATAGACTGCCGCAACCTAGCGGCCGGCAGTCTTTGATGGAGGCCGTCTGGCCGAGTGTGCGCGAGTGAAGAGAAGTGTGGACAACGAGAAGAAAAGTGTGGATAACGACTGGAGATTGCGGGACGATGGCGAGTGAGGTGTTCGTGGCTTGAATAGACGATAGGGTGTGAAACCGACGAGTGAAGCCTACTGTGCGTGAGGGCGCTTGATGGACTCTATAACATTGCGACTGGCGAGACATGGACTGAACTGAGGTGGGACTGAATGGAAGTGTAATACTGATTTTATTGTAAATATTCGAACTGTCAGAAATGGATGCATAAATGGTAAAATAATTGAATAGGTTGATAGACTGTCTATTGGGACTGATCTTGAATTATTTAATTTAATTGATTTCTTTGTCGTAATTATAAATTTTATTAATTGGTGTCAGTTGTGAACAGTAAGTGATTTCAATTTATTGTGAGAATTTGAGTTCGGATAATTTTGCTGTAGGTATTGAAAATAAAATAAGGAAATTATAATTAATTATTTTATTTGATTAAAACCTCCATCCCTTAACGAACTTGGTATTGCCCCCTTAATTTCTAGAGAGAGAAATTGTAACAATATAAATAAACACGTTCATCACTTGACCATGTGATTTTGACAGCTGTGTTCTTTTCGGGTGGGTCAGTGTTGTTTACATGCGCAGAAGACGAACGAGGTGTTTACCTCATCTCTAGTGTGTGGTGCGACCAGGGTCCTAGGCAGGTCGTCACGTCAACTAATAGACGGGAGGTGGCGATACGTGTCCTCGACGGCGGGATCGGCGCCGCAGTGAAAGGCGGCTGTTTTTTTTTTTTGCCCGTACATGGGTATCTGTCGGCTTCGGCGCAGGTGGAGCCAGGCAGTCGGCTGCCAGGCATGACTGCTGTACCAGGCCAGCAGTTCAGTGGGACACGCCTTGCAGTTGTCAGCTGGGCCGGCTACTCGTCGCAGTCCCTCGCTGGCAAGGTCTCTGGCGCGCCGAGGAGGGTGTCAGCTACTTCGCCTGAGAGGAACGAGAGAGTCCTGCTGACACTATAGGCCATTCAAACTTTTCTGAAACCCTGCTAAACTTGTACTTTTAGGATATTCCTCCGCCTCATGCAAGCCATGCTTAACCAAGTCTAGAAAATTATACCAAAGGAGCAACGCGTGCATTCATTTTCATGAAATTTCGTATGAGAACTATTTCTTACTATAGTCCATTCACGCTTTCTTCGGCCTTTTGGAATCGAACCTTTGAAAAATCACCCTAGGCGTGATATGTCGACCTGTTTTTCCAATAACTTATATTCCACAAATATTTAACACTGTGATTAACTTTAGAGTACTGTATTATTGAATAAGTGAAACTTTACCTTTAGTATATTATATAACTTGTAATATTTATTTCGTATAAAATATGAATTAACAACAGCGAGAGCAGCAATGTCTTGCAATGGCCGGTAAGAAATAGTTCACAGTTACAATATTTTTTAACCTCGTTTTATGTATACTATTTATAAGTTAAACGTTGCCAATTGATTTATTTGTATTGTTAGGTAGCACTGATGGAAACACATTTCATTGCTGCAGTTAAAAATATCCGCGCAAATTCCCGTGCGTAAGCTGGTGGTTTTTTCCGCCCGGAATAAAGGTTCAATGCGCGAAGCAGAGCGTGTCGCTCTTTCTCTCTCTCTCTCTCTCTCTCTCTCTCTCTCTCTCTCTCTCTCTCTCTCTCTCTCTCTCTCTCTCTCTCTCTCTCTCTCTCTCTCTCTCTCTCTCTCTCTGTGTCTCTCTCTTCTCGGGAAGAGCGTTCCACCTGTGTATCAGGAAAAGTATACATTTTGTTATTTCTAATTTCAGCACATTTAATACTAATTACAGCCACAATAATGATGTTTGACATTGTAATTTACAACTGAAACGAGATGTTATTATTTAAATACGTATTATATGTTATTTAGATGCAACGACATACTTTAGATGCGATGGCGTGACACAGCTCGTTGCGCGACACTTACAAATCCAGCATGTTGGCAGACGTGATGTGGAAAGGAGAATCTAGAATTTGATCAACTTCCCCCTAGTTCGTGCCCTAGCCACGCGCTTGTTCCAATATGGCGGGAGGTGGGCAATTATACCCGTTTTTATAGTGCCCTACGATTTGCAGTGGTGTGGCGACATGTCAATGACACTGCGTGTTTCTGAACGAAGCGTCAAGTTCGTACCCGTGTTTTTGAAACATCCTATGGAAATTACAATGTTGTGATAAATATGTTTCTACGGCAGTAATAATTAATATACTCTAAGGAGTGTTGTGATCGCCACGTGTGCAAGGGCGTAGCCGCCATATCCGTCTATGGTGGCTGTGTTATAATCGTTGCGCAGGCCAGATGTGTGTGGATTTCAAATATGTGCAAAGTTTATATGCTTTAACCATGAACTGATGTTATGACGAAGTTAATTATTTACATTCGTGTCTGTTTATTACAACGTTGTACCTCCGCTCTAGGTGTTTGAAACGCAGTTGTGTAACGAGCTTACGTTTCTGTGATTTGAATGTCCGCCACAATCCCAAAAAAAAAAAATACTAAGCCCAACCAGATAAATTCAAATAAATAATAAAATGAACCTAGAAACCAGTAAGCACCAATGCATGTAAATGTTAGCGGAATAAATGTTACGGTAGGCCTATGTGTTGGCATGTTCACCACTATCTTTTACATTTGTCTATGCTACGTACAATACATAAGCGACACGAGTTGTGTGCTTGAATTTACTGCGTCGTTTCGTTGGACTGGCTGTCCCTTCGTTTTAATTTTTATTCCAAACAAACATTAATAACAACAGGTTAAATACTACTGTTGTTTCTGCCACAGTTGTAACAAACACCGTCGTGGCTAAATATTAATGTGTATTATGTGTAACGTGCTATATCGTGTGTAACAAATAGTTATAAAGCCGACCAAAATATTGTTATAGGCCTAAATTGTGAATATTCGTAGGAAATATGATAGCATTCTTTGAACAGCTGTAAACAGCAACCAACGCGTTTGACAGTTGTAAAAGTAGAAGTCACATGGCAGTGTTTATGTTTACGTGTAGCGGAAGGATACGTAATAAGTAATCAAAAGTAAAAATTTGGAAGGGCTTCAGAAAAGGCCAAAGTTATCGCGAATCATATAAAGGCTGTTCGCGTTAAAGTAAGCACTTTTGAAATGAACCTTAGAAAAAAAGTCACTGCCCCTGCCTGCACATATTTTAACGGGCGCGCCGAGTGACATTCGCCCTGTAAATTTGGTAACGATGGAGGGGACAGTAGTTCCATTTCTTAACGTCGAATAAAATGTGTTATATAACATGTGTGGTAACTTAAATTTTGTCTTTCGCTTTCTGTTTTTTTTATGCATCGAAGTGTAAAAATGAGCATTTTGGTGCAATATTTACTTTTCTAATAATTTCATAGTTTCACGTGACCGACGCATGAATTATGTGATGAGGTTCATTGCAATGATAATTTTACGTAAGACGGAAGAAAAACATAACTTGCGTACAAATAGGTCTTAAGCAGGACTTTCAAAAATGCTCATTTTACCGTGAACAGCCTATAGGCATTAGTAACACACCTACTTCCTATATTTTTCTCACATTGATTATAAAGGATATGTATCATGTATAGATAAAATAGTGGTAAATATCTACTTTAACAAAAATAATGTTATGCTAACACAAGTAAAACATGCTAGTGAGTGAGTGAAGAGATTTTGGGCGGTCTCAAGAACCGATGAGTGTGAAGCGAGGTTAGCATGGAGTAGCGCCGGAATGCAAAGGCGGGGGAAGCCGGATAACCCCCGAGGAAACCCACCGACCGGCGGCACGATTCCCACATGCTAACTCCAGGGTACGACCCCGCTGGGAGTCGAACCCGGTTCGCTTTGTAGTCTAACCACTACACCACCGCGGCCCCTATAAAACGCTTGGGATACTCTACATATTTACGAAACAGTCAAAGACGCCATACATCGGGTGATTTTTCGAAGGTTTGATCCAAAAAATTGTGAAGCTACTGTGTATAGACCACAGTAGATCACTGTTCAGCCTGTTTCGCTCTGCGGGGGTGTTGCAGAGGTCTTGAACAAAAATACAACAAAAATTGTATATTTTGCATATTTTCATTCCATCATGTGTTATGGTATAATTTTTTGGGGTCATTACACTGACAGCAAAAAAGTGTTTCATATGCAAACAAGAACTGTTAGAATAATCAATGGCAAAATAAAGTTAAGACTCCGTAGACCTCTTTTCAAGAGCTCAGATATTTTAACGTTTTTTTTGTGAGTACATGTTTTCAGTACTTATATTCATGTCCAAAAACAGTCATTCATTTTAGAAAAATGAGTCCTTTCATAAGTATGACACTAGAATTAAAAAAATACTTACATGTGGCTTCAGTTAACTTAAAATTGTTCAGAAAGGGCCAGCCTACCTTGGTAGCCAGCGTTTCAATAAGTTACCACAGCACCTTCAAGAAATTTGCTTGTCTAACCAAAACCTCTTAAAAAAACAACTGAAAGAATTTTTTACTAAACGTGTATTTTATAGTGTAGATGAATATTTAAACTACAAAAAATAATAAATTGCTGTATAACATGTCGATGTATGCATTTCTTGTTCCGGTTTTTCTTGTTCCAGCAAAACGACGACGCCCTACAGCATGTTGGAAGATTACTCAAATTATGAAGATAAGATTTTATGCTTGTACGTGTAATATATATGTGTGCGTTTATTATGTCCAGTGTATAAACTTTGTATACTGTAATTCGGCTTGTCCAATATCTTTAGACAGCTATGTATTGAAAGAACTTACGGATGCAATAAAAAAAAAACTGTATACGTGGTCTGTGCTCCGTGGCCGTGGCGGGGTTGGTAAAGCTGAAGCGTGATACGGTCGTGAATCGCGGGAATGGAGTAAGGCCGCCGGGGGGGGGGGGGGGGGCCGCGAACTGCGTCGTGGGGGAGCGCGCGCCGAGCGTGGCTAGTAGCGTAAAGTCGGTTCAGTCTGTGTCATGCCGTCCGGAGGTTAAGTATGTCGCGTGCGAAACTGTGCGATCCGATGACGTAGTTGGTGCGTGTGTGTGTGTGTGCGCGCGCGTGCGGGTTTAGTTTTGCATCCTCGCCCTTGTGGGTTGCCTACGTGATTCTTATTGTCGTGTGAAAGAAGTAAGCTATTATTTTTTAACGGAGGTTTCTTTGAACGACTCAGTATCGTGACGTAAGTAAATACTGCGTTCCAACTAGACTTGCCAAGCAGCCTGATATAGCTAGTTATGTATTTATTTATACTGAACTTGTCCGGTTATTATGCCCGTCGGAATGTCAACAGAAAAAGAAATATCAAGGAAGAAAATGTATTTTCGAAGCAAAATTTTTTAATACCTCGTGAAATTAAATTACTTTTTTTTTTAACATAAAATTTTATGTCGAGCAACGTCGCAGACGTGTGCTTTAATAGTTACTAGTTTAATAACTCGAACCTTTTTATCCTTAACAGTACGTAATTGAAGTGTAACATTTGGTGGATATTTTATGCCTTCATTTGTGTGGCGAATGGAGAAATTTAGTTTCTCTGCCTTCCCGGAATCTCCCTACCCCACAGTCTGTGAAGTAAATTTTCTCCTCGTTTTTTGTCTCAATCGGCACCGCAAAGGATCGAAGAAGTGTACGTTTAGTTGATGTTTATCTAATCCCGCCGATCGTGATACGAAAATATGTATACTTAAGATATTTATTTAGTTCGATTACGTTGCTTACCTTCTCTGGTTCTCCCGGATACGAGGCACGTGATTCGGTAAGAACATAGGTAATTCAGATAGAGTCTGAGCTCGTTCGTTAACTGCTTCAAGTCGCGTGGTGAATATTTCTATTTAAATGCAGGAGCGTGAGTTCGCAGTTGCTTTAGTGGTTCTTTAGAAAATAACGTTTTTAGTTTCGATGAAAGTGTCTTTAGAATTGTGCGTTTCTTCCCATGTTTACACGTTTAATCATAATCTCGGTGGTAGTAGTATTTTTTTTTTTTTTTTTTTTTTACGTCAGACCATGTTCATAAGGTAACGAACGGTTGCTAGTAACCAACCGAGGTGGCGTTTATATTGTGATGATATTGTAGGCCTATACAAATTCAAATTATTTTATACGAATAAAGTATATTATTGGCTGATAACTGTAAATAATTGCAGGTTTTTGCGAGTAAAAAGGATAACGTGATTTGCTGAACACTAGAAATAGGATTTTGTGCTGATAACCTAGTTCTGGTTTAAAGTGTTGGAGCATTTAGACGCGGTGCACGCTGTAATAAAACTGTTGCAATGTTATCGAATGCTCTGTACTGGTAATTATTTTAACTTATATTTTTTTTACGATAGTATTTAATTTTTCTTAATTTTATATGTTATTGGCTTTATTGCTTGGTGTTTTTAAAGCAGCAGTTAACCTGCTAAATAGATGCACAGGTAACTAAGTTTACGCACTGGCTTAGTCGGATGGGGAGGGGAGGAGGCTGGGGGTTGTAACACCTCCCTTAACCACCGAGGATGTAACAGTTAGTATTATAGTAGTTGATAAAACTTTATTTGTGATTAAAATATGTAATTGCTGTAAACGATGATACATTTGATTATATTGTGATCCAAAGAATATGTTACGTTGAGTGAGGACTGCGAAGTATCGCGCCTAGAGTGTGTGTGTAGGGGAAAAAGGGGGGGGGGGATGTGCCGCAATTTTGAGTTCGTTTCGTAGTGTATCATAACTTCCGCGTAGTATAACTTTTGACTAGGATAAGCTATGACGCTCGTTTAAGTTTCAATCGACAGCTCTCGTCAAAATCATTCGATTTTGTGTAAAAAAACATTTGCGTGGCGTGGTTATGGTGAAATTGTATGCGTTTACTGTAAGAAATGAAGAGAACTAAACACAATTTCGGCCTATACTCGTCAAAAAGCCAAGTCGAAATACAGAAATCGTATACCATTGGAAAAATCATCTCAAAGGCAATCCAGTAATGCCCATAAAACCTCTTATGATCGAGTGAAGCGGTACCGGGAACGTAAAATAAACATCAAGGCATTCACGCAAAGCAAACGTAAAGAGTCCCCAACACAGCCACACCCTTATTTTTGAGAAATGTTTTGCAAAATCGCTCCATGCATGACGTGCTTGGTTGTTTACTAAATATGTTGCGCATCAGAAGTGTTGTAGAGTCTTGTTAACATACAAGTACCTTATTTGTGGATAAATTGAACTTTTACTTACATTTTACCTATCTATAAAGTATAATATTCATCTTATAATTAATGTGAATTAAACAAGGAGAAAACGTTTATTGGTATACCTATAGTAAGAAATAGTTATTATAGGCTAATCACAGTAAAATGAGCACTTATGAAAGCCCTGCTTAAGATCTACTGGTATGCACGTTGTGTATTCTTGCGCCTTATGTAAGATTAATATTATCATGGGCCTCATCATTATAGTCATGCGTCGGTAAAGTGAAACAGTGAAATTATTGTAAATCTAAATATTTTACAAATCTGCTAGTTTTTAGACTTCGAAGCATGAAAAAAAAGAAAGCGAAAGAAATGTTTACCCACTTGTTATTCGACGTTATAAGGAACTACTTTCAATTTATCATTACCAACTTTTCTGGTCGAATGTCTCAGCGCGCCTTTTAAAATAAGTGCTGGCAGGAGACAATAACTTTAACCTAAAAGTTCATTTGTAAAGTGCTTGCTTTATCGTGAATAGCCTTTAATGAAAAATATCCCTACACTGAGTGCGCACGAATGCGGTGCGTTGTCCCTGTGGTGTAATTTTGTAGACTCGGTTGAGTTTTGTTTGCACAGGCGTAGGTATATCCTGGAAGTTGAACTTCACCAGGGTTTAAGAAAAGTTGAAAGTTACCGTGAACGTTCCATAGCACGCTAGCCAACGCGCGGCCCACGGTCCGAGGGAGCCACGTCAGAACTTGGCAGTATTTCGGCTCGCGTAGCCTTGCGCGAGTTCGCCAACGCGTGACCAGCTCGCCAAGTGTACGCCCACTGCCCGCAGCTTACTTCTTCCGCTGATCATCTCGACGTGACGGCGGGGAGAAAATCCCCGTGAGTGTGGCTGTGTGACGCCGTTGTTCCCCAAAGAGAGCGAGCTGTATTTGTTTGAATGTCTGCTGTTTCAGACGCGCAGCGTTAGACCGAGTTTACACGATGATGGTAGCTGTCACGAAAGTAGCTTTCACGGAAGTGTACAAAAGTAACAGCTGCGATGGGTCCTGTTTACACACGAGATCGAGACTTGTGTAACTACATTTATAGGCCCTACATTTATGACCTTTTGTCAAGAGGTTGGCGTTTGTTGGGGTAGTTAAATGTCGTGACAGGAAATAGACTTGTAAACATAGGTTGTTCCCGTGGTTTATTATATGACAGTAAATATGCTGTCAATACTGACGTGTCATACCTATATGATATTATATATCCTGTCATACCGCTACATAGTGTAAGAACAGCGACAGATATCAATAGAATCCAAATACTTACGCAATGTTACCGTCCAAGTGATAACATGTACACAATTGTGACCCGCACTATCATGATAGTGATGCTACACGGTTTACACTACGATAGTTGCATGTTCTGTCACGACAGTTACTGTTACTATCTAGCTGGATCTGATATCGCGACGGTGCAACAGTAAGTAGCATGCAGTTTACACGGCGATAGTAATTTGATCGTAGTTCTCGCGATAGGAACTATTGTGAATTACTATCGGCATGTTAACGCGTCTTTGCGTATCTTCTGAACTAAATATATTCACCGACATTAGTAATTCTGTATTTAACATAGAGTGCTGAGCAAAAATTGTTTCGTGAGAGAATGGTTATTACAAGAATATTTCAACAACTTGCGTTGTGAAAAAATTCTCGTTAGATACAAATTTATTTATTCTATTAAACTCGCTTGTGTGTGTATTTGTTTAAATTTGACTAAAGTAATGATGGCGATAGTTTGGTATTTTGTCAGCTTCGAAGCTGACAAAGCGCTAGTCACAAAAGTAATAGATTTTTTTTCCACAATCGGGTCACGTAAGAGGCAATCGGAACACAGCCTCAAATGCAAACGAAAAAATACATCTTTTGTCGAATATAAACCAGTTTTGTGAAGTGCCGTATCAAAACCAAAAAGTTGAATATATTATTTGGGCCAGATTTAATAAGGTAATCTGTGAATATTGCATAATATTACACACAATATTTTTAATTTAAAAAAAGATAATGGTAATCAGCCATTCTAATACTATATTAAAATATGTAACTTTTTTTTTTTTCATGTGAGGCATAACCTAGAAATATCCGCCATTTTACAAAAAAAAACATGTTTAGTGCAGTAGCAAGTTAACATTACTCAAAGGTAAGGTCAATCCCCGGCTGCGTCACTCTGGATTTTCGCAAATAGGAATCGTGCCGGACGATGCCGCTGCTCAGCGGGTTTTCTCAGGGATATCCCGTCCCCCTCATCCTTGCATTCCGGGGCTGCTTCATTCTCACATCATTTCACGTTCGTCGGGTGGGTCGTAAGACCTCGCTGTTAAGAACCACCCAGATCTCTGAATTCCATGTTAAGGTAACGTAATTGCGTAGTAAATCGCTCCAGAAAAGCCTAAGTACTGTTTCAAACGCAATATTTTGCGACATCCTTTTTTAAGATGCAAAAAATAGGTAATGGCAAGTCTCGTTCAGGCTAAACGGTATACAAGGCTATATACACAAGAGTAATTATGTAATGTATTGCTGTGCTCTTTGTCGATATGCAATGTGTGTACCAACAGGGCCATACGGAATGCGGACGATCTCTTGGAGGCGCGGATCTGAATAGTTCACTTGATTGGACACTGATGGGAGATACCGGTAGTCCGTGGATCAAGTTCCAATCCAAGTTTATTCATTTATTTATTTTTATATTTTTATTCGATTTAAAGTGAGATTTTGGTTTATTAGTGCACGAATGTGGTGACAGGAAAAAATCCGGGCGACATAAATTTAACTAAAAAAATAAAACATTCCGTTGACGGAGTTATAACAAATAATACCCATAAGTGTTAGTTTCGGACACACTTGCCTGTTTAACATGGCGAAACTTGGAAGTTATCGTTGCTTGCGCTTTATCTTGCGAATTGTTTGATATAGGCCGTTCACGGTAAGGTGAGCACTTTTTTCAGCTGTTTCATCAGACATAATAACCGATAAATACATTTAATTATGGCCTCGGACTTTTGGTTTTGGGTATGGCAAATGTATACACTGTGTTTATTACTCACATGGCAGGGTTTACCTTAACAAGTGGCGGAAGGATACAAATTGGTTGAAAGAAAAAGGTAACAAGGGCTTCAAAAGTGCTCACTTTATCGTGAACGGCCTATAACAGTTCGGGACTTCATATTTATCAAGTGTCCTGTGGTATAATGAGTCGTTTGATCCATTAGTAATGGTGTGGCTATTTTCTGTAGATTTCGTTTTCGTGTAATGGCCTTCCACGTAGGCGAACCGGGTTCGATTCCCGGCGGTGTAGCTCCCAATTTTTCGCACGTGTGAATCGTGCTGTACGATGCCGCAGGTCGATGTGTTTTCTCGGGGATCTCAGGCTCTTGCATTCGGGCGCTGCTCCGTACTTACCACGTCTCACACGCTTCGGCTCTCAAGACATCGATTTTTAAGGTTGCTACTAAAAGATGCTTCCAGTGTATCCATCGAGTGTGGTGTATTGGAATATAAAGCGCGTGGATGTATACCCATATTCGTGTAGGGCTGGAGTCTTGTGTAGAACAGGTGTTAAAAAGTGACGTAGTTTAATAGGGAAGAAGTTTATTCAGAACGTATATGAATGATGACAGAAGTTCACTGTAAATACAGCAATTTGGGGTAACTTTGTACCATCAGGGAAACTTAGTAGCACATGTCTAATTTAATTTTAAACGAACCCTCGAGAAAACCCTTCACACAACTATGTTACATGCAAATAATATAGTTAGCAGTGAAGGTGAGGGCGTAAAATCCTTAGTTATAGACAAAAAATGGTTCATTGTTACAATTAACTGGAACATTTTCCCCAAATGACTGCACATGTAGGGAGTTACTGCCGTAGACTATAGATGAGGTGGACCGCTTATTCGTCTTTGCGCATGTACCCAACATTGACCTATCCCAAAAGATCACAACTGTCAGTCACATGGCCAACAGTGATGTACGTGTTTGTTTCTATCTTAATTTTTAAATGTCAAGTACTATTATATGAATAAAATAGTTTCACCAATTTTAGCTAGTCGTATTGTCACGTTGAATGTTGGGGCACGGAGACTGGTTGTGCGCAGCCAGCGAGATCAGTCTATCTCATCTTTAGTCTATGGTTACTGCAGGATTTAAAAAGTACTTTAGGAACTATGTAGATTGCAGAATGACGCGAATCACGCTTTATAGAAGACGGATAGCTTCGTTAGTCGATGGGCACGTCTCGCCCATCGCGGAATCCCACATTTTCCCCTCTGCGTCATCGAAATATCCGCGTGGGTCGGAGATTGGCGTATAGGGCATGTCCGATAACGATCTCTGAGAGTTTAGAATATTTTTACCCGGTCTCTATGTGGCATGTTTCATACGTGGGGCTGACCTCCCGTGGCGCAGTCGGTTGGTGCGCCATCGATCTGTGGTGCGGGAGGCTCTGGGTTCGAATCCCTGGTAAGGCATGAGTGTTAATTTAAGTTAGGTCATAAGTTAGTATGTAAGCCGTCCCCTATTAAGCTTTCATGCATAAAACCGGGGGACGTTAAAAATCCCAGTACAATACAATTGATACATGGGACCACTATGTGGGAAGGGGGTGAATATTTGTGTGTGCAAATTAATTGTAATCATTTATGTTCGTGACAGCACCTAGCATGATTATGCATCAAAATAACTGATTACTATAAGCACAGGGGTCTCGGTGGTGTAGTGTTACTTTTTTTTTAAATTTATTTCATTAACCCTACGTAGCAGTACATCCATCCAGTGTGTTCAATTCTTTGACTACTACGATTTTACGAACAGTATATAAGTTATATAAATTCAATTTTTTTTTGTGCAAGGGCGGCTGTTTGTTCGGGCGCCCGTAATTTAAGCTACGAGTTCTAGTGGTTAGACTACTCGCCCCCTGCATAAGCGAACCGGGTTCGATTCCCGGATTTTCGCATATAGGAATCGTGCCGGACGATGCTACTGGTCGGCGGGTTTTCTCGGGGATCTCCCGTTTCCCGCCGCCCGCGCAATCCGGCGCTGCTCCGCACTCACCTCGCTTCACCATCATCGGCTCTCAAGATCTCGATGTTAAGAGCTGGCCAAATCTCTTTACTCGCCATAGTTACACTCTAAATCTGAATCGGTGAGAAATTCACTGTTTGAATCAGTCAAGGCCTTTTTGACTGATCCAACAGTTACTTCAATGAATTTGATTGTTGAATCGGTGGAGAAAAAAAAAAAAAAAAAAAAAAAAAAAAAAAAAAAAAAAACAGATTCCCTTCACTTATTGATTCATTGACATTTTCCACTGATTCATCGGTCATCTTTTTCCCTGTTTACTGAGTGGTTTATTTTTGACTGATGGATCAGTTAAACAGCATGTAAAAATCGCCGTCAAACAACGTTAAAAAATGGCAGTTAAACAACGCGTATCAAGTGAAAAACAACGAACAAACTAATAAAACCAATGCAAAATACTTTATCAAATGTGTTTCATCTTTCAAAACGCCATTTTACGAGGTAATTTGGACACTCGACCGTTCATTCCGCGTTTTCGTATTTCATTTCGTTTTCATGCAGATAATTGTCACAGTGCTCTGTTTTACGGTTTAAACTGCATATAATGTGATAAAGAGTGCACCTGTATATACTATTCGTTCTAACAATCCCAACGATACCAGTTAAATCAAAAACTTAAAATAAGAGAATACAATTTAAATCTTCACGATTTCGCGGCGACAGTTTAAGACGTGTATTTTCCTCTCGTTATCCCAAGTTGGCGTGGTAGCGCAGATTGTAAGGTAACGGCCTGGGGAAGTGGATGGGAAAGGGTGTGCGAGTTCAATCCGGCCTCTTACGGTACATTTTTTACGTTTTAAATTACGGTAAATTGCACAATATTAATAGTAAACTATCGTCGATGTGTTCATTTAATTTAATTATTTGACTACATTCAATAACAATATTTAATTCGCCGCTGTAGTCGGCCGTCACTTATTCAATCAGTGGAATAATTTCACGTTACTAATTAATCAGTGACATTTTTTCACTAAAACAATCAGTGGGAAACCACTGATTCGAATGTAGCGTGTACATGAGCCAAAGTTTCTCAGACACACGAAAACCTATCGTTACTATGGACCCTAAAGGCTACCTTTATTCATACTTCTTTAAAGTGAAATTTTGGAATTTTCCGGGATAAAAATAATACTTTACTAGAATTGCAGTACTCACCTTAATGCGCGCAAAACTAAGTGGAATAAATTCAATGTCCACAAATTTATGCACCGCACTGTTAATGGGATGTTAATTGTAATTCGCTGCTGCAGTTATAAATAGGGTTTTTTTTTTCAAAGGTTAGTTTAAAAAGTACGTAGTTAACCACAGACAGTTTACGAGTACGACTGTACGGATGACATTTTGACAGCTGATGTCTTCGGTATTGTGCGGTGTAATTTTTGTTTTGCTTCCTGCGGTTTGTCACCCAGGCTGGTGGTCCGCGCACGGATTTGTTGTGCCGCGAATCGCATTGTTTCATACCTGGTGCTCAAATTGCGAGTCCTAACTGTGGGTTGTGTGGAACAGTCTGCGTTTCGAAATATCACTGCACGTGCGAATTGTTAGCAAGTGCGATCACAGGGAACCCACACATGCAGGCGTGTGCAAATGTGCTTCAATAACTGGCTCACTGTTGAGTTGAGTTGGCGCTTTTAATATCACCTTCCAAAAATATTCTCAATATATGCGTATTATATTGATAATAGTGATGCGTTGTGTCCCGTTAAACTTTGGCCCGCCGACAGACGGGAAGGGGAATAGTTTTAAAATATTCTAGGGAAAAAAAATTATCGATCGTTCGTGGAGCGAAATTCAGTCACCGCGTTAGCAGCTTCTGTTGAGCTACATGTAAATTAATGTTCATAGTAGAAGCCTGAAACAAAACCTCTTGCGGCTTACCGGTGACAGAATGAATAGGAGAAGTTTCATGGGGGGGGGGGGGGGGGGATGAACGGGCATAAATTTTCATCCACTGTGCCCGTTTTACTCTGCTACACTCCGTAAATGCGCGTTTAGGCTGTTCACGGCAAACAGAACGCGTTTAAACGCCCTGGTTAATATCTATAGGCTATTCACGGTAAAGTGAGCACTTTTTAAGGTCCTCCCAACAGGCATTAACCACTAATATGTTTTATTGCAGCCTCAGACATTAACTTTCGAGTGCTGAAAGTATATACCGTATTTATTACTCGCATAGCAATGTTAATATTAAAAAGTGACGAAAAAATAAAAATAGGCTAAAAAAGGGCCTTAAAAATTGCTCACTTTAACGTGAATAGCCTATACTTGTATGTACATTGCTATTCTTCCACCATACATATGTAAAATTGACGTTTTCTATGTCCTGATCATTTTATTCATGCTTCGGTCCAGGGAAACTTAAAATTTTTAAAAACAAAATTTACAGAGTTGCTTTTTTAAAAGGTAAAAAAAAAAAAAAAGTCACAAATATTTGCCCTACACTTTTGATTCAGCGTTAAAACATGGAAATACTTTCCCTCCATGGTTACCAACTACCGGGCTCATGCCATTCAGTGTGCCCGTTCTAATATATGCAGGTAGGGTCAGAAAAAAATTTCAAACTTTTTATTTCGTAAATGCTTATTTAATCGTGAACAATTTAACAGCTATTACTGGGTCGCCTTTATGTGCATCTGTTTCACATTTTTGGAAAATATTTAGCAAATTTTATTTAATTCGCATATGTGCAAGGTTTGCGTATGGCTCAGGTCCCAGGCGTCGTCTATGTTCGTGATTGAATGTTTGCACCACCAGTTAACAAAACACAGAAGTCGTCGCGGGATGTTGATACAAATGTACGTCTACTGCCTTACAAGTGCATTCAAATACCTGTTAAACTGCATTATATTAGTGCAAAATTGTTTCCTCCCACGCGTAACCACCTTCTGTCTCCTTGATTGGTTGGAGTGTGTGGTAATTGCTTGGGGGCATCCTAGTCCTTACCCATCCACGAAAACTCCCCCGTCGTGTCGCACCTGAATTCCGGTAGTTTCACGTCAAGTTTACCGACGTATTGTTCTCCCCCATCCAGCTCTCTTATGTATTCAATTGCCAGACCCCACGTAACACACTGCCTTCCTCGTGACTCGAACTCAAGGCTTTACAGCTGTGTCACAGGTTTAGCGAAGCCACTTCACAACCGCACACTAACAATTTCTTGGACTCGACTGAAATCTGGACTTACGTCTGCATATGCGTCGATTTTTTAAAATAGCATTCCCGATGGTCTGTTGAGAATTCTCAATTCGTCTGCATTTTCGAAAAAAGATGGGGACCGCGTTTATATGCTTCTCATTTGGAAGTGTTCCCTCAACCTATCAGGTCATCCCAGGTAAAAAAATTTTTAAACATCGGTGTAGGCTATTCACGGTCAAATGCGCATTTTTGAAAGCCCTGCTTAAGATCCACTTGTATGCGCGTTGTGTATTCTTCGGTCGTATGTAAGATTAACATTGGCATGGGCCTCATCACTTTATTCATGCGTCGGTCAAGTGAAACTTTGAAATTATTAGAAAAGTAAATATTTTACAAATCTGCTCATTTGCACTTCGATTCATTAAAAAAAAAAAAAAACAGAAAGCGAAATAAATACTTAAATGATCGTAAAGTGTTACCTTAACACTTCTTATTCGACGCTAAGATACGGAACTACTTCCCATCGATTGTTGCCAACTTTACTGGGCGCATGTCACCCAGGGCGCCCGTTAAAATATATGCAGGTAGGGCAGTGACTTTCTCTAAGGTTGGTTTCAAAAGTGCTCACTTTATTGTGAACAGCCTTTGCGACACACTCTCCCAAAGCTGCTATATGAATTCCCGGGAAAATGAATTTCTCGCTAATTATATCTGTAACAGTAGGAAATTATCAAGCGAAATGTAAGCCAGGAAATAAATTGGAGATTCAACTTAGTATTTTTCATCCTTTTTTCTCACGAAACTGACCAGGAAAACCCTAAAAATGCTACTTCTACCATTTTAACTACTTTCTTGTGTAGATAGTTGTTTTTTCGTTTCCTGGCGAAAAAAGTTGTATTGCCAGAATATTTAATAAGATACGCATTTATTCGCGCAAGCTCAGAGTTTACTAGCCAGTCCCTGTAACTTTCTGTTGAAAGCGGTCATTACAGAGGAAGGAATCCTCCAGACATTATAGACTGTTCACGGTAATCTAAGCAATTTTGAAATCAACCTTTGAAAAATGCCAGCATGCATTTTAGCGGGCACACTGACTGGGCATGCGCTCAGTAAAGATGATAACCACAGAAGGAAAGTCACGTGTTTTACTGTTGAATTAAAAGTGTTGGGTAAATATTTCTTAGCACTAAATTACTTTTTTTTTTTTTCGTGTTTTTCTTAAATACGTGCAATTATAATAATTAACAAATTTGTGAAATATATACATTTCCTAATAATTTCGCAGTTTCCCTTGACTGCTGCATAGATAAATTGATCAGTGCCACGGCAATGGTAATTTTTCACATGGCGGAAGAGTACACGATGTGCGTACAAGTTGATCTTAAGCAGGGCTTTCAGAAGTGATCACTTTATCGTGAACAGCGTACAGCTTCCGAGAGATTTTGAAAGAAAGAAACAAAAAAAAAAAAAAAAACATTGAAAACAAAAATCACGACCAGCCCGAGAATCGGCCGAACCGTAACGTCTAGAAGCAGCCCGAGTAGTGACATTCAAGCTTTGCTCCACGTAAACGTTCTCTATCCCAGACGAGGTTTATAGCCAAGCAGACTCGTAGCCTTAAGCTGGAGTCACAATACCCCGGCAACCCCGACACAAGCGCAGCCCGACAGAAGTAGATTCAATTTCTACGTTCCGCCGATGTCGTACTGTACTCGTCGGAGCTCGTAAAAATGTAAATACAACATTAGAAAACAACATTTCCTGCTATTTATCTACTGTAGTAAGTAATAAACCAACTTGCCTCCAAAATAACGTTCCGCTTAGTTTTTAGATACTTTTTGTATCTTATCTAAATTCAAAGTACATAAGACCCCACCAGTGCGTACATGTTTGTGTAAATATAATTCTAATGAACACATTCACATTTGAAAGCTATTTACAAACAAAAGTTGCACATTTGATATATATGGCTTTAACTTAAGAGTTCACATTGTAATTAATAATTTCGAATATTTATTGCTTTATTGTAATTAAATACTAGAATTCAAGTCTATTTTTGACACGGCTAATGTCGGACACATAAGCAACTCTTTTCCTATTTTCAGACGTGTAAGAAGTGAGCTTTCTCTGTTTGCAGATTGCGTCACTAAAATAAACAATGTCCGGAAATAAAAAGAAAGGGCAGACCAGGGGCACATGGTCAGAAGAAGACACGGAGCGTGCTGCGAACAGTGTGTTGTGTCGTAATCTGAGTGTGAGGGAAGCTGCTAAAACTTTTAGTGTCCCAAAGAGCACTTTACAGGACCGAGTAATAAAAGTTAAAGAGTGGTGGGTAAGTTCAGATTGCACTGAAACTAGGGCGGTTAGAGAGAACATTTTCAGAGAGTTAAGAGGAGCATTTAGTTGCCCATATCAAGCGGTTGGATGACATGCTCATGCCTCTCACCAGGAAAGAGTTCCTGAAGCTGACTTACGATTTAGCTGCTTCTTTGAAGCTGCCTCATAGATTTAATAAAAATCAGAAAATTGCAGGAAAAAATTCCTACTACGATTTTTATGAAGAGACATCCGGAACTGGCACTGAGAACTGGCGAATCCACCAGCATAACGCGAGCAGTGGGCTTCAATAAGCCAAAAGTTGATGTATTCTTTAATAAGCTAGGCGAATTGATGGAGAATAATTTTTTCCCGCCATCTAGTATTTACAATGCGAGTGAGAAGGGAATCTCTACTGTCCATGAAAACAGCAAAGTGATTTCACTGAAGGGGAAAAGACAATGTGGGAAACTAACTTCCGGAGAGATAGGTCGTAATGTGATGCTTATGTTCTGCACGAGTGCCATAGGGCAATTTATTCCACCTCTTTATCTTTCCTCGACAGAAAATGAACCAAAGACTTATGATCGGTGTGCTGGCGAGAGTTATGGAGTGGCTCAAGCAAATGGCTGGATGAATTAAGAATTTTCTTTGGCATGGTTGAAGCACTTCGCTAAGCATGCACATCCGTCAGAGCCTAGTTCTGTGTTTCTAATCCTTGATGGCCACTGCAGTCATAAGGAATTGGAGGTCATTTTATATACAGGATCCCAGCACATCCACGTGCTGTCAACACTTCCCCACATGATTCATAAGCTGCAGCCCCTCAACAGGTCATTTATGAAACCTTTTAAAGGGACATATTCGGAAGCATGTTCCTCGTGGATGCGGAAGAATCCAAGGCTATGCATAAATAAATACAACATTGTAGAGTTGGCATGTGTAGCGTACACCAAAGTCTGTCACCTGGAGATTGCTCAAAAAGGATTCTATTGCACAGGAATCCATCCATTAAACTCCGGCATCTTCTCAAATTTGGATGTTCTGCCGTCCAAAATGAGAGATGTGAGAAACCCATCATCCAGCCGAGAAATTAGAGGTGATCTCGTGCAGTTTGATAGACCTACCACGCAAGCCAGTGTGGAACCAACTCCATGTCCAAGTGGGCTTTATGAGCCTCGGGAAATTTCGTAAAAAAATCTTACCGGTTCCAGATGCTAGC
This sequence comes from Dryococelus australis, assembly GCA_029891345.1. Taxonomy (NCBI): domain Eukaryota; kingdom Metazoa; phylum Arthropoda; class Insecta; order Phasmatodea; family Phasmatidae; genus Dryococelus; species Dryococelus australis. Next base: position 43,920,044 of record CM056995.1, on the reverse strand, counting down.
AAACGTAGACTCCAATGTAGGAAGAGGAAGGCACAGAGAAGTGAGATTCTTACGTCGACTTTATTTAAGGAAATGTTGCAGGCCAAGCACGATGACAAAGTTGAGAGGGAGACAAGAAAGCGCCTCAAGTGCAACAAACATCTCAAATTTGATGATGCAACAGTGACAAAATTTAATAAACAAGAAACGGTCTGTATATTGTGCGGGGAAAGTTTTCAGGAAGACTGGATCCTGTGTCATAAATGTAAAGAATGGGCCCATGAAAACTGTGCAAACATTGAAGGAGCGCCTTTATTTTATAAATGTGACAGATGTCTTTGAACACTGGACTTTGATCTGTGTAGAAATTATTTGTGTGTGTGAAGATACAGGCCTAAATATGTCGAACTCTTTGGAAAAATAATGCATGTTTTATTATTGTAGATCACATTGATAATGGGTTGTATGCTAATTTAATATTTAGAGTTATAAGTAACCGAGTTTTCACAAAATTTTACAAAGTACACATTTTAATTTCTAAAGGTCAATTTTATATATTTACACTATGTTCACAGAGATATATGGAACCTCATATGTTCGTGTCCTTCTAACAGCAAAATAATATAATATTAGCTATTTTACGAACAGAACCTTTAGTTAAATTTAGAGAAAATTTGTTACTGTCCGGTACTACATGCCATTTTGATAAGAGGAAAAATAACCAAATTTTTAGTTTAATATACTAATTAACCATGTCACATTTTTTGTTTGTTGTATCAGAACTATTGTTTCATGGCTACTGGAGGATATTGGACATGTATTACTCTATGAAAATATGCATAAATGGAGCACAACAGTCAAAAAATACAAACTGTACGGGCTAGAGGACTCGCCCTCTAAATATTGGATATTATAAGGATAATTTGCCCTGTTAGAATTCTCCAACAGCCAATTAACGTACTTATCGGGCAGTTTTCGTCGGGGTATTGTGAACACGAATAATATATAGGCCTACAATGCAATTCCGTCGACCTCTGACGTCACGTTGGTCTGTCGTGTTCGTTGGGCTATTGTGACTCCAGCTTAAAAGTGCGATAGACTGATTCGCAATGTGTGAATGTTCCCAACACTAACTCAGAATTCCCAAAAGAACTGTCACATTTACGTGTTTCAACGCCAATGTGAAGTTTGTTTACGTTTGGTTCAACCTCAACCCGTGTTTTAAAGGTGACAAACAAAAAAAACATATTGCGTAACTTGATTATATAGTATAATCTGTTCACTGTTTCTTCACACTTTTTGGATCATACCTTTGAAAAATCACCCCATGTATGACTTGTTTCGTTGTTTACTAAACAGACCACGCATCACAAGCGTTTTATGCTTGTGTGAATATACAAATATCTTATTTTTTGTTAAATTGAACTTTTACTTATAATTTATGTATAAGTTGTATTATTTCATTTATAATTAACATGAATAAAACCTTGAGAGAAAAAAGATGCGTTAGCAATGCCTAGTAAGAAATAGTTCTTAATGCAAAATATTATTGAACTGCGTGCGGACAAATGTGGCACATTGTCCCTTTGGTGTAATTTTATAGACTCTGTTAAGGATACGGTTAAGCTTAAGGTTTTTCCAAACTGTCACGGGCTCTGGCATCGATGAGAGTATGAAAATGCTGTTTTCAAGTTGTGTTGAACACCTCCAGAAGTGTTGACACGCAATTACTAGTTTTAAAAGCTGTGAATTGTATGTACTGTTTTAGTAAGGGAACATGGTAAAACTTTCAGCAGTTTTTTAAAAATGTTTTTAAAACATATTGCATTGTATTTCACGCACCAAGAAGTGGGCTTTTTAATAATAGGCTACTGGGCCAGCGAAACGGTGGACAAGTCTGCGTTCATTGCTAATAATATATTCGCCTGTATATTATACATATTTATACAATCTACGTGTAATGTATAATATACACAGTAATACTCAATTCCAAGTAAAAACTTTACGAGATGATTGGTATTGGAAATTGGTGTATAAAACGTAATACGGCGATAAATCTAACGTGATTAGTAGGTGAAAACTTAGAATTAAATTAGTTATTTGCAAAACATTAAATTATGAGAGATGACAACAAATTCCTGGGTAGTGTTTTGATTGTTTACCTGCAATAAGTAAACATTTAGTGAGTAGTAACATCGCCAGTCATTAAATAATTAGTTATGTTATTAACCCGTGATCTTCGATAACCACACACCATATGTCCAGTTTTCAAATATCAAAACAGGGCTGATGCTATTCACGAATGTGTTGTTTCGTCTTATGTGGTATCTGGCATGTTGCGAGTAACTAATCAAAATTCCCCATTTTGCAGGGAGTGTCTCTCCTTTAATCATGTTCTCGTAGTTAGTGTTATGTTTTCCGCGTCATTTTCCGTAACGAATTATATCATAAAGTTTGTACCTGAACTTCGGGATAACTTGTGTATATAAGGCGGAGGGAAGAAACGTCAATTGTTTTAAAGTCATTTCGAAATATTGGATACAAACTTGAATGTCCTTGCATACATTAGTGGCAACTTCAGAGTAATATAAATTATGCGTTTTAACCTCTGACTTCTAAACCCGACCGGGGTAAGCCACATTACGTATTTTTTCTTTCCCAACTTCAATGTAATATTCATCCGTGAGTCGGTAGATTTAAGTTATTTTCTTTTGTTTTCGGTATTTTGTAAACGGCATTACCAGCTGTTTCAGTTTGTGTTGTACTCGAACTGAATTGTAAAATTAAATACGAAGCAGAGGTAATTTTTTTTGTACGCTGTATTAAAAGGTAGTTTTCGTTCTTCTGAGAAATAAAATCAGGCACAAATCGAAACAACAAACTTGAAACGAGCTTCATTCTGGCTTTCTGCCACCTTGGCACGGATTTGAAAGCTTGAAAATAAACACACCAGTGCAGTTTTCATTCCTTTTCGTAGCCTTTGTAATTTAATTTCGTAGTGGTGAGTAAATATTTGTGTTTTGCAGAAAGGAAGCGAAGTAAAAAAAAATATATATGTATATTAAGCTTGTGTATCTTTTGCGAAAAGGAAGCGACGAAGAGAATTACTCTTTCGGGACAGTGTTATGCAAACATCTTTTCTCTAAGTAACTGGTTTACGGGGCACCTAGTTAATGGCGCTTAGTCAAACAATTTGTTGGTCCGAAGAGAGAGCCTCTTGACAGCTTACACTCTAATGTACGATGGCTTAGTTTATTCACCATTCTCATTTCGTTTTACATCACCAATGATTTGTCAAGTGACTGTAAGTTCAGTACTCGTGGCTGTATGTAATTTATCTTATATGAAAGTAATTAATACAGATTCTTAGAATACATGCTTTTTAAAACCATTACGAATTTAAGAGGTTAAAAAATTATTTGTGCGCAGCTCACGTAAGTATACGATGAATATTTTTCCAAAACTGTCAGCAACGATTTGATTCTTCGTCTTAAATATTTATTTTTAAGATGATGTACGGAAAATCCATCCAATCCAGATGCCTAATGCCGGAAAGCTATGCGAAAAAAACTTGAGTATAGCCTAATTTTCGTGTTAATGATACAGCTGAACGTAATTACGTAAAATTGAAAATCAACATTTAATTCTTGCTAAAATAACGCTGGAAAAAAAATTTCTTACAATCTTGCATTCTTTTACTTCTGAGGGAAAAAGTGGAATGCTAGGCTTTCGCATATTTACAACCGTGGAATGTAAACAAATAAAATCGAATTTTTGTGTAATTTTCAGGATAAGCCCAATAGGCACTAGCATTTTAAAATAATTATTTACCTCTTTACATGAATATAGCATAACTATGGAATAGGCATATTGGAAGAAGCAGTTTACAATTGCAATCATATCTTGCAATGAAAATGCAGTGTTGCCCATGGACGTTGCAGAAATTCTCATACAGGTCTTCCGTCTTTTCAATTAACGACAATGAAAGTTCTTTTCGTACTTTCCCGTGATTCGAATAAACATATCTGTAACATCACATCTTCGAAATGCTGGTAGAGCAAACGACGATGACTTAAAAAAAAAAAAAAAAAAAAAACAATACCGTAGACTGGTATTTATAATTTTTTTAAATTTCCTAGTACGAGCACGACATCTGCACACTTTCCTGATTCTGTTGCCGTTCGGGGGAAACTTTCCTAGGGACTGGTTTCGCTTTGTGGCGTGTTGTGGTTAGCGCCGTAAGATCAGGTGACTGAAATCACCTTGGTTGCGGTCACGGGCGTTGAATTGCGTTGTCAAGCCTGCCTAATGAAATACGACAGAAAAAAAGAAAGAGGGCTCCGTCGAGAGAAATCTTAGTCGCAGTTTTAGAAATATAGTAACAACTTAAAACGGAAAAAAAAAAAAAAATGTATTCGTTTATTTCTACCTTTTTCTTTTTATTCGCCTTTAATCGTATTCCCTTTGATTTGTGACGATAACATTTGGAAATGTTCTCAGCATAATCTAAGAAACTATTTATAAGTTATAGAAATGAGCACTGAAAACATTTCCAATCACCGAATAAATTAAAGTTGTTTTAACGAAATGTTTCACACGACACAGCATATAAAATAGCTTCTCAAGCGTTATCAAATTGTTAGGTTTTCACTGCCTCTGCTAATTTTTTACTAGTAACAGCTGGGAAGAAGTAAGTGATTTTTCCTGTGGGTGACTAAATCAATTAAACTAACCAGAGTTGTCGAGCAATTCCAACTTTGGAAAATGTACGAAGAATTGGCCTGTGGCGTGTCGTTCTGTAAAATTCAATACCAACTAGTATGGCGGGGGGGGGGGGGGGGGTGTTCATTTCACTTTTGATGAATCGGATTATCGATTTGATTTAATTCTTAATCCGATCAATTTTTTTAAGTATTAATCCTAATCCAATTTAATCGGATGAAAAAATTGATAGTTTGATCAAAGGAATTTGATCAAAGTTTTTGCATCAGACTTGTGTGATCAAATTCTTTTCATGGATTTTTTTGTGTATAGTTTGTTGGTAAGAAACTTGATTAATTTTTTCTTTAATTTTTGTGGATGGGGAGCAGCTGTGGTAGATGTTGACTCTCGGAGCTCTGGTGTTTTACTGAGGTGTGATGTGCTGGGGAAGGGGTGTATATAGGGGAGCGATGTTGTCTGCACGGCGACTGGCACTCGGATGAGGGAATGGTATATTGTACAGGGTATATATGACTTTAATTTGGTGCAAGAGTGGTATAATTTTTTTTTTTTTTTCGGTTGGGAGGGATATATTGCTCCTAGACCAGATAGGGGACTAAGGTTATAGCAATTGAATCGAAAGGGAGGTGAATACTATTCACGTCCAAATACACGACGACTGTTTCCAAATGAAATTAAACCACTGACGTTACACACGAGAGAAATTATGAAACCTCGCACAGGAAAAACTATAACGAATGGACTAATCGAATCACAAATCCCAATTTAAAATGGATCCTAGCTATCCTGGTTTTATTAAGAAATAAAGAAATCTAGTAACGAGTTATAGCTATCAATATATAAATTTCACTTAGGAATAATTGAAATCGTACAAGCAGCTCTCCCAAAACACGTCTGGTCGGCTGAGAGGTTAGTGAAACAATGCTTTATAAGCTGTGTGTTGGGAGCATGACTAGCCGTGGAGCGCGGGCGGCCGGCACCTGGCAGACGACTTAGCTGGAATTATGCGAAAAACTCGGAAATTAATGGAAAGAGATGTGAATACACAACTGCGTGATAAATGGATAAAAATTATATTTACGGCGCATGTAGATAACACAACATGCTTTAAAAATATAAAATTTCAAACGAATTAATATTTCCCTACAAAATAAATTTCCACATAAAAATGAAAACTGGCTAACCGGCCACAGTAATTCTGCTACCTTAAAGATGGAGGCACATTTACGCAAACAAATTGATACAAAGTAATTAACAAAAATGTATCTTATCTTCCATACGAATCTATGGGTTATAAAATAATTAAAATTTAACCAGACACAATAGTGCACATCTCCCTCATCGCCTCTTGAGCTTTCCCCGTACATTACAACGTTGAATGATTTTAAATATGTCAATCCGGGTGTGAGGTTAGTGAAGGAATGATTCCACTGTATCATTTACATCTAATTATAAGCTGACCCAGTTGTTGCTAGCGAACAGAACCTGCGGCTGCCTTGGTCGAATGAGGTTATGGGGGAAACTTCTCGACAAAAAAAATTACGACACAAATAAAAAAAAATATTTATCTCTGTTTACGAATTCACCAATTTATATTACCCTCTCAATCTACCAATACTGTGTTATTATCCATGAAAAATTTAATCACATCTTCCTCAAAGTTAAACGGTTCACATGATATTTTAAACAACTTACAATCACGTAAATGCACAGAAAAACTTACCCCTTTTTTAACAAAAAATTTCACTTCCCTGGGAAGGAGAAATAATTCACTCGCATTATTTCATGTATTTTACTAGCATGAGAATAAATTATTTTTTTAAAATGCAATTTCCATCGAAGTGTAGGGAGAATCGTATCGTGTGAAGAAGGCTTTAATCCAGCAACACTTTATAGAAATGTGGGATATTATAAATATAGAAACGTAGGATATTTTTTAAAAATTAATAAATCCACGAACGATATCAGTGCAAACACTTGGTCGAAGAAAAACTTTTAAATAATTAAAAATAACGGACGCACTATACCGATCCAGTGTTAATACAATCATTTTTTCCCCAGTAAAAAAAATTATATATGAAAACTTGTATATAATATCGCATGAAATGATAGGTGAAGCCCAGAGCAGATATTATCGGATGAAAATGTTTAACAAGAGCTGAAGCCCGCTACCCCTTGGTCGTGGCACTAAGCCCCGGCGGACGTTGGCCTGGCCGGTGAAGAGCTATTCCCTAAGAGGGACAGAGCAGAGAGCAATGGCCAGTCGTGCAGGTATTCAGAGCTAGGGTTGTCATCAAACTAAGATAGCGCTGGGCAGTTGCGAGCACCTGTGCTCTCTCCAGCACTATGCGTTTCCTCCCCCTACCCCCACCTCTAGACCAGAGAGCATCTTTAGCTAGTGCGAGAGCTGCCTGCACCTGCTATGTGCCCCCTTCCTCGAACCCCTTTCACACTCTTCTAGACCAGGGCGTGTCTTTGTCCAGATCAAGGGCTACCTGCTTGCGTGCCTAGCTACCCACCTCACCTCGGGCAGCGAATTTTGGACTCTTCCAATGCTTTGACCTGTTTGCATAACTGTCATCCACCCCAGAATTAGAACTTGTCCTGTCTGCCTCCTTCCCCTCTTCTCTTAAAGGTTATACTTTCGCCTGACCATTGACCCGTCCAGAAGACTGTTTGTCGTGGTCTCCAAGCTAGACGCTAGCTTGCTTGTGTTGATGGCATCGAAGAAAATTTTTCCCAAGTTCCGCTGATAAAATATTATTTCCTCACCACTAAGAATTACATTCAAAATTACTTTAATACGGTAAATTCAATAAAAATATAAGCTGGTTTTAAGTATATATATATATATATATTTTATCAGTTAACTTAGAAGAAATTGTAAGTTTCAAGTATATATCCTATTTTCCAACGAACTCCAAATAAATTTTAAAATCACACAAACACTACAACTAAGTATAAGAGATATTTTCACTCATTTTATTTTAGGAGAGTTAAAGACTTTTTATATAATTTAAGTATTCAAAGAACACCGTTTGCACACACATATCATTCCAGTTAGGCGATTAATAAGTAAAAATTTTCACCTACTGAAAACACATTAAAACCAAAGTCTTTAAATTCAGGGGAATGTAAAACAACACATTTAAAACTTCCAATCTGTTAAATAGTTGTGCTTGGCAAAGAAAAAATACGTATTTCACATGTAGAGTTCTTTCAAATCTTCAATGCGAGATTTTCGGCTACACATTTCTATCATAAATGTATTTATTTGAACAAACATAAACTTATCCTTATTTAAAAATACTACTTTTGGATGTAATTTTATTGAAATACCTCGAATCCAGCCTGAAATGAATTATCAGAGCTGGAATATGTCCATTTCCACGATATTTTTCAAAAGTTCCAAATTTAAGCAAGTTTAAAGGAAATCAGTGGCCATTTTAGATTCGTATACTCCATCTTTTAGGATAATAAATTCCGATTACCAACAAATTATTTACATCGTAAAGAGGTACCCAAAACAAATAAAATTATTCCATATACCGTATGCAATCGACAAAATGAATTATCAAACAAAATTTACTGAGAAAAACTACAATCATATTACATACATACGTTTCAAACACCGTCAAGACAAGCTCCAAATAGATTGCTCAACACGATCGTTTCAGTAAAGAAAGTCTTTCAACAGTCGCTACAAAAATACTTCCAAAGCCATCTCTCCCTCTTACACTCCTAAATTAAATTATTCTTTATCGATTACTCACCGAATATCAAGTACATACACTTAAGAACGTGGTGAATTAGTATGCATAATTCCGCAATTATCATACAAATATTAGAGGGGAAGGCATTTTATCGTCATCAATTAAACCCGCTACTGTTTAAAACACTACATTTATACATAAACAAGTAAGTTGTCATTCTAACCTCTGATAAATGTCACAATCTACCTTAATGTCAATGGAAGTGGATGCATCACTGAATAAACTATACTGAAAATACTGCGGAAAATATACACGTTCGCCTACAATGCTCGTAGGCATTAGAAGAGTGAATGTTTTAAGAACACATCTCGGGACATTCTTAACTGCAAAAACTGTTTTTCGACAGTTCGCACGAACGGGTAACTTGAATAGACATGCCAAGATCTGTAAAAATAATGTTCCTACCGAGAAACGATATGTAACATCTCCACTATATAATAACATAGGAGGAGTGATAATTAACTTGAATACAAGTAATATAATGTAATCAGATCATATGACATATATACTAACATGTGAACGTAATGATCTTCGACATAATGAACCGCAACTAGCTGCGGAGACCAGTATCTGTAACAATATACCTCCTTCAAAGCAAAGTAAAGTTCATATTTATGAATAAACAGCAGTGATGATTGCACCAACAAGTTGTCTTATACAAGTGATGCAAAGAAGGCGGAAGACACTGCGTATACTGATTACCTAATTCCCGAAGACTCCAACGAGCTTGTAGATACACTTAGATATTTGTTGAACTTAAAAAAACACTGGGAATATTCCAGAGTTAAAGAGATGGTTTTGATCTTATAGCACTTAAGGAACGAGGTTACATCGAATGAAGCATTATCTGCAAACACCTGAGAAGTATGAAGACAGCATATATTTAAAAAAAGTGTGATAGTAAATTTAGTTAACCTTACTACTCGACCAAAAAAAAGTAATTATTTCAAGTAAATATTGTGTGATAGGAATATGTTTCAATTTGAAGTATTTTGTCTTCCTAAAATGGATTAAGTTGTTTGAATTAGGCTGGAGTGTTAATTGAGGAATACATTTTTTTAAAAAGAATAAATGAGGTTTTTTGAGTAATGATTTTGAGGAATAAAGAACTTACAAACACCCTATAACGTATAATCAGTATTAAGTTTTTTGGTATATATGTTTGTGAGGCACCTATACTTACTGGTGCTATATTTGTTAGGCACCCTACACTTACTGGTGTTATGTTTTGTAACATCTGGTACTTACTTGTGTGTGTTTTGGAACAACTTGTGTTAAATCATTTGCAATTTTTTTTTAAACAATTGACTTATATATACTATGTTTTGTAACAGCCTGTAGTTTCCTAATTTTTTGAATAAATTTATGTTTTAAAATAAATTCCTGTGATAAGTTATTTAACGTCTCCTCTTTAGAATCATGAAAAGTGTATTTGTTTTTCTAATAAATAAATAAAAAATTTGCAGCTAGTTAAAAGATGTTTGGTTTCTATCAAACTATGTTCTTAGTGACACAAATGAATGTTGTTACCAACCTCACACCCGGATGGAAGTGTTTCAAAATCATTTAACATTGTAAAGTACGTGGAGAACTCAGAGGCGATAAGGGAGATGTGCGCTATTGTGTTTGGTTAAATTTTCATTAATTTATAACTCGTAGATTCGTATCGAAAATAACATACCTTTTTCTTAATTACTTTGCATCACTTAATTTGCATAAATGTGCTTCCATCTTTAAGTTAACAGGATTGATGCGGTTGGTTAGCCAGTTTCCATTTTGATGTGGAAATTTATTTTGTGGGCAAATATTAATTTGTTTGAAATTTTTTTATTTTTTAAGCATGTTGTTTCATCTAGTACGTGCATCGTAAACATAATTTTTATCCGCTTGTCACGTAGTTGTGTATTCACATCTCTTTTCATTAATTTCGGAGTTTTCGCATCTTTTCAGTTCAGACGCCATTCACGCTCCACGTGTCTAGCCATGCTTCAGACACACAGCTTATAGGGCATTATGTCGCTAACCTCACAATCGACCAGATGTGTTTTGGACGAGCTGCTTGTGCAATTTTATTTATCCCTATGTGTGATTTATATATTGATAGCTATAACTCGTTACTTGGTTTCTCTATTTTTTAATAAAACCAGGATAGCTGGGATCTGTTTGAAATTGGGATTTGCAATTCGATTAGTCCATTCGTTATAGTTTTTCCTGTGAGACGCTTAATAATTTCTCTCGTGTGTAATGTCAGTAGTTAAATTTCATTTGGAAACAGTCGTAGTGTATTTGGACGTAAATCATATTCACATCTCTTTCAGTTCATTTCAGAGTTTTTCGCGTAATTTCAGCTCAGTCACCTGCCAACCGGCGCTCGAAACAGATGTCTCTACTCGTGCTCCCGACACACAGCTTATAAGTCGGCGCACATCATACACTGCGGTCATTGCTTCAGTGATTTCCCGACCCGATGGAAATATATTTAATTCATTTAACTTAGTAATGTATGTTTGTTAATTTCTTCCTCGATATATAGGGTCCTTCATTATGCATAGAAGACAGGATGTAAATCGTATTCGCCTCTCTGTTTAATTGATTTTCAATTGCTATAACCTCAGTCCACTATCGGCCGCATCTCCCACCACGACCTACGAGTAATACCCCTCCCAACCCAAAAACACTTATGCTACTCTTGCACAGAATTCGTCATATATACCCTATATAATATACCATTCCCCTCATCGAGTGCTAGTCGTCGCGCAGACAACATCGCTTCCCTATATACACCCCTTCCCCAACACATCACATCTCAGTACAACGCCATAGTTCCGAGGGTCAACATCTACCAGAGCTGCTCCCCACCCACATAAATAAAAGAAAAAAATTAATAAAGTGCCTTACCAACAAACTATATACAAAAAAATCCGCAAAATAAGTTTTATCAAACAAGTTTAATGCAAATATTTGATCAAATTTATTTGATTAATCAATCAATTTTTAATCCGATTAAATATAATTAGGATTAAGATTAAATTTTTTGATCGGATTAAGAATTAATCCAATAAATTTGATATCAAATCGATAATCCTATTAATCAAAAGTGAAATGAAACTCCCTCGGCCCTACTACTCCAACTCTGATGGTTTTTGCGAAAATTATAAAAATCCAAGATGGTTGGGGTTGATCCCCGTTAAATATCGCAGCCACCCAGAACCTGTGGTAAGTAACCCATTGCTCTCATATGCGCAGAGCTGTTCGGTATTGCCATGTTGTTTTGAATCGCGCTGTGTGCGTTCGGTTGTGACAACGCCACGGCATCTGCCCATAACAAGCGGGGTGTGATTCATCGCTACCCGTAAAGGTTAGGCGAGTTGCGCGTCGTCTGTCCTGCGTAAACTGGGACGCAGTCAAGGGCGCCGCCCTCCCCCCGCCCCCCCCCCAAACACCCCGTAGGTGTTTCACACACTTATTCTTCTTTCTCCCACTTTGTCTTATGGACGCTTTATCCGCCGGGAGACGTGCGTCCCGGCGTAGTAAAGAACTTTCACATCCGCGTTTCGGAGAGCAGCAAAGATATGTATGCGGACAATGTCACTCGAATGTTTCTAAGACTGTTCATGGTAAAGTGAGCACTTCTGAAATCATGCGGGGAAAGAGAAATCACCGCTCGTAACTAAGCCTGTTACACACTGTTCACTTTCTTGTGCAAGAAGGTGTGCACCTTGCTTGCTAAAGTCAGCATCGTGTGAATTGTCTGACGTTTTGCAAGTGGCTTGCATGCAAGGGCTTGCGTGCTAGCTTGAATCATTAATTTTTCGTTCACCTTCTTGCGCAAGTAGTTTGTTTACGTTTGCGTTTTGTACGTCTATGTTGTTTCCGTACATGTATTTATGCTGATAATGTTAATTTGTAAGCAGAAAACACATTTTAATTCTGTATTAGCGTGACTGGCATGCTGCAACATTCAAGTGCTACCACTGTGTGTACAGTATGTTCGCGAGACTTGAATACAATAGGATGTTCACCTTCTTGTTTACAAAGGATGTCCGTATATATCGAGCTTTACAGTAAACACTGGCGTGCAAGGCTCCCAGTCCAGTTAGCAGCGAATGAATCAAAACTGTTATAAATCTTGATGTACCGCAAGTTTAATGTCTAATTTCATGGCTAGTAAATGAATGCTTGTAATATACACGAGCGCGAATTCGCGTATTATTAACGCATTTACTTTCTTAAAAATTCTGAGGTTTCGCGTGGGGCCGCGATGGTGTAGAGGTTAGACTACTCGCCTCCCACCAAGGCGAACCTGGTTAGATTCCCGGCGAGGTGCCCCCCCCCCCCCCGGATTTTCGGATGTGAAATAGAAAATTGAAAATTAATTACGCTTCAGAATCACATTTGTACTTATTTTGGGACATGTAACTAAAAAAAAAATGAACCAATTAATTTATAAAAAAAGATAAAAGGCATTATCTATTTTTATTATTTTTTATTAAAATATGAAATAAGTGCCTATTTGTGTGGTACATATTTCTGGTAAAGTTTTTTATTTGTACTATTTTCCAACTGTTTAGCATCAATATTTGTTATTTATTGTTATTATTATTGTTATTTTAAATATCACGTGTGTGTGTTTTATTTAGAGAGGTTTTGGCATAAATATAAATAGGTATATGCTGTTCACAGTAAAGTGAACACGTTTTGAGGCCGTACTTGAAAGCCCCTCTCAGCTTATTTGTATCTTTCGCAGACTGTCAGTCGCCATGTAACGAATAGACGCAGCGTATACAATTTACAGCGCTCAAAAGTTACCGTCTGAAGTCACAATGTAATTTTTGATTAGAGGGCCTTAAAAAATGCTTTCTTTGCCGTGAGTAGCCTGTAGTCGACAGCGAAACGAAGAGAAGCGGGGAAGGAGTCGGCCACTGCTTAGGTACTGAAACGTTTTCTGTGTAATCGTTGTTTGCGCGTAAATAAAAGTTCTAGAAATATTATTTTTTGTCAGAAAAGATATTTAAAAAAAATTATCTATGGCCCTCGTTTTTACTTTGGTCATATTGGAGAAAAACATTCGTGAAAATGGTCAAATATAGTATTTGTAAAGATTGCCTATACAGTTTCCTTAAGCGGGAAGAGAAAAGCACAAAAATACGGACGTAATTTAATACGTGGGCGTTAATCGCCCACATATGTTACATATCTAATTTGCACAGTACAGTGTTCCCACGGAAACACTGCACGTCTTGCGCGTAGGAACGATGAGGCGCTAGGCGTGCATGTAACTGTCGCCAGTATACCTCCCTTGCTTCTTGACCTTGGACGCACAGCTACATAGTCCCCTTTAAAGAAACAACCACCCCAGCATTCGCTTGGAGTGATTTCGGGAAACCACGGAAAACAGAAATCAGGAAGGCCGGGTCATCTTGAATGCACAAGTCCGACGGTATACCAGTGGGCCGCCCTGCTCGCTCAAATACGATTCCCCCCCCCCCCCCCCTCTTCAACCCAACGCTTTCAAAAATAATGTGTCTCGGGCGCCGATCTATTTCCAGCCGCGCTGCTCCAGGAGATGGCGAGGGCGAGGGCACCGCTGTCCAGATGACATATGTGTGTGTACGTAGGCTCGCCCCCCGCGGTGACGCAAGCGCGGTCCATCTGCCGCCGCCGCTGTAGAAATGACCCGTGTTCAGTCTTCATCCGGTGCATGACGCGACTTTCCTCTTTTTTCCCTCCCCGACCAGGCGGGCGCCAGTGGGGTCGGTCATCCTTCATTCCGCGAACTTCTGTAGGGCAGCTGGCTGTCGTCAAGACGTGGGTGTCTGGAGATCCGTTCGCGATTGACCGACCGATATTTCGGGGGTTTCCTCGCTAGTCTGACGCAAGTCGACGCCTGCTGTTTTTTTTTTTTTTTTTTTTTTTTTTTTTTTTTTTTACACGCTTTCCGAGGAAAGCGTCGGCTTAATTTCGAACACTGAAGGTTGAAGATTTATTTACTTTTATTTATTTATTTATTACTGGTTTAGGCTGTTTCGCCCATTTTATTTACTGTCGTATATTCTGGTACAGCAATATATTCACGGTTACTGCCAACTCTGAAGCCTTGCTAAAGTTCTACTTCCTGAGTATTTCTCCGTCCCATGGAAACAAAGATTAACCAAGCCTAGAAAATTACACCAAAGGGACAGCCCAACGCATTCGTGCGCAATATTATTTTGCATAAGAACTATTTCTTACTAGGCATTACCAACGTTCTTATTTTATCCCTGTTCATAGGGCCTACCTATTCGTATTTATTATAAATTAATTGATATAGTTTTATATAAAATATAAATAAAAGTTAAATTTAATTATAAATGACACCTTATGTCAACAGGGGTATAAAACGCTTGTAGAATATGACATTTATAGGAAACAACCACACACATCATACATGGGATTATTTTTCAAAGATTTGATTTAAAAAGTGTGAAGAAACCGCGAATAGACGTTATTGAAATGATTCGCTTTAGTGTCATAACAGAAGAGCTAGGGTCATTACTGAGAATGTTTCAGTATAGAAGCATTAAATTTAATGTGACTGTGTAAATGTCTGTACCTGATTGTTAATGGGTGTTTCCTGGTTGCGATTAGAAGGTGAGAGGGGATTAATATATAAAATTTTGTGTTAAGTTAATTGTCGCATAAATATGCGGTATTAGTAGACCCGGAATTTTCGCGTATTCGTCAGGCAACAAGTTAGACTCTACAATCCTTTGCACACTAGTGTCTCAGTTAGGTATCCGTTGGCTGATGCTGCAGTTTTACCCCAAGCCAGGTAGCACGGGGCTAGGTCCTAGTTTTCTTGCAGTTTAGTTACTGGCTCAAATTCGTCCAGGGCGCGTCTTATAAACCTGCGAGCCAATTGAAAAATCAAGTCATTTGAGCAAGTGCTTGAATCCTAACTTGTCCTCGTACGAACTCGCGGAATTTCCGGTTCTCTAGTTATTAGTTCATGTATTATGTCAGTAATTATGGGTGAAGTAATTAGCTAAGCTTCTATTATCGCATTTTTAACTAAATCCGCCTACACTTGAAGCGGAAGTAAATAAATAAAAAAATCAATATGACTGACTGCCTAACGGGCTCTTGAACTGAGATTTTTTTTTTTTTTTTTTAAACAAATAAACGTGCTCTCAAAATGATGGCTTACGAAAAGAACACATACTTCAGACTTGTGTATGGTACTTACTTTCAAGACTTGGAGCACATTTCGAAACATTATTTTAACGCCCTCCAACATGCCAGAAACAGATTTTTCAGACTGCTGTTTCCCAAAGCGTACCAACCGGATTCATGCGAAAATGCAATAGATGAGTGCATATTGGACTTCGCTACAACGTCACGTACAATGGAATGATAAAAGGTTGCCGCTTAAAGTCCCGTAGTCCCAGCTGCACGACGGAAACACTGCACACGAATTCACAGCCTTGCCCGTATAGGTTTTGTCGCTTTTTTTTTTTTTCTGTGGCGCCGCAATGCTGGCCGGCGTCGACCTAGCGCTTCATCGATATTTATCTCGCACACATATACCCACGTCATTAGGCGGTAGCCTTGAGACAGAGTGTATATTAACGATTTTATTCACGAAGCATTTGACAAATAGCATGCAATTTGGAGTAAATTTATAGATATATCCTGACACATTAACATTCCTGCAGACTATGACGAAACAATCCTTATGAGCTGTTCGCGGTAGAGAGAGAGAGAGAGAGAGAGAGAGAGGAGAGAGAGAGAGAGAGAGAAGAGAGAGAGAGAGAGAGAGAGAGAGAGAGAGAGAGAGAGAGCACTTTTGAAACGAACATTTTGAAAAAAAAATCATTGCCCATATAGACTCTAAATGATTAGCTGATCACTTTTGAAAATCCTGTCGAGGATCTACTTTTCTTCCCATTCTGTATTCTTTCGCTGCATGTAATATTAACATTTTCATGGAACGTCTCACTTTCTTAATGCATCAACCAAGTGGAAACCAAGGTATTTTATTGTTGAAGTAAATGTGGTAATGTGCAAATTGTTTTAGACAAATAAGAAAATGAAACTCTGATTTCAGCAACCGTATGTGTATATGTGTATGTATATATATAATATATGTATGTATACACACACATTACACTCTAATACAACGTCAAGCCTTCGAACCAATTTTTTTATTCACTGCCAACTTAACTGCGGGTCTGTGTTGTTCTGGTCCGTCCTAAGTACTGGCACCAGACAGTATTCTACTAAGGACTGGCACCAGACAATACAAATATTCTGTTTGCAGTACAGGCGACTCCGCCTGAGCAATATGAGCCTGTTAAGGCTGGGTGGCGTGCTGAGACAAAGACGGGTTTCTCCTTAATCGTCTTTATATAAAACTCAATAACTCACACGAGTACAACATTTTACAATCATTACGTTGTATTAAACGTGAGAGTAATTATGTTTATTGCTATTCAATTATACAACAGCCACATTGTTAAATATCAATCTAATGTCTCTCCGATGTAAACCTTTGAGACCAGTTCACCTTAATCCTTGTTGCCGAAGGCTGCGTCTCTTCGCATATCGGCAGCTGCGGTCCTCGGTATACCCCTCTCGTGGCCCTTCTTGAGAGGTCGGCCACTGGCTGATGTCCCGACGGCGCCTCGCTGGCGTACCTCGCGCTGGCCTACACTTGTTAAAAAAAGTATTGGCACACCCCATGTTGTTGAAATATTGGGCTTATTGTAATATTTAACATGGAAGGTATACATGCAGACAGAAATAAGGTATGTACACAATGGTACGTGCGACAGTATGCAGGGACACGATAAACGAGTTATTGAGAAATTAACATGCGGTTTTTATAATCGCCAAATAAGAATCGATACAGTGAAGCCCTCGTACTGTTTGGTCATGTTAACAGCACGCAACACAAGGTACTATAAGTAGAGTACCTGTATCATTACCATAGGCTGTTCACATTAAAGTGAGCACTTTTGAGGCCCTAGTTACTTTTTTATTTCAGCCATCTTTTATCCTTTAAGCCACCTTTTTAAATAAATATTGCCATGTAAGTAAAAAAACACAGTGTGTATATTCCATTGCACTGCGAAGTTATGTCTAAGGCTAAAATAAAATAAATTTATTTACTATTATTCCAAATGAGAGGGCTTGTAAAAGTGCTCACTTTACCGTGAATAGCCTATATGGGTTGTTTACTAGTCAGTCTGAAGGTAAATGGGGTGTTTTTTAGTACTGTCAACATGGGAGCAAAGAAAGGAGAACATTCATCCGCCGTTCGAGAGAGCGTTGTATTATTGCACTCACAAGGCAGAAGTTACAGAGAGATGGATAGAATGCTTTCTGTCAGCTTCTCCACTGTACGCTCTATAATACATGAAAATAAGGAACAAGGATCTACACGAAACAAATCCAGATCAGGGCGGCCACGAATACTCTCACATCGAGAGAGACGCCGGCGCTGTATGATACGTTTAGTCCAAAATGAATGACTCTTCAAGAAGTGCTACCTCGTTGCTGCGGATGTCGTAACAACTTATAACAAGACTGTACGTGCACACACAGTACGGAATGTATTGGACAGTGCCCATATTCGTGGCAGATACCCCCCGAAATAAGCCATTTATTTCGGAGGTGAACAGTAAGAAACGCCTTGCGTTTGCCAAGGAATATTGTGGAAAACTGCTGGAATTCTAGGACACTTGTCATATTCTCAGACGAATCCAAATTCATCGTGTTTAGTTTAGATGGACGAAAAAAGTGTGGCGAAAACCGAACTCCGAATGATACCAAAAACACGCACTGCCAACAGTAAAGCATGGCGGTGGACATGGTATGGTTTGGAGGTGCATGGTATCCTCGGGAGTTGGGAAATCTGGCCTGTATTGAAGGAATTGTGGATCAGTACAAATACATTGGTGTGTTGCGGGATAATTTGTCCAACAGTGTACACAAGTTCGGCCTGGACGGGGTCTTCCGTTTCCAACAGGATAACAGCCCCAAACACACTGCTTTAAAAACTGGCGAGTGGCTACTATATAATGCCCCCGAGCGACTTCTTACTTTACCACAGAGCCCGGATTTGAATACTATTGAACATTTGTGGGATAATCTTGGAAGAGAAAAGGCCAAACGCCGCCCGTCTGCCAAAGAAGAGCTTAAGAGGGTTCTTGAGGATGGATGGTCGGAAATTAAATTGTCCCTGAAACAACGAAAAAGTTGGTTCATTCAATGCCGAAACGTCTGGAAGCTGTCATACGTTTCAATGGATTGCATATACTACACTGAAACGCGAGCACAGGTACCTACAGTGTGTTGTGGTATACTGTCAATAATTATTTTGCAGTGAGAAAGTGGATGTTTTGTATAACTACTTATTTTGTGTTGTTGCTGTGATTTCAGTTAAATATATTTTTGCTGTACTTTAAATAAATTAATAAACATATCATTTTCTTTCTCGTTTCCTTTATACAAATATTGTGGAGAAAACACTGGGTGTGCCAATATTTTTTGGAGCAAATTTATATCGGCGCGTTGTTTGGTGTATCGCCTTACTGTTTACTGGCTACCGTCTGTCGCAGTCACTAGCGTCCGGATTCCCCGCTGAATGTGTTGGTAGGTTCACGCAAGCATTAAGTAAGGGCTTGCTTACACCACAATAGTATGCCAGTATGTACTGTAGCATATACACAGTTGAATCACATTATTATGACCACCTGCTAGAAGTGCAATTTGCAGTGCGTAGTCCATGACGTATGGCCCGTGATGTGGGCTGGTGAATTGGGTATACTGCGATCAACAAGCTGGCTGTACAAATTGCGCTCCCTTCTGTCTTGGGTAAGGAAAGCGATTTAACCGAGTTGCAAAAAGGGATGATCATCGCCTTTCGGGCCAAGGAGAGGCTGCATTTCGGAAACTGCGACATTTGTGCCTCTGTGGTAAAGGTGTATCGTGAGTGGGAATAACCATCATGGAAACTGCGGAGCTCCATGTGCCGTTGATGTCAGAGGTGAACGTAGACTACAACGGTGCGTGAAAGCCAACCGACAGGACAGGCTACAGTGGAGCAGCTCACCGTCCAAATGAACCAGAGGGCATCCAGACACGTGTGTACCACAACAGTTCAGCGAACCCTTCCGCGAATGAGGCTCCGGAGTAGACGGAGGGTGACTGAACCCATGCTAACACGGGTGCATCGATAAAGACGACAGGAATTTGCTAGACAGTATGTCGACTAGACCGCTACTGATTGGCGATGGGTAGCTGCGTAGAACAGATGGACGTCAGCATGTCCGGCGAGAAACGTCTGCGAACCGACACCCTGCATCCATTGCTGAATGGACACAAGGTGGTGAGGGCAGTGGTTTAGCCTGGGGAATGTTCTCGTTGTATTTTCTAGTCTCATCATCCCTGTGGAAGGCACTTTTGACCGATGTGTTTATGAATCCATCCTCGGCGATTGCTTCCGCCCATTCATAATTGTCTTTCCTCGGGAGTGTGGGATCTTCCAGCACGAGAATGTGCCTTGCCACACAGCTAGAAGTGTCCGCACGTGGCTGGAAAAGCACGATATAGTCTGCATTTCGTCCCTGGCCCCCAAAGAGCCACGATATCAATCCAGTTGTACATCTGTGGGACCACCTCGATCGCTGTCTTCGCCGTCTCTCCTCCGGCACTCACCCTTCAACAGTTGTGGGACGCACTGCAGACAGCATGGCTCCAGATACCCATGGATACCTGTTAGCACCTGATTTGCCACTGCCAGCTCGTCTAGCTGCTGTCAGTGCTGCGAAGGGTGGTTACTCTGGATACTAGCAAGTAATCATACCCATGTAGCAAACCACATATGGACCACTGATGGTTTACTGTCGGATTCCAAGCCGGCAAGCAGTTGGCCAACAGCTGGCACCATTGCAGGCCCTAAAGGGCACTAACTAGCCATACTCTGTTCATCCCTGGTCCAGGTGTGGTGAACACAATTGGCCCAAGCATGGCCCTTATGCTTACAATAGCAACTGCCCATCGATGTACCATTTCACAGCCATCAGATGTCCTACTGATGGCTAGTCATGCGTTCACCATATGTCTAACTGTATCTCTTAAAAATAATAATTTTGACCATCATATCAACTTTTCTTTGTTTTTAATGTTGCTTACTTCACTATTAAACATATTATGCGGCATGAAAACCTTATACTTACCATTGCAGGAGAGGGGACGCAAACCTACACACTTTAGATTGACAGCCTAGCATACTAACTATTATTCCACTGTGTATTCTTAAGTTTTGATGAACTAATTTAGAATATATTCGGACTTGAATTATTGACAAACACTAATATAATATACATTACATCAGTTTATTCCATAGACTTAAATTTCACCTTGCGAACAAATCAGTTTTTAAAAAGATGCAGATGAAATAAAATAATGCTGTGGTTGAGAGAAATCTTCCTACATGAATCGCGATATTAACCCAAAAATTTGCCTTCAGCGTAATTTTTCTCGGTAGGTATGTCAGTCACCTGGATGCTATTAATCTGTTTTGAAATGCAGTCGCCAGTTATGAATATTTTAGCGATGTGAAACAGTAAAAGCCTTCCAATGTTAGTTTTCTAAGGTGGTTATGTATTGTTTTTTTAACGTCTCATTTTAATTATACGCAGTCATACATGGAAAATGATACATGTAAAATTATTCAGTGCCAGTTACTGTATTTACAGCATTTTGCCATAGGTATTTCCATAATAATATATATTTACAAATCTAATTATATTAGACACACCCATATATACCTATACACGCGTGTGTAGTTTGAAGAAAGCTATCTGCGAAAAGTGGGAGCCACAAAAATCCCCATAAGCCAAATTGCACTAGCAATTGTCAATTAATGTACCACTTCACAGCCATCAAATGGCCTATAGATGGCTACCCATGCTTATACCAGCAATAAGTATAGGTTATGTGTGACCATTGCTGGAATACAGTTGGTAAGCTATTTATGGGCCATTAATAGGTAACCTACTCTCAGCAATCAGCTTCATTTCCGTCATCGTTCCCTCACTGGGCCATAAATGGCATGCCATGTGTGCTGTTGCCAGTAATCGGCCATAACAGGGCCATTAGTGTAAACCCATAAGTATTCAGTGCCAGTATTCATCCAGCACTGCCAGCAGTAAAACCACAGTCGTCCGTCTGTGGCTTGATACATGAGTAACAATGTGATTCGACTGTGTATGTAGTTAAGGGCAGTGCTTTTTTTCAAAGGGTGATTTCGAAAGTGATCACTTTATCGTAGCATTGCGAGTTCAATGTATAATAATTTATGGCCGTTGAGGTAAGGTAACATTTCATCTCCTTATGAACTGGGAAAAATCTGAGTCCATTTCGATTAATTTCGAACCACAGACACATTTGGTTGAATATATCATAGTGGATTGGTGTGGAGAAGTCAAGTTTCTGAAATAATTGATTCAATTGTAGTTTCACGGTGAAAACCATATAGCTGAATGCTGGTGAATTGGTTAAGCCTTAGGTCGGCTCCAATACATTTCCAGCCGTACTTGATAACGAGAGCCTTCTCTAATGTCAGCTATTGTTTTATTGTTTCATTTGGTATAAATTCCTTCTCTCGACGTGACATGTTAATAATTTGTGCTGGGAATATGAGCTTGGATGAATATTGTAGCGATATTAACTCTGCATATATAATACTGTATATTTACAACTTATTATTGTAGAAAACATACAGAACTGGTTATGTAGCTCAATATTTATAATAAGCCCGAAGTCTACATCACGTGCTTGTTAGAACTCATTATTAGTGTCACACGTTGCCCGCTATGATTCTGAGACATTCAGTCTACATTATTTGTAGGGTTACAAGATTATATTTGGTAGCCAGTTTTTGCCAAAGATAATCGTGTACAAATACAGAAATTGGTTACAGTGTGTGTAGGATAAAATTATTAGCTGAAAATATTATTTCTCGTCGTCTCAAATTCACTTGGAATGCGTTTCGGGTGAAAGTATTCAAAATTACAAGGTTTTATTGCGTATTAGTCATATCTCGTTGGCCAAATTTACGAAAGAGCTACTGTGCACTGGTGTTATACGAACGATCCGAGTTTCCATACGATGTGTTCGAACAATTAAATTATTTAAAACTGATTAAATTTAGGTCATTGTATAATTCTCTGAAATATTTTCTTTTAGAAAAGTGTTTAAACCCTATTTCATCGTAAGGCACGGCCTAGTTACATGCGTTGATTATGGCATTGTTCTCTCCCAGGTTAAATTGTCGCCCAGGCATCTTGAAACTTACGTCAGCTCAGGCAATTAGCTCTGTTATTAACAGCGACAATTGTGCTGACGTCATTTTACACACGCGTAGGGATCTCATTTGTATGTGTCGTGGCGGAAGTTGGGCGATGCCATCATCAGCAGGATATGAGAGCATTTGTCTGTCAACCGTGCAGAAGAAACAAGTGGCCCTTAACTGGGTTAGTCGACGCGGTGTATCGCACATGATTCAAATTGTAACCGTGATGTGTGCTTGCTGCTGACTCCAGGAGTCGGGTTTGCGATTTGTTGTGCAAAGAAAAGCTGGTAGTTACAGTAGTCAGTTTTTACTTGGTAAGACGTTACTGCCGCCACTTATGCGCGTAACATTTTCAAACTTCTATACGATTAATACAGAAATTTTATAAATAATTTAGGGCGAATCCATGGTAACCGTGGCTTATGTCGAGTGTTTTAATGAGATAAATAATTGTGTGCGTTCCTGAGCTAGTAATTTAATTGATGTTTTACTTTCGTAACATGCCTAAAATGGAATTTTTTTTTCGGGTGACAGTTGTCGAGTGTAAACATGGCTGTTGGTCACGCTATACTATGTCGGCGTTACCATATTTGCCTAAATATACATATATTGGCGAAGTATCATTTGAAACTTTTACTCGCCTGTATTATTTTTCTTTTAACTTGCAGAAATTATAACTTTTGAGTATTATTATGAGGCTTTAAAAAAGTTGGACCGTGAATGTGAAATGCAGTTACAATTTCAGAAGGAAAAAAAAACTCAATTTTGGATACATGGCAAATATTTTATAATAAAACCAATATACTGATTTTTTTTATAAGTGTGTATAGTTCAAGTAATTGACTTGAAAGTTCTCTGTTAGAATATTTAACTTGGTTCCTTTTACTTTGTATTTCTAGTAAATTGGAATTTGGCCATGTAAATATTATCTCTATGCATACAGTTTTCTAGCAATTTTCTGGATAGATACAAGTGAACCTAATTAGAAATCTAATTAGAAATGCGTCCCGCTTCTCAAATCGGTTTTATTGCAATGACATGCTCGGTAAATTATTTCGACCTAGAAACTAGCCGTATCGTTGTGGAAATGCAAATTTTGTCGTGATCAGAAGTAATTTTGTCTCGATGCGGGACGTGCTCTGAAATTGTCGACGTCCGTGGGAATGAAACTGATTCTGGGTCAATTGTTTATACGTCAATTAGTCAACTGGCATGTTCGTATGAAATTCAGTGAAATATGTATTTCCTGCATGTGATGCGTCGTTTTTTTTTTTTTTTTTTTTTTGTGTTCAAATCTGAATTTCTTATCGAGTGATGGTAAAAAGGACGTGCATAACGCACATTGATACATTTAACATTCTGACCCACTAAACCCGAATCACTGATGTCACTGATATACTAGTCACCCTAAAGTCAGTTCAGAGACTGTTACAAAGGTTGATAATACTATTGAGCGGGGAATAAGTGTCGCGATGCGTTATTGTCATAGGTAGATACGACACAAGACGTACATTTTTTTATTTATCATTGTTCACTCTTGCTTGAGATGGGAAACTTTGATAATTTCATACACAATTAATTGTATGGGATGTATTTTGTGTCGATATCGACTACGCACATTCGGTTCATAATCTTTAATAATTTTCATAGGTGGATGGGAGTGTACCTCCGCCCAAAACATACAGTCCATCACGCGTTTGCAAGGCGACAGTAGTACTCATGTTCGTCCATTGTAAGTTGAGCAAAAAAAAAAAAATACTGTGACAGACGAACCGCAGTCGTTCCGCCAATCGATGCTTCGGTAGCAAATTGGTGTTGTGCATTCAAACCGCTTTGTGGAATTTAAGCCCTGCCGCGAGCGCCCTTTAAATTCGTAAAATTCAGCCACCATAACAATCGGTAAGCCACAACTGGTTTCAAGTGGAGCCATTTTAACAAATTGCCGCTCGTTTGGCTCCGTTTTCTGTATTTCAGCTTAAGAGTGCGATGTGTCTCGCTTCAGATTGCAGTAAAGAATACATGGCCCACTCTGTTGCAAGATTGCTAACGATCATTAACAGTCGAGAAGTTATGATGTGTTCCGAGACTAAATACGTACTAACAAAAGTAGATATAGGCTATTCACGGTAAAATGAGCAGTTCTGAAAGTCATCTCATTTGTAATAATAGTCAATAAGTATATTTTATTTAAGCCTTAGACGTCCCGGGTGCGGTGGAATACACACACTGTGTTTATTACTTATACGGTAATATTTATGAATAAAGGGGTTTAAGGATAAAAAATGACAAAAAGGGAAAAGTAACTAGGGCCTCAAAAGTGCTCGCTATACCATGAGTAGCGTAAATCACAAATACTAACAGTCTATAGTGGTGTATAGATACAAAATTACTTTATTATATCTGTGTGAGACGCACAGTCATTATTTCATATTAGTAAAGGCAGTTCACGATAAAGTGAGCACTTTCGAAATGAACCTTAGAAAGAATTCACAGTCTCTGTCTGCACATATTTTAACGGGAGCACTGAGTAACGTCCGTCCAGTAAAGTTAGTAATAATGGCTAGAAAGAAGTCCATATTTTAACATGGAATTAATATTGTTAGATAACAATTTGTGTTAAATTAAAATTATTTCTCTTTTTTTCTGGTTTTTTTATATTTTTTTTTTATTATGGATCGAAGTGTGAAAATAAGCAGATTTGTGAAGTATTTACTTTCCTAATAATTTCACAGTTTCATTTGACGGACGCATGAATAAAGCGACGAGGCCCATGACAACGCTAATCTTAGATAAGGCGGAATAATCCACAACGTGCATACATGTAGATCTTAAGCAGGACTGAAAAAAGTGCTCATTTTACAGTGAACAGCCTATACGAAACACCGTTCAATTGGAATTTAAATGGGGAAAGGGCTTATTAATGTACCCCAGTTTTATGCCTGGACGCTTAGCAGGGTAAGGTCTATAAACTAACTAATACTAACACCCATGCTTTACGTAGGATTCGAACCCAGAACCTACCGCACCCCAGACCGGCGACGCACCAATCGACTGCGCCTCGAGAGGTCGGAAAACACCGTTCAACTTGTCGGCATTATTTATGAGGGCTTTCCTCGTACAAAAAAATATTTTAAATCCGTAATTTTTCAAACATGGCATGTCAGAATCACAATCTTTTTGTGTTTTTAAGCCGTACAGATAAAATAAAGGATATGATTTACAGAAAATTTAACAATAGTTACTGGAGGGTCATGTATTAATGCATTTTAAGGCATGCTTAGCAAAAATTGTTTTACAAAAAAAGTGGGGTGGTCGGTGTCGTCTACACGGCCGTAGGTATTTTCAAATG
Organism: Dryococelus australis; assembly: GCA_029891345.1. Taxonomy (NCBI): domain Eukaryota; kingdom Metazoa; phylum Arthropoda; class Insecta; order Phasmatodea; family Phasmatidae; genus Dryococelus; species Dryococelus australis. The sequence goes on along the minus strand of CM056995.1, from coordinate 43,893,880 downwards.
TCTATGGGCGTTGAGAAAAAAGTGCAGAATGTGTGGGTTTGTTCAAATAAATTTGTTATTAGCAAGCAGTGGGAATCCAGCGTCGGTGTAGAAACGTTTGAGTATTGAGCGATGATATGAGAAGTGAAGTAAGATATGAAACGTAGGGTCTCAGCGGTGATGTCTCTGTCAACTTCTTCATATAACTTTGGAATGGAATGAGGTAGCTTAGGCATCCTTTCAGTATTAGATTTATCTTGTCGAGCACTATTCATGATGTTAATATCATTAGTGTCCTATTCGCCTAGCTCGTAATCTTTAACTATTTTAATTTGTAATCTGCAATTAAAATTATTATTGTTTAGAAAGTCACTGTGTGTGTTTAATTATATGATCCTTTGTTATGTTTTTAGATAATTTTTTTTTTTTTTTTTTTTTTTTTAACGCACAAACTAACACCAGGATTTCTCCGATCGGATGAGTCGTTCGGTCGCTGCAGCAGTCTTGAGCATTCTGAACCACTCGAAATCAGAAGTTTTGCAGCGCGGCTCCTACCGCGGCCTGATTACGTTAGAACGGTACGTTTGTGTGTGAAGCGTGAAGCCAAAGGACCGACCTATACTATCGTACTGCTCACCCTCAACGAGTAATTGCCACGGACCTGAGAGCAACTTTTCGTGGCGCTCTCTTTCTGAACGTAAGGGGCTGGATTGTTGGACGTCGTCACGTCAAGAAAAAAAAACCTGACTGCAACGAATAAAAAATGCAAACAATTTCCTTATTTTAAGATTTTTTCTAATTTCACATCGTGATTTCAAATTTTTCTCGAAGTAACTCGCGGTATCTTATTTCAATGTAAATCATCTAATACGGTGCGTTAGTTTTTACTATTATTACTTCCCAAAAACACTAAAGTTGTGATTTCGACAAGCCATTGTGCAAAATATATTTCATATGAAATCTGATTACAAGGAAGTATCACTCGTAAGTAATGTCCAAACGCTCAACATCATTTCGTAAATATATAAAATAATGAAGTTTCCTAGTACCCTTAAATCCTTCTTCTTTTTTTTTATCTTTAGTTAAATGCAATGGCGAGTTCATGTTGTTATGATATATGATTGGACTGTGTCCATTTCCCACCACGAGACTAAATGAAAATAGCACATACACGGAACTCAGCGAGACACTAAAAACTTTATTTTTTGTTTTTTGTCTTGCCGAGTTCCGTGCGCGCGCGCGCGCGATTTTTAGTTTCATGGGGGCAGTGGACACAGTCCAATCATACCATCATAATAACCTTAAATCTTTATACAACTATGGTGGAACGGGTGAAAAAGAAAGGAGGGGGGGGGGGCTCAAGTCATTAAAATATTGCTGTTTTTCTTTAAGCTATGTGTAACGAACGTTCTTTAGCTGGGAGGCGGCAAAGTGAGGTCGTGTCTGGAATAACGATGTTGGCGACATCCTACGTCTTCGTCAGACCCGCCGATCGATAGCAGTGGGGTACCAGCCGGGCATCAAACCCGCATGACGCAGCGGGTACTTCCCCAGTGCTACCCCCCACACCTCTTTCTACTGCGGCTCCAGCCCAGCATCCTTCCCAGATTGCGAGTGCGGTAACCAGTCTGTCTCCGTCGTCAGCGTGTGAGGTGGTGTGTGTTGGCATCTTCGTTCCGCCACCGCGTGGTATACAACGCCTTCAGCGCCTGTAGTGATAACGCAAAATAATTTCGCCAGAAATATTTATTTCCTTGTACGAAAACATTGGCATTGTGTAGCTATCAAAATTCGTGTTTTTTTTTTCTTCTGGTAACTGGAAATATCCGTTTACTTTAGTGATAAGTTAAACTGTAACGACTCCGTCCATTTTAGTTCGAGCGTATTGAAGAAAAGACGGTGGTTTCATTGTGCGCCTCCTAGCTGGACCGTCAGTCACACGAGGTACTTATGATGATCTACACTGTACACGATTGGAAACGGCGTCCAGTCGAATATGGGAAGGCCATCAACTCGTGACATATCATTTTTGGTAGCCTTCACTCCTTAGTCTCATAAGATCGATAAAAATCACGCTCTTCAGTGACCGCGACATATTTTAGAGCGTGTGTGTATATATATATATATATATATATATATATATATATATATATATATATATATATATATATATATATATATATATATATAATGTGTGTGTGTTTTTTTTCCCCCTTTGCATCGCCGAAAACTATATTGTTACCTATGATTGAAAAAGTAACTCGTTTAGGCGTTATTGGTGTTATTTTTTAAACCTGACCAATAGGCGTAACTCGAGGAACTGCTCTACAAACGCACCAATAACAGTTTAACAGCCTGCATACTTACTAAGTGTAGAGGAGACGGAACGTATTTCGGCATTTATTTACTTGCTGTATGTTTCATTGGTTCGTGTTGTTTGGTTGGACGGGAGTCTAACAGGTGTCGGATTTAGGCCCATTATAATACGTAGGCGTGTTAGAATTAAAGAAGGTAGATTTATTTTGTTATGAAACAGGCTCCAAGACACTTAAATATCCAGAATCTTTAAATAAGGAACTAATCGGGAAACATCGAAGCAAACATAGTGTATTTTAGCCTCTACGCTCGAAATTGCAAATAAATGCCCTTTAAACACGGCAGTGTAAATGAAAATAATTTTTTTTTTTCAGTGCTGTTAAATCTTAATCTTAAAGTAGGTATAAATATAGCCGGAGAGTTATACATTTTGTGAAAATAGAGTATTTCTGTACCAAACCTTGTAATCCCCACAGAAAATAATTCTATATTATTAAATCAGGGTATGTTAGCCGTTTTCCGCTTCTGATTGGCGTTTGCTTCGCTTTTCGATCACAACAGCCTGTTGAGGAACTGCCCTTCCGTTTCTAGCATTCGATTTTTGAATTGTACGTACAGAAGGAAAAATTGCTATCGTCCTGTTACTGAGTTAAGGTCCGTAGTTGTGAAAAATGCATGTCTGCGCCCGCCTTCGTGTCGTACAAAATATTTTTTAAGACGTGGATAGTTGGAGCGGAAGCACGTGCATTAATAACGTGTTTTGTCCCCGTCAACAACGCAGGTAAAAAAATATTTTAATTAATGTCTTAACTGAACTGAAGGCACACGCGCAGTCTTGACGTGTTATAGTACGAGTTGACATTGTAGTTATAAGCGTCTTGAAGTCCTTGTCGGTCCCCTGTGCGTTGAGAATGTCGTCATTCTGGTATAATTTTAATGAAAACTGCGACAGGTTTTATTGTGGCATACGTGACAATTGTAGTGCGTACGATCGTCTGATTAGAAACTTTTCCTCGTCCTCCTCGCAAGAAGCACTACTCAGCATTTAACTTCTAAATTTTTGAAGCATCCGTGTTTTCATTTTTTCAAAGATCGTAATTTTATTCAGTATGTGCCAACATTTATTTAATACAGTTATGACCTCGTTAATGTGCGTTTGCTATCGCTGCAAGTTTTCAGTATAATACTTACATAACTTAGGTTGGCCTAGTGATTTTCAATATGAATATGATGTGTGCGCGAATGTAAGAAGTCACAACAAGTGAAAGATAATTCTTTTGCTACGCTCTTAGAAAAATTTATTTTGGGAAATCGAGATGATGACGCACAAATTAATGCAGCGAATGCTGTGAAAGAAGAAAGTTTTTCGCAGTGGCATTTAATGCGAGGAGTATTGTCACGTGATCACGTGGCTGGTTATCACAACGGGTGCCCTCTCACGTGATTTGTATTCGATTTTTTATTCCGAAAAAAATTACAAGCTAAGGGTGGGATTGGCGAGCGCTACGCAGTTCCCATCGTCTGTGCGCTGAAAGCGCTGAACTAGCAGCTACCTTTTGTTGTAAAGCCTGCTACGCGGGCGGGACTTCGCATCTGGGATACGTGTCTTTTTGTTGGCGAGGAGTCTGTAGAAAATTTCCAGTTCAGGTACCCGTAGAATCTTCGTATATGATTAGTTGGCTTATTTTCAATTATCGTAGCCTGAAAATTCGGTATTTGTTTCTACCGAAGGATTTGTTAATTTTCGCAGTAAGAGTATTTCGAGAGCTCGTTATGCAAGAACAAGGAGGGGTTGAGTAGAGAAATTTACAAATGCTCTGCAGGAATTGCAAAGCTGAATGTAAACCCTCTAAATAATTTAAATGATGTCGTGCGGCTTGAGATCTATCGGCGGTTGAAGAAATGCAACGAACTCTTATTTTCACGCGCACTTAATCATGTTGGCCGCGAATTTGAGTGAATTGTAATGAAGTTGGGGCCAGCATTAATTGCTGTCATCAGCTTCACAAGCTGCTACTGGTTAGTAATATGCGAAAAACTGTATAGATGTAGTGTCATCTGTAAAGATATTTATCAAATTATGAAAGATAGCACTAAATATAAAGTAGTTCTCCAGGAAGCCTAAAGAATGATGACTTTGATTTCAGTTGAATCCACGTTGTTACGAAAAAAAAACGTGTGAGCTGCACTCCTGCGTGAATTGCAGTATATATATATATATATATATATACACACACACACCCACCCACACACACACACACAACATACATTCAATTCAATATACTTTTAAGTATAGTGAAATTGTCGAACACCGCGCTTGTTTTGTCATGGGTTAGCTAACGCGACTTTCATTTAGGAGATTCTTGGTTCTCTCCAGGCAGACTCTACTGGATTCTATTTTCGTCGCTCCCATTCCAAGATCAATTTCTCCTCCATTAGATCAAGGTCCGGATCGACTTTGGCAAACAAAAAGAGAAGGAGCAGGTATTGGATTTATCGATATCGCTGGCCGAGGTTCCGAAGCCCATGAACGTGCGTTCGCTTCAGTGTGTCTGCCATTACTGCTAACGAGTATCACGATTAATTTTTTTTTTCTCCTCGCCTACCCTAATGTGGCGGCGTGTTATAGGTAGAACCGTGAGTATTTCGCGGATTGATGAGGCAGCAGGCTAGACTGCACGGGCTTCTATACACTCGATACACTGTCGTTTGGTTATTGGGTAATTCGCTGATGTGAGGCCTTTGTACAGCATTGTTCAACGATAACTCGCCCTTCTGCTTCCTGCTGGCTGTCTGTCTGTTAAACTGGGCGTGTCCAAACAACTGCCGTCCAATCTCAACGGAAGTAGAAAAGCACAAGTGTTTCTAGTCTGCCTGGCCACCGAATGAATTCGCGAAATACTCGTGGCTCCAGTTATAGGTTGTTCGCGGTAAAGCGAGCACTTTTGAGGCTCTAGTTACTTTTTCCTATCAGGCATTTTTTTTTTTTTTATCCTTGCAAGTAATAAACACAGTGCATGCATTTCACCGCACTCGACAGTTAACGTCTAGAGCTACAATAAAATAAGTTTATTGACTATTATTCCCAATGAGAGTGCTTGAAAAAGTGCTCACTGTACCATGAACAGACTGTGTGTCGCGGACCTCACATGCAGGCGCCTGCAGTGGTGAGGGTGTAGCGGTTTTGGTGGCGCGTAGTTGCGCCTAGTTGAAGTCGGCCATCGCGAGCAGACAATGGCCTGGCCACTCCAGCCCGTGTTTCCCCCAGGACCTGACCGGAACACCGGCGTAATTGGCCTGCGCTCTGGCGCGCCAGCTGAGAACTACGACATGGTCGTTTGACTATGGGAGCGTGTCCCCACTTCCCCCCTCCCCCCATTTTTCCTTCATTTGATTCTCGGGAGGGTATGAATTACAGGATGTGGTGACGTTTGCATTTTCTTTTGCCTTCCAGCTGAAACATTTTCTGACGAGAATGATCCTTCAAGAGGGAAGTAACCATGCCACTTTCGATTTACGTATTTTCCTCCATTACTTAATTTTCGCAGGCAATATAAAAAAAAAAAAAACAAGCTAGTCAAGGCATAGTGAACATCTTAAGTTATTTCGAAAACCACCATATTTTTCTTACATGATTAGATTGTAGTCTGTAACCGTGATCAAATATTACCGAATTGTTTAAGTGTCATTCCCAAATGGGAAAATGCGGGTATAATCGAAACCGTACAAATTTCAAAAAATTCGTTTAATAGTCTTCTAGTCATCTCGAGCTTTTATTTTTTTTAATGCCTGGTAGTAAATTTTCATTACGAAGATTTGTAAGAAGAATCGAAGATGTAATGGATACTACCACCTTAAAGGGGCCTCACGAGTAAAGAACTTAAAACGCCACAAGGCCACGTCCGGCCGCAAGGAAGAATTGCGACGGATTAAAAATAACTCCGCGTGCGTTGTGTTTCCTCATAATTTTAAGCGGTGATTATAGGGTTTTAATACACTTCTCAACGACCAATAACCAAATTTATAAATGGGCAACGAAATATAGACTTCCATTTCTGTCCCGAAAAAAAAGATTTACAGTAAAATATGCCATGGTTTTTTAAAATTTAGGTTGGAGACAACTGCTTACAATGAGGCCCATTTGACAACAGGCAGGTCCCTTAATATCAGACCGACACATGGAGTACCAGACGGAAACGGCGATGTGACATTTGTGGGGTGATCTGTTCTGACACTACACCTTCGTGACTAAAGGCTGTTCACGATGAGTGAGCAGTTTGAAATCGACATTATAAATAGTCACTGCCCTGTTCTGACACTACACCTTCGTGACTAAAGGCTGTTCACGATGAAGTGAGCAGTTTTGAAATCGACATTATAAAAAAGTCACTGCCCCTACCTACATATATTTTTAACGGGCGCACCGAGTGGCATGCGCCCAGTAAAGTTGGTAACGATGGAGGGAAAGTAGTTCCATTTCTTAACCCCGAATAAAAAGTGCTAGGTAACCATTTGAGAAAAACTTAAATTTGTTCTTTCGCTTTCTGTTTTTTTTAATGCATCTAAGTGTAAAAATTGCCAGATTTGTAACACATTTACTTTTCTAATAATTCCACATTTTCACCTTACCGACACTTGAACAAAGTGATGAGGTCTATTGCAATGTTAAATTACGTAAGGCAAAGCATGCACAACGTTCTTACACCCAATCTAAGCAGGGCTTTCAAAAGTCTCAATTTACCGTGAACCACCTATAATAACTAGGGCCGCCTGTTTTTCGCGAAAAGTTCTACGGGAATGCTAGACTCCAATATCCTATGGCATATTTGCAGTTTTCCTTCCGTTATTGGCCACGTGTCTTTGTCGGGAGACAGTCCCTTATCTGACTGGGCCAATCAGAGTTGGGTAGCTCGGACACGAAGTGTCAGTAATTCGCGGGCACACACCTTCCATGCGTGATAGTTAAAAATTATCCAATAACGGCAGTGGGTTTGATTTCTAGTGTTTTGGAGTTCAAGTAGTCCTGCAATCTTGTCGCGAAAAATAGGTGGCCCTGCTAATAACCATAGACTAAAGATGAGCTAGACCGCTTATTAGTCTTCTGCGCATGTACCCAACATTGACCTACCCTGATCATACACAACTGTCAATCACATTGTCAACAGTGATGAACGTGTTTGTTTACATCTTGACAAGCACTATTGTATTAATAAAATGCTTTTACCAGCTTTAATGTAATAAAAAAAATTACAAATTGATTAGAGGAAGTATAAAAACATATCAAAAGCTCTTGTTTACTAAACAGTGTTCTAGCCTCAAACCCAATCCACGCAATGTTTGCCAGACGTGTTGGCAGGAAACCAGTTCAGTGTTGGGACATGGAGATTGTTTGTGCGCATCCAGCTAGATTGGTCTACCTCATCTTTAGTCTATGCTAATAACACGGTTTAAATAAATGTGGTCTCGTGCGATCGCGTGTCCGACAATGATGCGGGCATGACCTCAAGGACTGCGGCGTCTTGCGGCTAGTTTGGGCGTGGGCGAAAAATTCCCAAGCAGAATGTCTCGCGACTCCAATGCGCCAGCGCGCTTATTTTGGTGTCAAACGAAAAAAATATCGTCTAGATCTGTCGATGTGAGACGTAAGCCAAGTATCAATTTCGTTTTCGTGTCCCAGAAAAAAAAATACGTTCTGACTTAGACGTATTCTTCTTGTAAAAGCCATAACAGTGTCCCCAACGCAGCTTCCGTCATCTGTTAGACTCAGAAACTTTGCTTTCCAGGAGCTTTGATTCCGTGGCGATATACTTTGGCCATCGGATAGTCTGGCTTTGGGCATGTGGGCAACGCAAGATATCCAACAAAGAACTCGCAGATTTGTTCTGTGCTTTGGCATAGTTGGGAATCTGAGAACTTGTCCAGGTTCCTTGTGAATTCCAATTCTGCCCAATGTGGACACCATTGACGACGCTGTATACATTTAAGTGAAGTCACTCTTATTCGTTCATTCGAGAGCAAAGTATAAGAGCGCCAGTCATATTTGCTTCCGCCAAAGCCACTGTGCCAGTTTAGTGTGCCTATTGTAATGTATATTGTTTAATGACAGATAATTATTATAGTTAAATACAAAAAAAAAAAAACGTTCGCCAGGAACCGTTATTAAATGTGCGGATCTGTGCTTCGTGCCCTCCCCCCAAAGCGGTTACCTGTTAAAGGGGGAGGGGGGTAGCCAACCGGCTATACACGAAGACTTAGGACTTAGGTTGTATTTAGTTTTTTATATCAGGAAAGAGCTTTCGTGTCCTGGCTAGTTCATAGCGTATTCACAAACCACGAAATATAACTATATATCCGAAAGTAGCAAATAAGTTTTCGTATGCAGGTCGATTTATGTGCGCGCGATTGTTTGGGGGTGTACACTTTCACACACAAATGTAATGCCCTGCTGGTTTATACAACTAATTTTACAAATAATATATTAGCTATTTTAAGAATTCCTTTTTAAATTAAAAAAAAATGCAATTAAGTGTGTTGTTATACTCTTTCCTTACGGTCATTAAGATTATTTGTCTTTTTTTAAACGCCAATTAGTCATCTTCGCTTTTTTTATGCGTATTCACTAGACTGGCACATTAAACTTGTAGTCAGCTATTACGTGAGAAAATGAGCATCTCCCTCCATAGTTAACCACGTATTACTGTCAGCAGAATTCGTGGTTGAAATTGACGTCCGTAAATTATAAATGCGCGTTCACCTCACCTCACCTCACGTGGCGTGCACGAATTCTGAACACTGTGCACCAGCCAGCTGACCGCAAAGTGCGTGTGTGTAGACATTCCACGGACGCTTTCTAACGCGCTTGGAGAAGTACGTGCGAAACGCGCGTATTTTGCTGTTGATTACTTTCTTCTGGGGAGAAGTACCTTTTCTCTCGATCTGTGCGTGACTCTGTACTCTCTCCCTTCCATTCTTACACGAGGAAGTTGTTGACCACGCTACGATCCTTTGTGGCTGTCATACCTCGTCGCCAAGCCATATTTGGGTACATGCATTTCTGTATTAGCGCTCATTTTTCCTTTTCCGAAACACACGTTAGTTAGAGCCTACTTAAAAATGCCTTAAAAATTAAAAAATACAGAAGCCAAAAAAAGAGCGGTTTCTAACCCCTGTATCTGCAAAATTTCCCGAATGCAAAACCAGTGTGTATGATTTCGCCAATCTCTAGTTCTAATATTGTTTTACGCTTTCAATTGTCAGCTAAGTTTAGCTCTAGTTAAAATGCAACTACAGAACAAATACTATAGAGGCGACACTTGGATGTATTTCGTCGAGATCCTATTTTAAGCAACCTTCTTCTAAACGTGTCAAACTTGTCTTGTCAACATATCATTCGTCAAAGCACATCAGTACGATGAAAAGTTAAGAAATCAGGTATTGGGCTATCCTGTAAAGCGAACATACGCATGCGAAAGAAACGTAATATCTGGTGGAAAACTGGCTTACGTGGTTTTTGGGGCGGGCTTCGTATACTTTTTACAATTAGGCACTGAAGACCGGCGACGCCTCATTTTCTCAAGCTCTTTTGTTTTTTTTTTTCCACTTGCTTCTCACAAACTCGTTTGGAAATGAATCTCGGTAAACATAAACATGGCACAAAGCATAAACTGGAACATGGCAGCAATTGCACAAGTATCGCGTTAAGTTCCAGAATTGTCGTTGTATAATTTGTTACATATTACAAATTGTATCTTTTTTTTTCGAACCACCGAACAGCAGGAAACTTGAGTTTCAGTTCACAATTTCTAATCTTTAATAAATGCATATTCTATATTTTAGTTGGCAGTGTGAGACTGCGGCGTGAGAATATAAGTGACTCCGGAGGGCCTGATGGTATAGGCTGTTCACGGTAAAATGAGCACTTGAGCACACTGCTTAAGATCTACTTCTAGGCACGTTGTGTAGTATTGCGCTTTATGTAAAATTAATATTGCCATGGGCCTCGTCACTTTATTCATGTATCGGCCCTGTGAAGTTGTGGAATTATTAAAAAAGTAAATATTTTTCAATTATGCTCATTTTTACATTTTGATGCATTAAAAAACAGAAAGCGAAACAAATAATTTAAGTCGTCACAAATGGTTATCTAACACTTTTTACTCGACCTAGTTATATGGAACTACTTCCATGGTGACCAACTTTACTGCGGTCGAATTTCACTCAGTGCGCCCGTTAAAATATATGCAGGTAGGAGCAGTGACTTTTTTTTGTTTTTTAAATAAAGTTTATTTCAAGAGTGCTCACTTTATCGTGAACAGCCTTTGGTGATTTGGAATACATGGCACCCTCCGTAGTGCGTGTCTTTGCGGGTGTGCGACTGTGATGATCGTGCATGGAACTGGAGTCTCCCTTTATGCGATACACTTAATGGTAGGGGCTCGCCTCGCTTCTTGGTTTTTCGCGTGTCTCTTGATTGTTCCCTATTTGCGCAAATGAGTCACTCGAAGCGGCAGCTGTGTGCCCGGGGTTTCTGCGAAGCGACGCGGGAGTGTGTGGACTGCAAGCACTGTGACGTCACCCCAATTACGGCCCTTGCGTCAGTGGCAGGGGTCGTGCACCGCTTGTTTCAAATTTCACATTTCTTGCTGTTGTGGGCACCTCCACTCCGGGTCGCTCCTGATTTTCTCAAAAGGGGATCGTGCCGGACGATGCCGCTGGTCGGCGGGTTTTCTCGGGGATATCCCGTTCCCCCCCCCGCTCCTTGCATTCCAGCGCTGCTCCATTCTCACGTCATTTCACCCTCATCGGCTCCCAAGACCTCGTTGTTAAGAGCTGCCCAAATCTCTCAACTCAGTTCCGCTCTCGTTTTCATCGCCACGTTAATTTAATCGGAAATATTTACATTGCACAATAAAAAATGTAGGCTGGCCATACGCCCCCCATTAGAAGCTCTTGAAAGCGCCTTGCGTGTTTTTTCATTATTTTTATTTTAGACGGCTAAACAATTAACTGAATAAACATAATTTTTAAAATATATCCGTGAGTACGTAAACACGTACAAATTAAATGCGATTTGACATATGCAACACACATTGTTATGTAGATCTATTCACAAGTAATTTGCTTTTGCATTATCATGCTCTCATTTTTGAAACTTTATCTTGTCGACGACTATGTACTTTCGCACGCTTTTTTTTTTCCGTATAAAAAAAAACTGATAGACTTTTTCGTAAAATTTTTACAAAAATTTATACGATGTGCTCCCTCCCCCCTCTCCGTCGGTTAAACTCTCACCGCTGTACCGTTTTGTAAGACTTTGATAGTTTAAGAATATGTATTCTATTGGAAATTAACAGATTCGTCATTAAATTTTAAACAATTGAATTTTTTAACATCGTATTAAGACCCCTCTTTGTTACTCATTTTATGCAGGTATGCCGCGTTAAATACGAGTCCTAGCATTCCGAATAATTATAGGCTGTTCACGGTAAAGTGAGCACTTTTGAGGTTCTTGTTACTTTTTTCTTACGAGCCATTTTTCATCCTTCCGCCAGTTTTTAAAACAAATATTGCCATGTAATAAACACAGTCTATATATTTCACCAGTCTCTAAAAGTTAACACATAAGGCTACAATGGTATATTCCAAATGAGATGGTTTCAAAAAGTGCTCACTTTACCGTGAACAGCCCATACACAGTGGTATCATATGAGAAGGGGAAGAAAGATCTTATTTTAGACGTTTTTTTAAGAATGGCCCAATTATCTTTTTGTTTATTTGGTTAAACACTTGCCACTCTTTTGTCGCTGCAAATAAGACACAGTGAAAGTGGGAAGTAATTTGCTAGAGTATACAATTAAAGCCATGTTGTAAAAAGCACAACTTGAAAGTATGGGTTATACAGCACCATTAGTCTACACTGCCGTTGTAGTCTGTTGCACAGAATCTCTTGTCGGCGGTAAAGATGTGCGTTATTTTGGATGCCTCATCTTGTGTGGTCTTACAAAATGAGTACGTTCGTATCCTCGGTAGCAGGTATACCTATAGCAGTCATGCTCACCTGACTAAGCTTTGTAATTCGGAGACTGTAGCACTCGTTAGAGTCCGTCTTACAGTTTCCTCTTACGGCATTACCCGATGTTCTTCGAGCGATTTATCCAGTGGAGGTAAGGAATTAAATGAAACATTATTTTGGACTAACCTATTGCACCGTTTCGTTGCATGTCGGAAAACATAATGCATCGAAACACACAGACCCCGGCAACATGCCAAGGTTGGTGATTTCAGCAGATGAGCATATTAATATTTATAACTCCGCATAAACAGGAACGATACCTAAATTCTTTAGTTTCGTAATACTCAGTAATGGGTTTAGGCTTAGAATACATGGCAAGATTTTTTGACACGACGCAGCGTAAATAACCACCCGAACAGTTTAAAATCGTTGAAACTTAACCGCCTGTATTCTTTGTATTTTAACAAACCAGAACGAACTAGTTATTAATTTGTGCTTTCAAGTGTAGCATCAGCGCACACTATGAAGACTACAGCAAGTGCAGGAGTCGGTGCCATCCGGTGTGTTCGGAAACTCACGTTCCCAAACTCCAGACGTACTTATATCCGAGAAACGTATTTTTATATCAGATGTGTTCGACGTTGCAGCATACAACGCCCGGAAAACAATCATGCGTGTAGGACAAGTTGCATAGGTCGTAGGCGCGCGACACTAACTTGTCACAGACGTAGCGTCGCGCGCCTGCTTTATATGCAACATGTCCTTCACGCATGATTGCACCGCCTTGTCCTCCAGACTTTGAACACAATTATTTGATATATAAATATACGTTTCCGGATATAAGTGTGTGGGGATTTTGTGTTACTATTGGTCCAAAGAAACTACGTCTGGAGTTTGTGCACAGTGTTTCCGAACATACTGTGGAACAGTAATATAAAAAAAAAAAACCATGTATGTATCTCAGGTTATTGCAAAAAAAAAAATTAAATCCAAGACGGAGAGTATCGATTATTTTTGGTCAATAGTAAAAAGGGAACGAGACAATATTGAGGGAAGTATGTACATAAGATTAACTTTGTACAGCAATGAAGAGGAGGTAGAATAGCAGTAGTGACGAAATATATAAGCGACGTCGTTCCAGTTTACAACGACTCGATCTCGGTGTCTCCGTATGACGTCGTAACCTGGGTTTTTTTTTTCTGCGACATAAAACGACGACGTATGCCGAAAACAAATTTTCATTAAAGAGCACACGGACCTTGTTAGTCCGAGTGCACATCGTCGCGAAAGGACGACGTTCGTGTCTGCAGTGGTATCAGGTTTTCGGAAAGGGACAGCGAGGTAACAAAAAAAAAAAAAAAAAGAAGGGAAGCTATCCCTGTGCGCGCAATGTTCGGAGAGGACCCGTCGACCCTACCTACCTTCTCTCCCCGACCCGGGCTCGACACTGGGGGAAGGTTTCCACCCCCCCTTCCCCCCTCCCCCCCCCTTACACGCCCAACTGCTCTACCGATACCTCGCCATCTACCGGCAGTAATTTCATTAGGGGCCGGGGCGGGCAAGACTTCCTGGCGGCGCACAGCGACCAGTCGATAGCGCCGTGGCGCCCGCCAGACTCGTCGTGTGTGTGTGTGTGTGTATATACACGCCCGCTTCCCCTGCGTGTTATACCTCCCCGCCAGTCGTTCGTGCGTGCGCCCACCGCCGACCTTGCTATACGCTGTTCACGGTAAACTGAGCACTTTTGAAAACCCTGATAAATGAGTTTGCCACAATTTATTTATTTTTTTATTTAAACCACACACTGTTTACTTGAAGACATCCGCGGCTACCTTTCACCTATTTTTTGGATTGCGTGGTTTTTGCGAAATAACATGCCAAATTCAAAATTTTATATGTTTTGTAACGTATGTACAATTGAAATGGAACGAACTATTTTCTTAAAATGTAACAAGTGCGACGGAAAAGTCCGGTCTTAATTCATAAAGTACGCTTAGGGAAAGTTTTTTTCCAAAAATTCAGGGGAAGCAAAAAAAACCAAAAATATGTAAGAATTTCCTTATATTTACAGCAGTGTTTTGGAATTTTCGAAACCGTTTCCTTGTAAGATTTTTATAGACTTATTGTATGTGATACAAATATAAAATAAGTTTTTTCGTGGCGAACGCCATTAAGGGGACTCCCTATAGTCTATTCGTGGTTTCATCGCACGTTGTGATTCGAGCCTTTGAAATATCATCCCATTTATGACGTGTTTAGTTAATTCTTAAACATGTCATGTATCACAAGCATTTTATACCTCTGATATATCTTATTTTTCGTTAAATTGAAGTTTTATCTTTACTTTATTTAACAGTTATAATATATCATTTATAATAAATACGAATAAAAACAGTGTGGAAACATGTGTGTTGGTAGCGCCTAGTAAGAAATAGTTCTCGTGCAAAATATCATGACAGTTGTCCTTTAGTGAAATTTTCTGTACTAAGATAAGCTTAGTTTGCATGAGGCGGAGGAATTACCCGGAAGTAGAACTTTAGAAGGTCTTCAAAAAAGTGTGAAGTAACTGTGAATGGATTATAGTAAAATATTGTCTGTAAAATCAGTGTTTGCTCGTGTATGAGTATCTCGGTAAATAAATGTTCTGGGAATACTACTTTCTTTTCGAGGAAAGGTAGAAAAAAACAACTATGCAAAGTTGCTACTTGTCCCTATTAAATACGTCCAATAAAAAAACCGGGGTTAAAAGTGGCAATTTTGATGCTTTCCTGCACAGTTTCCGTGAAAAAAGAAAAAAAGTACGACGTTTAACCTGTTGGCTTACTTCGTGTGTAATAATATACTACTTTTACAAATCTAATTTGCGAAAGATTCAGCTTCACGCGAACGGATATTGCAGTCTTGGTTGGGCCCCGTCGCAATATTCCTTGTTGCCATAATTTTTTTTCCTTAAGGGTCTGAAGCACTCCATATACAGAAATTATTTGTGTTAGTGTCATAACAGAAAAGTCGGGGTCTTTACTGAAAATTTTTCTTTTATAGAAGCTTCACATTTCAGAGTTTTGTAAATTTTCGTATCTGATTACTAATAGATGTTCCCTGGTTGTCTTTAAAAGATGAGAATGAATTAGTATATAAGATTTTGCATTAAGTTAATATTTGCATGAATAGACTATACGTTAGTAGTTCATATGTTATGTCGTTAATCATGGGTGAGACAATTAAATTAGTTACGCTTTTATGGTCGCATTTTTTCAATAAATCCTCCTAAATTTGAATCAGGAAGAAATAAATTCGATATCGCGTGTGACGCTGGCCCTTACTTAATATCTACGTGTATACGTGCGGATATTTCCGCCATATGTAAAATTAACGTTGTCATGAGCTTGATTACTTTATTTTAGTGTCGGTCAGGCAAAACTGTAAAATGTTGAAAAGTAATTAAATATTTTACAAATTGCTCATTCTTACGCGCATTTTTTAAATATAATAAATATAGGTTTGGTGTTCCTAAATGTTTATCTAACGCTTTTAATTTACGAAATTCCTTCGTTACCAACTTACTGGTCACACACCGGCCAGTGTGCCTGTTAAAATATATGCAGGTAACGTCAGCGACATTTTTGAAAGGTTGATTTCAAAAGCGCTGAAATAATATTAAGTTCAAATTTGTATACTTCCAGCTTGATAATGTTAGTAAAGCTTTCCACACAATATACAGGTTATGAACTTAGTTAAATATTTTACAGTTGGACTGTACTTTTTAAAATACAAAACAAGTTTCTTTTGTAAAATCCCGGATTCTGAAAAGATAAAATTGATTTTCAATTACATATTAGAAATACTGTGCAGAATGCAAAAATCTAAGAATTTTCTAAAGCGATCTATGCTGCCCAACGGGTAACACCGTTCTTATCAATTTGATTGTTTTGAGAAAAACAGCCTCATCTTTGCAAATTTACTTGTCAGAATTGTTTAAAATGTTTTCTGGTATCATTTTAAAGAAATTAAGACGTTTGCGTTTAAAGCCTGTTATTTAAAACAAGTGTGAGTTATGCCGAATAGCGACAGAAAACGATACCGTAGGAAACCCCAAGAACAGAGAGGCATGGAGAGAAGGTTGTAAGTTTGGTTTGATGCTGACAGCTAAACAGTAAGTGTATTTTTATTTCTCTCGAATTGTTTCTGGCCGGAGAGTTCTATTTGGCATCAGTTTGCCAGTGTTCCCAATGTAGTTAAAATGTTAAGTGTTATCGTCATCGTGTGGTACGGTATATGGTTGATTCTGAAATTTTACTTTTACATTTCAGCATAAAATTATCAACCACATTGCCAAGATGTACTTAAACGGGGGCTATTAATGAAGGGCCTTCCCTTTTTTTTTTTTTTATTTGCAGGTACCAATTATTACTGATTACTCCTTATTTTAGCCCAAATCTCAAAGTGACTAAAATTATTATCACGAAATCAGTACTAAGAATTATTCGGATCCCATCAAATGTTTCTGCATCTTTATTCTTTTGTGCATAATTGCGCGGTGTTAAATATTTCTCAGCCTCCCCTCCCCAGCTATTTGAAAGATTTCAGGGCTTTACGCCGAACTTAGCACTAACGAAACTTATTTGGGTGGCAAAAACTTCGTTTCCTAAATGTTAACGCAATTTTAAGAAACCAGTTTACCAATTCTAACCAAACATGGTACCTATATGGACATCACCTAATGGGGGGCAATATGTGATGTAATCTCTTTCGCCTACCATATTAGGTGATAGCGACTACGTATTTCGAAACTACGCGTAACCGGTATCACACTCACACACACACACACTTGCATAGATGCGCGTACACGCATGCATCAAGAGAATTTGATATGAATGGTAGCCAGTTTCATATGGAAGAGAAATTAAAAAATTGCTAGTAAATATTTTCTTTCGTATTTGTCACTTGCTTTGTTTGGTTAATCAAGTTTTGTGTGTAAACATAACAGCTTGTGATGTGTGTGTTCACCTGTGCGTAGTTTCGGCTGTTATAGGCTATACACGATAAAATGAGCACTTTCGAAAGCCCCGCACAAGATCTAGTTGTATGCACGTTGTGAATTCTTTAGCTTTACGTAAAATTAACATTGCCATGGACCTCATCACTTTATTCATACTTCGGTCAAGTAAAACTGTGAAATTATTAGAAAAGTAAATATTTTACAAATCTGCTAATTTTTTCCACTTCGGCGCATTAAAAAAAAAAAAAAAAAAAACAGAAAGCCGAAGAAATAATTTATCACAAATGGTTGCCTAACACTTTTATTTGACGTTAATATATGGAACTACTTACCCCTCCATCGTTACCAACTTTACTGGGCGCGTGTAACTCAGTGCGCTCGCTAAAATATATGCAGGTAGGAGCAGTGACTTTTCTCTAAGGTTGATTTCAAAATTGCTCACTTTATAGTGAATAGCCTTTACTGCAATTTGAATCCGTCTGAAAATTTGTCGCATGCCCGGCCTTGGAATTTAGACTTCCAGCAATTCTTCGTCACCAGTGAAGCGTTATTTCAATTTAGGTACCGCTTGGCGGCAGTGTAAGCAGGCGCCCACATTAAAGTACGAACGACAGGTAGAGGAACATCTTTCAACATAAATTTGACAGTGGCCGAAAATTATGCATCCATCCTATAGGTTTATAAGTACAGGTAACTTGCGGCTCCCGTAATTTTACTCATAGTACCTCGTGATGTGTGCAGCTACCGACTGACATGCATGCAATAATTGGCTTTATCACCTATCGTCTACTGTAGGCTATTCACGGTAAAGCGAGCACTTTTAAAGGCCTTGCAAAATTTTTCCTTTAGGCCGATTTTTATCTTTCCGCCACTTTTTAATATAAACATTGCCATGAGATTAATAAACACAGTGTATACGTTCCACTGATCTGAAGATTTAAATCCAAGGCTGCAATAAAACATTATTATTTAGTGCCTGTTGGTAGGGTCTTAAAAAGTGCTCACTTTACCGTAGTTTTATCAAACAACGAAAGCTCGAAATGCACGTGGGGCCGTGGTGGTTGAGAGGTTAGCTTGCTCACCTCCCGCCAAGGCAACCGGGTTCAATCCCCGGCCGGGTCACTCCTGGATTTTCGCATGTGGGAATCGTGCCGGACGATGCCGCTGGTAGGCGAGTTTTCTCGGGAATCTCCCGTTTCCCCCGCCCTTTTATTCCGGCGCTGCTTCATACTCACCTCTATCACCCTCTTCGGTTCCGAAGACCTCGCTGCTGATACCGCCCAAATCTCTTCGCCCACTCACTCGAAATTCACGTGAATATACGTAAAAATGTCTCTTCTGATTTTTTTTTTCTTTTCCATTTTTGATTGTTAACTCATGTCTACGGAAATATGTTTTATCACGATGGAAATTTCTTAACCTCTTTTCTAGAATTTCCCGTTAGTTTTAAATGGTTTTTTTTTTTTTTTTTTTTACACTTCCGTTGCTTCTATTTTCCTTGATATTTTAATCTTATTTTACAAACATTGTAACGTAGCAGTCTTAAGACGTATAAATGTAAAAAAAAAAAAATCTTACTATTTTCACGTTTGTAATAAAAGTGTAAAGTAGATAAACATATCCCCACAGATTCTACCTGGAAAATAAAACAAATCCACCGGGTTTTTAACCTGTTACATTCTCAGCTAAGGGACCGAGTGTATTTGAAGTGAAGTTGGAATAAAATTTATGTCTAGAACACCGTGATTGTTTTTGCCTTCGGCTTTACATCGCTGATTTTCTGTCTGAGATTCAAATAGCTACTTCATCCTGCGTGTGTAATGGCCCTGTGAGTAGATACCGTACAACTGATATAGATAACTACGGCAAGCATATGCACTCCTGATGTTTATAACCTAATACGAAAAATTTAAACAAACTGTAAATGACAAAATCTTCGTGCTTTTTGGTTGTATTCAGGACGGATTTTCGTAATAAGAACTATGAATGGAAACCTTACGTATCGATAAAATTACTCGGCTGTGGGTGGTTGTACTGTGACAGTTAATTCATGTAGTGTAGCATGTAGTTGCATACGCCGGGTTGAGATCATGTAATTTTGTGTACCCAAAAGAAAGAGAATACCTAAGCACATCGTATTAGATGCTGTGCGCTTCATCCTCGTGTCGATTTTAGTATTTTGTAAGTGTTAAAATTTTCATCACATCATCATTCCTCCACTGTGTTGCCATCCTTTTAGATTTTTTTCTCATGGCTGTGATTTATGTATAGGGCCTGCAATTTAAAATAAAAATAATAATCCGTTTTTCTTGTAGCTATGTTTGTTCCTGCCTGTCAATAAGACATGCCTCTTGCAATTGGCTGGTGCTCATTGTATACAGCAACCCACAGCGAGATATACAAATACAGATAATCTATTCGATTCCCTTTCTATGTATTTGAAGCTTTGGGGTGTTTCAAAACACAGTTCGCATGACGTTTCAAGGGTAGTTCATCTCTCAAATAAAAGTTATATCTAGGGGCCGTTGTTGTGGACTAATTTGTCTGTATCCTGAGTTGCAGGCAGTTAGAATTTTGGGAAATTCACGTTGAAATATTAAATTGTATTTACTAGGAAATGGTGATTCGTAAACCTGTGTAATAAATTCATTGGAAGTTCTATCTTTCTCATATTGGGCTGCTTGGCGTATTTTGGACTGTTTGAGCTGGTTGATTTATCTTTTTGTAATTTGAGATTTATGTTCCATTTCGGTACAGTTAGCAACATACAGGACGAGATGGCCATGAAAATATTGCATTATAAATTTTTTAAGTACTCTTTGTTTCGATAAAAAAATCTTATCGACGTAGTATAACAGTTCATTAATATAGTTTTTATATTGATGAATACTATCTGACTTTAGCTAGTTCGTGTTCGATAAATTTACTTACCAAATTCAGTTAGTTGAAAAATACAGATTGTGAAATGCGTAATTTATAATAATAAAAATATTATTATTATTATTATTATTATCAGAATTGGGTCGGATGTCCATTTAACAACAAATTCTGCATGTTCCATCACAGTACTAGGTGTTTTTTTTTTAATTCTATATTTTAATAGTTCTTGTATGAGCTGCCAGGACGCCCTTTTGTATTTGTTAAATAGATTTTCTAAGTTTCATTTTTCACAAAAATACGAATCGATAGATTATGGAACACGTTATTTTTCTTACTATAAAATTCGGTTCAGGTATCCATTTTAACAAAATCTTCCTTACGGCCTCGTGGTTTTTTTTCTTTCTTAATTCAGAGTTTTCGTTCTCATTGTAAGCAGCCTGGACAACATTCCGTATTTTCGAAGTTATTTTTCTCTGCTTCGTTAGTTACAAAATACGAAGACAGATTTTTTTTCTGTCATCAAAATATGCCTGTTCCGTCTCGACGCTCCCCTACTATAGGCGGTTCACGGTAAAATGAGCACCTTTGAAAGCCTTGCTTAAGATCTACTTGTATGCACATTGTACATTCTTCCGCCTTATGTGAAATTAACCTTATCATGGGCCTCATCACTTTGTTCATGCTTAGGTCAGGTGAAAATGTGGAATTATTAGAAAAGTATGTTACAAATCTGGTATTTTTTACACTTTGATGGATTTAAAAAAAAATCGAAAGAAATAATTTAAGTTATCATAAATGGTTAACTAAAACTATTTATTTGACGTTAAGATATGGAACTACTTTCCATACATTGTTGCCAACTTTACTGGGTGCATGTCACTCGGTGCGCCCGTTAAAATATATGCATGTAGTAGCAGTAACTTTTTTCTAAGGTTGATTTCAAAAGTGCTCACTTTACCGTGAATAGCCCATACCTCCTTTTTGTTTTAATTCGATGTCTACGTTGCCCTTGTAGAAGCTGACGATACGTCTCCGGAGTGATAGCATCAGTACAGAGAGACATACGGTGTTGAGGAAGTGAAGTTACGTGAAGTGTGTCGGGTGGCGGCGGCGGGCAGGTGGGTTTGGTCAGCTCCGGCCCGACAGGTGCTCGAGACGCACACAGCTGCGCGCGCGAGAGAGCGTGTGCTGTGCGCATGAGCAGTGCGCCGCCGCCCCAGCCGGGACTCTCACGTGCGGAGTGCGAGGCCACCCCGCTTCAGTCTTGCGTGGTCGCCGCGCCGTTCCGCGCCGGAAGGGAGAGTTCCTCCTTCGTCGACGCCTCTCTCGGCTGGAGCAGTCGCGCCGCGGCGGCGGGGATCGATGAGCGACCACGTGGACTCCCCGCTGCAACATGCGTGACGGCGATAAGAGGAAGAGCGTGCTGCAGTCGCTGCTCGAGTGGGAGTGAGTACATGCCTCTTCGTACGCCGCTTTGCTTTGAGCACTCGCTTCTCCTCTACTACCCCCTCCTTTTTTTTTTCACTCTTTCTTCATAACCTTGTGTGGCTTTACAACAGACATGTCTACAAGTCAACACTCCCACGGGCACAACGATACTTCCCAAGTGATACTGGGAAATTGTGACACAAATATGGTACAATTCTCTCTTAGTGTTCAGTTATTTAGCATGTTTTATGAAATCCGTTTGATTACGTCATTTAATGGTACATGTTTGTTTTATTGCATCTGTAAGATCTCCTTTATATTAGACAACTCAAATTACAGTATACAAAGTTTATACACTGATATAGTAAACTCACGCACGCCATATCTTTCTTTGTATAGTGACTAATCTTCTTCCAACATGCTGTATAGTTTTCACAACGATAACCAATTTTTATGCTTTAATGACACTTAGAAATTCACACGTAGGCGTGATCGGCAAATAAGTCTCTGTCCTGTAGAAAAAAATAATTGATCAAACATTAAGTTTTTAACTATTCGTTCAGCCAAATAACCACAGTGAAGAATAATACTAAACAGCTAAAGCTTGTATAACGCAGGTAAGAGATGGTGCTGTTAGCGTACTTTCAATAGTATTTTTAGTTATTGAGGTGTATTTTCCACATTTAATACATTTAGCTTGTTGGAAATTACTTCTGGGTGTTAAATTTGTGGTTATAGTTTAAAAAAAAAAATCCCTTTATGTTTGGATAAAGTTTCGTTTCCTTTACTAAATACAGGTACTGCTATCTGTTGATTGGGGATGACAACGCTACCGGAGATTTTCTGTGTTACAGACGATTTGGATATGTTCCCGGTATTGGTCTGCAGTGACACTGAACTGTCCTGCTGCAGTAACGGACAGGGGTGTGTTTCCAACAGTTGTTTCACAAGTGCTTTCTTAACTGCAGATCTAACTGCACACGCGTGTTCGCCGCGCATGTGCCCACACGCCGCGTTTCCGGAGGTCTACGGTTCGATCCCGAGAGGGCTGGGTTTTACCCCCCCTGCATGCTTTGTGTTGACCCGTGCTGCGTGCCTGCTAACTTCCCCAGCTTGCATTCACAGCTTTAGCCTAACACTAGTCTTATTTTATGCGAGGTTTGCTTAGTAATAAACATAACCATCACGATGTTGAGTTTTACCTCATTACATTATTTTATCTTAAGTAGTATTTTTGAGGATTCGATATTTTTTTCACTTATACACCAGTTTTATGCTTGTGGTTAACCGGATAACTGCTTACATGCTTCACTACTTTAAACTGAAGTTTAAATATTCCAATACATAAGTATATTATCTCTGATTCGAACCCAGAAGCTTGTTGTAAAGTGTGTGTGTGTATTCAGACATCCCGAGCCACGCAGCGCATTGCGCCATCACAAGAACTCTTGATTAGTTCAGTCAGCATCTCAGATGCCGATGGACCTTTAATGTGCGTGTCCGTCACACAGGAAGAGCTTTTGTAACAGTTTCAAGGATTGGAACTAATTTCAAGTTGGCAATCGTCTCGTGCATAGACTAAAGAAGAGGTAGACCGATCTCGCTGGCTGCGCACAACCAATCTCCGTGTCCCAACATTTGAACTGCTATTCTGCCAATACGGCGAGCAAAATTGGCGTGGATTGAGATGGAGGTTTGAATACTGTGTAGTAAACAAGTGCTTTTGAGATGCTCTTATATTTCGTCTAACTACTTTGTGATGTTTTTTCATTAAATTAAAACTGGTAAAAGTATTTTATTAATAAAATAATGCTTGTCATTTCAAAATTAAGGAGTAAACAAACATGTACACTTCTAGTCACAAAAAATGAGCGATCTCTTGTAGCTGAAAATATTTCTAAGTCCCACTTCGGGTATGTTCGGCAGGCTGCCCCCTCCCAAGACACAGGTGCGTGCCGCGGAGTGGGCGTGGCTAACTGCTGTAGGAAACGTGGATTTGGAGGAAAAAGCATACAAAACACGAATAATATTTCTTTCAGCTCAATTTAGTCCGAATATATTCCAACACATTATATGTATTGCAGTTAAAGTAAATTAGCGGTGAAAACCGTCGGAATTATGAAATAGCCTTTATCACATCTGAGAAACACATACTAAATGATAAATTTGAACAGACCACACTGAACCACTGGAAAAAAAACTACTTCCAAATCATGCATAATTTTAAATTTGAAATGAGGTATTACGTTATAAATCCCCTTGCCAACACACACGAGATCTTGGAAAACATAGTGATAATAACTCAAAACATTAAATTATACATTATGTTAAATAATGTTTTCATATGTAAGATAATTGGGGACCATTAAATGTGTCTGAATCAACGGTCTGAAGTCTAAACTTCACAGTCCAATGAATACTCGATCAACTACTGCATATTCACTGCGTGCTTCACCAGTAAGTGGCCAATATTACTCCAAAGCACAAGCACGTTATCCCGAAAGTCGTTTATTGCAAGTTTCGTATTTGCTTCACACATTCCTGAGCGAGCCTTGTTAACTGTAATCCAATGGAAAGGTGGATTACGTCTATAAGTGTGTAAAGTTTAGCTCGTCCTGAAAATAATTCGCGCAGTTTTCCTGTTCCATGTGATGATAATGCGGAAAAGTTAAACAATTTCGATTCGTTCATAAAGTAAAAGCCTATTTACATGCACCATGATAATTACCCGACATCTCTTAACCAAATTTGGATTACAGGAAATAGTTATTGATTATTAAAGTTTTATAGGATGAAATTACTACAATATAATCTGCGAGAGTGGTTAGAGTCTCTTGAAAGATCTACAGTAATTAAAAAACACTCAAAATATTCACCTTTAAAGAAGTAATAACATAAATAAAACACATGCAGCGAGCTACTAGCTACATTTCGAAAGAAAATATTCGCATTAAATAAATGTGTTGCATTAAAGCGAACACTTCTTGATGCCTGTTGCATTTAATATATGGATTTATGCACCCAAATATCAATAAAGATTACGTATTAATTCATAGCTCATTTTTATTTTCAAGTATGTACGAACTGAAGTTAAATAAAAGTGCTTGCATGTGCCATGTGTGTATTATAGCACCATTACGAAAAGTGCAAAGAGCTCACTTTGGCTCGAACAGCCTATAGTACCGTTACATCTAAGCTGGGCAGTTCAACTCGACGAATTGCGTCATGTTGTGGTTTCTCACCCAACTGCCTCCATTGGCGATTCGTGCTAGTAATGTTAAGTAAACCAATTTGAAACACTTGGTGGCTGGAAGACACCACACTGACCAGCCCCTTAACTGATTCGTGAATACATGTGTAAGTGTGCTTTGTAGCAATTGATCTCTCAATGATTGACGCCATGTTATACGAATGCTAGCATATATATAATGTTGGACTATCATGTTTGTAATCACAATGTGATATATTATTAAACGAATTGTGTACGCCACAGTGGCTGAGCACGAAAACGGTAATGCTGAATATCTGTTTACATTTGGACAGCTTCGTGTGGCGTGAATGTGAACTGAACCAGTCTTTAGTGTGAAATCATCCAACGGACACCCTAGAAAATGCTTTTAGTAAAGAGTATAGATAACTGTACCGTTAGTAATCTCCGCGCGCTGCAGCGCCCGTCCGTGTCCAGACCATTACTGAAGGACGAGGGAGGGAGCTCAAGGGCCACGATGTCTGGCGCGGACAGTAGTGCGAGCTGCAAGCAGTGAGAACCTGACAGAGCCAGGCGGACTATGAAGCGGTTGAATGGGGGACACCACCTGACTGCTTGTTCAGTTTGTCTCGGCACTAGGCATACCTTGTATAAAAATACGTCTACTAGGCTGATTTACTCAAACAAATTCTCACTTAGGAAATAAAATCGACTTCATTATTTGTCCGTGCAAAAATATTTTTGGAAAGCAAAGTTCGGGTAAACATGTTGAGGTAGTTTCTAATAATGTATTTACTTATAGGTACACGTATACATTAGATTAACAAAACATAATTTGACTAAGTAATGTAATACACCGCAAGTGCATTGTAATTTTTCCTGTATACTTTGTCATGTCACATGTCTTCTCGTTTAAATTTTTGTAATTTATCTTAATTTTCTCACCAAACATTTAATTGTAGGGCTGGAAGTATTAACACTAACAAGGGAAATGGAGTCTGTGTATTACAGACTACAAGATCAGCCGACGCTGAATATTTGCGAGTTTTATAAGAAACTCGTGGTTTCCGAACATAATCACAATTCAGTCGGCAAGTTAAAACATAATAGGAATAATAGGAAGGCACGTACAAAACCCTTATTTCACGTCATATCTAAGTGGCATCTGCAAGTAACATATGATAATTCAGTGTTTACAATATTAACATTAATTGAGAACGGAGATGAACAATTTAGATGTGAAATACTGTATGTAGGTGAAATACAGTCTTAAGTTAACACCATTGACATGAGAGAGACGTAAGTGGCACTTAATAACTAAGGTCTTCAGCGCTGATGGTGGTGAAGAGAGGTAGAGATGGAGCCGCGACAGAAAACTGAGTATCGGGAGTACTCCGACACTACCAACCGGCCAATAGAAACACCCGCCATGTTTCCTACACACGGAAATACGGATTCGACCCCCATTTGTAGTGGGGCGAGGCGAGTAGTATGACAGTTATAACACCACAGCTCCTATAGGTGATTAAATATTATAAAAATACACATCCCTTTTCTTGGCGAGCTGGTATTCCCAGAGGAATAACTTTTTGTTTTATTTTGTAAAAGCGACAAGAGAAACGTGAAGCTCCGTATTAATGTTATTTTACTTGTATTTTAGTGCTTCATTAAGTCAGCAAGGAAGGCAAACAGTCTTGCTTCCTTGAATACCGCCACGTAGAAGCAGACGTCCATCCAAGTCTAATGTTGTAATGCAATTTTATGTCATGTTTTAATACAGACTGCCACATAAAGCCATGGTAATCAAATATACCGATTTCTACTCCTGTGTTAAGCGAGCGAGGAGGTGATGTTTCAGGTCGGAGATGCATGCAGCAGCGAAACAAATGCAACTCGCATAGTTATGTTTGGACTACACTATCGTAGAAGGCCATAGACAGTGCCTTCACCTCCGTTCTTCAATTTCCTAGAGAGCCGTGCTTTGTAAAAGTTATCGTATAATGCGAAGAAAATATACACATTTAGGACGATTAAGTGAACTAGCTTATAAAGTTTTTTCTTAAATCTGGCACTTTAAATTGTCAAAGCTGTCAGAAAATAAGCGAGATGCCGTCGGGCATCTTAGTTGTGCAATGTCTCTCTTAATACAAAATGGTTGCCAGTTAGAGAAATTAATCCAGTTTTTACAAACAGCTACAATATATTTTTCTGCATTGGAAAATGTGTAGAGAATAAAATGTTCTACAAAAATGTTTTGATTCATTGTGTCGATATTTTAATGGCTGAGCAATTTCACACAATTAAACTCTTAAGACATATATATTTGCGCATATATGTACCCACTTTATCAACGAAAAAGAGAAAATTAAGCTGGATGACTTTGATAATTCCTGTATTATTTTATGTTAAACAGTAATTCTTCCAGATATTTTGTATTGTATAACATGTTTTGCTTAAAGCACAGATAAAGCCTCATTTCATTCTAATGTTTATTTTCAATTTGCAGTGTTATTTCGATCGAATTTCCGATAACATTCACTAGTACAGGGGCAATATTTCAAAATTATATCCCCCCCCCCCCTTTTTTCCAACCGCTCTTTGTTTTTTTCGTTCCTTGGTTACACGGTTCCATGGTTATAGATAAGTAATCAAAATGTTCGTATGGCCACCATTTTTAAAATAAGTGACCGACCCATGTAAAACATATATGTTTATTTGATCACCGTGGTGAATCTTGTTTGCAAGATTAGGTAGTAATAGGTGTGTTTCCCGACATTTGACTCAATATATTGTCGTCTAGCACTACCTTGCAATATTGCGGACAAAAGAGACAATGTACCAGCATGTTTAATACCTGTAGGTGATACGTTCAACACACCAAGTTTGGTTGAAATTGGTCAAACAGTATGGTACACTGTATACCAAATTAACCTAAAATATTTATATTGTCACCATGTCGAAAACAAGTTTCTTACACATTTAAATCGCATATGTTAACATGGCATACATAGTATTAGATGCAGTATACAAAGTTTGGTTAAAATTGGTCACATCGTTTCATAGACACAGTATAGGTATCAAAATGTTTATATTGCCACCAATTTAAAAATAAATGCCTGGCCCAATTAATTCATAATCAGCGTACTTCTTGTTTGTCAAATTTGGTAGGAATGTGTAGATTGTTTTCCGAGTTACGATACAATAATTTTATGTTTTCGTGCTGCGCTCTATTACAAAATGGTAAACGAAATTGGTTATTTCTTGGCATATTTAATGTTTTTAGGCAATACGTTCTT
The DNA here is from genome assembly GCA_029891345.1 of Dryococelus australis. Classification (NCBI taxonomy): domain Eukaryota; kingdom Metazoa; phylum Arthropoda; class Insecta; order Phasmatodea; family Phasmatidae; genus Dryococelus; species Dryococelus australis. The sequence goes on along the minus strand of CM056995.1, from coordinate 43,865,762 downwards.
CATATAAAATATAATAAAATTATATTATATGTATCTGTGTGGATATATAAACACACACATATATGTGTATATATATGAGTTTAAAAAGAAATATTGGCAACGTTTTGAAAATATAGTAAGTTCCACATTAATCTTAAATGTATAAGGTACAATGGTCTACTATAGGCCTTAAAGGTACTAGTTACCTTCAAAATGTGGCATTAATCTATTGTCTAATTTCCGAGATATGATGTAAAAGCTTATTGTTTTCATGATGGCGAACCAATAAGAACGTACCTTCCTAGATTAAAGACGTACATGATTACCTGTAAAATTACAAGATTTGGCATTACCTAGTAAAGTAATTCCCCAGATATGAAATAGTGCCCTATTGTAATAAAATAGCAACAGTTTTGAAAATAAGAAAACGGCTTGGCAGATGATTGTAAAATTGGATGTCCTTGCTGAATTATATGTGTACCGAATTTGGTGAAATGTGTTTCACGGGTTCGAATGGTATGAGCGGACATACAGTACATCACAGACACACATTTGCATGGTTACATAAAGCCCATTATCCCAAGCAAAGTAGCTCAAAGTTAAATTGAATTGAATGTTTCTAGTTAATCAAGGAAATATGGTGAAAGAATCATTTATTTAGAATTATTAAACAATCGTTAAATACAGCAGCACCACACTATTTTCAAAATATATTGTTTATGACAGAAAATAAAATTCTTGTAGGAAAAAATTAATAAATGGTTTAAATATTATAAGCTGAGTATAAAGTTTTTTTTTTTTTTGTTACTGTTTAAATGGATTCAGAAGGTATTTCGTACTACTAGGGTCGTGCCCTGTTAGGTGTCCTCGCATGTCTTGGTTTCACAGAATTCTTTGCGGATGTCATTATTTTCGTTTTTCCCTAAAGAATATAGCTTAATGAAATATACTTATCATTTTGTTGGTTCAACGATGCAATGAGATACTAAACTAAAACGTTCTGTTTGACTTCATGCTTCGTACTCGAACGCAGAAGGAAACAATGAGAATAATTAAGTCTTGTGGAAGAAATTTTGCCTCCACTTGAGAGATAATTTAGGTAACGCCACACATAAATCTCTACTGGAATCACTCTCCAAAATGTTGTGTTTTGCTTTTGTTGCCTTCTCTAAAACATGCGGTAGTAAGTTCTTGCTTTACAACCAGTATAACAAATATTTACTGATTTCTGGCATGGGGACAATATATTATGTAATCATGTTCAAATCGTATTTAAGCTTATATTCACAATGAATTCACACGTCACACTTTATGATTGTTTAGTTCTGTGTGGAGTGTATGAAGTCAGGAATGCGATTCCCTAACGTGCAATATACAGACTACGTAAATAAACATACAGTATGAGCCGTCATGATTACGAGCGGTACACGCAGCGACGTGTGCAGAGCTCAAGGCAGGTGCCAGTGCATATACAGTAGTTAGATGGCGGAGGCCAAGTTGGCCAGGCCTGTCTACGTGGGTCCCTCGCGGATCTAAGTGTTACACTGCCGTTTTGATGGCGTGGAATACAGTGACGTTCGCTGTTCTCTACCGTCTCTCAGACCTAAACACAGTGATTAATAGTTGATATGGCTGTTTCGAATATGTACTGTATATACAATATATATTACAGTTCGCTACGTTTCCCAGAGCTACAATTTTACTCACAGTTACCACTTCCGCTAAATGGCAATTAGATTAACATGCAGCAAGCAAATTCTTCTCAAGTCTGTAAAATTACGTTTTCGAATCGCAAAGGGTATAATCATCACTGTCCTGCAAGATGATATTTGGAGATCACAGTTACATACATTTTAATGAACAAGTATGTAATATACAGATAACTAGTCATCAGTTAAGCTTTCACCATGTAGGGTTCCGGATTTGTTGAATTATTCCTTGACTGCGCAATAAACAACTAATTCCTAGATTATGTCCATTGAACCGTAATTGTAAAGCGAGGGAAAGTTTTTTTTTTTTTTAACTCGATGTAGAATTGTCTGTTTCTTTAGTGTTTCCTTTAAAATTTTCAAGGTGAAAATGTATCAAATCCAAGGCCACAAAAGCCAGTAGATATGCCGGCTACAGAACTAAAATGATATATTGTCTGTAATAAATAATTAGTAACTTAGAGCCACGTTCGCGAATCCTGTATTAAAATCGTCGAAACAAATATAATTAAACGGGTAAATTAAATATTAATATAATATAAATTACGTGCACATTTAATACATGTTCTTTGTATTGAAATCTTTCACCCGTATTTCATACTGCAGCTACATAACCTACAACAAATAAAATCTCGAACATCTCATTTCAATTAGTTAGACGGCATCTCACTATGCCTCCACCAGAAATCTGTGGTGGATGGGATGATAGGTCATGCTTTGCAGCCGTTAGATGTAAGCTAATGGGAATCATTGCATCGCTGGGATTTACGTAAAGCTGTTCAAGAGCAATAATTTTTTCTAGGTTTTGAGGATATTTTGTTTTGCTACATAATATCGATGATAACGTCATAAATGTAATAAATAATTCTAAAAATCACATTCATGGTGTTTCTAGAATGAATATGAAGATTTTAACTTGAAATTTTGATTAGTACAAATTGCAAGAAGTTATTTTGAACGAAAGTTTGGTTTCAACTAAAGTGTTATTCAAATTGCAAGAATGCCATGTTATCAGGTTATGTGAAATCTGACACTTGACACAGCTGCAGCGAGGGTTTAACTTTTAGCCCATTCAGACTTTAAAGTTTGTCTCAGAATTTCTAGTTCAAATACTGGCCAACTGCAAAAGAAATTCCCAAGAAATATTCGCGACATTTTAATAATATGAACAGTATTTTTCCGCTGTAGTCTTAACGTACTACTTTAGTACCATTTTGAGATTTTGTACGAAAAGAAAGGAAATAAATATTTTTAACCGTTTCCATAATTTTTTTTAAAGTAATTTTCTAACATTGTTATTTTTCTACAGCGTGTTCATCATACAGTTGTTTTCTTGGGCATACGGCTGTAGTTCTCTTTCTGCTGAATTCTTATAGGCTGTGCATGGTAAAGTGAGCATTTTTTAAGGCCCTTCTAAATTTTTCCTATCGTCCTACTGCTTTTTATTATAAACTTTGCAATGTGACCAATAAACTCAGTGAATACATTCACCACCCTCAAAATTTTAAGCCTGAGGCTGCAATAAGATATATTTATAACTGGTTAATGCCTGCTGGAAGGGCCTTAAAAAGTGCTCACTTTACAGTTAACAGCCTATAGTTCAATAGCCGGGCGGGTGCGGGAATGAATTTTTCTCTTTTAGGAGACTAAATGGACGTTACGGATAGCATGATGTTTTTTTCTGGGCACATTTGTGTTTCCTCCGTCCACGCATGACGTCGCATCTTCGGTCGCATGTTTTATACTTTTATTTTGTCTAGGGATGCGACCACCGTTATTATGAAGTTAACAAACTTTTTGTCAGTTTTGCCATAGCGGACACTCTAGACAACTCGACACACACCTGATCCCAGTGAAACGATCGGGGAAGTTTGTAATATAAGTTTTAAATACTATTTATATTATGAAACAATTCAGTATTGTACATCAGTTAACATTTTCTCTGGGCATACACAACAAAATATTTGTTGCAACTATAATCATAATCCAGTGTTATTAGAATTTCTCATTTAATCTGCTTTAAAACAAGCGGCATAAACACACAGTGGAAGAAAAAATATCGTACTCATCTCGGCAAGTGCTACTTCCACGAACGCATATTTGTTGACGAATGCCACCTGTCGGCGTCAGTTGTAACTATCTGTGGTCACTAGGTTAGAGCATCAGACTACACACACCTGTGTTCGCGTAAGTGATGAATTGCTGACCTTCCTATTTGTTTAATGTTCAGTTTATTTTCGAGGAAGTCCGAGACAGGGATTGTATGCGGTCCCGTCCTATGTCCATACGGGAAAATAATTCTTTCAACCCCAGGATACGAGAAATCCCGTACAATACGGGATAGTTGGCAACAATAGTTTGCAGTCTCTCAATGCCGAAGTTGTTGTCAGTGTCCCGTTAGTGACTTCTGGTGACATTGTTTTATTTAGTAATTTTGGATCTTACTAGTTTTGTGTTGGCACCCCTGCGTGCCAAGTAACATCTTTGCTCTGTTTTTAACTTCAAGGCAGTGTGCTCAATTTGCCATTATGGGTATGTTTCGCCCGCGTTCGTGATGAACTGTGTGACATCAATCGAGGTGCTTTTCGGACATTTTACAGATCACTTATAGTTACTTCATTTCTCTATTGTGGGTATTTCGAAGTGGCACAACACCGCCCATGGGCGCTTTCTTCCCATATACCCCGTATCCAATGACTGTGCACAGCATCCGGACCAGACTGTACCAGACACATGCCTGAGGACTGGGTGAATTACTGGAGTGATTGCGGGCCGAGCAGGAAGTCGAGACACCTCATATTCCTCCCCCACAAGCAGCAATAACTCACCCCCGGAGAGGGTGGAAAAATACAGCGGACAGGGAAGAGACGTGATTGCGAGCGGTGAGGGAGCGTGTGGTGCAGTAATGAATGCAGGGTGTTTGGAAATTACGCCACGAAATATATTACTTCGCCCCTTCAACAGCCTCCCGCCCCCGGGATCCCTCATCTCGCTTCTTAACCGCCCCTGTCATGTCGAGGCAGACGCACCTTGCCTCCCGCCCTTCATATTAACTTGTCATTCTCCACCGTCACGTGCCGATATTGCGACAGGCGGCATAGCGTTGCAGCTACACTCTACGTACACCCCGTGCAGCGTGAGGCGGTGTGTATATAATCGGTCTGCCTGCGCGCATACGCTAAACTAACATTTTCCTTCACGTCTCGGCAAGTCCAGTTTACTGTATTTCAACATCTCTCGCACTTGCGACGTGAGCTACAAGTTTTCTGTCTTGTATACTGCTTGGCACTTGTTAAAATAGCTGTTTGAAATTGGTAGCGTGTTCATAACACGTTTAATTTATTATCGGTGGAATCGAGCGATGATCTGCTTTTCTTTTAAACGAAACTCGAATATGTAGGTTTGTTTTAGTGAAAGCCAAACTGGTTTAGGAAATAAAGTATGTTTCAAGCGCTAGGCTTCGAAATGTCAAGGGCCGTTTGTCTTTGATAAATTTTTCAATTTTCTGTGTGCGTGTTAATATCGCTAGGTAATGTTAGTTATCTCGTACGACTTGATATTTTCATACGCCTTTTCTGTCATATATTCATTTAACGTAAACCACCTTATAATACTAAATTTACAAGTTCTTTGATGGCAGATGTTAGTTTTGTAGATTTTTCCGCTTCATAATTAGTTCATGTTCTTTAACCCCCTTTCTCTCCCAACTTTGGTTTTCAACTGGGCTCCCTGTTCTTCAAATCGTACATAAAAGAAAATAATTTTATTTTCACGCCCTTTCGTCATCACACCCTGAAGTGGATTTTCAGTGTTAAGCTTTTATTTTATTTTTCTGTAATGGTACGTCAGAGTTCGCGGAATTTTCCTGCTGTTCCATTGTTGTATCGGAATGACTGCCGCCCCCTGGATAAGTGCTGTGATACGGTAACTTTACGTAAGAACAGAGTACTGTTGAAATACGGCATTATACGCAACCGATCTTGAACCCATTTTAAGAGTGTGTAAAATAAACCACAAGTCTTCTCTTAAATTATCACCCATGCCTCTCTGAAACAATATTGAGAGGATAATTTCACAGAACAAAAACTGCAATGCAAAGCTATTAATATTCTGCTGCAAAAATAAACGTATTTAATCTATATTTAGGTAAACGTGTTTGTTTGCGTGAATGGGAGGTGTATTTTAGTTTACACTATCAAAAAGTTTGGAAGTTTACGGGACTAAGCTGAAGGATAAGTAGGTAGTTTTGTTTGTCTGAAAGTTACATTTTGAAGACGTAATATTTTTGTGACCGTGACTGGTAAAAACAACTGCAATTTTTTTTTTTTTTCTTCTCTCTCAGTTTTGAAAAATTTATATAACTTCTGTTACAAACTTGAACGTGTTTATATTTGAGGTGTTACTACTTGTGTTATTTTTGTTATTACTAAACTTTTGCTTCTTTGTGTTGTGCGTTAAAAACACGCGTGGTGTTTCGCAAAACGTGTCTGGCAACGAGTATCTAATCAATCCTAATACAGCTTAGTTCTTGACGTGAAACTGAGTGCAGGCACTTGTAGACATCCAGGCGAACGGTTGTATGAACCCAGCCGTGCCAGACCTGATCTGACGGGGTCGCGGGGTCAAATTCCGATCAGGACTCGAACGGGCCGTTTCACCATCTGCTCGCCGCTGCGAGAGAGAGAGAGACACGTGGCTCTTTTCGAGTAAAGTCAAGGCTCTCGCTTGCCTGGAGCTTTCTTCTTTCTGTGTTCGAGATCGAGAAACGCGGGAGTCATAAGGACGACACTGCCACTCGCCATCAAGTGCAAGACTCTGAACTGACGTGCACTGTTCTCGTCGCTCTGCGTGTAAAGGCTGTTCACGATAAAGTGAGCACTTTTGAAATCAACTTTAGAAAAAGTCATTGCTCCTTCCTGCATATATTTTAACTGACGTGTTGAGTGACTTGAGCTCAGTAAAGATGGCAATGATGGAGGGGAAAGTAGTTCTGTATCTTAACGTCGAATAAAACGTGTTAAGTAACCATTTTGTGATAATTTAAATTCTTTCGCTTTCTGTTTTTTTTTTAATACATCGAAGTGTAAAAATGAGCAGAATGGTAAAATATTTACTTTTCTAACAATTTCACTTGACCGACGCATGAATAAAGTGATGAGGCCCATGACAAATGTTAATCTTTCATAAGGCGGTAGAATACACAACGTGCATGCAAGTAGATCTAAAGCAGGGCTTTCAAAAGTGCTCATTTTACCGTGAATAGCCTATACCTATCGGACTTTCAGTGGGTACCCTATTATTTTATTGATGGAATATCTTTAAGAAGGTTCGATGAAGGGTCCTTGAGTAGCTGTGAATGGATTCGACGTGTATACTTTGAAATACAGGGCTTTGAAAAAAGTAGTTACTAGCTATTTTTGAGTACTCTAAAATATTATAGTTTTTTATATGGGTGACGTCTTGAAAGCACTCAGCAGCCTTCATCCGATGTGTTTTTTTTTTCCCCCGTAGATCAGCATATTGGATTCACGTTCAATAGTTTCGTGGAAAAACGAGTACTTCAAAACGTACTAGTTTTTTTGTGTGCCTTCTTTTCCTGCTTACTGTTAGCCTGGTTTAGAAAGTTTTAAAGAACTTTATATCAAACTGCAGGAGAAGTTTTCTACTGTAAATACTGAACAACCCTCCAGAGAGCTATTTCTCTAATGTAGTTGAAATCAAATTTTGTACGTTTTCAATGGTAGATGTCGCGACACGTCCCCCCCCCCCCCCCATAAACCCTCCGTCATTCTTGATATTGAGGAAGATTGATCGTTTTACATGTTATCCCAACAGTTAAAATCGAAGTAAGGGAACAACGTAACAAATTACATTAATAATTTTTTTTGACTGGTTGTGGCTTGCCGTATTAAATTTTTTCGCTGTTATTTGTGCGGGAAATTATATAAATATGAAATTACTATAGTTTCGCATTAGTTTTTGAAAAGTTTCTTTGCTGCCGTTGTCGTATTTTATCCCGGACTGCTTTTAAAGCCTCATCCAAAGACTGTGTAAAATGTTTTCAAACACGTGATGAAGTAAATGCCCGCGGCGACAGTATATTATTATCTTCTTGCATATTTGGGCTGTTATTAAGACCGCACTTAACGTTGGAATGATGAACTTCACTGTGCCGTTCGTCTGTTCTTATAAAATATTTTCGATGCCTGCGTTTGTGTGAAATATTCTTATGACGTGTAATTCCGTTCCAAGGTGGCGGGTAAACGTAATGCTCTTTAAACCGAAACACAAGTTAAAAGACGAAAGAAAGTATTTATTTTTTACTCCAGTTATGGTTAAATTAGAGGGCTTCAGTTTGTGTTTTTCAGCAGCAGCAGCAGCAGCTTTAAGTTCCGGAATCGCGTGCGGAGTTTTTCCGGAACGTGTGGCGCAACAAATTGAGGACTTCGCTTGCCATCGTGTGTATGAGAATCGTTATACGGACTTCCGTTTGCCTTGAAATAAGAGTGCAACGAAGACGGACTTCAGAAGATGTTTTTGTGAAACGTTAGTAATCAAGATTAATATCAAACGCTTTTGAATGGACATAGCGCTGATAGAACAATGCAGGGTACTAGTTTTGAAATATTCATTCTTCTCAAAATACTTGCATTTATTTGTGGTACTAATTTCCGTAGATTACAGAATACGTGAACTTGATACTGCATTGCAATCGTTAACGAAAATGTATTTCGAAACTACACCACCACATCTAACAAAATATAAATTATGTGTGATTTTTTAAAATAAATTTTGTTCGTCGCAAAATTTTTAAAACGTACCTTTTTTTTTGTAGTGGGTTTTGAGTAGTCACAAGTTGTTCATTCTATGGCATATTTGCAGATCATATTTCCAATGTTGTTACTTCGGTAGGCCCCTTAATTAAAAAATAAACAATTTTGACAGTGGGAGGGAGTGTGTAATGTGAAGATGTACTGGTTGTTTACTCTTTTAGCGTGTAATAATTCAGCACATATAATGATCCCGGAAGGTGTGTATCTTCCTTCAAGAGTCGTTGGCAACTGGCACACCTACTGGGTAGTCTGGGTGCGCGACAGCCGCCCTCGTAGTTGGCTGGGAAATTGCACGGTATTGATCGTCGCCGCCCTTGTCTCTTTTGACACAATTTACAGCCCTCAGCCATCCGACTCCCATTTCTTCTGCCTCCGCCCCCATTCTGATTGCATTACCTCTCCCGTCTTTGACTCCCTGTCCCCCAGTTACATCTCCAGGCACGCACACCGTGTAGAGAGGGGGAAAAAATAGCAGCTTCGGGTCACATAAGAGCAGTGAAATTACTCTTTAAGGGCTCTGCCTGAAGTGCGTTTGAAACGTTGGGTCGAAAACACATGATTGAAATATGGTTGGTTATTTTGCAGTGGTGTCTCAGCACGGAAAGCATTTAAAGGTTTCGTGCCCGATGGCAAGTTTAAAATTCTCGTTTCAACTTGAGGGATTTTTTTGTTCTTTAAAATGGCTGCTCTGTCTTAGTTGATAAATGTTCTGTACAGGAATCTAAGTGTAGTCTTTAAACACGTCTTATACTTTATTCTTTGCTTCCATGCCATCAACATATTGGGTTACTGCAAAGTCACGTTAAGGCGAGTCGGTGACGGAAATGCTCCAGTGGAACGCCTTGCACGTAGAGGCAATGGGGCAAGTGGAGAGTGAGCAAGAGTCTATTTTGTAGCTGAAGCGTTCCGATTCCTCAAACGCGTAAGACAGCTGGGGGGGCAGAAGGAACCCGTAAAGGCCCGTCTCATCCGCCATGGTTAATTTTCCATTTATCTGCAATAAAAGTTCTTTCAGTGGAATTGTGTTTTACAAATACCTTGAAATATAGTCGCCGAATTTTATCCACGCGTTATTTGGTTATTGTAAAACAGCGAGAACCTGTCCATAATTTAAAAATGATGATGCACTAATTCCCCTATAATTGCTTGACAAAATTTCAGAACTTATGTTTGTTATACAGTCTAGTATATTGTTACATGCAGCCGCTCCGCCTTTCCCCTGTGCTCCCACTCGGGCATTAGAAGCGAAGTGCTCCAAGTGCATCATCAGAAACCGGGAAAGCGCGCGTAAAGTTACGAACGGGTCGTTGCGCAACACTTGACACATGCCGTGATAAGGCTGTGGGGATGTTTGCCGCTCCCGCCCTTGGAAGATTAAATGTTTTTGGTAGTGGCCGCCTCCCCCTCAACGCGACGCGGGAGGTGCGAAGAACATTATGTGCCAGGTCAGCTGAGCTATATAAGCCGCGGCGTGCCTCTGTGAAGGGGAGTCTGAAGCCGTGGGTGGACATCAGTACCAGGTGCGTGATACCATCGGAACGACAGGCGATGACGCAGTGACAAGTGAGTGTAGTGGTGCGAATATCTGGAGTGTAGTGTGAGAGACTAACCTGCTGGAGTGGGGGAAAGTGATACTTCATGCATAAGTAGCAGACATTTGGAATAGTATCAGTGTATGGCAATGAAATATATGTACGTGTATAACCAGTAAAAGATGATTGTGACTGTAGCTGCTGTAAATAATTGGAAACAAGTAAAGAAATTAAATTTAGCTCCTTTATTTTTATTAAGACCGCCATCCCTAACAGGCGACTTGCAACATTATGTTTCCAAAGATGTATAGCTACACTGCCAATGTATCTGAACAACTGAAATAAGATATAATTTTACTCCTAATATTAAGTTTCCTGTATTTGATGCTGTGTACTGAAATTGTAGACTTCGTCGAATAGTCGCGTTTCAGTGAATGTTTGCAGTGAAAACCAGTGTTTATTGCTTTTCAAAATAGCTTAAACTGTCAGAGGAATTCAGAGTTGTTCGTATAATGTGTTTGTTATGAAAATAGTTTTCGCATACTAAAATCAGTGTAGACTGGCAGCATTTCTATATAAAAGCTAGTTGTTCGTCTTTTGGTGCATTAAGTACAAATAAGCAATTGCACTGACAAACTTTAAATTATCTCGGCCAGTAAAAATTAAGAAAACTGCTTTGCTAATTTTATTTTGCTCAGTTGTCAAATTATAGTTTACTGCCCATGTGCTACTAGTTATTTGCACGATATTCAGTAAACACTGTTATGTTTATCCATAATCAAGAAACATCCCCTGCGCATATGTCCAAGAGTGTGAAGCGCTTGTAACCTATAAGATATTGGGCAACCTGCGGATTGCTTCAGTGATAGGTAATTTACCTGTTCGCAGTCGTGGGCTTTTAATGCAGTCGTGGATCACCAAGTCAGTAGATGCAAAGCAACTGGGTTTGTCACTAATTAGAAATATTTATTTATTTTGAATGTATGTTATTAATTTAAGCTAGATTTATATATTGTGTAACTCATGCCTCCAGTAAAAGCCCCTAAATTGACATTGCAAGAACCGGTGATTAAAATGTCGCACGTACCTCATTCCATCTACTAGGTGAGCTTTGAACACGAAAAATTCAGCACAGTAAATAAATATTTACTTGTAATTCTTAAACATATGTTTCGTGCCTGGTCAATATGCCCAAAAAATCAATACGATGGAATGAGTATGACCAAGCCAGTTAATTGATTAAATTTATCAAAAAATAATAATTCATACTTTTAATGCCGTTGGTAGTAAGGTTCGTATTATCGTTAGTGTTCGTTCTACCAGATACAGTGTTTACTGCTGCCCAAAATAATCACCTTGTTAATTTTATACTCTTATAAAAGAGGCGAGCGCAAGAAATGCTGCGACTATATTCACAGGCAGACATGATGTAAGTTGTCGAAGCATGCGCAGTCGATTTGCATTCGGCCTTTTCTTCACAGCTGCCCTCGATCCAGGTGGATCCTAATGCAGATATGCAATGTGACTAACGTCGCCAATGTTTGTTGAAGTTTCTCGGGATGCTGCTGCGTGTTGGTTACAACTGAATTTTTTTCTTTCGCATCATGTCCCCTGAGATGGTAGGAGCATATACGTAGTAATGCTAAGTATAGAGCGCTTTCTAGTCTGTGTTGACTACACCTAACGTACTTTACTTGTTCTATCATCATAGAATCTGAGAAATGTTGTAGTCCGCTATCGAAGTTCGACGTTCTTCTGCATTATGCTTGCAATATGAGCCACATCCTTCTCGTTTGGCCCCTTTATATATATATATAAATTAATATATATATATAAATGGCGATTTCTTCACATAAATCCAAGGAAGTTGTGAATTTTAAATAGTCTTTAAACTCGCCAAAGTATGTGTAGAGATCTTGGTGATCCGATGATACGGCCGGCACCTACTCGCAGTTTTGTTATAAAGATTTTGACCAAGTCGATCCATGTCCGCATATTTCGCAAGCGTGGGAACTGCAGATGGCACGTGATGTTTCTTGTGGCTATTCCATTGCCACACCCAATATTAAAGTGACAACCGATTTTCATGCCAGTATGTGTAGTTACATGCGGAAATACGCTACATTGAAAAGGGTTAGCGCTAAAACCCGAATGGTCTTCTTTGGTATTAGCATATGCTGATATACAGTTAGTATCGTTGTCATTTCCGCCGTCTTTGTACAGATTCGTACTAAGTGTGTGTGTACTGGAAGAAGTACACGTAACAAGTGACGTGGCAACACGCAAATACAGTTTTATGTTCCAATTCCGTCCGTATACGGTGTACGGAACTTCATTTCTTCAGAAAAGTAATATACCGTTCTTTACAAATCGGGAACTTCGACTAAAAAATATTTTAAAAGTTTTCATTTTCTAAAATATACTGCGGCAAATATTTATATCAATTCAGTGGGGTTGCCAAAGATTTAAGTATGGCAGATAATGTTTTCGTCGTTTTGCCAAATTATCACGAGTTTTCTTAAGTGCTGCAAAGTACTCAATAATCTAAGAACACGCAGTTTTGTCTGAATTGACAGTAGATACTGTTCATCTACGTAGCGAAATCTTACTTTTTGACCTCGAATGTTGGTAAACAAATATTGGTTAAAAGTGTAGCTGGGAAAGTTTAATAAAAACTGTGTTTTTTTCTCTATCGTCCTTGTGTTAGGAAACGGAGTCTAGTATTGAAGCTAAGATATACGTGGTTGATTTAGCAAAAGTTTAATTAGTTACCAAACTTTACCAACAAAACTTTTGGGTAAAAATTATTTCGACATGGCGGATCGCAATGAAGCTGACAGTTGAAGATGTATTGTAACTGTCGTAAGAATGAATCTCTCGGTTACTTACTGATGTGTCAAGCACTGGAGGTAGAGGTTAAGAGCCTGCGTCCCCCGCCATATTGAAATTCTTTTATATTTCCTACTGATACAAATTTAGGATATTTGATTTTAAAATGTGACAATATAAGTAAATTAAGTAAATCATACATGAACTACCACTGCATATGTATGCCACAATTAACCCAATACAACATTTTATATGTTAATTCTCATCCTTTAATGAAAACAAGGGAACCTCTACAAAGATACAGGTATAGAAATTTGCACACAACTATGAAATGTAATGCTTCTATAATGAAAATTTTCAGTAATGACCCTGACTCTTCTGTTATGACACAGAAATGGATAATAATTTCTGTATAAGGTGTGATACAGCCTCTTAATCGAGGGGACATATGTGACATATTTTAAAAAATTGAGTTAATTGCGCGTCACACCAGAAAGGTATGTCTAATGTGTAGATAAAAATCAGATATGTGCTACAATGTACATGTGGCTCTATCTATACAGGAATCACTTTTCCGTTTGTAAACTGTCTTTTTTTTTCTTTAGGCCAAAAGGTAGGAAAGTGCATTGTCACTTAACGGGCTTTTGTTCTCAGCTTCTCGAGAATAGCACTATTTTTTTTTAAGAACTGCAGGTTGCCTGCGATTTGCAGCAAGATGTTTACAGGCGAAGTAATACACGAAAACGCATTCAGACTGCCGTCGCTATTCGTCCGCGCGTTGGAACATCCACTTGAATGTATCTTGCTCCCACTTAGTCGCCTTCTCCGTATCTACGTTGTCGCACTGCGTGAGCCATCTGAGAGGCTTTAACAGCAGCCCACTTGTCAAGACAATGAAAAAGCACTTTGCCTTCCCTTGTACGCAAGTGTCGCGCACTCGCCTATCGCGCTGGTTATCACATGCTTGGCTCACTTGCGGACTGCGATGTGTTGGCAATGCTGGTCGTCGTACCACTTGCACTGCCCCGTCTAAAGCTTCTTATACAATAGGAAACTTTAGCATTGCGAGCTTCTTAAAAATGTGTATTTGAGTATGTGAATAATTATTATACTATCCAGGAATACATTTTACGCGCCATTGATAAATATTTGCTTAAAATTTATATCAAAAGTTTATTTCAAAATAAAAAACTGATTTGTTTACTTTATTAAAATTTATCAATTCGTATATTTCCCCTTCACATTATATTTGTTTACCATTTATTTTATTTAAGACGAGCTTTGTTTAGTATACCGATATTAAAATCGCCCTACAATAAAATAAATCATTTTACACGTAACCTCCGTTAGATTCTCGGCAAAATGACTGCTTGACTTCGAAATCGTAAAGTCAAGAATGCTTGAATTTTCCTTTGACAGTTCCATTGTGTCAAGTCTCATAAGAAACATGCCTGAAAGCAAATGTAAAGTCAAATGGTAAAGTCAAATGTGTAAGGGCCTTTACATGTGTACTGTTGAGTCGCCAGGAATTCCTGTGATTGCACTGGTCAGTTGACAGGCCTATTGCAAGAAATATTGACGTTTTATTTAAACCAGTACGACTAGAGGCACTAATGGAAATGTAAACCTAGGACTGCTTATGCCCGGTTGCACCATCGTGGTTCGAAACTCGATCCGAGTTCGGATCTAAGATCGCCACAGAAAACTGTTGCACCATTCAAGTTCAGAGCTGGACTGGAGAGCGAGATGAAGTTCATTGGCGGTTCGAAATCTCGATCCGAGATCAGCATCCATCGTCGACAAAATGTAATTTGAAAATACGCCAACAGATAGAACTAAGTTCAGTTGTTTTCTTGGGAAATTAAAACATTATACGTACTTGAATATTATTCAGTAAAATTCGTACAACAATAATTCAAATAAAACAGATAAAACATCGCACATCTAGTTCTATCTATAATGAAAAATACGCCTACTTCCATGATGCCATATATTACAAACCAATAGCAAAATTTGCCTTATACTTAATAACGATCTCTCACTTTGGTATCGAGATCGACGAATTGGAAATCCAGAATCATGAAATTTCGTTGGTGCAACACTTTTACATTGGAACCAAGATCAAACTGGATCCTGGTTCGGAACTAGGATAATTAGATCTCGGTTCGGAGAAGATGTTAGTGCAACCGGGCATTAGTGGTTCATTTAAATACTGTATTAACAAACTTACCCAGCACCTATAGATAAAAGCTATCGAGATTATACCTTAAGAATACCGTGAATTGCGGTTACTTCCAATTATTCTGAAGCCCTACTAAAGTTGTACTTCAAGAGTATTACTTAGCCTCATGCAAATGAAACGTAACGAAATCTAGAAAATGATATCAAAGGGACAACGCACCGCATTCGTGCACACTCGAGTGTAATAATATTTCGCATAAGAACTATTTCTTACTAGATATTGCCGACACACTTTTTTTTTTCTCAACAACCTTATTCTAAAGTGTTATGTGCAGTTAATGCTCGAAGGTAGGGCGGGATTTTATTGCGTCTCAGGGCTAACCCCTTATGCCTACAAGGAAGGAAAATCATGCAAGAAGACATGCATCGCGGCAAAGAGGGATTAGACAGCCATGGCCTGCACTTTGGGGCTATGGCTACCTCCCTAAGTGTACTTAGAGCTAGTCTTAACTATGAAGAGCAAGGGAAAAACCGTCAAGAGAGACGTAAAAACCCTTGTGACAGAGAAGTAAACATTTCAAAATTATTTCATGCACTAAATTTAATCAAATTAAATATAATACTACAGGAGACAGAGTGTTTGCGAACATGCTCTTGGTTAGTAGAGTAGAAAAGACTAGTAGAGAGGAGGCGGCCGAGACACTATTTTTCCCCCGTTTTTATGCATATTAATTAAATGCAGTATAATATAAATAAAAGTCCGATTTAACCAAACATAAGATACATTTATGTTAACAGAAGTGAGCCTATAAAACGCTCGTGATACATGACATATTTAGGAATCGACTAAAAATGTCACATTAGGTGATTTTTCAATGGTTTCATTCAACAAGTGTGAAGAAACGCGAATAGACAATATTTTTAATGCATCCGTATTGTTCCAGGTTTGCTACACTATTGAGAGCCAACGTCTGCTAGACATGGTGTAATAGTCATAGCCAGCGGAAAAGCAAAGAAAAAAGGGGAGGGGGCGGAGTGGCTTTGGCTGTCGAATGAAAGAATTATTACGGCAATATTGGGAGATTTAACATTTTATCAAGTCGCTCGGATTATAGTCTTTTTGTATACTCAGTTGTGGGAACTGGCATTTGTGATAATTTGTTGTGTATAAAATAAACTAAAACCATGTACAAAGTGAAATACACGATGGCTGAGAGTGATCATCCAGTGCTGATACAAACCATGCACAACTCCTGCAAACATTTTTGTTGTCTTTTTTAGTTTCAATGTATGTTATAAAGCAACCATGCCGCTAATTAATACGAGTGTTTATAAATAGAAGCACAGTGTGTCCTTTTTAAGTTACTGCACTATGTCCCAGTGTAATGTAGGAAAACGTACTTAACTTCGCAGATAATGCTAGTACAAAAGTAAATGTTTATCTTGTTGGGCGTTTATTTGTAGTGTCATTTGTAACTCGACAGCTCATATGAATATAACCAGATAATTTTACAATTTTGTCAAACTTTTTTTGTCTTTGTTACTGTTTATTGGTTCCCTGAAATGTTTTTGCCAGTGTTACTTTCAGATATTAGCTGGAAGCTTTTCTCACATTATAATTCGCATCATTTTCGGCAAACCACGAGAATTCAGACTCTCTGTTTGACAATAGAAAATTTAATATTACGTTTTCATCCCAGAAACAATAAAATTGTTCTGCTGACAGTAAATTTCGTAAAAATTGCGGTACTTCAGACAAATTGTTATATACAAACAGAAAGTTGTATGTCTATCTCAATTTTAATTGAAGTCCTTATTACTATCTCCGTAGTTACAGCCAGTTCACACTCATTGTTTACACATACTCAATCTGTCCTCTGCTATCATGTCTCTCACTCACGCGTCCAGTTCAGTAGTGCCGCCCGCCAGTGTGTGTGTGTGTGTTTCTCCCTTCCTTTCGTTCTCTCTTTTTTCACTGTTCTACTCTCTCTCTCTTTTTTTCTCTCTCTCCCTTTTTCTCTTTCCTCTCTTTCTCTCTCTCTTTTTTCTCTCTTTTCTCTCTTTCTATCTCTCTTTCTCTCTCTCTCTCTATCTTGTATTCTCTATTTCTCTCTCTTTCCTGTACCTATGCTCGCAGTCCACAGACTTCACTCCCGCTGGTGGTCACACACGCCATCGCTTATCGCTTCTCTGACGTCGCACACCTTGCGTTTAAAGTCGTGCAATCCTCCAAACTCTAACTGTCGGCTCGGCTACCCGTTGCGGCTTAAGTATTTTCGCTGGCCCGAGTCTCGTCGAGAGAGACAAGGGCGATGACCAGAACATTCTTTCAACGGTAACACGAGAAATTCAATCCGCTCAAGGACGGGGAGTATAAAGAGTCCCGGTAGGCTTATCGTGACGGTACGCATTTGTAAATCTCCACGTGCTCCTCGGAGTTATCGCTTCCCCTTCACACAGTGATTCGCTAGCTCTAGCGGTACGCGGCAGGGAAGCGATGCAAAGTAAGCATGTAACAACATGTTTAGTGCTGAAACTGTGAAATATTGCTAAGATATTAATTGCCTTGCCTCATAAATCCCGTAAAAAAAACTCGTAAGTATATTATTTTATAAACTTTCGTAACAATATCTTATAAAGGGCAGTTCCACACATTTATTTGTAAGCTGGCAGTATTTTAAAATCTGCATGCGTTTTCTCGGGAACTAAGCGAATAAATCATATTTTTGAACGGAACAAGAATAAAATTTGTATTTCGGGGAGCAGGCCTGTCTATTTTATTTCATACGAGAAGCAGCAAACGTCGTAGTTTCAGCCTTTTCTATTGGCTGATATGTCAACCGACGTCATTAAGTTCGGGCAAGTTCGTGTATCTTCGTTTTTAGTAACCGCCAAAACTTACCTCAAGGAAGCTTCGCAAGGCTTAAACAAAAATTGACAGAGTATCCAAAATCTAGTGACGCTTGGAATATCCACTACAGGAAGTGGTAGTGTTGCTTAACTTCTAGGCGGATCTGTGCATACAGCCCTAAGTCAGCGCTCTTGTCCGCACATTCATTTTGTGGTCTTTCTTTTGTCTCGTGTAGATCCGTAAAATAAGTCTTCCGTAATTGCATACATTTTAATAGGAAACACGCCGATTGACCCCCCCCCCCCCCTTTTTTTTTCTTCATGCTTCACAGAAAATTTGGCATCGATGTAGGAAAATTAGTTAAATGCCTTAACGTCGTATTAAAAGTGTAACGTTAAAATTAGTGGACGCTAAAGTTATGTAATTTGGTACGTGTTCGTTTTCTATACATCAAATGAAGAATTGGTAACTAATTTGGTTTAGTCAAAATTTCACAGTTATACTTCAGTGGCGCACGGATAATGTGAAACAGTTGATGGAAGTTTTTATTGCGAAAGGATACATAATATATAGGGAAGTAGAACCTGCGGAACTTTGAGAAACGCTTAGTTAGCCGCGAATTAATTGGGCACTAAACCTTTAAAAGAAAACCTCGAGAGGCCTAAGTTAGTACCGCGGGTGTGATTTGTAGTGTTGGCGAAGCGGATGCGACTCTTTTTGCTGTCCCCCCACCCCATTTTTTGAATGATACTAGGATTGCGACGCGGTAGTTGAATCCGCGACCTCTCGAACCGTGTCCAGGGGACTCGTTGGCGTGACTGCGGTCGGTCCTGTTCCCACGACGCCAGCGCTTATTGGAGCGTACATCCAATTTTTTTTTATCTCCTTCCAAGCCCACCAGCACCTTAAGGTGGCGGTATCCTTGCCATGGTATTTTTATGTACAGCCTGTTCACGGTAAAATGCACACTTTTGAAAGCTCTGCATAAGATCTAATTCTACGCACGTTATGTATTGCTCCACCATATGTACAGTTAACATTGCCATGGGCTTGGTCACTTTATTCGTGCGTCGGTCAGCTAAAAATGTAGAATTATTAGGAAAGCAAATATAAAAAAAAATTGCATTTTCTTGAACTTATATCCATTAGTGGGGAAAAAAAAAACCAAAAGAAGTAATTTCAGTACTTGCAAATATTTATCTAACTCTGTTACTCCTACGTTAAGTCATGGACCTACTTTCTCTTCGTCGTTGCGAACTTCACTGTGTGAAATACCAGTCAGTGTGCCTGTTAATATGTATGCGGGTAGGGACAGTGACATTTTTCGGAGGTCGATTTCAAAAGTGCTCAAATAATCATGAGGCATTCTGTATATGTCTTCATTGCTTACTGTTAAGGGCGTTGGCCACGGAAAAAATGAAGTATTTTATGCGTGTACCACAGATATAGTGCAACTTTTACACATTTCGCGTGAGTACACTTGCCTACAAAAAAAAAGTTTTGAGCCCATAGTTTTGCATGTATACATGCCAAAATCACAGTTTTACTGTTTTAGAATTTTATAAATAATGAAAACCATCTTACGTACAGAAATGAGGTAATTCACACTGAAAGAGGATGCCAAGAATTAGTTCACGACGTCCTTAAAATTACACAAGGAAATGTTTTTGAAATTAAAAAATAATGCTGAAAACAGGGAAATTCATGCATATTATTTTATTTGTGACTATCTCTAATTTTATAGACAATAACTTACTAAACATACCTTAAAATGAATTAAGACAAACTTTTTAAGTTGTCCTTTTTAAGTTTCCTGCAGATAGTTTGTTATTTTATTCGTACATTACAAAAACAGTAAAATATTGACTTTGGCATGCCATTTTGCAGAAACCATGTGATTTAAGATATTTTACCTGAGGAAAAGGTAAGACACAGGTAATGTCTAAAAGTTGAACATTATTATATGGTTATATGTTGCAAATATAAAACATATTTTTCCGTGGCCAACGCCCTTAATTAAGACTGTACATAAAACTTCCTATCCAAGTTGTGTGGTAATTAAGTTCGTTTAATAAAGGCAGGATTAAATATTGCTTGTGGAGGGATTTATATAGAAACAGTCGAGCAAATGACATTAGTTACAAATTAATTTTTTTGAAGAATTTATTTGTATTTCACGGTTGGCTTGGACAACGGAAAGCTGGGAACTAGCTTACGGAAGTTTTCGTCTGTCGTTATTCGCAGTTGGCGTAACTGCGAGAGGCGCTGCAAGCTTTCTCAATTCGTTCGGTTAAGTCGCGTATCTCTTGCGCGGAGAAGGGCTCTGCGTCCAAGAATATCCAGTTAAGACAACGGGGCTGTGTTTTATGGGGCAGTATGAACCCCCCCACGCAAGGAATAAGCGCGTCATCCCCCTTTGCGTCGCCCATTTCAAATACTGCAGAATTGATGTTGCAAGGGTGGTTTGCGTGGTGGAAGGGTGGGGCGTGGTCCCATGATGCTCGTCGCCTTACACTGGGGATTACTTGTTCCCATTATCGTCGAACCCCCCCCCCCCCCCACCTCCCCCCATTTTTTTTCTATACCACCTCGTCGCTTCACCAGCAAGTTGCATTACCCTCAGCAGTAGCTCCCGGTGAGATATGGGGCTGAAACCCTGCCTCTATGGGGCGATGAAATGGAAACATAAGTGTCTCCCGTCTGTGTGCATACGCATGTAGTTACTAGATTAATTTTTTTTGCTCGCCCCTTTCGTTGTAGTTATTACATCAGGGCGGCAGTTATATTTGCATACATATAGCGCAAGCGGGGCTCAAGGACATAGTTGTACAGTTCATTTCCGTCAAGATTTCCATTTTTAGAGGGACCCTTTATTTGCGGCGGCAGCTCCCTTAAACGTGACTTTTCCAGAACGGGACATGGAAGTATTTATTTACCACTTTAGGTACCACACAAATACGAAAATAAACTGCACCGTAAAGTTTAATTTTTAAATTGCACGTTGAACGTTTCACTTCTGCTTTTTCCGCTCTAAACTTGGAAGATATTTTTTTATTAGTAGAACTGTATCTAAATTACATTTTGTTTCTCCTCCCCTTCGTGTCTCTTTCTCCCACCCCCGCTCACCCTTCGATTATCCGGTCTCTCACAAGTGACAGTGAAATATGGTTTCATTTTAAGACTTTGTCCACTGACACAATGCCTTTGAAATGTCTGCCAATTGTCCAGTTGCCTCGTAGTACAATGTCCTGCTTCCTGACTTAGTTTCCTATAAACATGTTTTCCAGAAAAACAACGGCCAAATCTAATTACTTATCACAAAAGTCAATAGTCCAAATTAATAAATTATGGGTATTTTTTTAATGTCATGAAAACATAAAAATCGATCAAAGTTTGCCGGTTTGATATTTGGTCATGTTTGTAAATTATGTAAAAATGTTATGCCTACCGTATTTTATACTAGGTTATTTATTTCATTTCTCATTGTAAATGTGTTTATCGCCGCTTTCTCTTAATATCACCTGGTGTACAACGAAACAAACCAAATTCGAAATAGGTTGTCACAACTGATAAGAATTTGCCCGTTATTTCCAATGTAATGTAGCATAAAAATAAGCAACCTAATATTATCAGGGAAACTGTTATATTTCTTTAATATACGCTAGGTATAAGACGTTAACCCGCTAAGAGTTGAAGATCCTATTCGCAAATAAAATGTACCTCTCAAGTTGGAGTTTTTAAACAGCGGTGAATTTGTGAGGTATTGATTTTATTTGTTGTATTTAGTACAGCTGAAAACGCATTTTTTTCTCAAAGGAATTGCTTAAAACACTACTGACTGCATGTCAACGCCTGAACTAGTAAGTTCCATTCTCGTATTACTTCTCGGTTTTGCCCTATATTAAAGTTGTTGGTATCTTCAAATCGTTTTGGTATCGTACTGCCAGTCTGAAAAAGGAATGCCCTTCTACCACGATGGTTTAAAATGCGTTTACTTTTTCTCGCCGGCATTCGCGACGGCTGGCCGTGCCACCATTGTAAAACATTTCCGTTCAGACTCGTTTTTGCAGTGCAGCAGCCGCGACATTTATTTTAAAGGTGTGCTAATGTGCCCATTGAAACGTCAGCGTTTATTAATTTAAACGATGGATATTTAGTAAGCTTTGTTCAAAGGCCAACGGAATCTTTCAAGTTGTCATAAATTAACAAACTAGTTCGAATGTTAGTGCATGTGCGCGTAGTATAACAGCGAGCTTATGTTCGACGGTGTTAATTGCAAACGCATTTAATTTACCTCAAGGCTTACATGACGTATCAATAATATTCAGTTGTACAAAATACAACATTATACTAGGTGCAATCATTATACATTTCAAGCAAGATAGTGAGCGCCAGTCCAACATCAACACACGAAAAAAAATACAGAATTAAATCTTTAAATTGATTGAAATTGCCGTTCGCGAGAGAGCAACCCACATCAAAGCTTTCCAACCCATCCCAATAAAATATATATTAAAAATAGCCTATATTTAGACGAAAAAACCAAGATATGGGGCTACTATAAAAAGCCTTTTCAAATCCCTCGTACAATTAAAAATTATTAAAACAACTCGCCGTAGTAATTAAATGTAATTCTTGTCTATCACGAGTGCATGCCAGAGTTAAGAGTATTAAGTTCCCTTGGATACGTCAACTAAATCGCAGGGAAAATTAACAGTACTACGCTGACAAAATTTAAATATCCATTGAAACTGGGCCACAGCTATGTAGGCCTATACGTAATACTGAAATATCACATCGCGACGCTTGTCTGCCTTGAACCGAACTACAGTTTCGAATGGCGAATGAAACATTAATTTACAAGTGACGACTCCTAGAGAACTCTAAATAGGCCACAGTCATACAAACTACTTCAAAAACACAAATTCAAATTGGTACAGCACAAGGGGAAAATGCACTATTTAAAGAGAACCTGAGAAAACGGTGTGTACTTACTACGCGCATGCGCGGATGGAGGAAGAGCCAAAAAGCGGTTCATGAGCCCCGACGTTTTTGCCCCTGCGTTGGAGGTACAGCAATACGAGTCACAATAACACACGCGCTCAGCGCCCTATCCTCGTATGTGCAAGGTGCTGAACCTGCATGCATCGTTACGCTTTCTGTGTATATTATATATGTAACAGCGGGATTTTATTGCACGCGGTGAAAGCCCATAGATTAAATTAAGATTGTACGGTTTAACTTTTCTCTTACCTCGCTGTCGCCTTGTTTGGAAGTAGTGAGAATTTGGTATAGGGAAATACATGGTAATAAAATTTTTTTTGTAAGCCAATTTTGAAGATATAAAATTGAAACAAAAACCTGAGTGTGAGAAATGACACACTCAACCTTTGTATCGACGCGAACATAGCACTTTGCTTTTCGGTAATTTTTAAATTAAATGATTATGTTTTCTGATCCTTCCAAGAAACAGGTTATACGTTAACGTTACAAAAGGCTTCGGTAGCAAAGAAGCGTGTATTTTTCGGCTCAAAATAATTTCTGGTGGTATAAATATATCTTTAACAGAATCGCCAAAAAAAGAATTTCATTAAAATGTATTTCCCTCTACCAAATTATCACTCCTTTCGAACCAGGCAACAGCCTATAAGGAAATTGCGCGGGAAAGCTCTTAAAAGATACATTTTTAAAACCATTTTCGCATTATTTTTTTAATACATTTAATACACTGATGGAAAATGGACACGTGGACACAACGGTCGTATATGCATGGAGGCTCTATTGAATAATTATACAAGTTGTACACTGTATATGATAATTAGCACAGGGTCTTACACCTACGGGCAGAGGTTACAGTATGTCTTGAACGTCAGTATCTTGTGTAGCTGCCTTTAGCGACGATGCATTCGTGCGTAGAGACGATCGTAAAGGTGTCGTATCGTACGTCATCTTGGGGAATAGTGTTCCATGCTAATTCCACCTGTTGTTGCAATTGGTGGAAGTTTGTTGCCGGTATTGCAGACTGCACCAAACGCCATCCCATCATGCCCCACACATGTTCAATGGGGGAAAGGTCGGGTGGTCGTGCTGGCCATAGGGGTTGACGAACATCTTCGAGATCGCGTTGGGTAACACGAAACGTGTGTGCACGGGCATTGTCCTGCTGGAAGAGGACATCTCCGTTTAAGAACGGCAACAAAATGGGCTAAATGATGATCTGGATGTAGCGTTTACTGTTCCGTCAACAAACACCAGAGGCTTACGGCCATTGTAGGCTACTGCCCCCCAGACCATGATGCCAGGAGTTGGTCCTGTATGTCGCTCTCCTGGCCGTCGCCGCACTTGTGAACGACCGTCACTGGCGCCAAGACAGAATCTGCTTTCATCACTAAATACAACTCCGCGCCATTCATCCCTCCAGTTGCGTCGTTAGCGACACCATCCGAGGCGCAGCTGCACGGTGATGAGGTGTGAGAGCAAACCTGGCGAGCTGCACCCTTGATCGTAGCTCAGCGTGCAGAAAACGGTTGGTGATGGTCCTAGCTGATACCTTGGATGCAACAGTGACCCTAATCTGTGCGGCAGTCGCCGTGCGATCAGCAATGGCTGCTCGTCTGATGCTGCGGTCCAGGCGGGAACCCGTACGCCGCTGCCGTTGGGAACCAGGTTGACGAGTATGTGCGCCATCGTTGGATCTGCGGCACCACCAATGATGCACAGCACACACTTCACGTCCTACGCGTTGGGCAGTTCTTCGGAAGGACCATCCAGCCTCCCTCGGGTCCACAATACGACCTCGTTCAAAGTCCGTTAATCGCTCGCAGTGTGGTCGTCCATGCCGTCGTGGCATGTCTACGCTGCTTCCTACACACAGGCCGATGCTTGAAACAACAGACTACGCTTTCACAGAGTCAACTACAGTAAGTTGGGCTCAGCGGTGTTATGCCTAGTACGCGGTTCCTACTCTGCCCACAGTACAGAACTGTTTATGACTGCAAGTACTGCCCTATATCAGTGCCCCAATCGCATATGGCGTTTCTATGTCAGCGCATTAGTGGTGTTACTTTTTTTCATTTTCCACCAGTGTAGGACAATAACAAAGTTGTACGGTCTTAGACGATTTGTTTTTATTTATTTATTTTATTTTTTATTTTTTTTTTTGAAAAAGTCTTATTTCTGGGTTTTTATTTTTTTGAGATACGCGGAAACAACTAATTGAGAGAAGGTATGACCGGGCTACTAACTCTTAAGGCAGGAAGGAAGCAGGAGAAAGAAGCCGAACACGCTCGCGTCGTAAACAACCAGCGTCGTAGACGGCGTCAGAAGGTGCACTGTCGCACCACCGGACAGTAGTAAAAATGAGCTTTTTGTTTTCTTCGGAATGTTACTTAATTTTCTTACTTTCGCTTTTTTTTAGCAAATAAGTGAACATTTTTTCGTGGCCAAGAACTATTTGAAATATTTTTTCTGTAACTTGTATGTAATTTTCTTCAAATTCATATTAAATTTGATTGGTGTGTATAACCGCCTGAAATTGGAAGCATAAAAAAAATTTAATTCATGTACTGCATCTGCTTGCACTTTGTGCAAACGGGCGTTAGTTTGTTCTCTCGGGAACATTAAATTGACGTGTGCGATTTGTTATTTTCACTCACGGCTCCTTTTTTGTGTGTTACCAAACTATACTACACGGCGGACTAAGACCGCATCAGCACCAGAAGTACGTTAAAACTTGCTGTTAGCAACTTTTCCAATTTAAATATATATGGTGTTTCTTGTGAGAAAGTAGTTTCTCTGGCCACCCCCATGCAAGCGTCATTCGTACACACGCATGGGAAGGATCCTTTCACACATATTCCAGCGGCTTTGACAAGGAAACTTTGGGCACAAAACTTTGCGTATTAATCTTCTTGTGCACTTTTTTTTTTTTTTGCTGACCGAAATTGATGGTGGCTCTATAATTAAATTTGTTTACGGGGTTGTACAAACTTATTCGGATACATTTTAATGTTGATATATTGGTATCTCGCTCGTAGTTGCGGAACTTTGGTTCTTTATTAAATAAACTTCGATAGCATGCGCGTGTGTTACATATCTATACATAACATATATATGTTACGAACGTTTGATCGTAATCTAATATGTTGAAGCTGGTTCTTATAACAGGCCATTTGGATGGGTATAGTGGGTATATTGAAAATCGCCAAAAGCCACTTGTATACTGAACTTAGGTGGATCGCGTGTGACAAGTGAACACAATAAACTCGCCAGGGCTTCATGGCTGTATTACGAAGGTTCTTTTGTAACCTATTGTGCTATGAAGTCAAAAACTGTTTTTTTTCTTCTAAAATATGTCTCGCAGAATATATAAATGATAGACTCAGAGAACTGGCAGAGGGACAGCATTTCATTTGCTATTAGGAATTTTTATTTTGTACTTTTTTCATATTATTTGTGGCGAAGTTCATGTTGATTGGGTTTTTAAAAAAAATGAGGATTCAAGTCATCTTCCTTATTGCTTCATTTTCTTTAATTTTCTTGTTTTCTTTGCGTTGTTACGTTATATTTACTGATACCTTATCCTGTGCCAAAGGTTTTTACAGTGTAAGAGTAATAAAAATATAGTAGTTCTCCTAAAGATAACGTGTATGGCAGCCATTTATTTAACATCACTTATTTTACCTTATTTTATTTTACTTTTGAAATAAATCCAATCATTCTAGCTGTGTATTATAAAACTATTCGTTACAAAGTGTGTTTATATGTTAACCAAAATTCTAAAGTAACGTTAAGTTATTGCCAGAGAAGCGCAGTATTTGACTTCATAACTTGTGGTATAGTGTGGGTCAGATCAATTGAGAGCACATCTCTTTCGTTGTCCCTTTTGCATGTTTCAGATGTAGTTCTCTGTAAAAATAATGCAGTTTTACAGAAAAATTGTTAGTAATTTTAGAAACGTTTGTAACAGTACAAAAATTTCACTCGTAAAATTACTCGTTCGTAAAAGTACAAGAGCCCTGTTTGTAATAGACCTCAAGAATATTTGTATTATTGGCCTACTAACCTATATAACTGTATGTTCAAAACTAGGTTTGGTATAAAACGTAGCAGCATCTAAAAAGATACTTGATGCAAGTGGAAATAACGCCAAACACTTAGAACAACTTAAATAATCCTAATTAAACTATAAAGATATATTATAATGCCATAGCTCCATGTTACATGTACTGTTAGCTCAGTTACCTAGTGCGCCTTTCCATGTTCAAACCTCTGTCGGCTTACGAATTAATTGTTATTGTTTAGATACTAAATTTATGCTGTTTGTAATTTATGTTAAAAATATTTTAACGTCTACTTTTTATTTGTCTAGAGGCATTAATTTTTACCACAGCCTTCCTTTTAATCTTTGTGATTATTCTGATTTTTTTTTCTCTTTCATTTTTCTGTCTACCGTGAGAATAACTGAATGCCTCGTAAGTTAAGTTGGTCATGTGGATAAAGGCGTGTCTTTGTAATGAAACGGTTTTGGGTTCCAGTATCCGTGCTGGCAAGATGGATCTTTTTTTCCTGAATTATATTTCAAAATATTTTTTTTTCCTCTCTCTCTTATTTGTACATCACGTTTGTTTTCTAGACACGCATAGGAAATAATTTTATTTACACCTCTCAGCAATGCAAGTGAAGATAAAAACAAATAATTTGTAATATAACAAGTACTTGTATTGCAGATTTTACTTCCCCCCCCCCCCCCCCCCAGTTCTACGAAAGATTTTTTGACAACAGGATTTCCAGGTTTTTTCCTTGTAAATGTACAAACATATTTTTTTACCGTGTACCTGATAAATAATACAAAACCTGTTCTGAATCTTCCTTGTGACTCTTAAGGTTTCAGAAAGAAAGAAAATTATCCTTCTGTCATTCCTAGGGCCGCCTGTTTTTCTCGAGAAGATCTACGCGAAGGCTAGACTCCAATAGCCTATGACATACTTATCCTTTGGTTATTGGCCACGTGTCTTTTTCGGGAGACAGTTTCTTACCTGACTAGGGCAATCAGAGTTAGGTAACTCCGACATGAAGTGTGTGTGATTCGCGGGCAGACACCTTCCATGCGTGACAGTTAAAATTATACACGTGATCTTTGAATGAATAGTGCAATGGGGGTGAATGACAAGATGGATATTTTTGGACAATTCCTTGTTTTTTCCATGATAGACATCTGTATCGCAATGGTGAATGTCCAAAAATCTCCATCTTAAAATTATCCAATAACGACAGTGGTTCTTGGCTCTATTGTTTTGGAGTTCTAGTAGTCCTGGAATCGTTTCGCGAAAAACAGGTGGTCCTAGTCATCCCATGGTCGGTCGTACCACACCAATTTTGTGACATAGATTTACTGTCGCAGTTTTCTACAGTAAACACATGTAAAGGCCCGGCTTATAGTGAATTTTCGCCCTAGCGTATACTGTTATGAATTAACATTGTAGCAAATTCATACGTGAAAGGGGCTAACGGCGTAGCTGAACTAGTCGTGGTTATGTAGAGCAGATCGGTAAATGATGGGGTTTATTGGACATGATCCTCATATAATAACTAGTTATAGCCCGTTCGCGGTAAAATGAGCACTTTTGGAAGCCCTGCTTAGTATCTACTTGTATACACGTTGTGTGTTCTTCCGCCTTATGTGAAATTAACATTGCCATGGGCCTCGTCGCTTTATTCATGCGTCTGTCAAGTGAAACTGTGATATTATTAGAAAATAAGTTATTGTATTCATCTGCAGATTTGTACACTTCGATGAATTAGAAAATACAGAAGCAGAAGCGAAAGAAATAATTTCGGTTATCACAAATGGTTACCTAACACTTCTTGTTCGACGTTCATATTTGGAACTATTTTTCCCCTCCATCGTTACCAACTTTACTGGACTCATGTCACTCATTGCGCCCTTAAAAATATATACAGTAAGGGGCAGTTGATTTTTTTCTAAAGTTGATTTCAAAAGTGCTCACTTTATCGTGAACAGCCTTTACGTGATTATTAATCGGATTAGCTTAAATGGAATATCATATTGCTTATTACATCTGTTAGGATTATTTACCACATGCCACTACCATTACACTCTTAATTGGAAAGTTCCCATCTTATTCATGTTGCTGGAGGTTGTTTCTGGGGTGTGGTTAACGACGGCCGGACATACCCATCTCCGTGATCTTCTCGTTACGAAGGCTCGACGACAATATACGTCACGCCTATGTTACGTTGGCCTATATCAGGCGCGTTGTTTAACGTATTCGGCCTCGATTACTGGCCGGTGGAGGGGGTTTCTGCAACTGCCGTCGCGAGGTGATTACTGCAATCACGCTCGTGCCCTGGTTTCAATGTTTGAAAGCGTGATCAGGCAGGCCGTCCACGTAAGGCCTGATCATCTCGAAACAATACGCAGTCCAGCGGCATTGTGTTGCCCGTGTTTCGTGAACTTGCATGTGCCGTTAGTTATCATTCCATGCCCCGCAAGAGGGAAAGCAAGAGCGTGGCGAGGGATCCGTGGGTATTCACGTTCGTTCAGTCGCGAATAAATTAATCCTCCTTGCACGCCTGTGACGGAAGCACGGTTATCACACGGCGCCAAGCCTCTCTTTGGTGAAAGGCTCTTTAGTCCGTGGGAAGTAACGAGGTGGGAAGCTGGGTCATTGTCTGGACGAGATTAAAAGGAAAACATGTACCCACCCGACGTAGAATATGCTTATCACTTTCATCTGGAAAATTACTCGGTTCTTTTAGCGGGCAGGAAGTTGAAGGGAATATCTTGGTATGGTCACCAGTCTGAAGTGAATGCCTGTTCCAGGCTGTTCACCGGTATCTAAGCACTTTAGAAAGCCCTGCTTAAGATCTACTTGTATGCACGTTGTGGATTCTTCCGCGTTATGTAAAATTAACACTGCCATGGGTCTCGTCACTTTATTTCATACATCGGTCAAGTAAAACTGTGAAATTATTAGAAAAGTAAATATATTACAATTTTGCTAATTTTTATACTTAGATGCATTAAAAAAACAGAAAGTAAAATAAACAATTTAAGTAATCACAAATGGTTACCTTACACTTAATTCGACGTTCTGACATGGAACTGCTTTCCCTCCATCGTTATCAAATTTACTGGGCACCTGTCTGTCAGTGCGCCCGTTAAAATAAATGCAGGCAGGAGCAGTGACTGTTTGCTAAGGTTGATTTTAAAAGTTGTCACATCATCGTGAATAGCCTATAGTATAGGACTATTCTGTAAATAATCATATGGAAAATATAATTAACTATTGTAGTAATAAACTTGTTAGAAAGGATTCAGATTAAATTATTGCAATGGCTGTCCTGGTAAATATAAATCACCGATAACGTAGTACAGTAATCTTTATATCTGTGCCAACATCAAAATATTCAATTTTATTACGTCTTAATTAAATCGTATTCCTTTGTAGTCCAACCCCCCATTTTTTTCCCACAACTCGAATTTTTGCATAAATTTGCACAAACGGAATTGTTATACGATGTAACCGAATGCTTT
Source organism: Dryococelus australis (assembly GCA_029891345.1). Classification (NCBI taxonomy): domain Eukaryota; kingdom Metazoa; phylum Arthropoda; class Insecta; order Phasmatodea; family Phasmatidae; genus Dryococelus; species Dryococelus australis. The sequence continues at coordinate 43,835,289 of CM056995.1, read as the reverse complement.
TATACAAACTGCTGGATTATTATATGAAAGAAATGAGAGCAATAAATGGGCGCGAGTGTGTTGTAAATTAAGGAAGAGACTGTAAATAACTTTGATGTCTGTACCGTACCATAAAGTAGATCACGCCAAACTTTGTAAGCAGGGATATAGAAAAGTGATGGGCAAACATTACAGCAACTTTGTAACGAATACGTCAGCTTTTTTTAAAGCGGTGCTGGATTTTTTTTTTTTTTTTATTAAAAAAGGAGAAATATGCAATTAGCCATTCGGACGGCGTTAAACAGCTAAGGTTTTCAGCGGAATAAATTTGTAGTCCCGATGTTCACCTCATCTGAGACTCCGGGAAATGTGAATAATCGTTCACGAAGTTTATGACCGTGGCTTTCATTGTCGCATTATTTCCTGGACATACTTCACTGTGAGGGATTCTAATCGGTCATATACTTAACTATGTTAATACGTTTACTCGGAAATTATCAGTATGTTGGTGCTGTTAATAATTTTTCAGCGATCGTGCCTGATACCAATTTTTTAAATAGCACTTTTGACATCTCTATTCGCACAAACAGAATCACAAATCACGTAACACAAATATAGTCTTCACTTGGAACGTGATACCTTAGTATGCACGACCTATAGAAATTTTGCTTTTATTTCTTCAGGTGTGATTTCCCTTAAATGTCACCAATTCTGAGAATTATACTACCTATATCCCGAGGATAAAGTCAAAAGGAAATAATCTCTCTAGTCGCGAATTGTTGGCTTCGTGGATATACGCAAGGTTGGGTTATTAGTGCTATGGCTGGCTTTATAAGACGGCCCCCAAAAGTTAAATTATTCTCTGTACGATTGTACAGTCCCATATCGCCATCTTACCTAAAACAAGAAAATAAAATTCCAGAACGTAGGTCTAATCATTCTAAATTTAATGTTCTTCATAGGTACCTGGTGCTTTAATTGCATTGGAACGTGTTTCAAATCCAGTTATTTTTAACGAAACTATTAAGCATGCGCCTAACTTCGTGATCTACTAAAAGAACGCATTTTCGACGATGCTATTGATTACTTTCAAGATATTATGCACATTAGAAATAGCATCTCGAAGCAATCTGACGTAGCTATAAACGGCGTTTTCAAAGTGTTGTTCCTCGAAATGCTCGATTCACAAACTTGTGAAGCCAGCACTGAACCTCGCTACAGACTTTCCGCCAGCAAACTGACAGGCTTGTGGTCTGAAGTCCCATAGGCACTCGCAGCAAAACGAGAACACTACACGTCAGTTCAAAGCCGAGCGCGTAGCGGCGAGGGCGCACTTGATGCGCGTGGAAGTGTCGTCCTTATCCCCAGGTAAGAGGCACCCAGAATGACGGTGTATCAATGTATTTTTATTGCATTATAGTTTAATTGAAGTGTGTAAACTATAATTCTTTGGGATAGCTACGTTAATTAATTATGGGTGTGGTCAGCAGCCATGTTGATCACTAAGATGACAGACGCCACGTCTGTTGCGTGTGTTTCCGCACAGCTCATTTAACCCATAGTAGGGAGAGACTTGGGTAAGCCCCTCCCCCAAATATTTTCCCCTCTAGGCCATTCTTGGTCCGACGGATAGGGGCCTCTGTGATTTAATTTTCTTTATTAGTTACAACAATAGTGGAAATAATTGGATTTCGGCAGTTAAATGAGAGATAACATCATTTTCATCTTCGTAGGAGTCCACGCAACGGGTCAATAAAGTAAACGTATAGCAAGCAGGATGGTGTCTTATTTGTCGGATAATGGTACAACTGCCAAGTAGGGTTAGACCATCCAGCGACGCGTAGTAGCTTTCCCAGAGCTCAGTTTTTCTATCATTCCTGTACGCCTGGCACAGTCAGTCACATATGCAAAACAGACCACGTTTACATGTTCTGTCATTATCACCACAACATCGTTTGTGAGTGGTAACAGCCAGAAGGAACAAGGAATTATACGGACAGGCGACATATTGCCATTTAGCGAAGAATCGCACTACTCTTTGGAAACGGATCCCCCGTGCCAGTATTTGAAGGACCACAATTGGTTGTAGCTTTACAGTGGCACACGTCCCCTACGCTTTGTTTCAAGGCGACAGCATGGATGAACATTGCCAGTGTGTGTGTGTGTCAAAGTCATTGGCTCGATAGTCTGTTCACAGTTTGACTGCGACAGAAAATAACTCCGCCGGTAATTTATAATTTTCAAAGTTTAACTTGGGTAATTACATGATTTATTGTGTCCTAATGTTCTACAAAAAAAATATACGCTTGCAGCTTTGAAGTATATTAAATCCATTACGTTTCGGAATAAAAACGCACCAATCAACTAACGTTGTCCAAGATGGCGGACGCGGTGTGTTGGGCTCAAGTGCGGAAATACATGCAAATAAACGGAAAATATTAGTGATTATATAAATCTGGATGTAAATAATTAATCTTATTACTAATATCTAAGTTGGATTAGTATGGTTTTAATCCAATTCTGATACCTGACTGCTAGTGGCGTGTATGTTGGAGGCTCCAACACAGCTAGTGCACGGACAGGCGGAGTGATACATGCTGCCGTCTAGAACTAGATGGACCAAGTATACTATGACGTGATGGTCATGGGGAGCCATCGCAAATAATCTTCGTGCGCCACTGGTGGTGATACGCGATCTATCCTGGCAGAGTGATAGGAAGTCAGTTTTCAACAAGATGACGCTCGCCCGCATACAGTTCTGGTTTTCCAAGGATATTTACGTCACGTTTCACCACTTCGATGGCCGTATTGGTCACGGGAATTGTTTACAATCGAACATTTTAAGGACGCGATGAGACGTCAGCTTTCAGTGTGTTAAAGATTTTGCTTTGTAATTTTTAAAATTGAATTAAGTTATTCGTATTGAAATACTGCTGCTTTTGTTTGCATGAATATCTAAAAATAAAATAAAGCTTAAAAAGCGATGCAAGCAGTTCATTATAAGTTAAGAGGCTACGTACTTATTACAGTTTGAAGTAGTGACTGGCCACTGGGAATCAACCCAAGGTGCTCCCCCCCCCCCCCCAACCCCCACAAACTTAGCGCGTATGTACAGTATATCAGGGCACGAGGCTGCAGAAGTGGTACTAAATGTGGTCTCCTCTGTCGCAGGTGGGTAGAACATTGTCCTGATGCAATAGCATCGTAATAGTAAAACCTTGTTAAGATGTTTCCCTGCTTAATAAGCTTACATAATATTCACGTGTTCTATAAACACTTAATTAATTTGATTCTTTTAAGAAGTTTTACTTCATTTCTTCTGCTGTGTTATACTTAGTACTAATAGAATTTCGTTTGAATCCAACAGTTCGTTTGTAGAATTCTCGCCGGTGATTTTTAGCGACCGTAAATGACTACCATTGTGTAGTCCCTTTCGATGCTTTCTATATAAATTACACATTTTTTTGCAGTCCTGCATGATTCTAAATCTGAGATACGTAACCAGTTAATTTTTCGCTCTCAGAAAACTTTTCCTTTCCCATTTTTATACTAGTTTATGAAAACTGTAATGTAGGTCCCGGTTGAAGTCCGCTATTCCGAAATATGTTTATGGGTTTCACAGATAGTCCTGGCCCAGAAAATACTTGTCCCAGAAAATTAGAGAGGAATTATTCCATTAATTGAGGAAACATATGCTCGTAAGAAATTTTTTTGCAGTGACATATTCAACAACTGCGCATATTTTCTGAAACGATATTAAGAACGGTAGCACCTCTAGAAAAATAACTGTGGTTCGACTAATTTTTTCCTTGAGTGTTCCAAATAGGTACGTATTAAATCTTTTTTAGCGTGTGTATCTCGTCTCATTGACTCGTATAAACTTTAGCGGCCTACCACTGTCTGAAAATAATACCTCCTCGCCCCCCCCCCCCCTGTCTATAATCAGTGTTACCCGTGCGATTTACTGTTTCTTCTTAAATACAAACGCCATTTGCCATTAAAAATAAGCGTAGGTTTTCTATAAAAAAAAAAAAAAAAAATCTAGCCTCTTAAATTGTAATCGCGTCATGACAGTTTTGTCTAATTAGCAAATCTTACTGGTCTCAAAAGAAAATTATTACTGAATATATCTGCTGTATGTCTTGGAAGTTTTTTGGTTTTATGGCCTTTGAATTGACCAGCTTTTTGCAGATCGGGTAACAGTTTTTTTTCTTCCATGATTTTCGCTGTTTTTATTTTAATTCCTATGTGTGTGTTGTTGCTGCTTGTTTATGCGCCTGTTTGAGGACGATCCCACTCGAAATAATGGTAACTTCTCCAAGCCGTATTTAGTAATACTTGACTATAGGAATTTTTGAGATAACAGTTTCTAGTTTTTCCGTGATCCCAGTTTCAAAATCATTAATTCAAATACTAACATAACCCGTAAAGTATGACAAATTAAGAAAGAACAATGTAAAAGGCCCTGTTTTTCAGTGCTGTAACAATAACAAAACTTCATTTTAGTTAGAAACTGGCCGGTTTATTTTACCTAACAAATTGTGCCAACAAAACGCGACCAGCATACGATCAAGTTTGTGAGGATAGAGATGTTCTTTTTTAAAGTTTCTCGCCGTTTGGTGCTAACTGCCGTTTTTATTTAATGTCTCTAGCGACAGGTGTTGATTGTGTGAATGTTTCTAGATAACTTAATCTGACTTAAAGTTGTCGCGTAGATAGCGTTAATCTGAATCGTATTTAAACTATTTCGTACTTCAGTGCATGAGTCGAACCTAGATGGAATGTAACGGAACGAGGATGCATGTTGTTATATGCTGTTCACGGTAAAGTGAGCACTTTTGAAACCCTAGTTACTTTTTTTTTCAGTTATTTTTTATCCTTTAACCACCATTTTTAATAAATATTGCAGTGTAATTAATACAAAGTGTGTATATTCTACCGCACTCTGAAGTTAACATCCAAGTCTAAAGGAAAATATATTTGACTATTATTCCAAATAAGAGGGTTTTCAAATGTGCTCACTTTACCGTGAATAGCCTATACCATCGTGACGCAGGTTGTCAGTTGCTATATGTACGCCTTATAGCCAGATATAAAATACTCCAATTTCATGTTTATTGAGACGCTGTCTTTATCTCAAGTAAACTTGTTTTGGGAAGTTCAAGAATGTCGTCTTTCAAAATCTCGAAATTTCCGAAAGAAATGTATAAAATTATGTTCTATGGCTTGTGAAACCTGAAGTCCTATTGCTTAATTTTTTTAGACGTATGTTTCCTGAAGCATCCAAAATTGTAGACTCTTTAACTGATTGTTACATTTAAAAAAGGGAATTCTAGCAAAATATTTTACAATGCTAACTTATGAAATACAGTGTGTTTGTAAACTCAGTCCCCAAACTCTTCGGACTAATAACACAAAAGCCCTATACACTTATGTCCGGAAATGTGTATTTATATAATGTGTTCATAGTTTCGGCGCACTATGCCCTGTAAAAACGGCTGTGCGAACATGCGTGTACGATTAGTTGCATATGAAGTAGGCGCGCGACGCTCCGTATGTACTGATTTAGTGTCGCGCGCCTATAATATATGCAGTTTGTCCTACATGCATGATCGCATTGACTTGTTCTGCAGGTTTAGTACGCTGCTACTTTGAACACAATCAAATTATATAAAAATAGGTTTCGGTGTGTCAAACCACGTCGCCATTTCCCTTGGAAAAAAGTACTTAACTGTGTCTGCCTGGTGACCTGTTGAACTGTGCAGCTTACGACCCGGTACGCAAGAACTTTCACACACATTGTTTTGCGGTCTAAAACTTTCCGACGTAGTTTAAAAGAACTAATAAAATAGAATCTCGATGTTCGTGCTAGCTTCACGTCACTACCAAACACTTTTAAAATATCTGAGGTACCGGAAAATAATTGAATATGTCCGTGCCTAATTTTCACGTGCAGCAACACCGAGGCCTGGCGAAGGAATGTGCACCGGACTAATGTTTCAGTTATTCGTCGTGCGAGCGCAGCACAGTCGGTGACCACCTTGGTAAACAGCTTGGGACGATGCGTGCGCCGACAAAAAACGTGACGTTTCGTTACGTTACTTCCGGCATATTTTTCAAGAGGACGGAAGTCGAGGGCATAATTGTAAAATAATTGAATGTTTTGAATCTCATTGTGTTATACCCCCTAAGGGAAATTGGTGTCCTCTGCGTCGGTCGCCATAAATTATATTTTCTGCCATTGGCTGCGCAGTGCTTGTAGCCCCCCCCCCCCCCAAGAGTAATTGAAAACCCCTTGATTTCTTGGAATAACTGTTTTCGAAGGGGAAAATTAAATTGATTGGTAGCGCAAGAGGGTGGTGCAGTGTATTTAATGCCGACTCACGCTGCTCTCTGGGTCAGTTCAGTGACCTCGAGGGGCAAGCTTCTACCATGAGATAAGTAGACTATTTGAAAATCACCAACATAGGCTCCTAAAGCGAACAGGTCACTTACGTCACTTTGACGGTAGGCCGGGGCCATGATGGCTGTAAAATAATTTAAAGTTTTAAAAATTTGCAAAATGTTGGCCTTTCAGCTCAAAATCAAATACTGTTACTTTTTGTAACCAAGTTTTTGTGGCTATGTCGTAACCACCAAGACGTAACGTGGTGGTAACCACTAGTAAACATTTGCAAACTATTGCAAACCTAAGGAAACCGTTGTAATTTTTTTTTTGTAAACGCTTGTCGACATTCTTGGATTATGGTCTCAGCCTTTGGTATTAAACAGGAGCTATGCGAAACTCTTTGTTTTTATGTCTTTTAAGAAAAAAACTTTACGAAGTTCAGGGCTTATCCAAAGATTCGATTTACTCGTAGAATTAAGGCTGGCGTTGCTTAGCAGTTACTCCCATCCCCTTGGGATTGCGAGTAAATTAAACCTTACATATTGTTTGATGACCAGTAATGTGTTACCCAAAATTCCTAGTGTATGATGTAATAATTTCAATGGCATATATAGGTGCGACAGAAATATAGCAGCCATTTGTAATTAGGGTTAATGGAAGTCATCTGCTCAATATATTTTCGTGAAGGCCTTTAGCAGTTTGTACCTTTTTAATATGGCCAGTAAGGAGCCTCATATAACCTGTATAAGTATTAGCTGAATGCCAGCGACAGTATTTGTGTCTGGATTTGTTTGCATTTTATTCTATATTGTGGCAACCGAGGTATTATGTAAATGCATTTTAGATATAAAATTGTCGTATATGGGAAAGGAAAAGAATGTTCCCCGTCAATCTGAAATGTAAGGCATCTAACCAAAGAAGTATATTATGTAAAATATTTTGTGCAAGAAATTTAAATGAAAGAAAAAAAAACGAAAGAAACATTTAAAATATAAATAAACATAACCGCATTTCTTAATTTCTATTACAAATAGTTTTAAACCTTTAACTACTCCTACACTGTGCAGAAAAATGGTTTTTTTGCATGGCTTTTGCCATTCTTAGTGTTCTGATTGGTTTCTGCTAGGGTTTATGCAAAACCTGCCTTGCCACGCCCTTGGTTTAGGACGCAGCAAGGTCAGAAAGGCTGCGCATCTGCTTTTCGTGCAGTCAGAAAGGATTGAAATAATTATTAATTTTCAAGGTCTTCGGAATATCGGGAGGTGTATTTTCCTAGTAATAATCAGTTACGAAACAAACGCATGAAGCTCGGTTTTGCTTAAGACCAGGCTTCACCGTGCGTGGGCGTATAGGGAATCAAAAGGCTAAATTCGGACAAAGAGCTGTGTCATTTTTTGTGATAGTATTTTCAACTAAAGTTTTTTTTGTTTAAGATTGAACGCATATACATTCGTAAACTATTCAAATTTTAATTTTTTTATTTTAAATGCACTTTTTAATTATTTATAAAATGTCACAATTTTATAAATAATGAAAACGTACATATGAAATCAATTAAAAAATTATGATTTTGGAAGGTTTACAAATCTAGAGGAGTTCAATCTTCCTACAAAAAATCTTTAGTTGAAAATACTATCACAAAAGATGACTGAGAGATCATTGTCCGAATTTAGCCTTTGATTCCCTATGCACCCATGCATGGTGAGGCCTGGCCTTAAAAATCGAATGGGGATCGAGTACGCGCGATTGTTGTTTTTCTAGAGCGTTACGTGATGGAAATATCATCTTATGCAAGTGCACAGCAAAGTGACAGAATATGAATCGTGTGTGCAAGTTGCATGGTTTTTTTTGGGAGGACCTACTTTTTTTGCTTCTAAATTTTACAGATATTTTATGGTACCGTGACACGGCGTATAATGTTATAAAACACCTAAGCATTTGAAATTAATGGTCATGTTATTCAGCGAAAATATCATTTTGTGCTTAAAATCTTGATTTTTACGAATTTCAAAAAGTTATTTTAATACAAAGTTTGGTTTCGGCTGAAGTGTTGATTACAACGAAAAAGTATTTAATTTGCTAACAATGTATACAGTAATTCTAGACTTTCGAACATCGTTAAGCCTTAACTGTCAGATTTTTCTCTTAATATACTGGACAGTAAAATTTGGTGAAAAAATACGGCCATACATTTTTTCTATTAAAGTTGTTTTCAATAATCTGTAATATGTTTGAAAATCCGTCACACTGCCAGTGTTTCTTTCTGACAAATCTAATATAATCCTTATTCAACCATAATTTTGAAAGCGGGATACAAATGTTGTTGTGTTACCACGCAGCCCGTTACAGGAAGGAATATTAAGGATTTTGTGGTATTTATCAAAACAGTTAGCTACCAGATGATGCATTTCATTTTTGTGCTGTTATTCAATGCGAAATTTGAACAACATTCCTGTCTTAACCGATATCAATTATTTACTCAACCTTATTTCGTCCCTAGTTGCTGATCGATGTTTTGAAATTTCGGCAGGTTGAAAATGACAGTTTTTAATGTGCACTATTTTGATTCAACTCTTCTCACGTCACAGAGATTTCAGAGGTTCTCCAGTTCACAAAATGTTATGTTTGAAAAGAAACTGGTGTAATCCAACTTTCTCATACAAGCATGGCGCCAGTAATTATGTTTCGGAGAGGCCAAGCCTTCTAACTTTTTTGATTATCTATGAAGCAGTTTGGCGGAAAAATTTGACAGTTGTGACTGGGGCTTTATATGACGAGACTCGGCGTGGCGTTCTGCACTATAAGCCCTAAACAGTGAAAAATCACTTATTCACAGGCATTTCCAACACCAATCGTTGAAAATGGCTCCACCCAGAATCAGAGGAAAATATCAGGTTTCTTCTAGGAAACAATTTCGCTGACTGTCACAGCCAGCAGTGTGCAACGAATGTAATAATTGCTCTATTAAGTTCAGACATCATTATAAGAAACAAAACATATTCTTGGCAGTCTCTGTTAAATCTGCACGAATAATTTTGTTGGCAGTCATTGTACTCGACTATTAAGCCGATGTTAACTTGAATGGGGAAACTGTAGATTTTAAATTTAATACAATTTTTGTTTTTAGTTCGTTTTAGGTTTGTTTGTACAAATCGTATCAACGTACGTCAAAATCGAGCGCCATAATTGTTTCGTTTAAACGAAATAAGATGTCGGAATGTTTATGTTATTTAATAAAATGGTTTTATTAAATCGTATAAACCAAATTTCCAAAAGTATATTTAATTATTTTCACTTTCTCATGTGTCGTTAAATTTTTTATCTGTTTATGACGATGTTTACCGACAAACGTATTAGCCTACGTCAGATCAGTAAAATAACACTCGAAAACTTTTATAACCCACGGAACAGTAGCAACAGTTGGTTAACACGCCAGTGGAAAATTTGAAGTATTCAGCAAGTGAAGGAAAATTGGTGTAATTTCACTGACATTTCACACTGCAAAATTATTTTTCAATAAACTTCCTAAACTATTGGAGAAGATTTAAGCTACACATAGTATGGAAAATCGACCCTACATTAGGCTGCGATCGTATAACTTCTCATACAAAGTAGGGTAAATCACTATGCATTTGACTTCCTGCTGAACAAATGTAGAAAAGCTATAATTATGTGGTGGTTGGGGAGAATTTACCATTGATGCTACATCAATAAAGTATACAATATGTAAATTCGCAAATAAAATTTAAGAGTGCTTCAGTGATTTAAAAATAAGTTTAGGTGGTTCTTAACATTTGGGAATTGAGAGCTGATGAGGGGGAAGTGAGTTGAGTATGGAGCAGCGCCGGAACGCAAGAGAGGGGAGAACGGGAGAGCCCCGAGAAAACCCCCCGACTAGGGGCATCGTCCGGCACGATTCCCACCCGCGAAAATCCGGGAGCGACCCCGCCGGGAATCGAGTCCGGTTCACCTTGGTGGGAGGCGAGCATTCTAGCCGCTGCGCCACCGCGGCCCCCTGGTAGAAAATAGATATATACAGGCTGATTCACAATTAGACCGACAAACTTCGAGAGATGATTCGTCATGAAAAAGTAAAAGGAAAACATATGTGACACGTTATACCTAAACCGAATATTAAGGGAGGTATGAGCCCTTAAAAAAGAAACTATATTTCAAGCCGTATTTGTGCAAAATATCGGCTCTTACGTTGAAGGTCCCAATGATATACAATAATGTTCCGGGAGTTGTCATTGTATTTTACTTCGTTACCGATATTTTGCACAAATACGGTTTAAAACCTCGTTTTTTAAGGGCCCATGCCTCCCGTGATATACGGTATAAAGTGTCGCATATGTTTTCCTTTTACTTTTTCATGAAGAATCACCTCTCGAAGTCTGTCGGTCCAATTGCGAGTCACTCTGTATATTCTGATAGGTTGAGGTGTATTAGTCGTAGTAGGTGGGGAGATGACTGACGAGGGCCTTGTCGTTGTTCGGCAGGTGTGCCCCGCCCGGCGGCGACATGACCCTCCCGGTGTCCACGTATGAGGAGCTGCTGGCCCGAGTCCGCAGCATCACTCACGAGACTATCCAGCTGCAGAGGGAGCTGACAACGCCTCTGCTCGACCACAACGACAATGGTACGTTCATATACCGAGCAGGTTGTGTCATCTACATATAGAGGCTGTTCACGGTCATATTAGCACTTTCGAAAGCCCTGCTTAAGATCTACTGCTATGCACATTGCGTATCCTTCAGTCTTGTGCAAGTATTAACATTGCCACGGGCCTCGTCACTTTATTCATACGTCGGTCAAGTGTAACTGTGAATTTAGTAGAAAAATAAATATTTCACAAATCTGTTCATTTTTACACTTAGGTTCCAAGAAAAAAAAACAGAAAGCGAAAGAAATAATTCAAGTTATCACAAATGTTTACCTAACACTTTTCATTCGACGTTAATGTATAGAACTACCTTCCCTCCACCGTTGCCAACTTTACTGGGCGCATGTTACTCAGCGCGCCCGTTAAAATATATGCAGGTAGGAGCAGTGCCTTTTTTTTTTTTTTAAGGTTGATTTCAAAAGTGCTCACTTTATCGTGAACAGCCTTTGCCATAAGCCATCCGCTGTTTCCTCACACTTTTTGAAGGCTGTTCACGATAAAATGAGCAATTTTGAAATAAACCTTAGAAAATAATCACTGCCCATGCTTGCATATACTTTAACGACCGCACTGAGTGGCATGCGCCCAGTAAAGTTGGTAACGATAGAGAGAAAGTAGTTCCATGTATTAACGTCGAATAAAAAGTGTAAGGTAAAAATTTGTGCTAACTTAAATTATTTCTTTCGCTTTCTGTGTTTTTTAAAGAATCGAAGTGTAAAAATCAGCAGATTTGTAAGATATATACTTTTCTAACAAATCCACAGTTTCATTTGATCGACACACGAATATAGCGATCAGGCCCATGGAAATGTTAATTTTACGTAAGACTGAAGGATACGCATTGTGCATACAAGTAGATCTTAAGCAGGGCTTTCAAAAGTGCTCATTTTACCCTGAACATCCTATACGAAGCGTTTGGTTGTTCCCTAAATATGCTATGTATCACAAAACGTTTTATACTTGTGTTAACATTGTGCCTTATTTTTGGTTAAACTGAACTTTTATTTATATATTTTATCTATAAATTATAATGAAACAGTGATAAAGGAGGTGTGTTGGTAATGCCCATTAAGAAATGGTTCCTGTGCAAAATATTATCATACTGAGTGCGCAAGAATGCGGTGTGTTGTGTTTTTGCTGCAGTTTGCAGAGCTTTGTTTTCATGAGGCGGAGGAATATCTAGGAAGTATAACTTCAGCAGGACTTTATAGGCTGTTAACGGTTAAATGAGCAGTTTTGAAATCAACCTTTGAAAAAAATGTATTTTCCTCTTTATGCTTGGATTTTAACTGACACACAGACCGGCATGCGTCCAGTGACGTAGGCAATGATGCAGGGAAAGTAGCTTCATGTGTTAACGTCGGATTAAAAGTGTTAAGTAAACATCTGTGTATACCGAAATTATTTATTTTTGCTTTCTGTTTTTTTTTTTACTGCATAAAAGTTTAATAATTAGCTTATGTGTAAAGTGCTTACGTTTTTACACTTTCACTTGGATGGCGCATGAATGAAGTGGCGAGTCTCGTGGCGGTGTTAATTTTAGATGTGGTGGGAGAGTACGCAGTGTGCATACAAGTGTATCTTAAGCAGGGCTGTCAACGGTAAACAGAGTACTGCTGAAAGCCGTGTTTATGATCTTCTCCTCTGATTACGCCGCATCCTTCCACCCCATGCAAATTTAACTTTGTCTTGGTCCTGATCACTATACTCTTTCGCCATACAAGTGAAATGGTGGAAATTGTAACACAAGAATCGCCAAACGCACTTGCCGTAACTTGAGCGTCCCACTCGCAATACAACGCCGAGTCGTTGAAATATTGTTTATTCGCTGCCAACTTTGGGGGCCGGCATGCCAATGCACACTGTATTATACGTGTGGTTACGGGCAGTGTTGCATATCAAAGGTTGATTTCAAAAGTGCTCGCTTTACTGCGAATAGTCTTGTATACAAGATGTTTTTTGAATAACGAGTCTAAATTAAAACCACAGTATATATGTGCTAATAAAAACAATCCTAGTAACCAAATGTATGGAAAGGTCATCTAGTATTTTTTTTTTAAATTTAATTTGAAGTTAAGCAAAACAACTCGGGGAGTCCGCAGTTTTATAGGCCGTTCACGGTAAAGGGAGCACTTTTAAGGCCCTTCCAATTTTTTCTAAGCCAGTTTTTATGTTTAAGCCACTTTTTAATATCATTATTGTCACGTGACTAATAAATTCGGTGTATACTTTCACCACTCTCAAAAGTTAATGTCTGAGGCTGCAATAAATCATATTTATTAGTGATTAATGCCTGTTGGGAGGGCCTTAAAAAGTGCTCGCGTTATCGTGAACAGCCTTCACATACCTGCGTGCAGTAAAAGTTGCGTATCACGAAGGCGAACGGAACTGGCGCGTCATGTGGAGAGCGCCCCCATACACGGGGGATTAGCAATGGAGTGGTAAAGGCTGCCAGAAGTGTTTCCATTTTATTCCCAATAAAACTAAAACAGCAGTGTTGCCGATGTTAGGGCCTGTGTGCAAACCTACGGTGGCCTATGTTACAGGCGGTCGCCTCATTACGCGCCAGTTCCGTTCGCTTTCGTTATAGGCCACTTGTTGTGCACGTAGGTATGTGAAGTTGCAGACTTCCGGCGCTGTTTAGCTAAATTCAATTAAAATTTAAAAATACTTTTTTCCTTTTTACCTATTTTTATCCTTCCACCACGTGTTAATGTAAGTCCTGCCGTGCGAGTAATAAACACAGTGTATACATTCACCATACCCTAAACCAAAAGTCCGAGGCCACAATGAAATGTATTTATTGGTTATTATGTCTGATGAAACAGCTTCAAAAAGTGCTCACTTTACCGTGAACGGCCTCCACCAGGAGCTGTTGTTTACATTAATCCGTAGATGCTGTGGTTTGAATTTCGACAAGATATTCAAAAACACCTTACACCGCTAGCTCCTACTTCTGCCCGCTAGGTCTGTGCGCCATGCAATATATCAATCACGAAACAAAATTGATCAAATATCAAAACGGCGATTTAGTCCATCAGGGTAGACATATATAATCGCAATTTTAGCGGTATGCGACTTAAGTGTCCTACGTAGGTGCGCGTCCAAGGTCAAGCGAGGGAGCGATACGGGCGACACTAACACGCACGCCTAGCGTCTTATCGTTCCTACGTGCCCGGCGTGCAGTGTTTTCATCGTAACGCTTTACTGTGTAAAATAGATCTGTAACTGTGGGGTTTTATTACACGCGATGAAAGTACACATATCAAACTAACTGCGTATCACTGTACCTTTCTCTTACCACTTAAAGGAACTTCATAAGCAAGCTTTAAATATGCGATATCTGACCACTTTCACGATTTTTTTTTCTCCATTAATACACTTAATATGATAACAGTAAAAGATAGCGATATAGACGATAGTTTATTTTATCCTTTCTGGCTTCGTACTTCCAGAACATTTATTTACAGAGACACCGATGAAATATGTTATGCAACCTCTTGCAATGCGGCGCCTTTTGCTTCTTGAATGCCGTGCAAGTAGCCTATTGCTAATGTAACGCATTAGCCTACTTGGTTTAATATTGGCAAACGCAATTCTCAAACGGCGGGATTTATGTTAACATAAGACTTTTTTTTTTTTTTTTTTTTTTCATTAATGGTACATTGTAAAAATATAATTGTGCCCTTACGTCATGGCATTTAAATCAAACATTTGTAACGTCTCTGTATTGTTCCAGCGGAAATCTGATTATATCGACATGTTTTGCAGTTGTTGCAGTCTTCGTTTATTTGCACATTATTCACACACTCGGCGTTTTATCTATTACACACTGCAATATTTACAAAAAAGAAAATTAGTTCACCGGTGTATTCAAAGATATGTGAGGTCTCGTGCAAATCTATAGCTTAAACTTAATAACTAACGCATTTTTATTATCACTCTGTACGACAAAATTGTAGCCGAATTTTGTTGGTTTCGTGTTCGTTTATATATATATATATATATATATATATATATATATATATATATATATATAAACCTATTGGTCTATTATAGGATTAATTAATGTGGACTTCACTTTTGTTTTCAATACGCTTAGCTTGTTATAATTTTGAAATGCTTAGTTGCGAACATAAATCAAATTTCCGTATAATTAATACGAATGGACCAAACATTTTTATTTTCTTATATTTCATCCACAGTGCGTTCTGATCAAAAATAAAGGTAGAAATAACCAGAGTAGCTTATTTCTAGGAAGTTTTCATGTATAAAAACTTAACGGAAAAATTGAAAATCATTGTGTAGCCGGTTTCACTTTTAGTCTGTCTTTTAGAAAAATGGCATGCCTATGACAGCGTGCAATGCTACAGAAGTAATGTCGATGGCGAATTTGGAAAAGTATCTCTTTGTCTTAAAAGTCTTGGTAAAAATGTAGTGTTCCAGTTAGTAGCCACTGGAATTTGTTCCTATTCGTTTTATGTACATTGTAGTAGCAATTTGCTTGTTAGTGATATGGGTAGGTGTGTAACTTTTCCACCGTGTTACTTCACTGTCGTATTAAAACAGCATGGAAGGAGAAAAAGCGGGTAACTCCACTCAGGCTCCGGTTGTTATTTGCTGGCTGAACGCGGGGCCACTAACGTTCGTACAATACCAACCACGCAGCGTTAAATTAGACTCGGTATTCTGCCTTTCTTTTACGACTTGTGCAATTACACTATACATTTAAAGTGAAGTAAAATTTTATGCGTTCTTTTTTGAGTCGGTACATAACTTTTCTTTTTTCGAAGTATTTTTTAAAGATTTTCAAAAAGGAAATTTATTTTGTGACTACAGTATGGCATGACAGACAGCATCTCATCGCCAGATTTATCTTGAAAATATTAATGTAAAATTTATTTTGAGCTATATTACAGTAATGTAGGTTAAAGTGAATTCATTCGCATTTCGGGCGACAAAACACTGGGGTTGTTCGGGTATAGCTAATTGGGAAGAACATCCGTTCTTATCAAATTATTACACATGAATACATGAAAAAATGGAAAAAATATATTATGTCGGCTGCAGTGTGTTTTGGAGGTATTCATCTTGACAAATACAAAATTTTTTGTAGCCAGCTCAAATAAATTTTTAGTCGTGACAACTAAATAATTTTGTGTTCACTAAAAAATTGCAGAACACATAGTAGCTACCGCAATTTTTTTTTTTTTCAATATGGCAAAATATAAGTATTCCATATTCTATATCAGTAGCATTGAAAACAACCTGTTCAGTACATTTCTTTTTTTTTTTTTTTTTCCTTCGAATATAGTTTCAAAAAAACATTCTCCCCCCTCAGTGTGCATATCATAGTAATGGGCACCCCCTGTAAAAGTATAATTTCGTCATGATTCAAAAATGGAAAATGATATTTATCTACTGTGTTACTTTGTATTTACACTTCAGATTTTAAGACGAAAACAATACTGTTATGAACAAGAAGAGCAACAAATGTGTGTGAAATTTTAATTTGTATGAATTTTAGTTTCTAATGTCTTGACAGTTTTGTTACACGCGTAAGTTATATGAACGGCATATTCCCTAATTTGTGCTATCCTCTAGACACATACACTAGTCGTTACGTCTATTTCAGTGCCAATTTGTATGTATGACGAGTGACACATTTCATCTAAAATTTAAAAAAATTGAAGGGAGATTTTGAAAACTGGTCAGTTAACTGTTGACAAACTGTACCTTACTGTGGGTACTGTTGCTTTCCTCTCACTACAGAATGTTGCTCACAGCATAAAATCTTGATGGTACCGGTATATTAAATTTCTTTCATAATTGCGCGTGTATTTACACCTGTCTTAATGTGCCAAGAAAGCATTTTATATCTTGCTGCGAAAGTTGAAATCGCCCCCGCTCACGAACTCGCACATACCAATCGCAGTTGGCCCCCTTTAAAGCTGATAATTAATCTCTGTAACGGGATCCTTAATTACAAATTATTGAAATGCAACTCGCAGACAATCAAGCGAGTAATTACTATAGAACTTAACGAAAAAAAAATTAAGACCGGGGAACCTTAACCTTCGTGCTTTGAAAATAACTTTAAATAACTATAAATCACCGTTTTAGTCTCCAGCCAAATTTAATTGGTTTTACTTTGATTTTTTTTTTCTAAATGTAATTGCTTCGGAACAAATTACGCCTTTTCTTTGGTGCGTACTCTCGTCGATAAGAGCGCGAGTTTGCTTCATCATCATTCTGTTACGCGAAGGAGAGGTTTGGAGACTAGATTCCTTCATACTGTATTGGCGCCGTGTTGTAGAAAAAGAGGGATCGTTCTTGGAAAGTTGTTTTCCATTTGTGTACCCTGGGGCCGCGGTGGCTGAGTGATTGGCACGCTCGCCTCCCACCAAGGCGAACTGGGTTCAATCCCCGGCCGGTTCACCGGATTTTCGCAGATGGGTTTCGTGCGAGACGTTGCCGTTGGCCGATGGGGGTTTTTTTTTTCCCTGGGATCTCCCGTTTCCCCCTCCCCTTCATTCCTGCGCGCTCCACATTCACTTCAATCACCCGCACCGGCTCTCAAGAACTCGCTGTTAAGAGTCGCCCAAATCTCTTCTTCATTTGTATACAGTATAAGTTCAGATTCATTTTCTTATGTCTGAAAGCAGACTGCATCCATGGCAAGCCTGAAGGGAGCATGCTGTAAAATGAGACGGGTGAGAAAATTATAGGATGAAACCGTAAGTGGTGAAACGGGTAGCACTTCA
This sequence comes from Dryococelus australis, assembly GCA_029891345.1. Classification (NCBI taxonomy): domain Eukaryota; kingdom Metazoa; phylum Arthropoda; class Insecta; order Phasmatodea; family Phasmatidae; genus Dryococelus; species Dryococelus australis. Next base: position 43,817,495 of record CM056995.1, on the reverse strand, counting down.
TCCCCACGCGAGAGTTTCTGTCATTAATTCTCGTCGTGGCAGGTACAGGAATTAAACAGATACGGGGTGAGAGTACTAGTCACTGAGGAAACGTACGGTGCCTTTTTTTTTTTTTTTTTCGACCAGAAGCGCTCGTAGGCTGCATGTGTAGTTTATTTTCCTTTATCGCGAATGTAAATTGTACGTTGCGATAAGAGGAAATTGTGCAAACTTCATTTGAGACTTTTAACGTTAAAAGACGAGACCACAACTAACTGGAATAGAAAACTAAGTACTTTTCATAAGTACTTTTGTCAAATGGAACCAGCGAAGTCATATAACATATTTCATGTTCGGAGGGCGGACATTTTGGAATTAGCACATGGTGTCTTAATTATGTATTTGCTTTGGTTGTAGTCTAATGTACTATTTTTATGCCAGATTTAGTGATACTCGGTTGAAAAAAGTTATTTAAATTTTAAATTGTACACTGAAATTTATTCCCATGTCACCCTTTTTAAAAAAAAATGAATGAAAAAGCTTAAGACTTCAAAAATTTCCATACTTAATTGTTTGCTTAAAAATATGGTTCACAGTAGTTAAATGGTTTCACTAGTATAATAATTCACCGTGAATATTTTGAAAGGCTGCTGTTTTGGAAAATATCATTTAATATGTTTAAAAAAAACGTAAGATGCTTGTTACTTGCGCTAATTAAGTCAGATTTGCTGTCGATACTTCCTCATGTATAGTACTAAAGCCCTGTTTTGACGTGAATGCGTCTTTAAATGTGCAACCATATTGGGAGGCAATTCAGAAAATCCGATGATAATATCGGGGGATACAGTTTGGCATTGCAGCTCCGAATCTGTCGTCTACATTCGAAATTCAATAACACTACTCGATTACCAAAAGACCAAAGAATATGTTACGTTGATTGAGGACCGCGATGCATCGCGCGCAGAGGATTTGGGGGGGGGGGGGGCGAATTTTGAGTTCGTTTAGCCGCGTGTCGTAACTTCCGCGTAGTATAACTTTTGACTAGGAGAAGCTATACGACTCTCGTTTAAGTTTCAATCGACAGCTCTCGTCAATATCAATCAATTGCTTGTATAAAAACATTTGTCTGGCTTGGCTATGGTGAAATTGTATTAGTTTAATGTAAAAAAAATTAAGAAAACGTAACACAATGTCGGCCTATACTCGTCAAAAAGCCAAGTCGAAATACAGAAATAGCATACGGTTGGAAAGAGCATCTCAAAAGCAATTCACTGATGCCCATAAAACCCCATATGATCGAGTGAAGCGATACAGGGAACGTAAAAAAAACCATCAAGGCGTCCGAGCGCGTCAACGTAGACGTATTCACGCAAAACAAACGGCCGTGTCCCCAACACAGCCACATCCCATTTTTTTGTTGTGGTTTAGTGTATTCCGTATAAACGGAAACTTGGTATGAAATTGTATCCTGTTGGTATTTACTTTTAGTACAAAAATTTGTGTTCAATAGTTCCAGCAGTTCCGTGGATATAAAATGTATCGAGCTACGTTTATTAGTCGTGTTAGTTTTTATTATCAATTTAGATTTTGTTCAGAGAATGTGTGAATAGCTGCGTAAACTTATTACGTAGGAAACGAGGGTTTTATTTTTGCGTGACTTGTGAAACCAGATAGTAGGTTGAAGCTTACCTTAGTTAGCGCATGTTTACAAAGCCCCTGCACACAGTGGCTCCAGCAATTGACACGCACTACTTCACAAACAAGATTTGTTTTGTCGTTGCACAGTTCTGCTTGTTCGAAGAGAAAGCCTGGCGGAATGAGAGAAACATCCCACCAAGGAGTGCGTGTTTGTGTCTATCTAGATGGCTACCAAGGATAATATTTGTTGAACTTAAGAGCGTGGGTTTGAAGTATGCCCCCAAAATTGCCCATTGGAAAGGGGAAAAAAAATTAGTATATGCTACTACACTATCTGCCAAAAAGTAATAGGGCACCCGTGAAGATAGGTAATTCATTACGTCAGTTGACTTGTGTTTCACGGCCTTCGGCGTAGGACCGCTGATGTTAGTCCGTGGTAGCATGAACACAGAGGCCTATTGTAATTCTGGATAATGAAATGCTCCCAACATTGTGGCGTTTTTACGGAATGGACCCGTGTTACTCCCAGGATGACAATGCCAGGTGCCATGTTTCAATGGCTACTATGCAGTGGTACGCCGACAACAATGTTCGCCGATTGGACTGGCCCGCCCAGAGCCCAGACCTCAACCCTATAGAACATCTTCGGGACGAATTGGATCGCCCGGTGAGGGCTCGTCAGGTGCGGCCAAAATCCATTGCTCAACTCGTGGAATGGTTGCAAGAGGAATGGCGACGAATCCCCGTGGATGTCCTGCAAACACTCGTAGAGAGCATGCCAGACAGGGTGGCTGCTGTTATAGCCGCAAGAGGTGCCCCTACGAGATTCTAACGAGGTGACAACCACCACACTATGGACCACCACATTGTGGACATGTGCCCTATTACTTTTTGTTAGTGTATAGTCTATTCGGGGTTCCTTCGCACTTTTTGAATCAAACGCTTGAAAAAAATCACCTTATATATGACCTGTGTTAGTTTCCTAAATATGCCATGTAGGTATCAAAAGCATTTTATACGTTTGTGAACATAAATTATGTGATTTATGTTAAATTGAAGTTTTACGCATATTTGTGTATTATATTTCATTTATAAATAATAATAATTAAAACGGAGAGAAGCCGACCTCCCGTGGCGCAGTCTGTTGGGGCGCCACCGATCTGGGTGCGAGAGGTAAGGCATGTGTGTTAATTTAAGTTAGTTTATAAGTTATTCTGTAAGCCGTCCCCTGCTAAGCTTTCAAGTATAAAACCGGGGGACGTTAAAAAGCCATTTACATTACAATACGAAGAGAATACAGACGCGAATACGGTGCGTGATCCCTTTGGTGTAAGTTTCTAGACTCGGTTAAGCTTTGTTTGCATGGGGCGGAGAGAGATCGTGAAAGTAGAATTTCAGCCGGGCTTCAGAAAGGTTGGAAGTGACAGTGAATGGTCTATTTATATATAATTGTAGCACATTATATTCCATTAAAAACGTAAACTTAGCATCATGTAATATTGAAAACATATTCAACACTATCCGAAGAAATAAGTTTGCTTTGACAATGTTTTTCATGATAAAATCTTTGTCACTTAATGTACTCAGTGGTTAAATTACAATTAAATATGCATGGTACACAAAAAATGTTTCCTAAACAATGTTGAAAATACTGGAAAGTGAACAGTTATTGGAACTGTTATGGGTAACTCCACGACAGAACTTTGCATTTTTGTGTGTCAACTTGTCCATCTTATTTTATGAGTGCATCAAGCAGTGTACAAAAAGTCTGATAAACCAGTTATCACCTCCAAAAAAAAGAAAAAACTACAAATTCACGTTACTCTATGATGGCTAAAATAGAGCTACGCAAACCTTTGGATGAAACTATTTCTTTACAGATAATTAATTTTTCAATTTTTAATATAATCGTGTTTTTTTAAAGGCAATCTATATAACCGCGAAATTATGTGTCTGGTCTGTAAAACGTTATCCTTTGAGGTGGCTATGGTACTATATTTTAATTTTAAATTCCAAATTAACTGTATATAATTCTTAAAAGTTTTAGCTTGAAAATGAGTGTATGAAATAAATTTAGTATCTAATACAGGCCGCCATTTTAAAAATGAAAACCACAATGCGCGGATCTAGAATTTAATTGTAATAGATCATCTTTATTAAATTTGTTGCTTTCCGAAATCATCGTTTTCTGTGTTGATAGGTATTATTCGTCTTCTTGCGTCACCATAATTAACACCAGTTTCATGGATTTTTATATTTAGGCCTATTCGTGTTTATAAATATCTCAATGTTGCGTAGAGTTGAGAGATTAAGGCGGTTCTTAACAACAAAGTTTTGAGAGCCCATGAGTGTGATTGAGGTGAGAATGGAGCAGAGCCGGAATGCATGGACGGTGGAAACGGGAGACCCCCAAGAAAACCCGCCGACCAGCGGCTTTGTCCGGCACGGTTCCCATTTGCGAAAATCCGGGAATGACCCGGCCGGGGATTGAACCCGGTTCGCCTAGGCGAGAGGCCGGCAGTCTAACCACTCAGCCACTGCGACCCTCTAAATATCTCCAAGTTACGTTCCATCCTAAAATATTAGTATGATATTGATCGTATTTATGGGAGGAAGGTAATTGGGAACGGACATGTTGATCTCCACCAGGATTGGCGCCGAATTAACAAAACAATTGTTATAATTTTTTTGAAAAAAAAAAAAGGGGGGGGGGGAGGGGAATGATTCCTTGCGCAGCTTGCCAGGATGTAATTTACGATCTCTAAAATACGAGTGAGTGAGACACGCAGACAAGTAAATTACTTGTGACAAAGCTAACTCTCTCATCCATACAAACATCCGTATGTCCCCGCTACAAACTTAACAAAATAATTTCGCTGTTCGGACATCTTTACGTTCTGACATCTCGGTAACTCGCGTTCATACCTGTTGAACCACACAAGGTTGGACTGACAGGATACTAATTACATAAACCAAACCGCCTCCTCTTCTTAAAATCAGTCCCTGCAACCTGCATCTTCTAGATATAAGTGCAGTATTCATTATTTTATTCAGTACAATAGGCCCTATAAGCATTTATAGCCTTACTTTTATACTGTTTCACATATATCGCGTATATCTTGACAGAATTTTTAAAAATGCTTTCTTGCTCTCTAATTGTGTAGAAGTGTTTAATTTTACTAGTCGTAGTGTCTGCATTAATTGCCTGCGTTCTTTACCGTGTATTCCACTGGAAATGTAAATCTCAACTTCGTTATGTATTGCCTTTTAAGCTTAGTCGGCAACATTGAGTTAAGCCGAGGCACAAAGAACGTGAGATGGGAGCGGAACAACGACGGATTGAAGTCAGGGGAAGGGACGAGAGTACCTTGAGAAAACCTCCCACACCACACCTCGCCTCCTCCGCATGAGCACCGCCGTCCTAAATCTGTCAGATTTTTTCTGAATCCCCTGCACATGTTCTACTTTGAAGATATTCCTCAGCCTCATGTAAACAAAACGTAACCAAGTGCAGACAATTGCGCCAATAAGACAACGCACGCATTCGTGCGCACTCATTTTGCTTAAATTGTAAATATTCTACAAATCTGATCATTTTTACTCTTCGGTGCATTAAAAAAAGGAAGCGAAAGAAATAATTTAATTTTTCGCAAATGGTCACCTTACATTTTTTATTAGATGTTAAGTTATGGAACTACATTCCATCCATCGTTACCAACTTTACTGGGCGCATGCCACCCAGTGTGCCCGTTAAAATATGTGCATGTAGAAGCAGTGACTTTTTCCTCGGGTTGTTTTCAGAAGTGCTCACTTTATTGTGAACAGCCTTTAATAAATAGTTCGTACGTAAAATATTATTGCACTGAGTGCGGTGGGTTGTCTCTCTGGTGCAACTTCTCAGATTTAGTTAAGAAAAGTGTGAAATAACCGCAAATGGATTATAGCACGAACGACTTTATGATCGCGCGCTATCTGACGACACGTAGTTCCCATGTGAACCGGGGAGTCGCGGTAAGCTCTCCGTGTCGGCTTGCCTATTTTATTTTTTGTCCCCCCCCCCCCACACACACACACAATCACCTATTCTTCTTCCTGCTGCTCGATTCAGCTTGCGAGGTCAATGCCCATGGCCGTGGTGCCGGTGAATCCCTAAAAAACGAAGTCCGTGAGTTAGCGCTTTCGTAGGAAACTTGTTTGGGGCGTTTCCAGAAATCGGGTTACTTCATTGTATAGACTGTTCACGGTAAAGTGAGCACATTTTAAGGCCATCTCAAAATACATTAACCACTAATAAATATATCTTATTGCAGCCTCAGACATTAAATTTTGAGGGTGGTGAAATGTATACGCTGTGTTTATTGGCCACATTGCAATGCTAATATTAAAAAGCACCAGGAAAATGGATAAAAGGGAAAATTTAGAAGTGCCTTAAAAAGTACTCCCTTTTCCGTGAACAGCCTATAATAAATACGTTTCCGGTGGAGAGTGCACCAATGACGAGGCGACACTCTCCTGATGACAGGCTTTCAATGATAGCCTAGGATGGGACGGCGTTGGAATGTAAGGACGGGGGAAACGGGAGCACCCTAATAGAACCAACTGGCTAGCGGCATCGTCCAGCACAATTCCCACGTGTGAAAATCCGGGAATGAACCTGCCGGGGATCGAACTCAGATCGCCGTGGTGGGAGGCGAGCGCCCTAGCCACACGTGTTATGAATTAAACGTTTGAAAAATTACACCATTTATGATGTCTTTATTACCTAAATACATCTTGAATGACGTGGTTTGTATATGTTATTAACGGTAAAATGAGCACTTTTGAATGCCCTGCTTAAGATCTACTTGTGTACACGTTGTGTGTTCTTCCACCTTATGTGAAATTAACATTGCCGTGGGCCTCATCACATTATTCATGCGTCGGTCAGGTGAAACTGTGAAATTATTAGAAAAGTGAATATTGTACAAATTTGCTCATTTCTATACTTCACTGCATTAAAAATACATAAAGCGAGAGAAATAATTTAAGTTATCACAGATGATTGCCTAGCATTCTTCATTCGACGTTAATATATGGAACTACTTTCTCCTCCATCGCTACCAACTTGACTGGGCGCATGTCACTTAATACGCAGGTAGGGGCAGTGACATTTTTCTAAGGTTGTTTTCAAAAGTACTCACTTTATCGTGAACTGCCTTTATACTACTGTTAACATTAAAGTATCTGATTTCTGGTTGAATTTAAATTTGATTTAAACTTAAGTTATAAAATTTAATTTATTATTAATAAGAATAGAATCTGAGGGATAATGCGTAGTAAAAGTATTTCTTAAGCAAAATATTATTAAACTGAGTGCGCACGAATGCGGTACGTTGTCCTATTGGCGCAATTGTCTGCACTTGGTTAAGTTTTGTTTATATATGGCGGAGGAATATCTTGAAAGTAGAATTTGTGCACGGGATTCAGAAATATTTGAGGTAATCATGAACGGACTATTCAACGTAATCAATGACAATTGTCATTGTATTTTGACTTATTTAAAATCTAAATTTTATGGCTGTAGGATGAGGGTGGTTGCTTAGATGATAGACCCGCAAATTCACAGTAGAGACAGCAGATATCCGCGACCTACCCTAGAATTTGATTCTACTGGAACCACGTGGTCAAGAGTTAACGGCTTGGCAACGTAGATTGTTGAATCGGTAGTAAAGTGTGTGTACGGATCTCGACTAATTATTGCTTGTTCTAAGAGGGCATGGTTGCAAAAATTCACAAATATTAGACGCGCGAGGCATACGGTTGGTTCTGTTGACGGCATGTTTATCCACCGGGTGCTGTTCTTTTTTGGCGCGACTAGTTACGAGCCTTATGCAAGATGTGTGCTTACTACGCTTACGCAAATGACATACACGTTCTATTTTGCGAATAGTTAAAAGCCTTAGGCATGGTATTTGCTTACTGCGCTGATGAAAATGTGGTTTGTATTCTATATTGTGCCAAGTTTTTATTTACTGAATATAAATTGATACAAAAATATTAATATGCAGTCAAGTTTGTTACGGCTGTTCGTCCACGTCTTAAAAGTTGTATAGATTGTTTAAGTACTGCTATAATTATTTTTCTCTTTGTAGTGCATTTATAAATATAAGTTTGTTTTTAAAAGGTTTTTACATTTTTTTTAAATTTATTTATACACTCTAAGTTCGAATCATTGATATGTCAGTGAAATACATTCACTAAAAGTCGATAAGCTACTGCCGACTGGCAAATCAAGCACGTGAATAGGGAATAAGTGACATAATGGCAGTGGAATTCTTGACATTCAGTGCGAATTACATAAGTGGAATGGAGCCATAATATGAATTAGCGATGGGGCACTGATAATCAGTCGCACAGTTTACACTAGTTTTTCACTGATTTGGCTCAATTATCACTGTTACGGGTTTGGAGTATTTTTTTTTTAAGTTGTATTAATAGTAACAAAAATGCGTTAAAATGTAGCTACTAATAGCTTTCGGATATTAGACCTTTATTAAAAGGTTTGTTTAATGCCTCCAGGTACATCCCTTAACCACCAAATAAACTGCGGGGTCCGTAATTTGCTTATGCAAGCACTAAACTAGGCAGAGTTGCCGCGTGACGAAGAAGCACTGAACACTGCCGCAGGTTGCAGATCGAGATAATTGCAACGCCGGATGCCAACTCCAGCATAAATTGATTCAATCAGTTTTGTGCTATTCCCCCCGATTACCAAAATGACCCCCAAGCGATTTGGAAGCGTTACCCCGAATAATTTGTGCAAGTTGGCAAGGATATCAACATCGAACGAGTGTTTTCTTTTTGTGTAGAATATAATTTGGACATGGCTGGGTATAAATTTTTGCAGACACGTGTCTAAACGTACGGATATTTTGTGTTTCGTGTGCACCTATGCAATTACAAATAACACCGAATATTAGTTTTCCGATGTACCCAACGCAAACATCTGGCTTTTCACGAGCCCGGGAAAAAAACTCCAGGTGATTTGGCTGTAATAATTTATTTGGCGAGAAGTGTTTCCGAAATTAAATTCTGTGCACACCAGGTTAGTCGGACAAGGTTTATAGTAGTTGATTGGCCACATCTAAAATCCGTGTTTAGTATTTGAATTTTTGCCTGCGGCGTAAACTTCTGCTACATTTAGAATAACATTGTCACGGGCACGATCGCTTTTTTCATGCGTCGTCCAAGTGAAATCGTGAAAATTGTAAGGAATGTGTTGTGCTAATTCTTGCACTTAGCCCGAGTTCACAATAGCGCGAACAAAATGCGACGCGATAGATGTGACATGAATAGAATTAAATATCACGACATAAGGCTTTTGTGGCGTCGGCGCGACAAATATCAGGTGCGCAGCAAAATTTACAAATACGGAATATTTCTTATTTAATCGCCTCGTGTGCGCGACAGGACTTTTGAGCATAATCCACCATATTTTAGTGTCAAGATTATTTTCTCCGCGTGTGTTCTTTATAGTGACCCTTAGCTTGCAGGGCTGATTTTTCACATAGCTGACTGTATACATTTGTCAACCCTAGGCACATTAGATCCAAAAAATGTTTTTAGGTATGTATTTATCCTGAAACTGGATAACAAAAATAATGTGCTGTACGCGGAACTGACCTATACCATATCAATAATTAAGGGTTAATAAAGTGACACCCTTTTTACTCTTAGTGCGTTCAGTTACGATCAGATTTTCGCATGTGTTTATCAATGGGCAGGGAAAGAAATTGTTCAATAAATAGAAAAATAATAAAGTAATGTTAACTTTAATGGCTAAGAAGATACCATGTAGAGGCAAGGGACTTTTTTTTGTATGTCGTGAGGCGGTAAACAGGGTTCACAACGCAAATTTTGGTTTTCGCTTCGCTATCTCGCTATTGTGATCCCAGCTTTGCGCAAATGAATTAAATGAAAACCAAATGTAATGAATTTATACAAACTTAAATATTACAATTTAACACGATTTTATTCCGTGTAACTACTTCTCGTGCAGTGCTAGCAACTTAACTGGGAGCATATCAGTAACTGTGTCCGTCAAAATATTCGCAGTTAAGAGCAGAGGAATGTTTTCTAATGTTGTTCTCAAACGTTATCGGTTAACTGCGAACCGTGTACGTATAACAACCACTCTGCTTGCTTTATAAACACCGCCTACTGTCGTGGCTGGTGAGGTGCGGCGGTAACCTCGTGGCTAGCGCACTGGGGGGCGACGATTAGGACTCTATTCCCGGCGGGTTCACATCCGGGGAACGTGGAGGACGTTGAGGTCCAGGTTTTTCTCGGTGCGCCAGTTCAACCAACCCTTGCAAAGTGTCACTGCTCCACGCAGACTCTCGGTGATGACTTGCATCTTGGGGCTTCACTTCGAAATCCCTTCACTGGACCCGCCAAGGCGAACCCCAGGCCGGTTCGCTCCGGATTTTCGCAAGTGGGAATCGGCGCCGGACGATGCCTCTGGTCGGCGGGTTTTCTCAAGGATCTCCCGTTTCCCCCGCATTTTCATTCCGACGCTGCTCCATACTCCCTTCACCCACATCGGGTCTCGCGACCCCAATGTTAAGAGCCGGCCGAATCTCTTCACACACCCTTCTTTGGGTCGTTGTTGTCCACGCTCAGTGGAGCACCTTTTTTATAGAGCATGATGCAAGAGTGTTATAATTGCCGAAATGATGTAGAATTGTGTAATATTTGTTGCCGACTGTGATTATAAGGGTGTTATTCTCTGCAACAGTGGCCGGATATTCTCCAGGCATCCAACGGGAATACTCATAAAATAACCCAATTCACTGCTACGTGTACAAACCAATACTCGCGACTCCGTAATCATAACATCCATGATAACTCGAGAGTCAAAAATTAAAAACTGGAATACATTTAGCAGCCAAATGATAAAGAGCTTACTTCACTCAAAATGGACCAAAGCTTATTTATTGTTTTAGGTCATCAAAATACAAGGTTGACGTTTTAATAATTACGGATTTGGCATTACGTTGTTTGTTTAAAGGTAATTACAGCAGGAGGTAGTGACTTGATGAAACCCCCTTTGTTTTGGAATCATGCAACTTTTTCGTGCCCGTTATATTTTTGATACGTGTAACATAACCGGTAGTTCTTTATTCGCATCATTCCCTGCTTTTATTTATTAAGTTTAGCATAGTCACCATCTATTTTTAATGAATAAACAAGATTTATTAATGCAGCTTGTTAATAAACTTTTGGACGGGCAAGTCGAGGAAGTTAACAAAAAATTACAGTATCCAGTACAGGTGCGTTGTCATTTTTAACGTTTTAGTATCTTAATGGAATCATTGTTGATAATGTACATGGAAACTGCAATCTGTAAATCGTAACTTCATATTTTATTTCTTGGTAATGTTCATTTGCTTCTCATTGATGCTACTACGATAGCGTAGGCCTATATGGTTATACACGTTTGTCATAAGCGCAACAAAAGAAAGCTAAATATTGTGAAGTACAGTTGTTTGTCTATAACAGGATACAAAAATAAACCAAACGGTCACAAAACGATGTAAACCTGCTGGTTACAGTATAAATAAACTTACGGGGTTCCAAGAAAACAGGCCTTTTGTGAAGTAAAATGGAGTGGAGAGATTTAGGGCTCTCAATCGGGGTTTTGAGAGCCGATGAGGGTGAAGCAAGGTTGACATGGAGCACACTGGAATGCAAGGGCGGGGAGTACGGGAGATCCCTGAGAAAACCCGCTGGCCAGCGGCATCGTCCGGCACGATTCTCATATTCGGCAGCGAGCCCGGGTTCACCTTGGAAGCAAGGGTAACGCTGTAGCCGTCGTGCTACCGCGGTCCCAGTAATGTTTTATTAGAAATAATAGGAACTTTCTTAACTATTTTGACCATACCCGCCTTAGATTGGTTACGAGTGGAATACGTTTTAAACGAAGGCACCTGCAGATGATCGCATCCGGTGTAGTTGTAATTAGCGCTTCTGCATGCGAAGTGCTGATAGTTTCCACCTTTCCCACGTATAGGCTGTTCCCGGTAAAATGAGCACTCGTGGAAGCCCTGCTTCAGATCTACTTGTACGCACGTTATGTATAATCCCGCCTCGTGTAGAATTAACACTTGCCATGGGCCTCATCACTTTATTCGTGCGTCGGTCAAGTGAAAGTTGGAAATTATTATAAAAGTAAATATTTCACAAATTTGCTCTTTTTTGCACTTTGATATATTAAAAAAAAAAAAGTACAAAGCGAAAGAAGTATTTTAAGTTATTACAAATAGTTACCTAACACTTTAAATCTGACGTTAATATATGGAACTATTTTCCATCCATCGTTGCCAACTTTACTGGGCGCATGCCACCCAGTGCGCCCGTTAAAATATGTGCAGGCAGGAACAGTGACTTTTTCCTAAGGTTGAGTTCAAAAGTGCTCTCTTTATTGTGAAATCCTTTATACAGCAATGTGTAAGCTACTTGGTGCTGCCGGCTGGCTTTGGAACTTGCACCAACTTCACTCCACGCCAACCAGCCAGCTCGATGGCTATCGGGGTCGGCAAGCCACCTGTTACGGTCGCTGCTCTGCGTTTCCAGAAAACTGGATGCACCAGGTGGCCGCTCACACCGGCTGACTGCGGCGTGCTAATCTGGAAAACAACCCACTTATGGGAAGGTGGGGTAACGGTACGCAGCGGGTAATGGAACGCACGTCAACATCTTGCTAAAGACGAGCATGCGCAGAAGTGTCAACTAGCGCCGCTCAGCGGTGGGGACCGCAACTTCGTTGTAGTCCAATGACGCCGTGCGACTGATGTTGTCGGATATTAGTGTTGTTTTCTTTGGAGATATTTCATATAAGTTTAATGCGTTCATTACATTTGAGGTAAGGAAGAAAAATGTTTACTTTTGTAGAACTTTAGCAGTGTGTTAATAATTAGTGATGCTTTTGCTATAACTTAATGCTGTAAGCTATCATACTTTGTGATTGTTTCAACTTGGGCTGTCATCACACACTCGTGGCGTCGTTTGAGATATTCGTAAGCAGGCATGCGTACGAATACTCGCTCTGCGTCCCATTATCCCGTTTGTAATCAGTATTAATTATTTTTTACATTTATTATGTCAATTTGTTATTAAATGGTCAAAATAACGGAAAAAAAAAATGTATACACATAATATATAGGTACCCTATTTTCGAATAAATATTTAAAATTTCTTGATGCAAATGTTTAAAATTGATGTTTTCTTTGCTCAGAATTTATAATCATTGAATAATTATAAAGTATGTCAGCTCATTAAATCATGTAAAAGTGACATTTTAAATAAAATTTTTAAGTTTTAGTACATATACATGTACTAGTACATATACATGTACATATACATATAATAGTTAACAGTTTTGACTAAAATATTAGCCTAATTTAAGTTCTTTAACCATTTTTTTCTTTTGTTGCAGATGCTACGAAACCCAAGACGCATGACCGCGAAAGCTTCTTGGACAGAGGAACGACTAACAGCAGCTCTTAATTGCATTAGAAATGGGGAAACGATATGAGCTGTTGGTCGCAGGTATGGTACTTACAAAGCCAAAAACTAAAATTAGGTTTAGTAGGAGGGCCATGCATGGGAAGGAAAACAGTTTTCAACAAAATTCATAAAGTGGAAATTAGTTCCCACCTACTCCTTCTTGAAAAACTTTTTTATTTCATTACCTTGACTGAGCTCAGAAGAATGGCTTATGAATACACAGAAAGAAATATCAGACATAACTTCAATGAAACAACCAAACTTGCCGGAAAGGACCGGGCACTTGGTTTCATAAAACGGAACTCTCGGCTTAGTGTACGTAAGCCTGAAGCAACGTCGAATAGAATGTTAACTCTTAAGAAGATTGAAGTAAATACTTTCTTTGCCAGTCTAAGAACTGTCATGGAAAAGTACCACTTCCTACCATCGCGAATCATCAACGTTGACGAGACGGACATTACAGCCGTCCTTCTATAATAGGTCCAAAGAGTAAGAACCAGGTAGGAAGCGCTACTAGCCTGGAGCGTGGCAAAAACATAACCCTTTGTTGTGCAATGAGTGCTACCGGTACTGTTGTACCACCAATGTTTATTTTTCCTGGCAAGCGGGCTTCATCGGGGATAAGACATGGGTGTCCAGCTGGAAGCATCTACAAAATGTCAGTCAGGATGGATGAATGAAGACCTGCTTTTGGAATGGTTGAAGCACTTAGTAGCCAATACCCAGTCTTTAAAAGAGCATCCTACACTTCTTCTCATGGAGAATCATTCAAGTCATACCTCACTTTCAGCTTGTAATTTTTGTCGGGACATTGGCATTGCAGTTTTTTCTTTCTTTCCCGCCTCACACGTGTCGCCGAATGCAACCACCGGACCTAACATTTTTGGCCCTCTCAAAAACAAAATGTGCATTATTTTTAGAAACTACAGTGTTTCAGAGAATAAACAAGGATGATGTCTCACGATTGTTAAAGACTGCCTACGAAAAAGCAGCAGGAGTCAGCAAAGCTGTGTCTGGTTTTGCGAAACCAGGAATTTATCCATTCGATGATGGAGTTTTTGAAGATGATTTTTTACCTGTTTCCTTAGATAGCTCCAACAATTGTGGAAACAGAATCCAATGGCGATGGTGAAACTTCATTTCCCACAGTTTACCAGGAAAATTTACCTTCTGGTGCAGGTAAAGAAGCAATTGTTCGTTAAACCATCGCATATTCCTGTCGCAGAAATTTCCCCAGTTTCAAAACCATCGACATCTAGGACTAGGCCTAAGGGTCCAGAAAGGCGCAGAGAAGTAAACAGCGTTCAAAAACCCTAACAGCCACTCCAAGAAAAACCGCGCTAGAAGAAGTGGAAAGAAAGAGGAAAAATTAATCAGAAGCGCAAGTTAAAGATGCCGTAAAGAAAAAAAAACCACAAAACTGAAAAAGAAGGCAAAGAAAAATGTTTCCAACGGTAGGCCTAGGTCTGTTTTTTTCGAGTGAAGACTAAGGACACACAACATATATTTGTCAATATTATGACGTGGAAGATATGAGAATGCTAGCTTCGTCTTTCCCAGCAAAGAATGGCACTAATGAGAATTGATTTTTTGTGGAGAGTTCGGTAAAGACAGAGAACTGTGGTACCGTTTTGGTAGGTGTTCAGAATGGATCCATTCAGACTGTAGTGCTGCAGAAAGTCACCATAATTTTGTATGTGATTTTTGTCAAGCAAATAGATAATTATTTTGTTAACTTTGATATTGAAATACTTCTATGTCATGCAGTTTTTACGCATTCTCTGAAAGTATTTTGACTGATTTTTTGATGAATAGTTATAATTTTTCTCCTTTATTATCAATTATGTTATGTTATTTTGTGTTATACTTATAGATATAAATTTACAATGTAAATAATAAGCGAGATAGATTCTAAAAGAAATAAAATTTCATCTAAATATGCCTATGTTCGCGTTAGCTCATTCTTGTTTTACAGTTTACGAAAAATTAGAACTAGCTGATAAGATTCTAAATATGTATTAAATATGATTAAAAAAAAAGGTTTGTTTTAAATCTCTAGTAGAATATAAAAGGTGTATTTCGTGATTAAGGTGAATTTTCATCTGAAAAAATATATTACTTTTCATGGAAAGTTCGGGAAAAGATCTGAGTACCAGAAATTGCACAGAGGGGTAATGGTACGCAACACAAATGCATTGCATATGATTACCCCCTCAACTCGGGTAATCGTACGCAATATATATTTAAATAATATAATAAAGAAAACATACCACTTTCTATGCAATACACTGAAACTCTGATATATTAAAACTGACTAAATGTCGCATGGCTACAATCGCATTTCATTGTTTTTTTTCAACATACTTTCAGAAATATGATATGTCAAAGTTAAGTGCCTGCAGTTACCCCATAAGTCTTAAAATTTGCAACCATAGTGGGAGGCAATCCAGAAAATCCGATGATAACAAAATCGGGGTATACAGTTTAGCATTGCAGCTCCGAATCTATCGTATACATTCAAAATTGTTACACCGCTCGATTGCCAAAGGATCAAAGAATATGTTACGTTGAGTGAGGACTGTGAAGCATCGCGCTGGCGGGGAGGGGGGAGGGCTGCAATTTTGAGTTCGTTTCGCCGCGTCTCATAACTTTCGCGTTGTATAACTTTTGACTAGGAGAAGCTACGACTCTCGTGTAACTTTCAGTCCACAGCTCTCGTCAAGATGAATCGATTGCGTGTATAAAACATCTATGTGGCGTGGTTATGGTGAAATTGTACGAGTGTAATGTAAAACATTAAGAAAACTTAACAAAATTTCGGCCTATACTCGTCAAAAAGCCTAGTCGAAATACAGAAATCGTATACGGTTGGAAAAAGCATCTCAAAAGCAATCCAGTGATACCCATAAAACCCCATATAATCGAGTGAAGCGCTGCCGGAAACGTAAACATCAAGGCGTCCGAGCGCGTCAACCTAGAGGTATTCATGCAAAACAAACGGCCGTGTCCCCAACACAGCCAAACCAAATTTTGTTGGGACCGCGGTGGTGTAGTGGCTAGACTACTCGCCTCTCACCTAGGAGAACGAGTTCTCTTCCCGGCGGGATCATTCCCGGACGATGCCGCTGGCCGTCGGGTTTTCTCGGGGATCTCCCGTGTTTCCCGCCCTTGTATTCCGGGGTACTGCTCCATACACTCACCACTCCACTGTTAATGGCGGATGTCTGGGCATCTGATTGGGCGCGTGTCGAGGACAGAAGTAGCTACGAATTGCATACGCTTTTCCTGGGTATTGTCAGCGGGGGA
Organism: Dryococelus australis; assembly: GCA_029891345.1. NCBI lineage: Eukaryota > Metazoa > Arthropoda > Insecta > Phasmatodea > Phasmatidae > Dryococelus > Dryococelus australis. The sequence continues at coordinate 43,801,025 of CM056995.1, read as the reverse complement.
CTGTACCAGCCTCCAAACGTATTTTCCGGTTATTGTAATGGAAGCGTGTGCACTGGACTACTGTGTGGGCGGTGTTTTCCCTTTATTTGTTGGAAGGAGCCAAACCTGTCCTGGTCCCCCCGTATTCACGGACCAGATCTGCGCGGCGGATGACGAATTAGCATTCAATAGGGTCGTACCTCGTTCGCCGGTTCGCAATTAGCTGGTGATTGCCGCTGGGACAATGCGTGTGAATTAATGACCAGGTGGCCGGAAAGAGGGTTTCTTCGCCCCGAGATGAAGCGACGGTGCGAAGGAAGGAAGGTCAAGAATGTATAGGCTGTTCACAGTAAAGTGAGCACTTTTTAAGGTCCTTCTAAATGTTTCCTTTCGCCGTATTTCCATCTTCCTGCTGCGTTTTAATATAAACATTGCTTTGTGACGGATAAACATAGTGTATACGTTTCACCATCCTCAAAATGTAATGCCTGATGTTGCAATAATATATATTTATTAGTGGTTAAAGCCTGTTGGGAGGGCCTTAAAAAGTGCTCACTTTACCGTGAACATCCTATAAGTCACGGTAGGTATCGTGGGGAAATACAAATGTCTCAAACTCACGCGATTCTCCACCGCATGCTCTCTAACTTCGCCGAGGAAGATTGCCTCCAGCATGTCATGTCACTTAGGTGAGATTGTTCTTTTTTTTTTCCCCCAGATCTTCCATGGCGATTGCTTGTAGCGATGAGGGCGGACCGCGGACCTATAATGGCTCGAACCAAATGAGAGTACCTTTTGTAGGAGTTGCTGGCTCCGGCGCGTGACTCATCTCGCATCGTTAAGTATTAATTCGATGACAAAGTACTGCAAACAAAGCTGCTGTGTACATGCTGGGCTATTTTTTGATCACGCCTTTTATTTTTCCGTGTAATTTGGCAAAGAAACGGCGAACTGCAGCCGTGTATTTAAAATTTTAAAATATTTAATCTGGTAATGTGCACCATTCTTTCGCCAAATCACAGCAAAACGAAACATTTTGAGTTGTCAAAATTACCCCAGCAGACACAAAGTAAGTTCGGTTTACGGTGGTATAGTCCCGTTGAACCTTTCGCGTGGGTAACCATGCGATGTTAAGAGAACGCAGATATTTCAATTTCTATAAAAGGGGCGGATAGCGGAGGGTATTATAATTTTCGTTGTTATGCCCGTTTCTGCTATAAAAAGTGCACGAATATGTATGGCTCTTAAAACTTACGCGTAATCTGGCTTTTTGGTCAGTAAAATGTTTAAATAGTTCACAATATGACAAAAAGAAAATGTAAATGTTACAATTTTTTCAAAGCGTCTGGGAAATGCCATTCTCCATAATATACGACGTTATTAAATAAGAGTTAATAATATAATATATTGTTTTGAAGCAATCGACAAAAAAATTGGAAACTTAATATATTGACGTTATTGGTTATCACTTGCTATTTCACAGCTGATATTTGCATAATCTTCCGTCACACATCCCCACACTCACTCGTTCGTAGCCGACGCGCACGCGCGCACACACACACACAGAGTCTATTTCATATAAGTGGTTTCAAATTTGACAGTTCTAGGAAAGTATGTAACCTTCCGCCACAGCTGAACTGTCATTGAGGCGACTGTTTGAAAACAAACACCATGTGACTGCCACTATTTGTAAACAAACATCATATGACTGCCTGTTTTTGTAAACAAACTGCATGTGCCTCCTTCCTAATGACTTTTAGAAGCCACGAAGGGCTGTTCAAACAGTTGCAAGCTGGCAACAATCCCATCTTTCTTAGTTTATAAATATTTTATGTAAATGACTAACAGCCCATGTAATAAGTCTATAAATTGATTATTTTTTTTACCTTGCAGGAAACTTGTAATCTGGATGCACGAAAATGAAATTGAATTTGACTGTCAAATTAATAATTGTTTTTAATATACGGTACTCGAAATATATTAATGACAACTAATCTTGTCATATTTACCTGAGGAAAGCTCTTGTAAACATAAAATTTTTGCATAATTTCCACGAACACCAAATACCAAGATCCCCCCCCCCCCTCAGGAGTGCGCAAATACCTAGATACCGCCCCCCCTTTTTTTACACCTTATTTTCAAAGACAGCATACATTCTTACATACATGCTATGCCTACTATTGTATTAAAAGTACATAATTCAGCTTTGTGGTATGATATGATGACAACAAACACTGTACAGCCAGGGACTTTTATGATGGTTATAATCCTCAGGATATTAAAGTATGTAGGTAGCCAAAATAATATTTAAGCAAATATTACTTAATTTGAGTAATATTAATAACTCATTTATTCACTCAAATGTTAAGTATTTGCAGGTCTACAGTCTACATACAAAATAATTAAATAATTTTTCTCAAATACCTATGTGTACAGGTTGTCATGCTGTGAATAAAAACTTCTTTCTGACTAACTCAGTGTTGATATTTACACTAAAGCTCAGTCGCACAACCTCCCTCCTGAAAATTGTGAATACAGCCCTAGGCTTGTTCTCGGGTACCTAATGAAAAACTGTATTTCGGTTCAGAGATGTTACAAAGCGCTCTACAGAAGCAGATGTGACTTGCAGCAACAATATATCAAACGAACATGTTACACACTAAAAAGATGCTCCACCTACACAAGATTGAAGACGACATAGAGTTCATTTTCCTTAGCGATAAATTTTGGAATGTCGTAATTCCTGCTGATGCATGAGAGACTTATTTATGATATTGGAGCACCTTAATTGGGTGCTTAAATGGAAATAATTTTGTTTGATAAGCATGTTGTAATTTATTTGATATCAAAAAGTTGTCTTTGTAATGTAAATTCTGTTTGTGAATTATTCTTCTGTTACTCTTACAATATTCTTAACAACATATGTAAAAAACATATAAGCGCTTTTAATTTGCAAAACAAAAATGCTCAAAATGTTTATGAAAAACTCCAACGTTGAAACCTACATGCCATTATGTTACTTTCAAATACAGCCTTTAAAAACAGGAAAAACCTTTAAATTTATTTGCTAACAGGTATCCCTGCGTAACAAGATTGACAAATTTTATATACGTTCTAAAAAAATACAAGTGATACAACTTACAAGTTTGTATGGCCAGTAAGCGTTTTATTTTGAATCCCTCCAGAACCAGTGTGTCTAGAGCTTCAATCAATAATAACACAGATGTTCATAGTAATGGCATATGGGCCCAATTAGGGTATAATCTTTATTTTATTTCAAGGGCAAGAGGAAAAAGTGGAATGAGAAAAAGGGAGGGGGGGGGGGGAGTTTAGTTTATCGTCTTTCGTGAGATGTTCTTACGATGCCGGCATCACATAGCCCCAATGCGTACGATACGACGGCCAACAGCTAATGAAATACAAGATAGATTGTCATGAGCCCGACCGATTCTGTCGTCCGACCAGCAATTTTGGTTTTGAAATGATTTCTGTTTTTCTTCGTGTCCTGAGGCACGATGCACAAAATGTAAAACATTGCAAAATGAAATTGTATTGCAAGCTTTCCTTACAATAGTAAATATGCAGCTTAAAAGAAAAATTAATGGAAACCTACTGTATCTAACTTTTAAAAATAATAATTTTACTTCTGTATGCATTAGCGATACCAATTTGTCACCGTTATTTATTACAAATTTCCCTCTTGTTCACCGCCTTTGAGACTAACGTAGCCTATCACCGCCTTCTAAACAGTTAGGTTAAATGCCGAGAGTATTGTGTCGGTCGTGCTGTAAATTCAAGTTGTCACGTAGAAATGTGTCGTGGTCACGTTTTTGGTCGTGTCGTGCTGTGTTGGTCGGGGATATGTGATTCCAGCATGAGTGTGTGGCATTTTGAGTTGCATATAGTTTTGATGGAGCTCAGTAGAAAATTTTGCTCGTATGGAAATAACATTTAAATTATTTAACTTCGAAAATTATAACTGTAATTAAAATACAAAACGCAATACATAGTCGGTGTTCGTATTCGTACAGATGCAGCAATATATGCACGCACACACTTTGACCGAAGTTAACCTTACACTCAACTTTACGATGTAGACAAACAAATATTATTTACTCACTACAAAAGTGTGGAAAAGTGCGGCATTTTTCAGGCCACGTGCATTTCAATAATTATATTAACGGTTTACAAATACATTCACAAAACACGCAAACTTACTGTTGTAACCTCTTGAACGCGTTTTTTTCTACGGCAATCCTTGCGAATTTACTTAACTAAAATCACGTTTGTTCGTCATTAGCAATAAATAATTTATTTGCAAAATCATTCAGTAAAATCAACACTGCGCACGTTTCCTGATACAAACAAACTTAAACTTTTATGCGGAAATTATATTCGTGTCCCTTCATTGTGGAAGGCGATTAGGAAAGTGGCGGAACGAGTAGTTTTAACGACGTGCCGATTAATATTACATTTCACTCAACAAAACGCACTACAACGGTACTTACAACCAACTATGTTTGGAAAAAGCAAATAAGAAATAATTAACTACCGATAAAATATTCCGACAACACCAATAAGATATTCGTATAATAAATACGAGAAAAAAGCGCAAGCACAACTATCCTTCACCGGGCTGGAAACATAAACATGGCTTGGCTGGAAACGTTTACTGTTCGTATGTGTCGACATACTCTGGCATAAATGCTGAACATGTCTTTAAAGTCCCGTTACTAATAGCCAAGAAAATTTAATATTGTTTTAGAGACATAATTTAAACCAAATGTTGCAAGTATAACTAAAATTTTAAATTACAACTTTTAGTTCCGAGTTTTTTTTTCTACCAAAGGCATCAAAATAGCCAAGCTAACAACACGAATGCCGCAGCAGTTCATCAGCTGACACAATACTGTAGGAGCTGAGAGCATTTACTGTTTACATAGTGTGTTGGTTGGTCACATTTTCTGTCAAATTTGAGACCACTTATATGAAATAGCCAATACCTACACACCTGCCTGCCCGCCCGAACCTACCTACCTACCTACCTACCTACCTGCCTGCCTGCACACACACCTACCTACCTACCTACCTATAGGCTATTCACGGTAAAGTGAGCACTTTTGACAGTCCTCTCATTTGGAATAACAGGTCAGTAAATATATTTTATTTTAGCTGTAGATGTTAACTTCCAGGGGCGGTGGATTATAAACACTTTGTTTATTACTTAGATAGCAATATTTATTTTAAAAGGTGGTTGAAGGATAAAAAATGGCTGAAAGGAAAAAGTAACTAGGGCTTCAAAAGTTCTCACTTTACCGTGAACAGCATATACTTACCTGCACGCACACCTACCTACCTGCACATGCGGGTGGACATGTCCGTCACAGTTTCTCGTGTACTCGCCCGCCGCAGGTTGTTTTTTTTTTTTTTTCCTTCCATAAATGCTCCGATATTCGCTACCGTGTCGCACACAAGCAAGGTGGGTTTCACACATGCATATTGTATGTGCCCTCACCCAGAACCTTCTTTTCGTGTTGACTTGCGCCGAAGTACGTGGTGACGAGATTGTCCGCGCGTAACAGTATTTCCTTTTGGCCTTTTAACGAACTAACCACATTCATTGAAAATTTACACGGAATGAAGGGTTTCCAATGTAGCTTCTAAGTAAAGGAGAGTGTGAACATTCAGAATTATTCCTGAAAAAATTTGGGGCGGGGGGGGGGAGTGTTGAAGTGTATTCTGAAGTTAAGTTCCCAGGGAGTAAATTCACATTTGCGCAGAGCGTCTCTTAGCGGTCTTTACGTCCAGGTTTGAAACTGCTACCCACGTTAGTTTATGGGCTTATAGTGTATTGTTCTCAATTAGCAAAAGTGGGCCGCTAGATACTGTAGTCTCTCGGGGCTGCAGCACTCTGCTTCTCTGGCGTTTTCAATTTAACTCGTAGTCCGCCATTTAATGCACGTGCGGCAGTGTTAATTGCATTAAGCGTCCAGTGCAATGTTGAGAGCTACAAAGTGTGTGTTAAAAAGAGGATATTGCTTCAACATGGGCTACTTCCACATGGCCATAAATGTTAACAGTCGTGTAGTTTGAGGTTTGAGTGCCGTATTAAAACTTTCATCAAAATATTTCAGAGTTCAAATATTGCGGGATGACAAAATTTTTAATAGTTATTTATATTCATTCGAGCGCTTAAAATAGCGTTAACAATTGTATAATTTGGTTTAATATCAAAAACTCGTTGGCAATGTGGAAACGTAAGAAAAGAAAATTCCTGCATAAAGCACAAGTAGTTACTGATACAAGTAATGATCCCATTTTCTTTTACACGTTGCAAATTTTTGTCCTCCATCCTCAGGGCCACGCTGTAAAAAAAATTGAGGAATAATTCCCTTACATGTAAGGGAAGCAAATTATCCATACATGTAAGGTAAAATTGCCTCTTAAAAGTAGGAGCAAATTTACGTAACAAGTACTATTCCCTAATCGTAGGGAAAAGTACCTGACAAAAGTGTGGGAAAATCCCATATAAGTATATACAACTATATTGTACAGTAAAATTATATCTAACAATTCTGAAGTGTTACTGTTTACTTAATTATTAACTTAATCCTCCGACGAATAGTAACCGAAAACTGAACTTTAAAATCCTTGACACTTAGTGTGTGTGGGCGCGAATCTCGGTCCTCTATGTCGGGAAGCCAGTGGGGCTGTCCATTACACCTCGGCGATAACAGAACTGCTTCAATGATTGGCAGCGTACTAACGCAATTCACCACAAAAAATAAAGTGTTCATTCAATTAATTTACCTGAAAATTTTTTTATTGAAATAACTATAAAAGTTTTTCCTAAAATATTTCTTATTAGCTTGAACATTTCCGCCATTCAAAGAACAATTTGACAAATTATTCCTGGAACTGGTTATAATAATTATTTTGTGCAACAGTGTGCTCACCGCCACTTTTGTGTGGTACGGAGCAAAGTTTGTGTTAAATATCTTTAGTGGCTTTATTAGTGCTTTTAAGTCAATACCTATCCAAGTCTTTTAATAATATCCTTGACGTAACAATTACGCGGTAAAGATGGTGTGTATTGATTAGAACACGGGAACAAAAAGCTATCCGTTTCCCACAGTATCTTGGAAATTTTCTTATTTCCTTTTTTATACAATATTCCCATTTATAACTATTTGATATTTGTATTTTACAGATATATCTTAGAATTATTTATATTATAGACTGTTCACGGTAAAGTGAGCACTTTTTAAGGCCCTTCTAAATTTTTCCTTTTATCCAATTTCCATCTTCCTGCTGCTTTTTAATATAAACATTGTAATGTGACCAATAAACCCAGTGTATATATTTCACCACCCTCCAAATTTAATGCCTGTTATGAGGGCCTTAAAAAGTGCTCACTTACCGTGAACAGCTATACTTAGTATTATGCCTGCCCTAACGAATATAAATCCTATAAGCTGTCCAACATGGCGCCTCATTTTGTTTCTACCACCCGTCCTCCCATGGAGCTGTTGAGACAATGATGAAGAGATGCACACATCGTAAGGTAATTTCCCCCATGCATGTATGTGATTGTCCCCTGACATCTAAGTGAATTTTGCTCCAAAGTGAAGTAATTATATCTTAAATATAAACAAACGTGTGTTTCCCGAACACGTTTGTGAATATTACTTTACAATTTTCAGGTGATTTTTTTTCCATCTTTTTTTTTTTACAGTGCAGCGTTTGGTCCTATACCAACACGACAACGCGCGATCGCATGTTGTACACACAATGCCACACTACTTCCTTGGCCTTGTAATTCAGTAGATCTCTCGCCCATCGAGAACGTGTGGTTCACGGTCTGAGTACGACTGGGCTGACACAGGACACGCGTCCTAGACGGATAAACTTTAGGCACGCATTGAAGCGGCATGGGCGGAGATACCCCCGATGATGGACATCCCAAGTCTTTTCCTTTCTATGCCACGTCGTGCAGTGGCAGTTATTACCGCCTGTTGTGAAGCTACGAAATACTGATTTCCACCACATGTTCTGTGCATTAACGGAGCTGCAACAGTAATCATGCCATCAGTTTATGATGGGGATTCTACTCAAGTCCAATAAATCAGATTGCGATAGCTCATATATTTCTAGGTGTTTCATTTTAATGGCCAGCAGTGTAGTTAATTATATATGTATGTATGTTATATATGTGTTTATGTATGTGTGTGTGTTATGTATGTGTGTGTAGAAAACTACAACGATGGGATAGTCACGATGTCGTCTCCAAAATAATATAAATGGAGTAAAAAGCCAATGGCAAGCTCAGCGGCAGAAAAAAAATTGGTTCACCTGTAGCTGAAACGTGTTCAGCCATGTGCATACTGACAAAAACCTTGCGCAGTCGGGCCGGATTTCGGTGATGTCTTCCCCCCCCCCCTCCCCCCTTCGGGTGTGTTACGCGTTCTTGGTAGTCCCACAGATTTTCGAGAGATTTGAATCTGGTGATTTTGCGCATTCCGGATGTGCGAATTTTCTGGAATGCTCATCGCGCGTCTGTCAGTCACACTTGCAGTTTTGTGAACGCGAAAGTTGTCATCTTGGGTTTTGCAAGTAGATTATGTCCGTGAACGTTACGCGAGATTCAAACCCTGGAATTCTCGTAAATTTTTAGCGAACCTGGCTGTGGAGGTTTAGTGTGTTGATCATTTATATGCTCTCACGAAGTGAAATTTATAAATTACTCGTTAACTCTTTCCGTTCGGCAAATTCTAACAAGACGTGATGTGTGTGTGTGGAAAATAAATTTCAGAACTGGCAAACCTGTGAGATATGTCCTTTGTTTGACAAGTGGTTATGCTTTCTAATGAGGATACTGTGTACGATATTAGGTTTCATGTGTCCACCGCAGTTTAAGAATTTTCTCTGTAACCACCATTTAGTGTCGAGAAAAATGTTTTCCCGAGATATTTTAAAACAACCCTTGGAAATGCATTGGGCCTATTTTCGAACGGCTGCCGTTTCGAAGTATGTTAACAGATTTAGTGATTTTCCGAATGTACCGGAAGTAATTGTGGGGAACGTATATATTTCACGCCAGTTCATAAATAACTGGGGACTTTCGTAGTTTCCGAATCGTTCGAAAAAATATCCTTTTAAACTGCAAAAAGTATACCTGGAAAGTTATCCATAAATCTTTGTACAATTTTGGGCAATTTATATTTTTTCAATAACAAACTTGACACATTTCGCAGCACTTCTGACTGCAAGTTTACGTTGGTTTTTTTTTTGTATTTCCGGTTTACAAATAATTAATTAGGAAGTTCTTTATGCGGGTGCTTCACGTAGTAAAAAAAAAAATTTACTACTAAAACAAAATATTGCGTGTTCTGGAGCTGAAATAGAACACGAGCAGAATAAATAAATACATTACTCTAATCACGCTCCTACTACCACATTTAGGTGTAAACATTTAAAGTACCGACTGACGAGCGTTACAAATGTAGTTTTTGGGCGACATAGCCTCGTTTGGCCCCGACGTTTTATCCCCGAAACTATAGGAAATACGGATAGACTCCGTTTATATACTGCATGTGCAAGGCTGACACGGTTTTCGTTAAGTTATGCGTTTCCGTTTATTAACCGTATATTCCCGTACAAATGTAAGATTTAACTGTGTTGTTAGTGATGGCCCATTCGTTCATGGGAGATACTGCAATAGCTGGAGTTTTAAAGGATGTTTTTTTTTTCGAAATGGTCATCATAAACAGAGGTATAACAGAAATAATTTTCAGAATTCAGTGAGCGAAGGTCGGACATTAAACTACTTTTTTTTTTTTTTTTAATGCGTTCGGACCAAATTTCAGTGTGCTGTGGAGGATCTGAACCCACAACAAAAAGAGCGAACGCTGTGCAGTCCAGTCGTTTTGCTCGAAAATGCACTGCAAGTCTAGTCGCACAGGCCATTGAACTTGCGAACTTAATTTAATTTTTTTTAATACTGATCCCGGATGTACGTGCAACGGCAGGGCGTGAAGAGGTCATTGCGCGAGAGCTACTCCATCCACTCTAATCGCCATTTAACTCTTCCAGCTGCGGAACATCGTTGGCCAAATTATAACCCAGCGCTGTGACCTATCGTGACAGGCTTGCGACGACCTTCAAGCCAGCCGCAATGAAAATTCTGGCCACGTCTTAGTTCGTTTACGTACGTGACGCTTAAAGGGGGCGGTATGCGTCTAGAGAGAGTAGAATAAATGGACTGTTCAGTTTCGTCACAGTTTTACAGAGGCGTCTAATTTCTTTTGCCAAGAGGAGGCCGCGGTGGTCGGTGTAGCGAGCGATCAGACTACTCTCCTCACACCTAGGCGGACTGGGCTCTATTCCCGGCTGGATCGCTCACGGAATTTCGCACGTGGGAATCGTACCGGACGGTGGCGCTGGTCCGCGGGGTTTTTCTCGGGGGGGGGGGGGGG